>OX382273.1:28665919-33566066 GCA_947507595.1 Pyralis farinalis | reverse complement strand
GAGATGCTTAGAGTGTTTGTATTCATTCTTGCCTCAGCTAATTTGAATGGATTCAAGACCATATTTACAATTCTTAGAATTAAAATTCATCACATTTAAGAGACGTAAGGTGCATCAAAGCAGCCTCCTGTGGAAGTACCTCCACCTCAGAGAAAATCGCAGCTAAATAACAACTTCCTAGAGGGTTGTTGTGTTCTTGCGTGCGAGTGAGGTCACCACTAAACTCCTATGGAGTTGCTGTGTTAACAGCAGAGATGGCATCGCGCGAGTTATGCTTAATGTATTGCAAGCGTTTATAGACTATGGTAACCGCTTTATACCAGGTGGACCGTATACGCCTTCCGATGTTGTATACAAAAAGACTAATAGGAAAAAATGTACTATGCAGCTCGACAAGTAAACTGTCTCTTCCTTGCAAAAGGTTGCAGTCTCCTAGAGTCGTTGTGTTCCTGCAAGTGAGTAGTAAGCACCTGAGAAAATTGTAAACTTATTCCCTGTCCACGATAACCATGAGTAAAAATAAAATTAATCCTCCAGCGAGCACTTTCTTCTTTTTCTTCGTTATATCGTTTCCTAATCGATTAGGAGTGGCGGGGACCGCTACCTAAGCTTATGAATTTGACGAAGATACTTACATGATGCGCCTGCCGTCAGATTTCCACAACACAGAGGGAAAATCAAATCTACCTTAGGATGTGCGGGGTTTCCCCACGTATCTTCCTTCACCGCCGAGCAAGTGATAATTACACATATGTACATAAACCGAAAACACGAATTTAGTGATACCTGCTAGTATTCGAACCGGCGAACAGTTGGTCAATAGACCGGTTCTTTATCCACTGGGCTATCACTACTTTTACCTAAATAGCCAAAATATTGGAGCCCGCTTGAAGCTCGGCTTCCCAAGTTTTACTCAGGAACTCTATTTTCGTTATAAAATGTAGCCTATGTGTTAATCTAGAGCATAACTCCGTTTGTGTGATAAACTTCATCCAAATCCCTTTAGCCGTTTTTAGTAATAAACGTCCACACATGACATGTCCAGTGGCGAAGTGGTTAATAACGCTACTTTAACACCAGGCTCGTGAGTTCCATTCCCACACAGACGAATATTTGTGTGAAGAAGCTGCTTTGATGTTTCCTACCTCTCTAAGACTCTACTATCAAATATATATATAATAGATAGTAGAGTCTTTTATAAGAGGTATATCTTACGCCGTATATCTTAGTTTGATAGTGGAGTCTTTTATAAGAGGTAGGAGACATCAAAGCAGCCCGACTGAGGATGTACCTCTACCTCGCAGAAAATCACAGACAATTCCTCGGAGGGTTGTTGTGTTCCTACCAGGGAGTGAGGTTACCAGTAAGCTCCAAAGGAATTGCTGTATTAGCAATAGGGGTCGGTACGCGCGGATGACACATCTTTTATTGCTTCATAGGCTACGGTAACCACCTTACATCAAGTGGGCCGTATGCTTGTATGCCTCCCGAATCCTGTTGTATTAAAAAATACATGCTGACAAACTTTCACATTTATAAAATAACCAAAAATATGAGCCACTATGGCCGATTCACAAATGATTCATTGCCACCCACCTTAATGCAAGCGTAATGCAATGACGAGGATTGAACTCAAAGTTCAACTATCGAGGTGACGCAATGGATAATAACTCTACTTTGAGACCAACGTTCGTGGGTTCGATTCCCACACTGGACAAACATTTGTGTGCATGACCATATTGGTCTCTGTATCTTTAAGAGACAGTTAGGATGTATCAAACCAGCCCGTCGGGGGAAGTACCTCCATCTCACAGAAAACCGCAGCCAAATAACAACTCGATGGAAGGTTGTTATGTGCCTGTGTGTGAGTGCGGTCACCAGTAAACTCCTAAGGAGTTGCTGTGATACCTGTAATGCAGGCGTTCATAGGGTACGGTAACCGCTTTACATCAGGTAAACCGTACGATTGCCTCCTTATGTTGTGCAAAAAAAAGTCCAGTATCAGTCAGCCGTGCGCTGACCATGGACCTTTTCTGACACAACTTTACAAGGCGTGTTTTCAAAAAAATTGGTTGCCTGTAAAGTCAGTTTACGGACGATAATTTAACATGATAACATCATAAGAAAACATTCAACAGTTGACAAAACAGTTCACGTGTAGGTTGTGTGCTGCCGCTGTCTCTCTTCTACTCAGACGCATCGGCCGATAGAGTGGAGGAGAGGTAGACGCTTCACAAGCCGAACGCTTAGGCCGATCGTGCCTCTCTATCGCTTGTTCCGCGCTCTCGCTTGCACAGGCGGAACGTGACACTTTTTCTTGCGTGCTGCCGGCGTTCAACGATTTATAAGACATTATCACGTCAAAAAGCATAGGTATTCCTAAAGTATACAAATATATATTATCGCTGCAAAGCTTACTTTCTGCACCATGTATTCATAAACAAACAAATGCTTATTATTAAATGCATTTTCAATATGGCGGCGCAGTTTGTCCACATATTCTCGGTAATTACTGTTCTTATATAAGCGAGCGAGCGTTTGTCATCCGGCGGGAGTACTATTATTTTCACACGATAACTTACAACCGGTTAGGGCCGCGCATAATTCTACAATTCCTAGAATGGGCCCGTACCTAGCCTCGTTAGTTCCACCAGTGGTTATTCTACATTAGTCCCACGAATGGGAAACAAATCAGCCCACACAATGTACGGGATTAATTGTCATGATTTTTTTATACCTACATCTTCGGGAGGCATACGGTCTGCCTGATGTAATGTGGTTACTGTAGCCTACGTTTGCAATACAGATTGTACCTTTCGTGCGTTGCGACCTCTGCTGCTAACACAACAACTTCTCAAGTGCTTATTTATAAGCCCACTCGCTCCCAACAGCCCTCCAGGGAGTTGTTATTTGGCTGCGGTTTTCTATGAGATGGAGGTCTACCCCAATCGGGTTGTTTGGATACGATCTGCCTCACTTATTTTAAGTTCAATCTTCATCATCTTTAAGGGAATGGAAATAAATTATTTATGTATCGGCTAAATTGTCTCGCTTTGTATCGATAAATTTCTGTTAATGTTCATCAGGACGTATGGATATTTATTACTTTTTTGTTTGTATGCAATTCAACACACAAATAGTATGTTTTGGGTTAACATATAGAGCATTTTTTGTACTGAAAATTTTGAAGGTTTCTGAGCAAAAATCGAGAAGCGGGCGCAGGCGGGGTAGAGGTTTATCACATTTTTGTTACTTTGAATTATAAATATACCTACACTATGCTGGGAAAGCTGGCTGGAGTATACATTTTTGTATATGGATAGGGAACAAGTTTACACACAGAGAGTAGCAATAGCCCAGTGGATAAAGAAGCGCCTAGTGACCAACAAGTCCCCCGTTCGAATCCGGACGGGGCCATGTACCATTAAATTCGTATTTTTGGATTTATGCACATATTTGTAATTTGTAATTATCACTAGCTGGGCGGTGAAGGAAAACACCGCACGTTCAAGAAATTGAATTTCGAAAGATGTGTGACGTAACCTAAGAAAGATCTGGTCTTACCTCTGTGTTGCGGAGCTCTGACGGATGCACTGAGAGCAGGAAAAATAAAAAGCGCGGAACAATAATTATCAGTATCTTCGCCAAATCCTTAGGCTTATGTAGCGGACCCCGCCAATTCTAACCGATTAGGAAACGAAATAACGCTAAAAAGTAGGAAGAATAATGAAACATGTTTACAAATTGCTCAGGTTTCGCAAGGGTGAGACACTTCCGTTGTCGGACTGCTTAGCAGGGAATTTTACCTGTTAGTTATCCGATTTCGGATGCAGACTTGTTATTATATTCTCAAAACTCGATATCCAAACTGGATGCGACGAAAGTAGATTCAAGAACTCTTAGCATCCAAATAAAGCTAAATAAATGCTTGGTAAATACAGTGCAATCGCTGTTTAATCGTTCCCTGTAATTAGAATATTATATTTATACATAATATACTGTAATTCCACAGGGTTGGTAACGTAGAATGAATGTAAAATAACACTAGTAGCTGCTTTATAGTATGATGGCGGAGTCGGCCCCCCCGCCGGCCGCTATTAGCCGCCCGAATGAAATATGTATGAACGTCTAGCGCGCAGTTTTGTTTCATTGAATTTCTTGTAAAACTGGAAATACAAGTTTAAATATCTCTTCCACTTATTATTTACTAGGATAAAGTATATACGATCACGATGTCAAAGAACATATTTATTCTGAACAGTCCCGGAATTGAATCGCTTAAAAAAGTGCGCGTTTAGAAACATGTGAAAAGGTAAATTTCGCCATTCTTCGAATTAAAGAGAACGCTTTGAGATGTAACTTGGTAATTACATGAAGGTCGTAGCTGACTATAAGCGAGGCAAAGGGACTTCTCAAACTTGGAGCAGACTGGACGAGATCATCTCCATCATACAGAAGACCACAATTACATGGGGCACACTAAAAGTTTTGCACTTCTAGCTAATCGGAACTATTTGGAATTTCGAATGTTATATTTTTTGAAACGTTGCAACCTACTTAGTAATAAAAAAAAAACAATTGGCGGGAAATCATTTACAATTGTTTTTTATCACACATCAAAGTTCTACGTACGCAACGAAAATGGAATTGAGTCGAAAAGATTTTAGAGCGATGATTTTTTATGATTTTAAAAGTTCTCTCTCTCCGCAAGACTGTGCTGCTCGTCTTCAAAATGCTTTTGGGAGAGAAGCACCTTCTTTGAGCACCGTGAGGCGATGGTTTGCTGAATTTGAGAGAGGTCGAGTTTCTTTACATGACGAATTTCGTGAAGGGCGGCCTTCAACTGCCGTCAACGTAAATAATGTGGCTACTGTTAAGCGGCTAATTAAAGAAAACCCGCGGATTACCTATGAGACAATTCGAGAACTATTGGGGATTGGTATGAGCCAAATTCAGAAAATTTTACACGAAGAATTGAAAGTTCGGAAACTTTGTTGTCGTTGGATCCCTCATGAACTGACAGCGGAGCAGAAGCGGGCTCGCGTGGAATGGTGCTCACAGATGCTACTGAAGTACGACCACGGACATTCTAATGCTGTTTATGACATTGTCACAGGAGACGAAACGTGGATTTATTATTTTGAACCCGAAAAAAAACAGCAATCTTGTGAATGGGTGTTTGAAAATGAGAACAGGCCAACAAAAGTGAGGCAGGCGAGAAACGTTGGTAAAATAATGATCGCGTTTTTTTTCTCAGCTACGGGTCCCATCTGCACAATTCCACTTGAAGATCAAAAGAGTGTTAATGCCGAGTGGTATTCTATTCATTTGTGTACCCAGGGTGTTAGAAAAAGTTCGCGAAAGACGACCAAAAAGCCGCGTTCTCCTACATCATGACAACGCTTCTTCACACACGGCCAACAAAACAAAGTCATTTTTTACTTCCGAAAAAGTACAACTCGTTACCCATCCTGCGCATAGCCCCGACCTAGCACCCTGTGATTCCTGTATTTTCCCCAAAATCAAAGATTTGATGAGAGGTTTCACTTTTACCAACTCCGAAGAGGCAGTGATAGCGTTCAATCAGCACGTAGAAAACATGCCATCAGATCTGTTGTCCTCCTGTTTTAAAAAATGGTTCGATCGCATGAAAAAATGTTTAAAATGTAAAGGAGAGTATTTTGAAAAGCAATAAACATAATATTTTGGTTATAACATGTTGTTTTTTTAAGTTACGCAAAACTTATAGTGTGACCTACGTATAATACTCTGGTGGTCGTAGTGTCCCTGGGCAAGTGAACTATTTACGCCAGCGGAAATGGGAAAGCGCAAATGACATATTTTTATAACATAGTCTATCTCGCGAGTGAGATATGTAAGGATCGAGTCTCTGCCTACCCCGCAAGGGATTTGGCGTGAAGTTATAGATAGATAGATAGTCTATCTCGAAAATATTTAATTTTAAAACGTAACACGCTCTTTAAATTCTTAAAAAAAGCCTCTATTGTGACAAGGCATGAAATAAACCTTATCATTATGTATTTTTACTAAATAACATTGTGTTTACGCTTGCTAATAGGAGAATCGCGTATTACCACCCTCGCTGCTAACGGAGCAAATGATGTATCACTCGCGCGTTGCCAGTCCAGCTACTAACGCAGCAACTTCTTAAGTGCTAATAGTTAACTTCACTCACTCGCAAGGAGCACAACAACCCTATAGGGAGTGCGTTGGCCATTAATCTGTTTGCGGGGTAGACAGTGATAATCGAGCGCCTCATGATTCGTTCCTTACATACAATCCGAAAGTAGAAGGATGTGGGAGCCGAGGTAGGCCAAAACTTACCTACCGTGACCAAATTGACCGTGTTTTATCAGAAGATGATGTCAGGATCCCCAGGAACTGGTGTGCATGTATAAAAAGAGCTGGGAATGTTGAAGAAACGAATGAGATATTTTTTTAATTTTTTTATATAAGTAGCACAGTGGTAGTCCGCTTTGCCTGATGGTAAGCGAAAGAGGAGCCCAAATCGCAACTGCAACTGACAAAAGACTACAATCTCCTTTCAGTTGACGCTGCCATGCTGGCCCGCAAGATGCTTCTTCACGCTTCGTTTGAAGGATCCCATATCGAAGGAGAGAACACATGTGCAAGTGCAAGGCGTTCCACTTTTTAATTGTACGACAAAGATAGGAGTTGCTGAACTTTTTGGTACGCGAAGAAATGTTCTCGACAGTGGAACAATGACATCGCAAGCCTGCACGTGTGGTTCTATGACGGAAGGGAGAGGGTGGGATAAGAGAAAACTGTTCTTCAGAGCACTCGCCATGGTAAAGGCGGTAGAATACGTTTAGCGAGCCAATGCCCCTACGGAGTTGAAGAGGTTTTAGGTTGTTGGTGACCTCTTCGTTGTCGATTACGCAGATAGCCCGTCGCTGCAACCTATCGAGAGCCTCGAGAAGATACTTGGATGCGGAGCCGTCCCAGAGATGCGAGCAATACTCCACGCAGGCCCGAACTTGTGTCTTATATAAAGCAGACAAAGCTGGTCCGACGTGAAGAACCGGCGCACCCTGTTCAGGACTCCCGAGTTTTCTTCAAGCTGTTGAGATGAGGCCCTCGATGTAATTGCACTGGTTAAGATCGCAACGAATATCCAAACAGCAAATTCAGGCTATGTAAGAGTTTTTTTTCGAATATTCGAATTTTGACTTCAGATTCGGATTCAGCATAAAAAAGTAGAATAGGAATGTTCAGGAACACCGTTCCTATCTCTTAAGGAACATGGACAAAATGGCCGACAAATTAAAAAAAAAGTTTTTGAATTGTTATATAATTAACGAGCCAGGTGTTCCTCTGGCAATGCAAGATTACGCATTTTCAACTGGTTTATTCTGGTATATGTAGTGCGACAAACCATTCTAAATTCACAGAGTAATGCTACTCGTATACATTCTGTGTACTAAGTATCGGGAATTTGTCAATAAAACAAAAAATACAAATTATTCATCTAAATTTATTTTATCGCCTTCAAAGTAGGCCCCATCGCTTGCAATACAACATCTCCACCGCTTCACCCAGTCTTCCATACATTTTTCATAGGCTATTTGCGGTATGGCCTTTAGCTCATTCAGCGAATTTTCTTTTATGGCTTCTATCGACTCAAAACGTTTTCCTCGAAGTGGTAATTTTAACTTGGGAAATAAAAAAAAGTCAGACGGAGCCATATCAGGTGAATACGGTGCTTGGTCGAGAACTTTTGTTGAATTTTTCGCTAAAAACTCTTTCACTATAATGGCTGTGTGTGATGGTGCATTATCATGGTGCAGCATCCATGAGTTGTGTTGCCACAAATCTGGACGTTTTCGGCGGATACTCTCACGCAAACGCTTCATGACGCCTAAATAATATTCTTTATTCACTGTTTCTCCCTCTGGAAGGAATTCGGAGTGAACCACACCACGGTAGTCAAAAAAAACTGTCAGCATCACCTTGATTTTGGAGCGACTTTGCCGCGGTTTTTTGGGTTTCGGCTCGTTTTCGAGACGCCATTCTGAAGACTGTTGGCTTGTTTGCATGTCGTACTCATAAACCCATGTCTCGTCGCCAGTTATTATACGTTTCATAAAGGTCGGATCCGTAGAAGCTCGGGAAACCATGTCTTCAGCGACATGCTTTCGCTGCGCTTTTTGAACAAAATTGAGCTCTTTTGGAACTAGTCGAGCGGCGACGCGTTTCATGCCTAAAATGTCAATGAGAATGTTGTGGACGGACTTAAAAGATATGTTCACCTCACTAGCCAACTCTCTCAGACTCATACGTCGATTTTCGAGCACTAGCTTCTTGATTCTGTCGATGTTTTCTCTGGTCGTAGCGGTTGAAGGTCTACCAGAACGAGGCAAGTCTACTACTACTTCTCGGCCTTCTTTAAAAGCCTTATACCATTCATAAGCCCTTGTTTTCGATATACACGATTCGCCGTAGGTATTTCGCAACATTTTTAGTGATTCACCACATGAAATATCATTTGAAACACAAAATTTAAGGCACACTCTTTGTTCAACAATATTTTCCATTGTAAAAATCGCCGAGGACTCAAAACTATGACCAACAAAAAGTGTAGTTTAAAACAAATTAAATGACAGATCCCGCTCAAATTTTGCGCGCTAAATCAGTACAGTGCTACCAACATGCAGTAAAAAAATTAGAACGACCTCTTTTACGCGGGTCTTTTTATTGACATATTCCCGATACTTTTTACACAGAGTAGTATATGTAGCTCCATGAAGACACAATCATTAATATAGCTGCAATCCTTGATAAAGGTTTGACGCACAGACATACATTTTTAAAGGAAGATTTTTGACTGCTTTAACTTCGTCCATCAAAATCACAAAGAAAAACCCACTGTCTGACTGTGCCTTTTCATATGTTAGACAGAAATGTTTGAATGAGAGCTCAATGACGTTGTTGCACGTATATATATATATATATATAATACTGAACACGTAGGTTAAGCAACGTCTTGTTGTAGCCATGGATAGATTTATTTATATCGAGCTTCTGCGTGGAGTCCCGTTGACAAGTCGTAATATCGGCGGCCTTCGGCGGCTTGAAAACAATAATCTCCGCCAATTCGCAGTTGAGCAGCGTGGTGGAGTATTCTCTAAACTCCTTCGGTTAAAAGGAGACCAGTGTCCCTGCAGTGGGATGAGACATGGTTGTTAGTTAGGGTCTGAATGAACCATTACCTCTTTCTTCGCAGTTACTTTTCTGCATATCCCATATATCCCTGCTTGTTTACTATTTTGCCGCAGTTGGTTTGTATTATATTTTAGTATACTTATATATTTATTGGATGACGATGCCTGGCCTGAGGCCTGATCCCCCCCCCCCCCCCCCCCCCCCCAATAGTAAAGTGAAACAATGTCATATGATTCATCATTTATAACATCGAATGCATTGCATTATGTTACTTTAAACAATAAATAGACGGGTGTGATACATTATATTACCTTGTATATAACGATTTACTATGTAATCCATTTATACATACAAATAGTTAAATGCGATACACACAGGACGAGAAAATGTCTCAAAAAAAGCATAAAATCGACTTCATTAAGTAGTTTTAGCTATTAGAGAATTCATAATTCATCAGACAACGTACATATGGTGCACCCTGCTCACCTCTAGGCTCTGGCAAAAGAGAGATGGGACACAGTTACATTTAAACACCAGTGGAAAATTACCTCCACTTTACATAGGATCGCAGCTGAGTACCAGATCTTTCCAAGGCGGCTGACTTCACAGAAAATGAAAAGGAAGCTACTAAAAAGCTACTGCTTACATTAGGAAAGATGAAGGATGGATGACCAATGGAGAACCGATGAAATAATATTGCTTTGATATTCAACTCACCGCTACGGGTTGGTGAGAACGCGCGCCTCTAATTGTAGTACACTGATCATCGTCGTGTCATTTCGGCTTATAAGTTAACCGTATTTCGTATTCAGGCGCTAAAACACTTAAGTTTTGGTGAGTAAGGGTGCCTTTATGAACAGTCAATTAGTTATTGGTTTGTGGTATAAAAAGTAATGACCGTTGCCACATTTAAAACATAGTGTGAAAAAACTTAACTTTCAACCGCAACTGTAAATCTCATATTATATAATATATGTATATATTTTTTTGTGTGAAACTTTTCATCGCTAGTTTGTATCGCTTTAACATGAAATCTATCCAGTAGGTATATATTACTTTGTATACATGAATGCATAACAAGCCAAAGGAGGAATTGAAAATTTAATAAAAATGTAATAAATGTATACAAAACTCTTGATTTTCTTTGGCCGTACGAAAGCTTTGGATCGCGTGGTAATGGAAACAAATTGTACTTAGCAGGTGAAAACAATAGCACAGTAATAATTATTATATTAGGCATAGGAAAACTTTATATTTATATTATTGCATTGAATAAACAACCTTATCTATTAATAAATACATGATAAAATCAAATCACTGGTGCATAATGAGCGATAGATGCCCGCGAAGTAATCATTACAGGGATTCAAACTGATCACAATACAAAAAAAAGTACACATTTTTCTCAAAATAGCACCAATATTATAATATCAGCACATCGCGTGTACCAAAAATCGATCGCTGGCAACATTCTGTTTATTCAAAAAACTACATGAACTAGCAACACCAAATTCGTCTGCAAAGTTGCGCCATTTTAACTGTTTTAATAAATTAAAAGACAGTTTTACTGTATTACCTTAGTCTAAACAATATGACAGTCCCGAAAATAAAAATTATGTCTATGGTAAGAAATAATATGATAAATGCTTGGTTCAATGATAAAAAAAAAGATATTTGTATCCTTTATTTACTTTTAATTCATCAGTGTTTGTAGTCTTGTGTATGTATGTATGTATGTATATCTTCACGCCAAGTCCCTTGCGGGGTAGGCAGAGAGAACCGAGCGCCATAAGACACGGTCCTTGCATACTTCACTCGCTTCTGTGACATTCATAGCTCTTTTCATGCACGCTCGCCGGTTCCTGGGGCTTCTGACATCACCTTCTGATAAAACACGACCAATTTGGTCATGGTAGGTTAGTCTCGGCCTTCCTCGGCTCCTACATCCTTCCACTTTTGCATTGTATATCTGTTTCGTCATTCTTTCGTCCCGCATTCTTTCTACATGTCCGAACCAACGGAGCATGCCCTTTCTTATCTTCACACCGACACTCTCTTTTAGACCAACTCTTTCTCTCACGTCTTCATTACGAACGCGGTCAGCAAGCGTTATGCCACAAATTTTGCGCAATGCTCGCATCTCGACCGCATTTATTCTACTTTCATGCTCTCTCTGCCATACCCAGCTCTCACTTCCATAAGTTAGCGTTGGAATTAGCACCGCGTTGTGTACAGCGAGCTGTGCCTTCTGGCTTAGATTTCGGCTGCCTAGAAGTTTACCCAACGCTCCATTCACCCTATTCCCGGCACTCACTCGTCTCTCCACATCAGCGGTGTACCTTCCATTGCTGCTAAAAGCACTTCCAAGATATACAATCTCATTCACTTGCTCCAACACTACATCATCAACCATAATCCTAGCGTTCGTTCTGGTTGTCTCTCTTTCAAATACCATTATCTTGGTTTTCTTCGCATTCAATTGTAAGCCTTTCTTCATACAATCATCTTTCATTGTTGTAACTAGTGTTTGCAGTTCGGATGGTGATTCTGCTATTAATGCCGCATCGTCTGCATAAAGCAGGCAGTTGACCACTGAGTCACCCATTCGCATTCCCACATTCATATTTCTTATTCTCTGAAGACAACTGTCCAGATACAGGATGAACAGCCGAGCCGACAGCACGCATCCCTGTCTGACACCAATATTGACATCAAACCAGGGCGACAAGCTGCCGTCCACCCGCACACATGCTGTAAATCCTCATAAGTGGATTGCACAGCACGGAGTAGGTCACCGTCAACCCCATATCCGGGCAAAATGTTCCAGAGATTCTTTCGCACGACTCTATCAAATGCTTTCTCAAAGTCCACAAAACCGCAGAAAACCTTCTGATCCAAAGCCAGATGCTTCTCTACGATGTTGCGGAGTGAAAAAACTTGATCCGTACATCTTCTTGTCTAGTCTTGTGTAAAAAAAATTAAATATCTATTATTATTTCAGCCATATTCAGAATGATGTAGAGTAAAACGCTACATGACAGTTAAAAATAAATCAAAGATCTATCACTTTCTTTAAACTTTAGTAATTCAGTAAAATGTATTTTTACAATAAAGATATGGTTAGTTAGACATTTAGATATGGTTAGTTTACATCGAATTTCGCACCCTATGTCCGATCACACATCTTAAAGTAGAAAATATACATCATTTCGTAAATAGATATGTATAGTTATGTAAAATTAAACTATGGTAACGCTTCGTCTACGGAATTATAAAAACGGAAATTTATTGAAATTAACGTTCTACTTATTTCATTTTACGAATTTTATACAAAGTTTCAAACTCGAGCAATATTATCCTTATTCTCGTGATGCACTTACATGTATAAGGTACACAGACACGCTGTTAGATTCGCGCGTATCCCTTACATCCCGAATGTACTTTTCACAAGCTACTTTATCTGCGACCATTGCCCACGGGTCCCCCAATGATGCGACAAAACCTCGATATAACAACAGATAACATTAACGCACATTAAAATTTACAAAACTACAACTAAAATTAACACAATGCGTAGCCGACTACATTATATGTACCTAATTTTATTTGGTCTCATTTTAGTAACGGTTATATTCAACAGAAACTCTTAAGTAATTAACAAATGAAAAAAATATATTTTTAATTCTAGTATTGGATGTATAGCTCGATACCTCGGTTTGAAAAAACAAATTATACTCTATGGTTATGAGCAGCCATTTAACATAGGCGCCATTTTTGGTGCGCGATATTTTACGGGGAGAATACCCTTAAACTTCTGAGCAGCGTAGCTAAAACATTTGCTAAACATTCGGCTCTCAGGGCGAGTTGTCCCTCGAGAGTAGAGTTTGTGTCCTGGTCTTGAGGTTGAGTTTTCTTCAAGTTGTGCTCGTGGATAATTTCTGCCATTTCAGCGCCCGCTAGCTCTTTGAACGCGGCTGTGACATCGTGGACGCGGAGAACTAAATTTCTTGTTTGAAGAGGTGCGGACGTGTGTCTCCCCAGAGCCTGAACATGTGGAATAAAAAAATATGTAAAATATTTTTTAAGAAATCACGTAAAAACCTGAAAAGCGTTAACGAAGCAATATATAAGAAAGAAACAAAAATGAAAGATGAGAAGTGCCGTTGAATTTTTGTTCTGAAATCAACTCTATTTTACATCCTTGACAAAAGTGTTACATTGCAATGATGTGAAACTTGTATTTTACCTGAGCTAAATCAGCCAGACGTCGTAAGGGCGCCAGACAGTCTGCTAAGGCACTAGGTGCCGCAGAAGAGCCGCTTCCTCCAGTTCCGAGGGCGCCGACTAAAGCGCGGGACGCACCGACTAAAGACACTGCACAAGATGTCAGTTCGCTACGAGCTCGCTGAAAATGAACATTTATGATCATGAATCCACTATACTCATCCAAGGCCGGAAAATATTAGATTCTTTAGATTTGATAAACCAATATAACTACAATGTAGTGACAATAAATTTAAACATTATATAATAAATTATTTTACCTGAAATTTAATTTCGTCTATATCCTCCCCACCGCCGTGAGCATGCTGGTGAGAACACTTTTGCGCAACTTGATGTAATCTTTGCAGCAGACCATCCACCGCCACCTCTGTTTTGCAGAGCAAATTCTCTAGCGAGACGTGCCCATTGTTCCCTGCTTGCAACTCGGGAAACTTTACCGTGGGAGGGGAAGGAGGAGTTGGTATATCATCAACAACATCCTCTTTAAATCTCACGTGGTTCTGCACTTTGGGCGTAGGACTGGCACTGTCCCTTCGAAAGGGTTTCCGCTCCGACAACGGCGGGCTGAACACCCTCTGGTCACTGCCAGGAGCACCGTTCAAGAGGTCCGGACGATTGCTAAACCGTCTGTTCATCTGTGGGGAACAGAGAGATAACGCCGTCGACATGTCTTTATTCTTTAAGATCGTGTTCTTGGTTTCGGAGCTGGACCGCACGTGCCTATTCTGTAAAGTCATCGAACTATAGTTCTGCGACGATCTCACATTCAGGGCCTCGTCGTCACTTACTCTACTTTCGTTTTCGAGGTTCCTATAAGTATTCAAGTTCCTTTGGAAGTGTGGCGAGCCTATACTGGCGAGACGTTGCTCTTGGTTTCGAATGGGCGACAGTTTTTGTGCATTTTTAATTCTTAATACTTCGATACTTGGTACTGGAGGTAGAGGTGGCTTTTTGGGAGGTAATAAGAGCGGTGGGGGTGGCGATAGTGCTTTGTTCTCTAAACGAGGCGGTAATTGAGGTGGATTTTGCGTTTTCTGCTCGTTGATATCACACACAACTTTGTAATTCAACTTTCTGTTATTTAAAGTACTGAAATGGTTATTTGATATCTCCACAGCTGTTAGTTCATTATTTATGCACGTGAATGAATTAGATCGGGGTCGCGGGGCGGGCGTAGGAGGAATTTTAGGTGGTCGTTCAGGAGGTTTTCTAGTATCTGAACCTTTTCTTCTAGGCGGGGGCCTAATTTCACAAACGTCAGGCATTGAATCTGAATTTTGCATCTGACTTTCTACTTTTTCGGTTTCCTCTACTGTGTCTTCACTTTTAGTTTTATCTTTGCTACAACATGAGAACATGCCTTTTCTTTCAACTGTAGGATATTCTATAACGTGTGCGCTACCATTAGACTGTTTATCCCCAGAAATACTTTTTCGCTTTCCTTTGGGAGAGTCTGATTTAGTTTGTGTTTGTGCTTTGCTTTTATCTTTCAATAGAAGACTATTTCTAGCATCACTTAAACTTTTTGCTGCGAACATATTTCTTATCTCACTAACGCTTAGTGTTCCTTTCACTACTTCACCATTTGTGGGCTTGATATTGGTACTTGGACCTTTTTTCGCCGCCTCAAGGATTTGGCTATGATTTACATAGCTAACTTGCTCTCTATCTAAAGTTGATGAATTGGACCCAGGTGGAGGAGGGATAATATATGACAGTATTTCTTCTGGGGTGAGCTCTATTGCCGGCGTAACTTTAACTGTCGGTGGTTGAATAGTGACGTTCGCTATAAATTCTTCAAGCTCATTTGTTTTTGGTGCACCGGGGTTATTTTCTTCCCTGTCATCGGCGAACGATGGCGGAACGATAGGCAAAATTTGAGGCACTTGCGTAGCACAATCTAATTCATCTGGAGTTTGTGGAGGGGGTATTAATGTTAAATCTATAAGCTCGGCATCGTTGTCTACTACGCTTTCTTGACAAAAGAATGGAAATTCTGTAGCTCTAGCATCTTCTTGATTACTCTTTTCTTTGAGTTGTTTTAGGTATTCCTTTAAGTTTGGTTCCTTATTGTCGGGTGCAGCATCAGGGCTATGCAACCCAAAACTAGTTCTAACTATTTTATTCGTAGATTTATTTTGGTGTTTTCTTATAGGACTGTTTGTGGGTGTATATAATGAATCATTATCACTTTCGGAATGACAGAGATCATTATTTAAAGCTAATAAAGCATCAGTTAAACCACAATTATTCAGTATAGCACTAAGACCTTGTGATTGTCGATTAGTTAAGCCAGTAATGTTATTGTCTTGCGCACTCTCGGGTACATTAAGACCGCTTAACCCTAGATTTATAGTCTCTGTTAACAGTAACAAGGAATCACTGTGTTTCAGAATTCCTGGGGCGTCATCAGTGGCAGACATTCTACTATTATTAGACTCCGTATCACTTTCTAAATGATCTACACTGGATTCCTTACCTAAAAACTCATCTCTTAATACTCCTTCATTGTACATATCGGTATAAAGATCACAATTTTCAGTCAAATATTGTTCCGAATTTTCAACTAATTTTTGCATTTCTGCTACTCTTCTTAATACTTCTTCATTTTTGGCTTCAACCAATCTAGGGTTGCTTGCATTTTCTAAGAGTTCCATTGAGAGTACACTTTGAAGATCAAATCCCATGCCATCATCTAGATAGCACGGGTCATTTGGATCGAAAAGTCTGAAATCTTCATTTCTCTTGCATTTATCGAAGTGTACATCATGCCCCAGCAACCCAGGTTTAGATTCATATCCAATTAAAGGACTAGAATTATTGCTATGATTTCTGTTCGTGATGCTAGAATTCATATTGGTATCTAGACTGGACTTGGATTGGTCTGGCGTAGAATGATATGGCGGAGGCATACTGAAGATAGCGTAGTGCTTTTTCGTCAGAATATTTGGATCGTCGTAATTCAAATAACTCCATTTTGTTGGTACTACGTTATGTTGAGATAAGTACGGTGGTGCTGGAAGATGAGAATGATTTGTTAAACACTCTAGTAATCGATAAGAATTCCTAACAAAATGTAATAGTGTTACATTATGTTAATTACCTATATCTTCAGTAATGGGTTCTCTTTCTTGTTCAACGTTCAGTTCTTGATTAGTGGCTAGTCGATAGTATCTGAAATGAAATAGTTATTTCTTAAATTATTTGAATATAAATAAAACAAATCTTATATTATGATTTATTTGATCAAGATGGCTTTATCTAAAAGAGAGAGAAAAGTGCACACAGATTTTTGTATTTATTGATTCATATTTAATAATTAAGGCATCGCATTAGCGATTAATGAACAAACACGGCCTAATAATGGCCTGAAAATCTGTTTACGATATGAGGATAAGGGATATCTCGTCCATCATCATTACCTCCTTTTTGTAAAAGTAAAAACATATCTCACTCTTTAATATTTGGTGATTCATAGGCTATGCATTAGCAACTGTCAAATATCCCGAATGCTTGCAGCAAGCGTTCACAGGATCCGGTAACAACTTTACATCAGGTGGGCCATTAGCTTGTATACCTTTTTTGGATTCGCTTCCCGGTTCATGTCAGTGAATGCCGGTCGGTGGGCGACCGGCGACCTCTTTCTTCTTCATATCAATGACATGCTGCCACTTGGTAATATTCATTGCTATGCAGATGACAGTACGGTCCATGGGCGATATTTCGGGCGGCCTAGTGCTGGTCGTGCAGAAATCGGTGAGAGGCGTGAGAGTCTTGTCATTGACCTTAATCGGGTTTTGGACCTCATTAGTAAATGGGGTTCCAATAACCTGGTTGAGTTTAATGCCAAGAAAACTCAGGTGTGCGCGTTCATAACAAAAAATGTCCCAAATGTCAGGCATAGATATTCGTTGCGACCTAAACCAACGAAATTACATAGAAAGCCTCATCTTAACAGCTTCAAAGAAACTCGGATCTCAGGATGTTCAGACAAGGTGCGCCGGTTCTTCACGCCGGACCAACTTTGTCTTCTTTATAAGGCTCAAGGTCGGGCCTGCGTGGAGTATTGCTCGCATCTCTGGAACGGCTCCGCACAGTATCTTCTCGAGGCTCTGGACAGGTTGCAGCGACGGGCTATCCGCATAATCGACGACGAAGAGGTCACAAAAAACCTTAAACCTCTGCAACTTCGTAGGGACTTAGGCTCGCTAAGTACATTTTACCGCCTGTACCATGGTGAGTGCTCTGAAGAACTATTTCCCTTATCCCACCCTCTCCCTTCCGTCATAGAACTACACGTGCAGGCTTGCGATGTCATCATTCCACTGTTGAGGACATATTTTCTCATAGTAAAAAGTTCGGTAACTCATATATCTGTCGAACTATTAAAAAGTGGAACGCCTTGCTTGCACATGTGTTTCGTTCTTCCTGCAACATGGGATCCTTCAAACGAAGCGTGAAGAAGCACCTTGCGGGCCAGCATGGTAGCGTCAACTGACAGAACACTGTAGTCCTTTGTCTGTTGCTGCTGCAATTTGGGTTCCTCTTTTCGCTTACCAACAGGCGAAGCGATTCACTATGCTGAGCCAAT
The DNA here is from genome assembly GCA_947507595.1 of Pyralis farinalis. Classification (NCBI taxonomy): domain Eukaryota; kingdom Metazoa; phylum Arthropoda; class Insecta; order Lepidoptera; family Pyralidae; genus Pyralis; species Pyralis farinalis. Next base: position 33,547,987 of record OX382273.1, on the reverse strand, counting down.
ATAAAAAAAACCTACCTACCCTTGTTGTAAAAAAGCCAATTTGGAATTCAGAAACTCGCAACTGCTTCTTTGCAGTCTAGATCTTGGATATATGGGAGATATAGTGGCGGAAACATGGAGAATGCAGTGTGGTCGACTTCCCATTCTTTTCATAAAATTCTTTAATGTTGAACTTACCCTGCAATAACCAAGGGCATCTCAGTAGCATCTCTTTCGTCCATCAGTAATGCCAAAACTCGATCTTGGCGCAAAAATATGGCTACGTCTGCACAGCCAGAACCCTCTGGCTTCACTCTGATACCCTCGACTTCTGCTAGGGAGGCGATCGATTGAGGCTGTAATGAGAAATATACACACAAATGAAAATAGAACCATCGATTCATCTTCTTCTTAACGCCTTATGGATTAAGATACTTCTTAAATTCTAATGGATTAAAAAACGGGATAACCGTTTCTTAATCCATTAGAATCGGCAGGGTCCACTGCTACCCAAGCCCAAGGATTTGGCGAAGATACTGATTTTGACATAGAGCGACTGCCGCCTGACCTGCAGAGAACCCAGAGGGAAAATCAGACTTTTCTTTGGTTCTCGTCTTTCGAAAAATATAATTTCTTGGACGTGCGGTTTCCTCACGATGTTTTCCTTCACCGCTAAGCAACTGATAATCACAAATATGTACATAAATTCGAAAACACGAAGTTAGTAGTAGATGCCGGGATTCGAACCGGCGACCAGTTGCTCAACAGACCGGTTCCTTGTCCACTGGGCTATCACTGCTTCATCTTCTATTTTATCGTAATGAACATATGTTTTTCGGGGAAGAGGGCGGTTGGGGTCTCTCTCTCTACTGTGCTTAAACCCAGAGCCAACCAACCCAAATTGATAGAGGAGGAGCGCATCAACGAAGCCCGACTGGAGAAGTACTTTCACCTCACAGAAAACAGCAGTCAATCAATAACTCCCTATTGGGTTGGTATGTTCCCGGGAGTGTGCGAGGTTTCCAGTAAGCTACTACCGAGTTGCTGTATTAGCAGTAGGGGTAGCAACACGCGAGAGAATTGCAAGTATTTACCTGTATTGCACGCGTTCAAACTTATCAACCACATTACTTTAGGCAGTATGCTTATACTTACAAACGTTGCATAAAAACTTTGCTATTTGTGAACGAGACTGGCAAAAGAGAGGGAGGGCACACGAAAATTTCCATCATTAGCAGCAGTATTACCAACGCGCGAGCGGCTCCCATGTTGCAGGCGTGTATAGGCTACACATGAGATCGCCATAGATACCATCGAACGTAGTATGAAAATAAATACCACAGAGTTGCTTCTGCCGACGATCTGACTGAGCCCAAAGCGAGGAGACACCAGGAGCACTCTCTCAGGCCGGCTGCTGCTGAAGCACTTGGCGCCGTAGCTCGGCAGACCAGCTACGATATCTAGGTAATGAAGTTTAGCCTGAAAAGTAAAGGAAAGATTTTTTATATAGTTTGCCAAAAGTGTTAAAACTGAAAACAGAAAATTGTGTCCTATGCCATTAATACAAGCATACCGCCCACCTGATGTAAAGTAGTTATATATATATATATATAATATCATTCGCGCGATGCTACGTCTGCTACTAACACAGCAACTCCTTAGGAGCTTACTGGCAACCTCACCACTAGCAGGATCACGACAACCGAGGTTGTTGTTGTTTGACTGTGTTTTTTGTGAGGTGGAGGTACTTTCCCAGACGGCCTGCTTTGATGTGCCCTACCTCTCTGAAAAATACCCAGACTAAGACAAACAGATATGTACATGCACACAAATGTTTGTCCTGTGTAGGAATCGAACCCACGAGCGTTGGTGTCAAAGTAGCGTTATTAGCTCGTCAAAATTTACATTAATGTATAATAATATTCTATTTTTAATTTGCTAATAAATTTGCCCACGTAGCTTTTAATAATGATCGAGGATAGTACTAGTTGCAACATTCAAGATCACTACAAGTTTCAGGACGATTTAAACAGATTTTCTGAACACTGTGTTAAAAATAAATTACGCGTAAGCATTGCTAAATGTAAATCAATAACTTTCACAAAAAAAAAACACAATGTAAGTCGTTATCTGTATATGTTATGTGGCATTCGTGTTGAATCTGTCTATAAGGGTCCTCGGAGTTACATTTGATACCAAATTACATCTAGATATCCACATAGATTAATCGCTAAGACCTTCAAAATGTATGGGTTTGTCATGAGATCTGGTTGAGACTTCACCCGACCATCCACCTTTCTTCATATGTTCAAATCACTCATTCGTGTACAATTAGAGTATGCTGTATGGAATCAATTTTACAACAAATACATAAATGCATTAGAATTAGTACAAAAACGATTTTTACGCAGTATGCACTATAAATGTTACCATATGCCTCTAACGTATGAGGACCTGACGAGATTTGGATAAATGTAACATGTTAACATAGAATCTAGACGACGGCAACTCGAGACAATGCTTCTCTATGATCTTTGTCATAAGTACGATTGTATATCGCTCCGTAACAAGTTATGCTACAGAATTCCTCATAGAACACATTGTCGAAATCCCTGTCAAGTATTTGCTACCATTGTTTGTCGTACCAATGCTGGAAAGCGCTCACCACTGAAAATTAAAAAAGATAGTTAATAGATTCAGTCGTTATTTTGCGAAAGTCAAATTTACATACAACTTTGTTAATCTAACGACTAACATCTACAGATGCCTCGTGGAGAGGCCAAACACGTATCACAGAGGCGACCAGGGCGGCCATGGCAACAACGGTGGCTGGTGCATACGGTTCCTGTTCCAGATGGCAGGCAATGGCAGCGACGGCATGACGTACCTACTAACGGTAGTGGGTGGGTGCTGGCCGGCGCCAGTTCACTTGAACTAATTGGTGGTGAAACCACGTAAAGCAGGTGAGATCAAATTGCACGGAGGGTAAAGTAGCTCGAAAAGGTTCGTCCAATATACATAAGCCGGTGTGCTCACCTGTAGTTGAGTGAGCTGCCTCTGACTGCCAGTCATCTGGGAGTTGAGTTTGAGGAAGTGAGCTATCAGCCGCCGCAGCTCCTTCCGCTTCATACTCTCTAATAGACCGCTTGGCACAAATCGCTCCAAGCCAAATTCTCGCCTGGAATGAAGAAGAATAGTTATTTTCTTCTTTTTATACAACGTTGGGAGGCATACGAACATACAGCTCACCTGATGTTAGGTGGATACGCTTGTAATACACCAAGTATCACTCGCGCGATGCCACCTCTGCTGCTAACACAGCAACTCCTTAGGAGCACTCACTCTCAACATACAACACACTTAGTCTACATTCTCGTCAGAGACTCATTAGAAAAAAGGAGACGGAGACTTTCACTTTAGATGTGGTACTAAGCGACTTACATCCCAAAATTTTATAAGATCGATTTGACGAACTCAGTGGCGCAGTGGTTAATAACACTACTTTGACACCGACGCTCGTGGGTTCAATTCCCATACACGACAAATGTCTGTCTTAGTCTGGGTGTTATTAAGAGCGGTAAAAACCATAGCAGCTCGTCTGGGGATGTGCTCACAGAAAAACACAGCCAAATAATAACTACCTGGTACATACCCTTATATGCCTCTCGTTATTGTACAAAAAAGGCAAAAATAAAGATGGTCATTTCCGGGATATTATGTAACTATGTCAAATATCAAGTTAATGTATCACATTTTGTTAAGTTCTCCTGTTGTAAGGGTCCATAGGTTACATTTGGAACTGCTGCATAACCGTTGCGATAAATTACCGCAAACTATTAGGCAGGTCATACATGTATTTTCCATTGTCAAGAATCTAGAGACACGTAAGTGATCTTATATGATCGATTTTGTGTACAGAACCTTAAAAGAAGACGATATTAAAGAAAGTTATACTCACTCTACTGCCTTAACAGTCAGTTTTGACGGAGACATATTATTAGCAAGCGCATGCTGGTGCATATGCAATGCAGCCAATCGCAAAGCCACTTCAGGCTGTAGCTCCGGCGCGAACCGCTCCTGGGCGACGTCGTTGCAGCATTGCAAGTAGAGGTAATCCAGGGCTGCCAGGTCTCGTTGGGCCAGCTCTGCAGCTGAAGTCGGCATGAAGACCACCCGGAAGAGACAGCGCATCTTATGGGAGCCTGGTTTGGCTGCTATCTGAAAAGGGATAAACGGCCAATTAGCATCTTGGGACCACTTTTTCATCGTTTATACCTTCTGCCACGCTCACGTGTGCAGCAGCTTCTATCTGGTGACACAGAGTACGCATGTTTATAGCAGTGTCGTGCTGAGGAGCCAAAGAGGGCACTAGTTCTTATGAGGAAAGCATAGTCCACCAGCACAGTTGCCCTGCCTGCGCTGGGAGGAGTCTTTTTGTTGAAATAGTAACCATAAATTATTGTCTATGTATGATTTCTACACAGAATGTCTATGGTTCCATTTTGTATTCTATGTTTTCTTCTCTATCCGGCATTAAAACCGATTAAACGTTGTCAAACTATTTAAGAGTATAATTTAATTTCTACAGGTTATGGGCCCAGTACGCTTCCACTGCGCTTACACTCGTGACGATTGCACGCAAGACTGCACAGGTGACTAATATTCCGGTGCCGATTAACACCAGCTGCAGTGGAAGATCTTCTATAACAACTTGAGCGCCTGTAACTGCAAATAACATAGGTTCGAAGAACATCCAGAAGATTTCGAAGGCGGTGGCAACTGGGTTGTCGTCCAGTTCCCATCCCTGCTCGGTCCAGCTCTTACAAGCCACAAATGCGAATGCTATTACGGCAAGCGGTCCAGCTCCTCCCCAACCGATCTCCTCGGACCCCAGCACAGAGACAATTCCACCGGTCAATAAAAGCAGAACTCGAAGTGGCACGAGGAAAGCGTAATTTCTCTCAGGAACATATTTCGTTAGATATCCGCACATTACACCAAATAACACGCCGCCGATTATACTCAAAGGCCCCTTTATAATATTCATGGTTAGCGATGAGGTTGAGAACATGACTCCAACGACGATGCCAAAGATGGCGACACTGGCGGCATCGTCAATTCCTGACACTGCGAGTACCAGCGTCGGAATACCCTTGGAGACTCCATAGCCCTTCTCTCGCAGACGGAATAGGCAGGGCACGACGACAGCCGGAGACACCGCCGCTATTATTGATCCCAGTAAAAAGGCCCAGTCCCATGGTAAATCAAGCAATAAGTTAGCCATAACCGCACATAATATACACTCAAAAGTCCAAGGAACTAACGCCAGTTTGATTACAGTGAAAAAAATTTTTTTCATAGCTACAGGATCCAAGTCCAGCCCAGCTCTTGTTAAAATTATAGTTAAAGCTAATTTCCTGATGAAGGAGCAAACTTTTTCATAATCCTGGTCAAAGTTTACGAAGCCAACGTTTTTTAACACAAGTCCTACAATGAGCACTCCTATTAGTGACGGTAGAGTGGTAATCTTCACCATTAACCATCCTCCTAAATATCCGGCGATGGCGAGAAGTGCTAACATAAACAGCTGCCCACCAGGGGCCGCTGTATTTCCCATAATTATCCATACAATTACCCATACTAATAAACCTATGATAAATATTGATAAGGTTTGAGCAAATTGCCGGTATGTTGGGCACAATGGATAAGGGCATATTTTTCGCCAATGATATGGTTCCCAAGAAGGAATTCCGGAGTCTTCTTGATGACACTTCTGACAACACGCGTACCACCACGACCTTTCAATGTGGTCGCTTTGATGTGACAGAGCCTTCTTAGAGTAGACAGAGGATGTTGTTGAATATTTCTTATAGCGTCCCTCGATGTGCGCTGGCCGGTCCCATGATGTATCCATTTCCGACGCCATCGCATCGTGGAGGTTGCTCTTGCGCCGCGACGGGCCATCGGCTGACGATGACACCCTGCCATTCCAATGCCGGTTGAGTGCGTCTGTCTCGTGGGAAGAATCTGATGGTAAGTAGCTGTCATAATGACAACTGATGCTGCTGTGGGACATCCTACATGGCACTCAATGAATCTCATTCACTAAAACTAGATGTTAGCGGGCAAGTATATCAGATAGTTTGCAAGGGGGCATGCCGCTCGGCGAAGCATGCTCCACACTTATGCGAAAGCGAATGTGCATCTTATAAGAGAAGGTTCGGCTGCGATTGAGCCGCCCGCCTCGTCTCACCCCGGGCACGTGACTGCCTCTGCCCAATATTGTTTATGCAGCTTTGCTTCAAATAACATGCACTTTGCGCGTTCCACCAATGTCCTATTCATCCGCTCCGCTAGCCCATTTTGCTCAGGCGTGTAGGGTGTGGTGGTTTGATGTTTGATGCCAGAAGCTGCTAGAAAATCAGAGAATAATTTATTGCAATATTCTTTTCCATTATCACTCCTTATTATTTTTATTTTCTTATTTAACTCATTTTCTACTTCTTCTTTAAATTTTTTAAAAACTGATTTAATATCCAATTTGTTCTTTAGAAAATATACATAAACTTTATGAGAATAGTCATCTATGAAGGTTATGAAGTACTTCGCACCACCAGCAGATGGTGTCTCCATCGGACCACACAGATCTGTATGTACTATTTCTAGTAATGCATTCGCTCGAGAACCAGAATATGGAAATGATAATCGTGTTTGTTTTGCCTCACAGCATGGTATACAAACAGTATCAACATCTTTGTTGGTAATATTTATACCCTCAGTACAAGACTCTAACCTCTTTACATCAGCTATATTCAAATGATAAAAATTCAGTTCTTAAAGTAATATTTCTTACAAAACTGTCATTACTGCTTTCATCACTAATACTGGGGTAATATGTTTCATCATCAGTCCTACTACTGCTCTCTACACAACTATCATAAGATGTGTCAGTACACAAAGGTGTCAAAGTATCATCCTGGGTCTCATTATGTAAAATCTCATCAACAGACATCTCATTATTTCCAGTGTTGAGGGGAATGGAAACAAGCTGTGGCACAGATACAGGTTGTGGTGTGATATTGTTACTATCAGGCATTGTTTTTTCAATAAATATCACATCCCTACTGATTACAATACTTTTACTAACTGGATCATACAATCTATATCCCTTAGTATTATTACAGTATCCCACAAATATTAATTGCCTTGATTTACAATCCCATTTTGCACGATTTTGTTTTGGTATGTGTACCATGGCTTTTGATCCAAAAATCTTTAAATGTGAAATATTTGGTTTCTTACCATACCATTTTTCATAAGGAGTTGTTACCTCGGCCAAAACCCGTGATGGTGATCTATTAATGACATAGTTTTTCTAGCTATATATGTTGATGATATAATTTTATTTGGAAATAATATGACCTCAATGAATCATATTAAAGAAGAACTACAAAAACAATTTAAAATAAAGGATATGGGAGATATAAATGACTGTATTGGTATACATGTGGAGAGAGACAGGGGAGAAAGGAATTATATATTTAGATCAGAAAAAGTATATACAAGAAGTGTTACAGAAATATGGCATGTCTGATTGCAAAAGTGTTAAGACTCCAATAGATAGTAATGCAAAGTTTCAAGAAGATTCTGAAGAATTAACAATCTTGCATGACATCCCATATCAAGAGATAATTGGGTGCTTATTATATGTTTCACAAATTACTAGGCCCGACATAAGTTTTGTTATAAATATGTTAAGTAAATATAATAATAAACCTGAGATGTCACACTGGATAGCCCTGAAGCGAGTTATGCGCTATTTGAAAGGCACTGAAGAATGTCAAATGAGCTACAAAAGGAATACAGAGGAGAACATGACTCATGGCTACTGTGATGCAGACTGGGCAAGCTCAGAAGATGACCGGCGTTCCTGCACTGGTTACACATTCCTATTTCAGGGAGGAACTATCAGCTGGAACTCTAGACGCCAGCCTACTGTTGCTCTGTCTTCAACAGAAGCAGAATATATGTCTTTAACATCATGTGTGCAAGAAGCTATGTGGCTGAAACAATTTCAAGAAAGTTTTTGGCCGCTACTGAAAAATAAAGCAATGATCATTTACAGTGATAATCAAAGTTCTATAAAACTTTCAGGTTCCGATGGTTATCATTCTAGGACCAAGCATATTGATGTGAGGCATCACTTTGTACGTGATAAAGTTGCTACAGGGGCCATTGATGTGAAGTATATACACACGAACATGATGGTAGCTGATGCACTCACCAAAGCAACATCGCATTCCAAGCTGGCTTACTGCTTTTCCAAGATGGGGTTAATTTATGCTTAAGGGAGGATGTTGAAATAGTAACCATAAATTATTGTCTATGTATGATTTCTACACAGAATGTCTATGGTTCCATTTTGTATTCTATGTTTTCTTCTCTATCCGGCATTAAAACCGATTAAACGTTGTCAAACTATTTAAGAGTATAATTTAATTTCTACACTTTTTAACAGATATGCGGGTTACTCATGTCGGACAACTGGAAGGATCACGTAGGATTGACCGAACGAGATTTGAACAGATGGGATTGCGAAATTTGGGAACATATAGTAAGCGATAAGCTAGCTCAGTCTGATGCAGAGTCTAAGAGCAGGAAACTCCAACAATTCCATCCTTGACGTGAGATTCCTTGAAGTGAGACTCGGGTTACACTAATCGGGATCGAAGCGGGTAGCGAAGGCGTCATTTATGTACGTTGTCGTTCCAGAATGGACAGTAAGGCTAATCAAAGACACTGGATAGAGTGTTCTAACCTTTGCCCACGGCACAACTTGACGACAATCACCCGCGATTCACATGACCGTGAGGTCGGTGGAGCCATAGGAAGATGGTGGGTCAGCTCCGCCCACAAAGAAAAGTAACTATTTCGATCTGGATTTAAGTTGGAAAAAAAACCCGTCCATCTAACATGATGTGGTAGCCATTAGGCGAGCAACTCCTCGCTACTTTCTAGAACTTTAAGGACTACAATAACTCTTCAATAAATTGACGGCTATTGTCATCTGTAACATGAAGATACTTGGCCTGCTTCTCATTAAATACAGCTGTGCCCTATATCACTTTCATCAGAACCTCGGCTGCTAATGTAAACGATGTGCAGGCGAGTTGGCTTTGGAAAACTACGATGAGCCACTGACACCAAGTTACTCGAGCTACATGATCGCCAGTCAGCTACATGATGTGACAAATCGTGAATTAAACTTACCCTTGCAAGGAACTCCTTAGGATCTAACAGCGTCAACTTGTTCCTCCTTAAACTCTTCACGTGCTCCACGACAAGGCTGAAGTGCTCCTCAGCTGTTATACACAGCTTGTCCTTGAGGCTGGTAACCACGTCTGCTACAGTCGTCGTGGAGTCGTACTTGAAGGATTTTGTTTGACCGTTTTCAAGAAATACCTTGAGAACGTTCGCCATTGGTGGCAGACAAAGATCTCCGAGAGAGAATGCAGATGGCTGAAAAGATAATCATTTCTTTTAGAGTACAGACTAGTATATGGTTGTTGATAAATAACCTGGGAGGCAATCAAGCATATAGCTATTTTAATATGTTTACCGTAGCCTCTGAACATGACTCGTACGTTGCCACCCACCAGCTAATACAGCAACTTCTCAGAGCTTAACTCTGACTCACTTGCAGGAACACAACCCTCAACGAATTTTGATTTGGCTGCGGTCTTCTGTGAGATGGTCAGGCTGCTATCCTACCTGCCAGAGCCCGTTAACTGGAGGGTCCACCTCGAGCATATAAGGTTGTCTTTGACTCTGAAGATTACAGGGAGTCACTTACATACCAAAATGGCATCTAAAGAAGATGGAGATGTTAAAATGGCGCGTGGATTATGATCTTGGTGTTGCAAGTGACACCAACCGAGTGAGTATCCACGTTGAGATGAGATGAAATCGATGAGAGTAATCCACGCGCCTTTTTAACATCTCCACCTAAGAAACCCTTAGGAAGGCAGTAAGCGTATCCTATAAAGTAAGTGTTGACCAAAATGATCTGGTTCCAATTTGTGAGAATGAATTCTTTATCGATAGCATACGGTGAGATTGTGGAAACAAGCGGTTATCGAAGAACTCGTCTAAACACGACTTATTGTACAAGTGACAGACGACACAAAGGGAGGCATTGTCTCTCCTTTCGGTCTTCAATCCATGTATAAACATATGATCGTCATACAACTTCTTCTTTGACCAGAGCCATAAGCCTCTATTAACAATACAATATATTTGATTACTTACAGGGTACAAAGGCGCACCATTTAGCTGCACAGAATCAGCGAACCTGACTCTCGGAGGCCTGGCTTTCAACCTCGCCCTTTTCGCAGCGGACAACAGAGCCGATCTTCTCATTGGGTTCCCAGTTCTCGCTGGTTGGCATACACGCAGCGTCACCTTGTCTGTGCAAGCTCGAACTGCTGATATCACGTGTTCTCGAGCAGCCATGCTCACGTCTTCTCCGTTCACGCACAGGATCTGGTCACCGGGTTCCAGCTGGAAATATAAATATAAAAGTTTGTTGGACGAATTTGAAAAGGCATATCTGTTGGCAACACAGCCAACATAGGAAAAAATTGTTAGTTTTTGTACAAGTGGCAACATTGTTTTCTTTCTCGTCCCCGTTCCGCCACGACTAACATCTGTGTATCGTACGTCCGCATTATAAGTAATAAATAATATTACTAAGGTGTAAAAAGAGTGTTTTTGTCGTCTCCGACAGCGCCTAAATACAGTCCACTTACAACCTTGACCAACCAAGATCCCCACAATATCCACTTTAACATCACTTGATGACGTTATGTCATCGTAGCATCAGTTTAAATATGACAATGACACATCTCAATCATAGTACTGTCGAAGTAGTGGTAGAATGGGCAGAAATTGTCTCAAGTCCGGGGCAAAAACGCTCATGAAGAAGTATAGTCACTTTCTATATATATTTTCCTTTACTTCTTGTGTATGCACGATCCTCTGACTTGAGTCACTACTTATACCTTCAGGATACGGCACAGACTCATTGCGGCACGGTACCGTACGGCACATGCTGATTGTCAATATACAGAGATAGGGCCGAAAGCAGCCCGTCTGGGGAAGTATCTCTACCTCACATCGAAGTCATATAACAATTCCCTGGAGGGCTGTTGTGTTTCTGTGAGTGACTGAGGTAACCGATAGGCTTCTAAAGGAGTTGAGGTGGAGGTACTTCCCGAGACGGGCTGCTTTGATGCGCCTACCTCTCTTAAAACATCCAGACCAAGACAAACAGACATGTTCATGCACATAAATGTTTGTGTTGTGTGGGAATCGAACCCACGAGCGTTGGTGTCAAAGTCGCGTCATTCACGACTGAGTTCGAGCTCTTGTGCTAAACTTATGCTTATGCTAGGGCCGCACCTGCGTGTATCGTCACGAAGCTTCGTGCTGTGACACGATAGACACACATGTGACCAGCCATTATCGGCCGTCGTCGCAAACATTCGGGCTGGGTGTAATTATCGCGCCGGTGGCGGTACATCAAAGGGTTTTAGCGCGCTTACGTAGTGCGCTGCGTGGTCAGACTACTATCATTGTTCATTTCGGCGGTTGTTTTCGATTAGCTGACACGCATGCAGATCCACCCGCTCTAGTTAATTAGTAAAACTGGAGTGGAGCGACGAAATGGCCTTAGAATTTTTACATAATTTTGAAGCCGAACCCATCATATGGGATCCAAAAAATGTGAATCACAAAAAAGCCATGGCTTTGTTTAAAAGTAATTTCAGTTACAGCCATCTTGGATTATTGCACGATAGTTCGCGCACAATAACGAAGCCGCTAATGTGACCACAGCACTACCGCGCTAACTTTTTATAACAGTGCGTGCCGAAGCTTTGGTGCACCAAACGTACGTAGCTTCGCCATGCATTGTTTCGGGACGATAGATGCGGCATTAGATAATGTTACATTTTACAACATGCTAATATTTATATATAGGTGACGAGCTCGGTGGCGCAGTGGTGAAACGCGGTGTTACGCTACTTTGACACCAACGCTCGTGGGTTCGATTCCCACACAATACAAACATTTGTGTGCATGAACATGTCTGTTTGTCTTGGTCTGGGTATTATCTATGTATAATAAGTATGTATTTACAAAAAAAAAAAACAAATGTATTTACGTATGTTTATCAGTTGTCTAGTACCCATAACATAAGCTTCGCTTACTTTGGGGCTAGATGGCGCTGTGTAATTTGTCCGACAATATTTATTTATTTATAGGTATACATAATTCTTCAGTACGTGTGTATGTTACTAAACTCATCCTAAACGGCTGGGCTGTCTTTGATGAAATGTTTTGTGAGTATTTAAGTAGGTGGCTGGATGGTTTAGATTCACAATTGGACCCGGTGGGTGGCACTGCAATCGGGTTCTAGGATATTTTTAATTTTCGGACAGGACAACGTCTGTCTGGTCCCTAGTTTGCCTACATATTTGGACAACATATTATGCGTAATAACATATATGAATGTGGTTAGAAAATGTATGCGGGCCGATATCAGCCCAATCAATATTATGTTTCGCCCCTTACCTTCCCCACGCTAGGAGAGTTGTCCGTCACGAATCGAACGAGCACAGGTTTCTCGGAGCCAGCCACGAACCCGAAGCCCAGCTCCGGGTCCCGCTCCAGGACCAGCTCCCTCGGCGCTGGCGGAGACTCACACGAGCAGCCCTCTGGAGCCACGTACGTTGTTGTCTTGTTGACATGGCTGGAAGAATTGTTAAAGTCTCGTTGAAAATCTCTATATCTGTCTAAAAATGTTTTTTTTTTTTTTTGAGAAGGCAAGCCGATTGTTATGTAGAATGTGCAGCTCTTAATCATTTATAAGCTCTTGGTTAGTTCCCCGATCAACATTGTGAAGCAATCAAGTGGTTTATTAGTTTGTGCATGAGGATCACAATAAGTTCGAGTGTAAGTATCGACGAGCTCGGTGGCTCAGTCGTGAATGACGCGACTTTGACACCAACGCTCGTGGGCTCGATTCCCACACAAGGCAAATATTTGTGTGCATGAACATGTCTGTTTGTCTTGGTCTGGATATTTTTAAGAGGTAGGGCGCATCAAAGCAGCCCGTCTGGGGAAGTACCTCTACCTCACAGAAAACCGCAGCCAAATAACAACTCCCTAGAGGGTTGTTGTGTTCCTGCGTGTGAGTGAGGCCACCAGTAAGCTCCCAAGGAGTTGCTGTGTAAGCAGCAGAGGAGGCATCGCGCGAGTGATAATGAATATATCGCAAGCGTTAATAGGCTACGGCACCTGATTTACATCAGGTGGGCCGTATGCTTGTATGCCTCCCGACGTAGTATAAAAAAAAGAAACCTAAACACGCTATTTTCCTTTGGGTTAAGGGTGAGTTCGGAATTTATTTATTTTCAGTTTGGTATCAGACCGTTTTGTACAATTTGCAAAGATGTTGTTACAAATAAATAATTCATGTTCAAGACAAGATGGTATTTTGTTACGGACAAATTGTTTTCGGAGTTGATAATCTGATACTCGTTTGCGATTCTTCAAATTTATATACTCTATGGTTAAATCAGCTAGTTGACTGGGTTAACTGGCTAGCCTGTTCATTAAACGACTAGGCCAGTAATTGACTGAATTAGGATTAAAATTGTTTAAGGATTTGGCTCGTTGGAAGCCAGTCCTTTAGAAATAGCTGGCTGTTATGTGGTCGGGTGATTCTTTTTCATATAGGTAGAACGTCGGGAGGAATACAATTGTGAGTACAAGCATACGGTCCATCTGATGGAAAACGGCTATCGTAGCCTATGAACGCTGGTAATACATTAAGTATCACTAGCGCGATGCCGCCTCTGCTGTTAACACAACTACTGACGAGAAAACCGCAGCCAAATAATAACTCCCTGGAGGGTTATTGTGTTGCGAGTGAGTGAATTCATCTGTAAGGTCCTAAGGAGTGATGCTAAAATTACAAGTTCATAGGTTACGCTAACCACTTTTCATTCTGGTTGTATGTCTCCCGAAGTTGTATTAAAAGGAAAGTGAAACGCTGGCCGCTCCATCAACAGGCTGATTTAATCAGTTAGCTGCAACAAGCTACTAGGACATCTTCACGTCAAGTCCCTTGTGGGGTAGGCAGAGAGATTATTACTAGGTTATAATCCTCTTTTTTTATATACCACGTCGGGGGCCATACAAGCATACGGCCCACCTGTTCTAAAGCGGGTACCGTAGCCTATTAACGCTTGCGATATATTAAGTATCACACGCGCGATGCCTCCTCTGCTGCTTACACAGCAACTCCTTGGGAGCTTACTGGTGGCCTTACTCACACGCGGGAACACAACAACCCTCTAGGGAGTTGTTATTTGGATGCGGTTTTCTGTGAGGTGGAGATACTTCCCCAGACGGGCTGCTCTGATGCGCCCTACCTCTCTTAACTCAATCAAAAAAAAAAATGCTCAATGTGTAGTTACTTGATGTAGTAAGATTTCCCTCGGCTGTCCAGCGCCTGTTCCCACCCGTAGGGCAGCTCGTCGTCGTCGTGCTCGGCCTGGCTCCCGCTGCCGCTGGTGCTGCCGTCCCTGACGCTCCACCAATTCTCTACCGGCGGTAGCCAGCTCGCCGTTCGTGTTACATGGCTGGAACAAAGATATGATTGAAATTAATTTGGGTCGTTAGTAACGTATTAAATCTTTGTATTAAACCTGTCTATAGGCTAAGGTAGTACGTTCAAATCAAGCGGCGTGCTTATTTGCAACTCGTTGTGGTGAAAAATGTATTTGAACCAGAGTTTTTTATTGATGAAATGACAGATGAGCCATTAGGATTGGCGGGAACCGCTACCTAAACCTAAGGATTTGGCAAAGACACTGATTTTTACATGAAACGACTGCCGTCAGTTCTCCACAACCCAGAGGAAAAACCACATCTTTCTTAGGTTACACATCTTTTAAAATATAATTTATTAGAGCGAGTGGTACTTACAGATATCTACATAAATTCGAAAAGTCGAATTTAGTGGTACAAGTTAGGATTTGAACACGGGACCGTAGACCGTAGGTATTAGGTTGGTTCTTTATCCACTAAGCTATTATTAAACCATGAAAATATGATATTATTACCAAACATACGCTTGACTTCTTCCAGTTATCTCGTTCCTAATCCATTAGGATTGGCAGGGTCCGCTATCTAAGCCTAACGATTTGGCGAAAACGTAAGAATAAAATTCCTTTTGCATGACTATTCAATTTTTTTATAATTTACCTGACCAGTTTAACAACAAATATGAGAGGCTTTAAAAACAATCACAATCCTAGTTATTAGACAATATTTATTGAATTAAATAATTATTTTTTATTACTCTAATATTTATTTACAAAATGCTTTTATATTTTCGGCAATAAAGAAACCGAAAAAAAAACAAAATGATAATTAATACTTTATTAAGTAAACTTTAAATTACATTGATATTAATGCTAGCCTAATATGTATATGTGATATGTGTGTAGAAGCAAAGTGAGGTCGCGTCGTCGTCACGTAGACCCGCTGGCCGCGCGAGGAGCTGCATCAGCAGTTTACCTGGGTTGAGCAAATCGGCCATGTTGTTACCAAGCAATAGTGCCGTGTGCAATGAGGTGCTAGATCAGCGATATGCATATGGGCTGGTCGCATAACTAAATAATAACAGATAATTAAAAGCTTTTTCAAGAACTAGCGAGACGTCTGATCGACGTCACTGGCGACCAAAGAGCTGGTAGCTTTCTCGCTCAGCGCATTAGTATTGCGATTCATTCAGCGCGGGAATGCTGCCAGCATCGCTGGTACAATGCCGCGGAGGCCACACTTTTTAGATTCATTTTAGGTTATTATTATTATTTTAGATTTATTAAATTTTAGATGTAATTTCGTTTTAGTTTTATTATGTATTTATTTAATTTTAGTTAAGTAATTAAATGTTATTAATCTGTTTTAGTATTTGGGCGACAAAAATTAGCAATGCCTTGCAATGTTGATTTTCCAAATTTATTACTATGATTTTGTTTATTAATACCGGTCATTTGATAAGCGTGCGCGGGGATATAGATTCAACGCTTTGGTAAGATTGAAGTAATGTAGTGATACCCGTGAATACCCGTTGAGGGGAAGATTAACGAAACAACATACCCATGCCCATGAGCAGGAATCGCCAGGTATTGGAACTATTGTAAATGTATCGGAAATTATAGGACTGTTTTAACGAGACCTGCAGGGTTATTCACAATGTGAATAACCCTGCACAGAAAATTCTCGTTCAAATCGAAAAGTCATCGCACAAAGTAAAGCAAAATACGTATTTCTTTTCTTATTTTTAGTCCAGAGGGGTAACGGCAAAGGGTCTATATCCATACAATTTAGAATCGTTTAAAATTTGTCTTAATTCAAGATTCTAGCTTCAGAAATTCTGCTGAATTACACATCAGAACGGGTTTCAGACAAAATTCTGAAGTTTCAATACAACCCATAAAATGATCATTCGTGTTTTTCATTATTTAAATTGGACACAAGAGGGATGGACTCCTACTATAACTATTATACCCGATTGCTACTTCTGGCATTATTATCACATCATCATTGCGAACTCACAGATTTTACACAACGTTCGCATTTCGCCGGCGGTTATTCCACTTTCGTGCCCAGCTATTGCTAACAAAGTTTAGCTTAAAAATAGGTACATTCGTTGTTAAAAATTTCTTGATCCCTCTACGTGCCGTAAACTTTACGATGTAGATTAAGTGGCCAAAATGAGCTTTATAGCTTTATTCTAGTCCGTCCGACATAGCTTGTCAGTTAACGCGGAGAGATAAAATTCTTTTATTTATGTGAGAATGCCTCATGTAGAGGCGAATCACGTGGCGCAGAGACGAACAGGGCAGTCATGGCAGTGGCGGGTGCATGACCCAGTCCGAGAGGCGAGATGGCGAGAAGCAAAGACGGTCACAGAGGCAAAGACGAGCAAAACATCCTTGGCAGCACGAACCAATAACCCATTGGATTACGCATGGCACACCACGATCGCAAAAGCGTTGTGTTCACCGCCTAAATATTTTACCGATCCGAGCCTACAGACCAATGGGGGGATATTTTAACCAATAAGCTGATAAGTGCCGCCATGTTGATTCGTGAACTAGCCAATAAGAGCTGCGCGTTCTACTTTATCCCCCGACCCGCAGCTGTGCATTGAGTTGTTATGTAATATCTATCTCATCGACACTCCATAGTCTATTTCTTTCATGCATGGTAATGACGTGCATCTACTAACTACAATGGGTGGGTGCCGGCCGGCGCTATTTCGATGAGCTAAGTGTAGACGGAAGCACATAAAGATTGTTTAGAACAAATTGCCTTTTGTTTGCAATTGTTCTTTTATTTCGTTAATCGATCTGTCTATCTATAACGAAGGCAAAGAGAACCGAGCGCATTATAATTCGGTCCTTACACAGTCACCCGCTTCTTTAACATTCAGCTCTTCTCATGCACGGTTTCTAAGGCTTCAGACATCACCTTCTGATAAAACACGATCAACTTGGTCATAGTAAGTGGGTAAGTCTTGGCCTTCTTCGGCTCCACATCTTTCTACTTCCGCGTTGTATATCTATTTCTTTCTTCCTGTATTTTTTCTAAATGTCCGAACCAACGGAGCATGCTTCTTCTTATTTGAACACCTACATTATTATTTCTTTCATTAATTTATTGTTATATACATATATCACCCAAACTCGGTAGTAAGCGACCGATCTAGCTTGACGAAGGTGTTCTGAGCTGTCATACATAATCTAGTTTCAATGAAACAGTGTCTAAATCCCTATATCTGAAAACCCTTCGGCGAGGGTTTGTCACATTGGTGGATGAACTGATCTTTTTATAAAATGTTTTATTTATTAATAAATATGGAAGGATAAACCGATTTAGTACCATTTTCTATTCTGCTTCTCAACAGTTTTTTTTTATTTCGAGGCTATTAAGGAGATTTACTATTTAAAAAAAACGGGTTGCACTCCGGGAATGCCAGCAGAAGTGAAAACTTGAACATGCGAACCAAACAGCGATGTTGATAAACTACGTTGAAGGAAACGCGTAAGCGCCAAGAATTTCATGGCGCTTACAACGTTTTGGTCGCGAGAAAATAATGCCCTATGAGCGATCTAGCGCTTCATGTTTTAATTGTTTAATTAGAGGTAACTAATGTTTTAGCGCTGCAGCGAACTTAAGTTCTAATTCTCACCAAAATCTTACAAAGGGTCACGTGTCCTGACGCGAGTTTAACATTTTTTACTCATCCCAAAAAGTGCACAACGCCGCTAAAGAAGTTTTCACTTCAAAAAAATACGATTTTTTGATAATATTAATAAATTCTGTTTCTCAAACAGTAGTAATAATATATATTATTTAATTATCTGTCTATTGTAGTACAGTGATATATCAGCAGGCTATGAATCAAATTTGTAATGACAAAGTAATCAAAGTATATATATATTTTTCTGATTTCATAGTATTTATGTTGCACCTGTTATTTTTTGACACCCTACAAACCACGATTCTTTTTTTTTTTTTTAAATAGTAATCACATCCACAGGCTCTTTGGCCCGTGCCTTTTTTTGTTTGTCACGTTTTGTTAGTTTAATTTATTGTTCGCTCCGCAAGTGCTTACAATAAGTGCTTATGTTAGTTAATGTTAATTTTGCGTGCTTTTTTCCTTTACAGGCTTAAAACTAGTCTTACAATTGTTAACTGAAGTGAGGGATCGTTGAGGAAGCAGTTATGCTCACTAAAGTTTAGTGAGCATAACTGCTCGCTTCCCTCCGTTCAGCTTTCGTTTTTTCCAGAATCGAAAGGAAATAGCGCCCCGAAGTTGCGCCAGTTTGCCCTTCTTTTCTTTCGTCTTTTCACCACGATTCCTTTTACCACCTATGGGGTTTATACCTATGGGGTTATACCTATGGGGCTATCTCTTGCAGAGATACCTTCACTTTTGTACACCTTAAATGTAACAAAGATATGTGTGTTAATGTGCAATAAACCAAAACACAACACCCTCACACTAAAGCTCTTGAGATGAGAGATTGGTCCAGACTACTGTCTTTAACGTCGGACATCTATCGACAGCAATTGAAAAACAAATCTGAGTAATAAAGCGAAGCCGAATCAGTTTGGTAATATCGTAAAAAAGGTTCGAATTCAGCCGACAATTTTAAAAGTCTTAAAAAAAATAAGGAGTACATCATAATGAGTTTAAAAATAAAAACGCGATAAGATGACTAAGAGGAAAATTGTCTTTATTATAATGAATGGGGCGAAGGCGATAATGGAGCTATGTTTATATTTTCGCCCCAAAACTTTTCACAAGGGCTTTAGAACAGTGCGACAACTGTGGCTGGAGACTTATTCCACTGAACGTGAATTTATATAAGACAAAACATTTTTTTACTACGCCTTTACTACGAATACTATGTACCAGGATGTACCAGTGTAGATTTAATAAAATCGTTTAATTGCGTGTAGTACTTTCATCCAAGTAGAAAGAAACGAGGATTGAAACTCTGCTCACATCTAGTTTTTAGATACTTGAAAAGTCCCTGATTTGAATCCCAGTGTGAGCTCGTACCATTAAATTAGTGTTTTCGAATCCTTTCTACTAAAAAAGTGCAACTGCACTGCTGCGCGGCGTGCGTCAAAATGCGTACATTTTGACGTTTCGTTATTCTGTTAAGCGATCTGACAGCAGAGACGTTGCAGTAATGCTGCAGTAAATGACACGTTATTCTGTTAAAAAAACCTACAATGCACATGCACGTTTCCTACAATATAATCGTATTCTAATAAATTGTTTTGACATTTGTATAGCGGTGACAGAAGTTTTGAAGGAAGTTTATCTGCAGTTTTGCTACCGTTAGTCTTAAGGAACTTTTGAAGTGAAATGAATATTCTGAAGCGGTGATTTATATTACAAAATATTTGTTTTGTTTTGGGAGATGTTTGTGGGAATATATGATTAAGTAAAGCTGCTTTTCAGTAAAAAATACCTGTACGCCGGCAACCAAAAGCGTGGGTGGGGTGTGAAACTATAGAAGTCAACATTAAGTAACATCCAACTTATTAGATTGAAAGATGATAACATGACAGTTAAGTAGTTAATTTGCAGGATACGAAGTGACGTTGCAGTGCAGGAAATTTTAATATAATACACGTATTGGCACTGCACTATTCCTGCACAACTCAAATGACAAGCGTAACAGAGGGAGACTTTGTACAAAGTCGTCTGCATGGGTACCTCTGTCTCACCTATTTCTACCGCCAAGCAGCTATATTCATATAGCTGTGTTCCGGTTTGAAGGGTGAGATATGGCCGAGAAATTATTGGGTAATGTGACGAAACATCCTTAGGTCACAAGATTGGCAGCGCGCGAGTAACATCCCCGTGGTGTTGCGAGCGTCAATAGGCTGTGGTGACCGTTTACCATCTGATCCGGGCCGCATGCTTGTTTGCCAATCTAGTTGAATAAAAAAGGAGCAATTGCAGATTTTTAGTAAAATTGGCCTACTGAAGACAGTCGTTCAATGTCAAAATGTGTATCTTCGCCAAATCTTTAGGTAGCGTACTTCATCAATCCCAACGGATAAGGAAACGGCGTCATATTTTTTTCTACACTAAGGTAGGATATATACCGAAGTCATTGGTTTCACTTGTTCTGTGAATTAATATATTTCACTGTGAATATATTTATTTGCGTAATTATAAATATTATATTAAAAAAAAATCTATTCTGCTTGCTTTGCTTTGACAACAGATGATATAGTCATTACCACTGTCAAGAGACATGCACACAATCATATCAGTACATAAAATAACCTACTTAATTATTAGTGCACATTTTATCAGAAAATTAGCCGGGCGCAATCAGGTTGGCTTCGACTCTAAATATGAACAACGAAATAACAGAATAATAAATTAATGAACTGAATGTAATCGGGGTATGCGTCTTAGGTTCGTAGTTTATGTAGCAGAACTATCTCACTTTGTAATTTACTCCAGAAAAATGTTGTTTGAATTCTTTTGTAATAGGTTTCTGCTCGTAACAATATTGTTTAGCGGGCTGCAGTCTGTCTGTATTGCGAGTGAGGCTCGTATTTATTGCAATATTATGATTTTGACATAGACACGGATTGCACTGTGGAAATTATTACTCTTTTCTTGCGATTAAACCAGAGTGATTTAAATTAAATTAATGTCTAAATTATTAATTTTAAAAAGGAATAACGTATTTGAGATAGAGTAGATAAAATAAAGTGTTTGTTTTGTTTTCAGACTGTTGAATTAGGGTATATACATTTATGTTTTTTCTTATTTCGAAATAAATTGTAGAATTTACCGACTTGAGGTTCAAGCACGAGGTTCTCCAATAGATACGCGAAAAAATTTTAAATGAAGTGGGCAACGCATAATTCATGCCTGTATTGCAAATATCCACAGGCTACGGCGTGAGTATTTAGATATATATTTAGGCGCTAAAACACAACGTATTTGTGCCTTCGTGCGCAGCCAAGTGGTTTGACGGTTTGTGGGCTATGGTAATTATTAAGGTAAATTGTACTGCACTCACCTCAACTACTAACTACTAGTCTTCTTCTAGATTGAGGTGTCCCGTTTCCTAATCTATAAGTATTGGCGGGATCCACAATCGAAGCCGAAGATTTTACAAACATACTGATTTTAACATATAACGACTGCCGTCAGATCTTCACCAACCAGAGGGAAAACAGACCCTCCTAAGGTTAGACCTTCTTACGTCCTTCGTAATGTGTGAGTTTCCTTACTATGTTTTCCTTCACCACTGAGTTGTTTACTACCACTATATCACCTATAGAACGGAGGTTTAAGTAGGTAAGTTAATAAAAAACACCAGTTGAGAATGTGCAAGCTTGCATTGCCAGAGAAACACCTGGCTCGTCAATTATATAACAATTGAAATTTTTTCAGGAACACTGTTCCTATATGTTTGTTTGTGCGTTTTTTTTCGAATATTCGAATTTTGACTTCAGATTCGGATTCAGCACAAAAAGTAGAATAGGAATGTTCAGGAACACCGTTCATTTTGTTTTCGTTTCATCGACTTTCAAATCACAACGACACTAAAGAAGTTTACACTTCAAAATACAAAACTGTCCCACTCGAACAAAATCCCAGCAAACAGTAAACACAAGTAAAAAGGGAAAGTAGAAATAACGCAATGTCAAACAGCGTTTATTTGCGGTATTCTAGCCATTTTTCAGGGCCCTCGTTTCAGTGCCCCCCTGAAATTGTTCCCGGCGTGCTCTCGCATTCATTATACCCGAAAGCCCAGCATTCACGCGACAAAGCCGAAAAATGTTCATGTAACACAAACGCTTTGTCCACTTCGGAACCCCGTTGAACAATATGAAATAATGTATGTTTATTTATACTAGTACATATATAGTACAAATTAGAGAGACGATGGCAAGAGACCGGACGATATGAGTTTGATTCCATGGAAGATGGGCCGGGTGCTGGTATGGGATGCAACCTGTTCAGACACACTGGCCCCTTCCCATCTACATGGAACCAACAACAGAGCTGGTGCGGCGGGTGAAGCGGCTGAAAAAGTTAAAGCTTACAAATACAGGGGTCTAGACTCCGAATATGATTTTGTCCCATTCGGTGTGGAGACCCTTGGTCCGTGGGGTCCTAGCGCTATTAGGCTTTTTAAGGAAATAGCAAAAAGGTTAGTCGACATCACAGGAGACCGAAGAGCTGGCAGCTACCTCGGACAAAGAATTAGTCTAGCTATTCAAAGGGGGAACGCTGCCAGCATCTTCGGAACCTTGCCTAAAGGGACTCCGTTTTAATAATATATTTTAGTTATTATATTATATTTTTTAAGGTTTTTAGTTTTAGGTTCATAATCAATATGTTTAGTATATTATAACAACTTGTAAGTACAAATTACGCACTCAATAAGACATTAATGTGTATAAAGGCAATCTTGTATATCTCTTTAAACGCTCATTAGGAGATTAAATGTGAAAGCAAGCTATATAAGCTTGCTTGCTTGGGCGCAACAAAGCAGCCCGTCTGGGGAAGTATCTACACCTCACAGAAAACCGCAGCGAAATAACAACTCCCTAGTGTGTTGTTGTGTTCCTGCGTGTGAATGAGGTCACCAGTAAGCTCCCAAGGAGTTGCTGTGACAACAGCAGAGGAGGCATCGCGGGAGTGATACTTAATATATCGCAAGCGTTAATAGGCTACTGTATGCTTTACATCAGGTGGGCCGTATGCTTGTATGCCTCCCGACGTAGTATAAAAAAAGCCGTGCTTCTACGCGGAAAAGAATCAGTATGATCAAAGATCCCACTCAAACAGACATAAATCATCATTGACGAGCTCGGTGGCGCAGTGGTGTAACGCGCTGTTACGCGACTTTGACACCAACGCTCGTGGGCTTCGATTCCCACACAGTACAAACATTTGTGGGTATGAACATGTCTGTTTGTCTTGGTCTGGGTACTTTCTATGTATAATAAGTACGTATTTACAAAAAAAAAATGTATTTACGTATGTTTATCAGTTGTCTAGTACCCATAACACAAGCTTCGCTTACTTTGGGGCTAGATGGCACTGTGTAATTTGTCCGACAATATTTATTATTATTATTTATTTATTTATTATCATAGTCGGGCCAGCCATTTATGCAGTACAGCCATGCAATTCTGTAAGCAAACGTCCTTACATCCTCGGAAACATCGGCTGTCACAGCCTTGAACACAAATGGAATTCTACAAGGCAAACAGCCTCGCGTACGCTTACAGCCTTATAGAATACCAAATAATTTTGCCGTGATCGCAGTAGACGATGTTAAAGCTGTGACATCTGTGATCACAGCGACGCACACAGCCATTACGAGTCGCTTAGAGAATTGCATGGCTGTTCAGATGTATTATACATATAAATGTGTTATATTTCGGTTCAGTGTAAATAAGTTCCGCGGTACGCCGCCCAACTCATGAAAAGACCGTCCGGCGGCGGCTTTCCCTTAAAGAACATCAGCCTATTTCGTTTAAATCAAGGTTTAACTATATTTAACTTCCCAAATACCTAGAAGGATACGGCAGGCATTACTTGAATGTAAATGTTTCGTGGCTTGCCAGGAAATATTACGCGATACCAGGCGGGGTATACCGCTCGGAAGCCGTTAGATTAAAATGAGGTACCTCCGGGATTAAACGCGAACCTTTTAAATGGAGAGCCTCTTTGGAATTGTACGGTGAAATTAATTTATAGCTATAAATATGTGCAATGAGTTTAAGGAGACTTCAGATTTTTTTTATACTACGTCGGGAGGCATACAAGCATACGGCCTACCTGATGTAAAGCATACCGTAGCCTATTAACGCTAGTAATATATTAAGTATCACTCGCGCGATGCCTCCTCTGCTGTTTACACAGCAACTCCTTGGGAGCATACTGGTGACCTCACTCGCACGCAGGAACACAACAACCCTCTAGGGAGTTGTTATTTGGCTGCGGTTTTCTGTGAGGTGGAGGTACTTTCCCAGACGCTTTGATGCGCCCTACCTCTCTTAAAACATCCAGACCAAGACAAATAGACATATTCATGCACACAAATGTTTGACTTGTGTGGGAATCGAACCCACGAGCGTTGGTGTTAACGTCGCGTCTTTCACGACTGAGCCACCGAGCTCGTCAGTTTTAGAATTGATAATTTTGGGGCAATTGCAACACTTGAGGCAAAACGGATATCAAATAAATAAATAAACGTCTAATAGTTTTGTTACATTATAGGCAAGATATAATCATGTCATGTCCCGTGAACCAGAATGTTCTGTGTCGAGGTACCCGCGCTCGCCGTTTGATTTATACTGAACCCGATAGTGGAGACACAACTGCTAATGAAATCTTTCCAGGAAAAATCCCCTGATATTTATTGGCGGTAGATACATTCGTGTTCGCTGCGCTTTTGTAAAGGGAAACTAAAGAATTTTCGATCGCCTTTTTGCCACGAGAAATGGAAACCGGATTAATTTATTATATTAAACAGGCAATTTAATATAAACTACGTTGTCTGCTTCCGCCACCATCTTCATGCGAGCTAGTAAACTGTTTGATGAGCATCTACTAAATCAGGATAATAACCATAGAGAACGTGATATATGTCGCTGCAACAATTTCTCTATGGTATTTTTGACGTAACCATTTAAGTTACGCCAAAAATACCAAAGCGAAACCGTTACCTATTAAGATGAATAACATCGGTAACCTACAAGGGATTCCAAATACTAAACGAAATAAATACATTGCGAGTTTAACATACCAAAGACAAATTATGGACGATGTATTTACACATTTAACAAAAGAAAATATTTATCGCGGTTAAGACGCATTGATAAAATTAATGGTGACGTCAGGAGCCCTAGAAACCGGCGAACCGTGAACCGCGAACCGCGTAGAAAAGAGCAATGAAATTGAAGAAAAAAAAAAGCGAGTGAGGTATGTAAAGACCGAGTCACGTGGCGCTCGGTTCTCTCTGCCTACCCCGTAAGGGATTCGGCGTGTAGTTATAGATAGATAAAATTAATGAAATTTGAAATCCGAATATGAGTTGTTATATGAAAACTGCAATATGTTTATATTCATTGAACTGGTTGAAATTTTCTAAATAATACATAGTAAAATCACATTTCGCAGAACATCTTATATATACTTTATTTTAGTTTTAACTTACAGGGCATAAGATTTATAAATTAGCACAAATGTTCAGAAACGGATGATGTACTTTTGAAATTGCCCCATTCTCAGAATTTAGACCTTTCCTATACGACTATGATATAATGGAAATATTTTAGAGAATTTGTCACTACATTAAATACAACTACATTTTTGCCCAGAAGAAATAAAATACTTTGTATTAAGTACAAAAACGAGTATTATCACTACATGTAGATTGTCACAAGCGGTCCCTCAATATTGTAGACTGTCAGACAATAGACAGAAAGTGAGAAAGAGTGTCCTTTAGTTCACAGTGTCTTTGTTCTCCAAAGTCAATTAACAATATTAAAGCTTATTGCCTTGGAAGCAAGATGCAATTCTAATGTCATTTTAAACAAAATCGATCACTGTGTTTCCGACATTTCTACTTGAAAATGTAAAATGGACACTTCATTTCCTTTTTTATTGTCTTTTGCATTTTAATATTATTAATATGATCGACTATCTACTTCCAGACGATGTCGTATATAATTCCTTGATTTTTGTTGTCTAAAAAACTCTCATAACTGTTTTTATGGATTAAGTTTGATATTAAGTCGAAGATTTGGTTAAATTCTTTAGAGGTTTTCAGAGAACCGCACCATTAACGTCAATATTCGTTTCACAAAAAGAAATTTGAACGTTAGATTAAAGAGTTTCATAACAAATCGATATAATCGAAAATTTCTAAATCTTTATTCATAGTCAGTTAATTATCATAATACGTATGTTAGCTAATCATAACCGCAGACTGTCTTTGGATATGGATGGAGCAATTTTTACATAGAGTTCCAGTAATCCTAGTAGCCAAATTCATCGATATATTTATTTGGAATTTTGAATAAAATACATAGGACTTATATTTGCATTGTCAATTTTATAATAGTGTAAATATTAACGTTAATCGCTTAGGTCAGCAAATGGCTAATTATGTCTAAATATTTCTGCATCATATGCGAAATATCATTTACATATATTAGAAACAAAAACGGCCCCAAAATTCATCCCTGCGCCAGCTCAATTATTACGTGTGGGTAGATTTCTGACTTCTAATTTCTAGATGTTAAATTAAGACGATTTAATTCGATGGTTTGAACTGTCCGCTAATACAGAGATGCAATCAATTATAAATCTTTTCGTTTATAATGATGTATCAATGTCTGAGGACGAACACAAGACGTACGTGTAAATCATAACTAATCTTGTGACCATACATTACTTAATAGACAAGAAATTATTTACCTGTCTATTTCCAAATGTATCGTTGACTTGTAAATCTTCGCTCGTTCTATCTATCACGTACATTCGCTTAACCCTCCATATTCGAATATTACCTTAGCCTATTTGTAGTGGGGTCAAACGTGCATACCCGCTTTATTTCGGTTTTATATCTGTCTCTTGAGTAAAGGTTTGATAAAACAGACGCGAGTGTATTGTGCAAGTGATAAATTTTGTTGTTGATTGAATTTCGTTGCCAGTCTACATAGTTATCCAAGAGAAAAAGTAGGGGTTTATTAGTTAAGACAATTAGGAACACAAAATAATAAATATATGATATTTCTTTCATATGTCGCTACCAACTTTCGCTGTATTTTTAACGTCAACTTATTCAATGAGTGTTGGGTAATTTGACGATTGTTTTTTTAAAAGGGGCCCAAGAGGCGAAAGTTTAATAATTTACGAACATTTATTGCTTAGAACCAGGTACAAACTATTAATCTTGTGTATTAGAAAACGAAACCAAATCGAATAAATTGAGAAGGTGTGAAACGTTAGTGACGAATGATTACGCACTTGAAGATTAAGGAAGTGATAATGCTGACATCATATGATAATGGTACACCACCATTTATTTACCCCCTGTGTTTAAAAAAGTGATATCAAGACGAGCGAGAAGCCGCACCCTCTTACATACTGTCAGAATGTGGTCTTGTAGAGCAACTATAGTCCGTAAAGATTATTCTACGTCGTCTTACATATGAACCAAAAGTAAATTTTATAAAATCTAAATCACATAGTTTGACAAAATGCAACTTACCAAGAATAAATAAAAATATGCCTTTCTGATCAAAATTCAAGAAATTGCTTTTGTAGAGGACTATGAAGGTAGACCCTAACATAAGGCATCAATTTGATCTCAGCTTTATGAACGTCGTGAACATGTAGAAGGGGAAGTGTACGAATTTCCGCCGAGGATCGCATGCGGTAAATGCCAATAAAAGATATTAGTGCCAATGTCTGATTGGTCAAACGTTGACAAGCATGTACACTAGACCCTCTATTATTGGGTTATAAGTTGGTAAAGATTTGTTAGGACACCGTTAGTGAATTTATCTAATTACTGAAAAGATACGATCCTAACGTTCGGTAAGTCGGCCACACATCGAAATACATAGAAGGCAATGGAATGTGTATATTTGGCTCGGACAGCTACCTAAATCATTGTAACTTATCATTCCTGTCTCGTCCTTTGTAGGATATCTCTACTTAGCCATCCTATTCAGAACTGTTTGTTATAATTTTATTCTTTTGTATTACATTAGATATTATTGCAATTTTCTAAATAATTTACTGGTATCCGCGGAAGACCGGCGTTGTGGTCCACACCACGGTCCACGAGACATGCTGAGCGGAGGCCGTTTTGGTGCATTTATGTATAATTAGTTGTAATTTAACAAGTATGTAAAAAGTAAACAAATAAACCAATTTTTCTTTCTTTCTTTCTAACCTTAAATCCTACCTAATTAACTTACAAACCAGTTGTCTTGGATCCACTTGACTGTGGATGAACTGTGTGTGAAATGTTGTGTTGGCGCCTAAATCTATACATATAAATAAAATTTGTCTGTCTGTGATTTCATTTGTTTGTCCAGGCTAATCTTCGAAATGGCTGAACCGATTTTGACTTTCACTGGTAGGCAGAGGGCTGTTCAGAGCAGAATATAGGCTACTTTTTATCCCGTAAATATTTAGGGTTCCTGCGTAAAACATGAGAAACTGTTAAAATTAGGGGGAAATATCGGTAACTTTGAAATTTTATTTTTATTATTTTAACAGAATACGTATTTTTTGGGACATAAAATAACTACGCGTTTTTTATGTAATACATGGGGCACACTAAAAGTTTTGCACTTCTAGCTAATCGGAACTATTTGAATTTCGAATGTTATATTTTTTGAAACGTTGCAACCTACTAATAAAAAAAACAATTGGCGGGAAATCATTTGTCAATTGTTTTTTATCACACATCAAAGTTCTACGAGTACGTACGCAACGAAAATGGAATTGAGTCGAAAAGATTTTAGAGCGATGATTTTTTATGATTTTAAAAGTTCTCTCTCTCCGCAAGACTGTGCTGCTCGTCTTCAAAATGATTTTAGGAGAGAAGCACCTTCTTTGAGCACCGTGAGGCGATGGTTTGCTGAATTTGAGAGAGGTCGAGTTTCTTTACATGACGAATTTCGTGAAGGACGGCCTTCAACTGCCGTCAACGTAAATAATGTGGCTACTGTTAAGCGGCTAATTGAAGAAAACCCGCGGATTACCTATGAGACAATTCGAGAACTATTAAGGATAGGTAGGAGGCAAATTCAGAAAATTTTACACGAAGAATTGAAAGTTCGGAAACTTTGTTGTCGTTGGATCCCTCATGAACTGACAGCGGAGCAGAAGCGGGCTCGCGTGTAATGGTGCTCACAGATACTACTACACAGATTTAAGTCTAATATAGCAGAAAAAATTGTATTGTTGCCCTATCACGGTACTCCGGACCACTTGTACAGTTCATTATTTAGCTTAATTACTAGTGAATTTAATGCAATCTTTACTCCAAAACAACTGTCTGTAAGTGACCGTATGACATTCAGTGATTGGTCAACTCCTGGTATTTACAAAAGTCGGAATAAATTGTATGAACTTTATGAAGAAAGGACCTGTAATCACAATCCGACTTTTCAAGAACTTGTAAAAAATTATGCTAAAATATTTAAACGAGCCTGTTCCAATGCTAAGTCTATATATTTAAGAAATAAAATTAATGGTTCAACAAATATTATTAAATCTGTTTGGAATATGATAAATAATGAGACGGGTAGAGCGAAAGTACGTAGTCGAGACTTTCAGTTAAAGATAAATGATATAGATATCAAAAATGATGTAGAAATTGCGACTGAGTTTGAAAAATATTTTTCTAACATTCCTCTTATTACTACGAGAAATCTTAGGTCTTCTTCTATAGCTGCTGAACTCGTTCTCAAACAGAGCGTGGTAGAATGCGACACAATATTTGAATTTTCAGCTGTAAGCCCAAAAGATGTTTTGAACGCTTTTAAATCAATAAATATGAAAAACACTAAAGATCTGTGGGGTCTATCTGTCAAAACCATATCTTCTATTATTATTTCAATCGCTCCACATTTAGCTACAATTTTCAATTGTTGTGTGGCATCTGGTGTATTTCCTGACTTGATGAAACATAGTAAAATCATTCCATTATTTAAATCTGGTGATAGTTCGGACCCTTCGAATTTTCGACCTGTTTCCATACTGCCCATTCTCAGTAAAATTTTTGAAAAACTAATGCTTAGCCAGTTGCTCAGACATTTTAATACACATAATTTGCTTCATAGGAGACAGTTCGGATTTACGAGAGGTTGTTCAACTATAGACGCAGGGATTCATTTGCTTAAAAGTATATTCGCGGCATGGGAAGGTTCGCAAGATGCCTTGGGAATTTTCTGTGATCTGTCTAAAGCGTTTGACTGCGTGCACCATGACACTCTTGTCAGAAAATTACACCACTACGGTATCAGGAACAAGGCTCTCGAACTTCTGTCTTCTTATCTGGGCAATAGGATACAGAAGGTCGATGTTAATGGTAAAAGATCTTCGGGGTCCCCTGTAGTCATGGGAGTCCCACAGGGGTCAATTCTAGGTCCATTCTTATTTTTAGTATATATAAATGACTTACCTTATTATGTAAAGGATAAACATGAGATTGTATTGTTTGCGGATGATACCTCTTTGACATTCAAAATTAATAGACAGTTAGGTAATTATGACGAAGTTAACGATGCTCTCTCTAAAGTTATGCATTGGTTTAATGTTAATAATCTGCTTTTAAATGATAAAAAGACTAAAGTAATTAAGTTCTCAACACCTAATGTAAGACAGGTGACTACCAATGTACATGTTAATGGAACTAATTTAGCTCCAGTGGAGACAACTGTGTTCTTGGGTATAACAATTGACTCCAAACTACAATGGGGCCCACAAATTGAAAAATTATCAGGAAAACTAAGTTCTGCAGCCTATGCAGTGAAAACTATTAGACGGCTCACTGATGTTGATACGGCTAGAATAGTTTATTTCAGCTACTTTCATAGTATTATGTCATACGGAATTCTTCTTTGGGGTAACTCCGCGGACATTAACACCATCTTTTTATTGCAAAAGAGAGCCATAAGAGCTATCTACAAACTTGGTCCCCGTGAGAGCCTTAGAGAAAAATTCAAAGAAATAAATATTCTAACAGTCGCATCGCAATATATCTATGAAAATCTTTTGTATGTCCATAAAAACATAGACTCATTTTGTAAAAAGAGTGATACTCATAACATAAATACTAGATATAAGCATAATCTTGTGTTACATGCAAGCCGTCTCCACAAAATAAGTAATTCTTTTATGGGGCAATGTATACGGTTCTATAACAAACTTCCCAGCAATATAAGAGAATTGTCAATAAACAAGTTTAAAACTACTATTAAAGCCAAATTGTGTAGCAGGGCATATTATAAAGTATCTGACTATATTAATGATAAAAATGCCTGGGATTGAGTCGATCCAATTATAATGTAATTAATAAATTATGTAAATTTGTTTGGATACCAAAAGAGGGATGCCTGAGTTTTTTGGCAGTATTTTTATCAGTGCTCACCTAGTCATGAACTGCACGGTAGGGAAAAAAATTGTGACGATTCCAAACAAATGTAGCCATTTTTACGGAATAAAAAGATTTTGACTTTGACTTTGACTCTACTGAAGTACGACCACGGACATTCTAATGCTGTTTATTACATTGTCACAAGAGACGAAACGTGGATATATTGTTTTGAACCCGAAAAAAAACAGCAATCTTGTGAATGGGTGTTTGAAAATGAGAACAGGCCAACAAAAGTGAGGCAGGCGAGAAACGTTGGTAAAAAAATGATCGCGTTTTTTTCTCAGCTACGGGTCCCATCTGCACAATTCCACTTGAAGATCAAAAGAATTAACACAATTCCGAGTGGTATTCTACCATTTTTTTTTTTTTTTTTTTTTTTTTTATATTGGCTCAGCATAGTGGCTCCTCTTCGCCTGTTGGTAAGCGAAAAGGGGAGCCCAAATTGCAGCGGCAACTGACAAAGGACTACGGTGTCCTGTCAGTTGACGCTACCATGCTGGCCGCAAGGTGCTTCTTCACGCTTCGTTTGAAGGATCCCATGTTGTAGGAAGGAGGAAACACATGTGCAGGCAAGGCGTTCCACTTTTTAATAGTTCGACAGAGATAGGAGTTGCCGAACTTTTTAGTACGAGAACAAATGTCCTCAACAGTGGAATGATGACATCGCAAGCCTGCACGTGTGGTTCTATGACGGAAGGGAGAGGGTGGGATAAGGGAAAATAGTTCTTCAGAGCACTCACCATGGTACAGGCGGTAAAATGTACTTAGGGAGCCTATGTCCCTACGAAGTTGCAGAGGTTCTAGGTATTTTGTGACCTCTTCGTCGTCGATTATGCGGATAGCCCGTCGCTGCAACCTATCGAGAGCCTCGAGAAGATACTGTGCGGAGCCGTCCCAGAGATGCGAGCAATACTCCACGCAGGCCCGAACTTGAGTCTTATAAAGAAGACAAAGTTGGTCCGGCGCAGTGGCGTAGCGTGCCTTGTCGGGGCCCCGTATAAAAATTTTTTTGGAGGCCCTTATATGGAGGTAAAGATTTTTCACAAAAGAAAAAAAATATTGTGAGAAGAAATATTTATTTATCACATAATTTACCCATTTTACAAATAAAAATCGAATTTTAAATATTCACTTTCCTTGCCTTTTTTTCGGCAAACTGATTTATTAAATCATTTATGGCTGATGATGATTTTAGTTTTTCTAAAGTTTCTGCCTCTATGGACAATAGTGAGATGTCTGACAGCCGTTCTTGTCCCATCGAAGTTCTTAAGTAATTTTTTATTAGTTTTAATTTTGAAAAACTTCTTCCTGCCGTTGCGGTTGTAACTGGAAGGGTCAAGAATAAAAAGCATGCTGTGATTACCTCGGGAAAACTGGATGCAAGACTATTGAATTTTACTAGCAATAATTCAATGAGTTCTTTAATGGAATAATTTTTTTTAATTTCAGAATTTAAGCATGTTTTTAGAGCCTTTAATTGGTCACAAAGATTAAGTGAGATGTCTTTACTGTATTTAGCAGACAGTTTTCCGGAAGCGTTTAATATCTCTTCGCTTGAAGAAGATAGGAGTTTCTCCGGTTGTAATATTTCGAATATACTACTCAGGTTGCAAAGGCTCTGAAATCTTTCTTTAGTTTGAGAAATTAATATATCTAAACAGCAATAGTATACATTGACTTTGAAATAGGATTCCGGGTCGGAAATTCTCTCATCTTGTGATAACTCATCAAAAAAACGCTTCGTTATCTTTCGCCTACTGTTTTTAAAAACAGTTGTTACCCCCCACTCTTTTGCTAAATCTTTGGATTCATTTAGCAAACTATTAAATGAATTCTGATTTCTTAATTGGCACAGTCTATTTAAAAGATTACTTAATAAAATACTAGATTTCTGTAAGTCATTATTTTCATGCTGTAGAGCTTTAGAAACAGGATTAATAATTTCAAATAGTGAAGAAAAAAATGTAACGAGCACTAAGAAATCAAAACTCTCTAAAATGTTAATTATACTTTTACATTCTTCACGTTCATCTTTTTTATTTGAAATTAAATTTAGTTGGTACAAAGTTTTCATGATTAGTAAAAAAAAATTCTTTACTGCTAATAAAGCGTCGTTCCTAGAAAACCATCTGGTAGGACATACCTTTTTAAGGGTAATCAAATATTTTTCAGATGAATCGTCACTTAGCATAGCCCAGCGTTTTATACTATTGCCAAAAAAAGTATATATTTTTTCTAAATTATCGAAAAAAGTCGATACTTCACGAACATGTCTCGCAGCATCGTTCAAAACCAAGTTTAAAGCGTGCGCAGCACAATGAACATAATCGGCATTTGGAGCATGCTCTTTTATTAGGGTTTGTAATCCTCCATACACACCCGACATAACATTTGCTCCATCGTATCCCTGTCCTCTACATTTAGTCAAATCAATTCCATATTCTTTAGTCAAATTTAAAATGACAGTTTTCAGACCTGCAGCACTGCAATCGGTTACTGCTATGAATCCTAAAAAGGACTCACAGATTTTTATTTCTTTAGGCACATTATCATCATTTTCTGTAACCGAGATATATCGAAAAACTACAGATAGTTGGTCAATTTTTGATAAGTCTTGTGTTGTATCCAGAATTATTGTCAGAAATGGAGCTTTTTTAATTTCTGAGATAATACTGTTCCTAACGTTAGTACCAAGCAAACTAATAATTTCGTTTTGAATCGTAGGGCTTAAATAATTTATTTCACCTTTCGGTTTTAGAAGAAGTTCTTTTAAAGTTGCATCATAGTTAGATAGCAGACGTGAAATTGCCATAAAATTGCCAGAATCAGAATCATGCCCCCTCAAAGGTAGATTACAAGATACTAAAGTAATTATAACATTAATTATACGATGCAGTACATCTCTCCAGAATGTAATTTTACTATCGATTTCACTTTTCAATAGAGTATCGATGGTATTTCCTTGCAACCAATTATTATAAGAGAGTGAGGCACTAATATGCTGCTGTGACTTTTCATGGTCAAGAATAGTTTGTGTGAAATTGCTTCTAACCGAAACACCGTTAACCCAAGCAGAGGAGTACGATTTGTTTTGACGATCTGCTAATAACCAACAGAAGTGACAGTACGGTTTGTTTAAAACGTTAGAATAACATAACCACGGTCTTATAATTTTTATGCCTGCCTGATTGAAATATGAATAATAATAAGCCGAAAAAGGTCGGTTATTTTCTGAAACTTTTGGAAATGGTCCTTGTGGTTTAAATGGACCCAATTTAAAAATTATTTTTCGTTCGCATTCAGTTAAATTGTCACCAAAATTTCCTCTATCTGATGAAATTATATTACAATCTGCATTATCTGCAGATATATCAGAATCGTTGACTTGGGGTTCCTCGATTTCTGGATGGACATCCGATAAAGTATGTGCTTGGCTTTCTTCTATTTCCGGATGGATATGTGACGAAGAACATGCTTCAGAAGAATCTAAAAATAAACGAGTAATTGTTAAAAAATAAATACGAATGCTTTGATACTAAACTAAAAAGAGTTATATATAAATAAATAACGTTACTAAGGGTCACAGTTAGAGAGTGTTCAGTCAGACGCACACAGACTCTACGCGGATTGTGCTCGTACCTATTAGTAGATACAAAATCACCTGCAGCCCGTCCGTGCATTACTATACACCTGCGTGCTATTTAAACGCAGCGCGTAGTGTAGTGGCCATACAAAACGAGAACCCGAAAGCGAGTCTGCACATCTGAAGTTCTCAACACGCAATTAACGATACGATACGGACTGATAGACAAACAACAAAACAAATCGATCCTATAGATAAGTTAGAATTTTGTTTTTTTTTTTAATCAAGGCACGGAACCCTAAAAACAGTATAATTGTGAAAATCGAGGGGGGAGACAACTTTTTGTGACGGACAGATAGGACAGACCGAAATTAAAAGATTTCCTTGTTTATCACTACGGGCCCCTAATAAATGGGTTGGGTAGTAGTGTAGTACTTACCTTTCCAATCTAAATCACTCACAGTATCTTGTCTCTGAAAAAATGAAGAAATTTTGGGCACTTTTTTTATAACCTCGTCCCTTTTCTGTTTAATTTTTCTTTTCTCAGCGCCGCTGGGATAATCTCTTTT
This sequence comes from Pyralis farinalis, assembly GCA_947507595.1. Lineage (NCBI taxonomy): Eukaryota > Metazoa > Arthropoda > Insecta > Lepidoptera > Pyralidae > Pyralis > Pyralis farinalis. The sequence continues at coordinate 33,512,021 of OX382273.1, read as the reverse complement.
CCTTTCACTCATTTCTTTTACAAATCGCTACTAATACTGCTAAACCAGAAGAACAATATTGTTTGTACTGAATTACAATGTAATGCACATTTATATAAAGCGCGTAAATAAACAGTGCACTGCACTCCGTGGTTTAACATCCAATGCAAAGTACAACAACGTATACGTACATCGCGATATCGATGAAGGATTCCCGGGGATTCCCCGCTGAGTTGAAGATGAAGTAAGTAAAACGGGGAAGTCCCGCAGCCCGCCATAACGATGTAGTGTTGCCAACTTTTGAACGCACGCTTAAGGCGGGAAAAAAAGGAATTGCTTTATAGAATTTTGTCATTTGTAAAATAAAATAAATTAGAAAGTTTTTATTCTTTTTCCTTACACACTTTGGGGGCCCCCGTGGCCCGGGGGCCCCGTATAATTGATACGGCAAATACGGCGGTAGCTACGCCCCTGGTCCGGCGTGAAGAACCGGCGCACCCTGTTCAGGACTCTGAGTTTCTTTGAAGCTGTTAAAATGAGGCTCTCGATGTAATTTCGTTGGTTTAGGTCGCAATGAATATCCATGCCTAGCATATTCAGGCTATCGCGCATATTGAGGGTAGCGCCCTGAAGCCATTTGTTTACCCAGGGTGTTAGAAAAAGTTCGAGAAAAAGTTCGCGAAAGACGACCAAAAAGCCGCGTTCTCCTACATCATGACAACGCTTCTTCACACACGGCCAACAAAACAAAGTCATTTTTAACTTCCGAAAAAGTACAACTCGTTACCCATCCTGCGCATAGCCCCGACCTAGCACCATGTGATTTCTGTATTTTCCCCAAAATCAAAGATTTGATGAGAGGTTTCACTTTTACCAACTCCGAAGAGGCAGTGATAGCGTTCAATCAGCACGTAGAAAACATGCCTTCAGATCTGTGGTCCTCCAGTTTTAAAAAATAGTTCGATCGCATGAAAAAATATTTAAAATGTAAAGGAGAGTATTTTGAAAAGCAATAAACATAATATTTTGGTTATAACATGTTGTTTTTTTAAGTTACGCAAAACTTATAGTGTGACCTACGTATATGCTATATAAGCTACTTTAGGTGAGCCATATGCTTGTTTTAGCCGTGTATGTTGTAGTCATATTACACCGCCACATACTGGCGTTACATAAACAAAAACAAAGTAGTTCCTGCGAGTGATTGAGGTCACCAGTAAGCTCCTAAGGAGTTGCTGTGTTAGCAGCAGAGGTGGTATCGCGCGAGTGATAGGTACTTAATGTATAACAAGCGGTCATAGGCTGGGATTGTAGTCGTATATAAAAAAAGCTGTTAAGGGCGAGTCCGGTTCGCGACCCAGCGTTCCGTAAAAAATATTCTCACAAAGAATTTTTTTTTGTGATGTACTCGTAACTACAAATTTTACAGTGCAATATTTTTTTTTTCTTTACTTGTGCTACATGACATTGCTTCTTACCAAATTTTATGAAGAACTTCTTACCAAATTTCAAGTACCCTATAGGTTTTGATTCCCTTGCGAGTGTTAAAATATGCGACATAAACGGGGCATAAACAGCCGTGTCTTTTCATTGCCTTAACTTTGAATTATAATTTTTTACTGCTCGAAGGGATAGCAGGCTTGAGTATTTGATATTAATTTCAGCTACATAGCGCCACCGGTCCCTGAAAAAGGGGCTTGACCGACACACAGACGGAGAACAAAGTGATCCATACAGGTTCCGTTTTTCCTTTTGAGATACGGAACCCTAAAAAATGTGAACAGGGACATAACTCGTGTGCTGCCGGACCTGTTAAAACCTCCTCACGACATTTTTTAGAAACCCAGAAGTATATCTTTTCAGAATGCAGTACCTTGGGAAACCCCCAGCAGGGAGTTCATTCCACAACTTACGAGTTCTCCACAGAAAACTCTGGAACCGTACAATTCGTGATCATTCCTATTCCAATGTGTGAGAATGAATTCCCAGCCGTCGGCGAGCGGTGAGGTTGTAAAACGTGGCTGTTGGCTTCATTTACAACAACTAGAAACCACTACACAATCGGCAGAACAAAGGTTAGCAAATTCCCTTTTTAAACACAGGCGCTCAACACCGTATGCGAGATTAGTACGAGTATCATCGATAATTCTCACAACACATACACATATCTGAATATCTATCATAATATCTTCTCTAATATAATAAGATTGAAATAAATATGTGAATTTCCGGATTCTTTTCACATATTTCAATATGTGGTAAACTAGCGAGGGACATCGCAATAATCTCCTTTTCAATTTGCCCCTCCGTGTAATATTCCCGGCAACCATTTTGTAAACACCGAAGGCGGCCATTTTGATGTTTACATAACGGCTAAATTACTTTTAACTGCCATTTTGTCGGCTTTTTCAGTTCAATTTTCTTTTGTGCAGTTTTATTTTGGGTGGTGTAATATGTGAGTCTCTAAATCTTTTTTGCCCAAGACGTTTTGTCCTATTGTCTCTGGAAATTCTTAGCATTTTGAATGCGGCTATTTCAAACTCTCATAACTTTTAAGACTAGTCAAAAATCGGTATTTACCTAACTGACAATTTATTATTATCTTGCTTGCCATTGTGCTAAAGCTAATCTGGTTTGCATGTGGTGTACCCTGCCCTATCAATAGCAGGATAACGACCTGGTCTATTATCCGACTGGTTCGCAGTTTGAAACCTGATGTATATCCATACGATCCCACTGATGTAAAGCAGTTATCGTAGCCTATTAACGCTTATAGCATATATCACTCGTGCGATGCTTCCTCTGCTGCTTACACAGCAACTCCTTAGGAGCTTACTGGTGACCTCACTCACACGCAGAAACACAATAACCCTCTAGGATGTGTTATTATTTGGCTACGGTTTTTCTGTGCGGTGGACGTACTTCCCCAGGCGGGCTGCTTTGATGCGCCCTACCTCTCTTAATTGCTCTCTCTCTATTAATTAAGGTACTGTTGCAGTGGCCGCTTTATATCACGCCGGTCGTAATGTTAATTGCCACCCAACGTAGAATAAAATAAGATATGCATGACGTAACCTGTTATATTTCTGAAGAGTGCCAACCGTCTACGAGTACACTTTTAGGTACCAGTTACTAAAACTCCATTCCAATTACGAAGTCCTATTAACTCAATAAATTTCTCAAATGATTTGAATTTATTGAGAATTTTAAATTGATTTACTACCATGAACAAAAAGTGCTTATTTAACGCCTTGTCGTGCCATGCGCGGCCTTCACTCCAGGACTTTCCTACCCCATCTGTCATCGCCGACTCGGCAGATGTGGCCGGCCCACTGCCACTTTAGTTTGCCGATTCTGAAAGCTATGTCGACAACTTTAGTTCTCCGTCGAATTTCTTCGTTCCGGATTCGATCCCTTAGAGAAATTCCGAGCATAGCTCTCTCCATCGCTCGCTGCGCAACCTGCAGCCTGTGTACCAGCCCGATGGTAAGTGTCCAAGTATCTGCACAGTAGGTCATAGCGGGGAGGACACACTGATTGAAGACTTTAGTCTTCAAGCATTTGGGTATTCGTGCAGTGAGGATGTGCCCAAGCTTTTCGAAAGCTGCCCAGCCCAGTCGAAGGCGTCTATCTATCTCTTTGTTGAAGTTACACCGGCCGAGCTGTATGGCCTGCCAGAGGTAAACGTAGTCTTTAACCACTTCAATAGTAGCATTCTCTACGACAACCTCCACGCAGGACTCGCCACCCCAGAGGATTCTTAATTTATTTATTATTCTAATTCTTAATCCAAACCAGACCATTCTTAGGTCTCGAAATATAATTTCTTGGACTCGTGGGTTTCCTCGCGATGTTTTCCTTCATCGCCGAGCTAGTGATAAAATCTATACATAAATCCGAAACAGGAATTTAGTGGTACATGCTAGGATTTGAGCAGGAGAGGAACGGACCAGTCGGTACTTTATCCACTGGACTATGGCTGCTTACTTATTACTCGTTAGAATAACATGCGTTAAAAACGCCAACAGCCAGGGCAACAACCATAGCGGGTGCAAGCGGTTCCTGATCCAGCTGGCGCGCAATCGAGACGACCACAGCAGCCGAGCCAGATTCTAACGGGGCGGTCGGCGCTTGTGCGTATAAGCTAATTGGTAACGGGAAAGTAGTTTAGATAAAATCACCTGAAAATATAACTTTTGTGACAATATCTGAATCTATTAACTAATGTTTCTAAGAAAAGGTTATAACGGACAAATTTTGCATGCAGATAAGGTTATGCTTTGTAAATTTATTTATAGAGGTGCCTTTCTGCGAACAGACTATTTACACAAAATGCATATTTTCTGTACAACCTCGGTAGGCATACAAGCATACGGTCCACTTGACGTGAAGCGGTTACTGTAATCTACGAACGCTTGCAAAAGGTTTAGTATCGCTCGTGCGATGCCACCTCTGCAGCTAACACAGCAACTCCTTCGGAGCTTACTGGCGACCTCACTCACACGCAGGAACACGACAACCCTCCAGACAGCTGTTATTTGGCTGCGATTTTCTGTGAGGTACTTGCCCAGACGGACTGCTTTGAAGAACACAAATGTTTGTCCTGTGCGAGAATCGCACTCTCGAGCATTAGTGTCAAAGTGGTGTTATTAAACACTCAGTCACCGAGCTTTTTTTTATCGGGACAGGCCCGCCACTCATACCCACCACTGTGCCTCCTGTGTAGCCAGAATTAACAGCGGCGACCAACAAAAAGGCAATGAACAGTGAAGTTCACAGCCGTCCCGGGGGTTAAACTACAGCTGCCTTGGAACTCACAACGAATTTAATCATAAGAAATTTGTAGGAGTAGGAAGTTTTGGAATTGACTCTTGGCAAAGTGAGAGACAGCAATATGACAAATAAGGCATTTAAAAACCTCAAAGAGATGGCTAGTCAAGTGAAGCTCAACTGCCGTGCACATCAGTCACCGAGCTTGTTACAACATAAAAAAAATCGTTATGGGATATCGTAATTGGAATGGACTATAATGTAGACAAGGTAGCAGGTAGCCCTGACAGTCTCCCACCGGCGCTCGTGGCCGCGGTCGGGGAGGGGCGGGACAAATTGGCGAGGCCGCAATCTAAACAGCCGGCGAGATTGACCGGACGCGGTTCGTCTCGTGCTCGCCCGGCGGTTGCTGCCGCTGGGAGCTCCTCCCTGATTGCTGACATAAAGTTTGTTGTCCCGTGTTGACAGGTACTGGACACAGTACAAAGATACAAGTACGCCAACTAGCGTACATAGGCCTTTTTGAATTAATAATTCTTCTTCATACCGTTACCCCGTTTCCTGATCCATTAGGATTGTCAGGGTCCGCTGACGTGGTATACCGTTGTGGGGAACGGCGGCTGACATTGAGACAATTTTTATCTTACAAAGAAGAGCCATTCGCTCTATTTATAACATGAACTCCAGAGAAACACTCAGGGAACTGTTCAAAGAAATAAATATCCTCACTGCTACTTCTCAATATACTTATGAAAACATAATGTATGCCCGTAAAAATTTAAAGTCGTTTTCAAAGTTCAACGAAAAACTTAGAAGTAGAAATAAGTTGTGTATGCCGGTACACCGGTTCGCTAGGACTGGATCTTTTCTACTAAAGTAAATTGTATCCGATTCTATAAAAATTGCCTGAAACAGGTCTGTCCTTTACTGACAATGTATTCAAAAAGCACAAAGCAAAAAATTGATGATTATGTAAATGACAACGATGTCTGGAAATAATTCAGCACGGACGACCTGTTCTTAATAATTAATTCTGCCATTTGATATCATTATTGTACCAATATGCTGACGTGAATTTATTATTATATCTAATTGACAATTTGAAAAGTTTCTTTCTTCTTCGCCAATGGCCATTTTCTAAATGCTAGTAGATTAAACAAGAATAATAGTAATATAAGAGAATTGAATAAAATATAATAAGACGTCAAAAAAATTAAGACATGTTTAAGTGCCCGCGAGGGCCCAATGGTAAATAAAAAAAATAACTTTCATCTTTATCGCTACCTATGCCTAAATCTTTGGCGAGGATTCTGATTTTGATACTGCCGCCACACCTCCACAACTAAAAGAATAAACTAGACCTTTCTTACGTCAGGTCACGTCTTTTGAAATATAGTTTCTTGGACTCGCGGGTTTCCTCGCCGCCGCGCCGCCGCCGCTTGTATGCCTCCCGACGTCGTACAAAAAAAATATATTATATTTTTCATATATTTTTCTTTATTGACGTGAATTTGCTTGACGTCTTTAAATTTGCTACCACAGTGGGAGGCAATGCTGAAAACCGAAGATTACAAAATCAGGGGATACAGTTTGGTGTTCTAACTACATTTCTATTGTTATCCTAAATATATTTTTATTATCCTAAATTAACGAGCTCGGTGGCGCAGTGGTGAAACGTGCTGTTACGCTACTTTGACACCAACGCTCGTGGGTTCGATTCCCACACAGTACAAACATTTGTGTGCATGAACATGTCTGTTTGTCTTGGTCTGGGTATTTTCTATGTATAATAAGTATGTATTTACAAAAAAAAATGTATTTACGTATGTTTATCAGTTGTCTAGTACCCATAACACAAGCTTCGCTTACTTTGGGACTAGGTGGCGCTGTGTAATTTGTCCGACAATATTTACCAGCTGATAGCTAAAGAATCAAAGAATTCGTTACGTTGAGTGAGGACTGTGACGCATGGCACGGGCCGGGTGAAGTGGCGCCATTTTGAGATCATTTCGCTGCATCATATAATTTCCTTTCAGTATAACTTACTTCCGTTTATCCGCTACGAAGACGTATTCACGCAAAACTCACAGCCGTGTACACGATACAGCCGCCTGCCCTTTTTTTATTTTTAATGCCTACCTATAACGAAACGCCCCGTGAAGGTCTCTTAAAGGCATATTTCCGCGAATTCGATTATGGACCCCGACAATAAATCACTGCAGTGACCCTGGCGCTTTCACAGGTCGGAGGTCATTCAATACAGGGTCTGCAAGTTACGACCCGGCCGCGGGGCCGTCAATGGTCTATGTAAAAACATTTTCATCTCAACAATTGAAAGTAACGGCGGCCATAGCTGGCAACATTTGGTCAGCCTATATTTTGTAATCAAGTGAGCAATTCGACGCACCAATTGGTCTGAAACCTTCCTACCACAGAACACAACCCTGCGGGAATTCGCAATTCGCATATCCGTCGAGATTTCCACTATACTTAACAGCACAACAGCACCTGACACTTCTAATTTTAAATTAAGAACTCCGTCAAAAATAAAATCTGTCAAATGTATCTGTCAAATCTATGTATATATGTTATACATATTACCCACTTGACGTAAAGCGGTTACCGTAGATTATGAATGCTTGAAATACATTAAGAATCATTCGCACGATTTAATTAGTTGCTGTTAACACAGCAACACCCTAAGGGCTTACTGGCCACTCACACGCAGGAACACAACAATCCTCCAAGATGTTGGTATTTGGCTACGGAATCTGTGATGTGGAGGTACTTCCCCAGATGGACTCTTTTGATGCACCCCACCTCTGATTAAAACAGCCTGACCAAGACAAACAGACACGTACGGACATCGAACTTACGAACGTTGGTGACAAAGTAGCGTTACTAACCACTGTGTGGTCGATCTCGTCATGATAAGCAGACTGAACATTTAAGTTATTTATATACTGATTGTTATCAGATTTTTTTTACTGATGTGAAACATCTATTTGCGCGCCATGGCAGTAAAATCGAACCGTATGCCGTGACGGCAAGTGGCATGACGCTCTCTCATGCCGTCCTGCACGACGCCGCTCTCGACTCCCTCGCGTGTGCGTGCGCGCGTAGACACTCCGTTGCTTTTCTGCATAAACTGTTCACTATAAACATCCGATGGTTTTTGATTTTTATTTATTAAAAATTTGAATATTCATTAAGATGTTTCACATCTGCGGGCGTCCCGTGCGGCCACCATTTTTTTTTGTCCAGTAGCCATTGACATGTTGTAGTGTTAATAAAATGAAAACAGTAAGAAAAAAACAAAGCAGGAAACATAATTCACATGTTTTCCTCAAATTTTCAATTGATGATTATGGTATTTTTTTAAGAAAGTAACGTTTAGCCCTGCATACATAGGGATGTATGGTAAGCAGGGATGGCTCCGTGGTTAAAGAACCAGCCCACTAACGTACGGTCCCTGGTTTGAATCCCGCCATTGGCATGTACCACTAAATTCGTGTTAACGGATTTATGTACATATTTGTAATTATCACGGGCCGAGCACGATGAAGGAAAATATTGGGAGGAAATCAGCACGATTATATTTCGAAAGATGTGTGATCTTACCTAAGAAAGATCTAATTTACCCTCTGGGCCGTGGAGGTCTAATAGCAGTCGCTCCATGTTAAAATCAATATCCTCAGTAGGCTTAAGGCAGTGAACCCCGACAATCTTAATGGATGGAATGGAAACAGGATAACGGCAGGAAGAACCAACATTGTAACTTAACATTAGATCTTCACCAAATTTATATGGAACCTTCTTGGAATATATCTGAACAGAATACAGTTTAAATTGTGGAACTCGGCTAAGCCGTTTCTGAGATATTAGTGAACATACATAAAACTAAACGCATTACTCTTAACCACCCTACCTTTTAAAAGTCGGTTACTAAAATGGACGCATACATTTAATGTGTAAAATTCGAGAGAAGTGAATGTAAGCTATTATATCCTAGATTTGGATGAAATGCACTAATATTTGCATAAAGACAGGCTGGGTATCATATTTTATCGCACAACTGCAGGGGCGCGGGGCGTGGTCTCTGTGGCAGCGGGTTATTTTTGGTTACATCCTTAAAATATCATCTTTTTTTATACTACGTCCGGAGGCATACAAGCATACATCCCATCTGGTGTAAAGTAGTATCACTCGTGCCATGCCACCTCTGCTGCTAACACAGCAACTCCTTAGGAGCTTACTGGTGACCTCACTGACATGCAGGAACACAACAACCCTCTAGTGAGTTGTTATTTGACTGCTGTTTTCTGTGAGTTGGAGGTACTTCCCCAGACGGGCTGCAAATGAACATGTTTGTTTATATTGGTCAGGATGTTTTAAGAGAGGTAGGGCGCAGCAAAGAAGCACATGTATCTGATACGTATACATGGATGTGTGTATAGTATATATAATATAGCACTTTTCACCATCAGATTTATATATAAAAACATTTATGTAATATTAATAGAACTAAAAAAATTATGAAAAATATTTTACATATTAATCAAGATTTTTTTTTCAAATTTTGCGTTCACAGCACACATGCGGTATACAATACATAAAGTATGTTATATATAGCAATGTATACGCGTCTCACTAAATTGTGTTTTCTAGAGATAGAGGTTTAGTGCATCCCATTGCAGCGCCCCTCGGGGTCCTTGATAGCTACTTAACTCATAAGCTAAACACATAACAAAAAATTAAAACAATATTTGGTACAAAAATGCTTCTATACGTTAGATGAATATCTTGACAAACAATACTGTTAAACTGCCTCATAATCTATATTAATTTAACTCGATGTATAAATTTGTTTACTTACCATTTTAAATTTATATAAAGTAATTAGCTATTTAGATTTGTATAGATTCTCCATATAATATATTTTGTAAATTAGAATTATTTTACGCATTGATTATATTGTATGATACTGTTGCAATGCCCTCGCAGGGCTCATGTTATGGACTAAATACTTAGCTTAACACCAAATGTATTACCACATGAATGCAATTAATAAATATGAATATGAATATGAACCTTTGTACACATTAAGGATGCAATAAATGATTGAGTATTGAGTGTATAACGGACGTTTCTTTTAATATATAGGTGCTTTAATTTTCGATTATTTATTTTAAAAACTGTACATATTCATAAGTCGAAGAAAATAATTTCTAATAAGAAACACTTCCTAAAAAAACATTTCTTAACATCCCAAAAATAATATTTACATGTTTGTGGAGCTAAGAAGTTTTCACTTCTGACGTACAGATCTATGACTAACAGTCATTTTTGGCTTCAATTATTAGGCACTACGTTTCTTGATTGAATAAATTTAATGAAATGCTTTATTGTCTGTCATAACGTCGCAACATGGCAGTGTGTGTATATGTTTCAGATTCATACGATTATATTATCAACCATTTTGGGACCTTTCTTTACATTTGTAACGGTGGTCTTTGTACATATCTAATATTTGGTTTAATTTATTGTAAAGAAAAAAATCCTAAGCCCCAGAGAAACGTAGAGTAGTCAGGGTACGCTTCTAGAATGTGGTTTAGGCTTTAAAGATGACAGTGAGTCATCACGATAAAAAAAAAATCTGTGAAATTTATAAGTACACGATTCATACCGCCCACGCTACGTCGCTGACAGTCGCGCCCCACCCTACGGGCGGTGTACGGTCCACAATACGGATTATTGTCATTGCTTCCTATTGTTGTAGCCAGATTACTGAGAACTCCATTGTTATCTCTCGACAACAGTTTTATATACTTACGTATAGGTGTTTACTACTAACGTTACAGCATATATAATCATCTGTGTGAGTGAGAAATGGATAGAATTAGGAAAGGAGAAGTAAGAAACAGAGGCGATGTTTTTTTATACAACATATTGGACGAGACAGGTTTCAAATATGTACATGAATCCGAACTTAGTGGTACATGCCGGGATTCGAACGAGGGACCAGTTGGTCATGACGGTTCTTTGTAACAACTTTTTTTGCATTTCATACAAGCATACGGCCTACTTGATGTAAAGCGATTACCGTGGCCTATAAACGTTTGCAACACATTAAGTGTCACTCGCGCGAGGCCACCTCTGCTGCTGACGCTGCAACTCCTTACGAGCTTACTGGCGATCTCACTCACACGCAGGAATACAACAACTCTCCAAGGAGTTGGTATTTGTCCGCGATTTTCTGTGAGCTGGAGGTACAAATTCCCCAGACGGGTTGTTTCGACGCGCCATTTAAGAGAGTTAAAAACACCCAGAACAAGACAAACATACGTGTTCTTGGAATAAGTGTTTGCGGCGTGGGAATCACAAGTAGTGTTATTAATCACTGTGCCACCGACCTCCTCTGTACATCGAAATTATTTGCTACCTATTTAATTGGGTAAATCATGACTGTACTTTCACGTTATGAATCAAAACATTTACATTATGTGTGTACAATGTTGATAATTTCAATAATACAAGCACAACTTTTTCGTATCCATGTATAAAATAAGATCAAATGCGACGTTCAACAGTAACAACAAATGCTTATAATTGGCTCTCTTCATGAGAGCCAATTATAAGCATTTGTTGTTACTTTTGAACGTGATCGTGACGTAGAATTAAATTTCTGTTAATGCCACCATTAATTGAATTGCGATCTGGTGAGTTTATTCACAACTTTTTAAAGAGAACAAAATTGTCAGTTTTTATTTACCAATAAGCGCAAAAAATAAACTTACCAGTGAAGTCTAAAAAATACTTAGCCATCTACGAATTAGTACTTAGGTATTTTTAAATATTGTTTTTCTACGGCCATATTACAATACAATAAATACACTTTATTGCACCAAATAAGACAAATATACATGAAGTGAACATTAAAACACAAAAGGCGGTCTTATCGCAAAGCGATCTCTTCCAGATAACCTTATAATTTTCAAATCAAAAATTCGATAATTTGTTTTTATTAAAAATGCCTTGTTTATCTCTAAACATAGACTATGTTGTCTATGTTCAAACATAGACTAAACATTATTTTCGATTCCATCAATATTGATATCTAACGAGGAGCCTTGAGGTGGCAACCAATGTATTGCACTAAAATTATAAATGTAGAAGTTTGTATGTATGGATGTTTGTTTCTCTTTCGCGCACAAACGTCTGAGAGGATTTGGACACAAATAGAATATTTTCTTCCTCTAAGTCTGGGTAAAACTAGAAAACTCAAACGACATGTAAGAAAGGAAGCTAATCACGTCATTATTTATTTTTTAACACCACTAAGGTGACAAACCTACGATCCGACTGATAGTAAGCAGTTACAGTAACCTATGGACACTTACAGCGCCAGGGGTGTCGCTCGTGTGTTGTAGACTGTTGCTAAGTGGTAGTAGTAAGTAAGCGGTCAAGGTCGAGTTTGACTTTAAAGTAAGCTACTTAAATTATCCTTAAGTGTATTGTAATTAATAAAGACCCCCCCCCCCCCACGATAAACGTGCTACCGCGGCTTAAATATTTTTAATTAGTTCAATGTTATTTGGAGCAATTCCCCTTTGTTTAGAGCGAAATTAAGCGGAATTGGGGGAGAATTTTATTAAAAGTTTTGCTGGAGATTAGTGGAGTGAGTTTCTGTTCGCGATTTAAGAACAAGACTTCAATTGTTTATATTAGAATCTGGGGAAGGAGGGCGTTTCCTCTTCTTAGCGTTATCCCATTTCCTAATCCGTTAGTGTTGCCGGGGTCCGCTATCTAAGCCCAAGGATTTGGCGAAGACACTGATTTTAACATGGAGCGACTGTCAGACCTCCACAACCCTGAGGGAAAATTAGACCTTTTTAGGTTAGGTTACACGACTTTGGAAATTAATTTCTTGAAAGTGCGTCACGATGTTTTCCATCACCGCCGAGCAAGTGGTAATTCCAAACATGTACCTACATAAACCCGAATTAAGTGGTACATATCGAAATTTGAACTGAAGACCAGTATTTTTTAAATTTTATCGGGCAAATTAATGACGAGCTCGGTGGCGCAGTGGTGAAACGCGCTGTTACGCTACTTTGACACCAGCGCTCGTGGGTTCGATTCCCACACAGTTCAAACATTTGTGTGCATGAACATGTCTGTTTGTATTGCTCTGGGTATTTTCTATGTATAATAAGTATGTATTTACAAAAAAAAAAACAAAAAAAAAAATGTATTTATGTATAGTTAATAGATTCAGGCGTTATTTTGCGAAAGTCAAACTTACATGCAATTTGATCCAACCTGCTTTGTGTGCTTCCGCCACCAATTAGTTCATGCGGCCTAGCGCCGGCCGGCACCCACCCACTACTGTTAGTGCGTGCATCATGCCGACGCTACCATGGCTGCTCCGGTAGTCTCTGCCTCGGCTGCTGCGGTCGTCCGCCATCTGGAACAGAATCCGCATGCCCCCTCCACCACCGTCGCTGCCACGACTGGCCTGGTCGTCGCTGCGACACGTGTTTCGCCTCTCCACGAGGCATCATCAGGCGTTGTAGACGTTAATCGTAAGAATAACATGCTACAAGTGACAAATCCATCGCAGTGCCGTCCCTTATATTGAATTGAGGGTGGGGGTGGATGGTGTGAGCGAAAAGATATTTAATAGTGGGGAATGGTTTACGTCAGTCTGTTTGTTCATGAGAGTAATTTTAGAATTTTTATGTTTATTAATTTCTAATTGTTCCCTAATATTTAGTTTTAAACCTTTGTCTATGGTGTGTAAAATTTGATATGTATTAGTGGGGGATAAGTTATGTCCTTTGTCTAATACATATCAAATTTTACACACCATAGACAAAGGTTTAAAACTAAATATTAGGGAACAATTAGAAATTAATTAAATATCTTTTCGCTCACACCATCCACCCCCACCCACAATTCAATATAAGGGACGGCACTGCGATGGATTTGTCACTTGTAGCATGTTATTCTTACGATTAACGTCTACAACGCCTGATGATGCCTCGTGGAGAGGCGAAACACGTGTCGCAGCGACGACCAGGCCAGTCGTGGCAGCGACGGTGGTGGAGGGGCATGCGGATTCTGTTCCAGATGGCGGACGACCGCAGCAGCCGAGGCAGAGACTACCGGAGCAGCCATGGCAGCGTCGGCATGATGCACGCACTAACAGTAGTGGGTGGGTGCCGGCCGGCGCTAGGCCGTATGAACTAATTGGTGGCGGAAGCACACAAAGCAGGTTGGATCAAATTGCATGTATTTATGTATGTTTATCAGTTGTCTAGCACCCACAACACAAGCTTCGCTTACTTTGAGGCTAGGTGGCGCTTACACAGCGCCATCTTTTTTTTTCTACAACTAGATTAGCAAACAAGCATGCGGCCCGCATTAGATAGTAAGCGGTCACCGCAGCCTATTGATGCTCGCAACACCACGGGACTGTTACTCGCACGCTACCAATCTTGTGACCTAATGCTGTTTCGTCACAGTACCCAGTGATTTCTTTGTCTTCAAACCGGAACACAGCTATATAAATATAGATGCTTGGCGGTAGAAATAGGTGAGACAGACGACCCACGCAGACGACTTTTGTACATCGCCTCCATTTTGCCCCAAAGTAAGCGAAGCTTGTGTTATGGGTACTAGACAACTGATACACATGCGTAATTTTTTTATTTTTGTAAATACATACCTACTTATAGTACATAGAAAATATCCAGACCAAGACAAATACATTTCCCTACACACTTAAATGTTTGTCCTGTGTGAAAATCAAACCCACGAGCGTTGGTGTCAAAGCAGCGATACTAACCACTGCGCCACCGAGCTCGTCAAAGTTGGCCAATAGGTTCCTTACCCAGTGAGCAATCACTGCTTTGCATACCAGGAGACTGTATCACAGATTTATTACATGTACAAATCCCTTATCGGACTTATCCCGCGTGTTAAATGGACAGGAACCGTGTTCTATGGAGCGAGGCACCCTTCAAACTTAAGTGGCAGTTTGATACTGCAATAATAACAAAGTGAACTGTTATCCGGTCGGATTGTTATTGTCGCAATTAGAAGGTCGTAACTCACTATACTTGCGGCACGGAAACTTCGCCCTTAACTAAAGCACAAGGATGCTCAGGGTTACACAGCGTGCGATGGAGACAGCCGTGCTCCAAGTTTCTCTGTGAGATAGATGCAAAAATGAGTACGTCCATAGTAGAACTATTGAAGAGACGTAGGGTGCATCAAAGGAAGTACTTCCACCACACAGAATCCGCAGCCAAGTAACAACTCCCTAGAGGGTTGATGTATTCCTGCGTGTCAGTGAGGTCACCAGTAAGCTCCCAAGGAGTTACTGTGTAAGCAGCAGAGGAGACATCGCGATACGATATATATATACGATATGATACTTAAGATATCGCAAGCGTTAATAGGCTACGTTACCCGCTTTACATCAGGTGGGCCGTATGCTTGTAGATATGGCTCCCGACGAAGAATTAAAAAAAACTAGAGCTGTGGCTATAAGGATCAGAAAGCTGAAATGGCAGTGGGCAGCCCATATAGGTTGAAGATTCGATGGTGATCACGAACCGTAAAACGTAGTTTAGGTCTGTCCCCCACACGATGAACGGACGACCTTCTAAATTGCAAGGAGCCGATGGATTCAAACAGAACAGGTGGTCCACTGATTAGTAATGTTACTTTGACACCAAAGGGTTCGATTCTCACACAGAACAAACATTTGTGTGCATAAACAAGTCTGTTTGTCTAGGTGTGGGTTTTTTAAAGCGAGGTATGGCGCAAGGCAGCCCGGTAGTACCTCCACCTCGTACCTCTTTCATAGGCTACGGTAACTTCTTTACCTCAGGTGAGCTCTATGCTTGTAAGCCTCCCAAAGTTCATCCCATCTCATCAAAAACGCAGTGGACGTTATTCGACTGAAATCATGACAATAATGATGGACTCACTATCTGTATTTCAAGAGTGTACGTTTCACCTAAGCAGCGATGGTAGCAACGAATGAGTGATATGGAATTTGCTTCATATCAGGCAGGTTGAATACTTGCCACTGACGCGGCATATTAACCATAATAACCTGCAGAAGATGAAGCTGGTTGCAGAATAGTAGCAGGTGGATATATACAAATAAGATGGATATAAATATGGATACTTAAAGACTTTGTTTGTAGGTATTTGAGAAATGGGAGACAAAGGTCATCTGCGTGAGATAAGAAATGTCGCTCATAGTTGTAAACAGACGTAATCGAAAATCCCAAACAAAGAACAACTCCCTGGAGGGTTGCTATGATTTGCGCAGCAGGAGTGGCATTGCAAGCTTTATTAGGCTACGGTAAATATTTTACATCGGATGGGCCGTATGCTTGTACGACTCCCTTCTTTATGTTTGAGTTTCCTTTGATTTCATTACGTGCACTTTTAGTGTGTGTAATTTTTTTGATATAAATAGCTTTTTTTTTTCAGGAAAGACACTTTAATAGATGACTTAAAAAAGGACAACCTTATTTAAATACAAAATTTGTTGCAAATCGTTAGAGCTCTTTCCGAGATATACGAAATGTAACCTATATAAAACAAAAGCTCCTTTAATAGGATACAACAGGTAACATATTGCAGGATGATGGTTTCCCTATAGTAACAAGAAGGCGTTAAATAATTTGTCCCAAATAATCTACATAAAAGCAACCTTGTATCGAGAGATTCTCCCAAAATTTCCGTCTGTCCCCCAATTCTAATTTCAATTAACAATTTCGTCGATGACATGCGTCCAGCCTAAGTAAATGTTGACCCGCAGAGGTTCAAAAACAAATCGAATTTGGTTTTTATTCATTTATTGAAACAAATAGGTGCTTGTTTGCAGTAGAAATTTGGGAGACAAAGGTACGCAACGATATATCCAGCTCTCATCACTTGTGACAATGCCATATACGGCGTTCGTGTCACCTTAGTATTTATATTAAGGTACCTAGTACAAAGCACTACGACTTTTGCACTTGGCTCATACCAATGGCCAAACTTGTCTGAATATATCACTCTTTTATCAGCTTCTATCATTAAAATGCCAGCACTAGCGTTATCATCAGTGGTTGCCATAGAAAACGTTCTTAGCGCAAACCATCATTGAGCTTGCTCCGAGCATGTTTGAACTCGTTGAGTTATAAACAATGACACGGTATGGGGCGTCATCGTGAAATGCCAATCAAATAACATTATCATTGATTAAGATCGTAACGAAAATCGTAATAAATGATGGAGCGAAAATTTTCTCTAGTTTTCATTTCGACTTTTTAAATTGGCGCCAATTTGTAAAAACATATGACATAATATGAATTCAATGTCACACGCCTCATAAAGAGTTCTTTATTCGAAATATTAGTAAATTTTTCATCGGCTACTTTTCTTACTGGCCAATTTTAAGAACTTTCAATGTGACTCTAGAACAAGTAAATAACTGTAATCCAATATCGTGTATGTATGTTATCTTATCGTATCTTCACGCCTAGTTCCCTGGGGGGTAAGAGAACCGAACGCCATAACACGCAGTCCTTACACACCTCACTCACTTCTTTACCATTCATAACCCTAGGGCTCCTTTTATCACCTGAAAATAGACGACCATGGTCAGGTTAGGTGATTTTTGGTTTTCCTCGGCTCCTACATCATTCTTTCGCCATGCTTTCATCCTGCATTCTTTTTACATGGTGCATACCTTTTCTCTTAACACCGACAGTCTCTTTCGGATCATCTCTCTTTCTCGAGGACAGCAAGCGTTAAGCCAGAAATTTTGTGCAATGCATCTATTCTACTTTCATGTTCTCTCTCTGCCGTACACAACTTTCACTTCCATAAGTTAGCGCTGGGGTTAGCACTGTGTATTACAGCTGCGTGCCTGGCTTAGGTTCCAAGCCAGCCTAGAAATTTACCCAACGCTCCATTCACGCTGTTCTCTACACTAACTCGTCTCTCCACATCTGCAGTTGGTTGATTTTCTTCGGATTCAAATGTCAGCCTATCTTCACTTATTCTCCAATACCGTGAGTTAGAAAGTCCTGAATGAAATGTAATTGGTAAAAATCTACAAAGACGCAACCTTGTGTCGAGATTCTCCCAAAATATCCGTCTGTCCCTCCATTCTGATTTTAATTAACAATTACGCCGATTACGTGCGGCCAGCCTAAATAAATGTAGACACTTGTATCAAAAGCGATTTGCGTTTGTTTTTATTCATTTATTGAAACAAATAGGACATTGTTTGTTGTAGGGAAATGGGCGACAAAGGTTAAAGGTCGCCTTTATAAGATCGCAAGCTGCAATACAACGTCCTCTGCTTCTTCCTGTCGTAATCTCGTTTCCTTATCAAACAGGATTGGCGGGTCCCGCTATTAGGTAGCCTAAAATTCAAGGCGGAAAATGCGGGAAAGCAGCAACGATCCGGGACGGATCTGTATGCAACGCAATCCAATAAACCATTTGATTGTGCAAAAAGGCATCTCGCGCTCACCTAAACGTTGTGTTTTAGCGCCTAAATATTTCAGCGTTTCGACTACTGACCAATGGTAGAATCCTATGGCAATAACAAATACGAGTTGCGCGTTCTACCTTCACCCCCCGACCCGTACTGGTTGAGTTACTACGCAAAATCGATCTCAACGGTTCTCCATAGGTATAAAGCCTGAGACACAAAAAGCGTTCACACCATCCCTATCCACATACAGACTGATAGACTACGAGTCTGAACGAAATGCGAATAGAAACATCAAGATATGTTCACTGTCATATTTGAAATTAATTTGCGTCACGTAATAAAGAAATCAAATATTAATGAAATGGGATATCAGGGCACGTGCCGTGACGAGACGCCAGGGGCGTCACCGGAGAGGGAAACCATTATTATGTAATGTACAGACAAGCCGGGGTTTTAATCATATTAACGACGCCATATACACGAGCAAGGCTTGATATTCAATAACTTTTTAACAGAATGGTCTTAAATGTTTCTACGAGCTCTGTGGCTTTGACACCAACGCTCGTGGGTTGGATTCCCACGCAAGGCAAACATTTGTGTGCATGAACATGTCTGTTAGTCTTAGTCTGGATGTTTTAAGAGAAGTAGGGCGCATCAAGGCAACCCGTCTGGGGAAGTACCTCAACCTCACAGAAAACCGCAGCCAAATAACAACTCCCGAGAGGGTTGTTGTGTTCTTATTAATGTGTCGAAATCCACAGCTATGCCAAAAAGAAGTAACTCTTAAATGTCAAACATTTTTTTCTTTGAACGTATAAATTATATATATATTATATATATCTCGGGATAAATTATCCCCCAATAACACATAACATTTCAGACACAATAGATAAAGGTTTAAAACTAAATATTAGGGAACAATTATAAATTATCAAACATAAATATTCTAATAACACTCTGAACATCGAGTATAATGCCTAATGACTCTGAACAAACAGACAGACCTAGGCAACGCCCGTCTACTAAATATCTTCTCACTCACTCAATGCACCCCGCCTTCATTTCAATATAAGGGACGGCACTACGATGGATTTGTCACTTGTGGCATGTTATTCTAACGACTAATATGAGTACAGCGCCCGAGGATGTCTCGTGGAGAGGCTAAACACGTGTCGCAGAAACGACCAGCCATGCAATTCTCTAAGCGACTCGTAATGGCTGTGTGCGTCGCTGTGATCACAGATGTCACAGCTTTGACATCGTCTACTGCGATCACGGCTAAATTATTTGGTATTCTATAAGGCTGTAAGCGTACGCGAGGCTGTTTGCCTTGTAGAATTCCAATTCCAAACGCAGCCTTGCGGCGCTAGTGTCGCACAACCATGAAAAGCGACACCAAAGAATTGCAATTTTGTGTTCAAGGCTGTTACACAGCCGATGTTTCCGAGGATGTTTGTTTGCTGCTTTGTTTGTATGTTTGCTCTTACAGAATTGCATGGCAGGGCAGTCGTGGCAGCGACGGTGGCGGATGCATACGGTATCTGTTCCAGATGGCGGACGTCCGCAGCAGTCGAGGCAAATACTACCGAAGCAGCCATGGCAGCGACGGCATGTTGCATCTACTAACGGTAGTGGGTGGGTGCCGGCCGGCGCTAGTCCGCGTGAACTAATTGGTGGCGGAGGCACACAAAGCAGATTAGATCAAATTGCATGTTAATTTGACTTTCGCAAAATAACGACTGTATCTGTTCTTATTACTCACAATTATAATTACTCAATGGAGAAAGGCTGCATCAAAATAGCCCGACTGGAAAAGTACCTCTACCTCACAGAAAACCGGAGTCAAATAACAACTCCTTGGAGGGTTGTAATATTCCTGCAAGTGAACCAGTGAGACACCAGTAAGCTCCAAAGGAATAACTGTGTTATTAGCTGAAGTGGTAACGCGCAAGTGAGACTTAATGTATCAACGTTCATATGTTGTTAAAAAAAACTATTTTATAGATCTCCATCTGTTTTTCACCATAGTCTCGTTTGGTAAGCCCTTCTTACTAGACTTACTTACTTATTACAGAATTGATACATTTTCATCAACTGACAAAGAAGTCTGGAAATAAAAATAATAGTCTATGCTGGACTACCTGTCCTTAATAATCTTTAATTTTACCATTTTTTTATACCACTAAGGTCAGGTTTTTTTATCAGGTGGGCCGTATCCTTGGATGCCTCCCGACGTTGTATAAAAAACGGATGTGTAAAGATACAGTCAGATAGGTTTTTTATATACCACTAAAGTGGCAATCAAGCGTACGGCCTGCCTGATGGTAAGCAGTTATCGTAGCCTATGGGCATTTGCAACGCCAGGGCTGTCAGTCTTGCGTTGCCGGCCCTAAATTGACCTTGATATCATTATTGTACCAATATGCTTATGTATTTTTTTTTGTAATATCTAATTGACAATTTTAAAAAGAGACCTATATTGGCAACTTTCTTTCGGCATTTCTTCTTTGCCAATGGTCATTTCCGAAATGCAAGTAGATTAAAAAAAGTAAAAAGTTAAATAAGAGAATTAATATCAATAAGATAATATTTTTAAAAATGTCTAAGTGCCCGCGAGGGCCCAATGGCAAACAAAGAATTTTTATCTTTCATCGGCAGAGTGCTATGTGTAGGCGAGATTATCTTGAACCGTAAAAATATCGGTGAGACACACACATCCCATTAATTAAACGATGACTCCATACAAATAGTCGTATTACAAGACAAATTTATCCGTTCTATTAAAAGACGTGTATTTCCTAATGTCTGCAACATCTAAATATAGCGCTTGCGGAGTGGCCGTCCATCTGGAAATTAAGCCATTTACAAAACAACCGCTTAACGTTGCTGTATTCGTTAATATCTTACCTTTCTTAAAACACCCCGACCAAGACAAACAGACATATTTATGGACACAAATATTTGTCACATATTATTCATAGACACAAATATTTGTCCTGTATGGGAATCGAACCCACGGGCGTTGGTGTCAAAGTTGCGTTACTAACCACTGCGACACCGATCCCGTTGAGCGACTTACGGTAAAGGAAAAACTTATTGTTTCGCATTTGTTTTAAGTTTTCTCCTCTGTCGACGAGAACCCATTTTTTTACAACGTCGGAAGGTAAACAAGACTAAGACCCACCTGTGAAGTGATTAACGTAATATACCATACAAAAGGAATACGTGCAATTAACCCTTCGAAACCCGGGTGGTCGTATACGACCGCGAAATGTATGGGAAAACGTATATAACGGGTTCTGACTGCTCAATGGAGATTCGAGAGGGCTTAGCTACCCCCGCACACAGTCATTCATTAGGAGATCACTGGTAACTTAATTCGATAGTAGGCAACCGAAGATTCTTCAGGGAGTTGTTATTTCGCTTCCGTCTTTTGCGAAGTGGAGGTACTTCCCTAGTTACACTACTCCTGTTCAAATATGGGGGTATCAAAGCAGTCCGACCTGCGAAGCACTCCCACCACACAGAAAACCGCAGCCAATTAACAACTCCCTGGAGGGTTGTTCCTACAAATGAATGGAGTTAAGTGTAAGCTCCTGAAGTGTTGATGTTTTAGCAGCAGAAATGCCAACAAGCGATCGGCACTTCTCGTATTGCCTGTGTTCATGTGTATCCACTTTACGTCAGGTGGGCCGCATGCTTGGTTGCCAAGGTTGTAATAAAAAAAATGTAGGCCAATCAGTGATAATAAGCATTTTTACATAGAATTGATGAATATGTAACAGACAAAGATGTCTAGAAATAATTCAGCACAGACAACCTTTTCTCAATAATGTTTACTTCATCTGACATGACTTTATTGTACCTAATATCTAATTGACAATTTGAAAAGAGACCTATACTGACAAGTTTCTTTCGGCATTTCTCCTTCGCCAATGGTCATTTCCGAAATGTTAGCAGATTAAAAAAGAAAAATAGTAACATAAGAGAATCGAATAAGATATAATAAAATTAAATTTCAAAAAATGTAAGACGTGTCTAAGTGCCCGCGAGGGCCCAATGGCAAATAAAGAATTTTTATCTTTATCTTATCTTTATAATAACTTGGCTAGCTAGCAACTTTGCGAGTCGAACGGTGCTCTCTAAACCCCTGGATTGGGAGCGAATGTAGATCCAATCATCACGTCAGCGGATTGAGTACGGTTGATATGGTTGTGCGGGAATATAGTTTAGTTCCCTTTATCTTTATAATTCAACCCGGATTGCGATTAAATCTGTACAATGGGAAGCAATTATGAATGTAGTTCCGGCGCATCCGGCCCCCGGACGAGATTATATTAACGGAGTATAGTGTCCGTAACAGCCAGCAACGGACGGGTGTCCGGCGCCGCAGCCGGACTCGCCGAAATTCAGTTATCCGGTGGTACAGTCCAGCTGACAAATCAATTATTTTTAACAAAGCGCCATCTAGTTGTAGACTAACGAAGGTTCTGATCATTTTGATAATTCTTTCATCATTTTTTTTTTAAACATGGAAGGCATTCAAGCTTAAAGCACCTGATGTAAAGCGGTTACCGTAGCCTATGAACACTTGTAATACAGTAATTAAAACTCGCGCGAAGCCTCCTATGCTGCTAACACAGCAACTTGTGACCTCTCTCACAAGTAGGAACACAACAACCTTCTAGGGAGTTGTTATTTGGCTGCTGTTTTATGTGAGGTGGAGTTATTTCCCCTGACGGGCTCCTTTGATGTACCCAACATCTTTTAAAACTTCCAGACCAAGACAAACAGACATTCATGCACACAAATGTTTGTCTTATGTGGGAATAGAACCCACGAGCGTTGATGTCAAAGCCACGGCATTCACGACTGCGCCATCGGGCTCATCAAATCATAAGGGTCGGGAACCCACGAGCGCCATCTCTGCTGTTGCAAATGTCTATAGGTTACGGAGACTGCTTACCATCAGGCAGGCTTGTTTGGCACGTTAGTGGTATAAAAATCATCATCACCATTTCAAACCGTATTAGTCCACTGATGTACATAGGTGTCGAGAGAGCCACTCGCCTCAACCCTGAGCCATCAGCATCCATCGACTTCCTACAAACCTTTTCCTAATATAATCATAATTCCTAATGCCAATACTTTCAATACCAAATGGCAGAGGGACTTAAATACTTCGAAATTAAATGTAGATGTATCACTCGCTCGCCGGTGAAGGAAAACATCGGGATGAAACTCGTAACGTCCAAGGAATTATATTACGACCCAAGACTAGCATAATCTAAAAAAGGCCTGGTTTTCCTCTGGATTGTAGAGATCTGAGAGTCACTCCATTTACCATCCACCATATCAACAAACTGTTTGACAGTTTGCCATAATACTGTATTATGAAAACATGTACCTATCATTAGTAAAATAGTTGAGAAAAAAATTCATTAATTTCGCCAAATCCTTAGTCTTAGTTAGCGGACCCCGCCAATTATAATGGCTTAGGAAACGGGATAAGGCTGGGAAGAGGCAGTATGCTTGTTTGTCGACTTAGTGGTATCAAAAAGGAAATTTTTATGAACGCTTAACTTATCTTTTAGCGTTGACTGTATGTCCTACCAATGGATGTAACTTTATTATTCGGGTATAGGCTACGCCGTTACGGCCGGGTGTCGCTCCCGAGCGAGGACAGATAGGTTTTTAACGTCGTTCAATATTGCTGGAGTTCATTTTAGCTACACGGTTCAGTTAGAGCAAATAGTTTAACTGGCTTTTAAGAAAGACTGCAAGATCAAAGCTGGGCGAACGCTGTTCTCCTAGTTTGCCTAGTTGCTACAGTAACTATTTTTTAACAATAATCAAAAATCCTAAACAAACAAACTTTGTTACTTGAAATTAATCTAGGTTTTTACGCAATCGGCAACACACGAGTGACACATCTGGTGTAGCAAATGGCCATAGGCTGCAGTAAATGCTTAACAATGGAGCTCCCTGGAGGGTTGTTCCTACGAATGAGCGAAGTTACGTGTAAGCTCCTGAAGAGTTGATGTGTTAGCAGCAGGAATGGCAATGAGCGATCGACACCTCTTGTATTCCCTGCGTTCATGTGTATCTTTACGTCAGGCGGATCATACGCTTGCTTGATACTTTAGTGCTACAAATGCGAACCATAATTCTCCGATACCTCAAGCCAATTTCAGAATTTCATACAGTACTTTTTCACCCCCGGCTACATTATAATCCCTTCGTTCATTCCCCATTCCACATCATTCCCCGTTCCACATTGGGGGCGGCAGTCGATAAGTCGCAGGTGTGTTTGTTCCCAAGAAGTTTCTTTAATACTGTACTTATGTAATATCAGAACAATTTTTAATAACGAAATTTATATGCGAAATTCGTGTGCCTACGATAAATAATACTGTAAAACAAACGGGTCCACCGATACCAACTGACTGAAAGACGTGATTAAGTCCATGAAGAAAACCTTGTACAATCCATTATCGTTTTACAGGTGGTATTTAAACTGCAGGATTGGGTCTAGGGTTCCCAAGTATTTTTTCAGTACAGTTCCTGAAGCGGAACGTTTAGAATTACGGTTTTGAAATGGTTCTGATCAGAAAACTAGGCTGTATGGGCTAGATCCCTTTGCCTTTCCCCTCGGGGACAAAAAGAACCAAAAAATTCTACACCTACTGAAAGGTGGCTGATGGATTTAATTTTGCTTTTCTTAATTATAATTATAAAGAGAAAAATATTTTTTTATATTTGTTCGTAACGGATATACTCAAAAATACACAAAATGGACTGTTGCAATACACAGAGTACAGCCACTCTTCATGAGCTTTGTAGTGACCAAATGACAAATCCGTGGAGGGAGTGAAGTTCCTTACCAGTAAGCTCCTGATTAGTTACTGTATCAGCAGTAGAAGTAATAACGCGTGAGCGATACTCCTTATACTGCATACATAGGCTACGGTAACGACTTCGCATTAGTTGGCCTGTATGCTTCCCGAAATTAAAACATACGAGTTTGAAAATTTTCTTCTTTCTATACTCGATTCAAAAGCTTCTCAAAATATATTTTTTTATACAACGTCGGAAGGCATACAAGATCCCTGATGTAAAGCAGTTACCGTAGCCTATGAACGCTTGTAATACATTAAGTATCACTCGTGCGAAGTTCTCCTCTACTGCTAACACAGCAACTCCGTAGGAGCTTACTAATGACCTCTGTCACACGCAGGAACACAACAATCAAGCGAGTGACACTCGTATTACAAGCGTACATTACGATAACCGTTTTAGATCAGGTGGTCCGTATGCCAGCTTGCCGCCCGACATTGTATAAAAAAAAAATTAAGCAGCCCTCAACAAAAAATTTGGTCTCAAATCCGCCAGTCCTATTTAGAAACTGCTTTTGTTTTCACAAAGCAGTTTATAAATAGGAAATTGCAACTTAACAAGAAAATAAAATCCCTGCGCCGACTCCAAGTAACAAGTAGTAAGAACAAACACACGCGGAGTCTGCCGTCCAGATGAGAACAACTCCTGGGGGAAATAACACACTACTTAGAAGTTTCACACAAAATTACTTTGGACCTTGGCTGAAATATTATGTTTTCAGATTTCTCGTGTTTTTATTACTTAAGTAATTACTTGGACATACGAAGCTTTGGTCGATTAACTACACCATCGTTTATTTAGATGTTATTTATATATGAATGGAGAGCCGACCAGGCCGACTTTGCGTAGTAACTCAAATCACCGCTACGGATCGAAGGTAAAATAGAATGTGTAGGTCTTATTGGCTAGTTCACGAATTAACATCGCGTCGCTTATTGTCTTATCGGTTAAAATAACCGCCCATTGGAGGTGGTGGTACTTGGTTCGAATCCTGGTGTGTACCACTCAATTCGTGCTTTCAGTTTTGTATTTTTTCATATTTATCACTCGCTCGGCGGTGAAGGAAAACATCGTGAGGAAACCCACACGTCCAAGAAAATATATTTCGAAAGGCACTCGACCTAATAGGTATTATGTGTAGGACATTTAAAATATATATATATATATAAATTAAGTTAACAATAAAATGTGGTACAGAACCATTCATGTACGAGTCCGACACACACAAGGGTGGTTATTTTGAAGTTATTTTCTAATTAACTAAGTGCAATCCGCAACTTACTACGTATCCCCTGAGAACCATTGTTTCCTATTTTCTTTTTCCCCGTCTTCTAAAAATCGTATCGTGACATTGAAAAGCATATAGAAATAGACCTTCCCAAAGAACTCTTCCGCTTTATACATAAATAAATAATAAATATTGTCGGACAAATTGGACATAGCACCATCCAGTAAGTGAAGCTTGTGTTACGGGCACTGGACAACTGATAAACATACGTAAATACTTGTTTTTGTAAATACATAATTATTATACATAGAAAACACTCAGACCAAGTCAAACAGACATGTTCATGCACACATATGTTTGCCCTGTGCGCGAATCGTACTCACGAGCGTTGGTGTCATAGAAGCGTTACAGACCACGCCACCGAGCTCGTCTATATTAGTATAGATTTGGTTTCCATAGTAGTTTCTATATTAATCTTCTGTTAGCCGGAGTGACGTCAAATGATCATGACACTTGACACTTTTAATTATTTCGTTAGGTACAATGTGTTGCCGGCAGTGGAAACAATTAAATAAAGTTTGACAACACTGTGTTGTTGCTTCAGTTTGATCAGCTTAGCAGCAAAAGTATATGGAAAGGTGATTGAAAGGAGAATGAGGGTGAAATCCGATGAAATGCTGTGGGACGCACAAGGAGGGTTCCGAAATGGAAGGGGATGTACGGATCAAGTTTTCTCGCTCCGCAATATCGTGGAGAAGCATCTGGCCATAGACCGGAGGGTTTTCAGCGGTTTTGTGGATCTTGAGAAAGCATTTGATATGGTTGTGCGAAAGGAACTGTGGGACATATTGCCGAGATATGGGATTGGCGGTTCACTGCTCCGTGCTGTGCAGTCCACCCAGAGGGAAAACTAAATCTTTCAAGTTTTGCCTCTGGATTATGGAGGTCTGCCGGCATACCGCTCGCCAGTTCCTTGGTCTCTCGACACCATCTTCTGATAATACACGATTAACAGAAGGTAGTCCGGGAGCCCTAGGTTTGGTCACACGTATTTCGTAATATAATTTATTAATATTAAATTATAATTCAACAAATTTGTCGTTGTAATATTTTTTAACTGTATAGTAACATTTTGTCAAGTACCATTAAATTTCCCTTTGAGTAATGTCATATTCCGCGAATATAATTCCAGTCTCCGGACCGACCAATCTGTCCCTGTGTCTACTTCTGATCGATATACAACGCCATCTCTAATAAATACTACACCAATCCTTACTCAGCCCACTGCAGGGATACGGGTCCCTTACATCGAAGGAGTTTTGAGCATACTCCACCACAGTGCTCAACTGCGAATTGGCAGAGAATAGTATTCTCAAGTCGCCCGAAGGCCACTTAGCGCTTAACGACTGTCATCTATCGACAACAGCCGGGACTGACGGCTTTCGTGCCCTCCGAGCACGGAAAAGCTCAAGATTGATAATCCTATCCATAGACAGGTTGCGATTGATGGTGTTACCCACGTGTTCGATTAGAATAGACTAGCTCTCTAAAAAATAGATATTGATATTTTTGAACGAATGGAGCATGTCCATAGATATATAGACGCAAGAAGGTAGTCGGTCTTTTGAAGAGGGGATTACAACTATTCACTGCATCGACTTGATATATAATTCTATTTAGAGATTACAGAGAGGTAGGGCGCATCAAAGCAGCCCGTCTGAGAAAGTACCTCCGCCTCACAGAAAACCGCAGCCAAATAATAACTCTCCAGAGGGTTGTTGTGTTCCGGCGTGTGAGTGTGGACACTAGCAAGCTCCTAGGGAGTTGCTGTATTGATTAAATAATTAATCATAATGATTCATTATACGTATTTTATTTCTAAGTATAATGATTATAATTAATATACGCCAATTCACTGTAACACTCTGTATAATCAATACGCACCAAAAACAGGTCTATTAAGTTGAAAGGATTGCGTGTGAATGCATCATTTCGTATATTATAGTATCTGCTTAGTGCGCGATTCGCTTAACGTTCTTATGCCGTACATAATAAGTAGTACAATTGCTTCAAGTGTCAAGCATGATTTGCTCCTAGCTGGACCTTAAACTGTTTTAGCGCTAAACCCTGGCTGCTGAGTTTTAGAGATATCAATGCGGTCACATAGAGGAAGCCACGCGAAACGCGGCTTTGCGCTGAGGCATGCAAATGTGGCCTTTAAATGCATAGTAGGAATGCAGCATATCGCGGCTGCATACAAACCGCAACGAGTGAATGAATATACCGTGGAGAATTCCATGAGATTCCGTCCGCTTATATTAAAATGCCGGCAAATTTGGACAAGCGGCTTATCTGTTATTATATGTATGTATCTTGGGGGTAGGCAGAGAGAACCGAGCGACATAAGACGCGGTCCTTACGCAGCTCACACGGATCTTTAACATTCATAGCTCTTCATGCACGCTCGCCGGTTACTAGGGCTCCTGACACTGCTACTTTAACAACAAGGCTCTTAGGTTCAATTCCACATAGCGCAAACATTTGTGTGAATGAAAATGTCTGTTTGTCTTGGTATGGGTGTTTTTAAGAAACGTAATCATCAGTCCGCAGCCAAATAACAACTCTCTAGAGGGTTGTTGTGTTACTGCATGTGACTGAGGTCACCAGTAAGCTCCTCAGAGTTGCTGTGTTAGCAGAAGACGTGGTGTTGCGCGATTGATACATAATGCAGGTATTGCAAACCTTTATAGACTACGGTAACCGACTTACATCAGGTAGGCCATCAGAACGCAATGCCAAGACCCCTTGAGAACTGGGGAGCGTGTATGAAAACAGCTATGAACGTTAAGAAGCGGTCCAGGTTTGTAAGGACCGCTTGTGGCGCTCGATTCTCTAAGCCTACTCCGCAAGGGACCTGCCGTGAAGATATGTAAATAATGTCATATTTTCAAGATATAAAATGGTGAGGAGACCATTAGGCCCGGGGCGAAACGGTTCCAATTTACTTTATTTTGAAACCGAAGACGGTCACGTATCTCGTTATCGGGTGTGCTGGTTACCGATTTTCATCTTGTTTGCACGAACGTGTTTGGTTTACTGTACAGAAAAAATGGTGTTCTTATTATTTTCAAAGGGAATGCTTTTT
This sequence comes from Pyralis farinalis, assembly GCA_947507595.1. Lineage (NCBI taxonomy): Eukaryota > Metazoa > Arthropoda > Insecta > Lepidoptera > Pyralidae > Pyralis > Pyralis farinalis. The sequence goes on along the minus strand of OX382273.1, from coordinate 33,482,486 downwards.
AAACTTAAAACGTACTTTTTGTTAATAATTATCATCATGTATATATGTCGCAGGGATATGACGATACCAGGGATTTCAAGAAATCCCTAGAGAAATCACGAAATTACTGCAGATGTCGAAAAATCTTTTCTATTTCGAGTTTTTACTAAAAAACATCTAGTGAGTGATACATCGTTTCACCAAACAGGATCTAGTAAAATGAGAAATGTATTGACCGATACAAAATAAAACAAAATTGAAAATAGTTAATAGATTCAGGTGTTATTTTGCGAAAGTCAAATTTACATGCAATTTGATCTAACCTGCTTCTACAAGTCTGATTTGTAGCATGTATAACGCGTAACATCTACAGCACTTGAGGATGCCTCGTGGAGAGGTAAAACACGTGTCGCAGCGACGACCAGGTCAGTCGTGGCAGCGTCGGTGGTGAGGGCATGCGGTTTCTGTTCCAGATGGCGGACGAACGCAGCAGCCGAGGCAGAGACGGAGCAGCCATGGCAGCGTGGCATGTTGCATCTACTAACGATAGTGGGTGGGTGCCGGCCAGCGCTAAGCCGCATGAACTAATTGGTAGCGAAAGCACACAACGCAGATCAAATTGCATGTAAAATTGAAAATGAAGTAATGGCAAAAATTTTAGAGAAAATACTTCTATATTTCGACCATCATGGTCAGTTGATTCCTGGCACTCGAAAACACCATAATAACGTTTTGTTAAAATAATTACTAAAACAATGTCTCCCAGACTCAGACAGACAGGATCAAAACTATTAGTTGGTCAATGGTCATTACATTATTATATTCAGTTCCATTTAATTAATTCTCCATTCGAGTCTCTCACGAGATTTATTCAAAATCGGTGACGAATTATATTCATCAACGAACTTAATTACATTTTTGAGGCTATCTGCAGTCCATAACGTCATATCTCTCTTTCTCTCTTTTTTCCTGTCGAATTTATTATAATAATTTGACAAGTAGAATCGATTTGATCACTGTCACCATAGCTCCACATCCCACGGCGCTCGTGGAAGCGAGACTGAGGCATGGCTAGGATCTTATTTAATGATGTCCTGTTTTTTAACATTTTACTCGATCCAGTTCAGTGACACGATGCGTCACTGAAAGTATGTTAGTATTTTGCCATATCGCTAGACATTTTTAGCGAGAAATCGTAAAAGAAAAGAGGATTCGACATCTACCGTGATTTCGTGGCACCTCTAGGGCTTTCGTGAAATCTCCGGTAACGACAGTTTCCTGCGACATTATAACCTGTAAGCGTTTAATTAATTTTTAGCAGGAGTATTTTTAGGGATCCGTGTCATTATTGAAAAACGAAACGGTATAGTTACTCGCTTACTCGTCTATGTGTATGTCTGCAAATAAGCCCCATGTATAATCGGTCTTCTTCTTAGCGTTATTCCGATACCTTTTCCGTTAGGATTGTCGGGGTTCGCTACCTAAGCCAAAGGATTTGGCAAATACTGATGTTTAAATGACCTCTCTTACGTAAGGCCACACGTTTTGCAGAATATAATTTCTTGGACATTAATGTTTCCTCAAAATGTTTACCTTCAAGTGATATTTACAAATATGTATTCATCTCAGAGAGTGTTAGAAAGGAAGAAAGAAAGAAAGAAATATTTATAGCAGAACCATTGATAACACACACACAATAAAAAGGACACAAAGAAAAATTGGTAAAAAATATACAAAAATATGTGTATCGTAATGGCTGCCAACAAGGAGCCTTCTCAGCATAATGTTGGAGTATACGGGTGACCGTGTACCAACGCTGTTTTTCGTCAGGCCCTGTTGTTACACATATAAACGTAGAATTTGCATAGTTGTGTTATATGTGGACTTCTAGACATACCTAAGTAATAAAAAAAGTACATGTCAAGTTAAATTGAGCAAGAGAAAATTGTTTTTTTTTTTAATAGCCCGGATGTAATGATATGAAAAAGCGGAACAAGTACTTTCGTACACGTTCGCCAGTGTTTTAATTATATAAATATTACTAAACTGGGGTACCTTTAGCCATATTCTACAGGAACATATTCGACCGCGATAGCTTACCTGAAAAAAAAAATTACAATGTTTACATTACTGAGGTAGAAAACATGTGCACGGTCTGGTAGGCAGTTACAGCGGACATTTTGGAACACCAGGGGCAAAACTAGTGTGGTGCTGTCCCCTGAGAACATCTTCACGCGTTGTTTAAAGCTCGGTAGTGAGTTCATTCCATAACTTCGAATTTCGACGAGCTCGGTGGCGCAGTGGTGAAACGCGCTGTTACGCTACTTTGACACCATCGCTCGTGGGTTCGATTCCCACACAGTACAAACATTTGTGTGAATGAACATGTCTGTTTGTCTTTGTCTGGGTATTTTCTATCTATAATAAGTATGTATTTACATAAAAAATATGTATTTACGTATGTTTATCAGTTGTCTAGTAGCCATAACACAAGCTTCGTTACTTTGGGGATAGATGGGGCTGTGTAATTTGTCCGACAATACTAAAGTTATTATTATTAAAAAAAACTTCGTAGTTCTCGGAAGAAAACTTCTTTGGAACCGAACAGTACGCGACCATTGCAATGTCGTGACGAATGAATAGATGAATTCTCAGCCGATGATTAGCAGTGCAGTTGTAGAGATACATTGAAACACAACAAATTGTACAATCACACACACAGAGGCGGGCGAAAATTCATAGAACTTAACAATGCCAAGTGTAAGCTTAGGATCGTCTAAAAATATTAAATTATGTACGGAACCCTCAGAGTGGGACTCCGATTTACACTTGTCTAGGTTTTTTTATAACATATCTTAGTTTAATTATCCATAAGTTGATATTATCAAACACATGACAATAAGACGGCGAAGGAATCATAAATGTGTATTATGTTCACCTCGTGATACGGTAATAAATTGAGGGCCAAGTAATTTGCCCAGCGCTACGCCCGAACGGTATTCTGACAATTTCAGCGTTGGCCCTGCAAAAGGGTTCGCCCGGGGCTAGGATATCGAAGAATGGATCTAATTTTGGCGAAATTGACACACAATATAACTTTATTGCATCGTCATAAAGGCGAAAATGTAATTATTGAGAAAATAAAATGTTTTCGCGGCGTAATTGAGTTTATGTGGGATTTTTAGGAAATTTTCTTTTTTCTTAGTAGGTCAGGGTTCCGTACTCAAAAGTATGTGAATTGACTGTGTGAAATATTTTTTTTTATTTCTAAATATAGTGTTTTAATATCACAATTAGAACACTATATCGGAGTTTTACAGGCAGGAATTAGTTACGTGATATTTATTTATATATTTTTTTTTATACAACGTCTGGAGGCATGCGGTCCATCTATGTAAATCGTAATGTAAATTGGTTACCGTAGCCTATGGACGCTTGTAATGCATTAAGTATCACTCGCGCAATGCGACCTCTGCTTGTAATACAGCAACCCTCTAGGGAGTTGTTATTTGATTGCAGTTTCTGTGAGCTGGAAGTAACCTCCCTAGATGGGCTGATTTGATGCGCCCTACCTCTCTTAAAACACCCACACCAAGACAAACAGACATGTACATGCACACCTACGAATAAATAATAAGTTATTTATTCGTAGATATAAGGTATAAATTTTATACCTCATTCATCTCGTAACCTAATAACAGTTACAGTTAATAATGAATATTTAGTTGGATTACTTATCCACAACCTACTTACATCTGAGAATACATGTGTCTACTGAGTCTCCTCTTACCTTCATCATGCTCACTTCACCCCACACCACCACTACCCACTGTAACATACATCCCATTCACACTCTACACGTACAACACACACCACACTCACTCATTCAATCATACACAAAATTTACTTATCAACTCGTTAGTTCTTTATTCTTAAATAAATTACCTAATCTGGCCAAAACTTTAAAATAATCCTTCACCTTAATTAGCTTGTAATAATATATTTTTTTTTTGTATACCTACATATTTTTAAAATCGAATCATGATAATAGGCAATCAGTGTATCGCAATGTGAAGATGTCGCGGGAAGAGGACTGGTGTACTGAGCTGGTGGCTTCGGCCTACCTTTGTCACCAGTCTCTCTCGATCTTATTCTGTGCATGTGAACCTTAACTATATTATATAATAATTGTCTAGATTAAGAGAGAAAAACTAAATAAATAAATAAAATAAAAAAATAAATAAATAAAAAGTAGACGCACACAGATGTTTGTCTTGTGTGGGAGTCGAACCTACGAGCGTTTTATACATATTTTTTTTTATATAAAGTCAGAAGTCATAGAATCATACGGCTAACCTGATATAAAATGGGTTCCGTAGCTGATGAACGGTTATAACACAAATAGCATTTTGACGAGCTAATAATGCGACTTTGGCACCAACGCTCGTAGGTTCGAATTCCACGCAAGACAAATATTTGAGTGCATGAACATATCTGTTTGTCTTGGTCTGGGTGTTTTTAAGAGAAGTAGGGCGCATCAAAGGAGCCCTGACTGGAGAAGTACCTCCATCTCAGAGAAAACCGCAGCCAAACTCCCTGTAGGGTTGTTGTGTTCCTGCGTGTGAGTGAGGTCACCAGTAAGCTCCCATAGAGTTGCTGTGCTAGCAGCAAAGGTGGCATCGCGCGAGTGGTACTTAATAATATTACCAGCGTTCATAGGCTACGATAACCACTTTACATCAGGTGGATCGTATGCTTGTATGCCTCCCGACGTAGTATAAAAAAAGCATTGCTCGCGCGTTGCCACTTCATTCCCTGCTAACACAGCAACTATTTAGGAGTTTATTGGTGGGTACCCTCACTCATCTGCAGGAACACGGACAACCCTCCGGGGAGTTGTTATTCAGCTGTGGTATTCTGCTAGGTGTACTTAGATCTTCATGCAAGGTATATGCGGGATAGGCCGAGAGAACTGAGCGCCACATGACTAGGCTCCATAAAGGAAATAACCAATGGAGAGCCGATGAGACTGAAATTACTTAGTAACTCAATTCACCGCTACAGGCCGGGGACCAACATAAAACACGCAGCTCTTATTGACGAGTTAGCGGTGTAACATCGCGACACTTATCGCTTATTGGTTAAAATATTATATTAATAGATTCGAATCGCAGATATATTTAGGCGTCAAGTCCAGTTTCATGCTGAATCAAGTGGTTTATTGGTTTGTACAAGACACTTACCTCACTATTCTTAAAAGCCGTCAAGTGCGAGCCGGACTCGCGCTCTGAGGGTTCGGTAAAAATTAATTTTGCAAATTTTGTCGCAAAAAATTTTTTTTGTGACGGAACTACAAATTTCAGTTTTCGGATTTTTTCCTTAACTTGTTCTACATGACATTGCTTCTTACCAAATTTCATGATTCTAGGTCAACGGGAAATACTCTATAGATTTTGATTCCCTTGCGAGTGTCAAAATATGAACTTAAACGAGGCATAAACAGCTGTATTTGTTGATTGCGTTGATTTAGAAGATTTTTTTTATCTGCTCGAAGGGATTACAGACCTGAGTATTTGACATTAATTTCAGCTTGATAGCTCCACCCGTTTCTCAGAAAAAGGTCTTGACAGACAGACGGACAACAAAGTGATCCTATAAGGCTTCCGTTTTTCGTTTTAAGGTACGGAATCATAAAAAGTCTCAAAATGTGCGCCAGCTCTTAGATTACTATACCCATGGTAACATTTCATTGTAACATATATTACGTAGTAAGGATCATGGCATTGTTGATAATAGTTTCAAAACACAAGAACGGCCTTATCCGAAACAATCTACGAGTAGCAGCGAAACTCGAACCCGTGAACTTTGAACTATGCGTTGCAACTCCCAAACACCGGAAACTTAGCCGCTTAGTTAAAAAGCAGTGTTCACACAGTTACGGTTCAAAGATTACTTAAGAAACTTGGACATGTTTCAGCTTTACACTTGTCTAGCTTCCCGCGCCGGTTTCGCCCGTGAAAATATAAAAGCAACCTTTTTTTTAAACAACGGTGGAAGATATATTCCTTTTAACGTTAGAGGTAAAGCCCATGATTTGATCGCAACTTAAACAATAGAATACAAACTGTTGACATAAATGGGGTCAAATCTAAAGGCAGTAATGTTAATATTCGGGTGCCCCAGGGCTCTATATTGGGACCCTTTTTATTTTTAGTATCTATAAATGATCTGCCCTACATGGTGCAGAAAACGGCAGATATACTACTGTTTGCCGATGACACTTCTTTAATTTTTAATGTTGCTCGCCGGTGCCAAAATATTGACAAGGTAAATAGTGTTATATCTGCTATTCTAAATTGGTTCAAATGCAATAATTTTTTGTTAAATTCAACTAAAACCAAATATATAAAATTTAGTCTTCCAAATGTGGCGTCTTCCAATACACAAGTTTTCATTGACAATAATATACTGGAATTTATTAATGATACTGTATTTCTTGGAATTACGATAGACTCAAAATTGCAGTGGGGCCCCCACATAAATAAACTGGCAAGTCAGCTCTGCCGCATATGCCGTTAGGAGAATTAGACAATTGACGGATGTGGCTACCGCTCGCTTAGTCTATTTCAGCTACTGTCACAGCATTATGTCATATGGTATACTGTTGTGGGGAAGAGCGGCTGATATTGAAACTATTTTCATATTACAAAAGAGAGCCATCCGCTCTATTTATAACATGGGCGCCAGGGAATCACTTAGAGAACTATTTAAAGAAATAAATATCCTCACGGTTACCTCTCAATATATTAAGAGAACATAATGTATGCTCGTAAAAATATAAATTCGTTTTCAAAATGTACTGAAAATCAGGAATAGATTGCGTATGCCAGTACATCGGCTTGCTAAGACTAATAGATCTTTTGTGGTAAATTGTATTCGATTCTATAATAAATTACCTGAAACAGTTCTGTCCTTGCCTGACAATATGTTAAAAAGACACATCAAAAATACTCTATGTAAGAAGGGTTATTATAGAATCGATGAATATCTAACTGACAGAGATGTATGGAAATGATTCAGCACATGAATTAATATAACTTTAATATTACCACTTGATATCACTATATGTACACTCATATCATTATATTTATTGTAATATGTATAAGATTGATTTGGAAAAAAAGACCTATATTGGCAAGTTTCTTTTGGCATTTCTTCTTCGCCAATGGTCATTTGAAATGCTGGTAGATTAAAAAATCGGCCAAGTGCGAGTCGGACTCGCACATGAAGGGTTCCGTACCATTATCTATAAAAACGGCAAAAAAAATCACGTTTGTTGTATGGGAGACCCCCTTAAATATTTATTTTATTTTAATTTAATTATTTATTCTTAAAGTGAATATATAACTAAATATTCTATGAATATTTCAAGCGTCTACCTGTTGTCGTTATCAATATCGAGCAAAAACGAGAAAAAATCACGTTTGTTGTATGGGAGCCCCCTTAAATATTTATTTTATACTATTTTTTAGTATTTGTTGTTGTAGCGGCAACAGAAATACATCATCTGTGAAAATTTCAACTGTCTAACTACCACAGTTCATGAGATACAGCCTGGTAACAGACAGACGGACGGACGGACGGACGGACAGCGGAGTCTCAGTAATAGGGTTCCGTTTTACCCTTTGGGTACGGAACCCTAAAAAGAGAAAACTTAAAAAAAAAAAATAAGATATAATATTGAAAATGTAAGACGTGTCTAAGTGCCCGTGAGGGTCTAAAGGCAAATAACAAAAAAAAACGAGCTCGGTGGCGCAGTCGCAAATGACGCGACTTTGACACCAACGCTCGTGGGTTCGATCCCCACACACGACAAACATTTGTGTGCATGAACATGTCTGTTTGTCTTGGTGTGGATGTTTTAAGAGAGGTAAGGCGCATCAAAGCAGCCGTCTGGTGAAGTAAGTCCACCTCACAGAAAACCGTAGCCAAATAACAACTTCTTAGAGGGTTGCTGTGTTCCTGCGCGTGAGTGAGGTCCTAAGGAGTTACTGTGTTAGCAGCAGAAGAGGCGTGAGTTAATGTATTACAAGCGTTCATAGGCTACGGTAATCGCTTTGCATCAGGCGGGCCGTATGCTAGTATGCCTTCTGACGTTGTATAAAAGATATGCATGCATACGAACCCATCTAATGTAAACTGGTTGCCGTGACCTATGAAGCCTTACAATACAATAAGTAATGCTCGCGCGATGCCTCACTGTCGCGAACAGAGCAACTACTTAGCAGCTTCCCTAGTAACTAACTCGCAGGTAGACAACAGCCCTTCAGGGAGTTGTTATTTAGAAGCAGTTTTCTGTGAGTGTGTGTGTGACGCACCATTATTTTAAAATACCCAGACCAAAGCAAACAAACGTGTACAAGCACACAATGTTTGCATGAACACGTTTGTTTGACATCTCTGTCAGTCAGATATTCATCGATCCTATAATAAGCCTTCTTACATAGAGTATTTTTTATATGCCTTTTGAATACATTGTCAGGAGAGGACAGAACAGCTTCAGTCAACTTATTATCGAATCGAATACAATATACAACAAAAGATCTACCAGTCCTAGCAAGCCGATGTACCGGCATATACAACTAACTTCTGCTTCTAAGATTTCCATTGAATATTGAAAACAACTTTTTTTACGAACATACATTATAAATATACCGAGTTGCGGGTCGTACGGGGAAGCTCAAGGTCGCTCAGCGTGCTATGGAAAGAGCTATAGCTAGAGCTCGGAGTTTCCCTGCGTGATAGAATCAGAAATGAGGATATCCGCAGTAGAACTAAGGTAACCGACATAGCCCACAGGTTAAGCAAGCTGAAGTGGGCCGGCCACATAGTTCGTAGAACCGACAACCGCTGGGGAAGAAAGGTTCTCGAATGGCGTCCCCGTACTGGTACACGCAGTGTGGAACGACGCCCCACTAGATGGAGCGACGATCTCAAGAGATTTGCAGGGAGTCGATGGATCCAGTTGGCACAGGATCGAGACAAGTGGCACTCTAGAGGTGAGGCCTATGTTCAGCAGTGGACGAGTACAGGCTGAAATTATAATGATGAAATATATCGAGAGGTAACAGTGGTTAAATTTATTTCTTCAAACAATTCCCTAAGTTCCCTGGAGCCCACGATTTGAGAAGAGAATATAGAAACAAACTAGAGTTATCAAAAGCTTTTCCTAAAGAACTTTTAATGCGAGAACCCTAAAACAAGCGTAGTCTAAATTAAACACGGCGTAGAGCTGCATTCGTGCTAAACAAGTGTGCTGGTGAACCGAGAAGTGGGAACAGCCTCGGGTGTTTGTGCGCCCTCCTCTCGCGAACTGGGTTATTATGAAAGGGTATGTTGATGAAATGTTTTGAAAGGGCGCGGACTTGATTTGTTGGTACACAGTAGTGTGAGAAAACAGAAAGATGTAGGACTGCTTTTACGAAAAAATCGGCTAAGTACAACGGCATTTGGCGGCCTTTTACCATTGTCGAAAAACATTTAAAATTACTTGTATTTATCATCTTGACGCCAGGTTTTTTTACTTTATATTACGTCGGGAGGTAGACGAGCATACGGTCCACCTGATGTAACGCGGGTACCGTAGCCTATTAACGCTTGCGATATATTAAGTATCACTCGCGCGATGCCTCCTCTGCCGCTTACACAGCAACTCCTTGGGAGCTTACTCCTCACTCACACACACGAACACAACAACCCTCTACGGAGTTGTTATTTGGCTGCGGTTTTCTGTGAGATGGAGGTATTAACATGACACAATTCAAATATCGTTTGTCACGACGGGAACAGACGATCATGTCCCCTGTAACAGCTTACCAAGTTCCATCTTCAGCATATTTATCCAGACAAGATAATGTCACAAGTCACAAATGAAGCTGCTTTAATTCATCCAATTTATCTCCAAAACGATCAGCCCTTGTAACGTAACGCGAAACGTGACATAAAACAACTCATGCCACGGTACACGTCATTTCGTTACGCTCTAATATGAACTCGGCTCTTAATTAATTTACCCTGAATAATGGGTATAATGTAATTTTAGATTATATAACACGTTTTAATGCTCTCGGGGATTTGCGATGTAGCGACCATAGAGCATCCGCTATTGTATCTCTATGTTTATCCGGTTCGAATCCTGCATGTACCTCCAAATTCGTGTTTTCGGCTTTATATACGTATTTGCAAATATCACTTGCTTACTCGGGGAAAGAAAACATTGCCAGGAAACCCGCACGTCCAAGAAATTATATTTCAGAACAGGTGTTAGTAACCGCTGCGCGACCGAACTCGTCAAAAAATTGGTGAGAGTGTCTGTTACAGGGTACAAGATCGTCTGTTCCCGTCTTAAGAAACGATGTTTGCATAATTGTGTTATGCATTGAATGATGATGACATGGTGTTGCTGAGCCCATCTGTTAGTGCACTTAGGAAATTACTTTGTGTCTGCGAAACTTATGCTGGGTTGCACGGTCTAGTGTATAATGTTAAGAAAAGCGAACTGCTGGTATTTCGGGCGCGCCGCAGAAGTCCACCCTATGTTCCGCCTGTGATGCTCGGTGGAGCTCCACTCAACCGTGTTACTCAATATAAATACTTATCATATCGTCAATGAAGACCTCAATGACGACATGGACATAGAGCGGGAGCGCAGAGCGTTGGCTGTTCGGTGTAACATGTTGGCTCGCAGGTTTGCGCGTTGCTCAAAAGATGTTAAAATAACGTTATTTAAGGCGTACTGCCAATCGTTTTATACGTGCAACCTGTGGGTCAACTACACACAGAGGACATACAATGCCCTGCGCGTCCAATATAATAATGGGTTTAGGATTCTACTGGGACTATTCCGTTTCTGCAGCGCGTCAGGTATGTTTGTGGAAGCTCGAACAGATGATTTTTATGCTATCATCCGCAAAAGAATAGCCTCCCTGATGCGACGGTGTCGCAGTAGTGTCAGTGGTATCCTAAACACATTAATTACAAAAATGGACAATCCCATGCTCAGGCACTGGGTGTCTGTACATCTGCGTAGAAATTGATAAATAATTATTAAGTACTTTATCTATTCCTGCAAGAATTCATTTTAATTTATATAATTAGTTAATATTAAGTCAAATAACATTTATGGATTTTTAATTGGTCCGAAATAAAATTCTATTATTATTATTATTGAAGTTTTTCGTAACTAAAGGGCAAAGGGAACTGTTGTCACTCTGCTGTCTATTTCTCTACGAGTATGTAAGGCGAGTGTGAATGAAAGTGTTGGAAGGGGTAGACCTAGGCGGACGTTTCGAGACCAAATCAGGGACGTCTTGAAAAAAGGCCAGGTCAAGAGTACCCTAAACCGAAGAGCATGTATGAAGAGAATAATGAGAGTGGACGAAGCGAAACAAGTATGTAAGGATCGTAGCAAGTGGAAAGAAGTGGTCTCTGCCTACCCCTACGGGATAGAGGCGTGATTATATGTATGTATTTCTGTATGTCACGCGTTTGTAACTCAATGGAATGTGTTATATATATCTGAAATTTAGTAGAATGTTGACCCAAAATATCTGTTAAAATATCTGTTAGGTGTTGTAAATGTGCGGGTTCCCTGAGTAAATCTCCTTCACCTCAGTGATAATTTCAATCAGGATGTTCACGCCTGGATTCGAACCAGCGACCGCTCGGTTAATAAGTCGTTTCGTTATCCACAAGGTATCTCTTCAATATACAAACCCAATGTACGTAATTAATTAACATAAATACCAGCGTATCAGGGGATGAGTAATCTAAGCATCTGACCATCTCAAGCGATGCGGTTACGAGGGTTGGTCGCACAAAGGTTTAAGATGATTGCTTTGAACTGGAGCGGGTTGATTATGCCCCTTGCCATATATCTGTTTCTGTGATAGGGGACGGCTGAGTGAAATTAATGAGATTTTTCTTTAATTCTACTTCGGGAGGCATACAAGCATACGGCCCACCTGGTGGAAAGCGTGTACCGTAGCTTATTAACGCTTGTGATATATTAAGTATCACTCGCGCGATGCCTCCTCTGCTGTTTACACAGCAACTCCTTGGGAGCTTACTCACACGCAGGAACGGTGGAACGGTTTTCTGTGAGGTGGAGGTACTCGTAGTTCCCCAGACTGGCCTGTTTTGATGCGCCCTACTTTTCTTATGCGATATATATATATATAGACCATTCTGATAGCTCTCCTATAATTTAATAGCCTACCTTCCTCAAGAATTGGGCTATCAAATACAAAAAGATTTTTTCAAATCCGACTTCAAACTCTTCCGCATTCTGTATTAGTATAGATATCAAGATTGTTTTAAAATGTCAAATCTACACACCAACTCCCTCGCGATGTAGACACAGAGAACCGAGCCCCATATGAACCGGACCTTACACTCCTAGTCCGCTCCTTTACAATTCACAGCGTGTATTAATTTCTCATGCTCGACTGGTTTATTTTCCTTTCACTCTCTTTCAGCCTTATCTAGCTCTCGCTTCCAAGAGTTAGCGTTGTGATCCGGCTCAAACTTTTACTGCCAAGAAATCTTTAGCGTATTACTACTTCAACTACACCATCCCTTACTCTTCCCACTGCAGGGATACGGGTCTCCCTTCAACCGAAGGGGTTTAGAGCGTACTCCACCACGATGCTCAACTGTGGAGGCCAGTGTTTTCAAGCCACCCGAGGGCCACTGATTTAGCTTGACGACTGTCGACTATCGACAACAGCCGGGACCGACGGTGTACCGTGTCCTCCGACGGAGACGCAACGACGCCATCGAGCTCTCTACATTAGCCTACATTAATTACTAAACGTAATGAAATTGCCTGAAATTGCAAACCAGTAAACCTCTTGACTGCGCATGCAGCTGCAGCCAACTGATGAATGTGAGGATATTTCAACCAATAAGCCGATAAGTGACGGGATGTCCATCCGTGAGTGCGGGACATGTAGCGAGAATTTTATTTACTATACAAAATCGTGTCACTCTCTCCATAGGTTATTTCCTACATGCCTTTTTTATCGCTTGCGATATATTAAGGATCACGCGCGCGATGCCTCCTCTGCTGCTTACACAGCAACTCCTTGGGAGCTTACTGGTGACCTCACTCACACGCAGGAACAAAACAACCCTCTAGAGAGTTGTTATTTGTGCGGTTTTCTGTGAGGTGGAGGTACTTCCCCAGATTCCCACACAACACAAATAAATCCATGAACATGCCTGAGTGATTTAGGAGAGGTAGGGCGCATCAAAGCAGCCCGTCTGGCGAAGTACCTCCATGACATGGCTCATAGGCTACGGTAACCGCTTTACACCAGGTGGGCTGTATGCCAATATGCCTCTTGATGTTATATAAAAAATATCGATACATACGGCTTCACGTTAGAAACAGAGTTGGTCTGAAAGAGAGCGTCGGTGTTAAAATAAGAAGAGGCATGCTCCGATGGTTCGGACATGTAGAAAGAATGCAAGATGAAAGAATGACGAAGCAGATATGCAATGCAAAAGTGGAAGGATGTAGGAGCCGGCGAAGGCCAAGACTTACCTACCATGACCAAATTGGTCGTGTTCTATCAGAAGGTGATGTCAGGAGCCCTAGAAACCGGCGAGCGTGCATGAGAAGAGCAATGAATGTTGAAGAAGCGAGTGAGATATGTAAGGATCGAGTCACGTGGCGCTCGGTTCTCTCTGCCTACCCCACAAGGGATTTGGCGTGAAGTTATAGATAGATACGGCTTCACCGGTAAAAACCAGTGATATGTATATATACAGGGAGAAACCTATGTATACAGGGTGACACGTACGTATACAGGGTGACACGTACGTATACAGGGTGACACGTATGTATACAGGGTGACACGTACGTATACAGCGTGTTCGTCGGCGGGCGTGTGCAATTCTAATACAAAATGAACGGGAAATGAAACGCGGCACGTGGCTCGACTTGACGCCGTCACGTTAAATAAATCGAATCGACATACATGACGGAAGTTCTGCTGCCTATCACCCTGCACTCACTAACGCCCGCGTCTTCGTTCGAGGTTAGTTCAAGACACACTGTTGTCTGGCCTCACGACTGTATTGATCCAACCCTCATAACTATATTGATCCAATTCTTGCAACTATATTCATCCGATGTCCCACAACTAATTCAATCAGGTGTTTCATAACTACATTAATCAGAAGTCTCACAACTACATTAATCAGAAGTCTCACAACTAAATTAATCAGACATCTCACAACTACATTAATCAGAAGTCTCACAACTACATTAATCAAAAGTCTCACTACTACATTAACCAGAAGTCTCACAACTACATTAATCAAAAGTCTCACAACTACATTAATCAGAAGTCTCACAACTACATTAATCAGAAGTCTCACAACTACATTAATCAAAAGTCTTACTACTACATTAACCAGAAGTCTCACAACTACATTAATCAGAAGTCTCACAACTACATTAATCAGATTTATCACAACTACATTAATCAGAAGTCTCACAACTACATTAATCAGAAGTCTCACAACTACATTAATCAGAAGTCTCACAACTACATTAATCAAAAGTCTCACAACTACATTAATCAGAAGTCTCACAACTACATTAATCAAAAGTCTCACTACTACATTAACCAGAAGTCTCACAACTACATTAATCAGAAGTCTCACAACTACATTAATCAGATTTATCACAACTACATTAATCAGAAGTCTCACAACTACATTAATCAGAAGTCTCACAACTACATTAATCAGAAGTCTCACAACTACATTAATCAAAAGTCTCACTACTACATTAACCAGAAGTCTCACAACTACATTAATCAAAAGTCTCACAACTACATTAATCAGAAGTCTCACAACTACATTAATCAGAAGTCTCACAACTACATTAATCAAAAGTCTTACTACTACATTAACCAGAAGTCTCACAACTACATTAATCAGAAGTCTCACAACTACATTAATCAGATTTATCACAACTACATTAATCAGAAGTCTCACAACTACATTAATCAGAAGTCTCACAACTACATTAATCAGAAGTCTCACAACTACATTAATCAGAAGTCTCACAACTACATTAATCAAAAGTCTCACAACTACATTAATCAGAAGTCTCACAACTACATTAATCAAAAGTCTCACTACTACATTAACCAGAAGTCTCACAACTACATTAATCAGAAGTCTCACAACTACATTAATCAGATTTATCACAACTACATTAATCAGAAGTCTCACAACTACATTAATCAGAAGTCTCACAACTACATTAACCAGAAGTCTCACAACTACATTAATCAGAAGTCTCACAACTACATTAATCAAAAGTCTCACAACTACATTAATCAGAAGTCTCACAACTACATTAATCAAAAGTCTCACTACTACATTAACCAGAAGTCTCACAACTACATTAATCAGAAGTCTCACAACTACATTAATCAAAAGTCTCACAACTACATTAATCAGAAGTCTCACAACTACATTAATCAGAAGTCTCACAACTACATTAATCAGAAGTCTCACAACTACATTAATCAAAAGTCTCACAACTACATTAATCAGAAGTCTCACAACTACATTAATCAAAAGTCTCACTACTACATTAACCAGAAGTCTCACAACTACATTAATCAAAAGTCTCACAACTACATTAACCAGAAGTCTCACAACTACATTAATCAAAAGTCTCACAACTACATTAACCAGAAGTCTCACAACTACATTAACCAGAAGTCTCACAACTACATTAATCAGAACTATATTAATATATACAGACTAGTGGATCCGACAGACGTTGTTCTGCCACACACACATTAATTATTTATTTTCATGAAATATACTTTACGAGCTATTCTCATACCTACCAAATATACATAATTATACAATATAATTTTCATTAAAATCGGTCAAGCAGTTTCGGAAGAGTGCGACCACGAACACCGCGATACGAGATTTTTATATATAAGATATTTATTTACTTTATTTTAACTTTACTTACTTTTTTTTTAACGCTTTAGTTCCCAATACACCATTTTAACTTTATTTACTTTTTTTTAACGCTTTAGTTCCCAAATACTACATCGCACTAACCACTACATATTACACACAATAATTTACCTACTAACCAACTGGTCCCTCTGTCGAATCCTCGTGTGGGCTTTACAGTCGATACCCATACATAGGTATCCAGGTATATTTGTTCTTCTGAACGCGCAGTGGACTGCGAAAACGCATCTGAATGAAAAAAAAATCGGCCAAGTGCGAGTCGGACTCGCACACGAAGGGTTCCATACCATTATCTATAAAAACGGCAAAATAAATCACGTTTGTTGTATGGGAGCCCCCCTTAAATATTTGTTTTATTTTAATTTAATTATTTATTCTTAAAGTGAATATATAAGTAAATATTCTGTGAATATTTCAAGCGTCTACCTGTTGCCGTTATCAATATCGAGCAAAAATGAGCAAAAAAATCACGTTTGTTGTATGGGAGCCCCCTTAAATATTTATTTTATTCTAGGTTTTAGTATTTGTTGTTATAGCGGCAACAGAAATACATCATCTATTTCACAGTCCATTTCAACTGTCTAACTATCACGGTTCATGAGATACAGCCTGGTGACAGACGGACGGACGGACGGACAGCGGAGCCTCAGTAATAGGGTTCCGTTTTACCCTTTGGGTACGGAACCCTAAAAAATGATAAACCGACCGACGATCGCAAGATTTAGTCTACTAACTATAGCGCGTTCAAAATAACAAATATGTTTTAAGATTCATAATTTTATTTGCTACTCAATAAGTACATAAATATGTTATCTACAGTTCAACTTTTGCAGGTATTGCAAATGTGAGGGTCGGTAACGCAAGAGTGACACCCCTGGTGTTGCAAATGTTCATAGGCTGAGGTAACTACTCACCATCAGGCAGGCAGTACGCTAGTTTACCACCTTACTGGTATAAAAAAGAGGACAACTAATTTTACAACACAATTTGTTGTCATTTCTTACGTGATGATTTAATAACATCTATCTATCAATAACTTCACGCCAAATCCCTTACGGGGTAGGCAGAGAGAACCGAGCGCCACGTGACTCGATCGTTACATATCTCACTCGCTTCTTTAACATTCATTGCTCTTCTCATGCACGCTCGCCGGTTTCTAGGGCTCCGGACATCACCTTCTGATAGAACACGACCAATTTGGTCATGGTAGGTAAGACTTGGCCTTCCTCGGCTCCTACATCCTTCCACTTTTGCATTGTATATCTGCTTCGTCATTCTTTCATCCTGCATTCCTTCTACATGTCCGAACCAACGGAGCATGCCTCTACTTATTTTAACACCGACGCTCTCTTTCAGACCAACTCTGTTTCTACCATCATCATTGCGAATACGCTCTACAAGCGTTAGGCTTTAATTTACTAACATTTTTACTTAAATTTGTACTAACTTGTTCGTTTTCACAGATGTCTGGTACCTAAGGGCATGCCTGGATACCTATGTACGGGCACCGACTGTACCACTACATTCGTATTTTCTAAATTAAGTATGTATTTTAAAAGTAGGTAAAGGAAGGCACATCCAAGAAAACATATTATTTCGAAAGGCACGTGACTTGACGTGACCCAGTATGTCCGACATCCATGTCAAAATCAGCATCTCCCCCAAATCCTCAGGCTTAGGTAGCGGACTCAGCTGATTCTAAGAGATTAGGAACTGTGTGCCAAAAGGGAAATGTTATCTATCAAACATTCAGAACAATGTCACCGGAGGGGAAATTAAACGTTCCGCGTCTTACGTACGTACATCGCCTCGAAGTAATAGGGCTGTCGCACACCGCGCCCTGGGACGAGATGAGCACTTCAGCATCTGCGAACGAATGCTGAAACTGACACGCGATCTTCAGCGAAAGATAAATAAAAATGTCACACATCAGAAGTGTTTAATACTCGTACTTTTCTTTTACTGCTTGGGTGGAAAACAAGCTTAGCATTTTGGTTATTCAATTATCTCACATGCATATGTTTTTGTAAAAGGGACGATGCATACATCTCGAGGCGACATACCCTTATAGCATACCATAGTAACTGATTAAGATCCCAGACGATATTCTACCTAATATTATCTTCACGCCAGGTCTCTTATGGAGTAGGCGGAGAGAACCGAGCACAAACTGCGGTTACACACCTAGCTAGCTTTTTTAATATTCATAGCTTTTCATACACGCCGGCTCCTAGATGTGACGATATTCACACGCAGAAACAGCAGGCGGGCGTGCATAAGAAAAGCAATGAATGTTAAAAAAGCGAGTAAGGTTTGTAAGGACCGGATCCTATGGCTCTCGTACTCTCTGCCTACCACGCAAGGGATTTGGCGTGAAGTTATAGATAGATAGAAACACAACCATTAGAAGATTCATTTAGTTATAATCTTATTATGTGTTATAACACACAGTTACTTAACCTTTCGCCCTACTTCATATTCAGGGAGAAATGGCATATTTCCCATCTTTTCCAGTCACCTTGACGCACCATGCACTTTGGCCCCTTCATGTCGGCTTCGGCTGTCAGAATTATGGCGAAACACGTCAACCCTAGTGGTTGTAAATATTTAAAATCAGTTATGATTACATTTAGGGAAGTCTTGGCCTTCTTCGGCCCCTACATCCCTCTACTTTCGCGTTGCAAATCTGTTTGAAAGGCCAAGACTTACCATGGACCAAATTGATCATGTTCTATCAGAAGGTGATGTCAGGAGCCGTAGAAACCGAGAGCGTGAGTGCACGAGATGAGCAATGAATGTTAAATAAGCGAGCGAGGTATGTTACGATCGAGTCAAGTGGCGCTTGGCTCGCTCTGCCTACCCCACAAGGGATTTGGCGTTATAGATTATAGACATGATTATATATGTATGCTTTTGTATTATCTTTTTGTAACAATAAGATATATGTCAACCGTACTTTCACATACCTCTTTCATTTTAATGTCGGTTAGTAACAACATTTTCATAAATATAAAGTTAACCCTTAAAACTGATATGACTTCACAAAAAAATGAGACCAATCGGACGCTAGGATCTTTCAAACAAAATAAAATGTCAATTATCAGTTCATATCTGGCAACATACACACAAAAACCTAACGGGAGAAATTAACATCCGCCTCTTTTCAAGTCACTTAAGAAAATGAACTGTCACGGTGATGAGAGCTTTAAACTCATTTTTCTTAGTAATTTCTATTTCATTCTTTTTGTCTCAACGTTTTGGTTCTTAAATGAACATTTGTTACCATTTAAATATGTGTATTTATTATAACATGATTTATTTCGTCTATACAATATCTATATGACGCATCCGGTCATCAGTATGGATGTGTAAAACGAAACGAAACGCGCGAACGGTGGTGGCGCGCTTTGGTAGAATCAAGAGGTCGACACCGGGAAGAAATGGAGATATAGTGCAAACGGCGGCAAGTGATGACGTCTTGGGACTGTCCTCTCGTTTCGTATTTTCCTGAACATTGATTACAAGTGTTGATTTAAAATTACAGTGTGATACGAATTGCATTGGAGAAATCCAATGCAATTCATCAATCAAATCCATTGCACAACTACCCACCATACATTTAAATTATATCGCATTATATCGGATGGACCGAAAAATCATACGAAAACGATATATATATACCCGGCGGCAGGTCCCATGCGGTGTAGGCGAGAGAACGCAGCGCTATAAGGCGCGGTCTTTACACACCTGACTCGCTTCTTTACCAATCGTTGCTCATTTCCTAGGACTCTAAATTTATTATTATTTCTTTCGTTTATGTCTTAATTTATTTTTAGTTAATGCCCAATGTCCCTTGCCCGCTCCACCAAACAAGTTCTTTCAAATTAGACACTCAAAGGTCGACTGCAAGAGATTCCTATTTTTCCGTAGCATTTTATTTGTAATTGTTATTCTATATACAATAAAAACATAACAAACAAACAAACGAATGTTAAAAAAATATGTATATCCAACTTGTCTTTCGAAATTCAAGTACAGTAACAACGATACGTTTCCGTCACTTGCCGAATACACTCCCGAAATGTAATGTAACCCATTGGTGTATTCCATTTACATTACAAAGTTTGTCCAAAGCGGAGTGATCGTATCCACATCGCACACAATTCCAGCGGCAAGTATAAAAGAGTGAAGTGACACCCCCGGGGAAGCATTCCAATAAGATCTGAGGGTGCTCCACCCGCGGGGCCAAAGAGTATAGAAAACAGTACATCAACGCATCGCAACAAAATAATTCATTGGTAAAATATAGCTCGATGACATCATTGCGGGTACCGCTCTAATCGAACACGCAGGTTAACCAACGTCCACTGCAGCCTATGGGATTATTTGTCTTCAGCTTCAAAGCAGGTCAAAGGGACTTTAAGCCATAGAAATTCCGGCTGTTATCGATAGAAGACCGCCGCCTTCGGGCGGCTTGAAAACGCTGCCTTTCGCAGTTGAGCAGCGTAGCGGAGTATGCTCTCGGAGTTTTTGTTGAAAGGAGATTTGTATCTTTGCGGTTACATGAGTAAGAATGTTTGTATGTGTGATAAAACATGAAAAGAAGATGCAGAGATTGTCATGTTTCACTGAAAAAAAGTATTATGCATAGTATCGCATGCTTGATCGTCACTCATTAATACTCGTAGTATAAAAAAATAATAGCCATTAAGTTTACATAATCCATGCGTTATCCCTTGTCATTATTTATACAAGGGCATGAAGAAAATAACCTATTGGGAGCCAATGAAACCGATATTACGTAGTAACTTAATTGACTGCTACGCAAAGTAGAGCGAGCAGCTCTTATTGGTTAGTTCGGGGATGAACATCGCGGCACTTATCGACATATTGGTTAAAATATTCTCCCATTGGTCAGTAGGCTCCAATCGTTGAGATATTTAGACGCTAAAATAACGTTTTGTGAGCACGAGGTGCCTTCATACGCAATAAAGTGGTTTATTTGCACGTGTACAAGACTATGATGACTGCGGGTCATTCAATTGGCACCATAACTAATTAAGTCTTGATTGTTTATCTAAGTATCCCTCGATCGCCAAGACTTCGTTTTTTAGCGCTAAATAGGATCCTCGCTTCGAGCCTACATTTCAGTGAGGGCATGATTTTGCGCCGCGAATGTTCTCTTCGAATAACTGTTAACTACATACAAAATATGCCTTATTGTTCGGTAAAATGACACCATTTTACCGAACAAATGGCCAGGTGGCCAGAACTCCAACTATGCAAATGATAATGAAAATAAAAATATGAAGAAAATACAGGAAATCATTAATGTGCTTTAATGATAACTCGGTATCTTGTGTCTCGTTCGTTTACGTGTAATTGTGAATAGCTCTGTCTTTTTTCCGGCACGTGTAACTAGTGTGGTGTCATAGATACCTTGACGTAGTATTATCGATAAATAAGGGTATTGTATGCTATAACTTTTTAGATTTAGTAGAACTAACTTTAATATAATTTAAAATCGTAAGTATGGGCAGTTAATAGGAACGGAAAGGCAGTTAAAAGTACCGTTACAGTTTATTAAATTACTTATTAATTCATATTTTACCGCATTTCGTATAAGAACGTTTATCACAGAATTAATATAATTTAAAACAAAGATAATGGTATTTGAAAGAGAAGAATCCAGAACTAATGTAAGGATTACGATTGATGATGAAGTGTTGGAACAAGTGGATGAGTTTGTACATCTTGGATGCGCTTTCAGCAGGGATGGAAGGTACACCGCAGATGTAGAAAGACGAGTGAGTGCTGGGAATAGTGTGAATGGAGCGTTGGGAAAACTTCTTGGCAGTAAAAACCTGAGCCAGAAGGCACAACTCGCTATACACAATGCAGTGTTGGTCCCAACGCTAACTTATGGAAGCGAGAGCTGGGTATGGCAGAAAGAGCATGAAAATAGAATAAACGCGGTCGAAATGCGAGCGCTGAACAAAATTTGTGGCGTAAGGCTTGTAGACCGTATTCGCAATGATGATGTTAGAAACAGAGTTGGTCTGAAAGAGAGCGTCGGTGTTAAAATAAGAAGAGGCATGCTCCGTTGGTTCGGACATGTAGAAAGAATGCAAGATGAAAGAATGACGAAGCAGATATACAATGCAAAAGTGGAAGGATGTAGGAGCCGGGGAAGGCCAAGACTTACCTACCATGACCAAATTGGTCGTGTTCTATCAGAAGGTGATATCAGGAGCCCTAGAAACCGGTGAGCGTGCATGAGAAGAGCAATGAATGTTAAAGAAGCGAGTGAGATATGTAAGGATCGAGTCACGTGGCGCTCGGTTCTCTCTGCCTACCCCGCAAGGGATTTGGCGTTAAGTTATAGATAGATAGATAGAATATAATTTAATAATACATTAAGCAAAAAATATATAATTTACAATTACATTTACAAATAAAAAATATATTGCCGATGTAAGGGTCTCACCATTGTCACAAGCCAAAGCTAGCTCACCTGCGCATGGTGAACAGCGCTGATTAGCACAAACGATGTACAATTTATTATTTATATTATGATGTTTTATTATCACTACTGTTGCATATCTTAATGTAATAAGATATACTTAATCTGGCCATAAATACTGTTACAATTAAAAATAAACAAAATATTACATTTGAATTTGGAATCTGTCATTTTTATATGATTGTTCATTGTGTTTTCTCATTTTGGCGCCAATATATTGTACAATATTTTGCGATATTAAAATGGAGTGGGGTGATAAAGAGAACCCAATCGCTGTGATTGCATTACACAAAGTAGGTATGGAGCCAAATGCAATTTTTAAAACTCTCCATACGCTTGGTATTAGTAAAATGTTTGTATACCGGGCTATTAATAGGTACAATGAGACCTCCTCTGTTTGTGACAAAAGAAGATCTGGCCGACCACGTAGTGTTCGTACGAAAAAGGTGGTCAAAGCTGTAGGGGAAAGAATTCGAAGAAATCCTGTCTGAAAGCAAAAGATTTTACGAGTATCTCGGGAGATGAAGATAGCACTTAGAACCATATCGCGTATTTTAAAAGATGCCTTAGGACTTGCAGCCTATAAGAGACGTACTGGTCATTTCTTAACTGATAATTTAAAAAAGAATAGGGTGGTAAAATCGAAACAACGACTGAAGCGGTACGCAAAGGGAGGTCATAGAAAAATTTTGTTTACGGATGAGAAATTTTTTACAATTGAGCAACATTTTAACAAAAAAATGACCGTATTTATGCTCAAAGCTCTAAGGAAGCTTCCCAATTAGTCGACAGAGTGCAACGTGGGTACCATCCGACTTCAGTGATGGTTTGGTGGGGTATTAGTTATGAAGGAGTGACTGAGCCCTACTTTTGTGAAAAAGGTATCAAAACATCGGCACAAGTGTATCAAGATACCATTCTTGAGAAGGTAGTGAAGCCCCTTAACAAC
This sequence comes from Pyralis farinalis, assembly GCA_947507595.1. Lineage (NCBI taxonomy): Eukaryota > Metazoa > Arthropoda > Insecta > Lepidoptera > Pyralidae > Pyralis > Pyralis farinalis. The sequence continues at coordinate 33,458,955 of OX382273.1, read as the reverse complement.
ACCATGTTCAATAACCAAGAATGGTCCTTCCAGCAAGACTCGGCGCCGGGTCATAAAGCTCGGTCTACGCAGTCTTGGTTGGAAACGAACGTTTCGGACTTCATCAGAGCTGAAGACTGGCCGTCGTTTAGTCCCGATCTTAATCCGCTGGATTATGATTTATGGTCAGTTTTAGAGAGTACGGCTTGCTCTAAACGCCATGATATGTTGGAGTCCCTATAACAATCCGTACGATTGGCAGTGAAGAATTTTCCCATGGAAAGAGTGCGTGCTTCTATTGATAACTGGCCTCAACGTTTAAAGGACTGTATGGCAGCCAATGGAGACCACTTCGAATAAGCTTTTTATATTTTAAATTGTTTTATATTTAAGTAGTACTAATACACTGTAAAAGTAAGAAATGTTATTTGCAATAGAAAATGTTTTTTTTTTCTTTATTTCAGTATTTATGGCAAGACTAGGTATACCTTACGATGATTTGTTACAAGTTTTATCGATATTCATATTCGCCACTATCGTACCGCACTAAAACATTGCAGACACGAACACGACCGAAATGACACGAAGTTGATTCTTAAATTAGCCAATTAGAGCTTCGTGCTTTGACCACCCCGACCCGTAGCGGTGAATATTTTTACTATGGAAAAATCATATCCTTGGGTCTCCATAGATTAGGAAGGACCCTTCCGCGTCTTTCGATGTAGGTGCTACATATAATTGTGAATTCGAACGAGTGTGTACTAGAGTTACTCTACTGTATTACCTACACTATGACACCGCGGCAGTAATCTGTTTTCCCAATCGAAGAGAATGCGATGACTCCCTACTTAGCTCATTATGGGGAATGTTAGAATTGCTTGTTTGTTATTTTACATTTTAACTTTGAGTTTGGCAAGTCTATTTGGAGAGTTCGATTCGTTACGGTTTGTGTTTTCAGCGGATTTTATAACATGACATTTTTCTTTATTTTACGTATTTCTTCTATCCTTATACGGCTTCTGTTGTTGTTGAAAGGTTAAGCCAAGTTAGCCTTCGTTAGGTTTAAAATATTGCCTTATAAAATAGGCTTTGATTTATATGCAGTGGACATTTCATATCTTTTTTAATACTTTTATTTTTTATACTACTTAGTTCTTCTGACGAGCTCGGCGGCGCAGCGGTTAATAACGCGACTTTGACATCAACACTAGTGGGTTCGATTCTCACACAGGATAAACATTTGTGTGCGAGAACCCTGTTTGACTTGGTCTGGGTGTTTTAAGAGAAGTATTGAGTAAGCTCATAAGGAGTTGTTGTGTTAGCAGCAGAGGTAGCATCGCGCGAGTGATACGTGTTCGCTACACACCTCATCTTCTGATAAAACAGGACTAATTTAGTCTTGGTTTAGACGAGTGCTGGTCTTGCTTCCCCATCCTTCCACTTTCACATTGTACGAGTATATCTGTTTCGTCATTCTTTCATCCTGTATTCTTTATAGATTTAGGTATAAATTTAGTAAATATGTACTAACACTTGGAGATCAAAAAGACTGTCAATGGTAGGAGTCAGAAGTGAAAACTTCTTAGCTTCACAACTTGTAAACATTTTTTTTGTTGTTAAGGAAAAGCGTGATGGTCACGCGAGTTCAGTGGTTTTACCTATTCCGAAATAGCCCCATATTCCTAAGGAAGTTTTCACTTCAATAATATTAGGGATTTTATTCCTATTAACATTCAAAAAGTTAAAATATGATGATGCCGACAGCACTTTCTGTATAACCGCACTGCTCACCGACAGCGGGGAGTTCGCCCTTACACGCTGGAACCGCAATGGTCGCATACTGTGCAATCCCAGAGAAGTTTTCTTCCTCAGAGAGCTCTCAAGTTGTGGAATGAACTCCCAGCCGAGGTTTTCCCAAGGGACTACATCATGAGGTTCTTCAAAAAAGGCGTGAAGAGGTTTTTAGAGAGTCGGCAACGCATGAGTGACACACCTGGTGTTGCAAATGTCCTTAGGCTACGGTGATTGTTTATCATCAGGCAGGCTTGTTGCTTGTTTGAATATTCTTAGACGGTGAGCGGATACTTTAATTTTTGAATTAAAAATAAAAATATTGCGATGCAATTTTATTACACCAATTCTACTCGTACCTCATCCCACTGCAGGGATAGGGGTCTTCAACCGAAGGGGTTTATAGGAAACTCCAAGACGCTGCTCAATCGCAGATTGGCGGAGGCCAATGTTTTCAAGCCGCCCGAAGACCAAGAAGAACTTACCTTAACGATTGTGATCGACAACAGCCTGGATCGACGGCTTAACGAGCCCTCCAAAGCACGAAGAAGCTTGAGATAGATAAACCCATCCACGGACAGGCTGCAGTCGACTTACTTAATTTGGGTGTTCGGTTAAAAATACGCCCGACGACGGCATCGAGCTCTCCGTGGCGAAATTTTAGAAACGAAAAATTGAACGAACCTCAATATGTAAAATATTGATCGACGAACCGTGAAGAAAATCGTCACCGGTAATTCATGATAGGAATAGCGGGGAGAAACCCCGGTGTCACCGGCGTGCCGTGTCAGATGCTCCATGTGCCGGGCCCTTGTCTCGCGCGTGCTAACGTGCCGAACTTTCGTCTCGTGTTGACATTTAATTTCCGAGCCGTGTTACACCCTCTATCCGCTACAGGCCTAAAGACTTAAAGGCCATATAAATTGGTATACATTCGTAATGATGACGTAAAAAAAAGAGTTGTTTGAAAGAGTGTCGGTGTTAAGAGAAGGCATGCTCCAATGGTTCGAACATGTACAAAATGCAGGATGAGAAAATGACATATATACAATGCGAAAGTGGAAGGATGTAGGAGTCGAGGAAGACCTAACTCACCATGACCAAATATGTAGTGTTTTATCAGAAGGCCAGCACTAGGAACCGGCGAGCGTGCATGAAACGAGCTATGCATATTAAAAAGCGAGTGAAGTGTGTATGGACCGCGTCTTATGGCGCTCGGTTCTCTCTGTCTACACCACAAGGGACCTGGCGTGAAGATACGGTGTAATCACAAAGCTCTTTTTTTATATCCAAAGCTTAGAAATCTCACCGATTCGAGCCTATTGTCCACTGCGAGGATGTTTTAACCAACAAGACGAAGAGGCACGACGTTGACCTGTAAATTAGTCAATTTTTTTTGTACAACTTCGGGAAGCATACATGCATGAACGCTTGCGATGCATTAAGTATCACTCGTGCGATGCCACCTCTGCTGCTAATACAGCAATTCCTTAGGGGTTTACTGCTGAACTCACTCACACGCAGGAACACAACATCCCCCCAGCGAGTTGTTATCTGGCTGCGGTTTTCTGTGAGGGAGCTACTTCCCCAGACAGGCGGCATTTATATGCCCTACCTCTATGATACACACATGTTTGTCCTTTGTGGGAATCGAACCCACGAGTTTTGGTGTCAAAGTAGCGTTATTATCCGCGGCGCCACAGAGCTTATCAAATATTCGAATATTTCTAAAGATATATATTGTAGGCATGAACGTGTGATGAGATAAACTGACCTCAATCCAAGTGCGCCAAAACATCTGGTCAAGTTCTCCACTTCACAGGAACCTGGAAAAGCGCTGCCGCTTCAGCTTGCTTATCCTGTGGGTTATGTCGGTTACCTTAGTTCTACTGCGGATATACGGAGCACGCTGAGCGACCTTGAGCTTCCCCATACGGCCCGCAGTGAAAGGCCACTGTTTGCCCGCCTGGGTGACAGGGCCACTCGGCCCGCAGGGAAGGATTCAATATTGCCCAAAAGCAAGTAGGAACGTAACATATCTAAAACGACAATAAAATTCTATTTACCCACGCAATACGAGTAACTTTTCTGAGACATTTTTACATACATAACGAACGAGGAAAACTCTGTCTTCGCTCGCTAAAGAATTTTAATAAAATGGCGCGAAAGGCCGCTGAAGGCGCATTGGAATAAAGCGATGCTTATTTTAGAATGTAGGTTAGTGACTCCTGTGCTGTGTATAATAAAATATAATGACGCCATGTTCCCGAAATTGACGCGCCATTATGCTACGGCGACTACGTCAGGACGCTACCAAGGCAAAAGAATGGCAAAACATATACAATGCGTTGTAGGAGCCAGGCTCATCTACCACGACCGAATTGATCGTGTATAACACACAAGATGGTGTTAAGAGCCCTAGAAACAGACGGGACTGCCTGAAAAGAGCTATGAATGTTAAAGAAGCGAGTGAGGCAGCGCTTGGGTGTCTCTGCCTACCCCGCAAGAAATTTGATGTAAAGATATAGATAGATACACCAGCCTCACTCGCGTAATGTGGAACCTGAAAAACGAGCAATTTGATCAACTTTGTGTGCTTCTAATTTCATGGTAACTGGCACTCATCCACTACTGTTAGTAGTCTCTGAGTCGGTTGCTGCCATTGCTGCCACTCCCATTTTCTGGAATAGGACGTTCATGCACCTGACATCGTTGCTTCCCTGGCTGCTCTTGTCGTCTCTACGATACCTGTTTAACCTCTCCACGAGGCATCCTCAGACGCTGTAGATGTGCAATAGCAAAAACAACCGCAGCAGCCGAGGCAGACACAACCAGAGCAGCCATGCACCGACAGGATCTACTAACGGTGTTTGGTGACAGAAACACACAAAGCTATTTAGATAAAATTGCCTGTAAATTATCAAACCCATTTTCACGAAACTCATAGACTCCTGGGAAAACATCAGCAGGGAGTTAATTATGTTTACTTGAGTATATTTAATGGTTTTTGTAAACAACACCTACAAAATTACTTGCAGAAAGTAAGAAAGTTACCAGGAAATTCGGTAATTAGCCAAGTTCGGCGTGATTCATACTCGGAAATAAATATTGTTGTGGCTTGTGTTTACATTCCTGAAAATTTATTGTTTTATAAGCAAAGAGCGTTGAGCACAGGTTCGACGAGAAATAGGTCTGTGTGGTCATGTACCACTAAATTCTTGTTTTCGGATTTATCTACATATTTGTTATTATCACTTGTTTGGCGATGACGGATAACATCGTGAGGAAACTCGCACGTCCAAGAAGTTATATCCGAAAGGCAGGTGACATAACGTAAGAGAGATCTGGTTTCCCTCCCAGATAAAGATAAAAGATAAAAAGATAAAAATCATTTATTTGCCATTAGACCCTTACGGGCACTTAGACACGTCTTACATTCTTTAAATTAAATCATATTGTATCTTAATAATTTTCCATTTTTTTTTTTTTTTACTTTTAATCTCTCTTTTTTAATCTACCAGCATTTCGGAAATGACCATTGGCGAAGAAGAAATGCCAAAAGAAACTTGCCAATATGGGTCTTTTTTTTCCATCGTTAAAATATATTACAATAAATATATGTGAGTGTACATATAGTGAAATCAAGTGGTACAATTAAAGATATATTAATACATGTGCTGAATCATTTCCAAGCATCTCTATCAGTTAGATATTCATCGATTCTATAATAACCCTTCCTGCACAGAGTATTTTTGATGTACCTTTTGAACATATTCTCAGGCAAGGACAGAACTGTTTCAGGTAATTTATTATAGAATCGAATACAATTTACAATAAAAGATCTACTAGTCTTAGCAAGTCGATGTACAGGCATACGCAATCTATTCTTACTTCTAAGATTTTCACTAAATTTAGAAAATGACTCTATATTTTTACGAGCATACATTATATTCTCATAAATATACTGAGAGGTAACCGTGAGGATATTTATTTCTTTAAATAGTTCTCTAAGAGATTCCCTGGCGCCCATGTTATAAATAGAGCGGATGGCTCTCTTTTGTAATATAAAAACAGTTTCAATGTCAGCCGCTTTTCCCCACAACAGTATACCATACGACATAATGCTATGAAAGTAGCTGAAATAGACTAAGCGCGCAGTAGCCACATCCGTCAATTGTCTAATTCTCCTAACCGCATATGCGGCGGAGCTGAGCTTACTGGTCAGTTTTTTTATGTGGGGGCCCCACTGCAATTTGGAGTCTATTGTAATTCCAAGAAATACAGTATCATTAATAAATTCTAGTATATTATTGTTAATGAAAACTTCTGTATTGGCAGAAGGCACATTTGGTAGACTAAATTTTATATATTTGGTTTTGGTTGAATTTAATAAAAGATTATTACATGTGAACCAATTTAGAATGGCAGATAGAACACTATTTACATTGTCAATATTTTCGCACCGGCGAGTAACATTAAAAATCAAAGAAGTATCATCAGCAAACAGTAGTATATCCGCCATTTTCTGCACCATGTAGGGCAGATCATTCACATATACTAAAAATAAAAAGGGGCCCAATATAGAGCCCTGGGGCACCCCAATATTAACATTGCTACCTTTAGATTTGACCCCATTTATATCAACAGTCTGTATTCTGTTACTTAAATAAGTTGCAATCAAATTATAGGCTTTACCTCTAACTCCATAATGGCACAGCTTGAGCAATAATGTCCGGTGGTCGACACAATCAAAAGCTTTGGAGAGATCACAGAAGACCCCAATGGCGTCCTGGGATCTCTCCCATGCGCTAAGAACATGCTTGACCAATGCTACTCCTGCATCTGTAGTGGATTTACCTGCTGTAAATCCGTATTGTGAATTATGAAAAATTTCATTGGTCTTAAAATAGAGTTGCAATTGGTCAAGCATTATCTTTTCAAATACTTTACTCAATACTGGCAAAATAGATATGGGTCTATAATTCCCCAGTTCACTTTTTTCACCAGACTTGAATAATGGAATCAATTTACTAAATTTCATCAAGTCTGGGAATACACCCATATCTATACATTGATTAAAAATAAGTGCCAAGTGTGGAGCTATAGACTCAATAATATAATAAAATACTCTTATAGACATTCCCCAATGATCCTCTGAGTTTTTAATGTTTAATTGTTTAAAAGTTTTAATAATGTCGCTTGACTGAATATGTGTAAATTTAAACAGCTCCACACTTTGTTGTACATTCTCCTTTAATAACTCATCCGCAGCATGTGGAGATGAGTTAAGGGAGTCAGTGGTACTGTAAGGGATATTAAAGAAGTAGTCATCAAATAGATTTGCTACTTGTTTTGCAACTGTTATAGTTTGATTATTATGTTTAATAGAATACTCATTATCCCGTGGTTTATCTTTACCTGTTTCTTTTTTAACAATATCCCATACTGCCTTTATTTTATTTGTAGACTGTTTAATTTTGTTTTTAATATACATAGATTTTGCAACTTTGCAAACGTGTTTAAATATTTTGGAATAATTTTTAACATATTTAACAAAGTCTGGGTCAAATCTATAAGGCTTTTCTCCATATAATTCAAACATTTTGTTTCTACTTATTAATATACCTGTAGTTGCCCAGTCATTAAACTTAAATTTATTTGTGGCATTAATCTGTTTACTTTTGAATATTTTCTGGTATTCACTGGATAGAATATGAAACAATTTTGTGTATAACAAGTCAGGATTGTCTACAGAGTAATCCAATGAAGGCAACTTGTCCCCCAGTACATTGTTGTACTTAACAAGCTTGTTGGTAGTCAGTGGTCTATATAATACATGACTTTTTAAATCTGTCTTCTTCGAACATTGGTATACCACTAACTGACCACAATGATCTGAAGGCAAGTCGCCAATTATTGATTTATTTATATGCTCACAATGACAAAAAATATTATCTAGACAAGTTGCAGATGTGGCTGTTATACGTGTAGGCTCCAGGAAGACATTTTGTAAATTAAATGATTTAAATAAATTTAAAAATCTAAGGGTTATCTGTGTATTTACTAGAATGTCTACATTAAAATCACCACAGACTATAATGTCTTTTTTACCTATGAAAACTTTTCTCAAAGTATCCTCCATTACCTGCTCAAATTGTGTAAAGTCACCGCTCGGAGGTCTGTATACACAAATAATTATGTAATTATCTAATTCAGCACATGACATCTCAATAGTGCATTCAATAGAGAGCCTAACAATGTCCTTACGTTCTTTAGCTCTATGGCAATTTTTTGTTATAATCATTGAACCGCCTCTAATCGAAGACTCTCTATTAAAGCAACTAACTATTTTATAGTTGTTAATCCCAAATAACATTTCACTTTTGTTTAACCAATGTTCAGTTAAACATAAAATATCAATATTACGTTTTTCTAAAAATAATTGAACTATTTGTTCACAGCCAGGAAAGCCTTGGATATTTTGGTGTACTAAATTTAGATTTTGCTTCCCTTTTGTCTTTCTATGCAGTTTAAATCTGCAGTCAAATCTATACAATTATTTTGTCGTTTACATTGTAAACTGTTTATGTTATTAATATTTTAGGCCACTAAAGTGGCTATCTTATGTCTACATTTCTTTGAAAGATATGTCATATCTTTTGTCAAATAAAAATTACTAATAAAATTATTAGTGTCAAAAAATATAAATTTGTCATTGTGACAACATGTCAAATGATATAAATTGTTAATATTGTAAATGTTAGTATTTATTTTTGGTAACTGGCAACTAACATATGGAAGTGCGCATAATAATATCTTATTAACCTTTAACTGGTACAATTTATCTAATGCATTAATAATATCTATTTTTTGGATTTCTGTACTATTCCCTATTAATAGAACAATGGTAGTATTGTCAGAACCAGAGGGTGGGAGGCTCTTACATTTCACGGTAACGGGGAGTAGAGTTGTGCGGCCGAGCGGGTACAGCCTATTTGGGGCCCGCCGCTATACCGGGATCTGGGAGTCAACTGGCTTCGCTTCGAGGCGTTGATCCACCGACGAATGGGAAGCCTGAATGTGAGCAAGCCAGCGGGAGCACTGTGTGAAGACTTTCTGAAAGTAGTTATGCGAACGCGCGAGAAATGTTTAGGGTTGAAAGGTTAAGTTGATACTGTTGATTGTAGGCGCTTGGTGGAATTTTGAAGACATCGCGTTAATGTTAATACTTGCACTTGTACAGATTCCACTTCACAATTTTATTTAATAATTATTTTTACCGACCGGTTTCGCCTTTACGGCATTATCAAGGTATTTTATACAACATATGTTGTATATTGAAAGGTTAAGTCTGAAAAATGATATGCATGGTGGAATGAGGAGCTTGTGTATCTCCGTAGGGAGGATAATAAACTGTAACACGCATGGTAGAGAAGAAGGAAAAAAGGTGACAGTTTCCAAGAAACAGCTAAGGATGAGTTTCACGCTTCTCGAGCAAAGTATCAAAAGGCTATGGAGAAGGCTCAGCTGAATTATTTCCATAACTTGGCTGAATCTGTTAACAAGGATCCCTGGAGCCAGGCCTATAGAGCTGCTAGTGGGAGGGCTAGGCCTCCCTCTAATGTAATGAATGGCACTTAGTTTGCCGAGAGCCATACGGGATGCCTGTAGGAGACCATGCGCGGTCTCCTATGGGGGCTGTGCCCGGATGACGACCCGTCTAAGAATACGCCCTACCACAGGCAGGTGCGCCTTCTGGAATCTTTCATACCCTCGGGCCCAGCCTCATCCATTCCGACACTTGAGCAGATCGAGGTAATTGGTGAAGGCTCTAACTAACACGCCAGCGGGAATCGATGGAATAAGCCCGAAAATATGGAAGCATGAGTGGATCGCCGCCCCGAGGGAATTCCACTCGGTGTTAGCAGCTTGTGCGTCAGAGGGTGTATTTCCCAATGTGCTGAAAGACGGAAGGCTGATTGTACTGCCCAAGGGCAGTGGTAAACCGCTTAGTAACCCAAAGGTGTGCCGCCCGATTATGCTTCTCGTAATATTTGGAAAGCTGTTAGAGCGTATAATACTTAAATGTGCTCCGCAGATCGCTGGAGGAATCTCCGAGCACCAACACGTGTTTTCTCCAGGTCTACAGTGACGGCACTGCAGGAGATACTGAGTACAGTAAGCACGTGCTACCTCCTATCCTATCCTATCTCGAACCCAACTCCTTGGGGGTCATGAATGTTTTAAGAAGCGATTGAGCGATATGAAATGTTGCGAGAGCAGCATGTGTACGTGTGGCGAGAGTGAGGTGGATATAAACGATTTGTGGTCCTGTCCTAAGTATGCGGATCTGCGTGAGAGAATGATGGACGGGTTTCAACGCAGCGAAGAGGAAATGGGGCCGGTGTATTTTGCGAATCTGGTGTCGTCGGCGGGGAAATTTACGGCCTTCCGCGGGTTCGCCCATGGATGGTTTGCCCGAAGGAATGCAGAAGAAACAGCGCAAAGAGCTTAATAGCGAAGAGAGAGGGCGCCACAAATTAGTACAATAATAGAGTACCCACGAGCGTCTTCGGACGGCAGCGAAGGCGTCTTTGTGTGCATTGCCGCCCCAGAAGGGGAAGAATGACTATAGAAAGACATTGTGGGAAAGAAATAATGTGTAGGGTGCCAAGCGTTCTCCACGACACGAAAAGAGCCGACGACCAGCAAGTGTCGTGCGCAGCTCCCGCGAGTAGGCTCATATGACCGTGAGGTCGGCGGAGACATGGCAATGTGGTGGGACAATGTCTGTTTCCCTCTGGGAGGTTTGACGGCAGTGGCTCCATGTAAAAATCAGTATCTTGGCCAAATCCTTAGGTTTAGATAGCGGTCCCTTCCAAGCTTAATGGATTAGAAAAAGGGATAAATCTGAAAGAAGACAAGAGCAAATATAAATTGAGTCCTTGGCCAGCGCGGCTGAAACGACTTAGAATAAGTGACATATATTAATTCATGCACACAAATGTTGGTCCTGAATCGAACCTACGAGCGTTGGTATTAGAGCGTATTAACCATTGCGCCACCGAGCTGGTTAAAATTTGGTCAATATTCAAGATCTAGCATCTTAGATATTGACCAATTCATTGACATGTTTACATGTGGGCCAATTGCCTTACTTCAAGTACTTACTGTTTGTCTTGGTCTGGATGTTTTAAGAGAGGTAGGGCGCATCAAAGCAGCCCGTCTGGGGAAGTACCTCCACCTCACAGAAAAACCCCAGCCAAATAACAACTCCGTAGAGGGTTGTTGTGTTCCTGTGTGTAAGCAGCAGAGGAGGCATCGCGCGAGTGATATTCAATATATTACAGGCGTTAATAGGTTACGGTAACTGCTTTACATCAGGCGGATCGTGTGCTTGAATGACTCCCGACGTTGTATAAAAAAAAAGTCTTTCGAGATATAATTTCTTGGTCGTGCGACTGTTTACTCACGATGTTTTCCTCCACCGCGCCGCACAAGTGATAATTACGAATATGTATACATAAATCCGAAAATGCGAATTTAGATCAATTTATCTATCTATCACTGTTTTTTTTTTTATACAACGTCGGTAGGCATACAAGCATACGGTCCACCTGATGTAAAGCAGTTACCGTAGCCTATTAACGCTTGTAACATATATCACTCGCGCGATACCTCCTCTGCTGCTTACACAGCAACTCCTTAGGAGCTCACTGGTGACCACACTCACACGCAGGAACCCAACAACCCTCTAGGGAATTGTTATTTGGCTGCGGTTTTCTGTGAGGTGAGGGGGGGCTGCTTTGATGCGCCCTACCTCTCTTAATTCATTTTTATCTGTCAACATTTGCGGTAAATGCGTACACAAATACACAACGCTATTCCTTTCGTTTGGACGCCCTATAAAGATTTTTCGATAGCTAATTCTAAAGCAAGCAATAAAACTTTGATAGTTTCCAGGGTTCCATTCAGGCAGGGCGTACATTTTTAACTCCCCAAGTGCTCACTCGCGGACAACTTTATAGCCACATAAAACCGCATTTAACAGGATATATCCAGTGTAGACTAGTTTCGACTAGTGCCAGCCGGTTCAAGGCGGATTGAATCGAGCACTTTACAAATTCGCTGGGACTTAAAAATGTTTTTAGGGTTTGAGGCACTTTTAGTCGAGGTATCGCAGGTTCGAATAAGTAAGATTGATTTGAGAGACTGTGTTTGGCGAGATTTGTCTATTGGCGACTAGGAAACGCTGGAAGAAGCTCGCTTAGGTCTTTCAAATAGACAATTATATCTATGTATATATTCATGTCAGGTCCTTTGCGGTGTAGCAGAGTTGGCATCACACGAGTGATACTTAATATGCATTCCAAGCGTTTATAGGTCGGTATCAGGTGGGTATGCGTTTCGACGTTGTATTTGAAAAAATAATTGTCTCGCACACCGGCAAAGCCTCAATACCACGTGTAAGCTTAGAATCGTCGACAGTTTTTACAGTTCTAAGAACCTATGCATAGTTAGCAGTATTATGGACAGAGAAATGAATAAAAAGGTATTACTGTGAACGGATAAGCAAAGAATATCGCTCTCTTAATGATTACGGTAAAGCAATATTTGCACGTTGAAAATATCCCTGAGTATTTACAGCGACCGACACAGCCTCCGGGGATTGGAGTCGAGAGCCGAGCAAACAGCGCACTACCCCCACTTTATATATCCACCATTTTAATTCAAACTTTTAATTTCACGATATATATCACAGTTCCTTTTCCTAGCGCTATCTCGTTTGCTAATCTATTAGGATCGGCGGGGTCCGCTACTTAAAACTAAGGATTCAATGGTTATGATATTAGAGATAGTGATTTTTACATGGAACAAATGCCCCTCGCCAATAAATGCCAAATAAAAATGTTGGGGAAAACACCTGTGCTTTCCCCAACATTTTTATTCACATACACGACAGACTAAGAAAATGTCACTGTTGCCTGTCATGTCATGCGATGTGTCAAGCGATCAGTGTCGCGATACAATTGGTCCCTCAGTGAATACTCGCCTTAACCGTTGTCAACAGTGTCACGTCGGTGTCGGATGAAAAATCACATTGTTTCAACTATTTTTTTTAGTACAAACAGCGCTTTTCTTCTGTTTTAGAACTAAACAAAGTTATATAGAATAATAATTGCAAATACTAATCTATATCTTCACGTCAGCTCGTTTGGAGAGTAGGCAGAGAGAACCGAGCGCCGTTTACACCCCTCGTTCGTTTCTCTAACATTCACAGCTCTTTTCATGCGTGCTGGGCTCGGTTTCTATGATTGCTGCCACTACCTTCTGGTAAAACACGACCAATTTGTTTGTAGTTCGCCTAACCTTCGTCGTCTCCTTTCATTTCTCGTTGCATGTTGCAAATACATATGTAAGGCATAATTAACCCTATTTTAGGGAAAATGATTGCAATTGCCCCTAAACTCATATGTTCAATATTCTTACCAAAATCGACAGTAAAATTCATACGTGTCTCCTCTATCAATGTACCTATGATCACGAATATGAATGTAATATTCTATCTGATATGTTCTAGATTGCCAAGGCACCTTCAAGACGTCGTCCGATATGCTGAATTCCGTGCAGAGCGTACTCAATCTGCATACAGCCTCCGACGATAGCATCTCGGTCACGTTTCGCCAATAGCTTAATAATAATAATAATAATAATATAGTTTATTTATCTCCACAAATTCCATTTTCTTACAAACTAAACAAGTGAGAATGTAATATATTTACCACTAGTATGCAATTTGTGGGAGATCTGGAGCCTAAACTAAGCCAAGGCTTGTATTTTAGAACACCAGGTCCCCCCCTTTTTGCACAGTTTTCATGCATGCACATACTATATATATATATATATATACATACACACAGCACCTAATTGCAATGCAATAGACACACAATACATAAACAGTACATTTACACTTTATAGTTGCTTTATCTATGCTTCATGAAATACTTCCTATTTTTGTATAACAATAAGTTTTTCAATTTCGTCATAAGTCCTTTCTTTTAACCATTTAGATATTTTATTTTTAAATGTATACCTGGTACAGTTCACAATATTTAGTATCTTATTTATTTTGTTGTATAGCATTCCTGAACGAATAAGGTAAAATTTTTGAGCAAAAGAGGTTCTGGCGGTTTTTGTCTCACATACTGAATAATGGCGTCTAGTATGCGCCCTGTCTTTCACCACATCCAACGAAATCGCAGCGTGTTTACGCATTAATGTTAATAAAATGTATGTTTGGCGCACAGTAAGTATGTCTGCTTCTTGGTGCAATTGATAGGTAGGAAATAGACGAGGTTTGGAAAGGCCGACTTTAAGGATCAATCTCTGAGCTCTTTCCAGTTCTATCAGTTTAGTTTTACCTACACCACCCCAAGCAGTGACACAGTACCTTAAAATCGAATGTACCAAAGCCTCATACACTAACCTCATGGTACGACCATCAGCTACAGTGCGAAGTTGTCTGAAGATATATGTAAGTTTCCTTACTCTTTGCGCCACGCAGTGGATATGATTTTCAAAAGACAAATTGGAGTCAATTATGATACCGAGGTATTTTGTACTCTGAGTAGCACTAATAGCAGGGCAGTTACAGTGGGAGTTTGGGGAAAAGTTGCATTTGTGCGCAAAGATCGAGGTAGCGTTGTTAGATACATCTGCTCTGTTTTGAATAGTGAATTTGATATATTTGGTTTTTGTGTCATTTAATGTAAGAGAATTTGATGATAGCCAGTGACACACTGTATTGAATCCAGATTGCGCCAAATCAAACAGTTCGAGATGCGAGTCTGCAAAAAATGTAAGAGTCGTGTCATCAGCATATGACGTGATACGGCAATTTTTTAAATTTAATTCGCACAGTTCATTGATGTAGCAAAGAAACAGCGTTGGGCCAATGATACTCCCCTGCGGAACCCCAAATTCTACAGACAACTCCTCACTGATATAGTCTCCGATTTTAACATACTGCGTTCTGCCTCTTAAATAATCTGTTATCAGATTCAGTGGAGTGCCTCTAATACCTATATCGTTAAGCTTCTGTATCAGGTGGGAAATAGAGACGGTATCGAAAGCTTTTGCTAGGTCGAGAAATATAGTTAAACACTTCTTTTTCCCATCTATTTTTTCAGCCAAGTAGTCAGTAAAATCAATAACAGCATCATCTGTTGAGCGACCAGATCTAAAACCATACTGTCTATTAGATATTATATTGTGTTTTTCTAGGTAGTTGACTAATCGCGTGTTAATGATACGTTCAAATATTTTAGAGAAGGTCGTGAGTATTGCTATAGGTCTATAGTTTTCAATACAGCCTCTATCCCCCGCCTTATGTATCGCATGGATTATAGCTTTTTTTAGAGCAAGTGGGAACACTCCAGCTTCAAAGCAACGATTTATCAGACTTGTGAGTACTGGCGTTATGAATTCTCCTATGATTTGAAGAGCTCTGGCGCTTATGGAATCCCATCCAGGAGAGCAATCGGTTTTTAAATTTTGGATTGACCTATAAACTTCATCACAGTCAGTCGGTAACAGGACGAATGAGTTAGCAGAAGGGTGTCTTTTATAGTTAAACTTGGGTACAGTTGAGGAAATTTCATCAGAAAGCTTTTTGCCGATATTGGAAAAATATTCGTTAATTTTATTAATTGTTGTTAGGGGTTCTTTGTTTTTTAGTAGTGATTCGGCATGTCCTTGATTTTCGCTTTTATAACTAGTTATCGTTTTTATAGTAGTCCAGAGTCTCTTTGTGTTGTTTTTTGAAGCTAGTAATTGATCTTTTTCATACTGATTTTTAAGATTTTTTAGTAAATTGTTACAATGGTTCCTGTATCGTTTGTATGAGATTCGTAAAATTTCGTCATTTATATTAGATTTTAACTTTTGGTGCATTCTATCCCTAGTACGAATACAACGAAGTATGCCTGGCGTTATCCATGGTTTAATTATTTGTCTATTTCTGGAGACAAGCTTTTTTGTTAAGTTTTTATTTATCATTTGTTCCGTTGTGCTAACTAAACTATCCATTGCTGCGTTCAGATCCTTCTCTTTAAGAATTGTATTAAAATTATGATTCATACAGTCAATTTTTAATTGTTCAGTATCTAGTTTGGTGTTTATTTTATATTTTGAGCATTCACTGTTTATTTTACCTGTTTCAATACAGAATAAGATAGCTTCATGATCAGTAATAGTTGTACCTAATGAAAACGTGTAAGCATGCAGTTTAGTTTTTAAAATTACGTGATCCAAACACGAGCTACCTCTAGTTGAAGTATTTATAGCTGGTAGAAGTCCATGGAATGCCATTGCATCTAGATATGAGGTGGTATTAGAGGTGGATCCCAGAAGGTCAATATTGATGTCACCCACTATTATAATACTTTTATAGAACGACAGTGATCCAAGCAACATGTGAATAGAGTTTAAAAAGTTGTCTATATTCTTAAAACTTGGTGGCCTGTAAATTGCAACCAGTACGGTCTCCCTGTTAATTGTAATGACCAGACAGTTCGCGTCCACAAAATGCGGCTCCTCCACAACACAGTTCAAATTATTTTTAACATAAACCACAATCCCATCATTTTGATTATAGTTGTCGTTTGTTTTGTGTGAGTTATAACCGGGTATTTTAGGCAAGTTAGTCATACGCGATAGCCAACATTCAGACAGCACCATGATATCACACGAGTCTTCGAATCTCCTTAGTAAAATACTTAATTCATCAAAATTACGATTTAGACTACGTATATTTTGTTGTAATATTTTCAGATAGCATTTTGGGAATTTTAGATAAGAGTTACATTCTTCTGGTTTACACGTGATTGGGGTTGTTATATTAAATTGATCTATATTTTCTATTAATTTATTTATGTGATCGAATTTTGTAAATAGAATTATTCCAAGTGAATACATTATATGAATTTAGAAATACTTTTTGAGAGAGTAAAATAAGTGTGAACTGATGATCTTTAAACGTGAAGGTTAAGGCCTTATGTAATAAAGAATTAAAAAAAGAAAGTGCACTTTTTTGAAAGTTTTGTTTTGTTGAGTTATAAATTGTATGTAAATAATGGTATTTATTTCTTATTAACGAGTATTTTGTTTTTGGTTGTGGTGGAAGTACAACTAGCATGTTTTTGTAGTAATGTACATAACAATATTGAAATTTATATAGCAAAGCACATAAAAGTCCATAACATGTTATGTGTACAGGCAGTATTTCAATGAATATAAAATATTTTCTACTAGCAATATTTAGGGCTAAAATGTATATTAATTTGTAAGTAGGCTTATATGAAATTGATTTTAAATTGTATATAAATTGGTGCTTTAAAGTATGTGCACAATAAACATAGTAAAAAATAGATTTGAATTGAAATGTAGCATGCAAAAAAATATATGATATAATGCTAAACTTTAGATAGAATTGGTAGCTTAAACAATAGTTTTCGACCACTAGCAATGTGTATAAATATATCCAATAATAAAATAAACATACTAGTCATTGTCGTTTTAGTTTAAAAAGATCTTCCTCACAAGTAATTAGCATGGGCCGAGATCCTTCTTCTTCTCGTATAAAAATTTTCCCATATGAGGTCCATGATGCTACACACTGTTTGTTTTTTACACAGTCCCTGGCTAGATAATATAGGCGGCTTCCTGTCGAGGTAAGTGATTCTGCTATAAAAACAGGTTGTGATTTACCTTCTATTAACGGCTTGCCTTCGTGTCGGAGGTGCGAAGTACAGAGCTTTTCTTTCTTCCCTTTGTTGAACGTTTTTGAGGCCTTTATCACACTTTCTTTCAGCAAGCTCGAAGAAAGTTCAACTAATATGGGGCCATTGTTTTGGTTTCTTTTGGTTCTGTATACACTTCTAATATCGTCGCTGTGTAATTCAATCTCCAGCGCCTGTCCGACACTTTTCACGATGTTGCATAATCCAAGTTTGTTTTCATTTTCAGGTTGCGGTATATTTCTTATTTCAAGGCATGTCGCCTTTGAATTTCGCTCTAAGTATTCAACTTTCTGTTCTAGTGCTTTAATGCTCTTTTTAAACATAGTATTTTGATCTTTCGTTATTTGAAGTTGTTTTAAAATATCATCATATTTCTCGGACATATATTGGATACTTTGCTTAATTTCGCAATTTTGTTGGGTCATTTTTTTCATTTCTTCACTTTGTACATGTTGTTGGCGCTTCAGATCAGCAAGAATATCTTTAATTTCCGACAGAGTTGCATCCCCATGTTTTCGTTTAAAACGGCGCTGGTTATGGGTCTGACACCCATGTTCTGTCTCTGAGACAACCAAATCCGATGCGGTGTCAGATTCCTGTACAGAGTCATCAGGTTTCAGGGTATCATATCCAGTTTTTTTAGGAGGAGTTCGTGATAAAGACATGTTACAAAGTTTGTTTTGCGGTCTAGGCCTATTTGAGCCGACGGCGACAGCGCTTGCGATTAATAATATTTTTATAAAATGCAAGGTTTTAAACACAACAACAATAACTGCAGTTGCTATTTCTGTCTAATAAACAAGTCAACATCTACGTTTCGTGGTATCAAAGCAAGCGAATCAGCTTACATGAAGTTCAATGTCATACCCACTATAGAATTTGTTAACCGCAACAGTTACACATTTTATTTACTTATATCACTGATATTCTTTGTTTTTCTTTAAAATAAAAAAAAGCTTGGATTTAGTTTATGCAATATTGACTTGTTATGCATAACTGCGATGAGGTGCTCGACATCGTTGCGCGTATCTGGCTAATCAAATAAACAAATTAAGCAACGATCACAGCCACGAGGGAAACAACCTAGGGTGACCCAATAACACGATTTGGCTTAGTAAAATTGGGGATAAAGTAGGATCCGTAGCACTTATTGGCTAGTTCGCGGCACCACATTACGCAACTTATGGGCTTATTGGTTAAAATATACTCCCATTGGTCAGTAGGCCCGCATCGCTGAGATATTTAGGCGCTTCTACACTACGTTTTGGTGAGTGAGGGGTGCATTCATACGGCGTCCAGTGGCTTATTGGTTTCTGATCACAGCGTTGTCTGTATGGATTTATTTATTTACTGTTGTCGATAAATGATAGTTGTTAAGATTAGTCAATAATCTTCCGACGCTTAAAAACTGTTAAATTCCTTCGGTTGAAGGTAAATAAGCTGGGTGGCGCAGTCGTGAATGACGCGACTTTGACACCAACGCTCGTGGGTTCGATTCCCACACAGGACAAGCATTTGTAGGCATATCTATTTATCTCGGTCTGGACGTTTTAAGAGAGGTAGGGCTCACCAAAGCAAAGCAAAGGGGAAATATCTCTACCTTACAGAACATCGTAGTCACTTAACAACTACCTAGAGGGTTGTTGTGTTCCTGCGTGTGAGTGAGGTCACCAGTAAGCTCCTACAGAGTTGCTGTGTTAGCAGCAGTGGTGGCATCGCTCGAGTGATACTTAATGTATTCTAAGAGCAACCTATTTTATCAACAACTCCTCCATGGATGTGGATCTGTTCTGTACCAGCACCGCGTCTGTCAGGCGTCACTTTGCTGACAGCTTCTTCTATTCCTAGCCTATTTGTCTATTATTTACCTTTATTTATTTTATTGTTTATGTAATTCTGCATTTTCTTATCTAACGTTGTTTTTTTCCTTCGTCTTCTCTTTGTTTGTGTTAATACCATGTGAACTGAACTGTTCTTCATTCCCATACACGTTGGTGGAGACTTGTAATGACCTTAGATTTATTTATAATTACCATTCATAAGAAACAATAATGCTGTAAGACTCCCAAATAATTATAAATAAATAAATAAGTATTACAAGCGTTACTAGGCTACGGTAACCGCTTTATATCAAGTAGAGCGTATGCTTGTATGCCTACTATGTTGTATAAAAAAACCCGTATGCCAGCAGTGGTATGGGTTCTAATCCTGGCATGTACCACGTGTTTTCGATTTGTGATTTATGTACATATTTGTAATTATCACTTGTTCGTCGGTGATGGAAAACATCGTGAGGAAACCAGCACGAACAAGAAATTATATTTTCGAATGAAGTGTGACCTAACCTAAGAATGATCTAGTTTCCGTAAAAATCAGTACCTTTGCCGAAGCCTTAGGCTTAGGTAGCGGACCCCGCCAAGCCTGACAGGATTAGGAAACCGGGATAACGCTAAGAAGATGAAGCCAGTGGTATGGGTTTTGGTGGATGTCGTAGCGTTAGAAAGGTGGAGGGAAACAATGAAATGTGTGTGGGAAAGGATATGTTTTATAATGAAAGTAGGTAGGTATCTAACGAGTGACAGAGATGAATAGTCGAAGAGGCTTTCCTACATGGACCTCAAATAAGGATGAGGGCAAGTGACTGATGAACTTGTGCCATAATACACACGAACAGTTATTGTGCACGGTCAGCGGCTGTGCGCTCTTTAACGATTAACGCGCTAGAATTAAATTTCAACTATAACCAGTTGAGAATGCGCTAGCTTGCATTGCCAGAGGAACACCTGGCTCGTCAATTATATAACGATTTAATTATTTTTTTAAAAACTTTGTCGGCCATTTTGACCATGTTCCTTAAGAAATATGATATTGGTTTTTAAGACATTCCTATTCTACTTTTCGAATCTGAAATAAAAATTCAATTTTTTTTTAATTTGTCGGCCATTTTGACTATGTTCCTTAAGAAATAAGAGGTTGGTTTTTCAGACATTCCTATTCTACTTTTTTATGCTGAATCCGAATCTGAAGTCAAAATTCGAATATTCAAAAGAAAGCGACAGACAAACGGACACACAGACAAACATATAGATTTCATATGGGAACGGTGTTCCTGAAAATAGTATTAGTAACTGATCTCGGTTTTAACCAGAAACTTTCTAAATCAAGTAACCTATGAACATTTATAGTACAAAGAGTATCGCCAGCGTGTTATTATCCCTGCTGCTAACGCAGCTACTCCTCAGTTGGTAATCTTTAGTCATTCCCAGGAGGCTACGGTCGTATATTAGGTTGCTCTGTTAGACGGCTCAAGAAATGTCACTGTGCTCTCTAGAGCTTGGTACGTTAGTTATCAGGGTGCACCACGTGCAGGTGGGGCGGGCTTTGGCTTCACGGATGAATGTGATCCAAAGTCAAAACTTTCAAGCACATACAAAAATGAAATCTGCACGAAACTATAATCCTTCTGTTGCATTCCGTCCAGACTATATTGCAACATGACCCCAGGTAGCAAAAGAATCCCCGTCCTCAGAATTTCCCTTTGCTGAAAAGGAAAAAAAAGATTTTTTTATACAATGTTCTATATAACGAGTTTACTGGTAACTTCATTCACACGCAGGAACACAACCCTCTAGGAAATTGTTATTTGGCTACGGTTTTCTGTGGTACCTTAAAACACTCAGGTTAAGGCAAACGGACATGTTCAAGCTCACACATGTCTGTCCTATGTGGGAATCGAAGTCACGCGCGTCGGTATTAAAGTAGTGTATTCACTGCGCCGCCGACCTCGTCAGCTCCCTGTTTATCTTTCTCTGAAAGTTCCTTTCGAACAGTGTCGCTTTCTTGCAATTTCCTTTAAAGCGCAATTTTCTTCAATTGACTCTTTTACGTTATAAAATACCTCCTTCACCAAACATCTGGCATTATTTCAGCGAATGTAGCGTAACAGGTGGCCACATTCATAAATATTACTAACAGTAACTTAACTCTATGTCATTGATAGATTTGGAATTACCTATTTAGAGAATTGCTATTGGACATCTCTAACATTATGCTGAAATATATACGGGCATCACACTGCACACAAGTTTTTATAATTGGAAGGTAGGAAAAGTTGCCGTTAAATATATATATATATATATACACATATACGATATATATCGCATAAGGAACACTTTGGGAAACTCTAGGTGTACTTTGTGAATCATTCGCGCGTTTCCACCGCTGCTGATGACACAGCAACTCCGTAGGAGCTGTCTAGTATATATAGTAGACCAGATGTCATTTGTTTTTATAAATTAGCGGCAATTTAAAAAGTGTCTGTCGTGTGTCGAAGTGACATTAGAGAAAGTTTTCGCACTATGATTTGTTACGATTTCATGCGGTCTTAATCAATACCGTGTTACTATTTTTATTTTATTTATAACTGGTTCGATAAGATTACACGTAGTCGGAGTAAGCTCACTGTATGATTTGCGCGAAAGGATGCCCTCTACGAGGACCTTTAAAAATAACGTGTGTGCATTGCGGCTAATGATAGAAGCTGATAAAAGAGTGACACATCAACAAATTCGGGATTTGGGAGATATTTTAAGCGTAACAGAAAGGTTCTTGCTGTATAAGGGTTAAAGTCGAAGGTCTTTGACCTTAACTACAGCTCCTAAAGACATAAGACGTAGTATTTAGCTATGGTCATCTTAGTGATATCACCTGGAATTGATGTCGCAAACTGGCGTAGGTTGGCGGTGAAGCGGAAAGTGCTGCCATGCAATTCTGTAAGAGCAAACATCCTTACATCCTCGGAAACATCGGCTGTTATAGCCTTGAACACAAAATTGCAATTCCTTAGTGTCCCTTTTCATGGTTGTGCGCACTAGCGCCGCAAGGCTGCGTTTGGAATTGGAATTCTACAAGGCAAACAGCCTCGCGTTCGCTTACAGCCTTATAGAATACCAAATAAAAAGCCGTGATCGCAGTAGACGATGTCAAAGCTGTGACATCTGTGATCACAGCGACGCACACAGCCATTACGAGTCGCTTAGAGAATTGCATGGCAGATCGGACAAAAATGGTGCTATTCTCCCTTTTCGTCGCGTAGGTATAAACTATAACCCGGATGAGTGGTCACAGCGCGTGCTAATGAGATGCATAACAACTCTTAATTGAAATGCAAACTAAATACTGCGTAAGAGGGCGATTGCTAAAGCAAAATTGGATTTCGTTCATAGAGTTGGTGAGAAGCTTGCGAATTATCCTTCTGGGAGCCGTTTTTTCGAGTAGCTCACTAAAGAGGTCGACAGAAACCTCTGTCAGTCGTCCCTGGAAAATGTAGCGCGATCGAATCGATAATCGCTATCAAGTTTACGTTCTGTTCATGCGTGTGTTGTGCATAGAAGTAATCGTGTATTTAATTGTAACCAGAATGGTTGCGGCGCCGGCTGAGCGCAACCTTTGTGAGTTAAATATTTGAACACACACACACTGTGTTAATTATTTCAAAATAATTTAGAGGACTTTTATTTGAGGAAGTTTAGAGAACTAGAATAGTTTTTTAATTATGTTTTACAGCTTCCGTACAGCTGTGAGATGCGTTACAATTTCGAACAACAAAAACCTAAAGTAAAATTAGGTTTTCCTAGAAAAATTACTACTAAAGCGCGTGCCGTAGCCTATTAACGCTTGTGATATATTAACCCTTCGAGACCCGGGTGGTCGAATATGACCGCGAAATGTATGGGAAAACGTATATAACGGGTTCTGACTGCTCAAGTATCATTCGCGCTATGCCTCCTGTGCTGCTTACACAGCAACTCGTTGTGAGCTTACTGGTGATCTCACTCACACGCAGAAACACAACAACCCTCTAGGGAGCTGTTATTTGGCTGCGGTTTTCCATGAGGTGGAAGTACTTCTCCAGACGGGCTGCTTTGATGCGCCCTACCTTAAAACATACAGACCAAGACAAACAGAGATGTTCATGCACACAAATGTTTGCCTTATGTGGGAATCGAACCCACGAGTGTGTCAAAATCAAAATCAAATTTATATAGCTGTGTTTCGGTTTGAAGGGTGAGATATGGCAGAGAAGTTACTGGGTATTGTGACGAAACAGCCTTAGGTCACAAGATTGGCAGCGCGCGAGTAACATCCCCGTGGTGTTGCGAGTGTCAATAGGCTGCGGTGACCGCTTACCATCTAATGTGGGCCGCATGCTTGTTGGCCAATAGTTGAATAAAAAAGTTTTGACGAGCTCGATGGCGCAGTCGTGAATGACTCGACCTTGACATCAAAGCTCATGGATTCGATTCCCACACAAGACAAACATTTGTGTGCATGAACATGTCTGTTTGTCTTGGTCTGGATGTTTTAAGAACGGTAGGGCACATCAAAGCAGCCGTCTGGGGAAGTAACCCCTACCTTACAGAAAACCGCAGCCAAATAGTTGGTATCCCTAGAGGGTTGTTGTGTTCCTGCGTGCGAGTGAAGTCACCGGTAAACTCCTAAGGAGTTCCTATATTAGCAGCAGCAGAGGAAGCATCGCGCGAGTGATACTTAATGTATTCCAAGCGTTCACAGGCTATATCTATATCAGGTGGGCCGTATGCTTGAATGCATTACGACGTTGCATAAAAAAAAATAGTGCGTGGAGTCCCTCCGCGCGGAAGAAGTAAAACTTCATACTGTTTACTTCGCTATAATATTGGACGCAACGTATAAGTATACTACGCGCATGCGTTCGAGTGCCACGCACTCACTCTCGCTCTGTCTCTTTCTATTGCCCCTCCATGGTAGCGTTAAACGTTTAACGCAACCTTGTTGGAAGTCGCACTAGAAGTATAACTTCAAAAAGTGTATAGTTAGAAAGGATCTAGACTTGAATTCAATCGCAGGAGTTAATTGTGCCACTAATAGCACTTCAACGAACACATTCGATATCAGACGGAGCTGGGTAATGGAAATAGCTTCCACCTTCGGTGAGCGTGAACTGTGGAAACCACAAATTAAATGTTTACTTATTTACACGAGGCACCTGGAGGGAATACCACTAATCTGTATCTACTCGTATGTAATAACTTCTCCCTTTTTTGTACAACAATCGGGAGGCATCGATAAGGATTTGGCTACTAATTTCTACATAAAGCGACTACCGTCAGACCTCGACAGGTACCAGGACCCAGAGTGAAGACCAGACGTTTCCTCATGATGTTTTCCATCACCGCCGAACAAGTGATAATTACAAATATGCACATGAATCCAAAAACGCGAATTTAGTTAGCCAGGATACGAACCAGGGACCTTATTTACTGGGCTGTCACTACACCAGTATGTAGTAACACAGAGGAGAGGGCCGGCAACGCATGAGTGACACCCCGGGTGTTGTAAATGTCCATAGGCTTAATAATTCGATAACTGCTTACCATCAGGCAGACCGTACGCTTGATTGCCACTTTAGTGGTATAAAAAAAACCTATCTGACTGTATCTTCACCATCATCATACCTTTCTTTTTATACAACGTCGGGAGGCATCCAAGCATACGGCCTACCTGATAAAAAGCGATTACCATAGCCTATGAACGCTTGATACCTACTCTGCTGCTAACAAAGCAACTCCTGAGGAGCTCATTGGTAACTTCACTCGCACTCAGGATTGCAACAACCCATCAAAGGTGGGAGCGGCCTACATCTCTACTCAACTCACCGCCACGGGTCTGGGGTAAAATAGAACGCACAACTCTTATTGGCTAGTTACCGGATCAAAATCGCGCCACTTGTCGGGTTATTGGTTAAAATATTCTCTCATTGGTCAACCAACTCGAATCGCTGATAAATTTAGACACTAAAACACTACGTTTGGTGTCTACGTGTCTTGTCACTACGTGTCTTTATGCGCCGTCAAGTGGTTTATTGGCATACGTTCACTCATATTTAGCACACAATGGAATTAATCCGCATAGCTTGATTTTTGTTTAGTTCAGTTTAGTTATAAACATACCTAGTATCTACGGCCGTGAAGTTGAAATTAAAAAGAAAACAAATTTCAAATGAAATTCAAATGAATGCGCCTCTCTAAATTTCGGTTATCGTATTAGCGAGATGGAGCAACCGATAACTATTAGGTACTTGTAGGGTTGCCACTCCACCCTTTTTGACCTCGGCTAAAAACAAATTTTAATTAACAAACTCAAAGATTGATACCGCCACAGTAAACAACCAACCCTCGAGCAACGAGATATTCCCAAAACAGCCCATCTCGTCCCACTCTCTTTTGAGCGCGCCTGTACCCGGCTCGTAATTAAGTTGCCTCTCTAATTACTGGCGGCGAGGGCTTAATGAGTACACTATATACACACGGTGCGGATAGACGAGCTTTGTGCACGGGTGTGGGTGGTGGAATTAAAAATGGTTGATAAAACCAGAATTCGCGCTGCTCAAGTCTCACAAATATGAGATGGCATTTATATACGAATATATATTATTATCTTTATAAATTGATTAGTGACAGCTCAGTCAGGAACTGACTTACTGTGCTATAGGTCCCGGATTTGAATCCTGGCTTATGTACATATATGCAATTATCACTTGCTCGGCGCTGATAGAAAACATCGTGAGAAAACCCGTACGTCCAAGAAATAATATTTCGAAAGATGTGTGACCTAACCTAAGAAAGATCTGGTTTTCCCTCTGCGTTCTTGAGATTTGACGGTATTCGCTCTATCTAAAAATCAGTGTCTTCGACAAATCCACAGGCTTAGGTAGCGGACCCCGCCAATCCTAATGGATTAGGAAACGGGATAACACGAAGAAGAAGAACGTCGGACTCACAAACATACGACCCACCTGATATAAAGCGGTTACCGTAACCTATGAACGCTTGCAACACATACATCACACGCGCGATGCCACCTCTGCAGCTAACACAGCTGCTCCTTATGAGCTTACTGGTGACCTCACTCACACGCAAGAACACAAGAACCCTCCAAGGAGTTGCTCTTTGACTGTGGTTTGTTGTGCTCTCTACTTGGACACTCTAGTTTCGCATTTCACCATGTATATCCTTTTTCAGACCTCTGGTTTTTCAGCCTTAAGGTATTCTTCACATGTTCGCACAACTACATTCAATAAGTCCTCACACATTGCTCCCGCTGGCTTGCTGATGTTCAGGCTTCCCATTCTTTGGTGGATTAATGTTTCGAACACGACAACCCTCCAAGGAGTTGCTTTCTGACTGCGGTCTTCTGTGAAGTGGGTCTTCCCCATGCAGGCAAGCAGCCCGCTTTGATGCGCCCTCTCTCTCTTAAAGCTGTGATAAGTTTGAATCCATTGTTTAAGTGTAAAAGCAGACTCTATTGAATACCGCATACAACTTTACGTCATCATCTTCAGCATTTCGAGGACGCTCACTGCTGACATAGGTCTCCCTCTTAGCGATCGGTGTTGCACTAGCGTCTGGTCGCCATCCGAAAGCCTTTCTGCCCCAATGGTCATCCGTTTTCCGAGCCATGTGACCTGATCTTCAGCTTACTTATCCTTAGAGCTACATCAGTAACTCAGGTCTACTACGGATGTATTAATTCCTGATCCTAGTTCCCAGCATGATGAGCATCAGATGAGGTTTACAATTCCGAGCATGGCTCTCTTTATCACCCGCTGTGCCTTGAGCTTTTGTATTAGGTTCATAGTAAGGGACCACGTGACGAGCTCGGTTGCGCAGTGGTTAGTAACGCTACTGATACCAACGCTCGTGGGTTCGATTCCTACAAGGGACAAACATTTGTGGACATGAACATGTCTGTTTGTCTTGGTCTGGTTGTTTTTAAGAGAGGCAGGACACATCAAAGCATCTAGGGAAATACCTGTAGGGCTGCTTTCTTCCTGCGTGTGAGTAAAATTACAAGTAAGTACCTAAGGAGATGCTGCGATAGCACCAGAAGTGGCATCGCACGAGTGACACTTAAAGTAGTCATACGCTACGGTAACCACTTTTTAGGTGGGTCGTATGCTTGTATGCCTCCTGTCATTTTATATAATAAGAAAACACGTCTCTGTGCCGGCTGAAGACTTTCGTCTTGAGACATTGACGTATCTTGGACGAGAAAATCTTTCTCGATTTCCCGAAAGCTAACCATCCGAGAAGGATTCATTTACGTAGCGAGATAAAAAAAATATGACCATAAATCCAATAACTCTGTTCCATGGTAACCGGTGCCAAAGACAATCGTACAGTCGCAGCAGTAAATTCCGACGATTTGCATAAGTTGGCTTCTGTTGTTGATAACTGTACTGATTTATAGTGGCGCTGCCGCACCCGACTCGCGTGTCCTCAATATTACATAACAACGTAATCCTAGTTTAAGTAGTAGAATTATCATTTACATACCATTCAAACAAATATGTACAATGATATTGCAGTCTATTATTAGTGTCAATGGTATCCCACAGTGTTGTGACGTTCCAGAATGAGTGAATTAAAAAAAAAAATTGATAATCTACACTGAGTCTATATATAAGTATACTTCACCTTTGTTTCGTCAATATACGAGTCAAATTCTTAATTGATTCATAGGTTTTCTCCTGTTCATAATATCTCTAAGTGAAGAAGAAAAATAAGTAAGAAAAAGAAAATAAGGTGAAGAAATAACAATACAATCGATAAATATCATATCATCATAATTATTACAACCTTAAACTCAATAGCAAAAGGCGCAGCTTGCTACGAGTATAAACAACGCAGTGCCAATACGTATGGCAGTGAAACCTGGGTATGGAGAGAACATGAAAATAAAATAAACATGGTTGAGAAGTTGAGATGCGAGCATTGCCCAAAATATGTAACGCTAACCGTGTTCGCAACGATGATAAAAGGAAAGATACTTGATCTGAAAGAGAATGTCAGTGTTTTAACAAAAAAAAAGGACCGCCCTTGGACCGTCGACAGGTAATCAGTGGTTGGAAGTGCAAAAGAAAGCGGGCGATTGCTTAAAATGAAAAATATTCGGGATGTGTTAGTCTGATTGAGCATCAAACTAATGCCACCGAATTCCTTTAATAAAATATTTGAAATTACGACTAACGCCACTGTCATTTGACCACTTGTCACAATTATGAAGTCTTTCTTTACACTCAACTCTCTTTGAGAAATGCGAAAGTTAATGTATATTAAGATTTGATATAGAGCAAGAAGACGGAAAACTGAAGAATAAAATTACTACATATTGTCACAAGAACGAGATCATCACGCGGGCGAAGCAGATCCACGCGGGCAAAGCGGTCACACGCGGGTGAAGCACTCCCACGCGGGCGAAGCAGCAAGCAGTAGCTAGTCGCTAAATAAATTAAGGAGAATTTAAGCCAAAGTAGTTACCTATTACAGTCCCGCAGTACACTAATACAGTAAGGTACTCGTACAACCAAGTAATGTTGAGTAATAAAACTTTTTCAATTTAAGTAAGTGAAAACGATCATTAATCAACCGAACTCGATTTGTTTGAGAGGACAGACACTTACAATTGATGAAGGCTCGGAAAAAATCTGTAGCAGACATAATTCTAGCAATATTTATGACTAATCGATAGACAGACACCGCATAAGAATAAAAATGGGGTCCCTATACACTGAAAATTTTCACACGGCAGCCTAATTTAGGAATAATAAATGTTAAATTGTACTTAATATCTTTTTGTATATCTAGATGATCCAAGCAACTGTGTGCGCTTCATTCAACAATCAGTCCACGCGAACTGCCACAGACATAGTTATGTCCATAGTCCGTGTGCTACGGAGCCAGGTCAGCAACGGTGGCGAGTGCATGAGCCTCATGTTCCAAATGGCAGACAATCGCGGAGATGAGGTAGAAACGGATGAAGCAACCATGGCAATGACAGCATGCATTTAATAACTTCGATGGGTGGGCGCCCGCCAAGCAGAAACCTATGGAAAGCAGTTCAGGCCGATATTATGTTGCAATTTAATCCATAGGCTATGGGTCGGGGGGAAAAGTAATGCTAATTTAGACTGAAATCCGTGGTCAGATTCTGGCGAAAGATAGCTCATCTTTCGCCAGAATCTGACCACGGATTTCAGTCTAAATTAGCAACAGTGAAAATATAGAGCAAAAAGAATGAGAAGGTGCTGTTGATGAGGGTCTTGGCTAGACACCATATCCAATGGTTTGTGATTTTTCTGCGGATGAACAATGGCACCGGAGATTACTACATTCGCAACAAGTCGACACTTAATAAAAACTTTTAAATAAGAAGTAAAAAATAACTAAAAGATATAGATGATGATGATGTACCGAGTTATTGACAGTTTAGTAGTTTACGTCCAACATGTTTTGTAATGACGTCATATTAGCTGTGCACATTCAGGGGATGAAGGTTTACGTCCGCCATATTGTTTTTTAGTGACGTCACACAGCGTATGACACTCGGGCGAAGACGAATCTAACGATATCTCACTCTTTATAATAGGCCCAGCCGTTTAGGCTACAGGTCACAATGGAAAGGAAATACATACCCACAAACATACGCGAAGAACATTACTCTCCTTTTGAGTCAGTCGGGTAAAAATGTCTCCTTGTTCTTTTTTTTTTTTTTTTTTAATTAATATTTGAATGGCCTGGATAAAATTCCTTTTAGCCAAGTCTATATTTTTAATTTCTTTCTTCTTTATTTATATTTTCATTCTTTTAAAATTTTCTATTTATGTTTCTTTCTTTTCATTATTCGTTTCATATTTTGTTGATAGTAGATGTTACAAAATTGAATAAAGTACGATAATATCTCTTGTCTGTCAGCAGTTCCTGAACGCGGCGGGGAACGTTCGTGTTATCTTGACATATGTCCAGTATGTCATTTGCTAATGACAGTCTTTGTAATTGAAACTTTTGACATTCCAAAATAATATGTTGGAGATCTGCATTTTCTTTTCCACATTCTGTACAAGCGCTAGAATTAATAATTTTCATTCTATGCAAATGAGCAGGTGTTAAACAGTGACCAAATCTTAATCTGTTTATTACGGTTATGAATTTTCTACTTTTGCAATCATTGTTTTTGTGATACCAGGGCTTATTAGGTAAACGTTTTTGTATATTACCGTACCATTGTCCTTTCGTTTCCAGCGTTTTAATCCAATATTCATTCCATAGACTGGCTGAAGATTCTCTTAGCAGGGTGAAATAATCAGTAAATGGAACTGTCATTGCGGTTCGATGATCATTGTCATAATCTCCAGCAGCCGCTTGATCAACTATTTCATTCCCCGTAATGCCTTCATGAGAGGGTACCCACTTAAACTGTACTATTTTGCCTACTATATATAATTCATTTAACATTTGTCGAATGTAATAAAGAATATAATTAGTCTTATATGTACAATTATTATTTACAAGTCCTATTAAAACACTTTGAGAGTCGGATACTATCAGATACTCTTTAGCAGATTCTAAAGATTGTATGTACATTAGAGCTTGATAAATAGCATACGATTCTGCTGTGAAAATACTTGCTACTTTATCAATATTATAACATTTTTTAAACTTTTTCTGTGGATCATAAAAGGCAGAATGTACACTATTTACCGATTTTGAACCATCAGTATATATTCTATAGAAGTGAACATTTTGTGAAATATATTCTTCATATTCAAACTTGTTAGTTCTTATAAAATCAACTTTGATATCATAAATAAGGCTAGCATACTTTAAATTGTACATAGGCCATCTGCCATTATTTTTATAAATATTTGTAGCTAAATTATTAGTGTGGGCTACTATACCTAACATTTGTGGGAAAGAACCTGTAATAAGACTAGTAGGCGACACATATGTTTCAGATTGTGAAGAAATAGAAAGTTGCACTGGATTGGGAACCAGCAATGTGTCTAAAGTAATTGACTTATTTGCTGATAGCATCTTTATAGCAAATCTCTCTGCTAAAAGTAATCTACGAATAGATAGAGGCATAATGCATGTTTCAGCTTCCATTGAATTTATAGGTGTGGTTTTCATTCCCCCGCTTATTATTCTCAATGCAATATTTTGCACAATATCCAGTTTTTTAAGAAAAGAGGAATTAGCATTCAAATATGCTAGACAGCTATAGTCAAAATGACTGCGGACTATACTTTTATATAGCATGCTCAAAACTTTAGGGTCAGAACCCCAAAAAGTACCAGCTAAACATCTCATAATGTTAATTCCCCTCAAAGAATTTTCACAAATATAATTTATATGATTGTTAAATTTTAGTTTATTATCTATTTTAATACCTAAAAACTTATGTTCAAGATTTTGTGAAATATCATTATTATTATATACAATATTTACAGGTGAATCTGTACCAAAAACTAACACTGAACTTTTTTGACAATTTATGTTCAGCTTTAGTATTTGACTGTAATAATTATGAAGTTGTTGTAGAGCTTTATTTACATTACATTCTGCAATATTTAAATGTTTATTTACTGAATAAATCAATAAATCATCTGCGAAACTTAATATTTTAACATCGCCTGTGATGTGTTGTGGCATTTCAGCAGTATAAAGATTATACAATAATGGTGATAATGATGAACCTTGCATTAAACCTTTATATACTGTATTTGGGCCTGTGAGGATATTATTATGTTTAACATAAAGTGTGCGTTCATAGTAAAAATTATAAATCCATTGTATTATCTTTCCAGGTAGTTTGTATTTGCTTAAAATGTGAACAAGTTGATGTAAATCTACGTTATCATAAGCACCTTGAACATCAAGAAATGCACATACTGCAGTAGAACGAGACAGTTGACATTTTTTCATATCATTAATGAAGGAAACAAAACTTTCAGATGCACTGTGGCCTTTACGGAAGCCAAACTGACAAGAAGGTATAAGTAATTTTTGTTCAACAAAGAAATCTAGTCTTAGTTTTACCATTTGTTCAAGTAATTTACCTATACATGAAGTTAAAGAAATTGGCCTGTATGACTGAAATTCTCCAGGTGGTTTATTCGGCTTTAGAATTGGAATAACACATTGAGTTTTCCATGAGTCTGGTACTAATTGTTTACACCAAAGGTTATTAAGTATATTCAGTAATATTTTTTTACATGTAGGATGAAGCTTTTGAATCATTACATAAGGGAAATTATCTAAACCAGGAGCAGTACTTTTTCGTGAATTAAGTGCCATACAAAATTCTTTATAGTTAAACGGTTCAAGCAAAGACTTACTCTCATCACAATCATTATTTAATAAGAATAAATTTGTAAGGTCATCATTAACTGAAGTATTTTGCTGAGTTATATTATTAATAAAATCTGGTATCCATTCGTCATTTTTATAACAATTCCTATTGGTATTAATACGTTTAAATCTACGAATATGATTCCAAATTTTACTAATAGAAGTATGTCTATTTAAACTGTTACATAGATTTTCCCAACTGTTTCGTTTAGCACTACTTATGACTTTCTTTTTAACAGCATTTAGGCGTTTGTATTCTAAATATGATTCTGTAGTAAATTGAGTCCTATATGTTCTTAAAGCTTCTCTGGCTTTTCTTACTGCGTCAGCACAATCATTGTTCCACCATGGAGCTGGTGTGCGTACTATATTATTACTGGAAGTTTTTCGCATTGGTATATGGTTAGATCTTAATGTATTAAGTAAGTCGCAGAACTTTTCATAGGCCAGTAATGGATTAGCAGAGTCAAAATCATAATTGTCAATGTACTTTTCTGAATCAGAATAATAATTTACCCAATTTGTTTTATGAAACAAATATTTTTCAATGTTATCATTTGAACAATATTTTGATGGTAAAACATTGATTTCGGTGATCGTTGGATAGTGATCACTGCCAAGAGCATCATCTGCTACTCGCCACTCACAGAGAGGAGCAATGACAGGGCTGACTAATGTTACATCAATAGCAGATGCATTACGATTTGGACCTTGGATAGTAGTAGGCAAACCAGAATTCAATATACACAAATCTAGGTCATCTAAAATATTAAATAATTGTGTTCCTCTTGACTTAGTAGTAGCACATCCAAATGCTACATGGTGTGCATTAAAATCCCCAGATATAATGCATGGCTTAGGTAAATCTTGAATAATTTTTTTCAGTCTATTAATTCTTAAATTGTTATTTTTAGGTGGACAATACACACATAAGATTGTGAGAGGACCAGCATCAGTCTGCACACTCACTGCTATACTTTGGATATCCTCGTAAAAATGTGTGAATAAAGGAGAATATTTAAAATTATTTTTAATAAGAATACCTACTCCGCCGTGATTATTCTTTGCATTTTTACCAATAAAATTATAACCTGGTATATAAACAGTGTTTTTATTTTTAAGCCAAGTTTCATTAAGAAGACACACATCTATATTATTGCTTTCCAAAAATGATTTTAAAAGAGGTTTCTTATTATTTATACTCTGTATATTATGTTGTACTATTTTTAAAAACTTATCCATTAATTAGATAAGTTTTTGAGTAAAATTTCTTTAATTGTGGAAGTCTTTTTGGGAGCATTGTCTGTCATATTACCCAATATTACCAAGGTTTTCACGATAGCATTAATTATTTTATCATTATTTACAATGTCATTGTTAGATGCTATCTTAAGTCTTGAAGATGGTTCAGTAGTTAGTTTAGGACCAGTATAAACTGGTGGAGGCCTAACTTTTGGCAATGAAGGAAAATTATTGTTACCGAGTACATTGGCATATGTCATTTTCTGCTTGTTAATTTTATCAACCTTTAACGGGCACAACTTTGAAATGGCAAGGTGACCACCACCACAATTACTGCATTTAATATTCTCATCATCTACTTCGCAGTCTTTGTAGGAATGCTCACCAGTACATCTAGAACATATTTGTTTATTTTTACATACTTTTGCAGAGTGGTTAAATTTCATGCACCTATAACACTGCATAAGCGGTGGAATATAAGATTTGACACTCATGCGCCATCTATCTAAATACACGTAATTAGGCAAACAGCTAGTGACAAATGTAACTGATATTGTTTTAAGAGGGAATAGTACACCCTCTGAATCTTTTCGCATAAACCGTCGTACAGCTACAATTTCGTGTTCACATGAGAGTTTTCTATAAAGTTCTTCGTTACTTATGTCTTCAGCAACATGTCGTATTACTCCTATTTTTTCAACAAAGGATGCTGGTATGTATGAACGCATTTTATGTTTTTTCAGAAACTTTTCATTATTTAGAAAGTCGTTTGCCGCATTTGCTTGTTTAAATGTGATTTGTACTTTATGTGCATTCACCCTACTAATCTCATATTGACCCTTCGTTACTTGAGTAAGAATGGACTGAATATAGCAAGGGTCACGATTGCCCAGTTTGGTATCATCTGTACTTTCAAGAAAAACCGTAAATTCTGTATGATTGGAGATATCAGGATATAATCTTTTATAGTTTGGGTTTACGTATGGTTTATACTTATCTTCCGGAGGCGGAGATTTTTCAAGTCTCCGCTTTTTATTATTGCTTTCTATCTCATCCGTGCCTCCGCTATCGGAAGCCATCGTCCTTTCCTTCCTTATTTTGGCGCCAAGCAATGAAATAAGAAATTTAATTTTAAAAAATATTTTAAATATGTAGTCCGCCACAATCGACTTTCCCGCCAAAAGTCAGTTCAAGAAATGTCTCCTTGTTCTTGATCATTTAGTATTTCCATACGTTTGTAAACCAACTCCCAAAAAATAACAACGATAAAAAAGTCTGGCAAAAAAATTGCGATGTTGCCATGCCGAAAATACATTAACACCAATGATTAACATCATAATAGTTGTGACGTAAATCAAGTATGACACAGTCGATGAACACGGCGCCTACACGCCATGTCATGCATGACATCTGTTACCTCGTAATTAGCTTGATGAGGGGGGTGAGCAGGGAGGGAATTACTAAAAATGTATTCGTTGAATTTTGGCGTTGATAAGCTTAAATGTAGTGCAGTAGATTTGGCCATTGTTCAGGCCATTCACACGCTTGGTAAGATAGGTCTTCCACAAAATACATACGTTTTTGAGAAGCAAGCTTTTGTTGATGTTAAAATAAGAAGAGGCATGCTCCGTTGGTTCGGACATGTACAAGGAATGCGGGAGGAAAGAATTACGAAACGGATATACAACGCAAAAGTGGAAAGATGTAGGAGCCGCGGAAGGCCAAGACTTACCTGGCATGATCAAATTGATCGTGTTCTATCAGATGGTGATGTCACGAACCCTAGAAACCGGCGAGCGTGAGCATGAGTGAGGAGTGTAAGGATCCAGTCACGTGGCGCTCGGTTCTCTCTGCCTACCTCGCAAGGGATTTGACGTGAAGTTATTGATAGATAGCTTTTGTCGGCTACAACATTTGGTTTAATCTAATCTCTTAATCTACGCACAAGCGTACGCACTGCATGTGAGTGTGGTCACCAGTAAGATCTTAGGGAGGTGCTGTGTTAGCGGCTGAGGTGACATCTTACAAGTGATAATTAACGTTCAGTTATGGCAACCGCTTTACATCATTTGGGCCGCATGTTCGTGGCCTACGGTCCAGTTAATGTAAAGCGGTTGGTAATGGCCAACGCTTTGCACCCTCAAAGTTGTTCTTCTGTCCATAATTCTTTAAATTTCGAATTCCTCCGTGTTCGTTAAGTTAGTTAATAGTTAAAAGATTGAAGTATTATTTTGCCAAAGGCAAAGGAGAATACGCATTGTTGTATGGCGTTTGGTTTCAATATTATTTTTGTTGTACAGAAATGAAACCAGCTGCAATCTGTAGAGCTTCTATGTATTCGAATAAAAGTAACATTGTTTACAAAATAGCTCCGGATTTACAAGAAAAACTATAATAATGTTCTTCATTTTAGGTTACCTACATGTTTCGGTTGTATTATATAGGTAGCTGCTAGACACAATGTATTTGAGGTATAAATAACTAAATCATTTATTCTTTGGCTTCGAACGGGTAGGTTAACGTTTTAAACTGAAACACCAACTGGCGAAACAAAGTAGGTATAGTATCGTATAGAACAGAACAAAAGCGGAAACATCAAACATTATTTTACATTTGTTAATTCAAGACTCCTATTGATGTTGCCGTATATTAAACGAGTCTTTTTTATACCACTAAGGCAACAAACGAGCATACGGCCTGTCTGATGGTAAATAGCCACCGTAGACTATACATTTGCAACACCAGGGTGTCACTGATGCGTCGCCAACCCTCTAAAAACCTATTCACGCCTTTCTTGAAGAGCACCATGCTGTAGTCCCTTGGGAAAATCTCGACTGGAAGTTCATTCCATAACTTGAGAGTTCTCGGAAGAAAACTTCTCTGGAACTGAACAGTACGCGACCATTGCGGTTCCAGCATGTGAGGGTGAACTTCCCACCGTCGTCGGCGAGCGGTGCGGTTATAAAAAGTAGCTGTCGGCATCATATCAAACAATTCTTCAGAACATAACCCGTTGTACAATCTGTAGAACACGCCAAGGGAGTCAAAATCTCTCCTTAAGGCGACACCTCGATCGTGAAGCTTTAAAATGGCTCCGCCCAATCACCCCGCGCCCCTCAATTGACACTCGACGCTCGATTTGTAAAATTTGAAATTAGCGCCTAATAGGTAACCTGGGGTCAACGTATAGTCAATGCAAACGAACAGAAAAGCTACAGAGTCGCGTCACACTTAAATAAAATTTATAATATCAATATTTAATAAAAATTATTGATTTAATTATTATTTAGCTTTATACATACTGAACCAAACATATTTATTTAAGCTAGACGGAAAACAATAGTAATAATAGTAATAAAAAAATACAGAAACGTATTCACTTTTAAAAGTTTATTGAAAGAGAAATCAATGACATCGTTTTATGTTTATATCTCTATAAGTTAACATGTCTTGGTATCTATGTTGTTCTTACTTAGGTCTCGTCCAGTGGCGCCCTCATTGAATAAAAAAACATATTATAGCATAGAAGATAAGCAAAAGTGCTAAAAGAGGCCGTTTTTTGGCAATTATGCCTATAACAACGAAAGCAAAACATTTCAATTGTTGGTTTAATGACGTAAAAGTACGTTATTGTATTTGTAACACACGCAACACATGACTTTATAATGTTTATCTTCCACGCTAAGATACGATATTTTATTCCTTGAGGCGCCACTGGACGGCATGTATCCCCCTTAAGAAGAATGAAACACTAGCTACATAATACAACATTGTTTATCGAGAGGCTAAAGCGGGCCATTTGTTGATTCGGACACATATGTTTAGTTAGCAGATACACCATCTAAACTGCAAACACTGGTCACAGCGATGAAAGACGACTGTATGGAGAAAGGCTTACTACTGAATGCGAAGAAAACAAAGATAATGGTATTTGAAAGAGAAGAATCCAGAACTAATGTAAGGATTACGATTGATGATGAAGTGTTGGAACAAGTGGATGAGTTTGTATATCTTGGATGCGCTTTCAGCAGGGATGGAAGGTACACCGCAGATGTGGAAAGACGAGTGAGTGTTGGGAATAGTGTGAATGGAGCGTTGGGAAAACTTCTTGGCAGTAAAATCCTGAGCCAGAAGGCACAACTCGCTATACACAATGCAGTGTTGGTCCCAACGCTAACTTATGGAAGCGAGAGTTGGGTATGGCAGAAAGAGCATGAAAGTAGAATAAACGCGGTTGAAATGCGAGCGCTGCGCAAAATTTGTGGCGTAAGGCTTGTAGACCGTATTCGTAATGATGATGTTAGAAATAGAGTTGGTCTGAAAGAGAGCGTCGGTGTTAAAATAAGAAGAGGCATGCTCCGATGGTTCGGGCATGTAGAAAGAATGCAAGATGAAAGAATGACGAAGCAGATATACAATGCAAAAGTGGAAGGATGTAGGAGCCGGGGAAGGCCAAGACTTACCTACCATGACCAAATTGGTCATGTTCTATCAGAAGGTGATGTCAGGAGCCCTAGAAACCGGCGTGCGTGCATGAGAAGAGCAATGAATGTTAAAGAAGCGAGTGAGATATGTAAGGATCGAGTCACGTGGCGCTCGGCTCTCTCTGCCTACCCCACAAGGGATTTGGCTTGAAGTTATAGATGTTCGAGTGTCATAATGGCTGATAGCGCCGAGTAAACACAGGATTTTTTTATTTCGAATAAATAAGAGAAATAAAATTATCAGATTGAATTAGATTGAAATTGAAATAGAAAATTGGAATTTTTTTGCAACTCCCTCCTGGTGAAGATTCACAAGTTATTTTACACAGTTAGGTATAGCTCTGGTAGGGATCCTAGCTTTTTCCCTAAATATAATACACTCTCGAATGACTAGGTATGCGCTTTCACTAACAGTCAATTTAACTTCGCGAATTTTATAAAAAAGTACAGGAAGAACTTGACGGTTAGACGGTAATTTTGCGCCTATTATTTGATAATTTACGTCTCCAACTAAGAAAATACTTGATTTATTGCTTCTCAATTCCACTGCCATCTTATAAAAGTTAAAACATTACGTATTAATCACGAGAATAACTGACATTCAAAATTAATAGACGGTTAGGTAATTATGACGAAGTTAACGATGCTCTCTCTAAAGTTATTCATTGGTTTAGTGTTAATAATCTGCTTTTAAATGATAAAAAGACTAAAGTAATTAAGTTCTCAACACCTAATGTAAGGCAGGTGGCTACCAATGTACATGTTAATGGAACTAATTTAGCCTCTGTGGAGACAACTGTGTTCTTGGGTATAACAATTGACTCCAGACTACAAAGGGGCCCACAAATTGAAAAATTATCAGGAAAACTAAGTTCTGCAGCTTATGCAGTGAAAACTATTAGACGGCTCACTGATATTGATACGGCTAGAATAGTTTATTTCAGCTACTTTCATAGTATTATGTCATATGGAATTCTTCTTTGGGGTAACTCCGCGGATATTAACACCATCTTTTTATTGCAAAAGAGAGCCATAAGAGCTATCTACAAACTTGGTCCCCGTGAGAGCCTTAGAGAAAAATTCAAAGAAATAAATATTTTAACAGTCGCATCGCAATATATCTATGAAAATCTTTTGTATGTCCATAAAAACATAGACTCATTTTGTAAAAAGAGTGATATTCATAGCATAAATACTAGATATAAGCATAATCTTGTGTTATATGCAAGCCGTCTCCACAAAACAAGTAATTATTTTATGGGGCAATGTATACGGTTCTATAACAAACTTCCCAGCAATATAAGAGATTTGTCAATAAACAAATTTAAAACTACTATTAAAGCCAAATTGTGTAGCAGGGCATATTATAAAGTATCTGACTATATTAATGATAAAAATGCCTGGGAGTGAGTCGATCCAATTATAATGTAATTAACAAAATATGTAAATTTGTTTGGATACCAAAAGAGGGATGCCTGAGTTTTTTGGCAGTATTTTTATCAGTGCTCACCTAGTCATAAACTGCACGGTAGGGGAAAAAAATGTGACGATTCCAAACAAATGTAGCCATTTTTACGGAATAAAAAGATTTTGACTTTGAATTTGAACAAATGAATACCGCGAGTACGTGCGGCACTGCCGCGCAACTGGTATGAACATGTTTCGATGTAATTCGGCACGGATTATCGTAATCCAAATAAGTTAAAAATTAATTTCCGAGTGTTTTAAAAGCAAATGAACAAAATTAAGACATATGCGTTAGAAAATAAAAACTTTGAAAAATAAGGGACACCCTAATATACATATATACAAATAGATTTTATAATCTATTCATATTTAAAAAAAATGATTTTCTTGCTGTTTCATAACTTTAACTTCAGTATAATGACATTTATTGTATTTTACTTATGTATACTCTGTGTTTTGTATTGTTGTACGTTTCCTTGTTATTTATTAAACTCTCAAGAAGAAAGAACCAGGACCATCTCTGATGTTGCAAAATAAATCTAATCCGTACAATAGTTCAATACTAACCACAATGTATAGAATAGATGATTTTTTTGTGTTGGTTCATAGTAAATATTATTTGTTTTCACGAGTACCATGGGTATAAGTATACTATCTATCTATATCTTCACGCTAAATCCCTCGTGAGCGCCACATGACTCGGTACTTACACACCTCGCTCGCTTCTTTAACATGAAACATACCGAGTTTTTTTAAAAACTATCAAAATATACTATTTTACTAGTAATTATTTTAATACAAAAAAAAAAAAAAAACCTCCACTGGTTTTCTATCTTCTGATTGGATAAATTTCCAACGTAAACTAACCTTCACCTACGTACAATGTCTAAGTCGGAGTTCGGTGAGCTTATAATGGTTACTATGAGTTTGTCGTCCCGTATGACACTTACGTTAAAGTAGCATATAAATCGAGTAGTGATTCTTCTAGTGGAATATGTTTATTTAGTAAGTTTCTCCTAAAAAACAAAACAGCAAAAATATTCTATTTTATAACTTTTTATTTTAATACAAAGAAATAAAGAGTCTCCACTGGTTGCTATGTGCTGAGAACGCGAACCTTATTGGTATAAATTTCCAACGTAACCTGACCTCCACCGACGTACAACTTCTAAGTCGGAGTTCGGTCAGATTATAATGGACATAATAGGAGTTTGACGTCCTATATAGGTACGCGGTCAGCCTGTGGATAATGTATACCAATTATCAAATGTTACTGTTTATTCCTGCAAAAAATAACTCTTATTTAATTAATGCAGTTTTATATAGAGTTATTAAGTAAGCAAAATTAAAAAAAAGTTTGAAGAGGAATTAAATAGCTTGGGCCAACCATACCTAGGAACTGTTCTAAAAACTAGAAATATGTCTACACAATGTTATTATAATATGTTTAATGAATATAATAATTAAAAAAAATAAATACCTTGTCTTGTTCGCCTCCCCCATTCTACGAACATTTTCTTTGTATTTTTATTCTATATATTTTCTTTTTAGTGTTCCCCATTATTACAACAGTATAATAAATATATATAAACCTATAATATTATTTACTACTTATATCTAATAATAATACACTTACGCTAAATACTATAATATTGAATATTTACAACTATTAATTATAAAAACTTCGGTGTCGCGATGTAAATGGAGCGAGCTCGAGCAGACAGTCGACATAGGTCTTACCTCGAAGCGGGCTGCAGCCGGACTGGCTGGATGTAGTTAGTCAACGCGTTTATAATCCTCATTACCGCACAATAAGGTCGAAAACACGTAGCACCCAAGACGAATGTGATCGCTTAGAAATTGTCAGAAACTTAAAATATTTTTAAAAAATTTCATGTTTCACTTATCAAAATATGCAGCAAGCATATTATAAACATAGATATTACTAATAGATTTAAGTAATTTTGAAGCGTATAAACAGAACAACTTCGTTGTAATTTCAAAAATAATGAATTTCAGGAGGTGTTTTCGAAAGTAATTATTATCGAATCAATTTTACACAATCGCGTATTTGAGCAAGCAAATTCAAGATAAAGAAATGAAGTTATTTATATTAAAATCTTAGATCCGTCAGTTTAGTC
The DNA here is from genome assembly GCA_947507595.1 of Pyralis farinalis. NCBI lineage: Eukaryota > Metazoa > Arthropoda > Insecta > Lepidoptera > Pyralidae > Pyralis > Pyralis farinalis. The sequence continues at coordinate 33,416,821 of OX382273.1, read as the reverse complement.
ATTAGCCTATACTATTCGATGAAAGTTGGTCTAATTTTTCGATGTGTCGCCTTAAGGGTTCAATACCGTGTGTAAGCTTAGGATCGTCGCCAATTCTCACAGCTCTCAACAATTCTCTGGACGGAGTCACATGGTCCAAGCTTGTATTGTGGTGCTCCCGCCCAAAGGCGAGTTTGTTATTCGATTAATAATTTTTAAACTTCTTTTAAATACACGTACGTAAGTAGTGAAAAAATACATGAAGAGTAATCAATTGTCATCGAAATATACGTAATGTGTATAAGTTTCGCGCAATAAATGTCAGATTATGTTACAATTATTTTCAATTGACTTTATTCAGTCAGTCAGTACCTTATTTACCTTTACTGTACTGGCAATAATTTAATTAAAATGGCAAACCGGACCTTATGAGTATACGCTATGACATCAAAGTTTTGTTTAATTTTTACGTAATTCATTCTCCGGATAAATTTTGGCTTATTTTTTTGAGAGGTGTAGTGAAAAATAATGATTGAATTTTTTATGTTAATGTGCTGTGTAACATTTGAAACCATGAATGGGCGTTTTTTTACAATCATTTGATCCAATCTACTTTGTCTGCTTCCGCTGCCCTGGCAGCTCTGGTGGTATTTGCGACAAGTGTGTCACCTCTCCATGAGGCGGCACATGTTAGTTATTAGAACAACATGCTACGAATTACAAATCCATCGCACCGCGCCGCCGCCCCTTATATTGGATCGGAGAAGGGGATGGATGGGATAAGGGAAAAGTTTGAGTTACTTAGCTCTGCCTATTTGTTCATGTGAGAAATTTATGAATATGTCTCGTACATTTTATAATTTCTAATGGATCCTCAATATAGTTGTTAGGAGGACAACCTAAGATTGGCATGTATCAAAGTGAACTGAACGGGAGTAGTTCCTTCACACTCTACACTTCACTGCGAAAGAACAATTAATTCCCTAGAGGATTGCTATGTTTCACCAGAGGGAGACTGTGTACAAAAGTCGTCTGCATGGGTACCTCTGTCTCATCTATTTCTACCGCCAGACAGCTATTTTATATAGCTGTGTTCCGGTTTGAAGGGTGAGATATTGCAGAGATTTTACTGGGTACTGTGACGAAACAGCTTTAGGTCATAAGATTGGCAGCGCGCGAGTAACATCCCCGTGGTGTTGCGAGCGTCAATAGGCTGGCTATAGTTAATAGATTCAGACGTTAATTTGCGAATTATGTAAATCGTTAGAATGACATGCTTCAACGATTGTAGCATGTTATTCTAACATCTATATCGCCTAAGGATACCTCGTGGAGAGACGAAACACGCAGCGACGGCCCGGCCAGTCATGGGAGCAACGGTGGCGGGTGCATGCGGTTTCTGTTCCAGATCGGCAGAGGCAATCGCGAGGACGACCACAGCAGCCGAGGCAGAGACTACCGGAGCAGCCATGACAGCGACGGCATGTTGCATATATACTAAAGGTAGTGGGTGGGTGACGGCCGGCGCTAGTCCGTATGAACTAATTGATGGCGGAAGCACACAAAGTAGGTTTGACCAAATTGCATGTATGTACATTGTTATTAAATAAAAAAATGACTAACATTTTGCGAACGGGCCAAGAACTCTGTTACCATGGTTTTACAAATTTACCTTGCTGTTTATATATAACTCCACGTTTTACTGTCTGTGTATATTTGTGTATCATAAATCATACTGGAATATGTTTCCAGTCAAATCCTGACTTCCTCCAGCAATCAACCTCATGGTGAAATGACTCAAGAATTGAAGCTGTGAAATATTTTACATACGTATAAAAATACTAAATAATGTGCCCATTTACATGTGGGAACATGCATGAAATTTTTTACGTTTAAAATCAAACAATTATCATATAAAAAATACTTAAAACAAAAAACATTTTTTTGTTGTTATGTTTTGTAGTTTTTTAGGGTTCTTTACCTTAAAAGGAAAACGGAACCCTTATAGGATCTCTGTGTTGTCTGTCTGTCTGTCAAGCCTTTTTCTCAGGAACGGGTGGAGTTATGAAGCTGAAATTAATATATATCAAATTCAGGTCTGTAATCCGTTCGAGCAGTGAAAAAATCAAACTTCTAAGTCAACGCAATCAAAAGATACGGCTGTTTTAACACTCGCAAGGGAATCAAAACCTATAGTGTACTCCCCGTTGACCTAGTATCATAAAATTTAGTAAGCTGCAATGTCATGTAGCACAAGTAAAGGAAATAATCCAAAAATCGTAAATTTGTAGTTCCACATCACAAAAAAAATACGGTGCATAAATATTTTTTTACGGAACCCTTTTTACGCGAGTCGGACTTGATACTGTTTTTTAGTTTAATTTAGGTGTTTAAAATCGTAAAAAATCAAATAGTTTCTATAATAAAAACTTCATAATTTGAATCATTATCATATTTTGAACACGTTTTACTATGACAGTATATACAGGTAATATTTAGATGAAATCCATACATTTCTTCATAGGCACACGGCTTGTGACGTCATCTGCCGCGGCGGCCTTTTAGAATGAAGCGTTTTCAGGTCACGTGATGAAATACCACTTTTAAACGACATTAACTCGTAAACTAATTATCGTAAAGAATAAAATTACATTGAGATATCTTCCTATCTATATCTCCTCTTTTAAAATCTGTCCTAACCATGCAAATTCTCTATGGAGTCCTGGGAACCGGCGAGATAAAGACGAGAGTGAGGTGTCTAAGAACCGAGTTACATGGCGCTCGGTTCTCTCTCCTCACTCCACGAGGAACATGGCGTGAAGTTATAGGTAGCTATGGTGTAAGGTTCCCAACCATGTGACACTCTATTCTCTCTGCCTACCCCGCAAGGGCTTTGGCGTAACGATGTAGATATAAATAGATAAATACATGGGGCTAAAATTTGTGGATTTGCCCCTACACTAGAGCATAAGGTTCTATAACCAAACCAGGGAATACGTGTTGGTGAATTCAAAATTTAATTAAATTAGCTAAAGAATCAAAGAATTCGTTACGTTGAGTGAGGACTGTGACGCATCGCGTAGGAATTCAAAAATGATTATGATATGATATAATGGAAATACACTCACGTAAAGCTAGCACGTTAGCTATATTTACGTAGCTGTATTTCGGTTTGAAGGGTGAGATATGGCAGAGAAATAACTGGGTACTGTGACGAAACACAAGATTGGCAGCGCGTGACTAATATCCCCGTGGTGTTGGGAGCGTCAATAGGCTGCCGTGACCGCTTACCATCTAATGCGGACCGCATGCTCGTTTGCCAATCTAGTTGTATAAAAAAACGGTACAATGAGGTCAACATCTTTAGGGTTCTGTTGGGGCTTCCACGTTTCTGCAATGCATCAGGCATGTTTGCGGACGCCAATGTCGATTGTTTTTATACAATCATGCGAAAAAAGACTGCCTCGGTGTTGCGGCGGATGCGGGGGAGTGCCAATGGAATACTTCAGATGATTGAAGCGAGAATGGACTCTGCTGTCCTTAGCCGATTCCTGGATCTACACGTTAAAAAGCGTGTACATCTAGGAATTTGCGCATAAATTTAAAATAGAAACACATACACACACACATACATGTTCACACCCACACCTTAAAATTTATAATTAAATTTAGAATGTAAGTACTAACACTAGTGTAAGTAAAAATGTTACTAAACAAATGGACAAAATTAGTCTGAATTAAAAGATTTTTATTTTTATTATTTTTTATTTAATGAAAAACATTATGAACAATTTCAATATATTATAGCAAATGGCCATTTACTTCAATGGTCATTCAGGATAAGCAAGCTGAAGTGGCAGTGGGCCGGCCATATAGTACAGTAGACGCAGTATAGGACGACCTCCTATTAGATGGAGCGGCGACCTCAAGAGGCTTGTAGGGAGTCGATGGATGCAGTTGGCACAGTATCGAGACGAGTGGCACTCTAGAGGGGAGGCCGTGGACGAGTACAGACTGAGATGATGATAGCAAAAAACCAAAGAACGCCTTACCTTACTTTAAAAACATCCAGACCGAGACAAACTGCCATTATCATGCACACAACTTTTTGTCATATGTGGGAATCGAATCTACGAGCCTCGGTTAAAGTAGCGTTGTTAACCACTCCGTCACTGAGCTCGTCATACTCCTAGTTATACTCGTTAGTATAAAACTATCATGGTTTAAAGAGTACTAGAATATCCAAAGAGCTTTAGTTATCAGATGTCCATCCAAGTGTCCGGGTATCGATTGTTCTTCGTTTAACTTCATTATGTCACGGGCAGGCGAACGGCGGGGGCGGATCGCTGCCCCTCGTAATTACCGGCCAGCTACCAATCTCCTCTATACGGAACAATCCTGTTCGTAGATTTAATATTTTGTAGTAACCAGCTTATCGTTGTTAGAGCTAAGGCATTGCATACACGTGGCACATGCTGCCGTTTAGCAAATGATGGTCTTACGATAAAGAGCAAAAGCAATATTGAACTATTCAATATTGCTTTTGCTCTTTATCGTAAGACCATCGTAGCCGTAGCCTATGAACGCTGGCAACACATTAAGTCGCGCTCGCGCGATGCCACTTCGGCTGCTGACACTGCAACTCCTTAGGCACTTACTGGTGACCTCACTTACACGTAGGAGCACAACAAACCTACAGGGAGTTGTTATTTGACTGCGGTTTTCTGTGAGGTGAAGGTACTTCCGCAGAGGGGCTGCTTTGTTTCGCACTACCTCTCTTAAAATAGCGCACATGAGTTACCGCTAAGAAAAATATTTATATTTGTGTACAGATAAGACCAGCCATGCAATTCTCTAAGCGACTCGTAATGGCTGTGTGCTTCGCTGTGATCACAGATGTCACAGCTTTGACATCGTCTACTGCGATCACGGCTATATTATTTGGTATTCTATAAGGCTGTAAGCGTACGCGAGGCTGTTAGCCTTGTAGAATTCCAATTCCAAACGCAGCCTTGCGGCGGTAGTGTCGCACAACCATGAAAAGCGACACCAAAGAATTGCAATTTTGTGTTCAAGGCTGTAACAGCCGATGTTACCGAGGATGTAAGAATGTTTGCTCTTACAGAATTGCATGGCAGATCACGCTTAACATATAAAGTTCGATGATATGAGTATCATAATAAGAGTCACAATCGAACTTCATGTGTTAAGAGTGATCTGGTTTTGTCTGTACACAGATATAAATTGTCTTTTTTGCGCTTCTTCTCGACACAAAGGTCAAAATGTGAACTGGATGTGCAATTAGCTGTACACGAGGAGCGTACAATCAGAACATCACGGGCCGTGGAAGATTTTGGATTGCGTGTCTTTTAAGTGGCAATTGAGCTGTTCAAGTGGCGCAGTAACGAAACTGCGAAATTGCTTCCTCTGGCTGCATGATGAGTTGGTGAAGTGGCAACTCTGGCCACTGGCGCGGGTCGACGAGTTGGAAACATGCATGAAGCTAGCCGACGACCCAATTATTAATAGGTCGACATTTTTATCCACAAACCAATAAACCACTTGACTGCGCATGGAGTCACCCCGCGCTCACAAAACGTTATGTTTTAACATCTAAATATCTATTATCTAAATATGCTAATATGTCAGGAGCCCAGGAACCGGCGAGCGTGCATGAGAAGAGCTATGAATGTCACAGAAGCGAGTGAAGTGTGTAAGGACCGCGTCTTATGTCGCTCGGTTCTCTCTGCCTACCCCGCAAGGGACTTGGCGTGAAGATATACATCTAAATATCTCAGTGATTCTAGCCTACTGACCAATGGGAGAATATTATAACCAATAAACCGATGAGTGCCGCGATGTTGATCCGAGAACTAGCCAATAAAAGCAGCGCGTTCTATTTACCCCCCAACCCGTAGTGGTGAAGTGAGTTACTACGTAATATCGGTCTCATCGGCTCTCATTGGTAATTCCTTCATGGTTTTATCGTCTGTGACTATTGTAGATACTACCTACTAGATGATGTAAGAGACAGAGTAGGTTTTAATGTCGGTGATAAAAAGTGGCATGAAACTTTGGTTCGGACATGTAGAAAGAGTGTAGGCTCAAATTTACAAAAGTGGAAGGATGTGAGAGTCAAGCAAAGCCAAGATTTACCTACCTATTTTGACGAGCTCGGTGGCTCAGTCGCGAATGACGCGACTTTGACACCAACGCTCGTGGGTTCGATTCCCACACAAGACAAACATTTGTGTGCACGAACATGTCTGTTTGTCTTGGTCTGGATGTTTTAAGAGAGGTAGGGCGCACGTCTGGGGAAGTACCTCCACCTCACAGAAAACCGCAGCCAAATAACAACTCCCTAGAGGGTAGTTGTGTTCCTGCGTGTGAGTGAGGTCACCAGTAAGCTCCCAAGGACGTAGTATATAAAAAAAAAACAAAATGAAAGAGTTTGATTGTTTGTTTGAACGTGCTAACCTCTGGAACTACGTGTCGGATTTGTAAAATTATTGTTGTGTTTGATAACCCAGTTCGTGAGAAAGGTTATAGGCTATTTACATCACGATGCGACCCATAGACAACGAGCAAAATGAAAGAAAGCAAGAAAAAGCGGCTCCCACGGGACAGCGGGATTCGTGCGGGCGAAGTAGCGGGCTGCAGCTAGTTTTGCGTAAAACCCTTTTAGTAGTTTTTCAGGTTAATTTGTACTTACGTATGGTATATACCTTGGCACAGGTCACAGCTTTCAAACTTACCTGAAAAAAAAACGTACATTAAATTAGATATTGAATTGTAAGTGAAACATCATCGTTTTAACGAGCTCCAACCAACACACCAACGCTCGTGGGTTCGACTCCCACACACGTGACAAACGTTTGTGTGCATGAACATGTCAGTTTGTCTTGGTCTGGGTATTTAAGAGAGGTAGGGCGCATCAAAGCAGCCCGACAGGGGAAGGATCTCCACCTCACAGAAAACCGCAACCAAATAACAACTCCCTCCCTAGAGGGTTGTTGTGTTCCTGCGTGTAAGTGAGATCTCTAGTAAGCTCCTAAGGAGTTGCTGTGTTAGCATCAGAAGTGGCATCGCGCGAGTAATACTTAATATATTGCAACCGTTCATAGGCTACAGTAACCGCTTCACATCAGGTGAGCCGTATGCTTGTATGCCTCCTGACGTAGCATATAAAAAATCCGTTAAGTGCGAGTCCGATTCGCACAGCGAGGAGGGTTCCGTAAAAAATTAGTTTCGCAAAAATGATTTTTTTGGGATGTTAGTCACATTTAAACTAACACTAATTTACGGTTTAAATTACGACCGGATTTTTTTAGCTAGTGCATCATGACATTGCTTCTTTCCAAATTTCATGATTCTAGGTCAACGGGAAGTACCCTTTAGGTTTTGATTCTCTTGTCGAGTGTCAAAAGACGCGCATAAACGAGGCATAAACAGCCAGTGGCGTGCGCAGACGTTTTTGACAGGGTAGGAAGAATTTTTTTAAAGCTATGAACTTACCAAAAAATACAGCATGTTGATTTTGGTTACCCAGTCTTGTGAAAATAATGATGTATGTGATTGGTTAGCCACCTCAAATAGGTATCTATATTGATTGATTTTATATACATACCAATTTGCAGATAGATATTCGAAGCGGCCTTTCGGTTTTGCAGTGAATCGTATTAATTTCAAATCCGGTGTACAGCGGCCTTTCTCAATCACTTGTTTTTTTTTTCACCGAAAGATAGTTTTAAAACGCATCATTTTTTATTTTCCCTACACACACACCACCTGAACAACTTGAATAAACAAACAATGGCGGCCCACTCGACCCAGTTTAAAAACAAAATTAAATTTAACATCAATTTTATACGAAAAAAAGAAATGGAAGTTTCTTTCACTCTAATTATATAGAGCTCTTTAAAATAGTTACGTAGCAATGTTCGCGACACTTCGGTAATTTACGTCATGGTTCGGTTGAAAAGACACTGTCTAAACTATGCGATTGTGTGCGTTATTTGTATTATTGTGGGCAATGTATTTACAAGAATGCACACTACACTATTCGTATTACCAACGCGGCACACATATGTAAATTTAGACAGAAATAGTCTGTGTCTCTGCCGTTATGCTCCCATTGCGGCGCTAGTGTAGCACATCGATGTAGCGGGTCGGGTGATGTAATGAATCTATTTTAATAACTTGCACCGATACCGATAGATGGAGACGTTTTTAATTTTTTGTTTTTGATACGAAATATTAGTTAAAAACTATGTTTAAGAATTAAGAAACATCGGATGGTATTTATCAAATTGATAGGGAAGGCAATGTCTTTTTGCCTATATCTTTTAATTGCGTTGACTTAGAAGTTTGATCACTGCTCAGAGGGATTGCAGACCTGAGTATTTGACATTAATTTCAGCTTGATAGCACCACGCGTCCCTGAGAAAAAGGGTCTTGACAGACATACAGACAGACGGACAACAAAGTGATCCTATAAAAAAGAAATACACCGAAATCCACCTAGCTACCACTGTCGCAAAGTGTACCAACATGAAATTTATTAGTTAACATCTATTCGTTACATATAATGACTCTGCGAAGTCACATTATCCAATAAAACCGAAGCAGTGCGGGATGTAACGTAGGGAAATACCCTTAGAAATCCGAAGGGATAATATAAGTGTGACCGTCCCCTGAAAAGGATCACGCCAACCATTGTCGAAGTGGAAAAAGTTCAAAGCGAAGTTGCATATCCTTATGAGAACATTTGATGGATTGGTTTTGAGGTGAATACTTTCTTTGCTTCCAAAGGAGGACTTCAGAAAACGGATGTTTATTATCATCAGTTCGGAGGATACAGTTTGGTGTTATACCTACTTACGAGTATCTATCTTTTACATTCAAAATTTAATTACATACTTCATAGCTAAAGACTCTAATAGTTACGTTGCAGGCAACAAAGATTTCTTTGAATCTTTAGCTATCAAGTGGTCTAATTTAATTTTGGATGTATACGATAGATATGTAGCTACAACACCAAACTGTATCCACAATTTTATTATCATAAGTTTTCTAAAGTCCTCCTACTATGGAAGCAAATTCAAAGATGTATTCACGTCAAAAGTGTACAGCCTGCCTGAAGGTAAGCATTAACCACAGGCTACAGCCTCTTACGACACTAGTCACACGTTCGTTGTCGACCCACCAACAACTCCAATTTGAAGCACTCCTTGCTGTTGTTTCTTAGAAAAACAGAAACGGGAAAAGATAGATAAAACGTCTATTCGATTGCTGACTAACATACACAAACAAATGTAATACAGAACAAGTCTAAAAACAATAATATAATAATTATGATGCACAAAGGTATGCGTGTGCTGCAGCAACACGAATGGGCCACAGCTCAGTGGTGAGATTGCTCAACAGCAAAACACTGATTTTCAGCCGCAGACTTTATAGTATAGTAATAGACGTGTTCTTAGAAGAAGACCGCCATACATCCACACACGTTATCATTTTGCTTCCAAGATAGAGGATCCATTCCCTGGCTAAGAAGAGTACGCATATTCCAAGAGTAAAATGAATTAAGCGATGTAGGGCGCATCAAAGCAGCCCGTCTGGGGAAGTACCTCCACCTCATAGAAAACCGCAGCCAAATAACAACTCCTAAAGTTGTTGTGTTCTTGCGTATGAGTGAGGTCACCAGTAAGCTCCTAAGGAGTTGCTGTGTAAGCAGCAGAGGAGGCATCGCGCGAGTGATACTTAATATATCGCAAGCGTTAATAGGCTACGGTACCCGCTTTGCATCAGATGGGCCGTATGCTTGTATGCCTCCGGACGTAATATACAAAAAAAGAACATTAAAATAGATTTCTTATACACTTGAATTTTCGTCGTGGCAAGTTTCTCTAACAATGAAAAGTTACCCATTGTCTGGAGCTCGCTGGACGGTTCGCAGGCAGGAAGTCAATTGGTACAGTCGCCGAGAGTCACGCTCTTCTTTTGTTTCTAAACCCGACGACGACAGCCTGTTCTTTTAACTTTCAATTGCACGCAATTTCACGTAATATTTTAGACGTGCGTGCCAAGGTATAAGCGAAAGCGATTTTCAGAATAGTCAATTCACCTGACATCTACTGGTCGTTATTTCATAAGTAATATTTCAGCTGATGTAACGATAACTCACAATACTTTAAAGTATACATCTTTGATTATTAAAATGTCAGCAGAACATCAAGGTTTTGAGCAATATTAAATTGATATAGTTGAGAATGAATAAAATTATTATTAACTAAAGCAGAAACATTATAACTTGAGCCGTTAATATAATCAATTGCATAAAAGTATTTACATTAAATTATTCATTAAACACTTATCAGACGCTGAAATTTCGATAACAGATATAAAAAGTATATATACGAGTATATACCACAAACATATATAAAGTTATCTCGTTGCCTAATCTGCTAATACTGATATAATTGCGTATGCCTGTACATCGGCTTGCTAAGACTAGTAGATCTTTTATTGTAAATTGTATTCGATTCTATAATAAATTACCTAAAACAGTTCTGTCGTTGCCTGAGAATATGTTCAAAAGTTACATCAAAAATACTCTGTGCAGGAAGGGTTATTATAGACTCGATGAATATCTAACTGATAGAGATGTTTGGAAATGATTGAGCACATGTATTAATATATCTTTAATTGTACCACTTGATTTCACTATATATACACTCACATATATTTATTGTAATATATATTAACGATGAAAAAAAAACCCATATTGGCAAGTTTCTTTTAGCATTTCTTCTTCGCCAATGGCCATTTCCGAAATACTGGTAGATTAAAAAAGAGAGATTAAAAGTAAAAAGAAAAATCTGGAAAATTATTAAGATACAATATGATTTAATTTAAAGAATGTAAGACGTGTCTAAGTGCCCGTAAGGTCCTAATGGCAAATAAATGATTTTTATATTATCTTTTACTGGCTACTAGGACACCTTTCGAAATATAATTTCTCTTGGATGAGCGGGTATCCTCACGATAGTTTCCTTTACCCGCCGAGCAAGTGATCATTACAAATATAACATATAAATATATATAGGGTTAGATGATTTTTATGCATAAATATTTTGCTATTCCAGATAGATATTATAAATTTGGATTTATCATTTCTCGATCTGGTTTCATTTCTCCAGGCACGAGAATCACCTACCAGGGACCCTCGAATTTCTTCCGGTCGTTGGAATCACATAATATATAAATAAGTCAAATAAGAAAAAATAATAACAGAATTGCACTATAGATAGACTAGCGTCTGGTTCGGCATGTGTTGTGATCAAGAATATAAAATAATGAAGAAAGAAAGAGTGACAGAAATTTGAGGAGTCTCTGAGCTTAAATGTCTTTTCTATTGCAACAATTTCATTGCCAAAATACCAGCAGTTTTATGAAACAAAACAAACGCATCTACCACTATCTACGTCCAAACAAACTGGTATTGGTTTTCAAATTAATTGATTACAATTATAATAGCATAATGTTTTTTTTTTTTGAATTAAACAAAAAGTCAATAGAATCTAAGCATACAAGGTAGCTAATTAAACTAGTCACCTAATCATATCCACATGATTACGTGCAGAGTTTTCATTCAATTGATTTCTCAAGACGAGTTTTTTTTTTCGTTTTGAATAATATCAATTTCCTCCAGAAATTTTGAGCAAAAACTATATAGAATATTATACTCTAAATCGCTAGCGCTCGTACCTTGCGAATACACTAAATGAAATGCCGTTTTAAGTTCTAAAGTAAGATGGTGATCTTTTCAGACGAATGAAGGCAATCTCAGTAACTTCAGAGAGGTCTGTAACTCGATGGTTAAGAAGCTTAAGCTTACAGCTCCTATTAGGTCATTGGTATGACTTTTAATCGGAAAGAGGTCGACAGACTGGACGGAAAGACTTCAATATTATTCAGCGTTAATTGTTTCCTATTATTTGTCTATTGATTTGATGACGGTATGGCCCGCTACTTATCTTGCCTTAAATGTACATTTCAACCATTGAATTATTATATACTAGTGTACTAGAAGCGACACCGTGAATCAAATGTTTGTGGCATGCTTTGTTGCCGATCGGCAACAACTCATTGATGTACTACGTTGAACGAAACGAATCTTTGGGATAGACATCTAAATTATTTCAGTGCTGCAGCGGGCATTAGTTTTAATTATTACCAAAATGGAGCAAGACTTTTACTTAGGATAGCTCCTCTAGTACATAATAACTCAATGATTTCAACATTAAAAAGTTATCAGATCTAATATGGATGCCAGAGTCTTGCTCTACAAGACCGAACTCTACAAGATCTAAATGCAAAAACCCATCTTGGTCACAATTTTACAACGTCGGGAGCCATACAAACATACGAATACTCCTGCTTCTAATACAGCAACTCCTTAGGAGCTTATTGATGACTTCACTCACTCGCAATTGTTGTTTGTATGTGGTTTTTTGTGAGGGCAAGGGAGGGGGTTTCTGTTTTGATGCGTCCTACCTCTTCTTATTTCATCTGAAGATAGTGTCAAGAGCCTTAGGAATAGGCGAACGCGCCTGAGAACAGCTATAAATGTTAAAGCGAGTGCAATGTGTAAGAAGCGTGTCATGTGGCGCTCGGTTCACTCTGGCTACCTCGTAAGAGACATGACGCAAAGATGTATAAAATGTCCTTTGCATTTGCAAACAAACAAACTTTATGTACTTATAAACCGTCAACGGGGAGTTTTCCCGACGCCGTGCATACCAATTGAAGGGATGTAAAACCTTTCGTAAAAATTCACGCAGCGAGGTGTGAAGCTGGAAGTTGTTTTGAAAATCACATCGGAGGGATAATGTTGTTAAATATTGAAAGGGTAGCGAACTCCGCCATTATTTTTGACGAGACTATTTGTATCACGGACTTTAGAAAACACATCTGACTTTTATAACATCGTAGTGATGAAAGAGTATAGATATAGTTTTGACCTGTTGAGAGGGGTTGAGAGTCATGGGATCAATCTTCTTCTTTGATTTTGTTGAGAATTGACTTTTGTTTTGAGAGATTTGAATTTATATAGTTGAGTAATAATGCAATGAGCACTACATATTATAAAACAAAGTTCTACGCCACGTCTGTCTGTCAGTCTGTTCGCGATAAAGTCAAAAACTACTCAACGGATTTTCATTAGGTTTTCACCAATAGACACGAGTGATTCTTGAGGAATGTTAAGGTGTATAATGTGTTAAGATTTTGTGCAAATCGGTTGAAATATTACGATAATTGTTGAAAATATCGGAAAAAGTCAAGCCGCCCGGGAGCTATCATCGAATATTATACAGTATCAATCCTTATCAACTTAAATACATTAGTTACCTTAAGCATTTCATGCACATTGTGATAATCATTTACACCATATAATTTAAATGATGGACCCGACGTGGCGTGGGACTGTGGAAGCTACTACCCGTGCGAAGGCAGGGCGGGGTCGCTAGCAATTGACTAAAACAACACTATAGCTACATATACATATGCAGTCTGGGGAAGTACCTCCACCTCACAGAAAACTGCAGCCAAATAACAACTTCCTAGAGGGCTGTTGTGTTCCTGCGTGTGAGTGAGGAGGTCACCAGTAAGCTCCCAAGGAGTTGCTGTGTAAGCAGCAGAGGAGGCATCGTGCGAGTGATAATTAATATATCGCAAGTGTTAATAGGCTACGGTACCCGCTTCACATCAGGTGAGTGAAAAAAATGCCGATATTATATGTAGCTATAGTGTTATATGAATCTTCTTCTTCCTAGCGTTATCCCATTTCCTAATCCATTAGGATTGGCGGGGTCCGCTATCTAAGCCTAAGGATTTGGCGAAGATACTCATTTTGAAATGGAGCGACTGTCGTCAGACCTTCAAAATACAGAGGGAAAGCCAGATGTTAGGTTAGGTCACACGTCTTTCGAAATAGGATTTCTTGGGACGTTTTCTTGGCAGATTCCAGATGTTTTCTATCACCGCCGAGCTAGTGATTATTATAACCGATACGACCGATATTAAGTAGTAACTCAATTCGCCGCTACCGGGGGGGGGGGGGGGGGGGGAAGCAGACTAATTCAAACTATTTTTGTACTACGTCTGGAGCCAAGGAAACTTACAGCCCGCCTGAGTAAATTGCTACTCTCGACTCTCGTACAGCAACTGTTTAAGAACTTACTTTGTTTTTTTATACAGCGTCGGGATGCAATACATTAAGTAACACATCTTGGTTATTACCTCCCTATCTCGACCACCAGTTCAAAATTATGACCAATGTACAATATTGTGGTGAGAAAAACAAATATTTATTATTTATATATTATCACTCGCGCGATGTCTTAGTAGCAGGGGATACCCCTGCTACTAAGACATCAACTTACTGGTAACCTCCCTCACTCGTAAGAACACAACGACCCTCCAGGAAGTCGTTATTTGGCTGCAGTTTTTAGTGAAGTGGAGGTACTTCCTCAGACGGTCAGGTTTGATGCGCCATATCTTTCTTAATACGAAAATTCGATACGCCGTATGTCTCTTTCGTCGGCGGCGCCTTGTTTGCTGGGCGATGAAGTGCACAGCGTGCGAGTGAGGCTGGCTTTGAAGTTAGTCAATTACACCCCAATGACTTTATTCACTTTGGGAGCACATTAAACTTGACACTTTGATCATTGTGTCGTTCCTACAATGCTTTCAACCAACACGATGTAAAATTAGATTGATAAGTTTCTGCACTTTTTACTGTACAGTGTACAATTGGTTCTTGTACAGTGTAGCCTGGGGTAAGCGGGTCATGCGTTTTTGAGCCAAAACTAACCCATATCTGCATATAGCATGCATATGCAGATATGGGTTAGCTTTGGGTCGTGTGTCAAAACGCGTACATTTTGACGTTTCGTTAATCGTCGCTGCTGTCAGATCGCTTAACGAAACGTCAAAATGTACGCATTTTAACACACGCCGCGCTGCAGTGCAGTTGTAGTTTTCAGGAACACCGTTCCTATGTGAAATCTATATGTTTGTCTGTATGTGCATTTGTCTGTCGGTGCGTTTTTTTTTCGAATATTCGAATTTTGACTTCAGATTCGGATTCAGCATAAAAAGTAGAATAGGAATGTTCAGGAACACCGTTCCTATCTCTTAAGGAACATGGACAAAAAGGCCGACAAATTAAAAAAAAGCAAAATTTAGAATCGTTATATAATTGACGAGTCAGGTGTTCCTCTGGCAATGCAAGCTTGCGCATTCTCAACTGGTTTTTAGTAGAATCGTCCTACTGGCCGTGCTTTTACATCCGATTTCTTTTCATCTTAGTGCTATCGCGTCTCTTTATCCATTAGGATTGGCGCGGTCCGCTGTCTAAGTATTTCGCGAAGACACTGATTTCTAGATGCAGCGACTGCCGTCACACCTCCACGACCCAGAGGGAACATCAGAGCTTTCTAAGGTCAGGTCACACGTCTTTCGAAATACAATTTCTTGGACGTGCGAGGTTTCCCACGATGTTTTCCATCACCGCCGAGCAACTGATAATTACAGATATGACATAAATCCGAAAACACGGATTTACTGGTACATGCCAGGATTAGAACTAGTTGCCAGTTGGTCAATAGATCCGATCTTTATCCACAGAGCTATCATTACTTAAAAAAAAACTCCCTTCCCTCAGTGTTTATTTAACGAATAAATATAAGACCCTTGTTACTATAAAAGTCGGCATTTTCTTGAAACCCTCGAGAAATGCCAACTAACTTAATCCTATTTTAGGATCCTCTTTGATATTTACTTTCTAGATTAGTATAACCTTCTGGGATGCCTGAATAATGTTTCAGCAGCTGAACCCACTGCCTTATTTATTTCTGGAATAAAATAACTAGCCAAGTTCGACTCGTATGCCATGGATACCGTTTTTTTTTATACAACTACATTGGCAAACAAGCATGCGGCCGCATCAGATGGTAAGCGGTCACATAGCCTATCGACGCTCGCAACACCATGGGGATGTTACTCGCGCGCTGCCAATCTTGTAACCTAAGGCTGTTTCGTCACAGTACCCAGTAATTTCTCTGCCATATCTCACCTTTCAAACCGCAACACAACTATATAAATATACTCGTAGCTGCTTGACAAAGTCTCCCTGTGGTAAATCCCTGTCATCGTATAATATTTAGCAGTACAGGTTTTGCCTACCTCTCTTGTACACATTTGTGTGTATTTGGTATGTAAATTGCTCCTTATCATCGTTGGAGACAAAGCCTACCTCACCTCCACGTGGTCCCTACTAGTCGTAGAATTATTGTGTTCCTACGAGTGAGTTACCAAAAGTTTATAAGGAATTGCTGTGGTAATAACAGGGCTGCAAAGTGCAAGCAATTCTCTTAGTATTGTCTTGTCTTACGCGATACTTCCGTTAAAAATTGTTTAATTCTCTTAGTATTGTAATGACTTCGAAAACGACTTAGTCAGGCCGTGCGCTCGTTTGCCACCTGACACGAATACCTATTTAAGTAGGTATAAATAGTGACAATATTTCGCAGAGTTCCAGCGGTAATGGCGCACGTTCCCTAGAAGGGTCATCCATTTTATTTACAGAGCCGGGACGTCTGTGCCCTTTATTTGATTATTTCCAAGACGCTTTTAAACGCGAAAAGGTTAAAAGAGAACATTGGTCGTAATAAAACGGACCCAGTGTTTGTGGAGGGACCAAGGATTCCGAGGTCCTTTGTAGCATTATTTTTGTAGATGAAAGAGATGGCCACTCAAGTTTTTTGGCGCGATTTTATTAGCTCTGCCTAGAGCCCTACCGTCTAAGGTAGAGCCGAGTTACGTCGATTATATGAATTTTTTAGGAGAGGTAGGGCGCATAAAAGCAGCCCGTCTGGAGAAGTACCTCCACCTCACAGAAAACCGCAGCAAAATAACAATTCCTTAGATGGTTGTTATGCTCCTGCGTGTGAGTGAGGTGAGGAGCTCCTAAGGAGTTGCTGTGTTAGCAGCAGAGGTGGCATCGCGCGAGTGATACTTTGACACCAACGCTCGTGGGCTACTAACCACCAATTTTTTTTTCACCACGCAGGGAGGCATACAAGCATACAACCCACCTGATGTGAAACGGTTACCGAGATCTATAAACTCTTGCAACACATTAAGTATCACTCGCCCGATGCCACATTGGCTACGGTTTTCTGTGAGGGGGAGATATTTCCCCAGACGGAATGCTTTGATGCGCCCTACCTCTCCTAAAAACATCCAGGCCAAGACAAACAGATATCATGCACACAAATATTTGTCTTGTGTGGAAATCGAACCCACGAGCGTTGGTGTCAAAGTAACATAACAACGCGTTTCACCACTGCGCCACCGAGCTCGTCAAGTAGCGTTACTAACCACTGCGCTACTGAGCTCGTCAAAATCTTCTGTTTAACAATCTATATCTTCAAGCTACGTTTTTTTAATTTAAGAAATAGGCTGCAGTGTGCACCTAAGAATGCCTTGGCTCTAACATGATACAGTACCACGAATCATCATTAGAACAAAAGCCATCCACTCCAAAAGTGGTCTAACGCTACCATAAAAATCTCGTCGACCGTACAGAAGAAATGCGAGATCAACATTCACATTAAGTCCCTCCCACTTCAAAGGGAGATTTCATGTCATCCCAGCCACTTAAGGGCGCATATTTTTGGTCCTTTTGCTTTGCTCAGTGCCCGAGTTAAATCTGGGCTGGCTCCTGTATAAGAAATGTCCCTTAGCCACTCCATGAATAAAATATGTCGCGGCCCAAAGCGCCTTGTGTGTATTTCCTCTGAAAGTTTCCCATTACTAATAGGATTTAGCCATGTTACTTCGGGTCTTGCCTTAAGAATAAGAGGGGGTAGAGCTCTTAAGGACACAACGGTGTTCGACCTGACCTGAACTTCGTGATATCGAATTTATGTACATTTTTTTTCTGTACTATACCGTAGCCTATTGACCCTATCGATATATTATCACTCGCGCAATGGCTCCTGTGCTGCTTACATAGCAACTCCTTGGAAGCTTACTGGTGACCTCACTCAAACGCAGGAACACAACAAGCCTCTATGGAGTTGTTATTTGGCTGCGGTTTTATGTGAGGCGGAGGTACTTCCCCAGACGGGCTGCTTTGACACGTCCTACCTCTCTTAAAACATTCAGACCAAGACAAACAGACATGTTCATGCACACAAATGTTTGCCTTGTGTGGGAATCGAACCCACGAGCGTTAGTGTCAAAGTCGCGTCATTCACGACTGAGCCACCGAGCTCGTCAAGATAAATATTTGTAATTATCACAAAACATAGTGAGGAAATCTGCACGTTCAAAAAATTGTATTTCGAAAGACGTTGTAAGAAAGGTTTGGTTTTCCCCTCTGGGTTGTAGAGGGCTGACCGCAGTCGTTCTGTGTAAAAATCCGTATCCTCGCCTAATTCTTAGGCTTAGGCGGACACGGCCAATTCCAATGAATTAGGAAACAGGATAAACGCGTGGAAGAAGGAAATGTTCGACGTGAAGCACCTAATACTCGTGGTAGACACCATCTGCTAGCAAATAAAGCTGTGACTTGAGAGAGCACAGACTTTTTGAACAACGCCTGGAGACATGCAAGCATACAGCCCACCTGAGGTAGACAGTGATAGAGCCGTGCTAGAACAGTGGATAAGGAACCAACTGGGCCGCGGTTCGAGTCCTGGCTGGCATTTACCTACCACTAGTCATTTTGTCATTTCGGATTTATGTACATATTTATCACTCGCTCGGCGGTGAAGGAAAACACCGTGAGGAAGCCCGCACGTCCAAGAGATTATATTTCGAAAGACGTATGACCTAACTTATGATAGATCTGGTTTTCCCTCTGGTTGTGAAGGTCTGACGGCAGTCGTTCCATGTAAAAATCTGTATCTTCGCCAAATCCTTAGGCTTCGGTAGCGGACCCCGTCATTCCTAATGGATTAGGAAACGTGGTAACGGAAAGAAGAAGAAGAGTCCACCTAAGGTGAACAGCAACTCGTTACGAGCTCACTGGTAACCCTCGTTACGAGCTCACTGGTAACCTTCCTCACTCGCTTTCACTCGACAACAAAACGGGGTGTGTCGTTGGCACGGCCGTGAGTTTCACGTGGGCACGTCTTCGTAACGGTAAGCGGAAGTAAGTTATACATACTAAAAGGAAATTATATGATGCAACGAAATTATCTCGAAATAGAGGCGCCACCGTAGCGCGCGGTGCGTCGCAGTCCTCACTGAACGTAACGAATTCTTTGACTCTGTAGGGACACATTGTCTACGTGTGCATATTACATAGTAGCTACTAACTCGTATGAATGAAGTGCGTCAGTGCTCGCTGCGGCCCGTATTAAAATGCAGTATAACACGTTCACGCATTTTAATTATAGAAAGTCATCCTTATGACTCTTTACTTATCAAATGGTGTAATAAAATTTTGGATGTAAGAAAAGGAATAAACGGAACCTTTTAATCATTTATGTGCCTGTCCGGCGGTGACAAGCAATTTCCTCTAAATTTATAAATTAATCCAGTAGGACCAATTAATTTGAAATTTGAATTACTGCGTCCGAAACACGAACTTAAATAAACATATGTGTATATATATCTTCACGCCAGGTCCCTTGCGGGGTAGGCAGAGAGAACTAATCGCCATAAGAGGCACTCCTTACACACCACCACTCGCTACTTTAACATTCATAGCTCTTTTCATGCACGCTCGCCGGATCCTAGACTTTGACAAAATATGACCAATGTGGTCATGAACCAAGACTCACCTGTCTTGGATTTCCTCGCCTCCAACATCCTTCCACTTTAGTACGGTATATCTGTATGTTAACACCAATACTCTTTTTCAGATCAATTCTCTTTCTCACATCATCATTGCAAAAGTAATCAGCAAGCGTTACGCTACAAATTTTGCGCAATGCTCGCATCTCCGCATTTATTCTAATGTGTCAACAGCAGAGGTGGCATCGCGAGTGATACCTACATAATATATTGCAAGAGTTCACACAACTATTTAGCGAAGAGAGGTAGGGCGCATCAAAGCACTGGACATTTATATACATATGTTTATTGATGGATTTCGTATTCTTATAATCTTTTTTAAAATGGGGTAGTTTGATTAAAACTTGCAATTACCGCGAACTATCCTGTGAATTCCTCCCAGTCTACCCTACATGCGTACGGCGATAGCCGCTCCCAGTCGATGTTCAAAGTACAATCCGAACGGAGGCTAGTATATTATTTGATCGCTTACGAAGCCAACCCCGCTTTATTATATCTATACATTTTGTGAAAAGACACTTTAACATAATACAAATACTCCTGTGATCTGTGTGCTTGTGTAGTGAAGACCGGAACAGCTGAGGAGACGGCAGTGATCCAGCAAGTCGCAAGGTTAGTGCGCATGTGTTTCCTATCCTTGTGATCCTTAGATTCATAAGCCTTTTCTTCGTCCTCATCGAGTTCACGATAATTGCAAGTACGACAGGCATAGGTTTCAATTAAAAAAAATACAGTCCACTAAAAACATGGAGCCTATGGCTCAAATTATCGAAGTTTTTATACAAAGCCAGCTAATGGAGGCTTAGGCGCCACCATTTATAGTCTGGAAAAGTACCTCCACCTCACAGAAAACCGCAGCCAAATAATCACTCCCTGGAGGGCTGTTGTGTACCTGCGTGTAAGTATGGTCACCAGGAAGCTCCTAAGGAGTTGCTGGGTTACCAGCAGAGACTAGCAATGCCAGCGAGTGATACTTAATGTATTTCAAGCGTTCATACGCGTTCATTGCTACGGTAACCGCTATTCAGACGTCATATAAAACCAGTTGAGAATACGCAAGCTTGCATTGCCAGAGTGTCGTTACGCAACCTCCTGGGTTGAATAACGTGTTAACTGAAAACCAAAATATGCGTACCTACACACACGGTGCACACGCATCTGACTGTCTGTTTGGTAGGGTCTGGACCCAAACTACAATAACACGTAGTAACTGAATATAGGGGTTAAACAACCCCGCGAGTGGCCTCCAACCGCCCCTTCTAGCCACCCCTGACCTCACGGCATGGTCTGTTCTGTTCAACTGATAAACTGATTTAACTGATACCATCGCCGCAGCGATAACACAACAACATTATAACTCTGGTAGGTCTTCGTCTCAACATCACACATTATTAAAATAGGCGATATAAATAACAGCATAAGAAAACTCACCAGTGAAAATTCTCACTCCCCACACACCGAGTTCGTCCGTTCGCTCCGCGTACCGCCGTAAAAGTGAGCCAGCGAACGAATGATGAATCGTTCTCTGTTCTATATCGATTAATTCTGAGACAATCGATTTTAGTCTCGATGTGTTGGAAATCGAAACAAATGATCGATTATAATTTTTAATTCGCGTGATTTCGCGACACTGCCTCGCCCAGAAAAGATTTAGAGAAAAGTAAACAAAATTCGATTTTAATCGATAATTTAATTGTACATAAAATAGAGGATTAACATTGATTCAAGATTTAACTTTAACAAGTACATAATTTCTCAACATATCTATAATTTCAAAGAATTAGACTAATTAGTTGCCGAGTCCATTCTTTAACCTTTTCTCTCGATCGTTGTGCAGAAGCCCGTTTCGGTCTGGCACTCACTGATATGTCGGTGTTTCTATCTGGTTCGGGTAATTTCGATTGGTCACATTCAGGTAAGTCAAGGGTCTGGTCTGATAGTTCTGGTAAACTTGGTGGTGTCGACAAAGGTTCAAATTCTCCACCTTTATTATTAGACTGATCGACCGCTGTACAATCTAGTATGTCTGAATTGAAAGTTTCGTCGTCTTCGAATTCAAGCGGGTATAAGTGTCCTATTGCTCTAGTCAGCGTCTCGCCGCCAGGCATAGTTACTTTTGCAACTCTGATTTTGCCGTCCGAACCCTCTATAACCGCTGAGATTCGTCCAACTTTCCAGCAGGCTCTACTGGTAAGATCACTTTTTATTTGAACTGTGTCCCCTACTCTGGGTATCCTGTTAACTACAACTCGCGATTGTTTATGAGAACTTCTACGTTCTCTAAGACTCATCAAATATTGAGCTGTAAACATCTTTACAAATTCTTGCAATATTCTTTGGCCTCTTTTCCAGGTATCAATAAGATTCTCCTTCGTGACAGTCGCTTTCTCTATAAACTCGTCTTCTGATATTACAGTAGTCAGGGGTCCTCCAATCCGCAGAAAATCTGCTGGCGTCAATATCTCCTCAAACTCTTGTCCGACGTGAGTGAGAGGTCTGGTATTTACTAGTGCTTCTATCTCTTTAATAATCGTACAGAGCTGATTGTGGTTGATCAAATGTTTGTCTAAAGTCCTTTTGAGGCAATTTTTTACTATACCTATTAACCTTTCGTAGAACCCTCCGAACCAAGGGGCCAACTCTGGGATAAAACGCCACGAAATCTTATTTTTGATACAGTATTCAGACGTCAATACTTCTGAGGTTAGCTTGAACTGGGTTGCGTTATCCGACGTAATTACTTGAGGTAAACCTCTAGCCGAGACGAATCTCCTAATTGCTAAAAGGCACTCCTCTGCCGATAAATCTTTCACGACCTCCATATGTATTGCGGGAATGGCCAGGCAAGTAAAGATACAAACCCAGCGTTTCTCTACAGATCCGTCTTGTATTTTTAAAGGACCAAAATAATCTATTCCCGTAAACGTAAATGGGACGGAGTAGCGGACTCTTTCAGCTGGTAATGGTGGCATCAAGGGCATTTTGTACGGTCCTCCTCCATATTTTCTACATTGAACACAAGTCCTTAAAACCTTTTGGACCTGAGATCGACCCTGTAGAATCCAAAACTTATTTCTTATTAGGGATAAAGTGTGTCCTACACCAACGTGATAGTGACTTTTGTGAATATCATCAATTATTCTGTTTGTAAACTCACAGTTTTTGGGGAGCAATATCGGATGTTTCTTATCTTCGGCCCATTTGGTGTTTTCAAATCTACCACCACATCTTAAGAGTCCCTTTCTATCTTTAAATAAATGAAGTGATCTTGATAAATCAGTCTGTAGTCCTTTAACCTCTTTTGGAAAGTGTTCATTCTGGACTTCAATTAGTCTTTTAGTTTCTTCACGGGTATTTTTGTTAAGTTGATCATTCTCTTCTTTCTCTTGTTCCATATCTACATCTTCTCTATCTTTCTCCATTCTCTCTGTAGCTTCTGTTTCTTTTGTCGTACTTTCGCTCGGTTCTGCCTCACCTATTACGCTCTGATCTTGATTAATTTCAATTGTGTCCTGTTCTGCATTCATACTTCCATCATTCGATAGATCCTCCCCCACAGAAGTAAGAACTTGTGTTTTATCCAGGCATTTCTCTTGTCGGAAGTCATCTGGCCAATTTTCTGGTGACATTCTCAAAAATTCGGGACCCGATAGCCAGTATTTATTCTTAGCCTTTGAATTGATAGGTCGCGTAGCTCCATCAGCAGTATTGATATTCGTTGGTACGTATCGCATCAGTAGGTATTTGTTTTGTTTCAGCTCGTTGATACGACGGGCAACAAAAGGCGGAAGTAATTTTTCAGATTTGTACCAATTCAAAACAATCTCACTATCAATCCATAAGAACTGTTTCTCAATAGGTAATCTAATGAATTTCATCACATATTTTATTAGCCTGTTTCCTATAACTGCACCCAGTAACTCTAATCTCGGAATTTGTAAATTATTTTGATCTTTAATTGGCGCCAGTCTTGATTTGCCGAGAACGAAACTGACGGCGGTGTTATTGTGTTCATCATACTCCCGTAAATATGTAGCTGCAGCGTATGCTTGCATGGACGCATCAGCAAAACAGTGCAATTCGTATTTGCTTTTGCCCTTGATCGGTATATCACTATTGTAATTAAATGAACGAGGGATGGACAGTTCATTGATATAATTCAATTCTGAAATAACCGTCTGCCATCTATCTGTTAAGTCTGGTGTAAGTTTCTCGTCCCATTTCAATTTTAGTTTCCAGAGTTCCTGTAACAAAATTTTCGCGGGCAATACTAGAGGAGCAACGAATCCACACGGATCATAGATGGAAGCTGTTACTTTCAGTACTCCTCTTTTTATAAAATTATGTTTAATATTGTCGTATATAGGCTTCAAACTTAAAACATCTAAATCTGTATTCCATTCAATGCCTAAGATTTTTATGACCGTTCTTTTGTCTTGATCTCCTTCCGGGATATGCGTTTTAAAGTCTCTTGAGTTAGAGTTCCATTCGCGAAGATTCATCGATAGTTCTTGAAAAGAACGTTTAGCCGTTTTGTAGAGAGTGGTCGCTTCCTTAATGGATTTAGCGCCCGACACTAAATTATCGACGTATATGTCCTCCGCAATTTGTTTCTGAACAATATCTCCGGACTTATTTAGGTGATATTTAACGGTTGCATTTAATAAGAATGGGCTGGATATGACACCGAACGGAATGCGACAAAATCTAAAATGGCGTAAATTATCCGAACTGGCAGTTTTGTTTAGGTCTTTAACCCACAAAAAACGAGTAACATCCCTATCATGTTGCTGCAGGCCAATCTGGAGAAAGGCCTTTTCAACATCAGCGACGACGGCGATCGTATGCTCTCTAAATCTAATAAGCAGTCCAATCAGATCCTCGAGCATCAAGGGTCCTTTGTATAGGCATTCATTAAGGCTATTATTATGCTTTGTCTTAGCTGAAGCGTCATAAACTATTCTCAGTTTCGTCGATTTGCCTTCTTGCATAACACAGTGGTGGGGGAGATAGTGAACAGGATGATCTGTCGGTAATTTGTTGGCATTAATCTCTTCAATGATTCCGTGTTGGAGTTGGTCTTGTAAAACGTCATCATATGCCTTAATCGTATCTGGTTCGAGTCGTTTAATTAAGTTAGTCAGTCGTCCAAAAGCTAATCCGAAATTAACGGGTAGTGATGTTGGAGGATATTCCGTCCATGGCCATTTTAGATAATAGCGGTTATCTACGTATTCAGTGGTTTCATTAAATTTTTTAACAGCTTCTTCATCCCTTGATGATTTTGGCGAATCGACAATTCCAATTGATTCTAGATCCCAAAGTTGTTGTAAATTATCAGTTCTTAATGGTAAGTCAGGTTCATAAAAATGTGTTTCTGTTTCATTACAAGATCGGACGTATGTTAGAACTGTAAGTTTGTCTTTACTTTGTGAGACTGGGTATCTACCTGACCATATCCACCCAAAGTCCGTTTTCACTAAGTACAAATCTTTTGCTACTTCTATTTTTTCATTAGAGATTAAAGAGTAATAGTAATCATTACCCAGTAGAATATCTACTTGGTCACTTCTAGAGCCATCGTCAGCTAGGATCATCTTGTCAACTTGTAATTTGTCATCGATAATTTTAATAGTATCGTAAGGGCAGGGAATATTTTGAGTAATGTGAGGGACGACGTTCGCATAAAAAGTCTTTGTTTTGTTTGTGCGTGCTACCACCTCAAAATTCACGACTGGACTCTCTAGTTCTTGTGGCGTCTCCGCACCAAAGGTGAAAACAGAAAGGCAATTCTCTTCTAAAATAGGCAAACCTAGTTCTTTTGTTACTTTTGTTGTAATATATGATCTTTGGCTGCCGCAATCCAATAGTATTCTGCAGTTGATGTACTGTGTATTGTCGCCTACTTTATACACGTGAACAGTGCAGGTTTGTAGCACTGTAATTGACTTTGCCGAATTGATATATAATATTTTCGTTGGGGTCATCTCCGTGGCTATATTAGGACACAGGGCACGATTGTGAAGTCCAAATTTAGAACAATGGCGACATTTTCTTTTAGATTTGCAGTCATTTGCCTTATGTCCTTCACCAAAGCAATTGTAGCAGCGACCTACTAATTTATTTTTACGTTCAGCTAAAGTTTTAAAGATTGAACACTCATCATTAAAATGATCTCTATCGCAAAATATACATTTAACCTTCATTCGCTTAGGTATCGGTCCTTTTTGTAGCTGAGTCTTATCATTTTCAAAGGGTCGTTTCCTTGAGTTTGGTTTATCAACTTTTCTACCTTCTAACTTCTTATACCTTTCTATTCTATTATTTGAAAATGATTTATTATTGTGAAACCTTCTATTTCGATTTTGGCTATTTTCGGTCCTAACATGAAGAGCTTCGACGGTAAACTTATCTGTCGATGAACTACTATCACACTTTAAAGTTTCTCGCTTTAATCTGCTTGAAGTTTCTCGTGCTGATATAATGAACTCTAAATTCTTCCTGATATTTTCAATAGAATCACCGTCTGAGCCGAGTTTCATCCGAAGTTCATAAATTAAATCCTCTGGAAATTTCTCCATTATCATAACGCGTAAATGGTTATGATTTACGTCCTCTCCCAGTGACTTCAGCACACGTAAATGACGTTCAATATCATTGAGGACGTTTCTGCATTCTTTAACTGAATTATCCGCCGTTGGAATACGGTAAAGCGCCACATAATGAGCATCAACGATTGCTCCTGGTTTTCCATAACGCTCTTTGAGCGTTTCCACTGCGATCTTGTAATTTGTACTGGTCGTATCTAGACCGTCAAGAACTTGTTTCGCCTCACCGCCCAGTACGGATAGTAAGTATAACAATTTATCTACATCGTTAATGTTGCGACGATCAACGTTGGACGAAAACTGGTCCCAGAACTGGTGCCACTTAAGGACATCACCATCAAATCGAGCCAATTCCATTCGAGGTAAGCGACTGGTGATATTCATGTTAATATTGTCACATGATGGCATATTGGAGGGACCGGGTATTTGGGACTGAGCTCTCACCTCTAATTCAGCCACAATCTCCTCTGCCTGCATTTGTATGGAGGTATACTGTGATATTTCATCAGCTGAAGGGGTCTGAACTAATTTGAAATAATTGTACATTTCTGTTACGAATCTTTCATTGATAGCCTTTAGTTTACCGGCTATTATTCGAGCTTCATCAACCGCAATGCTATTTTCACGTAGCTTTACTAACGCATCTTGACCAGAGTTTACGAGGGAAAGGACTGAATCATGCAGCAGCTTAAGACGAGTTCGAACTATCACTTCCATATTTATAGAACTTCGCTTGACCGACACCTGATACTTAGTCACGCAAGACTTTGTAATTCTTTTTATGGAATTACTCGTATATCCAAAATTAAAACTGTAACAAGAAAAATTATATCTGAATAATGTGGGTAGGTATCGCAAAATAATTATTTATGTCTGTAATTTAATACAGTTCTCGAAAGAATATTTTTGGTGAGGGCAGCACAAAATTTATTGCAGATTGTCAGCATTTTAAGCGCTTCTAGTGATTTTTACATACTTTAATCTTCCAGTCAGATACATTTTTAATTAATAACTTATTATGATTCTATTTCAATGATTATTACAATAAGTTTAATTAATTTAATTTCTTTCGTTTAGTTTTAAGATGTTTGCTTTTAAGTAATTACTCCATGACACAGTATATGTACGTAACACAATTTTAACAACTACCTAAATTTACTTCATTACCAAATCTATAGTTTCTGAATTTGAACTCCTTAATCAATCAACAATATAATCAATAGCAATATATATTATAACGATTCCCTGAGGAACTAGCTACTAACACAAACATCGCCCAATGATTCTAATCATGATGGCTTACTTCGATTAATAATTTGGTTTTATCTATGGATATATCGATATCGAATTGTGGTTAATTTTTACACTATGTAACATAAGGTGGATCAAGCTGGCCAAATTAAACTCAGTTTATGAGTATAAGTTCCTTGTTTAGTCCGAAACGACATGAACAGGAACGCTATCGAACCAACCAAATCCCGAGTCCCTTGTCTAAACAGTACAATGATCTCGAAACAAAGAACAAAGCATAAGTTAGGACTACGCTGAAGTTTATATAATATAAACAAAATACCGAGTCGTATGCTCATAACAAATAACAACGCAAGGCGGTCACTCTTTATCTCTAACTCATTAATGCGGCCGGACGATGGGTGTCGTGCAAAACTCCATAACAACTGACTTCATTGCTTATAAGAATTAAATAAAGTATACGAAACCCGTAAAAATCTGCATTCGTTAACTTGTGTTAGTTTGATTTCTAATATTTATTTACCAAGTAAAAAATAAGTAGGTATTTACTTTTTTATTCGAATATGTCTTTGTAATTTGTAACATAACTGTATTGAAATATTTCCACTGTTTTTCAAGATTCATGTACTTATAACATCACCATATCATAATATCCAATCGTATTATAGTATAACACTCTTGTATTTACTAGTTGAAATTATTAGGTACCCTACTATCGGTCCAGTCGGTTCAAAAAAAAGAAAACCACATTTATTTTATGTGATATGCACTGGTAAGCATTGTAACTAATACTGATTGATGTTAACACTGTTCAATGTTACTGGTTACTTTTATTTTATCATACTTTAGTACCCGTTATACCTATTATCGATATTGTAAAACGTTTTAAACTAAGTACTTGCACTACGAACAAATAAAAGTCGCACTGGTATGATTCATAATAAAGGAATGTCGCTCTGTACTGGTTCATGTTCGATCCCAGCATCTCCACCATGTCGTTACGCAACCTCCTGGGTTGAATAACGTGTTAACTGAAAACCAAAATATGCGTACCTACACACACGGTGCACACGCATCTGACTGTCTGTTTGGTAGGGTCTGGACCCAAACTACAATAACACGTAGTAACTGAATATAGGGGTTAAACAACCCCGCGAGTGGCCTCCAACCGCCCCTTCTAGCCACCCCTGACCTCACGGCATGGTCTGTTCTGTTCAACTGATAAACTGATTTAACTGATACCATCGCCGCAGCGATAACACAACAACATTATAACTCTGGTAGGTCTTCGTCTCAACATCACACATTATTAAAATAGGCGATATAAATAACAGCATAAGAAAACTCACCAGTGAAAATTCTCACTCCCCACACACCGAGTTCGTCCGTTCGCTCCGCGTACCGCCGTAAAAGTGAGCCAGCGAACGAATGATGAATCGTTCTCTGTTCTATATCGATTAATTCTGAGACAATCGATTTTAGTCTCGATGTGTTGGAAATCGAAACAAATGATCGATTATAATTTTTAATTCGCGTGATTTCGCGACACAGAGGAACACCTGGCTCGTCAAGTATATAACAATTCAATTTTTTTTTAATTTGTCGCCAATTTTGACCATGTTCCTTAAGAGATAGGAACGGTGTTCGTGAACATTACTATTCTACTTTTTTTATGCTGAATCCGAATCTGAAGTCAAAATTCGAATATTCGAAAAAAGCGACAAACACACGCAGACAAACATATAGATTTCATATAGGAATGGTGTTCCTGAAAAAGATTGCAGATAATCTAAATATTAACATGGCAAATTCCCCACTATCGTGCGTACAAACATACCTTTGCAGTTGGAATGTCTGGGAGAACACGTTTTCCGACTACAACATTAAGTTGGTTCTTGGTACAAATTATCAATCATACAGAACACTCCCCAAGTGTGTTCAACTCACACTTTTCCGCTTTTTTTTGATGAATCATGCAATGAAATGCTATGATTTTATTTTCAATTGGGGTCAATATGTAATTTATTAACCAGATCGTAATCTAAAGCCCCAAGTTTCAATGGGGTATTGCATGCAACCCAGCGCAATGCGACGAACTATCGATTCAGCAGCCTTCCGTGGGCTACCTCCAGCCAACAGTGCCGCAACACGCTACGTGCATTTGTTAATGAACCGAGTTACACGGGCCGAGAGTGCGGAACCTTCATACAAACGACCTGTAAACTGCGCACTCTATCTATAACTTCACGCCAAATCCCTTGCAGGGTTGGAAGAGAGACTCGAGCGCCAAGTGACTTGATCCTTACACACCTCGCTTAAATTTATGATTCTTATCACGCACTCTCACCGGTTTCTTAGGCTCCTGACATCACCTTCTGATAATACACGATCAATTTGGTCATGGCAGGTAAATCTTTACATTCCACTGCTCCTACATCCTCCTACTTTCGTGTTATATATCTGCTTCGTCATTCTTTCATCCTGCATTCTTTCTACATGTCCGAACCAATGGAGCATGCCTCTTCTTATTTTAACACCTACGCTCTCTTTCAGACTAACTCTATTTCTAACATCATCATTGCGAACACGATCTACGCTACGCCACAAATTTTGCGCAACGTTTGCATGGGCCGTATGCGTATGCCTTCCGACGATGTATAAAAAAAATGTCTCGTACGTTAAATCCTACAGATAATATATGTTTGTCTTTTCGTACCGGGCCTTGTAACTCAAAACCTTTTCTTAAAGAGTAAACTCCAAAAATAAGAGCTTCCAAGTGTTTCTCTCAAATCTATTACCTCCAAGTTGTGATCCCAAAATCTTAAAGTTACGACAAGTATACCCAATCCGCCATCTGGCACTATTAGTTCAGATATCCAGGGGCCAACGCCAAATAGATTATGGCGAAAAATACTTGGGCAAGTGTGTGGCACGGAGTGATCTAAGGATTCCGTAGCTACTTACAATACCAGCACAGCTAATAGGCGTACAGTGTGCGTGTTGGTAAATAGTTGCCGTAGCCTATGGGAATTTGAAATATCAGGTGTATAGTAAAAATTTCTTCACGTTCCAACCCCATGCGGGCAATGGTTTTTGTGTGTAGTTTGTATAAGGTTACCATTCTTTGGTAGCACTTGTCAAATTGGATGGTTTATTGCTTGGATTTACATCATAAGACTAATTATGTAGAAATGGCATCCATACAACGTCATTCTGATGACGTAGTGTGGGTTTAAAATATTTTTCATAGTTTTTTTATACAATTAGATTGGCAAACAATCATATCTACGGCCCGCAACAGATGGTAAGCAGTCTCCGCAGCCTATTGACGCTCGCAACACCACGGGGATGTTACTCGCGCGCTGCTTATCTTGTGAGCTAAGGCTGTTTCGTCACAGTGCCCAGTAATTTCTCTGCCATATCTCACCCTTCAAACCGGAACACAGCTATATAAATATAGCTGTCTGGCGGTAGAAATGGGTGAGACAGAGGTACCGACGCACGCACCTCACAGAAAACCGCAGCCAAAATAACAACTCTCTGGAGGGTTGTTGTGAAACTGCGTGTGAATGAGATCACCAGTGAGCTCCTAAGGAGGTGCTGTGTTAGCAACAGAGGTGGCATCGCGCGAGTGATATTTAATGTATCGCAAACGTTCATAAACTACGGTAACCGTTTTACATCAGGTGAGCCGTATGCTTGCATGCCCCAGACATTGTAAAAAAAAATACGCCTGTCTTGTCTGTGTACGGAGAGACACTGGAACATCAGGTACACCGATCCAAACATACCTCTTTCGTTTGTTCTACATTCATCAACTTGTTCATGCATACTTGTTGACACTGTGAGTCTTTACTTGTGCGTCTGGGTCGGCACCTGCCTATATCTTTACTCGCTGTTGCTCGATACACGTCTTTTAGAACTCTTTTAATATGTCATTCTTACCAAATGTCATATTACAATTGATAATGACAATATGACATTTATAGTGCACTCTCGCGACATTTATTTTGACGAGCTCGGTAGCGCGACTTTGACACCGACGCTCGTGGGTTCGATTCCCACACAAGACAAACATTTGAATGCATTAACACGTCTGTTAGTCTTGACCGGATGTTTTCAAAAGAGATAGGCTGCATCAAAGGCAGCTGGGGAAGTACCTCCACCTCACAGAAAACCGCAACCAAAATAACTACTCCCTAGAGGGTTGTTGTGTTCCTGCGTGCGAGTGAGGTCACCTATACGTTCATAAGCTACAGTAACCACTTTACATCACGCGGGCCGTATGCTTGTATGCCTCCCGACGTTGTAAGAAAGAAAAGCTCTTGTGTACACTTATTTACAGTGTCAGACCGCTTGACAGTTAAAAAAAAAAATATTTCAAATCTGAATGTATTTCCAACGCAACCCTAAATTCCCTCGATGGGATAAACCAGCGTAAAGCGGACGACCTCCAACCTTGGAGCCCAAGGGTCGGAAACCAACTGAAAAACAAAGGGAAACTTAGTTGAAACGTAAGTTAGTAAGACTCTTTTACATAGGCTTTGTTATCGGCCATTGTGCTCACTACTTTGTCAATTCGCGAAGTTCTTGTGAAAATGTCGCTTTACTTTCGTTTGTTTTTGTGTTATTTATTGAGTGGATCAAGGAGAGTTTACGTTTATATATATATTTATATATATATATATTTATAGCAAATGTCATATTACATATATTTATATATATATATATTTATATATATATATATATAAATATATATATAAGGAATACCAATTTCCACGACGACTTCGACGAGCTCATTGGCGCAGAGGTTAGAAAAGCTACTTTGATACACTCGTGGATTCGATTTCCATACACGAAAATTTGTGTGCATGAACATGGTGAGCTCGGTGGCACAGACGCAACTTTGACACCAACGCTCGTGGGTTCAATTTCCACACAAACATTTGTGTGCATGAACACGTTTGTCTTGGTCTGGATGTTTTAAACCTACCTCTCGTAGGGCGCATCAAAGCAGCCCGTCTGAGGAAGTACCTCCACCTTACAGAAAACCGCAGTAAAATAACAATTTCTAAAGGGTTCTTGTGTTCCTGGGTGTGAGTGAGGTCACCAGCGAGCTCCCAAGGAGTTGCTGTGTAAGCAGCAGAGGAGGCATCGCGCGAGTGATACTTAATATATTGCAAGCGTTAATAGGCTACGGTACCCGCTTTATATCAGGTGGGCCGTATGCTTATATGCCTCCCGACGTAGTATAAAAAAATCATGTCTGTTTGTCTGGTCTGGGTGTTTTTAAGAAACGTAGGGCGCATCAAAGCTGCCCTTTAGGGTATTTACCTTCACCTTACAGAAAACCGCGGCTAAGTAACAACTCTCTGGAGTGTTTTAGAGAGTGAGATCGCTAGTAAGCTTCTAAGAAGTGTAACTGTGTTAGAATCGAAGGTGGCATCGCGGAGGTGATACTCAATGTGTTGCAAGCGTTGATAGGCTACGGTAACGTCTTTACATCAGGTTGGTCGTATACTTGTATACCTCCAGACGTTGTATAAAACATATCGAGATGCGAGCGTTGCGCAATTGTAATTGAAAAAATGTTATCCCCTTCATCAGGTGTTCGTTTGTAACAGTAAAAAAAACTCACGTTACAACTAAGGCCAAGACTTACCTACCGTGACCAAATTGTGTGTTTTATCAGAAGGTGGTGGAACCTTAGAAACCGGCGAAAGTGGACGAAAAGAGCTATCAATGTTAAAGAAGCGAGTAAGGTGTAAGGATCGAGTCACGTGGCGCTCGGTTCTCACTGCTTACCACGCAAGGGATTTGACGTGAAGTTATAGATAGAATACGCCAAAAACAGTTATGCAATAAATTATGTGAAATCAAGCGACTGAAAGATGTCTACGGCATTTAATCAAGACCGTACATCAACTA
The DNA here is from genome assembly GCA_947507595.1 of Pyralis farinalis. Taxonomy (NCBI): domain Eukaryota; kingdom Metazoa; phylum Arthropoda; class Insecta; order Lepidoptera; family Pyralidae; genus Pyralis; species Pyralis farinalis. Next base: position 33,383,180 of record OX382273.1, on the reverse strand, counting down.
TAGATCTTGAATGTGTGACATACCTCACGCATCAGAAGCCGCCAGTCACCGTGTCTTCATATAGGATGCGTATCACAGCGACTGAGTTAGCCTGAGTGACAGTGAGGTGGGTAGCCGCCAATATGCGTCGTCACGGCCTGTGATAAATAGTGGTTGGCTCCAATTTTACGTTCAGCACTCGTGTTTACTACTACTACGATGGCTTCAGAGGAGAGACGATACATTTTAACGGTTTACTTTATGATTATATTTTTTATTATTTTATGATTATGTTAAGATAGGAAAATGCATGCTCCACTGGTTCGGACATGTAGAAATAATGCAGGATGAAATAATGACGAAACAAATATACACTGAAAAAAATGTTTAGTTAGATTTCCCAGATTCCTAATAGAATTCACCAAAGTCGACGGTTGAACTGGGTCCTACCTTTGACTTAAGTTGATTTTACCAATCAAAAAAGGTTAATGAAGTACCAGTAAAAATAATAAAATATATTATTTAATATGATAAACTGTACCATATTATATGTACAATCCATTTACTAGCGGTAAATTATACATTTAAAATAGTGATAGCTACAAAATACTTTTGAATGAAGACCAACCGTAATATATTTGTAAATTTAACTACAAATTTTTGCATTAATTAACAAAGTTTACTAGTAAAATAGCCTACCTTTGCTTCTTTGGTAAATTCAACTAATCTTTTTTTTCAGTGTACAATCCGAAAGTGGAAGGGTGTAGGAGCCGAGGAATCCAAGACTAAACTACTGTGACTAAATTTGTTGTGTTTTATCAGAAGGTGGTGTCAGGAGACCTAGGAACCGGCAAGCGTGCATGGAAGGAGCTATGAATGTGAAAGAAGAGAGTGAAGTGTGTAAGGACCGCGTCTTATGGCGCTCGGTTCTCTCTGCCTACCCCGCAAGGGAGCTGGCGTAAATATATACTTTATGATTACTACATGGGATCGGCGGCCATGTTTTTTATATCACTAAGGTGGCAAACAAGCATACCTGATAGTAAGCCGTGGACAGTTGTAATACCTGTAAATACCACTTCACGCCTATTGTGAATCTATACTAATATACAAACGGTTTGTTTGTTTGATCACGCTAATCTCTGGAACTGCCAGGCGGATTTGAAAAAATATTTTTGCATTTGATAGCCCAACTCTCAAGGAAGGTTATAGGATATTCAAAATTACGATGCTACTCTTAGAAGCCGAGAAAAAAGAAAGAAAGTAAAAAGTGGAGCTACGGGATACAGCGAATACGCAGGGTGCATCTAGTAAATATATAACTTAAAATGCCACCGTAGACATTAACAATATGACTTTGAGAAACAATTTAACAGTTTGACGACCTCGGTGGCGCAGTGGTGAAACGCGCTGTTACGCTACTTTGACACCAACGCTCATGGGTTCGATTCCCACACAATACAAACATTTGCGTGCATGAACATGTCTGTTTGTCTTGGTTTGGGTATTTTCTATGTATAATAAGTATGTATTTACAAAAAAAATGTATTTACATAATGTTTGTCAATTGTCTAGTACCCATAACACAAGCTTCGCTTACGTTGGGGCTAGATGGCACTGTGTAATTTGTCCGACAATCTTTATTTATTCAACAATGCCCTCGACATTAACTAACTTATCTATCCTAAACCTGAAATTACAGGTAACTGACTTCATTTACAATAGCACTTTGCATTAAGTAAAAGTGCAAACTTGTAAAGCGAAGCACGTATTGTTTGGAGCGGCGATCCTGGGCGATGCTTCGTTGATTCGGGCACTCCGGCAGCGGGCGAGCTTCGAATAGTGATCGACTGAAATGGGGTGAAACAAACAGCTACGGCTTATTACCACAATTAATGGAGAAAATTTGATTAATGGAGATGGTATTGTCAAGGAGATTTTGAAAAACTAGATAGATAAAAAACTAGACAGAGAAGTTGAAAAAAAATTGGCCAAGTGCGAGTCGGACTCGCGCACGAAGGGTTCCGTACCATTATCTAGAAAAAAGGCAAAAAAATCACGTTTGTTGTATGGGAGCACCCTTAAATATTTATTTTATTCTATTTTTTAGTATTTGTTGTTATAGCGGCAACAGAAATACACCATCTGTGAAAATTTCAACTGTCTAACTATCACCGTTCATGAGATACAGCCTGGTGACAGACGGACGGACGGACGGACGGATGGACGGACGGACGGACAGCGGAGCCTCAGTAATAGGGTTCCGTTTTACCCTTTGGGTACGGAACCCTAACTAGATAGATAATAGATGCATGCATATCTTTACGCCAGGTTCCTTGCGTGGCAGGTAGAGGGAACCGAGCGCCATGAGATGCGGTCCTTACTCACCTGAATTTAACATTCATAACATAACAAGAGCTATGAATGGTTGGTGAATCTTGGCTCCTACATCCTTCCACTTTTGCATTGTATGTTAGTTTCGTCATTATGTCATGAAGTATTGTTCCTACATGCCTGAATCGACAGATCATACCTCAGCATAATAGATAGATATCATTTAATTTCCTCCTTCAATTACGTTCGTAAAATACTCAAGTATATAAAAAATAAAATAGTCATACATTTTTCCATACAGAGGGGGTTCGCCCAAACCTTCGTCCAGCATGCAACCTTCGTTCTAAGACTTTCCTCTTCCATGATACCGTAAATATATATAAGTACAGCTCTACAATAATATAGATGACAAGGAAGAAAATTAAAGAAAGATTTATGCATGTTCAATTATTTCTAAACATCTTTGTCGGTCATCAGCTATGTAATAGACTTTTTAGGGTTCCGTAGTCAACAAGAAACCGTCCATCCGTCTGTCCGCAGCTTAGCTCAGAGACTCGTAGTATTAGAAAGCTGTAATTTGGCATGGATACATATTAGTCAGACCGACAAAGTGGTATAGATAGATAGATAGAATACGCTTTATTTACATAATACAGGTATTTGGAAATACATTCAAAAGGATTTTTACCATTTTAGAAATGAACTATTCAACAAGGCGGCCTTATTGCTAAAAGCAATCTTTTCAAGGCAACCTTAAGGTAACGAAACAGATTACAGAAAAAAGGTAGGGCTAGTCCGGAAGGAAATGAAGAATTAAATATAACTGATACTAATTTAAACTTATTGATATTATAGTTACAGGTATACAAATACAAACATTACACACATATAGACAAATATATATATATATATATATATATATATATATTACACATATACGCATATACATATCATTACATACACTGTACATAAAATACACAAACTATGTATATATATATGTTTCAAATGTCAGTTTTAACTAGTTGAAATCAGAGAAAAAGAAGGTGATTATTTGCAAGTTTTTTGAAAATGGCAATAGAATTCGCTGTTCTGATAACTACTGGTAAATTATTCCACTGCCTAATAGCTTCGACGGTGAAGGATTGATCGAAGAATTTAGAGGAATGAGAGGGAAAGGACAGAGTAAGGTTTTCACAAGAACGAAGTTGCAAGTTGTGGGAGGAGCAGCAAAACTTGAACCAAACTTTAAGATAAGGTGGCGCTCTAGGGTTGAAGAGTATGAAATAGAGAAAGGAAAGAATATGCAAATTTCTACGCTGGCGAGTTGATAGCCATTTAAGTTGGTCGCGGTATTGAGTTACGTGGTCATATTTACGGAGACCGAATATGAACCTAATGCATAGATTCTGAAGTCTTTCCAATTTATTCATTAGGTCCACATTAAGGTCAGGATACGAAACATCAGCGTAGTCAAGGATAGGAAAAAGAAGGGATTGTGCAAGAACTACTTTAGTGGCAGTGGGTAAGAAAATTCTCATACGTCGAAGAGACGCCGACGCGGATGCAGCGAATATCTTTCTGCTAAGATCAGCAACCTGCGGCCTCCAAGATAACGTGGAGTCGAAAATAATGCCAAGATTTTTTTACTGTTTCACTAAATGGAATGCAGTACGTCTTCTACACGTAAAGTAGGAATGTCTGTATTTCTCGTCTATACTCTGGTTTGTGAAAACAATTTACCGATTAAATGCGCTAGTTTTTGTTAGTCACTTGACTCTGACAAAAATTTGTAGAGGCAACTACGGAACGCTGTATTGCGTTTAAGGCAATTTATTATAAAATCGCATATAATTTACAACAAAAGATTCAGGTTCAGCAATTATTTATTAATTATGTACTTATTAATCCAAAATCAGGGCCTCTTGTAATACTTTTATACTTAAAACATTATCCATTAAGATCCATTTCCATAATAAGTAGAACAGGATATCCAAGTTATCTTGCTAATTGCTTATCTCATTAAATATTTCCACCTTAACAAACAATTTTGATGCGAAATAATTCAAATGCATGGAAAATTAAAACTTTGGGTAAGAGGCACTATTGAGAAAAACTGTGGACTTTAGACGTGCTTTGTAATGGTACCAGCACATCTTATCGATAATAAGATTGCGTAATATTATTCAAAATTGGAATGGTTTAAAATTCCTTAAGATTGTTGTATGGTCGAAAGCAACGTGGCTGTGCGCACATGTGCAAACCATTATTTTTTTGTTAGCCGGCATCGAGCCCGTCGAGTTATGCAATCAAATTAGGGTTACCCAAGACTATAGAACAAACCCACGTAAGATATGTTGATGTTTTGGTGAAATTCGAAAATTGACAATGAATACAAGATCTAAACGATCTGTTGGAAATAATTATAACGAGTAATAGATGTTTGAGAATAAAATGGGATTACAAGTGGATCGATGCATCTCTGCCCCAGGTACAGTCCTTGGGTGTGACAGACAGACTCAGTCTGGAGTTTATTCGGGTATTTAGAATAAGATCTAAAATTTGGTACTAATCACAGTTAATTAGCATGTGTAAATTATGCATTATTCGGTAAATTAAGTTAGTTGTAAGGCCTAGTCTGGAGTGGAGAATGTGTACGGAACCTTGCGTTTAAACACAGATCGGCGTGGCGGTTTTACGGGGGTGAAGTGCGCGGGGTTTGTCGTGGACTATATAGGAATGTGAAGCGTTGAGACGAGACACAATAGCCAATACTGACGGTGAGGCAAAACGTATTTCGGGAATTCTTAAAACTTGGTACTTTTGTAACTTAAGCAATCAGTATTCGTTGGGCTATTAGGCTATAAGATTTGTTAACCAATTCTTATAGTTTTCTTTAAATTCGCGATAGTTTGTTTTAAAGTGGCTTGTTATTAAGCAGTATTGACACATTTCAAGCACCGTGGTAAACTGACTGTGACAACTGAGCGGAGTTTGAAGTGTATAGAATCAAATACACGATTTAGTACGGACAGGTAAGCCGTGTCTAGATCTTCCCACATTACACTAGGGCCCCACCTCTCTAACGCGAAATAAAGCGTTCGTGAGGTGTGTACATACATCACGGAATGTCGGGGCGACTACAATCCCGCAGACTGGTCTAACTCATAGTTAGACTAGGTTGAATTGTCATGAGTCTGTGATAATTGCATTTTCCGTAATTGGTAGACCGTAGGGCTAGGCTTTCATCGACTCACCCGTCTGCCAGTTGTCTACACAAAGTTATATACACATATATATATTTTATAACACAACTATCTATACACAACGTCCTTAGACACACTCGCGTTAGGGCGTTAGGTCACATCCCGGGTCTTGTTTCTTTAAATCCGCGATAGGTTCTGTTAGATAATTAGGAGTAGGATTAGAGAATTTAAGTTGTAAGGTTCCGTATAGAATCCATTGTCGACTAAGTTATAAATAAGTGCTTGTTCGCATGAGTTTGAATGTTTATTGAATAAGGTGGTTGGTAGTATAAGGAACTCGCGATTTTGACTATATAACGCTCTCATTTTATTTCTTTTGGAAAAAAAAGAGGATATATTTATATCAGTAAATGTAACATCATAGTGTGCGGTAAAGATTAATCAGTGTTAGCCCCGTGGTTTTGAACATCGATTAATTTTGGTTGGGCGTCCGTGGCGGATCATGTCGGGCCTGTAGCCAGTTCTGAATGCACTGATATCAGACGGTTATTCACTCGACTGATATGGTTGGGTACCGTACACTTTACAATAAATGATGAAGTTTCTTTAAAGTACAGTAAGGTTGAAATGCCATAAACACGAGAGCATAGCTTGCGCGATAACGTCCCGCGTGAATAAGCAAAAGAACGCTATAAGCGTCAATAAACTTTGATTTCCGATAAGCTTGTAATTCGTTCGTATAACGAGAAAGTAATTAACATGTCTTTAAAATGTTAAGGCAATCCGCCGAGTGTATTCAATTCACTCCCATCCAGTCCCATTAATTGGTAAGACCCGATCAGGGTTTAAGAGCTCTTACACAATCAATAATGCGCACATATAACTTATAATATATAAATTATACCAATGGACTTGGAATATTTAAGGCTTGGAGCAGTGGCTATTAGTTGCAACAACAAATATTAAATAAAAGTCGTACGCACACAAATACATGTTTATATAAATACATTGTTTCTTTGCGAAGAAACCAGCTCCAAAGACCTTAGCTGTGTGCTGGAAATCCCGGCCAGGGTAATTAAGCCACGACATAAATATTATAATACGAACCACACACATGCAAATACAGTTCGACAAATCTCGAGCTTATGGGCGGATTTCCATTATTAACTCGTATATACGACACTAGGCACTAAAACATCGAAATATCTTACATCAATATATATATATATATCAACAAATCGAAGCAGAGCTGTTATTTCAACTGTACATAGGCTGGGAAGATAGGGCTTTAGGTAAATACAGAATACATAAGACGATACTAGGTAGCATAGGTAGGGCTTGATCACGAAACGCATAGGTAGAGCTTAAAACTGAGATTAGGTTATCTAGGTGGGTCTTATATTAGACATACGTAGGGCATAAGACAAATAGGTATGTTATCTAGGTAGGACGTAACATTAAACACATATGTAGATCTTAGAACAAGTACATAAAAGAAGTATAGGTTAGGCACATAAGTAGGGAAGTTAGGACATTAGGTAGGGAAGATTTGTAGAGCTTAACAAGGCAGGAACGTTTAGTTCGTTAGGTAAGGTAATAATAACAAAATAGCAATAGATTTAGGTAGGGTTCATCAGTAGCAGTAGGTGTAGTTAAATAGTAGGTAGAGGAAATAATAGTAGGCAGTTAGGCTGGACACGCTCCAGTCCATTAAGTTAGGTAGGATCCAATAGGCATATCGGTAAGTAGGCTTAGGCGTGCTGCATGCATGCCCACTACATCCACATAGGTAGGGTTAGGCGTGCTGCATGCATGCCCACTACATCCACATAGGTCTCATTCCATTTACATCCCGAGGCAAAAGCAGTAGGTAGGTAGGGTGGGTCGCCCTGCGGTCCAGTACATCTGGTGCTCGTGAGCAAGGATCGAAGACAAGTAGTTACTACGGCTAAACACAACGTAATTTATATAATAATATCAAGCATATCGGTTATTTAGATAGTTTGCGGTGACTGTGTTACATCAGGCGAGGTTGGTTTCATATGACAAGCATATTGGCTATGAAGATAGTTTGCGGTAACTGTGTTACATCAGGCGAGGTTGGTTTCATATGACAAGCATATTGGCTATGTAGATAGTTTGCGGTAACTGTGTTACATCAGGCGAGGGTGGTTTCATATGACAAGCATATTGGCTATGAAGATAGTTTGCGGTAACTGTGTTACATCAGGCGAGGTTGGTTTCATATGACAAGCATATTGGCTATGTAGATAGTTTGCGGTAACTGTGTTACATCAGGCGAGGTTGGTTTCATATGACAAGCATATCGGCTATTTAGATAGTTTGCGGTAACTGTGTTACATCAGGCGAGGTTTGGTTTCATATGACAAGCATATCGGCTATTTAGATAGTTTGCGGTAACTGTGTTACATCAGGCGAGGTTGGTTTCATATGCCAAGCATATTGGCTATGTAGATAGTTTGCGGTAACTGTGTTACATCAGGCGAGGTTTGGTTTCATATGACAAGCATATCGGCTATTTAGATAAGTTTGCGGTAACTGCTTAACATCAGGCAAGCTTAAGCATAGACACAACATAAGAGTAAAAAGAAAACTAGCATTCAAGCTATATACCTAGATTTCAATAAGTGGTTGCTTTTTAGAATAGTAACTGATATATTCATAGACAGCGGTGTGCATTTGCCATCAGGCAAGAGGAAAATAAAAGTTAGCAATCGAATTTACAAATTGTTTGTTAGTTATCGGTTCTGTAAATTAATGTAGCAAACATTAAATTGGTTGCCGCTTAACATAAGTTAGATAGAGATATCTTTGAAACAAGCATACAAAAATTTGTTAAAGTTAGCGAAGTTTGCGTTAACTGCTTAGCATAAGTTAGATAGAGATATCTTTGAAACAAGCATACAAATAATTAGTTAAGGTAGCATTTTTTTTTTTCAGAATTTTTTTTGTAATCAAGTGTGAGCAAAAGGTCTCTCTCGGTTTCCGTGAAACCGACATATGGTAGTAATAAAACATTTTTGAGACTCTCATAAGCAACATGTTTTGTGAACAGGTCAGAATTTTTTTTTGTGGAAACAAGAGTATTGGGTTCGGTTTAAGTGTCAATTTTATAGTTACCACTTGTTTCGGTTTCAAGTGAGTTAGGGTTGGTATTTTGTTATACTCGTATTACAAAAAAAAGGGATTCTGAACTATTGAAACGACTGGGGTGTGAACGTTTGCATAAGAGTGTGGTAGATTGGAAGTTAGTTTTAGTACGGTTAGTTTAGACGGTTGTGTGTACGTTAGTTATTATGGCCGGGCGACGATCTCGCAAGACTAGATTGGGGGTCCAAAACGAGTTGAGCAATGGTCTATTACAAAGTATACTACAGAGATTGATAGCATTAGAAGAAAGGCAGACCTCAGTTAACACCACAACGCCAGATAGTGGGCTGGAGTCTAATAATCTGAACTCTTTATCAGACCAGGGGGAGACTATTTCCCTTCCAGGAACCAGTAGGCGTGATTTTGGAAGTAGTTCAGTTGAGACGAGACCAGTGTGTGTCTATAAATTTTCACAGACACTACCTAAATTTAATGGTCGAGACGCGGGCAATCCGATGGTTTTTCTAAGAATCTCAACCGTTATTTAAAGATAACAGGTTTCTTTGCCTGAGATAAAAGTGACAATACAAGGTTTAGAAGTGACTGCTTTAATTGATACGGGAAGTGAGGTGACGTGTATAAGAGGTGATATATTCGAGCAGATTTCGGCAGGGGGTAGGCAGTGGCCAGACATCCCCATACCAGCGGTTAACGTTGTTGGAGCTTTTGGTGTTAGTAAAGGAAAGGTCAACAGGTTAATAATTTTACCATTAGAAATCAATGAGCGTGTTGTAGATACTCCTATGTTAGTTTTAAATAAGTTGCCGAAAGAAATGATTTTAGGCTATGACTGGTTGACGACAGTAAAGGCGTGTATCTCTTGTAGCAGTTCAGGAACGTTATCAGTGACGTATGGAGAGCGTACTAGTGAGGTACATATGATTGATAACGAGGGTATGAATGAACGATGTAACTTTGTACTTACCACAAATAAGAATGGTTATACCATAGAGCAAATAAGAGAGTATGTATCTAAGTTGGAATTACCGGTAGAGCATAGGAATAAATTGCAAGAAGTTTTGGTTAAGAATAAGGAGGTGTTTTCCGATAGGCCAGGGGTAATTCATAAATACGTTCATGAAATTAAAATGAAAGACGAAACACCATTCATAAAACGATCCTATCCAATTCCACATGCGTACCGCCAGGAAGTACAGAATAAGATTTCGGAATTGGAAGCGTTAGGCGTCATTAGTAGAGCGCAAACGGCTTACAGTAGCCCATTGACGTACACAATTAAGAAGGACGGTTCCGTTAGAGTTTTGCTTGATGCCCGGGAATTGAACTCTCGAATGGTGGGAGAAACAGAGTGTGCTCCTTTGGCTAGTGAAATTTTACAGTCAGGTTACAAAATAGATTATTTAGCAGTATTAGATATAAAGGATGCATATTTTAGTGTACCTTTGACCGAGGAATCTAAACAGTACACAGGGTTTGTAGTGTCAGGGAAAAGTTATGTGTACAACCGTTTACCACAAGGATTGAAGACATCTGTTGGATCCTTTTCACGCGCGATGGATATTATACTAGGAAGCGAAGTTAGGAGTTATTGTTTGAACTTCTTAGATGATTTGGCTATTTTAACTAAAACGTTAAACATACTTCGATCTACTGTCCGATATCGAATTGCACAGAACGGGTTAATAAAGAGATAGGTAGATTAGCGAGAACGTATTGTAACCAGTCACATCGTAGCTGGGTTGATTTAATCCCTGAGATCGAACGGTGTTATAACGATGTATGTCATAGCAGTTTAGGTAACTCACCGAATGAGGTAGTATATGGAGAAAGGGCAGAGTTAAGTACTGATAGGTATTTGAATATAGAAACGAATACAGTCAATGTAGAGTCAATCCGCGCACAGGTAAGCGAATATGCACGTAAGATGGCAGGACAGCGAGCGAAACGTTTTGATAAAGTAAATAGGTTGGTAACTTACCAAGTCGGTGATTTAGTTAAGTTGCGGACAGTACCTAAGTCTGATAAGGCGCACAAATTGACTAAAAAGTTCGCATTACTATATAGTGGGCCGTACGAGATTGGAGCGATACCATATGCCAACTGTTACACATTGATAAATCCAAATACGCGAGAAATTAAAGGTAATTATAATACGATTAATATAGCGCGGTACTATGGTGGCAGGAAAGAAAGGATTACTGTGGTTAAGGTTTAGTGTCATTGGAGTTTAGGAGGTATTCAAGTTAGAGACGGGAAACCATTAAAGCTATGTAGAATTTATCAAGACGGGAGTTATGGGTTAATTCTTTTGCTCCTTACTGATGGAGAAGGTTGTATCTTGTGAGGATGCAGTCTAACATTTACACGTTATTCAACATCCCAAGGGGGAGATTGTAATGGTACCAGCACATCTTATCGATAATAAGATTGCGTAATATTATTCAAAATTGGAATGGTTTAAAATTCCTTAAGATTGTTGTATGGTCGAAAGCAACGTGGCTGTGCGCACATGTGCAATCCATTATTTTTTTGTTAGCCGGCATCGAGCCCGTCGAGTTATGCAATCAAATTAGGGTTACCCAAGACTATAGAACAAACCCACGTAAGATATGTTGATGTTTTGGTGAAATTCGAAAATTGACAATGAATACAAGATCTAAACGATCTGTTGGAAATAATTATAACGAGTAATAGATGTTTGAGAATAAAATGGGATTACAAGTGGATCGATGCATCTCTGCCCCAGGTACAGTCCTTGGGTGTGACAGACAGACTCAGTCTGGAGTTTATTCGGGTATTTAGAATAAGATCTAAAATTTGGTACTAATCACAGTTAATTAGCATGTGTAAATTATGCATTATTCGGTAAATTAAGTTAGTTGTAAGGCCTAGTCTGGAGTGGAGAATGTGTACGGAACCTTGCGTTTAAACACAGATCGGCGTGGCGGTTTTACGGGGGTGAAGTGCGCGGGGTTTGTCGTGGACTATATAGGAATGTGAAGCGTTGAGACGAGACACAATAGCCAATACTGACGGTGAGGCAAAACGTATTTCGGGAATTCTTAAAACTTGGTACTTTTGTAACTTAAGCAATCAGTATTCGTTGGGCTATTAGGCTATAAGATTTGTTAACCAATTCTTATAGTTTTCTTTAAATTCGCGATAGTTTGTTTTAAAGTGGCTTGTTATTAAGCAGTATTGACACATTTCAAGCACCGTGGTAAACTGACTGTGACAACTGAGCGGAGTTTGAAGTGTATAGAATCAAATACACGATTTAGTACGGACAGGTAAGCCGTGTCTAGATCTTCCCACATTACACTAGGGCCCCACCTCTCTAACGCGAAATAAAGCGTTCGTGAGGTGTGTACATACATCACGGAATGTCGGGGCGACTACAATCCCGCAGACTGGTCTAACTCATAGTTAGACTAGGTTGAATTGTCATGAGTCTGTGATAATTGCATTTTCCGTAATTGGTAGACCGTAGGGCTAGGCTTTCATCGACTCACCCGTCTGCCAGTTGTCTACACAAAGTTATATACACATATATATATTTTATAACACAACTATCTATACACAACGTCCTTAGACACACTCGCGTTAGGGCGTTAGGTCACATCCCGGGTCTTGTTTCTTTAAATCCGCGATAGGTTCTGTTAGATAATTAGGAGTAGGATTAGAGAATTTAAGTTGTAAGGTTCCGTATAGAATCCATTGTCGACTAAGTTATAAATAAGTGCTTGTTCGCATGAGTTTGAATGTTTATTGAATAAGGTGGTTGGTAGTATAAGGAACTCGCGATTTTGACTATATAACGCTCTCATTTTATTTCTTTTGGAAAAAAAAGAGGATATATTTATATCAGTAAATGTAACATCATAGTGTGCGGTAAAGATTAATCAGTGTTAGCCCCGTGGTTTTGAACATCGATTAATTTTGGTTGGGCGTCCGTGGCGGATCATGTCGGGCCTGTAGCCAGTTCTGAATGCACTGATATCAGACGGTTATTCACTCGACTGATATGGTTGGGTACCGTACACTTTACAATAAATGATGAAGTTTCTTTAAAGTACAGTAAGGTTGAAATGCCATAAACACGAGAGCATAGCTTGCGCGATAACGTCCCGCGTGAATAAGCAAAAGAACGCTATAAGCGTCAATAAACTTTGATTTCCGATAAGCTTGTAATTCGTTCGTATAACGAGAAAGTAATTAACATGTCTTTAAAATGTTAAGGCAATCCGCCGAGTGTATTCAATTCACTCCCATCCAGTCCCATTAATTGGTAAGACCCGATCAGGGTTTAAGAGCTCTTACACAATCAATAATGCGCACATATAACTTATAATATATAAATTATACCAATGGACTTGGAATATTTAAGGCTTGGAGCAGTGGCTATTAGTTGCAACAACAAATATTAAATAAAAGTCGTACGCACACAAATACATGTTTATATAAATACATTGTTTCTTTGCGAAGAAACCAGCTCCAAAGACCTTAGCTGTGTGCTGGAAATCCCGGCCAGGGTAATTAAGCCACGACATAAATATTATAATACGAACCACACACATGCAAATACAGTTCGACAAATCTCGAGCTTATGGGCGGATTTCCATTATTAACTCGTATATACGACACTAGGCACTAAAACATCGAAATATCTTACATCAATATATATATATATATCAACAAATCGAAGCAGAGCTGTTATTTCAACTGTACATAGGCTGGGAAGATAGGGCTTTAGGTAAATACAGAATACATAAGACGATACTAGGTAGCATAGGTAGGGCTTGATCACGAAACGCATAGGTAGAGCTTAAAACTGAGATTAGGTTATCTAGGTGGGTCTTATATTAGACATACGTAGGGCATAAGACAAATAGGTATGTTATCTAGGTAGGACGTAACATTAAACACATATGTAGATCTTAGAACAAGTACATAAAAGAAGTATAGGTTAGGCACATAAGTAGGGAAGTTAGGACATTAGGTAGGGAAGATTTGTAGAGCTTAACAAGGCAGGAACGTTTAGTTCGTTAGGTAAGGTAATAATAACAAAATAGCAATAGATTTAGGTAGGGTTCATCAGTAGCAGTAGGTGTAGTTAAATAGTAGGTAGAGGAAATAATAGTAGGCAGTTAGGCTGGACACGCTCCAGTCCATTAAGTTAGGTAGGATCCAATAGGCATATCGGTAAGTAGGCTTAGGCGTGCTGCATGCATGCCCACTACATCCACATAGGTAGGGTTAGGCGTGCTGCATGCATGCCCACTACATCCACATAGGTCTCATTCCATTTACATCCCGAGGCAAAAGCAGTAGGTAGGTAGGGTGGGTCGCCCTGCGGTCCAGTACAGCTTTTGTAGAAATTTTCGGTTTGTTGTACGTACAGTATCTGGCAAATAAAATACCACACGCCAAAATATATGTAGAGTAATAAAATATCACGAGCACAAACCAATAAACCAGTACACGGCGCATGAAGGCCTTAAAGAGAGTGTCGGTGTTAAGATAAGAAAAGGCAAGCTCCGTTAGCTCGGGCATGTACAAAGAATTCAGGACGAAAGAATGACGAACCATATATACAATACGAAAGTGGAAGGAAATAGGAGCTGAGAAAGATCAAGACACACCTTCCATAACCAAATTGGTCGTATTTAATCAGAAGGTGATATCAGGAAAACTAGAAACCGGCGAGCGTGCATAAAAAGAGTTTGAATGTTAAAGAAGCGAGTGAGGTGTGTAAGGACCCCCGTCTCATAGCTGTTGGTCCACCCCGCCTAACCCGCGAGACTTTTTTTATATAACGTATAAACACCCAGACCAATACAAAGAAACATGTTCATGCACACAAATGTTTGTCCTGTGTTTAACCGCTGCGCAACCGAGCTCATCAGTGAAGATATATCTTTTTCCTATCTGGTTTTAGAGCGTATGGTAACTCATTTACACTCCACGTCTTTTAACAATGTAACAATACAAATGCCGCTTACTGTAACCTGGCGTACTCCCATTCACGAGCAGGGGAGGGGCAATTAACCCTGTAATTAAGAGTTTCAGCGTCTACCTTCATTCTCCATCTTTAGAAGTTGAACACTAAGGATCCAAAAGCCCAGCCTACCTCTTTGTTAAAATAAAATTTTAATAAAGAGCCCAGGATGTTTGGCGTACTTAAGGGTCGATGAAACAGATGACCTGAAAACCTGTGGTGCAGTGGTTAGTAACGCTAATTTGACACCAACGCTCGTGGGTTCGATTCCCACGCAGGCGGAAACATTTCTGCCCATGAACACGTCTGTATGTTTGTTCTGGGTGTTTTAAAGAAGTGCAGCTAAACAACAACATTCTAGAGAGTTGTTCCTGCGTGTGAGTGAGGTCACCAGTAAGCTCCTAAGGAGTTACTGTGTTAGGAACAGCGATCGCGAGTGATATTTTTATATCGCAAGCGGTCATAGGCTACGGTAACCGCTTCACATCGGGTGGGTCGTGTGCTTCCCAATGTTGATAAAAGAAAATTGTAGTTGGAGCCCCAGAGCGAGCTGTCAATCTGTATTACTACAACCAGGTCCCAGCGGGCCTGGTAAAGCTACTTGTAGTGATCAATTTCCTCTCAGCACTCCAATAAATGTCACGATCGTGTGTCTGTTTGTATGTAACTTGGGATTTTGATGTGTATAACGGTGCTATGATAAATACGAGCAAAAGTAAAAAAGAATCTAGACGTCATAGGCGTCGGGAGGCATACAAGCATATGGCGGTTCCGCATATAATACATTAAGGTAGTCGTATCACTTACCCGATACTACCTCTGCTGCTAATACATCAACTCCTTTTGAGCTTACTGGTGACCTCACTCACATGCAGGAATACAACAAGCCTCTAAGGAGTTGTTTATTTGACTGCGGTTTTCTGTGAGGTGGAGATACTTCCCCACACGGGCTGCTTTGATGCGCCCAAACTCTCTTAAAATTGTAAATAATTCTTCTTAAATAATAACTATTTGATTTAAATTATCGCGTGTGCTTGCGCCACCAATTTGTTCATACGAATGAGCGGCGGCCGGCACGTATCGCCTACCGTCAGTAGATGCATGCCGTCGCTGCCATGGCTGCTATGGTCGTCTCTATCTCGACATGGTTAAGGAATACCCCTTTTTCAGAGTATACAATATTGGATATAGTCTAAGAAAGAGGGCCGTGTTATCACTGCATGCACTGTGCAGTAATAACACAGCTGTGTATGCACCCGGCGCCTCCACTCGTTTACAAGGGTACGTGGTACAAAGACGTTATTGCACTTGGCCTTTCATTGGATTCTGTTAAACCTTTTAAATCACAGATATTAAAGAATTTTATTCTTCGATTCTTAATTATTCTAGCCGAACACCCATGTGGCGTAACCACACCTTTATTTTTAAAATTTTGGACTGTATGGCTGGTTTGGGTCAAATTATTATTGCACACTTTAAATTTCAGAGGGTCGGCGATTTAGGGGTTGAATATTGTGATAATTCCCCTTGTCACCCGTTTTGATAACTAAACCACTTACTTGGCACGTGGCGGGAAACTCGGTGGCCGGCCGGCAAGCTGATTTGTGGTCTTGAGAGATACAGTTCCTAAGTTAAATTGTGCAAAACACACACACAGCACAATTATATAGTTAGAGGTACAAGTAATGTTCAAATTTCCGTAAAATAGGTAATTAATTTGGTTGATGCACTCGCTAACTGTTATACGGCGGAAGGCGGACGAACGACTACGAATCGCTCGCTACCACGGCGAAAAGAGCGAACCAATTGTCTTTGGTCGCGACATTAGGGAGGTGATTTAATTATCAACACAGTGATGTACACGGTCGAAAAAATCAAATATTCAACAACCCAGGATGGCTTTCTCTATCTAGATGTCCACGGAGAGCACGGTAAGCGGTCAGTCCCGACCGTTGTTATAGATGATAGTCGTTAATCACAGATATTCAAGAATATTAAAGAATATGATCCTCCGATTAATTCTTAATTTCTCTGTATCTTGATTTGAAAGTACGATGCATCTTTAAATTTGTTTTAAATATCGAGGAAAATTATTTTTGACGAGCTCGGTGGCGAAACACGCTGTTACGCTACTTTGACACCGACGCTCATGGGTTCCATTCCCACACAGGACAAACGTCTGTTTGTCTTGGTCCCTCCACCACACAGAAAAACCGCAGCCAAATAACAACTCCAGGGTTGTTGCGTGTGAGTGAGGTCTCCAGTAAGTTCGTAAGGAGCTGCTGTATTAGCAGCACGAGATACACATAATGTATTGCAAACTTTTATAGGCTACGGTAACCGCTTTACATCAGGTGAGCCATATGCTCAACTACTGCATCTTGCTATTATAAGATATACGTTACAAAAAAAAAATGTTGTAGAATACGAATTAAGAAGTGCCTGCAAAAGTACCTTCACCTTACAGAAAACCGCTAAATAACTCGTGTAGGGTTATAATCTAAAGAGTTGCCACATTCATAGGCTACGTTACATCAGGTGGGTTACTTGTACGTATAATAAAACGAACATCGTTTGTCCGTCATTCACCATTTGAATGTAATGAAATTAGCAGCGACAAGGCACAATAGACATGAAATGTCTGCCGCTGACGTCCGCAGCACGGCTCGGGGGCTCCGCTAAAAACTGGAATTAAGTCTGCGTCTGGCGATGACACTGCTCCGGAATATGCAATTTAAATCTCGATGCAGATATCTGATGCTATTTGCAGATTGAGGGTTACTGGATGTGTCACGTCTGACTATATACCAATAGATATTTAAGTATACTATTGGTTTTTTAAAGCTTATATCTATGCAAACGCCCTGTGAAGGGTATTATTTATAAGGGAGGCTTATGATGAATATCTGACGGCCTGGAAATGATTCAGCATGAACATTAATATTTTTATGCAACGTTAGGAAGCACACAAACATACAGTCTTATTGTTGTAAAATGGTTACGATAGCCTATGAACGCTTGCAATACAGTCGCATTGTCACCCCTGCTGCTAGCACAGCAACTCCCGAAAAAGCTTTCTGGTCACCCACTCACTCGCAGGAATGCAAAAATCCTCCAGAGAAATGCTATTTGCTGCTTTGATTATCATCAGCATCATTGTTATTGTATCTATATACATATATATAAATTTATTATAATACGATTTGATTTTCATAGCAATACGTCGTTGTGGGGAATCGCGGTTGACATTCAAACATTTTTTATTTTATTTTGAGAACAGGAGCCATACACTTCATTTTTAGGGTTCCGTACCCAAAGGGTAAAACGGAACCCTATTACTGAGACTTCGCTGTCCGTCCGTCCGTCCGTCCGTCGGTCTGTCACCAGGCTGTATCTCACGAACCGTGATAGTTAGACAGTTGAAATTTTCACAGATCATGTATTTCTGTTGCCGCTATAACAACAAATACTAAAAAATAGAATAACATAAATATTTAAGGGGGCTCCCATACAACAAACGTGATTTTTTTGCCGTTTTTATAGATAATGGTACGGAACCCTTCGTGCGCGAGTCCGACTCGCACTTGGCCGATTTTTTTTAAAGCTTCTATCTATGCAAACGCCCTGTGAAGGGTATTCTTTATAAGGCTTATGATGAATATCTGACGGCCAGGAAATAATTCAGCATGAACATTAATATTTATATATTAATATTTACGATTTGACAATTTGAAAAGATCTGTACAGACAACAATAAGACTGTATGTTTGTGTGCTTCCTAACGTTGCATAAAAATATTAATGTTCATGCTGAATTATGTCCTGGCCGTCAGATATTCATTGGGAAAATCAGATAATTTACGGACGTGGCTACTGCTCGCTTAGTCTATTTCAGTTACTTTCACAGCAATACGTCGTCGTCGGGGAACCTGACATTCAAACAATTTTTTTATTAATAGAAAAGGAGCCATACACTTTATTTAAAACTATTTGATCTGTACAAAGGACTGAAAATCCTCCCTGGTACTTCTCAGTTAAAATTTTCGAAGCAGAAATAAATTACGTATCGGTACTCCGACTTGCTAGAACTGGTAGGTCTTTTCTTGTAAACTGTGTTCGATTCTAACTAGTCTGGCCATACATACTGTTACATAGAAAGTTTTCTTTTTTCGACTCTTTAATTATAGGATTGCAGTGATTGCCTTGCACAAAGTGGGTATGGAGCCGTCGGTCATATTCAAGACACTTTAAAAGCTTGGTATCCGCCGTATGTCCGTATATCGTACTATCGACAAATATACCAACACTTCCTCTGTTAAAGACCATGAAAGATCAGGGCGACCGCGTGCTGTGAAAACTACAAAGCCTGTTAATGCTGTTAAAACCAGAATTCACCGAAACCCCATTAGGAAACAAAAAATCTTATCGCGAGAAATGAAGATTCCCGCTAGGACTCTGTCGCGTATAGTAAAATAAGACTTTAAGCTCAGCACTCATTGTCGTATACAGGACATGCCGTAAATCAATCCCGTAAATGAAGAGAGTGGATCGATCGGATTCTGTCCTGATACACAGGTGAAAGGCAGAAATATCTCTCTGTAAAAAGATTTCTAATAGAACTGATGAATATGTACCTGACAAAATTGTCAGGAAATAATTCAGCACAGGCAACTACATATCTTTATTTGTACCATTTGACATTATTGTCGTACTAATGTGATGACATAAATTTATTGGAATATTTTTATAGTAGGTAATATCAAATTGACGACTGGAAAAGAGACGTATATTGGCAAGTTTCTTTCGGTAGTTGTTATTTGCCAATGGTCAATTCCGAAATGCTTGGAGATTAAAAAAGAAAAATATTTTAGAAATATCTGTCGTGTCAAGGCAAGGGCTAATGGCAAATAAAGGAATTTATCTTCTTATTTGTGAAAAATAGTGTTCTTTGTTTTATACAACATCGGGCTGCTTCTTTAACGTTAAGTTGAAATGTATATCGGCTAAAATTAAAGGAAGAGCAATGAATGTTAAAGAAGCGAGATATGTAAGGATCGAGTCACGTGGCGCTCGGTACTCTCTGCCTACCCGAAGTTATAATAATAATAAATTAAATTAAATTCAATATTCGCAATCCAAAGCTCCGAATTACATCAATTTAGGCTTAGCTGGTATAGTAACCTGCTTCGAATAGTCTGCCCTCCGACGTTCAGCGCATGAGAGTACCCAAAGGTAACCCCATTAAGTCTTACCCCTCAATCTTTGCAGCCATTAACTTGCTCCCCGCGGGAAGCGAACCCGCGATCATCGTAAACATATAATCACTCCACTAACGTACCCCTTAAGGTTTATTGGATGGAGTGTGCTTGTTATGACTTGAATACGGGATTCAATTTGAGGGGCAGTAAACCCTCTACCTTCCAGTGGATTCAGCGACCTCGCGAATACGAGCCTACGCACCCTGTAAATAATTGAATGTAGCTGTATGTATTTCGCAACAATTACACTACAATTAATAATTACATCTTCTTCTTCTTAGCATTCTCTCGTTTCCTTTTTTTATACCACTAAGGTGGCAAACAAGCTTACAGCCCGCCTGATGGTAAACAGTTACCGTAGTCTTTGGACATTTGCAACATCACTCTTGCGTTGCCGACCCTGTAAGAACCTCTTCACGCCTGTCTTGAAGAACCCCATACTGTAGTCCCTTGGGAAAACCTCGGCAAGAAGCTCAGTACACAACTTGATAGTTCTCGGTAGAAAGCTTCTCAGGAATCGCACAGTACGCGACCATTTCGGTTCCAGTGTATGAGGGTGAACTCCCAAACGTCGGCGAGCAGTGCGATTGTAAAACGAGGCTGTAGGTATCATATCGAACAACTCCTCAGAACACAACCCATTGTACAATCGGTAGAACACGCAAAGGGAGGCGAAATCGTATATATATATATATACTATATATCCTAATCCTTTAAGATTAGCGGGGTCCGTTATCACAGAAAACCGCAGTCAAATAACAACTCCCTAGAAGGTCGTCGTGTTCCTGCGTGTGAGGTCACCTAATTATTACATTATCGTCACGCTTGCAATACAATAAGTATCACTCGCGCGATGCTACCCCTGCTCATAACACTGCAATTACAAAACCGAACTCCATGAGAAGCAGGTATTGGACAACGTTAAAAGAGATATTACTCGTCTGAGAGTGGCGAGATCGCCGTCAGACCCTGAAGCCAAGATGAGTGTTCACTTGAACGTGAACCCATTCTTTCTAATATTCCAGCCTTCCTTTGAAAACACTCGTTCAGGCTTGTTCAATATCAATATCGCATACTTTTCAATCTTGCAAGATCAATAATGCAATGAGATTGGAAAATTTTCTTGATAAAAATGGGATTGGATGTCCCTTTAAGTTGTTATTTAAAGTTATACATGACAATTAAAGATTATATTAATATATGGTATATATGTATTTATTGTATGTATGTATATGTTCACGCCAGGTCCCTTGCAGGGTAGGCAGAGAGATTTTTCTTTTCTCTAATGGCGATGCGCGTAAAAAGCTGTGAATGAAAAGAAGCAAATAAAGTGTGCAAGGCCAGCGTCTTGTAGAGTCTCGGCTCTCTCTGCCTACCCCACAAAGGACATGGCGTGGACTTCTTGAGGAGCTCGGTGGTTTGCGTGCATGAACATGTTTTGATCATTATTTTGATCAGAGAACAGATCGCATGCATCAAAGCAGCCGGTCTGGGAAAGTACTTCCACCTCACAGAAAAACGCAGCCAAATAACTATGTAGAGGGTTGTTGTGTTCCTGCGTGTGAGTGAGGAGTAAACTCGTAAGGCGTTGACGCAGAGGTAGCATCGTGCGAGTGATACTCAATATATTACAAGCGTTCATAGGCTTACGGTAACCACGTTACATCAGAAGGGCGCTTGTACGCCTCCCGAAGTTGTATAAAAAACTACATAGTATGGTGGTAAACATAAATCCAATTGTAAATTATCATATGTAATAATATTAGGAACATAATCAGTACGGCAAGCAGCGCCGTGTAAGACCTCTTGGTGTTATTGTTAAAGATACATATTCCGTTAGCTCCTCTTGTTATATTGTCTCCTGGTATCTAATGCTTTAAATTTTCACGACGTAACTTCGTACTACATGTGGTAACATGGCAACACTAAACATTCTTAACCCGTCGGTGCCGTTCTAGAAAATTGTCACACAAATATGCACGTTGGGCCAAAGGCGTCCGCCATTAGCGTGGTCGATTTTGGTAACTAGATTAATTTAAATTAATGATATAGTATGATTAATCCCATTAAATGAAATAACATACGGAACTGACAAATTATAAGTATGTATATTTTCACGTCAGTTACCTTACGGGGAGAGAAGGGACAACCGAGCCTTATGGCGGTCCATGATATGTACGAATACGTCAATGGTAACTAACTTTTATTCTAACTCAGAGAATTCTTGAACCTACTAAATCTTCTTTCACACCATAGGCTAAGTTTCCCTTCCGCTTAGCCTCTGTCACACACAAAACATCTAGGCATCTCTCGTTCATTACATCTATCAGCTCGATCATCTTGTCTTTCAATCCACCTCTCGCGTTCTATGTCTATGCGGCACTCAGGTCTCCTGGACCCGCCGGATTGCGTGGCGCTGCGTGGTGGTTGGCGGCAACTATCACCGCTGCCGTCACCGACTATTTATATCGTTTTAAATTTTCAAACATAGGAACATAAAATTAAGTTAATTCATAAACCCCATGTTAAACACAGGCGAGGCATTTACTGGTAGTATGGACGTCAATATAGCTCAAAATATTGATAATTATACTAAACCATTTGAGGGACATGATTTCATCAATTACTCAAATAATACACCGAAACTAAAACTCATCATGAAATTATAGATACCTATCGCTAAATTGGGACTTCATAAGTCCTCAAAACTTACATAAATATTATTGTCGATAATAATAAGAAATCTCATAAACGTCGAAATACTCAGCAACCTTCGTCAATCTTCAAACGAAACTTTTTCAACTACATGCGTGTCTATCTCCCATTACTATAGTATGGTAACTGCGATAAGTGAGAAACAAATAAAGATCATTATACACATGAGCTATAGTATATATTACAGTACATTACACACGTTCCGGGATGTATTGTTTTACTTTATCTTATGTTATCGAATACTTCGCAGGTATATATGTTTTCTGATCTCGGCGTGCGTCTCTAGAGATGGAAGATGTAATCCAACCTGATTTCTGCATGTAATCTCGGTTTTACATAAGACAGGAGTCAAATAAGAATGCTCTGAAGCACTGTTCAAAGGTTCTTCACGTCAGGTGGGGTGTTGATTGTTTGCAGCCTGACGTTGTAAAAAATCCAATTGCTATAAATAAAAGTCTCCAATGCTAGCCGCGGAGGGTAAAAGCTCAGTGACTTGAAACGGCAACCGGAAGAAAGCGCAAGACAGAAAGTAGATAGACCGATATTCGAGGCTTTAATACTAGAATTGCAAGCAAGTTAAATTAGTCGCTTAAAAAGCTTAACTACATTTTGAATATTTTTTTAATATTACTACTTAAATAATGAACACAAAACTAACTGGTCAGGCTAAGTTAGTTAACCTAAAAATTACCAACTAGAATTTACAATAATCGGTTTGAAGCACCGTTGACCTAGTAACAATAATAACATGTAGGTAGGTACTCAACAGACACGGGGAATGTTGTAATGATTAGTTACGCAGTTACCAATTAATTAAGCTAGAATGTAGCAACGAAGCTGTAAGAAATGAGAATTAGTTTTATGCTGGTAAACGCAGAAGTAGGTACCCAAAATATAGATATTGGGGTTGTAATACAATCACTGCATTGGGATTGTTTGTTAGAACGTAGTGATGACTATTTCGGCTACGGTGCGTAGCCTATGTCCAATTAAGTGTTTAATAAAATAGGGACACAAATCTTGTCCAGCGTCGGCTATATCCGTGCAAGCAATGGATGATATATTGCCGGTTTGGGCGAACGGTTCGAACTAATGTGAATGAATTGAAGACCGGTGAGTGTACTACAGAACATACCAGAATCAAGTTTTAAAAAGATGTCGCTAACCGTAAATCTAGAAAGTTCCAAGATGTAAAATCTATTTAAAAAAATATTTTAGTACAGAATGCTAGAATTGTATATTTTTTGAAATAATTTAGATTGCCAAAAATTAACAGGGTTTACTCGACGCAACGACACCAAATAATAGGTAGTAGAATAGTAGTAATCGATTTGCAATACAAGGTGTGCTTTACACTCACTAGATTGCGCTAGTTGTAGCAATTCAAGACGGGTCCGGCCGTTACGCACCCATTCCGTGACGCCCCCGGCCGGGACACCCCCA
Source organism: Pyralis farinalis (assembly GCA_947507595.1). Lineage (NCBI taxonomy): Eukaryota > Metazoa > Arthropoda > Insecta > Lepidoptera > Pyralidae > Pyralis > Pyralis farinalis. The sequence goes on along the minus strand of OX382273.1, from coordinate 33,359,119 downwards.
CAGTCAAAATTTTGTTATTCCGCTACGCCCCCGGCCGGGACGCACCCGTTGTTTTTTTTTTCCAGGATACTTGAGTAAGGTACTGTTATAAACATAAATGTTAATTGGGTTTATACCTGTGGTCTATAGCGGTGAGCGGTTGGCTACGTCTATCTACATACAATGTAGTAATTGTTTTTTTTTAATATTGTGAAATGACACACTGACCGATTGACCTATCTTATCACTTGCATACTTGCAATATTTGATTATGAGCGAAAGGGATGCACTTATTGTCCGTCTCAATTTATCTATTGTTATCAAAAACTCGCTTAAGTTCTGATATAAGACCTACACAATAGGCGAACTACCCTTTCATTGTTTCCGTGTAATGTTATTTTGGCAACCACTTGAATATTTGCAATATTCGATCATGAGCGAAAGGGATGCACTTATTGTCCATCTCAATATATCTATTGTTATCAAAAACTCGTCCGAGTTCAGGTAACCTACACAATAGGTGAGCTACCCTTTCACTGTTTCTGTTCGATTTTCATTTTGGTAACCAATATATTTTAATAATATACGTACAATTTAGTTTTTATTTTTTAATTACATTGTTTGAAGGGAGTACTTAAAAACTATTCTTACTAATTCTAAGGCCCTTTGTATGACAGTATACGCACACCACAAAATAAAAATATTTAAATTAAATAAATAAATAATTTTCTCACACTTTCATTCACTTCTATTCAAAAACACTTCTGTTTTCAACAGTATTGGCTCTAGTTTCCTGTCAAAAAACGCTTGTTTTAAAACGGGTGCGTCCCGGCCGGGGGCGTAGCGGAATAACAAAATTTTGACTATGGGGGCGTCCCGGCCGGGGGCGACGCGGAATGGGTGCGTAACGGCCGGACCCTTCAAGACGAGTTATGATTTAGTTTTGTATACATTGCCAATGTTGTACGGTTGTAACAGGTACATTACAATATAAGTCATAATCATTTTTAAAGTATTACGCGATGCGTCACAGTCCGCGCTCAACGTAACAAATCATTTGATTCTTTAGCTATCAAGTGGTGTAATTAAATTTTGGATGTATACCCCGATTTTGTTACCATCAGTTTTCTGAATTGCCTCCCACTGTGGAAGCAAATTTTAAGAGGTATTTACAAAATCATGTCGGTTGAGGATGTAAGGACCATATGCGGCCGCCGCCGGGTTAAATCAGATAATCAGGCGAATCCCAGCCGTACCGAGGGACTAATAAACAAAGGTGCACATTCCACATCAAAATTTCACAGCTCCACACACTTAAAACTTAGTAATCCCTCGAGTAATACACATAATATCCCCCTCCCATTCCCTCCCCTACATTTACTGCTCCCTACCTGTTGATGTCTTCAGTCAGTAACATAAACTCTGTAGTTTAGGATTTCAGACTTTTTTTTAAATATATGGCAATAGTGTTGCTACTTTATGCCAGTGTCAAAGTCTTCAGTTTAGAACCATATCAAAATCTTAACTCTATGTTCCAGCTTCAGGAACTGTGCCCAATCAAGTTTAAAATACCACCCGTAAAACGATAGTGATGTTTACAAGGTTTTCTTGGATGAACTTATTCACGTCTTCCAAAAAGTGCATAAACGTGTTATATTTGAGTTTTTTCATTATTCTATAATTTCACTAGCACTTGTGTTACAAAATACTATCGAAATTGTCACACAAAACTAATTTTATACGGAATTGTAAAAATTTCAAGAAACTCGTCAAAAGCGCGAGATGAAGTATGATTTCAGACTTATCGCATTCACGCGAGACAAAATGTAAACAAATCATAAAAAAGGTAATTTTTAGTGTCGGTTTTATCATGAAATAAATTTCATTAAACACAATACATTTAGTAAAAAGTTTACATGCACATACATAAATATTATACAGTTAGTACTAGAATTCCGATAACAATTTCCGTCGTTTTTACACTACTAGTACACACATAAGCACATATCGTTAATTTGAATACACTATACGTATATATATTTTTTCGTTGAAGATTGCATAATTGTAGGCATTATAAAAGACCTATTTCTCAGCGAATTCTAAACCGAAGAGCATGCATGAAGAGGTTGATGAGAGTGGAAGAAGCGAGAGGGTATTGTTTGGATCGGTGCACCTGGCGTTCCATAGTCTCTGCTTAACCTAATGGGTCACAGGCGTGATGATATGTATGTGTAATATATAAGTATATATATATATATATACATATATATATATATATACTTATATATAACCGCATAACGGTCATGCAAGGCTCCTTGAAGTCTTCCTGAAGTTTATTACAGTCATCCGCAGTTGGAACCCATGTCATTAACATACACAGACAAAAGCGACAGACTGATATGGAAACCCTGGGGAACACCAAATAGCACGATTGAAACCAGAAACAGTATCCTTTTTCACATACGCCCTGACCCCTATTGCTAACATACGAGTGACTCCATCTAAGAAGACCACCATGCATTTTTTTAATTCATTACATTTTATTAGTAATAGGTTACGATTAAGTTTGTCAAAAGCTCTGAAGAAGTCGGTATATATACCATATTAACCTGTAAATTGTTATTCATTGTTCGTAACAGATAATTAGTAAAATTAATCATATTAGTTTCACACTAACAACGCTCTAAAAATCATATTGAGAATGAGAATATTATCATACAATACTAGATATAAGCATAATCTTGTCTTACATGCAAGCCGTCTCCACAAAATAAGTAATTCTTTTATGGGGCAATGTATACGGTTCTATAACAAACTTCCCAGCAATATAAGAGAATTGTCAATTAACAAATTTAAAACTACTATTAAAGCCAAATTGTGTAGCAGGGCATATTATAAAGTATCTGACTATATTAATGATAAAAATGCCTGGGAGTGAGTCGATCCAATTATAATGTAATTAATAAAATATGTAAATTTGTTTGGATACCAAAAGAGGGATGCCTGAGTTTTTTGGCAGTATTTTTATCAGTGCTCACCTAGTCATAAACTGCACGGTAGGGAAAAAAATTGTGACGATTCCAAACAAATGTAGCCATTTTTACGGAATAAAAAGATTTTGACTTTGACTATACGTGATTCCGAAAAATTCAGAGAATTACCAAACATTTCATTCGTTTACTTGGAAAGACGCCACTTTCAGTAGAAGTACTAAAAATATAATGACAAGTTTTGCTAGTTCCAGAACAATCTCCGAAATGAAAATGGAGTGGATTCCATCCGATGCTCCACCTTTATGCATTAAGTGGTTTAACTGCCTTAGGACGATATCGTAATCACTGTTAATGAACCCTATGTATACGGAACGTGACAGATCACGACGATCAAAATTAAGAGGCATACTATTATCCCTACCTTACTATTATTGTTAGAGGCGATAAAAACGAAAATTAAGGATAAAAGTTTCACAATTTTCACGGCCACGATATCACATATACATAAGAAAATGTAATAGACAAACTTCTAAAGAAACATAATTTCTTTATGATTGTTAACAGATTTACAGTTAATAAAAAGAAATAATTAAAAACCTCGATACAAAAAAAATGTATAAAAAGTAAAAAAACATCCATAATCTTGCGTAGTTATGTAGCGAACATGGGTGTTTAAAATTTTACGTCACGCATATGTTTGAAAGTAAACTAAATACCCATTATGTGTTTAAGATCCCTACCGCAGTTAACAAAAGAGCTGATGACCTTAAAACGGCTGAACCGATTTTGATAAAATATATATAAGAACCACCGCTTGTAAACCTGCTTTCAAATGAAAAAAAAACCCTATCAAAATCGGTTGACCCATTTAAGAGCTACCGTGACACAGACACACACACATATAGCGGTCAAACTTATAACGGCCCTCATTTTTGTAAAAACAGTAAAGAAATTATGTTTCGTAGATTAACAACAAACAGACTGCGCCATTAAATGATACTGCGTTTGTTTATATACATTTGCTAACAAAAAGTTGCCACACCAGTCTAATCTTATAGACTTGTGTGTTGTTCCAAGTCCTGGTATAGAGCCAAGTGAATTTGTTTGCCCGCAACCGGCTCAGAGGAAATACACTGCAAACAAGTTTGTTCCAATCTCAATGTAGAACTGTCAATATTTATCCTAGTCTTTGTTACTTTTGTCGGAGAACTTGGATTATGTCTAGACGTACAGCGCTCGGTTTCTTATCTTTTCTTTTCTAAACCATTCATATGGAACAAGATTTTGGGATATAAATACATGTCTTTTTTAGAATCAATTTCACACACGTAATGGAGCCTGTTGATAAGCGAGTCAAAAGTGCCGTAGGCAAATTTGGTCTTGCTATGGATAATTCCATTGGGTCATGGGCAATTCTCGTTGTGTTTTGGGCACTTCTCATTGCAAAGTACCCAAGGCACAAAGGCAAGCATAGTGTAGTAGTCAGATTTTAGTTTTCAACTTCAATTTTATTAGAATAGTATATTTAGTTGTAATTACGTATTTAGTAAATAACTTCTTTTCTGATATATTTATCCTTGTAAATATAAAATGGTGACCGTCACGGGACGCCCGGCAGATATGAAATATCTTAGTGAATATTCAAATTTTTAACAAATCAAAAACCAACTGATATGTATGGTAAACGGCTCATGCAAAGAAGCAACGGAGTGTCAAGTATGCGCACGCACACACGCAAGGAAGTCGTGAGCGGCGGGGCGTAGAGGGGGCATGACGGCATGAGAGAGGGTCATGCCATTTGCCGTCACGGCATGGTGCGCCAACAGATGTTTCACATCAATAAAGATTTTTTGTTTATTAAGCGTCTTTGAAAAACATTACTTCTCTCTCAATCGCGTTAAGGACGTCTCAATCGCGTTAAGGACGTCTCAATCGCGCAGTTAAATATCTATGAGCGGTTTGTAATCCTCTTAATGTACAAGGCCCAATACACACTTGACACCTTATATTCGGGAGGAAAGGCAAGCATACAGGTCACCTCGTGTAAGTGGTTAATGTATTTCATAAACGCTATCAATAGAAGTATCGCTAGCATAATACCACCCCCGAAGCTAATACAGCAGCTCCTCAAGCCGCACTTATAACGACGACGTGTTGTCATTACAAGTGACCATAATTTCAATGTCAAATGCTTACTAAAGATTTAAACAAGTGAACAAACACAATTCAGGTACTATTGTATTTCTCTGGCGTACAATCGTACGCTAGGTGCAACTACTAAAAATTTGAATTTGGCTGATATTGATGTATTCACTTGGCCTGATCCCCTTATTGCATTATTTAATTTTAAATTCAATTTAATTCGTCAAATTTCACTCTTTCCGCATTTACAAAATATCACTATTTTAGGTAGGTACGCTTATTGAAAAAACAATGAGCTTGTAGCAGTCGCTATCGCACAAGGGGATCTTCTATCTATAAGTATCGGTGTTTCACTGGCTCACCACAACACGCAGCTCCGAGGCAGCTTTATCGCACGTCTTATCTGCACGGCGTCTAACGTCCGAATGCCCGATAGACCTCCAGCGCCTCTACTGGTGCACGTGAGACAATGTATTATATCTATTATAGATACAAACACTACAGAGCTGTCAAATGTATCTCGGAAATTGTGCGTTAGGAGAATTTGTATAATTCTCCTAACGCACAATTTCCGAGATACACTTGACAGCTCATTGTTGTTCCCAGACCTTGAACTGTGGGTATCTGTTGTTTTCAAGGGGATGGAGAGTCGTTATTAATAACAAAAAGACAAATAAGAAAAAACATATACAATGCAAATTTTTAATAACTTAACACATTTTTGTGGAAAATGTTTATGGCATGAGCCATTGAATAAAAAATTCACAATTGAGTCAATATTAAGATTTCTGTAAGAAAATTGAGGAATGAAATTATATTTATTTTGTATATGTGAAATGCACAAGAATTGGTCTAAATATTATTTATATTAGTATTTTTGCGAATTCAGCGGCATAATCCCCTGAAGCATTTCGTACCCTACTTGCAATTGGTTAATGAAATTAATTAGAATTAACTTGAATATAAAAAGAAATTCTATATCTTCACGCCAAGTAGTTTGCAAGGTAGGCAAAGAGAATTGAGCACAATTCGTTCCTTACATACCTACTTCACTCCCATCTTTAAAATTCATAACTCTATATACGCTCGCTTATATATATTTTTTATTTACATCTCAATCATAAATATTATTGTCAAAATGCCGGTGCTTAATTATATTTAAAAATATTTTTCCTCGAGATAACAATTCAAAGAATTCATTAATTCGCACAACTTCCTGTTTGACTTTATTACTACACCAAATAATATAAAACGGAAGTTATGTAGCTAAAATATAGACTTTGGTAAATATTTCTGGAGAATAAACTTTAATCTGAAAGTATTCAGCGAGGCCTGTCGTATACATTCGTACAATTTTCCATCTTAGTAGTATAAAAAGTGACCATTATCCCTGCCATAGCTGTTTTGCAAAAGTACATGCTTAAGTTACTTGTTCAGTTCATATTTCACCTTCACGCGATCTGTGAATCTAAATATTCTGCCACTTACCTGAAACAAAAAGATAATTTCATTAGAACATAAATTTAGAAAGACGTGGGACTTAACCTAAAAAGGTCTGCTGTTCCCTCTGGGTTGCGAAGGTATGACGGCAGTCGCTACATGTAAAAATCAGTATCTTCGGCAGGTCCTTGGGCTTAGGTAGTGGACCCCGCCATTCCTATTGGATTAGGATACGGGATACCGAGATAAAAAGATGGCTATTATTAATTGGATACTAAAATATTAAAGCACTAAAATCGCAAGTGCACGGAAGATACATGGGGCAATACAAAAAGTGTTCTATAGGTAAATATTTGTTATGAACTGTTTTCAAAGTACTCCCCACCAGCCTCCATACAAAGTTTCATGCGTCTGAACCAGTTTTCGAAACACTTTTTCCAGTCCGTCGCAGACACCTCATTTACAGCCTGCTCGAACGCTGACAGCGCATCTTCCGGCGACAAAAATTGTATCCCTTTGAGCTGATCTTTTATTTTCGGGAATAAAATGAAGTCACACGGTGCTAGGTCAGGACTGTAAGGATGGTGACCCACCAGTTTGACTGGCGTGCTGTCCAGGAAATCCCTCGTTTTGAGCGCAATGTGCGCGGGCGCGTTGTCGCGGTGAAGCAGTAGCCCGCGGAGCCTTGTGTTTGGTCGCTTGCTGCTCACACAGAGAAAACTTGTGCCAAGCATTTGGTAGTATACCATTCAGCGTTGATGCTTCTTTTGTTCTGTAAAGGAATTGGCACCAGGTAGCCAGTCAAATTGAAAAAGCTCGCGATAAAAATCTCCAACCTGATTCTAGATCTCTTCACTTTGGTAGGCGTTGATTCATTTAGAAACGCCCAATCCGTCGACAGGCACTTCGTTTCTGGATCGTGTCGATAAATCCAGGACTCATCACCTGTAATGATGTCGTAAATATGCCAAGACGAGCCTGCTTCAAATTTATTCATCATATTACGGCACCATTCCGCCCGGGCCTGCTTCTGAGCGACGGTGAGGTTGTGCGGCACCCAGCGTGAAACTATCCTCCTTACGCGAAGATGCAAGTGTAGAATCTCGTGAAGGATATGTAACTCGCCTAATGTCTTGGATTAATTTTTTCACTGTTTGCACGTTTTCTTCCGTAATAGCCGTCAAAGGGCGACCACTTCTTGTTTCGTCCCCCAAAGTTAGTCGATCGCGCTTGAATTCGTTATATCAACGATACACGGTTGCCTAGGAAGTGCCTTCATACATGAATGCCATTTGAAGTCTATCTTACGATTCGTCCGGTTTCAGGCGACACTAGAAATCGTAAAAATCATAGCGCGAAAATGTTCCCGGCATAGTTCCATTTTTCAATGAGCTCGCAAAAAACGTGGAGGGAAATTTTCAAATTGCTATATTTACTTATATATAATCATATTTTCAAAAAAGATTATGCCTGGCCAATCTCTCATACATAGAAACTTTATTTCGCAATACTTTCTAAGTGGCCTGGTATAAAGTCACGGCAGAAACAAATCTGAGTCGAATCACAAATGTTCCCAAGTCGGTAGTTTTCGTGTCGCTCGGCATCAGCGTAATGATCATCAATAATTAAAGCCAGTCATCAGGTTGTGATCACCGCTGACTATTGATCATGCGTGCGTTTGTTTTCTACTTATTTTGTGCGTTTTTTACGTGCACAGCTAAAGAGTTTACCGATAAACTTGGTGAGTTTATTCCCTGTTTTTCTTTTGCGACGACATCATTGCGGCATCGTTGTACAGTCAACCATTAGGTTTTTCACATTTTCGCACACACGTACATTTTGACGTTTCGTTAAACGATCTGACGGCAGTGGCGTTTAACGAAACGTCAAAATGTACGCATTTTGACACACGCCGCGCTGCAGTGCAGTCGCAGTTTTTTAGTAGAGTCGGCCTACTGAACCCTTAAAATAGTTTATATATAATATAATTTCTCAGGTGACTCTGATATTTATTTGTTTGTATGTATAGTCGAGATCTCGGACTATCCATACATCCATAGTTTCACATTTACAATATTATTTAGATTGGTTAGACAGTCTTATTCTGGCGGTTTTACATAAAAAACAGTGTCACGCCCAAACAACGGAATTCCGTTAAAGTATTCACGGCATCTCGTGAAGGGTGATAGATATTTGCATGAATATTGCAAAATGAGATCCGTTCACGAGTAAGTTTATTACACGCGTCGTCGGGAACATTTCCTTTTGTATGCATATCATTCAGTGTTCATTCGGATACTCGGGGGGGGGACTTTTTGGTTTATCTTTAGAGTTCCGTGGCCGAAACGAGAGAAACAAAACCCTTATAAGATTCCCTCATATGTCTGCTTGTCGAAGATTCTCACTCTCGTGCAAGGCAAACATTTGTGTACATGTCTGTTTGTCTTGTTCTGGATGTTTTAAGAGAGGTAGGGCGCATCAAAGCAGCCCGTCTGGGGAAGTACCTCCACCACACAGAAAACCGCAGCCAAATAACAACTCCCTAGAGGGTTGTTGTGTAAGCTCCTTATGAGTTGCTGTGTTAGCAGCAGAGGTGTCACTTACTGTATTACCAGTGTTCAGACCGACGTTGTATAGAAAAATGTATATTAAAACCTGGATCCTTAATAACATGAAGAATAACACATATAAACATGGTTCACATTCGCTATGCGCATATAATAATCCGATTCGGAGGTCCGCTTCAGTCGTCAATCGTTTTGGGTTCCGCTGTGGAATTGCGCAATCGGAAAGGCAAGCAAGGGATCGTTAAGTACAGTCTTAAAATTCTAACTATTGAAACGATATATACAATGTAAGAATCTTTTTCTCTTGTGATTATTCTTAGAAATTAGAATAGAATAGAACAGAAAATAGGAAAGGACCAAATAGAACAATATTATAATGTAATAGAATAAATTCTCTGGTAATTTACTTTGTGTGTTACTTTCTCTACGAGCAAGTGATAATTATGAATACTTATATAAATCTGAAAACACTAATTAAGTGCTACAAGCTCAGCGGAATTCAAACTCGAAACAAAAATTGCCTATGGAGACCCAATGACGCGATATTGCATAGTGAGTTTGTTCGTTGTCCACTGCTGTTGATGACGAAACAATAGGTTTAAAAATCAACGCCACAAAAATTGAACCCCAGTCAAATTTTTACGTCGAAATGGACTTATTCGCGGATCCCCTCCCGCCAATTGGCGGCGTTATCAAAAACTCCCCCAATAAATATTTATGAGGAGGCAAGCGAGCTGCTCGCATTAACAAAACACCCTTTGTTAACCAATACCCGGCCTCCCCGCCGACGGGGTTGTAGCATTTTTAAACGGGCGTTTTGTTTCCCACCGATTTAACGGATCAACACAACCTTTTGTCCGAAATATTGCCGTATTTCTCTGGCCAGTTCTATCTGATATAGGGTGAAAATAAGCGAATCCACCCCGTGAAGGAAATATGGCAGCCGATGAGGGCGATATTAGACCTGTATTGGCAAGTTTCTTCTTCGCCAATGGTCATTTGTAATGCTGGTGGATTAAAAAAGAGAAAAACTAAAAAAATAATAAGATATAATATTAAAAATGTAAGACGTGTCTAAGTGCCCGTGAGGAAGGCAAATAAAGAATTTTTATTACGTAGTAACGAATCCACTGGGGGGGTAGAACGCGCAGTATTTATTGGCTAGTTAGCGGATCAACATTGTAGCACTTATCGGCTTACAGGTTAAAGTATTTGTCAGTAGGCTCGAACCGCTGAAACAATTAGGTGCTAAAACACAACGTTGAGCGCGGGGTGCCTTTATGCTCAGTCAAGTGGTATATGCTCCACCCCAAACACAACTCTACACGTATGCAATAAGGATATTAATTTCATGTATACGGTCCTACGTGGTCTTTTTTTTTTGTGATTTTCGCCCAAGTAAATTGAAGACCCACAAAGGAAGGACCAACCCACACCCGGGTGTGCATTGGTCATTCTTCCGTGAGGGGCACCCTCCGGAAAAAGGGAGGGAGGAGGTGAGATCTTTCAAAGATACCATTTCGTGCGAACGAACTGGTTAAGTCAGATTTCCACTGACTAAAACACCCCCTGGGACTGCCTCTAACCGGGAAGGCTATAAAGGCTTCATCTGAAGCGATCACCCCAGGGGAACGGGGTGACGCAAGCCTACGTGGTGTAATACGGTCTTATATATATAGGCCTTATACATGGTATACTTTGGGAGGCATGTAGGCATACAACTGATTAAATTAGTTACCGTAGTATGCACGCTTGCAGTACAGAAAGTATCGCTCGCACCACGCCACTCCTGCTGTTAACACGCGACTTCTTGGGAGCTTACTGGCCTCACTCACAGGAACACAACAACCCTCAGCAAAGTCGTTATTTAGCTGGAATTTGATGCGAGATGAAGGTACAATCTCAGACGAGCTACTTTGATGCGCCCTACCTCTCTTAAAACACCCAGACCAAGACAAACAGACATGTTCATCCACACGAATGTTTGTCCTGTGTGGGAAACCCAACCCTCGGTACCAAAGTAGCGGTACTAACCACTTATTATTCTTCTAATTTCAGAAATTAAATTTCAGATCGGTTCGTCATCGCCTGCCACACCACTGACTTCGCGTGCTTCAAGCGGCAGTACAAGGCCCTCAGGGACGACGCCTTGCTGGGCAACGAGGCCCTCCTCATCAGCTTCTATGAACCCTACTACTTCCAATATGGCGACAGCGGTACCTGCATCAAACTCTCCGGCTTGGAGGAGAGTGAGATGGTTGGCATCAGGTACGAGAAACGACGAGCTCGGTTACGTTACTGTGACACCAACGCTCGTGGGTTCGATTCCCACACAGTTCAAACATTTGTGTGCATGAACATGTCTGTTTGCCTTGATCTATGGGTGCTTTTACGAGAGGTAGGGGGCGCATCCAAGTCAGTCTGAGGTAGTACCTCCAGCTCACAGAAAACCGCAGCCAAATAACAACTCCCTGGAAGGCTTTTATGTTTCTGCGTGTGAGTGAGTTCACCAATAAGCTCCTACAGAGTCGCTGTGCTAGCAGCAGAGGTGGCAGCTTGTATGTCCGACGTTGTATAAAAAAATACGTCGTTGCATGTCAGTCAACTGTATTCGAGTATGTTGACCACGGCCTATCCGAGGATGGGTTTATTTATAGCCTTCGAGAGCAAGTCTTTAGTCCCGGTTCTTGCCCATTGATGTCAGCTCTTAGGCTAATTCAGTGACATTTAGGCGACTTTTTTTTTCGTTGGGATACACAGCCCCACCAATTTTTAAGTGGTTACCGTAGTACATGAACGCTCCCAATACATTAAGTATCACTCGTCACTGCCTCCGCTAACACAACAACTCCACAGGAGCATACGGGTAAACTTACTCGCAGGTCGTTGTTATTTGGCTGCGGTTTTCTATGAAGTGGAGGTGCCTGCCAGGCCTTTCCTTTACCTTTCTTAAAAACACCCAGAGAAAGACTAACAGATATGTCCATGCACACAAATATTTCTCTTATGTGGAAATCGAACCAACAAGCCGTGGACGACTGCCGTTGTACCTCCACGGCCCCGAGGAAAACCCTGACCTTCTTTAGGTTAGGTCACATGTCATTTTAAATATAATTTCTGGGACGTGCTTGTTCACGATCTTTTTCAACAAAACAACCAAGAAATTATATTTCGAACGCCGTGTGACTAAGAAAGGTTTTTTAACACCGATACCCTCTTTCAACTATGATTCAAATTCAATAAACTGCCTATTTCATCCACAGCATGAACTCCAGTAGCGCCTTGCTGTCCTTAATGTTAGAATTACCGCTGAGGGTGCACCAGGTGCAGAATACCACCGTGCTGTGTGCACAGCCCGAACTTGGTAAGTATCGCGTATTGCTCACTTCACACAACCCTATCGGCTACAGTTAATTCAGCCTGGAATATGGCATATTTAAAGCTATTTTAAGAGAAGTAGGGCACATCAGAGCAGCCTGACTGAGGAAGTGACTCCACCTGACAGAAGACCGCAGGCTTATAGTCCACCTGATGTGTAGTAGTTACAATAGTCCACGGTTGCAACTCAAGTGAAACCGCTCCCGCGTTGCCACCTCCGTTGCTAACACATAACTTCTCTGGAATTCACTAGTAGTCTGTCACTTATAAGATATAAGTATTATATTGAGAGATAGGGTTCATCAAATCTGCCCATTTAAGCCAGTACCCCCATCTTACAAAAAACCGCAGCCAAATAACAATTCCCTGGAGGGTTGACGTGTTCTTGCGAGGGAGTAAAGTTACCAGTAAAACTAGGATTTGCTGTGTTAGCAGCAGGGAAGGCGATTTAGGCGAATTATACAACGTCGGCGTCGGTAGGCATACAAGTATACGATCCACCTGATGTAAAGCAGTTACCGTAACCTATGAACGCTTGGAACACATTAAGTATCACTCGCGCGTTGCTACCCCTGCACAGAAACACAAAACCCTTTTCTGCGAGGTGGATGCACCACTCTTAAAAACACCCAAAACCAAGACAAACAGAAATGTACATACAAAAATGTTTGTCCTGTGTGGGAATCGAACCGACGAATACCGGTGTCAAAGTAGCGTTACTAACCACTGCGTCACCGAGCTTGTCAAAACTTCTTGACATCACTTACATCCTATGTACAAGATCTTGAACTTTGACTAGTGCACGCGAGTATGCTACACTCCATTCCAATTACCAAGTCCTATAACCACTCTTCAAACAGGCATACTCTGCATGTTTTACATGTATGTACATAAATAGTCTATGGACATAGTAGTTATTCACGATTTATTTATTTTTTATACAACGTCGGGAGGCATACAAGCATACGGCCCACCTGATGTAAAGTTACCCTATAAATGCTTACTCTGCTGCTAACTCAGCAACTCCATAGGAGCTTACTGGTAACCTCACTCACACGCCCTCCCTCCCTCCAGGGAGTTGTTATTTGGCTGCGGTTGCCTGTGAGGTGAAGGCACTTCCCCAGACGGGCTGCTTTGATGCGCCCTACCTCTCTTAAATCTTATTGAGAATTTTCGTTTATGCCATTCATTATGCCGTGAGATTAATAGGCGAAAGTAAACACAAAAACAGTAAGAATGGCGGATATAATCCGGACAAATCCGAAAGTTGTTAATTCTTCATACATCGTATGTATAACGGTTCACGTTTATTGGGAAATATAATAACGCGTTCCTATTTCGAGATTCACAACATTTTAAGATCTTTTAAAGTATCAACAATTACAAAACTTAACAAAATATATATTATACGTAGTATTCAAATTATTATCTATAACTATAACTTCACGCCAAATCCCTTACGGGGTAGGCAGAGAGAACTGAGCGCCACGCGACTCTATCCTTACCATACCTCACTCGCTTCTTTAACATTCATTGCTCTTTTCATGCTTCTTTTCAAATTATTATGTTGTGTAAAAATGTCTGAAATTGTTTTAGTAATTCTACATACATAGATACTTGTAATATCATCACACTTGTCTCCCAGTGGGGTAGGCAGAGACCGTGGAACGGCATGTTCACCGATCCAAACATACCTCTCTCGCCTGTTCCACGCTCATCAACCTCTTCTTGGATGCTCTTTGGTTTCCGGTGCTTTTCACTTGGCCCTTTTTAAGTACATCAGTTGATTGATCCATATATGTGCGTGTAGGGCGGCCCCTGCCGATATCTCCACTCACTTTTGCTCGATGTACTTCTTTCGTAATTCTTTTGTCATCCATTCTTCGCAATTCTAGTGGTAAATCTATAATATTTATTTACATCCAACTTTTAACTGTTGTTAACTAAACATATTGTGTTCAATGAAAATATATTTCGTGATAAAGGCGACTCTTTAAATAACCTATTAATTGGTTTGTTTACATTTTGTCTCAAGCACAAATGTGTACGCTATAGTTGCAGAGTGTATTTGCGCGGTAGTCCTTTTACACCATAGTCTGTAAAAGAGGTTTAACCCGCCCTTTTATATTACCTCGCGAGTTAGTAATGCGGCATTAGGTTGCGTGTAATACTTGTAAAAGACGTACATTGCACTGCGAAGGCCCATAAAATCATTTCGGTTCATAAACCCGAGGGCGGAGCGCCGCGACGCACCTACCATAAACTTCGCTTATTGCTTAGTACCTTCGAAATACTTGACGTTTATTGTTATCTTCCAGAATTGTAACAGAAAGTAAAATTTTATATTTAAATTTCTTTTTTTCTTGGCCAAATTACACAGCGCCATCTAGCCCCAAACTAAACATACCTTGTTCTACAAGACAACTGATAAACATACGTAAATATCTTTTTTTTCGTAAATACATACTTATAATACTCGTACATATACCGAGATAAACAGACATGTTCATGCACACAAATGTTAGCCTTGTATGGGAATCGAATCCACGACCCTTGATGCTGAAAGGCATCGGCTAGCCATTCCATCACTGCACTCATTAACATATAAAATATGTGTGAATGTATGTTCCATATGGACTTGGTGGACGTTCCATTTTGATGAAACTTTCAGGCAATTTTCAGATTAGCCCAGAGGGCGATCGGGATATTTTAGCAGCGGGGGTAGTGTGCGATACTCCTTATATTGCAAGCGTTCATAGGCTACGGTAACCAATTTATATCAGTTACGACGTTAACCTCCCGGTGTGATATACAAAAAATACAAAGTGTTTACACTTAAAATGGAATGGCTGCAACTTGACCATAGGCCCTCAGTATTTGAATAGTGTAACAATTAAAAGTGCCTGAAATGCGAAAAAAAATTAAATTCTAGTACATACAGATATCTACCTAATTTCATACTGTTAATTTAGACATTTTATTTATTTTCAGCATTTAAATCAGTGAAGAAAGCTATTGGCAAAGGTAAGTTTTTCTAATGACTGCAGACAGACTGCAAATAAATATAAACAAAAAAAATAACGATTGCAAATAAATAATTTAAAAAAAAATTCAATCATTCACGAGAAATATTTTTTTTTATATAAAGTGTCTTGACAAAATATTTTTTTTACAATAAAAATAGAACCAGCCTATTGACCGATCGGTCCCAAGTTCGAATTCTCTCTTAATGTGAACCACTAAAGTCAAAGTCAAAGTCAAAATCTTTTTATTCCGTAAAAATGGCTACATTTGTTTGGAATCGTCACATTTTTTTCCCCTACCGTGCAGTTTATGACTAGGTGAGCACTGATAAAAATACTGCCAAAAAACTCAGGCATCCCTCTTTTGGTATCCAAACAAATTTACATATTTTATTAATTACATTATAATTGGATCGACTCACTCCCAGGCATTTTTATCATTAATATAGTCAGATACTTTATAATATGCCCTGCTACACAATTTGGCTTTAATAGTAGTTTTAAATTTGTTAATTGACAATTCTCTTATATTGCTGGGAAGTTTGTTATAGAACCGTATACATTGCCCCATAAAAGAATTACTTATTTTGTGGAGACGGCTTGCATGTAAGACAAGATTATGCTTATATCTAGTATTTATGCTATGAGTATCACTCTTTTTACAAAATGAGTCTATGTTTTTGTGGACATACAAAAGATTTTCATAGATATATTGCGATGCGACTGTTAAAATATTTATTTCTTTGAATTTTTCTCTAAGGCTCTCACGGGGACCAAGTTTGTAGATAGCTCTTATGGCTCTCTTTTGCAATAAAAAGATGGTGTTAATGTCCGCGGAGTTACCCCAGAGAAGAATTCCATATGACATAATACTATGAAAGTAGCTGAAATAAACTATTCTAGCCGTATCAATATCTAGTTCGTGTATACGGCATTATACACATATTTGCAATTATTATTTGTTTGGCGGTGACAGAAAACATCGTGAGGTAACCGGTCATTATATTCCGAAAGACATGTGCCTTAACTCGAGAAAGATCTGGATATACATCTGGGTCGTGGAAGTCTGACAGCCGTCGCTCCATGTCAAAATCAGTGTCTTCGCCAAATCCTTGGGTTTAGGTTGTGGACACCTTCAATTGTAATGGTTTGGGAACTTAGATTACATTAGGGAGAAGAAGATAAACGAAACTATTTGTCCCTTCATTTTTACCACATCCATAATCTCTGGATATTCGATCCTTTATCCATGGTACGGTTTCCTGAAACGCCGGCAACGTACTGACAGATTCTCAAATCCAGGACGAATGGACACCAAGTGTCCAAGGGCAACGGCCCACCTGATGTTAAGCGGCTACCGTAGCCAATAAACGCTTGCACGACATTAAGTATCACTCGCGCGATGCGTCCTCTGCTGCTAACATAGCACAGCAACTTCTTAAGAGCTTACTGGTGACCTCAATCACTCGCAGGAATACAACAACCTTTCATGGAGTTGTTATTTTGGCTGCGGTTTTCTGTGAGGTATTTTCCCAAACGGGCTTCTTTGATGCGCTCTACCTCTCTTACCAAGACCTGTACACAAATGTTTATTCTGTGTGGGAATCGAACCCACCAGTGTTGGAGTCAAAGTAGCGTTACTAACCACTGTGCCACCGTGCTCGTCGTTTTGTGCCTTCATAATGGCATTACCAGGTAAACAAACAAACATGTCACGCGATGGTATGTGGCACAGCGACTTCTTAGGAGCTTACTGGTGATCTCACACACACGCAGGAACACAACAACCATCTACGGAGTTGTTATTTGGGGGCGGCTTTGTGTGAGGTGGAGGTACTTCCCCAGACGGACTGCTTTGATGCGTCCTACCTCTAAAGTCAAAGTCAAAGTCAAAATCTTTTTATTCCGTAAAAATGGCTACATTTGTTTGGAATCGTCACAATTTTTTTCCCTACAGTTCATGACTAGGGGAGATAAAAATACTGCCAAAAAACACAGGCATCCCCCTTTTGGTATCCAAACAAATTTATTAATTACATTATAATTCGATCGACTCAATCCCAGGCATTTTTATCATTAATATAGTCAGATACTTTATAATATGCCCTGCTACACAATTTGGCTTTAATAGTAGTTTTAAATTTGTTTATTGACAATTCTCTTATATTGCTGGGAAGTTTGTTGTAGAACCGTATACATTGCCCCATAAAAGAATTACTTATTTTGTGGAGACGGCTTGCATGTAACACAAGATTATGCTTATATCTAGTATTTATGTTATGAGTATCACTCTTTTTACAAAATGAGTCTATGTTTTTATGGACATACAAAAGATTTTCATAGATATATTGCGATGCGACTGTTAGAATATTTATTTCTTTGATTTTTTCTCTAAAGCTCTCCCGGGGACCAAGTTTGTAGCTAGCTCTTATGGCTCTCTCTTAAAACATCCAGACCAAGACAAACAGACGTGGTCATGAACACAAATGTTTGTCCTGGATGGAACCCACGAGCGTTGCTGCTAAAGTCGCGTCATTCACGACTGCGCCACCGAGCTCGTCAAATCGAGTGGTACGTACGAGCCCACAGCAGGACTCGAACCGGAAACTATTCGGTTTATGAGTTAGATTTTTATCCACCAGGCTATCTATATATACAAACAGTATCGTTCTTGATCCCGAGACATATATAAAAAAAAAACTTATTAAAAATAATATCGTTGGTTTCAGAGACATTAAAGAAATTCTCGGGCAATGGTGAGTGAATTGACATTGTATTCATTAAATACCGTCTAGCCTAAGTGACTGTTTATAATCCATTAACGTCAAACTATTCTCATTGTTTGCCACCCGGGGCGTATAATAAACACATCAATCAACTGTTTCGGTAAAAATCGATCGAAATAATTTACCTAACATGTTAGGCCATTACCTAAATAGGTAATGTTGGTTACTTATTTTGCTACAGCTGTAGGTATAACAGGGTACATGGACGTGTGTCAGCCAAGTTCGGTAAAGAAACTGGCGACACTGCAACAAAAACACCAATGCACTTAATACGAACAATTGGAAGCTACTTGTAATTTTGCATGTTTAATAATACCCATATATATATTAGGTATTTGAAATGTTATAAAAATATTTCCTAACTTTTTACATTCACTCATTAAATTACACCGCTTTGAGAATCTTGAAATTTGGTATTAAACCAAACTTTGAGCGTAAAAAATAAATAACAAAAATTTGACATCAAAAATTGACCTGATCTTTTGTATATAATGTACGCCACGGAGACATACGAGGACCACCCGATGTAAAGTGATTATAGTAGCTTACGAACGCTTGCAATACATTAAGTTTCACTGGCGCGATGACCCCGTGCTGTTAACACAGCAACTCATTGGGAGAAAACTAAAAAAAGTTTGTGATGACCCTTATATATTTGTGTCATCTCATCATTAATCTCGCAGTGAACGAGAGCGTGAAACGTGAGCTAAGCTAGGTAAGACAACGTGTACCTGAATGACGAAGGTTTGTATACACACTGCTGGATCTACGAACGTATATATATATCTCCGCTCGATACAGGGTGAACAACGCTCAGTTATTCACTTGTTGTCTCTAGAAACAACAGTCAGTTCGACCTTATAGTGAGTCTGTGCCGCGTTGTCGGTTATTGCTTCTTTTCGATACAACGCCGAGAGGTATAGAGGCAAACAGCTAACTCGATGTGAGTAGTTACCGTAGCCTATGACCACTTGCAACACAAGAAATATAGATCGCGCGTAGACAGCGTTGCTAACGAAGACACTTTTCAGGAGCTTATTGGTAACCTCAGTCAATCGCAGGAACGTAACGATTCTCCAGAGAGTTGTTATTTGCGTGCGGAATTTTGTGAAGTCGATGTATACTACCTAGACAAGCTATATCTTTAAAGTTTCATTTGTAAATTAGCAGGGTTCTAACAATTCTTGTTGAAACTATAATTTAAGAAAGCACTGAGGAACTTGGCCCTTTTATAGGTATACACTTAACGTAATGAAAAAGGACATAATTATTCAAATTTATTCCATTCCCATTAGGAATTCGCTGGACGTACTCAACAGGATTCACATAAATAAACAAAATAAACAATCTTTGTTTATGGTAGTCAATCATCATTTGGATTTAATCGATTCAAGCCCAGTGATAGTCCAGTGGATACGGAACCGGTCTATTGATCAACAGGTCTCCGGTTCAAATCCTGCACCACTAAATTCGTGTTTTCAGATCCGAGCGTTCAAGAAATATTATTTCGAAAGATGTGCGACCCAACGTGAGAGAGGTCTCGTGTTGCTTTTGGTTTGTTGACGTCTGACGGCAGTTGCTCCATGTTAAAATCTGTATCTTCGCCAATTCCTTAGTCTTGGGCCGCGGATCCCGCTTATCCTAATGGATTCGAAAACGGGACAACGCATCTTATCTTCCAGACTCTTGTCTGGAAGATAAGATGAGCACCAAGTAAAAGAGGCTATAAACTCTTGAGGAGTAGGAGAGATAGCAAACGGGGCTGGCATAACGTAAGCTCTCCTATCTTCTATGCTAGCGTAACCGCTTCACATTTGGCAGTGTTTATGTTTGTTTGTTTACTTAATATAAAAGAGCTAGGTGGCTCAGTCGTGAAATACGCGACTTTGACACCAACGCTAGTGGATTCGATTCCCACACAAGACAAACATTTGTGTGCATGAACATGTCTGTTTGTCTTGGTCTGAATGTTTTAGGAAAGGTAGGTCGCATCAAGGAGGTGCTGTGTAAGCAGCAGAGGAGGCATCGCGCGAGTGATTCTCAATATATTACACGCGTTAATAGGCTACGGTAGCTGCTTTACATCAGGTGGACCGTATGCTTGCATGACTCCCTACGTTGTATAAAAAAAAGCATTTATAATGGCCACTTGTATTTCCAGCGACTATCCAAGTTACGTTTCCATATGAGTTCCGAAAGAAGAAAGGTGACATTTACATGACCCTCGGAGAGGAGGACCTCGACGTGATACTGGACATACCGGAGATCACGGAATATGACAGGAATAATACACACGATGGTAAGTACGTTTAACTTTAAGGGGCTCCCTACAATCCCACCAGCGCCACTCAAGTTAAAACTGAACACATAACAGCACATTTTGATGTTTAGTTACGTGTATCGTGAACATGGCCGTGAGTTTTACGTGATTACGTCTTCGTAACGGTAAACGGAAGTAAGTTATACTAAAAGGGAATTATATGACGCAGCTTAATGATCTCAAAACGCCTTTTCCTCCGCCGTGCGAACGTCACAGTCCTCACTCAACGTAACGAATTCTTTGATTCTTTAGCTATCAAGTGGTGAAAATCTTGGATGTAAGCGATAGATATGTAGGTACATCAGTTTTAAATTGCCTTCCACAAAAGCAAATTTAAAGATGTGATTACACTACCGAAAACGATGTAATTTATTTATAACACAGTAGCGGATCCGACAGACGTTGCCTGGTCTGATAATAAAAAACCCTAGAACCTGACTGCAACGCCCACTACCGGGTCCAATTGTGACTCTATACTATCCGGGGACCTCAAATACATACAATATATATGGTGTTCTTAAAGTATATGCCCACATTGAAATGGGAAATAGTATTATGTATGCTGATTATGATAGTAAATATATTTTATGCCCCACGTGTTACAAATTCTTTCATAGAAAAAATAAATCCATCATAAAAAATAGCTATCTGTTGTATGAATCCAACCACCTAGGAAAATACAAGTATGTCACGCGACACGATACGCAGGTGCGCTTAGCGGGTCTTCGTAGAAACGCTAACCGCGCATGCGCCATCCATGTACCCACCGCGCTGCGTAGTAGATGGCGCACGCGTGGTCAGTCTATTCCGAGTGTCGCACACTACACTACTACGCGTGACCGTAATCATGTCTGGACCTTGTTACTCTAATCAGGAGTATCTCCAAATGGTACTTTGTTATCGCGAGTGTGTGAGTAAAATTCGGAATACGAGTCATCACACCATCCTCGGCGCAGTATACAGTTTTCGTGAATATGGCCACGGAGCTGCCGTTTTCAATGTGAGCAATAGTTACGTGTAGTAGTTACTTAGCGATGAAGGGCTACATCCATACCACTTCATAATCCTCGGGTAGTGCGGCCCGATCATTTCCAACGCAGATTTCAGCGTGAACGTGTGGGCAGGTATACCTACTCGGTGAAAGTGTTAGGACCCAGTTCTTTTAGAGAGACGTCGTGTCGTGTCGTGTGAGTGAGTGTCGTGATTGTGATGTGTAAATAACTAGTAAATAAACTGATGACCTTTTAAACACGCTAGTTAATGTAACAAACGTTATCCGATAGCTTTTTATTTTTTAAGAAAAGTGGATCAGCTGTTAAATCCCGTAAGTGTTTTAAATTTCCATTTTTATTTATCTAGATAGGTAGCTAACAGCGCTACTGTACCGGCGGTAACTAAGTAGGTACTCACCGAATATCACATAAGCGAGACCCCTGGTGTTAAAAATGTCCAAATGCTACGATAACTGTTTACCTAAAGGAAGGACCTAAGCTTGTTTGCCACCTTAGTGGTGTAAGTGTACCTTTTCCTATATCGAACCTCGTATACAATTACCAACAATATCATTTTTTTTATCGTTCCCATAAACAAACTTAGAATAATATTCTAAGTAAACAAACCACTCAAAGTGAAATACGAGTAACTACCTAATTCGTTGAAAATGTATCTAAGTGTAAACTAATCAGACTTAGTGATGAATGTTTGTTATCTCGTATGAAGCAAATCAGCTGTTTCATACTTTGGATCAGGCGCATCTTTTTTTTTACTACGTCGGGAGACAAATAAACATACGGCCCACTTGATGTAAAGTGGTTACCGTAGCCTATGAACGCTCGCACTAAGTTTATCGCACGCGGGTTGCCACCCCCGTTGCTCACACAACAACTCCTCTCACTGCTTTCTGGTAACATCACTCACTCACATCACATCAACAACCCTCCACCCAGTAAGTTGTTATTTTGCTGCTGTTTTCTGTGAGATAGAGGTACTTCCCCTATCGGACTGCTTTGATGCGCCCTACCTACCTATGTAAAAAACATTGTTAGGTGATGTATCAGCTGGTATAGTCACAGCCGTCATAGGTATTTCTTTTTTGTATACAACGTTGGGAGGCGTACGGTCGACCTGATGTAAAGTGGTTACCGTAGCCTATAAACGCTTGCAACACAGAAAGTATCGCTTGCGCGTTGCCACCCCCGCTACTGATACAGAAACTCTTCAGGAGCTCACTCGTAACCTTACTCACTCGCAGAAATAGTTGTTCTTTGGCTGCAGTTTTCTGTGAGGTGAAGGTACTTCTCCAGACGGGCTGCTTTGACGCGTCCTACCTCTCTTAACTGAGCTTTACGACTGGCAACTGTCAGGCTGGCAACTCGACACAGGCTGTGGTCGTCGCTGTGTAAATGGCGAATTCGATTAGACCCGCGACTCGTGCATCGACCCCGTCAAACTGAATTATTAACAACTGATGATTCATCATCATCATCGGGGCAATCATTATGCACCATGAACCAAGTAGGCACTTTATTTATTTGATTTCTCAAACTTTTTTAACGATGCCGGGACACAAAGTTTCTTGTCTATCGTAACAAATAAACGATACTCTTTCTCCCATTGAAGTTCGGGCATATATAAAAAAAAACACCTTATATATACATATATAATATATACAACATACAAAAATTTTCATCAAAAACAATCCCACCGTTTAGGAAGAGTTTAGTACACACGTACTGAAGAATTATATATATAAAATTAAATATAGTAAATTGTAGGAAAAATGCTAAAAACTTTTCTTTCCAAAGGGTTCACGATACTACATTTCATTACGTTAATAATTGTCAAAAAAATCCTTAAAATACAATTAAATTTAATGTCTCCATATGTTTTTTGGAGAAATTTTAAATTCCGAAAGTCTGAAATGAATGAATTTATTTTTCAGTGCAAACGGTGATGTTATCGGAGTGGGCATATGAAGTTGTGCAACACATAAACGCTGCCCAGGACTTCGTTCTGCCCTACACGAACAATCTCCGAACGCTCGCCGAACGAATTCCAATACACAGGTAATAAAATAATAAGAACGAGCCTACCAGATATGACCACAGTTGCGTTTTCTCTTTGCAGGATTAGTAATAGCAACAGCAAAGAATGGCAACGACAAAAAAAAATACAGTAGCGGGCATACAACTATGGACTACCTTGGAGCTGACAACGAAATTCACCAGACGTCCCGACGACGACGACACGACTCACGACTGTATTACGAGGAGTCCCAAGACTAATTTAATTCGCCCTCTCACAACTATATTAATCAGACGTCTCACCAACTACATTACTCACAAGTCCCACAATTAATTTAATTCGACGTCCCACATTACATATTAATCACAAGTCCCACAACTATTTACCGCCTGCGTTGCATAGATAGTTTCATGAAAAATTTGCATAAAACATATTCAAATTATTTAAGTTAAAATTCGGTCATAGATTGCCTTTTAGCGGACTTTGTCATAAATTTCACACAGCCTACTACATATACATACATATATATATATATATATATATACATATATATATATATATATACATATATATACATATATATATACATATATATATATATATATATATATATATATATATATATATATATATATATATGTATGTATATATATATACTAAATAGAATTACTCATCAGTAGTTATTACAATAAATACTACTCAAAAGATACTACGCCGACGAGCTACGAGTACGACGAGCCAACGCTTGTGGGTTCGATTCTCACACAAAACAAACACTTGTGTGCATGCACATGTCTGTTTGTCTCTGTCTGGATGTTTTAAGAGAGATAGAGCAGCAAAGGCTACGGTAACTGCTTTACATCAGGTGAACCGTATGCTTGTATGACTCCCGGCGTTATTTATATATTATATAGGATTAAAAAAATATACTATGTAAAGAAATATCAAAATGGCTCTTTTTGTTGCAACCAACGCAACGGGTAATTGAAGTTAGCAATGTCTTCTACTCGTGAGTTACAAATTGTTTTCCTCGTGTGTGCGAGAAAAATAACGCAAAACAAATATTCTGTATAAAACACATTCATTTATTTACCAGAGGCAGACTTTGTACAAAAGTACACCTATTTCTACCGCCAAGCAGCTATATGTATACAGCTGTGTTTCGGTTTGAAGGGTGAGATATGGCAGAGAAATTACTGTGTACTGTGACGAAACAGCCTTAGGTCACAAGATTGGCAGCGCGCGAGTAACATCCCCGTGGTGTTGCAAGCGTCAATAGGCTGCGGTGATCGCTTACCATCTAATGCAGGTTCGAACTCATGCTCGTTTGCCAATATAGCTGTATAAAGTCGTAAAATGTCGAATCAATGACTTCAAATATAAAACAGCAATGAACATCATTTGGCCGTAATACGTTGTAAAGGAAGTCTCGAGTACCATTTTGACGCAATCGATGCGCGGCCCCATCACCCACAACGGACGGCTGCGGTTGACAGGCGTGAGGGGGTTTTCAGAGGGTAGAAGGCGAAAGAGTGTCTATTCTACCTGACTATTAATTCATTACTTTAATTATCTTTAAAGATTTATTTTCTCAAAATAATTACAATTGGCGAGATCGGTGGCACAGTGGTTAGTGACGCAACTTTGACACCAACGCTCGTGGGCTCCCACAAAGGACAAACGTTTGTGTTTTTGTGTGGATGTCTGTTCGTCTTGGTCTGGCGGTTTTCTATGTATGTCTGGTTTACGATAAAACTTAGGCTTGTCAGAGGAGAAGATATGATTTATTTTGAAGAAAATTAGTAACGAATTATATATTTCTAATTATTAAAAATTTATTAAGAAACTTTAGCATAACACCATATTTACGGAAATGTCACAAGTGGGCTTACTTAACATGTGCTGAATCATTTCCAGTCATCTTTGGCAATATCCAAATATTCCTCGATTCTATAATATACCCTATAAAGGGTGTTTTTGATATATGTATGTATATCTTCACGCCAAGTCCCTTGCGGGGTAGGCAGAGAGCACCGAGCGCCATAAGACGCGGTCCTTAAATACTTCACTCCCTTCTGTGACATTCATAGTTCTTTTCATGCACGCTCGCCGGTTCCTGGGGATCCTGACATCACCTTCTGATAAAACATTTTATGTATTTTTGTGCCTTTTAAACACATTGTCATAAAAGGAAATAACAGTTTCAGGCAATTTATATTAGAATCGAATACAATTTACAATAAAAGATTTACCAGTCTTAGCGATCTGATGTAGGTACCGGCATGCGTAACTTATTTCTGCTTCTAAAATTTCCACTGAATTTTGAAAACAATTTTATATTTTACGAACATAGGTACCACTTAGACGGGTTATTTAATATAGAATAATAATTTTTAAACTTAGTATTTAATATGAATACTTTAATTAAATGTAGATTTTCCTCTCATTCGCAGACTCCTGCTGCTGTATCCAGAAGAAGAGTACGACGATTTGAACTTTTCGTACACCGAGACTGAATATTTTCAATAAAATGAACGAACGAAATCATCTTTATTCCGCTACATCCTTGTTTGGTTACATATTCCATTTGTAAGAAATTGGTCCCAACGCCAGATTAATAAATAGCCAGACTTTCTGGACTTCTTTCTCCTATTATCTATTTCTCCATAACTTCATACAACATACTTTGCGGGGTAGGCAGAGAATACTGTAGGCCAATTCTGCTAAATAACTGCACTGCTGAACTGCACTGCACTGCACTGTTGGAGTGTGTCAAAGTGTTTACATTTTGACGTTTCGTTATTCTGTTAAGCGATCTGACAGCAGCTGCGTTGCAGCAACGCTGCAGTAAATGACACGCTATTCTGTTAAAACACCTGCACTGCGCCTGCACGTTTCCTGCAATATAATCGTATTCTGTTACATTGTTTTGTCATTTGTATAGCGATGACAGAAGTTTTGAAGGAATTTATGTACAGTTTTCCTAACGATAGTCTCAAGCAACTTTTGAGAAGAGAAATTAATATTCTGAAGTGGTGATTTATATAATAAATATATAATAATAAATAAAATATTTGTTTTGTTTTGGGAAATGTTTGTAGGAATATATGATTAGGTAAAGCTTCTTTTCAGAAATACCTCTACGCCGGCAATCAAGGGTAATGGGGCTTGACACTAAAGGAGTCAATATTAAGTAAAAATCCAATTTATTAGATTGAAATATGGGAACACGACAGGTGTTAAGTAGTTCATTCGCAGGATACGCACAGTTGCAGCGTAATTGCAGTGCAAGAAATTTTTGTAGAATACACGTATTGGCACTGCACTACTCCTGCACGACTCAAATGACAAGCGTAAACGTGCAGTTGCAGTTATTTTGCAAAATTGGCGTACTGAGCGTCACATAACTCCATACACACCTCACTCGTAGCTCATGCATTTCATACACGCTTACTCTTGGGCTCATGACACTATTTGACACCAACGCTAGTGGGTTCGATTCCCACACAGGACTGACATTTGTGTGCATGAACATGTCTGTTTGTCTTGGTCTTTTTAGATAGGCTCACAGAAAACCGCAGCCAAATAACTCTGTGGAGGGTTGTTGTATTCCTGCATGTGAATGAGGTTACCAGTAAGCTACTAAGGCGTTGCTGTGTTAGCAGCAGCAGAGGTCGCATTGCGCGAATGATACTTAATGTATTACAAGCCTTCATAGGTTACGGCAATGGCCTAACATGAGGTGGGCCGTATTCTTGTAGAATCAAAGCAGTCTCGTCTGGCGAAGTACCTCCACCTCACAGAAAAGGCAGCCAAGTAACGTAGCCAGTTAGCGTTTCGGGCCAGCATGGTACCGTCAACTGACAGGACACTGTAGTCCTTTGTCAGTTGCCGCTGCAATTTGAGCTCCTCTTTTCGCTTATTAACAGGCGAAGCGGAGCCACTATGCTGAGCCAATATGAAAAAGTCAAATAACAACTCCCTCGAGGGTTGTTATGTTCCTGCATGTAAGTGAGGTCACCAGTAAAAGCTCCTAAGGAGTTGCTGTGTTAGTAATAGAGGTGGCATCGCGTGTTGCAAGTGTTTATAGACTACGATAACCGTTTTACATCAGGTGGGCCGTATGCTTGCATGTCTCCCAACGCTGTAAAAAAAATACTGGCTAAGTGCCTACTTACAGAAGATCACAGGCAATTAACATCTCCTTAAGGAGATGTTTTTTCTGTCAGTAAAGTGACCGTAAAATCCTGACAGGAGCAGCAACTCCATTGGTGGGTGTTCGAAGACTGCACCTTTAGCTCAGCGGCAACGCGAGCCATGCTCCTTACATTGTCAGTTCTCATAGTTGACGGTTTTACCCTCTAGGGAGTTGTTATTTTGCAGTGGTTTTCTGCGAGGTGAGGTACTTCCCCTGGCGGGCTGCTTTGATGCGCCCTCTCTCAAATAATAAAAAAACGGAAATACAAATGGTGACACTCGTGCATTGCTTGCTCCCTACTGATTCTTCAAATACTCCCTCAAAAATCCAGTCACTTACAGAAACACTACAACTATCCCAATCAGAGATTACCTCTGATAAAAAAACGGGTTGCACTCCGGGAATGCCGGCAGAAGTGACAACTTGAACATTAACGTTATGCATTTTTTGAATATTTTGGAATGGTTAGGGAATAATTTCGCACGAATTGCTTTATTTGTCAGTATAAAAGTACTATCATGTATGTGGTAAAATAGAATATTTATTTATTGCGCTATCGTACACAAACATGATAATTTATATTACATTAATAATTTAACACTTCAGAACTATTACAATTATTTTACATTAAAAAGTTTATCTCTCAGAAAAATCTACTTTCATCCACTTTCATCCATAATTTCAACGACTCTTTCACCATCATCATTACCAGCATCATCATCGCCAATCTCTAAAACTCAAACACACACGCACACTCTCGCAAGCGCCCTGCGCCGCTTAATCAAACAGCGATGTTGATAAACTACGTTGAACGAAACGTGTAAGCACCAACAATTTAATGGCGCTTACAACGTTTTGGTCGCGAGAAAATAACGCCCTATGGACGGTCTAGCGCTTCATGTTTTAATTAGGTAACTAATGTTTTAGCGCTGCAGCGAACTTAAGTTCTAATTATCACCAAAATCTTACGGTCAGGGTCACGTGTCCTGACGCGAGTTTAACATTTTTTACTCATCCAAAAAGTGCACAACACCGCTAAAGAAGTCTTCACTTCAAAAAACCGTACGTCTATTTACACCACATGTATTTTTTTTATTCAACGTCGGGCACCATGCATGCATACGATTCACCTGATGATAAGCGGTTACCGTAGCCTGGAATAGACTGGTAAAGCCACACACTGTCAGGAACATAACAACCAAAGCCAACATGATTTTGTCCTTCCTGGGAGTTGTTATATGGCTACGGTTTTCTTTGAAGTGAAGGTACAACCTTAATCGAGCAGGTTATATGCGCCCTACCTACCTTGGAAAACATTCCGACCAAGATAAACAGACATGTTAATGCACACAGATGCATATACTGTGTGGGAATCGAACCCAGCCTAGATGTTCAAGTAGCATTGCTAACAACTATACCAACGGGCTCGTCAAAAGCTTTGGCTCTGTTCCGAGCAAGTATTCTAAGAAATAATTTCGCAGACGTATGTATATGACGCCAGGCCCCTTGCAGGGTAGCCAAAGTGAACCGAGCGCCATAAGACGCGGTCCTTACACACTTCACTCGCTTCTCTAACATTTATAGCTCTTTTCATGCACCCTCGCCAGTTCCTCCTCGACTCCTCGAGGGCTCCTGACATCATCTTCTGATAAAACACGACCAGTTTGGTCATGGTAGGTTAGTCTTCCTCAGCTCCTACATCCTTCCGCATTGTATGTCTGTTTCGTCATTCTTTCATGCGGAGCATGCCTTCTCTTATTTTAACACCGACACTCTCTTCCAGGCCAACTCTATTTCTTCCATCATCATTACGAACGCGAATACGCATTATTTCGCGGATAATAACAACTTTATAAAAACCGGTTAATTCTGCAAACTGCCCTCCACCGCGCCCCAACAACGTTTTGAACGGCAGTTAGTTTCGAAAAACAATTAAAAAGTGTACGCCTCTACGCTTTAATTTACAAAGAGGATCCGCTTGTGAAGTACACGGTGAAAAACACTGTCGACATACCAGAGTAAGTTGAAACTGCTAGTAAAAGTTCCGTATATTTAAAAATTCTTTTGAGAGAAGCTACTCAGTACTGCCGCTTCAATTATAGTTTACTGTCGCATAAAAGAAACTGTTATAATAACGAACATGTTTAGCCGAGGTTTTCAAAATGTTACACGAGTGTTATATCTGGCTGTATGTCCTTTTCATCATCATCAGGATTTGCGGGGTCGCCCGCAGGGGAAACCAGACCTTTCTTAGGCTTGATCACACGTCTGCCGAAATATAATTTCTTGGACGTGCGAATTTGCTTAGAATGTGTACCTTCACCACCGGGTAAGCGATATTTACATAACTGTGTATAAATCAGAAAATACGAATTTAGTGGTAGTAATGCACACGCTAGGATTCGAACCCGGGACCAGTTGGCCGATAGATCGGTTTGTTATCCACTGGGCAGTGGTTAATATAAATAAATATTGTCGGACAAATTACACAGCGCCATCTAGCCCCAAAGTAAGCGAAGCTTGTGTTATGGGTACTAGACAACTGATAAACATACGTAAATACATGTTTTTTTTGTAAATACATACTAATCATACATAGAAAATACCCAGACCAAGACAAACATATATGTTCATGCACACAAATGTTTGTACTGTGTGGGAATCGAACCCACGAGCGCTGGTGTCAAAGTAGTGTAACAACGCGTTTCACCACTGCGCCACCGAGCTCGTCGTTAATAACGCGACTTTGATACTGACGCTTGTGG
Source organism: Pyralis farinalis (assembly GCA_947507595.1). NCBI lineage: Eukaryota > Metazoa > Arthropoda > Insecta > Lepidoptera > Pyralidae > Pyralis > Pyralis farinalis. The sequence continues at coordinate 33,328,504 of OX382273.1, read as the reverse complement.
GTTTAAGAAACTGTTTTGATGCACCCTACGTGGGCGCATCAAAGCAGCCTGACTGGCGAAGCCCCTCCACTCACTTACAGAAAATCGCCGCCAAATAGCAACTCTTAGGGGGTTGTTGTGTTCCTACGCGTGAGTAAGGTCACCAGTAAGCTCCTACAGAGTTGCTATGTGAACAAAAGCAGTGGCAACGTGCGAGCGCGCTTTCTGAATTGTTCAAGTGTTCATTTTGTAATGAGTATAGAACTCAATAAATACTTAAATTTAGTGAAATGTGACACGTAAACAGTATTGCAACCTTAATGGGTCCGTATTGGCTCACATAACAATCCCATTCCTGTTTTTTTTGTTTTACTACCGATTTGTGTTCATAATAATAACTCTTCATAATTTTTCTCCTCATACTTTTTTTGTTCATTAATTTTTATTACTACCAACGGAACTCATTAAAGAACAATGATCATATTTTTTTATTATAACTGTCATTACGAAGAACATACTTCAACTCATAATGTTGTTTTTCAGAACAGTATCCTTCATAACAGACAATGTTCGGCTCTGGCGCTTCGCCGGCCGCTGTTCGCTTCGCTCGCTCGGCTCGCGCGCTGTAGGCTCGCATTTCAACTTAACACTCCTCGCTTCGCTCGTCGTCGTATCTCTTATTTTTTCTACTACCTTTTATTTTTTCCATTGCAATCCAATGCGGATAAATAACACTAATGATTAAGAAGTATTAGAATGATCAGAATTTTCTATCATCTATAACGTCACGCCAAATTCTTTGCGGGGTAGGCAGAGAACAGAGCGCGACGTGACTCGATTCTTACATACCTCACTCTTTCTTTAACATTCATTGCTCTTCTCATGCACGCTCGCCGGTTTCTAGGGCTCCTGACATCACCTTCTGATAAAACACGACCAATTTGATCATGGTAGGTAAGCCTTGGCCTTCCTCGGCTCCTACATCATTCCACTTTTGCATTAGGATTTTCGATCATTAGTATAAGAAAATCTCCCAAGAAGAAGCTCCCAAGAAGTTGATGTGTTAGCAGCAAAGGTGGTATCGTGCGAGTGGTACTTTTTTTTTATACTACGTCGGGAGGCATAAAAGCATACAGCCCACCTGATGTAAAGCAGGTACCGTAGCCTATTAACGCTTGCGATATATAAGTATCACTCGCGCGATGCATTCTCTGCTGCTTACACAGCAACTCCTTGGGAACTTACTGGTGACCTCACTCACACGCAGGAACACAACAACCCTCTAAGGAGTTATTATTTGGATGCGGTTTTCGGTGAGGTGGAGGTACTTCCCCAGACGGGCTGCTTTAATGCGCCCTATGTCTCCTGCAACTTAATGTATTACAAGCGTTCATAGGCAATGGTCTCTTTACATCCGGCTGGCCGTATGGTTGTATGCCTCCCGACGTTGTAAATTAAAAATATCTTTCTATAATTATACTGCAAGTTCCTGGCGGGGTAGGCAGTGAGTGCTGACCGCCACTCCTGTCTTGATTCATAGCTTCTTTAACATTCAAATAACTTACTCATGCCGGTACATCGGCTTGCTAAGACTGGTAAATTTTATGTTGTAAATTGTATTCGATTCTGTAATAAATAGCCTGAACCAGTTCGGTCCTATTCTGACAATGTCTTCAAAAGGCGCATCAAAATACTCTTTGTGATAGATCTTATTATAGAATCGATAAATATCTGCCTGACAAACATGTCTGGAAATGATTCAACGCAAGTAAATGTTTTTTCATTATTTTATCCCTTGACATTATTATATACTGACATAGATTTATTGTAATATCAATTTTAAAAAAAACCTATATTGGTAAGTTTGCTAGTTGATATTATTAGTCGATACTATTAGATAAGGTGCCGAACCATTACATAAGGGGAACTTTCAAAGTAACACCCATACAAGAGAATGTACGGCCATGTTATGAGAAGACAGGAAGACCACATGATACGAAAGGTTTTGAACATCCCGAGAGAGCCGAGAAAGCGTGGGAGACCCCGACTCACATGGATAACGTCAATAGAAAATTATTTAAAAGTTAATAATATTGACCCAACGACGATCCAGGACCGTGAACTCTGGAGAAAAACGATTAGGAGAGCCGACCCCAAATAAAGATGGGAACAAGGCCGGAAGAAGATGAAGAGAAGGTAAGTTTGCTTGTTAAATGCTGGTAATTCAAAACAGTAAAACGGAAACTATAAGAAATTGATAAAATAAATAGGATTCGATTATTTTACAAATGGCTTGTAACAAAACATGATCAATTCGGTTCTGGTAGATGAATCTTGGCCTTCCTAAGCTTCCTCCCACATTCCCTATCGGTTTCATATCTTCCCTTCTCCATCCGTTCCAAATATTTTAACCTTTATTTTGATAATAAACGAAATGCGCAATTTAAAATCAAACATAAAATATTTTCAATCATTGAGATTTACTTTAACGATGTTTTAGCCGGGTCTTTTACGAGCGCATCATTCATTTTACTGCCCATTATAAACATCCTCTCAAAATGTTATTTTGACGGATATAAACGAAGGAGACATAAAAGCTAGGGCTTCATCATCATCGTCACCCTAGTCCTCATGATTGTCACCATACATACGGAAAACAACTATAAGACTCTCTGTGTACAGCTTGCACAAACTCTTATTTATGGAAGTACGCTTCTCAAACAAGCTACACGCATAAAATATGCATCATTTCGATTCATTCCCATCTGTCAACCTTGCCATCTGGCTAGGGAACAAAAATAATTTAGGTATTGTAATACCATTTTCTATCCTGAGAGAAGTTGGAAGGTGGCATTTAAAATTTCGAACATCTAACTAGGCTGGACGGCTAGATTGGGAGATGGGAATGAGTCATCATTTACATCTATAACTTCACGCCAAATTCCTTGCGGGGTAGACAGGGGATTTGGCGTGAACCGAGCGCCACATGACTCAATCCTTACACACCTAACTCGCTTCCTTAACATTCATTGCTCTTCTCATGCACGCTCGCCGGTTTCTAGGGCTCCTGACATCACCTTCTGGTAGAACACGACCAATTTGATCATGGTAGGTAAGTCCTGGCCTTCCTCGGCTCCTACATCCTTCAACTTTCGCGTGGTATATCTGTTTCGTAATTCTTTCTTCCTGCATTCTTTCTACATCATTTCTAACATTTCAATAACATAGATTCACGATCAAGTACTCGTAGATGGAGCACGCGAATGTGCATGTTCAGCTATGAATGTGAAAGAAGAGACATATGCTCTCTAAGCGTATTTTACCGCCTTTACCATGGCGAGTGCTCTGAAGAACTGTTTTCCCTTATCCCACCCTCACCCTTCCGTCATAGAACCACACGTGCGGGCTTGCGATGTCATAGTTCCACGGTTGAGAATATCTCTTCGCGTACCAAAAAGTTCGGCAACTCCTATCTTTGTCGTACCATTAAAAAGTGGAACGCCTTGCCTGCACATGTGTTCCCTCCTTCCTACAATATGGGATCCTTCAAACGAATCGTGAAGAAGCATTTTGCGGGTCAGCATGGCAGCGTCAACTGACAGGATACGGGATGTAGTATGTTGTCAGTTGCAGTTGCGATTTGGGCTCCTCTTTCGCTTACCATCAGGCAAAGAAGGGCCACTATGCTGAACTACTATAAAAAAAAAAAAGAAGCGAATGAATGTAAGTACCGAGTTATGTGGCGCACGGTCCTCACTACCTACCCCGCAACGACCTTGGCGTGAAGATATAGATAGATATATAGACCATGGGCATCACTCATGCGTTGCAATGCAATTATATGCAAAAATATGCCAAAACCTCTTAACGCCTTTTTCGAAAAACTCCATGCTGTAGCCCCTTAGGATACAGTAAGGAATTTATTATACAGTATAAGCGTTCGCACAACACAACTTCTCTGGAACTTCTTGTGGTTGGGGATCACTAAACACAGTGATTTAAGTACCCTCAATGTTCTGTCACACATGCCCTAGGGCGTCTCGTGTATACTCGTAGCAAATGCAGCGAATGTTTGTTAAAAATGGACACGAGCTGAAGGTACAGGGGGCGCTATCTAGCCTAGAAAAATACGCCCCATTTTTAACGTAATAAGCTTACACCTACCGAGTAATGTTTATTTCATTCTAGAATGCCGTATTGTGTAGCAGTGTAGCGGAGTCTGCATCATAGTTACAACGAGGATTGTAGGAACAAGGATCGAATGAACTATTGAGTGAGGTCACCAGTAAGCTCTCAATGAGTTGCTGTGTAAGCAGCAGAGGAGGCAGCGCGCGAATGTTACTTAATAAATTACAAGCGTTAATAAGCTACGGTACCCGCTTTACATCAGGAGGGCCGTATGCTTGTATGCCTCCCGACGTCGTATATTTAAAAAAAAGAATGAGTAGAAAATATCGGCAGGGGCCGCCCTAGACCTTACATATGGATCAAATAGCTGATATGTTGAAGAGGCGAGACAGGTTTTTTCAGGAACACCGTTCCTATATGAAATCTATATGTTTGTCTGTGAGTTTTTTCGAATATTCGAATTCTGACTTCAGATTCGGATCCAGCATAAAAAAGTAGAATAGGAATGTTCAGGAACACCGTCTCTATCTCCTAAGGAACATGGTCAAAATGACCAACAAATTAAAAAAAAAATTTAATGGATATATAATTGACGAGCCAGGTGTTCCTCTGGCAATGCAAGCTTGCGCATTCTCAACTGGTTTTTAATGATCTGTCAAAATGTCCTCGTCCCGCCTGATGGAAAGCGTCAATGAGAACCAGATGTGAGAACAGCCATCACTGTGATTAAAGCTGTACTGGCTGTCCCCCCATTGAAGGACAATAAGGTATGTTTTGACAGGTGCACCTGGCGATCCATAGTCTCTGCCTACCCCACTGGGAGGTAGGCGTGATAAAATGTATGTAATTATTAATAAATCACACTTTGCCTGTGACATTTACATCCATTAATAATCTAGTAATATTTGTACTAAAGTTACACTGCGATAAAGTTACAGCTCCAAAAGTAACTTTCTTCAAAGTTTATACCGGATTACAGGATTTATGTCCGCACCACACTGGTAGTTTGACATCGAGCTGTATATCACAGCCCGCGGTGCGGGTGAGTGTTCTGGGAACACTCAATCTGATTAGCTACCGGATACCAGCGACTCTATAAAAATGCATGTATGTATGTATATCTTCACGCCAGGTCCCTTGCGGGGTAGGCAGAGAGAACCGAGCGCCATAACACGCTGTCCTTACACACTTCACTCGCTTCTTTCAGATTCATAGCTCTTTTCATGCACGTTCGACGGTTCGTAAGGCCCCTGACATCACCTTCTGATAAAAGACGACCAATAAAAAAAAAATCTATTAAATAAATTTATCTATAAAAATAATATCAACAAATGGGACTTATCAAACAATAATGTTTTCAAATGAACAATAAAGTTTTTGAAATAAAACTTCTTTACGCACGCTTGACTTGGGGAGTAAGCTGGTGAATTCGTGATGAGAGCGTTACGAAAAGTGTGATCGGGCAATGCGAACGGAAGTTGAGAGGGAGATATAAGAGAAGTAAGTGAAGATAGAAAGAGAGTTACGTTTCGTATATTACTGTAGGGGCAAGAGAGAGAGGTGCGAGCACACATTTTCTTTCTCTCATAGCGAGTTTCGTATATCTAAGACACAGTGCAGCCTATTGTCACACTATGGAGCTAAAGAAGTTTTACTTCAGTCAGTGGTCTAAAGCACACTCGTTTTTTTTTAAGTACGAGCGTGTTCCAACCATCTACATGTCACTGAGGCTACCCAATAAGCTTGTTTGCCATTCGATTGGGTTTAAAAAAGGTAAAAAGCATGGTTCGCGGTTTACCACCTCTACTGCTAACACAACGACTAGTCAGGAGCTTACCACACTCGCAGGAACACAACAACTTTGTACTTTGTTTAGCATTGTCTATATATTACACGACATACACTTGCGTCCTTAAAACTTACAAGATTTACATTAGTTAGTACGAATTGTCGTTGACAATTATGAAATTAATATTATTACTATATTATTACCATTATTATTAACTCTTCTCTTTTAATAAAAATAGGAGTCACTATTCATTAATTTCATTTATTATTCACGGATGAATATCATGTTTCGTGTGAATGAAAATAAGAAAAGGCATGCTCCGTTGGTTCGGACATGTAGAAAGAATGCAGGAACAAATATTTACGAAAAATTATACAACGCGAAAGTTGAAGGATGTATGAGGAAGACCAAGACTCACCTACCATGACCAAATTGATTTTATCAGAAGTGTGTTTTATCAGAAGGTGATGTCAGGAAACATATAAACCGGTTTTTTGGTATAGCATAGCTCTTCTCATGTAACCGGGCGTACATGAGAAGAGCTATGCTTGATAAAGATGAGAAGAGAAGAAGAGTGATATGTGTAAGGACAGCGTCAAGTTGCCTTCGATCTTCTTTTTCTAACCCGCAAAGTATTTAGTTATAGATAAATAGATATCATATATTTAGCATCAGATGGTAAGCGGACATCGCAGTCTATTGACGTTCGCAACACCACGTGCACGTTACTCGCACGCTGCCAATCTTGTGACCTAAGGCTGTTTCGTCACAGTACCCAGTAGATTCTCTGCCATATCTCACCCTTCAAACCGGAACACGGCTATATAAATATAGCTGCTTGGCGGTAGAAATAGGTGAGACAGAGGTACCCACGCAGACGACTTTTGTACAAAGTCTCCCTCTGGTAATACGGAGTTTCCACGTACTGGAATACGGATGGCTACCAGTCTAGCAAGCTGTCGACGAGGAGTCGTCACTGATTCGTCCACTACCATACACGTGGCATCGCATTTGTCCATTGACTGAAGTATACGCCGCGCTATATGATAATATGATACAGCTATTACGGTGTAGTGACGCGTGCGCAAAATTAATAATAAATAATAAATATAATAAATATTGTCGGACAAATTACACAGCGCCATCTAGCCCCAAAGTAAGCGAAGCTTGTGTTATGGGTACTAGACAACTGATAAACATACGTAAATACATTTTTTTTTTGTAAACACATACTTATTATACATAGAAAATACCCAGATCAAGACAAACAGACATGTTCATGCACACAAAGGTTTGTATTGTGTGGGAATCGAACCCACGAGCGTTGGTGTCAAAGTAGCGTAACAGCGCGTTCCACCACTGCGCCACCGAGCTCGTCGTTTTAATTTTAATTATAAAGCGTATTGAAGTGAGTAATGTGGTACGTTATATATTCACTTTAGTATGTTTAATGTCAATCTAAAATTATGTAATGTTATGCATATTAACTGTACAAAATTATTTCGAAGTTTCACATCTGCCAGGTAACGACGTCCCGTGACGTCTCCTTACAGGAACACCGTTCCTCTATGAAATGTATATGACTAATGAATGTTAGTCTGTGCGTTTCCCTGTGTGTGCGTTTTTTTCGAATATTCGAATTTTGACTTCAGATTCGGATTCAGCATAAAAAAGTAGAATAGAAATGTTCAGGAACACCGTTCCCATCTCTTAAGGAACATGGTCAAAATGGCCGACGAGTTTAAAAAAAAGAAATTTGAATTGTTATATATATGACGAGCCAGGTGTTCCTCTGGCAATGCAAGCTTGCGCATTCTCAACTGGTTTTTTCTATAATATTTAATTTATCTATGTTTCCTTCACTTTACACTTTCAATACTATGATCAATCCGGAAACATACAGAAAAAAATACCAGGCGACGTCAACCGAACCTAAACAGTGTTCCCGCCAGAATACTTAATCACAGTTTTATTAACTCGAGACTAGTTTCTATGAAAGACGTCTACCCGTGATGTGTTATGAAAGCCTCGAGTTTTGTAGAACATAAATTCACCTTAACGGAGGTTTAACTAAGCGTCTGGTAGCGCCCGCGCGAAATATATATGAGCTGTGGTGCACAGAGCACACCTCTCGTCACATTGTTGCCGTTAAGTAAGTGAGCGCACGTGATGGTCGACGGGCTCCCGGTTATCTAACAACACGGCTAAAATATTACGCAGTACCTTGACTTTTTATACTTTTGTTCAAAAATTTTAATTATTTAACATGCAATAAGGATTTTGATTACACTCTATGAAATAAAAAATAAACGGTGAAGTGTGATTGAGGGTTGTGTCGTTACTTCTGCATAGCAAAGTTTGATTGTAAAGGATTTTTAGCATCAATCGAAGTCTATCTCAGGATAATCTTAATTACCTCGAGTACATCCAACCTATGGAGAGCATGTTGACCCGTCATCTGTCTCTCGGTCTGGACTGTTTTCGATAGATCTATCTATAACTTCACGCCAAATCCCTGGCGGCGTAGGAAGAGAGAAATGAGCACCACGTGACTCGATCCTTGCACACCTCGTTTCTTTAACATTCATTGCTCTTCTCATGCACTTATCTCATCACCGGTTTCTAAGGTTTTCGATAAATGACTGTCGATAAACAAAGAGCGAGAAAGGAAATACATCCACTCACAAAAAATTGGAACCTAATAACAGTTACTTGAAGTGTTGTTGTGTTCCTACCGGGGTGAGTGAGATTATCAGTAAGCTTTTGAGGAGTTGCAGAGGTGATAGCAGCGCGTGAGGAATTGTACATACTTTTTGAACTGCATGCTTTCATAGACTAAGATAATCACTTTACATCAAATCGACTGTATGTTCATACGCCTTACGATATTCTTATATAAAAAAAAATGTAGTAGTTGATGATATTTTGACGGTTTTCTTGCATTGTACCTATTTGCATTGTATATATTGATTTGTATAATAATTTTTATTGTTTTTTGATTCTAACACTTCATATTATTACATTGCTACGGATCCTCGAATCCCTTTAAGCCTACACATTTTTTTTTATCAAAATCGGTTCACCCGTTGCACATCTTTCGCGCTCTTTCACATTTGTCCTCGGACATTTCACGACTTATTTTAGTTAACACTCAGTGCGATAGTTGACGGCCCAAGACAAAACGTTAATTGTTTTGAGTAGTGCTTGCTTTGATCGCGTTTTTCTAATTATGTTGGTATTTCGACTTTTTATTTGAATACAATATCATATGCCAAATATCTATACATATATTAAACACCTTTATACGTGTACATACATATCAGAAGTTCAAATTATATATCTATTCGTGCACATTGTTTATAGCGACTATCGGATAGCGACCGAGGTTAAAGGGTCCTTTCAATGTCGTTATGTCTGGTTTTTGACTTTTTTTTAATACTACGTCGGGAGACATACAAGCATACGGTCCGCCTGATGTAAAGCGGTTACCGTAGCCTATTAACGCTTGCGATATATTAAGTATCACTCACGCGATACCTCCTCCGCTGCTTACACAGCAGCTCCTTGGGAGCTTACTGGTGACCTCACTCACACGCAGGAACACAACAACCCTATAATGAGTTGTTATTTGGCTGCGGTTTTCTGTGAAGTCATGGTGCTTTGATGCACTCTACCGCTCCTAAAAATATATATAGAACACATTTCAGACAATATTAAACTACTGTTTGAATATTTTTCACGTCACATCACTAGCATTTTACCTCATCCTTTTTATTTTACAAACGGAGGTTTAAACCCGAGATAGACCGATGGAGTGCTCGCTGTGTTTACATGAGGTTTTAATTATAAACTTCATTAAACACAGCACAGATTTATTAGGCGAAAGTTGAGAGTTTAATTTTTACATTATATGTAAAAATTAAAAAAGTACCTTTATAATACTTACGATCTATGTATATCTACATACAACATCTCTAGAGGGGTAGGCAGAGACAAAATAGTCACCATAAGACGCGATCCTTACCCATCTCAACTGATTCTTTAACATACATAAACTTATACATTTTGACGAGCTCGGTAGTGCAGTGGTGAAACGCGGTGTTACGCTACGTTGACGCTCGTGGGTTCGATTCCCACGCAGGACAAACAATTGTGTGCATGAACATGTCTGTTTGTATTGGTCTGGGTGTTTTTAAGAGAGGTAGGGCGCATCAAAGTAGCCACCCGACTGATGAGGTGCTTTAACCACACAGAAAACCGCAGGCAAATAACAACTCCCTGGAAGGTTGTTGTGTTCCTGCGTGTGAGTGAGGTCTCCAGTAAGCTCCTAAGGAGTTGCTGTGTTTACAGCAGAGGTGGATCGCGCGAGTAAAACTTAAAGTATTGCAAGCGTTTATAGGCTACGGTAACCGCTTTACGTCAGGTGGGCCGTATGTTTGTATATCTCCCGACGTTGTATAAAAAGAAAACATAGACCTTTTCATGTATACCTACTAGCCGGTTCATAGACCTTCACACCAGGTCCCTTGCGGGGTAGGCAGAGATAACCGCTCGCCATAACACGCTGTCCTTACACACACTTCTTCTTTATTTTGCGCAACGCTCCCATCTCGACTGCATTTATTCTACTTTTATGCTCTCCCTGCCATACCCATAGGCAAGTTTATATATCCTACTAATATTATAAATGTGAATGTCAGTTTTTTTGTTACGCTTTCACGCGAGATCTACTGAACCAATCATCATGAAACTTTGTACACATATTCTTGGAGGTATCAGAAGTAAAATAGGATGACGAGCTCGGTGGCGCAGTGGTGAAACGCGCTGTTACGCTACTTTGACACCAACGCTCGTGGGTTCGATTCCCACACAGGAAAAACATTTGTGTGCATGAACATGTCTGTTTGTCTTGGTCTGGGTATTTTCTATATATAATAAGTGTATTAAAAAAAAAAAAAAAATGTATTTACGTATGTTTATCAGTTGTCTAGTACCCATAACACAAGCTTCGCTTACTTTGGGGCTAGATGGCGCTGTGTACCTAATTTGTCCGACAATATTTATTTATTTATACTTTTTATTTAAAAAAAAATATATTTTTTATCAATGCGAGCGAAGCCGCGGGTAAAAGCTAGTAGACAATATATGCAAGTTGTACAGTTAATAAGTATATGTACGAGTAACAATGAGTGATGAACCTATCAACATAGTTTGAAACAATTATCAACAGATGCCTTCTCGAGTTTAAAACAATTTCAATCAGAGACAGCAGTCTCAGCTCTGCCGGATGCTGTTCCACTTGACGAGGGAACAACTGTTCGTCATTAAAGATTGTTCTGCTCGTGATGTCACCTGTCAAACCTTGTATGTCATTATTTATATATATATATTTATTGAAACACTAGCAATTATACGTGACTGCGGCAACAGTAGCCCTGCCTGTACTGCTATATACTTTTACAGGTATACGGTCCACCTGATGTAAAGTGGTTAGCCTATAAACGATTGTAATGAATTAAGTATCACTCGCGCGATGCCACCCCTGCTGCTAACACAGCAAACCCTTAGGAGCTTACTGGTGACCTAACTCACACGCAGGAACACAACAACCCTCTAAGGAGATGTTATTTTTGTCTGCGGTTTTCTGTAAGGTGAAGGTACCTACGATACCATAGCATTACCATTCGAAGATTCTAAGCAATGCTACTACTGTAACTCCAAGGTTTAACATTTGTGTGCACGAACATGTCTGTTTGTCTTGGTCTGGATGTTTTAAGAGAGGTAGGATGTATAAAAGCAGCCGACTTGGGTAGTACCTCCACCTCGCGAAAACCGCAGCCAAATGACAACCCTGGACAATTGTTGTACTACGAGCGATGTTACCAGTAAGCTTTTAATTAGTTTGTGTTGTGTGAGTCTCTTGCTACCACAGCAACTCCTTAGGAGCTTACTCGTGACCTCTCTCGCACGTAGGAACACAAAAACACTCTAGTGCAGGGGTTCCCAAACTTTTTCAGTTCGCGGCACACTTACAGGTTTAATATTTTGTCTCGGAGCGCCCCGCAGTCGTTATTACTCAAAAAAGAGGTACAAGGATACTTGACATAAAAATTAAAATATCCGTAATATGAAGCTGAGTTTTTACTTTTTATTGACACACAAGAAACATTTATAATTTAAAAATAATAGGATATAAAATACAATGACAACTTAATCAATGTGACGTGTGAGCTTGGTAATCTCCACACGTTTTTTCTAAGCGCGGGAATACCACTACTCTCATTTCTTGCTGCACATTTTATCTTTGACCGATATTTGCTTTTTATTACAGCTACAGCTGAAAATTTGGTATGGGGCACAGCTCGCTGTACACAACGCGGTGTTAATCCCAACGCTAACTTATGGAAGTGAGAGCCGGGTATGGCAGACAGAGCGTGAAAGTAGAATAAATGCGGTCGAGATGCGAGCACTGCGAAAAATTTGTGGCATAACGCTTTCTGACCGCGTTCGAAATGATGACGTACGAAAGAGAGTTGGACTGAAAGAGAGTGTCGGTGTTAAGATAAGAAAGGGCATGCTCCGTTTGTTCGGACATGTAGAAAGAATGCCAGATGAAAGAATGACGAAACAGATATACAATGCGAAAGTGGAAGGATGTAGGAGCCGAGGAAGAACGTGACTAACCTACCATGACCAAATTGGTCGTGTTTTATCAGAAGGTGATGTCAGGAGAGCTATGTATGTGAAAGAAGCGAGTGAAGTGTGTAAGGACCGCGTCTTATGGCGCTCGGTTCTCTCTGCCTACCCCACAAGGGACCTGGCTTAAAGATATACATACATACATAAATAAGATGTGGCAAACGGAATGAGAATTCTTAACGCTTTTGAGCTTATAGTTGGACCGATATCCAAAACTCCACCAAATCGGAACACGTGAATCTTGGTTTTAGGCTGCTGTCGTGAGAGAGCTGAATAAGACTTTCTTCTTCTTGTTAACGGAATTCTGGTGGAGCTTGAGCATGGAAAGGATCTTGGATTCACGCATATTTTTTTTGTTTGACTTCATTCGATTTGAATTGTCTATTTTGTAGACGCGAATACCTAAATTTTGTTTCCAGGTAACGCCCCTCTGTACTCTTTTACACACCAGGGCGCCACCGCGGCGCATACTTTGAGAACTCCTGCTTTAGGGAGTTATTATTCGGCTGCGGTTATCTGTGAGGTCGAGGTACTTCCCCAGACGGGCTGCTTTGATGCGCCCTACCTCTTGTCAAAACACCCATAAACAGGCATGTTCTTGCACACACTTGTGTGTCCTGTGTGGGAATCGATCCCACGAGCATTGGTATCAAATTCGCGCCATTCACCACTGCGCTACCGAGCTTGTCAAAAGTAGGTACTTATTCAACAAGAATTCATAAACTACGCTAACCGAATCAAGTGTATGGCAGCACGCTTCCCGACGTAGTATTCAAAAAAGGTTGCAGCGGGAATTAGATTCAAGTTCCAATTCCAAACATAACAGCTTAGTACAACTAAGTGCACTTTAAGCTTTGCATTGTGACCTTTATACCGTTTATGGCATACGTAATATGAGTCATAATAGTATTTCCAGTGTTAAGTAATCCGCTCTTAACTGTACAAGAGTGCCATGTGCATTCACAAGGGATTTTAGCGAACAATCCGTTTCTGAAGACGCTCGTCGATTTTCGAATGTTTGACAAACAGTAGTATAAATGCGGGGCTGACTGCTATTTTTTTTTAAATTGAAGTCACGTTAATATTCTCCACAGGTGAGGTCACAGAATAAGCATTACAATATTCTCAAAGCGGGACGAGACAATGGCATAACAGATATGTGAAAGTGGAAGGATATAGAAGCCGAGGAATACCAAGACTACTACCACGACAACAAACCAAATATTTTGCAATATAAATCTCCAGAATATTATTTTCTTTTTTTATTACTTCGCAAAAATTGTATAAGACTAACATTAACAAAACTAAACATCTTTAAAACTTCTGTCACCGCTATACAAATGTCAAAACAATTTGTTTATATTGCAGAAATGCAGCCGCAGTCAAGGTTTTTTAACAGAAAATACGAGTTATTTAATACAGTAGTGCTGGATCATGGCGCTGCTGTCGCGTCTCCAAACAGAATAACTCTTCATTTCAGCATTATACCGCTTCCTAATTCATTAGGATTGACGTGGTCCGTTGCCTAACCCTAAGGATTTGGCAAAGATACTGGTTTATATATGGAACGTCTACCGTCAGGCCTCTACAGCCCAGATGGAAAACCAGACCTCCCATAGGTTAGGTCATTCGGAATCTAATTTCTTGGAAGTGCGGGTTTCCTTACGATGTTTTCCATCACCGCCGCAAGTGATAAATACAAATATGCACATAAATTGAAAACAAATTTAGTGGTACATGTCAGGATTTGAACCGGGGACCAGGTGGTCAATAGGCTGATTCCTTATACTGGACTATCAGTGCTCATAGTCTAACAGAATAACGAGACGTTTATGTTTTTTTATATACAATGTCAGGAGGCATACAAGCATACGGCCCACCTGGTGTAAAGCGGTTACCGTAGCCTATAAATGCTTGCAATACATTAAGTATCACTCGCGCGATGCCACCTCTGCTACTAACAAAGCAACTCCTTGGGAACTTACTAGCGACCTCACTCACACGCAAGAACACAACAACCCTCTAGAGAGTTGTCATTTGGTTGCGGTTTTCTGCGAGCTGGAGGTACTTCCCCAGACGGGCTGCTATGATGATGATATGATAAGTAAATAATAGTGAATATATAATGTAATGTGATAAAGTTGAATAATAATAAATATAGTACGGTAAAGAACTCGTCCTCCTCTCAGAGTAGCGTCGCCCGACAGGGTCTATAATGCTACTGTACCTAATTATATTTATGAGACCTAATAAATAAATAAATAAATATTGTCGGACAAATTACACAGCGCCATCTAGTCCCAAAGTAAGCGAAGCTTGTGTTATGGGTACTAGACAACTGATAAACATACGTAAATACATTTTTATTTTTGTAAATACATACTTATTATACATAGAAAATACCCAGACCATGACAAACAGACATGTTCATGCACACAAATTTTTGCCATGTGTGGGAATCGAACCCACGAGCGTTGGTGTCACAGTCGCGTCATTCACGACTGAGCCACCGAGCTCGTCAATGTACACATTATAGTTGCAATAAATGAATATGAATATGATGCGTCCTACCTCTCTTAAAAAATGAGTACACATTATGATATACGCCGCGCAGCACTACGGTTTTTTAGTACAATTGTCTACTGATGAGCGTTCCGCACACTCGCTCAGCTCCGCATACTGCCTCGCTTCGCTCCGCTTCCTCGCTCCTCTTGAATGCACAGGCAGCCTTAACCTAAGCCAATACATACCGAGGACGGTGTCTTCAACCAAAATTATTTGTAACACAATGAATGACCACAACAATAGTATTAATTTGTGCCAGCGAGCACGGACAAGCAAAACTATTCCCAACTAGCCGCCATTGTGAGAGTCACCCTCGAAATTAAACCGCCGGTATAATAACTCTTATATCAAAGCAGTAACGTCGAAAATATAATACAATATAGTATTTCTATATACTTGTATAGCCCCCGCCCCCCCAAAAACCATAGTAATTTTGTAGTATGCGACTTATTTTGTGATGATGATGATGCACCGGTTATTTTTTTAAGATGGACACTTACTGTAGCCTAGAACATTTGCAATACCAGGGGTGTCATTCTTGCGTAAATGGTGAGCGTAAATAAGAAGAGCTATCTATAACTTCACGCCAAATCCCTTGCGGGGTAGGCAGAGGGAACCGAGCGCCACGTGACTCGATCATTACATACCTTACTCGCTTCTTTAACATTCATTGCTCTTTTCATGCACGCTCTCCGGCTTTTAGGGCTCCTGACATCACCTTCTGATAGAACACGACCAATTTGATCATTATTTACCATGATCAAGTTGGTCGTCAAAAGTTGGCCTTTCTCAGCTTCTACATCCTTCCACTTTTGCATTGTATATCTGTCTGGTCATTCTTTCATCCTGCATTCTTTCTACATGTCCGAACCAACGGAGCATGCCTCTTCTTATTTTAACACCGAGAATAAGAGCTATGAATGTTAAAACGCGAGCGAGGTGTGTAAGAATCAAGTAACTTGGAGCTCTGTTCTCCCTGGCTACCGCGTAAGAGACTTAGCTTGAAGATATAGTAGCACCTCTTCTACTTCTTAGCGTTCGTCCCGTATCCTAACACATTAGGTTTGCCTAAGACTAAGAATTTGACGAGGATACTGATGTTGACATGGAGCGACTGGTGTCAGACCTCCGCAACCCAGAGGGATACCAGACCTTTCTTAGGTCAGGTCACAAGTCTCTCGAAGTATTACAAATATGTACCTACATAATTCCAAAATCACAAATTTAGTGATTCATGCCAGTATTTAAAGTGGGCTGGTCCCACCCTGGTGGTTGGCTTTTAGGCCGGTTCTTTATCACTAGGCTGTTATTGCTTAATAGTTGAAAAGCTCTATCCAATGCTATATCAATTATTACTATAGGGGTGAGCCCGAGTTCCATACAAAAACGCCCATTGTCCTTTTGTCTCGAGGCATTTTCCCGAAAACGGCACATTTCTAAGCAAGTGCTGTCCATCTTTTTACCCACACTAATTGGACGTTCTGTTCCGCTGTGCATCGAAGCAGTACAAAGCTGGACAGGATTTGCAACAAAGTAATAACGTAACTCATGAATGCACATTGGATTATGCAATTTCTGCAATTAATATCTCAGAAGTCAGCCGGCAGGCGCTGCGCATCGGCGAGCCAATTTTGTTTCCGATACAACTTTCGGCGCCAACTCTGACGACGTCTACTAGAGACGGACTAACTTATCGACAGATATCTGTTACGGATTTACTTTATCGATATTCACGGACGATAAAGCATGAGCGTTATTTTATGCATGTGGAGAATATATTGTGTCAAAATATCGAAATCCATTAATTAATTGTAATCATTAGAAATATCGAGCAATTTGTCGCGGCAGTTTGTCGTTTGTTAATGACCATTTGTTTGTTTCAAATGTCAAAAGATAGGTAATTCTTAAAATAGGTTGTATAGCGGCAATTATTGGAATTGGAAACGCCATTTTGTCGAATTGTTTTCTAAAACAGTATGTAACGAAAACAATCTCTCTCCTACACATACTGTGTAGGTACAACATATTATTTAAATGAATATACAAGTTTGTCGTTGGTGCCTAGTACACGTCAGTATTTTAATTTTTACGTTGGGCGAAAAAATTTAGGGTTGTTGTACATTGGTCACGAAGTAAATTTGTCACGGAAAAAAGTATGTGTAAATTTGCCACTGTTCTATTTTTATAAAGTAAATTCGTCATATATTCATTTGGATTATTGTTAATTCGTCGCAATGTTTTTTTCGTACATATATTGCTACCGGTATAAATAAAAAAAAAATACTGGTACTTTATACAAAAATGATGTCTTGTGACGAATTTACAACAAAGGACCTGTGACGAACGACTGTATTTTTTAAAATAAGCGGCGAATTTGATACATGAGTTACTGACTCCGAGACGTCCCCGTAAGGGTGCTGCTAATATTATCGTACAAAGCGATGAAGATACCTATCGTATCTAATAATCGTAGTACTAATGTATTCTTGGTAAAACTCACCACATTTGTTGAGTAATTATAGTGACGCCGTTTCCGAGATGTGAAGTGAGTTATCAATTTAGCCAACTACACAATTATAACTTGAGAAATTCAATGATGTCGTTGCGGTTGCCAGACTAATTATCATGCAACTAAGCAGCACTGACTGCATAGTTGTGAGTCGTCATCTAAGCTTCCTCCGTATCGGAGGACACGTTCAGACGTGCCCCCGTCTGTTTTCAATAGATGATAGTCGTTATTCAAATTTATGAGAGGTAGAAAGTATATTTCAAGCAGGCTGGGGACCTCACAAAATAGGATATTGAAATAACCAATCCCTGGTGAGCAGTTGTGCACCTTCGAACGAGTGATGTCAGCAATAAGCGCATAAAGAGTTGTTGTGTTAGCAGACATAATGATCACACCGTACTTGTTTTCTTTTATACAACATCAGGAGGACACTTGAGAGAGTTGTTTAATGGCTGCAGTTTTATGTGAGGAGGAGGCACTTGCCCAGACAGGCTGCTTGACGCGCCCTACCTCTCTTAAAATATCCAGACCAAGACAAACAGGCATGGTCATGCACACAAATGTTAGTCTTGTGTGGAAATCGAACCCACGAGTGTCAATGTAGCGCGTCATTGACGACTGCGCCACCGAGCTCATTAAACTGTATTGCAAGGTAACTACTTTATATCAGGTGGGCCGTATACTTGTATGCCTCCCGACGGTATACATAAAAAACCAAATGTCAACACGTACATACACAACCATGTTATGTGTGTAGCGTCCATTGCGTTATATGTTTTCGAGGTTAGTACATAAAAAGTAAGCAACCAGGAACAGTCGCGTCCGGCTTCATGTTAAAAAAGTAATTCACGTGCATGACTAAAGTGAAGTGAAGTTATCGATATCGACACTTTCAATCTCTACACAAGAAGCGAAGTAGTGTACAGAGCGGAGATGCAGACTTATCGCGCACATCAAGTGCTTTATGCAACTTGATCTCGGAATGCGCCCGGAGCACGAGGCACCGGCTGCTGCAAAGCGATAACGTACTTTCTTTGCGTTTGAATAACTAGTTGATACACTTTTCTTGCGTCTCATTAATTTTGTTCCGTATAATGGAATGGAACGGAATGGAACATCGCTGATGATAATATTATTATAATTTTTTAACTTGATATTATTACAATAACAGCTCACAATTATGACCAATTTAAGAATATATCTTCATGCCAGGTTCGTTGCCAGGTAGGCAGAGTAAACCGGGAGTCATAAGACCACACACCTAACTCGCTTGTTTAACGTTCTTAGCCAAGAGGGGCTTCATAACTTTTAACAGAGGTAGGGTGTATCAAAGTAGCCCCAAGGGAAGTACCTCACAGAAACCGCAGCTAAATAAAAACACCTTAAAGGGGCTGTATTGTGTTCATGCGTATGAGGGAGGTGGCCAGTAAACTCCTAAGGAGTTGGTGTTTCAGCGGCAGAGGTGTCATCGCACGAATGATACTTAATGTACTGCAAGCGATCACAGGCATAGACACCAGTAAACTCCTAAGGAGTAGTTGTGTTAACAGTAAATTTGTTGTATAAAAAAAAAATCATCGAATCGAACATATTATCAGGTGCACATCACTAGTCTACAATTTTAATTCCAAGCAGAATTTAGCCAACAAAATACGTGCTAGAACACAAGTGCGCGCAGTATATGTACCAATTTCAGACGTCAAAGAACTTGGCTGCAGCGTTTGCACTTCAATGTATTTGCTCGAATCCGTATCTCTGCTCGTACATTCAGTACGGAACCACTTGCCTTGTTTCAACGTAACTGCACTTCGGTTTTTATTTCCGTACACGCCCCCCTCTGCTTTCATTTATAACGTCGAGGTAAATTACGGTTTATTTCTGTCAAGGTAAGGTCCAAATTAGCTCTTCGAAATTTCATAATTTTATATATAAGTACCATAGATTCTGCAGCTGTAAATTAACACCATAGAATGTAAGTTTGTTGCCTTGCAAAACTAGGTACCTATGAACAGATCCGTAGCCTATGAACGCTTGCAATAAGAATGCTGTCTGATGTCACCTTTGCTGCTAACACAGCAACTGCTTAGAAATTTACTGGCAACCTCACTCACAGGGACACAATATATGTTTCGTAATATTCATAGCACAATAAACACGCGAATAAAATTACTGGTATTCTCAAGCACACAAAGTATGGATAAGTATGTACTTAACAGGAACGGTGTAGAGCTCACGACGACGACCGGCCGAGGGTCCATAAAATGAGTGTCTCGGTCGTGAACCAGTGCTGGGGGCTCTCCGAGGACCTATAAAACGGACGGCTCACTGAGTACGGGGTCGATTACACTTGTTGCTTCTCAATTCAGAACCTGACAGACAAACGTATGTAGGGTGTATTCAATTGTAATAGTTTAGTACAGTAGTGGAATTATTTTCAGTACCTGCTGGGAACATTTACCGGGTAGAATTCTAGGTATTTTCTCTTTTCGACTATCTTTTGACATTTAGATGCTATAAGTTATATGTATGTATGTATATGTATGTATATCTTCACGCCAGGTCCTAAGTTATAATTCTTGTAATTGGCCATAAGTGATTATATATGTATATATATATATATATATATATATCATCATTGTTTTTGCTAGTCGTAAATTTTCCAAAACAAAACCAGTTGAGCATGCGCAAGCTTGCATTGCCAGAGGAACACCTGGCTCGTCAATGATAGTCGTATAACAATTCAATTTTTTTTTTATTTGTCGGCCATTTTGACCATGTTCCTTAAGAGATAGGAACGGTGTTCCTGAACAATCCTATTCTACTTTTTTATGCTGAATCCGAATCTGAAGTCAAAATTTGAATATTCGAAAAAAAAACGCACACACAGACAAACGCACCCACAGACAAACATATAGATTTCATATAGGAACGGTGTTCCTGAAATAAATAAATAAAGTAATCCATCCAAGTATTGGCACTTTAAGAATAACACGTTTGAACTGACATCGGTATTTAAATGAGTAATTCTAGTTATAAATTAATATATTTCGCGTAACTAGAAAACGATTTGGATGACATTTTATACTTAGATTAGGTTTATATAAAAGTTTACTCATATAGGTGTATTTCCTGTAAAAACTAATGTCACACAAAGAGCATAAATAACGGAGGATATTGTTAAACACTAATACCGGCTACTAATTGTGTATTTATTTGGTCCCGCCTTAATAGGTACGGTCTGTCTTATCGGTAACATAGGCACCAGATTCTGCCACCTGCTCTGCTAGAGTAACATCACAGAACAGCTGTATTTAACAGCAGCTTCTGATATAATACAACTTCGGAACTGTGCTCGCATCGACTGGACTAAAGTTACTTTGATTATTAAAAAGTTTTAATTGGCGACACACTGACAAAGCTTTAATGCTTATGGACTTAAAGCCTTTTTTAGGGTGGCAATTTCGTCGCAAACACACGGTGTTGTTTCCAAATCATGTTGTATATATCAGGGCTGACCCCCCGAGGCACATTCGACGCCATTTTGAATGTCATAATCATTAAATAAATAAATAACTCGCAGTGCAGGGTAGTCATTTGTTCATTTTTTTTACAACGTCTGGAGGCATATAAACATACGGCCCAGCTGATGTAAAGTAGTTACCGTAATCTTTGAACGCTTGGAATACATTAAGAATCGCTCCAGCGATGTCACCTCTGCTACTCACACATCTTAGGAGCTTACCGGTTAACTCTCTCACTTTTTTCTAAGGTGGCAATCAAGCATACGGCCTGGCTGAAAGTAAACAGTCATTGCAGCCTATGGACATTTGCAACACCAGGGGTGTCACTCATGCGTCGCCGACCCTAAGCATCTTGCAGGAACACAACAACCGTCCAGGAAGTGGTTAATTGGCTGCGGTATTCTGTGTGGTGGAGGTACTTTTGAAGGCTGACCTTTTTTTTGCGCCCTACCTCTCTTAAAAACACTCAGACCAAAAGAAACAGCCATGCTCATGCAGGCAAATGCTTGTCCTGTGTGAGAATAGACTCCGTAGTGAGAATTGACCCCATAAAAGTAGGGTTACTAACTGCGCCACCAAGCTAGACAAAACCCGCACCTCTTGTTATTTGGCTGCGGTTTTCTGTGCACCCTATCTCTTAAAATAATCATCTATTAAAAAATAATCGATATTTGTACAATAAAATTGTCTCGAGCTCGCAAACGTCTCCAGAAAGTAAACCATGTAATAGAGTTGAAATCTCCATTGGCATAGACAAACATCCACCGGAAGTGTTTGCGATAGATATGGACGTCGAGACGCCGCGCGCCGTCGGCACTACGAGCTTTCTGCAGTTTGTGAAGAGAATTGCAATAGCAAGCTTTATATATTTGTATGTAGGTAAATCTACATACAAATACACAAAGCTTGTTCTATAGTTGTTTTATCAGATGTTGCTAAATACAGCTATTCTATGATGTTACTCTAGCAGAGTCAGTAGGTGGCGGTATCAGACCAGAGGGAGACTTTGTACAAAAGTCGTCTGCGTGGGTACCTCTGTCTCTATTTCTACCGCCAAGTAGCTATATTTATATATCTGTGTTCCGGTTTGAAGGGCGAGATAGGGCAGAGAAATTACTGGGTACTGCCTCGAAACAGCCTCAGGTCACGAGATTGGCAGCGCGCGAGTAGCATCACCGTGGTGTTGCGAGCGTCAATAGGCTCACCATCCAATGCGGGCCGCATGCTTGTTTGCCAATCTAGTTGTATAAAAAAAATCTGGTGCCATGGTTATCATGGAATGGGATTCGGGGGTTTTATACTTTATGACTCAAACAACATCATGTGACCTGGCGTGGTACACATGCAAACAATATTTGCAAGCTGAAGTTGTCTACGTGAGTCCAGCAAAAAATAAAAGAAATGATTCTATTCAAAATGGCCACTTTAGCCTTTGATACAGGCCTTAATCTGTCTGGCCACAAATCTATTTACGCACCGTTTCCATGGAAAATTTAGCCACTGCTTGCTTCAGAGATTTCTTAAGAGACACAATGTCAGCGCGTCCTTTCGAGCAGGCCACGTCCTCTAAAACTGACCATAATTTGTAGTCATTTTGCTTGTTGTAGTGCTGTTCAATCGTGAAATTTTTTCATTAGTAAAGAGGATATTTCTGTGCCTTTCACCTGCGTATCGGGACAGAAGGCGTTATGATCGATCCACTCTCTTCAACTGTATTGATTTACGGCATGTCCTGCATATCGACAATAAGCGCCGAGCTTTCAGCTCTTGTTTTATTATACGCGACACAGTCCTAGCGGGAATCTTCATTTCTCGCGATAAGATTTTTAATTTCCTAATGGGGTTTCGGCGAATTCTGACTTTAACAGCCTTTGTAGTTTTAACAGCACGCGGTCGCCCCGATCTTTTATGGTCTTCAGGTCTTCAACAGAGGTAGTGGAAGTATATCTGTCGATAGTACGATATACGAACATACGGCTGATACCAAGCTTTTGAACTCTTGAATATGACCAACGGCTCCATATCCACTTTATGCAAGGCAATCACTGCAATCCTATTTTCTCTAACTCCGTATTCCATATTGTAATTTTATAATGAACACGAAAACAATATGTAAAACGGAGAGAAATTGAAAGACGTTTTTAACTTAATAAACGCGTTCCAAATTCAAAATAATTAAAGAGTTGAAAAAGCTATAGTTTCTATGCTAGGCCAGAATATATATATATATATTCCACTTACAGCATCCAAATGACAAAAGATAGTCGAACATAAGGCTAAGTATAAATGTTTCAATAAAGATAAAAAAAAAGAGAAATACCTAGAATTCTACCCAGTAAATATTTCCAGCAGGTACCTACTGAAAATAATTCCACTGCTGTGCTAAACTATTACAATTGAACATACTCTACATACGTTTGTCTGTCAGGTGCCCTATTCTGAATTGAGAAGCAACAAGTGTAATCGACCCCGTACTCAGTGAGCCGTCCGTTTTATAGGTCCTCGGAGAGCCTCCAGCCCTGGTTCACGACCGAGACACTCATTTGATGGACCCTCGGCCGGTCGTCGTCGTGAGCTCTACACCGTTCCTGTCAAGTACATACTTATCCATACTTTTAGTGCTTGAGAATACCAATAATTTTATTCGCGTGTTTATTTTACTATGAATATGGGAAATATATAATATGAATATTGTCTGAAAAAATACACAGCGCCATCTGGTCCCAAAGTAAGCGAAGCTTGTGTTATGGGTACTAGACAACTGATAAACATACGTAAATACTGGATATAGGCATCCTCTACAGAGCCGCTAGCGTCGATCCTGAGCTACCTGCATATATTTTTTTATACAACATCGGGAGACATACAAGCATACGGCCCACCTGATACAGGGGTTACCGTAGTTTATGATCGCTCGTAATACATTAAGTATCACTCGCATGATGCCACCTCTGCTGCTAACACAACAACTCTTTTGCACTTTACTGGTGACCTCACACACACGCAGGAACACAGCGACTCTCCAGAGAGTTGTTATTTGGCTGCGGCTTTCTGTGAGGTGGAGGTTCTCCCCCAGACGGGCTGCTTTGATGCTCCCTACCTCTCTTAAAACACCCATACCAAGACAAACAGACATGTTGATGCACACAAATGTTTGTGCTGTGTAGGAAACGAAACCACGAGCATCGGTGAGAAAGTCGCGTTATTAACCATTGCGCCGAGCTCAACTATTAACACAGCATAAACTAAAGTACAATCGTTTAAGGGAATTTACTTTTTATGTTCAGTCCAGATACACAGCTGAGTCCAGACGAATAACGACCTTTTTAAGGGTCCTTCAGCGCCGTCCTGGGGCTCTGGGACCGACAGACATACTACTAAACTTATTTTACGACTACCTGCTTTGTTGTATACAACTTCCGAAGGCAAACAAGTGTACGGCCCGCCTGATGTTAAGTAGTTACCATGAACTCTTATCTATACAGAAATAATCTTTGTTAATACAGCACCGTAATTGTATAGTGTGGTTAGTAACGCTACTTTGACGCCGACGCTCGTCGGTTCGATTCTCACACGGGACAAACATTTGTGTGCATAGACATGTCCGTTTGTCTCGGTGTGTGTTTTTAACAGTGGTAGGGCGCAAAAAAGCAGCCCGTCTGGGGAAGTAGAAAATAAATTTAAATATACAATGCAAAAGTTGAAGGATGTAGGGGCCGAGGAAGGACAAGACTTACCTACCAAGATCAAATTGGTCGTGTTCTATCAGAAGGTGATGTCAGGAGCCCTAGAAACCGGCGAGCGTGCAAGAAAAGAGCAATGAATGTTCAAGAAGATTCGGTTCTCTCTGCCTACCCCGCAAGGGATTTGGCGTGAAGTTATAGATATAGATAGATCAAAATATTAATTTTACATCAAAGTTTTAGTAACAACCCCTGAATAGCAACAACTTATTTACAGTTGGATAGGTATAGCAGGTAGCCGATGGATGTAACTAGCACAACCTATTCATAAACAGGCTGCACTATACGTTGCTTAACTTTCGTATTTATTTAGACTGACACGACTAACGCGCAGCAAGAGCTCATCTTCCCTCTAAATACCTGTCTATCCAACAAAAAGTAAAATCTACCAAAAGTTAAAAACTTCCTAGAAATCACAATTCAATAAACAAAGAGTGTTATTATAAAACGACGCAGTAACTAACAAGCAAACGACTTCTAATATTTCCTACAGAGTTTTATGTAACGGTCTGAAATCATATTTAATTTGTATGACGGCGAGTGGCCACAGTATACACATGGAACAGTAGCTTAAGTATTGACGAGCTCGGTGGCGCAGTCGTGAATGACGCGACATTGACACCAACGCTCGTAGGTTCGTGTCCCACACAAGACAAACATTTGTGTGCATGAACATGTCTGTTTGTCTTGGTCTGGGTGATTTAAGAGAGGTAGGGCGCATTAAAGCAGCCCGTCTGGGGCAGTACCTCCACCTCACAGAAAACCGCAGCCAAACAACAACTTCCTAGAGGGTTGTGTTCCTGCGTGTGAGTGAGGTCACCAGTAAGCTCCTAAGGAGCTGTTATGTTAGCAGCAGAGGAAGCATCACGCGAGTGATACTTAATGTATTACAAGCGTTCATAAGCTACGGTTACGAAGGTACTTAAACGTTTTTGACATAACAAGTTGTCGCCTAAATTTTCGAAACGATAATAATCCTTATTGACAAAATTGAAGCGAACATGTGAGTTTGCACGTTTCTATTTATTTCGCTTCTTTTTCAATATTTTTATTGCCAACGTCACCGAGTCTCGATAGCTAATAAGAAAAAAACGGAAATTATACTCAAAATAAATTATATGATGCTGCGAAATGTTCTCAAAATGGCCGCGCTTTAACTCCCGCCGCGCGATGCGTCATCGTCCTCATTTACTATAACAAACTCTTTGATTCTTTAGCTATCAAGTGGTGTAATTAAATTTTTGATGTAAACGATACATATACAGCGACAACATCAAACTATATCTATATATATAGTTTAGTTTTCTGAATTGACACCCTCTATGGAAGAAATAATTCACATTATATTCACGTCAAAACGACGAGATAAACGTGCCGGACTATTTTCTTTATGCCTGTTGCCTAAAGGTACCGTACCGTGCGCTACCGAACTTGTGAAATCATCTGTGTGAATGTGGTGATATCGAACGTTTATTTGAAGTTAGTCTACTGTTCGTAATCGCTGCTTTGGTCGGGGC
This sequence comes from Pyralis farinalis, assembly GCA_947507595.1. Lineage (NCBI taxonomy): Eukaryota > Metazoa > Arthropoda > Insecta > Lepidoptera > Pyralidae > Pyralis > Pyralis farinalis. Next base: position 33,302,054 of record OX382273.1, on the reverse strand, counting down.
AACTATCAAGTAATTAGACCGTTCGCTCAGGGCTGGCGCAGTTCCAAACGGCTATCGAGATTGGAGGCAACAAGCGACCACAACAAAATGTTCGCATTCCACAGCAGGTATACAAGTAACCATAAATACTAATAGAGGTGTTTAACTAGCAGTGGATACTACAAATTAATTACATTAGAATTTCTGAAGATAAACGGAGAGAGAGATAGTGTACATATTGTATTACAAGGAACAGTCCGCCAGGAGAAGTACTTCTACCTTAATGAAGATAGTACAAATAAGTATTCAGTGGATCATTTTTGATTTTCTATTAGTTTTATTTATGCAAAGATGGGAGTCATACAGCTAGCCACCTGATATAATGTAGTTACAGTGCTATATGAACTATTGCCACCCCTTGTGATAACACACAACACCTTAGGAACTTACTTGTCAGTAAGCTGTCGACTCACTCACTCGTGAGAACACAACCACCCTTCAGGAAGTTGTTGGTGACGGTTTTTATGATGTACAAGTGCTGGAGTTCGCGCTTCGCGCAAATCCCACCACTACTTTTACAAAATGTACTTTTTTAAATACTTCCGGTTATCAAATTAACTCCATTTTGATACCATTAGAAAGATGCAATTTAGTTTGACTTTCTGGTGAAAACCGCATCTCAATCGCATTTATAGTTTTATTTCTAGAGGCCAAAATGTCAGTGCAGAGAAATAGAGGGAGAAACTGTTCTATTTTATGGGTTAGGGACTTCCCCATTTGGGCTATTCTGATGCATCCTACCTCTCTTACGTTTTATCTTAACGACTATCTTCTTCTTAGCATTATTCCGTTTCCTAATCCATTAGGATCGGTGGTGTTGACCTAAGCCTAAGGATTTGGAGAAGATGGCCGATTGTTACTTGAAGCGACTGCTGTCCGACCTCCTCGAACCAGAGGGTAAGGTTACACGTCAATCGAAATATATTTTTTTGGACTTGGTTTCCCCACAATGTGTTCTTTCATTGGCGAGGCGAGCATGTCACTCCATATCTAGAGTTCCACTCTGCTCGGAGGACAGGTTAAGCAGCCGGTCAGCTGTTATCAATACACGATAGTAGTTAAGATTACAGCAGTAACAGGATAAATAACCGGCTATTAACCAACTGGTCTCCGCTTCGAATAATGCCATATACCACTTACTCCGTGTTTTCGAATTTATGTACATATTTCCTAATTGATTAGGGACCAGGATAGAGCAAGGAAGAAGAAAATGCAATTTATTACAATGCGAACTTCACATATAAAACACCTAAACAATACATAGACGGGTAAGCTCAACTATTGACGAGCTCGGTGGCGCAGTGGTTAAGAACGCTACCGTGACGCTAAAGCTCGTGGATTCGATTCCCTCACAGGACAAACATTTGTGTGCATGAACATGTCTGTTTGTCTTAGTTTGGGTGTTTTAAAGAAAAGTAGGGCACATCAAAGCATTCCTTTTAGGGAAGTACCTCCACCTCACGCAATACCGCAGCCAGAAAACAACTCCGTGGATGGTTGTTGTGTTCCCGCGTATGAGCGAGTTCACCAGTAAGCTCCTAAGGAGTTGCTGTGTTACATAGGCTACGGTAATCACTTTGGCCGTATGCCTCCCGACGTTGTATAAAAACAGCTGTTATTAGCTAGTTCGCGGAGAAAGGTCGCGTCATTTATCGTATTATTGGTTAAAATATTCTATTATTGGTCAGTAAGCTCGAATCGATGATATATTTGTGCGCTAAAAGACTACATTTTTGATGAGCGCTTGGTGCCTTCGCACAGTCAAATTTGTTTGTCTTTGTGTGTATTAATTGTTGAAAAAGATCTGTCAATTAACTAGTACCCATAAGCTGTGCTTAGTTTGGCTCAGACGTGGTGTAGTCGGCGCCGGCCACGGCATCGAACCCACGCCTGGCATCCCGCCAACCACGCCCACTGACTACGATATTTTATAGCCATATCCTGGTTTTTATTATTTAAGCTGCAAGTTTCAGAATAAATTTCCTTCAGGTTCAGAATTTTTAAATATTAATACTCGTATGTTAAATATTGAAAAAGTACGAAGTTACAATTTTCAGTATTTATTCTTTCAAATGACGAAAGAACACATTTTTTTTTTAATGGTTAACGTGAGTCTATTTCAGGCGCTATTTTGTGAAAGTTTATAGTTATGAGAGGTAAGGTGCAACAAAGCGGCCCGTCGGCGGAAGTATCTCCACCTCACAGAAAACCACAGCCAAATAACAACTCTCTAGAGGATTGTTGCGTGTGAGTGAGGTCACCAGACATAAGCTACTATGGAGTTGAATTAAACCATTTTTAACGGAAGTATCGCGTGATTTATTTATTTTGTTGAACCTGACGTTTCGAACGCTTTGCAGCGTCCGTCGTCGCAGGAAGACTGTGAAGTCCTGCGACCTTCCATTTTGACCCATTTTCAAAAGATAAAGAGCTATTTCACGAAAATAATGTAACATTTCACGTGACTTAATTGGTACAAATAAACATATTCAAGTAGAACTCTTACAATGTTGACAAGACTTTTGTTTACATGTTTACATTACAACAACTGGAATTCAAATGTCATGTCATTACACAGCATAAATAGAGCGAGGGAGAGGATTAACAGTTAGAGCGCATCAAAGTACTTCCGACTGTACTTCCACGCTACACGGAAAACCGCAGCGCAGCCAAATAATATCTCCCTGGTCGTTGTGTTCCTGCGAGTGAGTGGGGTTCTTAATGGGTTGTTGTATTATTAATTGAATAACCGCTTTACATCAGACGGACCAGCCATGCAATTATCTAAGCGACTCGTAATGGCTGTGTGCGTCGCTGTGATCACAGATGTCACAGCTTTGACATCGTCTACTGCGATCACGGCTTTTTATTTGGTATTCTATAAGGCTGTAAGCGTACGTGAGGCTGTTTGCCTTGTAGAATTCCAATTCCAAACGCAGCCTTGCGGCGCTAGTTTCGCACAACCATGAAAAGCGACACTAATGAATTGCAATTTTGTGTTCAAGGCTATATCAGCCGATGTTTCCGAGGATGTAAGGATGTTTGCTCTTACAGAATTGCATGGCTGATAGTACTTGTATTGGCAAAATAACAGTTTCTTGCAGGATTGCACTGTCCCTGAGAATAAAGCTGTTGGGAGATTACTGCATTCGCAGCGGGGAGCTACACGCGAGTCTTTATATCATGATGCGAGACTCCTGAGAGAGAGAGAGAGGGTGTCTGTTTATGAGACCTATAGGTCTTTTGTGTCGTCTTAATTCTTAGCTGACTTAGTTTTATGGTTAGTTTTGGCCTCTGTTTTCGTCCGAATCTACTAGGATCCGAGGAAAAAAAAAACACGGAACTACTTTCTAACATATTTATTTCATTAATTCAGGTTTAATTCAGGTTAAATTCAATGCAATGATACTGTAAGATATTTTGAAATTGCTTCAGTATTTTTTGTTACCCGACTGTAGGAAGTCAATTGTTTTTCGCACGTGTCTTGTTACCAGACTGAAGGAAGTCTACTGTTTTTCGCACGTGTCTTGTTACCAGATTGAAGAAAGTCTATTGGTTTTCGCACGTGTCTTATTACCAGACTGAAGGAAGTCTATTGCTTTTCGCACGTGACTGAAGGAAGTCTATTGTTGTTAGCGCATATTATGTATAGACTAGATAATATTATAATTTATCTAAATTATGATATTGTATAGATATATTATAATTTCTTTATTACCTCCTGTTATCTAAAAGGATGTAGACTGTATACTGATAATAAGATAAGATTGTTAGATTCGTCTTGATACCCAAAGTATTTTAGGATATGTGACTCAAAAGAAAAATCAATGAGTTTTTTTTTATATTAGTTCAGCATAGTGGCCCCTTTTTGCCTGATGGTAAGCGAAAGAGGAGCCCAATTCGCAACTGCAACTGACAACATACTACATACCGTATCCTGTCAGTTGACGCTGCCATGCTGACCCGCAAAATGCTTCTTCACGCTTCGTTTGAAGGATCCCATATTGTACGAAGGAGGGAACACATGTGCAGGCAAGGCGTTCCACTTTTTAATGGTACGACAAAGATAGGAATTGCCGAACTTTTTGGTACACAAAGAGATATTCTCAACCGTGGAACTATGACATCGCAAGCCCGCACGTATGGTTCTATGACGGAAGGGTGAGGGTGGGATAAGGGAAAACAGTTCTTCAGAGCACTCGCCAGGTAAAGGCGGTAAAATACGCTTAGAGAGCCTATGTCCCTACGGAGTTGAAAAGGTTCTAGGTTTTTCGTGACCTTCGTCGTCAATTATGCGGATAGCCCGTCGCTGCAACCTATCGAGAGCCTCAAGAAGATACTGTGCGGAGCCGTCCCAGAGATGCGAGCAATACTCTACGCAGGCCCGAACTTGTGTCTTATAAAGCAGACAAAGTTGGTCCGGCGTGAAGAACCGCCGCACCCTGTTCAGGACTCCGAGCTTTCTTGAGGCTGTTGAGATGAGGTTCTCGATGTAATAACGCTGGTTAAGGTCGCAACGAATACCCATACCCAGCATATTTGGGCTATCTCGCATACTGAGGGAAGCACCCTGAAGACTGGGAGTGGGAAGGAAGGGGGACATTTTTTTTGTAAACGCGCAAACCTGAGTTTTCTCAGCATTAAACTCAACCAGGTTATTGGAACCCCATTGACTAATGAGATCCAAAACCCAATTCAGTTCAATGACAAGACGCCTCTCACCGATTCCTGTCCGACCAGCACCAGGCCGACCGAAATATCACCCATGGACCGTACTGTCATCTGCATAGCAATGAATATTACCAAGTGGCAGCATGTCATTGATATGAAGAAGAAAGAGGATGGGCGACAGGACGGAGCCCTGTAAGACACCGGCTTTCACTGACATGAACCGCGAAGCATATCCATCTGCAAGGACGCAGATTCTACGCTCATGCAGGAAGCCAGCAATCCAATTACAAAGCTGGAGGGGCAGACCGTATGCCGGAAGTTTGGAGAGAAGTGCTTTGTGCCACACCCGATCAAACGCCTTGGCGATATCTAGGCTGACTGCCATGGAGTCGCCATATTTATCGTTTGCCTCCCCCCAGAGGTGCGTCACGTACGCTAGAAGATCGTTTCGGTCTAAAACCATACTGACGATCATTGATTATGGAGTGATCTTCTAGGTAACAGATCAATTGATTATTAAGGATCCGTTCCATGACTTTGCACAACACTGAAGTTACGGCAATGGGAGTCAAATTTAGGCACCATTTTGTGCACTTAAAAAAAATCTAAAACCTTCCGAATATGACTTCTGCCAATACAGAAGTTCTCATTTGGAATAATAAATTAAAATAATACAGTGTTTAATGGACTTACTGGAGTCTACCACTCCAAATTACAATAAGTTGTGTATGCCGGTACATCGGCTTGCTAGGACTGGTAGATCTTTTCTTGTAAATTGTATTCGATTTTATAATAAGTTGCCCGAAACGGTTCTGTCCTTCTTTTTGTATTAAAGGGAGTCAAAGGAGCATGTGGGTCACCTGATGGTAAATGGTCATCACCGCCCTTAGACATCAGCAACACCCAGGGTCACTGATCCGCTGCCAACCTTTTTAGTATTTGTTTGGGAACACCACTGAGGATAATTTATTCTACAATTTCACCGTACGTTTTTTATATAAGTTCGTTTGAAGGATCCCATATTGTAGGAAGGAGGGAACACATGTGCAGGCAAGGCGTTTAATTTTTTAGTGGTACGACAAAGATAGGAGTTGCCGAACTTTTTCGTACGAGTACGCGAACAAATATTCTCAACAGCGGAACGATGACATCGCAAGCCTGCACGTGTGGTTCTATGACGGAAGGGAAAGGGTGGGATGAGGGAAAACAGTTCTTCAGAATATATGACTGACAAGATGTCTGGAAATAATTCAGCACAGACGACCTGTCCTTAATAATCTTTCTTTCTACAATTTGATATCATTATTGTACCAATATGCTTAAGTGAATTTATTGTAATATTTAATTGACTATTTTAAAAGAGACTTATTTTGGCAAGTTTCTTTCGAAATTTCTTCTTCGCCAATGGTCATTTCCGAAATGCTAGCAGATTAAAAAAGAAAAAATTCAAATAAGAGAATTGAATAAGGTACAATATGTATATATTTCAAAAAAAGTAAGACATGTCAAAGTGCCCGCGAGGGCTCAATAGGCAAATAAAGTATTTTTATCTTTTTTTTATCTTTCAAGTGGGATTAAAAGACCATGCATATTAAATTATTAAGTTACTGCGTGAGAAAAGTTATTTCTTAACTGGCACATGACAAAACGTTGGCGATTATTTTGCACCCATGTGTTATAATTATTTTATGCGCACTTTCTTCTCGACGAAAAAAAAAACTTATATTACTGCCTGACTTAAATCACATCTTTTATAATATGTGCCTTTACTACGCTTGTCCTTCAATCCGGACCTAAACAAACTTATAAGTCCGAAACACAAATAAAGAAGCACGGTAAAGATATAGGTAAGCAGTAGGAAAACTTCAAAGAGGCGTCCGAAATTCTCCCACTCACACATACGTGTCCCGTCGTACGATTCAAAACTGTCGCAGCTGATCCTGTTTAATGACCGACCACGTTTTTTGTACTGTGCAGCGGGCCATTCACGGTGAAGTTCTTCATTTGCCATTGCCATTTGCGGGAACTTCAATGCTTCAAACTTTGTTTAAATAAAATCTTACTGTATCATATTATTTTTTCAATTTTTTCTCATTTCTCTCTATAATAATTATGTCATATAGAAAAATTAAAGATATATTAATGCACATGCTAAACTCCGAGCATCGCCGTCAGTGAAAATTTTCAACAATTCTGTAATAATGTGTTAAAATGAGACTACGCTATCCACTGCAAACGCAAACATAAGTAATTATGTCAAAAGGGTGCAAGTGCGGTAGTTAACCTACTGTTTTGTTTTATCTAGACTGTGATGAAAGCGGACCCGTGATAATAATAATGTCGTCCGTCTAGCGCTCAGGGTAAAAGTAGTGGACAGCGACTAAGGGTAATCCGGTATTAGAGTCACGGGCAACTATGATATCATAAGGGTCGCCTCCCACTTGTCAGCACAAATTCTCCTATTATCCACTTTAGTTTTTTTTTATACTACGTCGGGAGGCATACAAGCATACGGCCTACCTGATGTAAAGCGGGTGCCGTAGCCTATTAAGGCTTGCGATATATTAAGTATCACTCGTGCGATGCCTCCTCTGCTGCTTGCACAGTATCTCCTTGGGAGCTTACTGGTGGTGACCTCACGCACACGTAGGAACACAACAACCCTCTAGGGAGTTGTTATTTGGCTGCGGTTTTCTGTGAGGTGGAGGTACTTCCCCAGACGGGCTACTTTGAAGCGCCCTACCTTAAACCTCTCTTTATAACCCATAAATTTTAACTTTATTTTACAACTACTTTTAAATTTTTTAATTTACAACGCACAGCAGTGATATTGTTCAAAAGTTATCAGGGCTCATGTGCACCAAAAGAGTTGGATCCATATGTGGTCTGATTAACTCGATAAAGCGTAACAACGAACTCTATACATTGGTAAAAAAAAATATCTTAAATTTGAGGTATCGACGATTATTCAGACCGAAGATAACGACTCCAATATACAACAAAATACTTCGACAAATGCGTCACCTACGCTGCTTCCTTTAGCTTGTCTTGACCGGAGCACTACCGTGCATCCAGGTAGTGTACGAAGTTACTTACCGGAGACGTTTTACCGTAAATTCTTGATGAAAGTGACTTACCTGAAACAAAAATAATTAATCGTTAACTCTTTAATTTATTACAATTACGATTTAAGAAAACACTTTTTTTTTGTTCAAATGTGTGTACCCTTGCCACGTAATAATAATAATAGAAAAAATATATATATATATACCCCCGCAGGGCAGCTTGTGGCGAGCTGTTGGTGCGTAACGACACCACGGGTACGATGAGTGCTCCAGAGAGTCGATCAGGGCCTTCGTCTCCGGCGTGTCTTCGTCGGTCGGAGTGAAAAGTCAAGAAGGCCCGCAGGACTTTCAGCTCTGGCTTGCCTTCATTGGACGTCCAGAGAGGAGTCGATAGAGCATATTACTTTATCAGGTGATATGCTCCAGGGGTGGAAGTGTTAAAGGGCATAACGCCGCGAGTAACTTCGGAGAAAGCGCAGCACACCTCTCGACACCCCTGAGTCACTCACACCGGTGTTGCCCCCGGCCGACTTTCTCTGGCATTTCGGGGCTCCATCTAGTGAGTGGCGAGCCACCGCCTGCCAAATGTAACAGTCAGATATGATACGAGTAGTTATGGCAGGTGTCCGTCTCTCTTCTGTAATAGCCCAGTACTAATAATCCCTCCAGATCTCATGTCAATAGCTCAATTATGTCCGACACATTTGCAATAGTCCCAGTTACCTGCCGTGACCTGCTCGTGAGTGTATTCTCCCATTGGTATCCCTTAGAGCAGGTCACAGCGGGTATAATACATTACATCAATCTTTTCTAAGGGGCCTCTACGCGTTGGATCCATATCTCCGCACACGCATATCAAAAGACCGGGGTTAACACCCGTGATTAATGAAAAACATAATAATAATAACCTGCCTGCCGAAAGTAACATCAAATATGACAGTTATGGCAGGCGTCCGTCCCTCTTCTGCAATAGCCCGGTTCTAATAATAGCTCCAAATCTCATTTTAATAGCCCACTTTTTTCCGACATTTTTCCACTAGTCCCAATACCTGCCGTGACCTGTTCATTGGTATATTGTCCCAGTAATATGGGGCTGGAGCGGGTCATGGCGGGTGTACAACATTACATACAGTTTTTTTGAAGGGGCCCCCACGCACGCCTATCAAATGACCGGGATTAATACCCGTGAGTGGAAAGACCTATAATAATAATAAGTCCGCCCCTCTTCTGCAATAGCCCAGTTCCAATAAAACTTTCAGATCTCATTTTAATAGGCCGCTTTTAGTTAGTTCTATTTTCAGGAACACCGTTCGTATATGAAATCTATATGTTTCTCTGTGGTGCGTTTGACTGTGTGTGCGTTTGTCTCTGTGTGTGTCTGTCGCTTTTTTTCGAATATTCGAATTTTGACTTCAGATTCGGATTCAGCATAAAAAAGTAGAATAGGAATGTCTGAAAAACCAACCTCCTATGTTCCTCTGGCAATGCAAGCTTGCGCATTCTCAACTGCTTAACTTTGGTTTCCATAAGTAAAATAAAGAACCACAAGTGACTTGCTGTGGTGAAGATATGGCACCCTTCGTCATTCGAGTCTGACCCGTTTGGAAGTTTTTTTTTTTTCAATAATAACTGACAAGAAAAGCCTTGACCCGAAAGTTTCGAATGGCTAATCATTTCTCGCTAATTCGAGCTAATTCTGTAATGACTTTGGAAACGAGCCCACGAGAGGTTCCAGATTCAATTCTAACGAAACACGCCCCCGTTCATTAATAACGTCGGCCGGTACATCCCCGATGAAGTGTGCAGCCATCAAAAATTTTGACTAATTAATTCCTTAGTTGCTGGGTCTACCTTGGGGGATTTAAAGTTTATGCTACGAGTAACGAACTTACAGCTGGACTCGTTGTTACCCCCGAAACTACGCTAAGGGCATGAAGGAAATAACCTGTAGAGGTCCAATGAGGCGATATTGACGAGCTCGGTGACTCAGTCGTGAAAGACGCGACTTTGATACCAACACTCGTGGGTTCGATTCCCACACAAGACAAACAGACATGATCATGATCATGTCTGTTTGTCTTGGTCTGGACGTTTTAAGAGAGGTAGGGCGCATCAAAGCAGCCCGTCTGGGGAAGTACCTCCACCTCATAGAAAACCTCAGCCAAATAACAATTCCCTAGAGGGTTGTTGTGTTCTCGCGTGTGAGGTCACCAGTGAGCTCCTAAGGAGTTGCTGTGTTAGCAGCAGAGGAGGTATCGCTCGTGTGATGCTTAATGTATTACAAGCGTTCATAGGCTACTGTAATCACTTTACATCAGGTGGACCGTATGCTTGTATGCCTCCCCACATTGTATAAAAAAAATGCTTAATTACTACGTTTTGGTGGGGTGGAGACTTCATGCGCAATCATGATCATGATGGTTTTGTCACCTTATTTTTATACCACTAGGGTAAAAAGCATACGGTCTGCCTAATAGTAAGCAGTCGCGGTAGCTAACGCACACTTGCAAAACCACGGGTATCACTCGTGCGTTGCCTTGCCTACCTATGTAAAACCTACTGACACCTTATCGGCATGACATACTTCTGTTTGGTGCACCACGAGCACTTTTAGTTTTAAAGGTGGATGTAGAGCTAAACCCCTGAAACCTAATATGTAAGGAAGAGAGCTCGATGGCGTCGTTGCGCGTGTCATTATAACCAAACACGCAGGTTAAGCAACATCGACAGCAGCCTGTCTATGGATAGGTTTATCTATCTCGAGTTACACCGTGCTCGGAGGGCACGTTAAGCTGCCGGTCGCGGCTGTTGTCGACAGATGACAATCGTTAAGCTAAGTCAGTAACCTTCGGGCGGCGTGAAAACACATGCCTTCGCCAATCCGCATTTCAGCAGCGTGGTGGAGTATGCTTTAAACCCCTTCGGTTGAACGGAGACCCGTATCCCTTCAGTGGGATGAGTAAGGGTTGATGTGTGGATGGTCCATCCACACACGCTGCGATTGTAACTTTTATTACATAAGGCATAAGAACGTTACAAAAGTAGGGCTGTGATTACCCAGTGGATTTCAAACCAGGTTATCAATCGACTGGTGAGGGCATATACCACTATATTCGTGTATTCAGATGTACGTAAATATTTGACGAGCTCAATGGCGCAGCGGTTAATAACGCAACTTAGACACCGACGTTCGCGGGTTCGACTCCCACACAGAACAAACATTTGTGTGATTCAACATGTTTGTATTGATCTGAGTGTTTTTAAGAGAGGTAGGACCACCTCACAGAAAACCGCAGCCAAATAACAACCCTATGGAGGGTTGTTGAATTTCTGCATGTGAGTGAGGTCACCGGTAAGCTCCTAGGGAGTAACAATGTTAGCAGCAGAGGCATAGGCTACATATATTCATAGTCTACGGTAACCGCTTTATATCAGGTGAACCGTATGCTTATCGACGTTGTATAATAAAGAAAAACATAATTATTACTTGTTCTCGATCAAAGAAAACATGAGGGAATTCGCACTTCCAAGAAATTATTTCGAAAGACTGTACTTAATCTAACCTAAGAAAGACATGGTTTTCTTCTTTTTTTTGGTTCTTCATATTGGAATCAGTATCTTCAAGAGAGGCAAAACTTAAGAGCTCAATACTGTCCGTAAACTTGTGATCGCCGGCAATTCTCACAGCTCATCTCTGAACCGAATCCCAAGGTCCAAGGTCCTAGCTGGTATCCAGATGCGCCCGCCCAAAGGTGACTACAGTACTCCATGTGCGGTCTGAATTGAGACTTGTATAATATAAGTATTTGTTCCGCACTGAAGCACTGCTTTGTACTGTTGAGCACATCAAGTTTCTTCGACGCCTATTTGATCTTCTCCCTACTACTACACCGAGAATCCCAATGCTTCTGGCGATAGTAAGTGGTGTGTAAAACGTGACGTGCTCTTAACTGTACCTTACATTGCAGGATATTTACATAGTTCTGCTGAGTTGATGCCAATATTAACACGACAAGTAAAAGTGATTGTCGCTTATAACTTAACCGCAGCTTAGGCACGCCGAGTTTTAAGTTCCCCCAACTAATTTTCGTGACGAGCTGGATTAATTGAATTTCGAGGCGCACCGCAAACAGTTATGGGAGGCCAATTCCAACACTCAGCCCCTGGTAAAATAGCACGGTGATCCGATTACTGGGCTTGGGTTACAAATATAATAATCTCATTTTATCACTTCTTCTTTTTACAGTAAATTTCTGGCAATCTGTTCGGAACTACATTGCACGTACGAAAGTCACAGCATGTTATTCTAACATCTACATGGGGCACACTAAAAGGTTTGCACTTCTAGCTAACCGGAACTATTTGAATTTCGAATGTTATATTTTTTGAAACGTTGCAACCTACTTAGTAATAAAAAAAAACAATTGGCGGGAAACCATTTGTCAATTGTTTTTTATCACACATCAAAGTTCTACGTACGCAACGAAAATGGAATTGAGTCGAAAAGATTTTAGAGCGATGACTTTTTATGATTTTAAAAGTTCTCTCTCTCCGCAAGACTGTGCTGCTCGTCTTCAAAATGCTTTTGGGATAGAAGCACCTTCTTTGAGCACCGTGAGGCGATGGTTTGCTGAATTTGAGAGAGGTCGAGTTTCTTTACATGACGAATTTCGTGAAGGGCGACCTTCAACTGCCGTCAACGTAAATAATGTGGCTACTGTTAAGCGGCTAATTGAAGAAAACCCGCGGATTACCTATGAGACAATTCGAGAACTATTGGGGATTGGTATGAGCCAAATTCAGAAAATTTTACACGAAGAATTGAAAGTTCGGAAACTTTGTTGTCGTTGGATCCCTCATGAACTGACAGCGGAGCAGAAGCAGGCTCGCGTGGAATGGTGCTCACAGATGCTACTGAAGTACGACCACGGACATTCTAATGCTGTTTATGACATTGTCACAGGAGACAAAACGTGGATTTATTGTTTTGAACCCGAAAAAAAACAGCAATCTTGTGAATGGGTGTTTGAAAATGAGAACAGGCCAACAAAAGTGAGGCAGGCGAGAAACGTTGGTAAAAAAATGATCGCGTTTTTTTTCTCAGCTACGGGTCCCATCTGCACAAGTCCACTTGAAGATCAAAAGAGTGTTAATGCCGAGTGGTATTCTATCATTTGTTTACCCAGGGTGTTAGAAAAAGTTCGCGAAAGACGACCAAAAAGCCGCGTTCTCCTACATCATGACAACGCTTCTTCACACACGGCCAACAAAACAGTCATTTTTAACTTCCGAAAAAGTACAACTCGTTACCCATCCTGCGCATAGCCCCGACCTAGCACCCTGTGATTTCTGTATTTTCCCCAAAATCAAAGATTTGATGAGAGGTTTCACTTTTACCAACTCCGAAGAGGCAGTGATAGCGTTCAATCAGCACGTAGAAAACATGCCTTCAGATCTGTGGTCCTTCTGTTTTAAAATATGGTTCGATCGCATGAAAAAATGTTTAAAATGTAAAGGAGAGTATTTTGAAAAGCAATAAACATAATATTTTGGTTATAACGTGTTGTTTTTTTAAGTTACGCAAAACTTATAGTGTGACCTACGTATAGTGCCTGAGGATGCTTCGAAACACGTATCGATCAGAGCAGCCAGAATTGCAACGGTGAGTGCGGTTTCTATCCTAGATGACGGGCAATCGAAGAGGTAGAGAGATAACAGCAGCCAAGGCTGAAATTAAGACGTCAGCCATTGCAGCTACGGCATACATCTACTAAAGGTAGGGGTTGTGGTGCATTCATTCATTCGCCCTTCTGCGACGCCTTGTGCCCTCCGCCGTTTACATCGAGGGGTCACGATAAGGCAAAAGATAAATAAGGCGCATCAAACCAGCCCACCTGTGGAAGTATCTTTACCTCGTAGAAAATCCAAGTAACAACTCTCAAGCGAGTGAGGTTGCCAGTAAGCTCCTAAGAAGTTGCTATGTTAGCAGTAGAGCTGGCATCGCGCGAGCGATAACTTGTTGTTACAAGTTTAGTGTTCATGTGTGTTAACCACATTACATCAGGTAGGCCGTATGCTTGTATGCGTCCTGACCTTGTATAAAAGAAATACTAGTCACAAACATGAATGTATTTATCCTATAATATTTCTATGTATGTATATATATCTTTACGCCAGGTCCCTTGCGGGTTAAGCAGAGAATACTGAGAACCACAAGACGCGGTCCTTGCACACCTCACTCTCTTCTTTAACATTCATAGCATAACTCTTTTCATGCACCTGCTTTCATAGGGCTCCTGACATCACCTTTTGATAAAACACGACCAATTTAGTCATGGTAGGTTAGTCTTGGTCTTCATCGACTCCTACATCCTTCCACTTTAGCATTGTATTCTTTCATCCTGCATTCTTTCTACATGTCCAGCTCCCGTTCTTGCGCCATTATTACGAACGGTCAGCAAGCTTTATGCCACAAATTTGCACATATTTTCTGGAACACTGTTCCTATATGAAATCTATATGTTTGACTGTGTGCGCGTTCGTCTGTGTGTGCGTTTGTCTTCGTGTGTGTCTGTCGCTTTTTTCGAATATTCGAATATTGACTTCGGATTCAGCATAAAAAATTAGAATAGTAATGTCTGAAAAACCAACCTCCTATGGAACTTGGACAAATTAAAAAAAAAAATGAATTTTTATTACAGATTCGAAAAGTAAATTAAAAAGTAGAATAGGAATGTCTTAAAAACCAATATCATTATTTCTTAAGGAACATGGTCAAAATGGCCGACAAAGTTTAAAAAAAAAAATTAAACTGTTATATAATTGACGAGCCAGGTGTTCCTCTGGCAATGCAAGCTTGCGCATTCCCAACTGGCAATATGTACTTTAATAAATTCCTTTTTTATCTATGTCAGTGCGTAATCCTGAAGAGATTGATGGCGACTAATAAATCCTCGCACACTTTGTATTATCACATCGAATGAAATTCATGATTCTTACACAAACACGATGTCCAAACTGAAATACGTAACGTTGGGACTTAGATCAGAATTTCCGGATTTGTCGTGAACTTTTGAGTGTGTAAATTGGTCGGGCGAAAACTCGTGTGGGGGGTTGGGGGTGAGCCCGTGTTTTGTGTACACAATTTCGGGGACTTCTCCAGTTTCCGCCGTAACGACCTGTTGACAAGCGCTCATTAAGCAATTTGTTTTACTCGCTTTACATAACTATGTTACTGTACTTATTTGGGGGGTTTTTTTATACTACAACAGTGCAAATACGTCTAAAAATGTAAAAAAATATGTTAAACAATATTGTAATGCATATCTTATTTATAAATATAGTCGAATTACTTAATATAGAAAAAGAATCATCAAATGTGCCTATTTAGCCATTTTGTAATCAGGTTTAACTATATTGAAACGCAAAATTTTTTAATTTTTGCAAATACGTCCCACCTGGTAACAAGTGGTTACGGCTCGTGCGTTGCCACATCCGCTGCTACCACAGCAACTCAAAGAAGCCTATTGGTAACCATACTCACTCGCAATAACCCTCCAGAAAGTTGTTATTTGGCTAGTTCGATTTTCAGTAGCTTTTACCTTACAGCGATATAGTTGTTTTGATGCACGCTAACTCTTTGAAATTTAATTATAATTCATTTCTTTAATGAATGCGAAAAAAGCCACGATTATTGCATTCGAAAGAGAAGAGACCAGAACGAACACGAGGACTACGGTTGATGACGTAGTGTTGAACAAGGGAATGAGATGTTGAAAGAAAATATGTCTTGGAAGTGCTTAATTTTAGCAGGGACGGAAGGTATATCGTGGGTGTGTATGAGTGCTGGGAATAGTGTGAATCATGAAGGAAAAAAAATATAGAGAACCGATGAGACTATATTCGCAATGATGATGTAAGAGGGTTGGTCTGAAAGAGAGTGTCCGTGTTAAGATAAAGGCATGCTCCGTTGGTTTGGACGCGTGAAAAGAACACTGGAGTGTATGATAGCAGGAGCCGAGGACGACCAAGACTTACCTTTTTTTATATAACCTTGGGAGGTATACAAGCATACGGCCCGCCTAATGTAACGCAGTTATCGTAGCCTTGTAATATTTAAGTATCACTCGTCCGATGCCTCCCTCTGCTGCTTACGCAGCTACTCCTCGAGAGCTTGCTGGTGACCTCACTCACACGCAGGAACACAATAACCCTCTTGGGAGTTGTTATTTGGCTAGTTCGATTTTCAGTAGCTTTTACCTTACAGCGATATAGTTGTTTTGATGCACGCTAACTCTTTGAAATTTAATTATAATTCATTTCTTTAATGAATGCGAAAAAAGCCACGATTATTGCATTCGAAAGAGAAGAGACCAGAACGAACACGAGGACTACGGTTGATGACGTAGTGTTGAACAAGGGAATGAGATGTTGAAAGAAAATATGTCTTGGAAGTGCTTAATTTTAGCAGGGACGGAAGGTATATCGTGGGTGTGTATGAGTGCTGGGAATAGTGTGAATCATGAAGGAAAAAAAATATAGAGAACCGATGAGACTATATTCGCAATGATGATGTAAGAGGGTTGGTCTGAAAGAGAGTGTCCGTGTTAAGATAAAGGCATGCTCCGTTGGTTTGGACGCGTGAAAAGAACACTGGAGTGTATGATAGCAGGAGCCGAAGACGACCAAGACTTACCTTTTTTTATATAACCTTGGGAGGTATACAAGCATACGGCCCGCCTAATGTAACGCAGTTATCGTAGCCTTGTAATATTTAAGTATCACTCGTCCGATGCCTCCCTCTGCTGCTTACGCAGCTACTCCTCGAGAGCTTGCTGGTGACCTCACTCACACGCAGGAACACAATAACCCTCTTGGGAGTTGTTATTTGGCTGCGGTTTTCTGTGAGGTGGGGTGTAACTTCCCCAGACGGGCTGCTTTGATGCGCCCTACCTCTCTTAAAACATCCAAACCAAGGCAAACAGTTCATGCACACAAATGTTTGCCTTATGTGGGAATCGAACCCACGAGCGTTGGTGTCAAAGTCGCGTCATTCACCACTGAGCCACCGAGCTCATCATCAGAGTTTTAAAATTGTATTCAACTCCCAACCTACTTTATGTAATGCTATCAGAAAAAATCAGTTCTATTTATTTCACTCCATTCTACCAACATAAGAATATTGAACAAAGATTGGCGCGAACAGCAACCACTCTGAATATTCAAATGAGAGTGACTTCGAAATTCAAATTTAATGTTATTGTTTTTCTCTATTCGAACAGTATTTATGGCCAAACCAAATATAGTTTCTACAAAATGACCGCCCGGGTTATTCGAATTGAGAAATTAGAATAACCACAGCCAATAAATCAATATTTAACAGAATACTAAATATTTGTACAACTAATTGAGCTTTGTTTATCTTGTTGTAAACTAATCATAGTTAGATAAGCTCGCTGATATTAATTAAGTCGCAGTGGTTTTACTATGTACTGTAGCGATTACATTGAACTGGATTTCGAAGGGGTGTTGGTTTTTGTTAGAGCCCTAAGTCTTAAAGTGGGCGATAATTTCAGAAAGCTTTTAGGGGTCGAAGATGAAAAAGGACATTGACGCGGTCTAGATAGCCAATGGATGATTTAAGATTAATTATAAAATATAATATATTATAATAAAATATAATATTGATAATGTAAGACATGTCTAAGTCTAAGGGACTAAAGGCAAATAAAGATTTTTTATCTTTAATAAAATTTCAAAGTCAGCCTAATGATGATGATGACGCGTAGTGAGCGGCAAGTTGCACAGGCTTCAATTATTATGATGTTAAACTAACTTTTTTTTAATAACTAAGAGACGTCTTCGTTCTGATATAAGAAAGAGAGTTGGTTGAAAGAGATGTTAGTAAACGGCAAGGTAAGCCAAGATAAAGATAAGATAAAAGTTTATTTATCATTGGGCCCTTAATTTTTTTGAAATATAATCGTATTGTATCTTATTCAATTCACTAATGTTACGGTATTTATTTTTCAATCTGCTAACATTTCGGAAATGACCATTGGCGAAGACTAATGCTTTAAGAAACTTGTCAATATAGGTATCTTTTAAAATTGTCAATTAGATATTACAAAAAAAAATTACATATTAAGCATATTGGTACAATAATGATATTAAATGGTAGAATTAAAGATTATTAAGGACAAGTCGTCTGTGCTCAATTCTCTCTAGACATGCCAGTTATATATTTATCAATTCTATTAGAAACCTATTTACAGACAGTACTTTTGATATGCCTTTTGAAGGCATTTTCAGGAAATGACAAACTGTTTCAGGCAATTTATTATACAATCGAATACAATTTACAAGAAAAGACCTACCAGTCCTAGTAAGCCGATAGTTGCACACAAACTACATCAGACTAAATTATTACGTATATATACGGCTTACATACATTTGTTGATCCGTTACGAAAGAACAAACATACAAAAACACTCACCCATTAAATAGTTCGGGTAAATCTGAAAATCAATAATGTCTCCCTCTGATTGGCTCAGAGTCGAGACAGGTTTGTGACGTCACACGCCTCTATCTTTTTGTATTTATTCGTCTCTGTAGCTTCTACTCTATTAGTGTTGACTTTTATTATTGGCTTTTATTAGTTTGATGTAATATAGTAAATTTAAGAGAGGTAGGGAGACGAGCTGATGACGAAGTGTTTAGCAACACTCGTGGGTTCGATGCCCGCATAGAATACACATTGGCGTGCATCAACGTGTGTTTGTCTGAATGTTTCCAAAAGAGATAGGGGGCATCAAAGCCGACTGGGAAAGTACCTAAACCTCACAGAAATCAACAGACAAATAACAACCTCCCGGAGTATTGCTGTATTCCTGTGAGTGAGGGAGGTTACCAGTAAGCTCCAAAAGAGTTGTCAATCACCAGAGATGGCAAAACGTGAATGATACAATACAATATCCTTTATTGCATCAAAAGAAAAATACATAAGAAAAGAACAACAACAAAGTATCAGTACAACGGCGGTCTTATCGCGATGCGATCTCTACCAGATGACCTTAGGGTAGAGGAGAAGTAAAGAAACAAGGTAGAGAGGCGCAGAGCATAACTTAAAGGAAATAAAGTAATTATTTAAAAAAATACATAACTACTTAAGTTATATATAACCAAGTACACATATACAGACAATTTATCAATAATTGATGAATACATTAAATAAATTATACGCACACTAAATGAGATTGAGGGGAAAGACTAGAATATAACGCTCATTACGTATTGTTAAGGGAAAGATAATGAAGTTTGACAAGATGTTTGAAGGATTGAAGTGATTGAGCATTCCGGATATCGAAAGGCAGAGCATTCCACAGGCGCACTGCTTCAACCGAGAAAGAATTGGTGTAGAAATCAGTGGAGTGGTGTGGTGTTTTGAGACGGAGTAACAGTGCGTTACGCAGGGTACGATCATGCGAATCGCTATGAAAGATAAAACGTTTCATTAAATAGGTTGGGGTATTAGGATCAAAGAGGATAGAGTAAAGAAGCGAAAGGGTGTGCCAGTTGCGACGAAGTCTCATAGGGAGCCACTTGAGCTGAATACGAAACTCAGAAACATGGTCATATTTACGAAGTACAAATATAAACCGTATGGAAAAATTTTGGAGGCGCTCAAACTTAATTAATTGCCCTTCGGTGATATCAAGGTAACAGGAATCAGCATAGTCAAGGATAGGTAGGAGCAAGGATTGTGCTAGCGCAATTTTAGTGTACTGGTAGAATCTATAACTTCACGCCAAATCCCTTGCGGGGTAGGCAGAGAGAACCGAGCGCCACGTGACTCGACCCTTACATATCTCACTCGCTTCTTTAACATTCATTGCTCTTCTCATGCACGCTCGCCGGTTTCTAGGGCTCCTGACATCACCTTCTGATAGAACACGACCAATTTGATCATGGTAGGTAAGTCTTGGCCTTCCCCGGCTCCTACATCCTTCCACTTTTGCATTGTATATCTGCTTCGTCATTCTTTCATCTTGCATTCTTTCTATATGTCCGAACCATCGGAGCATGCCTCTTCTTATTTTAACACCGATGCTCTCTTTCAGACCAACTCTGTTTCTAACATCATCATTGCGAATACGGTCTACAAGCCTTACTCCACAAATTTTGCGCAGCGCTCGCATTTTGACCGCGTTTATTCTACTTTCATGCTCTTTCTGCCATACCCAGCTCTCGCTTCCATAAGTTAGCGTTGGGACCAACACTGCATTGTGTATAGCGAGTTGTGCTTTCTGGGTCAGTATTTTACTGCCAAGAAGTTTTCCCAACGCTCCATTCACACTATTCCCAGCATTCACTCGTCGTTCCACATCTGCGGTGTACCTTCCATTCCATCATCATCTACTGCTAGAAAATTTCGTAATCTTCTGAGGGAACCAGACGCAGCAAACAGATTCCTACTAACTTCCGCAATCTGCGATGACCAAGATAGAGAGTTACCAACAATTATTCCCAGATTCTTTACTTTATCGCTGAACTTTATTGGTGTGCTGTCAAATATAACGTAAGGTATATTATTCCAGTCAATTTTAAATACGCGACGAGTACTACCTATGATAATGGTTTGCGATTTTAAAGGGTTGACAAAAAGACCATATTAGATTGGATATCCTCGGTAATTTTCAAGAGCGCAGTAGTCGTACTATGATCCGGGCGGAAACCTGATTGAAAAGGATTGAGAATCTTGTGTTTCTCAAGGAAATAACTTAACTGGTGCTGAACCAATCGTTCGAGGACCTTAGACAAGAAAGGAAGAATGGAAATAGGACGGTAATCTGTGCAAGGCGAAGGATTGGGTTTTTTGGGTGATGAGTATCATCACCCAAAAAACCCAATCCAATTTATATTTTTTTCGGACGTGTGTGTTTCCTCCCAACGTTATCGATCACCGCCGAACAAATGATAATTATAAATATGTACATAAATCCGAATTATGAATTTCTTTATCCATTGGTCTAGCAACCATACATGCATATCCCTTAATAATCATAACTCTCTTATTTGACTTTGTTATAATCGAGAAAACTAAATGTGAAATCTATTAGTAAGATAAACACTCTATATAGCGGTTTAGGTACGGCCACCACAAACGTCGAGAGGGGAAGGAATACACGCGAATTATATATTAACTCGACCTCCGAGGGAGAGGAACTTAATGACTGAGAGGTCAAAATCACCTCAGTCTAAGCCACGGGTTAATAAATTAACTAATCGCTGGGAAAACGAAAAGTGTCCCCGCGCGATATGTAGCAATGATACAATATAGATATAGATTCATCATTTAGTACCTTTGCTAATTGTTTTCCAGACGGATTCCCAGAAAACAGAAGCCAAATAATATCTTCCTAGAGGGTTGTTGTGTTCCTGCGTTTGAGTGAGGTCACCAAGTAAGCTCATAAGGAGTTGCTGTGATAGTAGCAGAGGTGGCATCGCGCAGGCGATACTTAATCTATTGCAAGCGTTCATAGGCTACATAGATTTTCACATCTATATACATGTAACTGTGCGTGGCGGTCACGCGAGTTTAGATCTTTTTCCCCAATCCAAAAGTGCCCAACGTGCCTTAAGATGTTTTCACTTTAAAAAACATTGAATAATTGTCATATGCAATTATCTGAACTAAGTAGTTCAGGTAATTGCATGTAAAACAATTAAACAATGGGCGTGACGTTAAAATGATTCCGAAAAACTATAGGATAAAGTTGTAACATTACAACTTCTTCGTAAAATTTTAAAGCTGGCGACATAAGCCTTAAAAGATACACATCCGCTCCACAGAGTGCAAATTCTCAGGAATTTGATAATCGCAATTAAAAATAGATACTGTATGTCATCTGAATAAGGAGCCATAAGATTTTGTAAAAGATCATTTTAATAGCAATTTGATCTGAACTAGTTTGTGCGCCTCCGCCATCAAATGGTCACGCGAGCTAGCGACGGCCGGCACCTATCCATTGACACTACAAAGCAGCGATGGCAGAGATGACATTCAAAATATTAATCCGGTCAAAATAGACAGAAAAATAGTGATCCAATTACAATAATTTCCACAATACAATAAATTTTTTTTGGAGCTTCAAAAATAGCAAGAATAAAGTGAATTCCGCGATATCTCAGAAATGGTGATTCTCACACAAAAAGTATATAGACAATTATTGTAGATAATTTTATAATCTATTATTTTTGTCTGTCCTATTTTTGTGAGTAAACTTACCGTTCACGAGAAAAATCCAAAAAACTGAAAATTTTGACCTTTGTCCTTGAATAACTTTTTTAACACACATGGGATGGATGGGGACTTTTTGTATTTTATTTTTAGTGGTTTACCCAAGGTCTCCACCAAATTTCAGCTCTGTGGGAATTTTTGTTATTTATAATGTCTATTTTGACCAGACAATATTAGAATAACTTCATTCGTAGTATGTTATTCTAACGGCTAAACATGTACAGCGCATGATGATGCGGGGAGACGAAACATTTGACGCAGAGAGGACCCGAGCCGCCAGGGCGGCAATGGTGGCGGTTAAGTGTGGTTTATGTTCCAGACGGCGGGCAGTGCAGTGCAGTAGCAGAGGCAAAGACAACTAAATCATAGACATGCATCTACTATCGATGGTTTGTAGGTGCCGGCCGGCGTTAGTTCGCATAAACCGATTGGTAGCGGAAATACACTGTATTCCGATCGAAACGCTTTTTCTTTATTTATCCTCGGTTTTTAAAAGTTTTAGCATATGACCTACATGAATTGGGCTATCAATGAAAAAATAATTTTTCAAATCCGTCTAGCAGTTTCTGAGATTAGTGCGTTCAAACGTACTAACAATCAAACAAAATTTTCTGCTTTATATATTAGCATAGATTGCCTGTAAATATGACTATTTCTAAATAATAAAATTCTAATATAGAAAAGAAACACTCTAGTGAGAGCATGCATGAAGAGGTTGCTGGGTGTGAAAGAAGAGAGAGAGGTATGTTTGGATCGGTGCACCTGGCGTTCCATAGTCTCTGCCTACCCCAATGGGGACAGGAGACATTTTTTTATACAATGTCGGGAGGTATACAAGCATACGGCCCACCTGATGTAACGCGGTTACAGTAGCTTGTGAACGCTTGTAATACATTAAGTATTACTCGCGCAATGCCACCTCTGCTGTTAACACAGCAATTCCTTAGGAGCTTACTAATGATCTCACTCACAACAACTCTCTAGAGACTTGTTATTTGGCTGTGGTTTTCTGTGAGATGGAGGTACTTCCCCAGACGAGCTGGTTTGTTGCATCCTACCTCTCTTACATTATGCAATTACCTGTTCGATTATTTCATTAAAAAAAATATTATAGCTCAAGATTTATATGTTACAACATTTAAGTAAGAAAAATATATAATTAATCTCGTTAACCCTTAGAACATGCGGCGGGTAAAAGGGCGGCGGTGGCCCGGTCGACCACGCGGCTCTCAAATAGGTCAAAACCTTTATGCAAATCACTTGTATAATTAAACCTTATTTTACGAAAACGTTTTACGTATTAATTATGCAAATTATGTATTAACAAATCCATATAGCGTTCGTTATCCCGCGGGATAGTGGGATAAAGGGGAACTCGGAGCTAAACCAAGAGTGAAATTATTCATGCTAAAATGTAGGGAATCAACTTCAGACTTTCTGTTGTTGGGTTATGGTGATTTAGAAGCCCAGCATCTGCATCCTGCATGTAATGCACTAGTTTCTTAGTAAAGGGTTTACTTTTGCTTATCTATACAGATAAATAAAATTGGAGTGTCTGTTTGTAATATTAAAATAACCGCTTTTTATTAAATGCATATGGATGTATACACGGTGCATATACCTAAATTTTTTTTTTTTCAATTTTTGTCTGTCTGTCTGTCGGTCCGTCTGTCTTTTTGTTCCGGCTAATCTCTGAAACGGCTGGACCGATTTTGACGGGATTTTCACTGGCAGATAGCTGATGTAATAACGAGTAACTTAGGCTACTTTTATTTTACAAATTTTATTTATTTTTATTAATATAAATAAATAATAAAAAAATAACTACGCGCGGACGAAAATGCGGGCACAGCTTGTAAATAAATAAATATTGTGGGACAAACTACACCGCGTCAAGTAACCCCAAAAGTAAGCGAAGCTTGTGTTATGGATACTAGACAACTGATAAACATACGTAAATAATTATTTTTTGTAAATACATACTTATTATACATAGAAAACACCCCGACCAAGGCAAACAGACATGTTCATACGCACAAATGTTTGTCCTATATGGGAATCGAACCCACGAGCGTCGGTGACAAAGTAGCGTCACTAACCACTGCGCCACCAAGCTCGTCAATTTGTTGCTTATGAATGCTTGTAATACCCAAAGTAAGCGTGTAAACTAGAACCAGTTATTAACTCAGCAACTCAAAAGCTTAGCGGTAACCTTACTAACTCGTATTAACATCAGTAGCCGGGGAAAAAGGCAAAAAGAGAATTCTGTTAGTGGGCTTTCAACCTGGGACCGATGTGACAGTATAAGTTCGAATCCTTGAGTCGAACTGATTAGTTATCCACTAGGACCTAGTGGATAACGAATCAGCTAGTGACTAGGTTGTCGCTGCTATACTTGCAATTGAAATTTACAAAAAAGTAAATAAAAAAAAAAGTTGCATAAAAAAAAAGTTGCATAAAAAAAAAAGTTGCATAAAAAAAATTAGTGCAGTTCACACGCGATACAAATGAAACCTTCAAAAATGTGAACTTTAAGATAATGAGACGAATGAAGAATTTCAGGAGTAGAATAAGAGAGGTAGGGCACATCAAAGCAGCCCGTCTGGGCAAGTACCTCCACCTCACAGAAAACCGCAGACAAATAACTACTGTCTGCAGGGTTGTTGTGTTCCTGCGTGTGAGTGAGGTCACCAGTAAGCTCCCAAGGAGTTGCTGTGTAAGCAGCAGAGGAGGCATCGCGCGGGTGATACTTAATATATTAGGCTACGGTACCCGCTTTACATCAGGTAGGCCGTACGCTTGTATGCCTACCGACGTAGTATAAAAAAAACTTCCCTACAACGCTCAGACCCTGTAATAAACGCTGTATATTCTCCATGATGCCTCCTACCTCTTTCTCTCACTGTAACTACAAATTTACGGTTTTCGGTTTTTTTCCTTTACTTGTGCTACATGACATTGCTTCTTACCAAATTTCATGATTCTAGGTCAACGGGAAGTACCCTATATGTTTTGATTCGCTTACGAGTGACCAATATGCATATATTGTCCATTAAGCATAAACTAGGCATAAACAGCCGTATCTTTTAATTGCGTTCACTTAAAAGTTTGATTTTTCACTGGTCGAAGGGATTACAGACCTGAGTATTTGATATTATGTATGTATGTATGTATGTATATCTTCACGCCAAGTCCCTTGCGGGGTAGGCAGAGAGAACCGAGCGCCATAAGACGCGGTCCTTGCATACTTCACTCGCTTCTGTGACATTCATAGCTCTTTTCATGCACGCTCGCCGGTTCCTGGGGCTTCTGACATCACCTTCTGATAAAACACGACCAATTTGGTCATGGTAGGTTAGTCTCGGCCTTCCTCGGCTCCTACATCCTTCCACTTTTGCATTGTATATCTGTTTCGTCATTCTTTCGTCCCGCATTCTTTCTACATGTCCGAACCAACGGAGCATGCCCTTTCTTATCTTAACACCGACACTCTCTTTTAGACCAACTCTTTCTCTCACGTCTTCATTACGAACGCGGTCAGCAAGCGTTATGCCACAAATTTTGCGCAATGCTCGCATCTCGACCGCATTTATTCTACTTTCATGCTCTTTCTGCCATACCCAGCTCTCACTTCCATAAGTTAGCGTTGGAATTAGCACCGCGTTGTGTACAGCGAGCTGTGCCTTCTGGCTTAGATTTCGGCTGCCTAGAAGTTTACCCAACGCTCCATTCACCCTATTCCCGGCACTCACTCGTCTCTCCACATCAGCGGTGTACCTTCCATTGCTGCTAAAAGCACTTCCAAGATATACAATCTCATTCACTTGCTCCAACACTACATCATCAACCATAATCCTAGTGTTCGTTCTGGTTGTCTCTCTTTCAAATACCATTATCTTGGTTTTCTTCGCATTCAATTGTAAGCCTTTCTTCATACAATCATCTTTCATTGTTGTAACTAGTGTTTGCAGTTCGGATGGTGATTCTGCTATTAATGCCGCATCGTCTGCATAAAGCAGGCAGTTGACCACTGAGTCACCCATTCGCATTCCCACATTTATATTTCTTATTCTCTGAAGACAACTGTCCAGATACAGGATGAACAGCCGAGCCGACAGCGCGCATCCCTGTCTGACACCAATGTTGACATCAAACCAGGGCGACAAGCTGCCGTCCACCCGCACACATGCTGTACAATCCTCATAAGTGGATTGCACAGCACGGAGTAGGTCACCGTCAATCCCATATCCGGGCAAAATGTTCCAGAGATTCTTTCGCACGACTCTATCAAATGCTTTCTCAAAGTCCACAAAACCGCAGAAAATCTTCTGGTCCAACGCCAGATGCTTCTCTACGATGTTGCGGAGTGAAAAAACTTGATCCGTACATCCTCTGCCGCTTCGAAATCCACCCTGTGCTTCCCAAAGCATTCCATCGGATTTCACCCTCATTCTCCTTTCAATTATTTTTCCATACACTTTAGCTGCTAAGCTGATCAAACTGATGGCCCTATAGTTGGCGCAGTCCATACGTGAGCCCTTGCCTTTATACAAGGGCACGATGACTGCGCGTCTCCAATCGCTCGGGACCCTTCCGGTTCTCCAGCATAATTTGCTCAAAAACCAGAAGGCTTCCCTAACGCAGATACCACCTAGCTTGATCATCTCAGCTGTTACCATATCGATTCCCGCTGACTTTCCATCTTTCAAACTTCGTATCGACCATTCAATCTCATCCATAGTAATGTCTTCATGGTACGCTGGCACTGCGGAGTCAATCACAGACTCATTCACAATGCCAGCGTCATGGACATAATCATACATTTCTCTAAAATATTCACTCCACCGTTCTAACACTTCCTGAGTGTTAGCAAGAATGCCACCAGCTTTACATCTTATCTTGTCCATTCTGGATGCTGACGAACCACTTCGAGACTTCTTTACCTCTCTCCAGAAGAGTTTGGTATTTGCCTCGAAGTTCTTCGTCAGCTTCTCTTCCTCAATCATATGTAGTCTTTCACGCTTCTCTTTCACTAAAGCTTTGGAGTCATTCTTGCATCGACGGTATATTTCTTTCTTCATTTCTTTCATACCATCACTCTGGTGCAAAGATGATACGTAATCCAGCCACGCTTTCCTCTTTTTTTCCACGGAGGATTGAACCTCCGCATCCCACCAGGCATCTCCTCTTAGTGTTCTACGTCTCTTTGCGCATCCACATGCTTCTTTCGCACTGTCCACCATACTTTCTTTCAGAACTTTCCAACATTCGTCTACATCTGAGTCGGAAAGACTCGCGTTCGCAAGTCTTTCACTGACTAGACGTACATACGTACTCCTCACACTTTCATCTTCCAATTTTTCACTTCTTATTCTTTCATGGTCTCCGAAAGGAATACGCACTCGCCATTGCCTCCACTTCTTGAAAAGGCCCACAAATCGGCTTATCACCAGATAGTGGTCCGTTTCAAGAGTGGGACCTCTGAAGGCTCTTGTATCCATTAACGACTTTCGGAGACGTCCATCTATCAAAATCAAATCAATCACACTTTTCTGTTCATTCCGTCTTCATGTGTAAGTGTGAATATCCTTGTGATGGAAGAGCGTGTTCGACACAAGGAGGTTTCGTTCCATACATACGTCTAAAAGTAACTTACCAGCATCGTTCACTCTCTTATCTCCGTATGGACCAAGCACAGCCTCATAACTGCTTCGCTTGGTCCCAACCCATCCATTCAGATCACCACACATAATTATCCGTTCATTCGCTTCGGCCAAATCCAGAATACCCCTTACAGTCTCCCAAAACTTCTCGAGCTCCTGGGGATCAGCAGAGCTCACAGGAGCATATGCTGCAACTAAAAACACTCGCGTAATCCCCAGTTTTATCTTAACCCAGAGAAGTCTTGGACCTACTAAATCGTAATCTTTAACACCAGCGGCCAAGCGAGATGAAAGCACGACACCTACGCCAGCGCTGGCATGAACGTCCTGGTCCACCCCGGACCACAGGGCCATCATGCCACCGGGCAGATCTTCGGTGTCGCTTCCCTTTCGCTTGGTCTCTGACACACACAAAGCATCTAGGCATCTCACGTTCATTATATCTATCAACTCATTCATCTTATCTTTTAGACCACCTCTCACATTCCATGTGCCTATACGACACTCGGCTCTCCTCGACCCGCCGGGATGGGCGTTGCGTGGTGGCTGGCGGCCCCCACCGCCGCATGCCATAGATTTCGCACCGACGGGGGCGGATCGGTGCGCGTCGCCTCCGAGGGACGCCCTAATCCGCGCGTCTGTGCGGTTTAGGTCCAGAATTGCAGTCCAAGTGTTGGACTGGCAGGGTCGCGGCGTGCACGCTTCTGGTACCGACCCCAAATCAATGTATTTGATATTAATTTCAGCTTAAGGGTTCCGTTTTTCCTTTTGAGATACGGAACACTAAAAAAGAGAAATGAATGACAATAACCTTTAATAAAACATGTCTATATGCACGGTATCAAACACATATTGGTATCTACATCAATGGTAAGCTTATCTCTACAAGAGATCTGTACCAGCCAACCCCCTTGGTGGTAAAAGAAATCGTCAATGGCCAAATAAGCAGCTACAAAGCCAACATTTCGCACCTTTTTTACTAATTTTATGTATCACATATATGTAATAATAATAATATTCCAATTAACATAACTAATTAAGCATCTAGTCCGGCAGTAGGTTTTGTTACAAATGAATATGCGTTTATTTTTTTATGAAGTAATGTACATATATTTATGGAAGTCTCAGCAAAAAATAAAAAAATGATTCTATTCGAAATAGCCCCCTTTAGCTTAGATACATGCCTTTAATCTCTCTGGCCACGAATCTATCGACTTACGCACTCTTTCCATGGGAAATTTAGCCACAGCTTGCTTCAGAGATTTCTTAAGAGACAAAATGTCGGTGTATCGTTTCGAGCCGGCAATGTCCTATAAAACTAACCGTAATTTGTAGTCTAAGGGGTTCAAATCTGGGCTAGACGATGGCCAGTCTTCAGTTCTTTTAATGTCCGGAACATTGATTTCGAGCCAGGCTTGTGTAGTTCGTGCCTTGTGGCCAGTGTGTGCAGAGTTCTGCTAGAAAGTCCACGGTATATTTTTAAAGTGTATTCCTGAGAGATTTCACAACACGATTCAAGACAGTCTCTTAATACAGTTTGACTGAAGTCCTCACGCCTTTGTCACAAAAATGAAACTTTGTGACTCCTTGATAAGACACCCTCCACGAAACCGTTACAGACGTAAGATGATGACCACGTTGTACATTTCTGACCACTTGGGCGGCTTCTTTAGAACTGTGTGCGTACATTTTGTCATTTTGTTTGTTGTAGTGCTCTTCAATCGTGAAAATTTTGTCATCAGTAAAGAGGATATTTCTGTGCTTTTCACCTGCGTATCGGGACAGAAGGCATTTGATCGATCCACTCTCAACTGTAGAGATTGATTTAGGGCATGTCCTGTATATCGACGATAAACGCCAAGCTTCAGGTGTTGTTTTATTATACGCGAGAGAGTCCTAGCGGGAATCTTCATTTCTCGCGATAAGACTTTTTATTTCCTAATGGGGTTTCGGCGAATTCTGGCTTTAACAGCTTTAATAACCTTTGTAGTTCTAACAGCACGCGGTCGCCCCGATCTTTTATAGTCTTCAACAGAGGAAGTGTATATCTATAGCAGCATATCTGTCGATAGTACGATATACGAACAAACGGCTGATATCAAGCTTTTGAAGTCTTCAATATGACCGACGGCTCCATACCCACTTTGTGTAAGCCAATCACTGCAATCCTATTTTTTAACACCCTATTCCATATTGTAATTTGATAATAAACACGAAAATTATATGTAAAACGATCTGCGGGAAATCTAAAGAAGTATTTAACATAATAAACGCGATCCAAATTCTAAATAATTAATAAGTTGAAATAGAGAACAGGTAACAGTATTTATGGCCATACAAATAAATAAACATTTAATACATTGTTTGTTGTACAGCAACGTGTAATGTGAAATGTCCACCCGGGTGCTGTGATAAATAATTCTTAACTTTTGTAATAAGTTGACTTGAAATTGATAATAAAAATATTCATCGCAGTAATATATTTCAAACTCGATTACGCAAATATGTTGGCGAGACATAGGTACCCGAGAACGAGAAAAAAATTATAATCATAAATCTCCGTAAGAACGAGCTTACAAAACATTTTTAAACGCAAGGCGGGAAAGGGGGTGTAAATATTATTTCAAGCATAATCGCGGTCGTTACTCTCACCAAATTAAATTTAGGGCGTTTTCTGAAAAATGGGGAATAACCGGCCAAGATAAATTTGATTTGGCTGAATCTTGGCGTTGTCTTGGCCTTAAAAATAAGGGTATTAGGAACCGAGAATCGGTTTTGCGAGATTACAATTTGAGCGAATACATATTAATAATATTTAGTTACCTCAATTTTTGAGTTATTATATAAATATTACTATTAACTGTTACATATTACTATTATTGCTCCACTGCCGCTTTTTTAGGTACGCGTGCACGAAATACGACGACATGGGAATGGGAGTAACAACGGACCAAGCACATAATGATAATATTTTTGTGTTGTATGCGGATAGATTCAGTGTTCAAACAATTACTTATGACCTTTGTAAATGTTACATATGAAATTTTAAATAGTAGAGTACATGATTTTCAAGCTATTGCAATATGTCTAACAAAAACTTTGAGGCTTCCTCTAATTGAAAGCGCGCGTGAAGAAAGGAGAAATTGTAGGATTTCATCTATGGAACAAAAACAATCTATCTATAACTTCCCTAACTTCCCTCCGCCTCCGCCACATCCCTTGCCTACCCCGCAAGGGATGTGGGTAGGCAAAGAGAACCGAGTGCCACATGACTTCATCCTTGCAAACCTCACTCGCTTCTTTAACATTAATTGATCTTCTTATGCACGCTCGCCGTATTCTAAGGCTCCTGGCACCTTCACCTTCCACCTATCGCATTTTATCACCTTCTGATAAAATCGATAAACCTACCATGACCTATGGTAGGTAAGTCTTGGCCTTTCTCGGCAAATATAATGGTATTTGAAAGAAAAGAAACCAGATCCAATGTAAGAGTTACGGTTGATGAAGTGTCGGAACAAGTGTATGTGATTGTATATTTTGGATGCGCTTTCAGCAGGGATGGAAAGACGAGTGAGTGCTGGCAATAGTGTGAATGAAGCACTGGGAAAACTGCTTGGTAGTAAAAGATTGAGCCAGACAGCTCGCTATACACAAGGCAGTGCTGGTCCCAATGTTTACTTACGGAAGCGAGAGCTGGGTATGGCAGACAGAGCATTAAAGTAGGATAAACGTGGTCGAAATGCTAGCGTTGCGCAAAGTTTGTGGCGTAACCCTTATATACCTTATTCGCAATGATAATGTTATAAATAGAAGTTGTCTGAAAGAGAGTGTCGGTGTTAAAATAAGAAAAGGCATGCTCCGTTGGTCAGGAAGAAAGAATTACCGAACAGATATACAACGCACTTTCACGTTGGAAGGATGTAGGGGCCGAGGAAGGCCAAGACCAAAATAATATTTTTTGAAATATTCAGAAGAGACTTTTTTTGCTTTTTATGAACATGATGCAAAAAAGTATGCAGTCGCGAATTTGAAACACCTGCCAGAAAAACACGGGTAAGTGCGTCTTGCATTTTTTTTTATACAATGTGGGGAGGCATACAAGCATACGGTCCACCTGATGTAAAGTGATTACAGTAGCCTATGAACGCTTGTAATACATTGAACATCACACGCGCGATGCCTCCTCTACTGCTAACACAGCAATTCCTTAGGACCTCACTACACGACATGAAGTCAATTCCAAAACTTCCTACTCCTACAAATTTCTTCTGATTAAATTCGTTGTGAGTTCCAAGGCAGCTGTAGTTTAACCCCCGGGACAGCAATGGACTTCACTGTTCATTGCCTTTTTGGTGGTCGTCGCTGTTAATTCTGGCTACACAGGAGACACAGTGGTGGGTATAAGTTGTGAGCCTGTCCCGATGGTGACCTCACTGACTCGCAAGAATACAACAACCCTCCAGGGAGTTGTTGTTCGAGGAGGAGGTACTTCCCCAGTCGGGGAGTTTTGATGCGCCCTTCCCATCTTGCTTTTTCGTCTGGTATAAAAATAACTTACCAGATTAAAAAATGACTTGTTTCATTTGACAAATAGCATTACGCAAAAGTCCGCAATGCTTTCTTTATTGGGTGATTGACTCAGTTATAACAACATCTATTTATAAATAATAATGAAAAAAGAAACGGACAGACACTATTACATACATGAAAACATTTCACTCTTTGCGAGTAAACAATGAAGGTTTATTTACGCCTACTTAGAAAACAAAGTAATTGAATGAAAACATGAAAATGTTTACTAAGTAATATATTTAATAAAATATTTTTAATGACACATTAAGAGAACAGAATCAATTTATTAAAAGCTAAATTTGTGTTTCCGAGCAACTAGGCTGGGGGAAAACTCGTAACTTTATCAAACCATTTAAATGTACTGTGAAATTTTCTTTTAAACGTGAAGCAGGTAATTTCAGGAACAGGGTGGACGGGGGTTCGGGTTAAGGTGTGCGGGTGGTGCCGGCTGGGTTACGTTTGGGACACAGTGCCAACGCCAACAGTCAACATCTATTAATTTAATAGTCGTTAACATAGTCAAAGTCTTTTAAAAATTAATTTTAATTTTTAAAAAATAATTAATTTTAAATCAGATAATACGTAAAATGAAAACTTTGTACTCCTTTTAAAGCGCATTCCCTTGTATAAATAAATGCAAGATTTGTCATAGTTAAAGTTCAAGTTCAAAACGGGCGCCCAAATATAAAATTTATGTATAAAATTTTATACATAAGTTTTATTGTTATTAATAAATTAAATAAAATAAAAAATTCATTGTTACATACATATGCCTCGGAGTTAAATACAAAATACGGACAATTTAATGTCAATATCGAATACATTGATGGTCATGAAGTTGCGCAGAGTTTAAAAATAATTAATAGGCAAACTAACTGCGTGCAAAGGGTAAACATAATAATAAATAAAAATCTTTAGAAAATGTGAAAACAATGCGTTATTGTTTTTTAAATATTACTTAACCAAAGTATACCTAATTGGAAATATTGTTAAAACAACTCATTGAGTTTTTAAAGAGTTAACTAACAAGACAAACGGAGCCCAAACACAGTGAACTTGCTGTCCCTTGAGGAGTTCATAAGGCCACCTCCTAGAATGAGTGTGCGTGCTGATGCTAAGTAAATTAAGTATGGTAAGTATAAAATGCCACTTCACATTTTTATGTTTGCTTTATATGAAACTTAAGTAATAAAAAGTTCTGAGAAACATCTCATTTCTAAAAATTGCAGATTTTTAGTCAGTAGTTAACTTTTTTAGTGCACTGCCACACCTGAACTGACTGACTTCTATGCTATCAATCCTTTCTGGCTGTATGTCACGGCGGAAGCGACACGGACATCAAGCCACAGGCTAATGAATACAAACCACTCAGAGTCGCGGCGATCGGGGCGCCGAGCGAGCGCACACCACAATTCATGGCACGTCCTACGTACAGTCGGTGACACAAATTAAATTGTAATGGTTTAACAACTTATTTACAAGCAAGGGTAATTTCGAATACAGAATAATATCTATGTGCAATTTGAATTTCGTAAAATAACGCCCGAATCGATTAACTATAGAATAATATCTAATAAAAATAAGAATCCATTTAATCGAAGATATTTAGATCTTACGGAAGCAGCTATTTAACTGCAACCTATTGCTCCCACGAAAACCAGTGCCATGGCTTATTGAAGACCATATGTAACGACAACAGCTGAGACTGTCCTCTTAATATACCCTGCGACGAAGACACGGCGTTAGCAGGTAATGTAGTATTTTAACTTAAAGAAAAGGATCTTTCAAAAGCACAAAATCCATTATTACGGGCTTTTTAGTTTAGTAAAGATTTTCTAGGTAGTTTAAAAATAGTTCAAACTATTCAAATCTGCGCCTAAAGTGCAGTAAAAAGGATAGTGAGAGGTCTTAAATGTTTACTGAGAGTTCTTCTACTGCTAAAATTTTTGTAGACATATCTCCATTCTAAAAACTTCTTACTAACGGGTGTTTTGAATGTCTGTTTAAATGATTCTATAGATTAATTTTCGATTGATATATCTGCACATTCTAAAGGCAGTGTTTTCTTATGTCTTGTTCTATAGGGAGCAAGTCCCTATGGGAGAAGACATATTAAAAATGATACAACAGATATCATTCTTTAAAAAACCTTCTTTCTAGTGTGAGTTCTTAAAAAGTGGTTTAACCTTTTATATTCTATATTTATATACTATAATATATGTATAGAATATAAATATGTTAAGGGCCAATGAAGAATCAATCCATCATAGGAAACAAATCAGTAACTACTAAATTTCAGTATGATACAACGAATGGATGTAACATTTTCCTTGTACACGAGCAAAGATAGACCAGTGGGTAAAGAACCCGCATATTGACCAACTAGTCTCCGTTTCGAATCCTGGCATATACTACTATATTCGAATTTATGTACATATACATACTCGGCGGTGAAATAAAAATAAGAAATTATATTTCGAGAGACGTGGGACCTAATCTAAGAAAGGTTTAGGGTTGGAGGTCTGACGGCAGTCGTTTCATATCAAAATCAGTATCTTTGCCAAATCCTTAGGCTCAGATAGCGGACCCCGCCTATCCTAATGAATTAGGAAACGGAATAACGCTAAGAAGAAGAATATTTCCATGTACACGAAATGCTACAGTAAATGTGTAACACTTTCAAATAAATAGATAACACGATTTATTTATACCATACGGTTTTTTACGTCCAACAGGCTTGGGCCGTGAGTGGCGACATTTGTATTTGTGGTAGCGGTGAAAAGGTTAATTGGTATTCGACTAAATTTGGATAGACGTATTTGATATTGAAAAAGCTTCTCGCCCGTGTGAGTTCTTAAATACTCTCTTAAATGAAGCTTTCTCTTTATCGCTGGAATCGAGGTACTGTGGGAGCGCTCATCGTAATCCCTGCCTCGTCCATACGTACAGTCGGTGACATAAATTATTATATGGTTTAAAAATTTTGCAAGATAAATTATGAACTTTAACAAGTATTTAAAAATAATTACTATTAATGCAAAATTTGTACGTTCGCTAAATTTTTAGGCTTAGGTAGCGGGTCCGGCCACTCCTAATGGATTAGGAAACAAGATAACGCTTAGAAGATTTATGGTAAAATAAATTCTTAGCATTATCCCCTTTCCTAATCCATTAGGACCGACGAGGACCGCTATCCAAGACTCACCCTGAAGCTAAAGGCTTAAGCTCTTCACGGAGAAAACGTCAGATTACGTATAAGCAGGACTAAATAAACATATTAAATAAATTATTCAGAATTGTTGGCAGTAACACGGAAAGTATGACTATTACGCGCCACTTGTCAATAATTAAAATACCAAGATCTAACAGAAGGTAGTGATATTGCTTCAACTTGCGTCCCTACGAGTGGAAATTCAAGAGCTATTAAGTTCTCCGTAGCAACCGGCGGCGAAACGACACGGCGACGTATTGTTACCATGCCTACTCGAAACTTAATTTTGCTACATTTTCCACGTTGTTAACTGTAAGTAGAGCTGACAACTTTATGGAAATATGTAACAATATTATCCTTTACACTACTTTACAGTATAATTGTTAAATTGAGTTAATTTCTTATTAAGTTATTGACAATAATATATAATAATATGTGTACAGAAGTTGCAATATAATACGGGAATTTGTCGTTTTGTGGAGAAAAAATAATTTTGTTTTTCACTATTGACGGCTGTGAAGGAAGGAAGAATCGATGAGCTCTTTAAAGAAGTTGTTTGTGACGATTCCAAACAAATGTAGCCATTTTTACGGAATAAAAAAAAGATTTTGACTAAAGGGGATTTCCATCATGTCCGATTTAATTGTTTTTCTTGGTAAAAAAGTTATTTAAGTACCGAAGAAATTTGGTTGGACGTCACACTGGTGAGTATGGTGGATATTACCTGTCATATAATCTCACTATTTGAGATTTGAGACTTTCGTGTGGTGTACGAACGAATACTCTTGTTAAAAAAGGAGCGCATTAGAGCAATCGACAAGCTTTTAACGATTTCATTAGAACAAGGCACCGTCAATACCCTTTTTCGGCCAGATGCTTTTCAATAATTTAGCAAAGTGAGAAAACTTGTTGTTTACATCCCCATCAGTTCGAAATCTGCCTTATCCGTACTAATTGCCTGGTAAGCTGTAGCGTCTCCAATCCGTTGAGACTCTTCCGATCGTCCAGCATTAAGAAACAGAAAGCACTCCCAGCGGAGTTTTTTCTATTCAATGAATTACAATATAAGGTTCTTCAAAAAAGGCATAAAGAGGATTTTACGAAGTCGTCTACGCACGAGTGTCACCCCTAGTATTGAAAGTGTCTCTGCGCTGACTGCTTAGCATCAGGTAGGCGATTTATGCTACATTTAGTTTAAAATAAATATGACCCTACGTAATTTCCACGCAGTCTAATCATCTCAGTTGAGATCATACACAACTTGCTGACTTTCCACATATTGATCTTCAAATGAACTATCCAACCACATCACCGCAAATCAGCCACACTCACAGTGCGGACATAACCATACATTTCCCCAAAATATTTACCACACCGTCCTAACACCTTCTAGCAAGAATGTCACCACCATTAGACTTTATATTAAACGATCTGGATGCTAAGAAATAACTTAAAGTTACATAGTGTTATACATGGGGAAAATAACATATGAAGCTATTCTACGTAGTAAACAAACTCACCGATGCGGGCTGGGGAGTAAATAGAACGCACAGCTCGCATTGGCTAGTTCACGGAACTACATCGCGTCACTTATTAGCTTATTGGTTAATGTCCTGCCATTGGTCAGTAGCCCCGAGTCGCTGACATATTTAGGCGATAAAATACTACGTTTTGGTGAGTGAGAGCGATTCATGAGACGTCAAGTTGTTTATTGTTTGTGATGTTATAATACGTTATAATTTTTATAAAATAATTTTCAATCATTTGTGTATACAACTGTACCTCGTTGAACCTAGGGGATTGATTAAATCGACAGCTGAGGTTATCGATTAGAATCACATTTTACAGCCGTTCAGTAACTACGTTTACTTTGAATGCAGACTCTTGTTTACTTTGAATGCAAACTGTTGTTTTCTCTGCAGGCATGTTTACTTTGAATGCAAACTGTTGTTTTCTGTGTAGGTAAACTGATGTACCAACATTGAAATTATTTGGATCACACATTGTATTGTTGGCAGGCATGTAGAAAAGGTTTCCATCTCTAATACGTTAACATTTTAAAAATGTTTGTTTGGGTCAATTTCCTAAGCGCAGTACAGCCGTTTTCGAAATTGACCCAAACAAACAATAGGAATCTTTACGGAAGTCTGAAAGGGGTTTGAAAAAAAGCTGTATTCTAATAAAATAAACAAATTAAATTCTATATTAATTTAAATTTTTGATCTGGTTAAACTGAAACTCTTATTGGGCGTTCATTCATACAAAATATCTATGAATATTCATAATATAATATGACATCTATGAATATTCATAGACACAAATATTTGTGCTGTGTGGGTCTGTTTGTCTTATTCTGGGTGGATTGTTGAGTTCTTGTAAGTGAGGAGGAAGTTACCGATAAACTCATAATGAGTTACTGTGTTAGCTACTTCCTGTATTGCAAGCTATCATAGGCTACAATAACTACTTCACATAAATTTTCGTCTTTTGGGAAATTACAAAAACTTCGCTTAGAACGTGATGTTATATATCTATCTATAACTTCACGCCAAATCCCTTGCAGGGTAGGAAGAGAGCACCGAGGGTCACATGATGTTTATAATTAAAAAAAAAATACTATGAACAACTCCCTGGGGGATTGTTGTATTCCTGCTAGGGTAGAGAGTGTGATTATACCAGTAAGAGTAGCTTTGACGAGCTCGGTCGCGCAGTGGTGTGGGTTCGATTCCCACACAGTACAATTATTTATGTGCATGAACCTGTCTGTTTGTTCTCGTTTTGGTGTTTTTAAGAGGTATCGCTCTCACACCTCACAGAAAACCGCAGCCAAATAACAACTCCCTGTTGGGTTTCGGTGTTCTTGCGTAAGAGCGAGGTCACCAATACTAATATAATCGCGCGACTGATACTTAATATATTGCAAACGTCCGTGAGCTTCGGTAACCGCTTTGCATCAGGTGTGTCGTATGCTTGTATGTCTCCCGACGTTGCTTCAGAAGCTGCTGTGTTAGCAGCAAATGAGACAACGCTCCTTAAGAGTTCATAGGCCAACTTTAATTTGGCGAGTTGTATGCTCGTTTGCCTCTCGACCTCGTATAAAAATACAAAGTTAAAATTGCGTTCAGTCTATACATTTTTCGTTCTACAACTGTGCGTAAAGCGAGTGAGTAATGTACCACTAGGTTTAAAGAAGAAAACCCTATCACATCATATATTTACAAACTCGTAAATAATTAAAAAAGCGGTACAGTACAAAATTAAACTCTTGAAACTCCATCCCCCATTCAACAAACTAACAACATTCAAGCTAACTTGACTCTTGACCCGTAGCAATAAAATTGAAAATTAAAAAGAATACTCGTGAAAGTTTATTTCCTACCTCGCATGTAATTAAAAACTAGCGATCTGGGATTAAGGTAGAATAAAAAGGGTAACAGGCATATTGGAATTTGAAACTTGTACGCAAGGGGCTTAGAGTCTATAACTGTGTGAATAACTACTGATAAAGTTAGGTTAGGTAGGCACAAACTATTAAACCTATTGACTGCACATGAAGACCACCACACGTAGTGATTTAGAGCCTTAATATCTCAGCGATTCAATGGAAGGACATTTTAACCAATAAGCCGATAAGTGACGCGATGTTGATTTGCGAACTAGCCAATGAGAGCAGCGCGTTCTACGTTACCCCGCCGACCCGAAGTGATGAATTTTTTAATACGCAAAATCGTGTCATTTGGGTCTCGATAGGTTATTTCCTTCATGGGTTTAAGTTATTGGAGCTAGTATACTTAAACAACGGAACGTGACGCATAATTCACGTAATAATCTATTTAACTAACATTTAAACCTAATTTTTCAAAAGAGAGGTAGGGCGCATCGAAGCTCCCCGTCGGAAGTACCTCCACCTCACAGAAAACCGCGGCCAAATAACAATTCCGTAGAGGGTTGTTGTGTTCCTGCGTGAGAGCGAGGTCACCAGTAAGCGCCTATGGAGTTGCTGTATTAGCAGCAGAGGTGGCATCGCACGAGTGCAAGCGTTTATAGGCTACGGTAATCGCTTTACATCATGTGGGCGGTATGCTTGCATGCCCTCGACGTTGTTATAAAAAAAACGGCCAGTGAAACTTACATTTCTTCATTGCACATTCCTTTTCTTTGCGTTACCGTTTCGCGTTTCCTAATCCATTAGGATTAGCGGTATACTAAGCCTAAGTATTAGGCGAACACACTGATTATTACGTGGAGAAGACTGTCGTCAGACCAACTCAACCCAGAGGGAAAATCAGACCTTACTTAGGTTAGGTCATACGTCTTTCGAAATATAATCTCTTGAACGTATGGGTTTCCCCACGGTGTTTTCCTTCACCGCCGAGAAAGTAATAAACATGTTTATGTATGTATGTATATCTTCACGCCAAGCCCCTTGCGGGGTAGGCAAAGAGAACCGAGTGCCATAAGACGCGGTCCTTGGATACTTCACTCGCTTCTGTGACATTCATAGCTCTTTTCATAAACATGTATATATATCCGTAAATACGAATTTAGACGCCCCGCGTTTAGGATTCGAACCGGGGACTAGGCCGGTTCCTTATCATTGAGCTAGCACGGCTCACAACCTAATATTATACACATTATACCTGCAATACATGATATGAATGGAAGCCAGAGTATGGCAGAGAGAACATTATAGTAGGATAAACGCAGTGGAAATGCGAGCGTTGCCGAGAATTTGTGGCGTAACGCTTGTAGACCGCGTTCGCAATGATGATGTAAGAAACAAAGTTGGACTGAAAGAGAATGTCGGTGTTAAGATAAGAAGAGGCATGCTCCGTTGGTTCGCACACGTAGAAAGAATGCAGGATGGAATAATTACGAAACAGATATACAAAACGAAAGTAGAAGGATGTAGGAGCCGAGGAAGGCCAAGACTTACCTACCGTGACCAAATTTATCAGAAGGTAATATCAGGAGCCCTAGACACCGTGCGTGCATGAGAATAGCTGTGAATGTTAAAGATGCGAGTGAGGTGTGTAAGGAGCCAGTTATGTGGCGCTCAGTTCTCAATGTCTAAGCAAGGAATTTGGTAAATAATAGATAGAATATGAATCTCCTCGTTTCAAAAGTCGGATAGAAAACTACATTATACCCGCAATATGATAACTTATTGTGGTTACAATATGTTTAACTTAACTAGCATTTATATAATGTGTGTGTTTATTAGGAATTTTGTTATTGATCACATATGTTGTTATTTTTACTCACTTCATTTTCCAACTCTTTGATCTCTTTTTCCCACCGCCATTTATAGCTCCATTCAGATGATCAAAAGCAATGGTCGGCTGGAAGGGATTCTTAAAGAAATATTAATTCCTAAAGAAATAAGCCCGCCTTAGCAAATCATATAACTTTTATACTTTGTTATTAATTTGTTATAAATGATGCCGACAACTACTTTTTATAATGATGCCGACAACTACTTTTCATAACCGTGCCCCTCGCCAACGGCGGAGAGTTCACCATCACACGCTGGAACCACAATGGTCGCGTACTGTGCGGTTCCAGAGAAATTTCTTCAGAGAACTCTCAAGCTGTGGAATGAGCTCTCAGCCAAGGTTTTGCCAAGGGACTACAACATGGAGTTCGTCAAGACATGTTTTAGAGGGTCGGCAACGCATGAGTGACACCCCTGGTGTTGCAAATGGCTATAGGCTACGGTGCCTGTTTACCATCACAGAGGCCGTATGCTTGATTGCCACTTTAGTGGTATATAAAAAAAAAATAGGATATAATTATGCAAAAAACAAACTTATATAGCTGCATTCTGAGGCCGGTGCAATGATTGATGATAGAGTCGCATGCCCGTACCGCTGTGCAATTATCTCTATTATTTTCTTTTAAAACAAGCACGTTCTCCTTGCTGCAGTGCTGACTAATGAGGTGTAGAGTTTGTAATTAGTTGCCATCCGCTGTCCGTCCTGGTAATGAATGGCCGCTACACCGACTCGCATTGTTTTCAAACTGCGACTCTACAACGTCAGGGATTGTTCAATTTATCTTTTTTAACATACAGAAAGGATAATCGCAACTTTTTGTTAATTGCGAGGTTTTTTTAAGAGAGATCGGGAGTCCGGCTGCTTTTATACAAATACTTCTTCTTCTCTGCCATACAGCTCACACTTCCATAAGTTAGCGATGGGTATGGCAGAGAGAGCATGAAAGTGGAATAAATGCGGTCTAGATGACAGCATTGCGCAAAATTTGTGGCATAACGCTTGCTGACCACGTTCGTAATGAAGACGTGAAAGAAAGAGTTGGTCTGAAAGAGAGTGTCGGTGTTAAGATAAGAAAATGCTCCGTTGGTTCGGACATGTAGAAAGAATGCGGAACGAAAGAATGACGAAACAGATATACAATGCAAAAGTGGAAGGATGTAGGAGCCGAGGAAGACCGAGACTAACCTACCATGACCAAATTGGTCGTGTTTTATCAAAGGTGATGTCAGGAGGTCGAGGAACCGGCGAGCGTGCATGAAAAGAGCTATGAATGTCACAGAAGCGAGTGAGGTGTGTAAGGACCGCGTCTTACGGCGCTCGGTTCTTCTGCCTACCCCCCAAGGTTCCTGGCGTGAAGATATAAATCAGACCTTTCTTATGTTAGGTCACACGTCTTTCGAAATATAATTTCATGGACGTGTGGGTTTCCTCACGATGTTTTCCTTCACCGCCGAGTAGGCTTGGGTAAAAACTATCGATATATCAACATATCAATATTTTTTTGAAAAATAATCGATATATATTATCGATATATTCAATATTTATTTCAGAGTATTGAACTTGTATCAAATTGGATATTTTTTTAAGACTTCTGTACATACGACGCATGTATGCAACTGCGCACAATACTTATAAGTATTACCATGTCCTCCTGGAAAACAATTCGACATGTCGAAATATCGATATTTTATTATTGTACGTATATCGATATTATAAATATCGATTACGATATATATCGATATATATTTTTGATTTGCCCATCCCTACCGCCGAGCAAGTGATAATTACAAATATGTACATAAATTTGAAAACACTCAATCAATAGGCCGGTACTTTATCCACTGGACTATCATGCTCTAATAAAAAACACTATCTATCACTATATAAAAATACAATAAATGTGTGTGAATGACACATATTCGTTAGTAGGTTATTAAGAGAGGTACAGTGCGTCTAAGCAACCAGACTGGGTGAACCTCACAGAAAACCGCAGCCATAACAACTCCCCACAGGATTACTGTGTTCCTGCGAGTGAATAAGGTCACCTGTAAGCTCCTAAGGAGTGGCTGTGTTAACAACAGAGGTGGCATCGCGCGTGCGATACTTAAGAGGGCGTATAAAGCTAAGTGGCGCCCTCATTTTGTTTTATTAACAACGGTGAATTTAAAACCAATTCAAAGAAAACGCTCAATTCTAGCTCTGTAGAAATATATATAGTCAATAAAACTAAAATTTATATTTTGAGACATATTCTGTATTTATTATTTACTAGCTTTTACCTGCGGCTTCGCTC
The DNA here is from genome assembly GCA_947507595.1 of Pyralis farinalis. NCBI lineage: Eukaryota > Metazoa > Arthropoda > Insecta > Lepidoptera > Pyralidae > Pyralis > Pyralis farinalis. The sequence goes on along the minus strand of OX382273.1, from coordinate 33,258,962 downwards.
GCATTTTTTTTATTAAAAAGTATCCTATGTTACTTCTGCTTCCAAGAATATGTGTACAAAGATGATCGGTTGAGTAGTTTTTGCGTGAAAGCGTAACAAACAAACGGACATTCACATTTATAATATTATTATATATATATAAATATATATTATTAGGATTAGGATATTAGGATGTACAATTAGTCATAACTTTGATTATCGCTACAAGTAGCCACAATAAGCAATAATTAAAATTTCGTTTACTTGTTCCTACATACAAAATAAATACAAGATATGTTTAAAAAGACGTATATATCGTGTGAGCGTTTTTTTTTGTTTTTGGAATAGGTCTTAAAATCAGCGTTGTTAATAAAAATAAAATGAGGGTGCTTAGCTTTATACACCCTCAGAAAGTGTCGCGAGCATAGCTCATAGGTACGATGACCACTTTACATCAGGAGGGCCGTATGGTTGTATACCTAACGACATTGTATAAAAAATAGGTCTATGGTGTTTAGTAGAGTGATTAAGTAACAATACAAAATCAAAAGTTTATAGAACAAATACTTCAATAGAAGATTTGTGGCAAAGTAGTAAAGAAATTGTTAATAGATTCAGGCGTTATTTTGCGAAAATCAAATTTACATGCAAATTGATAAGAAATTGTTTGATAAGGTTAAAATTGCAAATGTCCGTAGGCTACGGTGATCATTTACCATCAAGCGGGCCGTACGCTTGTTTGCCACCTTAGTGGTATATAATTATTAACCCGCAATAACATAAACCCGCAAGTTCAAGAAATTATATTTCTAAAGACGTGTTACCTAACCTAATATTTCTAGTTTTCCCTGTGGCTTGTGGAGGTCTAACGACATTCGCTAAGGACATTCTTAGGACCCCGCTAATCCTAATGGATTAGGAAACGGGGTAACCCTAAGAAGAGCAGCACATATTGTTTCGGTGTTCCGCATTCTCCAAACAGAGGTTTGACTTGAGCAGGAGTTGGGAATGCGGGTCACCGAAGAAACGGTCTCCGAAATAGTGGTGCGGAAAACTCGGTCAAAAATTTTAAAATACTGCGTCAGTCTAGCCACGGCTGGTATAGATAGGAACAAGCAGAGCGGCTCCACCTAGGACTAATGCTGTATGCCTCGGCTATACCCTGTATAGCCGATGGGATCGCGGTGGCTAGGTGGAGCTGTGAAGCTCTCTGTCGCCCGTGGCTGGACTGACGCAGTACGGGGAGGGAAGTTAGAACAGTTAAAATCGATTCACCGGCGTTCCAAAATGGGCATGAAACTGAAAGATGATGAATATATGAATGAGCTATGGAATGAAAGGGAGTATTGTGTATGAATGTGTTATAATATATAATTCGCTAATGAAGAAATGGCATTAAAATAGCCTTGTCGGCAACGCATGAGTCACACCCCAAGTGTTGCAAATGTCCACAGGCTACGGTGACTATTTACCATCAGGCAAGCCGTATGCTTGTTTTCCACCTTGGTGGTATAAAAAAACGTTCATTTGAGGGACATAGGTACATAGGATTTACAAGTACTACGGTCATATTGGTATACGAGAAAGTTTCTTGTCGAGACGAGAACAAGTAATCAACGCCGCGAGAACTCGGGAAATCAAATCCGTGCACGTGACTAGTCCTGAGTATCACATCGCTGTCTACTACTATTCATTATTTTTGCAGGGGTGCAAGTATATATATAAAAAAAAATCCTAAGAAGAAGACATTAGTGTCAATGAAATAGTGGCGTATGAAATTATCCGTCACACCAGGGTGACGTGCCGACAATCAGCAGTATCGACGTGCCCGAGATACGTTTGTAGTGCAGTGACCTGTTCAGTTCACGTGGCAGACATCAACCAGCCGCCGCCAGATAGCGAGCGCGCCGGCTCCAGGACGCTATCTGACCGGAACGTCACTTGCGCAACACTTGGACGGAGCACCGCCACGAGTCTCCAAGTTTCTATTTCCTGTCTATGTTTACAATATTGTTGTTATTGAATAGAAAATAATTAAAACCAGTTGAGATTGCGCAAGCTTGCATTGCTAGAGGAACACCTAGTCAATTATATATCATTAAGCTTTTTTTTAATTCGTCGGCCATTTTGACCATGTTCCTTAAAAGATAGGAACGGTGTTCCTGAACATTCCTATTCTACTTTTTTTATGCTGAATCCGAATCTGAAGTCAAAATTCGGATATTCGAAAAAAGCGTCAGACACACACAAACAAACATATAGATTTCATATAGGAACGGTGTTCCTGAAAAAATATGTATGTATGTATATATATATATATATATATATATATATATATATATATATATGTATGTATATCTTCACGCCAAACTCCACGAAAACAAGCATACGGCCTGCCTGATGGTAAACAGTCACCGTAGCCTATGGACATTTGCAACACCAGGGGTCATGCGTTGCCGACCCTCTAAAAACCTCTTCACGCCTTTCTTGAAAAGCCCCATGCTGTAGTCCCTTGGGAAAACCTCGGCTGGAAGTTCATTCCACAACTTGAGAGTTCTCGGAAGAACCTCTCTCGAACCGAACAGTACACGGCCATTGCGGTTCCAGAATGTGACAGTGAAATGAGTTACCACATAAAATCGGTCTCACCGGCTTTCCATAACATAGCATAGTCCAGAGAATTAAGCATACAGCCAGTTTCCTCCTTGCAGAAATACAACAACACGGTGTTGAAAGATGGGGGTATACGTACTTCCCACAGTCAGGCAAGTCAATTACATGTCGCTGTCGTCTATTTCTCTTTCGTCAGACCCTCTATCCTAGTTGACGGATGCACCACATGCATTGGCATTGGCTCTAAAGGTAAAGGCACGTTTACACCCTAAAGTTATAATTATCAGAGACAGCATCATCATCATCGGAGCGTTAATCCCGGACGCGTGTTACGCTTTCGCTTCGGAGCCCAAGGTTCGCTTCCCGGCTTTTACTCCTGTATTTCGCGCGGTCTTCGGCATCCCCCATAGTGAGACTATTGGCACGTATGTCATCCCACACGACGTCAAGTCAGTACTTCTTGGGTGTGCCGGGATCCGGCGGAGGTGGCATGGCCAGACGTTTGATCCCCATGTAACTTTTTCCGGTCTTCGTAAGTCGTGGCCGTACCACCGAAGGCAGATTTGTTTGCGAGACAGTGTATTCCTCTCATGTCGCATTCGTCGGTACCATGTGCCTAATATTTATGTATTATGCACCATGAAGTCGTCTGCGTGGGTACCTCTGTCTCACCTATATCTACCGTCAAGCAGCTATATTTATATAGCTGTGTTCCGGTTTGAAGGGTGAGATACGGCTGAGAAATTACTGGGTACAGTGACGAAACAGCCTTAGGTCACAAGGTTGGCAGCGCGCGGCTAACATCCCCTCGCAACACGCGAGCGTCAATAGGCTGCGGTGACCGCTTACCATCTGAGGCAGACCGCATGCTTGTTTGTCCATTGAGCACGCATAAAAAAACTATACATTTCAACGGGCCTAATAGCGCAGTGATTAGCAAAACTACTATAACGCCAACCCTCGTGGGTTCGATTCTTACACAGGACAAAGATTTGTGTGTATGAACGTGTGTTTGTCTTTTTCTGGGTGTTGGAAATTGCACTAAAGCAAGTCTAGGGAAATACGTCCACCTCACAGGAAACTTTACTTTCGTCTTTAACTTTACCAATTTTACACCACTAGAGTACCAAACAAGCATAAGATTCATCAATACAGCAACTAAAAAATTCTAGGCAATGATAACCCAGTAGATAAATAACTTGACTTACCTGAGGGTGAGATTGGAATCTTGGTGTGGGTACACATTTGTAACTGTCACTTACTCGGCGGTGAAGGAATACATCGTGAGGTAATTAACACTTCCAAGATATATTTCGAAAGACGTGTTACCTGACAAAAGAAAAGATCCGGTTTCCCATTCGATAGTGACTAACGACAGTCGTTCCATGTCAAAATCTGTATCTTCGCCAAAACCTGAGGATTAAGTAGCGGACCCTGCCAATTCCAATGTATTAGGAAACGGAACATACGCTAGGAAGAATAAACTGTAAGAAAATTTTCAAATATGTTTTCAATGCAAACTACAAATGTCACAAACAGCGTCGTGCGCCCTGCCAGCCCGTGTCCGGCTGGAGGACTCATCGCAAGTGTCGATACCGGCACACCAGGTTACCCTTCTCACGTGTCCGGAACTCGGCGAGCCGGCTGTCCGGCTGTCCGGCTGTCCGTCGTCGATTGACCGGCTCACTCCGGCTTACTGCGGCCTTAGCGTGCCTCTCATTTGCATGTTGTTAATTTTGATGAAACCTTTTGTAAAGTAAATAAATGCCGGTTAAGTGCGAGATGGACTCGCGCTCCAAGGGTTCCGTACTTCGATTTATTTGAACATGAAAACATTAAAGGAATAAAAAACCAGTTGAGAATACGCAAGCTTGCATTGCCAGAGGAACACCTGACTCGTCAATTATATAACAATTCAATTTTTTTTTTAATATCGGCTATTTTGACTATGTTCCTTAAGAGATAGGAACGGTGTTCCTGAGCATTCCTATTCTACTTTTTTATGCTGAATCTGAAGTCAAAATTCGAATATTCGAAAAAAAACGACAGACAAACATAGATTTCATATAGAAACGGTGTTACTGAATATATTTTCTGATTTTTAGTTTTCAGTGCTTCATTACGTTAAGCCGTATCATCTATCGACAACTGCCAGGACGGCAGTTGTCGATAGATGACAGTAGTTAAGCTAAGTCAGTGGCGTTCGGGAGGCTTGAAAACACTGGCCTCCTACAATCCGCAGTTGAGCAGAGTGGTGGAGTATGCTGTAAACCTTATCGGTTGGAGGGAGACCGGTATCCTTGCAGTGGGATGCGTTAGGGTTGGTGTAGTAATTTCTAGTTTTCGTCAAAAGAATAAATATAAATACATTCACCGTTTTTGGTTATTTTCAATATATCGCTCATTAAAATTTTCCAAATGATTAAAAATATGTTCATTTAGTCGTATGATATAATAGGTTACAATTTTTTTTGGTTCAAATTTCACATTTTGACCCTCTCTAATAATATCCCTTGCCAACACACGGTTGCCGACCCTGTAAAAACCTCTTTACCCCTTTCTTGAAGAACCCCACTCTGTAGTCCCTTAGAAAAACCTTGGTACCGAGCTCCTTCCACAAATTTTTAAATAGAGGGAAACTTTGTACAAAAGTCGTTTACGTAGGTACCTTTGTCTCATCTATTTCTACCGCCAAGCAGCTATATTTATATAGCTGTGTTCCGTTTTGAAGGGTGAGATATGGCAGAGAAATTACTGGGTACTGTGACGAAACAGCCTTAGTTCACAAGATTGGCAGCGCGCCAGTAACATCCCCGTGTTGTGCGAGCGCCAATAGGCTGCGGTGACCGCTTACAATCTAATGCAAACCGCATGCTTGTTTGCCAATCTAGTTGTATAAAATAAATTAAAGAGTTCTCGGTAGAAAACTCCTCTGGAACCGCACAGTTCGCGACCATTGCGGTTCCAGTATGTAAGAAGGAATTTCCATACGTTGACAAGTGGTAGAATTGTAAAATTAGACTGCTGGCCATCGAGCCACTTCTTGGAATGAATGTCTATTTAACCTGTAGTACACTCCAATTAAAACAAAGGTCGGCAACTAAATTTAGATCCAACGTATTAGCGGTCCAACGGCGTGACAACTCAGGAACCTGTGACTTCAAAGTGTATGTCAGACTAATAGTTAAACGTTAAATACTCGCGTGAACCCCACCGCGTGACGTCTTTAACGGTGACTACAAAATTACTTTCAAACCAAAGACTACAGTAATCGTAGCCACACTGACCTTTGAACTAGCTCTAGCCTAATTATCTACCTAATCCGGCCATAAGTTCTGTTACAAATGAATATGTATTTATTATTTTATGAAGTAATATAATCTTAATAAAACTTATATATGTACAAATTTATGGAAGTCTCAGCAAACAATAAAAAAATGTTTTTATTCGAAATGACCACTTTTGGCTTTGATGTATGTATATCTTCACGTCAGGTCCCTTGCGGGGTAGGCAGAGAGAGCCGAACGTCATAAGACGCGGTCCTTATTATACTTCACTCGCTTCTGTGACATTCATAGCTCTTTTCTTCTCTTTTGGCTTTGATACAGACCTATAATCTGTCTGGCCACGAATCTATGGATTTACGCACCATTTCCATGGGGAATTTAGCCACTGCTTTCTCCAGAGATTTTTTAAGAGACACAATGTCGGCGTGTCGTTTCGAGCAGGCCACGTTCTAAGGGATTCAGATCTGGGTTAGACGAGGGCCAGTCTTCGGCTCTTATAAAGTCCAGAATTTTGGGTTCCAGCCAGGCTTGGGTAGTTCGTGCCTTGTGACCAGGTGCAGGTACTCTCTTGAATTTAGTTTATCTTTCACAAAAAAAAAATAGTTAGGGTTAAAAAAAATGACTTTTACTGAATCGGTTATCAAAATTCTAATCCACTTTACAACTAAGTACTAGTTCGGTTAATCTGAAAATCTCACGAGGGCTAATTATCTAGGCTCCACCAAAGCGAGAAAAGACTGGAGAGAAGATACGAGCACGTTTTCATACATTTCGGGCGCAGTAGATCGGACTACTAAATGTATATAAACTCATTCTCCGCATATTTTCGCTTTTGCGAAATCCGGTCCTAAGATTTGACGAGCTCGGTGGCTCAGTCGTGAATGACGCGACTTTGCCGCCAACGCTCGTGCGTTCGATTCCCACACAAGACAAACATTTGTGTGCATGAACATGTCTGTTTGTCTTGGTCTGGATGATTTAAGAGAGATACGGTGCATCAAAGCAAGTCTGGGGAAGTACCTCCACCTCACAGAAAATCATACCCAAATAACAATTCTCAAGAGTAAGCTCCTAAGAAGTTGCTGTGTAAGCAGCAGAGAGGGCATCGCGCGACTGATACTTATTATATTACAAGCTCTAATAGGCTACGGTAACTGCTTTACATAATGTGGGTCGTATGCTTGCATGCCTCCCGCTCCGCTGTCCATCCCTCTATCTGTCCGTCCGTCTGCCACAGTGCCTGTATGTTTTGAGTCGTAATAGGTAGAAACCTTTCACAAGTGTGTATTACTATGGTTGTTATGACAACAAATAATAAAATAATAGTTAATAGATTCAGGCGTTACCTTACGTAGACCACATGAACTAACTGGTGGCGGAAGCACACAAAGCGGGTTAGATCAAATTGCAAATAAATTCATAAACAGAACGTGCAATACAAAAACGTGTATCTTTCTCCGTGTTTTATCTACTTCCTTCGTGATCGAATCCTATTCGCACTTGCCCGGTTTTTTCATAACCACTGTTTCAAATCGAGTATTGAGGTGGACCGCGGAAATGAAACGTAGACATGCAGCCAGTGGCGTTACAAGTTGGTACTCCCTTGTTTCGGGTACTCCCCTTGTTTCGTCGAACAACTTTTAACATATATTCACTTAGAGTTAGTCTAAGTGAAATTATGTTAAAACGTTTGTTTCATATAATTTAAATTTTGTTTCATATAATATTTGGTAGAAATAACAACGGTTACGGTAATATTCAATTAACATAATACTCTTGTCATATAATAGTTATTTGAACTAATTTTTGTTTGATCTAATCCTATTTCATATAACAGTTATTTTATCGAATTGTCTTTTCATGTAAGGATTAGTTAAAAAAAAAGCTAAAAGCTAAACGTTTCAAAGTTATTTTCGGATAAAAAGCTTGACCTCGGTGGGCAGGTTAGATTCGTTAGGTTATCTTGCGACCAAAACACGAGCGAGCGATCGAACTCAAGTTAAGGGCGAAAGTAACAAAGACACAAAAACAACTTTGCCGCGGAGGGTAGGTTAGGTTTTATGAATTTTAATTATTTGTCATTCGAAATGTTGTCTTTTTATAACACGGGAAAAATTGTTTTTAGAAAATAAAACACCTAGCAATAATTTATGCTAAATAAACATTAGGTCAATTATACTCTTGTGAAATTAATATTAGGTCAAAAATTATTATTTCGAAATGAAAATTAGTTCAAATGTGTTTATATCAATTAAATATGTATATCAAATAATAATAGAGTAAATGAATATTAGGTCAAATAAATAAATATGCTAACCGATTTTATATGAAGTGACATTATACGTAATGAAATTATTTTAAAAGTTGTTCGGCAAAACAAGGGAGAACCGCACAAGGGTGCTATGTTGATCTCTTCAAAACCTCATACTTGGAGATATTTGTTGACGCATGGCTGCCAGTTACTCAAATAGGTTACACAACGAATGAGCCGGCCGGCTCAGCCGCGATGCTTGCGGAGCCCACATAAATTTACCCAGCCATAAATCAAAACGACTTGATAGCGTAAAAGCATCCACGCACGTCTGTCTCCATTGTCGTGCGGGAAAAGCTTTTACAACACAAGGTCGCGCGAACAATGAGATTCAATTACCGGCACAATTCAGTAATGGACGAATTCGTTTAGAGTTTTAGCACATTACTTAGATTATTAAGAGAATTAAATTGATTTTTGGAGTATACGTTAACATTTGTAATCTTTTTCGCGTTATCCTGTTTCCTAATCCATTAGTATTGGCGGGGTCCGCTACCTAAGGATTTGGCGAAGATACTGATTTTTGGATGGAGCGACTATACCACCATACCACCATAATATACCACCACATACCACCACAACTCAGAGGGAAAACCAGATCTTTCTTACGTCAGGTCACACGTCGTTCGAAATATATTTTCTTGGACGTGTGGGTTTCCTCACGATGTTTTCCTTCACTGTAAGTGATAAATATGTACATAAATCCGAAAACATGAATTTAGTAGTACGTGCCTGCGCTTGGATTCGAACCGGGTAATATTTGCTCAATAGGCCGGTTCCTTATCCACTGGGCTATCACTGCTATCACTGGTTAATATTGGTAATATAGGAGGTTTAATCTATCTATCCACATCAACCCTTTCTCATCCCACTGCAGGGATACTAGTCTCCCTTCAACTGAAGGGGTTTAGACCAGACTCCACCACGCTGCTCAAATGCGGACTGGCGGAGGACAGTGTTTTCAAGCCGGCCCAAAGGCCTCTGACTTAACGACTGTCATCTATCGACAACAGCCGGGACCGAAGGCTTAACGTGCCTTCCGAAGTACGGAGAAACTAGAGTGACACAAAGCCACCGATAGACAGGCTGCAGTTGACGTAGCTTACCCAGCATGTTCGGTTAGAATGACACGCCCAACGACGCCATCGAGTTATCAGGGTTATCTAGCTGCGACTTCATGTCAAATCTCTTGCGGGGTAGGCAGAGAGAAACGAGCGCTGCTCAACTCGGTACAGACCTCACTCGCTTCTTCTCACCTCATGCACGCTCGCCAGTTTCTATGGTTCCTGATAAGGCCTTCTGATAGAACATGTTAAATTTGGTCACGGTAGGTAAGACTTGGTCGTCTTCGTCTTCTGACATCCTTCTACTTTCGCGTTGTATATCTGATTAGAAAGGATGCAGGAAGAAGGAATCACGTTCTTTCTTCCTGCATTGTTTCTTCGTGTCCAAGCCAAAGGAGCGTGCCTCTTCTAATTTTAGCACCGACACTCTTTTTCAGACCAACTCCGCTTCTTACATCGTCATTCTGAACGTGGCCTACAATGTCATAGGCGTTTTTGTGAGTGATAGGTGTCTTTATGCACCGTCAACTGGTTTATTTGTTTGTGGTAAAAACGAATCCAGCACTTGGGGCGTCCTGCCGATAATTTAAAGAAAGAAAGGTAAGGCGATATTTCTTTCGGAGTATATTTGAAGATTTTTTGAAGTTGAATAACGTGACTAGGAAAATACCTTCGATATACAGAAAAACTACACTCAGTCAATGTACACACACTTAGCGATTTCCAGTGGGTTTCTACTTTATACAAAGTCGGGAAGCATACAAGCTTACGACCCGCCTGATGTAAACCGGATACCGAAGCCCATAGCCTATGAACGCTTGCAATACATTAAGCATGACTTGCGCAATACCACCTCTGCTGCCAACACAACGAGCTTACTGGTGAACTCACTCAAACGCTGGACCACGACAACCCTCCGGGGAGTTGTTATTTGGCTGCGGTTTCCTGTAACGTGGAGATACTACGCAGACGAGTACCTCTAATGCGCCCTACGTCTATTAATTTTTTTTTTTTTAATTTGTATGTTTGTTTGAACGCGCTAACTTCTGGTACTATTAGTCGAATTTGAAAAAATCTTTTTGCATTTGATAGCCCAATTCTTGAGAAAGGTTATATCATATATTCAACATCGCGTAGATAAAGCGTAGACGTCGCGAGGCTACTACAGATTTGATTACTACAGATTCATTCGTTATATCTCATGAATCACGGGTATTAATCCCGGTCATTTGTGTGCAAGGATAAGATTGATGTACTGTACACCATGACCCGCTCTGAGGAACACCAATGGAACAATATACCCATGAGCAGGTCTCGGCAGGAATTGCGGATGTGTCGGAAATTAATTTGTAGTAGCAATTATTGAAATGAGATCTGAAAGGTCAAGTTACTGGACTGTTACAGGAACTGACAGCTGCTATCGTACCGTCCGGCAGGCGGTGGCTCGCCACTCACAGGATAGACTCCCGTAATGCCAGAGAAGTATGATTTGAAAAATTATTTTTGCTTTTGGTAACCCAATTCTAGGTAGAGGAAGGTTATATTATACTAGTTGAAACCCGCCACTTTTTCTCCGTGAGTCTCGGTATCCTGTAGAGGTCGCATTGCCTACTTTTTTCTTGGCTTTTGAGGGTCGTATCGTGATGTTGAATAGCGTATAACCTTCCTCAAGAATTGAGCTATCAAATGCAATTGAATGAATGAATTTTTCAAATTCGACTCGTAGTTCCAGAGATCAGCGCGTTGAAACAAACAAACTCTTCCACTTTATATATTAGTATAGAAGTATACGTATTCAACACCACGTCGTAAAAGCGTTTCTCACGGGACACCAGAATACGCGTTGACTTTAAAATTCAATACAGGAAGTACCGCTCACGTGTTGGCACCCCTGCTATTAATACAGCTACGCCTTATGAGCTTACCTATTTACGAAGTTTTTTTATATCGCTAAGGTGGCTTTTTATATCAAGCATACGGCCTGCCTGATGGCAAACAATCACCGTAGCCTATGGACTTTTGCAACACCAAGGGCATCACTCATGCGTTACCCTCTAAAAACCTCTTCACGCATTTCTTGAAGAATTCCATGCTTATAGCCCCTTGGAAAAACCTCAGCTGGGAGCTCATTCCACAGCTTGAAAGTTATCGGTAGAAAACTTCTCTGGAACCGCACAGTACGAGACCACTGCAGTTCCTGCGTGAGGGTGACCTCCCAGCCGTTGGCGAGCGATGCGGTTATAAAAAGTAGCTAGTCGGCATCATTTCGAACAATTCTTCAGAACGGTAGAACACAGAAAGGTAGTTAAAAATTCTACTTAAACTTAAGGATTCAATACCGTGTGTAAGCTTAGGATTGTCGACAATGGTATCACCCAAAGGTGAAGTTGTTATTTGGCTGCAGTTTTCTGTGAGATATAGGTACTTTCCTATTCATTACAAACAGCTATAGAAACTTGGCTTCGAAGATGTTTAAAAATATCGTATCGTCCGCGATAGTGGACACGGGCGCTGACAGATGTGGGTCGTACTCGTACGCATCACAGATAGTGAAATGAAAAGATGTAACCATCCACTACAATGGCTGTTTGCTGACACGAGAAGCTCTGTGCGAGTGATACATGCCCACTTTAACATGCCATTATTGCTACAATAGTTTCATGCCCCATCAAAATCTCTCTAACATTTTTTAACTTGCCATTTCATCACTTCATATGCAACGTCGGGAGGCATTCAAACACACGGCCCACCTGATGCAAAGTTACCGTAGCCTACGAACTAATTCTAATACAGCAACTCCTTAGGAGTATACTCGTAGCCCACTCACTCGCAGGAACACAACAACCCACCTGGGAGTTATAATTTGGCTGAGGTTTTCTGTGAGGTGAACTTCTCCAGATGGGTTTTGTTAAGGGGCCTACCTCTATTAAAAACACCTAGGACAAGATCAACAGATAGGTTCCACGCACACTGATGTTTCTCTTGTGAATCGAACCCACAAGGTGGTGACCTGTCCGACCCCGAGGGCCTCCTTTGAGGCACGAAATGTATGGAAAAAAGTATATAATTGGTTCTGAGGGGTAGTTGTATTATTAACCACTCTACCACTGGCCTCGTCAACCCTGTTTAAGTAATTTCGCCACAAGTCGGAAACCAAATATACGATAAGTTTACGTTTCGAGACCTCCTGAGTGACCAAGACACAAGACAAGCGAGCGGTCCTACAGGGAATGACTATGAGTGAGTGTGTCAGTATGAGCGTGTGTGTTAGAGAGAGTGTTTGAATGCGTGTGTGTGTTTATGTGGTGTGTATACAAAAGTTTGCGTTTAACTTTCTTCTTTACTAGCTACTTCTTTACGGTGAATATAGTTTGGGTTGGACGTGACTCGCTATAATTTTTAGATTAGTGTCAAATCCAACCGCGCCTGCACGTGGTCCACCCTGCAAATTGACAAATGAGGGTTTAGGCAGGGTATAGAATTTTACCTAAGGAGCTATCCCAAATTTATCTTAAACTCCTTTTGTACCCCAAGTACATCCCTTATATATGCCAAACGCATCCCAAAATTATTCTAAATCTATCCCGACTTCATCTCAAACTTATACCAAACTTAGAATTCCGATGAGTTGGCCATAGATTTCAGTTGTGTATCCAGGATCATAAACTGAAAAAAAAAAAAATAGTAAATGGTATTATTTATTAAGTGTAGTGTTACTCGTATTACCTTAAGGACTTCTTCCCGCGCTTTTGACGAGTGACATTGTTGTTATACTTGAAATTTTTACAATTCAGTATGAAATTAGTTTTGTGTGACAATTTCGATAGTATTTTGTAACATAAGTGCTAGTGAAATTATACAGTAATGAAAAACTACAATATAACACGTTTATGCACTTTTTGGAAGACGTGAATAAGTTCATTAAGAATACCTTGTAAAAATCACTATCGTTTTACGGGTGGTATTTAAACTGGGTTGATTGGGTCGAGGTACCCTTCCCAAGTATTTTTTTCAGCACAGTTCCTGAAGCTGGAACATAGAATTAACATTTTCAAATGGTTCTAAACTGATGACTTGGCTGTATGGGCTAGATCCCTTTGCCTTTCCCCTCGGGGATAAAAAGAACCAAAAAAAAATTAAGTGTCGTGCAAAAGGGATGGATGTGCTAGTTGTTGTGTCATAAAGAACCAATATTACGGATGACACAACTACCTACTTGAGCATAAGAGTCGAATCACGAGGAATGGAGGAATTTATTTTTTTGCTTAAGAAATGGTACTAGACTGATATTTATTTTTGATAAACATACGTAAATATATATATTTTTTTTAAATACATACTTATGATACTCGTACATAGAAAACACCCATACGAAGACAAACAGACATGTTCATGCCCACAAATGTTTGCCTTGTGTGGGAATCGAACCCACGAGCGTTGGTGTTAAAGTCGCGTCATTCACCACTGCATCACCGAGCTCGTAGCCTCCGTACGTTGTATAAATAAAAAGTTCAGCGTTTGTTGTTCTATTTCTATAAACTTAAGCCTCGTTTCGAAAATCAATGCATTGTGCCATGACCCCCATTACGTGGCAACAATATAAGTAGCCCTTTACACATACATATCAGTGGAAACAAAGTGAAACTTCCCTCTATAGCCCCGGCCGGCGCGGCGGCATGCAACAAGGCCGCACAAACAAAGCCCTCGCTGTCTAACTTTACGAAAACTGCCTCGATCTAGCTCTGGCTCTGTGTTTTTTTTTTACCTGCGATATGTGGAGATGTCAAAAAGCTATTATTAGACTATGCACATTTGAGAAATAAAACGAAAAGTTTTTATAGATATAACTTTAAAAGAGCGCACATCAAAGTAGCCTAGAGAAGTTTAGATTAAGTCTAGAGAAGTACCTCCACCTCACAGAAAACCGCAAATAACATCTCCCTGAAGGGTCGTTACGACGACTCAGCGAGGTCACCAGTTAGCTCCTAATATATATATATATATATATACTAGCTGACCCGGCAAACGTTGTTCTGCCATGTAAGATAAAGATAAAAGATGAAAAAAAAGATAAAAATCAAATGATTTTAATGAATTTACCATTATTCTAGGCCCTTACGGACACTTAGACACGTCTACATTCTTTAAATTAGATCATATTGTATTTTAATAATTTTCCATAGTTTTTTTTTTGTTTTAATCTACGTTTTTAGGGTTCCGTACCCAAAGGGTAAAACGGAACCCTATTACTGAGACCCCGATGTCCGTCCGTCCGTCCGTCTGTCACCAGGCTGTATCTCATGAACCGTGATAGTTAGACAGTTGAAATTTTCACAGATGTTGTATTTCTGTTGCCGCTATAACAACAAATACTAAAAAATAGAATAAAATAAATATTTAAGGGGCTCCCATACAACAAACGTGATTTTTAGGGTTCCGTACCCAAAGTATAAAACGGAACCCTATTACTGAGGCTCCGCTGTCCGTCCGTCCGTCCGTCCGTCCGTCCGTCCGTCCGTCCGTCCGTCCGTCTGTCACCAGGCTATATCTCATGAACCGTGATAGTTAGACAGTTAAAATTTTCACAGATGATGTATTTCTGTTGCCGCTATAACAACAAATACTAAAAAATAGAATAAAACAAATATTTAAGGGGGGCTCCCATACAACAAACGTGATTTTTTTGCCTTTTTTATAGATAATGGTACGGAACCCTTCGTGCGCGAGTCCGACTCGCACTTGGCCGATTTTTTTGCTCATTTTTGCTCGATATTGATAACGGCAACAGGTAGACGCTTGAAATATTCACAGAATATACTTTAAGAATAAATAATTAAATTAAAATAAAACAAATATTTAAGGGGGGCTCCCATACAACAAACGTGATTTTTTGCCTTTTTTATAGAATGGTACGGAACCTTTCGTGCGCGAGTCCGACTCGCACTTGGCCGATTTTTTAATCTACCAGCATTTCAAAAATGACCATTGGCGAAGAAGAAATGTCAAAAGAAAGTTGCCAATATATCTTTTTATTTTTTTTTATTTATACATATATGATATAAACTATATCGCATAATTTTTTTTCTAATTATTTTTTTATAAAATATACTTTACGACCTATTCTCATACCTACCAAATATACATAAAAAATTCATAAAAATTGGTCGAGCCATTTTTTATAGATATAGGCTACGATATCTACTTTACATCAAGTGTGCGTGCCGCATGCTTGTATACCTTCGGATGTTGTATAAAAAGAAATGGACAAGAAACTACAAACAAGTCAAGTAGTCGTTCGTCAAGTTTAGGGCAGCAGTAATGGCGTCTATACAACACATACGAGTACGTACAGAACGAGAACAAAGGACTTCAGCTGGGACGTTCCGCGTCGCTTCTCATTGCATTCAAATATGTAGTCTTATTCACTTGAGTGATGTAATCGAAAACATACTCGACAATGGCCACTACAATTAAAAATGCACCTAAATAGCTTCTGTAATCATTTGTGTATTTTGTAATCATTATTATTGTACTAATATACTGACATAAATGGTCATTACCAAAATTCTAGCAGATATATATAAGAAAAATAGTAAGATAAGAGAATTGAATAAGATATAATAAGATTGAATAGCATGGAAATGACCATTAGCGAAGACGAAATGCAGAAAGGAACTTGCCAATATAGGTCTCCTTTCATATTGTCAATTAGATATTACAACAAATTTGTTGTATATGTCAGCATATTGGCACAAATAGTAGAATTAATGATTATTAGGCAAAGGTAGTCTGTGTTGAATTATTTCTAGTCATGTTTGTCAGTTATATATTCATCAATTCTATAATAAGCCTTTTTACACACAGTAGTTTTGATTTACTCTTTCAACATGTTGTCAAGAAAGAATCGATTTGTTTCAGGCAATATATTATAGAGTCGAATACAATTTATAAAGATCTACCAGTCCTATAAAACTATTTTTTATCTATCTTATCTTATCGTTAGATCCCACATCTAAAAAGAATGCAGGATGAAATAATGTCGAAATGTATATACAACGCGTGGAATGATGTAGGAGCCGAGGAAGACCAGTCAGTTGTCAGGAGCCCTAGTATCCGGCAAGCGCGCATGGAAAGAGTTATGAATGTAAAAAGGCCAGGGAGGTGTGCAAGGACCGCGTTTAATGGCGCTCGGTTCTCTCTGCTTCAGCGCAAGGGACCTGTCATGAAGACATAATACACATTAAGCGGTTTTCAAAATTCAACTAAAGTCTAAACAGGAATAAGTTGCGCATTCCGGTACATCGTTAAAACAGGTAAGTATTTTGTCGTAAATTATATTCGATTCTATAAATATAGCCCGAATCAATTCCTTTTATTAAAATATCTGCAAAAATAACGTAAAAATACTCGCTATACAAAAGCTTATTACAGAATTTATGAATGTCTAACAGACAATGATGTCTGAAGATAATACACGTACTTTCTACATATATATTTTGCAATCATATGAAAAAATATTTAGTCTAAAATTATCTTATGTATTTTAATTATTAAAATCAGAGTTATTTTTACGTAAAAGTGAAGTTGAATAAAAAACAATACGTTTTTATTCGGGATTCTTCAAAATCTTTTCCTATTTATAGTATCATTTATTCAAATTAATACATTAAAGTTACTTCATTGTGTAGCGTATGTTTTCACCTACATAACAGTATTTTTTTCTTAGATATAGGTATTTTAGATCAAGAGCTACGGAGCATTTCATGCACAAGTATAGAACGTTGAATAGCCTATACCTATACCTTCTTCAAGAATTGTGTTATCAAATGCAAAAAGAATTTTTCAATTCGTAGTGGTAGTTCCAGACAAATCCTTCCACTTTATATATTAGTACAGATTTCGCGTGTCTCGGAAAACGGCTCTAACGATTTAGATCAAATTTTGTATTTTTTAGGGTTTTTATATACCACTAAGGTGGCAATCAAGCGTACGCCTGCTTGATGGTAAACAGTCACTGTAGCTTATGGACATTTGCAACACCAGGGGTGTCACTCATGCGTTGCCGACCCTCCTGTAAATTGATTGCAGATTTTAACTGTGTAGGTGCAGGCAGGCATCCCGCAAGGGACTTGGCGTGAAGTGTAGGATATTTGCATGTAATTTCAAAACAAGCGTAGTTGGAAATGAAAAATAAAATATATTGTTATCCTTAACTTTTAAAAGGTATAACGCCCGTGAGCGTTATGAAAGCTTTGGGGCACTCTTTGTGTTCATAATACAAAGCTGTTAACGAGCAAGTGCAATAATAAAATAAACAAATACGCAACAAAAAATTAAATTTTTTCGCATAACGTAAAACACAGTTTTCTTTTTTGTTTCATATAATATAACGTCGAAAGGTACACAAGCTTACGACCCACCCACCTGACCTGACAGAAAGCACTAAACTACCTCGATCCCATATAAATTAGGTGAAGTTGCAAGTTACAGCATTTGCCATGATGGGCTGTCCATTGGCATTCTTCTTCCTTGCGGTATACCCTTTAGTAATCAATAAGGAATGGCGAGGACTATATGCGAATTTTGTATATACGACAATATACGACATGTAACGACTGCCGTGTGGCTTTCGCAGCGGAGGGAGACCTTTTTTAGATAAGATCCTGTCTTTCGGAGTACAATTTCTTGGACGTGCTGGTTTCCTCACCGCCGAGCAAAAGATAAATGCAACTATGTACCTAAATACAAAACACAAACTTTGTGGATTAAGATCCAAACGATGAAGCTCCTAGTAATTTCAGTTCCTGAATACAGTATCTTAGTTTTTTGACAGCCTGTCATTGTAAACTCATCAAATGAGAATTGGTCACCATTTATATTATTTACGCTAAAATACTACGACGATTTCATTGTTAGTATAAGCTTTTGTCTCGTGTTATTTTGTTACTTTTTGTTAAACCGTTACTCTCTTATTTTTCTTTGTCCTGATAAGGCTTCGCTCAGAACAATACTCCTCATTGTTTGAATTTTAGTAATATGATTTCAGCTACTATTGTTTGGTATTATAGAACAATATATTGGCAGTCAAGAGCAATTAAGCTAGAATCGTCCAGCTCCTAAATTATCATAAGAGCGGCGCAAAGCAGTACTTTGTGACCGCTACTACACATCCATATATGAATGGGACCTAAAACAAGGGACTTAATTTGAGACCCAGCGACCGTAATTATTGGAAGTCGCTCAACATGGCTCGGCTTCATCAAAATCTGAAACTACTTTTCATGTATATGTGTGAAAAATATCATCTAATGAATTATGAAAAGCAGATACGCTCGGTATGTAAGTGTGTCGTAAAAGATAAACCCCATCGTTTCAGTGCCAAAGCCGACCTCCACTTACATACTGCGGATTAGCAAAGGGTATTACCGCGAGCGAGTTAAAACACAGCATTCATTTAAAATCCTTTCATTAAGTTGTCCTATATGTAATTAAATTTTGTAATACAATTTGAGGAAGCTAGTTTGGCTTTTTTATACTTAGATTGGCAAACAAGCATGCAGCCCGCATTAGAAGACAGCCTATTGACGCTCGCAACACCACGGAGATGTTACTCGCGCGCTGCCAGCCTTGTACCCTAAGGCTGTTTCGTCACAGTACCCAGTAATTTCTCTGCCGTATCTCACCCTTCAAACCGGAACACAGCTGTATAAATACAGACGACTTTTGTACAAAGTCTCTCTCTGGTTTTGGCTTAGTTTGAGAAAGCTTGCTGTGTTAGCCGCACAGGTGGCCTCGCGCGTTTGATACTTAATGTATTGCAAGCGTTTATAGGCTACGGTAACCGCTTTACATCAGGTGGGCCATATACTTGTATGACGTCCGACGTTGTAGAAAAAAAAAGAAAATCGTCCACTTACTGTTGTTACATCATCAGTAAACTTGGCAATTGAATGTAGCAACGTGAAGTTAAAATAATATTGCACCATCGTAGTATAAAAAAAATCATCACAATTTTTATATACAACGTCGGGAGGTATACAAGTATACGCTTCCCCCCCTGATGTAAAACAATTACCGTAGCCTACAAGCGCTCGTAATACATTAAGTACCACTCGTGCGGACTTACCTCTGCTGATAAGTCAGAAACTCCTTAGGAGTTTACTGGTGACCTTCACACGCAGAAACAAAACCTGCCCTCCAGGAAGTCGTTATTTGGCTGCGGTTTTCTGTGAGGTACTTCCCCAGACGGACTTCTTTGATGCGCTTTACCTCTCTTGTACACAACTGGGCGCGGCGCAGATGACCACGGCGTTCATGTTGGCGACCACGTGATGATGAAAGACACATCTCTTTACTGTCTGCTGCTTCAAGTAAACTACCGTAAGGTGTTTTTAGGGTTTCGTACCCAAAGGGTAAAACGGAACCCTATTACTGAGGCTCCGCTGTCCGTCCGTCCGTCTGTCACCAGGCTGTATCTCATGAACCGTGATAGTTAGACATTTGAAATTTTCACAGATGATGTACTTCTGTTGCCGCTATAACAACAAATACTAAAAAATAGAATAAAATAAATATTTAAGGGGGCTCCCATACAACAAACGTGTTTTTTTGCTCATTTTTGCTCGATATTGATAACGGCAACAGGTAGACGCTTGAAATATTGACAGAATATTTAGTTATATATTCACTTTAAGAATAAATAATGAAATTAAAATAAAACAAATATTTAAGGGGGGCTCCCATACAACAAACGTGATTTTTTTGCCGTTTTTATAGATAATGGTACGGAACCCTTCGTGCGCGAGTCCGACTCGCACTTGGCCGATTTTTTTAAGCTAACAGCGGCGACATCTTGTCTGACTTAATTCATCAATCACAGTAATGAAGGCAGGCACGAATAACCGCCATCTTGCTTGATTAAAAGTTGCCATTATTCAAAATTAAATTTCTACGTATAGAGGAATAGCTTATGAAAATATTTATGAAATATTAAGTACTTTTGTCTAAAATTGTTAATTATTTGACGAGCTCGATAGTGCGGTGGCGAAACGCGCTGTTACGTTACTTTGACACCAACGCTCGTGGGTTCGATTACCACACCGGACAAACATTTGTGTGCATGAACATCTGATTTTTTCCTTCTAGTTTGTGGAGGTCTTACCGTAGTCGCACCATGTAAAAATCACTATCTTCGCCCAATCCTTAGGCTTAGGCAGTGGATGCCGTCAATCCCAATGGGTTAGAAAACGGAATAACGTTAGGAAAAAGAAAATAGACATATACATAATACGCATCATACAAAACTTCAACAAAATCGAAGCTCGTTACTAAGATAAGTCAGTTAAGATAGTGACAAAAATTGAAGAGGGTATGCTGAGATGGTTTGGTCGTTTAGAAAAAATGAATGACAAAAGATTTACGAAAGAAATACATCAGGCATTTCCTACCACGTGCGATGAAATTGTGGAATAAACTTCCCTTTGGCGGTTTTTTCCTAACAAATACGATATGAGTGCCTTCAAGAAAAAGAGCCTATGCTTAAAAAGGGTGGCAACGGATCAGTGACCTTTTGGTTTTGCTGATGTCTATGGGCGGTGATGCACATTTACCATCGGGTGATATACTTACATACTCGTTTTCCCCGTGTAATATTAAAAAAAAGGCAAGAGTGTGATATCGGTAGGGGTCGGTTTGTATATATCACACTCACCGTTTCAAACATATACTATGCCAAGTCTAGCTGCCAAGCACCTCCAACCTTCATTACTTGGATCGGCCTTGTTTGTGCGAATTTAATTAAAACTTTAATATGCACATAACCTTTTACCCCCAAACATACCCAGCCACGTACTAAACGCATTATAAACATATTATCCGGATGGTTTAGCAGTGAATACGGAGACTGACGAAGTTTTTAATGTATAACACCATAGATTTTACATAATCTTCATATAGAAAACTTGGATTCTAAAGGGGTACATGCCCTTTAGAATCCAAGTTTTCTTATTATAGATTAAGTATATTTTTAGAATGTTCTTCGAAATGATTATTAAAATGTACGATTATAACTTTATTTGACACTAGCTGCTGCCCGCGGCTATGCCCGCGTGGAGTCAAATAACGTAGCCTATGTGTTAATCCAGATAACAATCTATCTACGTGCCAAATTTCATTCAAATCCGTTCAGCCGTTTAAGCGTGAAAGAACAACAAACATCCATCCATACATACAAACTTTCGCATTTATAATATTAGTAGGATTATGCTTCCTACTAGGAGAGCTCGATGGCGTCGTTGCGCGTGTCATTCTAACCGAACACGCAGGTTAGGGAACGTCAACCGTAGCCTGTCTATAGATGAGTTTTCTATCTCGAGTTTCTCCGTGCTTCGGAGGGCACTTAAAGCCCTCGGTCATGGCTGTCAATAGATGACAGTCGTTAAGCTAAGTCAGTGGCCCTTGAGCAGCTTGAAAACACTGGCGTCCGCCAATCCGCAGTCGAGCAGCGTGGTGGAGTATGCTCTGAACACCTTCGATTGAACGGAGACTCGTATCCCTGTAGTGGGATGAGTGAGGGTTGATGTGGATGTTTTCTACAATATGTAAGATGTTTCTTTTTTATACAACGATGAGAGGCATACAAACATACGGCTTAGCGATGTAAAGCGGTTCCCATAGCCTATGAACGCTTATAATACGTAAGTCACCTCTGCTGCTAACACATCAACTCCTTAGGGGTTACTGATGACCTCACTCACAAGCAGGAACACAACAACCCTCCAGAGAGTTGTTATTTGGCTGCGGTGTTCTGTGAGATCGAGGTACTTTTCCAGACTTTGCTTTGATGTGCCCCACCTCCCTTAAAGACGATGACTATGTGGCGGAGTGGTTAGGAATGCTACTTTAACAGACACGCTCGTAGGTTCGACCCCCATGCAGAACAAACATTTGTGTGCATGAACATGTCTGTTTGTCGTAGTTACGTTGTTATTAAGAGAGGTAGGGAGCATTAAAGCAGCCCAACTGGGGAAGCACTTCACAGAAAATCGCAGTCAAATAACAAGCCCCTGAAAGGTTACTCACTCGCAGGAATACAATAACAACTGTGATGCAGGGGTGTTCACCTGACGGGCTGCTTTGGTATCTCTCTTAAAACCACAAGACTAAAGCAACCAGACATTTTCGTGCACACAAATGTTTATCCAGTGTGGGAGTAGAACCCAACCATCCTTGGTGTTAAAGTAGCAACCATTCCGCCGCTGGGCTCGTGACATGACGTCACGTCGCACAGTGGGTTTATCGAGGAAAAAGTCATATTTTTAAATATTACTCTTTCTAAAGAAAATGTTAATGATGCTAAAATTTTTGTTACTTCACTAGTGCTACTCAGTTTTAACGCTAAAGAAGAACCATTCTCTGGATTTTGGAAGAACCCCAAGCCATCCAGCGACAAGATATTGTAGACCCGTACAGTTTCAAATTTTAAAAGAAACGGCTGAGTCTAGTAATAATCAAATCAGCCGAATGGAGTCTGAGATAGCAAATTTAAATGACACTATTATCTCATTTAGAGATAAAAGTCTAAAAGTATTTCAGAAACTCGTATTTACGATGATTGACCAGAAGATGGCACAAACAGTGACTGATACTGCATCAAGTTCCGTTTGCTTCATTTACCAATCAAAACCGACGGAGATGAACAATCATCTACCTAATCAGATCATGTTCGCAGCAAAGAAGAAAATGAAAGGGCTCTGAAAGTTGGTTTATCTCCACTCCATGCACGGATCAAGTTCGTAGAATGTATATTACATATAACCTGTAATAAATCCTTCCTGAAATGGAAAACAAACGTTGAAACGCATAGAGAACAGGAGAAAAAAAGGATACAGGATTTTTTTCCCAACGTCTTGGATTGAAAGTAGACTTCGTGAAATAAGGGATGGGTACTACAAACGATGGCAATTGTTCACGAACATTATTTATTAAGCCATCAGTGACAGCAGAAATAACAGGAGTCGATGAAGAATTGACTCATCGTTTTGCGATTATATTGCAAGTGATAAATTCAGATGCAATGATAAATTTAGCTTTTATAGCACACAAACCGGTGAATTGTATGTACGTTTATACAATTGGTATTATATGCCTAATTCAGTGCACAAAATACTTATGCATGGAAGCAAGATTATATCTTGTGCCCTAACTAATGCTAACAGATAAAACATAGGAAGCCATGAACAAAGGCTGCTGGTGATTCAGACTGAATAATTCGCGGAAGTGCTGTCGAGAATCTACTAACGAGGACATCTTGAATGTGCTTCTAGGTAGCTCAGATCCATTCATAAGTAGCCTAAGAACAGTGAAGGGGAAAAGTAGCCTCCCTTTTCACGAAGATGCGCAAGCTTTATTATTACACAATAGTTTTTTTTTTCGAATACTTTTTGTTGCCGCACTTCACTTTGAACTTTTTAATATTTATATTTAGCGTATCACGATGATATGCTATCACATTTTTTTACATTTATAATAAACCATAAAATAATTAATTAAAAATAAATCGTAACAAAACCTATCGTACTAGTTTTAGTTAATTAAAATCTTCGTGAAAATACCTAAAATATGTTATCTTATCATTATACTAAAAGAATAATTAACAAAATGCAAAAATATTTAAATAGACTTAAGATTACATTTCGAATCAATAAACAATATTTTCCGCGCGCCCATACCAAACTTCCTACTGTGTCTTGTTGACGTGTCGTAGGAAACCGAATTTCAAGCAAAATTATAATCGTAAATTTTAATAATTAATTCAATAAATAACTTGCAAAAAAAATGGGGTTAAACCAACATTCTCTTTATTATCCCCTTGGTGGTGGTCGGTCACTCCGCCACCGAGCTTGTCAAACTTGAGGTATCTTGTAGATACTCATGGATAAAGTAATAACGAAGCAAAGTAGGAACAAGCATGTAACCGATAACCGAATTCGGTAGTGCCGAGTTGTAAAATCAGACAAACTGAATTGTTGTACAATTTATAATGCACTCGTCTGTCTCCCTCCAGCGCGTAATGATTGTAGACGAGGCGGCTAACGAAATTACTTTGTAACTCCAGCACAGCTCACCGCACAGCCTCGGCCGGAGAGAAGCTAGTTTCAAGTTTAAATGAAAATGCAAAATGCATCATTCACTGTGGCCTTACTGTAAATTCCGAGATTTCAATTCATCAATTTTGCAATCCACGCACTACATATATACTTTTATGTATTGAAGTAATTTAATCTTACAAAAGTGATTCCGTTCTATTTATAACATGGCCTCCGGAAAATCACTTAAGGAACTGTTCAAAGAAAATATTCTCACTGTCACCTCTCAGCATATTTATGAAAACATAATGTATGTTCGTAAAAATATAAAGTTATTTTGAAAATTCTGTGAAAATCTTAGAACCAGAAATAATCGGCTTGCTAATACTGGTAGATGTTTTGTTGCAAATTGTATTCGATTCTATAATAAATTCTATAATAAACTGCCTGAAACAATTCTGTCCTTTTCTGACAATATCTTCAAAAGACACATCAAAAATACTGTTGGCGGTTGAGTCGTGCCGCCAAAGTAGTGGACTGTATATGTGGGGGTGTTCTTCAATATTCTAAATAACTACGGCGAGGTTTCTTTTCGGAGACTGTAACTCTAAACACTTATTCGATACGGTGGCTATACATTTGCATATACACGTGGTGTATTTATTTTCACTCGCAACACGTGGTCAATTTGTGTTGAGTGTTTTCGTCGTGAACAAATACTCTTTGTGAAACACTTACTATAGAGAATAGATAAATATGTGTCTGACAAAGATGTATGGAAATGATTCAGTACATGTAATAATATATATGTTTTTATTTTATCACTTGACATCATTATTTTAATTATTATGTTATACTGCCATAAATTTATTGTAACCAGAAGCCGTAAGCGTAATTTAGATTATTTTCTATCGGTAAACAGTGCATAGGTGTATATTTTTAAAATTGTTCTATTACATAAGCTGCGACCAAATACATTTACAAACATTTACAAATACGTTTAAGGAAAAATTTGGCTTATTTAGCCATATTTAAAAAAAATACCGCGTTGTTTGATTTTGTTCTCTTGCGGAACATCTTGTGCGGTACAGTTATGCTAAGACTACAAAGTTCGTTTTTCCTATCTCAATATAATAATATATTTAAAATGTACTCAAATTTTATACTACCACTATACCTACATAGGTGACAGTACGTCAATTCGCATTGCATTTCACATTATTTAATTCCCAAAATAAAAAATATATGTACAACGTAAACAATACATTATTTAGCGACCCATACCGGTACCTACTTCTTCTACCACTAAGTTATGAACAACTTAAGTGTACATATATATGCATGCCGTCATCAGCCCATACTCGAGCAACCGTTGGAATGCGACCCTATTGTGTCAATAGGCATGTTGGTAAGCAACTGCTGTAGCCTAAAGACGCCTGCAACATCAGGGGCATTGCTCGCTAGCTGTCGACCTCGGAACAACCTCTTTAGGCCTTTCATTAATTGCCGTGTTTTCAAGCTTACCAAAAGCCACCATTTTGCTTAACAACTGTTACCTATTATAACCAAGGTTGGCTTCAACCAAGGTCCGAAATTGGAAAAGCTAAATAAACACACAGACTACGGTCGACGTTGCTTAACTTACGTTTGCGGTTAGACTAACACACAAAACGACACAATCGATCACGATACACCATCACCATTCGAATACAATCCAATCTTTGGAGAAGCCTTGAAGACGAAGCTGTACTTCTAGTAGATAAACGTACTTTAAAGACATTATTAATCGTATAGGCTTATATCAAAAATTACAAAAAAGCAACAGGATTAAATTTATCTAAAAGTAAAGTGCCTCGTTGACGATCATAACACTAAATATAAACATCTGTGGAGAAATCTTGTTAAACGTAAATGTGTATATAGTTTACAGATTAACCGTCTGTGACCTTTCAACGTCGGCTTCACGTATACAAATACTGATCACGAAACAAGAAAATGAAACCGCGAGCCGCGTGGGTGAAGTTTGCGCAGTTACTACGTAACATAACACCACTTCCTTGGGTAAACATCTCGGAATATTGTGTAGATAGGTTAAACAAAAACTTACTTGCAATAATACAGTCTGCCATCTCTCCCCGTGTGTACAGTCCACCCCTCTTTTAATTCCGCCTGCAACCTCTCCAATGCCGCTTCGTCTTCCAGCGCCCTGCAAGGCCTCGGACTCCCAGCTCCCAATCTGGGACTCCCATATTTCGGACTGGCGCCCAACTTGGGACTGTGGGCACCGAGTCTAGGACTATTCGAGCTCGACGCTCCATCGCTCAAACTTGGACTACCGGTGGTAAGTCGACTACTAAAGTTTGGACTAGGATTTGGCCTAGGACTGGGAGCTAGTTTTGGACTGGCCGTGCCGCTGGGACCAGGCGACGAAGACGCCTGCTGCAGCAGCATCGCTTTCAGGTCATCGCACCATTTTGAAGGTCAGTGATATCTGAAAAGAGGAAATCATGTTATAACTTTGAATGAAAAAATTATATTCTCTTTGTTAGTACTCTACAAATAAGGAAAGGTCGTTGAAATAACAAAAGACGCATCCGTTTCCTGCGCTACGCGTAACATATCACAGCGAGCGTTAAAAAGTAGTACAAAAAGATACATACAAATGAAACGCCCACGTTGGCGGACCCTCCAAAATGGCAACACCGATTAAAACTGGCTGCAAAAAGTCCACCAGAAAAGGCTTCCAAATTGCCGCGAAAAAAGAACACGACCGTTGCCGCGCAAACCGTAATCGCTGGAACGCGACGGCCGAAATATGAATGAAAATGTCGGCCATTTTGGCGACGGCATTTTGTTTATTCGCGGGTTTCCATATGTCACTCGATAAAGCGCCGGAATTAGGTAGGGATACTTTAGGACGCATTCAGCTTACACGCAACGCAACGCAATGCGTATAGTAAATCCATAAAAGAGTTTACAAAAAACTGTCTCGGAAAACGAACTGTCCGCTGCTGTAATGAGATAATTACACAAGTTGCGTGCGTGACAATAATCCAACTTATTCGTATACTGGTCCTGTCTAGGGCATCGAACCCGGGTTTACCCGGACCGAAAAAACCCGGGTTTTCCCGGTTCTGAGGATTACAAAAAAACCCGGGTTTGATTTTGAAAACTCGGGTTTTTCGGGTTTTTTTTAATACTTTTGTTTTTGATATTTATTAAGTTTAAGCCACTTCGAATGCAATAATAAGTAAGTGAAATAAAAACACGCTTTGATAAATTATTAGTAATTACGTAAAAAGTAGCTTCGTTGCTACCAATAAAACAAGCCATGCAAGTTAAATGAAACGCGCGCGTCCATCTATATATTAGTACGGTATTACTTATTATTAATTTATATGAATATCTCTTTTTTTCTAAAGTGATCAGATGGTCAGAGGGTATGTCTTAACTATGTTGTTTAAATAATGTGTCAAATGCACTACTTTTTACTTAGTATTTTAGTTAATTAGACTAGAACTATTCGTTACTTAATTGTTAATGCGAAGAAGAGTTTTATTAATGTTAAAATTATTTGTGATACTACAAAAATGTCTTTTGAAGATATTATTTGTTTGTAGAACTTTATTGCTATATTAATGTTTACATTCTTAAAATATTGGAATTTGATTTGCAAAGGCGGGCTTATTTCTTCGAGGAATCTCTTCCAGCCAACCATTGCTTATGAGCTCCTGAGTGGAATAATGTATGGCGGTGGTAGATAAAAAGTATATAAGGTTAACATAATAACTAAATTGATGCCAGCATATATGAAAATTGAGAAAGGATTTTTAAGTATATTAATTTATGTACATATGCATATAGACACTCAAATGTATATACACATGGGCACAGATACATATATACACACTAATGGATAACGATAGAATACAAACAAATATTTGATATAATTGAATAAAAATAATACATAATGTAAACTCAATGTCTCGCAGAAGTACTGAAAAAGTTTTTTAGACGTTTTTTGAAAGAACTTATAGTAGGCGAAGCTCTGATGTCGAGCGGAAGTGCGTTCCAAAGACGGGCGGCACGCACGGTATAAGAATTCCCGAACGTGTTGGTCAGGGAGGCAGGCACCTTCAAGATGGGGTCTTGGCTACATCGTAGACGCTCGTCCATGATCCGAAAATGAAACCTCCTCCTGAAGGACGTTGGAAAAGAAGGATTAAAAAGAACATTATAGAGAAAGGTTAGAATGTGGATTTTACGCCGTAGCCTTATAGGTAGCCAGTTAAGTTGCTGTCGAAATTGAGAAATATGGTCATACTTGCGAAGACCAAATACAAATCGGATACATTGATTTTGAAGCCTGTCCAATTTATTCAGTAAATCTTCGGAGGGATCCAGAAAGGCTACATTGGCATAATCAAGGAGCGGTAGGAGAAGAGATTGAGCCAGCAACGCCTTGGTTTCCGTTGGAAGGAAATTTTGAAGGCGTTTCAGAGAGTGAAGGGAAGAGAACAATTTGCGGCTTATGGCATTTATTTGGGGTCCCCAAGATAGTGTCTGATCAATGACAATTCCAAGGTTTTTAACAGTAGAAGAATAAGGAATTATTGTACCGTTGTAAACAATATTTGGATAACTTCCTGATTGGAACCTGGAAATGAAGTGAGGGCTGTATTACGATACATTATGACTTTATCGCATTAATTTTTAGGCCGAAGTTCTGTGCCCATTTTGCAATAGCGCTGAGATCTGAATTAATAACGTCTGTAGCATTTGAAAAGTCTTGAAGAGAGACAGCTGTATAGATTTGGACATCATCAGCGTACAAATGAATAGAGGAGGACACATATGAAGTAATGCCATTAACAAAAATAGAGAATAAGAGAGGTGATAACACACTACCTTGTGGGACACCCACGTCGACTTTGCACCAGTCAGATTTACAATCGTCGATTTTTACTGATTGAAGCCGGTCAGAAAGGTAAGAATGAAACCAGGAAAGAGAAACACACGATAGACTCATTTGCCGAAGCACTGCTAGTAAAATTTCGTGATCAACCATATTGAAAGCAAAAGTCAAGTAAGACGAGAAGAGTAAGAAGTTTATTATCTATATTGTTCCGAATGTCGTCAGTAATATTTATGAGTGCTGAAACAGTGCTGCGGCCGGCCCGAAAACCAGACTGATACTGACTCAGTAGATTATTCAGATGAAGGTATTTCGTAAGGCGATGATGCAAAAAGTGCTCCAAAATCTTAGAGAGAATGGAAAGGATAGTGATGGGCCGAAAATCGGCGAAAGAGGAAGGATTTGATGTTTTTGGAAGTGGAATGATATGGCCACGTTTCCATAAAGCAGGAAAAATGCCGGAGGATAAGGAGCAGTTAATTATGTCAGCTAATAACGGAGCTATTATGTCATTGATTGGCACCATCATGTCGATGCACATGCCATCGCACCCTACTGCTTTAGACTTTAAGGAGCCTATGAATTTCACCACTTCATCCGCCGAAACCGTACCAAGCTCAAATTGATTACCGCTTAGTCCAGGAGATGAATTCAAGTGACTTACAGTAGCCAATCTAACCTGAGGTGACAAGATACTTGGAGTTGAGCTGAAGTGTTTATTTAGGTCATCAGCGTTTAAATTGGATGAATTACTAGATCTGGGCTTTCCTATACCTATCTTATTAAAAAAAAAACCACAATTTATCGTGGGGACAATTGTCAATTGACGAGTGAATGAAATTTCTTTTTGCTACCCTACATTGTTTATTACATTTATTGCGCAGAGTGACATAATTATTATTTTTATTAGCTTTTAAATACAATAAGTGAATACGTTACCAAAATAATTCATTTAATGTTAAAACTAATCTCTGCAAGTCTGTGATTTAAAAAAGACTAGATTACTTACTAAGTTTTAAGATATTCTGAAGAAAAAATAAATCTTTATCACTTTTTTAAACATTAAAACTGTTTTTGTAATTTGTAAAGTACTGTTTCATTTATTTAAATTCTTCCTCATTCTTTATATTTTGTACTCATTGTTGGAAATCGATATATAAACGCAGATTAGTGTATTTTAAAAAATTACAATAAAAAGATCGAAATGCTCGAAAAAACCGGTCTACCCGGGTTTGATTACTCTTAGACCCGAAAACCCGGGTTTTCAAAAATGAACCGAGTTTCGATGCCCTAGTCCTGTCGTATTAACGCCGGGTCATTTGCGTCACGAATAATTTGTCACACTGAATGGCTCTTTACGAATTGTGGCTGTTAAAAGGCGTTTAAATTTCGTGTAGGGGGCCACTTCCTGGAGTTCCCTGTTTGTTATTTCGGGCAATCAATTTCTTACGACCTGCTTTTTCTGATATTGTAGAAAACAAGGTATGAGCGTAATTTGTAAATATGAATAACGTAAGTAGGAATATGTATACAGACAGACGGTGACTCGCCAATCACTAGATGGACCCACGAAATGCCAGAGAAAGTCGACCGGGGGCAACACCGGCTCAAAGATATCGATATGTGTTTCGCTTTCTCCGAAGTTCCTCGCGGCGTTATGTCCTTTAACATTTGGAGCATATTCTATTATGACCACTTTCTATTACATCGAATTAGTTCTATCAAATCCTCTCTGGACGGCCAAAGAAGGCAAGCAAAGCAAAAAAATCTGAGGGTCCTGCGGACGTTCTGAGGATTCCACTTCCACTTCGACGGACGAAAGTACGTCGGAAACCGAGGCCCTATATGACTCTCTGAAGCATTCGGGTATCTGTATATTAATCTCTGCTCAACCGATGAAAAAGATCGGTTTTCACTGCACCGTTACAATTACCGTCATTGTAACACCAGTAAGTACAAGCTGTATTACTTATACAGGTATCAAAAAGTGAGGTGGGCATGTCCCCGGCATATTTGACTTAATTCGACCTCTGTGGGTGGGACCCAAAAACTTTTGTCTTACGGCAAAATACACAAAATTAAATCTTCTGGAAAAAGTCCTTTTTGCTTATTAATGTGAAATTAGTATTAGCCTCTCCGTTTTCCTTGAGCGTTGTCTTGAATACTAAGTCTGTAAATCAAACGTTGCGTAGTCTAGCCTCTGTAAATTTGACTGTAATGCAAACCTTGCTTGAAATTGGTTTTAAGAAAATAAGAAAAACATTTTTTGATGTATGATTGGAAGTAGATATTACTGTCAAATCGAGATGAATCATTTTTAGGGTTACGTAGGAAACAAGGAACGAAATATTTGTACAAAAAGTGTACATTTTTGTTAGCGCCCCCCCTGCCCCATGCCAGCGAAACTGTTGTATTTGGAAAAATGTACAAAAATCATGATAGTAGTCCATATAGTGAATATAGGTAATTTAACAGTATATTATAGTTCAGCTGAATTTCATACGTAATTTTACTTCCGATATTTTACACATCACCATATAGAAGTCAACCGAGCGTGGACTTAATATCCATATGCCTATGCGTTTACTGTTTAGTCCGGTGACGTAGTAACAGCCCACTCGGGGCTAACTTCATAGTCATGTCAAAAAAAAAAGCGTTTACTGCGTTCTAGATCTGGATTTTATTTCACTTCGTAATACCCTTGGATATTTACCTAAAAACCCTTAAAATTTGCTTCAGTGAACTACATGGAACCAATCAATAACTAGGACCCCATGTGTAAAAAATACATTTCAAAACCTATACATAGTTATTATTAATTTTGCATTTGCCAATTATGTATCTACCTACATGTTTTGAAATTTTTATGCATTATTCAGATCTACGTTTAAGCTTTATTTAATAACCAGAAAAAGCAGTTCATAAGAAATTGTTTGTACGCAATGACAATCAAGGAACATCAGAAATTAGGACTCTATACGAAATTTAAAAGCATTTTAACAGTCACAATTGCTTACCACAAATGCTTATTTTTGCGAACGCTCTAATCAGCGCCTAAATTCGTTCATAATTATTATTTAAAATTTGGGAGAAAAATAAATATAGTACCACTTTTTCTACTATTTCCATTTATTTATTGTTAACACCAAAAATCCTCAATAGCTGCTAAAAAAAACAAAAAGAAAACAGACCAAAATATTGGAATAAAAGACTCTCAACTGTTTTATCTATTTATATTGGATAATATAGAATTCATGAAGCATATAGATATCACACATATATAACAATATAGTATAAATTTTATTATATATATACATATATTTATATTTATAGAAGACCAAGCCTAACCTACCATGACCAAATTGGTCGTGTTTTATCAGAAGGTGATGTCAAGAGTCCTAGAAACCGGCGAGCGTGCATGAAAAGAGTTATGCCAAAATTAAAAAAGCGAGTGAAGTGTGTAAAGATCGCGTCTTATGGCGCTCGGTTCTCTCTGCCTACCCCGCAAGGAAAAAATGAAAAAAACAAGGCGTGAAGTTATAGATAGATAGTATAATTTTTCCGTTGATGTTTGTAAAGTCAGCAGTCTTAAAACATCCGTCTAGACGACTTTATTGATCTGTTTTCAACATGGCCGTCTACTTGTCTATTATTCAGGTAATTAGAAATGTAATTCCTTAGTATGGAAGAGTAAGGACCGTGTCTTGGGCGCTTGTTTCTCTCTGCCTACTCCGCAAGGGACAGGCGTGAAGACACAGATTACATTTCTTGGTCCTAATGTAATATGGATATACATACAACATTTCGCCATAGATGTAGGTATTTAGTACTAAAATATTAAATTTACCACATTTTGGAGTACAAGTGGCTTACTATCATCTTGAGAGTCAAACCTAACCTCGTCTCCACGTGGTGCACCGTGTTAATTACCAAAGAGGCTCAGCCAAAAGACGAAGCGATCAAAGCAACCGACTGGGCAGACACCTCCCTTAAACGCATGTATCAACAATGATTACGGGTGTGTATATATATATGTATTATTATATCCCGCTAATATATATATGTACATAGGCCCGTTGCAACCCGCGACTTCATCAGCGCGTGTTCCAGTAGCGCGTAGTTCTAGATGTCTGCGCGTTTAAACAAACAAATAAACACTTAGCATAGCTGCTTAACAACAAGTAATAATTCGTTACACGGACTGTTATGTAAATATTTTATGATAGTACGGAACCCTTGGTTTGTGTGTCCGACTCGCACTTGACTCTGTTTAAGACTGGGTTTTTTAAGGATCTTTAAATTTTCAACAACTAATAATGTGAACTCTGGTACTGCAAGCGTCTATAGGCTACGGTAATTGTTTTTACATTCGTTTTTTCGCCACACTATTTAATATAAAAATACCTCCAGAGAGTCAAGGAGTTAAGGATCTATAGACAGCGGCTGCGTAAGGCGGGGCTAGTTGTATGTTTGTTTACCAATAGAGTGTCATTAAAATAAATAACACAGCAGATGTTTTGCGAGATAAGGCACATCAAGGCAGCTCGACTGGGGAAGTGCCTCCATCTCATATAAAACCGCGGCCAAATAACAACTCCCTGGAGTATTGTTGTGTTCCTTCGAATGATTGAGGTTACTAGTAAGTTCCTAAGGAGTTACGACCAGGGGTGACAACGCGCGAGTGATAATCCTGTATTAGAAGTTCGTAAGCTACGCTGTCCATCTTTCATCGGGTGGGACATAAGCTTGTATGACTCCCTATGTATAAAAAAGTTATATTTTGAATGTCAAAGTAAAGGATATGGAAACGCTGACATTTGGCACACCCTGTTGGTTTCGTTTTCGTGCAATCAATCGGTCGACGTGATAGGTCACTAGAGCCAGGCCAGCTTGGAATAACTGACTTTATTGGCTTATTAAATTATGCTAAAATAAAATCTTTACACACAACACTGGTTTGTTTTATTCTTCCACTTGAACGTCTTACTTATCACATACATCGACGATTACCGTTGACTATTGATCTAACTTTTAATCTAATCCACCAACGGTGGCGGAAGCACACAAAGCAAGTTAGATCAAATTGCATGTAAATTTGACTTTCGCAAAATAACGACTGAATCTATTAACAAATTAATTTCCTTTATGCAACAATGAATTTTAAAATTTTGTTTCCGGTATACTGTGGTATGATATAGGAATGGAATCGAGTGTAGGCGACTCCTTCTTTCACAGATATGGCGGTAGACCGCGGGTGCATTCTGAACAACTATTGCGCAAAACTCATTTCATATTAATTTTTACCACTGCTAACGTCAACCCTCACTCATCCCACTGCACTCCCTTCAACCGAAAGG
The DNA here is from genome assembly GCA_947507595.1 of Pyralis farinalis. Taxonomy (NCBI): domain Eukaryota; kingdom Metazoa; phylum Arthropoda; class Insecta; order Lepidoptera; family Pyralidae; genus Pyralis; species Pyralis farinalis. The sequence continues at coordinate 33,224,350 of OX382273.1, read as the reverse complement.
GTTTAAATCATACTCCACCACGCTGCTCAACTGCGGATTGGCGGAGGCCCGTGTTTTCAAGCCGTAAAGTCATTGACGTAACTTAACGACTGTCATCTATCGAAAACAGCCGGGACCGACGGCTGAACTCGCTCTCCGACACTGAGAAACTCGAGATAAACTCAACCATAGGCATGCTGCAGTCGCCGTTGCTTAACCTGCGTGTTCGGTAAGTAGAATGACACGCGCAGCAACGCCATCGAGCTGTCAACATAAATTTTTGGCAGCTTAATTTTAATGTAATCGGTTATAGTCGCCACATTCACTCCCAATAACCTGTCATGTGTCTGGCAGAGAGTAGCGTGAAGTCTGAATTCAGATATAATCAAATTGTGGGTATGCCTGACAATATTCAGGCCTTTGACAGCTACTGTCTGTTTACGCCATAGATTAAATTACACGTTACAGTTAAAAAAATCATTGTGCTGTTTTCGGATCGCCTACCGTTTTCGTCCGAATCCTTTGCCGACCATAGACAATCAAGTATTTATGTAATTTTTTCTACATTGTAAGAGCCTCTGCTTACTGAGAAGTATATTTTTTTATACGACGTTGGGAGGCATACACGCATATGATCCACGTGATGTGTTAGTAAGCCTATGAACGCTTACATTAAGTATCATTCCGCGATACCATCTTTGCTGCTAACACAGCTACTCCTTAGGAGCTTATTGGTAACTTCGACCACTCGCAGTAACAAAAGAACCTAGCGGAGAGTTGTTATTTGGCTGCGATTTTCTGTAAGGAGAAGGTACTTCCCCAAACAGACTGCCTTGATGCGCCCTATCTCTCTCTTAAAAACACCCAGACCAAAGCGAACAGACATGTTCACGCGCACAGCGTTACTAACCACATCGTCATCGACCTCGTCAAATTATTACAATATTATTGAAATTGTAATAAATTATTCTAGTTATATGTAATCTGGTCCTCCATAGCGTTATCCCGTTTTTCTAATCCATTAGGATTGGCGGGGTCCGCTACCTAAGCCTAAAGATTTGGCGAAGGTACTGATTTTAAATGGAGCGACTGCCGTCAGACCTCCGCAACCCAGAGAGGAGAGCCGGAGTATTCTTAGATAAGATCCCACAGCTTTCGGAATATAACCTCATGGACGTGCCGGTTTCCTCACGATGTTTTCCTTCACCGCCCAACAAGTGAATATTACAAATATGTACATAAATCAGAAAACACGAATTTAGTGTTACATGCCAGGATTCGAATCGGAGACCTGTTTTTCAATAGGCCGGTTCCTTATCCACTGGGCTATCACTGTTCAAAATGTCCTTAAATACACATTTTACTGACAAAATGTTCTCAACCGAATGCCAAAATGAAAATAAGAAAAGTAAAAATAAAGACTACTGCTAAAAATATTGTACAAAATGAAATGCCAAAAGGCTCACTAAAACAAGCCTACGTTGATCTAAATATCGTACAAATCCCAGTAACACTTAACCGGTCTTTATGAAGTTAAGATGGTAATTGATTACTTGTTTTAATTGTAATGGCGTATGTGCAACAATACACTTAAAATGAAAATTGCTCAAACAGCCATCACAAAGGTCAACGGCCGGTTACCTGTAGTACAGTACGCTATCTCGCTCTTACTAATATCAAGTACTATTGTTGTACCCCTCTCACATCCGCGTGGAGCTGCCAGCCGTAGTTGATATTCTTTAACGTTGTCATTGAAAATCTATACGTATTACTTAGGTACTATGCATGCCAGTCAACAATAGAATCATCGCGGACGCCATCTTTTTAATTTTTGAATGAAGTTATTAGATTATTATTTATTTGTTATTTTTTGAAATGATATTTTTTCGCAGAATATGGTTATAAATACTCACAAGTTGTAATTTTGTTTCCGACGTGTTCAAGTTACATTTTGTGAATATTTATGTGGATAAATTAATCTATATTTTTAATTAACATTGTAAGTTACAAATAGAACATCAAACATTAAAATATTAGCATAAGAATAAATTGCCTAACAATTTATAGTTTAAAATCCTTGATTTAATAAATGTGATTTGAGACAAAAAATCGTTAAAACATTTTTGAAATTTCAAACATTTTTTTAAACCTGGTATCTTGTTATATATTTTAATGAACATATAGTTAATTAAATTAAATGGGGGTCTATTCGATCATATTTTGTTCTAATGATGATCATCGTTTACTAACGCAAGCCAAATGATTAGGTCTGATATGCGATTGAAATGCGAAACGCAGACATGATGGTTCTCGAGAGTTCTATTGTTATTCGCCTCGTATTGTAGGTGCCCGTGTCTATTGCTATATATTTGAGAGCGTCCTCGACACCAGCACCACCATTGACAAGCAGTAAGGTCGAATAGGAATGAACACTTAGAACTCCCAGGACCTAAGGAGGACGTGAGAAAATTCCCTGTCGATGGCGAGCTAGCACATTGCCATCCCCGCTATTAACACAGTCTTCAAGATCTTACTAGTAAACTTGCTCACTTGCAGGAACATAACCCTCCGGGCTTGTTCTATTAAATACTTTATGACGAGCTTAGTGGCGAAACGCGCTGTTACGTTACTTTGACACCAACGCTTGTGGGTTCGATATCTGTTTGTTTCGGTTTGGGTGTTTTTAACAGAGGTAAGGCGCATCAAAGCAGTCCGTCTGGGGAAGCACCTCTACCTCACAGAAAACCGCAGCCAATATAAGAACTCCATAGAGGGTATGTAGTGTTCCTGTGTGTGAGTGAGGTCACCTCTGCTGTAATACAGCAACTGCCGTATTGCAGCAGAGGTGGCATCGCGCGAGTAAGTATTGCAAGCGTTCATAAACTACAGTAATCACTTAACATCAGATGGGCCGTACGCTTGTATACCTCTCGACATTGAAAAAAAAAGATAAATAATGTTAACTTAATACGTAAATAAAACATTGGTTCTCACTGACATTTGCAAACTCTGTAATATCCTTTTTGAATAATATACATTGTAAAACTTGTTAGATAATTGTCTATGATATCTATGACAATTGTCCAATTATTTTCATTTTATAAAATTCAAATTTGAAATCTCAGAGGTTTAGGACGAAAAACGAAAAACAAGTCAGTCTGCAACTAGTTTTGAAGAAGTAAAGATTGAGGGCACCGCGTCGGAGACCTCCAGCCTCCTGCTGTGGGCTACGTGGTGAACCCCTCTGTTGTGGACCACGGCGGCTGACGAAGTTACCGCTGCGGTGTTGGTCCGTAAGGCGGTCCACCAACAACTTCTACATCTGGATCTGTGTGCTGGCTAGTACGCTAACCAGCTGTCTACAGTCGTCGGCCACTATAGCCGGCGGCATCTGAGTGCACACTCCAGTGAACCTAACAGTGATATTCCGGTTAGACGAAGATAACGCGAGTTCTTAAAGACCCTTATTAGCCGAACTTTAAGTCACTTTTATTTTTTTATATAGTTTACTATATACTCTTTTCCTCAACAAGTAATATAACAACTCATCATCATCACCTCAGACTATTCGCCTTGATCCTGTGCCACCCGTATCCATGGAATGCCTACAACTCCCGCTTGAGGTCGTCGCTCCATCTAGTGGGGGGTCATCCCACACTCCATGTACCAGTACGGAGACGCCATTCGAGAACCTTTCTTCCCCAGTTGTTGTCGGTTCTACGAACTATGTGGCCGGCCCACTGCCACTTCAGCTTGCTTGTCCTTTGGGCTATATCGGACACCTAAATCCTAAGTTCTACAGCAGATATCGTCGTTTCTAATTCTATCACGCAGAGAAACCCCGAGCATAGCTCTTTTGCGATTTGCGAACTAAAGCATAAAATTAGGTCAAAGTTCAGAACTAATTAAAATAAACAACATTTTAGACTAAATCCTTGATCCTAGCACGTCCTATGGTAATGTTACGCAAGTAGATGTTAACAGGTAGATTAGGTCCGCTGGGAAACACGATAAAAGAACGTTTACTTAGAAACTCTGTAGTAAAGTACAGTGCTGGGCAAATAATATGGGTAAACAATATGTAAGAATATGTGAAAGAGACACCCAGAACAAACACAAGGATTACGGTTGATGTAGTGTTGGATAAAATGGATGAGATTGTATATGTTCAATGCCGACCGCGTTCGTAATGATGACGTAAGAAAGAGAGTTGGTCCCAAAGGGAGTGAAAAGAATGCGGGATGAAAGAATGACGAAGCAGATATACAATGCAAAAGTAGAAGGATGTAGGAGTCGAAGAAGACCAAGACTAAGTGTTTAATCAGAAGGTGATGTCAGGAGCCCTAGGAACCGGCGAGCGTGCATGAATGTTAAACAAGCGAGTGAGGTGTGTAAGGGCCGCGCCTTATGGCGCTTGGTTCTGTCTGCCTACCCAGCAAGTGACCGTAAAGATACATATACACATTTTCTTCTTCTTCATTGCTTCGTTTCCTAATTCGTTAGTTAGTCGCGCTGCTACCTAAACGTAATGATTTGGCGGAGACACCAATTTTGACATGGAGCGACTGCACTCAGACCTCCACGACCCAGAAGCAGCCAAACCACGACATTCGAAACATAATTTCTTGGACGTGCGGATTTCCTCGCTGCCTTCCATCACCGCCGAGCAAGTGATAATTACAAGTGCAGAAATCTAAAAATAAAAATATTGTGGTACATTCCATACACCAAGATTTGAACAAGAACAACGTGGTGTATGTGAATGGCGCAATTGGCACGACGTGCAAACTTAATTGTCATGTACTGTGTTCTGCAAAAGATCTGTGTTGGAGCGAAGGATATGAGCAATAACTGTTTAAATATATGCTTAGAACATGCCCAAGTGTAAATTATGATTGTCTTTCCTGTTGCATTGTCTCGGGAAATGCAGTTAAACCTGTAATAGGCGAGAACGATTTCAATATGAATCCTAGGTAAGGACAGTCTACTTTCCCAAACTTCACTCGGTTAAAGGCACAAGTGGCAGCTAACAAAAAAGGCGATATGTGGCTGTGCCGTGAACACTGCCATCAGTTTTACGTGAATACGTCTTCATAACGGATAAGCGGAAATAAGTTATACAAATGGAAATTATATGATGCATTGCAATGATCTCAAAATGGCGGCGCTTTCCCCCATCACGCACACCGCGTCCTCACTTTACTTAACGAATTCTTTGATTAGCTATCAAATGGTGTAATTAAATGTTGGATGTAAACGATAGATATGTAGCTACAACACCAAACTGCATCCCCCGATTTTGTTATCATCAGTTTTCTGAATTGCTTCCCACACAAACAAATTTAAAGACGTATTCAGACGTATTCACGTCAATATATTATAAGACATAGAACGACATAGAATTAAATATCTTTAATAAAATAAGGACCGGTGTGTAAGGAGCGGGTCATGCGGTTCTCTCAGGTCTCTCTCTCTCTCTCTACATCGCAAGGGACTTGACATAAAGTTAAGTTAAAGATGTAAGATAACTATTTTCTCTGCTTAATTGCAATATTTTTCGTTAATTCATAGTACGAGTAATATTGTAATTATATCTATTCCACAAACTTAAAATAATCTTAAAAAAACTTTTCTTATTCACGCTAGCGCTATCCCGTTTCCTAATCTACATAATCCATATTCCTAAGCCTAAGGATTTGGCGTAGATACTGATTTTTACATTGAGCGATTGCTGTCAGACCCCCCAGAATCCAGAGAGAAAACTAGACGTTTCTTAAAGTAAGTGTGTTTCGAAATTTAATTTCTTGGATGTGCATGCTCCCTATGTTTTCCTTTACCGAGCTAGTGATAGTAACAAATTTCGGAAAGAGCCGGAAACACGAATTTAGTGGTACATGTCAACTCACGGATTAATATCTGTTTCGTGGTTCTTTTTTTTGTGCATTCGTTCTACATATCCGATCCAACGGTCCATGTCTTTTCTTATTTGATTTTGTTAATCACGACAAGCTCGTACAAAAGCTGGAACACTACGGTGTCAGAGGTACAGCACATTAATGGATCGGAAGTTTCTTACCTAGGGATGGATGCAGTGTACCGAAATCACAAAAAAGACCGAATCATTCAAATAGTTCTAATTTCAAATCTAATAATACGGCGTACCACATACATACATTTTTTTATTTATTTATTTTATTTATTTTTTATTTGGAAGACTAACAGCTTTTACAAAATTTTCTAAAAAAAACTTATTCTAAGCACCTGTAAGCCAATAGTAAGTCTTCACGTGTAGTCACATAATTAGGATAATTGCACGAACAATGATTAAATTACATATTTTCTAATATTTCTCGATTTACATACAAATACACAATTATCATTACATAAAACAATCTTTCTAGTGTTATCGCACATAACTTTATACTTTTTGCCGATGATACCACACTTTAAGTTATATGTAACAAAAAAAATCTCATGAGATAGACATAAATATTGCACTGAAAGACTTTGGCTGGATGAAAGTAATCGGCTTAGACGTCAATATTAACAAAACAATTTTCATGCACACATTCACCCATTCGTATCAGATACAATAACAGACAGGTAGACGAGATAGCTACATTAAAATTTTTGTGTATCAAATGGACAGGCATTTGAACTGGAAGGAGCACATCCATAAGTTAAACAGATTTGTACATGCTCTAAAAAAATTACGTCAAATGGTTTCAGTGGAAGCCGCATTATCAGCCTACCATAGATACGTATCATCGGTGCTTCGTTATGGCTATCTAACTATACAACCATCTGCAGGAGGAAATAAACCTGCTAAGTGGGAATACCTGAATACCTTCCAAGTTTATCTGACAAATTGGATTTGGGTCATTGTTTTATGAAAACTAAATTGTAAAATTGTATTAATATTGCTATTGATTGATTGATAATTTGATTTTAGTTTGTTATATTAGCTATTAAAGAAACTAAAAAAAATTAAAATTTGCACGCCAAAACTAAAAAAATATTTTAACAAAGTGAACAAAGATACCTAAAATAAATACAAAAAGTTTATCCCTCGCGGGCAACGTTACTGGCAATATTTCATTGTTGAATCGCAATACTATCTAATCTTTATGTATGTATATATTTATATAATATACGTAATAAATCAATTGCCGTGCGCTCAAAAAGGCTCGACCGATTGCAATTTTTTTTATTTGGTGTGTTACCGGGAAGGTTCGAAAAGAAGAATAAAAAAGCCGCCAAGTGCGAGTCCGACTCGCGTACCGAGGGTTCTGTAAAAAATATTTTCGCAAAAAAACTTTATTTCTTTTGGTGATGTCACTACAAATTTACGGTTTTCGTATTTTTTCCTTCACTTGTGCTACATGACATTACTTCTTAACAATTTCATGATTCTAGGGCAACAGGAAGTACCCTATAGGTTTTGATTCCTTAGTGTCAAAATATGCGCATAAACGAGGCATAAACAATCTTTTGATTCCGTTGGAAATTTGTATTTTTTGCTGCTCGAAGGAATTATTGACCTGAATATTTGATTTTAATTTCATCTTGATAACTCCACCCGTCCCTGAAAAGGGTCTTGACCGACGGACTGACAAACAGACGGACGACAACAAAGTGATCCTATAAGGGTTCCGTTTTTTCATTTGAGGAACAGAACCCTATATATATGCATAACATTATGTACGGGACAGAAAAAAAAAATACAGCGACAATATCGGCAAATCTACTTGCGTCTCGGTACCGAATTCCTGCGATCATAACTTTGGAGGAATTTGCCGGCAGTCAGCCCGGCTGCTCCGGATCGTAAGGTTGCAGAATGAAGTGACGTTTTACAGATATATACTGATTTTATAGATACTGTATTGTCTCTATAGTACATGGGGATTGGTTTGCCGCGTCCGTGGTGTCACAAAATACTAGTTTCGACTGAAGATCAGTGTCGAGTCTGTCACGCAGGCTTTGACAACATACTGAGTCGAGACCAATTTGTGACATCACATTTTACAATTGAGCAACATTTTAACAAACTAAATGACCGTATTTATGTTCAAAGCTCTAATGAAGCTTCCCAATTAGTCGACAGAGTGCAACGTGGGCACTATCCGACTTCAGTGATGGTTTGGTGGGGTATTAGCTATGAAGGAGTGACTGAGCCATACTTTTGTGAAAAAGGTATCAAAGCATCGGCACAAGTGTATCAAGATACCATTCTTGAGAAGATAGTGAAGCCCCTTAACAACACTATGTTCAATAACCAAGAATGGTTATTGGCTGGATTATAATTTATGGTCAGTTTTAGAGAGTACGGCTTGCTCTAAACGCCATGATAATTTGGAGTCCTAAAACAATCCGTACGATTGGCAGTGAAGAATTTTCCCATGGAAAGAGTGCGTGCTTCTATTGATGACTGGCCTCAATGTTTAAAGGACTGTATGGCAGCCAATGGAGACCACTTCGAATAAGCTTTTTATATTTTAAATTGTTTTATATTTATGTATTGAACTAACACACTGTAAAAGTAATAAATGTTATTTGCAATAGAATTTTTTTTTCTTTGTTTCAGTATTTATGGCAAGATTAGGTATATATTTCATGTTTTTTCCCTCAAGATATTGGGTTAACTGTAAGTTGATAAATTTTCAACAGGGAGGAAGTGATTAAAAATATATTTTTAACTATGTGCGTGGGAGGGTACCACTGCTCGACCCACCCACGGAACCGCAGCTGACGTTCATAAGGCTTCATGATACAACTCTCTGAAGCATTTCACGAGTTTTCAGCCGAGAGAAACTTGGTTATGAAAATCAGTTGCTGGCTCGCGGACTATTATATTGATGTAGTGTCTATTATAACTACGTGCCGTATAATATATATATATACATATATATATTATATATCAACAATATCATAATATAAATATATATATTATATCACGTAGAATATATATCTAAACGTTATACCAATTCCTAATTCATTAGGAATCCATCCGTTTCTTAATCCATTTGCGAGGTCCGTTACCCAGGCCAAGGATTTGGTGAAGACACTGATATTTTCATGGAGCGGCTGGTGTCAGACCTCCGCAACCCAGAGAGAAAACGGGAAAGAAAGAGAAACTCTTTCTAAGGTTAGGTCACACGTCTTTCGAAATACAACTCCTCGGACGTGTGGGTTTCCTCGCGTATATTTACTACAAATTACAAATATGTACATATTAGTACATAAATCCGAAAACACGAATTTAGTGTTGCATGTTAATGATTCGAACAGTGGACCAGTTGATCAATAGGCCGCTTCTTTGACCACTGGACTATCACTGCTCAGTGCTACTGTACAGTGTGGTGTCCAAATTAATGACTTTTTTTTTCTTTCTTCCTTTTCTAGATGTAGATAAGAAGTGGGACCTAGGATGGATATTTATTAACCTACTCGTATTTCTAACAAACCACACGTAATGTAACAATTTTACAGTTTACACACTATGTGTATATGTATATGTAGAAATGTGTCTCTCTGTCAATTGTTCACCAACTGCTGATGTGATGATGATCCTGCGTTATAATATTGGCACAGTCTTGGTCTATGTTCACTATAAGCATATTGTTCCTAGTTGCATCCATCATGGCAGATGATCGTGGTTGTCGGTTGCCATCAGGGAACGAACTTTTTACCACCATTTTTGTCTATTGCTAGCATTCCCTTTGTAAAATTTCTGACAGAAGAATTTCTTTTTTTTATACAACGTCCGGATTACTCGGGACGCATACAAGCATGCTTAATAATATAAAGTGGTTACCGTAACTTATAAACGTTTGTAACACATTAAGTACGACTCGAACGGTCCCACCTCTGCTGTTAACAGTAACTCCTTAGGAGCTTATTGGTGACCTCACTCACTCGCAGGAACACAACAACCCTCCGCAGAGTTATTTGGCTGCGATTTTCTGTGACGTGGAGGTACATTTCCAGACGGGCTGCTTTGATGCGCCCTATTTCTTTTAGAAACACCCAGACCAAGACAAACAGACATGTTCACGCTTGCGCTGGTGTCAAACTAACATAAGCGTATTTCACCGCCGCGCCACCGAGCTCGTCAAAAGCTTGTGCAAGAAATAAATAGTGTGCAGATATATAATAAAAAATATTAAAGTGTCTGGTTTCACAATTTGCAAATAAAATTCTTTAGAAAGTGAACACCATTCGTCTCGTCGTCTCCTCGCGACAAACACGTTTTTAAAATGTTTCTCGAGACAGCCGCGCTCCTGGGACATGCTGCATACAATGAACGCAATCAAATGAATACTAACTTAGATGAATATATACATTTTTTATACTTCAGGAAGCATACGACTTATTTATTTAAGAGATTGCAATCATGTAAATACATATACCTAAGATAAGTTACAGGAGAGCTCGATGGCGTCGTTGCCCGTGTCAAATCTTAATAAGTTAAGTAACGTCGACCGCAGCCTGTCTATGGATGGGTTTATCTATCTCGAGTTTCTCCGTGCTCGGAGGGTACGTTAAGCCATCGGTCCCGGCTGTTGTAGATAGATGACAGTCGTTAAGCTAAGTCAGTGGCCCTCGGGCGGCTTGAAAACACTGGCCTTCGCCAATCCGCATTCGAGCAGCGTGGTGGAGTATGTTGAATTAAACTATTTTTAACGGAAGTATCGCGTGTTTTATATATTTTGTTGAACCTGACGTTTCGAATGCTAAACCACGCGATACTTCCGTTAAAAACAGGCGATACTTCGGTTAAAAATAGTTTAATTCAATGTATGACAATCGCGAAAACCTAAGACAATACTGTGGTAGAGTATGCTCTAAACCTTTTCAGTATCTCTGCAGTGGAATGAGTAAGGGTTGATGTGGTTATGGAAGTTACAGTGTGGACGATGAAGTTGAATGTTGATGTTGTTGAATGTTGATGTTGTTGAAGAAGATGCCGAACAAATTACACAGCGCCACATTTGACGTGCTCGGTGGAGCAGCATAACGCGACTTTGACACCGACGCTCGTGGGTTCGATTCCCACACAGAACAAACATTTGTGTGCATGAACGTGTATATTTGTCTTGGTCTTTTTAAGAGAGGTATGTTAGAGCGAGGCACGCTCCGTTGGTTCTAACATGCGACACACAACGCGAAAGTCGAAGGGTGTAGGTGCCGAGGAAGACCAAGACTTACTTACCATAACAAATTGATCCTATTTTATCAGATGGTGATTTCAGGAGACTTTAACATCAGCGAGCGTGCACGAGAAGAGCTACGAATGTTAAATAAGCGAGAGAGGTGTGTAAGGATCTGGTCATGTGGCACTCGGTTCTCTCTGCCTACCCCGCTAAAGATTTGGCGTGAAGTTATAGATAGATAAATAAATAAATATTATCGGACAAATTACACAGCGTCATCTATCAGCCAAGTATTTTTTTTTAAATACGTAGGTACTTATTATACATAGATAACACCCAGGCCAAGACAAACAGACATGTTAATGCACACAAATATTTGCTCTGTGTGGGAATCGAACACATAAGCTTTATAACAATAAAAATATTATGTAGAATAATCATACAATTGGAGCGGTGGTGCCCCCGCCATATAACCGCACGCCTAACAAACATGTATATCTCCACGCCAAGTACCTTGCGGGGTAGGCAGAGGGAACCGAGCGCCATAAGACGCGGTCCTTGCATACTTCACTCGCTTCTGTGACATTCATAGCTCTTCTCATGCACGCTCGCCGGTTCCTGGGGCTCCTGACATATATATATATATATATACATACATACTAACAAACATGAGGTTACGCGTTCGAACCCCGGCCTACTCGGTACGAGTAGGTAACCCGGCACATGCAGAACTTCTGCATGTGTAATCATGATTCATTGTCTTGTCTGGTTCCCCTTTAAGGTTTACAGATGTCAGATGGTAGTCGCTCCAATGTAATATCTGGACTCGCCACATCTTGGATCATGATCATGCAACGGGACTGACCGCTTGATGAGTAAGAGATTTGAGCGAGAGAGTATAGAATAATCATGTTAAGCTTTAAGGTCGTGGGTTTTTGAATTTTTTATTCGTTGTTTTTTGTGTCACGATTTTCCGTTGTAGGTTTTTTATATATATATAATATTACGAGTATAATTTATGTTTAATTTTAAATTAGTTATTGTTCGCCATATATAAATAATTGATAAATGTATCTCTATTGATATAAACACATTTGAACTAATTTTCATTTCGAATAATATTATTTGACCTTTCATTTCACAAGAGTATGATTGACCTAAAGTTTATTTAGCATAAATTATTGCTAGATGTTTTATTTTCTAAAAAAATACTTCCCATATTATAAAAAGACAACATTTCAATTGACAAATAATTAAAATCCATAAAACCTAACCTACCCTCCGCGGCAAAGTTGTTTTTGTGTCTTTGTTACTTTCGCCCTGAACTTGAGTTCGCGTTGGAATTTCATTATATTGGCGACACATCCTAACTGTTATTTATAGAAAACCTGTGTAGTGAAAGTATTATAATTACGGATACGAGACCTAAACCCAGTGTTAAAGTTGAGAACTGAAGTAATAACGAGCTCGGTGGCGCAGCGCGCTGTTACGTTACTTCGACTCCAACGCTCGTGGGTTCGATTCCCGCACAGGACAAATTTTGCTGTGTGCATGAACACGTCTGTTTATCTCGGTCTGGGTATTTTTAAAAGAGGGGTAGGGCGCATCATAGTAGCCCGTCTGGGGAAATACCAGAAAACCGCAGCTAAATAACAACTCCCTAGAGGGTTATTGTGTTCCTGCGTGTGAGTGAGGTCGCCACTAAACTCCTACAGAGGTGCTGTGTTAGCAGCAGCGGTGGCACCGCGCGAGTGATACTTAATGTATTGCAAGCGTTTATAGGCTACGGTTACTGCTTTACATCATGGGCTGTATGCCTGACGATTGTATAAAAAAAGCCGTTAAGTGCGAGTCCGTCCGACTCGCGCTCTGAGGGTTCCGTAATAAAATATTTATTGTAATATATATAGATGATTAGAAAAAAAAACCTGTATTGGCAAGTTTATTTTGGCATTTCTTCTTCGTCAATGGTCATTTGAAATGCTGGTAGATTGAAAAGAGAAAATCTTTTAAAAATATAATAAGATATAATATTGAGAAGTGCCCGTGAGAGTCTAAAGGCTCTAATGTTTTTTTTTTACTTTTTTTTACGCGGAACACAACAACCCTCCCGAAAGTTGCTTTTTAGCTGCGGTTTTCTGTGAGTGGTCGCTACTTTGATGAGCCGGCCGCCTGATGGTAAATAGTTGCCGTAGCCTATGGATATTATATATATATATATATATGGGCTCAATTACGAGCTATTGTCATTCAAAGGCCACGACCTACCCGCAGCCATGCAGTGGCCACTAATTGACAATAGCCACCACCAACCGGAAACCGCAGCGAAGGACGGCCCCCACACTAGCCCGCAGCAGTGGATATCCTTCGGCTGGAACGATGATGATGATTCTTCTCTTTTTATAGTGCCTTGTTTGATAATAAAATTTGTCCATCAGTATACTAGAAATGGCCGTACTAACTGTTAGAAATGTAAAATAAAGAAATAAATAATGTAACGTTAAAACTTCCGGCCAACTCCGTTCAATTCCGTTTAGAAAGAAATGGCCCGTGTATCCTATCGTGCACATAGGACAGCACGATGTTGCAAACTTGAAACTGCCGCGCGCCCTATTCATTCGTAAGGCCTACATTGTTCTGCCACATTGGTGGCAGAAACACCACCAATGTGGCAGAACAATGTACAACAACTACAACGGGTTGTGTTCTGAAGAATTGTTCGAAATGATGCCGACAGCTAATTTTTATAAGCGCACTGCTCGCCGACGGCGGGGAGTTCACCCTCACACGCTGGAACCGGAATAGTCGCGTACTGTGCGGTTCCAGAGAAGTTTTAAACGAAGAACGAACTAAGGATTTATAGAAGATAGTAATTTTTACATGAATTGTGAACCACAACCCTGAGGGAAAATCATACCTTTCTTATGTTTCGTCTTTCAAAATATAATTTCAGGGACGAGCGAGTTTCCTCACGTTTTCCTTTCAATAAATGATAATTACATATATGTATATAAATCTGGAAACACAAATTCTAGTCGTGCATGCCCACATCGAGATTCGAACCACAGACTAGGACCAGGTCAATAGACCCGTTCGACATCCACTGAGCTATCACTGCTACATACCTCGCACATCTCTAGTGCAAAAGCAGCGTTAGACTCCCCTGGCCCCATAGACAATGAATCGTAGCTACGTTTGTTTATGGTAAGCAGTGAGTCATGGCGCCGTTCGCACGCGTGGGCTAAGGTCACCCAGCACGCTTTAAAACCGGTTGTCTGTCGGTGGGTACAACCGTAGAGTATGTTACATCATCGTGCATCTTCGAACTTGTTTTATTGTTTGCTAGTGAGGTGACAGACAGTGCATAACGCGATGCTAATCCCAACGCTATGTATGAAACTAAAGCTATGATTTCCTACTACGTACCGCTAAGAGCAGACACTTAAGAGGGCGCACAAAGCTAAGTGGCGCCCTCATTTTGTTTTTATTAATAACGCTGTATTTAAGACCAATTCCAAATAAAATGCTCTATAGGACACTGAAGAACCATATTTACGTTTTTTTGAAACATATCTTGTATTTATTATCTATGACAAGTAACCAAAATTTTTGCTTCTTGTGGCCACTTATAGCAATAATCAAATGTATGACTAATTCTACATAAATAATAAAAACCTAATATGTCTCAAAAAACATAAATATGGTTCTTCAGTGCCCTATAGAGCGTTTTCTTTGGAATTGGTCTTAAATACAGCGTTATTAATAAAAACAAAATGAGGGCGGCACCTAGCTTTGTACGCCCTCTTAACTCTCGAAGTTCGATTGTAACTCTTAGCACGTACAGCATAAAAACGGTACAAAGTGACATGGGAATAGATGCAAAGCAAAAAATCACGAAATAGATGTACAACTCGTAACTGGAAGGATGTAGGAACCGAGAACAACCAAGACTCACATTAGAAATTATTAGTTTCATAAAATAATTGGTCAAACCTTCAGGAAATCACCAAATGGCATTTTACAAAAAAATATATATAATAATGCATTATCAAAAGTACTGAGCTTAATGAGTGCTTGATTCTTAAATACGCTGGTCTATCATCATGGAACCGTTGAAAACTCACCTGGAGCTGGCACGAATGTTGACAACCTTTTTTAAAAGCAAAAGAATTTTTGTATCAGACGGTACAGAGGGACAGTATCTGCATTTTGCACAGCAATAGCTATCTATTATCGATAGAGTGTCGAAGCTAAACGGGCTTTTCCCACGAGATACATATAAATCACTTGGCTCGCAGCATCCGGAGCCGATAAGCAGACGATACTCTAGATATATTAGGTTGTTTAAGAAGCTATCTTCAAAATAATTCGTAACATTTTTTTTTATACAACGTCGGGAGGCATACATGTATACGGCCCACCTGATGTAAAGCGGTTACCGTAGCCTAACAACGCTTGCAATACATCAAGCATCACTCGGTTTGAAGGGTGAGATATGGCAGAGAAATTACTGGGTACTGTGACGGAACAGCCGTCGCGACCGTCAATAGGCTGCGGTGACCGCTTACCATCTAATGCGGACCGCATGCTTATATGCCAATCTAATGCGGACCGCATGCTTGTATGCCAATCAGCCCTCTCTAGAGAGTTGTTATTTGGCTGCGGTTTTCTGTGTGGTGGAGGTACTGCCCAGACTTTGATGCGTCTTACCTCTCTTAAAACACATATTTACAATAGTCTTTGCTCAGCAGTGAAGGTCATAAGGAAACCCTCACGTTCCAAAAATTATATTTCAAAAAACCTGTGACCTAACATACGAAATTTCAGGTTTTCCATCTAAAAGTCTAAAATCACTCACTATCAAAATCAGTATCTTCACCAAACGCTTAAGCTTTGGTAGTGGTTCCCGTCGATTCTAAATAAAGGAGGAGGGAGGCCCGCCTGAGTGTTCAAAACATACGAGACATTGGAACTCGTTTTCGGCAGACGTTGAATCGAGAGTGAGTCAGAGGCGCGGTGCAAGCTGCACGCTGCACAGACACGAATGACCACTTTCCATTTCGCCAACCACTTTCTAAAGTCCCCAGACTCATGAATACTCATAATACACATAGAGCAGACTGCGGGCAAACCTGGCGTTTACTAATAAGTATTTGTTGAAAACTTAATAGATTCAGGCTTTATTTAGCGAAAGTCAAGTTTACATGCAATTTGATCCAACCAGATACTGCTTGGTGTGCTTCCGCCACTAATTTGTTCATGAGAACAAGCACTGGTCGGCACCCACCCACTAACGTTAGTAGATGCAACATGCCGTCGCTGACATGGCTACGGCGGGGGTCTGCCTCTGCTGATAGATATAACTTACTTCCGTTTCCCCGTTACGGAGACGTAACCACGTGAAACTCACGGCTGTGTCCTCGACACAGAAACATCCCCGTTTTTTATATTTATTTTTGCATAGTCAAAAGTCACATGAATCAATACCTATTGTAGAGTTCTTAATAAAAAACAGACAAATGTCATTTAATATTCTATTTAAAAGTCTCTTATTTGACTAGTGATGCGGGTACGCGCAACGAATAACGCATATCCCCACTCGTTACGAAAAAAGGCGGGCACTTGGCCGACGGACGCCACTTCTTATGGCGCGCTCGGACAGATCGAACGTTACCGTCTACGTCTCTATGTGAACTGTACATTTGTTAGTTTAAGAAGGAAGGAAATAAAGAAGTTTGTATACGCTTATATGGTTGTTTCCTTACACTTCAGAAGTTGGAAAACGTAAGTACACTCCCACAACAATTATTAAAATTTGCTCGAGATTATTATTACTAAGTGTTAAGTAGCTATTAATAAATTAATTATCATTGTACTTGAATCATATCATAGTGTTTGTATTCTCATAAAATTATTAAATGTGTTTGAGAGTATTATTAATAGTTATTATTTTACATGAATCACATGATGAAGTTACGGGTTTTATAAAGGGGAACGATAATTTCATTATTATTTCCACTTAAGGCTTAGTTTCCGAGATAAAAGTACTTTAATAATTTTTGATTTAGTTTCATAAATTTAATTGTGACAAATTGTGTTACTAATATAACGAAACATTTTTCTTTTTCGAGCTGATAATGTCTAAAGTTACCACCGAAGCCAAAGCAATCTACGGCGGTTGCGTACACCTAAGAGGCAAAAATATAATGCCACTAAGAACAGTCAGCGCCTCGAGCGTACACGCAGCCGAAGCGGTGGTGAGACGGCATCACTTCCGTCAACGTCGTCGCAGTGGCAGCCTACAACGCCGACGAATCAAAAGTCTTATTCCGACCAGCAAACAAGGCGGCCTACCTTCGGGTGGATTGCAAGATCGAGACACGTCATACAAAAGGTCAGGTGCACTATCTTTTTCTATTGAAGATGTTATGAGCCTATTTACTTCTGTAAAAAAGGGTCTTGAATCCCAGCCATCATCATCTAATACGGTCCCTACAAAGAGTACAGAACACAAATATATATTACCTAATTTCGACCCATCAGCGAAAAACCAAAGATTTGATATATCGTTGTGTAAAGTCAATGAATGTGCATATGTGTATAGCTGGGATGAAAGGACAACGACGCACTTTGCAATACAAAAGCTTCAGGGTTTGGCCAAGGTTTGGTATAGGTCTACGTGCTTCTCAACCTGATTAACTACTTAAATTCTTGTTGAGTAACAAAGCTCGCTATCATTTGATTGCATTTACAACAGAAATAAACCTTGGGTTGACAACAACGCCACTAGTCAGAACATTCATGGCAGTACAAAAAAATCATCTAAGTAAATCTAATCAGCTTAATACTCACAGCCACGTATATTCTTTTAATTGTAAAGAACGTGGTCACCCATACTTACAATACCCCAAACCATTGATTAGATGCACAGTGCCACAAAATTGGTATAAATCAAGGCGAATCTTCTAAAACTATGCGTATCTCTAGTTCTCGTTCTAATTCTAAATACATAAAGGAAGTTAAAATAAATTACATAATGGTGGATGCTTTTATTGATTTTGGCAGTGAAGTCACTCTGGTTAGGAAGTCGCTGATTTGAAATCTTAAATTGGTTCATGATCAGGTCCCAACAGTCATGAAGGGATTTGGAAATGGCACTGTTAAGTCTTTAAGGGACTTTAGCTTTGAACATAGAGGTGGATAGAGTCGAAACTAGTGTTACGTGTCAAGTAATAGATGACGAATTTTGACAAACCCGTTTTGATAGGACAATCTTATACTGAAGAACCAGTCATAACCGTGTACAAAAATTCCGAACGATTGCAATTTCACAAAATTTGTATGGAACTACCGTTCATTGAGCATAAAGATAATGAACAGGTATTAGAAGTTAGGATTTGTGCAAATGTTGAGCTTTATGGTCCTGCTTGTGTGAAGTCTTACGTGAAGTCAAATTTCGATGGTTGCTTGTTGCTAGAAAATAAATTAGTCGGTAATCCTAGACAAAAATGTATTATATCCGAAGGCGCATATCATGTCAAGGGCGGATATTTGGATGTTCATATATACCCATGTACAATCCCCTGCACGCTCCGTAAGGACTTTATCTTTAGTAGAGGAGAAATGGTACAATTTGTTCACCGATTAGTAGTACAGCCTCCAGGGATTTCTGAATGGTGGATTATCAGTTGATTTGGATAAAAATATTACGTTAGATGAAGTTCGACTTGGTGATCAGGTATCTAATGATGATAAACAGAGGTTGATGATTATATTGAACCAGCATAAACATTGTTTTACATTAAATCTTAAGCAGTTAGGTTGTACGGACGTTACAAGCATGACTATTGACTTAAATAGCCAACGGCCTATAGTACATCGACCTTACCGTTTCACACCACGAACGCGATAAGGTACAAGCAATGGTAGGTGAAATGTTAGATGCAGGAATTATACGAGAGTCTATGTCCGAATATGCTAGCCCTATTATTCTGGTACGTAAGAAGGATGGAAGTACTAGGATGTGTGTTTACTATAGGATGCTAAATGCAATTACTGTGAAGGAGCGGTACCCCTTGCCGATTATAGACGAGAAATCGCTAGGTTATCTGGTCAGGCCTTTTTCATAACTCTTGACGTCGTATGGTTATTATCAGGTGCCTATAACTGAGAAATGTAAGCACCTAACAGCGTTTGTGACACCGGATGGCTTGTATGAATTTAACCGCATGCCATTCGGGTTAGCAAACGCTCCCGCTGTATTTCAACGAATGGTTAATAAAGTATTAGGGTCAACTCGATTTAATAAGGCTACGGCGTATATGGATGACATACTTATTTTTGGCAAGAATCCCACTGAGTGTCTTGACAGGTTTGGAGAAATTTTTAAATATTAGAAGAAGCTAACTTGAAATTAAATTTATCTAAATGTGAATTCCTTAAGTCGAACATAAATTATCTAGGTTACGAAATCGGTGCAAGCGGTATCCGGCCTAGTGAAAAGAAAATTCAGTCTGTTTGCGATTTTCCCCGCCCTGAGAACGTTCACTCTGTATGGCAATTTCTTGGTCTTGCCAGTTATTTTAGGAAATTTGTTCAGAACTTTGCACAAATAGCGTCCCCACTTACGTAAATACTTAAAAAAGATATCAGATGGAATTGGGGGGAAAACAAGAAGCTTTTCAGACTCTAAAAGCGAAACTTACAGATCTTTTAGCTTAGCTATATATATAGCTATGTAGTTTTAGCTATTTATCACCAAGATGCTGATACCGAGTTGCACACTGATGCCAGTAAGGATGAAGTAGGTGGAATTCTTTTACAGTTGTCAGGGCAGTGATTCATTTAAACCCGTAGCTTACTTCAGTAGGCAGACTTCCCTGGAGCAGAAATACTACCATTCCTACGAGTTGGAAACCCTAGCTGTAATTAGTGCATTGGAAAAATTTAGAGTTTATTTATTGGTAAAGGAATCCAAAATTGAGCCCTACGATATATTCTTTATTGCATAACATTACACACAGAGTTTGTTACATTAAAAATAGTGTACAATGGTGAGCTTATCTCTTTAAGAGATCTCTTCCACCTAGCCGTAGCGTGTGTGCAGTAATTTATTTTGGCCGGCATTTAAAAAGTTATCTACATTCTTGAAACATGATCTCATTCCAAGAATAGCTCGTTGGTGGTTGTTGTTACAGGAGTTAAATTGTACTGTTGAATATAGGCCTGGAGTCAAAATGATGCACGCAGATGCGCTATCTCGCAATCCAATTGAAACCGATCTTACGAATCAGTGGTGCATCATGTCTATTCCTGAAGATTGGTTATTGACATTGCAATTAGCAGACTCTGAGTTAGGTCAAATTAAGGAAATTTTATAGAGTGATTTAGATCAGAAGGGACTAGAATATATCAGGGAAAATTATATAGTATGGAATAATAAGCTATTCAGGATTTTGAAGGGCGACGATGGTAATGTACGTTGGGTGGTTCCAAAGGGTGCAAGGTGGCAGATATGCGGATTAAATAATGACGAAATTGGACATCCTAGTATCGAAAAAGCTTTAGATAGAATCAAAAATAATTACTAGTTTTCAAAAATGTCTAAATTCGTAAAAAAATATGTGAATGCGTATATTGATTGCGCTTATGCGAAAAAGACATCGAATAAAAACGAAGGATTATTACATCCAATTGATAAGATGGGGTTGCCATTCCATAACTTGCATGTAGATCACCTTGGACCCTTTATAAAGTCCAAAAGGGGAAATACTTATCCATTGGTAGTAGTTGACGCATTTACGAAATTCGTTTTCATAAAGCCAGTTCGGAATACTAATACGTTCAATGTGGTTCACAGTCTTGATGATATTTTTTATACGTTTAAGGTACCTGATCTTTTGATTAGTGGCCACGGATATTGTTTTACATCAAATACGTTCAAGAAATACTGTTATGATAAAGGTATAAAGCACATATTGAATGCTGTCGCGAGTCCTAAATCAAACGGTCAGGTTGAGCGATATAACCGGACGATTATTAATTCTTTAAAAGCTCAGAATTTAAGGTGTGACGAGAAGGATTGGGACAATCAAGTTGGTAAAATACAATGGGGATTGAACAATACTGTACAAAAATCTACTGGTAGAAAACCTACTGATAGAAAACCTACTGAGGTCTTGTTTGGCATGCATATGAATGGGGAAATTAATCCTAGCTTAAATGAAATTACGGATAATACACGACAAGATGTCGATGTGTCTGAAATTCGTTCTCAAGTCAAAGCGAGACTAGACGAGGAACAAGAAAAGCAAAAGGAACGGTACGATCGAAATAGACGTCCGGCTAAGGTGTATAATAAGGGCGATTTAGTAAAAATTACAAAATTAAACTTCAAAAATGACGGGAAAAGATGGACGGGAGATCTTACATCGGACCATTTCGAATTACACAAGTGTTGGGGCAGGATAGATATAAGATAGCGTCCATACCAGGTTTTCATAACTGCAAAAACAGTCGCACTACCACAGTAGCAGCCGATCGACTACTGCCTTGGGTGCATATAACGGCATTACAACTAGAAAACGACGAAGCTAAATCTAATAGTGGCACGGATGATAATATTAGCGATTAGGTATCGATATTATATGATATTTATCTTGTTTAAGGTCGAACGTGAAACTAGACAGCCTGTGAGAATCGACTGGTTAGCGGCTACAGAAACCTGCTTGCCACTAGTGAGAATTGATTAGTTCACTAGAGGGTTTGTAGGTTACCACCAGGACCGAGAATTGATTGGTTCGAGTCCTGGTTGGTATTACTCAATAAGCGAGAATTGATTGGTTCGCTTCAGTTTAAACTAGCCGCGAGAATTGATTGGTTAGCGGCTACAGAAACCTGCTTGCCACTAGTGAGAATTGATTGGTTCACTAGAGGGTTTGTAGGTTACCACCAGGACCGAGAATTGATTGGTTCGAGTCCTGGTTGGTATTACTCAATAAGCGAGAATTGATTGGTTCGCTTCAGTTTAAACTAGCCGCGAGAATTGATTGGTTCGCGGCTGGAAGGATTCCTCGCCGCTAGTGAGAATTGATTGGTTCACTAGCGGCGCAGCGAGATGCCACCAGAACTGAGAAGTGATTGGTTCGGTCTCTGGATGGTACTGCGATGCGCAGAAATTTATTGGTTCACATCAGATAAAATTCATATTAGAAAGCGAGAATTGATTGATTCGCTAAGTTACTGTTTACCATTAAGGCTATGTAACAATTAGATTTGGACAAATTTATCGTCGTATTACAGCCTGAAATTGTATATAGTAATTAGTTTTTATTAAAGTTTTACCTTAAATATGATTGTGAATATACTAGACTAAATATACACACTTTATGTATTTACTTGTTTACAAATTATATAAGTACTTACAACTTGTTTTCAAATTATGTCACTGATGTAAACTAGTATTTTGGTTTATTATTTTAATCGAAGTTATGTTTATTATTAGCACTCACTGATTTTCAGTTCATTCCATTTGCTCCTTTAAATTAATAATAAACATTTTAAGTTTTAAGTCCGCCGGCCAAGTGTAGAGTTGTCATAAGACGCGTGTATGGGGACATACACGATGTCAGGACGGTCGAGTGTAGAGTTCTTAATAAAAAACAGACAAATGTCATTTAATATTCTATTTAAAAGTCTCTTATTTGACTAGTGATGCGGGTACGCGCAACGAATAACGCATATCCCCACTCGTTACGAAAAAAGGCGGGCACTTGGCCGACGGACGCCACTTCTTATGGCGCGCTCGGACAGATCGAACGTTACCGTCTACGTCTCTATGTGAACTGTACATTTGTTAGTTTAAGAAGGAAGGAAATAAAGAAGTTTGTATACGCTTATATGGTTGTTTCCTTACACTATATAGACCGAAAGCTACACAGCCCTCTACATGACCCCTATAAAATTTAAGTGCAGCATTAAAAATACTTGAATGTGATTTACATGGACCGCGGGGAGCCGGCTGTAAAATTTATTTATGGCGGCGCGGGGTTGACACAAGTGCCTCTATTTACGACATTTCCAATTGGTGTGGAGGGGGATTTACAGTTGTAATATTGCAACTCCATAAATCTTCAAAATGAAGAGCTAAATCAAACTTCACGATTGGAATCCGCGCATTTCAAGGCTGTCCAAGGCCGGACACGTACTGCTTTTTAGTTTTCTCATGTCAAATATGTACGAAGGCAATCTGTACGACTTTTGTTGCTTTTTAATGATATTTGGAATAAGTAATATCAGTTCCAAGCTTTAGATAGGCCCGAGATATTAGTTTTATGTGATGAGAGAATGAAAATAATAACGGAGGATTTAGCAGTGGTTCCTAATATTTTATTGACAAGGGATCGCTTTGATTTGTCTTGTTGTCAGCATGTACCACAAATGTCGAAAAATATAAGCTCCTTCAAGTTGAAAATAAAGTACATGATGTAAGTTTTTAAATTTTCGCGTTGCATAATTACATAAATTTATATAATGAGGGACTTAACACGTAATTTAAATAAAAATATTACTCACGATTGAAATTTTTTATTAACGAGGTTCTGGTGCAGATGTGTTCCTGCGAGTGTGTAAAATGTTACGATCAGGCACGGAACCACAGGAAAAGTAATCTAAATAAATAAATGTTGTTGGAAAAATTGCACGACGCCATCTAGCCCCAAAGTAAGCGAAGCTTGTATTATAGGTACTAAACAACTGATGAACATACATAAATCCATTTTTATTTGAAAATGCATAACTTTGATACATAGATAACACCCAGGCAAACAAACATGTTCTATTTATCATGTGTAACCGAACCCACGAGGGTCAGTGTCATAGTAGCGTTACAAATCACTGCGCCACCGCGCTCGTCAAAATCTAGATATTATGCTATATTACTTGTAGTACTTGCGGGGTGCACTAGGAGCACGTCAATCATAGCGTGACGCGTGCAACAGATAATCCTAATTACGAGACCGCTTGACCCGCCACTTGCACTGGAGCGGCTTCCCACCGCGTGGTGGGTTCTCTCCTCTGTCAGGTAATAAAAAAGTACAAATTAAACGAAACAGCATACAATACACACATTTGTAAACAAAAGGAGGAATAATAGTTACTTACATACATTTTTCTAACAAATTTTGAATTACGTATCTTTATTTTTCTTACCAACGACTGATAAGCTATGAAAATTTATCTATACATAGAAGAAAAGGTGAAGTAGATCGCATAGTTGTTATTGGCTATCTATCACGTTTGAAGTTGAGTGGTTCACGGATCACCATCTAATTATTTATCGTCCTATTGAATAAAATATCCTCCCATTGGTTAGTTCTCGCTCGCACCGCTGAGATATTTAGACGCTGAAATACTTTGTTTTGGTGACTGATGAAGCCTTCGTACGCACTCAAGTTTTATTGGTTTGTGACCGTAGGATTACTCGTACCGGGGGGTCGACAACGCATGGGTGACACCCCTAATGTTGGAAATGTCCATAGGCTGTTTACCATCAGGCAGGCCGTATGCTTGATTGTCACCTTAGTGGTATAAAAAAAATACTCTGGAAACCAATTCCAATCGATCGGAATTGTAATTTATTTTTTTAATTACGGCAGCAGTATCATTCTATCTAGGCGGTCAAATGTTTAATTTGACATTTAATGAGATCCAATAGCATGGCTCGATGTTAGGCACCAGCCAACTGAAGTTATGAATGTTAACGAAGCGACAGAGGTGTGTAAGAATCAAATTATGTAGTATTCTGTACTCTCTGCTCATCCCGCAAGAGGCTTTGCGTGAATATATAGAGATGTATGTATCAATAAAGTGAGCAGTGATAGCTCAGTGGATAAAGCTACGGTCTCAGGTTCGAATCCTTAAATGTACCACTAAATTCGTGTTTTCGGAGTTATGTACATATTTGTAATTATCACTTGCTCGGCGGTGAAGGAAGTTACTGAAAGGAATCCTACACGTCCAAGAAATTATTTTTCAAGAAACCTAAGAAAAGTATGATTTTCCATTTCCGTGCACCCAAGAAAGGTTGCGGAGGTCTGACGGCAGTCGCTCCAAAGAAATCAGTATCTTCGCCAAGTCAAAGGAAGGAGGAAATCCACTCGTTCAAGAAATCAAACTTCGACTGACGTGTGACTAGATCTAAAAATATCTGATTTGCCCTTTGCGTTATCAAAAGAATTAAGTATCCTTGCGAAATCCTTAGGCTTAGGTATTTGGCAAGGATTGCTGATTGATCCTAATGAATAATGGTAACGCTAAGAAGAAGAAGACATTCCTCAATACTTATATAACACAATACTTTATATATCATTGGAATACCTGAGTGTAATAGAATATCCGATTCTAGCTTACAGACGGTATTGAACCGTAAGTTTAAGGAAACATTTTACCTTTTTTTTATGTTTTTTGCCGATTATACAACGGATTGTGTTGTGCAGAATTGTTCGATATGATGCTAGCTTGTTTGGCAACCTCACTCTCACATGACGAAATCGCAATGGTTACGTACTGTGCGGTTTGAGGTTTTGTACCGAGAACTCTTAAGCTCTCTCTTAAGTTAGATATCCAATAACCGGGGCACAGCTCCGCATCAATTCATAAGTAGAAGGATGTAGGAGCCGAGGAAGACCAAGACCCACCTACCGTGACCAAATTGATCGTGTTTTATCAGAAGGTGATGTCAAGAGCTTTAGAAACCAGCTAGCGTGCATAAGTAGAGCAATGAATGTTAAAGAAGCGAGTGAGCAAGTCGGTTCTCTCTACCTACCCCGCAAGGGCTACGGCGTAAAGTTATAGATAGATAGAAGTCTTAAGTAAAAGTTCAGCCGAAGTTTTCCCAAGGTACTACAACATGGGATTCTTCAAGAAAGACGTGAAGAGGTTTATACAGGGTCGGCATCTGATGATGAACTGTCAATAGTCTACGGTAAAGTTACCATCAGGCATGCTTGTCACCTACGTGGTATAAAGAAAGAGTAACCCTACTGGTTGTCTCTATGATATGTGTCGATGTCTCTCCGCGAAGCATAGACAAGCGCTGTAGATGTTAGTCGTCAAGTCTTTTGGATGTGTGTAGATCAAGTTGCCCAGAATTAAGTTAATAAAATGCATATTTCCTCATGAAGTGCGCGGCAAGATATCCAATAACCGTGGCACGGCTCGCGTCTATACGCAAGTTTGAATGCACATCTCATTAGTATTCCCGCCGTCTCACCGCGTTATATCCGCCGGGAGTCGCGGGATGCCCGCCGTCTGCCGCGGAGCACCTGATAGATAGGGACACGTTGGTAGCGATGGGATTAATGCAGTTGGGATTAATATCTATGTTGAGTTTGTACTTTGGCATTGTTTACCGATTGCTGGCCACGTGAGTCACGCTTTGTTTACGCGCTGTTGTATATGCGTAGTAAGTACTCCGTAGTATCAAGAGTAGGCTCTATGCAATGTTCTATATCTTCTTTACGCCAAATTCCTTACGGGGTAGGCACGGACAACCGAGAGCCACATGACTCGGTCATTATGCACCTCACTCGCTTGTTTAACATTCATTGCTCTTATCGTGCATGCTTGCCCGGTTTCTGATGTTCTTGAAAAAACACGATCAATTTGGTCATGGTAAGTCTTGGCTTTTGTCGGCTCCTACATCCCTATACCTTCTTTTTGTATTGGTTGTATATCTGTTTCAGGATTCACTCGTCCTACATTATTTTTACATGTCCGAACCAACGGAGCATGCCTCTTCTTATTTTGACACCGACACTGCCTTTCAGACCAACTCTGTTTCTTACATCATTGTTGGGTATACGGTCTACAAGTGTTACGTCACAAATTTTGCACAATGCTCACAATTCGATGTCTCGCGTTTATCCTATTTTTACTTGCCTTTAGATTTAAAATCATTTATGTCAACTGTCTGTCACTCTGTTATTTAAATGAGATGCAGTTAAGTTCTTGGCTTTACCCCTAACTCCATAATAGTTCAGATTAAGTAAGTTTAGAAAGATCACAGAAACCCCCAATATCATCCTATGATCTCTTCCATGCATTAAGGATATGCCTAACCAATGCCACTCCCGCATCTGTAGTAGATTTTCCAGCTGTAAAACCGTATTGCGCATTATGAAATGATGAAATTTTATTGATCTTAAAAAAGAGTTGCAATTGATCAAGCATTATCCTTTCGAATATTTTACTCAAAACTTGCAGTACAGATATGGGTCTGTAATTTCCCGGCTCGCTTTTTTTTCTGACTTGAATAAAGGAACAAAGGTTTACTAGGATTACAAAACCTTAGATGGATACACTATTCTGCTAATATAACTAGTCTGGCCATAAATACATAGAAACTTTTCTTTTTTTTCAACTTTAATTATTTTAAATTTGGAACGTGTTTATTATATTAAAAACTTCTTTCGATTTCTCACCGTTTTACATATTTTTTTCGTGTTCATTATCAAATTACTATATGGAATGTTGTGTCAAAGAAAACAGGATTGCACTTTGTGAAAGGCAATCCGCCTTTCACAAAGTGGTATGGAGCCGTCGGTCATTTGCAAGACACTTCAAAAGCTTGGTATCAGCCGTATGTTCGTATATCGTACTATCGACAGATACACCAACACTTCCTCTGATGAAGACCATAAAAGATCGAGCCGACCACGTGCTGTTAGAACTAGAAAAGCTGTTAATGCTGTTAAAGCCAAAATTCGCTAAACATCGCCGAACAAAAAATTTTATCGCGAGAAATGAATATTTCCTCTAGGGCTCTGTCGTGATAATAAAACAAGACCTGAAGCTCGGCGCTTGTCGTCGATATACAGCACATGCCCTGAATCAATCCCTACAGTTGAAGAGAGTGGATCGATAAAAACGCCTTATATCCTCTTCACTGATGAAAAACTTTTCACGATTGAAGAGCAATACAACAAGCAGAATGACAGTGTACGCACTAAGTTCTAAAGAAGCTGCCCAAGTGGTCGGAAAGGTATGAAGACTTCAACCAAAGTATATCTAGAGACTGTCTTGGATCGTGTTATTTGTGTTTTGTGTTTTCATTGAAACCTCTCCTCAGCAACACGCTTTTTTAAAAATGTACGTGGATTTTCCAGCAGGATTAGGGCACGAACTACCCAAGCCTGGCTCGAAACCAAAGTTCCGGATTTTATAAGGGCTGAAGACTGGCCCTTGGAATTGGAAGATCTGAACCCCTTGGACTACAAATTATGATCAGTTTTAGAGGACATGGCCTGTTCGAAACTACACGCCGACATTGTGTCTCAAGAAATCTCTGGAGTAAACAGTAGCTAAATTTCTCATGGAAATAGTGCGTAAAACCATAGATTCGTGGCCAGACAGATTAAAGGCCTGTATCAAGCCAAAGGTGGCCATTTCGAATAGAATCCATTTTTTTTAATTTTATGGTGAGACTTTCATAAATTGAACATATAAGTTTTATTAAGATTACATTGCTTCATAAAAAATGCATATTAAATTGTAACAGAACCTATGACCGGACTAGATATATTAACATGTAAATGTTGACTCAAGAAATTCTTGGACGCGATAAACACACGAAGTTATTAACAATTGTCTCAGTTTGTTGGACATAAGCCTCGTAGGACCCGTCTTCAAAGTTTCTGGTATGTTGTTATAAATCCTAAGGCACATGTAACAAGTTTTACTAAATAACGATGTTTTAGGACAAAAGTTAAGTGCGAGTATGCTAGGACCTCTGGAATATACTTCACTGGCCGTTTCAAAAAGATGAGCGCGTTACTTTACAAATTTAACCAGTTATGAATGCGCAAGCTTGCATTGCCAGAGGAACACCTGGCTCGTCAATTATGTAACAATACAATTTCTTTTAATTTGTCGGCCATGGTCCTTAAAAGATAGGAACGGTGTTCCTGAACATTCCTATTCTACTTTTTTATGCTGAATCCGAATCTGAAGTCAAAATTCGAATATTCGAAAAAAAACGCACAGACAAACGCACACACAGACAAACATATAGATTTCATATAGGAACGGTGTTCCTGAAAATTTCAAGAATGTTACATTCTAGGCACATTTAATATTCCTAGTTTGCGGAAAGAGGCTTGCATGTATCGTATGATCCTTTACAACATATAGCTCTTACACATTTTTCTGGGCCACTAAAACTCTTCTAACCTCTGTGCTGTTGCCATATAAGAGTATGCCATAGTCGAAACAACATAACTATAATAAGCGCTTAATGTAACATTTAGTGAGGTTAGTTTTGGAATTCGTCGTAGTACATTAACAAATCTATTTGTTTTATTGCATACTTTAATATACCCAGAAATAGCATATTACAGGAACTATCTGTTGTTTATTATATTGCAAATTAGGTTTGAATTGTTGACGTCCCTTCACATTACATTGTACAATCATGTTTAGTCTGAGAGAGATTAGCGTTCAAATAACTACTTTTTAAGCCAGTTAATAACCTGTTGAATTGTTATTAATGTCACATTTAATTATAATAGATATTTCATCTCTATCTGGTCTTTCACGGTTCCTATATACATCCTTCCACTTTCGCATTCATCATTATTTCATTCTGCATTCTTTCTACGTGTCAAGAACAACGGATCATACCTTTTCTTATTTTAACACGAGTGACGAAAATGGTCAGCGAGCGTTACGTGGCAAACATACGGCCGACATGATGTAAAGCAGTTACCGTAGCCTATTACCGCTTGTAATATAATAAATCACTCGCGCGATGCCTTCTCTGCTGCTCACACAGCAATTTCTTAGGAGCGTACTGGTGATCTCACTCTTACGCAGGAACACAACAACAAGTTGTTATTTGGCTGCAGTTTTCTGCGAGGTGGAGGTACTTTCCCAGACGGGCTGCTTTGATGCGCCCTATCTATCTTAAAATTATGCGCAATGCTTGCATCTCGACCGTATTTATTTTACTTTATTGCTCTCTCTGAAAGAAGAATATTTATTTACCACAATATCTATATTATAAAAGGGTACCATCGCTTACTGACTGATAATCATGGGACAGCGGACAGCAACAAGCAAGCGGTACTACTGCTACTACTGCTTTTACACAACGTCTGGAGGCAAACAAGTAAATAATCCGCCTGATGTGAAGTGTACCCCAGTCTATACTTGCAATACAAGAAGTAGCACTCGCGCATTGCCATGCTTGCTGCTAACGCAGTAACTCCTTACTTACTACTACTTACTAGCTTACTGATAAACCTCACTCACTCGCTGAAACGCTGGAAATATTTCGTGCGGTCATTTGCTAGGTGGTGGAACTTTCACAGTTAGATTAGTTCATGCACCTTTCTCTCGCCAGAGCTTCGTTTGAAAATTACACAAGCTGCACCATGTGCAGGTAAAAGCTTTTACTCTAAAGACAACAGAAGTCCCTTACACCCAGTAAAACTTAATTTGCAGGTGCCAAGAACTAACGACAACCGTTTCACATTAATTGGAAAGCATGGTATACAGAATCTATCAAAATACTAGCCAACGTTCGCATGTCGCAAAATTAGTAACCAATAAAGTTATAAGTCCACACATCCGGTGGGTCGTGCGGCGAGATTACAAATGTTTGGATTACTGCCAAATATGTACCATCAACATAAATGGAATATAATCTATCTAATAACAGCACTATAACCGTGACTGACTTACATTGACAGACAAAACCTTGTATCACAGAAAAAATAAATGGATACAGTAAAGTAGTTCGTTGCACATCTCACCAAAACTCCGCTCAATTCATAAACTACGCGCATCGCCGGCTCACTCCATCCTCGGCCGTCACAGCGAGCACGTTCATAATTTAGACTTTTGACGACTTGCGTTATTAAAACTTGCAAGAATAACACTAGGAAGACAGCATACCGAAACGAGTGGAATTATTTTCGGAATAGAGTATTTGATAGATGGACAACACAAAGAATGTGTTGTATAGGAATGGGCACCCTAGAGGTGAACTGAAGATTTTTGAAAATGAAAATCCCATGGATATGTATTGTTGTTTACTTATTTATATATGTATAAAAATAGAAACTTACTCATATTGGCTTTAAAAAGTATCCTTATAAAAAGTGCATCACCTTACATACCTGAAAAAAATAAAAAATAAATAAATCTCTACGACAAAACGCTCACTGAAAAAGTACAAACATAACTTCAATGTAGGTACACACAGCGACATGTCACGTTAGACATTTGCACCATTCTAACTATTATTGCGTGCGATATAAGAACGGTACAAAGGTCAAACCGTCTAACTTGAGGCTTCAATGTGTGTACATTTATATTACTCATGATAAACAATTAAAAATATAATATCAAAGTAATAATGATTATAATTAAAATAAAGGTTGGTTTCGTTAGCCATTTTACCACCCAACCATCCATATCATCTATTTATTGTATACACATTTGTAATTATCACTCGCTCGGCGGTGAAGGAAAACATCGTGGGGAAACCCACACGTCCAAGAAAAGATATTTCGAAAGCCGTGTGCCGTAACCTAAGAAAGATCTGGTTTTCTCTTTAGGTTGTGGAGGTCTGACGGCAGTCGCGCCATGTAAAAAAACTGTATCTTCGCCAAATCCTTAGGCTTAGGTAGCGACCCCGCCAATCCAAATGGATTAGGAAACGGGACATCGCGAATAAGAAGCTAGAATGAAAGCTTATATATATAGAAAATCTATGACGAAGGGACGCTCTCAACCCCACGCCCACTCAAGGCTGGGGTCCCACAGGGCTCTGTCTTAGCACCCCTGCTGTATATATCGTACACTAACGATATTCCCACACCTCCCAAAGGTGTAGAGCTCTCGCGCTTCGCCGACGACACCGCCCTCTATGCAAAGAGCGTGCGAGTCTCAGCTGCGTTAGCCAGACTCCAAACCTCAGTCACTGAGTTAGGGAGTTGGTTCAGGAAATGGCGCATAGAGGTGAACCCGGTGAAAAGCTCCGCAGTTCACTTCTGTGCGAGACGCAAACTTCCATATAATACTCCGCGCCTGCGGATGTTCGTCCCCTGGAAACGCACGGCGAAGTATCTCGGAGTCACTCTAGACTCCAAACTCTCTTTTGTACCCCATATCAGGAAGGTAGTTAGTACCGCCAGATTTTATCTGGGCCGACTCAGCCCTATGCTGGGAAGGCACAGTAAAATGTCCCTCAGAAATAAGCGAACCCTGTACAAGGTTTGTATAAGGCCGGTGATGTCGTACGCGTCTCCGGTGTTCGCACACGCCAGTCCCGCAGCCATTAAAAGGCTGCAAACAGTCCAAAACCTCTTTTGTCGCCGAGCTACCAATGCTCAGTGGGTTCAGCGTAACGCTTTCCAAGCGGTTTTTCGAAACCGCTGAAAGCCATCCAAACCCACTTATCCAGCAAGCTGTGTCCTATAACCCGCCACAGCCTCCTCTGTCCCGTTACCAAAACCGTAGGCCACGTAGTGTCCTTTTAGACAAACCAAACAAACTCTCGAGTGCTCTGGACCGCTATGCAGCGGCCGAAGCCTCCTTAGGGCAAAAGTCCTCCACTATGTGAGCACCCTTCCGGTCGCTCGTTTAGTCGCTTTTAGGATCCAGAGTCGGCATCCTCAGGAGGACAGTCGACTCTTTTCTAAGCGTTTGCTCTTTTCAGCGTGACGCTTGCGTCACCCCGTTCCCTGGGGTGATCGCTTCAGATGAAGCCTTTGACGCCTTCCCGGCTAAAGGTAGTCGCAGGGAGTGTTTTAGTCAGTAGGAATCTGACATCACTAGTTCGTTCGCACGAAACAGTATCTTATGCAAGATCTCACCTCCTCCCTCCCGTTTTCCGGAGGGTGCCCTCACGGAAGAATGACTAATGCACACCCGCGTGTGTGGGGTGGTCCTTCTTTTGTGGGTCTACAATTTACTTGGGCGAAAAAAAAAATATAAAAGATATTGGTTGATTTTTAGCTGAACAGACATACATTTGTCTGTTACATATAATAAACGGTAATACAGTATGTAAAAATAGACAGTATTTTTGGTGTGCCTTTTGAGACGAAAGGTCAAAGGTAAGGACAGAATGCTTCAGGCAATTTGTTTTAGAATCGAATACAATTAAAAAGAATATACCTACAGCCCTAGCAAGCCAATGTACCGGATGTGTAACTTAATTCTGCTTCTAAGATTTTCTCTGAAGTTTGAAAATGACTTTTTTTTTTGCGAGCGTACATTATATTTTCTTAAATATACTGAGAAGTAACAGTGAGGATATTTATTTCTTTGAACAATTCCCTGAGGGATTCTCTAGAGCCCATTTGTAAATAGAGCGAATGGCTCTTAAACTAAACTTTTTTTATGGAAAGTCGTGAGGCTATTTTTTTTATATTGGCTCAGCATAGTGGCTCCGCTTCGCCTGGTGGTAAGCGAAAAGAGGAGTTTAAATTGCAGCGGCAACTGACAAAGGATTACAGTCTGTCAGTTGACGCTACCATGCTGGCCCGCGAGGTGCTTCTTCACGCTTCGTTTTTAAACCCTTACACGTTTACCGTGCACCTGATGTGAAGTGGTTAGTATATAAACGTTTTCACAAGAATTATCATGCATACATTAACAAGCCCTACTAACGCGGCAACTCCTTAGGAGTTTACTGGTAACCTCACTCGCTTGCAAGAACAAAACCACCCTCCAGGGAGATGTCATTTCGCCTGAGATCTTCTGAGATACGAAGGCAATTTTCCAGTCAGGCTGCTTCGATGTGCCCCACCTCTCTTTAGCCAGATGCTCCTGTGGTAATTAGCAGGGTACACCGAGTGTAGGTCACATGCCTGAGGATTGTCTCATAAAGAAACTTATAGTACTCGTAAATTTGTCTAATAAAAAGGCAAAACTGTGAGCGTAAATGTTTATTTGGTTATTCTTTGTTAGGGTTTTGTTTTATACGTCGGTTGACATACAAGTATACGGCCTACCCGATGGAAAGCGGTTACCGTTATCTATGAACGCTTGCAATCATTAGTTGTCGCTGATACGATTCCACACCTGCTGCTAACACAGCAACTCCATAGAAGCTTATTGGTAACCTCACTCAATCGCCGGAATACAACAACACTCCAGGGAGTTGTTATTTGGCTGTGAATTTCTGTGTGGAGTTAATTCCCCAGACAGCCCAATGACAACCTGGTCCCCGGTTCAAATCCTGGCATGTACCAATAAATTCGGGTTTTCGGAGTTATATACATATTTGTAATTATCGCTTGCTCCGCGGTGAAGGAAAACATCGAGAGGAAATCCTCACGTCCTCACGACCAAGATATTTTTTTTTTTTATAGAAAGACGTGTGACCTAACCCAGGAATGGTCTGGTTACCAGATATATACGGAAACTTGTAATTGACCTTGTACTATTGATAATTAACCAAATTACGGAAGTTTCTCTAAGAAAATAAAATAAATAAATGAAGCTTTGATGTGCCCTACCTCTCTTAATGTTTCTTTTACAATTCCGATCTCCAAAATTATTTCATATTCAGGGAAAATGAATTGGTTAACATGGCTTCTATCGTGTAGAGGCATTCGCAAACTTTTCCGGGAATTACGGCATGGCGAAGTTTCCTCATGGCATCTATAGGAAGGCTTAACATTATCTATATGTATTAAAAAGAAAGAAAGTAATATTTATTGGCATAGAGTATTGATCCTAGCGTTACCCCGTTTCCTAATCCATTAGGATTAGCGGGGTCCGCTGCCCAAACCTAAAGATTTGGCGAAGATACTGATTTTGACACGGAGCGACTGCTATCAGACCTCCACAACCTAGAGAGAAAACCTTCACGCCAGGTTCTGCGGGATAGGCAGAGAGAACCAAGCGAAACAAAACATGGACCTTACACACCTTAGACGTTTCTTTAACATTCATAGCTTTTTCATGCACGTTCGCCGATTATACGTTATAACTCACGAAAAAGCATACTATATTTTGTGCGCCGGGTGACAAACAAGTACGGCCAACCTGGTCTGTTACCGTAGCCTATGAACGAATTACATACTGCCAGGTGTAAGAGATATTTTTTTATTAATTGGAACGTGTACCGGTCACAAACTCACCCACACAGCAATTTTCCAGGGAATTGTATAGCTATGGTTTCTATGACGTAGGGCTACTTCCCGAGTAGGGCTGCTTTTATGTGCCCTACCTCTCTTGAAGTCACCCAGACCAAGAAAAAGAGACGTTCATGTACATAAATGTTAGACCTGTGTGAGAATAGAAGTAGATTGGTCGTAGGTAGCGGATTAAGTGTCGGGGTAAAGCTAGGAAGAAGAAATTATATTAATTAGTGCGAATCTGATGACTAGTTCAGATTATCGGAGAGTAAATACGCACTTGCAAAGTTGTCCTGTGTGAGAATCGAACCCACGGGCCTTAGTGTTACAACTAGCCATTGCCAGCTACTCAGCCACTGGGGTGTCAATAAACACGACAAAGACGATCGTCGATTTTGTCCAACTCTTGTATAAAACTAGCAAAAACTACCGAACGGATTTTTATCAACAGACATCTAAACTGATAATAATTATATTATTAATTTTCATGTCTTTACAAATAATGACAGACGTTTTCTACGAGTAATCTATAATATAAAAATGAATCGCTAAATGTGTTGCTAAGCGCAAATCTCGAGAGCACCTGAACCGATTTCGCTAATTCTTTTTTTAGAATATTCCTTGAAGTACGAGAATGGTTCTTACGAAGAGAAAAATTTAAAAAATTGCCTAAAAAAGTCTAAAAAGAACACTTTTCTATACTCGCATACAAAAGACTCGTTTCTTATAAATATATTCTCTTTTTTTAAGAAATGAAGGAAAACATCGCGGGGAAACCCACGCGTCTTAGAAATTATGTTTCAAAAGACATGCGACCTAAGAAAGGTTTGGTTTTCGCTCTGGATTTCAGTATTGGTGAGGCCTGACGGCAGCCGCCCCATGTCAACACCTTCGCAAAATACTTAAACTTGGGTAGCGATCTACACATTTCGAGCACAGGACAAACATTTGTATGCATGAACATTGTCTTCGTGTGGGGTTTTTTTTAAAGAGGCAGGGCGCATCAAATCAGCCCTTCTATCTCCATATCACAGAAAACCGCAGGCAAAAAACCACTCCGGTAAGCTTCTAAGGAGTTGCTGTATTAGCAGGCATTTTACGTCAATAAGGCCGTATTCTTACATGACTCCCGAGGTTGTATAAACTTCACGCATAATGCTGGAAACTTGAACGAATCAAACTGCCGCCCAGATGAATGACGTCCAAATAGGCTGTTCTCATTAATTTTCAATTAATAGCTCATTTCCTCACTTCATCAGATAAGTCATTTATTT
The DNA here is from genome assembly GCA_947507595.1 of Pyralis farinalis. Lineage (NCBI taxonomy): Eukaryota > Metazoa > Arthropoda > Insecta > Lepidoptera > Pyralidae > Pyralis > Pyralis farinalis. Next base: position 33,187,792 of record OX382273.1, on the reverse strand, counting down.
ACAAACGCTCGCGGCGTCATGAGATTGCATTCAACAAACTCCCTTAAAATCATTCACTAATAAAATTACGCGCGTTTCGTTTCTCTTTATATATATGTATACAACGTCAGGAGGTAAAGCGGTTACTGTAGCCTATGAATACATGCAATACATTAAGTATCACTCGCGCAACGCCACCTCTGCTGATATCACAGCAACTCCTTAGAAGCTTACTGGTGACCTCACTCACACGCAGGAACACAACAACCCTCCAGATAGTTATTATTTGGCTGCGGTTTTCTGTGAGGTAGAGGTACCATCAAACCCACGAGCGTTGGTGTCAAGGTAGCGTCACTAACCACTGCACCACCGTGCTCATCGTGTTGTTTATATTATTATTTAATATGTCGCACAGACGTGATAAAAAAAGATTCTATCAAATCACAAAGTCGCTTGATCAAAATTGCAGCGGATGTTAACATGATAGGGTGATAAAGTATTTTGATTTTGTCATCTGCCGTGATTTGATCAAACCTCTAAATTATTTGATGATCTGATCAAAGAGCATAGAGATTTGATCAAATCACAGCAGATGTGAATATGATAACGCAATTTTTCATTACTCCAAATAAATATAGTAATTTGAGCAAATATTGTGAAAAACAGAGTTTTCATTATAACATGATTTGATCAAATCATCAAGAGATTTACATGCAATTTGATCTAATCTGCTTTGTGTGCTTCCGCCACCAATTAGTTTATCCGGCCTAGCGCCGGCCGGCACCCACCCACTACCGTTACCCGTTACGTTATACTACCGACGCTGGTGGGGCGGTTTCTGTTCTAGATGGCGGACGACCGCACCAGCCGAGGCAGAGACTACCGGAGCAGCCATGGCAGCGTCGGCATATTGCATCTACTAACGGTAGTGTCTACTAAGAGTAGTTCGCAAAATAACGCCTGAATCTATTAACTATCAATAGATTTGTTCAGGTCTCTATTTTATCAAATACGTATACCCTATCATAACAGCTGCATCGCTTACCCTTCAGTAGTAATAAAATTCTTTTTTAGGGTTCCGTACCCAAAGGGTAAAACGGAACCCTATTACTGAGGCTCCGCTGTCCGTCCGTCCGTCCGTCCGTCCGTCTGTCACCAGGCTGTATCTCATGAACCGCGATAGTTAGACAGTTGAAATTTTCACAGATGATGTATTTCTGTTGCCGCTATAACAACAAATACTAAAAAATTGAATAAAATAAATATTTAAGGGGGCTCCCATACAACAAACGTGATTTTTTTGCCTTTTTTATAGATAATGGTACGGAACCCTTCGTGCGTGAGTCCCACTCGCACTTGGCCGATTTTTTTGCTCGATATTGATAACGGCAACAGGTAGACGCTTGAAATATTCACAGAATATTTAGTTATATATTCACTTTAAGAATAAATAATTAAATTAAAATAAAACAAATATTTAAGGGGGGCTCCCATACAACAAACGTGATTTTTTTGCCGTTTCTAGGGTTCCGTACCCAAAGGGTAAAACGGAACCCTATTACTGAGGCTCCGCTGTCCGTCCGTCCGTCCGTCCGTCCGTCCGTCCGTCTGTCACCAGGCTGTATCTCATGAACCGTGATAGTTAGACAGTTGAAATTTTCACAGATGATGCATTTCTGTTGCCGCTATAACAACAAATACTAAAAAATAGAATAAAATAAATATTTAAGGGGGCTCCCATACAACAAACGTGATTTTTTTGCCTTTTTTATAGATAATGGTACGGAACCCTTCGTGCGTGAGTCCGACTCGCACTTGGCCGATTTTTATAGATAATGGTACGGAACCCTTCGTGCGCGAGTCCGACTCGCACTTGGCCGATTTTTAGGGTTCCGTACCCAAAGGGTAAAACGGAACCCTATTACTGAGGCTCCGCTGTCCGTCCGTCCGTCCGTCCGTCCGTCTGTCACCAGGCTGTATCTCATGAACCGTGATAGTTAGACAGTTGAAATTTTTACAGATGATGTATTTCTGTTGCCGCTATAACAACAAATGCTAAAAAATAGAATAAAATAAATATTTAAGGGGGCTCTCATACAACAAACGTGATTTTTTGCCGTTTTTATAGATAATGGTACGGAACCCTTCGTGCGCGAGTCCGACTCGCACTTGGCCGATTTTTTTTTTATATATACAGCATCGGAAGGCATACAAGCATACGGCTATACTCGTCTTTCTTCAAAGCTTCATTTGCTAATCCACAGCGGGCACCACATACAACTGAGCTTAGCTTCAGGTCCAGCGGTGGAGGGCTGCCACTCACACCATAAACAAATCAGTGCCAGCTGTCAGATGTGATTGACACCTTTGTAAATGAACACCGTATTGTGTTGACATTGTTTGTGCCCGCGGGAAACTTGGCCAGCACTTGATGGAAGTGCGGCCGCCGGGTGAAATGGCCGAAATGAATTCCCACGTCTATTTCCAGAGTAAATATGAGGCCCTTCTTCGACTTTAATACTTGGTTTTAATTTACTTTTTGTTTTTAATCTAGTTATATTCAGGAACACCGTTCATATATGACATCTATGTGTTTCTCTGTGCGTTTGTCTGTGTGTGCGTATTTTTCTAATACTCGAATTTTGACTTCAGACTATGATTCAGGATAAAAAAGTAGAATAGGAATGTTCAGGAACACCGTTCCTATCTCTTAAGGAACATGGTCAAAATGGCCGACAAATTAAAAACGAACAAAAATTTGAATTGTTATATAATTGACGAGCCAGGTGTTCCTCTGGCAATGCAAGCTTGCGCATTTTGAACTGGTTATTTTTGAGATACATACTTTATTATATTATTAGATCAATTCTTCAATATATAAGTAAATAAATTACATGTACCTCGGAAACGTCTTTAAAGATTTGGATCTAATTTTGTATTTAGATAAAGTTTTGGTTTTTGAGTTTATCTGTATATGTGTGTTTCCTAAAACAACAAAAATGATAGAAAAATATAGATCGTGTTCACTTGTTCCTGTTCTTAGCGTTCTCCAGTTTCCTAATCCATTAGGATTGGTGGTCCGCTATCAAAAAACTGCCATCACATCTCCACAATCCAGATTGCAAACCAGATTTTTTTTTATACTACCTCGGGAGGAATACAAGCATACGGCCCACTTGATGTAAAGCGGGTACCGTAGCCTATTAACGCTTGCGACATATTCATTATCACTCCTTGGGAGCTTACTGGTGACCTCACTCACACGCAGGAACACAATAACCATCTAATGAGTTGTTATTTGGCTGCGGTTTTCTGTGAGGTGGAGGTACTTCCCCGGACGGGTTGCTTTGACGCGCTCTACCTCTCTTAAAAACATCCAGACACAGAGAAACACATAGACATGTTCATGCACACAAATGTTTGTCTTGTGTGGGAATCGAACCCACGAGCGTTGGTGTCAAAGTCGCGTCATTCACGACTGAGCCACCGACCTAACTATATTTTCTAGGATGAGCTGGTTTCCTCACGATATTTTCCTTCACCACCGAGCAAGTAGGTAATAATTGAAAATATGTACATAAATCTGAAAACAAATTACCGGATCGTGTTAAACTCTAATACCAGCTATTGGACACGATTAGAACACATCAAGCATCCAAGGAGATGTTATTTGACGGTGGTCCTTGTGAGGTGTAGGTACTTTTCCAACTGGACTGTATCGATACCCCCCCCCCCCCCCCCCCCCACACACACACACGCACACTGATGAACAGGATGCACCATGAACTGGTAGGTAAGGTAAGATGGATTTTAGAAATGGTAGTGTGCCTTGCCAACTTTTACTCATCCAACCACCCTGTAGTTGGATGAGTAAAAGTTGATACAGAGATCCCTTCAAACGAAGAAATTTAGAGCATACTCCACCACGCTGCTCAACTGCGCATTGGCGGAGGCCAGTGTTTTCAAGCCGTCAAACGTCAAGCCGACAACAGTGAGCACCGGGGGTTTAACGTGTCCTGCGCAGCACGGAGAAACTCGAGATAGTTAAACTCCTTCATAAATAGGCTGCAGTAGATATTGCTTAAGCACTGTGTACCATATACGCTTCAAATTGCGTAAGGAAGTTAAAAATAACGTTTCCAGTTACAAAGTGGGACTTTGATGTATGAAACCGATAGGGCGTCAGGCGATATGACAGACCTGGGTTCAGGTTTCAGCGGATTTGAAGCCGTACCTTACAAACCGCAGTCTGGCCAGTGCATCGGGGCGAGATGATACCTATAGGTATTATTCCGTCTTAGTAACTAAAATAAAGAACCAATTTCAGGGTACCGTACTCAAATACTATTTGATACTATATCCTCGTCATTACCAAATATGTCAAGTATGTAATAAACATGATTTTTTTATACAACGTCGGAAGGCATACAAGCATACCGCCCACGTGATGTAACTCTATGCCCTTGTCCTAAGGGATTACAGCTTTAGCGACTACAAATATGTGCATAAATCCGATAACAGAATTTCGTGGTTCTTGATTGCGCCAGGATTCGAACCAGGGACTGTCTATTAATAAGCTGATTGTTTATCCAATAGGCTATCATCATTCAGAACAAATACAAACGTTACATTGTGAAAGTTAGTATATTCATCCAATCCAGGCTTGATGGCGGAACCCGCCAATTCTAATAAATTAGGAAGCAAGATAAAACTAGGAAGCGAGATAAAGCTAGGAAGAAGATAGCATTAAGATGCACAGCAATGTTTAAAATATAAACAGCAATGAACCATTATTTTCCTTTAGGCCACTTCGATGGCTGCATCAGTAAACAATTGCCTTCAATTTACGTGATGCAACAAGGTAATTGTTCACAATTAATCAATGATAGTGCAGTGAAACTTCGAGCGTACATGCCAGCGATACTTAACCTCTTTTTGGCCAATCTAAGAATTTATTAAGTAGTAATTATAGGACAGTATCTCAACTTGGATTGACGACTGATTCTAGAGAGGACCACTGAGCCTAATGAGGGACCACTGACATTGTTGCGTGCTATGCGTTATGCCAAATTTTTGGTTCACAAGTATGCACTAGTGATTCATGTGTTACAAGTTTTTTAAAGGATACTGTGATTGTTAACCATAAAGCAGATGTCATGTCAAAAACAAGCCGTCAAGATCGAGTCCGACTTGCGCTACGAGGGTTCCGAAAAAAAATAGTTTCGCGAAAAAAATTTTGTTTTTGTGTTATAACTACAAACTTACGGGTTTCGGATTTTTCCTTTACTTGTGCTACATGACAATGCTTTTTATAAAATTTCATGATTCTAGGTCAACGGGAAGAATCCTATAGGTTTTGATTCCCTTGCGAGTGTCAATATATGCGCATAAACGAGGCATAAACAGCCGTATCTTTTGATTGCGCCGACTTAAAAGTTTGATATTTTCACTGCTCGAAGGATTTGCAGATCTGATTATTCGATATTAATTTCAACTTGATAGCTTCACACGTTCTTGCGAAAGAAGGGTCCTGACAGACGGACTCACAGACAGACAGAGGTACGGAACTCTAAAAAGAAAGGATACATAGAAAACGCTTAGACCCAGACAAACATTAATCGTGAACGTAACTGTTTATAGATAATAAATAATAAAAGTGAAATATACAGGCCATTTACTGTCAGCATTGGTGATGGGCACATAAAATAGTTGAGTCAAATTGCCTGTACATGTTCATGTTGTGCATAGCTCTAACCCGACCGCGACTTGTCTGATATTGGTGCCATAAGTTGGCACCACTGTGGTTATCAATCTCGTTATTAATAGGAATGAATGCAATAGCCTCCGTGTATTAGTATTACATGAAATAATTTGATTTACCACTGCTATACGTGTGCTTCCTTCGCACACAGTCGTTTGTATGAGATTTAGATGTTATTTTAATATATTTACCGGCGCGGTCCTGTCTCTATTGTGCGACAGACGAAACTTTCAGGCACGTTCGCTGCACGTCAATTTGTGTCAATGCACTCATTAGTGTGCCGAAGCTGGCGGCATTCCTCGCCGTGTGGAGTACTGTTTATTTCATTTCATAGGGTTTCAACTAACGACTGATTTCAATCGAAATTGATATTCGACGTTGTGTTTCCTCTCTTTCTCCTTACTTGTACCCTATTTCTCTCTTTATCTTCCTTTTCATCCCCCCTTAGCAGCGAACGAATGGGCATTTTGTGTGAGAGATTTGACGTAGAACCAACACAAATAAATTTTGTCGTAATATATATATATAATACTTTTTTTTATACAACGTCGGGAGTCCACCTGATGTAAAGTGGTTACCGTAGCCTATGAACGCAATACAGTAAGTATCACTCGCGCGATGCCTCCTCTGCTGCTAACACAGCAACTCCTTAGGAGTTTTACTGGTGACCTCACTCACACGCAGGAAGATAACAACCCTCTAGGGAGTTGTTATTTGGCTGCGGTTTTCTGTGAGGTGGAGGTGCTTTCCCAAACGCTTTGATGCGCCCTACCGCTCTTAATTTGCTTGGTTCTTTCTGCCTACCACGCCAAGGATTTGGTGTGAAGTAATAGATGGATGGATATAATACTTGAATACTTACTACTAATTTTATCGACGTGACGAGCTCGGTGTTCGATTCCATTGCAATTAAGTATCACTCACGCGATGCCAGAAAACCGCAGCCAAATAACAACTCCCTAGAGGGTGGTTGTATTCTTGCGTGTGAGTGGGGTCGCCAGTAAGCTCCTATGGAGTTGCTGCGTTAGCAGCAGAGGTGGCATCGCGCGAGTGATACTTAATGTATTACAAGCGTTAATAGGCTACGGTAACCGCTTTGCATCAGGTGGGTCGTATGCTTATATGACTCCCGACGATGTATATAAAAAAACTTCAATCCTCTGCTGGTATTGAGCACTTAACTATTATAGCAAAGGTCAACGCAGACCAATGAACTAGCGTTTTAACTGTGGGTTGAGTTTCAAAGCAAAATCGTTCTATCGGTCCTCCATTTGGTAATTAACTTCATGTGGCGACACATCATAAGACAAGCGAAGACAGCAACCAATCCTACCTCGTGGCTGCCATGAACGTAACGAAAAAGAAGAAGCAACCAACAGCAGCGTTGTTATACTGTTCATTTATGCATTAAGCTTTCCCCTGAGGGACGGAATATTAAATATTGAAAAACATATTCAGTTATTAGCTTAGTAAAATATTTACAACTTAACTTTGGTGTAATCGGCCAACGGATATTTTTTCCATACAAATTTGACGAGTTCGGAGTCGTGAATGACGCGACACCAACGCTCGTGGGCTCGTGGGGCAAAATCTCTCCTTAAACAACGGTTCAATACCGTGTGTAAGCTTAGGATCGTCGACAATTCTCACAGCTGGTCTCTGAACGGAATAACATCAAATCAAATGTCTTTATTGCTTCCATAATGTTACATACATAGGTGGTGTAAATAAAAAAACACATTCAGACCATTATGGACCCTGACGGGCACTGCAATAGAAGAGAGGAGGAAACCAAATCCATTAAAATCGGAATATAATTTTAAATTAGAATAAACGCGGTCGAAATGCGAGCGCTGCGCAAAATTTGTGGCGTAAGGCTTGTAGACCGTATTCGCAATGATGATGTTAGAAACAGAGTTGGTCTGAAAGAGAGCGTCGGTGTTAAAATAAGAAGAGGCATGCTCCGTTGGGTCGGAGTAATGTAGAAAGAATGCAGGATGAAAGAATGACGAAGCAGATATACAATGCAAAAGTGGAAGGATGTAGGAGCCGGGGAGGCCAAGACTTACCTACCATGATCAAATTGGTCGTGTTCTATCAGAAGGTGTTGTCAGGAGCACTAGAAACCGGCGAGCGTGCATGAGAAGAGCAGTGAATGTTAAAGAATCGAGTGAGTTGCGCTTGGCTCTCTCTGCCTACCCCGCAAGGGATTTGGCGTGAAGTTATAGATAGATAGATAATTTTAGTTTAAATTAACCACGTAAGTCATACCTATTTTAAACTTTAACATAAGTCTTTGTAAAGTAACTTTATCACTTGCTCGGCGGTGAAGCAAAACATCGTGTGTTACCGTATCCCTGCTGTGAGATGAATTAGGGTTCGTGTAGTACAAGTGAAATAAGAAATACTTAACGTTGGAAAATTCATTTCTAAGATATATAGGCATACAAGCGTACGGCCCACCTGAGGTAAAGCGGTTACCGTAACCTAAATATCACTCGCGCGACTCCTTAGGAGCTTACTGGTGACCCCACTCACACGCAAGAACACAATAACACTCTAGGCTCTAGGGAGTTGTTATAGACTCATTTTGTAAAAAGTGTGATACTCATAACATAAATACTAGATATAAGCATAATCTTGTGTTACATCCAAGCCGTCTCCACAAAATAAGTAATTCTTTTATGGGGCAATGTATACGATTCTTTGAGCAGTCATAACCCGTTATACGTTATATACGTTTTCCCATACATTTCGCGGTCATATTCGACCACCCGGGTTTCCAAGGGTTAACAAACTTCCCAGCAATATAAGAGAATTGTCAATAAACAAATTTAAAAGTACTATTAAAGCCAAATTGTGTAGCAGGGCATATTATAAAGTATCTGACTATATTAATGATAAAAATGCCTGGGATTGAGTCGATCCAATTATAATGTAATTAATAAATTGTGTAAATTTGTTTGGATACCAAAAGAGGGATGGCTGAGTTTTTTGGCAGTATTTTTATCAGTGCTCACCTAGTCATGAACTGCACGGTAGCGAAAAAAATTGTGACAACTCCAAACAAATGTAGCAATTTTTACGGAATAAAAAGATTTTGACTTTGGCTTTGACACTTTGTCAGCATAGTTAATAGGTATATACATGACAAACTACAGCTTTCTAGTATCAAGCGTCTCTGAGCTAGGCCGCGGACAGACAGACAGACGAACACGGCGAAACTATAAGGGTTCCTTGTTTACTACGGAACCCTAAAAAAACAATAATTAAAAAATAAATCAAATATCGAAATCAGTCATCAATTTTTAACATGTACTAACTTTGCGAGTGCGAGACGCCACCCTTTGATGACGATGAAAAATTTTGTATCGAATAGTCGAAAATCGACTTCATGAATGAACCGAATGTGCCTAATGCATTGATCGCTGATCTAAAACCATCTTCGGCATTATTGCCTTTCAAATGAAACCGATTTGGGCCACATCGGTTGAATGGTTTCAGAGTCTACGGACATAGGTAGAAACATTGTTTGCGTTTTATATATATAGACGTACGCGCATGGAATAGACAATGATATTTTTTTTATTTCCGATTGTTTTAAAGTTCCGTCTATTTGCCCAGGCTTTTCAAATTTCTAAATGGTAACCTTACCCAGACGTGATGTGGTATACGTTCAAATCAGTCAATAATAGCAGTCTTTCTATATACTATTTTTAAATATAATGTTCCAATTGGCAGAGTAGCGACGGCGCGGCGGAGGCTGGAATGAAGGTTTTTTTCTTACCGAATGGAGGAATGATATTAATACAGATGTGATTATCACTAATAGTCCCTGACCACTTGACAATTAATATAACCTTAAAACCTTTCAACATCTCACATGTCAATGAAAATTTACTAAAGGTTCAGATTGTTGAAACCGATGTCAACTGCCCGTCCGATCCATACAGACGATAATCGTATTATCCATTGACATCGTACATTAAAAGCTGACAAGGGTTATGGCAGAATCGATTTGCGAAGAGTGTGTAAATTAGTCCGTCTCTAGAAATATAATGACATAGATATTATGACATAGATGAATGGACTGCGTTATTTGCTGTCTCAACGCCGTGCTAAACCCAACGCTAACGGCAGAGAGAGCATGAAATTACAATAAACGAGTTCGAGATAAACGGTGCTCCGAGAGCCCTTGTTAAGATAAGAGAAGCCATGCACCATTGGTTTCGACATGTAGAAACTATGCAAGATAAAAGAGTGGCAAAACAGATATACAACGATAAAGTAGAAAGATGTAGGAGCCCAGGAAGGCCAAATCCTCGACTTTTGGATCTCAACTACCAGGACCTTACGTCACGAGACTTGAAAAAAGACGCGCGTGTATGAAAGGGAAATGAATGTTAAAAAAAGCGAGGGACACGTGTAAAGCTGCATCTTGTAACGTTCGGTTCTCTCTAAACCACTAGTAATCCTGCCAATGAAATTCACAAATTAATGTTTCCGTGATGTGCCGACGTTTCAAGACGTGTATATACATTATGTACATTGTAAACGATATTAGTATAACCGAAAGGTATATCATATTAAAGTCAACACAACACCAAGCCAATCCATTATCTCCGTGTACCTATGTACTCTATGGCAGACACATGTAGAGAGTTCCAGAAAACATGCCTTTGTACCCGTAAACGTTCACAGCTTTTGTCGCCATCAAACGAAGTCGCTGGGTTGGAAAATGGCCGCGCATATACGAGTGTATATTGAATAAAAACTCTAAAACCCTCGACAGACCTGAGATATTGGATCCAAGATTCTATCGTAAATAAAAGCGGTTCAGAGAAACTATTCGTTTGCTTTTAAAGAAGATCAATTTTTCACATATACTTTATCAAAAGTGTGGCAAATGTGAATTGATGTTGCTGCTTCTGCTTCACCGAGTGATTACTAAACCTCGTCAAAGGAGTTCCTGGAGCACAGCCAAAGCGATCATTGGCGTATTATGTATTGTCTACGTATCGTGTTTTGAAAACTATTGTTACACGCTGATCGGCTACTGTATACTGTATGTGCGTACTAGAACCTACTTATGAGCATTTACGTACGCCATTTACGTACGCAAAAATAGAAACAATATTTTCTATTTTTGGCGTATTGTAAACGTTTTCAGACGTTCTACAAATATATGCTGATGGCTAAAATTGTATGCAAAAATAAACTTTAGCCGACTAAATCATTCAATAGCTAAAAATGTGAATGTAGTAAAATCTGGTATTTGAATTGTAGACGAGCGAAGAATAATCTTGTATTGTTATTATTAGTTTCTAATTTACAAGGGTCATTTTGCTCCGCGCCTGAATGGGTTATTCCGTTCATAACCGTTCAGGCAGGGAGCAAAATGAACATTGTAGATTAGGAGCTAATAATAACGATTCTAAATTATCCAATTAGTATACTTAAGATTAGGATTAAGATGTGTGTTCTGGAATTCCTGAATTCCTTTTAATCACAGGAATTATTTAAATCTTAGGTATAAAATTCTACCCTCTCTCTCTCTGTTACCATCGCCAACAGCATGACGATGCTTGACGTCGAGATCTCCAGTAACGTCGAATATCGAAGTCACCTGGAGGAAAAGGTCAGGCAGTTGAGCAGTCCAAAAAACTTGGTCTGCTCAACAGAGCAAAGCAGTACTTCAGCGCGTGGCAAAATGTGGCAAGTGGTGGAGTACAGCATGCGGTTCTTCAAGAAAGGCGTAAAGAGGTTTTAGGAGGGTCGGCAAGGCATGAGTGACCCCTGGTGTTGCAAACGTCCGTAGGCTACGGTGAGTTTACCGGTTGGCCGTATTGCTTTAGTGGTATTAAAAAAAATATGATTTATATTCAATACATAACGATAAAACTACTACTTTATAATATCTATCTATAAACTATACGCCAAATCTCTTGCGGAGTAGGCAAAATAATAAAGTAAGTAATTTACTTTATAATAAAGTAGTTTAAACATAATTGCGTGTGGATTTGCATGTTAACTATGAAAAAAACATCTGATTCTATTAACTAAATATATCCTGCTTTCAGCGTAGTCTGTAACAGAGTTACATAATAAAGGTGTTTCATACATGTTAACACATTATATTTCACATAAAGTTCTTTCGGCACAAGAAAGCACCACACAAAAATGTCGATAAAATGACAGGATATTTTTAACTCACTTTTAAAAGTACTCTGTAACTCGGCGAAACTCCATTGAATTAATCGCTTATAACTCAATTGAGTTTTCTTGAGTTTTCTACCATCGAATACCAGCACCGCTTAAATAGAATTTATAAGTGAAAAGCGAGTTTATATGCAAATAAAATCGGATAGATAATGTAGATGATTTGTTTAAAACGTGAAAGGAAGCCAAGGAAAAGACGATATGCACCCATGATTTATCTATTTTGAATTGTAAATTATCATTAATTTACAAAAAGGGTATAAACTAAACAAAGATAGGATAACGAAAAATAAATTATATAATTTTGGCGGGAACACATCCGTTTCACTTTGCATCTCCAACCATTTTCTTCATATTTCGAGATTTTAATCTTAGTATTAGTAGTGTAATATGAAGTAATCGGATAAATTATTTAGGATTTGTTATCAGAGTTCAGCAATTATCCGTTTTATGTTGCCTACAAAAGTTCCTACCGAAGGATTCTGCTGATTATTACACAGGGGTTTGTATACTAGAATTCGTAAGGACCCAAAATAAATAAACTAACCAAAGAAGTAGCAGAAGACATTTGTGTTCTTCATTGGAAACCTTGTAACATAAAACCTTTTTATATATGTATTCACTTATCTTTAAAGTTTATTGTCAAAATCGACAACACAAACAATTTTATTATGTAGTAATTCTAGAAAGTAAACACTTTAGTCCGACTGTTTTTGGCAGTCGACATTAATTTAAAAACTATTTTCTTTGTGATTTTAAATTTAAAAGATAATCAAGTATCAAAAAGGTTTGACGTTATAACCTTAATCGACTTCTACCCGCGCTTTTAACGAGTGACATTGTTGTTATACTTGAAATTTTTACAATTCAGTATAAAATTAGTTTTATGTGACAATTTCGATAGTCTTTTGTACTCGTAACATAAGTGCTAGTGAAATTATACAGTAATGAAAAAACACAAATATAACACGTTTAGGCACTTTTTGGGAGACGTGAATAAGTTCATCAAGAAAACCTTGTAAAAATCACTATCGTTTTACGGGTGGTAATTAACCTGGGTTGATTGAATCGAGGTACCCTTCCCAAGTATTTTTTCAGCACAGTTCCTGAAGCTGGAACATAGCATTAAGATTTTCAAATGGTTCTAAACTGAAGACTTGGCTGTATGGGCTAGATCCCTTTGCCTTTCCCCTCGGGGATAAAATTAACCAAAAAAAAATAACCTTAATCTGCAATTAGACGTACAGTCGATCAGGGTAACTTAAGCCTTCAATATAAAATTGGCCCAAAATTTCAAATGCATATTATAGATTTTTTTTTTGCTATGATTTTATGTATTTCAACCTAGATTTGTAAACATCGATTCTAATATATCTTCGTAAATGCTCAGATTCTGCCAAATAATTTACATCTATCATTGTTGAGACGTCAGTTGCTTTTTTCTGCGGTGTGAATAGAGCGGTTTGTTACGAAAGCGCCAAAAAGTTGTCTGCTGTGTTGTCATTTGAATACTTAAGGAGGCAAGTGTTATTTTAAAGTGTCTCATATGTGTCTATCTATTATTTCTTTCAAAAATTACGAGAGTTAATTAGCTAATTCCCATGATATTGCCATAAATATTGAACAGGTAAATTATTACCGGTGAATAAGGGTAACTTGAGCCCGGGCCAAAGTTCAAAATTCTCAAAATATTGGGAGGAGATATATTCGATAAGTGTGAGGAAAGGGCAGAGGAAGGAGACATAGCACATGAAGAATTTTATGTTGTTTTTGCTTATTTTATTTTATTTAAAGCATTTTGCTAACATTGGCCTGCATATTTACCATAAAAACTACAGCTGAGGGCCATAGACAATAATTATGTATACATTCGTTTTCATTTATTAGTACTAAAATGGGTAAATAAATTATTGCCATAGGAAAATCAACACAGTTTTTATTCAATCTTATTTTTTTGGTCAACAATGCGTTTTTAACTTATTTACTGACTTACCATATAGCTAAGACAATGAAAAAAGTATCAAAATAATTAAAATTTTATTTAATCCTACATCTACATCTACATCATGGGGTTAAACTTTGAAAAATTTCCATTCCATTCCATGGCCAGGAAGTCGTCTTATATGATAAAATACCTTTCTTTCTTTGAATATTAGTGTCATTCAGCATTCGTATGATATTTGTATCATTCATTATGCAAAACTGAGCCACGGCCTTTATCACATTATCACTAATCATCTGAAGTTCTAGTCTACCGTCATGTACTTCGTATGTCTCTATAGAAAAAAAACCTCCTGTGCTATATCCAAACCACATTCTTCTTCATGAGTTATGTCTCCTTCCTCTGCCCTTTCTTCACACTTATCGAATATATCTCCTCCCAATATTTTGAGAATTTTGAACTTTGGCCCGGGATCAAGTTACCCTTATTCACCGGTAATAATTTACCTGTTCAATATTTATGGCAATATCATGGGAATTAGCTAATTAACTCTCGTAATTTTTGAAAGAAATAATAGATAGACACATATGAGACACTTTAAAATAACACTTGCCTCCTTAAGTATTCAAATGACAACACAGCAGACAACTTTTTGGCGCTTTCGTAACAAACCGCTCTATTCACACCGCAGAAAAAAGCAACTGACGTCTCAACAATGATAGATGTCAATTATTTGGCAGAATCTGAGCATTTACGAAGATATATTAGAATCGATGTTTACAAATCTAGTTTGAAATACATAAAATCATAGCAAAATAAAATCTATAATATGCATTTGAAATTTTGGGCCAATTTTATATTGAAGGCTTAAGTTACCCTGATCGACTGTAATAAATGAAAACGAATGTATACATAATTTCTGTCTATGGTTCTCAGCTGTAGTTTTTATGGTAAATATGCAGGCCAATGTAAGCAAAATGCTTTAAATAAAATAAAATAAGCAAAAACAACCTACAATTGGGACCTGGGCCAATCCAAGCCCAACTCACAATCTAACATTGGCCCAGTAAATGGATTTTTTGAAACTATTTTCCTAGAGATTATTGGTAAATGAGTAAATTTTTTAGAAGTAGGCTACATAAAGCCACCATAATAAGTGTATCTTTTTGAGTACCGTATTATTTTAAACATTGGTCTTACTTTTTATGTGCAAACTGGGCCAAAGATATCCAGATTGACTGTAAGGGTTAGACAGATGTAATTAAATTACCTAAAAGATATGATGCTTTGTACGCTGTGAAAGCCTAGGCCTACTTTTTTTAAATACAATGTCCTGAGACACAAGCATACGGCCCACCTGATATAACCTGGTTACTGTTACCTATAAACGCTTGCAATACAGAAAGTATTGCTCGCGTGCTATCATAGCTAACAGTAACTTTTTAGAAGTTTACTCGTAACTCGACTCAATCGCAAGAACACAACAATCATCCAAAGAGTTGTTATTTGGCTGTAGTTTTCTACGAGGTGGAAGTATTTCCCCAGTGGATCCTCTTTTGATGCGTCCTACGACTTGTAAAATACTCAGATCAGACCAAGTCAAACAGACATGTTCATACACGTAAATGTTGTCTTGAGAGGGAATGGAACCCTTGATGTTAAAGCAGCATTGCTAACAACTACGGCACCGAACTCATCAAATCTAAATTTATTTGCGTGTTGAGGCAACTATATAAGCAAGTGTCATCCAAAATATATTACCTACCCCCATATACGTACACAACCATATACGTACCCAAATGTAGAACCACAGACTATAAATCCTTCATTCATTATAAGAATTTCTCTTCAGCTCTTTCGAACGCGACACAACCGCGCGCGTTTCAAAAAAGGAACGTGACCTGATTACTGACGGAAGCTGTCAGTTGTCTATGGTTCACTTAAAAGGTCACAGATATTCTTACGGGCGTATACTGATTTTCTACCTTATCGTATACAGATAGGTTTCAATTTTGCGCGGTTTCATTTTCTCGCCTTGAAATTCGCTCTCCTATGAGCAGTTTATTGTTTGAGCCGATAACGGCGCTCCCCGTACTTCCTCGACGATAGAATGAGTTGAAGGGGCAGCTTTATTATTTCCAGTTCAATTGAATTCTTACTTACTCAATTGAGCTTAGAATGATTACTATGAGAAACTCATTTGAAACCTTTTTCTTGTTTTAAGGTGATGGACAGACTATGGCGACAAAGATTAAGCGAACGTTTAAATAAAAAATACATGAATCTACTACATTCTATTACGAAGAATTTTGACGAGCCCGGTGGCCTAGTGGTTAGTAATGAAATGACTATTTTAACATCAAGGCTCGTGGGTTCAATTCCCATACATGATGATCCCTTATAGTATGGGGATGTTCAATTCCCATACTATAAGGATTTCTAGACTGTGAACAGTTTGAGCCAATTCATTATCCAATAATACTTGGGGGCTAGGTGCAATTGGAGATGGTAATTTTCCGCTTCCAAGTTTAAGTAATTTTTGTGAGAAATTGTCGTTGCCGTCATTACTTAAACGTGTTCTCATATTCATGCGCAAATTGAGAGTTTCAATTGATTGCCACAAAGGTGATGATTTGAGGCACGCTTTTCTGAAAAGAACTTTTTAACTGGAACAGAAAAAATGTGGTATGAAAAAGTCAAAACATTCAATGTCTCATAGATGTGCGCCGCGCCGCCCGCTGCCACGCGCCGTGGCCGCCGGTGTCGCAAGCAAGGGATTGAAACACAGAACAAAATCCGTAATATCTTTGGAATGGAATGTTCGATTTCGTTAATTCAAAGAGTAACCTACAGGCATTGAAACAGTCTTGAATACGAAATGATTTATTTGGATAAGGATTAATACCAAGGTACGAATAATGTGGCCTAGTTTGTACCGGCGTTAATATAGCATATTTTAACATGAAAAAGTAGTTATTGTGACGTAACTGTAATAGTTAGACATATGGTATCGCGGACTTTTTTGTAGATATTGATGTCCTCTATAAAACTGTAGTATATTACTTTGCTCTATTGTCAATAGTTTCAGCAGCGTACGCGGTATAAGGATTTTTTGGTATCTTTTTCACACATTATCGAAGTTTTCATACGGATCCCTAGCTATTTTCAAAATATTTTATAGCCTATGTTAATCATTTATATTGAAGCATTCTAATGGTGAAAGAATTTTTGAAATCGCCCTAGTAGTTTTTGAGTTTATTCATAACATACATACAAATCTTTCCTCTTTATAGTATAGATTATAGTTAATGAATTTGAGCAACGAATAATTAATTATTTTGTTAAAAATAGCTGTATAAACTATTGTGATAGTTATACGTTTTGGGGACTGATCTTGAGACGCTTGGAAGACCTTAGAAGCTCAATTCTACAACTAGGTAAGGTTTTTATTTAATAGAATGTCGTATGGTATGCAAGCATACAGCCCACCTATTTTAAAGCGGTTATCACCCGCCTGACGCTAGCTCTGCTGCTAACACAGCAATTCCTTAGGAGCTTACTAGTGACCTCACTTACACGCAGGAACGCAACAACCCTCCAAAGACTTGTTATTTGGCTGCGGTTCTCTGTGAGGTGGCGGTACTTGCCCAGACGAGCTGCTTTGATGCCTCCTACCTCTCTTAAAAATACCCAGACCAAGACAAACAGACATGTTCATGTACACAAATGTTTGTCCTGTGTGGGAATCGAACCCGCGTTGGCGTCAAGGTTGTGTTATTAACCGCGGCGCCACCACCATTACTGGGGCCGACAGGCGTACGGTATCACTCGTGTCTGTTAAAATTTCGGTATAGATGGTATTCTATTGAATTTTAATATTTATTCTACGAGTAACAAAGAATTATTAAAGATTTGATGACAAGTTATAAAGTTTTGGAAAAGTTTTATCGGCCAACTTTCTTTCTTTTCAGATATGCCTTTATGATCCGATTTTGATTGATGACCGCTGCGAAACATACTGCTATTACAGCCCTACAAGAGACACGGCAGAGCACTGATAGTCCAGTGGATAAAGACCGCCCTATTGACCAACAGGTCCACGGTTTGAATCCTGGCACAAACCACTAAATTGGTGTTTATGTACACATTTGTAATTATCACTTACCCGGAGGTTAAAGAAAACATCTTGAGGAATCCCGTACTACATAATATTTGTCGTTTATCCAGACTAGTATTCTAAAGTGGAAAGATTAGATTTTTTTGTATGTTTGTTTGTAATTAATAAACCCACTAAATACTTAACCGATATTAAAAATTCTTTCACATATAGATAACTACATTATCAGCGAGCAGCATAGGCTATCTTTAATTTTCAAAAAATTAGAGATCCCCGCGAAAATTACAATAACGTAACCTTGACGTGTCAACGATTTGGCTACAAATGATATTATTTGATGAAAACTATTAATGATACATAAAATTATTTATCTCTATAATACTCATCATCGCCCACAACTGCGAGGCTATCTTTTTAACTATTATAGTTAACTAACAAGAACATTTGTTACATTTAGTTAATCTACGGGTTGAATCAAAATATGATAACATTCTATCTATCTATCTATAACTGCACGTCAAATCCCTTGCGGGGTAGGCAGAGAGAACCGCGCGGCACGTGACTCGATCCTTACACACCTCACTCTCTTCTCTCACATTCATTACTCTTCTTATACACGCTCGCTAGGGCTTCTTACATCACCTTCTGATAGAACACGACCAATTTAGTCATGGTAGGTAAGTCGTGGTCTTCCTCGGCTTCCTTGTAAGAAGTAACTTAGGCTACTTTTATTTTAGAAAAATAATTAGGGTATGTACAGCGGGCAAATTTAATAACCTATGAAATTGTGGAAAATTCCACGAGAACGTGCGCGGAATTCCGCGTGTAAGTTTAGGATGTTGGAATCGTTAACTATTTTCGCAGCTCGTCTGTGAACCTTGTCACGGAGCCCAAGCTGATACCCAGTGCTTGTGTCAATCATTCCACATTTCTCGAAGCGATAATTATCGATAAACCTAGAATTACTCGAGAAAAAATGTATCATTAATTCAAAGTCTCGAGAAATCGATTCATTGAGCAGCACTAGACATATAAGGCTGATTTCATTGACTTATTTTTGCTACGTTTTATATCTTTTATTTAAAATAAATTCAAACAAGAGATTATTCTGTTAGTAATGTACAGTTAAAATATAAAATACAGTTACCTACCTTTGGGCGGGAACACCTGAATACCAGCTTGGACCGTGTGATTCGATCCAGAGACGAGCTGTGAGAATTGTCGACGATCCTAAGATTACACATGCCACAAGTATTGAACCCTTAAGTTTAAAGGAGAGATTTTGTCTCCCTTTGTGTGTTCTACCGATTGTACAACGGGTTGTATTCTGCAGAATTGCCCGATATGATGCCGACAGCTACTTTTTATATCCACACCGCTCGCCGACGGCAGGGAGTTCATTCTCACACGCTGGAACCGCAATGGTCGCGTACTGTGCGGTCCCCGAGTAGTTTTCTTCGGAGAACTGTCAAGCTGTGGAATGAGCTCCAAGCCGAGATTTCTCAAAGGGACTACAGTTTGGGGTATTTAAAAAAATGAAGAGGTTTTTAGAGGGTCGTCTACGCATGAGTGACGCCGCTGGTGTAGCATAGGTATGTAGTATAGTCTACGGTGACTGTTTACCATCAGGCAGGCCGTATGCTTGTTTTCCACCTTAGTGGTATAAAAATATATTAATAAAATATAATCATAACATGCTACAAATGACAGGCGTTGTAGACGTTATTCTTACGATTAACGTCTACAACGCCTGATGGTGCCTCGTGGAGAGGCGAAACACGTGTTGCAGCGACGACCAGGCCAGTCGTGGCAGCGACGATAGTGGTGGGGGCATGCGGATTCTGTTCCAGATGGCGGACGACCACAGCAGCCGAGGCAGAGACTACCGGTGCAGCCATGGCAGCGTCGGCATGTTGCACTTACTAACAGTAGTGGGTGGGTGCCGGCCGACGCTAGGCCGCATGAACTAATTGGTGGCGGAAGCACACAAAGCAGGTTAGATCAAATTGCACACAAATATTTGTCCTATGTGGGAATAGAACCCACGAGTGTTGGTGTCAAAGTAGCGTAACAGCGCGTTTCACCACTGCCCCAGCGAGCTCGTCAAGTGATCGAGAGCTGAATAACAGTGGTCGGACTTGGGACTTGTACAACAAAAGTCTTTGCACTGAGCTGAATGAAGTTTTGCTCTGCACACCAAGTTTCTTAGATGCCAGTTTGACCGTTTCCTTTGGGTAACTTTGGAACTGAATTGCGCACTTGGCTGATAAATCTCAATACCAATAATCTTAATGCTCTCGTCTGCAGTACCAAGTTATGAAGTTTTGAAAACGGGGTTTTCTTAGCATCATATTTGTATGAACTCGTACATAGCATAGCGTGGATTTTATCTTTTTATACAACGTTCCCGGTGCTTTGTAATAGGACAAAAATAAGCTCGAAAAAATTTCCACCTAACAGTGCAGCTTGGATTCTTCCTCTTCTTCCTAGCGTTATTCCGTTTCCTAATCCATTAGGATTGGCGGGATCAGCTAATTTTTAGCCTAGGGATTTGAAAAGATACTATATTTATGTAATTTAGTGACTGCCGTCAGACTTTCACGACCCAGAGGGAATACCAGGCGTATAATAGTCGCACGAATTTCAAAAATAATTTCTTGGACGTGCGAATGTCTTCACGATGTTTTCCTTCACCGTCGAGCAAGTGACAATTACAAATATGTAAATTAACTCCGAAGATTCCAATTTAGTTGTACATGCCCCCACCACCAGGTGTGGAACCGGGGACCAGCCGGTTCTTTGTCCACCATGCTCACACACTGGCTATCTACTGCTCTGCATCCGTGCAGCATTGTTATTGTATCTTAAAGTCTTGAGATGGGATGAGAGGGAGAACTATGATTTCAGCTTGTTACCAAAAAAATAGTATTCAGTATTATAGATCACACATGACAGTTGGCTCCGTCGCGGCTTGCCACTGTGTTCCGCTCTGATCAATTCCGATATTGTGAATAAGACCCAGCGTTCACAGAGACAACAGCGCAGCATGAAATATTTGATTGATGAACCTGACTTCAGTAAACTTTTTTTTTTATACAATGTCGGGAGATACACAGACTTGCGGCTCGATGTAAAAAGGCTTGCAACGTTCGTTCGCGTGTTGCCACTCACGCTGCTAACACAGCAACCCACCAACGATTGAGTTACGCGTAATCAACCCATCTCGTAGATCTTAATTGGTCTATCTCGAGTTTAATTAACATTTTCTTTACAAATTAAGCGCTTAAACGAGTCTTTCAGGATCCTTGTTTAAATATCTCTCGGCCTCCTTTACGCTAAATCATTTCATGGTTGTTACGCCAATAGACTTTATAAATTGCCTGCTTTTAGGGTTCCGTACCCTCTGGTACCAATCAAATCCTATAATTAGAGCTCCGCTGTCTGATCATCCGTCTATTACTGGGCTGCATCTTTTGAAACGTAATAGGAGATTGACGCGACGCGAGATTTTTATAGATAGAATAGTTTCTTTCTGCATTTCTTCATCGCCAATAGGCATTTCGGAAATGGTAACGTTAAACAAAAAATAGTAACGTTAAAGTTAAATATTATCTTATTTTATCTCATTCATTTCTCTTATAGAGTTGAATAAGATAATATTTAAAAAAATGTACATACCTAATTGTTCGTGAGGGCCCAATGGCAAATAAAGAATTTTTACCTTTATCTTTTTATCTATAGCGCTTGTATACACGTGATATATTTAGCACAGCAGTCCATACGTACGGTACTAGATCTAGTCTAAAAGAAACATGGCCGCTGCAGCTAACCGTTGCAAAACAAACAGTTAAATTTGACCGTTCCAACACGATCACCATGAAATGGCAATGTAGCGTTACGGAAAACAGGCAGACTTTGTTATAAACTAGACATTACTTTTGGACATAGACAATAAGTTCCTAGAAATAAAGTCATGGCTGCAGAGTGTCAAAATATCTTGAAGAAATGTAACGCTACATAACTTGATCCTTATACAAACCTGTCTTGCTTGTTTAATATTCATAGACCTTTTCACGTCCACTCCCCGATTCCTAAAGTCTTGATAATGTTTGATAAGCCACGATCAATTTGATCATGATAGGTGAATCTTGGTTTTACATACTTCTACTTTCGTTTTGTATTGTACAATCCTCATAAGTGGATTGCACAGCACGGCGCAGGTGACCGTCAATCCCATATCTAAGCAAATGTATGTAATTTACCATGGTGAGTGCTCTGAAGACCTGTTTTCCCTTATCCCACCCTTCCGTCATAGAACCACACGTGCGGGCTTGCGATGTCGTTTTTCCACTGTTGAGAACATTTCTTCGCGTACCGAAAAGTTCGGCAACTACTATCTTTGTCGTACCATTAAAAAGTGGAACGACTTGCCTGCACATGTGCTCCCTCCATCCTTCAATATTGGATCCTTCAAACGAAGCGTGAAGAAGCATCTTGTGGGTCAACATAGCAGCGTACACAGACAGGAGACTGTGTAGTCTTTTGTCAGTTGTAGTTGCGATTTGGGTTCCTCTTTCGCTTACCATCAGGCAAACAGGAGCCACTATGCTGAACTAATATATAAAAAAAATGTTCTAGAGATCCTTTAGCACGAACCTATCAAATGCTTTCTCAAGATCTACAAAACCGCAGAAAACCTTCTGGTTCATAACCAGATACTTCTTCACGATGTTGCGGAGGGAAAAAACTTGATCCGTACATCCTCTGTCGTTTCCCTGTGCTTCCCAAATCATTCCATCGGATTTCACCCTCATTCTCCTTTCAACAATTTGGGATGGTGATTATGCTATTAATATCGCGTCGTCTGCATAAATCATAAGGTGATGACAGGAACCGCATGAAAAGAGCTATGAATGTTAAAGAAGCGAGCGAGCCGTATATGGCGACCGCGTCTCATGATGTTCTGTTCTCTCTACCCCGCAAGGGACCTGGCGTGAAGATATACATTCAAACAAAAGGTCTTGTTATCCACATCTGACAACTACAATGGAACTATTATATATATATATATATATATATATATATATATATTTATACTACGTCGGGAAGTATACAAGCATACAAGCCCACCTGATGTTAAGCGGTTACCGTAGGCTATGAACGTTTACGATACATTAAATATCACTCGCGCGATGTCACCTTTGCTGCTAAAATAGCTAAAATAGCAGGAACGCAACAACCCCCTAGGGAGTTATTATTTGGCTGCGGTTTTCTGTGAGGTGGAGGTACTTCCCCAGGGTCTGCTGTGATGCACCTACCTCTCTTAAAAACACCCAGACTGAGAATCGAATCGAATCCACGAGCGTTGGTGTCAATGCCGCGTTATTAACATCTGCGCCACCGAGTTCGTTAATATTACAAGTATTATATATACGTATAACCTGCACAGTGCAGACTACGAAAGTTATCAGTAAATTAAGGTCCAAATCTGTATGCAAGAATAGCATGCAACATATGACCTTATAACAGACGACCTCGTATTGAGAAACCTAATTTAGTTTGATCTAATTATAATGATCATAATAATATATTGGAAGTCATTTCACTTGGCAGAATTAAATTTGACATTATGACCATTTAATTTAAAGCACATTTAACCATGCAAATTATATAAAATGGCCATTATGCCTTACTAGGCATTATGCCTAGTAAATCAGTAGGCATACAAACACACGGTCATAGCGCAGGGGGCGATAAGGGGGTACCGTACGGTAGCTTGGACGGCCGCGACCGCCCTCGCTGGCGACCCGCCCTGGGAGTTGGTGGCGGAGGTGCTCGCCGAGGTATACGGGTTTGTCTCGGATAGGAGGATTCTCGGCGAGCGCCCCACGTCGGTGGAGGTGGGGCGGTATCGCCAGCGCGGGCATGTTGAGATGATGCGGAGGTGGGGGGAGGACCTGGCGCAGCCGCGGTATGGAGTCCGCGTTGCGGATGCGCTGCGCCCGGTCCTGGAGGCGTGGATGCGCCGCCGGCGCAAACCCCTCACTTTCCGCATGGTGCAGGTGCTCACCGGACATGGGTGCTTCGGTGAGTACCTACACCGGGTCGCGAGGCGGGAGGAGCGGCCAGGCTGCCACGATTGTGGCGCGGCCGAGGACACTGCTCAGCACACTTTGGAGCAGTGTCCCAGGTGGTCTCGGCAGCGCCACGATCTGGTGTCCGCGCTAGGAAGCGCAGACCTCTCGCTCCCGAGCGTGGTCCGCTCCATGCTCGAGAGTGACAGTGCCTGGCAGGCGATGGCCTCCTTCTGTGAGACGGTCATGTCCCAGAAGGAGGCCGCGGAGCGGGACAGGGAGGATGATCCCTTGGCTGTCCCGCTCCGGAGACGGCGGACGGGAGTGCGGCGTAGGCGCTACGCGCACCTACTGCCGCCTCCCTAACCTGTGGGACTAGGGGTCAGGCTGGGAACCTGGCCCCATAATGGTCCCGCCGCCGGAGGGGCTGTCCCAATTTGCCGGGATGGCCCCTAGAGAGAAGAAGTCCGGCCCCTTCTGAGGGGCTGGCCAGTCGCAGTGGTGCCCTGTTGCCAACAGATCCGGGGCACCACACCAACGCGGCCGATGGCATTTCGCGGGGTTGTTTAGTGGGTATACCGTCGGACAGCCGACGGGGAGTCCCACACTACCACCGGAGGCCACCCAGGCACCGGTGGTATGCGTAACGCATGTTTCCCCGCGTCACAAAAAAAAAAAAAAGGCATACTAACACACACCGTACCTGACGTAAAGTGATTGCCGTTGGCGATGAACAGCAATACAAGGAGTGATTTGGTCGCGCATGGCAACTTCCGTTTCTAATACAGGAACTCCTAAAGTTACTGGTAACTCACTCGGGGAACACCACAGCCTTCCAGGGTTTTGTTGTATAACTGTGGTTTTTCTTCCTTGCTTCCTCAGTTGGGCTGCTTATATGCGGTTTTTACCTCACTAAACATAGTCTTAGCTTAACATAGTTAAGTCGTCGATCCCGGCTGTTCCTGCTTCCTTCAAGCGGCTTAAAAACGCTGGCCTCCGCCAATCCGCAGTTGAGCCACAGGTGTAGTACGGTCTAACCTTTGGTTGAAGGGAGACCCGTATCCCTGCAGTGGAATGAGTTAGGGTTGGTGCAGTAAGTATTTGCAGTATTTGACACCAAGAAATCTAAATTCTTAATTTTATACATTTTCTTAAGAGTGATAGTTATTTTATTATTTACAATGAGTGAACTCCGCATGTATCAAATTTATTGTCTGTTTCTAACAACAATGACTCCACAACGGCTAAACGGCGGCCGCTCACTTCGCATACAAATGGGGACCGCAAAAAATACAAGCCAGATGTCGCGTGCCCTGACTGGCTCATTATAAATAGCTGGCTTTTCTTTAAACATTTGTTTAAAAATATGTATTACTAAGTTCCCGTTTTCGGATATATGTACATATTTGTAATTATCACAGCCCCGTTTAAAAATTTGCAGGGTGCGTCACATACAGACCAACAAACCTCTCTAAAAGAGCGCATAAAGACTCCCTTCACTCACCAGAAAGTAGTGTTTTAATGGCTATACCTCACCGACTCAAGACTATAAATGACGCGATGTAGATATCAGTGAACTAACCAATAAAAGCTGCGCGTTCTACTTTACATCCAGACCCATAGTGGTGAGTTTATTAGCTACACTAAATCTTGTAATCGGTTCTTCATGGGCTATTTCTTTCATGCGTGCAAGAGTGGTTGGATTTAAATATAAACATAACAGAAACTCACTTGTACATATCATTCTTTTAAATTTCAAAAATAACAATTTTATTGTTTAAAATTTATAACGTTACCTACATTTCTACATTAGGTATAAACGAAGCCTTAGACACTGAGTGATTACAACATGAGTCTGCACTTCAGAGTCAGGATCCAACAATGGCGTCTTACGGAGCCTAACATGAAAAACTTTTTACTTTAGTACTCACTTTACGTCATAAAATACAGATTTGTAAAGCACTGACAGAATAATACCCAAAGAACAGTGCACATAAATGATTATAGAAATAGAATTTAAATTAAAACCAGTAGAGAATGCGCAAGCTTGCATTGCCAGAGGAACACCTGATCTCGTCAATTATAATTTGTCGGCCATTTTGACCATGTTCCTTAGGAAATAGGAACGGTGTTCCTGAACATTCCTATTGTAGGTACTTTTTTATGCTGAATCCGAATCTGAAGTCAAAATTCGAATATTCGAAAAAAGTAACAAACACACGCACACATAGGAACACGCGCACACAGACACACACACACAGGCAAACATATAGATTTCATATAGGAACGGTGTTCCTGAACATAAATTTCATTTTTTAAAGCATGTGGACGGAGGCAAAGGATTTTATTCTTTAATTCCTTTAGCGCTTGTCTTCAATCCAATTTGCGAGAAAATTAATGTAAAATAAAGTAGACTTTTTTTCCTAAAGTACCTGTCTTTAATAAGTTAATTTTATTTCTTGAGAGCTCTTTGTCGCTGTAGACCTGGAAATATTTGTACGTTTTTAAAAAATGTGGTAAATTCTCTAATACATTTTAATTATTTACGACACTCGAGTGACATTCAAAGAAACTAAGTTTCAAGGCAACCAATAAATGTTTGTTTGGTATTTTCGTATGCCAATAATAGATTAGAAAGAAACATGTATATATAGATAGTCGTTTTGAAGGCGCCAATCTCATTGCATAGATAATGTAAATATTTTATCTAATAATCTTAAAAGCGAAGACCAAAGAAAGATTGATATTACAATTGAGTTAGCTATTTTAAATAATAAATGATTGTGAAATACTTTAAAAACTATTTCATGGAAATAATAAATTTAGTCAATTAAAATAAGAACATTTTTTTTCTCTTTACGGATTGCCCGGAATTTAACACGGATGAGATGCGAACGCGCGATGTGACGTAATGAACTTAAAAAAGGGACACATCCGTGGGCGTTATGAATGCCAGTTTACGAGTATTATTACGTTACAGCCAACATTAAAAAAAAATGGACTGTACTTAAATATTTTTTTACCGTATACTATATTCAATATTTAAATCGCATCAATTATAATCGGAACATATAATTATTCCTTCGTTAGACGAAGAGAATTTATGTGTCGGTTAAAAAATCGCACCATATATATATATTGCGTTGCGTAAGGAATGCCACTACGTCTTGGGCGTAATAACGCTGTCTACACCCTCGCCCACTGTACTCGTTATATATTCTTACATAAGGTACAAGTCACAGAAGGCCAGTAAGCGGGAGCGGCAGCGATGTAGAACTAGAAGAACGCGAGGCAATGTTCGCCATACTGCGTGTGGTAGTGCGCCTTTGACACTCGTTCTGGCAAATCACTTAAAGAAAAAAAGTCATCAGCCATGCAATTCTGTAAGAGCAAACGTCCTTACATCCTCGGAAACATCGGCCGTTACAGCCTTGAACACAAAATTGCAATTCTTTGGTGTCGCTTTTCATGGTTGCGCGACACTAGCGCCGCAAGGCTGCGTTTGGAATTGGAATTCTACAAGGCAAACAGCCTCGCGTACGCTTACAGCCTTATAGAATACCAAATAATTTAGCCGTGAACGCAGTAGACGATGTCAAAGCTGTGACATCTGTGATCACAGCGACGCACACAGCCATTACGAGTCGCTTAGAGAATTGCAAGGCAGGTGCGAGTTTGACTCGTTCTCCGAGGGTTCCTTACGGAAATATTATCGAAATATATTTTCGCAAAAAACATTGTTTATTTGTTTTTTTTCACATTTCATGATTAGATTTAGATTACTGCATGAAGTACTCTATAGGTTTTGATTCCCTTGCGAGTGTCAAAGTATGCGCATAAACGAGACATAAACAGCCGTAAGTTTGATTGCGTTGACTTAGAAGTTTGATTTTGTCACTACTCGAAGGAACTACAGATCTGAGTTGATAATATTAATTTCAGCTTGATACCGTCTCCACCAGTCCCTGAGAGAAAAGGTCTTGACAGACAGACAGACAGACGGTCAACAAAGTGATCCTATAGGGACTCCGTTTTGCATTTGTAGGTACGGAACCCTAAAAAAATTAGGTGGGGGTGTGTCGAGGACATGGCCGTGCATTTCACGTGGATACGTCTTCGTAACGGGGAAACGGAAATAAGTTATACTAAAAGGAAATTATATGATGGAGTGAAATTATCTCAATATGGTGGCGCTTGTTCAGCCTGATTATAAGCAGTTTAAGGACGTCTGCAACACATATGCATCACTCGTTGGCTACTCTATAAAAACTACTATATTACGATAATACTCGTAGTATTTGTTTGTTTAACATTAAAATTGAAAATAGATATAACGACCACCTGATGTAAATTGGCTACTGTAGCCTATGAGCACTTGTAATACAAGGAGTATCGCCACGGCAGCCTTCACATTCACGTGTTTTACAAGATAATGTATGATAAAAAGTAATTGACAAACGATTTCCCGCCTATTTAAAAAACAGAAACATGATTTTGAATTTAACAAATCCTTCTAAGTGATTTTTAACATTACACGACGCAGAGGCTGTAATAATTCTTATAAAACCACTAATGTGCAAACAAGCATACGGCTTGTCTGATGGTAAGCAGTTACCGTAGCCTATGGACATTTGCAACAGCGGCTCAACGTACGAGGACAAATACCTTGCCGTCGGTGGGCGGTGCGGTTGTAAAAAGAAGCTGTCGGCATCATATCGAAAGATTCTCAGGAACGCAACCCGTTCTTGTTCTACCAATTGTAGACGACAATGGTCACCACTCGTCTTTGAATCGAGCCACAATGTACTAGCTGGTGTCCAGGTGCTCCCACCCACTCCTACCCACAGAAAGAGAATGAAGTTTTCAATATTTTATACGTAAACGAAGTAATGAGCTAAACATATACCATTTCCATATTATATACCTTAAGATTTGTCAAGCAATAACTTACTTATGAATTGTGTAAAAAAAATGTTCCATTTATTTCTTCCATGTATATAACGGATATCCAACGTATATAACGGGTTCTGACTGCTTAATACAAGGAGTCTTGTCTTGGATTTTTTTTATACTATGTCGGGAGGCACACAATCATACGACTCACCTGATGTAAAGCGGTTACCCTAGCCTATAAACCCTTGTAATACATTAAGCATCACTCGCGCGATGCTACCTCTGCTGCTAATACAGCAACACACGCAGGTACACAACAACACTCTAGGGAGTTGTCAGTCAAATAGGCTGTGGTTTTCTGTGAGGTGGAGGTAGTTTCTCTTGAATCTATAGTCTGTTTAGTTTTCTAGGTAGCCCAGTGGATAAAGAAACTACCCTGTGACCAACAGATCCCCAGTTCGAATTCTGGCATTTAACACTAAATTCGTGTTTTCGCATCACAAATATGTACTTACATATTTGATGACGAGCTCGGTGGCGCTGTGGTGAAACGCGCTGTCACGCTACTTTAACACCAACGCTCGTGGGTTCGATTCCCACACAGTACAAACATTTGTGTGCATGAACATGTCTGTTTGAATTGATCTGGGTATTATATATGTATAATAAGTATGTATTTACAAAAAAAAAAGTATTTACGTATGTTTATCAAATGTCTAGTACCCATAACATAAGCTTCGCTTACTTTGGGGCTAGATGGCGCTGTGTAATTTGTCTGACAATATTTATTTTTATTTATTTATTGTCACTTGCTCGGCGGTGAAGAAAAACATCGCAAGGAAACCCGCACGTTCAAGAAACTATATTTCAAAAGACGTGTGACGTAACCTATCTAGGTTGTAAAGGTCTGATGGTAGCGCTCCATCAAAATCAGTATCTTCGCCAAACACTTAGGCTTAAGTAGCGAACCCCGCCAATCATAATGGATTAGGAATAAATAAATAAATAAATATTGTCGGACAAATTACACAGCGCCATCTAGCCCCAAAGTAAGCGAAGCTTGTGTTATTGGTACTAGACAACTGATAAACATACGTAAATACATTTTTTTTTTTGTAAATACATACTTATCATACATAGAAAATACCCAGACCCAAGACAAACAGACATGTTCATGCACACAAATGTTTCTACTATGTGGGAATCGAACCCACGAGTGTTGGTGTCAAAGTAGTGTAACAACGCGTTTCACCACTGCGCCACCGAGCTCGTCGAATAACAACGGGATAACGCAGAGAAGATTTATCTTAATTTTTTTTTTAAGATAATTAACCAATATCAGAAACGCTATCAAAGACGTGCACCGCCATGCTCGTCGCTTCGCCCATCACACAAGGACTTAAGGAATAATGGAGGCATAATTTTGGCATTCGGAAGTGCGCCACGCAACACTAATGGACTCGTATAATGTTACTACCATGAAAAAATGCGGCAAATCAATTAAAAACGTTGCGCAAACAGTATGCAACACTGGCAACACTATTGTCTTACAGATAGTATCGAAATAGTTACACGTTACGCTTGAGTTGTGTGCGAACAAAGAAATAAATTGTCTCGGTGGTCGAAGAGAGGTATTTCGGTTCCCTGCCTCTCAGAGCAATCACTAAAACATAATAAAACAAGGCCAACCAAGTGTGAGTCCGACTTTAAGACACGGGTTCCGTACCGTGTTCTACTAAATCACTTGGCGGCTATAAAGACACTTCTCACTCACTATACCGTAGTATTTTAGCGTCTGAATACTATTAATAAAATATGAATTATGCAGTCATTTGTAAAATAACTGTGCTAGTTAGAAACATTATTTTAATATTTCCGTAAAACTTACATATGAATTTATTAATAGTTTCATCATAATTTTCATAGGTTTTGCTTCATAAACTTCAGAGATAAATAGACGGACCCAGCAGCGCCAAAAAGGTTCTATTTTTACCTTCATAGTACAGAACTCTAAAAATATATTAATTCACGTATTAGTTGAAGTGCACAAAGGCAGTCACGCAAACATCTGTTTCGGGTTTCAAGCTAACATCAAGACTGTATACGCAATAAACCAGAGCGTCACAGGGATAAAGAAAAAAGGGAAAATAGCGGGAAAAGTGTCATGGCGTCGCTCAGTTGAAGCCAAGACGTTGAGATTTGTTATTTCTTTTCTGTTTTCGGTGTTCAAATGCGTTGTGAAAAACAAAAGTTTAAGTAACGGCAAAAATATTTTGTTTTAATGCTATCTATGAAATTTACAAGCATACGAAAAGCAAGGTGTAAGTAGGTAACATAGTAGTAAGTAGTTTTCATGAACTCGTCGGCGAAATGGTTAGTAACGCTACTTTAACCAGGGCTCGTGGGTTCGATTGCGGCACAGAACAAACATTTTCGTGCATGAACACGTCTTGGTCTGGATGTTTTAAAGAAAGGTAGGGTGCATCGTTACAGCCCATTTGGGCAACACAGAAAACTGCAGCCAAATGACAATTCCCAGGAGGGTCGTTGTGTTCCTGTGAATGTGGTTACCATTGACCTTAGGATTTTTCACCAGATCTGAAACCAGCCTCACGACGTTATAATAAAAAAAAAGTTGCAAGCGATGTAAAGGCTATGAATTTGTAAATCAACGGGGGGTATTGCAGATCATCCTCGGGTGGCTTAATCAGATACCTTATGTTAGACAAAAAGATACTTCCCCTGTTGGGTTCCTATCGATCAATCCTCACTGTGTCCTATACCACTTTCGACAGAATCATTGCTAAGCTAACTAAACTAATGCAATATCTATCTACCTTGAGATAAATCCTTTAGTCCGCACATTTTCATTGAGGTAACAAGCAACTCTGTGGGTTGCCTCATGGTAACCAATTACGTGAACACTTGCAACATCTGGGACATCACTTGCGCCGACCATGTATAAACTTATTAACTGTCTTTTTGAAGACCTCTATTGTCTCTTCATAAACTGCGAAAAGAGTCGTTCCACAAACAAGGGTTCGCTGACTCGTGTTTTAATTTGGTTAAATTGTACCAAGTTCAATCGACATCAGTCCTATATTATAGTCAGTCATCTCAATTGCAGACTCAAGAACCTCCTCTACATGAGAATAAGAACTGTGTTTGCCTTTGCTGTCGTTCACATAGTATTTTATGTCAATTAATGACGACATATAATTGATACAGCAGTAATAGCTTCGGGGTCAGAAGAGAGCCTTGCGGGACGCCAGTACTAACGTCAATTTTATAGAAGTTCATACCTCATTGCGATCGTTAAATATTAC
The DNA here is from genome assembly GCA_947507595.1 of Pyralis farinalis. Taxonomy (NCBI): domain Eukaryota; kingdom Metazoa; phylum Arthropoda; class Insecta; order Lepidoptera; family Pyralidae; genus Pyralis; species Pyralis farinalis. The sequence goes on along the minus strand of OX382273.1, from coordinate 33,155,481 downwards.
TTATGCTGTGCTATAGGTTACAGTAATTAGTCCCTGCAACCTGCTGCTGATCTTCATCAAGCGGTCCCAGTACTTCTAAGTGTATATATTGAAGTACCAAAAAGATTACCTGTAACAGAAAGAAAGAAATATTAATATCGATATAGGCGCTCAGTTCTCTATACCTACCCCGCAAGGTATTTAGCATGTAGTTATAGATCGATAAAGCCTAGGCTTACCACTATCACAAAGTACAAAGGACTATGATAATTATATAACCTATATAATACTGCCATGAAAATGGCGCTGTAACAGTTAATATTTCCATGTCTCGACGGGTAAATGGTATGTTAATCAATCGATCAAACATTTTATGTGCATGTAGGTGTGTTATAAGTTGGTATTTCCACGTTTATTAAGGTTTTTGATTAGAATTATAAGAACGTCTCATGTTCAGTTTACATCAGGTCGATAGATCAACTTCCCTTGCCTGCCCAAGGTGCCTATCGACCATGTATAAACGCCTAGCCTTCGACAGAAATCGACTATGACGGATGATTTTCGAGATGCCTCCGGTACACGATGGTCTGATTAACGTTACATTTACATAAACGTAAGAAATACGAGTATATCGAAGTTTACGCATTTGTTCAGATGCTTTTTCATTTAAATGTAAAATCCAGAGAACTCTTTTGTTATATTCATGCATGTAGATATTATTTGACTGCGGTCATTTAAACTGTTTACCAAAAAATTTTATTTACATTAATATTGTATAGACGTAAGAATAGTGACAGCCTAGTGGATAAAGAACCAACCTATTAGCTCACTGCTTCAGCAGGGCTATTCACATTGGTACGGAAACTTCTCACGCGAATAGAAAATTTGACATACCGAGTTTAGCATAATACGTTTGTTTTTTGTTATTTTCAGCCCAGAGTGGTACAGGCAAAAGGTTTATGCTCATAAAGCACAATTCCCAAGTTTATAACCGTCTCAATTTTTTTTTAATTTTGGATTTCCCAGCTTTAGAAGTTCTACTGTAAATCTCTCCGGAAGGGCTCTCAGACAAAAACCTGAAGTTTCAATACCACCCGTAAATCGATACGCAATTTCACAATATTATCTTCATGTTATTCTTTACTTAAATTTTAAACTAAATACACAAAATATTGGATAGTGAAAATTACTTAATGTTTGCAATTTCCATATAATATACATGCATTCGGAAAATTTTCACGAGCCTACACACTCTCGGCAATATTTCGAATTAACCTTTACGAAAAGAAATCCTTTTGAACCGAGATCGTAATTGGCATGGATTTAAATTGCATTGAATAGATTTGGTATTTCGTGACGAATGTGGCTTTCCGTGTCAATGTGAACGAAAATGAATTACATTTCACTGGAAATACCTAACACCGATTACTGAATCGGAGTTGTTTCGACGTCAACAACGATTCCATTCGAATGAGAATTTTCCGTGTCAATGTGAATACTCCTGCTGATTCGAACTCTTTGTTTTATACTACGTCGGAAAGCATACAAGCGTACGGCCCACCTGATGTAAAGCGGGTTGCCGTAGCCTATTAACGCTTGCGATATGTTAAGTATCACTCGCGCGATGTCTCCTCCGCTGCTTACACAGCAACTCCTTGGGAGCTTACTGGTGACTTCACTCATACGCAGGAATACAACAACCCTCTAGGGAGTTGTTATTTAGCTGCGGTTTTCTGTGAGGTGGAGGTACTTCCCCAGACGGGCTGCTTTGATGCGCCCTGCCTCTCTTAAAACATCCAGACCAAGACACACAGACATGTTAATGCACACAAATGTTTGCCTTGTGTGGGAATCGAACCCACGAGCGTTGGTGTCAAAGTCGCGTCATTCACGACTGAGCCACCGAACTCGTCAAAATGATGATGATAACTTTGAGGTATCTTTCGCAGACCCTGGAAATTCTAAAGGATTAGGAAACAGGATACCGCCAGGAGGAAGGTGATTATTGCGCAGACGACACGTGAAGATTTTTGCCTCGCGAGACAATTCCGGTCAAACGAGGACGTGTGGTCAGCCATACATAGTCATATTTGCGTGCGAGGTTAAAATATTTTAATTTTACATGATGAGTTGAGGTTGAAAGAAATAGCACCGAGGTTCTTGGTATCACCAACTTGAATATTTTATGAAGTAAATACGTTTCTAGGAAAATTACTTCAACGAAGAGACAACTTCAAGCTATTTAGTTATTTTTAATGTTTCCAATGTAACTTCCAGGAATTTTGTGAAATTTATTGTCGAACTGTCTTTAATTTTCTTCATGCAACATCGAGGAATCGAGTATACAGGCTGTCTGAGTGTTATTTAGTAATAAATTATGTATGCCGCTACATCGGCTTGCTAGCACTGGTAGATCTTTTCTTGTAAATTGTATTCTATTCTATAATAAGTTGCCTGAAACAGTTCTGTCCTTTCCTGACAATGTATTCAAAAAGCACATTAAAAATACTCTCTGTAAGAGGGCTTTTTGTTAGAATTGATGAATATGTAACTGACAAAGGTGTCTGGAAATAATTCAGCATAGACGACCTGTCCTTAATAATTTTTAATTCTACCATTTGATATCATTATTGTAACAATATGCTGATGTGAATTTGTTGTAATATCTAATTGTCAATCTTATAAGAGAAGTATATTGGGCAAGTTTCTTTCGGCATTTCTTCTTCGCCAATGGTCGTTTCCGAAATGCAAGCAGATTAAAAAAGAAAAATAGTAACGAAAGAGAATTGAATAGGATGCAATAACATTATATTGAAAAAAATGTACAACGCATCTAAATGCCCGCGAGGCCCCAATTGCAAATAAAGATTTTTTATCCTTTATCTTTATTTTTTTTAGAAAGACGATAAATTGTATGAGAAATACAGCAGCCGATCATTTCGGAACTTCAGGATTCCACACAAATTTATCTAGGTAACGCAGTCACCGTTCACTAATGAACACAGGCCTCCCCATTAGACATCTACAGCGATCGGTCCAGTTCCATCTATCTCTTGTATCCATCGTCTCTCTGCCATCCTTACATGACCGGCCCATTGCCACTTCAGTTTGCTGAACCTTAGTGCTACATCAGTAACTCATTTTGAAACATAGCTTTCTGAACATACGCTCGGTGGAAGACTTTCGTCTTGAGAAATTAAGATATTTTTGACGAGAGTTCGCTAGCAACATAAATCTTTATAAAACTCCCTCTGTACAAAAATTCAATTAGCGACTCACTTTACAGTTAGGCTGTCGACAGAAATAGCGAGATCGATCGACAGAGCGAGCCCAATAAATTTTTCACAACACTGCCTCCGGGTAATGATACAAAAAAATTCACTGCGCCACTGTTCTTGTTTAACATGGGTGCTGATATTTAAACCACTTTATTTTGTTTCACACAGTATATTTATTTCAAAACTTGCAATCGATTTTGCGATAATACCTACTTACCCGAGTCCAATTGTTACGGACGGCATTCGCTTGCTTTTTCTCTCTTTATGTGTATGTTTTAGGCAGGATGATGAAGTTCTACATAATCATACGACTACTGCCTTCGCTAAGCGAATATAATAGGAGTTAAAGTATGAAATTTTCGTCTTATAGTATGAGTAATATATATTTTGAATGGACATTAAACCTTCATCGTGTGAGATTTTCGATAGAGAAAAGAAACTTACTCTGACGAGTTGAGAATTTTTTCTATTATTTTTAAATAAAGCGTACAAGTACCGAGACATTATGACTGCAGTGGAATTCCCATCACGCATTTATCCATACTGTTCACTTTTGAAGATAGATGATATGGTACTATGCGTATTCCCCTTCACAATTCGATAAATAATTTAAAAATAATTTAACTATCGATCTTAAGCTCCTGATGCTGCAACGGTACAGCTTCACTGTGACATTCTAGAATTTCCTGTAATTACTCTAGTTTTTCATTAGTTCATAACTAAATATCGATTTCCGATTTCTCAGCGCCCCTAAATGTCTACGTGAACTTTAAATTAAACTTACCAAACTGAATAACCTGCCTTATAGTCCGACTTTTAATTCAATTCAGTAAATAGACAGCACTAAATGTCAAACTACCAAATAATGTTCCCATATAAAAATTACTATTGTTAAGTAAGTGAATGATTGTTCCATTCAAATAATTGTTCATTCTGGATTTGTTAAATTTTATTATGTACACATAAGATATTTAATTGCACTTCCTAGTCCGAAAAAGTACGTGAACTCCATCCTACTCGTTCGCAAGTGATTGATTCATGTTTGAGATTCACTACAAAAAATAACGATGTTAAATGCCCTTAATTATCATAACATACACAAAAATGCGATAAAGTTTGTACGATAATATAAAAATACTATAATATAATACTAATATATACACGTATTGACATTGATATGGAAAATTCTTATTCGAATAGAAAACTTGTTACATGAATTCGGAATTATTTTCCCAGTGAGATTTTTACCAAGCATTGACACGTTGTACTCATCACGACTCGAAATCTTTTCGATGCAATTTAAATACATGTAATCTAATATAAATATAATCTATGCTGGAGAACTGGAGGTAGGACCATCAGTTTGATTAGCTGCTAAGCAAAAGTATATGGAAAGGTGATTGAAAGAAGAATGAGGGTGAAATCCGATCGAATGCTGTAGAGGGAGGATTCCGAAATGTAAGGGGATGTATGGATCAAGTTTTCTCACTCCGCAATATCGTAGAGAAGCATCTGGCCATAGACCAGAAGGTTTTCTGCGGTTTTGTGGATCTTGAGAAAGCATTTGATAGGGTTGAGCAAAAGGAACTGTGGGACATATTGCCGAGATATGGGATTGACGGTTCACTACTCCGTGCTGAGCAGTCCACTTACAAGGATAGCTCAGCGTGTGTGCGGATAGATAGTAAGCATGTCACCCTGGTTTGATGTCAAAATTGGTGTCAAACAATGTTGCATGCTATCTGCTAGGCTATTTATCCTGTATCTCGATAGTTGTCTGCAGAGAATAAGATCAACGAACGTGGGATTGCTCATGGGTGACCTAATGGTGAACTGTCTGCTGGATGCAGACGATGCCGTGTTATTAGCAGAAACGCCATCTAAACTGCAAACACTGGCCATAATGATGACAGACGAATGTATGAAGCAAGGCTTACCATTGAATGCGAAAAAAAAAGGAAGGATAACGGTATTTGAAAGAGAAGAAACCAGAACCAATGTAAGGATTACGGTTGATGATGAAGTGTTGAAACAAGTGGATGAGATTGTATATCTTGGATGCGCTTTCAGCAGGGATGGAAAGTATACCGCAGATGTGGAAAGACGAGTGAGTGCTGGGAATAGTATGAATGGAGCGTTGAGAAAACTTCTTGGCAGTAAAAACTTAAGCCAGAAGGCATAGCTCGCTACACGCAATGCTTACTTATAACGCTTACTTATGGAAGCGAGAGCTGGGTATGGCAGAGAGAGCATGAAAGTAGGATTAACGCGGTCGAAATGCGAGTGTTACGCAAAATTTGTAGCGTAACGCTTGTAGACCGCATTTGCAATGACGATCTCAGAAACAGAGTTGATAAAAGCATATTGTTCTAACGATTAACGTCTACAACGCCTGTGGATGCCTCGTGGAGAGGCGAAACATGTCGCAGCGACGACCAGGCCAGTCGTGGCAGTGACGGTGGTGGGGGCATGCGGTTTCTTTTCCAGATGGCGGACGACTGCAGCAGCCGGCATGTTGCATCTACTAACGGTAGTAGGTATGTGCCACCCGTGCTAGGCCACATGAACTAATTGGTGGCGGAAGCACACAAAGAAGGTTAGATCAAATTGCAGGTAAAATTAATTTCAAAAAGAATATTTTGAAATGAATGTGCTGAATGGGCTAAGACCCTTGCCCTTAACCTCTAGGGTAAAAAGGACCAATAAATAACTTATTTGAAGGGACTTTGATGTATTTTTTTTTTACTAAAGTTGCGCCAATGGAGCTGCAGGAGACCCATGAGGTTTTGTTTTGATGTTTTTCTACACAATATTTCATAAGATAGTAAACAACGTCTGTCTGATGGTAGGCAGTTGTCGTGGGCTGTGAACACTTGCAATATTAGGGTTGTACTCTCGTATGTAGCCGACAGTAAAACCTCCAGTAAACCTCTTCACGCCTTTTTTAAAGAACCTCACGTACTGTACTCCCCTTTTTTTTTTGTGATGCGGGGAAAAATGCGTTACGCACACCACCGGTGGCCTCCGGTGGTAGTGTGGGACTCCCCGTCGGCTGTCCGACGGTATACCCACTAAACGACCCCGCGAAATGCCATCGGCCGCGTTGGTGTGGTGCCCCGGATCTGTCAGCAACAGGGCATACGTACTGTACTCCCCTGGGAAAACGTCGATAGGGTGTTCATTCCACAATTTAAGAGTTCTCTGATGTACTCGGATTTCTCAATATGCGATGAAGTGAAAATGAATTACCAGTCGCGGTGCGATTATAAACGACGCTGTTGCCAGAATATCGAACAACTCCCCGGAACACGATCCATTTTACAATTGGTAGAACACAGTAAGGGAGACAAAAAGGATTACCGTGATCTTAGGATCATCAACAATTCTCAGTTGGTGTTTGCACCAAAACACAAGGTCCTGCTGCTCTGTTGTTATGATCTACATATATCGTTCTCTTTCGTCACTACATGGGTGAACAGTACACACTAGTAAATAACAGCAAGCTGTGTAGGCAGAGCTGATATTATTTAAATTTAAAAAATATTTAAATATTTTATTTTTAATTTTTAAAAAATATATGGAACCCTGTACGACATCTAGCGACGAGTGCTGTTACTTTTTCTGTTGATGGGAGTGCAGTGCAGACTCTGCACTGCAGAGTGGCCGGCCATACGTTTTCCCATATGTTTTTTTTTTCTAATTGGAACGATTTTGGACCGTTCTTCCTCACCAACGAACATTTAAATTTCAAATTAAAGGATACAAAACTACAATATGTTAGCTATTAGTGTGTCGATTTTGAAGTTTCTCACTATTACCGTCTAAACGCTAGCTGGATGACATCAGTCTACCCCAAACGGCAATTTTGAGGGTAATGTGGCTCCGCTGGCTATCGCAGCTCTGCCAAATATATGTTGTATTTAAAAAAAAAACTATACTTACTTATTTAAATACATCGTACATTGTATACTGTTAGGTGCACTATATTATTAAACAGGAGGATACAATTTGTTAACTCGAAAAAGTGATTGATAACATTACAGACAGTTTTTTTATAAGAGTAGACAGCGAGGGGGTTGTAATTATTCAGATGAATAAGTATTTTATTTGGATAGGTTGAATTATTTCGAATAAATCTCACCATAGAAAATTAAATATTATTAAATTGTGTACTCATTCATTCATTTGTCCCCGTCACTGCCTTTTTTTCGCTCAAAAGTGGTAACACAGTAAATGTCATTTTAGTGAATCGAATTAAAACTCTAACGGACTTCTTCCCGCGCTTTGGACGAGTGACACTGTTCTTATACTTGAAATTTTTACAATTCAGTAGAAAATTAGTTTTATGTGACAATTTTGATAGTATTTTGTAACATAAGTGCTAGTGAAATTATACAGTAATGAAAAACTCAAATATAACACGTTTATGCACTTTTTGGAAGACGTGAATAAGTTCATTACGAAAGCCTTGTAAAAATCACTATCGTTTTACGGGTGGTATTTAAACTGGGTTGATTGGGTCTAGGTACCCTTCCCAAGTATTTTTCAGCACAGTTCCTGAAGCTGGAACATAGAATTAAGATTTTTAAATGGTTCTAAACTGATGACTTGGCTGTATGGGCTAGATCCCTTTGCCTTTCCCCTCGGGGATAAAAAGAACCAAAAAAAAAAATTAAAACTCTAACTATAGGTAGACATATTCGTCAACAACGTCGAGCTTATTGCTTCCAACCGTGCCCGGCATACGTATAACATGGACATTTGATATGATCTTAGTATTGTCCGTGTTCATCTTGAGACCTACCTGATTGGAAACACTATTGAGGTCATTGAGCATAGCACTGCGATCCTCCAGCGATCCCCATGACAACTATATCATCGGCAAATCGAAGGTGAGTGATGTATTCGCCTTTAATTTTTGTACCGTATCCTTTCCAGTACAAAAGTTTGCAATGTAACGATACTTCATGGCGTAGAAAACACTCAAGAGTTCAACCCGCACTTTTTTTTTATATCAGGAACACCAAAACAACGATGTTATACAGCCGGGTGTCGAATCCCATGAAGACGAGCATGATGGGGAAGGGGCCGCTCTCCATAGATCTATTCCTGTACGGAGATTAAAATTTTAACGCTCCGATCCCGGAACTTACGACACGAATGTATTATCAGGTTTTGAGATGCTTTTTACAACGCTCTTTTGATATTTACGACGGATCGGGGCCAATTGTTATGATGCAATTTCTGAAGTTTCCTTGATGTTACTAAAGCAATGCCGTAGTAGCGTATTCTTGATGCTAACTCCTATAACAATCCAATTTCGTTGTCGAAGTTATTTGGCATTTCCAACTATAGTTGGCATGGGATTGGATCTCATTAATTTAATAGTGTCAATTATATGTATAATATACAAGGGCAAAACCAAACCAATTTGGAGATACTGCTGCGATTTTAGATTGGTTTCAAGAGTAACTTTTTATTTTGCTGTTTTCGCTTCGATATACCGCAAGCACATAACAAACTTAAAAAATGATAATGATGCCCAACAAAAACATAACGGTAAAAAAATCGGCCAAGTGCGAGTCGGACTCGCGCACGAAGGGTTCCGTACCATTATCTATAAAAACGGCAAAAAAAACACGTTTGTTGTATGGGAGCCCCCCTTAAATATTTGTTTTATTTTAATTTAATTATTTATTCTTAAAGTAAATATATAACTAAATATTCTGTGAATATTTCAAGCGTCTACCTGTTGCCGTTATCAATATCCAGCAAAAATGAGCAAAAAAATCACGTTTGTTGTATGGGAGCCCCCTTAAATATTTATTTTATTCTATTTTTTAGTATTTGTTGTTATAGCGGCAACAGAAATACATCATCTGTGAAAATTTCAACTGTCTAACTATCACGGTTTACGAGATACAGCCTGGTGACAGACGGACGGACGGACGGACGGACAGCGGAGCCTCAGTAATAGGGTTCCGTTTTACCATTTGGGTACGGAACCCTAAAAATGAGTTCGGTAGGTCAAACGGAATCCTATTACTAAAGTTTCGTTGTTTGTCCGTTTGGCTGACCGTTTGTCTGTCACAGGGCTGTCTGTCCGTTCATCCTGTAAACTGTAATAGGTATAATACAGACTTAAAATTTTCTCAGTGCGTATTATGGCCGCTATAACAGATTATAAAAATAAAAAAGGGTAAAAATTTAAGGGTCATCAGACTCGCCATATAAGAAACCAGTTTTTCGATGTTTCTTGAATACGGTGGTACGGAATCCTTACTGCTTTCATGTTCTACCCAGAAGCTTTTTTTCTTTAAGCTATTTAGTAGATTAGAATAGACAAAATATAGACTATGGATATAAGCATTTTCCTCGCAAAATTCCATCAAAATTTGTTACGTTTCAAGCTCCTCCGGGCTTACAAAAGGCATGTTAAGTCCGTCTGTCCCGATTGTCTATAGATACAATTGTTAAGTGAAGCCAAAGACGAAGTACCCGAAGGGAGACCCGTATCTCAGTAGGGAGTAGGATGAAAATGGATCGAGGATAGATTACGTCCATTTTGATAAACGATGTGTAAGAAAGCGAAAAGATGAGTTCGCGTCTTCACGTTGGATAGTGAGAAAATGTTTTAATCTATCTATTTAGACTGCATGCACTTTACGTAAGTGAGCATTACAATTATAATAGCGTGAGTTGCTCACTAATATCTAAAAAAAAGTGAGCCACTCAAACCATTCATCGATCACACTCCCACCGGTCATCGAGAGCGATCATAGCGCAGTGGATAATGGACCTAACCTATTCCTATCAAAAAGCACATTAAAAATACTCTCTGTAGGGCTAATTATAGAATTGATGAATATGCAACTGACAAAGATGTCTGAAAATAATTCAGCACAGACTACCTGTCCTTAATAATTATTAATTTTACCGTTTGATATCATTATTGTACCAATATGCTTATGTATTTTTTTTAAAGAGACAATTTTAAGAGTGATCTATATTGGCAAGTTTCTTCTTCGCCAATGGTCATTTTCGAAATGCTAGTATATTTAAAAAAGGTAAGACGTGTCTAAGTGCCCGCGAGGGTCAAATAAAGAATTTTTATCTTTATCATTTTATCTTATTATCCGCTGGACCAGGAATTGGTTGGAATCCTGGTACGAGCATGCACCACTAAATTCGAGTTTTCGTATTTATGTACATATTTGTAATTGTCAGGATCGGCGATGAAGGAAAACATCGTAAGGAAACTCTGATGTCCAAGTAATTATATTTCAAAAGACCTTGTGCCTTGGCCCAAAGAATGTCTGATTTTGCCTTTGGGTTATGGAGCTCTGACAGCAAACGCTCTATGCAAATATATCTTCGTCAACTCCTTAAGCTTAAGTAGCGGATCCCGTCAATCCTAGTGGATTAGGAAAGAGGATAACGCTTTGCTTGCACTCTGGTAATTAAGAAGGCTCTGTCGATGCAAAGGTAGGCCACATCACAGCGCCCGGGGCAGAATGCTGGTTTTCAGTTACAGGAGTTAAGTAGGTGAACGTGTGCAGAGTGAATGTAATATTTATTGTTGTTTCTAAATCTTCTTATATATAAAAATGCAAGTGTATATGTATGTTATGTGTAAACTCGAAAACGGCTAGACCGATTTTGATGAAATTTTCAAGTAATCCTATGAAGTTTGGTAGTATTTTATCTATGTTCCATGTATATAGTTAAAGTATGTATGTGTGTAAAGTAGTAAAAATACAATAAACAATTTTAATATGTATATATATAATTATTCGATGTATCTATATATTTTATATACAACGACAACGATATAAATTCTTCATTTGCCATTGGACCCTCGTGGGTACTTAGACACGTCTTACATTAAAAAAAATAAGCATCTCTTATTGTATTTTATTAATTTCTCATTATTTTTTGAATTCCCTATGGACTCCAAAACGTCTGGACCGATTATGAAATTTTTGGGCAATCTTCAGATTAGCCCAGATGGTAATCCTGTGATCACTCGTACGAAATTACCCGTACGAAGCCGGGGCGGGTCGCTAGTTGCTTATAATACTCAAACGTGCAATAGTCGGTCTAGTTTCGGTGAATGTTCTACCTAATTTCAAGGCAATGAGATGAGTAAGGGTTGATGTGGTAGTGGTATGTATACATAAAAATACGTATTAAATGCCATATATACACATTATATACCAACATAATAATAATAATATTTATTTCTTCTCACACAACTTACAATAATTTTACAAAAGATGGATATTTTATCTAATATGGAAAAATAATTCAAATTGAAAAACATTTAAAATATACTTAACCAAAATAAGCAACAACAATATTCTTTGAATTAATCTGTGAGAAGCTGGCGCCGGAAGTAGGCTTTGAGAAGCCTGTATTACAGGTCGCCAGGCTCCCACCTGGAGTAACATAAACATATCATATACAATTTTCTAGGATACCACCAACATTATCAGAACACAATTTAAATTATGTATATTCGTTGAGACGTTTCTGAAGACGTGGTCAATATACATACACATAAAAATACAGAACCTTCTATTTTTTGGAGTCAATCATATATCATTGCACAGTAAAGTATAGGTAAGGTAACAGCGAACATTAGAAGAATGAATCAAAGCATATATCGTGACATCACTACAATACAGCATTATCTATGAACGCTATGGACGGACATAGGGTTACCGCAATGGCGGCTGTCGACCGAAATAGCGAGATCGATCGACAGACCGAGCCCAATCAATTTTTCACAACACTGCCTCCGGGTAACGATCCAAAAAATTCACTGCGCCACTGTTCCTTCTCAAAATGGGTACTAATTTTATTTAATAATGCTCGTTTCACGTCCCAGCAGACGACTTAAACTTATTGTAAAGACCTTTGTCTCCCTTAAGCAACATTTTAGCGGTTCAACAATTTTCACTGTGGGTATATAATGAAGTTTCATTTCTCACGACAGTTACAAAAAAGAGTGTAATGTTTTCAGAGTGCGTGTACGTTTGTATGTTCGTTTATTCACTGTATGAACACTAAATGCTTCAGAGGTATCGTTAGAATACTTACGTCATCCCGGGTAAAATAGGTTATGCGAAGTCATGATAAAAACAATATGGCTGATTGTGTACATACAAATAAAGTCAAAGTATACGTTTGTAATGTAAAAGTGACAGCTTTGAACTAAATCCATTTAAAAGTGTACACTACCTAAAACCAACAACCAATTTCTAGATTTTTGTCTGTCTGTTCGGGATTTTCAATGTTATAGGAGTAACTTTTGTTTAAGATAAATAATTATGTTTCTGCAGGAAAAATATAACCCATAAAATTGTGTACAAATTTCTATTCCACACGGATGAAGTTGCGAGGAATCGCTAGTTGTGAATAAAATGTAGTTGTTTAAAAGATTTATATGGTATAGTGGGTGGATGCCGGCCGATGCTAGTTGGCATGAACTAATCAGTGGCGGAAGCACACAAAGCAGGTTAGATCAAATTACATGTAACTTTGACTTTGGCAAAAAAACGTCTGAATCTATTAACTAAAATTTTTTATTTGAAACAGCCTGTAGGTACTCTGTAGTTTTTTTTTTCACAACTGCACCGGCCTGCTGGCGCGGCGGGTTCTCACGTCATCAGTCCATGACTAAAATAAAATGCAGTCTCAATTTTCCGATGCCGCGCCCCTGACACATTGGCGGATTTTTCACGATACAGTGCACAAACAAGCATTGAGCTGTGAAAATGTCCAGTTTTTTAATACAACGTTGCGAGCCCAACAGGCATACGGCCCACCTGATGCAGAATATTTGGAACTACAAGAATTGTTCGCGAGTTGCGGGAACTTACTGGTAACCGACCTCACTCGCAGAAACACAACCACCTTTCATATTTTAAGGGATGTAAAAATTTACGGAATGGACATCCTGCTTAGGTTGTCTAAAGGTTCCACCATGGAGTTCTTGAAAAAAGGCAAAATATTGCAGGGTCGGCAACGCAGGAATAACGCCCCAGGTGTTGCACGGGTCCATCGCGACCACAAGCCAATAAATCATTTGTCTGCGCATGAAGGCACTCCACGCTTACGAAAACGTTGTGTTTTAGCGCCTAAATATCTCAGCGATTCGAGCCTACTGACCAATGGGAGAATATTTTAACCAATAAGCCGATAAGTGACGCGATGTTAATCCCCGAACTAGCCAATAAGAGCAACGCATTCTACTTTACCCGCCGACCCGTAGCAGTGAATTGAGTTACTACGTAATATCGGTCTCGTATAGGTAAGCCGAACGCTTGTCTTCGCCTTTTTTTATACAATTAGACTGGCAAACCAGCTTGCAGCCCGCATTAAATGGTAAGCGGTCACCGCATATACCGCCTATTGACGCTCGCAACACCACGGGGATGTCGCTCGCGCGCTGCCAATCTTGTGACCTAAAGATGTTTCGTCGCAGTACCCAGTAATTTCTCTGCCATATCTCACCCTACAAACCGGACCACAGCTATATAAATATATCTGCTTGGCGGTAGAAATAGGTGAGACAGAGGTACCCACGCAGACGACTTTTGTACACAGTCTCCCTCTGGTGAACCTTAGTGGCAAAAAAGTAATAAAGAATTGATCGAAAATAAAACTCTACCATACAATTTGCATATAAACGTAATTGTTCAAAGCCATGTCTGTACGTAAACTCAATCGTTTTCAATTAAAATGTACAGGTAGAATACAATTCTTTATCTGTCGTAGAATTCCTTTCGCAATAAAGCAAGTCAAATCCAAGTTGCCTTCCGGAGAATTACGTAAAGTCTCCGAGAAGAACCACGTCATTAGACGTCACGGCAGGAACGAGGAATTATAATGAAAAGCTCGCTTAGAGCATAACGCTTGTTACGACAACTCGTTTGCTCCCTAATTTGATGCATTTATGTTGTATATCAGAGTTTGTTTAATAAAATTTTAAATATAACATGGTAGCGATCGGTTTTCAGCCTACCCCGCAAGGGTCTTGGCGTGTAGATGTTAATGGATGTGCGGGTAGGCAGAGAGAAACGAGCGCCACGAGACTTGATCTTTACACACCTCACTCGCTTCTTTAACATTCATTGGTGTTCTAATACACGCTCGCCGGTTTCTAAGGCTCTTTTTACATTGTTTTTCGAATACAACGTCGGAAGGCATACTAGCATACGGCCCACCTGATGTTGTAAACTGGTTACCGTTGCCTATAAGCGCTTTCAACAACATTAAGTATCACTCGCGCGATACCACATCTGCTGTTAATACAGCAACTGGTGAACTCACTCATACGCAGGAACACAACAGCAGGAGTTGTTACTTGACTGCGATTTTCCGTGAGATAAACGCACTTACCCAGACGGGTTGCTTTAATGCGCCCTACCTCTGTTTAATGCACATAAATATTTGTTTGAATCGAACCTACGAGCGTTGGTGTCAAAGTAGCGTTACCAACCACTGAGCCGCTGAGCTCGTCTACAATATATCTTAAAACATACTGAACAATAGAGATGTATCTAAACTAAACTGTGCCACAGTAACGATGCCGCGCGTCATTACAGACTTAAAACTGTTCCACAAATAAACAAAACGTATCCGAATAATGAAACACATAAAAATTCCTCATATCCGTTACTTCCTGTGAGCTTGTAGCGCATGGGGTATTCTACATTACGCATTCACAACAAATTACAACCCCAAGTCGTCAGGGATATGGTAGAAATTCGATTAATCATTGACAAGTTAATGATTCGGTTCACACTGTATCTGTCATGCGTGCGCCCGTAAAAACGAGAGTGTGTGTATTCTAAATTTAAATAATCTTATACTGAATATAGAAAACTGGGAAATTATTTCGTGATTTTAGAGCGTCTTCACTTCTTCTTCTTACAAAATTCTATAGACTAGCGTCACATCACTAGCAGGCTGGAAGCATTACATTTGGCAGATCGATGTCGATAATTATTTCGTATATATGAAATTCGGCTATGATCTTCTTACATTACTTATGGAAGCGAGAGCTGGGTATGGTAGTGAGAGCATGAAAGTAGGATAAACGCGGTTGAAATGCGAGCGTTGCACAAAATCTGTGGTGTAACGTTTGCAGACCGTATCCGCAATGATGAGGTTAGAAGCAGAGTTGGTCTGAAAGAGAGCGTCGGTGTTAAAATAAGAAGAGGCATGCTCCGTTGGTTCGGACGTGTAGAAAGAATGCAGGATGAAAGAATGACGAAGCAGGATACAATGCAAAAGTGGAAGGATGTAGGAGCCGAGGAAGGCCAAGACTTACCTATGATCAAATTGGTCGTGTACTATCAGAAGGTGATGTCAGGAGCCCTAGAAACCGGCGAGCGTGCATGAAAAGAGCAATGAATGTTAAAGAAGCGAGTGAGGTATGTAAGGATCGAGTCGCGTGGCGCTCGGTTCTCTCTGCCTACCCCGTAAGGGATTTGGCGTGAAGTTATAGATAGATAGATAGATCTTCTTACATAATTCTATAGACTATCGTCTCATCATCACTAGAAAAAATGCGATTTGTAGATGGTTATCGATAATTAATTTGCGTGTGAAATTCGTCCATGATCTTCTTTCTTACATAATTCTATAGACTAGCGTCACTACACTAGTAAGCAGGCTGCAAGAAATACATTTGGTAAATTGATATCGATAACTAATTCGTTCGGCCATGATGCCATGGCCATTTTTCTTCTTACATAATACTATAGACCAGTGTCACATCACTGGCAGGCTGGAAAAATTACATTTTGTATTTCGACGTCGTTTAATTTTCTTTTATACCACTAAGGTGGCAAACAAGCGTACGGCCTGCCTGATGGTAGGCAGTTACCGTAACCTATGGACAATTGCAACACCAGGGGTGTCACTCTTGCGTTGCCGACCCTAGCGTCACTTTACTAGCAAACTGGAAGCACAAAAAAACTTGTCCAGATTCGATGCCGCTTTCCCGCTTTGTGTGTTTGTTGTAATTCATTAGATTTGACGGGGTCCGCTGCCTAAACCTAAGGATTTGGCGAAGATACGAATTTTAATACAGAGCGACTGTCATCGGAGTTCTACAACCCAGAGGAAAGTCCAGACCTTGGATTATGTTACACGTCTATCGAAATATATTGTCTTGGACTTGGCTTTGTTTCCTCGCAATGTTTTCCTATACAGCACACCGAGGTTCGATCCGAGGGACTAGTTGGTTAATTAGACCGGTTTTTTATCCACTAGGCTATCAAAGCTCAGGTAAATAATATACTACTAGTAAATAACAGCAAGCTGTGTAGGCAGAGCTGATATTTTTTAAATTTAAAAAATATTTAAATGTTTTATTTTTAATTTTTTTAAAATATATGGAACCCTGTACGACATCTAGCGACGAGTGCTGTTACTTTTTCTGTTGATGGAAGTGCAGTGCAGACTCTGCACTGCAGAGTGGCCGGCCATACGTTTTCACATATGTTTTTTTTTCTAATTGGAACGATTTTGGACCGTTCTTCCTCACCAACGAACATTTAAATTTCAAATTAAAGGATACAAAACTACAATATGTTAGCTATTAGTGTGTCGATTTTGGAGTTTCTCACTATTACCGTCTAAACGCTAGCTGGATGACATCAGTCTACCCCAAACGGCAATTTTGAGGGTAATGTGGCTCCGCTGGCGATCGCAGCTTTGCCAATTATGTAAAGCAGTAGAGTTTGTTTGTTTATTTGTTTGAACTTGCAAATGTCAAGAACTACCAATCAGATTAAAAAAAAACTTTTTGCATTTGATAGCTCATTTCTTGAGGAAGGTAATATTTCAACATCACGATACAACTCTTAGAAGTCGAAGAATAAGAAAAAAAGTAGAAAAAGAGGTTCAGGTCATACGCGCACACGAAGGTGCAGCCAGTCGAAACAGATAAGAGAGGTAGGGCGCATCAAAGCAGCCCATCTGGGGAAGTACCTCCACCTCACAGAAAACCGCAGCCAAATAACAACTCCCTAGAGGGTTGTTGTGTTCCTGCGTGTGAGTGAGGTCACCAGTAAGCTCCCAAGGAGTTGCTATGGAAGCAGCAGAGGAGGCATCGCGCGAGTGATACTTAAAGTATTACCAGCGTTCGGTAACCGCTTTACATCGGGTGGACTGTATGCTTGTACGCCTTCCGACGTTGTATATATAAAATACTAGCGGACCCGACAGACGTTGTCCTGTCCCATAATATAAAATTTCCCAGAATCCGACTGCAGTGCCACCTATTGGATCCAATTGTGAATCTAAACCATTCTCGAATCCCCTTGAACACACACAAAAAATTTCATCAAAATCGGTCCAGTCGTTTAGGAGGAGTTGTTCAGTCACATACACACGTACAGTAGAATTATATATATAATATAGATATATACCAATTCGTCCTTGAGATATCGTAATAAAAGTATCATATAAAATGTATGAGAAATGGAATTTACTTTATATATTTTTTTTCATATTTTAATACTTTTTATCCTATTCCGGACGAAGACAAATCCAAAGACACAAAAATCATAAAAATCGGTCCAGCCGTTCTTTAGTTATAAATGGTGTAACTAACACGACTTTCTTTTATATATATAGATATGAAGACTTATCTGTACATAGCCTTCGTTCCAGTATTAGTTTTGATATATGTATACATTTTTCATGAGTCGTGTGCGATTACATCGTTTGAAAGGTCACAGGAGCAATAAACCCTTTGTCTCTCGTGTCCTCGATACCATGTAACTGATAATACACGCGCACTGGTACCCATGTGTATGTGTACTCATGGAGGAAATGTTCTATGGAGCACCAATGACACCGATATTACGCAGTAACTCAACTCACCGCACTGGTCGGGTGGAAAGTAGAACGCTCAGTTCTTATTGACAACGTCGCGGCACTAAAGAAAAAGATAAAAAATCGTTATTTGCCATTGGGCCCTCGCGGGCAATTAGACACGTCTTGCATTTTTTTTTAATATAATCTATTATATTTTATTCAATTTTGTTACAGTACTTTTTTTTTATACAACGTCGGGAGCCATTCAAGCATACGGCCCACGTGATGTAAAGCAGTTACCGTAGCTTATTAACGCTTGTTATATACGAGTATTAAGAATCACTCGCGCGATGCCTCCTCTGCTGCTTACATAGCAACTCCTTAGGAGCTTACTGGTGACCTCACTCACACACAGGTACACAACAACCCTCTAGGGAGCTGTTATTTGGCTGCGGTTTTCTGTGAGGTGGAAGTACTTCCACAGACGGGCTGCTTTGATGCGCCCTACCTCTCTTTAAACGTCCAGACCAAGATAAACAGACATGTTTATGCACACAAATGTCTGCCTTGTGTGGGAATCGAACCCACGAGCGTTGGTGTCAAAGTCGCGTCATTCACGACTGAGCCACCGAACTCGTCACTACTACTTACTATAATATTTTATTTTTAATTTTTTAATTTTTTTAAAATATATGGAACCCTGTACGACATCTAGCGACGAGTGCTGTTACTTTTTCTGTTGATGGGAGTGCAGTGCAGACTCTGCACTGCAGAGTGGCCGGCCATACGTTTTCCCATATGTTTTTTTTTTCTAATTGGAACGATTTTGGACCGTTCTTCCTCACCAACGAACATTTAAATTTCAAATTAAAGGATACAAAACTACAATATGTTAGCTATTAGTGTGTCGATTTTGGAGTTTCTTACTATTACTGTCTAAACGCTAGCTGGATGACATCAGTCTACCCCAAACGACAATTTTGAGGGTAATGTGGCTCCGCTGGCTATCGCAGCTCTGCCAAATACTATTTTGCCGTAAGAAACTTGCCAATGCCTCTTATCAAATTGCCAACCTTTCACAACCCAGAAGAAAAATCAAACCTGTCTTGGGTTAAGTTACATGTCTTTAGAAGTATAACTCCTTGGTCGCACGGCTTTCTTCGCGTTGTTTTCCTTCACTGCGGAGCAAGTCATAATTTCGAATATCATAAATCCGAATACACTGACTTAATGGTGCATACCAGGATTCTGTTACTACTTTTAATTTTGTATCTGCTAGCACTTATCGGTTTATTGGTTAAAATATTCTCCCATCGGTCAGCGGGTTCGAAACGGTGAGATATTTATGAACCAAACACAGCGTTTTCGCGAGCGCGGGATGCCTTCATGCGCAGTTAATTAGTTTATTGGTTCGCGATTATAGTATATTGTTTTCAGTTACGAGCCGAGACGAGCTCGGTGGCTCAGTCGTGAATGACGCGACTTGACACCAACGCTCGTGGATTCGGTTCCCACACAAGGCAGGCATTTGCGTGCATGAACATGTCTGTTTGTCTTGGTCTGAATGTTTTAATAGAGGTAGGGCGCGTCAAAGCAGCCCGTCCGGGGAAGTACCTCCACCTCACAGAAAACCGCAGCCAAATAACAACTCCCTAGAGGGCTGTTGTGTTTCTGCGTGTGAGTGAGGTCAACAGTAAGATCCCAAGGAATTGCTGTGTAAGCATAAGAGGAGGCATCGCGCGAGTGATAATTAATATATCGCAAGCGTTAATAGGCTACGGTACCCGCTTTACATCAGGTGGGCCGTATGCTTGTATACCTCCCGACGTAGTATAAAAAAAATGTTTCTATTGAGAGATTATATCAATCGGCATATTGTTCTGTTTGTTAGTCCATCAGTGTTGTCATTAAGAGGGCGTACAAAACTAAGTGGCGCCCTCATTTCATTTTTATTAATAACGCTGAATTTATGACCAATTCCAAAAAAACGCATAATACAGGCACTGTAGAACCATATTTACGTTTTTTTTAAAACATATCTTGTATCCTAGAAGCCGAGGAAAAACAAAGAAAGTAATAAAAACCATTTCAAAGCAAGCAAGGCGTGATTAGTAATGAGATGTCTATATCTATCTATAACTTCACTCCAAATCCATTGCGGGGTAGGCAGAGATAACCGGGCGCCACATGACTCGATCCTTAAAAACCTCACTCGCTTCTTTAACATTCATTGCTCTTTTCATGTACGCTCGCCGGTTTCTAAGGCTCCTGACATCATCTTTTGATAAAACACGATCAATTTGGTCACGGTAGGTAAGTCTTGGCTTTACTTTCGCATTGAATATGTGTTTAGTAATTCATTCTTTCTACATGTCCGAACCAACGGAGCATGTCTCTTCTTATTTTAACACCGACCTTCTCTTTCAGACCAACTTTGTTTCTAACAAGCGTTACACCACAAATTTTGCGCAACGCTCACATCTCGATCGCGTTTCTGCTACTTATGCACTCTCTATAACGAGTCCGTCTCCTTCAATACGCAAAAATCCTGGATATCCTTTGTTGAATACACAAAATACTCCCAAAGAGAACCATCACTGAAAGGTATTTATTACCTTCAAAACAAACAGTTTTATGTCCAAAAAGGAAGCAGGCGCGTGTGTTGACGACTATATATTGACATTCAGAGCACAAGCCGGCCGTAAAATATTTAGAATACATAATGATACCCTCCCACTAGCGGGACTATGGAGATATGAATAAATAAATACGCTGACGTAGTCACCCTGGGGAGGTAGACCCAGGTAACGAACGCTGACGAGCTCGGCGGCGCAGTGGTGAAACGCGATGTTACGCTACTTTGATACCAACGCTGGAGAGTTCGATTCCAACACAGGGCTAACATTTGTGTGCATCTCTGTTTATCTTAGTCTGGGTATTTTTAAGAGGGCGCATCAAAGCAGCCCATTTGTCACCTGGCACCAATAACAACTCTCTGGGGGTTCTCGTGTTCCTGTATGTGATTGAGGTCCCCAGTATCAGTAATATCGCGTCAGTGATACTTCATGTATTACAAGCGTTCATAGGCTACTGTAATCGCTTTACATTAGGTGGGTCGTATGATTGTATGCTTCCGAGGTTGTATAAAAAAAATCGGCCAAGTGCGAGTCGGACTCGCGCACGAAGGGTTCCGTACCATTATCTACAAAAACGGCAAAAAAAATCACGTTTGTTGTATGGGAGCCCCCTTAAATATTTATTTTATTCTATTTTTTAGTATTTGTTGTTATAGCGGCAAAAGAAATACATCATCTGTGAAAATTTCAACTCTCTAACTATCACGGTTCATGAGATACAGCCTGGTGACAGACGGACGGACGGACGGACGGACGGACGGACGGACAGCGGAGCCTCCGTAATAGGGTTCCGTTTTACCCTTTGGTACGGAACCCTAAAAACGATAAACAATGTATGAGAATGAATTACTAAACATATAAATTAAGATAACAATAATAGTGGAAAACAGTATGTATACACACCAATATCATCATTAAAAAAAATATGTCAATTATCCAAATAAGTTAACCTTTACAATGGACAGTTCCAAATAAAGTTTGTAAATTAAAAAAATATATTATAATAAATAAGAGAATTTAATTAATAAGACATAGTAAGATTATGTTTAAAAAACATAAGACGTGTCCAAGTGCCCATGAGGGCCCAATGGCAAGTGAGTGAGGTTTATAAGGAGTCATGTGACGCTCGGTTCCCTCTGCCTACCCCGCCGCAAGGGATTTGGCATGAAGTTATATCGGTTTCATAGGTTACTTGCCTCATGCATACATATTCCTGACGTAAAATGTTTACTTCCCATACCAATATTAACATACGTTTACGTTAAAAAAAATCTAAGCGATTCTTACAATTGAACAACTCTTTCTACATATAAATTATATGTTTTCACAATAAAATTCTCACGTGGCCCAACGCCATACATACATAACAATAAAAAGTAAATAAAGATGAAATAATATAGTAATAACACTATTTTCATTGTTCGGAATTGCTTCTTTCGGCAAGAATGAACTGAATGCCAACGTAACTCCGTTCACACTCATTCACACTGTCAACTGACCCGTGACGGGTTACGTTCTATCGCCATTATGTTTTTTATTTCGTGGAGTAATGACTTCATAATGTAACGCCACAAAGGGAAACACTTTCCTAAATATTAAACATACTTGAATGGGATTTTTTACGCGAATATACAAGGAGACTTGTTTCTAATATTAATTTATTATGTATGAGTATATTTATTTTATCATAGCTTGTCAGCGCCTGAACAGATATAGATGTATATCACATCTTATTTAGCAGAGGATATAAGCTACAAAGTCTTAAAATGTCTATCTATCTATAACTTCACGCCAAATCTCTTGTGGGATAGGCAGAGAGAACCGAGCGCCACGTGACTCGATCCTTACATATCTCACTCGCTTCTTTAACATTCATTACTCTTCTCATGCACGCTCGCCTTTTTCTAGGGCTCCTGACATCACCTTCTGATAGAACACGACCAATTTGGTCACGGTAGGTAAGTCTTGGCCTTCCTCTACAGTTTGAAATTGGTACCTTGAAACGAAATTAGATACCTAATAGACTTATTTTACTTTATACCCTGCTTCTAAAAGAGTGTATAGCGTTTTTTCATAGTTGATGTACACTACCCACCTGTGTTACTGAAGTTACCGTAGCCTATGAAAGCTTGAAATACAATCAAGCATCACTCGTGCGGTGACACCTCAGCTGCTAACACAACAATTCCTTAAGAGCTTACTGGTGACCTCACTCACACGCAGAAATACAATAACGCTCCAGGCAGTTGTTATTTGGCTGCGGTTTTCAATGAGGTGGATGTACTTCTCCAGACGGACACGTTCGACGCGCCCTACTCTCTAAAAAACACCCAGAACGAGAAAAAACGACATGTTCATCCACACAAATGTTTTGTGCTGTGCGGGGAACGAACCTACGAGCCTTAGCGCTTAAGTAGCAATGTTATCCACTTCACTACCGAGCGTGTCAAGAAGCTCTCTCCTATTGAATCACATAGATATGCAATAATAAACTTTAAGCACATAACAGCTAATTTTAAGATGACTTGATCCTGATCAAAACAGAACGAGTCAGAGAAGACTATATGTGTGCTCATTTTATACGTCAGAAAGCAAACAAATAAAGTGATTGCCACAACATATATGTATATCTTCTCGCCAGGTCCCTTGCGGGGTAGGCAGAGAGAACCGAGCGCCATAAGACGCGGTTCTTACACACTTCACTCGCTTCTCTAACATTCATAGCTCGTTTCATGCACGCTCGCCGGTTCCTAGGGCTCCTGACATCACCTTCTGATAAAACACGACCAATTTAGTCATGATATGTTAGTCTTGGTCTTCCTCGGCTCCTACATCCTTCCACTTTCGCATTGTATATCTGTTTCCTCATTCTTTTATCCTGCATTCTTTCTACATGTCCGAACCAAAGGAGCATGCTTTTTATTATCTTAACACCGACACTCTCTTCCAAACCAACTCTCTTTCTTACGTCATCATTACGAACGCGGTCAGCAAGCGTTAGGCCATACTTTTGCGCAATGCTCTCACCTTGGCCGCATATATTCTACTTTCATCCTCTCTCTCTCTCTCTCTCTCTCTCTGCGATACCCAGCTTTGACTTCTATAAGTTAGCGTCCGGATTAGCACCGCGTTGTGTACAGCGAGCTGTGCCTGCTGGTTCAGATTTCGACTGCCTAGAAGTTTACCCAACACTCCATTTACGCACCACAGCATATAAACTTTCAGTATCAATCATCAAAATCAATTTAAGAGAGGAAGGGCGTATCAAAGTAGCGCTCTGGGGAAGTACCTCCACCTCACAGAAAACTTCAGCCTAATAACAACTCCCTAGAGGGTTGTTGTGTTCCTACGTGTGAGTGAGGTCACCACGTAAGCTCCCAAGGAGTTGCTGTGTAAGCAGCAAAGAAGGTATCGCACGAGTGATACTTAATATATCGCAAGCGCTACGGTACCCGCTTTACATCAGGTGGGCCGTATACTTGTATGCCTTCTGACGTAGATTAAAAAAAATCTGTAACTGGAAAACGAGTGAAGGCATAAAGTTATAATTATGAAGTTTACGGGGCCTACCATGTCATTTAGTAATGTCAGTCAGTACAAATTTGGGAATAGTTCAGTAGCGTATAGAGACATCATGTGTATCTTGTGCGTTACCACCGCTGCTGCTAACACAAATTCGCAGGAGTTTACTAGTAACTCACTCGCTCGCATCAACAGAACAATCCTCCAGGGTGTTGTTATTTGGCTGCGGTTATAGGTGAGATACTTCCTCTTGAAAACGTGCGAGCCGACCTGCAACCACATCGTATCGAAGTAAATACGGAACCCTAAAACCATTGGAATTTTCCTTACCGTACCTACTGAATCACAAGTTTTGCTAGAAATTGAAATAAGCATAACATTTCGCAATTGTACAAAAGAATTGTCGAGTTCTGAATGCAGTCGCACAACGAGAAGAGATGAGGCAAAGGATTCTTTGTAAAAAAAAAAAGAAAATGTATGTAAGTACGTGTTCAAATACAACTCTGCTGTACAGACCCTCTTTTGAATGAAATTGTATATACACTATATATATGTAGTTAAATAGGTTATATACCAGGGGTTCCCAAACTTTTACATTTAAATGTAAATGAAATGTAAAACTCGGCGCCTCGTAGTCGTTAGTACTCAAAAATGGTACAAGGATACTAGGCAGAAAAATTAAAACATCCGCAATATGAAGCTGAGTTTTTACATTTTTGTTGACACGCAAGAAACGTTTATAACGTAAGAAAAATAGGATACAAAATACTATGACGACTTAATCAATGTGACGTGCGTGTGAGCTTGGTAATCTCCACACATTTTTTCTAAGCGCGGGAATACCACTACTGTCATTTCTTGCTCCACATTTATTTTCGACCGATATTTGCTTTTATTACAGCTCTAGCTGAAAATACGGCCTCACATAAATAAGATGTTGCAAAAGGAATGAGAATTAAGCTTAATGCTTTTGAATTTAAAGTTGAGTATTTTGGACCGATATCCAAAACTCTACCAATTCGGAACACGTGAATGTTGCTTTTAGGCTGCTGTCGTGAGAGAGCTTGTTTGATTTCATTCGTATTGAATTGTTCATTTTGTAGGCGCGAATACCTAAATTTCGTTTGCAGGTAATGGTAAACATGAGCGTCATGCGGCGCCCCTCTATACCCTCTACAGGGCGCACCAGGGCGTCGCCCGCGGCGCACACTTTGGGAATCCCTGTTATATACAATACTTAGCCCAAAATAATTATACGCTATTAGAATCAGTCACTTGACGGTATATGTAATAGTAATAGAGCAGTGGTATAGTCTAGTCAGTCTAGTCGATAAAGAACTGGTCTATTGGCAAATAGCCCCCGGTTCGAATCCTGGCATGAAAACCACAATATTCGCGTTTTCTGATTTATGTACATAATTTGTAATTATTAATTGTATTTATCATCACTTGCTCGGCGATAAAAGAAAACATGGTCAGGAAATCCGAACGTCGAAGAAATTGTAAGAAAGATCTGCTTTCTGGCTCTGGGCCGTGGAGATGTGACGGGAGTCGCTTCATCCTACTAATATTATAAATGTGAATGTCCGTTTGTTTGTTACGCTTTCACGGGAAAACTACTCATCGAACCGATCATCATGAAACTTTGTACACATATTCTTGGAGGTATAAGAAGTAAAATAGTATACATTTTATTTAAAAAAATATTGTTTATCAATGCGATCGAAGCAGCGGGTAAAAGCTAGTGTACTATAAGTTAAATAACTAAATTAATAATAAATAAATAAATATAAATATTGTCGGACAAATTACACAGCGCCATCTAGCCCCAAAGTAAGCGAAGCTTGTGTTATGGGTACCAGACAACTGATAAACACACGTAAATACATTTTTTTTTTTTGTAAATACATACTTATCATACATAGAAAATATACAAACCAAGTCAAACAGATATGTTCATGCACACAAATGTTTGTATTGTGTGGGAATCGAACCCACGAGCGTTGGTGTCAAAGTAGTGTAACAACGCGTTTCACCACTGCGCCACCGAGCTCGTCAAAAAATTCACCGGCGTCTATACACCTTATATACTCGTCAACTGTGAACCGATTTTCATGAATATTTTTAGTGAACAGTTGATGATAGATACGACGAATATGTAATGATAAAACTAAAAAGTTGCAAAATAAAATCTTTGAAATTAAAAAATTGGTTGTCTGTACTGTCGGTTTACGGACGATACTTTTACGTGATAAAGTCATAAGAAAACATTCAACAGTTGACAAAACAGTTCACGTGTAGGTTGTGTGCTGCCGCTGTCTCTCTTCTACTCGGACGCATTGGCCGATGGAGTGGAAGAGGGATAGATGCGTCATAAGCCGAACGCTTAGGCCGATCGTGCCTCTCTATCGCTTGTTCCGCGCTCTCGCTTGCACGCTCGGCTCAGGCGGAATGTGACAATGAATCATGCTTTTTCGCGCGTGCAGCCGGCGTTCATCGATTTTTAAGACGTTATCACGTCAAAAGTGGAACCGCTTTCATTGAAGTCGCACTCTATTTACATGGTTGCTGTATACGTGGTGGTATCGGTGTCAATGAAGTCGGTTCCACTTTTTATTTAACAAGTTTTTGACACACAAAGGTCAAACATTTGCGTGCACGAACATAATCTATTTGTCTTCGTCTGGAAGTTGTTAAGGGAGGTAGCTCAACAACCCTGTGTATGGGGAAGTGCATTCAGCACCCGAAAAATTAAGTCGGCTTAACTGTTTACTTAAAAGTTTTCAATTCAAGATATTAGTTTGTATTCGATTCTATAATACAGTAACAGTTAAATTCCTGGCACTATGTGTCTTCAAACACAAAAACATTAATGGATGTGTAACTGACAAATGTCGCGAAATGATATAGTAGTAGGTACAGGCAATCATATATCCTAAATTCTACCACTGGTCATCATTATCATTATATCAATATGCTGATATGAATTTATTATAACTTACAGACGATTTATGATGACCTATATTGTTGCAAGTTTCTTTCGGCATATCGTCTTCGCTAATGGTCATTTCCGAAATGCTAGTAGATTAAAAAATAATAATTAGGAGATACAAAAATATTATAGTAATAAAATATGAGTCGTGTCTAAGTGCTCACAAAGAATAGTAAATAAACATCTTTATCTATCAGATATACTCGTACTATTATATCGGTACCCCAAGGGAGCGATCCCAACTCGTCATGTTTTGTTTTTTATGTGTATATAGCTACACCCTGTATCAAGAGATTAATGGTAGTTCGGACAGCTTCCGTGTAACCGTGTTCAGCACGATTGATAGGGGATGTTCCGGGGAAACACACCACTTGATACACCTACACACCCGCGACATGGTGAAAAATTGTACAGCTCTACAATACACTGTTTATTATTATCGCTTTTAGTGATTAACTGTGTCTTCTTCTTCCGAAAAGATAGAAGAAGGATTGGCGGGTTCCGTTACCTAGGCCTAAGGATTTGGCGTAGATGACTTTGACATGGAGCTACTGCCGTCAGACCTACACAATCCAGAGCTAAAACCAGACCTTTTTCAATTTAGGTCTTTCGAAATGTAATTTCTTGGTAGTGCGGGTTTCCTCACGATGTTTTTTTCCGCCCAGCGAGAGATAATCCACCACCACACTAACTCATCCTACGGTACCCGCAGTAGCTTACTCCACCACGCTGCTTAACTGCGAATTGGCGGAGGCCAGTGTTTTCAAGCCGCCCGAGGGCAACTGACTTAGCTAAACGACTGTCATCTATAGACAACAGTCGGGACCGACGGCTTAACGTGCCCTCCGAAGCACGGTGTGATTTGTGTGACACCATCTTCTGATTACACATTACCAATTTGTATGTGTGGTTGTCTCATTTTTACCGTAATTTTTTCGTTTTATCGAGTTTCTAATCCCAAAGATGCTAAAAAATAAAAATTAAAAATCGTCACTATTAAAAGTTGAGTGTGTCGCGGCCCTTAAGGCGTGCGAGAGCCCGATATCAGATTGATCGTTCGGACGTCGTGTAGCGAACGAAGCGATTGATTGCCACCTACGTCAACCTGTATCTATGCACTGCTGACGAGCATCGAGAAATTAGCCAGGGTCGGGGGCTATCGGCTTTGACAGTCTGTATTGAAATGGAACGAGATTTTAAACGACCGCGCGAAAAAGATACACTCACCGTTCAATCGGCAAACTGTATCAAACAATTTTATATATCAGTCTTAAGATAAGATACAGCGCTGATGTGGAAAGGCGAGTGAGTGATGGGAATAGTGTGAATGGAGCGTTGGAAAAACTTCTTGGCAGTAAAAGCGTGAGCCAGAAGGCACAGCCGCTATACACAATGCAGTACATATGGAATCGAGAGCTGTGTATGGTTTAGAGATGATCAAAGTAGGATAAACGCGGTCGAAATGCGAGCGCTGCGCATAATCTGTGGCGTAACACTTATAGACTTGTGTATGCACAATGATGATCTTAGAAACAGAGTAGAGCACTTTCAGACCAACTCTGTGTTAAAATTAGAAGAGGCATGCTCCGTTGGTTCGGACATGTAAAAAGAATGCAGGAAGAAAGAAGTACAAAACAGATATACAACGCGAAAGTAGAAGGATGTAGGAGCTGAGGAAGGTCAAGACTTACATACCGTGACCAAATTGATCGTGTTTTATCAGAATAGTTTCTTTAACATTCACTGTTCTTCTTATGCACGTTCACCGGTTTCTAAGGCTCCTGACATCACCTTCTGCTGAGTTTTCTCTGCCTACCCAAAAGTTGAAGTTATAGTACTAGTAAATAACAGCAAGCTGTGTAGGCAGAGCTGATATTTTTTAAATTTAAAAAATATTTAAATATTTTATTTTTAATTTTTTTTAAATATATGGAACCCTGTACGACATCTAGCGACGAGTGCTGTTACTTTTTCTGTTGATGGGAGTGCAGTGCAGACTCTGCACTGCAGAGTGGCCGGCCATACGTTTTCCCATATGTTTTTTTTTCTAATTGGAACGATTTTGGACCGTTCTTCCTCACCAACGAACATTTAAATTTCAAATTAAAGGATACAAAACTACAATATGTTAGCTATTAGTGTGTCGATTTTGGAGTTTCTCACTATTACCGTCTAAACGCTAGCTGGATGACATCAGTCTACCCCAAACGGCAATTTTGAGGGTAATGTGGCTCCGCTGGCTATCGCAGCTCTGCCAATTAAGAAGAAGCATGGTTTGTTGTTTCGGATATGTAGAAAGAATTCAGGAGGAATGAATGACGGAGTATATGTATGTACATCGCGAAAGGCGAAGGATGAAGGAGCCGAGGAAGGCCTACCGGCGAGCGCGCACGTAAGGGCCTTGAGCGAGTGAGGTGTGTAAGGACCGAGTCATGTGGTGAATAAATGTGTAATTTGAGGAACAAAATAATCCGAATAAAAAAAAATATCAATCTTTATCTATTTTTGGCATTATTTTTTAATTAAAGGAATAACAAAAAATGGCATTATTTTTGTCATTCCTTTAATATATACTTCGTCTGGAAATATAATATCTCAGACTCAGAATACAGAATAAACCTCAGAGTTCTATTTGTATTTTTAGGATGGACACTTACCTTCATCTACAAGTAAAAAAAAACATTTGTAGATAGCCTTTTTAGGGTTCCGTACCCAAAGGGTAAAACGGAACCCTATTACTGAGGCTCCGCTGTCCGTCCGTCCGTCCGTCCGTCCGTCCGTCTGTCACCAGGCTGTATCTCTTGAACCGTGATAGTTAGACCGTTGAAATTTTCACAGATGATGTATTTCTGTTGCCGCTATAACAACAAATACTAAAAAATAGAATAAAATATATATTTAAGGGGGCTCCCATACAACAAACGTGATTTTTTGCTCATTTTTGCTTGATATTGATAACGGCAACAGGTAGACGCTTGAAATATTCACAGAATATTTAGTTATATATTTACTTTAAGAATAAATAATTAAATTAAAATAAAACAAATATTTAAGGGGGGCTCCCATACAACAAACGTGATTTTTTTTTTGCTGTTTTTATAGATAATGGTACGGAACCCTTCGTGCGCGAGTCCGACTCGCACTTGGTCGATTTTTTCATAATATTTTGTTATATTAGTTTTAAATGCAAAACATTTTATAAAGAAAATATTAATAAAAAGAAACGAATGACGACGGAAAAAAACTTTAATGCGACATCTAGCTTAATTTTACTTTTTTTATACAACGTCGGGAGGCATACAAGCATACGGCTTGCCTAATGTAAAGCTGCTACTGGAGGTGGAGGTACTTCACCAGACGGACTGCTTTGATGCGCCCTACCGCTCTTAAAAACACCCAGGCCACGACAAACAGACATGTTCATGCACACAAATGTTTGTCCCATGTCGGAATCGAACCCACAAGCGGTTGTGTCAAACTAATGTAACAGCGCGTTTCACCACCGAGCCACCGAACTCGTCAGCTTGTTTACTGCGTGCAAATAGTTTTTCGGTTAAGAGACTTAGCCAATAAGAGCAGCGCGTTCAACTTTACTCACCGACCCGTGCGGTGAGTTG
This sequence comes from Pyralis farinalis, assembly GCA_947507595.1. Lineage (NCBI taxonomy): Eukaryota > Metazoa > Arthropoda > Insecta > Lepidoptera > Pyralidae > Pyralis > Pyralis farinalis. The sequence goes on along the minus strand of OX382273.1, from coordinate 33,124,619 downwards.
AGTTACTACATAATATCTGTCTCATTGGTTCTCCATAGGTATAGTTTCATTTATGGTTTGTACAGTTGATACAACATACCTACATGTTGTAAAATTGAACGTACTTGGTTATTTACAATAGAAATTTGATATTTTTACACATAACCATTTTTTTCAACAAGTTACAAAATAAATACATACCGTCTCTGCCTACCCCGCAAGGGATTTGGCGTGAAGTTATAAATAGATAGATGTATACCGTAGTCCTTTAATTGTGCTGAAGAGAAAATTCGAATTACCTGTAAAGAAACATACGAGTATTTGTTAATATTTATTTAACCCAGTGGTTCTCGTGAATAGGTCGTTTAACCTTCTTGTCAATTTAATGAAACGCGCATGTTAAGCGACATCGAACGCAGCCATTCTATGGATGGGTTTATTAATATCGAGCTTCTCCGTGCATCAGAAGATACGTTAAGCCATCCGCCCCGGCTTTTGTCTATAGAAGACAGTCGTTAAGCAAAGTCAGTGGCCCTCGGGCGGCTTGAAAACACTGGCCTCCGCCAATCCGCATTTGAGCAGCGTGGTGGAGTATGCTCTAAACCACTTCGGTTGAAGGGAGACCCGTATCCCTGCAGTGGGATGACCAAGGGTTGATGTGGATGTACATAAATCCGTACAAAAATCTAGTGGTTGGGCGGTGGATGTTATTGCACAGAGGGATGGTTGTTTGTGGGGTTAAAATTAAAAGCGTCGTTAACATAGTAGGTGCTATGGTGTTTATTGGAATGACAAGACAAATGTCGAATACAAATAACTATAGACCTCGTGTCAGATGTCAAAGTACAAATATTATACATTTTTATTTGACAATACCATGAGAGGACGGCGGGGAGTTCACCCTCACACGCTGGAACCGCAATGGTCGCGTACCGGATAAGTTTTCTTCCGAGAACTCTCAAGATGTGGAATGAGCTCCCAGCCGAGGTTTTTCCAAAGGACTACAGCGTGGAGTTCTTCAAGAAATGCGTGAAGAGATTTTTAGAGGGTCGGCAACGCATGAGTGACACCCCTGGTGTTGCAAATGTCCGTAGGCTACGGTGACCGTTTACCATCAGGCAGGCAGTATGCTTGATTACCACCTTAGTGGAATTAAAAAATCGGCCAAGTGCGAGTCGGACTCGCGCACGAAGGGTTCCGTACCATTATCTATAAAAAATCGGCCAAGTGCGAGTCGGACTCGCGCACGAAGGGTTCCGTACCATTATCTATAAAAACGGCAAAAAAAAATCACGTTTGTTGTATGGGAGCCCCCTTAAATATTTATTTTATTCTATTTTTCAGTATTTGTTGTTATAGCGGCAACAGAAATGCATCATCTGTGAAAATTTCAACTGTCTAACTATCACGGTTCATGAGATACAGCCTGGTGACAGACGGACGGACGGACGGACGGACGGACAGCGGAGCCTCAGTAATAGGGTTCCGTTTTACCCTTTGGGTACGGAACCCTAAAAACGGCAAAAAAATCACGTTTGTTGTATGGGAGCCCCCTTAAATATTTGTTTTATTTTAATTTAATTCTTAAAGTGAATATATAACTAAATATTCTGTGAATATTTCAAGCGTCTGCCTGTTGCCGTTATCAATATCGAGCAAAAATGAGCAACAAAATCACGTTTGTTGTATGGGAGCCCCCATAAATATTTATTTTATTCTATTTTTTAGTATTTGTTGTTATAGCGGCAACAGAAATACATCATCTGTGAAAATTTCAACTGTTTAACTATCACGGTTTAAGAGATACAGCCTGGTGACAGACGGACGGACGGACAGCGGAGCCTCAGTAATAGGGTTCCGTTTCACTCTTTGCGTACGGAACCCTAAAAAAGACGTTTAATCAATATGCAACTAACATTTGGTTACAAATTGTGAAGACGAAAGAGCACTGGAATGCGGATTTTCTCCATCGGTACGTCAGGATTCGAACCAGTTGAACAATAGAACGGTTCTTTATCCACTGGGCTATCGCTCTTCTATTTGCATACATACGCAACTCATTGCTTTTTTTCTATACTACGTCGGGAGGTACACAAGCATACGGCCCACCTGATGTAAAGCGGATACCGTAGCCTATTAACGCTTGCAATATATTAAGTATCACTCGCGCGATGCCTCCTTAGCTGCTTAAGCTTGAGTTGTTTGGCTGCGGTTTTCTGTCAGGTGGAGGTACTTCCCCAGACGGGTTGTTTTGATGAGCCCTACCTCTCTTAAATTGCTATATTGGTACCGACTATTTGCAACTAAAAACAGATGAAACTCCTGCCTCCATTTCGGAAATATAATTTGGACGTCGGAACGAATGCGTGTTTATTGCATTTCCAAATACTTAGAATTGCACCGTCCGGGGCGGAATGCTGCCATTGCAACAGGATTTAATCGGTATTCATTAATTGAGTCTTCTTCGCTACACGGTGCGTTTAGTTTGTACATGACTTTGACTAATTCCTTTTTAGGGTTCCGTACGCAAAGGGTAAAACGGAACCCTATTACTGAGGCTCCGCTGTCCGTCCGTCCGTCCGTCTGTCACCAGGCTGTATCTCATGAACCGTGATATTTAGACAGTTGAAATTTTCACAGATGATGTATTTCTGTTGCTGTTATAACAACAAATACTAAAAAATAGAAAAATATTTAAGGGGGCTCTCATACAACAAACGTGATTTTTTTGCCTTTTTTTATAGCTAATGATACGGAACCCTTCGTGCGCGAGTCCCACTCGCACTTGGCCGATTTTTTTTTTCATTGTGAATTTTTTTTTGTAATCGTGTAAAATTATGAAATATTGTAAACCATGTGGCAGGATAGCTGATCCCATTGTATGTCTGTAACACCTTTATTTATACCTATGTACCACAATAAAGAACGATTATGATTATCATTATGATAAAAATGACATGTAAATGGGTAATGTCTTATTTGGAATCTTTTGAATGTTGGTTTTAAATAATTTTTTACACGTACAAGCAAGACAACCCACCCGATGGTATGCATTCTATGTCCGTGTTAATACACGTAGCATAAATTGAATCCGAATGTAGGTATATACAAAAAAATCTCAATTACTTTTATATAACAAACAAGTCTTTGACGAGCTCGGTGGCGCAGTGGTGAAACGCGCTGTTACGCTCCGTTGACACCAACGCTCGTAGGTTCGATTCCCACACAATACAAACATCTGTGTGCATGAATATGTCTGTTTGTCTTGGTGGTTGGTCAGGGTGTTTTGAAGAGAGGTATGGTGAATCAAAGCAACCCGTCTAGGGAAGTATCTCCACCTCACAGAACAACCGCAGCCAAATAAAAACTCCCTGGACAGATGTCGTATTACAACGAGAGACTATAACTACTAAGCTACTGAGAAGCTGCTCTTAGCGTTGGCGGTGATGACCCGCTATCCTACTTTTTTTTATACAACATCGGAAGGCATACATACCTGATGTAAAACGGTTACCGTAGCCTATGAACGCTTACAAAACATTAAATATCACTCGCGCGATGTCACCTCTGCTGCTATACTACTAACACAGCAATTCCTTATGAGCTTCTTGGTGACCTCAGTTCTGTGAGGTGGAGGTACTTCCCCCGATGGGTTACTTTGATACGCCCTATCTCTCTTAAAAACAAACAGACATGTTCATACACACAAATGTTTGTCCCGTGTGGGAATCGAACCCACGAGCGTTGGTGTCAAAGTAACGTAACAGCGAGTTAGAACTATTACTTCTTATGTAAGCATTTATATGTCCCCAACGTTGTATAAAAAACCTTAGGAAAACGATGCCAATAATAATCGAAGGTAGTTTCAGGAAACAGTCTATAAAAAGTGTATGTGCAGTAAGTGGTTTACACCACTTGATAGCGTGTCTAATGTCCGTAGTCGTAACAATAATGACCGGCGAAAGTGTATAAAATACGGCCAATACACTTGTTACTGAGACTAAACGATATTACTCGGCTGATTACAACCAACGGTCGGTAACGGCTCTTGAAATGTCTACAAAAAATCGGCCAAGTGCGAGTCGGACTCGCGCACGAAGGGTTCCGTACCACTATCTATAAAAACGGCAAAAAAAATCACGTTTGTTGTATGGGAGCCCCCTTAATAATTTATGTTATTCTATTTTTTAGTATTTGTTGTTATAGCGGCAACAGAAATACATGATCTGTGAAAATTTCAACTGTTTAACTATCACGGTTCGTGAGATACAGCCTGGTGACAGACGGACGGACGGACAGCGAAGTCTCAGTAATAGGGTTCCGTTTTACCCTTTGGGTACGGAACCCTAAAAAAGAGGTGGGATTAGCTCATTGGATAAACCTACCTCACTGGCTGAAGAATGTTTGAGGAGGCATCACGCGAGTGATACTTAATATATCGCAAGCGTTAATAGGTTAAGGTATCCGCTTTGCATCAGGTGCGCCGTATGTTTGTATGCCTCCCGACGTAGTATAAAAAAAAAAGATCTGATTGCCACATCTCAACACTGAGTCTCTCTTTAGCTTAGGGTACGATATGGCTGGCATATCTAATACAGAAGCCCCTTTCAAAATAGAAGATAAAAAAACTAATCTGGTAGATTAGACAAGTCTGCGGCCAACTTAATGCAAAATGGCTACTGTTAACGATTGTAATACAAGTTGCCACCCCCGCTGGTAACTATCAATCCCTTAGGAGCGTACTGCTAATTTCACTCGTAAGAACACAACCCGCGAGAGTTCTGTCCCAGTATCTCGGTGGTTCTAACGATTTATATCAAATTTTGTACTTAGATAAGGTTTTAATTTCTATATATATATAGCAGTATTTCCCGAAAACATAAAAAACGCCGGTCGTGGTACTGATATAAAACGATGCGCAGTTTCCAAGACTAATCGAAATAAGAGTGATAGAATTATCAATTTGAATTGACATCTCGTTATTATGTTTCGTGTTCACCAGCCGTAGTCTAAAATCACGTCTACCAATTGATAACAGTGATGGAAGCCGGATTGAGACTTTCTAAGATAAAGTTAGTATCACCCCCGTAAGGGTGATATGATAACACTTTTCTTTCTCCTAGCGTTCCTTTCCCTAATCCATTAGGATTGGCGGAGTTCGCTACCTGTAAGCTAAGGATTTGGCGGAAATTGATTTGACATGAAGCGACTACCGTTCGCCATTCACAATCCAGAAGAAAAATCAAACCTATCTTGGGTTAAGTTACATGTCTTTAGAAGTATAATTTCTTGGTCGCACGGGTTTCTTCGCGTTGTTTTCCTTCTCTGCCGAGTAAGTCATAATTTCGAATATTCATAAAATCCGAAAACACTAACTTAACGGTATATATACCAGGATTCGAACCAAGACATCGAATAAGTCTCCTTATCCACAAGCCCAATGGTCCGCGAAAAATTTAAACTATCATTTGTTTTAATGTTATATACATATTTAAATATTATATATTTGTTGGGTTTTATAACTACATATTAATTTTTATAGTGATTGTTTTTTTTTTTAATTCGTTGCCCCACCTAAATATAAAAAAAAGTTAAAGTTGGCCCTGGTCAATAAAAGGTTAGGAACCACTGCACGGCATTAGCACTGCTGGTGATACGATGAGACTATCAAAGGCAAAGTCGCGGTTAAAAACTTCATTACAAAGCCACGTGAACTGGGTCGGTTTGATTAATGTTCATCTCGGTAATTGAAAATCGAAACGTTTTGATCATTCAGAGAACCACAATGGCCGCCTCCGGGGCGGGACGAGCGCATAAATCGTCATCAATCATAGACAACAATGCGGAGGATGATAGTCGCTGTCTATGGTCCGGGCTGAAATTCGACTGACTGTGACAGTTGCTGAAATGCGGCAATATCCGTCTCCTCAGTTTGAACTATCCTCTTTGTGAGAGTTTCTATTTTTACAAGCTTTTATTTAACTTCATCTGTTTTGTTTGGGACAAATCATGGAAGTCAAATTTAACCAGATTTTAATTGTCGTATCTATTTGAAAAATCGCAAATGTGTTTTTTTTATACAACGTCGGAAGGCATACAATCATACGGCCCACCTGATGTAATCAGGCGGATACCGTAGCCTATAAACTCTTGCAATACATTGCAACTCTTTAGGAGCTTATTGGTAACCTCACTCACACGCAGTAACGCGATAACTCTCTAGGGAATTGTTATTTGGCTGTGGTTTTCTGTGAGATGGACGTACTTGCCCAGAGGGACTGCTATAATGCGCCTCACCTTTCTTAAAAGCATCCAGACCAAGACAAACATGCATGCATGCGTTTATGAGCACAAATGTTTGCCTTGTGTGTGTCAAAGTACCTACCGCAACAGCGCGTTTTCACCACTGCGCCACCCCACCAGCGACCTTGTCATTTACGTAATACGGGTGACAATTTATACAGTAATTTGGTTCCTTCGTCTTCGAAACTTAAACTTCGAAAGGCAACAAAAGTATTAATGGGTGTTTACATCATTCTCATGTATTCTGCATGCTCCGTTGGTTCGGACGCCATGTAGAAAGAATGCAGGATGAAAGAATGACGAAGCAGATATACAATGCAAAAGTGGAAGGATGTAGGAGACTTACCTACCATAACCAAATTGGTCGTGTTCTATCAGAAGGTGATGTCAGGAGCTCTAGAAACCGGGAAAGCGTGCATGAGAAGAACAATTAATGTTAAAGAAGCGAGTGAGTTATGTAAGGATCGAGTCACGTGGCGCTCGGTTCTCTCCGCCTACCCCGCAAGGGATTTAGCGTGAAGTTATAGATAGATAGACACATCATTCCTTTGATTTTCTAAAAAGTTTGAGTTTCACCCTCGCGCATACATGAAACCATTTCAAATGGCTAAATATATGTGCATAGATACATTTGGATCCTCTCAACCGAAACTCCTAATTCGAAAACCGTCATTCATACGACGTTAACATGGTAATGGCTGTTGTAAAATGGCGGAGCAATCCGACGCCGGCAATTGGCAGTAATTGCAGCGCAGTTTAACTGAAATTCAGTTAATGCGCGGAGACGGAGCATGCTCTGTCGTTGCGAAGCGAGTTTTCAAGATGGCAACACTTAACAACTTGAACACGAGTGCGGATCCAAACCTTAGCTTTAATTTCTTATTCTCTCGTTCGTGCTGGCTGACACGTGCTCTACTCAACGTGTGCTTAAAGATTTTTAATACACGTTTATACAACGTTACGATACAGGCGTACGGTATACCGTAGCCTATGAACGCTTGTAATATATCAAATAGAAGTAGCGCCTCTGCTGCTAACGCAGCAACTCCTTAGGAGCTTACTGGTGACTTCATCCACACGCAGGCCCACTACAACCTTGCAGAGAGTTGTTATTTGCCTGCGGCTTTCAGCGAAGTGGAGGTAATTAACCATCGGTCCTTTGATGCGCCCTTCCTCTTTTAAAGCTTCTCTTAAGAGGTAGGGCGCATCTAAGTAACGTCTGTGGAAGTACCTAATAGCAAACCGCAGTCATATAACCCTAGAGGGCTGTTGTTTTCATGCATGTGAGTGAGGTCACCAGTAAGCTCCTAAGGAGTCACTGTGTTAGCAGCAGAGGAGGCATCGCGCGAGTGATACTGAACGTATTACAGGCGTTCACACCCATACCAACACAAACAGACATGTTCAGGGACACTAATGTTAGTCCTGTGTGGGAATCGAACCCACTTGAATCGGTAAGTCGATCAACCGCTGCGCCACCGAGCTCGTCAATATACTACGTTTTGCAATAACAAGGCAAAATAATGGCTTTAAGAGCTCGATGGGCACGTCGCGCGTGTCAGACATTTTTCTTTATACCACTAAGGTGGCAATCAAGCATACTGCCTGATGGTAAACAGTCACCGTAGCCTATGGACATTTGCAACACCAGGGGTGTCACTCATGCGTTGCCGACCCTCTAAAAATCTCTTCACGCATTTCTTGAAGAACTCCATGCTGTAGTCCCTTGGAAAAACCTCGGCTGGGAGCTCATTCCACAGCTTGAGAGTTCTCGGAAGAAAACTTCTCTGGAACCGCACAGTACGCGACCATTGCGGTTTCAGTGTGTGAGAGTGAACTCCCCGCCGTCGGCGAGCGGTGCGGTTATAAAAAGTAGCTGTCGGCATCATTTCGAACAACTATTCAGAACACAACCCGTTGTACAATCGGTAGAACACACAAAGGGAGGTAAAATCTCGCCTTTAACTTAAGGGTTCAATACCGTGTGTAAGTTTAGGATTGTCGACAATCAGACAAGACTTATCGGACACTCAGGTTAAGTAACGTCGATCGCAACCTGTATATGGGTTTATCTATCTCAAACTTCGGAGAGCACGTTGAGCTGTCGGTTCCTTAAGCAGTGGCATGAAAACACTGGCCGTCGCCAATTCGCAGTTGAACAGCGTTGCAGAGTATGCTCTAAACCCCCTCTTTGGATGAAGGGAGACCCGTATCCCTAAAATACCCGTATTCCAGTATTGCAGCAGAGAAGCTTGCGAGGCGAAGAAGTTAAAGAAGCGAGTGAGGTATGTAAGGATCGAGTCACGTGGCGCTCGGTTCTCTCTGCCTACTCCGTAAGGGATTTGGCGTGATGTTATAGATAGAGATAGATAGAACAGCAGAGAAAGTTCAACTGTCAAATCCCCGAGTGCGAGCTTTATAATTACGATTTACGATACTACTGCGTTCGCGTTTATATCAATAAATTTCTGAGGAATTACGAGTTCCGCTAGGGGCAAAATTTTCATACTAATTGTCTGTTGGACACAGACCGAAAAGTTGCAAATAAGGTAACTAATAATGGTTTGCAGGTGAGTTAGCAACAACAGACAAACTTCAGGCGACTCCTGTAAAATTGGAGCCGAAACCTGAACATTCATTACAGTTGTAACTACTTTCAGTTTTAAATTCTACGAAAGATTGTTAGTTTCGCGATTTCAAAAGTTTCAAGTCACCATGTCAGATGTTCAAATAAAGTTTCCTTTTCAAGTCACCCTCATGGAACTGGTCAAATAAATAAATATCCTCACTGTTATTTCTCAATATATTTATGATAACAATGTATATCTGTATAAATGGCAAATAAAGAATTTTTATCTTTTATCAGAAAACAAACTTTATTCATTTTTTTTCATATTTTATTCGTGTGTATTTTATTTTACTATAATTTTTAAGTAAGGTATGTATGCAATTGGCGGGACAAGCGACTGACATTAAAAAAATGGAAAACAGAGCCTTCGGCTTTATTTATAACATGGGCTCCAGAAAATTACTTAGCAACTTAAAGTAACAAATATCCTCAGTGTTTACTTTTTTTATACTACATCTGGAGGTATACAAGCATACGGCCCACCTGATGTAAAGCGGGTACCGTAGCCTATTAACACTTGCGATATATTAAGTATCACTCGCGCGATGCCTCCTCTGCTGCATACACAGCAAACTCCTTGGGAGCTTAGATACTAGTGACCTCACTTACACGCAGGTACACAACAACCCTCAAGGAAGTTATTTGGCCGTGGTTTTCTGTGAGATGGAGGTACTTCCCCAGACGGGCTGCTTTGACGCGCCCTACCTCTCTTAAAAACCCATACCAATACAAACAGACATGTTCATGCACACAAATTGCCTTGTGTGGAAATCGAACTCACGAGCGTTGGTGACAAAGTCGCGTCATTCACGACTGAGCCACCGAGCTCGTCTCTATCCCGAGGATTCGGTGTTTTAACATTCGTTCGTAAGCTTCGGTGGCGCAGTGGTGGAACGCGCTGTTACGCTACTTTGACACCAACGCTCGTGGGTTCGATTCCCACACAATACAAACATTTGTGTGCATGAACATGTCTGTTTGTCTTGGTCTGGGTATTTTCTATGTATAATAAGTATGTGTTTACAAAAAAAAATGTATTTACGTATGTTTATCAGTTGTCTAGTACCCATAACACAAGCTTCGCTTACTTTGGGGCTAGATGGCGCTGTGTAATTTGACCGACAATATTTATTTATTATTTATTTATTATTCGGTAACCACTTTATAACAGGTAATACGCCCCACCTCGTATGTCTCCATCTGTATAAAAAGTATACCTGATTACTACATCTCGTATTATTTCTTTCATAAAAGATCTCCACAAAACCTTGGCTACATTTTGTATAACTCGGTAGCGAGTCGGTGTTTTTACGTGGAAACTTTCTTTGTTAAGTTACATGATCTGAAAAGAGACGAACAGGCACAAATCAATGCAGTCAGAGCGAGACAGAGATTAAATGGTTTAAAGAGTCCTGAATAATTAGGACCGCCATTCGTCTTCTGCCGGAATATTCTCTCAACACTTGAAAGGTCAGGCCCGAGGGCTTTACAGCCATACAATTAATGTGTGGGATTGTTTTATGCACGCAATTTTTCATTGTAACACCTCTGATTAGCGCGTAACCAAATGTGTCTCTTATTAAACTCCTGTTAGTATGAATGTGAAAATTTGCGAGGATGTTGGGATTCTTTTACGCATAAATGTACGTCGGGACGCATTCAAGTGCACGGTCCACCTGATGTAAATCGGTTAACGTAGCCCGTGAACGCTTACAACACATTAAGTATCACTCGCGCGATGCCACCACTGCTGTTAACATAAGTAGTCGTTAGGAGTTTACTGTTGACTTCACTCCCTCGCAAAAAGCAACCACCCCTCCAGAAAGTTGTTGTTTGGCCGCGGTTTTCTGTGAAGTGGAAGTACTTCACCAGACGGGCTGCTTTAAAACGCCCTACCTCAAAAACACCAAGAGCAAGACAAACATATATGTTCATGCACACAAATGTTTATCCTGTGTGGGAATCGAACCCACTCGTTGGTGTCAAAGTAACGTAACAACGCCATCGAGCTCTTCAAAGCATTTATTGCCACCTGTACTATAAAATAGTGTTCATTCACTCACTTTAAAATCGCGTCTTGCATGGCTCGGTGGCTCAGTTGTGAATGACGCAACTTTGACACCAACGCTCGTGGGTTCGATTCCCACACAAGGCAAACATTTGTGTGCATGAACATGTATGTCTGTCTTGGTCTGGATGTTTAAAGAGAGGTAGGGCGCATCAAAGCAGCTCGTCTGGGGAAGTACCTCCACCTCACAGAAAACCGCAGCCAAATAACTTCCTTGAGGGTTGTTGTGTACCTGCGTGTGAGTGAGGTCACTAGTACCTAAGCTCCCAAGGAGTTTGCTGTGTAAGCAACAGAGGAGGCATCGCGCGAGTGATAATTAATATATCGCAAGCGTTAATAGGCTACGGTACCCGGTTTACATCAGGTGGGCCGTATGCTTGTATGCCTCCCTACGTAGTATAAAAAAAGTGTTCATTCATTCACTTTAAAATCGCGTATTGTATGGCTGGCTAATGCATTTTTGCATCGATTTGCATTTACAGTTTCGTGTGTCACTCAAAACATGACAGGTGGGAACTCGTCTGAATCCAGTTTTCATCTGACCTGAACATCACCACTAAAGTGGTAAATACACCGTCCGTTCGGATTTCTCTATTTATATACGCCGGATACGGGACAGGCCCACCACCCATTCCTACCACTGTGTCTCCTGTGTAGCCAGAATTAACAGCGGCGATCACCAAAAAGGCAATGAACAGTGAAGTCCATTGCTGTCCCGGGGGTTAAACTACAGCTGCCTTGGAACTCACAACGAATTTAATCAGAAGAAATTTGTAGGAGTAGGAAGTATTGGAATTGACTCTCATATACGTCGGATAGTAAACAAACATACGCTCCGCCTAACGTAAAGCAGGTACCGTAGCCTATGAACGCTGGCAACAAAAATAATGGCAACGCATGCCCATGCAAGGAGTTGTCATTTGGATGCGGGTTTCTGTGGAAATTACGGTCTACCTTGATGCGCCCTACTTATCTTTAAAAAACCCAGACAAACAGACAAATTCATGCACACAAAAGCCCTGCATGTGAATTGAACCAAAACACTTGGTGTTAAACCATACGACCACCAGACCGGATGGATAGCTAACCCCCACGAAAGAAATAACTTATGGAGAGCCGATGATACCTATATTACGTAGTAACTCTATTCGCCGCTACGGGTCGGGGGTAAAGTAGAACGGGCAGCTCTTATTGGCTAGTTGCGGATCAACATCGCGATACTTATCGCCTTATTGGTTAAAATATTCTCCCATTGGTCAGGAAGCCCGAATCGCAGAGATATTTAACGTTTTTCGAACGTTTTTTTTGAACGTGGTTGTGCCTTCATGCTCAATCAATTCGTTTATTGCTTTGTGCTGACCCCGTATCAATACTTCATTTTACCAAATTGCCTTTTTTTGGGTTCCAAGTTAATCTTCAAAAATCCACGGCCCGTAGCCAGTTGAGTACAAAATGAATCTTAACAGGTAAATATAAAAGAAACATAATTATTGTAATGGAATCGACGCAGCCCTTCCATCATGGCGGCCACCTCAATTTAAGGATTGCTTCCGCTCACAACGGTCATAATTTATTATCTCTCGTGAAGAGATGTTTTGGCAAATTCAAATGAAATTAAATTCGAAAACTTTGGCCCTCGGCCTTTGTGCTGATTTAAGATAATTCTATTCAAAATTGGTGTTTGAGTAACATTTTTTGGAAAAGTTTTGTGTATCCATTTTGTTATATATACGAGTCGTTCTATATCGAAATTTAATTTATATTACATTTTTGGAACAAGTGCTGAGCATTCATTTCGTTATATATTTCTAAATCGAATTTTATATTTTATTGAAAAAATCGAGTATATTATTAATATTGAATATTATCGAAAAACAAAAATGATTGTTAGTTTAGAATGAGAAGGATGACATCTTTTTTTAGGGTTCCGTACCCGAAGGGTAAAACTGTCTCCTCTGTCCGTCCGTCTGTCACCAGGCAGGTGTATCTCATGAACCGTGATAGACAGTTGAAATTTTCACAGATGATGCTCCCATACAACAAACGGGATTTTTTTGCTCGTTTTTGCTCGATATTGATAACGACAACAGGTAGACGCTTGAAAATTCACAGAATATTTAGTTATATATTCACTTTAAAAATAAATAATGAAATTAAAATAAAACAAATATTTAAGGGGGACTCCCATACAACAAACGGGATTATTTTGCCGTTTTTATAGATACGGAACCCTTCGTGCGCGAGTCCGACTCGCACTTGGCGGGTTTTTTATGTATTGCCAGTTTTGCAAAAGAATGATTGTTACCAGTACATCTCATCATCATGATTTCAGTCCGAATTCGTTCACTGTTGAACATAGCCTCCCCTCGAGAATGCTCGTCTCGATCCTGTGTCATCTGATCCATCGGCTCTCTATAAATCTCTTGAAGTCGTCACTCCGTCCAGTGGAGGGTCGTCCTGTACTGGTACACGTACAGGACGGTTCTACAAACTATATGCCCACAACCCACTGCACTTGAGCTTGCATATACTTTTGGGTCACGTCGGATACTTTAGTTCTGCTGGGGATATCGTCATTTCTGATTGCGGTCTGATTCTGATCCAAGCTGTATAATAAATACATACATCAATATCAACACATAACATTAACTAGTAAATAACAGCAAGCTGTGTAGGAAGAGCTGATATTTTTAAATTTAAAAAAAATTTAAATATTTTATTTTTTATTTTTTAAAAATATATGGAACCCTGTACGACATCTAGCGACGAGTGCTGTTACTTTTTCTGTTGATGGGAGTGCAGTGCAGACTCTGCACTGCAGAGTGGCCGGCCATACGTTTTCCCATATGTTTTTTTTTCTAATTGGAACGATTTTGGACCGTTCTTCCTCACCAACGAACATTTAAATTTCAAATTAAAGGATACAAAACTACAATATGTTAGCTATTAGTGTGTCGATTTTGGAGTTTCTCACTATTACCGTCTAAACGCTAGCTGGATGACATCAGTCTACCCCAAACGGCAATTTTGAGGGTAATGTGGCTCCGCTGGCTATCGCAGCTCTGCCAATTATCCGATTTCAATCGTGTCTTCATTTTATGTATGACACGATTTTGATTATTTCTAATAAGTATACTCTTCTGATGTTTCCATGTAAGTACATCATGTACAAGTGAGGAAATAAAGACAATGACAAGTGAACAGTTCAAATAAATCGACACAGACTATAGAGTGATGAGGAGACAGAGAGTTCAGTTTTTATTTTTATCGTTTGTTATCTAAGAATGTTTAAAAAATAATTATAGTAAATACACAAAGTGCCAATACTTTCCAATACTACTCGTACAAGGAAAGGTCAAAAAACATAGTACCTAAGTCCATTTTTAGGGAAATCTTGTATTTTGTACGAAAACCCGTGAAAACCGCGTTTTCTTACTTTCTTTCTTTTTTCGACTTCTGAGGGTCGTATCGTGATGTTGACAAACCTTCCTCAAGAATTGGCTTATTGATGAAAAAAATTTTTTCTAACCCAACTGGTGTAGTTCCAGAGATTAAAGCTTTCAAACAAACATATAAGCTCCTCTTTATATATCAGTAAATCTTTATATACTAGGGGCACACTAAAAGTTTTGCACTTCTAGCTAATCGGAACTATTTGAATTTCGAATGTTATATTTTTTGAAACGTTGCAACCTACTTAGTAATAAAAAAAAAATTGGCGGGAAATCATTTGTGAATTGTTTTTTATCATACATCAAAGTTCTACGTACGCAACGAAAATGGAATTGAGTCGAAAAGATTTTAGAGCGATGATTTTTTATGATTTTAAAAGTTCTCTCTCTCCGCAAGACTGTGGAACCCAAAAGCATTTTGAAGACGAGCGTAAATAAATAGAAAATGCATGCAATTTGATCCACCGAAGGTGGCGGAAACACCCCAAGCAGGTTAGATAAAATTGCATGTAAATTTGGCTTTCGCAAAATAGCGCCTAAAACTATTAATTATTTAAATAGAAAATAATTCAAGTGATTTATTGGTTCGTAGTCTGGGCGACGCTATAAATACGACGCTAAATCTACGTTGGGCCAAATTCGCCTGTATTTTCTTCGTGATATAATTAATAATAGACGTTTATTCCGCGCAAGATAATTACGATATGATAACAATGGCACTGTCGTATTTATAACGTAAAAAACTTTCGATTTCTTATTCCACGAAGCCCGCTTAATGTACACTAGTCAACAAAGATGTGTCATTACCCAAACGGGCTGCTCTGATGCACCCTAGTTCTCTCAAAAACTAGACCGAGACAAACAGACATGCTCGTGCACGTAAATGTTTGTCCTGTGTGGGAATCGAACCAACGACCGTCGGTGACAAAGTCGCGTTATTAACCACTGTGCCACCGAGCTCGTCAGTTCGTGAATATTTGATAGTCACTGCACAGTTACAAAGATTTTTTTTCTTTGAACCGCAAATCACAAAAAAAAAAAAAGTTAAATAATTAGTGCTTGCAAAATTAGCTACAATAGACATACTTTCGGTGACATTTATGTTTGATTTCAACATATCTCAGCGATTAGATCCTACGAACCTATAGAATATTTTAACCAATAAGTCGATAAATGATGTGATGTTGATCCGCGAATTAGCCAATCGCGAGCTGTAGGTACGTTCTTTACCCCCCGACCCGTAGCGTTGAGTATTTTGACTACGCGAAATCGTGTCTTTTGGTCTCCATAGGTTACTTAATTCATGGCATCGTATATTTGTTTGTCGAGCAGTGGAACAGAAGTGTACGAATGAACTAAGTACCCACTTACATATAGTTGTACACGCGTGACTCACTTGAATTAAAACGCTCAATCATCTTTTTGTAGACCAACTTTAACAACGTCGACGTTGTTAACCCGCAGGTCACCCGAGTTCACCCTCCTGTACAATACCGCTTCTAATATCCACTAGTTAGTTTTTAGGGGTCCTTGCCCAAAATATACAAACATAATCTTTATTCCTACCCTCTTTATTCCTACTTCCTTCCTCTTATGTAATATTAGTTCCTGTTCTTTTCCTCGTACTGATATCTTGATTTCTAATCCATTAGGGTTGGAGGGACTCACTAATTGAGCCTAGGGATTTGGCGAAGATACTGATTTTAACATTAATAATAATAATAATCATTTATTTCGGAGTATAAATCCATATTTTTGTTAGTAAAAATTCTAGATACTTATGAACTAATGTTAGTAGAAGTAGTGCACAGACCCACACTTATTTTGCAGAACGGTTTGAAGGGACCACATGTATGTTGATCCAGTGCTTAAGGATCGGCCCATCAAACCTTTCTGCTACAGTTCTCATAATACTGTTGGGGCTGACACGTACCCGCCTCCACAGGGATGCTATTCTTTTGCGCATTATGCAGTAGAAATCATCTGTGCGACACAGACAGAAACATTGAGCGACTGCTGTCCTTCACAGAGAAAACTTATCAGAAGGTGATGTCAAGAATCGGTGAGCGTGCATAGAAAGAACTATGAATGTTAAAGAAGTGGGTGAGGTGTATTAGGACCGCGTTAACTTTGTTCTTAATCAACTTCATTTAGAATTTAAGACTGTTTTAGGTAATAATATTAATTCAATAAGATCAACTTTTATTTTTGTGTCTATATTTTTTTCTGGTGCTTGGCCGTCTCTGTCTGCCCCGCAAGCGACCTGTTGAGTATAGGTACATACAAACATATATAATATGGTTACTTTTATCGCTGATGCACGTGACATGAAGACTTCCCTATTCAAGCAGCTTCTTGAACAGAGAAGTGTCAGCACGTCACAATAGATCGCAGCCAAATAACAACTTCCTGGATGGTTCGTGTCGGGCGAGCGAATCGTACCAGTAAGCTTTTGAGAAGTTATTGTGTTAGCAGCTAACGCGTAAGCTATTCCTCCTGAATTACAAGCATGCATAGCCGATAACCACAGCACATCAGATGGGCCCTATGCGTGTTTGCACCTAATGTAAATGTAAACACCTAATGTAAGACAGGTGGCTACCAATGTACATGTTAATGGAACTAATTTAGCCCCCGTGGAGACAACTGTGTTCTTGGGTATAACAATTGACTCCAGACTACAATGGGGCCCACAAATTGAAAAGTTATCAGGAAAACTAAGTTCTGCAGCCTATGCAGTGAAAACTATTAGACGGCTCACTGATATTGATACGGCTAGAATAGTTTATTTCAGCTACTTTCATAGCATTGTCATATGGAATTCTTCTTTGGGGTAACTCCGCGGACATTAACACCATCTTTTTATTGCAAAAGAGAGCTATAAGAGCTATCTACAAACTTGGTCCCCGGGAGAGCCTTAGAGAAAAATTCAAAAAAATAAATATTTTAACAGTCGCATCGCAATATATCTATGAAAATCTTTTGTATGTCCATAAAAACATAGACTCATTTTGTAAAAAGAGTGATACTCATAGCATAAATACTAGATATAAGCATAATCTTGTGTTACATGCAAGCCGTCTCCACAAAATAAGTAATTCTTTTATGGGGCAATGTATACGGTTCTATAACAAACTTCCCTTCAATATAAGAGAATTGTCAATAAACAAATTTAAAACTACTATTAAAGCCAAATTGTGTAGCAGGGCATATTATAAAGTATCTGACTATATTAATGATAAAAATGCCTGGGAGTGAGTCGATCCAATTATAATGTAATTAATAAAATATGTAAATTTGTTTGGATACCAAAAGAGGGATGCCTG
This sequence comes from Pyralis farinalis, assembly GCA_947507595.1. NCBI lineage: Eukaryota > Metazoa > Arthropoda > Insecta > Lepidoptera > Pyralidae > Pyralis > Pyralis farinalis. The sequence goes on along the minus strand of OX382273.1, from coordinate 33,106,862 downwards.
AGTTTTTTGGCAGTATTTTTATCAGTGCTCACCTAGTCATAAACTGCACGGTAGGGAAAAAAATTGTGACGATTACAAACAAATGTAGCCATTTTTACGGAATAAAAAGATTTTGACTTTGCCGCCTGAGGTTGTGTCAAAAATGGGCAATTAAAGAACGCAAGGAATAAAATAAACGTTTGTTTTTATACAACGTCTGGAGGCATACCAACGTACGGCCCACCTGATTAAAGCGGGTACCGTAGCCTAATAACGCCTGTAATACATTAAGTATCACTAGCGCTATTCCGCCAACGCAGCAACTCCATAGGAGCTTACTGGTGACCTCACTCACACGCAGAACACAACAACCCTACAGGAAGCTGCGATTTTCTGTGGCTCTTTTGTCGCCCCGCCCCACCTCTCTTTTATCACGGATTACGGAATTAACGGAGTGGAAGTGTCGACTCGCACTTTACCAATCTTTTTGGGGCTGTAGATCCATATTTCATGTGAAATGACGTTGGTTCGTGTGCCCGATTTGGTGCGATGACTTGACTAATTCCTCGCCACGTTACCTTAGCTTTATATTTATAGCTGATAAAAAAAAGAGTTGCTATATTCACCTGATAGGCATACCATCAGATCTCTTCACATAGCATTTTTTTTATTTTTCATTTCAATGGCGCCCGACGTGTGGCCGTCTCGCATTTGACCGGCCATGTTTTTGCATATGTTCAGGTAGATCTCTCGATTTTGTATTGATTCGAGAACAACCCTATACTTTTGTAATGATTGCGGCATCGCACGAGTGACACTTAACATGTTACAAGCGTTCATAGGCTGCATTAACCACTTTGCATCAGGTGGGCAGCATACGGCTAGTGTGCCTCCCGACGTTGCATGACAAAAAAAAAATTTAACGAGCTCGAATGCATAGTGGTGAAATGCGCTGTTACGTTCTTTTGACACAAATATTTACATGTTCATGCACACAAATATTTGTGTGCATGAACATGTCTATTTGTCTTGGTCTGGCTATTTTAAAGAGAGGTAGGACGGAAGCAGTCCGTCTGGGAAAGTACCTCCACCTCACAGAAAAACGCAGCCAAATAACAACTCCCAGGGGGGTTGTTGTTTGTTTGTTTGTTTGTAGAACTTTATTGCATAAATATTTACATTCGTAAAATATTGGAATTTGATTTGCAAGGGCGGGCTTATTCCTTCGAGGAATCTCTTCCAGCCAGCCTCTTATTGTGCTGTGTATGAGTGACGTCACCAGTAAGCTCCTAAGAAGTTGCTGTGCTAGCGGCAGGTGTGGCATCGCACGAGATACTTAATGTATAACGAGCGTTCATGTGCCTCCGGACGCTGTATGAAAAAAAATACACACCAGTGAGGCGTCTCGATGTATTTGTGTCCAATTATGTGTCCGCCACAAGCGTGTTTAATTATCGTCGAACGCTTAAACAACGCGCGTTGTGATGGCGGCGGTCGAGCCGGAAATGACGTCGTAAATGTGAGATCTCGTCTAGAGTAGTACACATAGTTACTAATTGTAACAGCTGAGAATGTCTCTCATTACATCGGAGCTCATTTTGTAAGATTTGCAATGGTTCTTGTCTTTGACGATTGCGCCGCGGTTAACAACGCAACTACGACACCAACGCTCGTGGGTTCGATGAACAAGTCTCTTTCCGTTCCGGTCTGAGTGTTTTAAAAGAGGTAGGGTGCATTAAACCAGCCCGACTGTGAAAGTAGCCTCCATCTCACAGATAATCGCAGCCAAATAACAACTCCGTAGAGGGTTGTTGTGTTCCTGCGTGTGAATGACCACCGGATAGAGTTGCTGTATTACCAGCAGAGGTGGCATCGCGCGAGTGATACTTAATGTATTACCAGCGTTCATAGGCTGCGGTAAACACGTTACAGCAGGTGGACCACATGCTCGTAAGCCTCCCGACGTTCTATAAAAAATATCTATCTATCTATCTATAACTTCACGCCAAATCCCGTACGGGGTAGGCAGAGAGAACCGAGCGCAACGTGACTCGATACTTACATACCTCACTCGCTTCTTGAACATACATTGCTCTTTTCATGCACACTCGCCGGTTTCTAGGGCTTCTGACATCACCTTCTGATTCACGACCAATTTGATCATAGTAGGTAAGTCTTGGACTTCCTCGGCTTCTACATCCTTCCACTTTTGCATTGTATATCTACTTTGTCATTCTTTCATCCTGCATTCTTTCTACATGTTCGAACCAACGGAGCATGTCTCTTTTTATATTAACACCGACACTCTCTTTCAGACCAGCTCTGTTTTTAACCCCATCATTGCGAATACGGTCAACAAATGTTATGCCACAAATTTTGCGCAATGCTCGCATTTCGACCGTATTTATTCTACTTTCATGCTCTCCCTGCCATACCCAGCTCTCGCTTCCAGAAGCAAGCGTTGGAACCAGCACTGCATTGTGCATAGCGAGCTGTGCTTTCTGGCTCAATCTTTAACTGTCAAGAAGTTTTTCCAAAGCTCCATTCCCACTATTCCCAGCACTCACTCGTCTTTCCACATCTGCGGTGTACCTTCCATCCCTGCTGAAAGCGCATCCAAGATATACACTCTCATTCGCTTGTTCCCACACTTCGTCACCAACCGTATCTAACTCTTACGTTGGTTCTTTCATTTTTTAATTGTTAATTAACGACTACTATCATACGACACCGATCCTTATCCCATTCATACTCCGCCACGGTGGTCAACTGCGGATTAGCGGAGGCCAGCGATTTCAAGCCGCGCGAAGACTTCTTTTTATACCACTAAGGTGGTATACAAGCATGCAGTCGGCAGGGAGTTCAATCCACAGCATAAGAGTTATCCATAGAAAACTTCTCTGGAACCGCACAGTACGTGACCATTGAGGCTTCAGTGTGTGAGGATGAAACAACCGACGGCGAGCAGTGTAACTGCAATACAAAACTATTTTGAACACCAAAACATACACTCGGTAGAATGCACAATGGGAAGCAAAATCTCCTTAAACATCACACCTTTGTACCGCAGATACTCCTGGCAGATATCCAGGTGCTCCGCCCATAGGTCATCTACATTACACCGAGTGCGATCTGACTTGCGACTTAGTTTATCGACTGTCCTCCATCGAAAACAACCTACCCTCTGAAGTGCAGACGAGAGTCAGATAGATACATCCATCCATACAGCCTACGAAGGAAATTGCTTAACCTGCGTAATCGATTACATACGCAACAGGGCCATTACGCTCTTCAATACAACGCTATCACATTTTTATTTCTCAATGTGTGACTATTTTGTACACAAAATGGAACTTAAATGAGGTACAACTCAACAAGTGAAATCCTCTAAGTATTTATCTTTTCGAATAATACATGTTTCTACTTAAGAAATATATATTTATTTTTGTGTTTATATTGAGTGAGCCGGCTGACGTGCAGGATACCCCGCATCCTCGCAGGTCGATGACTGACGGACAGCTGGGGGCGTGGCCGTCGGCGCCCCGTCGAGCTGCAGCCCTCGGCTACTTATTTATGGTCTGCTTTAGATTCCATTAATCTGCTCCATTAGACCACTAGTCTTTTGGATAAACATATGTGAGTGGTCCCTGTCAAACCAGGTGCTCCTAGTGTGCCCACTTATCACTAAATTTGTGTTTTAGGATTTATATATTTGTAATTGTTATTCGGCGGTGAAGAAAAACAATTTGAGAAATCCAAGACCAAGAAATTTTATTTGGAAAGACGTGTGATCTGAAAAAGGGTTGGCAATCGATATCAAAATCCGTATCTTCGCCAAATCCTTGAGGTAGCGGGCCCCGCCGATCCCAATGGATTAGAAAAGGATATAGGAAACATGAGTAGCAGAGTTAATTCAATGAGTAATTCTTGTTTAAATTTCTTACATCGTAATGACATTAGTTTAAATAAATGGTACAAAGAAATTCCTAAGCAAACAAGCTTACAGCCCACCTGAAAGTAAAGTGATTACCGTAGGGAGTAGACAATGAACGCTTGCTATATGAGAAGCATAGCTTGCGGTTTGTCACCCCCGCTGCTATAACGTCATACACTTGCAAGAATACAATAAGCCTTCAGAGTTGTTATTTTGCCGCGGTCACCTTTGAGGTAGACGTACTTCCCCAACTACGAGTAGGTTGCTTCAATGCGCCCCCACCTCTCTCTAGAACTTTGTTTGTTAATTAGCAGGGCACACCACGTGGAGCTGAGATTCGCTTTGTCCAAGAACTTTTTTTTTATACAACTAGATTGGCAAACAAGCATGTGGCCCGCATCAGATGGTAAGCGGTCACCGCAGCCTATTGACACTCGCAACACCACGAGGATGTTACTCGCGCGCTGCCAATCTTGTGACCTAAGGATGTTTCGTTACAATACCCAGTAATTTCTCTGCCATATCTCACCCTTCAAACCGGAACACAGCTATATAAATGCTGTGTTCCGGTTTGAAGCTTGCTTGGCGGTAGAAATAGGTGAGCCAGAGGTACCCACGCAGACGAATCAACAGACTCAACAGAATCAAACAGTACTTCAGCTCGGGGCAAAAACTTACGTTATATAAGTCCCATGTCAGACCGCATATGGAGTACATTTGGGCGGACGCACCTGGATACCAGCTAGGACCTTATGACTCGGTGCAAAAATGAGCTGTGAGGATCGTGGATGATCCTGAACTCACACACGGTATTGAGCCCTTGAGTTTGAGAAGAGATTTTGCCTCCCTTTGTGTGTTCTACCGATTGTACAGTGGGTTGTGTTCTGAGAAGTTGTTCGACATTATGCCAACAGCCTCGTTTGACGGCGGGAAGTTCATCCTGATACACTGGAACTGATCCAGAGAAGTTTTAATCCAAGAACTATTAAGTTGTGGAATGAGCTCTCAGCCGAGGTTTCTCCAAGGGACTACAACATGGCATTCTTCAACAAAGGCGTGAAGAGGTTCTTACAGGGCCGGCGACGCAAGAGTAACCCTGGTGTTGCTAATGACCATTACTTACCGTGAGGCAGGCCGTGCGCTTGTTTGCCACCTTAGTGGTATAGAAAAAAGTCATATTCGAAACGGATTCCGAGAGTTGTCACTCAGATTCCATACATTTTTTCGACTTCAATTCGAATATGTCTTTCCAAGGCAACGTGAATACTCTCACTGTCGGGCCGTATGCTTGTTTGCCTGCCAACATTCTATTAAAATAGTATAGGTAAGTAAAACGATAATGACGAGCTAGGTGGGCTCAGTCGTGAAAGACGCGACTTTGACACCAACGCTCGTGGGTTCGGTTTCCACACAAGACAAACATTTGTGTGTATGAACATGTCTGTTTGTCTCGGTCTGGATGTTTTAAGAGAGGTAGAGCGCATCAAAGCAGCCCGCCTGGGGAAGTACCTCCACCTCACAGAAAACCGCAGCCAAATAACAACTCCCTAGAGGGTTGTTATGTTCCTGCGTTTGAGTGAGATCACCAGTAAGCTCCTAAGGAGTTGCTGTGTAAGCAGCAGAGGAGGCATCGCGCGAGTGATACATGATACAAGAGTTAATAGGCTATGGTAACAGCTTTACATCAGGTGGACCGTATGCTTGTATAAAAAATATATATAAATATATTCCCTGACGTATAAAAATTTCGCAAGCTGAAGTAATGACCTCCGGTGTTGCCGCAAACCTCGTTCAGTTACGTGTTGCGTATCGTTCAATTATTGTAACAGTTATGTCTAACCGACGCAATGTGTTGCGTGTCATAAACTAGGCTAATATAGTGTAATATTTGTATCTTAGAAGACGTGAGAGAAAGAGTTGGTCTGAAAGAGAGTGTCGGGTTCGGACATGTAGAAAGAATGCGGGACGAAAGAATGACGACACAGATATACAATGCAAAAGTGGAAGGATATAGGAGCCGAGGAAGACCGAGACTAACCTACCATGACCAAATTGGTCGTGTTTTATCAGATGGTGATGTCAGGAGCCCCAGGAACCGGCGAGCGTGCATGAAAAGAGCTATGAATGTCACAGAAGCGAGTGAAGTATGTAAGGACCGCGTCTTATGGCGCTCGGCTCTCTCTGCCTACCCCGCAAGGGACTTGGCGTGAAGATATACATACATACAAAGTAACTTAGCATATGTAGTAGTCATTATCACGAAGTAGGGCGCATCAGAATTCCGTCTGGAGAAGTACTCGCACATCTCACAGGAAACTGCAGTCAAATAACAATACCTTGGAGGGTTGTTGTATTCTTGCGAGGATATTTCTGTATAGGATACGGGTAGGCTAGCCGCTTCAGGATCAGGATTCGAAAGGTATTCACTCGGATTCCGTACATTTTGAAGGATAGCTTTTCGATTCCGTTTCGAATTATGGCTTTCCGAAGCAATGTGAATACCCCCACAGGTGGACCATATACATAAACCGAAAAAGCACTTGACAGCGCATGAAGGCACCTCGTGCTCACAAAAACGTTGTTTTAGCGCCTAAATATCTCACCGATTCTTGCCTACTGACCAATGGGAGGATATTTTAACCAATGAACAGATAAGTGCCGCCATGTTGATCCGTGAACTAGCCAATAAGAGCTGCGCGTTATAATCCCCCTCCTCCCCACCCGTAGCGGTGAATTGATTTGAATATAAACCGTCCCGCGAGACTCACTCAAACACACATACAAAATTTCATCAAAAGTGGTCCAGCCGTTAAGTGACATACACACGTACAGAAGAATTTTATACATAAAAATATTCAAATTAAAACAGATCAGTGCCTCTTTTTTCTCCCCTGTATATCGAGCGATTTTTTTTTTAGAAGTCATTGACGAACTTTATGTATGTAATAAAATAGAAAACAGAAAAAAGTTAGACAAATGCAAATACGCATACATATTATGTTTTCCTCGAAGCTTCTATAAAGATTATCGTACAATATCGACTATTTCAATAATGATTACAATAAAATTTCGACCATCTGAATAATTGTTATCATAGACTTTTCAATAGTGATTATCATAGAATTTAGACAATTAAATCTTATGATTCACATTTACATGCTATTTATTTTAGTCGACTAAATAGCAGATCAATCTTTGTAATACCCAAATTATTGTACCGTACCCCACTTTCAGGCAAATAAACCGTTCTAATATTGAAGCGAACATTAATACAGGTAAAATGGAAACTATTATTTATTCTGGTCACTAACACGAAATCCTGATACCCATTGTTTTTATCTTTATAGTAGAGTATAGGGCTAAAGGTGCCTTTAATAAGTGCCACAATATAGAAATACCGGGGACAGACAAAGCCCGGAGGAATTTTCAATTGGGCGGGACGCCGCTCGAAGGTAAGCATACCCTACGTGCCGGAAATATCAAATCCTGTGTTGCTCGATGCTCCGACGTGGTTCATTCGATGCCTCAATATTTGCTGAAACATTACTCTGGAAATGGATAACGACGAGTTACAGATTGTGCAATGTCGTCCAAATAACTAAGGTAAGGAAACTGCAGCCCCGACATTTACATACACAATCTATTGCTTTCGGTTGCCACCTTCGATGTCCCGACTGCCAACAAGTGGGAATTCCAATTTTAAAATGTCCCACATTTCCAAAAATCATCGCTATATTTTTCATACAGTACAATGTCCCAGGGCAAACAAACATACAGCCCACCTGGTGTAAAATGGTTACCGTAGTTATGAAATTTGCAATACAAGGAGATTCGTTAACGCTTACTACCCCCGTTGCTAACACAGAAAATACTTAGGAGATTACTAGCAAACTCGCACATACGAAGATCCGTCCCAGGAAGATTGTTGTGTACAACCTTTCAGAGAGACTCTACAGAAAAAGGAGATAACATATGTGGCTCTGGGGAAAGAGAGGTGTCTTACCTCTCTTTCGCCAGAGCGATTCGTCTGGTTTAGAGTACTTTTAGAAATACATTCACCTCACAGAAAACCACAGCCAAATGACAAATCCCTGGTGGGTTGTTTGTGTGCAAGTAACATTACCAGGAACACCTGAGTGATTGCTGCATCAGAGACGCGGATGGCAACGACGGCGAGAGCGGAGAGTAAGGGAACGATATATATACTGTTGCAAGCATTATTACATACGTCACGATGACCGCTACACATCAGATGTGTCACTTAGTTCTTTGCCATCTAATGTAGAAACGAAAATCTCTTTCATTAAACGCACACGAAAAATATTATTGAAACTGCAGGCAGGTTGTGGCAATCTCGAGAGCTCAACTGGCAACCCTGAATCAGCTCTGACAATTCATTTGATATTCTCGCTAAATAATTTACGGGCGGCGTGGAGAAAACTCTGACGTTTATCTATACTTTATTACTGTCACAATTTAATGGGCGACAATGAACTTTCCTTATAGAAAATATATTTTATTTTCACGCCAGGTCTCTAGCGGTATAGGTAGAAAGAACAGAATGCCACAAGAGACGCGGGCCTTACCTGACCACGTGCTTCTTTAATCACACCAATCCTTACTCAACCCACAGCAGAGTACGGATCTCCCTTCAAGGATTAAGATCATTGGCTGCTCAACATATCCATGGAGGACAGTGTTTTCATTTCGCCTAACGCTAAGCTTAGCAACTGTCATCTACCGACAACAACCGGTACCGACAGCATAACGTGTCCTTTGACGCGACACGAAGAAGTTCAAGTTAGATAAACGCATCCATAGATAGGCTGCAGCGCCGTTGCTTATCCTGAGTGTTCAATGACACGCGCATAGAGCTTCCTTAATATTCATACTCGTATATATTTTTATGCACATTCATATTTTTAAGGCCTCACTTTTTTGATAAAACACGATGAATTTCGTGGTAAGTCAGTCTTGGCCTATGGCCAACGGAGTCACGGTGATTCTTCTGCATTACATGAATATTCTCAGAGGGATACTACACGTTGGATCCAAGCGCACGTGTATCAAATGACCAGGATTAATACCACTGATTTTACAAAGACATAATAATAATGGACTCTAGTAAATTAACTTTACGTAAGTTGATGTTGAAATAGGCTATGCTATATGGGCAACAAACAATGTTGTAGAAGTGTAAAGTATTAATTTGTAAAGTGCGATATCTCTCTAAAATGAAAACATTTCAAAGTACAGACTCGAGATAGAAAATCATGAGCCGCCATCACCGACACCTGCCTCGGATACCCCACAAAAAGATATGGAAATAAATCGTACCTTTTACGAATGACGGGCAATTTGCCCTCCTATTGAGTTTTATGTATTATTTGAAATAACTTTATAGAAAGTAATATGACCAAAACTGAAAAAAATATATGTACGACTTACTACTTATAAAATTAAGTTGAAAAACTTAACGCTGACCACAGAAAAGTAGAAAATAAAGCAGTGATTGATATAATGTTTCTGTTACGGAATTGTAAGAAAATAGGTGTGTTTAGTTGTAAAAACATACTTGTAAACAAAATAAATAAATATTGTCGGACAAATTACACAGCGCCACCTAGCCCCAAAGTAAGCGAAGCTTATGTTATGGGTACTAGACAACTGATAAACATACATAATTTTTTTTTTTTGTAAATACATACTTATTATACATAGAAAATACCCAGACCAAGACAAACAGACATGTTCATGCACACAAATGTTTGTCCCGTGTGGGAATCGAACCCACGAGCGTTGGTAGCGTAACAGCGCGTAAGGATAGATTGGACGTTTAGGTATGACACTGATTTTCTTGAACCTTACATAAAATATTGAGAAATGTTGCGAAAATCCATGTCAAATGTAATGCAAGTATGAAAGACTAGAACAAGACTAGACCCGACTCTGCCAACCCTGAAAGGAATTTGGCGTGAACTTATAAATAGATAGATAGATATACTAGGAAATGCTGTAACATAGAACACTATCTTTTGTCTAATTTAATGATGATGATAATGGTGACACCAATGCATTCTTCGAGCACTAGAATCAGCTCCATCAATATAACGGTGTAGCATAGAATGCAGCAGTAAAATCAGATACTATACCATTATTTCTGATCCTAAAACATTAGTTTCCTGCTAGCTCACTGTCCATTTCCAGCTGTGGAAGAAATATTGGTGGCTTGTGATAGCGGTAAGGAAGTAATTCTAGCTAATTGTGCTATATTACGTCCGCTACAGTAAGATTTTGGTTTCAAGCTGCTGCTGCAAGCTAGAAGAAAGCCGTACCAGATTCTCGGTATCGATCGATAGTTTAAGGCTGAAACCTCAAAATACTGAATGCCTTCTACGGCTTTACAATTCTGTGACAGAAACATTTCAATTAATTACCACTTGCTTCCTACTTTTCCTTAGTCGGGTTTTCGTGTATAAGTTAGTTGTATTTATAATACTCGTATGTACATACATGTGCCGCACTGCAAGCTATGGGCTCTTAGCTATACATCTGAATTCGTATTAGAAAATATAAGAAATCAAATATGTAGCCAGGATTATGATATTGTAATTAATAAATAACTGAGCTGACTTAAAGTTACCTTGAACTGCTAAAAAAGTGAAAGTAGGATTCATTACGTCTACATCCATAAAGACGGGATTTAAGGATGATCCCATGGGAAAACGGGATAATACCCCGAGGCGACGCCGGGACGGATCAATTACAAATAAGTAACTTAAAAGCTATGAAATTCGGGCTGTACGGATTCATTTCATTACTTCTGTTATGATCGAAGCTTCTTTCATGACCCAACCTAAGTTCTCTTTCAGTTGTGGAATCTTCGTATTAAAATCAGTATCATGGCCAAATCCTTAGGTTAGGTAATGAACTCCACCAATCCTAATAAATTAGGAAAGGCGATGTCGCTAGAAAAAAACCGTCAAGTGCGAGTCCGGCTCGCACACGAGAGCTCCGTAACAAAATCATCCGCAAATTGTTTACCCAAAAAAAATGATTTTTGGATTTTTTCCATTACTTGTGCTACATGACATTGCTACCAAATCTTATGATTCTAGGTCAACAGGAAGTATCCTAGGTTAGGTTTAGATTCCCTTGCAAGTGTCAAAATATGTGCATAAACGAGGCATAAACAGCCGTATCTTTTGTCTGTGTTGACTTAGAACCTAACAAGATAGTACGGATCCCTAAAAAGATGATCGAAGCTTCTGTCATTGCCTATAACCGAAAGATAAAAGTGGAACTTTATTAATGCCCCATCGTTGACTGTACGTCAATATTGTCACGGGTTTCCAGCTCATAAACGAAATGAGACCTGAAACTGAGATACTATATATATATACATAACGATGACCTAAGAAACAAAGCTATGGAAGTTTCAATAAATAAGATGTGTAAGTACACTAAGCAACAAGTGATGTGAGGGTCGATTCTCTCTGCCTACACCGTAAGATACTTGGCGTGCAGATATAGATTTGTTATACAACGTCGGGAGAAATACGGAATAAATAAGAATAAAGAATAATAAAGAAATAAATAATATAATAAATAAAATTGGCCTACCTGATGTAAAGCTAGTAACATAGTAAACGCTTGCAATACATTTAGTATCACTCGCGCGATGCCACCTCTGCTCCTAACACAGCAACCCCTTACATCAGATGGCCTGTATACTGTATAAAATATTATTATTGTATGTTATATAATATATACATATATATTACTATTAGTACTTTTATTACATAGTCAGTTCTTCAATTATATTACGAGTAGTTAAACAAATGTATTACCTACATGCAGTCATGTATTGACGAATTAGAATCGATATGACCTATTATTATATAGCTATTTAAACATATGTATACGACCTATTTTATATCGATATAACGTCCAATGGTATCACAGACTATAAAAATGGCAGATCGATTAAATCGATTCGTTACATCGATATACAAACGTCCCAATAGCGGCGTAACATGCAATCGACTACGAATTAATAACGATGGATATTGAGTAATAAAGGGCGATTTCTCGTATCGGCCGCTCGGTAGTTTCGTCCGGCCTTGCTTCACTAGGAAATTATTTGGCAATACATACTAGCAACACACATAACTTCTCTATGGCCAATGTGGAACAATAAATCACTCTCGAGATTTTTTGCTTTGTTTTCTTTGGCAGGTTTATGCACTCGGACCACAGGGTAGTGTAGTATAGTATGCTCGCTGACTGAGCCTCTTCGACAAGGTCGCGAACCGGCGATGGTGAGAGAATCCAGTTACTGCTTATTTTATGTCAGAGTTGAGAATTTTTTAGTTTATTGTCGTTTACTGAAAGAAGCTAACATGTACAAAATATAAAAAAGTAAATCCAACTTAGATACGAGTAATTGAAGGTAAATATCTGTTAACAGAGTTTTTTTTAACTTTATTGAAGTAAGGTTTAATTATTTTAATTCAATGTCAATTTTGTTTCAACACAATAAGTTTTATATTTTTTTTTATGAGTTTTTAGTTTATCGTTTTTCTTCTTCCTATAGCGGTATATCGTTTCTTAATTCACCAGGTTTGCGAAGTCACTACAAGCCTACTCGTACATGTATTGACGAATTATGATTGAATGATTTGGCGAAGGTACTGATTTTTACCAGAAGGAAACTTTACAAAGTGAAAGTCGTCTGCGTGGGTACCTCTGTCTTACCTATTTCTACCGCCAAGCAGCTATATTTATATAGCTGTGTTCCGGTTTGAAGGGTGAGATATGGCAGAGAAATTACTGGGTACTGTGACGAAACAGCCTTAGGTCACAAGATTGGCAGCGCGCGAGTAACATCCCCGTGGTGTTGCGAGTTTCAATACGCTGCGGTGACCGCTTACCATCTAATGAGGGCCGCATGCTTGTTTGCCAATCTAATTGTATAAATAAAATTAAATGGAGCGACTGCCGTCAAACGGAATCACCAGCGTTTTCTTCACTTTCGAAATACAATTTCTTGGACTTGCAGGTTTCTTTCACCGTCGAGCAAATTATTTTAAGAATAATACAAATCCGAAAACACCAATTCAATGGTCCAACCTATCAGAATTGTAAATTAGGACTAGTTGGTCAATAGGTAGGGTCCGCAAGGCTCCACACTACCACCGGAGGCTACCCAGGCACCGGTGCGCGAAAGCAATTTCTCCAGGTCAAAAAAAAGGGTCCGCAAGGCTGGCACTGCATCGTCATTTTTAGATTCACCATATCTTCGCCAAAATACGTGTCCTCTTCATGTGTGGAAGTCAAAGTCGAATCATAATCACCATAAACAACCGCATACTCCATATTAGACCGCGGCACGAGACATAACACGCTGGTATACCGTTTTTGACCGCCATTAAAAAGGAGGTTTACAATTTCGTCTGTTTTTTTGGGTAACGCGAGTTCGTCGATTTGTGGGCAGATTTAGAAAATATTTTTTTGTCGAGGCAGTCATATAAGGTGTAACTGCACAAATGGGGCATAATTTGTATAAGTCAGTTGTAAATGTGAGAGCTCGGTGGGGTCATTGTGCGTGTCATACTAATCGAACACGCAGGTTAGGAAAGGTCGGCGGCAACCTGTACATGGGTAGGTTTATTCAATTAAATCAGCTCAGAGCTACTCCATCCCCGGAGGGCACGTTAAGCCGTCGGCCGCTGCTGTTGTCAATAGATAACAGTCGTCGACTTGAAAACACTGGCGTCCACCAATCCGCAGTTGAACAGTGTGATGGAGTATGATCTTCCGTTGAAGGGAGACCCGTATCCCAGTAGTGAGATGAGTAGGGGATGGTGTACTAGTGTAATTAATGTAGGAGAGAAACATACTTTACACGTGTACAACAAAGTCATGTAAAGTATATTTCTTTCCTACATTTTATTCCATACATAGACGCAACATGTAAAGCACGTTGTTACCGTAGCCCTTGAACGCTGGCAATACGGGAAATATTGCTCGCGCGTTGCAACCTCTACTGCTAACACAGCAACTCCTTAGGATCTTACTGGTAACTTCACTGATACGCAGGAAACAAACTCTCTCCAGGGATTTGTGGCAGTTTTCTATGAAATAGAAGTGCTTCCACAGTTAGGCTGCTTTGATACTCTGTTTCTTTAAAAAACAAAAGCATCCCAAGACAACCTAGACATGCATAAATATTACTATTGTGCGGGAATGGGAACTTGGTACCATCTTTGTTAATAAAGCCACGCTAGGCACTGAACCATTGAGTTCCTCGGAGGTCAATAAAATAACCCGGGGTGACTCGTTATCGAGTGTGTAGCAACATTATGTCACAATCGCAAGGGATATAAAACTATCCATAAACGAGTTTATCACGAAGACTCCACGACAACACCATAAAAGACGTGATCGTCGTGTCTCGGGATACGATTTCTTTATGATAAGCGCAACACTATAAAAAAATCTCTATCTATGGTCTATATGGGTTACATCCCTTGAATTACACACAGAAAACAAAGTGTAACTACCGAATCATGTGGCGCACGGATACCACTGCCTACCCCGCAAGGGACATAGCGTGAACATATAGAATAGCCGGGAATAGGGTGAATGGAACGTTGGGTAAACTTGTAGGCAGCCGAAATCTAAGCCAGAAGGCACAGCTCGCTGTACACAACGCGGTGCTAATTCCAACGCTAACTTATGGAAGTGAGAGCTGGGTATGGCAGAGAGAGCATGAAAGTAGAATAAATGCGGTCGAGATGAGAGCATTGCGCAAAATTTGTGGCATAACGCTTGCTGACCGCGTTCGTAATGAAGACGTGAGAGAAAGAGTTGATCTAAAAGAGAGTGTCGGTGTTAAGATAAGAAAATGTAGAAAGAATGCGGGACGAAAGAATGACGAAACAGATATACAATGCGAAAGTTGAAGGATGTAGGAGCCGAGGAAGACCGAGACTAACCTACCATGACCAAATTGGTCGTGTTTTATCAGAAGGTGATATCAGAAGCCGCAGGAACCGGCGAGCGTGCATGAAAACAGCTATGAATGTCACAGAAGCGAGTGAAGTATGCAAGGACCGCGTCTTATGGCGCTCGGTTCTCTCTGCCTACCCCGCAAGGGACTTGGCGTGAAGATATACATATAGAATAGAATGGCAACTCTCGGGAAAGTTGTGTACCTGCAAGTGAGGTTACCAAAGCAGCTGTATTAGTAGCAGAGGTGGCATCGCGCGAGTGATACTTATTGTGATGCAAGACTTGTAAGCGTTCATAGGCTACGGTAACCGCTTTACAGGTGGGTCGTAAGCTTGTGTGGTTGCCGATGTTGTGAAACTATGTTTATTTGACAGCGATAGGCTAGTAGTTAGCTGTTAACCGCTGTTGGCCTGGCTGTTAACCGACTTGTCGTGATTTGAGTCCTGGTGTGGACATGTAGGTATGTGCCAATTTTAAGAGAAGTTTTAAGAGAGGTAGGGTGCATCAAAGCAAAGTATGGGGAAGTGCCTCCACCTCACGGAAGACTGCAGCCAAATAACAACTCCCTAGAGGGCTGTTGTGTTCCTGCGTGTGAGTTAGGTCACCAGTAAGCTCCTATGGAGTTGCTGTATAAGCAGCAGAGGAGGCATCGCGCGAGTGATACTTAATATATAGGGCCGTATGCCTCCCGACGTAGTATAAAAAAAAAAAATGTACTAATACGTTTGAGTTTTCGAATGTACGTACATATTTTAATTAACACTTGCTCGGTGAAGGAAAATATCATGAGGAAACCCGCGCGCTTCAATTATACTTCGAAAAACGTGTGAACTGAACTGAGAAAAGTCTGGTTTCCCTCCTGATTATGGAGGTCTGACGGCAAGTCACTCCACATTCAGTATTTATGTCAAATCCTTAGGCTTAGGTAGCGGTCTCTACCAATGCTAATGGATTAGGAAACAGAATAACGCTAGGAAAAGTACAAAACTAAGCTTGTTTACGATGACTGAACTAAAAACTGTCGGGTTAAATTTTTTTTACTTCTTTTTTAATATGCGCGTATGAACTTTTATAGGCTGTAATAATTTCAAATTTACGGCTTCGTCGGATACATTCCTACCGGATACCAGACGACCATTCATTTCGACTCCAAAAATCGGATTCGATTTACGGATTAGACGACCAGCTACCATATTTTTGACGATGAGTTTTCTCCTCCTATTGTCAATTAGAAGGCCGCACTGGAAAAATGTATTAAAAGATAAAGATAAAAAACATTTATTTGTCATTAGGCACTCACGGGCACTCAGAAACAACTTACATTCTTTAAATGAAAATCAATTGTATCTTAATTTCATTCATTTTCATGGTTTTAGTTCTTTGTAGTTTTAATTACTCTTTTTTAATCTACCAGTACTTCGAACATTGCCATTGGCGAAAAAGAAACTTGACTATATAAGTCTTTTTCAAATAGTCAATTTCTGTCTTAGGTTTTCGCGATTGTTACACATTGAATTAAACTATTTTTAACGGAAGTATCGCGTGTTTTATTTATTTTGTTGAACCTGACGTTTCGAAAGCTTTGCAGCGTCCGTGGTCGCAGGAAGACTAAGGTGATATTTGTCTTACATTAGTTATTCAATTATTACATCTACCGACACGGATGGATTATTATATATGTTCCGATTCCCACAAAAATCGCTCACAGTGTCCGAACGTTTTTTAGTAGATCTCTGGGTTTGACTTAATTATTTTTAGAACTGGATCCCAAGCAGGTGGTACTTGCCAACCATCTTCTCTATTGAAATTGGGGTGTTTTCTTATTTCAATAGCCTCGCGTAACATTCTCGGCATGTAGTGATTCTCCTTGGCGAGGATTTGTGGTTTATCGAACCGTATGTAATGGTTTGGCTGGTCCAGTGTATGTTCACATACTGCAGAGTTTTTATCGCGCCTATTCTTCATGTCAGCAATGTGTTCTTTCACTCGAGTACCTATGCTTCTCTTTGTTTGCCCTATGTATGATAAACCACATTCATACCTCCATCGTACAGAAAACCGCAGCTAAATAATTAAATAAATAAATATTGTCGAACAAATTACACAGCGCCACCTAGCCCCAAAGTAAGCGAAGCTTGTGTTATGGGTACTAGACAACTGATAAACATACGTAAATACATTTTTTTATTTTGTAAATACATACTTATCATACATAGAAAATACTCAGACCAAGACAAACAGACATGTTCATGCACATAAATGTTTGTACTGTGTGGGAATCGAACCCACGAGCGTTGGTGTCAAAGTAGTGTAACAACGCGTTTCACCACTGCGCCACCGAGCTCGTCAAATTCCCTGGAGGGTTGTTGTGTTCTTGGGGGTGAGTGACGTTATCATAAGCTTTTAAGGGAGGTAGGGGACAAAAAAGCAGTCCGTCTGGGGAAGTACCTCCACCTCACAGAAAACCGCAGCCAAATAACAACTCCCTGGAGGGTTGTTGTGTTCCTGCGTGTGAGTGAGGTCACCAGTAAGCTCCTAAGAAGTTGCTCTCGTACCACCAAAGGTGGCATCGCGCTAGTGATACTTATGTATTACAAGCGTTCATAAACTACGGTAACCACTTTACATCATCAGGTGGACTGTATGCTTAAATGCCTCCCGACGTTATGAAATAAAAAACAATTCCCTGATGAGTTGTTGTGTTCCTGCATGTGAGTGAGGTCACCAGTAAGCTCCTAAGGGATTGCTGTGTTAGCAGCAGAGGTGGCATCGCGCGAGTGATAGTAAATGTGTAACAAGCATTCATAAGCTACGGTAACCATTTCACACCATGTGGACCCTATACTTGTATAAAGAAATTAGTTTGTGATTTTCAGCGTTCTATATGAAGGAATAAATATAGATTCTCGAGTGGGAAGTAACTGTATTACAGAATACCACAGTCCATCTCGTGGATTTTATTGTATTCCTACGAGTGAACCCATCAGGAAGCTGGCAAGGAGTTGCTGCGTGGCAACGAAGGTACGTACATGAGTTGCTCATGTAACAAATGTCAATATACCACGGTGACCGCATCACATCAGGCTATGCCGCACGCTTGTTTGTCTCTCGACGTGACTTAACAACACTTTACCGTTCATTGTACTAATATCAGGTAGTATTGACTAGTATAGGTAGAACAACTGTTAAGACGTATGACCTAAGAAAGATCTAGTTTTCCCTGTAGGTGGTGACGTGGGCGCAGTCGCTCCATGTCAATATCAGTATCTTCGCCAAATCCTTAAACTTATGTAGCGGACACCGTCAATCCTATTATTTATTCACCCATAATTTTTTTCACACTCACATGCTGGAACCGCAATGGTCGCGTACTGTTCGGTTCCAGAGAGGTTCTTCCGAGAACTCTCAAGTTATGGAATGAACTTCCAGCCGAGGTTTTCCCAAGGGACTACAGCATGGGGCTCTTCAAGAAAGGCGCAAGAGGAATTTTTAGAGGGTCGGCAACGCATGAGTGACACCCCTGGTGTTGCAAATGTCCCTAGGCTACGGTGACTGTTTACCATCAGGCAGGCCGTATGCTTGTTTGCGGTATAAAAACCTAATGGATTAGGAAACAGGAAGAAGAAGATACGGCTATTAATCCTAGCTACCTATTTAGCTGCATACACAAATATACCACAGCGCAGGGCTGCAAATGTGTGGCAGGCCTTTCGATCCATAGGTAAGTTAGGTTACACTTGGTTACGACTATATCATCGCATCGCCAACAGCCAAACGATTTTTTTTTAAAGATCCTAGCGCCTAACTGGTCTCGAATATACACACATCAAAAGTGTCTAGGGATCAACATATATTTTTGCAATAACTTTTCTCCTGATTGATATTAATTAAAATTTTCTTTAAGGATTCATCAAATAAAGTGTTTTCGTTTGTCTACAGTAACGATAAACCAAGTTACCTTTGCATTAATAAAGAAATTTGCCATTTTCATAATAAAGGGATTTTTGACATTTGAACCACTAACATTAAAGTTCGAAAAAAAGACTGAAATAACAGTTTTCTTTAAAATTTTATTGGGTAACTTAAACAATTAATAATCCGTGTTTCTACCGCGAACACTAACAACACAAGAACATCGGTTTGGCATACTCAAAATGAGTTCATCCAAATCACGCTGTGGAATGGCCGCCCATGTTCGTTGCAACAACAAAAAAAGGTCTTCTTGCGACTGGATACCCTCCATATTCGGCAGAGCTCTTCTCTGTAGCATATCCCATGCATGGACACGGAGACAAGACCGATACATTCAAATCACAACTCGAAGAGCTCCAACAATAACCGCCATGATGTTAGCCGTGACGCTTCATCACTCTTCAGGGAACTTAATTAGCGACCAAACAGTCAGAAACCGCTTGCATGAAGTGAACCTTCATTCCCGAAGACCGCTAAGGGTACCACCTATAGCAATGCACAATCGTAGGATTCGATATCAATGGGCTCTTGAACACAGAAATTGGGCAGAAGAACAATGGCGTTTCGTGTGCTTTTCTGATGAGTCTCGTTTTGGTATGAGACCGGATACAAGACGTATACGACACTGGAGAACCCCTGGACGCCAACAGCGATTAAAATCCTGCCAGGAAGTCCATCCTTATAGTGGTGGAACCATCATGGTATGGGCGGGTATTTGGATCGGCGGAAGAACTGAGTTGATTTGGATCAGAGGCAACCTCAACGCTCAAATTTATGCTGAGACGATTGTATCAGACGTCATCGTTCCTCTACAAGTGCAAATCGGTCCCTTATTTCAGTTAATGCATGATAATGCACGACCGCACACCGCAAGAGTTGTAAGACAGACTCTCGCCGCAGCTAACATCAATGTCATGCCCTGGCCTGCTCAGTCGCCAGACTTGAACCCGATTGAGCATGCATGGGATATGCTACAGAGAAGAGCTCTGCCGAATATGGAGGGTATCCAGTCGCAAGAAGACCTTTTTTTGTTGTTGCAACGAACATGGGCGGCCATTCCACAGCGTGATTTGGATGAACTCATTTTGAGTATGCCAAACCGATGTTCTTGTGTTGTTAGTGTTCGCGGTAGAAACACGGATTATTAATTGTTTAAGTTACCCAATAAAATTTTAAAGAAAACTGTTATTTCAGTCTTTTTTTCGAACTTTAATGTTAGTGGTTCAAATGTCAAAAATCCCTTTATTATGAAAATGTCAAATTTCTTTATTAATGCAAAGGTGACTTGGTTTATCGTTACTGTAGACAAACGAAAACACTTTATTTGATGAATCCTTAAAGAAAATTTTAATTAATATCAATCAGGAGAAAAGTTATTGCAAAAATATATGTTGATCCCTAGACACTTTTGATGTGTGTAGTTGATGAAGTTGCATCTTTTTTGAAGTCACTTTAATGGGTTGTAGTCCTTAGTAATAATTAGTCTTGTTATTATTGTGAAGCTCCTGAAGGTTTTATTAAAGTCAAGTTTCCAAAGCTTTGATATTGTTACGTAGACAACTTTAAAACTACCGCCGTCTTTATTTAGTATATATATTTTTTTATACAACTAAATTGGCAAACAAGCATGCGGCCCGCATCAGATGGTAAGCGGTCACCGCAGCCTATTGACGCTCGCAACACCACGGGGATGTTACTCGCGCGCTGCCATACTTGTGGCCTACAGATGTTTCGTCACAGTACTCAGTAATTTATCTGCCATATCTCACCCTTCAAACCGGAACACAGCTATATAAATATAGCTGCTTGGCGGTAGAAATAGGTGAGACAGAGGTACCCACGCAGACGACTTTTGTACAAAGTCTCCCTCTGGTGAAATATATGTATCTTTTAAAGATAATATCAACTAATAATACCTAACTAATAAATTCATAGTCTTCCCACCCACATAATGTGTTTATTTTCCGCATAAATTTGCTTTGTTCTTCAAAACGTATAATTCGCGGTGTTATTAATAGTTTTTACGTCGGAAATAATGAACTTAGGAAGTGTACTAAGCAATTGTCGTACCACACTTATTAACATAAATCTCACATACATAATAATTAGAGTAGAGGCGTAAATTGCCCGCAAACGGTAGGGTACGCTAGGCTCCGTGGGTACTTTCACTTGACAATCGGAACGTACCTAAGTACGACCAATAATCACCTCGTACAAACTTATCACTGCATAATTAATTGGTTAAAGAAATCGGCACAGGGCCCTCAATACGCTTTCAACATGTCACGGATAGAAATTCATTCCGACCCATATACGTCGAAAGAGAAATGAAACGCTACACGACGTGAATGAAATATTGACATTCATCAAATTATAATTTGTTTACCGACGTATAATCGATATTTAAAAAAATTATACGTATTTGTAACGAGGCAGGTTACATTTATGGCACTGTAGTGCCGTACACGATTAAGGCTTGCACACGCACGAGGAATCGTGATTGCGAAAGTCCTGTTACTTACTGGCGACATCGACATATACGCTCGGACAATCCAAATTCAAACAGAATATGTTGTTGGAATTCTATACCATAGACGGAATCTAATAAAAAAAAAGATTTACGTTCAAAAATAGAACGTGTAACGTACCTTTTTTAATCGCTCGAGACCATAATAGTAGTTTTAGAAATCCAGTAACAATTCACGGAACGAAAACAAACCTCACTAGCGCACTTTAGGATCACAAAAATAATAAGAAACTAATCTTGGACCTTTTATGGCGCAAGCACGTTGAGAGACCGGTGCACACACATCATATACGGCATGTTTTTAGAGAAATAATAAAACTTGCACAATATTTGAACAGATGGGATATTTATTTTTGTTCACGCGCGAAGTAAAACAGTAGAGCGTATCAACATCAGCGACCGTTCACACAGAGGGAATCGCAGCACTGACAAGCGGCGTGCGACCAGACCAATTTGTTTGTTTCGTTCGCCTTCCCTTTCTAACAAGGTACAGTCGGATTCGGAAACACTCCATCTGTTGAGGCCTACGTGGGTTACGCAAGACTAGGTTTGCTTCTTCTCAGATGCTATTTTACTAGCAGACAAATCCATCGAAAGTGAAGCGAACCAACAAATAATAAATTAGAAAGGAAAAAATATTCATAAAGTTTATAATCAGTCTTAAAATCTGATCTACCGAATGATTCACACTGTAACTGGAACTGTAATTGAGTAAGGTAAATTATTAGATTAGGTTAGGTAAGATTTTTTTGCGCAATTAAATAAGTAGATACTATTGATAATTATGTTTTTCATGTTAGGAAGGCTGTGATATGACATTCATTAGGTTTTCTATTCCGTGATTTTCACACACAACGCTACAGTATTTGAATCTGTGACTACTCCTAAAGTTCATTCAGAATATTAGAGTCGGCAACGCATGGTGTTGCAACTGTTCACAGGCTACGGTAAATGCTTACCATTAGGCAGACCGTACGCCTAATTTCCACCTTAGTGGTATAAAAAAATGGGTAGAAAGCCTGCAAACTGTATACAGAGTGTCACTTTGCTGGTTTTGTTAACTATTAAACATTTACCGTATTATAAAACTTTATACCGACTGAATAAAAGTACAGACAATTCGATCTAAACTACTTTGTGTGCTACCGCTCCCGATTAGTTCATGCGAACTACTGCCGGCCAAAACCCACCCACTACCGTGAGTAGATGCATGCCGCCGCTGCCATGGCTGCTCTGCCATGCAATTCTCTAAGCGACTCGTAATGGCTGTGTGCGTCGCTGTGATCACAGATGTCACAGCTTTGACATCGTCTACTGCGATCACGGCTAAATTATTTGGTATTCTATAAGGCTGTAAGCGTACGCGAGGCTGTTTGCCTTGTAGAATTCCAATTTCAAACGCAGCCTTGCGGCGCTAGTTTCGCACAACCATGAAAAGCGACACTAAGGAATTGCAATTTTGTGTTCAAGGCTATAACAGCCGATGTTTCCGAGGATGTAAGGATGTTTGCTCTTACAGAATTGCATGGCTGGTCGTCTCTGCCTCGGCTGCTGCGGTCATCTCTGCGAGTATTCGCCATCTGAAAGAATAGTATTCAGAGATTCGTAGCAGTTGTATAGATAAACATTCAAGACCCAGGACAATATATGAAAAAGACCATTTTCCATCTTGCTCTGACCGGGGATCGAACCCGAAACCTCCGCGCCACAGGCGAGCACGTTACGTACCACGGAAAATATTAAAAAATCAGGGTCATCATATTATGCCGATAGAACATTTAAGGCGACACCTCGATCGTGAAGCTTTAAAATGGCTCCGCCCAATCACCCCGCGCCCCTCAATTGACACTCGACGCTCGATTTGTAAAATTTGAAATTAGCGCCTAATAGGTAACCTGGGGTCAACGTATAGTCAATGCAAACGAACAGAAAAGCTACAGAGTCGCGTCACACTTAAATAAAATTTATAATATCAATATTTAATAAAAATTATTGATTTAATTATTATTTAGCTTTATACATACTGAACCAAACATATTTATTTAAGCTAGACGGAAAACAATAGTAATAATAGTAATAAAAAACTACAGAAACGTATTCACTTTTAAAAGTTTATTGAAAGAGAAATCAATGACATCGTTTTATGTTTATATCTCTACATGTTAACATGTCTTGGTATCTATGTTGTTCTTACTTAGGTCTCGTCCAGTGGCGCCCTCATTGAATAAAAAAACATATTATAGCATAGAAGATAAACATTATGAAATCTTAAGTTGCATTTATTACGAAGATAGTAAAGTATTTTTACGTCATTAAACCAACACTCAAAATATTCCACTATCGTTGTTATAAGCAAAAGTGCTAAAAGAGGCCGTTTTTTGGCAATTATGCCTATAACAACGAAAGCAAAACATTTCAATTGTTGGTTTAATGACGTAAAAGTACGTTATTGTATTTGTAACACACGCAACACATGACTTTATAATGTTTATCTTCCACGCTAAGATACGATATTTTATTCCTTGAGGCGCCACTGGACGGCATGTATCCCCCTTAAGAAGAATGAAACACAAGCTACATAATACAACATTGTTTATCGAGAGGCTAAAGCGGGCCATTTGTTGATTCGGACACATATGTTTAGTTAGCAGATACACCATCTAAACTGCAAACACTGGTCACAGCGATGAAAGACGACTGTATGGAGAAAGGCTTACTACTGAATGCGAAGAAAACAAAGATAATGGTATTTGAAAGAGAAGAATCCAGAACTAATGTAAGGATTACGATTGATGATGAAGTGTTGGAACAAGTGGATGAGTTTGTATATCTTGGATGCGCTTTCAGCAGGGATGGAAGGTACACCGCAGATGTGGAAAGACGAGTGAGTGCTGGGAATAGTGTGAATGGAGCGTTGGGAAAACTTCTTGGCAGTAAAATCCTGAGCCAGAAGGCACAACTCGCTATACACAATGCAGTGTTGGTCCCAACGCTAACTTATGGAAGCGAGAGTTGGGTATGGCAGAAAGAGCATGAAAGTAGAATAAACGCGGTTGAAATGCGAGCGCTGCGCAAAATTTGTGGCGTAAGGCTTGTAGACCGTATTCGTAATGATGATGTTAGAAATAGAGTTGGTCTGAAAGAGAGCGTCGGTGTTAAAATAAGAAGAGGCATGCTCCGATGGTTCGGGCATGTAGAAAGAATGCAAGATGAAAGAATGACGAAGCAGATATACAATGCAAAAGTGGAAGGATGTAGGAGCCGGGGAAGGCCAAGACTTACCTACCATGACCAAATTGGTCATGTTCTATCAGAAGGTGATGTCAGGAGCCCTAGAAACCGGCGTGCGTGCATGAGAAGAGCAAAGAATGTTAAAGAAGCGAGTGAGATATGTAAGGATCGAGTCACGTGGCGCTCGGCTCTCTCTGCCTACCCCGCAAGGGATTTGGCTTGAAGTTATAGATGTTCGAGTGTCATAATGGCTGATAGCGCCGAGTAAACACAGGATTTTTTTATTTGGAATAAATAAGAGAAATAAAATTATCAGATTGAATTAGATTGAAATTGAAATAGAAAATTGGATTTTTTTTGCAACTCCCTCCTGGGGAAGATTCACAAGTTATTTTACACAGTTAGGTATAGCTCTGGTAGGGATCCTAGCTTTTTCCCTAAATATAATACACTCTCGAATGACTAGGTATGCGCTTTCACTAACAGTCAATTTAACTTCGCGAATTTTATAAAAAAGTACAGGAAGAACTTGACGGTTAGACGGTAATTTTGCGCCTATTATTTGATAATTTACGTCTCCAACTAAGAAAATACTTGATTTATTGCTTCTCAATTCCACTGCCATCTTATAAAAGTTAAAACATTACGTATTAATCACGAGAATAACTGACATTCAAAATTAATAGACGGTTAGGTAATTATGACGAAGTTAACGATGCTCTCTCTAAAGTTATTCATTGGTTTAGTGTTAATAATCTGCTTTTAAATGATAAAAAGACTAAAGTAATTAAGTTCTCAACACCTAATGTAAGGCAGGTGGCTACCAATGTACATGTTAATGGAACTAATTTAGCCTCTGTGGAGACAACTGTGTTCTTGGGTATAACAATTGACTCCAGACTACAAAGGGGCCCACAAATTGAAAAATTATCAGGAAAACTAAGTTCTGCAGCTTATGCAGTGAAAACTATTAGACGACTCACTGATATTGATACGGCTAGAATAGTTTATTTCAGCTACTTTCATAGTATTATGTCATATGGAATTCTTCTTTGGGGTAACTCCGCGGATATTAACACCATCTTTTTATTGCAAAAGAGAGCCATAAGAGCTATCTACAAACTTGGTCCCCGGGAGAGCCTTAGAGAAAAATTCAAAGAAATAAATATTTTAACAGTCGCATCGCAATATATCTATGAAAATCTTTTGTATGTCCATAAAAACATAGACTCATTTTGTAAAAAGAGTGATACTCATATCATAAATACTAGATATAAGCATAATCTTGTGTTATATGCAAGCCGTCTCCACAAAACAAGTAATTATTTTATGGGGCAATGTATACGGTTCTATAACAAACTTCCCAGCAATATAAGAGATTTGTCAATAAACAAATTTAAAACTACTATTAAAGCCAAATTGTGTAGCAGGGCATATTATAAAGTATCTGACTATATTAATGATAAAAATGCCTGGGAGTGAGTCGATCCAATTATAATGTAATTAACAAAATATGTAAATTTGTTTGGATACCAAAAGAGGGATGCCTGAGCTTTTGGCAGTATTTTTATCAGTGCTCACCTAGTCATAAACTGCACGGTAGGGGAAAAAAAATGTGACAATTCCAAACAAATGTAGCCATTTTTACGGAATAAAAAGATTTTGACTTTGAATTTGAACAAATGAATACCGCGAGTACGTGCGGCACTGCCGCGCAACTTGTATGAACATGTTTCGATGTAATTCGGCACGGATTATCGTAATCCAAATAAGTTAAAAATTAATTTCCGAGTGTTTTAAAAGCAAATGAACAAAACTATGACATATGCGTTAGAAAATAAAACTTTGAAAAATAAGGGACACCCTAATATACATATATACAAATAGATTTTATAATCCATTCATATTTAAAAAAAACATGTGACAAATGATTTTCTTGCTGTTTCATAACTTTAACTTCAGTATAATGACATTTATTGTATTTTACTTATGTATACTCTGTGTTTTGTATTGTTGTACGTTTCCTTGTTATTTATTAAACTCTCAAGAAGAAAGAACCAGGACCATCTCTGATGTTGCAAAATAAATCTAATCCGTACAATAGTTCAATACTAACCACAATGTATAGAATAGATGATTTTTTTGTGTTTTCAGTGTTGGTTCATAGTAAATATTATTTGTTTTCACGAGTATCATGGGTATAAGTATACTATCTATCTATATCTTCACGCTAAATCCCTCGTGAGCGCCACATGACTCGGTACTTACACACCTCGCTCGCTTCTTTAACATGAAACATACCGAGTTTTTTTAAAAACTATCAAAATATACTATTTTACTAGTAATTATTTTAATACAAAAAAAAAAAAAAAAAAAACCTCCACTGGTTTTCTATCTTCTGATTGGATAAATTTCCAACGTAAACTAACCTTCACCTACGTACAATGTCTAAGTCGGAGTTCGGTGAGCTTATAATGGTTACTATGAGTTTGTCGTCCCGTATGACACTTACGTTAAAGTAGCATATAAATCGAGTAGTGATTCTTCTAGTGGAATATGTTTATTTAGTAAGTTTCTCCTAAAAAACAAAACAGCAAAAATATTCTATTTTATAAGTTTTTATTTTAATACAAAGAAATAAAGAGTCTCCACTGGTTGCTATGTGCTGAGAGCGCGAACCTTATTGGTATAAATTTCCAACGTAACCTGACCTCCACCGACGTACAACTTCTAAGTTGGAGTTCGGTCAGATTATAATGGATATAATAGGAGTTTGACGTCCTATATAGGTACGCGGTCAGCCTGTGGATAATGTATACCAATTATCAAATGTTACTGTTTATTCCTGCAAAAAATAACTCTTATTTAATTAATGCAGTTTTATATAGAGTTATTAAGTAAGCAAAATTAAAAAAAAGTTTGAAGAGGAATTAAATAGCTTGGGCCAACCATACCTAGGAACTGTTCTAAAAACTAGAAATATGTCTACACAATGTTATTATAATATGTTTAATGAATATAATAATTAAAAAAAATAAATAATTGGCTTGTTCGCCTCCGCCATTCTACGAACATTTTCTTTGTATTTTTATTCTATATATTTTCTTTTTAGTGTTCCCCATTATTACAACAGTATAATAAATATATATAAACCTATAATATTATTTACTACTTATATCTAATAATAATACACTTACGCTAAATACTATAATATTGAATATTTACAACTATTAATTATAAAAACTTCGGTGTCGCGATGTAAAATGGAGCGAGCTCGAGCAGACAGTCGACATAGGTCTCACCTCGAAGCGGGCTGCAGCCGGACTGGCTGGATGTAGTTAGTCAACGCGTTTATAATCCTCATTACCGCACAATAAGGTCGAAAACACGTAGCACCCAAGACGAATGTGATCGCTTAGAAATTGTCAGAAACTTAAAATATTTTTAAAAAATTTCATGTTTCACTTATCAAAATATGCAGCAACCATATTATAAACATAGATATTACTAATAGATTTAAGTAATTTTGAAGCGTATAAACAGAACAACTTCGTTGTAATTTCACAAATAATGAATTTCAGGAGGTGTTTTCGAAAGTAATTATTATCGAATCAATTTTACACAATCGCGTATTTGAGCAAGCAAATTCAAGATAAAGAAATGAAGTTATTTATATTAAAATCTTAGATCCGTCAGTTTAGTCATTAGCCTATACTATTCGATGAAAGTTGGTCTAATTTTTCGATGTGTCGCCTTAAGGTCAACCCTCGGCCGTTTTACCAACTGCTGTACTGCCAACCTGTTACCAACTGTATACTGACTGCACTTTGATTTGAACTTAGATGAAAAGTCGACGAATATTGTACCTGTAATATACCTAGTCACTTAGTCAGGTCATAAGTTCTGTCAAAAACTTTTGATGTAATTAACGATACACTTTTTGATAATTATGTAAAAGTGATATATAAAATGAAAGGTAATTAAATGTACAATAAAATTTTATTTACATTATTCGAAATGCCCTCCTCCATTTTGAATACATGCCTGTAAGCGACGCGGCCAGTCATCGATCGCAGCACGCACCACATTTATATCTATTTCTGCCGCTGCTTTAACCAGAAATGCTCGGAGAGACTCCAAATTCTGATAAGGTTTAGCGCAGACTTTTCCTCCAAATGTTGCCATATCTTGTAGTCCAGTGGGTTTAAATCTGGACTAGAAGAGGGCCAGTCTTCATGCCCGATGTAGTCAATCCACAGGCGGTCAACAAGTTTTGAATGCTTCTTGAGTATTTTTTACGATAAGCTCGTAGTCCCAGGTCTACATTTAACACTGTTTTGACAATGGTTCTGATTAATCCCATCTGAAGAGCTAAGATTTTTTGTTTACGCACGGGATTTCTTTGGATTCGCGCCTACACTGCTTAACTGTGCGAGGTCGGCCGCTCCCTTTTACGAACTTCGAAGCTTGAATCTTTAGTATATCGTTTGATAGTGCAATAAATAAACCGTAGATTTATTTTCCAATTTTTGTAGAATGTTGAAAATCTCTTTTGGCGCGTAACCACAGCGGTGTAACGCGATAACCGCGACTATCTTTTATATATATATATATATATATATATAGTGTTGCTACTTTATGCCAGTGTCAGTCTTCAGTTTTAGAACCATTTGAAAATCTTAATTCTATGTTCCAGCTTCAGGAACTGTGCTGAAAAAATATTGGGAAGGGTACCTAGACCCAATCAACCAAATTTAAATACCACCCGTAAAACGATAGTGATTTTTACAAGGTTTTCTTAATGAACTTATTCACGTCTTCCAAAAAGTGCATAAACGTGTTATATTTGAGTTTTTTCATTACTGTATAATTTCACTAGCACTTATGTTACAAAATACTATCGAAATTGTCACACAAAACTAATTTTATACTGAATGGTAAAAATTTCAAGTAAAACAACAATGTCACTTGTCAAAAGCGCGGGAAGAAGTCCCGCGACTATCTTCTTCGACCACTACATATTTGAAAATGAATTTATTTTTTATTTAAGGCAAGCAGGAACGTTCTATTTTTAAAATTAGTCAAAGTATTTCTGGCCAGTATTCCAAAATTAAAATAATAAGGTTTAGACAGACAGAACTTATGACCCGACTAGGTATACATTATTACGAAATAAGACCCAAGAAACATATCAACGACTATTTACAATATTAAAACAAAAATTGGATAATGAAATAGCTTCTTTTAAATCGGACTACGAAATTGCCCAAATTAATGCTGTATTAAGCCTTTTTTCTAAAGCTATAGTGATGGATTGCGACATTACAATATAACAATTTGGAAACAATCAAAAAAAATTAACCCGCTACAAAAGAAGGCCGCACATTCTTGTTATGGAACATAGTGCGCAGTCATGCCTTTAGTTCCAGCCATCGAAATTCCAGAAGCTTGGCGCCTTATCGTCGATACTGCACCGGCTACAGTAGAAATGCAAAGATTTCAACACTATTACCAAAATCATTGGTATCCTAAAATTCCTGCAATATTGAGTGGTGCAGATCAACGACATAGGACAACAAATGCCTTGGAAGGCTGGCACCGTCTCGCATCAATAACCTTATAGACAAAAGACCGAATATTATTTATTTTAACACAAATTGAAAACTGAAGGGAAACACTGGGATACACGTATAAAGAACAGCCTATTTGTAAATAATAAAATTAACAGGAAATCTAAAGATATTGATTTTGATAAGCGTTACAAAAAATACTTTAGGAACTGCAGGTACTTCTATAACTTTGGCGTATTTTATTAAAAAAACATTTTTTTTCAGCTACTAAAATCCAAAAAGGGTTAATAATATTGACATATTGTTTTTGCTGATTATAAAGTGAGAAAATATTGTAATAATTATTATCGCTAATGAAACCTTGATTCTTCTATGTTATTGTTTATTATTTGAATAAATACGACTATTGAAACGTAAACTAATTGTTTATTTTTTAATCCTATTCTTATGACTAGGGCGTCATAATACTCGTAAGATAATAGGCATCAAATAGGACAAGTTGCAATTGTGACCGCTTGCGTCTACGTAACAAATTGCGAATATGACAGTCTGCGTCA
Organism: Pyralis farinalis; assembly: GCA_947507595.1. Lineage (NCBI taxonomy): Eukaryota > Metazoa > Arthropoda > Insecta > Lepidoptera > Pyralidae > Pyralis > Pyralis farinalis. The sequence goes on along the minus strand of OX382273.1, from coordinate 33,076,076 downwards.
AACCCCTCCTAGTGAACCTCGACGATCGTAAATCGGCGAGGTTCACTGACTAAGCCTCAGAATTTGGAGAAGTTGCTTAGGTACTTTAACATGGACTGATGTCAGACTTACGCAACACAGACGGATAATCAAACACACGTCTATCGAAATATAATTTCAAAAAATAAACCGATCTGAATCGTCTTCAACTTACGCGTAGGCAGTGTTAGCGTAAACAATTCACATACCTAACACGGAAAATTCTCATTCGAATAGAAAATTTATGACACTAAATCAGAATCGATTCTGAGTGTCGTAGAGTGGTTACCGTGGCTTATGAACGCTTGCAATACATTAAATATCGCTCGCATGCAACCTGACGCTAACACAGCAACTCCTTAGGAGCTTACTGGAAGGCACTGCTATATTTTGAAGGCATTTTGTGTTTCTGCCACCGATTAGTTCATGCGAACTAGCGGCCTGGTCATCGACTGCTGCGGTCATCTCTACAATTGCATCCGCCCGCCGTCTGAAACATGAACCGCATGCACCCGCCACCGTTGCTGCCCTGGCATCTCCGGTCGTCTCTGCAACCGTGCTTCGCATCTACACAGATCAGTATGTCTTATTTACCAAAGCCGAATTAGATTGTATTTTTTTATTTCCAAAATCGGTGCTCGTGGGACAGTCACAGTCTTCAGTTCAGTGAGTCGCTACACAGTCACGGACCACTAAGACTATTCCACCAACCAGAACCGAAATAATACTTTCGGAATCACGTAAAAACATTTCAATCAAAAAGTGAAACTTTTTTGAGGTTGGCGCCCATTCTTGTTTTCTTTCCCTTTTTATTTATTATCGAATTTTGGGCAAAATTACATGGACGCATGAAGACTTTGACACAAGGCGTCGATACAGGGGCATGCTCTAACTCAATACATTTGAAGAGAGTGGATCGATCAAAACGCCTTCTGTCCCAATACGCAGGTGAAAGGCACAGAAATATCCTCTTTACTTATGAAAAAAAATTCACGATTAAGCACTACAACAAACAAAATGATAAAATAATAATAATAATATATAATAATAAACTTCTTTATTTTCTTCTCACACAGTTTGACACAAAAGATAAGAAATATATAGATATAAAATACAAAGGTGAATGATGTAAAACCATGCGACCTTACGATTGTGTAAAACATTTTTGTGTGAGAAGCTGGTGCCTGAAATGTACGCACACAGTTCTAAAAAGCCGCCCATTTGCTCGGAAAGGTACAACGTGGTCATCATTCTGCGTCCGTAATGGTTTGGTGGGGGGGTGTCTTATCAAGGAGTCACAAAGTTTCATCTTTGTGAAAAAAGAGTGAAGACTTCAGCCAAAAGTGTATCAACAGACTGCCCTGGATCGTGAACCTCTCAGCGATACACTTTTTAAAAATGTACCGTAGACTTTCCAACAGGACGCTGCACCTGGTCACAAGGCACGAACCACGCAAGCCTGGCTCGAAACCAACGTGAGCTAAAGACCGGCCCTCGTCTAGCTCAGATTAGAACCCCTTAGACTACAAATTATGGTCAGTTTTAGAGGACATGTCCTGTTCGAAACGACACGCCGACATTGTGTCGCTTAAGAAATCTCTGGAGCAAGCTAAATAAATAGCTAAATTTCCCATGGATACAGTGCATAAATCCATAGATTCATGGCCAGACATCAAAGGCTTGTATCAAAGTCAAAGATGGCCATTTCGAATAGAATAATTTTTTTGCGGAGACTTCCATTAATATGTACAGCTAAGTGCAGCTCAAGCTTTACACTTTGACTTGTGTATCGTTCTTATGCCGTAAGTGTCAAGTGTGTGTAAGAGTTACAATCGCACTTCGAGTGCTCTTTAGCTGTACATATAAGTTTTATTAAGATTACATTACCTCATAAAAAAAATGCATACTCATTTGTAACAGAACATATGACCGGACTAGGTAATCTTTTTAGGGTTCCGTACCCAATAGGTAAAACGGACTCTATTACTGAGACTCCGCTGTCCGTCCGTCCATCCGTCTGTCACTAGGCTGTATCTCATGAACCGTGACAGACAGTTGAAATTTTCACAGATGATGTATTTCTGTTGCCGCTATAACAACAAATACTAAAAAACAGAATAAAATAAATATTTAAGGGGGCTCCCATATAACAAACGTGATTTTTTTGCTCGTTTTGCTCGATATTGATAACGGCAACAGGTAGACGCTTGAAATATTCACAGAATATTTAGTTCTATATTCTCTTTAAAATAAATAATTAAATTAAAATAAAACAAATATTTAAGGGGGGCTCCCATACAACAAACGTGTTTTTTTTTTTTGCCGTTTTTATAGATAATGGTACGGAACCCTTCGTGCGCGAGTCCGACTCGCACTTGGCCGGTTTTTTTTCTATTGATATTCCAATAAATGTATGTCAGTATAGCGGTACAATGGTAATATTAAAGGTATATTAACGATGTGCATTATGCTGAATCATTTCCTCTCGGTCAGTCTTTGTCAGTCAGGTATTCATTAATTTTGTATTAGCCCATTCAACAAGAGCATTTTTTTTTACTATCAGTTTATTTAATCATCTCCATAGGTTATTTACTTTATGGGTCACATGAAGCACAGATTTTTTTTATACAACATCGGAGGCATACCTACAGCAGGCGGCCCCACCTGATGTAAAATGCTCACCGTAGCCTATGGATGCTTCAGCATCGCTTTAGGCGTGTAACTAAAAAGTCATCGCTGCCGCTTCGAAGTATGAGCATTTTCAAAAATGGTTTGAAACCATTTTTAGGGTTCCGCACCTCGAAAGGTAAAACGGGACTCTTACAGGATCACTTTGTTGTCTATCTGTGTGTCCGTCTGTCAAGACCCATTTTCTCAGACTCCAGTTCTCCAGAAAAGTTATCTTCGAAGTATATAAGCTGGGGAATGAACTCTCTGACGAGATTTTCTCCAGGGACTATAACGTGAGATTCTTCAGAAAGGCAAAGAAGAGGGTTTTACTATGTGTCTATAAGTTACGGTAACTGTTTACCATCAGGGAGGTCGTATACATATATTTTATTTATTTTATTTTGTTAGGAAAACCAACAGTACAAATAACAATTATAGCATCAATTAACATAGCTTATTCAACCAATTAAAGGTTTTCACTTATATGCAATATTTTGTATATAATAAACTGAATAACATTAAACAAAGTGCAATGTACAATCAATTGATTGTCATCCTTAGTGGCATAAAAAAGAAAAGTATTCTGCAATGTAATCAAATTATTTCCATAAAAAATTGCGAACTAATCCCAGTGCGATAATACAGGTTGTAGCTTAAAACTCTGTAATATAACGCCTTACATCTACATGACAATACGTGTAAGAACCTATTGAATAAATTTACATTACTTTTTAAATAGTGAATAGATTTAGGCGATAATTTGCTAAAGTCAAATTTACAGACAATTCCACTTAAAACTACTTTGTGCGCTTCCACTACGGATTAGTTCACGCGAACTAGCGCTGGCCGACACTCACCCACAACCGTTGGTAGATGCAAACAAAAATAACATGCTACTCCATGCTGCTCCATTAGAATAACATGCTACGAACGTCGTAGCATGTTATTCTAACATGTTCTAACATTCTAACATATTCATCTACAGCGCCTGGGGATACCACGTGGGGAGGCGAAACACGTGTCACAGAGACGACCGGAGCAGCCATGGCAGCGACGGTGGTGGGTGCATGCGGTTCATGTTTCAAATGGCGGACATTCGCAGTCGAGGCAGAGACGACCGGAGCAGCCATGGCAGCGACGGTATACATCTACTAACGGTAGTGGGTGGACGTTGGCCGGCGCTAGCTCTTTTTTTGTTCATACTACTAAGGTGTCAAACAAGCATACGGCCTGATGGTAAACAGTCACCGTAGCCTAAGGGCATTTGCAACACCAGGGGTGTCACACATGCGTTGCCGACCCTACCGTTCGCATGAACTAATCGGTGGCGAAAGCACACAAAGTAGTTTAGATGAAATTGCCCGTGAATTACCTTATTTATTTTATCACTACGTTTAATAAAAGAAATGGATGGCTTTATCAAGGTTTATTTCGAGGTTTGAGTTACACTTATCATTATCCAATGGTCACCTTGCACGTCAGTTCAGTCTCCGTTTGTTCCGCCGTCACTTTCACCATGTTACTGTCCGTCAGAGCGTGGTCCGGCCGGAGCCCTGCACTCAACCACGACTCCAGCACCTCTGTGCTGGGTAACATCGTCCTTAACGTATTTCTTACATACAAGTACGCCTGCGGAGAATATTTGTAGATACTTAACGCGAAGTTCTTCAAATCCTCAGTCTGTCTTACGGGCATCGCTAACACCAAACCATTTGTGTCCTCGTTTAACTTCTCCCGCAGTGAAAGCAAAATCTTCGTCTTTTTCTTTCGCTTCTGATTCAATATTTTCTCTTTTCTTTTTATTATTTCTTCCATCTTCTTCAAGAACCTGGTTTGTCGATTCTTTATTCGTATATTGCTCTTCAACTTGTCTTTTAGACCCACGGCCTGACGCTGCATCCTCTGTACTTCTGTAAATAACTTCAACAAGTCTACGTCGATTCCTTCATCCAGTTTCGTGCTGTCGCCTGCTCTGTCTATGATGAAATCTTTATTAGTATCCTTTGGTACATCACTAGGTGCAGCTTTTACAATACCATTAGTTGTGGGGTTGTAAATTGTTGTTGTAGAATTGTAGACGGTTGTTGTGGGTTTGTTTATGGTTGTTGTAGCGTTTCTAAAGGTAGTTGGTGTTTTGCTGATGTTGTTTGCGGCATTGTTGACGTTTGTTGGCGCCTTGTTGACTCTTGTTAAGTTTTCAGGAATGTGAGCGTTGCCGTTAACTGATCTGGGCGGATCTAGTTCCTCGTCTTCTTCTTCGTAATCAGTGTCCACGTAATCAGTGTCCACGTAATCATCGTCCTCGTCGTCTAATGTTTCTTCATCTATGTATTCTTCATCTATATATTCAACCTAATAAGCAAAATAATCATATTAATATCCAACATAAAAAGATGAGTTTCATGCTTAAATTTAATTGAGATTTTAAGAAAGGTAGGGCGAATCAAAACCGTATGTATCTCCACCTCACAAAAAAACCGGAGCCAAATAACACCTCCGTAGAGGGCCGTTGTGTGAGTGAGGTCGCCAGTAAGCTCCTAAGGAGTTGCTGTGTTAGCAGCAGAGGTGGCATCGCGCCAGTGATACATAACGTATTGCATCGTTCATAGGCTACGGTATCCGCTTTACATCAAGTGGGCCATATGCTTGTATGCCTCCCGACGTAGCATAAAAAATAAATTCAGAAATAAATATCGAATCGGTCAAAAACTAACTGTCCACTGTATTTCACCTTTTTCTGATTTCACCCAGCTCTTCAGCTTTTACGTGGTTTGACCAGTCACTGCACACAAACATTGTATTCCTTCTCACACTTAACTTGGACGTACGGACGTACTCCAGAATGCACAGGATTTCACCAGCTCTATCGTTCAGCTCCTCAATCTCCACTCAAATTAACACCTCTCGCTCTACATATAGATATTTTCTTCTTTTAAGATAATACATGCGCCGTTGGTTCGGTACATGTAGAAAGAATGCAGGAAGAAAAAATCACGGAACAGATATACAACATGAAAGTAGAAGGACGTAAAAGCCGAGGGAAACTTACCTACCGTGACCAAATTTATCATGTTTGATCAGAAGGTGATGTCAGGAGCCCTAGAAACCGACTGGGCATAAGAAAAGCTATGAATAATAAAGAAGCGAGTTGAGGTGTGTAAGGATGGAGTCATGAGGCGCTCGATTCTCTATATCTACCCCGCAAGGAATTTTACCAGAGGGAGATTTTGTACAAACATCGTCTGCGTGGGTACCTCTGTCTCACCTATTTCTACCGCCAAGCAGCTGTATTTATATAGCTGTGTTCCGGTTTGAAGGGTGAGATATGGCAGAGAAATTACAGGGTACTGTGACGAAACAGCCTTAGGTCACAAGATTTGAAGCGCGCGAGTAACATCACCGTGGTGTTGTGAGCGTCAGTTTGGCATTCTAGTTGTATAAAAAAAATAAAGATTTCGCAAGAAGTTATAGATAGATAGAAGTTGGTGTAAACACAGCCACAGGTAAAAATATTTATCTTGGTCCTGCTCGACTAATAGATGCAATGACAATACAATTTGTCATTTTTACAACGATGGTCCGATTTTTTTTTTTACACTGACTATGTAGTTGACCCCTGTGGGCCGTTACTACGTCACCGGAAGGAAGAGGCAGCGCCAGCCTGAAAAAGCAACCTGAAGACTCGGATCCGCCGAGTGCGGTGTATATGTGGAGCGTCGCTGTCGGAGAGGTAGGGGGCATTCGAACCGTAATGCGATCATCGGGATCAAAGAGCGAGTGTTTCGCAGTCTGCGCCGAAACGCCTGGCCGTCGATCCGATGGATAAAACCACAAACACAAAAATTGCACTTGCGACCAGTAGGTAGAACTTCACGATCGGACCATGGGCTTACTCGCATTTGCGCAGATTTTGCTTGGACTTAACACAAATTGAGCCAACTATCTCACCCTTTATATATGTTGATCTATCTTTGCGAGGTTGGCAGAGAGAGCCGAGTGCCACAAACGCAGTCCTTACGCACTTCGGCCGTTTGTTTAACATTCATAGCTCTTTTCAGGCTCAACGATTCCTAGGGTTCTTAACATCACTTTCAGATAAAACTCAACCAATTTGGTCGTGGTAATGGTTAGGTTTCCTCCGCTCCCACTCAATTGCAGTGTCGTATAGTATATCTGTTTCGTCCTGCATTTGTTTAACATGCCCGAACCAACAGAGCATGCTTTTCTTAACACCGACACTATGTCTTCGGCTGTACCCACCTCAAACACATGCCTGGGCAGCTTCAACGACGGCACAGCCTTATCGAGAAGCACCATCGTGTTATCGGCATCGCATGTGAAGCAATCCACTGAGAAATGTTGTATACAAATGTAGGAGTAGTCTGTGGGCGTCCAGTTGTTGCGCCCGGTGAGATCCGTCCATACCTGACGCAGGTTCGGGTCCTCTGGGAACCTGAGTTGATCATATCCATCATATTACAAGATTATTTGACATAAAATTAACATTGAACACAACTAGGCTATGGAGAAAGAGTCCGGACGCTTCACCGCAGCTCAAGTACCTCTACCTAACAGAAGACCACGGTCAAATAACTTCTTGGTTGTTGTGTTTCTGCTGGTACTCAACAGGTTAATGAGCCCTACCTCTCTTAAAAACACCCAAACCATGACTAGAATGAAAGAGAGGAATTTTTGTCTTGTGTGGAAATTCCATTCACACAAACCTTGGAGCCAAAGTCACTGCTAAACACTTGACCACCTTACTATACAGTTTTGCTTTTATCAGATACTTGTGTGCTAAAACCTGATGCTGCTATCGGTTTGTATGACTCAAGTAGTTCATACAAACCGATAGAGCATTTAAATGCAAATTTAACTGCATAATTGAGTGTACTGCCACACAGCACTGAGTCAAGAGGAACAAGGAGAAATAAGTGCGTATAAGCACATGGAATGTAAGAGATGGACTAAATGAAGTAATCAATGAACTGATTGATGTCATGAATGATAGACGTCAGATGGTAGATACGGTAGCTCCACTGAATCAACAGTTTTTGATATATATAGCCAGTTTTTGATAACCGATCTTTATGGCCGACTATCACACATATATAAAAAATAATTTACCTAAAAAATGATTCAGGGTCCAGTATTTTGTAGTCTTCACATCCCGACACAGCACATGTTCTGGTGATCTCTGTGTCCATGTCAGCGTTCTGTTTCAGCTCAGGGGCAACCATTGCTGCAATTTGCAAAAATAAATACATACAATATTAATGTACACATATATATTACTTTGTATGTTGTGAGAGAAACATTATCAAACATACAAGTGTACAATTGTACAGCTTCTTTGAGTTATCACTCGCGCGTTGTCACCCCTGCTGCTAACACAGCAACGTGTTAGGAGCATACTGGTAGCCTCGCTCACTCGCAGCCTTCCAGGGAGTTGTTATTTGGCCGCGGTTTTTATTGAAGGGGTGACACTTTCCCACGAGTTTTGATGAGAGCTTTAATGCATACTTCATCTTTTAAAAACATTCATACGAAGACAAATAGACATCATACACAAATATTTGTCCACTGCGGGAATCGAACCCTTATTGCTGTCACAGTAGCATTGTTTGTTAACCACTCCATGCCCCGACCATGTAAAAAATGTATGATAAATTACCATAAAGACATACAAGGCATGTAGGGAAACGATATGTTAGAAGACAATCTTTTGGGGCTCGGACTCTAAAAGTGGAACAGACGTTGCTCAAGTGAATACTTGCGACACAGGAAGTATCTCTAGTGTGTCTGTTTCTAACACAGCAACACAAGCTGTCTGTAGGAGTTTACCCGTAACCTCACTCTCACGCAGGAACGGAACAATCCTCCAGGGACTTAAAATTGGCTGCAGTCTTCTGTGAAGTGGACGTAAAATACATCCAGACAGAATCAGGTTGGTTACGCTCATTTATATTGCTGAATTTACAATGAGTTACTTTTGAATATTATAATGTAAATAGGATAATATTTTCTTACCAATCGGAGTGGATTTTGCTTTATTTTCACTGTGTTCACTAACATACTCCTTTGTCTTATATCCTTGATTATAGCTCATGGTTATGTGGTATTATAATCTAAAAAAAAAGTACACCACTGTCAATAAAACAATTAAGGGTATCACATACAGTGAAGATGCTATAATATTTTATCTTAACATAAAATATTTGATGTCAGGAGCCCCAGGAACCGGTGAGCGTGCATGAAAAGAGCTATGAATGTCACAGAAGCGAGTGAAGTATGTAAGGACTGCGTCTTATGGCGCTCGGTTCTCTCTGCCTATCCCACAAGGGACTTGACATGAAGATATACATACATAAAATATTATATATAATATATAAAACTATAATATAATATTGAAATTATTCATTTTCTCCAAGGCCGGCCTAAGTGCCAAACGTATTTCTTGGCCGAATTCTATATACAGGGTGATAAAATATGAGTAATGCGGCTTCACTATTAGTTGTATTAGATAGCTCATCAGATGATGATATTGATTTCGAATTTGATACGCAAATTGCACTAGCCCACTCCAACAGGCGAACAATTTGGATAGATAATCACATTAAATTTAGAAAAAACCGGTGTGAATTTAATCTTTAGGAAGATCTTTCAAAGAAAAAATTTGCAATATATTTTAAGAAGTTAAAGGAAACTTCTCGAAATTCATAAGTTGTTAAGGAAGATATTGAGAAACAAAATACAAAGATGTGGGACAACATTTCTACTGAACAAGGACTTGCAGTATGCTTAAGTAATAATAGGACAATTGCATATTTCATCATTTTTTTGTTGATAAATTTATTCTAATTAAGAGCAATTCAATACTGACCCTTGCCATACAGTTGAAAATATTTTTACAAGTGTGTACTGAAAGTTGCATTACTCTAAAAATTGAGAATATCTGAAGATTGTGGTGTATATTGATGTTGCTCAGATGCCGAAGCGGGATTGGCCCACACACTGTTGTGTGATGTGACGTAACTTGCTTGGTTCGGCTGTGGGGTGGGTGTGTGTTGGAAAATGTGGACTTGATTGAGGTGGTGGCGTAGGTTGATTAGAACACTCATAGATGACGAGGAAGAGGAACATGATGAATGTATATAGGCAAATGGAACAGTACTTTACATACTATACACTGTTGCAGCCGATGTTACGGTCAAATTATTAGATTAAATAGCCAAATGTTTCTAGTTTCAAATCCAAGGTTAGGTTAGGAAAAACGTAACGATCCTTCTTGTCTGCTAGCAATGGTGTGGCAATGCATTCCACGAGGGCGTACTATACCCCTGACCTCCCTTCTTTACACCCGTGTTTACAGATATTTCTTTTATAGTATACTAGAGCCCCGAGCCTGCTACGCATGGGTGATCTCCCACAGGTGCTCCTACTGCTACCAAACTTCACAGTACAACTCACTGGGACGGTCTAAAGAGTACCTAAAAATTTTGTTTGTTCATATATTGAAAATCAATCCAGCCATTAGCCATTGAAGTTGATAGGGAACTAAAAATTTATTAATTTTTATGCCTTGCTGTAAGATTGAATTAAGTAATGAATATAGACTTTTAGCAAAGAAAGTAAATACTGTTTACTGAAGGTTTCTCGGAAACAAACACCTCTCATGATCGAAGTTAAATTAAATTTTAAGATTATTTATTGACAACAGATAAATTTGGGGTCGATTTTGTAGTTTTGTAGTGTAATGAAGAGTTATGTTTAACTGAGGACGCACAGTTTAAGAGTTTCATTAGAATACAACGCCCTAGATTTGTACTAAATTTGTACAGGGGAGGTCTCCCCTGTACTGTATGGTCAAAATCTTGCTACATAATTCGAATTGTATGGTGTCTCGTACTTCAGAGGAAGAAAATAGCAAATGTTTTCGACTTAAATATAAATTTATTTTCAATGTCTTGGTTTTAGACAGGTTTCGAGTTAGAGGGTCTACTGTGTTTACACCAAATACACACTATCACGTGAAGTCATAAATTTTATTTCACTTACACATAGTACAACAAAAGTTAAGGAATGGTGAACTTACTTAATGTAGTGAAAATCATACGCGTTAAATAGGTTCATTGGTTCAATGAACGCCTGTAGCTGTAACGCCAGAATTAACACCATAGGTTACCTTCTTTAAAATTATAATAATTTAATTATTGTAGTAGAAATTCAATGACTGCATAATTCTTAGAATACTCTCGCACTATAGACGAAACACAGATGAAAATACTATTTCAATAAATTTATGAAAACAATTTCCCGTCGATTGAAATTGAAATAAAGTTTATTTCGGTTCAGTCACAGGAGGTGCAGTTAACATTGTAAAAAGGAATGAGTAGTACCATCTATGTTTCCATCTCCATTTACGCCCCAAAAAAATGTATTTTTTTTTTTTGTAGGTTCTGGCCTGGTAACAAAGACCTTCAAGTCATATCTTTATTTTTCATAAGTTTCATTCCATTCCTCACCCGTAAAACGATACTAAATTTTACAAGATTTTCTCATAGACTTAATCACGTCTTCAAAAAAGTACATAGACGTATTATGTTTGGGTTTTTATAACTGGTTTACATTACTGTATTTTTTTTATACCACTAAGGTGGCAAAAAGCATACGGTCTGCCTGATGATAAACAGTCACCGTAACCTAGAAAGTGTAGTGTGAACCTACTATAGTAAGTCATGGTAGTATATAATGTCTTATTGTTTGTAATAGTGAACAGTATTATTAAATCACTCCTGTTGTACACACATATTGTTTTCGTTCAATTCCCCTCTCGCCCCGCACACCTCATGGCGACCCTGCCTTGCGCAGGCGCCGCGTCGTCGTTCCGGTGTCGAGTAGCGGGCGAATAGTGCAAGTCGGCGGATTCCTGTGTGCCTCGGTGTACCTAACTATTGAACAAAGACGAACATTGTAATGAAATATGAATTCATTCCGTCACGATCGAACTTTGTGGAAACTTCGGCGGCCTCTTGTGCGCTACGCCGTGGGAACGAAATGTATCTACGTGCTTCAAGATGGGCAAATCCTACTCGAAGACCGAAGACAAGGAGGTCATAATCGCGCAGACTGCATCGGGAGGCAACAATAGAGCAACGGATTCTGAGATCGAATCACATATTTCAACGAACAACATATTGCTAACCGCGGCCTTGGTGATTTTACTAATTATTATGATTGTCATACTGTACATGAAGATTAAAGAACGGCAGAAACGGTGGATTCAGAAGAAAATAGATTCGGAATTTGTTAGAAGACTTCGTTATCGGCTGTCTGGGAGGCGAGAACGTGAAGAAGAATCAGTTGGTGTGTGAGATGGGACTTGTCCTGTATTCCTGTGTCGTAAGTCAGTGCGTGAGTCAGTGCCTCCAATAACGAGATGAAACTTTTCACCTAAGTAAACTTTCACCTCTAGTGCTCAGTAAGTGTCAGTGCGGAAACATCGTAAGTGTGAAACATTTTTCGGGATTATTTTACAATTCTGACATGAAGTATATCGAATACCATTATTAAGTTTAACATTTTATCGCGACATTGGTTCTTGGTCTTAAAATATGAAAATATTTTTTGTCATTTATGGAAAAGAATTTAGAATTAATTTTAAGGGATTTAGACGATATTCGAATTAGTTTAAGAAAATTGAGTAAAGATAAAAGATTACGTTATAAAGATAAGGTAAATGAGAAAATACAAAAGGCTAAAAAATTATATGCAACATATACAAATATTATTAGTGTTTTTTCGCAGCAAGGATGTTGTTTATAATTAGCCGAATATATTCATGAAATTTTACAAGATAAGATAGAATCGAGTTATAGAACAATACTTACCTATAGTATTTCTAATGAGTTAGGGAAAACATTTTCAAAAATGGATACATTTGATATAAAAACTGCGGCGTCTCTGATTCCAAATATGGACAATTCAGAGGAGACTACGGAAAAAATTATTGCAGGTCTAGAATTGTATAACGATTGTCTTAAAGATGTTAATTCAAAGAAATTGTTAATTTCCTTTGTTTTGAAAACAAGGTTTACGAATATTGCCAGATTAAAATTAAAATCTGAATATAATGACGTAACAAGTCTTATCAGAGACATAAAAACCTATTTGCTTACAAAAAAATCTGCAAATTCTATACTCTCACGGTTAAATAACTTATGTCAGGATAATATGTCTGTAAGTGAGTATGGAAATAAATTGACAGAATTATTTATAAATCTGACTATTGCGCAAGCCGACGGCAATCCGAAGGCCCGTGAAATACTAACACCTATTAATGAAAAACTCGCTATAAAGAGATTCTCTGATGGCCTTAGGAATAGGAGGTTAAGCACTATAATTTCAGCTCGAGATTATACGGAACTAAAAGATGCGGTGCGTGCGGCAGAAGATGAGGAGCTGGCCCAGCCCTCAACATCTAACATGATTTTCAACGCGAGGGGTAAGTCAAATACAAATAATAGATTTTGTAGTCGTCCAAACAGAGGTCGGAATAATTATTACAGTCGACGTGGTGGTGCTAACTACTTTCCTCAAAATCTTGGAAATTTTTATAACAATCACCAACAACGGGGTTATAACAACCCATCTAGAGGCTTTATTCGTGGAAATGGACGTGGTTATTCGCGTGAAAACTATAATAGATTTCCCAACCAATATCGCAAAGAAGGAAATACTCGTGGTAGAGGTTTTCAGCGCAATGATGTGTTTTCAGCACAAGCAGGAGATAATGGCAAGGTGGATCATGACAACTCAAATTTAGAGGAGAAGCAGTTTTTTCGGACCTAAGACTTATAACATATTGACTTGCGATAAAAATTTTAGGTACGTTCATTTTAATGTAAACAATAATAGGCGCTCATGGTTATTAGACACTGGCGCATCTCTTTCGGCTATCACTAAGAGATCGTTATCAAAACACATTCCAGTATATAAAGACAACATTGTAATCAATGGGATTGGTGGTAAAATTTATTCAGAAGGTTATGTTTACCTTGTACTACAATCTCATGAGGGTAGTAGTTATAAACATAAATTTTATTTGTTCGATACATTGCCATGCAAATCAGATGGAATTCTCGGCTTAGACTTCTTATTAAATTTTAAATCAAATATTGATTTGGAAAATAGTATTTTGAGTTTACGACATGGTGCGGAATGTATTCCAATTTATAACTCGCCTAGAGTTATTAGTCAAGTTTTGACTATCCCTGCAAGATGTGAGTCAATTCATTATATTAAATTACAGAATGATAGTTTATGTGGTGACTATGTAGTATTACCAAAACAACTTCAAGAAAATTTGTTTTTAGCAGCATTGATAGTAAAACCTATTAATAACGTAATTCCAATAAAAATTTTAAACGTCAGTGAAGAGTCAGTATATATTCCTACTTTTCAACCAGAATTACATTTACTAAGCGGATATCAAATATGTAACTTTAGTAAATCAAAATCAAGCGCAGACCAAGAAAAAACCCTATTATCATTATTAAAATTAGACCATTTACATTCTACTGAACGGAATACAATTAAAACTATTTGTTCAAAATATAATGACATTTTTAGCTTACCAGGCGACAAACTTACAACTACTAATGTACACGAACATAAAATTTATCTGAAACCAAATGTTACTCCTGTTTATACAAAACCTTACAGATTACCAAAAAGCCAAAGTTATGAAATAGATAAACAGATTAAACAATTGATACAAAACGATGTGATAGAAGAAGCTTGTAGTGAATGGTCTAGTCCTATTTTACTTGTACCAAAAAAATCGGATAACGGTGATAAAAAATGGAGGTTAGTTGTGGATTATAGAAAATTGAATAATGTTATTCAAGATGACAAATTCCCATTGCCAAACATTACCGATATTTTAGAATCACTTTCCGGTGCCGCCTATTTTTCTCATTTGGACCTAAGTCAGTCATATTATCAAGTCACCTTAGATCCTGAATCAAGAAAATTTACTACCTTCACAACGAATACTAACACGGGTCAAACCGGCCATTATCAGATAAAGCGAATGCCGATGGGTCTTAAGACTAGTCCCAGTTCCTTTTCACGAGTTATGACAATTGCTATGTCGGGTCTAACGCATGATAAGTGCTTCATATATTTAGACGATCTTGTTGTTTTTGGGCGTAATTTTGAAGGCCATAACAAAAATTTAATAGACGTTTTTGAAAGACTTGGAAAAGTTAATCTAAAACTAAATCCGAACAAGTGTAATTTTTTGAAAAAAGAATTATTATACCTTGGTCATACAGTGTCGGCAGAAGGAATCATGCCTGATAAAGAAAAAATAAAAGTAGTTGAGAATTACCCCACACCAAAAAGTACAGACGAAGTCAAACGGTTTATTGCATTCTGCAATTATTACAGAAAATTTATTAAAAATTTTGCCGAAATAACACTACCATTAAATAATTTATGTCGAAAAAATATTCCTTTTGTGTGGTCTGATCAATGCGAAAATTCATTTAAATTCTTAAAAAGTGCTCTGTCATCTCCACCCATTTTACAATATCCAGATTTTTCGGATGACAATGAGTTTATTCTACAGACCGATGCTTCTGGCTTAGCAGTAGAAATAGTACTTTGTAATAAAGATATGAGACCTGTTTCTTATGCAAGCAGACCTTTAAATAAGGCAGAGAGAAACTATCCTACTATACAGAAAGAATTACTTGCAATAGTCTGGGGTATAAAATATTTTAGACCGTATTTATTTGGCAAAAAAATTACAATTATGACCGATCACAAACCATTATTATATTTATTCGGAATGAAAGATCCTTCTAGTCGTTTACTTAAATTCAGATTAATATTGGAAGAGTACGATTTTAAAATAGTTTACATTCAGGGTAAGGATAATGTCGTAGCTGACGCGTTATCTAGGATCGTAATAACTTCTAGTGAATTGAAAGATGTGAATGAAAAAATTATGACTGTAATGACGAGAGCGCAGAAAAGAGTGGAAGATATGAAAGATATGAACAGTACTCGTATCCTTAATACTGACACTCGGCCTGATCAACCGAGAGTCGTGGAAATATTGCGGATACCGAGTGATGCGGTAGAAATGATTTTAACGGAAGGAAAAGATATAAATCAACGGGAAATAAATGTAGAATCTGAATGTTTCGCTTTCTCCCAAAATAAGAGGGTTATATACGTAAACCTTGATTTCAAAACACAATTCACGCGAGCCGTATTTGTGTCGAAGTTAAGTGAATTTTGTAAAAAAATAAATGTTTCCGAAATATGTGTAATAAAAAGAGATAATAACGCGTTATTCATAAAAGAATTAGTTGATGAAATTAAAGGAAACAAAATATGGACCGGTCCTCGTATTTGTATATTAAGGGGAGTTACAAGAATATATACGGAACAAGAAAAGAGATTTATAATTAATGACTACCACTTACTGCCTACCAGTGGGCACGCTGGTATACGCAGAATGGTTAATAATATTAGGAGAAAATATTACTGGCCAGGAATGGAAAAAGACGTGACAGACTTTATAAATAAATGTGAGAAGTGTCAGAAATCAAAATATTCACGAAAAACAAAGGAGCCTATGGTTATAACAACCACGGCAACATGTGGATTTGAAAAAATATTCTTAGATTTAGTGGGCCCTTTAGATAAGGATATAGATGGTAATAATTATATACTAACACTGCAGTGTGAGTTAAGTAAATTTGTCGAGGCTTATCCTCTTAGTAATAAGGAAACAGTAACAGTAGCTAAGGCTTTAGTTAATAATTTTATTTTAAGGTTTGGAATTCCAAAAACAATCGCTACAGATAAGGGAACAGAGTTTATATCATCAACTATGACAGAGGTGTGTACTATTCTAGGTATCGAAAAATTAAGTTCAACTGCTTATCACCATGAGTCAATAGGATCTCTCGAGAATGCTCATAAACACTTAGGTGCATTTTTAAGAATACAATGTGATCATTTTCCTGAAACTTGGAGTCACTGGTTACCCTTTTGGTGTTTTACTTATAATAATACTATACATACTGCCACAAAATATGCTCCTTATGAGTTAGTTTTTGGTAGACCATGTAATATCCCTAGTAGAGTAAGTAGTTGTGTAGAACCTTTGTATAACCCAGATAATTATAGTTTGGAATTAAAATACCGTTTGCAAATGGCGCATAAAGACGCACGAAATAATTTGCTAAAAAGTAAATTTGCTAGAAAAATAGACTATGATAAAAACGTTAATAATGTATTTTATAAGAAAGATGATTTAATACTGTTAAAAAAAGAAACATGTGGGAAACTAGATGATTTGTATGTTGGCCCATATACTGTAATTGAAGACCAAGAACCTAATGTTAAAATTGTAAAAAATAATAAAGAAGTAATAGTACATAAGAATAGAACAAAAATGTTTAGAAGATAATAGCGTATAACATTAAATTTGTAATAGAATATAAGTTTTCTCCTATAGAAAAAAAAAATAGTACTTGTATTTTTTTTTCTCTTGCACCCCTGTGGTGTAGTGTGAACCTACTATAGTAAGTCATGGTAGTATATAATGTCTTATTGTTTGTAATAGTGAACAGTATTATTAAATCACTCCTGTTGTACACGCATCTTTTAGTTCCGTATAATCTCGAGCTGAAATTATAGTGCTTAACCTCCTATTCCTAAGGCCATCAGAGAATCTTTTTATAGCGAGTTTTTCATTAATAGGTGTTAGTATTTCACGGGCCTTCGGATTACCGTCGGCTTGCGCAATAGTTAGATTTATAAATAATTCTGTCAATTTATTTCCATACTCACTTACAGACATATTATCCTGACATAAGTTATTTAACCGTGAGAGTATAGAATTTGCAGATTTTTTTGTAAGCAAATAGGTTTTTATGTCACTGATAAGACTTGTTACGTCATTATATTCAGATTTTAATTTTAATCTGGCAATATTCGTAAACCTTGTTTTCAAAACAAAGGAAATTAACAATTTCTTTGAATTAACATCTTTAAGACAATCGTTATACAATTCTAGACCTGCAATAATTTTTTCCGTAGTCTCCTCTGAATTGTCCATATTTGGAATCAGAGACGCCGCAGTTTTTATATCAAATGTATCCATTTTTGAAAATGTTTTCCCTAACTCATTAGAAATACTATAGGTAAGTATTGTTCTATAACTCGATTCTATCTTATCTTGTAAAATTTCATGAATATATTCGGCTAATTGTAAAGAGCATCCCAGAACCAAAGAGCTGCGAAAAAACACTAATAATATTTGTATATGTTGCATATAATTTTTTAGCCTTTTGTATTTTCTCATTTACCTTATTACCTTATTTATAACGTAATCTTTTATCTTTACCCAATTTTCTTAAACTAATTCGAATATCGTCTAAATCCCTTAAAATTAATTCTAAATTCTTTTCCATAAATGACAAAAATAATTTTCATATTTTAAGACCAAGAACCAATGTCGTGATAAAATGTTAAACTTAATAATGGTATTCGATATACTTCATGTTAGAATTGTAAAATAATCCCGAAAAATGTTTCACACTTACGATGTTTCCGCACTGACACTTACTGAGCACTAGAGGTGAAAGTTTACTTAGGTGAAAAGTTTCATCTCGTTATTGGAGGCACTGACTCACGCACTGACTTACGACACAGGAATACAGGACAAGTCCCATCTCACACACCAACTGATTCTTCTTCACGTTCTCGCCTCCCGGACAGCCGATAACGAAGTCTTCTAACAAATTCCGAATCTATTTTCTTCTGAATCCACCGTTTCTGCCGGTCTTTAATCTTCATGTACAGTATGACAATCATAATAATTAGTAAAATCACCAAGGCCGCGGTTAGCAATATGTTGTTCGTTGAAATATGTGATTCGATCTCAGAATCCGTTGCTCTATTGTTGCCTCCCGATGCAGTCTGCGCGATTATGACTTCCTTGTCTTCGGTCTTCGAGTAGGATTTGCCCATCTTGAAGCACGTAGATAGATTTCGTTCCCACGGCGTAGCGCACAAGAGGCCGCCGAAGTTTCCACAAAGTTCGATCGTGACGGAATCAATTCATATTTCATTACAATGTTCGTCTTTGTTCAATAGTTAGGTACACTAAGCACGAGGCACACAGGAATCCGCCGACTTGCACTATTCGCCCGCTACTCGACACCGGAACGACGACGCGGCGCCTGCGCAAGGCAGGGTCGCCATGAGGTGTGCGGGGCGAGAGGGGAATTGAACGAAAACAATATGTGTGTACAACAGGAGTGATTTAATAATACTGTCCACTATTACAAACAATAAGACATTATATACTACCATGACTTACTATAGTAGGTTCACACTACAATGGGCATTTGCAATACCAGGGGTGTCACTCATGCGATGTCTCTAAAAACCTATTTGCGCCTTTCTTGAAAAGCCCCATGTTGTAGTCCCTTGAGAAAACCTCGTCTGGAAGTTTATTCCACAACAGAGTTTAACAAGGAAGAAAACTTCTCTGGAACCGAACAGTACGCGATTATTGCGGTTCCAGCATATGAGGGTGAATTTCCCGCCATCAGCGAGCGGTGCGGTTATAAAATTAGCTGTCGGCATCATATCAAACAATTCTTCAGAACACAACCCGTTGTACATTCGGTAGAACATACAAAGGGAGGCAAAATCTCTCATTAAACTTAAGGGTTCAATACTATATGTAAGCTTATGATCGTCTACAATTCTCACAGCTCGAGTCACACGAGGAGTCGCACGGTACAAGCTAATATCCAGGTGCTCCCGCCCAAAGGTGACTGCAGTACTCCATGTGCTGTCTAACTTCCGATTTATATAACATAAGTCTTTGCCCCGCATTGAGTACTACTTTGCTCTGTTGAGTACACCAAGTTTTTTGGACGCCAGTTTGACTTTTTCCTCTACGTGACTACGTGACGTGTATAGAGAACGTCAATGGAGATCTCGACACCAAGCATCCTAATGCTGTTAGCGATGATAAGAGGAGAATTTAGGATCCACAGCAAATAGGGTTTTCTTAGCGGTGAACGCGTAAACTTGTGTCTTCATGGGGTTTAATTCGACCAAGTTAAGCCGTGAAGCCGTCATTAACAAGCCCCCAGTCAGATATTTTCGCCAAAGTACCACCCATTTCAGACACAAGTTTATTGAGGCTTTCCTCCACAAGAGAACGAAGGATGTTCCCTTTTCCCAGGGCACGGCCTGTATAATAAGTGTCCCCGGTGCTGTCGTCTGCATAACAATGAATGCCATCAATGGGCAACATATCATTGATATGCAGCAGAAACAGCGTCGGAGATAGTACAGAACCCTGAGAGACGCCAGGATTGATATCCATACTATCAGAGCATCCACCGTCAACCACGGCCTTAATGCATCTGTTGGATAAAAAGCTGGCGACCCAGTTGCACAAACCCTCGGGCAGCCCGACTTCCCTACCCAGTTAGGAATGTAGTTTTTTGACTAGAAAGAGACAACATATATAGAGTTAAAAAGAGAGGTAAGAGAAGAATTATGAGACAGTATATATGAGATAGCAATATATAAGAGATAGTTGCATGAGATAGCAGTATAAGAGATAGATGTATATGAGAGACAGAGATGTCAAGAAAACAATGAAAACATTAGTGTTAAACGTGAAATATTAAACACGAAACGTTAAAAACATTGCGTTGGTTTAGAACACTAAATGATGTGTCCTATGTATTGGATGTAAATCGCGTGGTGTTAAACCAATCATTAACTATAAAGCATTATGTAATGGTATTTTATTAAAGCAATCGAAAAGTAGACTTTTATACACATGCTTGCTTAGTATCTTATAGCATGATTTGCTTCACATTATTGTATTTTTAGTTTATAGTTTCTACCAATAGATGGCGTCATGCATTTTATATTTTGTACTCAAGCACGCAGTAGAATGATATTTTTTATATGCAAAACCTCTGTTGTTTTAATGTGTGGTTCAGATCTTCGGATCGTTCCGAATAAATCGCTCTATGGAACAGTTGTGCTTTTTAATACCCACATCCAAGTACACGGAGTGCACCAGACCACCTAGGTTGAACATGGTCCTTCGAGCCGGATATAACTTCAGGCAGGCATCCCGGGCGGTGGTGCACTATTTTTGGGTTTGCAAAGGGGAGTGATTCCCCAACTAAGAGGAGGAGCTGCTGCAGCAGGAGCCAGGGTTTGGTGGTGAATCCGGCCTTTGGACTTCGAGACGGCTCAGGCGGTACGTCAGGAGCAGCCGTTGCAGACAGGGACAGCAATAAGCAGGAAGTGACGTCATAAGTAGTGAGTGAAAAGGATAGCAATAGTGAGTGTTGAATCCATTTGTTATACGATTTTGAACTTTATTTCTTAATGAAGATTAACTTAGAAGATTTCAAGAAATTTTGAACTTAGCCGAATTTAGTGAAGATATTAACTTAGAAAAATTTGGGAATTTTGGACTTGTAATTTTTTCGTGATCTTAACATTGATTTTAAAGCGTTTACTAACTTAGAATAATTTAGCTTGTAAGAAAGTTGTTCATACGAGGAATCTATGCCCAAATTTACTTAGAATCATATGTGTTTAGAACACTTGTAAAATTTTCAATAAATTTTAGGACTTAGAAAATTTTTACCGTTTGAAGACTTATGTTTTTATTGGTTTATACTATTGCACTTTTGAAGAATTAGAAGGTTTTATATGTTAGGTGTAGAGTAAATATTTACATTTTAGAATTATTTAGTACAGTTTCCGTCTTAATTAGTGATACATAATTTTGGTTTTGTATTTACATTGTTTATTTTGATTATTTAAAATTTTAAATATGGAAGCTAAGTTATTACTTCAGACAGACAACTATAACAAAATTATTAAAGCGAGGAGAAATTTTAAAAAGTCTCCTAAAGAACGGATTAATGAAACTTATATACAGGTTAGATTGGAATCCCTCGAGAAGTTGTGGACTGATTTTAGTACAACTCATCAACATCTTATTGAACATTTTGGAGCTCAGCTAGGGGATCAAGAGTATATTAAAAAAGATATTTACGATCAAACTGAGGAAACTTATCTGGAATACAAAACTGAGCTAAAGTCTATTCTTAATCATTATGCTAAATTTAATAGTGAATCTTCAGGGGATAAAACTCAAGTTCAACCTTCTATAACTTCACAAATCGAATTACCAAAAATAGTGATTAATTCATTCTTTGGTCGGTATACGGAGTGGGTTACATTCCGTGATCTTTTCACTTCCTTGATACACAATAATCCAAATTTAAGCAATGTACAGAAGATGCATTATTTAAAAAGCTATCTGGCCGGAGAAGCTGAGCAATTACTTCGCCAAATACCTATTGCTGAAGCTAACTATGAGCGTTGCTGGTCACAATTAAAATCTAGATATGACAACAAAAGATTTTTATCACATTACATACTGAAGCGATTGCTCAGCCAAAGAAACATAACGGTAGAATCGGCCAATAGTCTAAAGGAATTGATGGACACTACTAACGACTGTCTACATGGTTTGGCCAATCTAGGTATAAATGTAAGCAATTGGGATATTATTATTATACACATCCTTACTTTGAAACTTGACTCGGAATCCAGAAAACAATGGGAATTTTCAATTACTAATAGCAACTCTTCGGAAGAATTGCCAACTTATGAACAATTCAAAGACTTTTTAACGAAGCGGTACAGAGCCCTTGAGTTTCTGGATACCAAGACAACTGGAAATAAGTTTCACAGTAATCCCAATTATGTTCAGTCAAACCCGAGCAAATCTATTACTCAAGTCAAAACTTTGCATGTGGCTAAAATTGAATGTCCTTTTTGTACAGAAGCACATAAGTTAAGTGGATGTAAGAATTTTGCTAGAGAAACCGTAGACCAACGTCGTAATTGGGTCCAAGATCATAAAATATGTTTTAATTGTTTGGGTAACTATCATAGCGCAAAAGCGTGTCATAGTCAAACTAAGTGTAAACTATGTCACCGACGTCACCATACTTTATTACATCCAAAGAGTACGGATACTGTTGAGACTACTGGTGTTAGGAGTGGAGCGGAGCAAAGGAATGATTCGTTGGTCGAGTCGGGGCCTTCTAAAGAGGCAGGAGCTCGCGATCTGGAGTCAGCAACATTCGTGACATGTTTTTCGACAGGAAACTATTTTAAACAGGTTTTGCTAGCAACTGCGCTGGTCAATGCCGAGTCGAAAAATAATGGCAATCAAATTTTGAGAGCGTTGTTAGACCAAGGATCTCAGGCTAATTTTATAACGGAATCCACGGTGCAAGATCTAAAATTAAAAAAGATCCCTATTAAAATAAAAATTGTAGGAGTTGGTGATAGTAAACAACTCTTCTCTAAATATATGGTAACACTCAAGATCAAATCCAGAGTTAATTCTGATATCGAAATTAAAGTGGATGCGTACGTGCTTAAATCCATCACTACTCTCCTTCCATCTCGGAACGTAGAAGTAGTGGAATGGCCAGCACTTGCAGGGATGGAACTCGCGGATCCGCAATACCATCAACCTAATAAAATTGATGTTTTATTAGGCGCTGATGTGTATAGTAGAGTACTTCAGGAGGGAGTAAAGAGGGAACCAAATGGTACACTTGTTGCACAGTCTACTAGTTTGGGTTGGATATTATCAGGAGTAGCAGATTCTACACGCTTACGGTTTGAAAAAATAAATGTATTACATTCTCAAATCCAACTAGAAGACAATCTTCTCAAAAGATTTTGGGAGCTAGAATCCGATGTTGGGTTCACGAAAGAACAGTTTTTAACAGAGGACGAAAAACGTTGTGAACAAATATACGTGGGTACTACTACCAGAGACGAAACAGGCAGGTACATAGTCAGACTTCCTTTTAGAAATGATGATCCCGATTGTAGGCGCAGTGAGTCCAGGATGATAGCTGAAAAAAGATTAAAAGGATTAGAACACAGGTTTAGAAAAAATGAAAGTGTAAAAGAAAAATATCAAGAAGTAATGGAAGAGTACTTACAATTAGGACACGCTATTCAAGTATCAGATCACGACGTGAATAACAATGGAGCTGTGTACTTACCCCATCATCCTGTTGTGAGAGAGGATAAGGATACAACCCCGGTGAGGATTGTGTTCAACGCTTCTTCAAAAGGTAAAAATGGAATCTCCCTAAATGATGATCTTCTAGTAGGTCCAACCATACAACCGGAATATCGAAATATTTTAATGCGTTGGAGGTTACCTTATATTTGTTTGTCAGCTGACATAACGAAAATGTATCGACAGGTGAAAGTCCACGAATGTGACACGGATTATCAACGTATTCTCTGGAGGCCAGATCCAACCGAGGAAATAAAAGAATACAAACTTTTGAGAGTCACTTTCGGAACTTCATGCGCACCATTCTTAGCTGTACGTACATTACACCAAGTCGCCAGTGATGATGGCAGTGAATTTCCTCTTGCGGCTGATAGGGTGTGCAAAGATTTCTACATGGACGACTTGATGACTGGATGCGAAGATATTGGTCAAGGTGTCGAGATTTACACACAAATGAACATGTTGCTGCAAAAAGCAAGATTTAAGTTACAGAAATGGACTAGTAACAACAACGAATTGTTAGAGAAATTGAAAGAGTTAGAGGAACTAAAAAAGGAAAAGGATATCGTAAGGGAAGGAATAAATATAAAAATGGATGACGTCATCAAGATACTAGGACTTACCTGGGCACGGAATGAAGACAATTTTCGCTACGTGGTGCACTTACCGGAACTGGAGGAACCTATAACCAAAAGAAAAATTATATCCGACATTTCACGTCTTTTTGATCCATTGGGTTGGGTAACTCCATGCATTATTGTGGCGAAAGTAATCATTCAGAAGCTATGGATGACGGGCATTCAATGGGATGAGGAAGCACCTAACGAAATTTTACGTGAATGGTGTACTTACCGTTCAAACATTGCGGAACTGATACACGTCAGAATACCAAGATGGATTGGTACCAAGACAGATGATGTCCGAAGAGAGCTGCATGGATTCTGCGATGCCTCTAAAATGGCATACGCTGCGGTTGTTTACATCCGTGTCATCGATTCGGAAGGAAATATCAGCATCTGTCTGGTTGCTGCTAAATCTAAGGTTGCACCAATCAAGCAAGTATCCATACCTAGATTGGAACTGTGTGGTGCCGTATTGCTGACAAGGTTGTTACTGGAAGTAGCAAAGGTATTAAACATTGACTCATGCAATCTACACGCGTGGACAGACTCTACTATAGTCCTGGCTTGGTTGAATGGATTGCCAAATAAATGGAAAGTCTTCGTCGCAAACCGAGTATCGGAAATAGTCACCTCGTTGAATCCAAGTCAGTGGTCCCATGTATCTTCCAAGGAAAATCCCGCAGATTGCGCTTCCAGAGGAGTATCTCCGGCGGAATTCAAGGATAATACATTGTGGTTTGATGGCCCTCCTTTCTTGAAACTTCCTGAAATAAAATATGAGAAACCTAAAGAGATACATACCGAGCTGGAAGCAGTCAAAATTCATGGCACATTCACAGATGCTGAAAATAACTTGTGGGAACGATTTTCTACTCTAACTAGATTAATTAGAGTAATAGCATATTGTAGAAGGTTCCTTCGAGCTTTAAAAACGGCATCTGCAAGAAAAAACGAAAAATATTTAGATATAAAAGAATTAAATGAAGCTATGGAAACATGTATAAAAAAGTATCAAAAAGAACATTTTGAAGAGGAAATCATAGCACTGAAAAGGAAAGAAAACCTGAAAAGAAAAAGTCAGTTAAAAACGTTAAATGCATTTCTCGATGAAAGTAAGATATTAAGAGTGGGCGGCAGACTGGAAAAATCATGTTTGGCTGCAAATAGAAAGCATCCAATTATATTGCCTAAGAACTGTCATCTGACTAAATTAATAATTGCTGATGCACACAGACAAACATTACACGGCGGCCCACAAATAACTCTTAATTACATCTATAATAAATTTTGGATTTTAGGAGCAAAACAACAAGTAAAAGCATACATACGTAAATGTGTAACATGCGTTAAAAATACTGGACTTACTCATAATCAGCTGATGGGTGAACTTCCGGCAGTTCGTGTAACACCATCTCGTGCTTTTCGGTGTAGTGGCGTTGATTTCGCTGGTCCGATTTTAATGCGCACCGCTAAAGGACGAGGACATAAATCCTATAAAGGATACATCTGTTTATTTATCTGCATGGCAACTAGAGCTGTCCATATTGAAGCTGTCACCGACCTCACTTCAGAGGGGTTTCTTCAGTCGTTCAAGAGGTTTATAGCCAGAAGAGGTCATTGTGCGGAAATATGGAGTGACAATGGCTCTAATTTCGTGAAAGCTGCTGGCGAACTGAAAATCCTCTTTGCATCGGAGAAGAACAGCATCGTTCCAGAAATAGCTGAGGCCCTAGCGAATAATGGAACTTCTTGGCACTTTATTCCGCCCCACGCTCCGAATTTTGGCGGTTTGTGGGAGGCCGGAATAAAGTCTGTAAAATTCCACTTGAAACGAGTCATCGGGGTTTCAACTTTAACGTACGAAGAAATGGCTACAGTTTTAGCTCAAATCGAAGCTTGCTTAAACTCTAGACCGTTGTCAAGATTGAACAACGATTTGGACAGCATTGGAGTACTAACTCCGGGACATTTTCTCGTTGGCGAGCCTCTATTAACAGCTCCCGATCGTAATTACGAATCTTCCAACGTTAGTTCTCTCCGGCGTTGGCATTACACGCAGCGAATGCTGCAAGAATTCTGGCGCAAGTGGTCTCAAGAGTATTTGAACCAATTTTTTAGTAGATATCGGTGGTCAACTCAATCTCCTCAACCTAAATCTGGTGACGTAGTACTTATCAAGGAGGACGGTCTTCCTCCATGTCGTTGGCTTTATGGCTTGATAACTGACGAACACCCAGGCATGGACGGTATTACGAGAGTGGTCACGGTTAAAACTAAAAATTTTATATACAAAAGACCTACTTCAAAAATATGTGTTTTGCCAACTACTGAATAACGAAATACTTCTTTTATTGTTTGCAATCTTACATTAAAATTTATGTTATTTTATATATTTAAACAGTATTATAACTTATTAAGTGAATTGTTTTAACAAATTTTAAACTAATTCTTATTTTAAACCTTTCTTAATTTTATTTTTGTTTTATATAAACCATTGTCTGGGAACAAATCATTGATGCTTTATCGGAGAATTATCACTTTTTAAAGAACGTAATTCAGTTCGTTCTTTGTGGGCGGCTTATGTTAAACCAATCATTAACTATAAAGCATTATGTAATGGTATTTTATTAAAGCAATCGAAAAGTAGACTTTTATACACATGCTTGCTTAGTATCTTATAGCATGATTTGCTTCACATTATTGTATTTTTAGTTTATAGTTTCTACCAATAGATGGCGTCATGCATTTTATATTTTGTACTCAAGCACGCAGTAGAATGATATTTTTTATATGCAAAACCTCTGTTGTTTTAATGTGTGGTTCAGATCTTCGGATCGTTCCGAATAAATCGCTCTATGGAACAGTTGTGCTTTTTAATACCCACATCCAAGTACACGGAGTGCACCAGACCACCTAGGTTGAACACGTGGTCCATCGTGATTCGCTAGAGAGGAGCTATGCCGTTAAGATGTTTGTATTTTTAGTGGTCTGCGCGTTCAAGTAATTTACGCGTCGTTTCGATTACAAATTCCTTTATGGTTGAATTTTGAGGCCGCTCGCTATTGTAGAATTTGTGACATAGCGGCCCGCGCCCACACATATTTGAAGTGAGTCATTACATTATGTACAGCTTGAAGTCTTTTTCTCTGTGTTGGAGAGCAAAGTGCGTACCACGCCGGAGCTGCATAGGTGAGCCTGCTACGGACGTATGTCTTGTATATCCCAAGTTTGGCCCGTGGCGGCCGACGGGATGATAGGACCGGTCGTAAGGCTCCGCGTGCTGCCTTCGCCTGCGTTGTCACATGATTGACGTTGGCTATGATGACCGGTCTAAGTACACGCCTAGGTAACGCACTTTGCTCTCCCACTTGATTGGCTGATTTTGCAGTTGTAACGGTCTCGGGACGTGTTTTAGTCCGACATGTAGAGCGAGCGTTTTGTCAATATTTACCTTGAGTCTCCACATGTCGAACCAGTGCGGGAGTACATCAAGGAGCTTTTGTAGCTATCTGGCTGCGATCGCCGAAGACCAATGGTGTGTTAGATACACACCAATCGAACGACCGTAACGGAAGCCGTATTGACGGTCGCTGATCAAATCGTGATCTTCCAGGTGTACCAGGAGTCGTGGGTTTATCACACGCTCCATAACCTTGGAGAGAAGGGAGGTTATGGCAAAAGGCCTGTAATTCGATGGATCTGATCCATCAACTTTTATGAGTACTAGATGCACATTGGCGGTCTTCCATGAAAACGGGACTTGCCCAGTGAAGTACGAAAGCACGAAAAGAGGCGTTAGAATAGATCACAACTACGGAGCACACAGCTTTAGTACCACTGCCGGAATGCCATCTCGATTTGTGATTGTCGAGGGAGAGCTACGCCCGCCGGACATCTCGTCAGGTAATTGAGATTTCCGGCAATGAGCTACTGCACCTCGGGGTAGTAGGTAGGACAGCTACCCCGTTATTCAAAGTCGAGTTAGAAGCAAAGAGATTACCGAGAGAGTAAATTGGCTTTCTCCTTAGCACTATAGGCCAGACTGCCATCCGGTTTCTGCAATGGTAGCATGGACGATTGGCAAAAATTTTTAGCCAGTGACCAGAAAGCGCCGCTCCCAGAGGGAAGGCTTACTAGGCGCTCGCCAACTCTGCCGACGTAATCGAATTTTGCTATAGCAATCGCCCTCTTACTGTATTTCGAGGCAGCATTCGAGACAGTTCTCTGTCTTCAAGACCGTGTAGTCTTAAAAAGATCTACAAAAAAGGCCGGTAAATGTTCATCTCCCAAGAATAACCTACAGTAACAATTTTTATCTTTTTAATCAATATTATAAACAATACAGTATTATTCCTTATCCAATTAAATAACACTGAAAACAAATTAGTATCTACATTGCACCCGGGGCCGGTCGCTAGTAGTATGATATTATAAAGTACTTAGTTATAATTTAAAATTACTAGTACCAGAAGTGGCAGCTTATTTTTTTTTTTTTGATTCAATATACGCTTCTTTTCTATTTTGAATCGATTAGAAATACATTTTATTTAGTGTTACGGTCTGTATTTTGTTCTTATTATCTTCAGAATGATAATCGTCAGATGGGTCAAGATAGCATTTTCTCAAGTACAAAACGGCAACATTGGTTTTCTGTCGTCAATCATCATTCATTGTATTGTCATTGTATTTGTATTCTAATACGTAATTTTTGACGATACCATTGTTACAATATTATCAATTTTATGTTATTGAAAGTGCAATTAGAAAAATGGTGGATCCAATATTCGATTACCAATTTAGGCTTATCCTAATTGGCGACAGTACAGTGGGCAAGAGTTCACTTTTGAAATACTTTACGGATGGAAAATTCGCAGAGGTACGTCAAGGTTTCATTTGTTTTCGTTGTATTTAAGGCGACTCTCCGACCTATTAATGAGGATTAAATTGCGTTTTTGGCTATAATGAAATTGCGTGTTAATTTTATAGTTGTCAGATCCTACGGTTGGTGTGGATTTCTTCGCGAGAATTATTGAAGTACAAGATGGGACGCGGATCAAATTGCAGTTATGGGACACAGCTGGCCAGGAACGATTTAAATCTATAACGAAATCTTACTACAGAAACTCTGTCGGTGCATTATTAGTGTATGATGTATGTAACAGATCAAGCTTCGAACACATACCGCTTTGGATGATGGAGGCTAAGAGGCACATAGAACCACATAGACCAGTGTTTGCACTAGTGGGTTGCAAGATCGACTTAGTTGGGGACAACAAGAATTGTGCACGTAGAGAAGTGACATGTGAAGAGGCCAGAATGTTTGCTGAAGAAAATGGTATAAAACATATTTTATTTGCCTTATAATACACACTTTCTCATTGTTTACTCTGAAACAATGCACATTCAGTCTATGAAATGTTTAGATTGTGACATTGCATTTTCTGATCAGACTTCATAATTAAGTATTTACGTTTAGTATAATTTTCAATTAAGAATATAATTCGCGTTAATGTTAATACTTGCACTTGTACAGATTCCACTTCACAATTTTATTTAACAATTGTTTTTACCGACCGGTTTCGCCTTTAGGGCATTATCAAGGTATTTTATACAACATATGTTGTATAAAATACCTTGATAATGCCGTAAAGGTGAAACCGGTCGGTACATATGTTGTATAAAATACCTTGATAATGCCGTAAAGGTGAAACCGGTCGGTACATATGTTGTATAAAATACCTTGATAATGCCGTAAAGGTGAAACCGGTCGGTACATATGTTGTATAAAATACCTTGATAATGCCGTAAAGGTGAAACCGGTCGGTACATATGTTGTATAAAATACCTTGATAATGCCGTAAAGGTGAAACCGGTCGGTACATATGTTGTATAAAATACCTTGATAATGCCGTAAAGGTGAAACCGGTCGGTTTAACATTGTTAAATAAAATTGTGAAGTGGAATCTGTACAAGTGCAAGTATTAACATTAACGCGATGTCTTCAAAATTCCACCAAGTGCCTACAATCAACAGTATCAACATAAGAATATAATTATTATTTTTCATTTTCATAGAATTGAAATTTGCAACTTTGTGTTATTGGAACCACAAAGGAGCACAAAATATACAATTTGTTATACAAAAAACATAATGAGTATATTGGAATTTTTTTTTAGGACTTCACCATGTAGAAACATCTGCTAAAACAGGCCTCAATGTAGAAGGAGCATTTGTCCTCGTCGCTCAAGAAGTATACAATCGTATACAGACAGGTGAATACAAAGTAGAAGATGGATGGGACGGTATAAAAACTGGTTTCAACCGACCAAACGGTATGGACTTCAACTTGCTTGAAGCAGAAACTGTCCAGTCTACTTGCTGTTAGAAATGTAAGTTATTAATTGCTATAGAAGTAAAAATAATGAGACTTTAGGAATTCTTAGACTAAAATTGTTATTGTATAATAGTAGGAGTATTTATTCCAAACAAATGAAATCAAATGCAATATAATTGAGATGAGACATGAATGTAAGAGATGCATACATAAAAAAGCAATGTCAGAAATGTGTACATTATATTATACAAACAACTACCAGATTTTATTGTGCCTGTATCCTGCATTAAGGTCACATTTATGTAGTATGTTATTAAAACTTCTACTAGAGTCCAGGTAAAGAATACTAAGTATGATAGGAATATTTGTGAAAAGCTCCTAGCATGCACATGTGCACTAACATGCCATCAGGCAGCGATCCTGTACTGCTCAATTACTTTGTGTATAATCTATTTTTTGTTTAACAAGTTCAATATCAAAGTCCAGGACTTGTTTGAATTATACCTGAGCAGATCCTGCATGTCAAGTTCTTTTTGCATTTATGAAGTTGTGCTATATAACAGCAGAGTGCAGAGTTTATTCCATTAATTCAGCACTGTTGAGTTATGAATAATCCAAATTTTGACTGCATGTTAACTTTTGTATGTGTTCATGTTAATCTCTCAACGACAGGTTGTACTATTAACTAAGTCTACTGTCTTATTATTTGTACTTCTGTATTCACTGTACATAATTAAGGTCTTGAATAGAATAGCTGTTTACAACATGATGTAACATTGTTTAAGCATAATTTTATATTCTGGTGTAGTTAATGTGGGGTGGGTGCACTACAGACCAGCATGTTATGATTAAAGCTCTGATACTCATCTAGATTTGCAAACATGTGAAAATGTTACAATACCACTTTATGTTTAGTCGGTGGTAGCAATGAGCAAGAAACAAAGTATGACTACTATTCATTATTTTTCATCTTTACCTTAATTCCTAGAATATCTTGGGTTTATTTTTTCTATGATAACTTATTAAAAAAATGTTTATTAGATTGTCATAACAAACAATATAATTAGTGCATGGTAATTAATCTTATTTGCGGTCAAATGTCAGGAAAAAGTATATGTATATAAAATGTGCAATGTGACATCATTGTATTCAAATTTTAATTTATATCTCTGATTATGACTCACTAAGCTGATTATGATAGCACTTATATTATTAATGTTACAGAAACAATAATTAAGTACAGTGCCATTAACTAATTGGGAGATAATAGAAGTTCCATTTGTTATTGTTATTACATCAAGTACTCAGTTCTTGGTACTTGATGTTTTGGCTATTTTTAGTACTTACACTTGTAGAAATGCTTGGTTCAAGTGATGTGGTACTTGTTTGAAATAAACTAACATAGTTTATAGATGGATAGTAAAAATTATAGAGACAATTATTTAACATAATCGAATACATGAACATGGATGGAACTGAATGTTCTAGCAAGTAGCTTACTAGGTAAAACTTTTATTCTGCCCATCTCTAATGAGTGTGGTGTTATATATTTCGTCTTCGTGCTATGAACTACACTCTCTGGTTTGGCATGTGTATCAGATCTTTAAACCTGTTTGGCTGTCTTCACCACTGAGGTCTGTAATTGCTTTGTACTTGGAAATATGTGGAAGTGGATTGAAATATCTCATTATATTTTTAAATCCTTCATTGTTGCTGTGTATGTAAATTAAATACACAACAATTAACCATGCGCCCCAAATTTTTTTGCCATATGGATGCAATGGGCTAGAACTAATGTGGTGAATCAATAGCTGTCTATTAAAACAGAAAAAACATTTAAATGAAACAATTACATTTGAGTAAACATATTGTACAAAATAATATTATGACCATCAAAATCATTTTTTAGGAGACTAGTGTAGACTATTATATAAAATTTTAAAATATAATATGTTGGGCTAAGAGTTTTGTCAAAGCTTGACACGCTCGTTTGTTACATTTTTGTAATTCACTATTGTATAGCTCACTACCTTCTCGCTCCATATGTGTATAGTTTACAGGCTGTCATTTAATGTGATGGTACAATTTGTCTTTTCTGCTTTTGCCATTTACATAAATCTCACCCGCTTAGTTCCACAGTTGAAGTCTTAAGTGGATGAGTGATCTGGTAAAGCACACTTGAGGCAAACTGTAACTAGTATACTGATTAATGCATATTTCAGAAAGACTCATTATTCAATTTAAATCCAGTTACTGTTCAAGTGACATTGGATGATTTCTGTGAGTGCTGTGACGCATGCACCACAAGTAGAGTAACACCAAGTTCAATAGAAATAAATTTATGTATAATACTCTAAATAAACGGTACGTTTGTTTGTATAAAATTATTTAATGGGTTTAATAATTATTACTACTTTATAGAAATGTCAGGTGATTGGATTGATAATATTAAAAATAATGGTAAATTTTAAACTGAATACAATAGCACATTTATAGAATTTAAACATAATAACTCAATGCAAGTATACTTTTATTAGTATTGTTTGCATTTAAAATGTAAATATTTTTTAAGTTGACCAAGATCTTGAATGTTCAATGTAATTTAAAAAACCTGAAATGTAACCAAAGAATTGGATGTGGAGGAATAAAATCGGCTGACATTTTGAATGATATATTTATTACTAAACATACTAACATAATGTTAAGTTAAAATTGTACCTGCGAGTCGTGCATAAAATTAAAAATAAGATAATCCGAAACTGATAAGGTTCATGTAAATAGATTTATACATTGTGGAAATATAATACATAATTAGTGAATAGTTTATGAAAATACTTTAAGTGATTTTCGTTGATGTCAGTCGGGAATGTTTCAAAGTACATAGTCGGAGCGGCCCTTCTGTGTCTACTGTCTGTCTGTTGATCTATTTGTAGGGAAGGACAATGATCGACAAACAGTTTGAATCTGCTCACCGAGTATTATATACATATTACTAAAGGCGTGAAAATAAAAATAGATTAATAAAACTCAAGAATTCAGAACCCACCTGTCTAAAGTTCCATATACAACACTGTTGCAAGTGCAGTGTTTTATGCACTGTCTCATCCGAACGAAATTTGAAAAGCATATATTTTATTCATCTAAGCATTTCTCCTTTGATTCGTCTGACTTTGTAACCGTCCATTGTATATTGAATAGATGTACCTGTTTAATGTGACCATTTTTCGCCAAGTTCGAACATTACGAATGTACAGTAAAGAGTCACATTGAAGAAGTGAGCCGTTTGAAAGACGCAACTCTTGGCGGCTGTCTCGCGCGTAATTTATACGGGAATCTTGTTTCTTATGTGTAAACTACGCACTAAATGCGTACGGATGATGTTCTCATGAGTGAAAAAAACCTACACGGTTCTTAGCCTGGGGAACATGTTCTCTCAATGCATAGGTACTGGCCCTTTACATTTAAACACACTTCATAAACTACCATAAATCCCTTTGAGCTGGTGGTTCACCTACGCAGATCACCTCAGTGGACCACGGCCACTTTTTATTGCTTTAATATACATGAATTTACCTCATACAACAAGATATTTAAGGGGGAGGCCTATGTTCAGCAGTGGACGTCTTTCGACTGATATTATAGGATGTCTATAGGTCAAGGTTAACTTCTAGATCATTTGTTGGATCATATATATGAGGTTCAGGTGAAATATACATAATCTCGATAAAACACGGTGCCACTGTACATTATTACGAAATACCTTTCACCGGCCACTCTGCAGCTTGTGTGTAATGAATACGTATGTTCACACAGCAGCAACATTAGGATTAGATAACGATCAGACAAGGAAACATGAATTGAAATATTATGGTAATTCGTTTTATAGTGTCAGAGTCCACTCGAGAAAGAAACAATTTGAATAAAATCACGTGTGTAAATTTTGCAAACCTGTTTTCTCGTTTCTATTCGCAATTTTTTCAATAATCAATAAGAGATTTTCGTCGAAGATTGTTAAAAACGTTACATCGCCTTTCAAAATATTTTGTTACAATTAGCATTTCTCTTAATGGGTAAACTCCGAGGGATATCAATGGAACAATATACTTACGATCTGATCTCGGCGGGTATAGGGACTATTGTGAATGTGTGAGAAATTATTGGGCTATTGTAATGGAATCTAGAGGGATTATTGGTGCTGGGCTATTACAGAAGAGGGACGGACACCTGTCGCGACTATCATATCTGGTCGTTACTTCTACTATTACAACCACCACGACCAAATAGGTCGTGCGTTATCAGAACATTGTATCAGGAGCTAGGCACATCGTGGCTCGACTTGCCGTGAAGATGTCGATAGATACCTTATTTGTTTATTTATCACATGGAATTGCATTTCATTTTAATCAATAATGCCTATATTGCGCCAGAAAGGTTCAGATAGCTGTCAAGTGTTGTATATCGCACAAAACAGAAAGAAATGTCAAAATTGTTTTGATGGATTAATAAATTTTTTTTCGGTTGAAAAATAATGCACAATTCCAAGGAACAAATGAAAACGAGTTACCTACTGAATATACATAATAAATTCAAATGAAATTACATAATGCCTATATATTAAGTAAGTGAAAAAATGTAAGTTTAAAGTACCTTTATAAGCTAACTATACCTTAAAAGAAAATGTTATGTTTATTGTTTATTAAAAACATTCATTGTACTACAATAAACAGATGGACCCTGACATGGAAGAGTGTAATGATGATGATATAACTGAGCCAATTTGTTTATTTTGTTGATGTACCTTATCACTGCTGTTATTCCGCTTTATTATAAAGTTTTTGTTAATTACTCTCGGTTTTATTTGCTATACTCATTAGCTATACTTACATTTGCAAAAATAGATAGGTTTCCTGTAATCTTTTGCTATACTTGTATTGACCAAGATAGGTAGGGCACAGCTCGACGTGGGATGTATCTCCACCTTACAGAAAGCCACTGCCAAATCTGTCTGCAGGGTGGTTGTGTTCCTCCGACTGAGTAATGTTACCGGTAAGCTAATAAGGAGCCCCTGTTTTAGCAGCACGGGTGTCAATGCGCGAGTGATACTTTCTATATTACAAGCGTTGGTAGACTACGTCAACCACTTTACAGCAAGTTACCGTATGCTGGTATGCCACCTGACGTTATACTTAGGACAAAATGTTGTATTATTTTATATCAAAATGTATAATTATAGTAAATGAGAGCTCGATCGCGTCGCTGTGCGTGTCATTCTAATCGAACACGCAGGTTAAGCAACGTCGACCAAAGCCTGTCTATGGATGGGTTTTTCGGAGGCCACGTTAAGCAATGGTCTTCGGGCGACTTGAAAACACTGGACTCCTCAGTCGAGCAGCGTTGTGGAGTATGCACCAAACCCCTTCGGTTGAAAGGAGACCCGTATCCCTGCAGTGAGGTAAGTTAGATTTGGTGTAGTAATAGATAGTAAGTTATCCAGATATCTTGAACGTTTTTTATACCTCTATGATGGCGAATAAACATACGTAGCTCTCCATCATCTTCGAAGCCGCTGATTCCGTAAACAGGAAACTGCCTCCAGTGTTGGTTCTCGCATACGGCTCACCTGATGTAAAGCAGTTACCGTAGCCTATTAACGCTTGTAACATATATCACTCGCGCGATTCCTCCTCTGCTGCGTACACAGTAACTCCTTAGGAGCTTACTGGTGACCTCGCTCACGCAGGAACACAACAAGCCGCTAGGGAGTTTTGTTTGGCTGCGACCGTGGTGTTCAAATAATGGCAACAAGAGACTGAGTAAACTGTGGCAGCAGTTTGACTAGTCCAGTGGTTGAATGATTCAACGATGGCAGTTTGATAAGCGCCAATAGGGAACTACCTCCACTTCACAAAAAAAACCGCCGCTAAATCCTTCTGGAGAGTTGTGTTCTTACGAGTGAGTGATGTTACCAACTTAAACTAATGAAGAATCACCGTGTTAGCAGCGGAGGTGTCCACGTGTAGAGACTTATATTACAAGTGTTCATAGATTATACGGCAATCGCTTTAACATCGACCGTTTGCTTGTATGCCTCCCGACCTTTGATAGAAAATACGGAGCGTGGCTCGTGGATATGGCCGTAAGTTTAACGTGGATACGTCTTCATAATTGGTAAATGGAAGTAAGGTATACTAACAGGAAATTAAGTCAATTCCAAGCCATCCTACTCCTACAAACTTCTTCTGATTAAATTCGCTGTGAGTTAATTCTGACTACACAGTGGTGGGCCTGTCCCGTAACAGGAAATTATGTGATGCAGTAAAATTATCTTAAAATGGTAGGATATAGAGCACACTCCACCATGTTGCTACTCTGCAGAGGATCAAGTTTAAAAACCGGCGAGCGAGGGCGAGGGCTAAGCGTGTTAAAGAAGCGAGTGAGGCGTGTAATAACCGCGTCTGGTCATGCTTGCTGTTCTCTGCTTACCCTGCAAGGGTACTGGTGTAAGTATACATATAGTATAGATGGAAGGGTCATAAAACTTTTTACAATGGCCCAATTCATATAAAATGGCTGCCGTAGTCTACGATTCTTGCAATACAAAGAGAATCTCTCGCGCGTTGCCACCTTTGCTGCTAATTCGGACTTCTAAACTATCTCACTCGCAGGAACAACAAGGAAGTTGTTATTTGATTGCGATTTTGTGTGAGGTGGAGGCACTTCCCCCGATGGGTAATAAGGTGCAAATACCTTTTCTTTATATACAACGTCGGGAGGCATACAAACATACGGCCCACCTGTTGGAGAGCAGTAGCCTATACGCGCTTGTAATCAGCGACGTATCAAAAACATCTTAGCTTGTAATACATTAAGTATCACTCGCGCGATGCCACCTCTGCTACTAGCACAGCAACTCCTAAGGAGCTTACTGGCGACCTCGCTCATACGCAGGATCACAACAACTCCTAGGGTGTTGTTATTTGGTTGCGGTTACTGCGAGGTGGAGGTACTTCCACAGACGAGCTGCTTTAATGCGCCCTACCTCCTAACTGTCTTAAAAACACCCAGACCAAGACAAAGTGACATGCAAACAAATGTTTGTCCTATGTAGGAATCAAACCCACGAGCGTTGGTGTCAAAGTCACGTTATTATTCGCGGCGCCACAGAGCTCATGAACATAACCTTATATAAATATATAAGTTATATATATATGTTATTCAAGCTCTAGGCTACTGTAGGTGTTTGTGACGAGGTGTCATGCCGAGTCACCAGGTCAAGTCTCCGACCTACAAACCCAAATAGTAAATGTGGCCCGAGCTGATAACAATACTACGTCGTAACCAATTTGATTATTATTCATTCTGGCCGTACCTTGGGCTTATTCTGAAGGTTTCCGCCTCACAGAAAATCTCAGCTAAGTTGTTGTGTTCCTGCGGGTGAGTGATATTACCAATACCTAAGCTTCTAAGAAGTTGGACGATAGCAGAAGCGGCATCGCGTTTGCGATACTCAATGTATTGCATTGCGTTCATAGACTACAAGGTAACCACTTTACATCAGGTAGACGTATTTTTTTATGCAACGTCGGGAGGCAATAAGTAACACATTACCATAAGAGAATAAAACTATTTAAAACTAGCTGCGCATGCGACTTCGGCTGCGTGAAATATTATTTATTTGTATTAATAAAAATAAATAAAATTTCAAAAATGAAAGTAGCCTAAGTTACTCCTTATTACATCAGGTCTCTGCCAGTGAAAGTCCCGTAAAAATCGGTCCAGCCGTTTCAGAGATTAGTCGGAACAAACAGACAAAAATTGAAAAAATATTTATTTTGGTATATGTACCGTGTATACATCTATATACATTTAGTAAAAGCGGTTATTTTTATTGGATATTGATCGTGTGTCATTGCTTTAATGTAGATGGAAAACCTTGTCTATGCACGATATGTGAGTCTATGATTTAGTATATCCGATCGACTCTCTCTTGTGTGCTGTCTTGTAAGAGAAACAGCTATGTAGGCTTAGGCAAAC
Source organism: Pyralis farinalis (assembly GCA_947507595.1). NCBI lineage: Eukaryota > Metazoa > Arthropoda > Insecta > Lepidoptera > Pyralidae > Pyralis > Pyralis farinalis. Next base: position 33,037,198 of record OX382273.1, on the reverse strand, counting down.
TATTAATGTAAAACTAATGCTAGTAAATAAACGTCTAATCTGCTTTACTTGGGCTATTTTCATTTATCTTTCCATTAGGTTATGGGCCCAGAGCTCATAGTAAGTCAGATTGACACAGTATAGCTTAGGAGTGCTAAAAACGGCAACCATTGAAAAAGGTCACGCCGATGTCACTTGGGGTAGGTTTCTATTTTCAGCTTGATAGACAATAAAAACAAAATGGAAATAAACACATTAGCACCAAATATATATAAAATTCCGTCATTGGAAAAAGGTAACTTTGGAAACTGGCTGTTTAGACTTGAGATGAACCTGGATGAAAAAGGCTGTAAAGGGGTTATAAAAGAAAGACCACCGGCCGTAATGAGCGCTGAAATCAAAGCACAAGATGCAAAAGCAAGAAACTTAATCGTACAGGCGCTGACAGATAATCACCTGGAATATGTGAAAAGTGCCAAAAATGCCTACGAAATGGTCGAGAAACTTAGAACTGTATTTGAGAGAAAAAGCACTATGACAAATTTGTATCTAAAAAGACAGCTAATGAGTCTTAAATGTAGTAAACGTGAAAACATAGAGGAACATTTTATGCGATTTGACAAAATAATTCAAGAAATTGAAGCAAATGGAGCCAAAATGGAAGAGAAAGACAAGGTATGTCAACTCTTATTAAGCGTAGAAGATGCTTATCAGCGTGTGGTAACTGCACTTGAGACGGCAAACATAGAATTGACCATAGATTTTGTGAAAAGTAAGCTGTTGGATGCAGAACTTAAAGAAAAGAGTAACAACTATCCGAGTACTTCAAATAGCGAGTATGTATTCCAAAGCAGCACTTTAAAATGTTTTGCATGTGGCAAACCAAACCATTTTGCCAGAAACTGTCCTAATCGTTCATCAAATCAGCGTCATAGAGGAAATCAACGTGGAAAAGGTAATCAAAGAAATTTTAGAGGTGTGCAAAATAATCGAAGGCACAATGCGAATATTAGTGAAGACAAAGAACAAGTAAACTTTGTAGCGGCACAGGCATATACATCAATAAGCCACGAGAACGAAATAGAATTTGTTATCGACTCGGGAGCATCATACCATATGATAAATAAAAAATATGAAAAGTATATGACCGATGTCGAAGAAATTCAAGAGATCAAAATTCAAGTAGCGAACAAGAATATGATATCAAGTAATAAGAAAGGAAAGTTAGTAGCATTTTGGAAAAATAAGCAAATAACTATAGAAGACTGTCTTATTATGGATAAATTGTCACATAATCTTATTTCAGTTATGAAATTAAATGAAAAAGGTCTGACAGTAACATTTGGTAGAAATTTGGTTATTATCAGTAACAAGAAAACAAATGTAACAGGGCAAAGTAATGGTAAACTGTACATAACAAAAATGAGTATTGTAGAAAAAGCTTTAGCCACTGAAAATAAGGATACAACCTTATGGCATAGAAGGATGGGTCATTTGAACTATGGTGGAATGAAAATACTAGGTCTGGAAAGATAAATGAAAATAGCCCAAGTAAAGCAGATTAGACGTTTATTTACTAGCATTAGTTTTACATTAATAGTTTGCCTAAGCCTACATAGCTGTTTCTCTTACAAGACAGCACACAAGAGAGAGTCGATCGGATATATTAAATCATAGACTCACATATCGTGCATAGACAAGGTTTTCCATCTACATTAAAGCAATGACACACGATCAATATCCAATACCCCGGCTCAAGATCAAGTTCCATTTTAAAATTATACAAATCAAAATAAACTTGAACTTGCAACATAAATCTACAAAATGGTACTATTATTAATTTCCTGGCAACACTGTCGATGACATATAAATTTATAAACATAACCTCCAAACATTTAACATAATTATTTTTGCTAACCAAGGAAACATACAATTTACAAAATAAAGTACTTATTTATTACTCAAAACACAAGTGACATTTATATATTCTGTGTCTATAGTACGGTTATGAAACAACGAGTTTACATTGATAACAATTACATACAGGAAACATGAAATTACTGTAATAACTTAGTTACTTACTAATCCAATTAAATTGCACAAATAATTGTGCCTCACTTTCGACAATGATTTGGTAAGTATGTCTGCTCTATTTTCTGAACTTTGTACATATTGTAATGTTAACAATCCTTTATTTATACTATCTTTAATAAAATGTACTTTAATATCTATGTGTTTCGTTCTTTTACTATTTTCATAACTTTCTATCATTTTTAATGTACTCTGATTATCAATTAACAAAAAACATTTTAAGTTATTACTACACTGTAAGTCTTTTAAAACTCCAATGATGAACACTGTTTCACTTACAGTTAAGGCTGCAGCAACATACTCAGCTTCTGCTGTTGAGAGTGCCACTGTAGACTGCTTCTTCGAACTCCAACTTATCAAGTTGCCTTGATAAAAAATAGCGACTCCGCTCACACTTTTCCGGTCTATTTTCTCTGAACCAAAGTCGGAATCTGAAAAAGCTAATAAATTATTATTATCTTCTTTCTTGTATACTAATCCATTTTCTTTTGTATGTTTCAGGTATCTGAGGATTCTTTTCCCTGCCTTCCAAAGAGTGGATGTTGGACGATGCATATATCTGCTAAGGAAACCAGTAGCATATGCAATGTCTGGTCTGCTAACTGTCGCCAAGTACATTAGTGAACCAACGAGTTCTCTGTATGGGACGTTTGTCAAAATGTCTTCATTTTCATGTATGTTTAATCCAACTTCCATTGGTGTATTTATGTCCTTGCAATCTTGCATATTAAATTTTAATAAAATCTTTTCAATTATCTGTGTTTGTTTTATTTCCAGCGTCCTTTTAGAACAAGTTATTTCCATACCAAGAAATTTACTTATATTTCCCAAATCTTTTGCCTGAAATTCTGCTTTTAGCTTCTCTATGATCGACTGTCCTCTGCCTATTACTAAAATATCATCAACAAATATTAGGATATATACATCTTTCCCTGTGTATAAACAGAAATCGCTCTGTGATTGTTTAAATCCATGGTTTACTAAAAAGTGATTTAATGTTTCATTCCAACAGCGTGGTGCTTCCTTTAGTCCATACAAAGCTTTTCGCAATTTAAGCACTTTTCCTTCTTTTCTTTTTAATCCTTCAGGATATTTTATAAAGATATCCGTTTTTAGTTCACCATTTAAAAAAGCAGTAGGAATGTCCAATTGTTTTATAGCTAAATCTTCTTGAAGTGCTTTATTCAGGAATATTCTCACTGTTGACATTCTAGCAACGGGTGCATATACATTCGTGGTGGTTTCTTCTTGAAATCCTTTAGCAACTAGCCTGGCCTTTTTTGTATTATCTGGTTTTGTTCGAAATACCCATTTAGTATCAATAACTTTGTGTCCTTTTGGTAACTCGCATTCTTCCCATGTTTTAAGTTTTCTATGCGCTTCTAATTCGCTTTCTATGGCCTCTAACCATTCCCCTTGTTCAATTGCTTCTGTATAGCAAGTCGGATCTTCTGACATCAAAGCATAAGCTATATGTGACATATCAAACTCTTGAAATCTTTTCGGGGGATTTCGTGACCTTTTAGTTTTCTTTTGACATGTTTCTTCTTCTGACACTTCTTCATCGCCTGTCATATAAGTTTCATATTCCGCTATTCCATCATTGTTTAGCGGGGCCTCTATGTCTTGGTTTTCTTTCGATTTTTCATTTCTTACTTGACTTTCTATCTTTGCTCTATCTTCGTGTTGTATGCTTGGTTTATATTCTTGTTCATAGGATATGTAATAATTATTACATTCTTTGTCATCTTGATATTTGTATTTGGTCTCATCAAATCGAACATCTCTTGATTCTATAATTTCATTCGTTTTTGGATCCCATAATCTGTATCCTGATCCACAATATCCAATCATAATCAAAGGTTTTGCTCTAGCATCCAGTTTACTTTTTTTGGGTAATATGACACACCATGTTTTTGATCCAAAGACTCGCAGTTTGTCCAACTCATTCTTACCATACCATATCATTGATGGCGTTTCACCTTTTAATGCTTTTGTGGGCGACCTATTTATTGTATATGCTGCACATCTGATTGCTTCTCCCCATAAGTATTTAGGTAAGTTTGTCTCTAATAATAATGCTCTTACTTTGTCAATCAGTGTACGATTCATTCTTTCACAAATAGAATTTTGTTGTGGAGTATAGCTACATGTTGTTTCTTGTCTGATACCATTTTCATCATAAAATTTCTTAAGTGTTTGATTTAGAAATTCTGTTCCTCTATCAGTTCTAATTCTCTTTACATTTGTTCCATTATTTTGCATTCTCTTTATATATTTCATGATATATTCTTTTGCTTCATTTTTTGATTGCAATAAATAAACTTCAGTAAAATGTGAGTAATCGTCTATTATTGTTAAATAATATTTTTCTCCATTTCTTGATGTAGGTGATACAGGTCCTCCAATGTCGCAGTATATTAATTCACCAATATGTTTTGTCCTAGGTGTTAGAATTTGTTTGAATGGACAACGCGTTCCTTTTGCTTCCATGCAAATTGTACACCGCTCGTTAGATAGTGGTAGACCTAGTATTTTCATTCCACCATAGTTCAAATGACCCATCCTTCTATGCCATAAGGTTGTATCCTTATTTTCAGTGGCTAAAGCTTTTTCTACAATACTCATTTTTGTTATGTACAGTTTACCATTACTTTGCCCTGTTACATTTGTTTTCTTGTTACTGATAATAACCAAATTTCTACCAAATGTTACTGTCAGGCCTTTTTCATTTAATTTCATAACTGAAATAAGATTGTGTGACAATTTATCCATAATAAGACAGTCTTCTATAGTTATTTGCTTATTTTTCCAAAATGCTACTAACTTTCCTTTCTTATTACTTGATATCATATTCTTGTTCGCTACTTGAATTTTGATCTCTTGAATTTCTTCGACATCGGTCATATACTTTTCATATTTTTTATTTATCATATGGTATGATGCTCCCGAGTCGATAACAAATTCTATTTCGTTCTCGTGGCTTATTGATGTATATGCCTGTGCCGCTACAAAGTTTACTTGTTCTTTGTCTTCACTAATATTCGCATTGTGCCTTCGATTATTTTGCACACCTCTAAAATTTCTTTGATTACCTTTTCCACGTTGATTTCCTCTATGACGCTGATTTGATGAACGATTAGGACAGTTTCTGGCAAAATGGTTTGGTTTGCCACATGCAAAACATTTTAAAGTGCTGCTTTGGAATACATACTCGCTATTTGAAGTAGTCGGATAGTTGTTACTCTTTTCTTTAAGTTCTGCATCCAACAGCTTACTTTTCACAAAATCTATGGTCAATTCTATGTTTGCCGTCTCAAGTGCAGTTACCACACGCTGATAAGCATCTTCTACGCTTAATAAGAGTTGACATACCTTGTCTTTCTCTTCCATTTTGGCTCCATTTGCTTCAATTTCTTGAATTATTTTGTCAAATCGCATAAAATGTTCCTCTATGTTTTCACGTTTACTACATTTAAGACTCATTAGCTGTCTTTTTAGATACAAATTTGTCATAGTGCTTTTTCTCTCAAATACAGTTCTAAGTTTCTCGACCATTTCGTAGGCATTTTTGGCACTTTTCACGTATTCCAGGTGATTATCTGTCAGCGCCTGTACGATTAAGTTTCTTGCTTTTGCATCTTGTGCTTTTATTTCAGCGCTCATTACGGCCGGTGGTCTTTCTTTTATAACCCCTTTACAGCCTTTTTCATCCAGGTTCATCTCAAGTCTAAACAGCCAGTTTCCAAAGTTACCTTTTTCCAATGACGGAATTTTATATATATTTGGTGCTAATGTGTTTATTTCCATTTTGTTTTTATTGTCTATCAAGCTGAAAATAGAAACCTACCCCAAGTGACATCGGCGTGACCTTTTTCAATGGTTGCCGTTTTTAGCACTCCTAAGCTATACTGTGTCAATCTGACTTACTATGAGCTCTGGGCCCATAACCTAATGGAAAGATAAATGAAAATAGCCCAAGTAAAGCAGATTAGACGTTTATTTACTAGCATTAGTTTTACATTAATAGTTTGCCTAAGCCTACATAGCTGTTTCTCTTACAAGACAGCACACAAGAGAGAGTCGATCGGATATATTAAATCATAGACTCACATATCGTGCATAGACAAGGTTTTCCATCTACATTAAAGCAATGACACACGATCAATATCCAATATACCACTATCTAACGAACGGTGTACAATTTGCATGGAAGCAAAAGGAACGCGTTGTCCATTCAAACAAGTTCTAACACCTAGGACAAAACATATTGGTGAATTAATATACTGCGACATTGGAGGACCTGTATCACCTACATCAAGAAATGGAGAAAAATATTATTTAACAATAATAGACGATTACTCACATTTTACTGAAGTTTATTTATTGCAATCAAAAAATGAAGCAAAAGAATATATCATGAAATATATAAAGAGAATGCAAAATAATGGAACAAATGTAAAGAGAATTAGAACTGATAGAGGAACAGAATTTCTAAATCAAACACTTAAGAAATTTTATGATGAAAATGGTATCAGACAAGAAACAACATGTAGCTATACTCCACAACAAAATTCTATTTGTGAAAGAATGAATCGTACACTGATTGACAAAGTAAGAGCATTATTATTAGAGACAAACTTACCTAAATACTTATGGGGAGAAGCAATCAGATGTGCAGCATATACAATAAATAGGTCGCCCACAAAAGCATTAAAAGGTGAAACGCCATCAATGATATGGTATGGTAAGAATGAGTTGGACAAACTGCGAGTCTTTGGATCAAAAACATGGTGTGTCATATTACCCAGAAAAAGTAAACTGGATGCTAGAGCAAAACCTTTGATTATGATTGGATATTGTGGATCAGGATACAGATTATGGGATCCAAAAACGAATGAAATTATAGAATCAAGAGATGTTCGATTTGATGAGACCAAATACAAATATCAAGATGACAAAGAATGTAATAATTATTACATATCCTATGAACAAGAATATAAACCAAGCATACAACACGAAGATAGAGCAAAGATAGAAAGTCAAGTAAGAAATGAAAAATCGAAAGAAAACCAAGACATAGAGGCCCCGCTAAACAATGATGGAATAGCGGAATATGAAACTTATATGACAGGCGATGAAGAAGTGACAGAAGAAGAAACATGTCAAAAGAAAACTAAAAGGTCACGAAATCCCCCGAAAAGATATCAAGAGTTTGATATGTCACATATAGCTTATGCTTTGATGTCAGAAGATCCGACTTGCTATACAGAAGCAATTGAACAAGGGGAATGGTTAGAGGCCATAGAAAGCGAATTAGAAGCGCATAGAAAACTTAAAACATGGGAAGAATGCGAGTTACCAAAAGGACACAAAGTTATTGATACTAAATGGGTATTTCGAACAAAACCAGATAATACAAAAAAGGCCAGGCTAGTTGCTAAAGGATTTCAAGAAGAAACCACCACGAATGTATATGCACCCGTTGCTAGAATGTCAACAGTGAGAATATTCCTGAATAAAGCACTTCAAGAAGATTTAGCTATAAAACAATTGGACATTCCTACTGCTTTTTTAAATGGTGAACTAAAAACGGATATCTTTATAAAATATCCTGAAGGATTAAAAAGAAAAGAAGGAAAAGTGCTTAAATTGCGAAAAGCTTTGTATGGACTAAAGGAAGCACCACGCTGTTGGAATGAAACGTTAAATCACTTTTTAGTAAACCATGGATTTAAACAATCACAGAGCGATTTCTGTTTATACACAGGGAAAGATGTATATATCCTAATATTTGTTGATGATATTTTAGTAATAGGCAGAGGACAGTCGATCATAGAGAAGCTAAAAGCAGAATTTCAGGCAAAAGATTTGGGAAATATAAGTAAATTTCTTGGTATGGAAATAACTTGTTCTAAAAGGACGCTGGAAATAAAACAAACACAGATAATTGAAAAGATTTTATTAAAATTTAATATGCAAGATTGCAAGGACATAAATACACCAATGGAAGTTGGATTAAACATAGATGAAAATGAAGACATTTTGACAAACGTCCCATACAGAGAACTCGTTGGTTCACTAATGTACTTGGCGACAGTTAGCAGACCAGACATTGCATATGCTACTGGTTTCCTTAGCAGATATATGCATCGTCCAACATCCACTCTTTGGAAGGCAGGGAAAAGAATCCTCAGATACCTGAAACATACAAAAGAAAATGGATTAGTATACAAGAAAGAAGATAATAATAATTTATTAGCTTTTTCAGATTCCGACTTTGGTTCAGAGAAAATAGACCGGAAAAGTGTGAGCGGAGTCGCTATTTTTTATCAAGGCAACTTGATAAGTTGGAGTTCGAAGAAGCAGTCTACAGTGGCACTCTCAACAGCAGAAGCTGAGTATGTTGCTGCAGCCTTAACTGTAAGTGAAACAGTGTTCATCATTGGAGTTTTAAAAGACTTACAGTGTAGTAATAACTTAAAATGTTTTTTGTTAATTGATAATCAGAGTACATTAAAAATGATAGAAAGTTATGAAAATAGTAAAAGAACGAAACACATAGATATTAAAGTACATTTTATTAAAGATAGTATAAATAAAGGATTGTTAACATTACAATATGTACAAAGTTCAGAAAATAGAGCAGACATACTTACCAAATCATTGTCGAAAGTGAGGCACAATTATTTGTGCAATTTAATTGGATTAGTAAGTAACTAAGTTATTACAGTAATTTCATGTTTCCTGTATGTAATTGTTATCAATGTAAACTCGTTGTTTCATAACCGTACTATAGACACAGAATATATAAATGTCACTTGTGTTTTGAGTAATAAATAAGTACTTTATTTTGTAAATTGTATGTTTCCTTGGTTAGCAAAAATAATTATGTTAAATGTTTGGAGGTTATGTTTATAAATTTATATGTCATCGACAGTGTTGCCAGGAAATTAATAATAGTACCATTTTGTAGATTTATGTTGCAAGTTCAAGTTTATTTTGATTTGTATAATTTTAAAATGGAACTTGATCTTGAGCCGGGGTATTGGATATTGATCGTGTGTCATTGCTTTAATGTAGATGGAAAACCTTGTCTATGCACGATATGTGAGTCTATGATTTAGTATATCCGATCGACTCTCTCTTGTGTGCTGTCTTGTAAGAGAAACAGCTATGTAGGCTTAGGCAAACTATTAATGTAAAACTAATGCTAGTAAATAAACGTCTAATCTGCTTTACTTGGGCTATTTTCATTTATCTTTCCATTAATTTTAATAGTACAAACAGACACCCAATTTTATTTATCTGTATAGATCACACCATATAATGTAATAAATACATTGAATAAATATAATGCACCATAAATGTCGCTTAAAGCATAGTAAAATCAGATAAGTAGGGCGACTCGACCCCTGAGCGAAGGATAATAGCCTAAACACGTAGGGATGTCGCTTATAGTTTATACAATCGTCAAAAATGCATAGTCTATGTATATACAAAACAATTTTCCCCAGGGATCTATAATACAAGATTTTTTAAATTATTTTTTGTACATAGACCTGTTTAGTGGTATTGTCTTAGGTTTTCGCGATTGTTACACATTGAATTAAACAATTTTTAACGGAAGTATCGCGTATTTTATTTATTTTGTTGAACCTGACGTTTCGAATGCTTTGCAGCGTCCGTGGTCGCAGGAAGACTAAGGTGGTATTTGTCTTACATTAGTTATTCAATTATTACATCTACCGACATGGATGGATTAATTATATATGTTCCGATTCACACAAAAATCGCTCACAGTGTCCGAAACAAACCCAAAGATCTAAAAAATGTTCGGACACTGTGAGCGATTTTTGTGTGAATCGGAACATATATAATTAATCCATCCATGTCGGTAGATGTAATAATTGAATAACTAATGTAAGACAAATACCACCTTAGTCTTCCTGCGACCACGGACGCTGCAAAGCATTCGAAACGTCAGGTTCAACAAAATAAATAAAATACGCGATACTTCCGTTAAAAATTGTTTAATTCAACCTGTTTAGTGATTTGAAAAATTACGGTCGAAATAGGATTAATTCAAACGTGGCTTTACTGAATCATGTATTTATTCAAATAAAATTAAATTATTATGAAATTGTATTTTAGTTTAGTTATATTTCTTTAGGCGTGTTATTAAAAAATTATGAGTAACATTTTAAGATACTGTAACATAAAAGTAACAGGTTGAAGCTGCCCGCTGCCCGCTCATTAAGTCACGAAAAATATGCTCAAAACTGCAGCCAAATAACAATTCCCTGGAGGGTTATTACGTCCAGGGAATTGTTATATGGCTGCAGATTTCTGTGCGGTGGTAACGTCACTCACTCGCATGAACAAACAAGCATACGTTACACCTAATTTAAAGCGGTCACTGTAGCTGTTTACGCTTGCAATACATTAAGTATGCCTCGCGTATTGCCACCTCTGCTGCTAACATGGCAACTCCTTAGCTTACTCGTGGCGTCACTCAGATGAACATCCCTCCAGGGAGTTGTTATTTGACTGCAGTTGCCTGTGAGGTGGTAACGTCACTCACTCGCATGAACACAACATCCCTCCAGGGATTTGCTATTTAAAGATGCTAGAGAAATATAACTTCTCACGCGCGTACATAAGTACGCACCCATTTTTTTGTTACACTAACCTATTTTATACTTTTTCATTTACTACACATATCAAAATTATAATCTTTATATTCGGAAATTTAATATTTTTACAGTAGCCCAAAATGATAGGTATTAAAAGTACTTTTTTCTGAAAGAAATTTTGTGATTTTTTAACAAAATTACACATTTGATTCGGAAAAAAACCTTTTACTTTTTAGCCATCATTACGAATTTGTACTTAAAGTAGATAGGTAGGTACGCGTACAAATTATTACGAGCGGGAGCGCAGCGGCGGCGGTGCGTGCGTGGGCACAGCACGGCGTAGCCACGACTGGCGTACCTTTAGCAGCGATAAATTTTGTCAGTTAATAGATTCAGGCGTTATTTTGCGAAAGTCAAATTTACATGCAATTTGATCTAACCTGTTTTGTGCACTTCCGCCACCAATTAGTTCATGCGGCCTAGCGCCGGCCGACACCCACCCACTACTGTTAGTACGTGCAACATGCCTCGCGTCTCCTCTCCACGAGGCATCATCACCATCAGGCGTTGTAGACGTTAATCGTAAGAATAACATGCTATAAGTAGTAGTAGTTTTGTAGCATGTTATTCTTACGATTAACGTCTATAATGCCTGATGATGCCTCGTGGAGAGGCGAAACACGTGTCGCAGCGACGACCAGGCCAGTCGTGGCAGCGACGGTGGTGGTGGGGGCATGCGGATTCTGTTCCAGATGGCGGACGACCGCAGCAGCCGAGGCAGAGACTACCGGAGCAGCCATGGCAGCGTCGGCATGTTTTTTTTTTAAATCGTGCACCCCTGCCATGGGCAAGGCTCTATTTGTAAGATATGTAACTATTTTCTACTAAATCTTTAAAATTATACAACATATAGATAACACTAACACATTCATACATCATGCTCTCTTTCATTCCACAATATATCTTTCAGTTTTATTATCAAAAGACATGTTGCACGTACTAACGGTAGTAATGGGTGGGTGCCGGCCCACCTCACATAATCACCACCCCCTCTCTTCCCGTGGGTGTAGTAAGAGGTGACTAAGGGTAATAAGACTAAGACTAATTCTTGAGATTCCAGCATCTCAGCCAGTGGTAGGGTAAATACCCGCTGGTTGGTTACCACCGTGCACGAGGCGAAACACCCGTGAAGTGGCGTACTTATGAGTGCGTTGAGTTTCGGAATCAGTTGGTGTATAATCAGTACTCGGGGGATTGTTGATGCGATATTATGGGCACAGTGGTGGATTCTGTCTATCCATTGTCAGGAGGACTGAGCTGATCCGTCGGCCAAGGAGACCCGTTAAAACTGTTGTTCCGCTGACCGCCCGCGGTGTTGTGAGAGCAGTATGTGTTTGTGTGGTGAAAGCGAAGAGGACAGGAACCACGTATTGTCGTCCTGTCCAAAGTATGCCGATCTGCGTGATAGAATGATGGATGGGATTCAGTGCAGCAAAGAGGAGGGACCAGTTTACTTCGGGGACCTTCGCGGCTTTCCGCGGGTTCGCCCACGCGTGGTTCGCGTGGAAGAGCGCCGAGGAAAAGGCCGAGAAGGCACAAGAGCGGGAGGAGGGAGAGCGAAACAACTAAAGAGAACGCAAGATTTAATAAGGATCACAGAGCGACTTATTAGCCCGGCGAGAGTAGTGGATATAAAAGTGGAAAGGAATGATACAATGCATTTGAATCTTGAATGTTTATCACACAACCAGCACAACACTATGTATATTAGGTATAATATACTTTATATAGTTTTATATTGACACATACGTTTAAACCATTTTTCACAAGAGACATGAAGAATAACGGACGGTAGCCTAGCAACGCTCATAGACTTTTCACTAGTGCTATCCAACCTTAATACTTTCCCTCACTAGTTGTAAAGGTCTTGCAGCCCCAAGTCAGCTCTTATTTTCAAGAGTCTGGGTTTAGGAACTGCCTTCGTCAAAAGGCCAGCCAATTGATCCACAGAGCTCGTCTTTTGAACATCTAGGAGACCTTCTACTGTCTCCCTTACAAAGAAGTGTCTTACTCTAATATGCTTCGTCCGCTTATGGAACTCCGGATTATTTGCAAGGCGTATGGCTGCTTCGTTATCTACTTTAAGTGTGGGTATGCTGTTTAGAGATGTAAGTTGACTAAATACTCTTTGTAGCCACACTAGCTCACGTGCACCTTCGCTCGCTGCAACAATCTCTGCTTCTGTAGTTGAGATTGCAACAGATGCTTGACGTTGGCTCAGCCAAGAAACAGCTCCTCCAGCATAAAGACAGGTGACACCTGTAGTTGAACGCCCAGTTAAGTCATCACCGGCGTGATCTGCGTCGCTATAACCTTCTATTATAGTTTTAGCACAGCCTGAATTATATTTGATGCCATAGGATATTGTTCCCTATAAATATCTAAATATTCTTTTGACTTTTAGCCAATCAGCTTCAATTCAGCTTCAGCTTCAGCAGAAATTCCGTCTAAAACTTTCCCTGTTTCGAAAGTCAAATTCTTTTCGATAGGTGTTGAAATCGGATTGCATTCAGACATCCGAAAACGTTCTAAAATTTTCTTCCTATAAGACTCCTGACTTATATGAATAGATCCATCATTGAAACGAGTAATTTCCAATCCTAGGTAATATGATGCTCTTTTAGTCGTTATTTTTAGCGTATCCCCTAATTCCTTAAGGAATTGGTTCGCCAAAGCCCCATCTGTCGTGGCAACGAGACCATCATCCACATACAGAGTAATCAAAATCTTTTTCTCTCCTACATTTTTAGTGAAAAGGCAACAGTCAGCGCTATTTTGTGTGAAGCCTTTTTCTAATAATATTTCTGCAAAACATGAGTTCCAGCAACGTGGAGCTTGTTTTAATCCATAAAGGCTTTTTTTTAAATAACAAACTCTTAATGTACCATCATTATATCCATCTGGCTGTTTCATATATATTTCTTCCTTGAGTGTTCCATTTAAAAATGCAAACTGTGTCAAATACAGCTTTTCCTTGGCACTGACACTTAACAATGCTCTTATAGTAGCCATTCGGGCAACTGGACTGAAAGTCTGTTCATAATCAACTCCTTTACGTTGTTTGAACCCCTTTACTACTAACCTGGCCTTGTATTTCTCTATAGTCCCATCTGGTTTACGCTTGATGGTGGAAACCCATTTGCATGGAAGTGCTTTTCTGTTTGATGGTAACTCGCATAAAGTCCAAACCTTGTTATCGTTTAAAGACTTGAGTTCACTTGACATGGCTTTCTGCCATTCAGCACCATCTTTACTCTCAATAGCTTCTTTATAACTTCCAGGAAAATTCTCTGCACCTACAAAGCATACACAGTCATCGAACTTTTTTGGACGTGCAATAGTTGATCGATCTCTCAGATCGTAACGAGGCTGCACATCTGTCGGAGGCTCTAACACTTCTGTAGGCTCTTCATTAGCATCAACAAAAGCATCAATGTCATCATCGTTGACATTATTTGTACGTCCATCTACATTTCCACGGACGTCTTCTTGAACTTGGTCTCGAACAAACTCTGCTGTATCTCCCTCTAGAATATGTTCAAGGTTACCTTCGACATTTTCGGGTACGAAAATATAACTGTTTTCACCACCTACTTCTGCTCCCTCTGAACAATTAGGTGTACTGGTGGAAATTTTAAATTCCACATTGGTTTCAAAAACTATGTCTCTAGATCTGAGTCTTATTTCCAACCCAAATACGATAACCATCATCATTCTCATAGCCTACTAGAATTCCTTTAATGGCTTTTTTACACATCTTCTTGCGATTTATCTTAGGAATATGTGCATAACACTCACTTCCTATAATCTTCAAGTGACTTATTTTGGGCTTCTTACCATGCCATAATTCGTAAGGAACCTTTCCATCTACTCTTGTAGGACCTGTCCTATTCAGAACATAAGCAGAAGTATTAATTAATTCAGCCCAAAGTATTTGTGGCATCTCCCCTCTCGCATACTTCATAGATCTAGCAGCTTCTACTAAAGTTCGGTTTTCTCTCTCACTACAGCCATTTTGTTCAGGCGTGTAAGGCATCGTCAAACGTGCTTCATTATCGAATTCACCGCCATTGTCACTGAGTAAAGTTTTGACAGAATGCCCAGCATTCTTAGCTTCTTGCAGCATTTGCAAAAGTTTGTTTTTTACTTCTGACTTCTCTTTGATGAAATAAACCATACGATAACCTGAGTAATCATCCTTGAAAAGCACAAAGTACTGATATTTCGAAATACTTTTCGTAAAGGGACCACAAACATCGGTGTGAACCAGCTCTCCACTCTCAACTCTCTCAGCTGTTGCTCTTTCCCTAATTCCAAAGGGCTTTCTATGCAACTTCCCAAATATGCAACCTTCACACGTCACCTTGTCTGGACTCAAATCAATGCCTAACTCACGCTTTACAACGCGAATGACGTGTCTTTTGTCCTGATGAGCAAAGCGCTCATGGTATAGCTGTAACATATTAGAACCTGTTACTGCATTCACTTCGATAGCTGTATACTTAATTGGATTAACCATTTTCATATCCAATTTGTAAAGTCCACCTTGAGGAACTCTCTTACCAACAACTCTAGTTGTACCTTCAATGTCTAACTTACATTCGGTAGTTGTTGATGTAAATATGCTATTCCGCATCCTATCCTGTGCTGCCAACGTTGAGAATAGATTTTTCGTTAATGATGGTACTAACCACACATTATTTAGTGTTATTGGTATCTTGTTTCCATTGACATTTGATTCTACCAACACTGTGCCTTTTCCCAATGCAGGTATAATACTACCGTCAGCCGTTGTTACGGTATGGTCCGAATTAAATGTTTGAAAATCCTTGAAGACATTTCTTCTCACCGCAATATGTGTTGTCGCACCATTATCTACATACCAGCTCTCCCGGTCTTGAATTTGACTAAGTGAGCATGCGTTTACAATTAACGAAGTGTGCACTGCCTTCGACTTTGGATCCGGTGACAAGATGCTTGAAGTTGATTTTGGAGGCCTCCCGTCCTTAATCCACTTCCTACATTTACGAACTCTATGTCCTTTTCTAGAACAGTAGTTACATACAATCTGTTCATCCTTCTTTTCCTTAGTCTGTCGTGCAACGGGAGTAGTTACCAGAGTTTCTTGTTGAATACTCTCTTGATTACTTCTCTCAAACGTGCATAAATGACGTGTTAAACTATCTATAGTTTTCTCTGTTTGTTTGAGCATTAGCCAGCTTGACTTAAAGTTAAAGTACCTATCGTCAAGCGTATCTAAGACTTTACAAATCAGGAACAATTCAGGGAGTTTGGCAGATGCGTCAATTTTAGAAATTTCGACTTTTAAGTCATTCCACAAATTTTTCAGTTTTGACATATGAGTCGGTATATCGTCTTCTTTATTATGCCTTAGCCCGAAAAATTCTAGACACAAGTTATAAGCCCTATCCTCTGTCTTTCCGTCAAATAGCCTATGTAGCTCTTGCCAAACTTCACGTGCCGTTCTATACCTCATTACCTTTTTCAGTGTTTCGGCTGTCATGTTCGTAGTGAGCATGAGCAGAGCACCGCTCTCAGTCCTCTTAAATTTTACCATTTCGGCATTATAAGAGCTTAATGCAGCGTCACCTGCATCTGCAGCAAGAATTGGTTTCTGGAGCCTTCCTTCAACTGCTTCTAAAGCACCTTCTGTGCCTTCAAGCATTATGGAAACATTATATTTCCAAGTAGACCAATTTTCTTTACCTTCAAGTTTAGCAATCTCTATCTTTGTAGAGAAATCCATTGCAAACTCCTTTCTTCTCTTTTGGTGGGGCCCATAACCTAATAAGGATCACAGAGCGACTTATTGGCCCGGCGAGAGTAGTGGATATAAAAGTGGAAAGGAATGATACAATGCATTTGAATCTTGAATGTTTATCACACAACCAGCACAACACTATGTATATTAGGTATAATATACTTTATATAGTTTTATATTGACACATACGTTTAAACCATTTTTCACAAGAGACATGAAGAATAACGGACGGTAGCCTAGCAACGCTCATAGACATTTCACTAGTGCTATCCAACCTTAATAAGATTACCCACGAGCGCCTTCGGACGGCAGTGAAGGCGTAAACGTGTGCATTGCCGCCCCAGAAAGGGGAGAAGGCGAAAAAAGAGATATGTGGACAGAGACATAAACAATTTGAAGAGAGTCAAGCAAATGCCCACGGCACGGCGAAGAGCCTTAGAGCAGTAAGTGCCGCGCTGCATCTCCCGCGATTTGGCTCAAATGACCGTAAGGTCGGTGGAGCCATGGGTTGGTGGTGGGACATGACCACCCGCGGTATAGTACAGGGGTATAGTATAGTACCCAATCAAGTCTAGCCACCTTGAGAGGCTGCCCTGTCATAGCGCGCAAAATCTCGGGGTAGATCGTTGTGCCGGTTGGTGACCGGATGGTGGGGACCCGGCGGCGGCCTCCGGGGGGTTCGGGGCCCCTTCAGTCCGATGGACGCTTCTTTTCCAATATCGTGGCAATTCTCTTCCGCTTCACGTTTCAGTTCTCTATCTCTACTCTTCTCATGATAGCGCAAATAGGAATAGATGGTCTTACAGCGGTGCACTCCCCACCACCCTGTTCATGGTAGAGTTCGCTAACATCCGCGGACACCACTCAAACCTTAATTCCTTCCATCAGCACTTTAAGACGGCACATCCCGTCATGCTCTTCCTGACGGAGATACAAATCCAGCTTCCAGCGGACACGTCCTACCTCCAGTACACCGGTTGCAATACAACAGAAATGTCCCCATTCTACCCCACTCCCAGTATTTAGGGCGCTTCCCTCAATGTGCGAGATAGCCTGAATGCGCTAGGCACGGATATTCGTTGCGATCTTATCCAGCGAAATTACATCGAGAGCCTCATCTTAACAGCTTCAAAAAAACTCGGAGTTCTGAACAGGGTGCGCCGTTTCTCCACGCCGGACCAGCTTTTTCTGCTTCTGCTTAGACCTTTCGTTGGAAGTTCTAAGCTTAGGAGCGTCATTACGATTACACATTCTCACCTGCCAGGCACATAGTCACCCCGTTCGACGGTACCTCGAATGTAGTCACGAAAAAAAGATCGGGAGATTTACCAACCAACTTCTTGGTTTCGATTTTAGATGTCGATCTCTTAAAAATTCACCTTGTCAATTTTAGCAATGCGCGAAAAGAAGTATGACTTCAACAGTCAGTGTATCGGACGCCAATACACTAAACTAAGAAGTAGAACAGTTATCTAATTTCTCGTTTGGTTAGCTATAGAATATTTGTTTATTTCATAAGTATTCATTTTCTCATTCTCAATTGTTTTATATTATTCGGATCGAGGTGAGGATAGCTCGATAGTCGAAACTTTTACTGAAAAAACCACAGTTAAATATGTCATCTAGTCGTTCAAAATCATCCATTCTCGATAAACCACTTAGTAAAGGAAAAGGCGAAATTTCCTTAGCAGTATACGCTCTGTTATTCTCTGAAATAGTTCAATACTGTCAAAACCGGTCACACTCTATCCACGAGCTACAAACTAAGTAAGTTGTAACTATATTTTACCTTTCAATTTAACATCCATCATTTTTAAATTAGGTATTAAAAGTTCTACGTGATTATACAGGTATTCCGAGAGATTTCCCAAACTATTTTCTTAACAGATGTATACGCCCTCTAAACAATCTTCACCCTGCAGTTTAAGTACTCTAGTCAAGCGATTTCTCTCAAAATTTAGATAATTTGATGGAGTTTGTAAGCAATCTTCTTTTTTACAGGTTATCTGAAATTGGTCAAGATGTAGGTACCAGATTATTAGATCTCTATTTTGTTAGAGAAAGGAACAGTAAGAGGGAAATTAAGCTGCTCAATATGCTATTGTTTGTGAAGTCAACCCTTTGGAAGGTAAGAAGCATGAAGTGACTCCATCACAAGTTTCTTTGCACAGCCACTGTACTCTAAGGCTTTTTAAAATAATTTGTTAAAATAAAACAATATTGTACACAATTAGAAAAAGTCTAGTGACGTGAGAAGAGCTATGTAGTAGAGTAGCGAGTGAGGTTTTAAGGATCGAGTCATGTGGTGAGATGTTGACCGTTTTAGTCCATGAAATCAATTTATTGTTATATATTTTTGGGTCAACAGTCATCAGCTCATGTGTCTGGTATTTCACATTGTAGAAGGGTACCAGCAGTGCATAAGATTATCGGCCAGATGTTAATTTAAGGGCTACTTGATCAGCACTTCTCAACACCAACTTTGCCCTTTGCTGCGCCTCGCCAAAGCCAAACTTGGTAGTAACCTGCTAATGACCCTCTAGGCTGAGGAAGACCAAAACAGTTTGTTTCACTTAAGCAAGAATGAATCTCGTGTTGTATCTTCTTCCTAATCCATTAGTATTGGTGGAAGTATTATTTCTATTAACCCTTCGAAACCCGGGTGGTCGTATACGACCGCGAAATGTATGGGAAAACGTATATAACGGGTTCTGACTGCTCAAGAAACAATTAATTTAGATCAAAGATAGAATTACCTGTCAATTATTCAATATAGGATTTGATGGACTATAAAGGTAACAAAAATTATTAGTGTTTTGAAGGCTATATAGGTGCATAGTTTTTTGTAGACCTTTTTTGTACAATGTTAGACCTACAAGCATATGGACTAAAATAGTTACTGTAGCCAATGAACTGTTACAGTAGGGGAAGTATTTTTTTACTCACACATTGCCACCCATGCTGCTAACACAGTAATTCCTTAGGAGCTTACTGGTAACTGCACTTAATTGCAGGAATACCACATCCTTTTATGTAGTTGTTATTTGGCTGCGATTTTCTGTGACATGGAGGTTCTTCCTCAGACAGGCAGCTTTGAGGCACCCTACTTCTATTTGTTATCTTGACTATTTGTTATTTTGTCATACATATCTATATTTTATTCTTATACCACCGAGTTGGTAAATTAGCTTCCATCCAACCTGATGAAAGACTGTTACATTATTTAGTGTCATATTATTTTTAGGCATAATTTTCATCTTGTGTTTATGATGAGTGGTCAAATGTCCTGGCCATCAACTCTGTTAAGCCGTCTGATCCCGCAGTACCGGTATTCATTCGGAACTCGTCGGGTTAACCCAAATTAATTGATTGATTTATAGGATCAAATGTAGCCTATGAGTAACACATGAGGTAAGCTCTCCTAAGGTTTTGCCTAGTATATGCAGAGGTTGCATTGCATCGGCATTGCATATGGTGTATACAAACCAATTATAGGCCATTTTAGACCTCTCAATATCAGGTGGTTTATGTTTCTTTTGCACCAGGAATAGTGTAAATAGTTTTTATAATCTTTGCAGGTATTGTTTGGCAAAGAAGCAGACAAATTGGAGCATGCCAATGATGATGAAAAAACATATTACATTATTGAAAAAGATGCGTTGGTAAATGTTTTCTTTAGTTAATTTAATGAATGTATTTGGAGTGCCATCAATCATTTTTAGATCCAATACCAGTCTCATCAGCATGCAGCATACCCTGCCGAAAGGCAGGGCCCTATGGTTTTACCTAGGTACAGCCTGTATGGGGAAGTATCTCCATGTTAACTGTAGCTAAGTAATTCCCTGGAAGTTTGTAATGTTCTTGTGATGCAACGTTACCAAGATACTCCTGAGGGAAGGTTACTTACTGATTATAAGTAACTTATTTTTAGTGTGCATTAGTTCAAAAATCCATAAAATTAGCAATATCACCAAAAGTTCTGTTCCAAATTTACTTTCCTCACATTTTTACCCACTAAACTTGAAGCCATGTTAACGAGTTATCATTGGAAAAAACATTAAAAAAATAATCTCGGGGTAGATCGTCTGGCACAAAGCACTTCTCTCCAAACTTCCGGCATACGGTCTGCCCCTCCAGCTTTGTAATTGGATTGCTGGCTTCCTGCATGAGCGTAGAATCCGCGTCCTTGCAGATGGATGCGCTTCGCGGTTCATGTCAGTGAATGCCGGTGTCGTTACACGAGTCGGCACGGTACTAGTGGCGCACCCTACTGGATCGCGTAGCTACTGGCGACTGGCCAAAGCCGTGCAGGCCAACTTCTGCCAGCCCTCGCTGCCACCGCTGCGATGCCCTGATGGCTCACTGGCTCATCAGCCGCAGGAGAAAGCCGATCTTATGGCCAGCCTCTTTGCGGCTAACTCCCGGATCGATGACTGTAGCACGCAACCACCAACAATACCCTCCAGTGGATCCGTTATGCCTGATATCCACATCAGGCAGCGCGATGTGCGTTTTGAACTACAGTCACTCGATGTCCGAAAAGCCAGTGGTCCTGACGGTATCCCAGCGATTGTTCTTAAAAAATGTGCAGCGGAGTTGTCTCCGGTGCTGACGCGCCTCTTCCGCCTCTCGTACTCGACCGGTTCCGTTCCGGATGCTTGAAGAGAGGCTAATGTGCAGCCGGTCCCCAAAAAGGGAGACCGTTCTGACCCATCGAATTACCGCCCCATTGCCGTAACTTCAGTGTTGTGCAAAGTCATGGAACGGATCCTTAACAAACAATTGATCCGTTACCTAGAAGATCACTCCATAATCAATGATCGTCAGTATGGTTTTAGACCGAAACGATCAACGGGTGATCTTCTAGCGTATGTGACGCACCTCTGGGGGGAGGCAATCGATAAATATGGCGAATCCATGGCAGTCAGCCTAGATATCGCCAAGGCGTTTGATCGGGTCTGGCACAAAGCACTTCTCTCCAAACTTCCGGCATATGGTCTGCCCCTCCAGCTTTGTAATTGGATTGCTGGCTTCCTGCATGAGCGTAGAATCCGCGTCCTTGCAGATGGATGCGCTTCGCGGTTCATGTCAGTGAATGCCGGTGTCCCACAGGGCTCCGTTCTATCGCCCACCCTCTTTCTTCTGCATATCAATGACATGCTGCCACTTGGTAATATTCATTGCTATGCAGATGACAGTACGGTCCATGGGCGATATTTCGGTCGGCCTGGTGCTGGTCGGACAGAAATCGGTGAGAGGCGTGAGAGTCTTGTCGTTGAACTGAACGGGTTTTGGATCTCATTAGTAAATGGGGTTCCAATAACCTGGTTGAGTTTAATGCCGAGAAAACTCAGGTTTGCGCGTTTACAACAAAAATGTCCCCCTTCCTTCCCACTCCCAGTCTTCAGTGTGCTTCCCTCAGTATGCGTGATAGCCTGAACATGCTGGGTATGGGTATTCATTGCGACCTTAACCAGCGTTATTACATCGAGAGCCTCATCTCAACAGCCTCAAGAAAGCTCGGAGTCCTGAACAGGGTGCGCCGGTTCTTCACGCCGGACCAACTTTGTCTGCTTTATAAGACACAAGTTCGGGCCTGCGTGGAGTATTGCTCGCATCTCTGTGACGGCTCCGCACAGTATCTTCTTGAGGCTCTCGGTAGGTTGCAGCGACGGGCTATCCGCATAATTGACGACGAAGAGGTCACCAAAAGCCTAGAACCTCTTCAACTCCGTAGGGACATAGGCTCTCTAAGCGTATTTTACCGCCTTTACCATGGCGAGTGCTCTGAAGAACTGTTTTCCCTTATCCCACCCTCACCCTTCCGTCATAGAACCACACGTGCGGGCTTGCGATGTCATAGTTCCACGGTTGAGAATATCTCTTCGCGTACCAAAAAGTTCGGCAACTCCTATCTTTGTCGTACCATCAAAAAGTGGAACGCCTTGCCTGCACATGTGTTCCCTCCTTCCTACAATATGCGATCCTTCAAACGAAGCGTGAAGAAGCATTTTGCGGGTCAGCATAGCAGCGTCAACTGACAGGATGCGGGATGTAGTATGCTGTCAGTTGCAGTTGCGATTTGGGCTCCTCTTTCGCTTACCATCAGGCAAAGAGGGGCCACTATGCTGAACTAATATAAAAAAAAAAACCTAGTTCCTTCCTTCCTTCCTGTTTGTGTTTACGGGTGTTTCTGGTCGCTTAAATCGCGTAGCTAGGTACTAGTGTCGACATCCTCAGGAGGATAGTTGGCACTTTTCTAAGCGTATGCTCTGTTAGAGTGACGCTTGCGTCGTCCCGTTCCCTTGGGGCGATCTCATTAGATGGAGCCTTTGAGATCTTCCCAGCTAGAGGCGGCCCCAGGGGGTGTTTTAGTCAGTAGGAATCTGACATAACTAGGTTCGTTCGCACGAAACAGTATCTTATGCAAGATTTCACCTCCTCCCTCCCGTGTTCCGGAGGGTGCCACTCACGGAAGAATGACTAATGCACACCCGCGTGGGTGGGTTAGTCCTTCTTTTGTGGGTCTTCAATTTTCATGGGCGAAAATCAAAAAAGAAAGAAAAAAAGATATTTCTTCGGTAAGGTCACATGTCTTTCCAAATATAATTTCTTGAACGTGCGTGTTTCCTCACAATGTTTTCCTTTACCACCACCCAATAAGATCTTCTATCTTCGCCAAATCCGCCGCCAGAGAAGATCAGCTTCCGTCAGTACGACAAATACTACATGCGGCGAAGGGGGGCGTTACCCTTTACGTAGTGCCAATTTTGCCGGGTCGACGAGACCTGAGTGCCTGAGAATGATGAGATGAACGAGCTGATAGATGTAATGAATGAGAGACGATTAGATGCTTTGTGTGTGACAGAGACTAAGCGCAAGGGAATGACACCGATGATGATCTTTCCGGTGGTGGATAGATGGCCTCATGATCTGGGGTAGACCGAGACGATCATGCTAGTGTCGGCGTAGGTGTCGTATTCTTGGTCTCTAACGAAGCAGGGACGTCAATTATATTATGTATGGAACGAAACCTCATGTTGAATACTTTATTTCATCATAAGGATATTTAAACCTTATGGCGGCGGAATGACCAAAAAAGTGTGATTGATTTGATTCTGATAGGTAGACATCGCCGAAATACTATAATGGATACAAGAGCCTTTAGACGTCCCACTCTTGAAACGGACCACTCCAACTGCCCGGTGGTAAGCCGGTTTGTTGGCCTTTTCAAAAAGTGCAGGCGCTATAGAGTGCGTATCCCTTTCGGAGATCATGAAAAGATAAGGAATGAAAAATTGCAAGATGAACGTGTAAGAAGTACGTATGTAGGCGTAGTAGGCAAGCCATTCCGACTCAGATGTAGATGAGTGCTGTAAACTTTTAAAAGAAAGTATGGTCGATAAAGCAAAAGAAGCATGTGTCTCTGCCTACCTCACAAGAAGTTATATTTATAGATAGATTTATATTCCTAATGTTTTCAGGTGAACAAATTCATCAGTGTGCCCAAAGACAAAGGCTCTCTTAATTGTGCTACATTCAACGCCGGAATAATAGAAGCCGTGCTCACTAAAAGTGGATTTGTAAGTATTCTACTAATACACAAACAAGCAGATGACAAGCAAGCATACAGCCTACATGATGGGGCATTTACCTACTACTAGTAAATAACAGCAAGCTGTGTAGGCAGAGCTGATATTTTTTAAATTTAAAAAAAAATTAAATTATTTTATTTTTAATTTTTTAAAAATATATGGAACCCTGTACGACATCTAGCGCCGAGTGCTGTTACTTTTTCTGTTGATGGGAGTGCAGTGCAGACTCTGCACTGCAGAGTGGCCGGCCATACGTTTTCCCATATGTTTTTTTTTCTAATTGGAACGATTTTGGACCGTTCTTCCTCACCAACGAACATTTAAATTTCAAATTAAAGGATACAAAACTACAATATGTTAGCTATTAGTGTGTCGATTTTGGAGTTTCTCACTATTACCGTCTAAACGCTAGCTGGATGACATCAGTCTACCCCAAACGACAATTTTGAGGGTAATGTGGCTCCGCTGGCTATCGCAGCTCTGACAACAAATTTTACTATTTATTTTAATTAAAAAGTAACGTTGGAATATAATTACTTATCTATATATAAATCTACATTCAATAGAAAATAATGTAACAAATCATAATAAAAAAAATGTGTGTGTATGTCAGCTCCGACGCACGATTGTAGTTTACTCCTTACGAATGACAATTATGATATATACCGAATAGAAAAAGAGGGTAAATGAATGTATCTTCTGAAATAATAAGAATAAAATGAATACTATTCATAAATGTGAACTATAGTTCATATCTTTTCTTCTTCGTTACGACTCGAATCAATTTCTTCCATGTTTTTTTAACTTTAATCACTTGATGATTTGTTTAATAGTACATAAAAATATACGTAAAATGCACCATGCTTCGGAATACTCCGGCGCGCACACGCACGTACTGACACACGTACATCGCTCGAGTATTTTTGTCTTCGCGTTCGCCTTCCCGTCCGCGTTCACCTTCACCTTTATCTTCCATTTTTCTTTCGGGTGATACTTAATGTATTACAAGCGTCATAGGCTACGGTGACCGCTTTAGATCAGATAGGCCGTGTACCTTCCGACGTTGTATAAAAAAACTCGGTTAAATCTTATATACTTCTATCTCACTCTCTTGCATGTTAAATCCTACAGATGTTCGTCTGTCTTTAAGCGGACGAGCGTAACGTTTTTTGTTAACGCATTTACTTGATTTTACTGCTCATAAAATTTCCGTACCAGGCCTTATAACTCAATATCGATTCTTAAGGAGTAAACTCCAAAAATAATATCGTAACAAGCGAGTGAGGTGAGTAAGAACCGAGTCATTATGGCTATTGGTTCTCTCTGCGTACTCTGCGAGGGACATGGCGTGAATATATAGATAGATAGTCAAGCAGTGATATGATAAAGCATGCAGTCTGTTACAAAATAAGCATAAGAACACGCGTGCGCTGCCGCGCTTACGATAAATGAGTCAACACTTTTAACAACTCCCTGCAGGGTTGTTGTGTTCCTTCGTGTGAGTGAGGTCTCCAGTAGCCTCTAAGGGGTTGTTGCGTTAACAGCAGAGGTCGCATCGCGCGAGTAATACTTAATGTATTGCAAACGTTTATAGGCTACGGTAAACGATTTACATCAGGTGGGCCGCATGCTTGTATACTTCCCGGCGTTCTATAAAATAAAATCAACTAAGGTTTTTAGTGAAATTAGCAACAACAAAATCACAAAAACGAGATCTACAAGTTTCTGAAAGTGACAATTTATGAGATCCAGTTTCACTATATATTAATACGTGACAGATTTTTTTTTCATTTTTGACATCTTTCTGTTTTTTTGTTACAACTTTCATGCTGTAATTCCAGAGATACAAGCAAAATAAAAACTTTCGAAAAGTGTCAAAACCTAGCTAGCGTCTATCGTAAGCACGACAGTGCCGATGACTTTGTGTGTGTCATGTAAAGTAATTAAGTTGTGGCGCAATACCACAACAATCTTCAAGAACTTGAGTGAAGGGCGGTGCTGTGACATTTCGGGTTACCAATTAGCCCAACCAAACAACCATAAAATTCATTTCCATTCAACGGCACAGAACTGTCAAATGTGATTTCTTACAAGATAGTCCGTTTTCGGGCAAGTTCATTTCGATCTTTGTGGCACTACTCGCCGTAATTGACAGTCAACATTACTATGATAACTATCAATTACGATGAAAATGCATTCATGCCGAATGCACTAAGAATTGAAAGTAGCACTAAGGTGACAAATAAGCATACGGCTCGCTGGATAGTGACAGGCATTACAGATTATAAACTCTTGCAACATTCCGGACAGGACGCATCCATTGGGGCGTTGACACGATAACTTAAAACTTGAAATTTCTTAACTTTATTTCTATTACAGTCAATATATACACAAAGCATTATGTTGTATGGTATATACTTTTGTTTTAATAACAGGAAAACGGCTGATAGTAAAAAAAAATTATATCATTAAAGAGAGCCATCATATCATAACGTGGGCTCATAGGGATAAACTAAGGGAACTGTTCAAAGAAAAAAAGTCTCAGTACATTTATGAAAACGTAATATATGCTTGTAAAATATACGTTTTGAAAATCCTGGAAACAGATAAGTTACGTATGCCGAAACATCGGCTTGCTAAGACTGGTATATCTTTTGTTTTAAATTGTATTCGATTCTGTAATATATAGCTTGAAACAGTTCTGTAATATCCTGACAATATCTTCAAAAGTCACATCAAAAATAGTTTTTATAAAAAGGTTTATTACAGAATACATGAATTGATTCAATTGAATAGAGACAAGTTTCTTTCGACATTTCTTCTTTTAAATACGACATGCTGGTAAATCAAAAAGAAAAACTATATCTATGAGAAATATATATATTTTTTAACGTAAGTACGAGTATCTAAGTACCCACGAGGCTAATAAAGAACTATTATCTACATCTTCAATGAAGTTTAAAATAATATTTCCAGCCCGTGAAGGTGACTGCGCACTGGCACAAAGGAACAACATACATGGTAAAGTTCGACGAGTCCGTCATCACAAGGGACAAGTCGCTTGATGATCGATAAGCTTCATCATCATTCAGGATATGCGTGCACTCTTCCCTTGTTAAGTGCTAGGCACTTTATATTTTTATTTACGTCAGGTTTGTTAAGTACTCCAAGTGTATTATTTGTAAGCTATATTATTAAATTATATTAATTCAATAAAATATATTTTTTACTCATTTACTCCGCTAGCTCAGAGACTCGGTGTATTTTTTATACTACGTCGGGAGGCATACAAGCATACGGGCACCTGATGGAAAGCGCCTATTAACTAGCTTATTAACGCTCGCAATACATTTAGTATCATTCGTGCGGAATCGTGCGATACCACCTCTGCTGCTAGTACATCAACAGCCTTAGGAGCTTACTGGACCTCACTCATACGCAGCAACACAACAACCTTCTAGGGAGTTATTTGGCTGCGGTCTTCTGTGAGGTTGAGGTACTTCCCCTGAAGGGTTGCTTTGATGTGCCCTACCTCTCTTAAAGTTGTGTCTAAGCCTCCGTTTTTTTTATACAACGTCGAAAGGCATGCAAGCATACGGTTCACCTGTACACGTACGTATTTTGAAATATAAACTAGTAAATAACAGCAAGCTGTGTAGGCAGAACTGATATTCTTTAAATTTAAAAATTATTAAATATTTTATTTTTAATTTTTTTTTAAATATATGGAACCCTGTACGACATCTAGCGACGAGTGCTGTTACTTTTTCTGTTGATGGGAGTGCAGTGCAGACTCTGCACTGCAGAGTGGCCGGCCATACGTTTTCCCATATGTTTTTTTTTCTAATTGGAACGATTTTGGACCGTTCTTCCTCACCAACGAACATTTAAATTTCAAATTAAAGGATACAAAACTACAATATGTTAGCTATTAGTGTGTCGATTTTGGAGTTTCTCACTATTACCGTCTAAACGCTAGCTGGATGACATCAGTCTACCCCAAACGGCAATTTTGAGGGTAATGTGGCTCCGCTGGCTATCGCAGCTCTGCCAATTATTGAACGTGAGGGTTTCTTCACGATGCGTTTACCGCTAAGCAAGTGATAATTACAAATACACAACTACGAATTTAGTGATACGTGCGTGCCAGGACTCAACCGGGATCAGTCGATAAACGAACTATACTGCGTCCATTTTACCTTCGAAACCCGTGTGGTCATATATGACCGCGAAATGTATGGGAAAAGGTATATAACGGGTTCTGAAGGCTAGCTACTTTTGACAGATCGTTCTATCTCTTTCGGATTTGAAAGATACCTAAACTCGAACCCACGTGCGTTGGTGTTAAAGTATTAATCACTGAACCACTGAGCTCGTATTAACTACCAATAATATTGTATTAGTGTTGTGAGATAGGGGAACTGCTGCACCGAATATCATTGGCGAATTTAAAATGCATCGTCTTCGCTAGCTGGTGCACTTGGAGAGAATGAGTGGGTGTCCCAGTGGGTCGGCCCAGGTATCGTTGGAGGGATATAGTGGAGGAGAACCTATGCGAGCTTACAAACAGTAATGGGCGAGATTGCGCAGAATCGGGAGAAGTGGAACTCGCTTGTCTCAAAAATAGAGGTAGGCCGCAGCCAAATAACAACTCCCTAGAGGGCTGTTGTGTTCCTGCGTGTGAGTGAGATCACCAGTAAGCTCCCGAGGAGTAGCAGCAGGGGAGGCGTTGCGCGAGTGATACTAATATATTACAAGCGTTAAAAGGCTACGGTAACCGCTTTACATCAGGTGGGCCGTATGCCTCCTGACGTTGTAAAAAACTTAGTTCAGTTTCCCAGTATCAAATAACACGTTGGATTCTGGTTTAAGATAATAATTAACTGTGATTGTTGGTATGGTGACAAGCAACCATTTAGCTTTTCTTGTATATAAGCACGCTCCCAACCGACACTTAAGTACATAGAGACATAATTTTTAATCAACGTCGTGTAGCAAGCATACCCACCTGATGGTTATCAGTTGTCACAATCAATACTAGAAGCAGGCACTTGAGCGAAGTGAAACAGTATCCTTTCATTTCGTCTATAGGCAACAGTTTTCAAGTGATATTAATTAAAATAGATAGACTCTACTATCGATACCAATGTTAAAGCGTTAATTTTTTAGGGTTCCGTACCCAAAGGGTAAAACTGACTCTTTGAGACTCCGCTCTCCGTCCGTCTGTCACCAGGCTGTATCTCATGAACCGTGATAGTTAGACAGTTGAAATTTTCACAGATGATGTATTTATGTCGCCGCTATAACAAATACTAAAAAAAATTGCAAACATCGTACGGGTGAAAGTGTAGAGGCTGTTAGTGTAGTTTTTATTTCAAGCGATTGCGGCAATAAAAGGTTGAGCAACGACGGTTACGGAAACTTACCATCGGGCGGAATATATAAGCACTTGTTTTCCAGTTAAAATGAGGTATTTGCAAACATATTATGCAACCCACAACCCATTATACAGCCGGTAGAACGGCTGTATAATGGGTTGTGTTCTGAGGAGTTGTTCGACATTATACCAACAGCCTCGTTTTACAATCGCACAGCTCGCCGGCGGCTGGGAGTTCATCCGCACATACTGGAACCGCAATGGTCGCGCACTGTGCGCTTCACGAGAAGTTTTCTACCGAGAACTATTATGTTGTGGAATGAGCTCCCTGTCGAGGTTTTCCCAAGGGACTACAGTATGGGGTTCTTCAAGAAAGGCGTGAAGAGGTTCTTACAGGGTCGGCAACGCAAGAGTGACACCCCTGGTGTTGCAAATGCCCATAGGCTACGGTAACTGCTTATCAGGCAGCTTGGCAGGCCGTACGCTTGTTTGCCACCTTAGTGTTATAAAAAAAAAATTAGCGTCACAGTTGCTACGTATACTTAATAATCTTCTCGTACAGGTAATTGCACGTCATGCTGAACACTTTGACCTTTGTACCGTTCTTATTCCGTAAGTAACGAGTGTTCTAAGAGGAACTACCAGTCGGATTTGAAAAAATATTTTTGCATTTTACAGCCTGATTTTTGAGGAAGATTATAAACTATTCAATATCACGAGACGATACTTAGACACCGAGGAAAAAAGAAAAACAGACAAGTTCATGCACACAAAAGTTTGTCCTGTGTGGGAATCTAACTCACGAGCATTGGTGTCAAAGTAGCGTTACTGACCACTGCTAGCTGTACTCTATGCATAGCAATATATAAAAAGAAATACTACCTTTGTGTTTATTTCTTTTTACCACAAAGCAATAAACTACTTGACTGCACATGAAGACACCCCGCGTCACAAAGACGTTAATATTTCACCGTCTAAATATCTCGACCATTCGATCCTACTGACCAATGGGAGGATATTTTAACCAATAATATTAGCGATGCGATGTTGATCCTTGAACTAGCCAATTAGAGGTGCACGTTCTACTTTACACCCGACCAGTGGTGAATCGAGTTACTATGCAATGTAGATAGACATTTAGTTTATTTGCATTTTGAAACGCACACATATTATACACTAGTAAATAACAGCAAGCTGTGTAGGCAGAGCTGATATTTTTTTAATTTAAAAAATATTTAATTTTAAATTTTTTAAAAATATATGGAACCCTGTACGACATCTAGCGACGAGTGCTGTTACTTTTTCTGTTGATGGGAGTGCAGTGCAGACTGCACTGCAGAGTGGCCGGCCATACGTTTTCCCATATGTTTTTTTTTCTAATTGGAACGATTTTGGACCGTTCTTCCTCACCAACGAACATTTAAATTTCAAATTAAAGGATACAAAACTACAATATGTTAGCTATTAGTGTGTCGATTTTGGAGTTTCTCACTATTACCGTCTAAACGCTAGCTGGATGACATCAGTCTACCCCAAACGGCAATTTTGAGGGTAATGTGGCTCCGCTGGCTATCGCAGCTCTGCCAATAAAAATGATTTACAGATTGATGAATTTTAGGTACATTGAAACAACTAATTTTATACAGAAAAAACTACACAGACATGCGTCGCAGTAATGCAAATCAGGCCTCACTGTATACCATTGCTTATGAGTCACATAAGCGAAACACTGGTATTCGGCCACAGCCCGAGGAGCGAGTGAGGTAGTTCATGATCACACTGGTTACAGAGTATCGCTACAATTTTAGCGTTTGTGCTTGTGTTTAAGCATTGTCCATTCATCTGATGGGTCTGATTATCGTTATTAAAAATCTGTCATATTAAAAATCCTACTAATATTATAAATGTGAAAGTTTGTATGTATAGATGTTTGTTGCTCTTTCACGCTTAAACGGCTGAACGGATTTGAATGAAATTTGGCACGTAGATAGACTATGATCTGGATTAACACATAGGCTACGATATTTGACTCCACGCGGGCGGAGCCGCGGGCAGCAGCTAGTCTGTCATATTGGTTCTCCATAGATTATATCTTCATACTTTTTACAATACTCGTATTGATTAAAATTTAGCACAGGTAGTCTCAGACAATGTGAAAGAACACAGAAGTGAAAGACATGCTACTTCTTCTTCTTAGCATTATCCCCGTTCCTAATCCCTTAGGATTGGGGGGTCCGCTGCTACCCAAGCCTAAGGATTTGGCGAAGATACTGTTTTTGACATCTGACCTCTCTTCCGAAAACCAGACCCTTCTTAGGTAAGGTCACACGTCTTTCAAAATATAATTTCTTAGACATGCAGATTTCCTCACAATGTTTTCCTTCACTAAACAAGTGATAATTACTAATCCTACTAATATTATAAATGTGAATGTCCGTTTGTTTGTTACGCGTTCACGCAAAAACTACTGAACCGATCATCATGAAACTTTGTACACATATTTTTGGAGATATCAGAAGTAAAATAGGATACTTTTTATTAAAAAAAAATATATTTTTTAGCAATGCGAGCGAAGCCGCGGGTAAAAGCTAGTATGTACATAAATACGAAAACGCTAATTTAATGGTACATGCCAGATATGAAGCGGAGACCAGTTGATTGGCCGGTCCTCTATCCACTGGGCTATCACTGCTATTAAGGCTACACATAGGCTATTTGTTTGATAATATGATCCCAAGCAGACGAGAGCCTGGGCAAAATGTACATAATACTATTATTAATGAAACATTCCATTGAAAGATAATTGTAATGTTAAACCATCAAGTTACAAATTAAATATCAATGTTTATGTGAATTTGAAAGACCTCTGGCGGTACTTTATCCGTCCACAGCGGCAATTCATCTCGAACTTCCTCCTCATAGTATACATCAAGTAGCCATATGCAAAGAATGGTGCCATGAATGTGATGCCCTTCATAATAGTCGCTGGGCATACTTTGAAATACTCCAATTGGCATGCTTTCATAGAAAGCCATCTCTGTAGAGCTAGATCAAACTGTAAAATCAAACAAATTAGTACCCAAATGGGGTGTACAGAAGAACTTAACAGGATCTTCAGTTTGATTCCTACCTCATCTACACTTATACTACAAAAAGGTAAAGTTTGTTCATATATATCGGGCGGTACTGATCTGATTCTGAAAATTTCCTAATACGAAACTACATTATTCACATTATTTCAGTCACGTTCCTGTGGGAGAAGTGCACCTTGTCATATTTATGTGTCAATGTTGGAGTTGATAAACAAGTATACCAACTGCCCAACATAAAGCTGTTGTTTGTATAGAAAGCAGTCAATAGCATGTTGGACTGGTGAACTAACAGTTCCATACTGCCATTAGAAATTCATGTTTCTTACATAACTCATTATATTTCATCAAAATCACAATATGGGATCAAGAGTTATCATTTGTATAGCGAACATTTAAACATACAATAGCAGCTTTTCGGTTGCATTTGTGATATCTTGATAACAAACAGACATACTGCAATAGGGTGGATTTTTCATCTAGTGACACTGAGGGCTTAATTATTTGCAATTTGGTATGATATCTAAGATCTTAAGGAAGCACCATATAGGTTTTGTTTTGGTCCAGTATACATACATTTATGTCTTAAAAGGGTACAGACCCCTAAAAATATATACCTAATTTCATTTGTGCAATTAATTAACAATAATACATTCAGAAATTCACTTCCTTTCAAACAACAGACGAGCTCGGTGGCTCAGTCGTGAATGACGCGACTTTGACACCAACGCTCGTGGGTTCGATTCCCACACAAGGCAAACATTTGTGTGCATGAACATGTCTGTTTGTCTTGGTCTGGGTATTTTCTATGTATAATAAGTATGTATTTACAAAAAAAAAATGTATTTACGTATGTTTATCAGTTGTCTAGTACCCATAACACAAGCTTCGCTTACTTTGGGCTAGATGGCGCTGTGTAATTTGTCCGACAATATTTATTTATTTATTATTATTTATTTATTTATTATTATTTATTTATTTCAGTAACATACCTACAGTAACAGAAGGTGATGTGAGGAGCCCTAGAAACCGGCGAGCGTGCATGAAAAGAGCAATGAATGTGAAAGAAGAGAGTGAGGTGTGTAAGGAACGAGTCACGTGGCGCTCGGTACTCTCTGCCTAACCTGTAAGGGATTTGGCGTGAAGTTATAGATAGACCTATAGTAACCTCAAAAGTCAGTGATAATACACTTACAACATGCCCTGCCTCTTGAGAATGTTTGCACGGGTCAGTTCGAAGTTTCAAGAATTCTTTTCTCAATCTCAACCTTCTCTCTATTTGGTCACAGATAATTTTACGCTCAATCTCAGAGAATCCATCATACCCAGACATTTTCAGATATATTTGTCACAACAACAACAAACTCATGTCAATAATGATATTTTTGACAACTTTGTTCTTTTTCTGTAAGTATAAAAAAAATCTTAAAGATAAATAATACAACCAGCCAGGACAGAAGTAAAAAAAAATCTATATACAAATAGCCATTGTAAAGTTAAAGTTGGTTTTAATTTGCTATAAATAAGGTTTCTACAGAGTTCAATAAATCACAATTATTAAATTATAATAACTTGAACCTTCTTTCTCTGTACTTTATCTCGCCAGATCTGATCTTCTGTTCGCGGTTGTTGCGGTCGGTCCAGAGCAACCATCCATAACTAACCATGGGAATAATGATAGTGCAAATACCAAACAAAGCAGTCCTTCGGTTTGGCGTAAAGTTATCAAACTGTGTCACTTTCATGGACATGAACTTTTGAAGGGCAGGATCGAACTGAAAACAACATTTAATTTAATTCACGAACTAATCTTTGACGAAAGAGCCTAATAAAGCAAATATAACAACAAAATTACGTAATGAAAATTCACTCACGACATAGCCAGCTTCCGAAGCATGTTTCCAGGGATTTGTTCTTTGCTTCAGAAATTCGGCTCGCATTTCAGCACGCTTTGAAGCCTGTTGTTTGATTACATTCAACTCTGCATCAGATACTCCATACTGGTTGGCCATTTTTGACCAAAAATTCGAATTAATTCGAATTCAGAATAATGGAAAAATAAATTTCGTACAATTATTGCCTGTCAATTTGGCATGCTAGTTCTTCCTCTTCTCTTATTTGTGGCACATAATGATGTCCGCTGTGGGAATTAATCGTCACAAGGGACATCTTCCCGCGCTTTTGACGAGTGACATTGTTCTTATATTTGAAATTTCTACAATTCAGTGTAAAATTAGATTTATGTGACAATTTCGATAGTGTTTTGTAACATAAGTGCTAGTGCAATTATACAACAATGAAAAAACTCAAATATAACATGTTTATGCACTTTTTGGAAGACGTGAATAAGTTCATCAAGAAAACCTTGTAAAATTCCTATCGTTTTACGGGTGATATTTAAACTGGGTTGATTGGGTCGAAGTACCCTTCCCAAGTATTTTTTGAGCACAGTTCCTGAAGCTGGAACATAGAATTAAGATCAAATGGTTCTAAACTGATGACGTGGCTGTATGGGCTTGATCCCTTTGCCTTTCCCCTCGGGGATAAAAAGAACCAAAAAAAAAAAAATCAATCGTCACAAGCAAATAATAGGGGTTTAAAGTATGAAATTGCCGTTTTAAAGTAATAGACACTTTGAAAGGACATTAAACATTTCATGGTGTGAGATTTTCGACTAAAACTTTTTAACATGACACCTATGAGCATTTTCTATTTAAAAATGTGTAACATTTGATTTTCTAATTTCAATTGTTTTTTTTATTCAGCTTAGACGGAAAAGATGGATACTTCAAAAATCTGAGTAAATTTTGAATACGAGTTCCAATGCGGAACTAGCGCGGCAATATCAATGCTGCGTTTGGAGAGGAGACTGCTAATGAACGCAACGTGCGTTTTAGGTTTAAACGCTTTCGTAATGGAAACTTCGTCTTGAAGAACGAACAATGTGGAAGACCTTCAATTCAGCGTTATTCACCTCACACAGGTGAATAACGCTGTGGGCCGATTCTACTAAAAATTGCAACTGCACTGCAGCGCGGTGTGTGTCAAAATGCGTACATTTTGATGTTTCGGTATTCTGTTAAACGATCTGACAGTAGCGACGTTTCAGGAATTTTGCAGTAAATGAATCGCTATTCTGTTAAAAAACCTGCACTGCAACTGCACGTTTCCTGCAATATAATCGTATTCTGATAAATTGTTTTGACATTTGTATACCAGTGACAGATGTTTTGAAGGAGTTTACTTGCAGTTTTGTTAACGTTACTCTTGAGCAACTTTTGCGAAGTGAAATTAATGTTCTGAGGCGGTGAATTATATTTGCTTTGTTTTGGGAGATGTTTGTGGATAAATATAATTAAGTAAAGCTTCTTTTCGGTTAGAAATACCTCCACTCCAGCAACCAAGGTCAATAGTGAAACTATAGGAGTCAACATTTAATAAAAAATCAGTTTTATTAGATTGAAATATGGCAACATTTCAGGTTTTAAGTAGTTTACTTGCAGGATACGCACAGTTGCAGCGTAGTTGCAGTGCCATTGCAGTGCAGCATACGAGCAGTTACAGTGCAGGATATTTTAGTAGAATACATCTATCGGCACTGCACTATTCCTGCACGACTCAAGTGACAGGCGTAAACGTGCAGTTGCAGTTATTTAGCAGAATTGGCCCACTGAATTGAAGGAGACCGTGGAAGCCGATTAGAATCAAACTAGCCAGGAATTAGTGGCGTGGTTTAACGTTACCTTACCTACAATATTGACTCATTTGCATAGAATCAATAAGATAAAGAATATAAAAAATGGGTGCCTTATGATTTGACTGATCTGCAGAAAGAAACACGTGTGGAAACTTGTGTTGTTGGATCGAATTGTGACATATGACGAAAAGTGAATTGTTTACGATAACCGTAAGCGAAAAACGCAATAATCTTTATTTTCAGGCAAATCACCTATTTTAAAAATATAAAATATAAAAATAGAGAGTATAAAAATATACTAAAAAGTAATATAATAGGTACACCATTATTGTCATAAGTTCTTGCTTCTTCATAAAAAATTTACGTCATTTGCTATTTGTATTCCGATGCACGCCAATCAAGAGCATTGAGATTGCACTCCTCATGTCATCGCTTACTGCTTTTAGTATTTTATTATTGCTATTGTGCAGTCTATACCATAATGATGCAATACGTACACCCGCGAACATGGTGGATGCACTGCAAAACCTGAGTAGTTGCATGAGGATACGAAATGCGTCGTTATATTGTATTCTTATACTATTAAAGGCACGTTTGGTGTACTTAGTCCACAAGTGACAGATGTACAAGTTTTGACAATATGCATTAAAGAGTGTCAACGTAACCTCCCTGTTACATCCCTGGAATCTTTGTGCAATCATATTTCATCTAACAGCGAGTGCCCTACGTTCTCGTTCAATGTCACAGTCATATTTAAGGTCCGGGGTCAGTATATACTGACCAGGTATCTTGGCCATATGGCCAAGATACCTGGAACCCTGAGCCATCCGGATCTCCTCACTCCTCACCGTTCAACTTCAACACTGGAATGTTATTCGGACCTTTCCCGTACCTGAACACCAAGCATTCCGTTTTTAATACAATGTATTTCAGTCCATGCGCATTAACATAATGCTCACAGACTGACAGAAGCTTCAAAAGTCCTTTGATTGATGTGCTGAGAAGTACCACGTCATCCGCAAAATTAAGGTTGTTTACACAAACTCCCCCCGTATGGCAACCGACTTTCGTCTGTCTCAGCACCTCAATCAAATCATTACCGTTATAAGTTAAACAAGTCGGTAGAAATCAAACCTCCCTGGCAAACTCCACATTCTATGCAAAATAATGTATGCTTCTTCTGTCATACCCATGTTTCACTACCGTACATCAATATTGGCGTTAATACACCCTACATGATAGCAAGGCGAGCTTTGCTCGATATGTTATCGCCAGTTACCACGGAGTACAACGCATCATTGATACGGTTTCCTGCTCTCACTCTTCTTTCAATATCGCCCTCAAATTTTCTATTTCTCGTAAACATAACAAACAAACAGAACCCAGATACAAAAATTCATTCACTTGTTCCACTTTTTCATCTTCGATCATTATTTGACGATCTGTAACCTTTTCATTCCTTTCAAACATCATCTATTTCGTCTTCATTACATTTTTTTCATACCTTTCCTTTTAAAGGCCTCATTCATTACAGTAACCATTTGTTGTAGTTCTTCCGCCGAAGATGTAAGGAGAACCTTGATTATCGGCGTACAACAGGATTAAAAATGTTGACTCATTCATTTTTATTCCACAGTCATACTCTTTCAAATCTGTCAAGCAACTGTCCACGAATAAGTTGAACAGCCAAGGGAATGCTATACAGCCCTGCCTAACACCACATTCGATGCTGAACTAGTTTGTACAGACCCCATTTACCCTGACACAGACACTCATATCTTTATACAAGGACTCGAGTGCCCGTATCAAAATTCTATCCACCGGAGAGAGGAGAACGAGTCCATTTTTTCATTCGTCGTTCGTCCCTCGCCACTCCGTCGTAACTCATAAGCCTTTTCCAAGTCAATGAACGCATAGAAAACCTTTTTGTATTTTGCTAAGGCTTTCTTCGTTATACATCTTAAGGAAAAAACTTGATCCACATATCCCATCCCCTTTCGAAACCTCGCTTGCACATCCCAAATTTTCGATTCCGTTGATCACTCTTTCAATCAGAACCTTTACATACAATTTGCCTGCTACACTCAAGAGGCTTATATCACGATAATTCTTGCATTCCTGCTGTGAACCTTTACCTTTGTACAGCGGCACGGTCATGGCCTTAACCCAGTCGCCTGGTACACCGCCGTAACGCCAGCATATGTTGAATAAAAGGTACAGCAGGCTTGCTATGATTCCTCCACCTGCTTTGAGCTTTCGGCAGATATTCTATCATATCCTCCAGCTTTACCCATTTTCATTCCTTTTATTGCATTCATTATCTCTTCCATGCTAATTTCATTTTCACAGTTAGAATTCTCTTTTACATTTGCGTTTCTATTTCTTTCATTTCTGCCTCGTTCAAATAGACTTTCGAAATATCCCTGCCATTCCTTCAAACTTTCTATAGTATCATTAATTACATCTCCATTTGAATTCCTTATCATACCTTCTCTCGAATCTCCAGACTCGGACTGTTCTGACTAAATGCCAGAATAACTTGGCATTCAAAATTATTAGAGAATTTTCTGTCATACTGGTCCTTGCATTCCTTTTTCTTTTCTTTCACTATCTGACTAACTCTTCTTTTTAAAATATCATACCGTTCTTTCACTGCCCTTTCACACTGAACGAGAAACCGTTGTAACTCTACAGGAGCTGTTCAACTGACTACCATTTTTTTCGTGATTTAGACAATTTTCTACGTGGTAAAAAATTTTCTTCCCAGGAGGCAGTACAAAATGCTTTCACACAGTTTCTCGAATCTAGATTGCCAGAGTTCTATCGCAAAGGCATAAATAAACTTTGGTTTAGATGGCAGCAATGTATAGACAATGAGGGTAAATATTTTGATTAAATAAATATGTCACATCTTAGAAAAAACGAAATACGAAATAGAACCCCTAATATTTGAGGTTTAACAACTGTTAAGAAAGTTAAATATTTTGTATAGAGCGAGTAAAGATGGATGAATATTAAGTAAATTGATTCGAAGCTAATTACGTAAAATTTTCGATTAATCTAATAATAGGCTAAGCTTTTGATATCAACCAAGGGTAATGGTGTTTTTTATTATATTTGTTAAATAGTAAATAAATTTCATTTTTATTCAGTGTATTAAAAATAATATTTATGTAGTTATTAAAAAAACCGTTGCTTTTTTTGTAACTTTACAACTTTCCGCATTGCCTGATCTGCTAGAGATACCAATTTAAAGCTAAATAAGTAATCAGCTAAACTATGTTAATTTTCATTAGTAACACCATTAATAATATGGCTTATATTATAACTTTATGCGTATAAAAATTATAAAACAGGTCATTTTGGGGAATTTTTGTTTTCAAAGTAAATGTATCTTTATGTCAAATGCAGATAGTTTATGGCATCGGAGATATGTAGATATGTTATTATTCAAACGCTACTTTAACACCTACGCTTGTGTGTTCGATCCCCACACTGGGCAAACATTTGTATGCATGAACATGTCTGTTTGTTTTGGGTGTTTTTAAGAGAGCTAGGACGTATCAAAGCAGCCTATGTGGAGAAGTACACACAGAAAACTGCAGCCAAATGACAACTCCCTCGATGGTTGGTGGGTTTCTGCGAGAGCAGTAAACTCCTAAGGAGTTGCTGTGTTAGTAGTAGAGGTGGAAAGTGATGTTTAATGTATTGCAAACGTTCATAGGCTACGGTAACCGCTTTACATCAAGCGGGCCGTATGCCCCCGATGTTGTATAAAATTAACCTTATTCATTTAAATTCTTAATTTTCACAATTTACCTATAAGTAATAAATATGCACGAATGGATAATATCGCGGACCTACAATATGTCGTTATTTTGCCATTGAGGCCGTCATATCGTCTCGACCCTAAAGAATTCGATTCCGTGATATTCCGTGTATAATGTAAAAATACACCGCCTTTTGGGTATAATGGTTTCTTCGGGTTCTGGTTAAGAGTACCAATAAACCGCTTGACTACACTTGAAGGCATCCCCGTCTTTAGCGCCTAAATATTTCAGCGATTCGAGCCTGCAGACCAATAAGGGAATATTTCAATCAAAAAGCCGATATGTGCCAAGATGTTGATGTGCGAACTAGACAATAATAGCTGCGTGTCCTACTTTGCAACAAGTAACTTGGAATGGATTATTTACTACGCAACGTCATACACTGTCCATCTTATAAATTTAACTTTTGGCAGGTAATCATTTTACCGAGTCAGAAAGAGACGGACATAGAATAATCTGTCAAAAGTTGCTTTATAAAATGTAAGCATGGAACATTTCACTATTAGCATGCGAAAGTGTTGCCATATGTAGGGATTTATCTATCTATAACTTCACGCCAAATCCCTCGCGGGCTGCCTAGGCTGAGAGAACTGATTTATCCATACATGAAATTCCAACACATTGTTCGGAAAATAAATACGTACGGATATTTGTTCGGATGGTTTCTAGCACGCGTAAAGTTAATGTGGTAATAATGGTAATGTTATAAATATTATTTAATAACTATAAACTCGGTCATTTTTGTACTTGCCACACTAGATCATAATCATTTAAAATAAAAAAATTCACTTCCAAAATTCTACACAGATTTCACAGGTGAAATCACTATAAAAAAAATTAATAATTTCATCAAATGAAAATTAATGAAAAGTAGCAATCATTTCCATGCCTATTAAAATGGACGTAGTGGAGTCTAGTTTCATTTCTACCAATAGGCACTGCGAGGAATTTCAATAATCACACCTGGCAACTGTACCGTGGGCGCCAGA
The DNA here is from genome assembly GCA_947507595.1 of Pyralis farinalis. Taxonomy (NCBI): domain Eukaryota; kingdom Metazoa; phylum Arthropoda; class Insecta; order Lepidoptera; family Pyralidae; genus Pyralis; species Pyralis farinalis. The sequence goes on along the minus strand of OX382273.1, from coordinate 32,996,073 downwards.
CCACCATCTTTCTTTTCGTTTCCGTTGTTGTCATTGTTGGGTCGGCGATTTTTGCAAAAAGCCGCAATCATGGGTCGTATGCACGCACCGGGGTAATATTATAGCATAAATTTGTAGTGTAAAATCTATTTCGATAAAGTGATAATGAATTTCATTGAAATGTCTTCCTACGTTTACGTGACAGCTACATAACCTAAGTGCCAAGTTTGTCGTAACCACATGGTAGCTTCCTAAATGGTGTGATTTATGTTTTCAGTAAGGGTATTTCCCAGTCGGCATTGCCTTACCGCCGCAGTGTTCCTACTTGGTTGAAGCTAACAGCTGATGATGTTAAGGAACAAATCTACAAACTTGGAAAAAAGGGTCTCACCCCTTCTCAGATCGGTGAGTGTGAAATCGTTTGAACTTCAATTTCCTGCTTCATTCATCTCTTCTGTTCTATAAAATCATGCTCATTTTATCATGTATGAATATATATCTTCATACCACGACCCTTGTGGGGTAGGCAGAAAGAACCGAGCGTTGTAAGACGCGATTCTGACACTCCTTTGAACATCGTCCTATTATTATGTCGCTAAAATGATTATTTAGTTTATGAATTCGCAAATAGATGTGGTCTGAACGAGAGTTTAGATAAGAACAGATACGTTCCTTTGGTTCATACATGTAGAAGGAAACAATGACGAAAGAGAATACAATGCTCGAGTAGTAGACTAGGAAGATCGATGCCTTTAGTATTGATCTTCCTCGTCATTTACATTATCACTCAATCACGTCATATTTATCAGAAGGCGATATTATGAGCTCCAAGAACTAGCAAGCATGCTTGAAGAGACATCAATGTTAAAGAAGCAATTGAGATCAGCTGTATGGATTGTCCGACATGTGACAGTCTCTTCTCTCTGCACCCACAAGGCTAGGTAGATATTGAAGTTATAATCATCTCAATGCATGGTTGTAGATTGTCCTTCAATGTAAAAAGTATTGAATGTATTCCGCTACGCTTCTCTATTGAAGGTCGAGATCAAGTTTTCCCTTAAGAACGCCAACCAGTTTACTAACTATTGTCTATATTGATCAATATCTCGTTTTTGTTTTATACAACTAGATTGGCAAACAAGCATGTGGACCACATCAGATGGTAAGCGGTCACCGCAGCCTATTGACGCTCACAACACCACACAGATGTTACACTGGGCTATCAGTCCTCATGTTTATTGTGCATATGCCATATTCACAATAAACATCCTAATACTCCTTATCAGTAGCCATGTAGCATGACATGATGGTAAATGCCTGTGAATTTTTGGTTTTAACTTGCGATCTTTTCTGAATGTGAGATTTAATTAATTTAATGAAATGATGTAAATACATAGAATAAGCTTTATTTTGCACACAATTTATGAATTTGAATTTCATACAATTTTGCACACTGTATTGATAGTGTACAAAAATAAAGTGTTTCAATCCACTAATAATCATATTTTGGAGTAGTCTTGACCACTTCTGCTGGAGATCCTACTGAGAACTTTACTTATGTGCAGGAATATAATCCCAAGGTTTTATGGGTTTCTATAAGATGAATGAAGTGCATGAAAAGAGCTATGAATGTCATAGAAGCGAGTGAAGTATGCAAGGACTGCGTCTTATGGCGCTCGGTTCTCTCTGCCTACCCCGCAAGGGACTTGGCGTGAAGATATACATACATCTATACATATAAATAAAATTAAAGTGTCTGTGATTTTAAAATAAAGCTTATCTTAAGCTCATATTATTATTTTCACGTTACCAAAGCCTAAATACGCATTTTTAACTTTTTATCTGTCTGTCGTCTGTTTGTTTGTCCGGGCTAATCTTCAGAATGGGTGAACCGATTTTGAGGGGACTTTCACTGGTAGGTAGAGGACTGTTCAGAGAAGAATATAGGGTACTTTTTATCCCGTAAATATTTAGGGATCCTGCGTAAAAAATTAAAAGCTGTTAAAATTAGGGGGAAATATCTTCCCTTCCGTGGACTTTGCATTTGCTTGCATTGTATTTTTTGTAACATAATAACTACGCATTTTTTATGTGATATAAATAAAATACATATACGTTGCCCCCTGTAAAGGTCAATAGATGGCGCTGTACGAAAATTGAATCGCTCTATGGTTGCATCTACGACCCTGAACTTTGTTTTTTTTTTAAACAGCAACAATTTCACGTCTACTGAGAAATAAAGGCTACTAAAAGCCCAAATCTCATGCGTGCGAAGCCGCTGGCTTCTGCTAGTACATACTATAAGATGAAAGTACTTCCAGGTATGACTTCATGTTCAACCATCTGAATTTAAATTTGACTAACTCAGTGGCCCAATCGTGAAAGACGCGACTGTGACACCAATGCTCGTGGGTTTGATTCCTACACATTTGTGTGTATAAACATGTCTGTTGGCCTTGGTCTGGATGTTTTAAGAGAGGTAAGGCGCATCAAAGCAGCCAGTCTGGGGTAGTATTTCCACCTCACAGAAAATCACGACCAAAATAACAAGTCCCTAGTGGGTTGTTGTGTTCCTGTGTGTGAGTGAGGTCACCAGTAAGCTCCCAAGGAGTTGGTGTCTAAGTAGCACAATAGGTTCTTACAAGTGTTAATACGGTAACTGCTTTATGTATACTTGTATACATCTCGTCTTTGTATAAAAAAAACACCAAATATATTTATTATTTCCAGGTGTCATGCTCCGAGATTCACATGGTGTTGCCCAAGTCAGATTTGTCACGGGCAAAAAAATCCTGAGGATTATGAAAGCCATGGGACTGGCACCAGATCTACCTGAAGACCTCTACTACTTGATCAAGAAAGCAGTTGCGATGAGAAAGCACTTGGAACGTAACAGGAAAGACAAAGACAGCAAATTCAGGCTGATTCTTGTCGAGTCCAGGATCCACAGGCTAGCCCGCTACTATAAGACGAAGAGTGTGCTCCCTCCCAACTGGAAATATGAGTCTAGCACTGCGTCTGCCTTGGTGGCATAAGTTTAAATAAACAATGTAAATCTATTCTCTTGTTTATCTTCTATCTATATATATAAAAATGAATGTTTGTCTGTATGTTCTCTATGGACTCAAAAACGGCTGGGCAGATTTTGCTGAAATTCTCAGTGAATCTTCAGGTTAGCCTAGCAGGTGATCCTGTGAAGTTTGGTAGCGATCATATCACCCGTGCGGAGCCGGGGCGGATAGCTAGTTAATAATTAAAACCTCCAAAGTTTCCTAGTGATTTTCATAGAATTAAAGAAGGTATAAGGAGAAGAATTGGCGTAGTCACATATTTTTACATGCAATTTGATCTAACATGCTCTGTGTACTTGTACCACAAATTAGTTTATGTGAACTAGCGCCGGCCGTCACCCGTCCACTGCCGTTAGTAAATGCAACCTGTCTGCGCTGCCATGGCTGCTGTCGTCTTCGCGATTGCCCGCCATCTGGAACAGAAACCGAATGCATCGTTGCTGCCATGACTACCCTGGTAGTCTTTGCGTCTCATGTTTTGCCTCTCCACTAGGCATCCCCGGGCGCTATAGATATTGGTAGTTAGAATAACATCTAATATTAATTGTTATTCTAACTACTAACACGACGACCGAAGCAGCCATGACGTCATGTTGCATCTGCTAACGGTAGTGAATGGGTGTAGCCCGGCGCTAGTTCGCAATAAAAAATAGTGGCGGCAGTGCATAAAACTTGTTAAATCAAACTGCATGTAAATTTGGCTTTTTTGTTAAGCATGGTCTGCACTTAGCTGTACATACATAAATAATTGATTGTAAGGAAATCGAGCATATGTGCACAAGTGTAATAATAATCATAACATACCAATCGTCTGGGGAATAGCTATGTCCAGGACTTGCATGTTCTTCCCATAAACTATTTGTATTGAGTTTTCTGATACAGGATGATTTTCTTCGTTACTGACTGTTATTTTGTGCCTGTTTTTACGCAATAATTCCAGTTAATCCAAACACAGCATAAGATTCTACAAAAAAGGTGCGAAGAGGTTTTTACATGGTGGGCAAAGCATAAGTAGCACCACTGATGGTCCAATTGTCCAAATATTATCATAATTACTTACCATCAAGCTCAAGGCGCGTTTGTATTCCACCTTATTGTTATAAATACAGGCGCCTTCTCTCTTACATAAAATTGAATTGTTTAAAAATGAGTCTCCCTTATTTTAAGTCTTCAATTATCTAAATTACTTCTTATGAGGTGGAGATATTTACCCAGTTAGCCTGCTGCCCCACCCGCCCATTACCCCACCATTCTTCACTTAAAAGAGGAACTCAAAATAACATATTCATCCATAGACAGGCTGCGATAAATGTTGCTTACAAGCATAGCATACGGCTCACCTGATGTAAAGCGGCTATCGTAGCCTATGCGCGCTTGAACAAATTAAGTATCACTCGCGCGATGCCACTTCAGCTGCTCAAAGCACCTCCTTACGAGCTTCCTGGTGACCTCGCACACTCAGTAACACAACCAACCCTCCTGTGAGTTGTTATTTGTTTGCGGTTTCTGTGAAGTGGAGGTACTTCCCCAGGCAGTCGCTTTATGTGCCCTACCTCTTAAAAACACCCAAACCAAGACCAACAATCATATTCATGCACACAAATGTTTGTCTTGTGTGGGAATCGAACCCACGAGCGTTGGTGTCAAAGTATAATGCTACTTTGATACCAACGCTCGTGGATTCGATACTAATCACTGCGCCATCGAGCTCGTCAAAGACTTCTATTTTTATGACGGGTAGGGTCCATCAAGGCAATCTGGGGAAGTATCTGCACCTCAGCAAACCGCAGCCAAATAATTCCCAGGAGGGTTGTTGTGTTACTGCATGTGAATGAGATCTTCAGTAAGCTCCTATGGAGTTGCTGTGTTAGCAGCTGACGTGGCATCGCGCGAGTGATACTTAATGTATTGCAAGCGTTTATAGTCTGCGGTAACCGCTTTTCATCAGGTGGGCCGTATGGTTTAAGCGTCAAGACGTATAAAAAAAACGATCGTCACACAAAGTCCCGTGTGGGGTAAGCAGAGGGAACTGAGCACCACATGATTTAGCCCTTACGCACCTCCCTTACTTCTTTAACATTCATAGCTCTTTTCATGAACGCTCGCCGTTTCCTAGGACTCCTGACAGCACCTTCTAATGCCTGATTTATTTGTTCATGATAGGTAAGGTCTTGGCCTTCCTCGGCTCCCACATCACGTGATGTATTTCTTTTTCGTCATTCTTTCTTCCTGCATTCTTTCTGCATGTAACATGTTTCTAACGGAGCGTGTTTCTTGTTATCTTAGATTGATAATCTGTTTCAGACTAACTCTTTTCTATACATCGTCATTACAAATTCAGTCTACGAGCACGTTTCGCTGTAGATTTTTTGAGCATCTCGACCATTTTTATTCAACTTTCTTGCTCTCTCACTGTCATAGGTATCCAAATCTCGCTTTTATGCATTAGCGTTGGAATATATAGCGTGCTGTGCTGCTTTCTGGCTCAAATTTTTAGTGTCAAATTTATTTCTGTCGATGTCAAACCATCCTGCCAAGCTGCCACTTACCGCACACATGCTATAGGCATGTGTGCGGTAAGTGGCAGTGACCAACGATCATGCGTTCGATTCCCACACAGGACAAACATTTGCGTGCTCTGGGTGTTTTTAAGGGTTTGGTAGCATCACCAAACTCTTTACACAGTCTCTAATGGTCCCATTCCCGGTTGATCCCATTCTCATATAGGCCCATTATCAGACTTTCCCGTTCCCGCTGAGTCCCATTTCCAGATCACTTCATTCACGTAAGGATTACGGTTGATGATGAAGTGTTGGAACAAGTGGATGAGATTGTATATTTTGGATGCGCTTTCAGCAGGGATGGAAGGTACACCGCAGATGTGGAAAGACGAGTGAGTGCTGGGAATAGTGTGAATGGAGCGTTGGGAAAACTTCTTGGCAGTAAAAATCTGAGCCAGAAGGCACAACTCGCTATACACAATGCAGTGCTGGTCCTAACGCTAACTTATGGAAGCGAGAGCTGGGTATGGCAGAAAGAGCATGAAAGTAGAATAAACGCGGTCGAAATGCGAGCGCTGCGCAAAATTTGTGGTGTAAGGCTTGTAGACCGTATTCGAAATGATGATATTAGAAACAGACTTGGTCTGAAAAAGAGCGTCGGTGTTAAAATAAGAAGAGGCATGCTCCGTTGCTTCGGACATGTAGAAAGAATGCAGGATGAAAGAATGACGAAGCAGATAGACAATGCAAAAGTGGAAGGATGTAGGAGCCGGGGAAGGCCAAGACTTACCTACTATGACCAAATTAGTGGCGCTCGGTTCTCTCTGCCTACCCCGCAAGGGATTTGGCGTGAAGTTATAGATAGAAAGATAGATTCATTCACGTATCGCTTCTGTAAATACGAGTACATACGCATATAGCTACGTAAGGAATAAATATCTTCCAAAAATATTCCCAACAGCACAAATATTCATTCAGAAGTTTTGTAATGATTTGACGTACTTTTGATCCCAGATAATATTTTCTCTTCTGTTACCTTTAGTTATAGAAATTGCTAGAAAACCAAATGCCATAAGAAGATCTTACAGTTTCTCAAATAATATTTTAGAATATTTTTTGTACTTTGGTATCTCTACGCGGTTTTGGTTCTTTTTTAATGATTGATATGAACCAATTATAAGTGACTGCATTAAAATATAAAACCGTGGCATCTAGTGTAAATAAAGTATTTTTAATAAAAAAAGAACTTTTAATGTTTAAGATTAGAAATCGTGGATGGAGTATTGAGATGCTTCTACATTTGTGTTACTGATGGGTATTTATTGATTCAAAATGTTTCCATTATTACAATAAAAAGCTTGTGCGTCTCGGCACGCCCGACAGAAGTGATAACTTAAACTAATCTACATATATCGCGCCTCGACGACGGCGACGTGCTTCGGGCGCACTGTACCCACTGGTCAGAAACAATCTCAATATTAAACTAAAATAAAATAGATGCGAAATGTGTTACATGAAATGGTGTGGTGGATGCCGTAATATATGATATTTCGTTTATGGAGTGTACAGTTGAAAAATGTATAAAGTTATACCACTTGAAGGGTCTGGCTATAACGACGGAGATGTTCGAAGCACTAACACAGGAAAGCAAGGACCGAAGGGTATGCCCGGAGTGTGCATGCGCTAATCCAAAACGTGGTAATGCGGAGACCCCAGTCAGACGAAACGTGGTAATGAACAAAACTTTTACTCCGAGTAGTTATATTAATATGGATCGCGGTAATCGCCTTCAAGTAGGTAATTTATCTATAATAGACAATGAATGCAGAATATTGGCAGAATTACGAGAGCTTCGGGCTGAAATTAGCATTCGATTGGATACCCAAATGGAAGCATATAGGCAACAAGAAGGTAAATTCATAAGATGTGAGTTAGAACTGAATGAATCATTAAAATGTTATATGCTAGTCAAAGAAGAAAACAAGAGTAAAGTTGGAGAACTAGAAAATGAAATAAAAAATCTAAAACAACGTAATGAGAAACTTGAATCTGATCTAACCAAAACAAAAACAAAGCAACATAAGTCTACAGGCACCAATAATGAGTCAGTATCATTCGCAAAGATGGTAACACAAAATCTGAAGACGGTAGAAATTAATACAAATAAAGTTCAAGTCACGAAATGCTTCACGAAATGACTTCAAACCAAATTGGAAGAATTTTCCATAAATTTGACGTCTTCAGAGGCAAACTTATTGCAATTACTGAAACTGGCTGCAACGAATCCATCAGTGATTCAGAAATAATTCCAATGGGCTATAAATTATACGAAATGACCGAGTGGATGGACGCAAGCATGGAGGAGTGCTTCTCGTGGGCCACGCCGCTACTTGAGTTGCAAAGGGTGTCGGTGCCCGATGACGTAAACATTAGCGACCATACGTTTGAACTGGTTTGTGCAAGAGTGTACTTAGCCGATAGATTTTTATTCGTATGTTGCATTGTTTACATACCACCTAACAGTAGTGAGAATGAATACATGTTGTTATTTAAAATCATAGGACAGCTGTGTCTTAAGTATAACTAATTATTAGTAATAGGTGATTTTAACCTATATTCTAGTTCTACTAACATTTCTAATTATTTCGAATATTTTCAGTCATATTGTGAATTCACTCAGAGAAACAAAGTAATGAATTGCAATAATCGTCAATTAGATCTAGTGTTGTCATCGCTAGGCGATTCGGTAAAGTGTGTGCTGCGACCGAGTCGCTGGTACCGGCGGATGCTCATCATCCGCCGCTTGAAATTACAGTGGCATTGAGTGGTTGCCTTACAGCAACGGCGGCGGTGCCGGTGGCGGCGGCTGCGGCAACCAGGCGGAAACACAGTCACACCAGAATATGAGTAGGGTTGTCACAGACGCACACTCTTATAAGCAGTGGAACTTTAATAAAGCTGACTATACACTATTATATACGTCTTTAGCCTCAATAGATTGGAGGCCATTGTATAAATTAAAAAATGTAGAAGATGGTTTAAAGTATTTTTATAATATTATTAATAATATTTTGGATGTCTGTGTTCCCACTAAAAAGCGAAAGCGTGTAAATTCTGGGTACAATTACCCTGAATGGTATACGGCAGAAATAATTCGCGACATTTAATATAAGGCTTATTCTTCACAAACGTTATAAAGCAAGTAAATCACAGGTTGAACATGCGGCGTTCGCTCGCTGTAGGGCCAGGGTGAAAACCATGATAAGACTCGCTCAGGCACGGTACCAGGACCAAGTTCAAAGTCATTTAGTGGAGGATCCGAAGTCCTTTTGGAATTATATTAAATCTAAAAGAAATCAACATAAAGTTAAAAACATTTTGAAGGGTGATGAGGTACTTACTGGAGAACAGTGGGCTAGAGAATTCGCCAACTACTTTCAATCAGTTTATAGTACAGTGCGACCACAACTTAATGTGAGTGCAGCGATAGAGGAAGCAGGAGTAACGAACGGATCAGCGCGAATACAAGTGAACCAATTACAGCTGTCTGATGTGATGCGGGCCCTTGCGAAGCTCAAGCCAAAGCGATCGTCTGGACCTGATGCCATACCTACTTTCGTTCATTTTTAAGGACTGTCGACATGTGCTGGCCGCGCCACTGATGCACATATACAATCTATGTTTGGACGATGAGGATTTCCCGGGGATGTGGAAGACGACTCGAGTTGTTCCAGTTTCGAAGGGAGGGGCTGATGGGAGTGTTGATGGCTATAGACCGGTAGCAGTGCTCTCAACACCAGCTAAGGGGTTCGAATCTGCTATGCAGGAAGCTATCTTTGAGCAAATGAGAGCGCAGCTGTCTGAATCACAGCACGGCTTCCGACCGGGCTATAGTACCACCAGCAATCTCATCAGTTACATGGCTAGGCTGGTACCAACTGTAGATAGTGGAGTCAGGTAGATTCTGCGTATTTTGACTTTCGATGTTGTCGATAACGATGTACTGCTGAGGAAGTTAGCAAGCATTTTTTGCCAGTTTTTTGCCAGTTACATGAGCGATAGGCTACGTACGTTACTAGTACGTTGAGTATGCGGCATACCGATCGGAGCCATATGACGTCATGTCGGACGTGAGTCAAGGTAGAAACCTTGGTCCCCTTGAATTCCTTATCATGATAAACGACTTGCCGGAGGTGATCAAGGACTCAAACTGCTTGTTGGTCGCTGACGATTTAAAATTGTTCAAGTCTATTAGAAACGCTAATGACTGTGAAAAATTGCAGGAGGATATTAATAGAGTTCTGTCATGGAGCAAATTAAACAAACTTCATTTTAACAGCTCCAAATGTACGGGTATCGCTTTCTCCCGAGTACATAAACCCGTACTGTTTGATCACGCGATTGATGAGACGACGCTAAAGAGGGTAACAGAAATAAGAGACTTAGGAGTGAAGTTTACATCTGACCTTACGTTTAGAGACCATATTACAAGTATTTGTAAGAAAGCCTATAGAAACTTGGGGTTTATACTTCGTAGGGCACATGGTTTCAGTAATGTTAAAACTATACTTGCTTTATGCAACGCTTTAGTTAGAAGTCATCTGGAATGTAATGCAGACATCTGGGCTCCACATGAAATTAATTATAGTCTCATGCTGGAGCGCATACAGAATAAGTTTATTAGATATATATAAGTACATGAGGTACTACGGGGTGTATCCCTTCTACCCTTTGATGTATCCGACGTTATTCGTGTCGGGTATGGTAGGGTACAACGAGCTGCGAGTTCGGAGGGAAGTACATCTCATGTCTTACATTTTGGGGGTTTTCAGAGGCAAGATTGATAATAAGGAACTCTTGGAAGTTGTAGGTCTTTTTGTCCCCGACAGATACGTGTGGCGTCGTCGTCGACCGCGGTTGCTGGTGGTTCCAGCCGGGCGTACCAATCTGCTCAACAAAGCTCCGTTAAGCAGAGCGCTGCGCACTCTCAATAAGTTAGCTGAGGACATTGATTTACTTATTTGTTCTCTGAATGAATTCACAAAAACGGCACTATATGTAATAAGTCACACATAAATATAATGTAATTGCGTAATGTAATACTTACACTGTCGTATTAGGCTAGAACCTGTAATGATTGTGTAATTGTTGAAATAAATAAATATAATTAAAGCTGCCGTATGCGTGAGTGTAAGGGAAGCCAGACAGACTGGCGCCGTAACGTGTTACCTAACGAAGCGGTTTACCCTCCATAAGAAGTTATCACTTCAAAAATAATTCATCGTTTGACTTTATTTAATTACACACCATCCCTTTATGTTGAGATAATGAATCTATTTTTATGTTTTTGTTAATATGTAGGTGAGATAGGCAAGCAACTTATCGCTGTTTGTTGATAACCAATTACTAAAAAGTTATATATGTATGTCCTGTACACCTAAGTCTTTGATTAATTTCGAACATTCGACATCATGACTATCTGGGAATGGTACAATACGGGAACGGGACCAACCGGATATGGGACTATTAGAGAATGCGTGTCGAGTTTGGGAATGTTGTTGTGAAAAAACCAAAAGTTTTTAATAGAGTTAGGCCGCATCAAAGTATGGGTAAGTACCTCACAGAAAACCGCGAACTCCTAATTTGAGGAATAGACCCCCTGTCGAGGTTTTGCCTAATGGATTACAGCATGGGATTCTTCAAGAGAGACGCGAAGAGAGTGTAACAGAGTCGCCAACACAACAGTTTCACACCTGGTTTTGCGAATGTCCATAGGCAACGGTAACTGCTTACTATCAGGCTGACCGTTCGCATGTTTACCAATTTAGTGGTATAAAAAAGATTTGATTCGAACCAGGGACCAGACCAGTCAGTAAACAATCTGTTTCCTTATCTGTTTCTCATCCATCATCGATCTCATCCAACCGCATTTGGAGTACTGCAGTCACCTTTGGGGAGCACTTGGATACCAGCTTGGACCATGTGATTCGATTCACAGACGAGCTGTGAGAATTGTCGACAATCCTAAGCTTACACACGGTATTGAACCCTTAAGTTTAAGGGGAGATTTTGCCTCCCTTTGAGTCGATTGTACAACGGATTGTTCTGAAGAATTGTTCGATATGATGCCGACAGCTATTTTTTATAACCGCACCGCTCGCCGACGTCTGTGAAATGAGCTCCCAGTCGAGGATTTTCCAAGGGACTACAACATGGAGTTCTTCAAGAAATGCGTGAAGAGGTTTTTAGAGTGTCGGCAACGCATGAGTGACGCCCCTGGTGTAGATTTGCAACACCAGGGGTGTCACTACGATACGCTACGGTGAGTGTTTACCAAGGTGATAATCAAGCATACAACCTGCCTGAGGTTGTATGCTTGATTGTCACCTTAGTGGTATATAAAAAAATGTATATATCAGTTGTCTAGTACCTACAACACAAGCTTCACTTACTTTGGGGCTAGATGGCGCTGTGTAATTTGTCAAACTATTTATTTAATTAAAATTCAGTGGTAAAGTAATCTGATATTTTTAATTGTTTGTCATTTATAATAGAAAACATACATCGAAGTCTCATTTATACTTTTTCAGTGATAATTTCATGTTAGTTGAGTTTTAGTATTTACATTTAATTTTATTTTAGGGTTTCCTACAGAGGTAGGTGGCATCAAAGCTATGCTGTTGGGGAAGTACCTTCACCTCATAGAAAACCGCAGGCAAATAACTCCCTGGAGGGTTATTGTGTTCCTGTGAGTGAGTAAGGTTATTAATAACCTCTTAAGGAGTTGCTGTGTTAGCAGCAGGGTAACGTGCAAGCAATACTTCCTGTTTTGCAAGCTTTACATCAGGTGTATGCCTCCAGATGTTGTATAAAATTGTGTAATGCTAATGAGTTATCAATAAAGTAAACAATAATTAATTACCAGAGATCGGAATAGGTAGAGCTATTTTGGTTCATTGACCGCAAACGTAGATGTTAATATGGACATGCCCTGGGATTTTGACTCAATCCCGCAATTTACATAAAAACAAAAAAATAGTTAGGTAATTAAGATAACAAGAAAATAGCTTAATAAAACGTGCTAATGAAACAGAATTTATTAATTAAATTATTTTATCAGTAAAATAGATTTAACTTTTTTACTATTACATGTGTACTCCTTCCAAAAGATTTCGAGTAGTTGTACCACTATTAATGTGGAGGTACTGGTCTAAACCGTATAATAAATATTGTATGTGATGGTTTTTAATATATTGAAATTCTAAGAGATTTTAAATGAAAAATGTAGTTTTTAGTTGCGACAGATTGTGTTTTCATCTAATTATCAACCTTGTGCGGTATGTGGCTTAAACTTCCTAACAATTAACCGGCTGTTTATAAAATAATTTCCAGCTCATATGAAATCCCAATATCAGTATTTAAAATTCCGAACTTCGGGCATGTCCACATTATTACAACATATCACAAGTACCAAAAATAGCTCTACCAATTTGGATCTCTGTTAATTACACAAGTTTATGATTCCATTTTTAATGAAGTATAATTCTGTACAGTAACATATATTACAACCATTTACTTATTTACATATAATGACTGTTTCTGTCAAACTAGAATACTCTATATTTTCACGCAAAATTTCTTAAGTTGTAGCCAGACAGTTCTGGGTGTTGCAGACATCTTTATATCATACATAACTGGTGCTAACTCATCATAACCATGCAACCTGCAATGTTAGGGCTCCTGAGGCTAGGTCAGTCTTGTTTTCTTCCACTTTCAGATTATTCTCGGTTTCATTATTCTTTTACATGTTTGCACCAATAGTGCATGGCCATTCTTATCTAAAAAGTAAAAGAAAAGTCTACACCTAATTTGTGAAGGAAACATTTGATATTAATGTATATTGCCAAATATAAATACATATTTAAATTTAAAATATCAGTTTATATTTTAAACTAAATTTGTATTTATCCAACCAATATGTTGACAGTACAGTGGCAAGTAACATAAGACTCAATAAAAACAAATAAATATTATAACAAATGATTCACCCAGAAATAACTATAAGGTCCATTTATGTATGCAGTAGAGGAGTGACGTACATCAGAGAAATGTATCTACGACTATCTAAAAGTATTTATTGCCTGTTACAAATTTAGTTATGTTTTTCAATGGACAGAATATCTTTAGCACCTTTAGTAGGATCTTAGTAAATTTGGCTAGTCAGCGGAGGAAACACCAGTGAAGGTGTTAATGTAATCATCATACATACATCTGGGTCACAACTACAAGCCCATGTTAATTCCCCACAAATGTAATATGAAATACGAAGATATGAGACGTAATAAGAACCTTGCACCCACAAAGTGAATCCATGGAATGCTTAGAGCTTAAAGAAAGTTTAAGAACAACTAAATATTAAATTTACTGTAAACTTACACAAAGTCATATGAAATGAATGTCAACATTCTATACATAAGGGTTCCAATTACTCCCATCCTCTGGATGCAGACTGTTCGTTATCAGTAACACTACATCTACAATCCACCAGATGCCCAAACCACCTAAAGTAAGTAATTTGCCAACTGCCGTTCCAGTTTGCCCGAGACAGAATCTATCCATCCCTAGAAATCCCAGCAAGATGCTGTAGATTAGGGTAGTCGTGAAATAGTGTCCGGAATATCGCACACAAGGAAACCCATCTTTCAAGAAGGTTCTACTTCCATGGCACTCGATGTTACTCAAAACTTCACACTGCACTTTTGTTCTTTCAACGTCTTCATATCTGACGCCTCCGAATTTAACACATCCGTGTCCAGCTGCGTCTCTTGCGGAGTGGTTTCCTTTGTGGTCCAAAGGCTCTTTGCAATTTAGAAACTCCATAGGCAGAAAATTGCATTTTACGAGTGGACCAAGGGGTCGGTATGGCTCGTCGGCGTAAGGATTGCTTTCTGATAAACTATATGGTAACACGGCCAGAACAACCAGATATAAAAGACTGGTTATAAATTCTTTGCGTGGCATCGTTCATTACAGTTACAAAAGTTAATTATTGTTTTGAATATTATTTGCGTGTGTAAAAGTAGGTACTTGCCCTATGTCAATGTCAAAATACGCAGGTGTCATACCTTTTAAAAATTTTGGTAATCAACCCTTACTCTACGAAATTCTAGTTTTAACATGATCTACTATCTACGACAAAGACGTGTAAAGAAAAAGTAAACCTGACTCAAAGTTATGAAAGCGTACCAATATGAATCACACCACACACGCGCTTTCCATAGTTATTGTTAGGGGTATCTTGTTCAAAGTGGAAGCGTTGTATATCCAGGAATTTAGAAAAAGTACGTCTTTGTCGACAAAATTAAATCATAAATTAATATTTAATGTGCAGTCGAAATCTATTGATTGTAATATTGGCAATTTATTGGAGATATTACTGGCCAAGAGGATCCGAAAGCCATAACTTTGTTTTCGGATAATCAGTCGGCAATTGCCATCGCTTCTAATCCGGTGCATCATCAGCGTACGAAACCATCAAATTGGAGTATCGTGAGTCAGAAATCATCAAATTGAAGTATCGTGAGACTGAAAGAATGGTTGCTGACGCTCTAAAAAAACCCGTGCCAAAGAGTAAGTTTGAGTGGTGTGTGAGTCAAATGAGTTTATGTGTATGAGTGACCATAGGTGTGTATATATGAATAATGTATGGATGAGATTAAGGAGGAGTGTTGAAGCAAAGAGGTTGCTTCATAAAGTAATCTCATCATAGACTTTTGTTCTAAAAAGAAAGTGGCTTTTGTCAAGGTATCAACATGTCAATAGATACAAAACTGTTTTTAATGAATGAAATGAATTTGTATTTGTTATATCTAATAAATATTAGGTCTGATTATCGGCATTCTAATTATCT
Source organism: Pyralis farinalis (assembly GCA_947507595.1). NCBI lineage: Eukaryota > Metazoa > Arthropoda > Insecta > Lepidoptera > Pyralidae > Pyralis > Pyralis farinalis. The sequence goes on along the minus strand of OX382273.1, from coordinate 32,980,612 downwards.
CTCATGTATGCAAGCTCTGCTAAGGTGGATATCCATCACTTTAGTTTGAAGTATATTAAGTTGAAACCTAGATTTAATTGAATGATGTATTCACTATAATTGGGTTGCATGATAGAATTAAGACTTAGAACTAATTAGTTATAAATATGCACATGCTATTATATCTGAGCCGCGTTTATGTACTATTTTCGAAAGTCACCATAAACCGCCAGACTTGATGACTTCCGAACAAGACGAATTCCGAAAGGGCTTTTGCACTGTAGATCACATACGTACCCTCCGCCAAATTACACCGAAGACTGAGGAGTATAATCTGCCCTGTACAAGATTAATAAGGCTCTCAAAGAGACTAAAATGGGAAAGCATAGGGTGACGGCGAAATTACGGCAGAGCTTCTCAGCTAGATTACACAGTACATTCAGGAAAAATCTGTCCTTATGTATGGACTACGTAAACCGCCTTTGGTACGGTTGAGATGCGGGCTGTGCTACATTCTCTCCAGCGATGCCGAATTGACTATTGGTACAAGTGGTGGTCGAAGTGCTTGTAGAGTAAGGCAACGATGTGTAACCGAGTACAGAACTAAAGTACGAAATCCATCCAAGCGCAAAAAGGTGTAAGACAAGGCGACGTTTTATCCACGAAATTCTTCACCACGGTATTGTAGGATGTCTTAAAGCTCTTGGATTGGAACGGATGCCGTATGGTATCAATTCATAGTTTTGTAAACTCTAAATTTTGTCTTCAAACTATATCAGTACAAAGGAGTGCCTATTTTCGAATCCATTCGATTTGATGGGGCCCGTTACCTAAGACTAAGGATTTGGCGAAGATACTGATTTAACATAAAGCGATTTCACATCTTCACAACTCAGACTGATTTCCCTCCATGTTGCGACGGTTTGACGACAGTCGCTCTTACGTTAGGCCACACGTCTCTCGAAATATTATTCCTTCGACGTGCGGGTTTCCTCGCGATACTTTCATTCACCACTGAACATGTATTGTGATTATTGCAAATATATACATTAATTCAAATCAGAGCACAGGTAGAATATGTCCAGACCGAGATTCGAACCAGGGACAGACGGACTTATCTGCGTAAGAGACAATTCCTCCTGTTAGCGAGCACGACTGTATTTGAAGTAAAGAAAGGCACAAGAACGATAAAATACTTAATATTTAATATAATTGTTTGTAGCAAAACCAAATCGTAACACTGACAGCTGACAACGAACCGAAAAACAAAACAAACTCTACCAAAAAAGTATTATAAAATCGAACTGCTAGACGTCAACCAGCCAGTCGCCAACACCGCTTTTGTATATACATACGAGTACTATAATTTTGTTAATGTTGCTATCATGTATATTTGTACAATAAAGGGATTACAACTACAACATCAGGGGCTATTCGACTAATAGACAGGTTTTGTATTCACTAAGCCATCATTACTCATTTTATTTTCCTAAATGTATGGATATTGTTCACCTAAATTAGCGTATTCTTCATTAAAACATAATAATCTTGAAATCTTGACATACTAACGTTGATTTACTTTTTTTAATATTATTAAACACATTGAAAGTAAGATTTTTTACTACTTAAATGTTATATACTTGTTAATATACTTTTACTTAAATGTTACTAATACGTCCCTGTACTTACACTTTACGTAGTTTCCAACCACGGATTTCAGCGCTGGTGAACTTGGAATGATCACCTAGGTAATCAAATACCATATTTATGGTATATGATTACCTAGGTGTAAAAGTCAATGTACGCGGGTGCGTTTTATTTATTATATTATAATTATTTATTATTTAATCAAGAATCCACTTTTGGAAGGTTATCTGATTGAGCTTGCACAAACCCAGCTTCTACTTTATTAGTACTTATATTATATACGTTTTATATTTAAACATCACAAAATTACACTCTAACAACACTTTATATAAATAAATTGCCAAATATTAGTAACCAACCACGTCGTCGCCGCATCGTCGAATCGTGAAGTAAGAGTGCCGCCGCGCCGGGCGGCCGGCCGGCCTCGCTCGGTTCCGTCACAGTGACGTCACACGCACCCGCGTACATTGACTTTTAGCAACAGGAATGGCATATGTTTATTACTTAATATCTTCGTAAGTAATGGTCCGATTAGGATAATTCAAAAAGATATATCATTCTTAGTTCATAAAGAATATCGTGAACAATAATAGTTCTATTGAATTTGCTATAACTTTACTGATCCTCTTGAAATGGTTCTGAAGACTTGTGCTGTATAGGCCAAATCACTTTGCCTGTCCCTTCGGATATCAAAAGAAAAAAAAAAAGGACTTCTTCCCGCTCTTTTGACGAGTGACATTGTTGTTTTATTTGAAATTTTTACAATTCAGTATATTAGTAGCATGCGACAATTTTGATAGTATTTTGTAACATAAGTGCTAGTGAAATTATACAATAATGGAAAAACTTAAATATAACACGTTTATGCACTTTTTGGAAGACGTGAATAAGTTCATCAAGAAAACCTTGTAAAAATCACTATCGTTTTACGGGTGGTAATTAAACTGGGTTGATTGGGTCTAGGTACCCTTCCCAAGTATTTTTTTAGCACAGTTCCTGAAGCTGGAACATAGAATTAAGATTTTCAAATGGTTCTAAACTGATGACTTGGCTGTATGGGCTAGATCCCTTTGCCTTTCCCCTCGGGGATAAAAAGAACCAAAAAAAAAAATCAGTATAAAATTCGTTTTGTGTGATAATTTTGATAGTATTTTGTACCATAAGTGCTAGTGAATTTATACACTAATGAAAAATCTCAAATATAACACGTTTATGCACTTTTTGGAAGACGAATAAGTTCATCAAGAAAACCTTATAAAATCACTATCATTTTATGAGTGGTATTTAAACTGGGTTGATTGGGTCTAGGTACCCTTCCCAAGTATTTTTTCAGCAGAGTTCCTGAAGCTGGAACATAGAATTAAGATTTTCAAATAGTTCTAAACTGATGACTTGGCTGTATGGGCTAGATCCCTTTGCCTTTCCCCTCGGGGATAAAAAGAACCAAAAAAAAAGAACAAAAAAAATACGTCTTTCTGTCAGGGCTGTCAGTGTTATTTTTCTTACTTCTTACTTGACGTTTTTCAATCTGTCTGTCTGGTGATCTACATTGTTTCTAAAATTTGTAATGATTTCTTTTTTGTTTTCTCGGTTCTAGAAAATTGACTAACTTGTATCAAATAAATATGGAGGTGTTTAATAAGTTTTATTCGTCCGTCAGCAGCACTATGTCACAGTTATCTGGTGTTTTACCAGGTAACCCTGTCACCAGGGAGTTTGAGGCTACACAATACATAGCTAGCGCTGGACCAGGTAAATACTGTCACTATTATTCCTTTTCTCTCGACAGATGTTTGTATTTATCTCTTATACTTATAGCCACCTGTAATTTTAGGCTTGCTCTGGAAAATATATAAGGGATATAAGAAATCAACGAAACAAGAAGCTGCTATATTCGTATTTGAAAAGAAGCAATTAGAAAGATATACAAAAGCCGACAGAGACATCATGTTAGAGACTCTAAAACGAGGCATAGTGCAGTTGACTAAATTGCGACACCCACAGATTCTTACAGTCCAGCATAGTCTAGAAGAAAGTCGAGAGAGTTTAGCGTTTGCCACAGAACCCGTATTTGCCAGCTTAGCCAACATTCTAGGTAATACTGAGAACATGCCCCAACCTGTACCACACCACTTACAGAATTATAAACTTTACGAACTTGAAATAAAGTATGGTCTCATGCAGATAGCTGAGGGTCTGGCATTTCTCCACAATGATGTAAAGTTACTTCATCGCAATTTATGCCCAGAGTCTATTATAGTGAATCAGCAAGGGGCTTGGAAAATATTTGGCTTTGACTTCTGTGTGGCGAACCAGAATGCAACAGGTGCTGCTCCATATTGGCCATTCACTGAGTACTGTCAGGCTATGCATCCTTTGTCTCAGCCGTTGCTGGATTACTTGGCCCCCGAGTACATACTTTCAGCATCGCATTCACCGGCAAGTGATATTTTTTCTTTGGGGATGATGATATATACACTGCACAGTACGACACATCACACATTGGGGAACATTGGGAATGATTATATGAAATTCAAGCGATTTGCAAATGAGATCAGAAATATTCCGGCGTCCAATTTATCATGTGTCGCTGAAGGGTTGAAAGAGTATGTTAAGTTAATGCTTAATGGCACACCAGAGTTGAGACCGGATCCACATCAGTTTTTAAAGGTTTGTTTATTCTTTCATTTAGTTTATTTGGAGTAAATATTTGGAAAAGTGTATGAAAGAAACAGCTCTTGTAGATATTTATTTTGCAATCTTAATATTTGAGTATCCAAAATTGCCTTGCTTATTAGCTGTTATTTTTTGCAGATACCATATTTTGAAGATGTTGGAGTGAAAACCCTCAATTACCTAGACTCCTTATTCCAGTGGGACAATTTACAGAAATCTCAGTTTTATAAGGGCCTGCCACAAATTATACAGAAGATGCCCCATCGTATATGCATCTATCGAATTTTGCCATGCCTAACAAAAGAATTTGTAAATCCCCCTATGGTTCCTTTTGTTCTACCAAATGTGTTACTTATTGCTGAAAACTCCACAAAAGAAGAATACATTAAATACATCCTTCCAGTTCTGAAGCCCGTAATGTTAATACAAGATCCAATACAAATATTGCTAATATTTATGCAGAAAATGGAACTTTTGTTAAAATTAACTCCAGGAGATGAGGTTAAGACAGACATCTTGCCAATGTTGTACCGAGCTTTGGAGTCTGACGCACAGCAAATACAGGAACTGTGTTTATCAGTGTTACCAACATTTGCATCATTAATAGATTACCCTGCCATGAAAAATGCATTACTACCACGTATCAAAAGATTATGTATGAGCACAAATTATATATCTGTCCGTGTGAACTGTTTACTATGTTTGGGCAAACTGTTGGAACATTTGGATAAATGGCTGGTACTAGACGAAATTATACCATTTTTGCCGCAAATACCATCTCGGGAGCCAGCAGTTTTAATGGGAATTTTAGGTAAGTAAGATGAATAGTTTAAATGTATCTACTGACAAAAAATATCCATACTTAGGTGATTGTTATGTTTGTGTTTTTTACATTATAAAATTTTTTTTTTTTCTTTTTACACAGCCAAAAAACAATTCTCTGGAGGGTTGTTTTTGGGTGCGTTTTTTGTGAGACAACAAGACAAACAGACATGTTCATGCACAGAAATTTTTATTCTGCAAGGAAATCGTACCCACAAGTGTTGGTGTCAAAGTCGCATTACTGCGCCACAGCTGCAATACCATTAAGTACTTGGTTTCAATTCAGACGAGCTCGGTGGCGCAGTGGTGAAACGCGCTGTTACGCTACTTTGACACCAACGCTCGTGGGTTCGATTCCCACACAGGACAAACATTTGTGTGCATGAACATGTCTGTTTGTCTTGGTCTGGGTATTTTCTATGTATAATAAGTATGTATTTACAAAAAAAAAAAATGTATTTACGTATGTTTATCAGTTGTCTAGTATCCCATAACACAAGCTTCGCTTACTTTGGGGCTTAAGATGGCGCTGTGTAATTTGTCCAACAATATTTATATTTATTTATATTTCCATTTTACTCAAAAATGTAGAAGCATGCAGGAGCCGAGGAAGGCATACACTCACCTACCACAATCAAATAGGTTGTGTCATCAGAAGGTGGTGTCAGGATCTCCAGGAACCAATCAGTGTGTATGCAAAGAGGTATGAATGTTAAAAAAGCAAGCTGTCCTTTTCAGTCAGTGGGAAATTAGAGATAGATAGATACTTAAGAAAGAATATAATAGAAAAATATATTTATTCCAGGCATATATAAATTGGCACTAAGTCATAAGAAGCTGGGAATCACAAAAGAGGTGATGGCGACAAAAGTGCTACCATTCCTTATCCCACTCTGTGTGGAGAACGGCCTCACTTTGAACCAGTTCAATGCGCTCATTACCCTCGTGAAGCAGATGATATCTAAAGTGGAGTCAGAACACCGAGCCAAGTTGGAGCAGCTTAACTCTATACAGAATGAATCTAAGTATGTTGCTTGTCGTAATATTTATATATATTAGTATGTATGCAACTGAACTCCTAAATAACTAGATTAATTTTGATAAAACTTTTTGTGTGTGTTTGAGTGGATCATTGAATGGTTTAGATTCACAATTGGATCAACGGTAGACGGCGTCGTAATCAGGTTCCAGGAAACATTCTTTTAATTTAGCATATACATATGTACAGGACATGTGTGTAAGGATTGCGTCTAATGGCGCTCGGTTCTCTGCATGGAGTTTGGCATGAAGTTATAAATAGATACATATATATATACAGCAGTGATAGCCTAGTGGATAAAAAATCAGCCTATTAACCGAAAAGTCCCTGGTTCGAATCCTGATGTGGTTTTGCACCACAAAATTCGTGTTTTCGGATTTATATACATATTTGTAATTATCGCTTGCTCGGCGATGAAGGAAAATATAGTGAGGAAACCCACACGTCAAAAAATTACATTTCTAAAGCTGTGTGACAACCGATGAAGCGCTAGTGCTCCCTTGAGTGTTGAGAGAGTCTAACGGCAGTTGTTGCATGTCAAAATATCTTCGTCAATTCCTTAGACTTGTTAGCAGACCCCCTAGTAGTAGTTCCTAATAAATTAGGAAAACGGATAACGTTAGGAAGAAGAAGAAGGCGAGATTATTTACTTAGGAAAACTTTTGTCTTCCAGGGTCATGGAACACGCCTTAACCAGTACATCAGACAGCCTGGTTGTAGCGCCGGCCCCACAGACAGACATCGACAAGATGTTTTCAGGGCTAGGGCTCGACTCATTCTCGTTTAGCAATCAAACCCCCACAGCACCAGAAAAATCTGAGCCGGTGCTGCCCTCCATCAGGGAGACTGCTACCTCCCTCAGTATTGAAGATAAACAGAGGTACGTATCTACATGTCTTTCTTATACTATTCTTATATCTTCCTAATTTGTTCATGGGCCATAAACGTGGTGAAACGCGGGGAGTATCTCTCGCGGGTTGCCACTCTCGTTGTTAACACAGCAGGTTCTCAGGAGCTTACTGCTATTCTCAGTCGCAGAAACTCTTTCAAGGGAGCTATTTTATTTATTTGGTTGCGTTATTCTGTGAGGTGGTAGATTCAGGAATGAATACATCCGTAGTAGAAGTAGAGTTATTGATGTGACTTTATGGATCAGCGAGCTGAACTGAAAATTGGCAGGGTATATTGTTCGAAGAACGGACGAACCCTAAAACGGAAAATAAAACGGCCGCCGCTTGTGAAGATCTGGTGAAGATTGCAAGGAACAGATGGACAAGACTGATCGCCATGGAATTCTAAGGCGGGGGCCTATGTACAGCAGTGGACGTCCTCCGGCTGAAATGTTCATGATGATGATAAGTCTGCGAGGTGAAAATAATTTTTGGTGAATATTTTTAAAAGAAATTACCATATTTTTCAGATTGGCGCAACAACAGGAGTCTGTAAGAAAGCTTTCCCGGCAACCCCCGCCGAAAGCGATCACGGCGCCCCCGCGACAACCTCCAAAACCCATGGACCTCACCAGCTCCCTCTTACAATCGAACCTCAACCAATTAACCACAAAACAGTTCCAGTCACCAACTACAAACATGACCCAAAAACCAATGACGTCACCGCCAAACTACAATATATCCATGGGTAACCAAAATCAACCTTTTTACAACCAAAATATGCCGGTAGGCTTCGATAGTCAGTTGTCATTACCTCCCCCGACCGGGTGGACGTCAACCAGTGGCAACTTTAACAACAAATGGTCAAGTAATCAGAACAATCAGAACGTGAAACAGGATTGGTCTGCATTCGAATCTCTACTCCCGACTCAAAGTCAAAATAATAATCATAATGGGAATGAAACCAAGAAATTAAATAACACGGAAATGATGGACTTGTTAGGTTAAATTTCTATGTTTAATATAGTTTTATAAACTTATACATACACACAGCGACACATTGACCCGTTGAGGCCCGCAAGGCTGAATTTCGCCATGCGAGTTACGGCACCAAGTATGCAAGGCGTCAAGATAACTATATGTTGTAGTAGAAATAAGTCTTGAACTGTTCTGTATAGCATGATTTGTCACCCTGTATTATGTACATTGAAGAACGGATATTGGTATACTCGTTAGCTGTGTCTCAATGTAATGAGATAGAATACAGTGTTACATTCATACAAACACATAACTATTTCCGTCGATTGTACTTATTCAATCTTGTACTTCTAATTTCGTGTATTTGTATGTAAATATTTGTAATTGTCACTTGCTCGGTGGTCCATCCAGTAAATTATATTTCGCGAGACCTAGCCTAAGAAAGGTCTGGTTTTCCGTCTGGGTTGTGGAGATCTGACGGCAGTCGCTCCATGTCAAAATCAGTATCTTCGTTAAATCCTTAGGCTTTGGCCGTTTCCTTAATCCATTAGGTTTAGCGGGGACCGCACCCCGTTAATTCGAACGGATTAGGAAACGGGATCATGCTAGAAAGTAGTTATTATTTAATGTTGTACATTATTAGTCGAACCAGTATTTAGGTCACTGTAAGAATAATGTTACTGTTTAAAAAAGAAAAGTTCTTGTGCTCATGCACCTTCGCTATGAGTCTTTTCGTCCAAGATTATCTCTGCGTTTTACCACTACCCTATAATATTAGGAGAGAAATTAATACAGACAGTGATGTTGTAAATAGGAGAACAGGGGGTATTAAATATTATTGAAATTTCCACAGGATAGTGGAATAAACGCAGACGAAATTGCAGGCAAAAATTGTAATCTATACAAAGTGCACATATTTCTTATAAATTTAAATTAAGTGCAATATGTTGTGACATGTGTTTATCCCACTGTATACACACTAATTAAATATAGTGTTTAAAACACTTTATTATTTGTGTCAAAACACATCCAATAAAACGAAGTCAGCTAAGTTGCTCCGTGAAGAAAATCCACATGCTTGCATGTTATGTTATAAACATTCCATAAGAAATTGTCATGGTATAGTAAAAATAGCATCGAATTCGTTACGTAGTTTAGAAGAACGAGTTGAACGCAAAACCAGACATCCAGAAATAACGTCTTTAATTTTTACTATGCATCGATGATGAGGCTTCGGATAACTTGGCACGTGTGTCGCCGTAGCTAAATAGATGCATTCCTGTTTAATATTATTCTGCTTTCATTTTGAAGCGTGCAAGGTTGATGGAAGGTGTGGTCGGCCAATTTGGCAAAGTGACACCTACGACTTCAAGAAATAGAAGGTGAAGGGTCATTCCAACTCTCTTTGTAAAACGTTTCTAGAACTTAAGATTCTTCTAACGTAGTTTTTTTTTTGTAAATATGAGGGTATATGTAATGAATTTACAATTATACAGCAATGATTTTTTATATAAAATATTTATTTATTTATACAAGTGTGTACGGACCCGCTGCTGCGAGGAGTAGGTTTCTCGGCTGACAAATTATATAATTAGTAATAGTAACAGATATTATACTTTCAGGCAACTATTGACGGTATATATGTAGCTTGCCACAGTGGATCAGAACTAAATATTACTGTTTCCAATGTATGGCGAAGGCTTTCCCATACTTTTGTGTACTAATCTGAAACGCGACCTACGACTCGCCCAGGAACTGATTTGGTTCATGTGACCTCTAACTCCTTAAGCGCCAGAAGGGATAATCTAGAGCTCAGTCATGTATTGCTAATTTTAGTTCTTTGGACGCTCGATTCACATTTTCCCAACCAACAGCGCTAAATGGCGTGAGGTCCCATTTGGGCACCAAAATAATTTGTCAGCAGCCAGTACAGTGGTATATAGAGGTCAGCGGGTCCATTCAATAGATACATGCATAACTATAACTACCTTATCTTATACTTTGAATAAAATACATATTTATTCAAATACTTATTAAAATTTCCTATAACTAACTTACACTACAAAGTAATTTAACATTTGATGACTTATTAAATGCGTAGTTTATACAAAGTGAAAGGGTAGGTAGTTATGCGTGTACTTGACAGTACCTATGTACAAGACTCGATGTATATATTTATGTTATTGACACACTAATTAAGGTTCATACATTCATGATGTTTAGTTCATTATTTACGTTAACACACTATCTATGCACGGTAACTAGAAAACTGAACTTAATTTTAATATACTATTCTGAATATATTACGCAAGTGATCTCTTTTAAAATAAAATAAATTATATAATATATATTTCTTTTATTTTTCTATATAAACTTAAAAACAATATAATTCGCCGATGTCAAATCTAAATAACTCGTCTGTAAAATAATACTTACTTTTAAGAGCACTTTAAGTAGACCTAGCTTAAAAACTTAGAACCTGACTTTTTAATAAAATCACTGACTTTTAGATCACAGCGTTGTCAATAACAAATCATTTTCAATAATAAATATGTCCACTCAATCACACGACGACATACAAAAATTGCATCTTAATGAAATTGAGTAAATAAGTTGAAAATGGCACGGTTGATAATATAATTTCTAATTGAACCTTGTCCAAGCACTGATCATTAATATTACACATATTGCTGAACCATATTCCTACGAGTACTTTCTCCTCAACTTTGTCAAAGAATTGTCTTAGGTTTTCGCGATTGTTACACATTGAATTAAACAATTTTTAACGGAAGTATCGCGTATTTTATTTATTTTGTTGAACCTGACGTTTTGCAGCGTCCGTGGTCGCAGGAAGACAGGACGTCTTCCAGGCGAAACTTCCGAGAACTGTAATAACATACTTTTTTTTACAGACTTGTTATTTTATGATTTTGTATATTAATACAATATGTTTGCCACGGCGCCAGATGGTGAGGTTACCAGATAAAAGGAAGGACACCTCATAAAAAAATACATTAATTAAATTAAAATAAAGTTACGGTTATTTAGTTAGGACTCAATGTTACATCTAAAACTAATATACTACTTATTTTCAGGAAAATAAGAGAGTTAAATAAAACCTCCGACGATATAATATACAAAATCACGAAGTAAATAACAGCAAAATTAACCAAAACTCTTTGTTTAATTTCCGTAAAATAATACCTGAATCTATTATATATGACGAGCCGGAACCCATGGCTACTTGAGCAACAAGAATCAGATTCGATTCCCTCACAAGGCAAACATTTGTGTGTATGAACACGTATGTTTGTCTCGGCTGCGTGTTTTTAGGGTTCCGTACCTCAAAACGCAAAACGAAACCCTTACAGGATCACTTTGTTGTCCGTCTGTCTGTCCAGCTCCTTTTTATCGGGGACGGGTGGAGCTATCGAGCTAAAACTAATGTCACATACCCAGTTCTGCAATCCGTTCGAGAAGTGAAAAAAAGTTACTTTGCAAGTCAACACAATCAAAAGATACTGCTGTTTATGCCTCGTTTATAGGCATATATCGACACTTGCAGAGCAATCGAAACCTATAGGATACTTCCCGTTGACCTAGAATCATGAAATTTGGCAAGAAGCAAGGTCATGTAGCACAAGTAAAGGAAAAAATCAGAAAACCGTAAATATATAGTTACATCACAAAATAAAAATATGTTTTTTGCGAGAATAATTTGCGAAAATATTTTTTTACGGAACCCTCGTACAGCGACTCGGACTCGCACTTGGCGAATTTTTTATGTACCTATTATATATTTAAAAAAAATTATTTACGTATATTTATCAGTTGTCTGGTACGCGTAGTACAAGCTTGGTTTAGGACTAGATGGAGTTGGGTAATGTCCGTTTTTCAACGTTATAAAGTCTGGCTTGATGTGTTCTTAGTAGTACCTTAACACAAACATCTTTACCGTCAATCAACCTCTTTAAAAACTTATCACGTCCTATCCTACCTCCGCCTTTTAAAAGATGACACAAAGAAGATGCAAGCTGTGACAACTTGCAATATGCTGGCGGACACGAAACAAGCATTAAAAGTGTAGTTTCTGACCAAAGCCCAGATCATGACGAAGATGGCGACGAGGGCATTGGCGAAGGTAATGGTGGCCGTAGACGAGAACTCGTTCAATGTGCTGTTGTAGAGAGGCTGCGTGAGGATGCTGGACGCTGCGGTGGCGATGCTGGCCACCATGGACCATAGGATTAGGAAGCTCTTGCTCTTCGCTAGGGAGATTCCTTAAATAAAAAAAGGGCATTAGTCTTTGAACTAGGTTCGGCATTATATGGCATGGTCGATGCAGGCATGGTCACAGGCTTAGATCTACAGAGGTGTTACATCATCAAAGACTTGGTCACGATGATTTTAAAAGAGGTAAGGTGCATCAAAGCAGGCCGTCTGGTAATGTATTTATTGTAGTCTGGTAATGGTAATGTTTTACCATCCATAACACCACAGATAAATAGCAACAAGTTGTTGTGTTCTTGCGAGTGAGTGAAATTCATACATTGCAAGCGTTCATAGGCTACGGTAACCACTTTACATCAGACGGTATTCTTGTACGCCTCCCGACGTTGTATAAAAATAAACATAAATTCGAGAACAGGGGATGTATGGCTCAACATCTATAGAGTTGAAGTAACCAGTATCACATGTATGTGGTGCATCCTGCCAATTTGCAATCGACACTCGAAAGAAATAGGGCGTATCGAAGCACTCTGACTGGGGAATTACGTCCACCTCATGTATACGGCCCACCTGATCGGGTGCTTAGCAGGAGCCGTATACATGTTTGTCTCGTGACATTTTATAAAAAAAATACTTGACCAGCGACAGCTTAATGTATAAAGAACCAGTGTGCGCTCTCCTTAGAATTCGCTATGAACAAGAATATATCTTAACCTCATTTCAGGAGTCCTCCTCGGCCCAAGTCGTAAAGAGTTATCTGCTGTTTTAGTTGGTCACATGGCCCCTCACGCCATTTACATGTTTATGTAAATTATGGTTGTCGATAAACAGAGATTGAGCAGTCATAGTCCAGTGGATAAGGAACCGGCCTATTGTGCAACAGGTCCCCGGTTCAAATCCTGGCATGCACCACTAAATTCGTGTTTTCGGATTTATATATATATGATGATGGAAAACATCGTGAGGGAACCCGCAGGACCAAGAAATTGTGTTTTTCGATAGACGTATGTCCTAACCTAAGTAATGTCTGGTTTTCGCTCTGGGTTGTGGAGATCTGACGGCAGTCGCTCTATGTCAAAATCAATATCTTCGCCAAATCTTTAGGCTTAGGTAGCAGACCTCGCCAATCCTAGTGGATTAGGAAACGGGATGACGCTAGGAAGAAGACGTCGCTAAACACTGACGAAATATGGTGGATTCGTGTCGCAAACAATTTCGTGAATGTTGCTATCATTGACAGACTTCCTTATTTGTTATTACTTTACCACCGATGACCTCTTTTGTCCACGTCGTGCAAATATTTTTAGGGGACTCTTAACTAATGCTAGGCCAGGACTCACCGAAGAATGCAGCAGCGCCCGCCAAACATAGGATGGTGCACAGTCTGGCCTTCTGGTTGATGTTCTTGGGCATCAGGACGCCCAGCAGGATGAAACACAACGCCGACCCGTGCGCCACGGACACCAGCTTGGAGACCTGACCGGACAACTTTAACTTAGAAACAGCAAGATTGTATTCGAAAAATATCGAGTGGGTGTAAAAATATAAAGAAATGTAACTTCTTTTAACAGTTTTTATTTATGTCTTAGTTGTGCTAAAACTTCGTCCGACTTAATAAACAATCTCAGGTCATATTGATCTGGCTCAGAATCTAAGTGAACATCATGTCAATGCTTATTCTTACTGCTGGAATCCGTATTGGTGAATGGATACACTTGAAGGAGTTTAGAGCATACTCCCCCACGCCGTTCGGTTGCAGATGTGTCAGCTATCGACTTAACGTGTTTTCCAAAATTCTCGAGACAATCCATGTCATCTAACCATTCATACACAGGCTACGATCAACGTTGCTGAACTTACGGTTTAGGTTAAACTGTGATGCACAATGACGGCATAGAGTTTCGAAATGAAATTTTGGCACTCTTCCCAAGTAATTAATAAGAAAGCGATAATCCGCAGTGAGCTAGTCTTGGTGTGTAGTTCGCTAAATATCAGACAAAGGATTTGACGAACAGAAACTGGTAAAGAATACTTACGCCCCAAATATTCATCGATGGATTTCGCTCCCACAGGAATATTGGAAACAGTAATCCCAACACTAACACAGAGAACGTCGTGCAGAGATGCAATAGACTGTACAAATAGAAGTTTATGTCCATCAGCATATTCTTTATAGTTATGAAGTTCTTTTTCAATAAGGCAGTTCGCCTCGCCGTACCAGGCGTCATTTCTGTGGCAAATACTACATTGGTGTCGTGCGAATTCACCGTTGTCTCCCTGTACAGAGGCCGAGGATTTCCTAAATCCCTATCTATATCTTCCATTTCTCGGTAAGCTCCAATTCTGCTGTAACTATTTATGTCAAACGTGCCGAAGTCTGAAGAGAATCTGTTCTCTGGGGTATCATTGTACATCGTACTGAAATCTGATGAGAATCTTCTGATAGTCGATATCGATTTCTCCCGCTGTTGCACGGCTGGGTCTAATATTTCTTTAGCATTTGTCCTGGAATTGAATACTACGACGTCTGCGGTATCTTCATCTTGCGTGTTGGGAGCGTTGACTTCTTGGGAGGTGGTTGGAGTGGGTCGAGTTGTTGCGGTAGACGGTCGATTTTGATTGGAGAATATAATTTCGTCATCATCATCCCCCGCATCTACTATTTTCCTATAAGTAGTTCGGATAACTTTCTCTATATAAACAGGGCGCGTGTAGGCCGCTAGGAAGAAGCAGTTTTGCATGACTATCGCGGCGTACACCATGACGACTGCGTCGTTGTTGTAAATGGTGCAGAGGTAGCCCACTATTATCGGCACGATGCAGTTTCCTATGGAGGGCGCCAATCTGACTATTCTCTGGGCGATCGTCAGCTTTTCTCTGAAGTATATCGTTATTATCACTTCTGTTTGTTGTCCAGTTAACGCACAACCGGCGCCTGAAAAAAAAGAATATAATAAAAAATGGTATTAGTCGTGTGATAGTGTTTCTGTTGCGTGCCCAGAAAATCAGTTGACAGCCAAGGTACTGATTTTTATAATTTGTGACTAACAGATGCTTGTAATGTAAGGGGGACGTCATCGGTTTTGCGAAGCTTCTTACTTTCCGGTCAGAAATAATGTTAAAATGAGCCGAATTATTCACTATAATTATACACAAATATTATTAATGCTAATCAAATTTATTTAATTACGAAATTTTTTTAGCGACTTCCACACAGTTTCGACGCTGTCGGCTGTCGTCGGCGTTGCTGACACCAGGCGCCGCCACTGATGGCAAGGATTGGATTACCCCACGGGATTACCCTATGGATAATACTTGGCCCTACCTCTCTTAAAACAAACATGTGTGGCAAACATTGATCACGTAGTCATGACAAATGAGCACACGAATCGTCTGATACGTACGAACGTCTAGGTATTTTGGCGCTAAAACACTACATTTTGGTGAGTGAGGGTACTTCAGGCGCAGTGAAGTGCTTTATTATTTTGGGGCTCTAACCCATTAACGCTTGCAATACAACCCTATTGCACCGCTCACGTATAGTTACTCCCACTGTTAACACAGTAAGTCCTCCGGGGCCTACTGGTAACCTCACTGACTCGTAAGAAAATAACCCGCAATTGTATTTTGAATTTTTGTCAGACTTTTATAAGGTGGAGGTACTTCTCCTTACGCTCCACCCTACCAAATGGGTGGTGAGTAAATGTATAATGCAATGTCGTTCATTATTGCTTTTCGATCTGTCGTTGTGAATTGTTCGAGACATGTATGTGATTCACTTTCTTATCTGTATTAGGAAAACATTGATAAGCTTTCTTAAGTACCTACACGTACAATATCTATATAACAGGACAATCTAGTAAGTATATGTGGAGCCCTAAAACTGTAAATAAGTTAGGTCGAAGTTTAAATAACGCAGGGATACGTCGACCCAATGAGACGTGGTTTAAAATGTGGGGTGGCCATATTTAATGGTAACCATAACAACTTTATTGAATGTACCCGCTTTTGCGATGCATTCTTTTTTATATGACGTCGGGAGGCATACAAGCATATGATCTGATGTAAAGCGGTTACCGTAGCCAATGAAAGCTTGCAATACATTAAGTATAACTCGCATGATGCCACCTTTGTCTACGTTTGCAATACGCTAAGCTTCACTAGCGCTGTGCCAGCCCCGCTGCCAACATAGCAACCCTCCAAGAGCTTACTGGTGACCTCACTCACACGTAGCGTAGGAACACTATAACCCTCCAGCGAATTGTTATTTTGCTGCGGTATTTCTGTGAGGTGGAGGTACTGCCCCAGGCGGCCCTACCTCTCTTTACCTTTATGATACATTGAAATGGGAAATAAACATCTTAACGTATAGAAAAGCAGATTTTTACCGATTTCGAAGGTAAACATTGTTTATATTATTCAATACGATCCCCTATTTCATCTTGTTTGTATGTACGTATCTTCTATATCTTCACGCCAGCTCCCTAGCAGGGTAGGCAGAGCGAACCAAGCTCTATAAGGCGCGGTCCTTACACACCTCACCCGCTTCTTATCATGAATATCTTTTCATGCACGCTTGCCAATTTCATGGGTTCCTGAAATCACACATGATTCACCTACTGATAAAACATGAGCAATTTGATAGTGATAGGCCGTCCTTGGTTCCTACATCCTTCTCCTTCGCATTGTTTCTGTTTCATCATTCTTTCATCCTGCATTCTTGCCACATGTCCGAACCGACAGAGTGACCTAGTCTTATCTTAACATCGATACTCTTCGATAGTTCTCTCTGTAGAATGGTCAATTTTCACAATTTGATGAAATTGTGCTGACTAAACACCGAGGTTGAAGTTTTGTAACTACTTTACGATGTTTTCAAATTATAAATAAGTTACAGAATAAACAAATGTTCGTGCTTTTCGAGGTTTTCACTGGACAGTGAGGTTGTATACCAACTAGAGATGCGTCGTGGACTCGATTATTACTCGGTACTACATTGGTGCCATGTTTCATAGTTCCTTAGGTCGCAAGATTCGCAGCGCGCGAGTATGATCCCCGTGGTGTTGCGAGCGTCGTGGATGGTGAGTCTTGACTTTCCTATATCCTTCCACTTTCGCATGGTATATCTATTTCATCATTCTTTTATCCTGGATTCTTTCTACATATACGGACCGACGTTAACACAAATTAAATTGTATGCATATTAGGTATATCAAAGCGTGACACACTGAGAATAATATTATTGCTGAATTAGTAGAAATAGGGAAGAGGCATAGACCACATGCAAAATCGGTAGAAGATTTCCAGAGGGAGACTTTCTACAAAAGTCGTCTGCATGGGTACCTCTGTCTCACCTATTTCTACCGCCAAGCAACTATATTCATACAGCTGAGTTCCGGTTTGAAGGGTGAGATGCGGCAGAGAAATTACTGGGTACTGTGACGAAACAGCCTTAGCTCACAAGATTGGCAGCGCGCGAGTAACATCCCCGCGGTGTTGCGAGCGTTAATAGGCTGCGGTGACCGCTTACCATGTAACGCGGGCCGCATGTTTGTTTGCCAATTTAGTTGTATAAAAAAAAAGAGTAATACTCGGTTACTCGATAAATTGTGTAGTCGGCGCATCTGTAGTATCAACCTAACAGCCATTAAAGTTATCTTTATCCTTATGATTTTATTATCTTAACAAAACAACAACGACAAGCTAAACCCATACGACGACGGACGGACGGTCGGCCAAGATGTCTATCACCGGTACCATATTGTATAATTTTAAGCATATCTTTGATTACCTTATATGCAAAGAAGTGCTGTTTGCATATAAGGCAAATCTATCACAATCTGAATGTAAGCCATTGCCTGCAATGTAAGTTAATAATGTTAAGGGGTAAATTAGTAGAAATCCTGATCACCTGCACATGATGCATTCTGTCGGTTAACAAACGAGGGGTGAGGCGAGCGAGGCAAGCGTTGAGGTGATATTGGCTTTGACATTCGACTAACATTTTAAGCAATAAAGCAATTCCATCAATGGATACATTTATTTACGTTACATTATGGTAGCTTTTATGACGATCCAGTTTTATTAAGATAATGTTATAAGGATAAGATAATTAGGTAGGTGCAGTAACGGCACCAACCTAACAGCCATTAAAATTATAAGCAAGTGCAATGATAGCCCAATGGATAAAGAGCCGGCCTGTTATCCGGCGGCCCCGGGTTCAAATCCTGGCGTGCGCGTGATCGTGACCACTACATTCGTGTTTTCGGATTTATGTACATCTATATATATATATATATATATATATATATATATATATATATATATATATATATATATATATACACACATCAAAAGTGTCTAGGGATCAACATATATTTTTGCAATAACTTTTCTCCTGATTGATATTAATTAAAATTTTCTTTAAGGATTCATCAAATAAAGTGTTTTCGTTTGTCTACAGTAACGATAAACCAAGTCACCTTTGCATTAATAAAGAAATTTGCCATTTTCATAATAAAGG
This sequence comes from Pyralis farinalis, assembly GCA_947507595.1. Classification (NCBI taxonomy): domain Eukaryota; kingdom Metazoa; phylum Arthropoda; class Insecta; order Lepidoptera; family Pyralidae; genus Pyralis; species Pyralis farinalis. The sequence continues at coordinate 32,961,828 of OX382273.1, read as the reverse complement.
GATTTTTGACATTTGAACCACTAACATTAAAGTTCGAAAAAAATACTGAAATAACAGTTTTCTTTAAAATTTTATTGGGTAACTTAAACAATTAATAATCCGTGTTTCTACCGCGAACACTAACAACACAAGAACATCGGTTTGGCATACTCAAAATGAGTTCATCCAAATCACGCTGTGGAATGGCCGCCCATGTTCGTTGCAACAACAAAAAAAGGTCTTCTTGCGACTGGATACCCTCCATATTCGGCAGAGCTCTTCTCTGTAGCATATCCCATGCATGCTCAATCGGGTTCAAGTCTGGCGACTGAGCAGGCCAGGGCATGACATTGATGTTAGCTGCGGCGAGAGTCTGTCTTACAACTCTTGCGGTGTGCGGTCGTGCATTATCATGCATTAACTGAAATAAGGGACCGATTTGCACTTGTAGAGGAACGATGACGTCTGATACAATCGTCTCAGCATAAATTTGAGCGTTGAGGTTGCCTCTGATCCAAATCAACTCAGTTCTTCCGCCGATCCAAATACCCGCCCATACCATGATGGTTCCACCAATATAAGGATGGACTTCCTGGCAGGATTTTAATCGCTGTTGCTGCGGTTCTCCAGTGTCGTATACGTCTTGTATCCGGTCTCATACCAAAACGAGACTCATCAGAAAAGCACACGAAACGCCATTGTTCTTCTGCCCAATTTCTGTGTTCAAGAGCCCATTGATATCGAATCCTACGATTGTGCATTGCTATAGGTGGTACCCTTAGCGGTCTTCGGGAATGAAGGTTCACTTCATGCAAACGGTTTCTGACTGTTTGGTCGCTAATTAAGTTCCCTGAAGAGTGATGAAGCGTCACGGCTAACATCATGGCGGTTATTGTTGGAGCTCTTCGAGTTGTGATTTGAATGTATCGGTCTTGTCTCCGTGTGGTGCAGCGATACCGTCCTCCATGGCGCTCAGCCACGGTACCAGTGCTTCGGTAACGTGTCCAAAGTCGACTGATAACACTCTGACTTGTATTCAGAGCTAAAGCCACAGTACGTTGCCGGGAACCAGCTTCTATCATTCCCACGGCTCTGAGCATTTCTTCCCTGCTTAAATGACGTCGCCGCTCCATAATAACGTTGGTTTTAATCAGTAGTAGGGAAACAGTAGCACTAATAATGTCTTCAATGCCAAATGTCAAAAATCCCTTTATTATGAAAATGGCAAATTTCTTTATTAATGCAAAGGTGACTTGGTTTATCGTTACTGTAGACAAACGAAAACACTTTATTTGATGAATCCTTAAAGAAAATTTTAATTAATATCAATCAGGAGAAAAGTTATTGCAAAAATATATGTTGATCCCTAGACACTTTTGATGTGTGTATATATATATATAAATGAATCCCTATTTCCCTTGATCACTCCATAACGACTTAACAGATTTCATTCATTTTTTTGTTTTTTGTTCTAATTCTTTATAGAAGGTTCTTACGGAATGAAAAATAAAGAAAATTTAAGTATATCAGAAAACAGTAGTAGTCAGTATATTAATTTCGCGGGTTTAACGCTACACATCACTACTTCACAAATACACAGAAATTTCCACTATCACAAAATAATGTAAAACCCTACGTATTGTAAAGAAGCATATAAAACCTTGTTCCGCAAACTGGGAATATTTACGCCTGGATTACTCGATGTTTTTTTTTTAAATAGAAATGCGTGTGCGTGTGAGATAACCTAAGAAAGGTCCTATTCTGAGGAGTTGTTTGTGCGGAGTCTGACGGCACTCGCTTCCTGTACAGTTCACTCCACTAATACCATTAGCTTCATTAGCTAAAGCAGCTCAATTACATATATAAAACTTATATGAAAGTAACTGGCTTTACGAAAACGATACGCTAAGTTGTAATAGGTACGTTGTGTAGAAAAAGAACGTGGCATGTAAGCCATATACGAGTACATTAATAATAATTCTTTATTGCACATATAAATACAAAAAGTTACAGTGTATAGTAAAGATAGTACAGAGGCGAGCTTATCTCTAAAAGAGATCTCTTCCAGCCAACCCTCAGCAGTGGGATATCTCGTCAGTTGCGGACAGCGGTACGTGCCTAAATAAAATTTAAATAAATACATACATACCGAATACACACATATATACCATACATATATTTACATGATTACACATATAACATAAATACAGTTACATGAATATACATACATATATATACTTATTTTAGATCTGATAAATAATGCTCTTACGATATTTTTTTAAAGGAGTGGATTGATGGGCTTTTCCGAATGTGTGTTGGTAATTTATTCCACAGACTATGAAAGTTGAGCAGCACGGTAGGTAAAGGAATTATAGAAAAAATTAGTTTGCGCAACTGGGAGCAGCAGCGTCTTGGCATGGCAAGAACGACGGGATACATTTTATGTTATATAGAAATTATTTTATACGTAATTAGAATTTATTTTGTAAGCTGTAATTTAATACTAATAATAAACATTACATAATACGCACTGATAAACATTTGGTTGGAAATTACTTGAATTATTATCAAATTATAAATTCGATATATGTACATAGTTATCATAGCGTAACTTAATCTTGTTAAGGCTATATGATTTAAGAAAGGGCAACGGAGTTTGGCGTCCATCAAGATTTCAACTCTTTATGCGGTGACTCTTTTTTGTGCCGAACTTGGACCCCTTTTACGTAATTACCTATTACAGTTTTCCTTGGGGTAATTGGGATGGAAGATTTTACTTTAATTAAAAAATACTCTTAAAGTTTCTTTGTAAAATGAAAAGAAATTTATTTATTACTGGCAAACACTGCTAAATAGGAAATATTTTATATTGTTCAACGCGTATTTTGTTCACAATCGGCGTGCATATTATTGCAACATCCTAATAAGGTACAATTTAAGGTTATCTTTACACAGTTATTAATGTACGATAAAACATAGCAAACAAAACGACATGTCAATACCTGATAATAATAGGGGAAGATAAAATTTGATTACAAACTATAATTAAAAGGTGATGATGATGATCGCAATAGACCGCTACGGTGAATGACCGTAGCCTGTAGCGTAAAATAAGGTCCTTAAAATCAAATTATTTAATTTACGAATATACAAAATTCGTTGAAGTACATAATAACACTAACGTGCAAATTTAATTCAAATAATTAATCATGCTTTCAAAAAAATAATCCAAACCATTAAATTATAAAGTTATCATGTAGAAATAGTAACTGATTAGCCATTGTCATAGTTTTCCTCTATACTTTATTACAATATCATAACATCCATGCTGTAACGGTTCTTAGAGAAAATAAGGCCGTTCTCGGCAGAAATCAGGCAAACGTCTACTAGGACGTCAAGTGTCTCTGATATATAGATACATCACTACCTTAGCCGATTTAAAGCGATCGCAATTATATTAAAAAAAAAAACATCGAGTAATCCAGGCGTAAATATTCCCAGTTTGCGGAACAAGGTTTTATATGCTTCTTTACAACACGTAGGGTTTTACATTATTTTGTGATAGTGGAACTTTCTGTATATTGTGAAGTAGTGATGTGTAGCGAATATGAGAAGGCCGTATGTAATACCTATTAACCGGCAGTAACTGGCCACTAACATTTCATTTCATTCAAATGTACAATTTTTTTATACAACTAGTTTGGCAAACAAGCATGCGGCCCGCATTGGATGGTAAGCGGTCACCGCAGCTTGAGGATCGCAACACCACGGGGATGTTACTCGCGCGCTGCCAATCTTGTGACCTAAGGCTGTTTCATCACAGTACCTAGTAATTTCTCTGCCATATATCAACCGTCAAACCGGAACCCAGCTATTTAAATATAGCTGCTTGCCGGTAGTAATAGGTGAGACAGAGGTACCCACGCAGACGACTTTTGTACAAAGTCTCTTTCTGGAAATCTTCTACCGATTTTACATGTGGTCTATGCCTCTTCCCTATTTCTACTAATTCAGCAATAGTAATTCTCAGTGTGTCACGCTTTGATAGCAAGTCATACAATTTAATGCTATTTTGTGTTAACGTCGGTTCATATATGTAGAAAGAATCCAAGATGAAAGAAAGATGAAACATATATACCATGCGAACGTGGAAGGATGTAGGAAAGTCAAGACTCACCTTCCACGACTGAATTGATCTATGTACTTTTATCAGGAGCTCTATGAACCGCCGAGGGTGCATGAAAAAACTATGAATGTTAAAGAAGCGAGTAAGGTGTGTAAGGATCGCGTCTTACGGCACTCAGTCCTCTCTGCCTATCCCGCAAGGGACCTGTCGTGAAGATATACATACATAATTTAACAGGGATTAGTTCATACCAACGATTAAGAATGGTCTTAGACACGAAAAAGATTATGGTGATGATTTTTTCTGTGTGACGGAGTGATAAGAATCGAATATTGATCTTTGTTTCAAACTATCTCCGATTTTCAGAGAGAGTCTAAATTTATTAGAGTACACGAGCAAGCTATAGAACGTTTTTGGGTTCATGTACTTGTAATTATCACTTGCTCAGGATAATGCTAAGCAGAAGACGCAAATAAGGCGCGCGTATCCCTTCCCGCCGGTTGTGCCGATCGTAAGCATAGTATTATTGATAGGTACTTATTGGTATATGTATATACATATAGTATAGAGCTATTTTAGTTATTCTTATTCCAAGCGTTACCCCATTTCCTAATCCATTAGGAATGGCGGGGTATGCTACTTAAGCCTAAAGATTTGGCGAAGATACTAATTTTGACATGGAGCGACTGCCCTCAAACCTCCACAAGCCCAAGGGAAATCCAGCCCTTTCTTAGGTTAGGCCAAACGTTTATCGAAATATAATTTCTTGGACGCACTGGTCTCCTCACGATGGTTTTCATCAACGTCGGGCATGTGATAAAATTACAAACGTGTACATAAATCCGCAACACGAATTTAGTGGTTCGAACATACCAGGATTCGAACTGGGGACCTGTCGCACAATAGGCCGGTTCCTTACCACTGGACTATCACTGTGCATCAATAATTTAGTGATGTTCTATGCGTGACGAATTTTCTAGGCAGTCGATATTCCATACAGACATCCCTACAAGTCAAAAAGACTTGTCTCTGGATAGAATCATACTTGACTACTTATCGACAGCGACGTGTACACGTGGTGTTGTTCATGCGTGTGCTTATGGTTGCTGTTGTCTTAATGTTGTCTCAGCAAGACACGTTCTATAGCTTACTTGTGTACTCTATAAGATTATTAATTATGTTTGTTTAAAATTATCAGTAGCTATTTAATTGCGTCATAACATAGGTAATCACGTTTATTGTCTAGCGAGTATTTGAGTATATTGAAACAACAACGGCATCTTGCTGTGTGTTGTAGGTACCTTAAAGTACTTACTGTAGTATTGCATTATCTTTGCTTATAGTGTATGTGTCCGATAGGAAATGGAAATTTGAAAATTGATTACAAGCCAGTGTTGGGAGACGATCTAATTCAATTTCAGATCATTCGTATGTTTACATTTGATCAATTATAATAACTGTATGATTCTGAAGTACACACATCAAAAGTGTCTAGGGATCAACATATATTTTTGCAATAACTTTTCTCCTGATTGATATTAATTAAAATTTTCTTTAAGGATTCATCAAATAAAGTGTTTTCGTTTGTCTACAGTAACGATAAACCAAGTCACCTTTGCATTAATAAAGAAATTTGCCATTTTCATAATAAAGGGATTTTTGACATTTGAACCACTAACATTAAACGCTACTGTTTCCCTACTACTGATTAAAACCAACGTTATTATGGAGCGGCGACGTCATTTAAGCAGGGAAGAAATGCTCAGAGCCGTGGGAATGATAGAAGCTGGTTCCCGGCAACGTACTGTGGCTTTAGCTCTGAATACAAGTCAGAGTGTTATCAGTCGACTTTGGACACGTTACCGAAGCACTGGTACCGTGGCTGAGCGCCATGGAGGACGGTATCGCTGCACCACACGGAGACAAGACCGATACATTCAAATCACAACTCGAAGAGCTCCAAGAGATACAGCCTGGTGGCTGACGGACGGACAGCGGAGTCTCAGTAATAGGGTCCGTTTTACCCTTTGGGTACGGAACCCTAAAAAGACCCGGTTTTACCTCTGGGTTGTGGAAGCCTTCGTAGGCAGGCAGGAGGCAGCCGCTTTATGTCTAAATCTGATCGGCGGCCTATCGACCTCGCCAATCCTGAAGGAAGCGGGTTAACGCTATGAAGAAGTGATCCCAGGAGAAATACCAAGAGAGGTAGGGTGCATCAGTGCAGCCCGTCTGGGGAAGTACCTCCACCTCACAGAAAACCGCAGCCAAATAACAACTCCCTAGAGGCTTGTTGTGTTCCTGCATGTGAGTGGGGTCACCAGTAAGCTCCCAAGGAGTTGCTGTGTAAGCAGCAGCGGAGGCATCGCGCGAGTGATAATTAATATATCGCAAGCGTTTATAGGCTACGGTACCCGCTTTACATCAGGTGGGCCGTAAGCTTGTACGCCTCCCGACGTAGTATAAAAAAATAAAAACCGAGAACTCTGTGTGAAATATTACCATGAAGGAAATAAACTTGGAGAAATATTTTAAGTGGTAACTCAATTCACCAATACGGGTCGGAGGTAAAGTAGAACGCACAGCCCTTATTGGCTAGTTCGCGGATCAACGTGGCGTCTCTCATCAGTTTATTGGTTAAAATATTCTCCCATTAGTCAGTAGGCTAGAATCGCTGATATAGGTATCTAGTCGTTAAAACATAATGTTTTTGTGAGTGCCTTCATGCGCATATAACTGGTTTATTTTGTGTATGTATGTACATCTTTATGCCAGGTCCCTTGCGGGGTAGGCAGAGAGAACCGAGCACCATAATACGCGGTCCTTATACACTTCACTCGCTTCTTTCCTACCTAGGTCTCGTGTGCCTGGGTGAGATAAACTCCTTTAGGTTGCGAGTTATAAACCTGTAACGTAGTGAAGGGCGAAAAGGCGCGTGAACAGATAGCCGAGCCCTTTAGATAAAGTATTAGATTAGTTTTTAAATGTTTAAGTGCAACTGCCGATAACAATCTTATGTCACTGCGTACCTGTTAACTATACTTGTAGGGAGTTTCCCCATTGAAGTTTGTAGAAAACTATTGTAAGAAATGTAACTTTGTTATCTCTTATATTTTTGTTACATTCACACATCGATGTATTCACAAAATAAATAACCTTAGGAACCGGCGAGCGTACATGAAAAGAGCTATGAATGTGAAAGAAGCGAGTGAACTGATAAAAACATCTTAGGTGAACTGTATAAAGACCGCGTCTTATGGCGCTCGGTTCTCTCTGCCTACCCCGCAAGGGACCTGGCGTGAAGATATACATACATACACAAAATAAACCAGTTATATGCGCATGAAGGTATCCGGCACTCACAAAAACATTATGTTTTAGCGACTAGATACATCAGCGATTCTAGCCTACTGACCAATGGGAGAATATTTTAACCAATAAACTGATGAGTGCGGCCATGTTGATCCGTGAACTAGCCAATAAAGGCTGGGCGTTCTACTTCACCTCTGATCCGTAGCGGTGACTCACCTCCGACACGTTAAGCCGTCTAATAAATGACAGTCGGTAAGCTAAGTTGGTTTTTTAGCGGCTCGAAAACAGCTTGGGGAAGTATGTGTAGATGCCTCATCATCATCCATAGAGCCAAAGCCAGCTCTTCTGAAGGACCTCCACTCTGGAAACTGGCAAACGAGCCGAGAAGTGCAAAAGGCGGGTAGGGAACAGTGATTCGTGAAACTACATTCACCTTACAAGACAACATAGTTGGTACAGCTCCTGTTGTGTACCTGCGAGTGAGCAAGGTAGAGAATAGTGCCAGCAAAGAGTAGCCAGCTGCCGTTGCGGGAGTAGGAGCACGCGAGTGACCTTGTATTGCAGTCGCTCATAGGATGGTATCCATTTCATATTAGGCGGACGAGCTCGGTGCTGTTACGTTATTTTGACACCGACGCTCGTGGGTTCGATTTCCACACAGAACAAACATTTGCGTGCATGAACATGTCTGTTTGTCTTGGTCTGGATGTTTTTAAGAGAGGTAGGGCGCATCAAAGCAACCCGTCTGGTGAAGTACCTCCACCTCACAGAAAACCGCAACCAAATAACAACTCCCTGTGTTCCTGCGTGTCAGTGAGGTCACCTATAAGTTCCTAAGAAGTTACTGTGCTAGCAGCAGACAGAGGTGGCATTATGCGGGTTATACTTAATGTATTGCAAGCGTTCATTGGCTACGGTAACCGTTTTACATCAGGTGGGCGTACATAAAAAAGGGCGCGCCGTACGCTTGCTTTTCAGGTTACATTTATAAAAGGCTCAGATATCGTGACGCCGTGACCGGGGCAAGTCTGTGTACAATGTAACAGAACAATGGGTTTTAATTTATAACACATGCGCCTTCTACAGCTTGGCAACCGTCATAGAGTGACCTTGGTTTGGTTAATGCGAAATCAAAACAATGCCTAACATTAACATTAACACCCGGAATGACATTCAGTTTTATTTTCAAATTGTACACAAATCTTCCTAAGTTAAAGTACCTACGTAATTTGGCACACTTCCCTCCGTTTACTAGTTTAGAACTCACCTGCAAATATTCCCGCGAAAATATTTATAATATGATCGTTAGTGTAGGCATTAGTCGAGTAGCTGGACAGGAGAACTCCCGCCACAGTCAGACACAAGCCAGCTAATGCCATGAACCGAGGCATATTGAACATCTTCACTATAGCTCTGGACCAGGACTCCAGCAGCAGCCTGACGACCAGCATCATCACGGGCACTAGCGCTATGTCTACGTCCCATATCTTCAATGGCTCTCCCAATTCATGATCTTCTTCTCGTATCGATTTTAAAATGACGAGAGAATAAAGTGTCGATAAAGCTGGTACTGTGATGTGATATATCGTCGCCGACACCACTATCATCCACCCGTAACCACCGTCAGGTGGCGACGGCCCGATCTCCGGCTGCGACGCCACAACTCTGTCTAAGTGTAAACCTTCTGCCCTATTTTGGCCTCTCTCCGCACGCTCCATGCTTCCGTTTTCCATGTTTCTCACGGGATAAACAATAATTTCATGTCTAAAACGTACAACTTAACAGTGAGTTATCAGTTCGGAACGGGAGTGTTATCTTATCATTATCATTTTTGTAATCATTTGTTCTATATTTTTAAAATCACCGCCAGGTATTTATGGGCGCGTACCGTATATACGTAAATGACATAAAACATGTCATTGTATTTTACTTAAAACGTGACATCGTAAGTACAATAAAAATAATTTTAAGCACTACATATTTAGTAACATATTTTCTTATATTTATTAGTTATCTTTTTCTTTATTATTACGTATAATATATTTTTAAACGAATTAGAATTTGTTACAATAGGTTAGATATGTTTCTGAACGACTAGATGGTGATTAAGCGACTAAATAAAAAGAACCCGTTACAATTCGCGGTGAGAGGGTGCGCAGTGCAATCATGCATACAAGTAACAGGGAAAGCAATATAACGATTATTTTTTATTGGTATATCTCATTTTGGTGGATAATTCAAATGAAGTCTCACGTACAGACGTCGTAAACGACGACGCTTTAAATAAAAAATCTGATTAAATTGAATAATGCAAAGGTAAATCTATTTTCCAATAGTAAAATGGTGTATTTGGCGAGCAATCGTGAAGTGCTAAAAGAGAAATCCAGCATTTTCTGTATGTAACATTGTTTATTCTGTGTTCAAACTTCCGTGAAGCCCCAAAGCATTTTAATTGCCCTGCATTATTGTTTGATTGCATGAAATGTGTGTTGTAGGGCTTTTAAGGATTCCGCTCATGGGTAAGAACAGGGATATTGCAGTTGTTGCAGTTCGTTGCAACCATGGAGACGGAATCCGTGAGGTCTGAGGTGAGCAGCCGGTCGCGAAGAAGCTCTAGACACAGGCCGCACATACATCGGAGCACCCGGTATGTTTGATTTCGGTAAAAAGTAAATTTTAACAACAGCTCTAGCATTTAATGAATACATATATTGCCATTCATATTTCGCCTATAACTTCACAAAGTAGGTTACAAAAGGCATATAATCAGGTTTTTGGAGATGCATATAATTAATGCAAATTAAAACGCGACAGCTTATAGTGCCAACCAAGTATTTATTTGATATATGCAACTAGTGATTCAGGAACATTGAAACAATTTTATGTTACTATAATAAATATTATTCACATAATTTCTGAATATGGACTGCTGACAAGGATAATGTATGAAATACATCAGTATAACAGTTTTCTAAAGGGCACTCTCTAACTAAATGTGCAAATAATATAGTGACAAGTTACGGGAGACAATTTCTGTGAAGATAACATGCTTTGCACATCATCTAACATAGCCGTTTACATATAAAATGCATTACCAGTGAGCATTTTAGACTGGTGTGAATATGGGTTTCTGGTCCATTGCAATTTCTTTATTAGTGATATTGTGATAAAACAATAAACTAAGTACTGAACCACATGTGAACTGATTATTAAAATATGGTGAGGAAGAATTACAAAGTAATTATGTTGGAACAGACTTTCTTTGCCTGAAGATTACCTGCTTAGCAAATCATATAGTGCATGTATTAAAATGTATTTTGTTGTTGTTATATATGTTGCAAAGCAGCAGTTCCCTGCCTGTGGTGTAGAGTGTTAAAATTATTGCAGTACGGTGCCATCATACCATCTACGTATGTAGCATAATGTAATTGAACCTACTTATTTTTATTAAAATTCTGTAAATAAACAGTCTCAATGGGACCCTATTACTAATGCTTCACTATCTATCGTAGGCCATCTTTTCTATAGTAACAGGTAGACACTCGAAATTTTGTGAAGTCTGTATTTCTATGGCTGCTAACATATAAAAATGAAATAAAATTGAAAATTAGAGTGGTTCCCATACAAGAAACATGTTGGTTTCTCTATTTCTTTTTATACAATGGTATATGGTATATATGGTCCACTTGGTAATTTTTTTACTCATTCTACTTATAATTTGTATTTCAGGAGTACTAAATCTCAAAGAAAAGACTGCAGTGACAATACAATGGCTCCATTCCAAACCAGTGTAAACATAAACCCAGACATGGGCCGCGATGGGCAAGAAGTTATTGAAGTACAAATATTGCCACAAGACGAGAACTGGGGAGAGAACACCACAGCTGTTACAGGAAACACTTCAGAAGGATCCCAGTCCATGGAAGATGTCAGTAACTGGCCCATGGAATCGGACTCGGGCATTGGTTTTGTTTGTTCAAAATATTTTGGAACAACCGTTTCTCTTGGACTATCTTTTGTGTCCTTTGTTAGCCCATTAGCAATGGTGGTATTGCCGAAAATAGGCTTTTTCCCTGGTTTGTCAGACAATATTGCCATACAAGCCAGTCAGAGAATGCAGCTGCTGGCTTGCACTGCTGAATGTAAAGGAATCTTATTATCATTAGCATTCAAACTAGTTTTACTCGCCATTGGTGTTTGGGCTGTGTTTCTTAGACCCCGTAATGCAATACTGCCACGGATATTTGTGTTCCGTGCCATGACATTAGTTATTCTCGCTGTTTGTACGTTTTCGTACTGGCTTTTTTACATTGTGCAGATTACTGAAGCAACAAAGGCCCTAGCTGTTGGTGAGGAAGCTATAGACTACAATTCTTTAGTGTCTTATGTATCAAGCTTTTCAGATACATTACTTTTTATACATTATGTAGCAGTAATATTGATGGAGATACGGCATTTAGAACCTGTGTATTATATTAAGATAGTTAGAAGCCCTGATGGCGAAAGCAGGTCTTATTCCATTGGGCAGTTGAGTATTCAGAGAGCAGCAGTGTGGGTTTTGCAAAAGTATTATACAGAGTTTCCAATATACAATCCATACTTAGAAAAGATACCAATATCAAAATCACAGGCGAAGAGCCAGTCAAGCATCAAATTTTATGATGTCGATGGATCAAATGCAAATGCTCCTTCTGGACAAGCGAGGTCAGTACCAAATATGTAGTATGTTTATAAGCTTTTGTTGGTAGGAATGCATGCAGCAGGATCCCATTTTCCATCAGTTTCACATCAGACTGTGTGTGGTGGTTGGTACATATCAAGATCCTAATTTGATTAATACCCTAGAGGATAAGGGCAAAGGGTCTTAGTCCATACAGCATAAGTCTTAAGTTTATAATCGTTTCGAAATTTTCTTAATTTGCCCAACTCAACCTCAGGAACTCTGCTGAATAATACTCGGTAAGGATTCCCAGACGCAATCCTAAAGTTTCAATACCACCCTTAAAATGGGAATAAATTTTATAAAATTATGAACATTTTGCACATATGTACCAAAAAGACCACAAAACGTGTTATATTTGTATTTTATCATTATTGTATAAGTTCACTAGCAGTTATGTTGTGAAATACTATCCTGAAAGTAAGCCCATATGTGAATGTGAAATCCGGGTCTCCATAGGCATTGAGATATCACAAACCCAGGCATTACATCTAAGAAAAACTGCTTTAGTATTTCGATCTCTTCAGCTCTGACACGTTTCCTGAACAATAATACAGACTTTTGTTTCGAGGTACTTCTCTTGTTTTAATCCATATTTGTAAATCATAGTGAGGCAGATTTAGACATTTCACAATTTAAATTTTACACAAAATTCATGCACTCGAAATCCACAAATAATAGTCTTTCCTATCTTATTCGTTAAAATTGCGTAGCGGGAAAATTTCGCGACTCTACGAGCTCAAGACAATATTTTGAGTCGTGTCGTAATTTTACGAACGAAGAAGAAGAAATTTTGCCATCGAATTTTCATGTACTTAAACTTCAATTCGTGACGAATATAACGTTCCATGTCCATGCTTGTGAAAACTGTCGATGTATTGCAGGTCAACAACAGGTTCGATGGCGGGCAGCGCCAGCGGTCGGCGGCGCGACTCCGCCTCGGCGCACAACGAGCGCTACTACGAGGAGGCGGAGCGCGAGCGGCGCGTGCGCAAGAGACGCGCGCGCCTGCTCACCGCCGCTGAGGATGCCTTCGCCCACGTGCGGCGGGTGCGCGTCTCCAGTGGGAACGGTCAGTGACGTCAGACATGATATAAAAAGGATGAACGTAAAAAATATTTATTTGCTATTGGGCCGTCGTTTACAATAATCAAATCTTATTGTAGTTTATTAATTTGTCGTAAATACCGTTTTTCTTTTTTTTATTGAATCAAATTGACCAGCATTTCAAAAATGACTATTGTTAACAAATGCCGACGGGAACTTGCCAATATAGATATTTTTAAAATTGTTATTATACTAAATCTATGACTGTGTAACAATACAATAATAATAATGATGTACAGTGATCAAATAATAAAATAATCATACATTATGTTTTCATAAGTATTATATATGGTAGCGTACATGTTGTTATGAGTGTTCAACATACATATTTGTTTATCTTATAATACGTCCGCTACAGCAGCACCCGCGGTGCATCGACGACGACGACAGTCATTTGACGAGACCGATTGGTTAGCAATGGTACTTTGAAACCAACACTTGTGTGCACGAACATACCCCAGTACACCGAAACTGCAACGAGTGGGTGAGGTGTCCAGTAAGCTCCTAAATAACGACTCTGCATTGCGATACTCCTTGAATTGCAAGCGTTCAAAGGCGTCGTCAACCACTTTATACCTGGTGGATTAGATACTTATTTGGCTTCCAACTTTGTATAAAAACATTTGTCAATTCAGATATGGGAGTCAATTTAGCGTGCACCGAGAATGCTGTTGTTTTTTCATACAGCGACTGGAGGCATACAAGCATACGACCCACCTGATATAAAGTGCCCACCATAGCCACCCTGCTGTTAACATATCAACTTCTTTAGGCACTTACTTATAACCTCACTTACAATATAAATAAAGACATTCATTCACTCAAAGGAACACAACAACCTTCCAGGTAGTTGATATCTCGCTGCGATTTTTTGTGAGGAGGTGCTTTCCCAGTTGGCCCTCTTTCATGTGCCCTACCTCTCTTTAAAATACCCAGACCAACAGACATGTTTATACACATAAATGTTTGTCCTGTGTGGGAATCGAACCGAAAAATGTGTGGGAATTGGTGTCAAAGCAAAGTAATAACGCGTTTTAACACTACGCCACCGAGTTCGTCAAAATAAAGTAATAAATAAATAAATATTGTCGGACAAATTACATAGCGCCACCCAGCCCCAAAGTAAGCGAAGCTTGTGTTATGGGTACTAGACAACTGATAAACATATGTAAATACATTTTTTTTTTGTAAATACATACTTATTATACATAGAAAAGACCCAGACCAATACAAACAGATATTTCATGCACACAAATGTTTGTACTGTGTGGGAATCGAACCCACGAGCGTTGGTGTCAAAGCAGCGTAACAGCGCGTTTCACCACTGCACCCTGAGCTCGTCTAAAGTGGCAGTATCAAGACCCTGATGATTGTGAAAAAATATGTATTTAAAAAACAACATTTCTCATTCATTTGCAGGCGGAGCCCTTGGCCCGCGCGAGGCAGCGCAGGCCGTGTTCCCGTCGCTGGCGCGCGCTCTGCAGAAATACCTCCGGGCGACGCGGCAGCAACCGCGGCATTCAGCTGACTCGGTAATTTTACTATCTATCTATCTATAACTACACGCCAAATCCGTTGCGGTTTAGGCAAAGAGTACCGATCGCCACAAGACTCGATTCTTACAGACCTCACTTCCTCACTTTCTCGCTTCTTTAATATTTAATAATTCTTTAATATTCCTCGCTTCTTTTGCTCTTCTTATGCGCGCTCGCCGGTTTCTAAGGCTCCTGACATCACCTTCTGATAAAACACGACCAATTTGGTCATGGTAGGTAAGTCTTGGTCTTCCTCGGCTCCTACATCCTTCTACTTTCGTAACTTTACTGCAGTATCTTATTTTCTTAGAGATCAGGAAACATACTTCGAATATGCAAAGTGACCTAACCAGCTCTGTGTGCTTCCGCTACGAATTAGTTCATGCGTCGTAGCGCCGGCTGGCACCCACCTACCTACTACCGTTAGTAGATGCAATGTACTAGATACCTACTAAATAAATAATCAATGAAACATTTTTTAACGGAAGTATCGCGTGTTTTATTTATTTTGTTGAACCTGACGTTTCGAATACTTTGCAGCATCCTTGGTTGCAGCAAAGTTTTTGAGTAGATCTCTGGGTTTGTCTCAAAAACGTTCGGACACCGTGAGCGATTTTTGTGTGAATCGGAATATATATAATTAATCCATCCATGTCGGTAGATGTAATAATTGAATAACCAATGTAAGACAAATGTCACCTTAGTCTTCCTGCGACCACGGACGCTGCAAAGCATTCGAAACGTCAGGTTCAACCAAATAAATAAAACACGCGACACTTCCGTTAAAAATTGTTTAATTCAATTTGTAACAATCGCGAAAACCTAAGACAATACTAAATAATAATTTGTTTGCATAAAATATAGTTACATTTAGATCTTGTTAGATAATATTAGTCCATATATTTTGCCACAGTATATATATACACGTGCAAATATACATTCAAAATATAATTATGAATTTGATTCAATAATTACAATTTCCATTATTTTGAAATGCAAGTTGTTACATATAAAATTCCTAATTAATTAAATAGGTGTATTGTTAATTTTAAGACTACATAATTTTCATTGCGATGTACATATTATTTTACTTATTATATATACCGTTAGTAGCTTGCATCTACTAACGGTAGCGGGTGGGTGCCGGCCGGCCGGCCGCTAAGCCGCATGAACTAATTGGTGGCGGAAGCACACAAAGCAGGTTAGATCAAATTGCATGTAAATTTGATTTTCGCAAAATAACGACTGAATCTATTAAACACTTGGAAGAGCTAGGTGGTCGAATACGCAGGTTAAGCAACGTCGATTGCATCCTGCCTATGCGTAGGTTTATCTATCTCTGCGTCAGTGAGGTTCTAACAGTCTGTAAGTCATTTATCGGAGGTTTTAAGATTTGAGATGTCATTGAATTAAGAGAGATTGAGCAGTGATAGCCGCCCAGTGGATAACGAACCGGCCTGGGGTACGACAAGTTCCCGGCTAGAATCCTGGCATCTATCTATCTATCTATCTATAACTTCACGCCAAATACCTTGCGGGGTAGGCAGAGAGAACCGAGCGCCACGTGACTCGATCCTTACATACCTCACTCGCTTATTTAACATTCATTGCTCTTTTCATGCACGCTCGCCGGCATGTACCACTAAATTCGTGTTTTCTGATTTATGTACATATTTGTAAATTATCACTTGCTCGGCGGTGAAGGAAAACATCGTAAGGAAACCCACACAACCAAAAATTTGTATTTATTTATAAATTTTTGGTAAAACCTAAGAAAGGTCTCCGAGTCCAAATCAGCTTCTCCGCCAAATCGTTAGTCTTAGGTAGCAGACCCCGCCAATCCTAATGGATTAGGAAAACGGGTTAACGCTAGGAAGAAGAACGTTGGATTATGAAAGATCTCTTGTTTGTGTGAATTGACTTTGATTTCTTCACAGAGTCTATTTTAGATACATTTTACAAAAATGTATGCTTCTAATATGGATTACAATAACTTTATACTTTATTATATATTATGTTTTTTTTTATATTAAGGTCGGCAACGTATGAGTGATACCCCTGTTGGGGCAAATGTTCTTAGGCTACGGTAACCAGGCCGTATACTTGTTAAACATATGCTTTACTGCACTTTTGACTTACGCACTGTTACAACTTCACTGGCTACGAGCTTCTCTGGGCTTCGGGACGCACGTTAAGCCGTCGGTCCTGGCTGTTTTTGATAGATGACAGTTGCTAAACTAAGCTTCGTGTGGCTGGAATACACTGAATTTCGATAATCCGCAGTTGAGCAGCATGGTGGAATATGCTCTAACTACTTCGGTTGAATGGAGGCCCGTATCCTTGCAGTGGGATGAGTAAGGGTTGATGTGGATGTGGTGATGGTGATGGACTTGTTAGTGAGCTTTACAATTGGATTACTCATATACAGATTGAAGAGTTTCAGCGAAGGCAATCTTTCTTCCCGATTTAAGGCGTGAAAACGTGGTAGATTTTTAATTTATTACCTTTGAGTATGATTATGCTGAAAATATAATCAGTACTAAGTTACATCAAGATACATCCACGGAAAAATAGCCAGCCTGTTAACTGAGTAGTCCCTGGTTCGAAGCCTAGAGTGGTTATATACAACTGAATTCACGTTTATATATATATTACTTTCTCCTCTCCTCTTTTATCCCGTAGTAATGCTAGAATAAATAATTATAACCCATTTGCTGTTGGATCTTATAGAACTAATACAGGCATTCACAGCTGGCTTCCGAGGATATGTCGCAACCACAACAAGATATTTACAACATCTCAAGTGGACAACTTTACAACTTCATTGTCTGCAATAAAAGCATCTGATCATTACATTTGAGTAAAAATACATAAATATTTCACAACTAGCTGCTGCCCGCGGCTCCGCCCGCGTGGAGTCAAATAACGTAGCCTATGTGTTAATCCAGATCATAATCTATCTACGTGCCAAATTTCATTCAAATCCGTTCAGCCGTTTAAGCGTGAAAGAGCAACAAACATCCATCCATCCATACATACAAACTTCGCATTTATAATATTAGTAGGATTATTTTAGAACACTGTTTACTTTCAATTCAACTTAGTTTTAGCTAGTAAGTTAACGCATGCTGTGTTCGCCTGTAAAAGGGTCTACATTCTGATTCTTCATTTATTTTGTTAAAATGTTTGGTTGTAAGATGTAAACTGTTGGCAAACCTTAATAAATAAATACATGAGTATCCAGGTTAATTAGGTTAACTATAGCCACAAATAAATTATAAGCATTAATAACAAATACTGCTGTTTAGTCAGCTTAGCCACATTCATAAACGATTATACTTCGTCAGTGTTGAATTTTAAGTTGAAGTAGTATTGTGATCTAATGATCGGCTGGAATCACTTAGCAAAAAGAATTTACTGCGGAATTTGTCTACCTTAGCTAATTCAGCTAACCTCATTCGTTTCGACCTCTTGCTGCAGTCCATGAAGTCTACTGTGCCACTCTTGGAAGGAAGGTCTTTAATCACCGGCTGCTGGGTGTTGCGGCAGGCCACAGTTGAAAGATCGCAAACTTCACTTTCGTTCAGCCAGCCAATGTATTTCGCTATCATTCGAGAATGTGATCGCTGTACTTGCTTACAATAAGTCATTAATTTTTTACAAAGATTCGAAATCCTAATTTGCATATTTTCAACATCTGGCTGCAACTGCATCAGAGTTTGAAAGACTATAAGACTTCTGTCAGCATCAGATTTACTGTCTTTAATAGACAGCCAAGTGTATAGTACAAACATCCTTGTGAAAGAAAACTTAGAATTTGTACCTACAACAAAAAATAATAAGGTCAATCCAAATAAAAAAAAAATTTCGTAAGTGCTACGCGACTGGATGTACGTTATTATTTTTATTATGTTTCTGTTATTTCACGGGTTTTAATCCCGGTCATTTGATAGGCGTGCGCGGGGATATGAATCCAACGCGTAGAGGCCCCTTCGAAAAGAATGATGTAATGTATTATACCAGCTGTGACCTGCTCTAAGGGATATCAATGGGAGGATATACCCACGAACAGGTCACTGCAGGTATTGGGACTATTGCAAATGTGTCGGAAATAATTGAGCTATTGAAATGAGATCTGGAGGGATTATTAGTACTGGGCTATTACAGAAGAGAGACGGGCACCTGCCATAACTATCATATCTGATGTTACTTTCGGCAGGCGGTGGCTCGCCACTCACTAGATGGACCCCCGAAATACCAGGGAATGTCTCAGGGATGTCGAGAGGTGTACTGCGCTTTCTCCGAAGTTACTCGCGGCGTTATGCCCTTTAACACTTCCACCCCTGGAGCATATCACCTGATAAAGTAATATGCTCTATCGACTCCTCTCTGGACGGCCAATGAAGGCAAGCCAGAGCTGAGAGTCTTGCGGGCCTTCTTGACTTTTCACTCCGACCGATGAAGACACGCCGGAGACGAGGCCCTGATCGACTCTCTGGAGCACTCGGGTACCCGTGATGTCGTTACGCACAGCTCGCCATAAGCTGCCCTGCGGGGCTTATTTTTATTTATTATCTAAAAATAAATTATGCGTGGAAACGTTGCTTAACATTATAATATAAAAATCATATGTGCAATATTATTAAAGTGTAAGGAGTATGTTACGTCTAGTCAGTGGAAGACTTACGAACGCGAGTCTTTCCGACTCAGGTGTAGACGAATGTTGGATAGCTCGGAAAGAAAGTATGGTGTGATAGAAGCAGGTGGATGTGCAAAAAGACATGTATCACTGAGAGGAGATGCCTGGTGGGATGAGGAGGTTGAATTAAAAAAAGAGGAAAGGGTGGCTGAATTTTTCAGTTTTCATCCAATCTTTGAGTCCGTGCAATTTTGTAAAAGAATTGCCAA
Organism: Pyralis farinalis; assembly: GCA_947507595.1. NCBI lineage: Eukaryota > Metazoa > Arthropoda > Insecta > Lepidoptera > Pyralidae > Pyralis > Pyralis farinalis. The sequence continues at coordinate 32,942,144 of OX382273.1, read as the reverse complement.
CTGAGACACTGTGTGGTGTTTTATTCATTTTTGTTAGTTTTTTAAATTAAAACATAATATATGGCTTGTTCCCCATATTCCATGAATTATTTGAAATCCATATACCAATATCTCTTCACACTTATGATGAGTGCTCTTGATTATTAACGTATATACATACTTCAATAACAGGCACTCCGATGATAAAACTCTTTAGGTATCAATTTGTTTTTGTTATTTCGATACCCGCCTCTATTTCGTGCGTTAAGGACGCTCTCATGGCCAACATGTTGATGTGTGGCCGTCTGTACGTCTCCTCAGTTGTTGTGTATGTGTAAAGATTATTTTCACAACTGTTCATGTCATATATAAAAGCTGGTAGGCATGACGAGACTATCAATGTCACTCCTATCAACAGCGACATTCAAAGCGGAATAGAATGTTCACAGTTTATTTACCAATTGGTAAATAAACTGTGAACAAAATTCAAATTATTCCTACTGGTAGGAATAGCGAGAACATAAATAAGAGTCTGCGAAGAAAACTCTTAAGATACATCTTACTAATGCATCATCGTAGATATTGATAAATTGATGTACACAGCAACACCTCAAGTTAGTCCGTCTGACCTTTGTACCGTTCTAACGGCGTACGAAATAAGAGTAAAAATGGTGCTGCAAGCGTCTAACTTTACTTGTTGCTGTATGCACATATGATTAGGTGTATAAATAATGTTTATTATTATTAATCAGGTGCTGGCACACTTGGCCCGCTGCCTCTCGCAAGACGCGTCGCCGCGGGCCTTCCTCGAGCCGTTCCTGGTCGAAGGGCCGGTACTCTCCGCCGACCAAGAGTCCAGACCCGTCCAACGGTGGTCGCTCATATCGGACGAGCTTTTAGCGCGGCCTCTAGCCGACAACATAGAGTTTCAACTCCGGCAAGGTGACATATCACTCGTGTGCTCAATAAAGCAGCTCCCGAAGTTCAGCCTCACCGAAGAGGTAGTAGATCCAAAGAGCAACAGATTTGTTCTCCGATTGAACTCGGAGACATCAGTTTGACAAGAGGAGCACAGCAGGGACGGACTGAGGCTGGTATGACATTTAGATTTTATTTAGTTTCTTGTTACAAACAAACGTTGATGTAAAACATTGGACTGCGTTGGTTAATTCCACTAGCTTTGTTCGCTTTTATGTTGGCCATTGCTATCGTAACGTAAACAACATAATCTGCGATAAAACCGATTTTGTACTAATTAGTCGCATATAAGACTTTACTGTTTTATTTGGTGCAATAAAAACATTCTATAAAATCCACTTTGTCTGTCGTCATATCATTTGTGCTTAAAACTATCAAGATTCATGAAATGACTTGCATGTTGTCTAAATGTCTAGTATTTTATTTTTTTATATGTTTTATAATTAGATCGTAGTCCAGTGTTTTATATCTATGGTGTTATGTAATAACTCTGCCTTAACTTTTGATATTAGCGAATATCAGGAGCAACTATATGTTATGTTTGAAAACGATTGGTTTGTACATTGAAATTAATTTGTTAACTCAAACTCTCCTAAGTGCAATGGAAATAAATGAATTTGAATCTCAGTATGTAGATTTAAGGCCAATTGACCGGCGATATTTGTCGTAGGGGTCACCTTTGTATGCGTGGGTCCGGTGAAGACTCGTGGTCATGGATCGACGAGTAGAAGAGGACATTCAATTCAAATTATTTTATTTTCAGACAACAGGTTTTACAATAACATATCCAAAGATAAATACATACTTACATATATATGATGTTATACGTAGATTAATTTCACGTCGAGTCGGCGATGTGTAGCGCGTGATGCTAGGCCGTCCTCGGAACTTCCGAAATACAGTTCCCTCCGGCCAGAAGTCTTCCTTCATGAAGGTTGGCAGATGAAGGGAAAAGACCAAAGAGGGGGTGTAAGAGACTCACTATCATCTTTACAGTCAAAGCCAACCTCACTTGCACATGGGCACAAATTTACAAACGAGGCTCTGGCGAATGAGAGGTAGGCCGCAAAACAGCCCGACTGGCGAAGTACCTAACAATAGACTGCAACCAGAGGATTGTTGTGTTACTGCGAGTGACTGAGGTTACCAGTAAGCTCCTGAGGAGTTGCTGCATTAACAGAGGGGTTAGCAACGGGCGGACGATACTTTGCAAGCGTTTACAAACATCTTCACATCAGTAGGGTCATTCTTGACGCTAATTCCAATGTCAATCTAATTCCAATGTAGAAAGTGTTCGGTAATATTTCATAATTTCGACTATAAATTTGGTTAGGCCGGTTACAGTGCTCGACCGACAGTCAGTGCGTATCGTCCGTCCTGATGATACGCATTAACCGACCGTCAGTTTGTATCATTCAGTGCTCTCCTGACCAACAAACTGACCGGGCGGTTACGAGTTGTTTAATTGCTGCTTGTTATCTTTGTAGACGTTTTAGGAACAGAAGACGTAGATATCACGTACACCCGATCGTCGTCCAAAGAGCATTCGAGGGGTCCACCGTTCGGTGCAGCACTGAACACGTTCATTTGTTTCCATAGCGCGTCGGCATAGTTTTTACTATGGCGTCAGTCGACCGACGGTACGCATGCGCACTCGTACGCAGTGCGTAGCAATATGCGCGTGCGTACGCTCGGTCCAGCACTGTACGATTTATGATTTTTCATACAAATGACAAGCGCGACTGACGTACGCACCGACGGTCGGTCGAGCACTGTAACCGGCCTTAACATGCGATTGAATTTTATTATCGCTAATAATAAAATTCAATCGCATGTTATGCTAAAGAGACAATCGGAGATGAAGATTAAACTAATCTAGAAAAAATACTTCTCTCTTCTCTGTGCTTTCGCCCTTCGCCACACCATTAAAGTCACGCTAGACTCCGATTGAAAATCAGGTACTCCTGACGAGCGAACATGAGTAATTTCCTCTTCCACTCCTCGGTCCAAGGTATGGTCAAAGTGTGTAGGGCGTGCGATCACATCAAGTAAAACATCGTTGTGCAGCAGTTCACTTAGTTTGAATAACAGATACATATTGATACAAAATTTACATGAATTTAGAAGAAAATGAATATAAATCCAGTTGAGAATGCGCAAGCTTGCATTGCCAGTGGAACACCTGGCTCGTCAATTATATAACAATTTAATTATTTTTTTTAAAACTTTGTCGGCCAATATGAGCCATGTTCCTTAAGAGATAGGAGGTTGGTTTTTAGACATTCCTATTCTACTTTTTTATGCTGATACCGACAAACATATAGATTTCATATAGGAAAGTTGTTCCTGAAAATATTTAATCATCAAAGTTCCATCAAAGTTATTAATTAACATTTTACGGCATCTACACAATAGCGAGTGGTATTTATACATTAAACTATATATTTGTTTACACATTTATTATTTATGACGCGTTGTCCTATAATCTAACTCTTTGACGAGCTCGGTGACGCGGTGGTTTGTACCACTACATTGACACCAGCGTTTGTGAGTTCGATTCCATCAGGTGGTATGCTTGCAAGCCACACGACGTCGTAAAAAAAATGGTATAAACACGAGAATTCCACCAATCACACGTTCGTGTCCGGTCGTCGTCTGCTATCACAAAGATGTTTAACTTACGTTATCTCTACTTACTTTTATATGCTTTAACGATCGAGTACAAGCAGGATCATAACATGTTTACATAGTATGTTTGGTATGAGACGTAGTTATGTACCACGCATTATGTACGCGACTCCAACTGTCAATGAAAACGGTCGTGTTATTTATGAAATACTAATTTAAGCATTTACTTTTCTATAGTATACAATTTTATATTGTTCTATACAATCATGTACATTGTGTGTCATATATGTTATTAAGCTTTAAGGGTAGTAAGAAAAATATGCACAAATACTCTAATTTTAAGTATAAGATACTTTAGTATTTTTAGTTATTTAATATATGAATTCGTATTTGAACGTGACTCTTGTTAAATTTATCCAAATATAAAGGTTCACGTTCACTTATTAAAGTTTGTAATTCATTAGAAACGAAGCAAGTGGCAAGAGGATACTTTTTTTTTTATATGTTATCCATCATTTAGTTTGTGCTCTTGAAAAAAGTGTAAAAGCACACGCCTCCTTAGTACTAAAAAGAAACGTTATGTATCAATATTTATAACCGCTGTGTACCTTACTACCTGTTGTTTGTAATCGATTGTCTTTTTAAAAAGTAAACTCCTTTGGGCAATAGGCTGAGCGCACACGGGTCTTTCACAGCCACATGTGTTGTGACTCGACGCTTTTAAGGTGGCAACCAATGATCACGCGTAGGTAATGAGAAGTGGGCGTTGCTGATCACTTGCTTGTGCGTTTTAAGTGGCCTGTGTGCGTCAAGCCTAACTATTGATATGTACACACGACGACACATCAAGCTATGAAAAACCATAGAGATCTCGACTTTACTGCTACTGCATAAGATGCGTGTATGTATAGCTTTATCTGTCATTGTCTGTACATAGTGAAAGTTGTTCAACGATCAATACTCCGAAAAATACTCTTTTAGTAAAAATCTTACCTTTTACAACATTTTATATTGGCGTCTTGCCTTTTGCGACAGACTGATAATATGTTTTTTTAAGTTTCGAAAACTTAACACTGTTTCATAGCGCTAATTAGTTTTATGTATATGTTTTATGTAAGACGAATCTCAGTATTTGTATAGGCAACTTTTAGATAATCATATCATAGGCTAGTTGTAATATATTTATTGAATAATTAAGAAATGCTAATGTGCTACATTACCGGTACTCATTTGTATATTTATATACCCATGTATGTATATATATCTTTTTAACTACACGCCGAAAGTTTAGTTAATGAAAAATTTAGTTACCTGATATTACAAATAACTATGTGGGCAACTTCGATATTTCCTCGAAAGGTTTCCGAGAACGACGTGGGTGATCCCGCCGGCCGTCAGCTTGCACTTGCGACAAGTTTTGTTTACTAGTTACTGACGAGCTTTAGTCCTATTAATAAAAAAATGGGTAAGAAAAAAAAAGAAAACACGCAAATTATTAATATGTTCGCCTAAAATTTGGAATTATGCTCAAAAAAACTAAAAAGTGAAACGCCTTGCCTGTACATGTGTTTCCTCCTTCCTACAATATGGAATCCTTCAAACGAAGCGTGAAGAAGCACCTTGCGGGCCAGCATGGTAGCGTCAACTGACAGGACACTGTAGTCCTTTGTTAGTTGCCGCTGCAATTTGGGCTCCCCTTTTCGCTTACCAACAGGCGAAGAGGAGCCACTATGCTGAGCCAATACAAAAAAAAAATGAAAAAAAAATTACTGGAATTTCTACTATAGAACACTAATAGTCAACTACGAACATTCGAGAACAGAACAGCAAAAGGCTGCAAATCACACAACACACTCGCTATTTTAAAATATAAATATCTTATTTAGAATCTTATTGGCGTAGCGAAAAATAAAACACAATTAATTCTACAAAGTTACATATTCACAAGCATTTCCATTTCATAAAAGTTTATGGAGCGCGGGGGCCACAGGGTTGATCTATTGTCAATATATTTATTTATCAATATAAATATTAAACTAAGGAACAGAGAAAACAGTTAAAAGTTGGTTTTTACGATCCGAGCAGTTGACAACCCTGTGGCACATTAGGGCACAAGGTTACGAAGCTAGAAACAGATGAAACTAAATATAAGTGAAACATTTATTAGAACGGAAAAGGTTGTTCCGTCGTTTGTTTTGAAAGAGAGAAAAACATTTGAAAAAGAGGGAACCAGACGCAAACTTATGTAATCTTTAAATTATAACCATAAGCTTGCTTGATTTACTTTAGCATGAACTGGCTTTATTTAATATTGCGGAATCGTAGCGGAATAAAAAAAATCTAAGAATTCTACACATAGACTTTGTATTTACCAGACTGGACGACCAGACTTCCGTGTACATGACAGTTATCTATAATCTGCATTGAAATGTAACAGTGTGATAATTACATGACAATTGGCGATTCTCGTAATTTATTCTGCCGAGGCGTAGGTGTTTTTGTCGTCTCGGGATTCAGAATTAGATAAGATAAATAAATCCATGTATTTTCCATGTGTATATAAATATACAAGGCGCGTCAAATCTGCATAGTTGAGACTGCTTTTATACAATTTTATGGACAAAATAATTATGGTTGTGCTTAGCGAAATTACTGTTTTATAAAAATATAATGTGGCTGAATGCTCGCTGGACCGACCAAAGATTGCTTGACACTTCAGCTTGTTGTGACATATCAATTTATGGAATTTGCTTCGTTGTAGGATTGGTGTTGTGTACTTTGTAAAAATATGAATAATTCGCTTATTTATATAGGTGTGTTGCTGCGACATTTGTAGACAGGGTTTGAGACATTTGATATGTTTTCGTTAACACTCCCGATGGTGAAGTTAAGATAAGCTACTATGACATTGAGAGTTGTGGGTTCGATGACCTTGACAGCATAATTATTTGTTCCGTTAGCGTATTGCCTAATTGTTGAAATCGTTGGGCTTAGAGGACTGACGCCCTCGTGTCAAGCAGATAATGTCAGATAGGGATTTTTTATCAATGAGCTAGGAACACGCACGGCATAACGTACTTTAAACTTGACGTGCGCACAGATCAAGTTGCACGAAACCATGCAAATTTAACCTTTATTTTTACGACATAAGAGGCATATCTTGATCTGTCGTTGTCTGTACATGTCGCATTGTGATGTGTTATTTTAAATACGCTGTTATTAGGCAAGCTGTATGTTATAAAATGTAAGGCACCGAACAGAGTTGTCACATAAATTGTATGACGATGAGACAGTTCTGACGAGAATGTAATATGGTACAGAGCAGACAATGACTTTTGTCTCAATGTCTTCAGTTCTATCTATCTACGTGTTGCTTAACGGTATTCAAATGAGGACTTAATCAAATAAGTACAGTTGACAAGAGTCAATTACATATCTTTGAAAGATAAAAGGCTTTTTCGCTAAAGACTATATAACAAAACGACTTATCGATAGATAATATAAATACATATTTCTCTGAAATATATTATCCTATATATCTTATAATCAGACAAGGACTTTATTATTCGAATGTACTTGTACATTATTGTTACATTGTGTAAGTATTGTTTATATGGATGTTCAAATATGCCTTTGTATACCTACTTCGAAGGAAAGGAATTGTGTGAATTTACTGAACAATTATAACTGATAATAGTACCCGGCTGTCTTTGCGATATATGGCGAGAGAAGAGGTAATGCAACTAGCCATTGTTGGCTTGAAGACTGCTATTTTATTTTGGAACGAAAATTCATTTTTCGCGTGTGAAGTTTCCGGTCGAGCATCTCCCGAACTTGTTGCTAATCAGAAATGTTAACTACAAAACACGTACTGCTATAACAATTATTGTACACAGGATTTGAGACATTTACCACAACATTTAATTAGTCAAATAATGTCTATGGTAACTAAAAAATTAAAGTGTTCTCCCATTACATGGCGGAATAAGAAAAGAAAGATATATGGCGTCCTCGGCCTCCTTTTACTGCCCGCTCAAGTAGAGCTCAGGTCGCTTTAATTGTTGGTAATCAGCGTGATACATCAAATAGCTGGCAATGCGCACACGCCGCGTGATACAGCCGCAAGATAACACCGCTAATTAATGTATATTGCATGGCGAAGATAAATATCATAAATATTGTTTAAATATAAAACGTCGTTTTGTAATCATCGTGAAATGTACACTTTTGTATTTTTTAATAATATACGAATTGATTTTGTGTAGAAGTTTTTTTATGGCACATAAATTGTTTTGACCTTCACGGAAACGATGATGCTTTATTATATTCTATTTTCAAAGATCCATCTCTCAAACTTTACAAACAAGAATAATGTCGCAAATTACAGAAGACCACAGCTAAATAACAATTCGGGAAGGATTGTTGTGTTCCTGTGTGTGAGTAAGGTCGCCAGCTACTGAGGGGTCGATGCGCGGATAGCGGGAGTACCGGCGGACGTCGAACCGCGACTAGCAGTGTGGGCGCGGCAGGCTGGGAGACCTGCAAATGGCGACAGAGTTATTGAACTGTATTCAGACCAGTGTGATTTTCGGAGACTTTAATGCCCACCACGCCGAGAGGCTTGGCTCTCGGTGCACTGACTGCGCGAGGAGATTTGCTCATGAATTTGCTCTGGCCTATGGTTTCTCCAAACTGGTACATTATCCTACGAGATTACCAGATATAGAGAACCATGCAAACTCTCTACTGGACCTTCTGCTGACCACACGTCCGCATGAGTAACATGTCAGTGGATGCGCCGCTTGGCTCGGACCACTGTCTCATTCGGACCCAAGTCTCCTGCACCAGACGCGACCTGCCTCGACCTGCCGGATGCCGTCGTGTTTGCCACTATAGGTCAGCAGACTGGGATGAATTGCGTGAATTCTACGCATCGTACCCGTGCAGGTAGCTTTGCTTCGAATGTTACTATAACATTCGAAGCAAAGCTAAAGGACCAGTCACTATGGAAAGTATATCATATGTATTAAAGCGGGCGAGTTCAAATACACGGATCTAAAGATGTTTTACGGGATGTGGCATTGGACTAATTAAAAAAAATGTTTGAAATTAACTTTCAAATGTTTCGATATTATTCAGTTTTTTTATATATATTTTTATATTCACGGGTATTATCCCGGTCATTTGATAGGCGTGCGCGGGGATATGGATCCAACGCGTAGAGGCCCTTTTGAGAAGATTCATGTTATGTTGTACACCCCACCACCGAGACCCGCTCCTAAAAATATCGATAGAACCATATATCTATGAGCAGGGTACGGCAGGTATTGGGACTATTGTGAATGTGTAGGAAATTATTAGTATATTGTAATGAGGTCTGGAGAGATTATTGCCACTGGGTTATTGCAGAAGAGGGACGGACACCTGCCATAACTATCATATCTGACTGTTACTTTTGGCAGGCGGTGGCTCGCCACTCACTAGATGGACCCCCGAAATGCCAGGGAATGTCGGCTGCTTGCAACACCGGTGTGAGTGTCTCAGGGATGTCGAGAGGTGTGCTGTGCTTTCTCCGAAGTTACTCGCGGCGTTATGCCCTTTAACACCTCTACCCTTGGAGCGTATTACCTGATACAGCAATATGCTCTATCAACTCCTCTCTGGACGGCCAATGAAATGGCCTGGTAAGTCAGAGCTGAGAGTCTTCGACTCTCTGTAGCACTCGGGTACCCGTGGTGTCGTTACGCACCAACAGCTCGCCACAAGCTGCCCTGCGGGTGTATATATATATTTATTATAATTATTCTTTAATTTTATAAATATTTAAGTTGACTTTTGGAAACATCTATATATATATAAATGAATGTGTGTCTGTATGTCCTCTATGGACTCAAAAACGGCTGGACAGATTTTGATGAAATTTTCAGGGAATCTTCAGACCAGTCCAGCGGATGATCCTGTGAAGTTTGGTAGCGATCAGATCACTCGTGCGATGCCGGGGCGAGTAGCTAGTTTATAATATTTATTAAATACTAAAAGCATATTCTTATATACTAAACACACAGACGCGCGTATGTATGCACCTACTTTCATTAATTATGATTTTGTACATATTTCTTATATATTTTTAAAAGTAAACATTGTTTTAGATTCCTTGACATCTTTTGGCATTTTTTTTTATACAACTAAGGTGGCAAACAAGCGTACGGCCTGCCTGATGGTCTATGGACATTTGCAACACCAGGGGTGTCACTCACGCCGACCCTCTAACAAACCTCTTCACACCTTTCATGAAGAACCCAATGCTGTAGTCCCTTGGGAAAACCTCTGGGAGTTCATTCCACAGTTTGAGAGTTCTCTGAAGAATACTTCTCTTGAACCGAACAGTACGCGACCATTGCGGTTCCATCGGTGCGGTTATTATTGTTGTGTGTATAATAAATTTTATTTATTTTTGTTTTTACTAAAGTTGTAACCGGCTTCGACGTATGACACTAAAATATAAATAATATCTACTAAAATAAAAGAACATGTATAGTGTTGCATTACATTTTAATAGTAATATCATTAATTTAATTAAGCTTATAGAAAGTAAAAACAGAAATATGTAGATGGTACAAAAAGCGGGTACTGTAACTTATTAACGCTTGAGATATATTAAGTATCACTAGCGCGATGCCTCCTCTGCTGCTTACACAGCAACTCCTTGGGAGCTTACTGATGACCTCACTCACACGCAGGAACACAACAACCCTCTAGGGAGTTGTTATTTGGCTGCGGTTTTCTGTGAGGTAAAGGTCCTTCCCCAGATGGGCTGATTTGATGCGCCCTACCTCTCTTAAAACATCCAGACCAAGACAAACAGGCAAACATTTGTGTGCATGAATATTTGTCTTGTGCACACAAATGTTTGCCTTGGTGGGTATCGAACCCACAAGCGCTGGTGTCAAGCTCGTCAAAATTTAATCGGTCTATGAGTTACTACCACGGGGATGTTACTCACGCGTTGTCAATCATGTGACTTAAGCCTGTTTCGTCACAGTACCCAGTAATTTCTCTGCCATATCTCACTCTTCAAACCGGAACACAGCTATATAGCTGCTTGGCGGTAGTAATAGGTGAGACAGAGGTACCCACGCAGACGACTTTTGTACAAAGTCTCCCTGTGGTTGAATTTGTATGTACAAGCTATATACATTTTATATACACTTTATATATTTACACTTACGCAAGCATATTGTAAGGCGCGACGGCCACTGAAACTATGTGATGGATTAACTTGTGATCTCATTTGTCACTTGCGTATAGCGCGGTTAACGTTAACTGTCAAGAAAATATAATACATCGTGCTTCTGTCAACTATCTGCTCATAATATATAACTGCTTACTCACTTTGCTATCCATGATTCAACACCCAGAATAAAATATTGAGTTACACCACTTTTGCAATAAATGACACAAACAATTGACACAATGATGCGCGATGTCGTGTTAAAATGGCGTAATTCAAACAATGCAATTTGATCTAACCTGCTTTGTGTGCTTCCGCCACCAATTAGTTCATGCGGCCTAGCGCCGGCCGGCACCCACCCACTACTGTTAGTGCGTGCAACATGCCGACGCTGCCATGGCTGCTCCGGTAGTCTCTGCCTCGGCTGCTGCGGTCGTCCGCCATCATCATCATCATCAAGACGACTTGTAGCATGTTATTCTTACGATTAACGTCTACAACGCCTGATGATGCCTCGTGGAGAGGCGAAACACGTGTCGCAGCGACGACCAGGCCAGTCGTGGCAGCGACGGTGGTGGTGGGGGCATGCGGATTCTGTTCCAGATGGCGGACGACCGCAGCAGCCGAGGCAGAGACTACCGGAGCAGCCATGGCAGCGTCGGCATGTACCATGTACTAACAGTAGTGGGTGGGTGCCGGCCGGCGCTAGGCCGCATGAACTAATTGGTGGCGGAAGCACACAAAGCAGGTTAGATCAAATTGCATGTAAATTTGACTTTCGCAAAATAACGCCTGAATCTATTAACTATATAATTCAAACAAATTTAATATAGCTCCTGTAGAGCTTTGTTAAATATTGATTAAATAATTTAGGTTGTTTTTCACCTCAGCCTGTCATGTCTCAGTTATCTATCTAGCAGAGCTTTAGAGAAAAGTTACACGCTTCACCTAGTGCACGGTTTAAATTTACACATTAGTATTTACACAGTTTACACGGAAGATAACTCTGTGAGAATAATGCACCTACTAATTAGCAGGTCGCAAATAGGTCTATCTTTAGTACAAAGTACATACCTAGTAACCATTACGATGCATAATTTCCATATAAAGTTACATTTTATCTAATCTCATTGTGACATAAACTACTCTTTTTTTTTTCTTCGCTCATGTAAGCCCTCTGTTTGCTCAAGTACTAGACAAGTTTTAAGTCTCCGAAAGATATTCTGGATATACCTACCTATTCTGGAGATTTTGCATTGATGGTTTAGGAACAAGCGTGACAGTTATGAAGCTGTTCCTGGGTCCTATGGAGATAAGATTCTGAACGAGGTAGGTAAGCCTGTTCTAGATTTATGTATAGAAGGAACCCTTGTGCCCAATACTTTATTTCATCACAAGGATATACATATGTATATATGGAGACGGAATTACCAAAAATGTGTGATTGATTTGATGTTGATAGATAAACATCTCCGAAATATTATAATGAATACAAGAGCCTTTAGAAATCCCGCTCTTGAAACGGTCCACTGTCTGGTGGTAAGGTTAATAATGCCTAAGCATTTAGTGAAGATGTTCTTCTTTATATGGAACGACTGCCGTCAGACCACAACCCATAGGAAAACCAGATCTTAGGTTATGTCATTTCGAAAGAATTTCTTAAACATGCGGGTTTCCTTACAATGTTTTCCTTGACCGTCGAACAAGTGATTACTACAAATATGTACATATATCCTAAAACACTAACTTCGAACTACAAACCTTCGGATAATAGATCGGTTCTTTATCTATCGTGCTATCAATGCTCTTTGCGTTGTTTGCTCTCTCGAAAGGCTATTTATATCCAAGTACTGCATTAGCTATCGTCACAAAGTTTCCTATCTAGACTTATGAGTTTTCGGAAATACGATGTCTACGTGCAACATTTTTCTATATATATATATGTATTTGCACGACGTATTAATTATGATTATGATCTTGGTCAGTGATAATTATGCGATCACGTGGTTGTGTGTCGTCGCGCCTTAAAAGGTAATATACCTACCGTAATTAATACTGCTGTGGTGTGAATAAAGATAATTACATTTTAGGTCTTAAACCTAAATGCATATGATATGTATACTTATCATCTATTACATTGTAATTTTGTAGGACTATTCTTTCTTCCCAGCGTTTCCTAATCCATTAGGATTGGCGGGGTCCGTTGTCTGTCGTCAGACCTTCACAGCCCAGAGGGAAAATCAGATCTTAATTAGGTTACATCACACGTATTTTGAAATATAACAATTTGGACGTGCGGGTTTACTCGCGATGTTTTCCTTCACTACCGAGCAAGTGATAATTACAAATATGCACATAAATCTGAAAACATTCACTTTTCATTTTATAGTTCAAACCCTGTAGGCCTATATAGCGAACCTCGCCAGTCCTAATGCATTAGGATGCTAAGAAAGACTTTTTAAAGTTCAAAGTTCACGGATCAACATCGCGGCACTTATCGGCTTTTTTAGAGAGTTTTTGTCCCGTAGGCAGACCCCTTGCCTATACATTTTCTGCGCTCCGTAGAGCCCCTGCATGGGGTCGACTTTGACCACTTTGGAAAGCACGGAGCTTATTGTTTAAATATTCTCCCATTGGTCAGTAGGCTCGAATCGCTCAGATATTTAGGCACTAAAACAACGTGTTTGTGAGCGCGGAGGGCCTGCATGCGCAGACAAGCTGTTTGTGCCGGCGGGCATCCACTGCCGTTAGAAAACACCCGCCAGCCACATATCAATAAATCACTTTACGTAGGATAATAAGTGTTTTTTTTTGTTTTTTATTCATAGTGCTATTTTTATATACCAAATTTTTTTTTTGTTACTCCGCCAACAATGATTTCTTTTACCGCCTGTGGGTTGGCTGGAGGAGATCTCTTTTAGAGATCAAGCTCACCTTTGTGCACCTTTAATGTAACAATGATATGTGTAATAATATGCAATAAAGAATATATAAGTGTCGCGATGCTGATTGGTGAAGCTGCGCTAAGTAAGAGCTGCGCGATCTACTTTACCCCCGGCCCGTAGCGGTGAATTGAGTTCTGCGTAGTAGCAAAATCGTTCGATCGGTTCCCTATAGTTTATTTTCTATACGCCGCCAGCGCTTGGTGGAATGAACAAATTGGTGGCGGAACACAATTAAAAACATTAAATTGCCTGTTAATTTGACTTCCACGAAATATTATGAGATCGAATTCGGCGGTCGGTACTACTTTTTATGGAAACTTTTCTCATGTTACCTACTCGTATATATAGATAATAATTACACTCAATGAAGTAGTCAAATGTCGGGAAGCATGAAGCATACGACCGACCCACTTGATATAAAGTGGTTACTGTAGCCAATGAACGCTGGCAATACAAGAAGTATTGATTGTGCTACCACGGCAACTCCTTTGGAGCCCAATGATAACCCCCAGCAACAACACAGACAACAAAGGAAACCTCTACCCTCCGGAGAGTTGTTATTTGTCTGCGGTATTCTGTGAGTTTTCTTGCCTCTCGCTATAAAATTCGATAAAATTATTATATTATTATGGAGTATTAGGAAACTTGAGCACTGTATATTGGCTGTAAGGATTGTAAATAGGTATACGATGATTTTTTCTGGGCATGAAGAAGTATATCCAGGCTAGTATCGCGGTGGACGTGATGCAGAATGCAAACACAGCTATCGTGAGCCCGATACGGTGTCTCGGTGTTTGGCATTTGAAGTATTTGTTCTTGAGCTCGAATATCCGACTATTGTACAGCGGGAGAGGTAGGCCGCACCTGCAATAGATTGAAGAATTATACAACTTCACGCCAAATATCAATACGCCAATTACGTATCCAGAAATATTCATTGTTAAAAAAAAGTAATTTAAAATCAAAACCCCTACTGCGAAAATGACGACTGAAAAGGTAGGTAGGCGTAAATATTAATCAACAACTTCACGCCAAATCCCTTGCGGGGTAGGCAGAGAGAACCGCGCGCCACGTGACTCGATCCTTACATATCTCACTCGCTTCTTTAACATTCATTGCTATTCTCATGCACGCACGCCGGTTTCTAGGGCTCCTGACATCACCTTCTGATAGAACACGACCAATTTGGTCATGGTAGGTAAGTCTTGGCCTTCCTCGGCTCCTACATCCTTCCACTTTTGCATTGTATATCTGCTTCATCATTCCTTCATCCTGCATTCTTTCTACATGTCCGAACCAACGGAACATGCCTCTTTTTATTTTAACACCGACGCTCTCTTTCAGACCAACTCTGTTTCTAACATCATCATTGCGAATACGGTCAAGCTTTACGCCACAAATTTATATATTTTTTTGTATGTTAATATTAAAAAATATATATTACTGGATATAAGTCCAGTAATATATATTATTATATTTATATAGCAGTATTTATACCATTTATTAATTTAATAGAGGGTTCTTACGAATGATACGGGCGTAATTTATATTATTTTGTTTTTGTAATTATATATGAAAACATATAAATGACTCAAGTATATGTTTTCAAAATGTACATACACATTATAACGCGGTATATTATTTTAATATTTATTCTTTGTAGTACCTACTTTATGGCAGCGATAAGCCGCCATATTGGATTTCAATGATAGCCTGTAACCAGCGAAACAGCACGACGCTACCAATGACGCCTCATTTGTTAATTGACGACGAATAGTTTAGGAAGTATGCCGTGACAGGTGAACTAAAATCATTTAGAGTTCTTAAACATCGAAATAATCATTTACGTATTCCTACCAACATGCAAAGTATTCCATTGGCCATTGTTATTACGTAACTGATGTATATCACGATGATGAAATCGTCTATAAAAGAATCGAGTCATTATAAGTACAAGGGACAATTTTATCACTAAAATGATGATTGGGACTTACCTGAAATGATCATAATCTTCTGGCGGTATCTGGAGCCTTTTCACCCACAAAATATTGCAATCACAAATCCACGGGTTGCCTTGTAAATCCAATTGGAAGAGTTGTCCAAACGGTGTCTCCAGGTCTTCGTGTAGCCTGGATAGCCGGGACCCACTTAAAGACAGCCTTTCCAATACAAAATCATCCGCGTCTTCGAGAACCTCTTGGCCGAATGCGAGCCGACTGAACCATGTCAAGTTCTTATTCCTCTCCAGTTCCAGTTTCAACAAACCACGCAACGGCGCGAAGGCAAAATCGGGAACTTCTTTAATGGCTAAATTGTTCAATTTCAATTCCCTCAATCCAGGAGCATCGGTGAAGTCTTCTTCACAAATCTCTTCAATAGGGTTATCCGACAAATCTAAGTATTCTAAAGTCGTGGGCAGTTCAAATACATCTGTGATATTATTGCCTGATATTACCAGGTTTCTTATGTCATAAACGTCCGCGAACAGGTTATCAGGGACTACATTTAAGTTGATCGACCTGATGCTTAGACTTTTTATTTTGGGCGTCAATCCAGCACCGTTTCTACTGAAGAGACTGGTTTCTAACAAGCTAGGCCCCAAGTTGTTATAGTCTAAAATGACTTCCACCAAACTGTTCAAACGATGAAACTGTAAATCGTTGAATGTCGCGAATCTATTGTTCGCTACGTTTAAATATTCTAACTTAGACAGCTTACAGAATGCTTCTTTGTCGATATGTTCCAGTAAATTATTGCTTATGTCCAGTCTCTTGAGTTCTGGGAGAGCGAGTGCGTTTATTTCGATTTCGGTTATTACGTTGTCGCTTAGGGTTAGTTCTGTGAGCGTTTGTGAGCGGAGGAGGTTTGATTCTTGTATTCTTGAGAGGTTGCTGGAGGAGAGGTCCAGCGTGGACACAATGGCGGGCAGTGTTTGTTCTGTGGCGAGTATGTCTTGGTTTTTGTAAGAGCAGTCGATGCGTTCGCCGGCGTAATCACCTTGAACAGAAGTGTTGAACCGGCACAGGCACTCATCACATATTGTCGAACACACGGCGCCCGGGTTAATGTATAACAGTGATAGAATAAGTATTGCCAACATTGCTGTGTGCTTTTGGTTCGATAATAAATGGCTTGCGTTGTGTTTGACTGTTATGAACGGAACATGTTATCGGATGCGATACCTTATCTTATATTTAGTGCACACGTGGACTTAGGTACTTGGTGTATATCACGGTAATCGTACGTAGATTAAGTCCATACACAATGGTAGATACGTTTATTTTTCTTTTCTGGAAATATATTTATCGGTCGTTAAACAGATCCAGTCATTAGATATTAGACATTAAGATCACTGATTCAAACGTAATCTAATCGTGATAAAGCGATAATACATCGAACAAAATAAAAACATGTACCTACGTGACAGAATTCACTTCCAGGACATAATACGCTGCTTGATGTTTATAATAAAAACAATATAGAGAAAGCATCCACATAGATAAACTGCATTATTTCGTAACCATTATTAGTTACACAGTTATGGAACAATGCAGGTTCTTCTAGACTAGACAATACTATTTACATATAGGTAGATCGTTTTCGAACATTTATTAATAACAGTAGGTGACTTACATAGTCAGTGTTTTTAAATAAAAATGCGGTTGCTTTTATGGCTACGGAGACAATATTTTAAAAATGGCTCATAACAAAGTCGCACACTAAAACTAAAGTCAAACATAAACCAAATGACTGTCATAATCGATTTACTCACGTGATAATGTCGCATTGTCACAAAGTAATCAGAACGCCCACTTACTTATCTCACTATAATACCCGCTCTCCGCTGAAGCCGTTTGAGAGATTATGATAAATACAAGTAAGAAAAATATTGGCCTCACGGAAATAACTTTAAGCTAATCTTGCAGATGTAGTGTTTGTACCTATAGGTACAGCTGTAATTTGCCGAACTATTATGAGTAAACATAGGTTGGTACTTTTTGAATATGTATAGGTATATCCTTCACAATAGGTATAGGTACCCTATTGTGATATAGGTATATATATTTAAAAATTTAGTAATTTATTTCAAAAAGTACCAAGTCCTACAAGTGAGAGAGGTTACCATGTGGCTGTGTTAGCAGTAGGAGTGGCAACACACGAGCGGTATTTCCTGTACTGTAAGCGTTCATAGCGTTCATAAATTATAAGTACGCCTTCCGACGTTCTATGTAAAAAGTAAAATCTGTAGTATACTCATTAAAAAGTTACCATACAGTCCCACACGCGTACTGAGACCATAATTGCGAGTCATTCTTTTCTAAAACAACAATTCAATTTAGACGCAATTTTAATATCATATATCACAGAGAGTATTCGAATAGTACTAAATGACAAAAAATAGTAGGCCAAGGCGGTAATTAAAATTAAGTAAAGTTGGAGCACATTGTAAGCGGCCCATCAATCGAAATCGAGATGGTTAGGCAACTAAACTCTTCTCTGTCTATATTACAATAATCTGCTCGTTGAGGGTATATTCAAAATGTGAAAGTGGAACGGGATAGGCTAAATCTGAACTAACTTCATATGCTGAGCGCCTGAAACTGGCGCAACAAAGATTACCCCAAGCCTTCTTCAGGACCTGTGGTGGCGGTGTACCCGGCAGAAGGATTGGGAGTCGACTTAAAGAGCATAGTAGTACGGAAAATAAATTGGGAACGCTAGACGGCGACCCAAATCAGGAAAACCTGTTGTAAATCCATGATCAGAACTTCAGCGACTCGACGGCATGGTTCTTAGATAGAGTGCAGCGCGAGGGAAAAGTCGCCTTCAAGAAGTGGCGTTCAGGAAGGAGCCGCACCACGGTGGTACGCGAGTGCAGTCCGGCACTGAGCGATGCGCTCATCTATAAGGAGCGCGTATAGATACGTGGGTTGGGATATAATCTATGTGTCCGACTTCGTCCAAGTGTGTTCGTTCAGCGCGAAACTTCTTAAGCACGTTTGAAGAGCAGCATCGGGCGGCAGCAGCAGCGGGAATTTTAGTCAGTAATTGCAAGTTGCGTTGAGGAGGAAATGTTTCCTGTTCTCCTCAAGCATTGTCGGTAGATTGTCCCTCCGAAGGGAAATATCAGACCTTTAAGCGATCCGAAGGCGTATCGTTCGATTAGGCTCCTCTTCATTCTCAGTAAAATATTAGAACGCGTCATGCTAAATTGCGCCCCGCAGATCACTAAAGGCCTCTCCGAATGCCAGCATAGATTCCCACCAGGTAAATCAACAGTGACAGCGCTTAAAACAATTCTGAGCACGGTAAATTTAAGTCCGTGTACGTATGTTAAGATGATTCTTTTGGGCATCTCAGGACCATTGACAATGCCTGGTGGTCAATAATGTTCCTCAAGGCGAAAAGCGAAAGATGTCCTCTCATTGTTAGGGTTCCGTACCCAAAGGGTAAAACGGAACCCTATCACTGAGACTTCGCTGTTATTGATATTGATAACGGCAACAGGTAGACGCTTGAAATATCCACAGAATATTTAATTATATATTCACTTTAAAAATAAATAATTAAATTAAAATAAAACAAATATTTAAGGGGGGCTCCCATACAACAAACGTGATTTTTTTGCCGTTTTTATAGATAATGGTTCGGAACCCTTCGTGGGCGAGTCCGACTCGCACTTGGCCGATTTTTTTCCTCCTAATATGATGGCTTACGCAGACGACGTGACTCTTGATCGAGGCTAATTTCAACGTGGGCCGCTAGCGCTGTCTCGGACTTAGTCTTCGACGGGGCGTCCATAATAGACTGAAATTCTCCGGCACAAAGTCGCAAACGTCATGGTTTGAAGGAGAAATTACAGAGATTTGCAGTCTTTAAACTCGGCCAGACCTCGATCAGGAACGTCGCGTCGGCAAGCATTCTCGGAATGGAGCTGAATTCGGGACGATAATTCAGCACACACGCTTCAGTGATTGGTGAACAAGTGATAGCGGGTTTAGCTAAGGTGGCAGATATCTGCCTCATCTTGGGGTGTCAGATAGATAAACAATAATAATAATAAATCTTTATTCAGTAACTTAAACTATTAAATTTGTCGTGGCCGGAGTCTCCATGTAAGCAGAATTATGCTTGTGATTGGAGGCACCGCTCTTCCTTAAAGTTATAGTTACATTGTGTATAACAAGTCATAAGTTACGCTATAAAGGACGTGGAGTATGAGTGTAGTTGTGTGGAGTGATTGTGTTTGAGAGTGTAGTGCTTGAGAGTGTTATTTTTGTGTGTCTTATATGTGAGTTGAGAATGATAGTGTTGTGCCTGTAAAGTATGTGTATTTTTATTAATATAGAATCATACGTGTGTGCGTCAACCCTGCGACCATGTCTTGGGATCAGAAGCAGTTGCAGTGAGAAATAATCAGCTTTTTTTTTTCATGAATTATCTATCTCTAAAGACGCTAGTCAAGAGGGATTCAATTTTATCATAGTTTTACGAAAGCAACCATAAGGTCAAGGTCTTCTTGCACTCATAATAGGTTAAGTTGTAAATATTTAACATTTTGTTTATAAGATTATATAATCTCGATGGTCTGCTAGCATACTGTCTTTGTGCGAATGTTGATTTTACAGCTATTTTTGGAGCCACTGCATAGTTCCTTCTGCTGGTAAAATTTTTCTTAGAAAAGGTAATAGATTTGTGTTTTTTTAGAACAATGTGAAGCACATAAAGTTTCCTGACAGTAAAGAGATTTGATTAAGGTTTCTGTTGAATACCTAAAGTGTTTAAAGAACATGAGTTTCAGAAGTGACCGCTGAGCTCTTTCCAAATCCAAAAATTTAATTTTTGTAGCCCCTCCCCAAATCGATAGACAGTATACGATGACCGATTGCGCCAGAGAAATGAATGTCTGTACTATTTGAGTCTTTTAGCAACGTAACGTAAATTTTTGAATGTCCATATGAGTTTACGTACTCTGTTCATAACAAGCTCCAATTGTTTATGCCATGATAGCCGTTGGTCAACCATTACGCCCAAGTGTTTAGTATATTGGACCTTGTTAATTGCAACACATGAACAATAATTTTGATCTTGATCGGAGCACTATGAATTTCGACCCGGAAGTCCTCCGAAGGCTGTGCTCTTACATCTTTTGAAAAACTTATATAATTTGTTTTTGACAGGTTCAGGGTTAAAAGGTGGCAGTCCAACCAGTCCGCAATTCTCGCTAGGCCTGTTTCAGCGGTTGTACGTCCGATATTCCAGTTCTTACCTCTAAAAATAATTGCTGTGTCATCCGCGTAGGAGATGATTTATCCACCATTAATTTTCATGTTACAGACTGTTGATATAAATGAGGAATAATGTCGGGCCTAAAACACTTCCCTGTGGCACACCGTATGTAATAGGTTCTTCAAGACTGACATAGCCACCTATTTTAACCTGTTGAGTACGCTCATGTAAGTAATCTGTGAAAAGATCAAGAGCCTTTAACACCAATACTCTCAAGTCGCTTAAGAAGAACAGGTATCGAGACAGTGTCGAATGCCTTTTTGAGATCTAGGAAAATAGCAAGGCATTTGTCTTCTCTGTCCATACTATCTGTTATAACAGAGGCAACCGCCAAGACTGCATCCTCGGTGGACAAGTTCCGTCTGAATCCAAACTGCGATGGAGAAAGAATATCCATTTTATTCAGGTAGTTCGTAAGGCGCTGGTTAATTAGTTTTTCTAAAATTTTGGATATAGACGAGAGAACAGATATTGGCCTATAATTGGATGGCTCCTTTTTATCCTTATAAACAGGCGTTATGAGCGCATGCTTAAATGCCGCTGGGAAGACTCCCTGTTCGAAGCACAGATTTGCCAAGTGGGTGATCACAGGAACAACCAATCCATGTGCAATTTTGAGAAAACTAGTAGAGCTTTGAGAATCCTCTATAGGGGAACTTATGTGGCTCCGCTGACTTACGCAGCCTTAATATAGTGCTATAGAATGAGTCTGTACTATATCGCAGCGCTGCACTGAGAGGCCAGCAGCAGGCACTTTTTTTTAACGGGACAGGCCCACCACTATGTCTCCTGTGTAGCCAGAATTAACAGCGGCGACCCACAAACAGGCAACTCGTTTTTTTTTTATATTTAATAACTATGTTACGAGG
The DNA here is from genome assembly GCA_947507595.1 of Pyralis farinalis. Taxonomy (NCBI): domain Eukaryota; kingdom Metazoa; phylum Arthropoda; class Insecta; order Lepidoptera; family Pyralidae; genus Pyralis; species Pyralis farinalis. Next base: position 32,920,224 of record OX382273.1, on the reverse strand, counting down.
TGGACCCTCTGTTCTTGTCTTGTCATTTTGTGGCGTGTGTGATAAGAATTTGTATCTAGTGTTATTTGCCAAGCGATGACCCCAATTTCTGTACGTCTATATACACACACATACACACAGCTCACCTGATATGAGCCGGTTACTGGAGCATATGAACGATTGTCATACGAGCGGAATCGCTCTCGGGGTGCAACCTTTGCTCCCAGAAGCTTACCCTTGGCTTAGCTCTCTCACAGGGACGAAACAACCGTCTAGGGAGATGTTATTTGCTGTAGTTCTCTGTATTATGCAGATACTTTCGCAGCCGATTTGTTTATTTTATACATCATCGGAAGGTATATAAGCATACGGCCCACCTGATGTAAAGCGGTTACTCCTTAGGAACTTACTGGTAACCTCACTCACGCAGGAACACAACAACCACATGAACAACAAGGAAATAACAACTCTAGGGAGCTGTTATTTGGCTGCGGTTTTCTGTAAGTAGTAGTCTGCAGGTACTTCCCCGGACGGGCTGCTTTGATGCGCCCTGCCTCTCATAAAACATCCAGGCCAAGATACATGTTCTTGCACACAAATGTTTGTCTTGTGTGAGAATCGAACCCACGAGCGTTGGAGTCAAAGTCGCGTCATTCACAACTACGCCACCAAGCTCGTCAAAATTGCGTTTTGAAAAGTGCTGTGTCCTGTCTCATTCACTCCTGAAGCATCTTATCAACCACGCATGTGTACACTAGACAACGGGTCAAGCTATACAAAACCATGCAAATTTCACTTTTACTGCTACGACATACGATGAATGCATGTAGGTATAGCTTAATTTGCCGTTGTCTGTACGAGTAGTATTTATTAACAACGGCAATGTACATATATTTAAAGCAAATACATTTTCTTTCTTTCTAAATTTGACCCAAACCTAGGTCAGACCTTTAGGTCAAATGCGTCGATTACCGCACAAGACAAAAATTTATGTGCATGTCTGTTTATATTGGTCTGAAATTTTATATTTTATTTGATGAGCCAAGTACTTGCTGGGTGCTACTCCGCAGAGTGAGTCTCAAAGTAAACTCTCGGATTCCAAATAATCGAAGATTAATTCAAAAATAATGATATACACTTAGAATTTGTTCACAAGTGTATTTCTTCCTATGATACAGCGCGCCGACTGCGGGCTTTCGCGCCAATACGTTTTCGTTAAGTGAAGGATGTATACATAAATATACCTAGTCCGGCCATAAGTTCTGTTACAAATTAATATGCATTTATTATTTTATGAAGTAATGTAATCTTAATAAAACTTATATGTACATATTTATGGAAGTCTCAGCAAAAAATAAAAAAATGCTTTTATTTTCGAAGACATAATACAGAAGACATATTAAAGGCCTGTATCAAATCCACCTTTGGCTTTGATACAGGCCTTTAATCTGTGTAGCCACGATTCTATGGATTTACGCACTATTCCCATGGGAAATTTAGCCACTGCTTGCTCTAGAGATTTCTTAAGAGACACAAAGTCGGCGTGTCGTTTCGAGTAGGTCATGTCTTCTAAAACTGATCATAATTTGTAGTCTAAGGGGTTCAGATCTGGGCTAGACGAGGGCCAGTATTAACATCTTATAAAGTCCGCAACGTTGGTTTCGAGCCAGGCTTGGGTAGTTCGTGTCTAGTGACCGGCACTTATCGTTAAAATATCCTCACATTGGTGAGTAGGCTTATTGGTAAAAATATCCTCACATTGGTGAGTAGGCTACTTTAGACGCTAAACGCTAGTGAGGGGCCTTCACGTGACATTAAGAAATTTGTTATTATGTAATAGTGTAATAATATAGTACTTGCATATATATAAATAAAATAATAATATATGCTGATAAGTGTTTAGTTCAAGTTACGGTTCGTACAATAGTTATGTGGGAGCACTAGCGCTCAACGAACGTTACATTATATACCTACTAAAGCCGAAGAAGCTGACCTTTGGGAGACCATGCATCAGTGACTCCTGCGTTGTATACGAGGCAATAGGTTTCCTATTGTTGTTGTTAAAAACTTTTGTCTGGAGTGCATTACAGAATTTACAGAAGAGGTTCGTCGTCTTTTTACATATAAGAAACCTGTACTTGTACTTAATCCTTTATATCTAGATTTGAACCCGTCACAGACGGAGCTATAATACCTATATCATAAGATATCATGCCGTCTTACTCTGTATGTATGGAACATGCTGAAATAGGAGAAATACGGATTCATCTTGTTTCATATATTTTCAACGAGACAGCATGTTATCGTACCATATAATAAAGCTACGTATATGGTGGGCTTTACGCTTACATTCTTAAGAATATATAAAAAGTGTGTTTTACCATGCGTTTTTTATGAGACCGCTGGTGAACAGTTTAGTAATGCTACTTTGACACCAAAGGCTCGTGGGTTCGATTCCCACACAGGATAAACGTTTGTGTGCATGAACATGACTGTTTGTCTTAGTCTGGGTATTTTAACGAGAGTTAGGGCGGATCAAAGCCCGACGTGGGAACTACCTCACGTCACAGAAAATCGTAAACAAATATCAACTTTCTGGATGATCTTGCGAATGAGAGAGGTTAATCTAAGGAGTTGCTGTGTTTGCGCGAGCGATCCTTGATGTATTGCAAGTGCTCACAGGTTAGTATAACTTGCTAACTGCTTTACATCAAGTGATCATACAAGCATACCGCTTTTATGCCTTCCGTTGTTATAAAAAATACATTTTCATGTGGTAATAATTTATTTAAGGTTACTTTATTTTATTTAAATTTTATATTATTATGAAGAGGTTGACGTGTGTGGAGGACATAGATAACAGAAACAACGGGAGATGTGACGAGGGGGCGTGGTTGGTGTCGCCGCAATATGCTCAAAACGAGAACATTGCCAAGAACAGTTAGTTAGTTGCAATCAAGTTCGATTGAGATACGTTGCTCCTTGTTTTAGCAAAATGCCAAGTTGTGCTGTTACCTTTTTGCAAAAATAGAAGTACAGTGGTTAACTTTAAATCAAATGGAATCACTTATCACCTATAAGTACAAATAATATTACGTTTTATAAGCATAAATACAGAATTAATTTCAAAAATTCTCTGACGCCATTTCTACCAGGACCTTACCACGATACAAATTATAAATATCAAATATCTTATTCTTAAATCATACATTGCTTTTCTACCATTACGCAGTCGCCACCACTTGTTTACCAATACGCAATGTAAAGCGAGTGATATCATTCGTTCACAGTGTGTGCAGTTTCGAGATACGGCCGCTTTATAAATGTAGTAGTGCGTGCTTACTTGGGTGTTGTTTAAATAAACGTCCAATGACAGCGTCTTAACAAATGTGTGTCGTTGTACTTGTGTGCGTAGAATGACATCTTTTATTTATTTAAGTGTGTGAGTGTTTTATGGTATGTGTGAAACTAGGCGACAACCATCCCGGTGTAAATTCGCTTAGTATGTCACATCTCCCGTTGTTTCTGTTATCTATGGTGGAGGAGGTGACAAATGTATGTTTGGATCTGGCGTTCCATAGTCTCTGCCTACCCGAACGGGAGACAGGCGTGATGATATGTATGTATGTTGTTATATATTAGGCAAAAAATTTTCATATTTCCGGATTAAAAGACTAAACCTACGGAAAATACCGATGACTATTCGTACAAATATAACAAACAACAATGGCAAAACAAAAACAAGTGTGAGTCAGAGCAAGCATTTTTCATTGTATCACATTAAAAATATTATAGAGGATAACGGGACAGGCCCACCACTGTGTCTCCTGTGTAGCCAGAATTAACAGCGGCGACCACCAAAAAGACAGTGAACAGTGTAGTTCTTTGCTGTCCCGGGTGTTAAACTACAGCAGCCTTGGATCTCACAACGAATTTAATCAGAAGAAATTTGTTTGAAGTTTTGGAATTGACTTCCCCTCTTTAGTATTCCAAATGTGAGTTCTGCCAATACAGACGTTCTCATTGGGAATAATAAATTAGAATTTGTTAATAAGGGGCCATCCATAAATTACGTCACACAAATTTCGTGATTTTTTGACCCCTCCCCCGTCCTTGTCACAGCTGGTCACATTTGTGAGACTCCCCCCCTCCCTAGTGTGACGTCACATATTTTGCAATTTTATATTTAGAAATTATTGAATTCAAACAGCAGTTCCGAAATTAGTTTTATATCCATTATTTATACCAACTTATTTTTTAATAAACATGAACATCAAGTCAACATCAAGAAATTAACAAAACAAAAAACGATTACTTTATTAAATAAGGAAAACCTAATCATCTTGAGTCCATGGACTTTGACCCCACTCCATGGCATAGCAATCATTTCGTTTTCGTTTGGATTGTTGATATCGGGAACATTCGTTGTGTCAACATCTATTTCATCCAACCATACAGCATCACCGTCATCACCCAAACAAAGAATTTCTTTGGCACGTCTAGCAGCAATTCTTTGAGGATGTATCTTCGCGATGGACAAAACTTCTTGTTGACTCTTATGTGATTGCTTGTGTTGATTAGTGGCCTTGTATGATACAAAATATAGACCACAGATGCCACATGATCGTTTAAATAAGTATGCCTCGACACTGGGGCCATAGCTACCATATGGAACTTGCTTCAAATGTGAGGAAGCTTGGCGATCCAAAGCTAGCTGAAGTAACAGTGGAGCGAACTTACCTTCAGCGTCATCTTTTTCTACGGTTAGATACCCGCTTGACGTCTGACTGACGGTGGTAAAAACCCCTCTCAAAATAAAAATTCTAAAATTACTCTCATGAACAAACAGACTGACGTAAACCATTCCCCACTATTAAATATCTTTCCGCTCACACCATCCACCCCCGCCCTCAATTCAATATAAGGGACGGCACTGCGATGGATTTGTCACTTGTAGCATGATATTCTTACGATTAACGTCTACAACGCCTGATGATGCCTCGTGGAGAGGCGAAACACATGTCGCAGGCCAGTCGTGGCAGCGACGGTGGTGGGGGCATGCGGATTCTGTTCCAGATGGCGGACGACCGCAGCAGCCGAGGCAGAGACTACCAGAGCAGCCATGGCAGCGTCGGCATGTAGCACGTACTAACAGTAGTGGGTGGGTGCCGGCCGGCGCTAGGCCGCATGAACTAATTGGTGGCGGAAGCACACAAAGCAGGTTAGAACAAATTGCATGTAAAACCCCTCTCGTAATAGTCGTCAAAGGCTAGATAGTCGTACATCAATACAACATGCGACAACCTCGCATTTCACTATTTGTAAAAAATATTGCGATTCACGCACATGATTTCCGTACCAAGTGGCATCATTTTTCAATTCCTTAGCCTGTTCAATATTCAGTCTAGTATCTGTTGACACAATATATTCGGCAACCACAGGAAAACCATCAATGACCAATTGGCTCCAAATATTAGCCAGCACAATGCCTGCACTCTCAAAGTTTCGTTTTTCTAATTCCAAATCCTTTGTTCGATTACTGGAATCAAGATGTGAACCGAAACTGTCAATCAATACAACACCAGTATACACCAGGTACCGGTAGCCCACGGTACCTGGGCGCCTCTCTCTCCGACAGGCCCTTAAGGCACGAACCCGCGTGTTCGATTTGTTTCTCCAGCGACGTCCTGAGCCGAGGTCCGACCCCTCTCGGGGGCCCTTAGGCTGTCGCTTAACTTTGTTTTTAGGCTGTGGCGCCTCACGCCCGCCCTCTAGTCCGGTGACGTAGTGACAGCCCACTCGGGGCTAACTACATAGTCAGGTCAAAAAATAAAAATAAAAAAAAAAAAAAAACACCAGTAAGTTCGCGAAGTTCGCCATTCGTCGTTCCACTCTGTTGAAAGCACTTCTTCCTGGAGCATTTGTTGCAATGTAAATAGCATCCAAGTCAAAATCTTTAAAATGGCGTATAGCTGAAATTATAACTCGCTCGTATCGTGGATTTTCGTCGGGACCACCATCGCAAGTAATAACAAATACGGGTTTTACAAAACCTTCACGAGTTCTCATAAACTTTTCGAGAGCAGGCATTTCAGAAAGTCTATGAATGTCTGTAGTACTAGTCTCTGCATTAGAAGAACAATGCTTTCCACTACGAATTGCTACGTATGTAGGTCCAGAGTGTGTCACAGCTTCAGGTTTCCCTTCACCATCTTTCTTTATTACAATACCTGCATAAACAGAGGGAATTGGTTTATGTTTTTCCGCGATCGCCGCGTCCGCGATCACGAAATCATGATCCGGTAATTTTACACGATAATCGAGGTGCATTAATATTGGAGCTTGAGCGTTCGCTGCTGTAATGCCCAACGGCATGCGTGCTTTGTCATCCATTGATAAAAAGAAAACATGATCAGGACCCAAAATTTAAGCTAAAGATTCCAGGTTTCTTATCGTAGCTGTACAGAATGTGCCATCTTTATGTTTCGAATGTAACGTAGAATCTGGATTGTATAGTTTAACAGGAACAGTTACGACGTGTCTTTTTCCTTTCTCTGTATTGGCTCGTCTGGGAAGAAGTCTCAAGTATAACTCTGATCAATTGATAGTATATCCTTGTTTACAAAGTTTGCCTTGTAAATCGTCCAATGTTTTGCAGCACCTTATAGTTTCAGTGCGACGTCGGTCATCAGCTGCACCACCGAAAATTGCAATCTCCTTTATAACTTTAAGTATACCGGACTGGTTTTCTTCTACTCTAGGCCAACCAACAGAGTCGCGAATTTTTAGAACTGCTGCAAAGTCGGTATTACTTTTACAAAGCTCTAAAAAATTTTGTTTTTTCGAGTCACGACTGTGTGTTTGGCGGCATTTATCAAAGGGCGCTAGGTCGTCGGTGCGTTCCGCATTTTACTATGGTGCCGCGTAGTAGAGCGAGTGGCCGACAAAACAATTTGAATCTTATGATTATACGAATAGAGTTGCAAATGTTTTGAGTATTTCGTTAATAGTGCAAAGTTCGTGTTTTAACACGTAGATTTGGAAATGTGACGTCACGAAATTTAGGACCCCTCCCACCCCCCTGTCACACAATGTCACACTTCGTCGACCCCCTCCCTCCCCCTTAACGTGTGACGTAATTTATGGATGGTCCCTAACACTGTTTCTTGGAATAACAGTAGACTCCAAATTACAATGGGGCCTCCACATAAATAAACTTGCCGGTAAGCTCAGCTCTGCTGCACATGCAGTTAGGAGAATCAGACAATTGACGGATGTGGCTACTGCACGCTTAGTTTTTTCTTTTGTTAAAATAAGGTACTTGCGTGTTTCCGGGGCAAGTTCGATACCCAACCATTTTCTACCGTAGGCAACAGGACGACACCGCACAATTTTTACATCTTTCAAGTACTCTGCCAATGTAATGTTAATTTCGTCTTTTATATTTTGATTATATAACGCTGACAAAAACTTTGTGTCGTCCATTTTATTAGGTTGTGTCGTCCATTTTATTATGTTGTGGGGAACGGCGGCTGATATTGAGACAATTTTTATCTTACAAAAAAGAGCCATTCGCTCTGTTTATAACATGGGCTCCAGAGAATCCCTCAGAGAACTGTTCAAAGAAATAAATATCCTCACTGTTACTTCTCAATATATTTATGAACACATAATGTACGCCCGTAAAAAATTAAAGTCGTTTTCAAACTTTAGTGAAAACTTAAAAGTAGAAATAAGTTGTGTGTGCAGGTACATCGGCTTGCTAGGACTGGTAGATCTATTCTTGTAAATTGTATTCGATTTTATAATAAATTGCCTGAAACAGTTCTGTCCTTTCCTGATAATATATTCAAAAAACACATTAAAAATACTCTCTGTACAAGGGCTTATTATAGAATTGATGAATATGTAACTGACAAAGATGTCTGGAAATAATTCACCACAGTCTCTCTGTCCTTAATAATCTTTAATTTTACTACTTGATATTATTATTGTACCAATATGCTAATGTAATTTATTTTTGTAATATATAATTGTCAATTTTATATGTTATAGTCCGCAACGAGCTTACTTAACTCTGATGTTGCAATTTTGTCGTTGTGAAGATTTAATTTAGTATTCACGACGTTATCCATATGTGGTATTTTTAATATATTGTACTCCAACCTAGCGGCGTAAGATGGACAAGATTTTGACCCGGTCTTGTGGTAAGACGCCTTCTTTAGCCGCCTATATGGTGCGCATGTCGATTTGAAGTCTTTTTCAGACTTCTTAGTACATTCCCGCGAGTCATGAGATTCAGCACAGTGAGTACAAGTTGGTTTGGTCTCTGTGCAATTTTATTTTACTAACATCTCCGTATTGTTGACATTTTAAACAATGTACTACTTCAATGCCATCCACGAATTTACATGTAGCAAAGTCGATAACATTTTTTTCTTTTGTTAAAATAAGGTACTTGCGTGTTTCCGGGGAAAGTTCGATACCCAACCATTTTCTACCGTAGGCAACAGGACGACACCGCACAATTTTTACATCTTTCAAGTACTCTGCCAATGTAATGTTCATTTCGTCTTTTGTATTTTGATTATATAACGCTGACAAAAACTTTGTGTCGTCCATTTTATTAGGAATGTCTTTTAACACAATACGTGGCCGGCGTCCTTTGGGCTTTTCGAGTTTAAGTCCAGCCGATTTAATGCCTTCTAGCAATTGTAGCTTTGGCAGTTTTCTTAACGGCTACAATTTGAAAACCATCATCGGTTTGATGGCTTTCCTCTTTGAGAGCCTCTTTTGTAGCTTCGAACGTTTTGAATCGTGTCTCTGTGGGATATGCTACAATGTATATCTCACAGAGACACGATCCGCGGTTGTTGTTCGCGAGTTTGAACGGGTTTAAATTGCTTGGGCAGATGAAGTTTCGGGTCACGGGTGCTACAGGGTAATTTTTTGCTTCTAATTCTTACCTCTTCTCCGCATTCAATAGTAATAGAAATAGTAAGCCTTTCTCCTTTACTATTGTGCAGTTCAGATGGTGTTTCTGCTAATATCACCGCATCATCTGTATAAAGCAGACAGTTCACCACAAGGTCAAACATGCGCAATCCCACATTCGTTGACCTTATTCTCTGCAGACAACTATCGCGATACAGAAGAAACAGCCTAGCAGACAGCATGCAACCCTGTTTGACACCAATTTTGACATCAAACCAGGGTAACATGTTGCCGTCTATCCACACACATGCTGAGCAAATCTTGTAGGTGGGCTGCGCAGCACGCAGCAGTGCACTGTCAATCCCATATCTCAGCAATAAGCACACAGTTCCTTTCGCACAACCCTATCAAATGCTTACCTCAAGATCTACATAACCTTCCGATCTATGGCCACGTCCTTTTCACGATATTGCGGAGCGAGAAAACTTGTCCCGTACATCCCCTTCCATTTCAGAATCCTCCCTGTGCCTCACACAGCATTTCACCGGATATCACCCTCATTTTCCTTTCTAAAAGTATATTTGCTGCTAAGCTGATCAAACTGACGGCCTTATAGCTGGCGCAGTGCATGCGTGACTCCTTGCCTTTATATCCTTGTATATAGCACGATGACTGCACGTCTCCAGTCCGTTAGGACCCTTTCAGTTCTCCAGCATAGATTGCTTAAGTACCAGAAGGCATCCAGGACGTAAGTTCCACTATCTTGACCATCTTAGCTGTGATCGTATCAATTCCCGCTGTTTTGCCATTTATCATGCTTCGTATCGACCATTCGGTTTCATCCATAGTTATACCTTCGTCGGACGCCAATGTGAAGTGAGCATCAGACTCACTCTTATTGCCAGCGTCCGAAGCATATTCATACATTTCTTCAAAATATTCACTCTAGCGTTCTAAAACTTCCTAAGTGTTAGTAAGAATGTCGTCCGCTTTATATTTTTATTTTGTCCATTCTGGATGCCGATGAATCATTCCGAGACAATCATTCCTTACCTCTCTCTAAAAGAGTTTGGTATTTGCCTCGAAGTTTTTCGCCAACCTCTCTTCCTCATTCATAATTTGTCCTTAACGCTTCTCTTTCATTAAAGCTTTGGTTTTATTCTTGCGTAGACGGTACATCTCTTTCTTCTCTCTCATACTTTCATTTAAGGGCTAAGATGATATATAATCCAGCCACTTTCTTGCTAAGGAGGATTCAACCTCCGCATCCTACCAAGCAGTTTTAACGGGATCTTACTCACATATCGTAATATTTAATATTGATGGAGGATCAATCAAAATTAAAACATAAATAAAACAAATACATAAAGAAACGTTCATAAGGAATATTTTTTAAATATCTTTTTACGTAACCATTTATCAAATTTATACATACATACATTCCATCATCATCATTGAGAGCTCAATGGCGTCGTTGCGCGTTGCGCGCAGCCTGTCTATGGATGGGTTTATCTATTTCGAGATTCTACGTGCTTAGGAGGGCACGTAAAGCCGTCGGTCCCGGCTGTCGAAAGATGACTCGGGCGGCTTGAAAACGCTGGCCTCCGCCAATCCGCATTTGAGCAGCGTGATGGAGTACGCTCTAAACCCCTTCGGTTGAAAGGAGGCCCGTATTCCTGCAATGGGATGAGTAAGGGTTGATGTGGTAGATACATATCATCACGCCTTTCTCCCATTGAGGTAGGCAAAGACTATGGAACGCCAGGTGCACCGATCCAAACATACTTCTCTCGCTTCTTCCACACTCATCAACTTCTTCATGCATGCTCGGGTACTTTTGGTTTGGCCCTTTTACAACACATAACCAAAAAACTAATCACACAAGACTTACGAAACAAGTACATCGAGCAAGAGAATGTAGATATCGGCAAGGGCCGCATAAATCTATATGTGTATGTACAAAATTTTTATTAGGACAAATTCGTAAAGAAGTTTTAGTAAATATATATTAAAGGAAATATACGTAATAATATAAAATAAACATAGCCTGATTTTAGTTAAAGGATAAGTAAACATATTTTTTTATACAAAATCCCTCCATTTTATTACCCCGAATTCTATGCAGGTGGCTCAGGATTGAGTGAGTATTCTAGAGGAGAGGCCTATATCCAGCCGTGGACGAATATGGGTCAAAATGATGATGATTGTATTTATCACTAGCTCGGCGGTGATGAAATACATCGTGAGCAAACTCGCACGTCTAAGCAATTATATTTTGAAAGATGTGTAAGCAAACTAAGCAAACAATGGTATTCCAAATTCTATATTGTACCTACAGGTTTCGACTATGAAACGTAAGAAATCTAGGAAGATAGAACGTAATTTGAATAAAGCGTGCTTAATATAAACAGGAGGGAAACTAGAAGCAATACATTCATACAGAATCATTAATTGCATTTCAATGACAGATTAATAATGATAAGGGAATGAATAATCTATCATTCAATGATTTAACATTGATTTTTTTAATAGACGAAATCATCAATAACCTTCTAGAGGCCGTAGAACGAGAGACGAGATAAAAATTATAAACACCCGGCCTTTACTGAACTTCGTTACAAATTAAGGCAGGAAGTATCCCCGTCCTTGTCCCTCACAGCCAGAAACTGCGGCGTAATCGTCGCTAAGTGTGTTACATGTAGATTCTGGTACGGGAATCATGCCTGACATGAATTCGTCACATTTTGGCAGGTCAAGTAATATGTTCTAGTACTTGGGATTACGGTTAGACAAAGGTTTTAATTACATTGAACATAAAGCAGGTTGGAGAAAAAGCCAAAAATAACTTTTATGCGTTAACTCGAATTTCCACCTCGACGTGGGGCTTAACTTTTAAAACGTTAAAAATTATTGACACAGCCACATATTTAGGATGAATTACGTACGGTTCACCTGTATGGGTTTATAGGGCTACAATAGGTGCTGCGCGTCCTAAGTTGCTGCAAAGTCAGCGTCTCACTTCTAAATCTTATAGAACTGTGAGCACCGAGGCACTACCAGTGTTGGCAGGCGTATTACCAGTTGATTTAGAAATTCGACGCCGGGCTTCAATGTACTACACCTCTAAAAACATACACCCTGACTTTCTAAAACGCCGCGATATTGACAAAATACTTAGATTGTTCAAACCAATTGACGAGGTATTTGAAACTTTACTGTCGGAATGGCAAGAAAGATGGGAAACTTCTACTAAAGGACGCTACTTATATCTGTTCTTTCAATCAGTGCGAGACAGATTAAGTAAAGAGTGGTTAGAAGTGGATCATCCTGTTGCGCAATTTTTAACAGGGCATGGAAACTTTAGGGCGAAGCTCTTTTCGTTTAGACTTGTGTCATCGCCTTTATGTGAGTGTTCTACGACAAATCATGAATTCGAGCAAACAGCACATCATGTTCTCTGGGAGTGCGATCTCTGGCATCTGGAGCGGGAAGATATGTTAAATTCATTGTCACATCCGGGGTAGTATACTATTCTGATTTGGTGTCAACAAGAGAGAATTACCAGGCGTTTAGGCGGTTCTGCAATCTATATTATTGGAATCGATGTGTTAGGTAACAACCCACAGTTTAGGTTCCAATAGTGTTAGATATTTGATAAACCATGGTGCACGTGGTGCAGTTGAGCTTCACTTGACTAGCCATCTCTTTGAGGTTTTAAATGCCTTCTTTGTCATATTGCTGTCTCTCACTTTGCCAAGAGGGGAAGTCAATTCCAAAACTTCCTACTCCTACAAATTTCTTCTGATTAACCTCGTTGTGAGTTCCAAGGCAGCTGTAGTTTAACCCCCGGGACAGCAATGGACTTCACTGTTCATTGTCTTTTTTGTGGTCGCCGCTGTTAATTCTGGCTACACAGGAGACACAGTGGTGGGCCTGTCCCGTAAAAAAGGTCAAGTAATATTTACATAGTCGATAATGAGTTAAATTTGAATAGAAACAACAAGTCCTATGATCTATGACTGTCTAAATTAGATACATGACATGCCTATGGCTAAACAAAACCGACCTATATTTTAATTACAATCTGCTGAATATAAGGAATATTATATTTTTTATCGTTTATCAATTATAATAAGAATTATATCTACATTGAAGTTTTGTAGGCACAAATTGTCCTAAAGTATGTTCAGGCAGCCGAGATAAAAAAGGCAAACAAACATCAGGGATGCTCAACATTTTTTATTGAGTATGCTAATATTTGTCTTGTTCTTCTTAGCGTTACCACCAATAGGCTATATATATTATTTTATTTAGTATTCACCTTAGCCGAATTAAAGTCAAAAAAATTAAATTCGATTAGTACAAAAATTGCCTACCAAAATACATAAACAACACTTCAAAGTTGGGATTGTTCTTATTATAAATTGATAAACATAAAAAATACAACATTTTCATCATCATCTCCGCCCGTACTCGTCCAGTGTTGAACACAGGTCTCCGCTCTAGAGTGAGATTCGTCCCGATCCTGTCCCACCTGCATCCAACTGCCACTTCAGCTTGCTTATCCTGTGGGCTATGTCGGTTACCTTAGTTCTACTGCGGATATCCTCATTTCTGATTCTATCACGCAGTGAAACTCGGAGCATAGCTCTTTCCATAGCACGCTGAGCGACCTTGAGCGCATACGGCCCGCAGTGATTTTCTTGTTTTGCCACGTCTCAGTTCCATATGCCATCACTGGTAATAGGTACACACTGATCGAAGACCTTGCTCTTCAGGCGTTGAGGTATTTTGGACGAGAAGATGTGTAGAAGTTTCCCGAACGCTGCCCAGTTGAGTTGGATCCATCTGTTGACCTCTCTAGACTTACCTTAGACTAGACATTTTTTAAATTAGGTCACTCATCCACAACTCACCTACGTGTACGTATAATTTCATACTTTGTGACATATCTACATCGCGGCACGTTGGTGTGCCGCGGCACTCACTGCGACACACTGACTTAAAGGATTCCCAAAAATTCTAACGGAGTACCGACATACGCACAGACGAAGTCGCGGTCTATAACAAAACATTTAGTTATTTATTCATTCTTATACATCCTTAGCAGTGATAAGGAATAGGCCTATTGACCACCTCCCCCGGTTCGAGTCCTGACGGGGGCATGCACCACTAAATTCGTGTTTTCGTATTTACCATACATATTTATTACTTTATTAAGGAAAACATCGTGAGGAATTACACGTCCAAGAGAATATATTTCGAAAGACGTGTGACCTAACCTAAGAAAGATCTGGTTTCCCCTCTGGGTTGTGGAGGTCTGACAGCTATGTGAAATGTCTTCGCCAAATCCTTAGGCTTATGTAGCGGACCCCGCCTAATGGTTGAGGAAACGGAATAACGCTAAGAAGATCTTATACAATCCTTACATGTTTCCCCATTCCAATAATGTACTAAGAGATTTAAATATTATTTCTGTTAGGCAGGCAATACCAACAATGCAATTTTTGGTAAAAAAAAGTACCTAACAGACAGGGGGAATTACTTTTAAAGTTACAAACAATGAAATTGTAAATAGCATTCGTTGAAAAGTCATTTATTTAGCATAATACGTGTATGAGTCGACACTTTTATTACATGTTAAGTTTACGATTGACGACGATACGATACGACGAAAATCACCGATATTTAGATTTCACAATAAACACTTAACGACTTATACCTATGGACTTTGGAGTTCAGAATCTGCCGCGCGTCGCTTGTACTATGCCTTTGGCGGTTGGGTCTTCATGCGCCTGAAACAAAAGGAATTTCTGTAATAATTGCCCACTTCCAATATGAAAAAACAGTCAGATGTGATTTGGAGCTCGCGCCCTGAGAGTTCCGTACCAAAATAAGTAGTACAGTTAGCATGTTTTCAATTGCAAAGTTAAGTTTGTTCTGCCAAAGTTACCTTTGCAGTTGAAAACATGTTCTCGCATACACCGATCTAGGTCACAGTTGATGCTTCAGCGGCAAATGTAAGTGTGTAAGTTATTTTTTTCGAGCCTTTAGCGTTATTTGTGCTGCTTCTTGAAAAATTTTTGGTTCAACGGGAGGTACCCTATAGATTTTGATTTAGTTGATATAGAAGGTTGATATTTTACAGTTCCAAAGAACCGTGGACTTCGTTTTTGTTTCTATGACTTGATATTTCCGCGCGTTTTTAAGTTATAGGTGTTGACAGACAGACAAGTGTTCTTTAAAGAGTTTTTATTTACCTTCTGATATACGGAGTCCTAAAAGTCACAAAAATACGGGTTAAGTGGCCTCACGATTATTTTTTAATGACATATAAAAAAAAAATCCGGTTATGAATTAATACGAACTCATATGCCATCTTCTCTTTAGTTCATTCATTTTGACGTGAGACAAAGTGTAAACAAAGAAAACATAAGTTTTCAAACTTATGAATCGGTACACTGAGGCCAGGTATTTTCTACTTAAAATATATGCTTGTTAATCTCCTTTTTTCGTAGAACGCAATGGAATAGGCTTCAAACTCTTTTTCTTCGGCGACTTTAAGCTTAAAGGTCATAGCTCATTAGAGCCACCCGGCACCCGACCAGCACCGCCTCGCCTCGAGCGGTTAGTATTTTTATATGGACTTCTATGGATATGCGCTCATTACATCAATTCCGTATCATCACCGGATCGCCTCGCCCGCAAGCTGTCCACGCGCAGACGTCGGGTGGACCACTCGGCGACAACTCGCTGCTCGCATGCTTGCCTTGCGTTAACTGCGCATTGCCAACGCACGGGTCCCGAGTGGACCGCGCGCTGCCCGCGAATTATTCACGGGAGGACGATGCGTTGGTTAACAAATGCCTACGAGCGGTCCAATATTCGCCCTCTTTTTTTCTTTGAATTTCGTGCACCCAATAAGCTTTCTTTTTTTTGTTGCGGCTTTCATTTTCTTCTTCATCAAGCGCGACAGCTATGAGTGCTAATTCACGGTTTGTAAAATTTGACATTACGAAACACAGCTAGTGTCAATTGTTAACAGACTACTCGAAAATTCGTGGACCATGCGATGTCCACTCGTTGACCACGCGACGTTCACTCGTTGGCGAGGTTCACTGGTTGATCAGGCGACATTCACAAGTAACAATGCGTCGTCCATCCGTGAACTACCTGTCGATAACAAGTAGACGTCGAACGAGGGGGCGGCGGCGAGGCGGTGTGGTCGGGTGCCAGGTGGGTCTAATGAGCTATGACCTTTAAACCTTCTCGATCCACGTTCACTCATTTTTACCCAGAACAACGTTCTGATAACAAAAACTCAACAAGAACAGAATATGAAAACGTAACACTACAATAAAATTTTAACAAAAACTACAACTTTAGCGAACATTTTACGAAATAGTGACAATAAACGGCGACAGAAAAATCCACATTGCATTACACATTTTTAATTAAATTAGACACATATGTACCTCGTCAGGCATCGCAATGGTCGAGAGGGAGGCTGATATTAGGAATTCAGGTATTCTGCGACGGAGTAGCAGGGTTTAATCAATAAACGTTTTTTAAAGGAATCATAAAACATTCTATCATATCTGGACATTTTTATGCACTCGTATAGACATTGGGTAAGGGTTCGGAACTATTGAGTTTTAGTTTAGATGATATTTGTATTAAATGATTAGGCTTCCGTGATTGATAACGGCGCGGAATGTCACAAACAGTATGATACAAACTCGGATTTATCCTCACAAATTTACAAAGTGGTAGTATATATATATATATATATATATATATTTGGAAATGTCAATACATTAAGATTACCTTTTTTAGAGTTTGTTTACATTTTGTCTCGAGCCCAAGCGAAGACAATATACATGATCACCTTGTACCTAAAAAACATCAGCTTCTACAGCTCTCTAGCTTTTATGTAAAGAATAGTGATGCATGCAAGGGACGGTGATAGTCCAGTGGATAAAGAATAGGGTGTGTGCTTGTACTACTGAATTCGAGTTTTTGTATTTATGTACATATTTGTAATTATCACTTGCTCGGCGGTGAAGGATAAACATCGCGAGGATACCCGCACGGCCAAGAAACTATATCTCGAAAGACGAGCGACCTAAGAAACCTAAGAAAGGTCTAGTTTTCCCTTCACGTTGTGGAGGTCTGACGTTAGTCGGTCCATGTAAAAATCTGTATCTTTGCCAAATCCTAAGCGGACTCCGTCAATCCTAATGGATTAAGAAACGGTGTAACGCTAAATAACAGATCCCTGAAGAGTGGTTGAGTGAGATAAGAGTTGTTGTGAGAGGTGGCATAGCGAGTGATACTTAATGTATTGTAACCGTTCATGGGCTACAGTAATTGCTTTACATTTGGTGGGCTGCTAGCTTGTAGTAGCCTCCCGACGTTGTATATAAAAAATAAACATTATTGAGCACCTTCGAAATCAGTTTTGGTAATGATTTTATTTGTATATTAATTTTTATTTGATTTAGCTAATGACAAGAATATGGGGAAATGATCAGTGATAGTTGTATGTAAGTTACCAATCAGCGCCGTATGCTTGTATGTCTCGGACGGTGTATAAAAAAATCCAGAAGTTTTTCAAATAGGGCGTGAAAAGGTTTTTATAGGATAGGCAATGCAATTGTCCATATACCTATAATACAGAACTATACTTACTGATACGTTTGTTTTTATACAACGCCGGGAGGCATGAAAGTATACGTCCTATTTATTGTAAAACGGTTACCGTAGCCTATGTTGCCTCACTGTTACTTCTCAATATATTTATGAATACATAATGTATGCCCATAAAAATTTAAAGTCGTTTTCAAACTTCAGTGAAAAACGTAGAAGTAGAAATAAGTTGTGTACAAGTTATGTGTTGTGTACATCGACTTGCTAGGACTGGTAGATCTTTTCTTGTAAATTGTATTGGATTTTATAATAAGTTGCCTGAAACAGTCTTTTCCTGACAATGTATTCAAAAAGCACATTAAAAATACTCTCTGTAGAAGGGCTTATTATAGAATTGATGAATATGTAACTGACAAAGATGTCTGCAAATAATTCAGCACAGACTAACTGTCCTTAATAATAATTAATAATCTTTAATTTTACCATTTGATATCATTATTGTACCAATATGCTTATGTAAAAAATTTTTGTAATATCTAATTGACAATTTTAAAAGAGACCTACTCGTATATTGGCAAGTTTCTTTCGGCATTTCTTCTTCGCCAATGGTCATTTCCAAAATGTTAGTAGATAAAAAAAGTAAAATAAGAGAATTAAATAAGATTATATTTCAAAAAATGTAAGACACGTCTAAGTGCCCGCGAGGGCCCAATGGCAAATAAAGAACTTTTATCTTTATCTATGTATCAGTAGAAATCCAAAAAAAAAATGATAAATTGTACCAATTAAAGATTAATAAGATATTAATATGCGCACTTCCATATGTTAGCTGAACATATGTATAAATGAAGCACTGAAAATAAATACTAACATAATACAATATTAACAATCAAATTTCATCTGACATGACAATGACAATTTTGTATTTTTTTACACTAATAATTTTATTCGTGACTTCTATTTGACAAAGGATATATCATATCTTTCAAAGAAGTCTAGGAATAACATAGCCACTTTAAAACATTGTTAGGCTCTCCGTTGACTGCACCATTGAGATTTCATATGTTAACCAGTTGAGAATGCGCAAGCTTGCATTGCCAGAGGAACACCTGGCTCGTCAATTATATAACAATCCAATTTTTTTTTTAATTTGTCGGCCATTTTGACCATGTTCCTTAAGAGATAAGAACGGTGTTCCTGAACATTCCTATTATACTTTTTTATGCTGAATCCGAATCAAAATTCGAATATTCGAAAAAAGCGACAGACAAACGCACAGATTTCATATAGGAACGGTGTTCCTGAACACCAACCAACTCTTAGATTTTTAAATTTATTTAAATCATTTAATTTACATAATGTGTTCCTGGAGCCTACACGTGTAACAGCCACGTATGCGACTTGTCTAGAGGAAATATTTTGTAATTGTGAACATATTAATAAATCAGTAATTAGTGACGTGCCTTCAGATCATTTCGGTCAGGTGGTAGTATACCAATGTTCAAATAATGTAGATTTAAAAAGTGATCTGTTTTATAGACCACTGACCACTAATAAACTCATTAAAATACAACAATGTACTGGGGGAAAGGTTGCCATTATTGGATTACTCTGTAGACAATCCTGATTTGCTCTATACCAATTTGTTTCATGTTATCTCCAGTGAGTACCAAAACATATTCAAATATAAAAAGATTAATACCATAAATAAATTTAAGTTTAATGATTGGCCAATTACAGGCATATTGATAAGTAGAAATAAAATGTTTGAATTATATGGAGAAAAGACATATAGATTTGACCCAGACTTTGTTAAATATGTTAAAAAATATTTCAAAATATTTAAAAATGTTTGCAAAGTTGCAAAATCAATGTATATTAAAAACAAAATTAAGCAGTCATCAAAAAAATAAAGGCTGTATGGGATATTGTTAAAATAAGAAAAAATAGATTGCGTATGCCACATAGTACATCGGCTTGCTAAGAAGAGTAGATCTTTTGTTGTAAATTGTATTCGATTCTATAATAAATTACCTGAAACAGTTCTGTCCTTGCCTGATAATATGTACAAAATGCACATCAAAAATACTCTATCTAAGAAGTGTTATTACAGGATCGATGAATATCTGGCTGACAAAGATGTTTGGATATGATTCAGCACATGTGTTAATATATCTTTAACTGTACAACTGTCACCATTATTCACTGCCATAAATTTATTGTAAAATAAATTGACGATTTGAAATAAGACCTACATTGGCAAGTTTATTTTGGCATTTCTTGTTCGCCAATGGTCATTTTTGAAATGCTGGTAGTAAAAGAGAAATAATAACTATGAAAAATTAATAAGATACAATATTGAGAATGTAAGACGTGTCTAAGTGACCGTGAGGGTCTAAAGGCAAAGAATTTTTACATTATTAACATAACATTAATAACTTGTAATACATTAAGTATCACCACTACTGCTAACACAGCAACTCCTTAGCAGCTTGTCACTTTTGTCACCTACTTCCAATATTATCAGTTTATTGTTGGATTTAATTTATTATTTGTTTTCGAGAAAATAGGAGATAGCAAGCACATAATCGGTCATCGACACGTTGACATGTGACGAACTTGTAAAGAATTATATAGTCCAAGGACTTAACTTTTTCGCCAAACTTGCGATTAGTACACAACAGTTCTGATAACATGCAAGTATATTAATTATTTCAATTTACACTATATTGCAAGAGAGGTAAAGCGCTTCAAAGCAGCCCGTCTGGGGAAGTAAATAATTGTTCCCTGGTAGGTCATTGTGTTTCTGCGAGTGAATGATGCCACTTGTAAGCTCCTAAGGAGTTGCTGTGCACCAGAGGTCGCATCGCGCGAGCCATTAACGTATTAACGACAAGCGTTCATAGACCACGGTAACCGCTTTACATCAGACGAGGCGCAAGCTTGCCTCCCTTACGTTGTATAAAAAAATACAATTATTTAGTGTACATTTTAAAGAAATAACGAACGAACGAGCTTTCTATTATGACGTTTTTTTTTATAATGTCGAGAGGCATACAAGCATACGGCCCATCTGATGTAAAGCGGTTACCGTAGTCTATGAACGTATGCAATACATTAGCACTCGATCGATGCCACCTCTGCTGCTAACACAGCATATAAGAGCACCTTAGGAGATTGGAGTTCTATGTACTTGGGAAGGGTACCTAGACCCAATCAACCCAATTTAAATACCACCCGTAAAACAATAGTGAATTTTACAAGGTTTTCTTGAAGAACTTATTCACGTCTTCCAAAAAGTGCATAAACGTTTGAAAATATTTGAGTTTTCATTGCTGTATAATTTCACTAGCACTTGTGTTACAAAATACTATCGAAATTGTCACACAAAACTAATTTTATACTGAATTGTAAAAATTTCAAGTAAAACAACAATGTCACTTCAAAAACGCCGTACACGTCAAAAGCGCGGGAAGGAGCAGAGAGGTAGTCTTAGGTATGGTCACAAGAATTCTGAAATATAATTTCTTGGCCGTGTGGGTTTCCTCGCGATGTTTATCCTTCACCGCCGAGCAAGTGATAATTATAAATATGTACATAAATACAAAAACTCGAATTCAGTGGTACAAGCACACACCAGGATTCAATCCAGCGTCCAGTCGGTTAATGGGTTATCCCTGCTCTAAACTCTCCACCTTTATCTGTGTACAAATTCCATCACCGCACAACCTGCCCTGTGGCGTGGTGACTAACACCGCAAATTTATAACCGCTACAGCGGCCACCCCTTCAATGACGTATACTTAACCGAATATCAACCGATCATTCTTCCTCACGGAGACCCAAATATCCTCCTCAGTCAGTACATGTTATTTATAATACCCAGGGTATGAATTTGATCACTTCTTCGTAGCGATCGTCACGGAGTATGAATTATGGTTCGGGACGATAGTTGTTGTCGCTGATTGGGTGGTGGTGTACCCATGGATCATGGCGGTAACACCCGGATCTACTGCCCATAGAGAAACAGTTCGTTCATTAGATACGACGACTGACAAAGTCATCGAACAGCATTCCTCTGCGGAGTTAGATTTTGAGAGGTTTTCCCACCGTGCCGAGTGGCCTGGCACTCAGTGCACTGATTACGTAGAGATCTGCTCATGAATTTGATCTGATCCATGGTTTCTTTCAACTGGTACATTCTCCACCGAGAACAACAGGTATAGAGGATTATCAGGCTCTCTGCCGGATCCTTTGCCGACTCGTGATATCTCGTGACGTCGGGATGAATCGAGTCGTGTCAGTTGTACCACTTGTTTTATGAGATCCGGACCCAAACCTGCACCAAATGACCAATATTCGTGACTTAATCGGCCAGACGATGTCTCTCTATAAAGCAGCATGCTGGGTTGGATTGCATGAATTCTATGCGTACCCGTGGATACAGTTCTGCTTCAAATCAGAGGAAATTGACTGTGCAACCTCAATATGGCTGGGGCGATTCTTCTGCAATCATAAAGCCTGAAATCTATTATAATAGCGTGGAACTGTCAAGGAGGGCATTGGCAATTTTATGTTCAAATAATCTTTTACCTTAATTACGATGGACGTCCTAGGTCCCGTGTTCCACAATTCACCCTTCTCGTCGACGAAGGCTGCCTCCACCGCCACGGTGTACAGTCCTGGTGCGTTGACGCTGACCAGCTGCTGCGCGGAGAAGAAGTCTCGCACGGGCGTCACTGTCTGGACGGCAGTCAGGACTGGCTGGATGTTCGTCAACTCCACCGTCTGGACAAAACAAAATAATAGATCTCAGTCAGTGATGATAGTAAAAATGTTTTAATAAACCTTTACAAACCGTTATACTTCCTTCGAATAGGAGTATTTAGACTTTGTAAGGCAAATAAAATTATTCTTTAAGGTTTATCATAGAATTGTTAAATATATTACTGACTAACATGTCTGTATATTCAGCACATGCATTATTATATCATTTATTTTACCACCTATTATAAAATATACATAATTATATATATAATAGTAATAAATATATTTATTAAAAAATAAATTGTATATTAGACATATATTCCCAAGTTTTTTTCGACATTTCTTTTTCAATGGACATTTCCGAAATGTTAGTACCTATGGTAAAAAAAGATAAATCAAATATATGAGAAATTAACAAGATATAACATATATATATATATATATATATGTCTTCCTTTAGGGTAGACAGAGACTATGGAACGCCAGGCGCACCGATCCAAACAACTCTCTAGCTTCTTCCACACTCATCAACCTCTTCCCGCATGATCTTCATTTATGGGAGCTTTTCATTTGGCCTGTTTTCAGTATATCATCATTTTTATCTATATGTATACGTCTAGGGCGGCCTTACATATATGTAACTCTTATCTCATTCATGCTTTCTAAATGAATAAGATACTATAAGATTTTATGTATTATAAAATGTAAGACGGGTTAAGTGAAACAAATATTTTTATCTTATCATCAGTTTAAGCCGCCATGGCAACTGAGTTTCGCGATTGTATGTGAATGGATTTGTGTTCTTTAATAACTAGTTGCTATGGAAGAATATTCTCCACTGCAAATAGTTACGACTAAGGAGTACAATAACACTAAGTTACAACTTATTTTTGTATGTGACCTTCGATAAGCACGGGCTATTTTTAAAATATACTACCACGCCATCCCTAACTCATCCCACTGCGGGCATACGGGTCTCTCTTCAACCGAAGGGGCTTAGAGCATACTCCACCACGCTGCTAAACTGCGGATTGGCGGAGGCCAGTGTTTTCAAGTCGCCCGTAGACGTCTGACTTAGCTTAACGACTGTCATCTATCGACAACGGCCAGGACCGACTGCAACGTGCCCTCCGAAGCAACGGAGAAGCTCGAGATAGATAAACCCATCCATAGACATGCTACGGTCGACAACAGCGACGTCATCGAGCTCTCAACTCACAATAAATATATGACTACTATGTTTTAGCTCTTTTATCTTCTCGCGCTCTTGCGCCACAATTTTTTCGCATATTTAACAGGGGGAGCAAAACACAATTGAAAACATGCATTCTTGAAGATTTGCCGATGTTAAGTGGCTCACCATTATCTCAGAGCCAAAAGATGTATGTATATCTTCACGCCAGCCGACCGCCATAAGACGCGGTCCTTACATACTTCACTCGCTTATGTGACATTCATAGCTCTTTTCATGCACGCCGCCGGTTCTTGGGGCTCCTGACATCACCTTCTGATAAAACACGACCAATTTGGTCATGGTAGGTTAGTCTCGGTCTTCCTCGGCTCCTAAATCCTTCCACTTTTGCATTGTTTATCTGTTTCGTCATTCTTTCGTCCCGCATTCTTTCTACATGTCCGAACCAACGGAGCATGCCTTTTCTTATCTTAACACCGACACTCTCTTTCAGACCAACTCTTTCTCTCACGTCTTCATTACGAACGCGGTTAGCAAGCGTTATGCCACAAATTTTGCGCAATGCTCTCATTTCGACCACATTTATTCTACTTTCATGCTCTCTCTGCCATACCCAGATCTCACTTCCATAAGTTAGCGTTGGGATTAGCACAAATGATGTATATTTTATTATTTATATTACGACGTTTTATTTTCACTAATGTTATATATATATATATCTTAACGTAATAAGACATATCTACTTTATGATTATTTGTTACAAGTTTTATCGATATTCAATAATCAATCGTCACATATTTCTGTCGCACTGCAGCAAAATATTGGACGCACAACTACGACCGAAAGGGCGCGAAGTTGATTCTTGAATTAGCCAATTAGAGATAGGTGTTTACCTCAGTATCGGCGAGTATCTTTACTACGCAAAAATCATATCATTATTATTTCCTTCGTGGACGTCACTGACCATGACGCAGCCATCCAGATCTTTGAAAACTTACCTTTTCATTAGTTCTCGGATGAGGGGTTGCCGTCACTGTGATCTGGACACCCTTCACTTGCCGCTGCGTCTGCCGCTTACTGGAATAAACACATTACGTTACATCTTCAGATGTACAATGGATGGAAGGTAAGACATAACGGGGTGCTTCTTCATTGATCGACCTGCTGTCGATCGAATAGCAGTGCACAAATATATACTAATATATAAAGCGGAAGTGTATGTTTGTTTATTGCTCATCTCTAGAACTACCAGCCGGATTTGCAAAATTCTTTGCTTTTGACAGCCCAATTCTTGAAGGTTATAGGCTATTGAACATCACAATACGTATGTAATACGTAATGTAAGAAGAAGGCCAAATATTTGTGTTTGTTGATCCACTGATGTGGATATTTTAACCAACAAGCTGATAAGTGAAGTTGATGAAGGGAGCTTTTTTTGACGATCTCGGTGGTGCAGTGTTTAGTAACGCTGTTTTCTCATCAGAACTCGTCGGATTGATTCCCACACGGGACAAACATTTGCCTTGCACATGTATGTTAATCTTGGCTTAGGTGTTTTTAAGACAGGTAGGGCGGCATTTAAGCAGTCTGTCTGGGGAAATACCTACACCTAACAGAAAACCGCAGTCAAATAACAAGTCTGGCATCGTATTTAATGTACCTATTGCGAGCGTTCAAAGCCTACGGTAACCAATTAACATCAGGAGGGCCGTATGCTTGTATTTCCTCCAGACCTTATATAAAAAAAATGGTTCGACATAGACATAGAGGATAAACTACATATATAGTTTATATATTACATATTTCTACCAAGCCTATAAAGGTTGGCTGGAAGATATCTCTTACAGAGATAAGTCCGCCTTTGTACATACTAAACATTTGTAACTGTATATGTTAGTATATTTGTGCAATAAAGAGATTACAACAACAACAAATTTTGACTAGGCCAGAAGAAACTATTATAGCCTAGGTCAAATTACTTTGTCCTACAGCCGATAAGAGAAACCAGTTTAGCCTGAGTCGAACTGGTTGGTCCTAGTAAGAATAGACACAGTTTTAGAAGAAACTGGTACATCCTAGTCTGAATTTCGGCTAAAATGATTAAGCGAGCGATTGACGGCGCTTGTGCGAACGGACATTCAAAAATGGTGTCTCGTACACCCCGCGCGCCCTTCGCCACTTATTTATAGCACTAAAGTGGCAACCAAGCATACGGCCTGCCTGATGATAAGCAATTACCGTAGCCTATGGACTTTTGCAATATCAGAGGTCCACCACCAGGTACCAGAGGTTTGCAATAGAAGTTGTCACTCTTGCGTTGCCGACCCTGTAGAAACCTCCACACGCCTTTCTTGAAGAACACCATGCTGTAGGCTCTAGGAGAAACCTCGTCAGGGAGCTCATTCCATAACGTTTGGTAGAAAACTTTTCTAGAACTGCACAATATGTGACCATTGCGACTCCAGTGTATGTCTGAGGATGAACTCCCAGCCATCGGCAAGAGGTGCCATTGTAAAATGAGGCTATTGGCATCATGTTCGGCCTTCTCGACGCAGTAGTAGAGATAAAAAGTTTTAGCGGAAATTTTGCAGAGTGAAGACATGAAGTCTTCATTATAAGGTTTAAAAAGACTTGAGGTCCGGAGTCTCCGGGCCGGCCGTCCATTAGATAAATATTCAGAACTGGCTAAATAAGTGGAAGTTGCTGAAACATCGGAAAAAAGAACACCATTACTACAAAGGAGACTGAAATGATTTGTTGTGCTAAGAATTGGTGAAAAAACTTATTGCATGGCGTGAAAGGAATATAAAATACTATCTTCCAACTGATAACTTAATGTTGTGATTAACGCAGTTCATGTAACCGTGGGGCATGGTGGTCATGACAGGATGTTACACATCAAAAAAATATGCCAAAATCACAAAAGAAATAATGGGCCTCTATTTACGAGTATCAATGTCCGATGTACGTTAACAGAAAAAGGCAAAGAAAAAAAAAAAGAGGTTTGAGGAGTCTGAAAGCCAATTCTTCATTCGGAAATGAAATTGTATATTTTTGCAAGGAACATGGTTGTATTGTCTCATACATACAAACGTTTAAAAATTAATATTTGACTAACATTATTTTTTATACTTGTGTAACTGGCCATAAATACTGTTACACTGAAATCTTTCTTTTTTCAACTCTTTAATTATTTTGAAATTGGAACGCCTTTATACATAATTAACACGCATTACCTGATCGATCATGAATTTCTAACATCATATGACAATAATCAGATGACCCATGGAGTGACTGGCACTGAATGGTAAAAAGTCTTTTTGTTCTTGTAATATATGTATGATGAACCAAGTGATTAATTAGACATTATACATAATGCCCGGTTAAAAAAATGACCAACAGGGTGGTCAATGTTTTGTTGCTATTATTTATATTACCGACATCAAATCAAAATTTAAAATTATGAATTTAAGATATTTTTTTTTTCGTTTTGAAGGCTTAAAATGAACTAAACTTTTAACATTACACAGTAGTCATTGCTAGCCACTTCAGCAACAAACTCGTCAAAATTTTATGTTCACTTTATTTCTGCCATAAACACTCATATTTACATTCTTATTTAATTTGAAATGCCAATTATTTAACAGCTATTACTTTTACGATTAAAAAAGTATAATGATACAATGAAATTAAAAAAAGGAAAAAAGTACATTAAGGAAATTGAATAAGATACAATAAGATTGTATTTCAAAAAATGAAAAACGTGTCTAACCGTGTACCCGTGTACAAGAATTTTTATCTCATGGGGCTCGATCATCACCAATGTAACTAAATCGAAGTTTAATTACTGAGGAACTCCGATTTAGTTTCATTCATAAGAGCTATTTTTGTATATTTCGTGTATTCGAAAACGATCCTAATGCTAGGGCCGCACCTTTGTGTATCATCACGAAGCTTCGTGCAATGATACGATATATGCAGATGTGACCGGCCATTATCGGCTGTCGTCGCGAACATTCACGCTGCGTGTACATTATCGCGGGTGACGGTACATCAAAGGGTTTATATTCTTTATTGCATAACATTACACACAGAGGTTATTACATTAAAAATAGTGTACAATGGTGAGCTTATCTCTTTAAGAGATCTCTTCCAGCTAGCCGTAGCGTGTGTGCAGTAATTTTATATTGGCCGGGAGTTAAAAAGTTATGCTAAATTAAATATACAATATATAAAATACATACATAGTCTTTAATAACATCAATACATATAAATAACTACACATATAAATATATAAGTACTATACATATAATACCACTTATTGTGAGTAAGATAGTACTCTCTCAACCTTTTCCTGAAAGTAACTAAAGTGCAACTGTCTCGTATTTGTAGCGGTAATTTATTCCACAGCTGTGCAGCATTAACAGTGAAAGAACGAAAGTAGAAGATAGTGTTGGATGATGGATAATTCAAAGTTTTGGTTAGACAAGGACGTTGGGAACGGATAGGAGTTGATTTAAGTGAAAACCGGGATCGAAGGTATTGGGGAGTTTCAGGGTTATTTAGGATTTTGTATAGATAGCATAATATGTGCACATTTCTGCGAAGGCGGATAGGGAGCCACTTCAATCTTGTAAGAAATTCAGAAACATGGTCATATTTTCGCAAACCGTAAATATAACGAATAGCCAGGTTTTGTAGGCGTTCTAGTTTGTTAAGTAGCTCCTCAGTCGCATCTAAATAGCATACATCAGCGTAGTCAAGAATAGGGAGTAAAAGGGACTGTGCAAGCATAACTTTAGTTTTGAACGGTAAAAAACTCTGAAGCCGCTTGAGAGAATGAAAAGTGTAATGCATACGTTTACTGACGTCATTGACCTGCGCTGTCCACAATAAAGTTTCATCGATGATCAAACCCAAGTTTTTTGTTTTGCTTGTAAAAGCAATCGGTAGGCCGTTGTAGGAAACTTGCGGCAAACTACTAAATTTAACTTTCTTTTTCATTTGGCGACTACCAATAATAACGTAGCGCGCTGCGTGGTCAGACTAGCGTTATTCATTTCGGCGGTTGTTTTCGATTATCTCACACGAATGCGGGTGACTCTAGTTAATTAGTAAAAATAGAGTGGATCGAGCGACGAAATGGCCTTAGAATTTATACATAATTTTGAAACTGAACCCATCATTTATGGGATCCAAATAATGTACCTAAATGACAAATAAAAACCTTTAGTGGCCGACGCATGGCTTCGTTTAAAAGGCAATTTGAGATACAGCCATCTTGGATTCGCATACATTACGGTCGTAGCATAACATATATACATATCACCGATCCAAAGATACCTCTCTCGCCTCTTCCACATTCATCAACCTCCTCTCGCATTCTCTTCGGTGTCATGTGCTTTTGATTTGGCCCTAACAATATGATAAAAGGTTAACAATATATATATATATTGTTAACCTTTTATCATATTGTTTTTATCATATTTATATATATATATAACGATTCTAACAATTTGATCAAAATTTATATCTACAAAAGATAAAAATGCCCATGTACTAAGAGTGAATAACAACAAAAGAATAGCGTGACAAATTTATCATTATTGATATTTAATCGGCTGTTGTCCATTACGCAAGAGTCATCGATAAGACAACAAACAATATAATGTGTATGTTAAAGACCAAGTGATGAATGTGGGCATTATTTATAGTGCCTGGATGTTATGTATAATGACAAGTTACCTCGGGCCAAGTGATTAATTATTATATGAACTTTATTAATTATCATACTATCTGGTCATTACGAATATTGCTAATGTTGGGGCCTCACTAACGAGAAACGTCAATGCCCATCGTCGTGATAAACATTGTGTTAATTATTAACGCGATAAATGGAGGCCACATTAAACGCTCTACGTCAATCCCCATTCTTGGTGATAAAATTGGCGCTAATGTTCCTTGAATTTCTAGCAAAATGGATGTCGACTCTGGTACACCATATGTTAGGTTGAGTGCCAATTTTCAGGAACACCGTTCCTATATGAATACAATGTTTGTCTGTGCGTTTGTCTGTCGCTTTTTTTCGAATATTCGAATTTTGACTTCACATTCGGATTCAGCATAAAAAAGTAGAGTAGGAATGTTCAGGAACACCGTTCCTATCTCAGGAACATGGTCAAAATGGCCGACAAATTAAAAAAATATTGAATTGTTATATAATTGACGAGCCAGGTGTTCCTCTGGCAATGCAAGCTTGCGCATTCTCAACTGGTTTTTGGTTCTCAATTACAGTTCATGGTGTTGTATAAATGCTGTAAGTCTGAACAATGTAGCTGTTGCAAAGAAAGACTATGTAACTGTAAATGTCCGCAAAAAAAGTATATATGTTATTACTCATGTTATTAGTGTTATTGGGTGGATCAAGTATTCTTTGTATAAAACATGTCCCTCCATCAATTAAAAATATTTAACTATGTAAAAACAATAGTTCCACTACCACACACACAAAATGGCGGAATGTCATTGCATCATCCTCAGGCATTCATTGCCACTATTGAGACTGTTCGAGCCATCTATGTTTTTATCTATAACTTTTAAGAACAGTAACCTAGCGGACATCTGTTTGGGTATTAGTTTTGGGACACAATTTGTTTATTTTTTTCTAAATAGCAAAATCATACTTAAAAATCTCGGAAGCATTTAAGGGCGTTTAGAAACCGCTGTAGAAAATAACATGAGTAGAAATGAATACACGTTTATATAAAATTTTAAAATTATTGCGTCAGGGAACTATTGAAGTAGACGTGGGGACAGGAATAATTTGTATGGGGAGTGAATCTTCTCACCTAAATTACCATAAAAGCAATAAAAAATAATTAAAATAATATAGTTGAACGCTCTTTAATATCAATTCTAAGTATTCTAAATTACTGTTTCGATACAAAATTACAGCGAAATATTGTTTTTACATACACACATCAAAAGTGTCTAGGGATCAACATATATTTTTGCAATAACTTTTCTCCTGATTGATATTAATTAAAATTTTCTTTAAGGATTCATCAAATAAAGTGTTTTCGTTTGTCTACAGTAACGATAAACCAAGTCACCTTTGCATTAATAAAGAAATTTGCTATTTTCATAATAAAGGGATTTTTGACATTTGAACCACTAACATTAAAGTTCGAAAAAAAGACTGAAATAACAGTTTTCTTTAAAATTTTATTGGGTAACTTAATTAATAATCCGTGTTTCTACCGCGAACACTACAACACAAGAACATCGGTTTGGCATACTCAAAATGAGTTCATCCAAATCACGCTGTGGAATGGCCGCCCATGTTCGTTGCAACAACAAAAAAAGGTCTTTGGACACGTTACCGAAGCACTGGTACCGTGGCTGAACGCCATGGAGGACGGTATCGCTGCACCACACGGAGACATGACCGATACATTCAAATCACAACTCGAAGAGCTCCAACAATAACCGCCATGATGTTAGCCGTGACGCTTCATCACTCTTCAGGGAACTTAATTAGCGACCAAACAGTCAGAAACCGCTTGCATGAAGTGAACCTTCATTCCCGAAGACCGCTAAGGGTACCACCTATAGCAATGCACAATCGTAGGATTCGATATCAATGGGCTCTTGAACACAGAAATTGGGCAGAAGAACAATGGCGTTTCGTGTGCTCTTCTGATGAGTCTCGTTTTGGTATGAGACCGGATACAAGACGTATACGACACTGGAGAACCCCTGGACGCCAACAGCGATTAAAATCCTGCCAGGAAGTCCATCCTTATAGTGGTGGAACCATCATGGTATGGGCGGGTATTTGGATCGGCGGAAGAACTGAGTTGATTTGGATCAGAGGCAACCTCAACGCTCAAATTTATGCTGAGACGATTGTATCAGACGTCATCGTTCCTCTACAAGTGCAAATCGGTCCCTTATTTCAGTTAATGCATGATAATGCACGACCGCACACCGCAAGAGTTGTAAGACAGACTCTCGCCGCAGCTAACATCAATGTCATGCCCTGGCCTGCTCAGTCGCCAGACTTGAACCCGATTGAGCATGCATGGGATATGCTACAGAGAAGAGCTCTGCCGAATATGGAGGGTATCCAGTCGCAAGAAGACCTTTTTTTGTTGTTGCAACGAACATGGGCGGCCATTCCACAGCGTGATTTGGATGAACTCATTTTGAGTATGCCAAACCGATGTTCTTGTGTTGTTAGTGTTCGCGGTAGAAACACGGATTATTAATTGTTTAAGTTACCCAATAAAATTTTAAAGAAAACTGTTATTTCAGTCTTTTTTTCGAACTTTAATGTTAGTGGTTCAAATGTCAAAAATCCCTTTATTATGAAAATGGCAAATTTCTTTATTAATGCAAAGGTGATTTGGTTTATCGTTACTGTAGACAAACGAAAACACTTTATTTGATGAATCCTTAAAGAAAATTTTAATTAATATCAATCAGTAGAAAAGTTATTGCAAAAATATATGTTGATCCCTAGACACTTTTGATGTGTGTAGTTAAATATTTTTAATTGACGGAGGGACATGTTTTTTGCAAAGAATAGTTGATCCACCCTATTATCGTATGTTTTTAATATGATTTCGTTAATTTTTAAATGCTAAGAACCAGTGGATTCTAAATGTAAAACCCCTTGTACGAACAAATTTTTTAAGGTTTAGTTCATTATAAGCCTTTTAAGTCTACAAAACGAAAAATCAATGTTATTTGTGTTTTAAATTTTGATTTGATGTCGGTAATAAAAGTAACAGTAACAAATCGTAGGCCACCCGTCGGTCTTTGTATAAATGCCCGGGCATTTTGTATAATGTTCAATTAATATCTTTGTCCATATCCTATATTCTCAGTTACACGAATAAAATAGTTATTTGTTATACAAGAGCGCAAAGTGGCTTTTTAACCGCGTGCTCAATTTTGATGACCGAGCAAGCGAAGGATTCTAAAATTGAATCACGAACAGAGCGAGAGATTCCAAAATTAGAATGCGTTAGCGAGGGAATCGAAAGAGCACGAGGTGAAAAATCTTTGCACTCGAGTGCAACACCTAACTTTACATCCCATCGCAGCGAGGAATTGACTAAAAATGCAAAAAAA
Organism: Pyralis farinalis; assembly: GCA_947507595.1. Classification (NCBI taxonomy): domain Eukaryota; kingdom Metazoa; phylum Arthropoda; class Insecta; order Lepidoptera; family Pyralidae; genus Pyralis; species Pyralis farinalis. Next base: position 32,887,566 of record OX382273.1, on the reverse strand, counting down.
AAACATTTACAATCACAAGATACTTTTATTTCAGTTTAGGTATTAACTACTACATTATGATAGGTAAGTATTACAGAATAATCTTAAATTTTAACAAATAATACTGAGGTATAATTAAGAAAAATTGAAAGTAACGTGTTTTAGTTATGTGTAGTTACTTGAGTGTAATATTTTTGTTAGGTACTGTAATGTTGGTGTTAGTGACTTGTGTACTGTTTTTTTTAGTAAACTATCTGTCATACTTAATAGTTGTACCGATTCAGCGGATTCCCTTGGCGTAAATGTTAGCGAGAGGGGGCGATGGTTAGGTGTTACGTAACGGCTCATTTTTGATGTAGAAGGGCCAGTCCAAGGATCTGACTGAGGCTCTTTCAGTGTAATGGCTCCTACGATGCCTTTACATATTTTAGACTTATTTTGGATGGAATCCTCTATGTATCCCTCTACAACCGCATTGGACTTCCAGCCTCCATGGCGCTTAAGAGACAGGAGATCAGCTCCTGAATCGGCCAAAAGTGTGACTGAAGTTCGTCAGGAACAATGATCCGTGTTAGCACCCATAGGCTGTCTGACACACTTTCCGTTGCGATATTGTAGAAAAAAATCTATTGAGTGGAGTGTTAGGAGGGCGTAAGGCTTGATATTTCTCAACAATTGTTACGTATTCCTTGCGAATGACGAAGTCGCGGTCTCTTTTTGTCTTTGTATTAGGTAAATTAATTAATAGTAAGTCATCTGAATGTTTCTCAATGTTTTTGACATTAAGTTAGTTGTAAGTAGTGTTAGTTCAACATGCTCCGTTTATACCAATAATAAGAACAACCTGTAGCGTAAAGAGTATTGTAGTAGATAAATTAATAAAACCGATATGCATGCATAATTATCAACATCTACTAAGTACGTATTAGATTATGTTAAGTAGTTGATTAATATACTTAAGTAGATACTGAATGTGATTTACTTTTGCTGCCAAATATACGGAATCAGGTGCTTCGTTAATAAAATTTTTCATTTCAGATGCTGATGACCTTCGATTTTTTTGGTTGATGACCAGATGAGGCTCTTTTTAAAAATGCCACTAATTTAGGATAAGTGTCGATATGTATGTCTTTTTTCATCTTTATTGTTGCTTTTAGCATTGAATACGTACTCCATAGAGTGCTTGATTTCTTGGTCTCGGATAATTCAATAAAATATGCCAGCAAAACGTTTTCTGAGAAAGTTTTGGCTCCTTTAGCTAGTCGCCACGTGTTAAACATATCGTATTGTTTTAAATACTTCTCGCGTGATTGTTGAGGGAGAAAGCTCATTTCCGTATTATTAACAGTTTCAGTCAATTCTGTTGGCGTCAAATATACTTCTTCGTCGCTAGAATCATTCATTTTAGGTTTTTCACTTGTTTTCAAGTTGTTTTTAATCTAAGGTTGTAACAATATGATGTGTAAAGAAAATGGCGCGCTCAAAGCAAATTAAAAAAAGTACACCAAGGAGGTTACGAGTCTGAGTTTTTAACAAATTAAAAAAAGTTGTACGATAAATTAAGCACCATGGAGGTAGAAGTAAATAGGTTTTTAAATGATGTTTAGAATTCACAAACTTAGTGCACACGATGTTCTAAATTCAATTTACTTTATCCTCTTGCGGATAAAAACGGCTTTTGCACTCAGATATCTATCTATAACTTCACGCCAAATCCGTTACGGGGTAGGCAGAGAGAACCGAGCGCCACTGAGATATCGAAGAGCAAAAATACTCTTTCCGAGATGGGGGGAAGAAAAATATTTTTATCATTCAGTGCAAGTCAACCGATGGAGTCATCTAATTGTTGTCATATGATATTGGGAAATTGTATGAATCAGATAATACGTGTTTACATTTAAATAAATATGTATGTATAAGAACAGGCGAGTTTGTAAATTGTGTATATTTAAAAAAATGTTATTCTCGAATATGTTTATTTGAAAATCTTTGCAAATATCTAATATTTAGAAGTTATTTTGACTAAATCTATGAAATCCATAATAGATAAAGATATAACAGTATCAAATGGATATACCCACATGATACTGTTATATCTTTATGATAAGAAAATATTCATTAAGATTACTGTCAATGTTAAAAGATGATACCGGATTATGAATTCCCAATCATAATTTTTGAAGTGTGTCATGTACATGGCAATAATCATTGTCTGATTTCATTAGAATCGTCTGATTATTGACATGTACATGACACATACACACACACTGACTAATAGTGACACAGCTAATGCTGACTGTCACTATTAGTCAGTGCCGGTGTAAAGTATTATTTTATTATTCCGATCATATATACTCTATATATGATCGGAATAATAAAATAATACTTTTTTTAGTGGCATAAAAAAAAATTCATTCCGGTATAAACAGTCTAAAATTTGTTAGTAACAAGAAAGTGACCTCAATATCTACGTTAGTATAATACGAGATGACTTTTTGAAGTTATATTTCTAGTGCGACTTCCAACAAGGTTGTGTTAAACGTTTAACGCTACCATGGAGGGGCAATAGAAAGAGACAGAGCGAGAGTGAATGCGTGGCACTCGAACGCATGCGCGTAGTATACTTATACGTTAGCAACGAGTAGCGTTCAATATTATAGCTAAGTAAACAGTGTGAGCGTCGTGATTTGATTTGATACACATATAATTTAATAGGGTAGTATTTTATTTTCAAATTTAGTGGATAAGAATTGTAAAAAATGAGTGAAAACAATCCCACGGACAATGCGACGGACTTCAGGTTATGTCAAGGTACGTCTCTTGTGAATATCAATTGATTGTTAGGTTTTCTCTTTTGAAACCCTTCGGGGCCTAAATAGAAAAATAAAAGTACATATTATATATAGAAAAAAATATGGGTGCGTGTACTTATGTACGCGCGTGAGAAGTTATACTTCTCTGGCATCATTAAATAACAAATCCCTGGAGGGTTGTTGTGTTCATGCGAGTGAGTGACGTTACCACCTCACAGGCAACTGCAGCCAAATAACAATTCCCTGGACGGTTGTTGTGTTCAGGCGAGTGAGTGACCTTACTACCTCACGGAAAACTGCAGCCAAATAACAATTCGCTGGATTGATGTTGCGTTCATGCGAGTGAGTGACGTTACTACCTCACGAAAAATATGTTCAAAACTGCAGCCGAATAAAATATGGGAGCGTGTACTCATGTACGCGCGTGAGAAGTTATACTTCTCTGGCATCATTAAATAACATATCCCTGGGGGGATGTTGTGTTCGGGTTACAGTTTACACGATGTTTTCCTTCATCGCCGAGGAAACGATAATTGCAAATATTATGTGCATAAATCCGAAAACACGAATTTAGTGCCACATCCCCCATCAGGATTCGAACAGGAGACCAGCTGGTCAGTAGGTCCGTTGTTTATACATTGGGCTATCACTGCTCCTTGGTCTGTAAGTAAATGACCTAGATAATAAACACGTTTCATCTCATTACCATTGATTTTGATAGCAGGCGCGGATTTTGACGAGCTCGGTGGCTCAGTCGTGAATGACGCGACTTTGACACCAACGCAACGGGTTCGTTTTCCACACAAGGCAAACATTTGTGTGCATGAACATGTTTGTTTGACTTGGCCTGGATGTTTTAAGAGAGGTAAGGCGCATCAAATCAGCCCGTCTGGGAAAGTGCCTCCACCTCACAGAAAACCCTAGCCAAATAACAACTCACTAGAGGGTTGTTGTGTACCTGCGTGTTAGTGAGGTAACCAGTAAGCTCCCAAGGAGTTGCTGTGTAAGCAGCAGAGGAGGTATCGCGCGAGTGGTAATTAATATATCGGAAGCGTTAATAGCCTACGGTACCCGCTTTACATCAGGTGGGCCGTATGCTTGCATACCTACCGACGTAGTATAATAAGAAAATTAACACCGATGGCCCTAGATACCTTTAATTCGCATTTTTTATATTATAGAACACCATGCCCTTTGAGTGTGACAGGTCTTTAGGAGAACTCTGGTTTTAATTTACATAGGTTATTTTGATAATCCCTTAAAAGTTTGTTTGTGATAGGGATGGGTCATTCCGTTAGTCCACCCTACAACAGCCACCGTGGTGGTGGATACTCGGGCCAGCTCGTCTATCCACCCTAAACGGAGACGAACGGAACTTGTAATATATTTTTCTTCATTTTCTTCCTCAGCTAAAGATAGGTCATTTAAAGAAAGGTTAACAGAAAAAACCGACTGCATGAACATGTCTATTTGTATTCGTCTGGTTGTTTGTAAGAGAGGTAAGGCGCAACATAGCGCATCGGACAAGTACCTCCACGTCATAGAAAACTGCAGCCAAATAACAACTCTCTGGAGGCTTGTTGTGCTCCTACGATGGATTGAGATTACCAAAGTAAGGTCCAAATGATTTGTTGTGTTATCAGCAAAGGTAGAATCGAGCGAGAGTCACTTAATGTATTGCAAGCATAAGATTATGGTAACCACTTTACATCAGGTGGGTCGTATGGTTGCCTCCCGACTTTGTACAAAAAAAACAATCCGTGGCAAAAGTCGCTAAACATACATATAGTAATTTATACTTCTATATTTAATCAAATCTTGGTATTAATCTCATGTACTAATAGCAATTATCCATTAATTACCACGATATGATTAATTTGTTCGTATATATCGATTTTATGTACACAAAAATAGGTTTCTTGGAATAGTTAATATTATTATTAACCGGCGAGCGTGCATTAAGAGCTACGAATATTAAAGTAGCGAGTGAGGTTTGTAAGAACCGCTTATGGCGCTCGGTCCTCTCTGCCTACCTCACAGGGGCCTGGCGTGAATTTACATACATTCGTTTTATTATTTTGAAAACAATCAACATAGAATTAGACCGCGTCATTGTGAAGCCTGTGTGACCGTGCCGGTTGGTGACCTTGGTCACCCATGGTGGTGGATGGTGGGGACTCGGCGACTACCTCCAGGGGGGTTCGGGGGCCCTTCCGTCCGACGCGTCAGTACAGCTCCTTTGTCGACAAATTAATGAAGAAACAGTCCACCGTGCTTCTTCTACAATGTCGTGTCGTGGCAATTCTCTCCCACTTCACGCTTCCTTTCTGTTTTCCTCTCATGACAGCGCAATTAAGAACACATGGTCTTACAGCGGTGCACTCCCCCACCACCCTGTTCAAGGTTGAGTTCGCTAACATCCGCGGACTCCACACAAACCTTAATGCCGTCCACCTTGAAACAGCACGGCTCGCCATGCTCTTCCTGACAGAGACACAGATTTAGCGTCCAACGGACACGTCCTACCTCCAGTACCCCGGTTACGCTTGAGGAAAATTTCCTCGCGAAAGCCGGGGTCTGTTTGTTTGTCTGCTCGGATGTATGTTGTCGCCGTCTGCGCTACCTAGAGGATTTCTCCTTTCCCGTCCTCTAGGTACATGTACACCTGAGCCTTCCAGTGCCGTATTTACATGTGCCTATACCGACCCCATACTAGGGACACGGAGGCAACTCGGCTCTTTGAGTACATGAGCCGGACGGCAGATGAAGCTTAGGAGCGGTACCCTACTGCAGAGATGGTATGTTTAGGAGACTTTAACTCTCACCACGACTCCTGGTTGGGATCGTCCACAACTAACCATGCACGAAGGACCGCCCACGCGTTCGCTCTTTCGCACAGCCTGACGCAACTGGTAGACCATCCTACCAGAATACCAGATGTCGCTAGTCAGGAGCCCTCTCTATTAGACCTACTGCTGACCACCCACCCTGCTGGCTACCGGGTCGAGGTCAGGGCGCCCCTGGGCACATCTGGCCACTGCCTAGTATCCAGCACAGTGCCAAGCGCGATTCCACCACAACCTACGAAGGTTAGGCGTCGTGTCTGGCACTACTCGTCAGCAGATTGGGACGGCATGCGCTGCTATTTTGCTTCCGTCGCATGGGGGCAGCGCTGTTTCAGTGAGAAGAATCTAACGGCGAGTGCTGCGGCCATTCCATTCCAACGCCGATCTCGTCAACAATGCTGTTGACGAGATCGGGGTTGGGATGGAATATTACATTCCTCACTCCGATGTCGTCATCAAAAGCAAGCCCTTGGTTTAATCGCGAATGCGCTGAAGTTGTTAGTAACAAACAGGCGGCGTATCGCGCTTGGACAAGGGGTCGCGCCCTTAAAGATCCGAATATTAACTAGCTGAAATCAGCCTACAACACTGCCACCAATGTCTGCAAGAGAGCATACATAAGAACGGACGCCCAGCGCGTTATACGAGTCAGCATGAAACTAGTGGCGTACACTACTGGGTCGCGTAACTACTGGCGACTGGCCAAAGCCATGCAGGCCAACTTCTGCCAGCCCTCGCTGCCACCGCTGCGATGCCCCGATGGCTCACTGGTGCATCAGCCGCAGGAGAAAGGCGATCTTAAGGTCACCTTCTTTGCGGCTAACTTCCGGATCGATGACTGTAGCACGCAACCACCAACAATACCCTCCAGTGGATCCGATATGCCTGATATCCACATCAGGCAGCGTGATGTGCGTTTTGAACTATAGTCACTCGATGTCCGAAAAGTCTGTGGTCCTGATAGTATACCAGTGATTGTTCTAAAAAAATGTGCAGCGGAGTTGTCTCCGGTGTTGACGCACCTCTTTCGTCTCTCGTACACGACCGGTTGTGTTCCGGAGGCTTGGAGAGAGGCTAATGTGCAGCCGGTCCCCAAAAAGGGAGACCGTTCTGACCCATCAAATTACCGCCCCATTGCCGTAACTTCATTGTTGTGCAAAGTCATGGAACGGATCCTTAACAATCAATTGGTCCGTTACCTAGAAGATCACTCTGTAATTAATGATCGTCAGTATGGTTTTAGAACGAAACGACCAACGGGTGATCTTCTAGCGTATGTGACGCACCTCTAGGGGGAGGCAATCGATAAATATGGCGAATCCATGGCAGTCAGCCTAGATATTGCCAAGGCGTTTGATCGGGTCTGGCACAAAGCACTTCTCTTCAAACTTCCAGCATACGGTTTTACACTCCAGCTTTAAAATTGGATTGCTGGCTTCCTGCATGAGCGTAGATGGATGCGCTTCGCTGTTCATGTCAGTGAAAGCCGGTGTCCCACAGGGCTCCGTCCTGTCGCCCACCCTCTTTCTTCTTCATATCAATGACATGCTGCCACTTGGTAATATTCATTGCAGATGACAGTACGGATCATGGGCGATATTTCAGTCGGCCTGGTGCTGGTCGGATAGAAATCGATGAGAAGCATGAAAACACAACAACCCTCTAAGGAGTTGTTGTTTCGCTGCGGTTTTCTGTGTGGTGGAGGTTCTTCCCCAGACGGGCTGTTTTGATGCGCCCTACCTCTCTTGTGATTGTAGATAATGAATGTCTCATTATCTACTGCCCAGATTAACACCTTACCAGTGTCGCAATAACTTCAATGGCAAATGAACGGTAAAGTTGATTGCAGTCCGCATATGTATTATAAACAATGAAGATGGAACGATAAGCTTGAATGAACTTCTGAAAGTGAATGAACTTTTGACGCGCTCGGTGGCGCAGTCGTGAATGACGTGACCTAGACACCAGCGCTCGTGGGTTCGGTTCCCACACAAGACAAACAATTGTGTGCATGAACATGTCTGTTTGTCTTGGTATGGATGTTTTAAGAGAGGTAGAGCATATCAAAGTCCGATGAAGTACCTCCACCTCACAGATAACCGCAGTCAAATAACAATTACCTAGAGAGTTGTTGTGTTTCTGCGTGTGAATGAGGTAACTAAGGAGGTAAGCCGCTAAGGAGTTGCTGTGTCAGCAGCGTACAAGTACAAACGTTCATAGGCTACGGTAGCCGCTTTACATCAGGGCCGTATGCTTGTATGCCCTCCGACGTTGTACATAAAAAAACACTATCTATCTATAACTTGACACCAAATCCCTTGCGGGATAGGCAGACATAACCGAGCGCCAGGTGACTCAATTCTTGCATAACTCATTTGCTTCTTTAACATTCATTGCTCTTTTCATGCACGCTCGCCGATTTCTAGGGCTCCTGACATCACCTTCTGATAGAACACAACCAATTTGATCATGGTAGGTAAGTCTTTGTCTTCCTCGGCTCCTACATCCTTCCACTTTTGCATTATATCTCTGCATCGTCATTTTTTCATCCTGCATTCTTTCTACACGACCGAACCAACGGAGCATGCATCTCTTTCAGACCAACTCTGCTTCCAAAAAATACACTATTTCATTAAATTATGAAATTGTGTAAGTATCGATCTCACCTGATGTAAAGTGGTTACCGTAGTCTATGAACGCTGGCAGGAAGTATCACTCGTGTGTTGTCTCTCTTGTTGCTAACACAGTCTTTCCTCATGACCTTGATGGTAATGTCACTAACTCGCAGGCCACAACAATTTTTGTTGTTTGGCTGCGGTTTTCATTCAGGCTGCTTTGATGGGTCCTGTCCCTCTCGCGGTGTTGTAACAGTGCCGTGTATCACCTGAGCGCTGCGGCGGGCAGCACAACGCCTTCCAGCTTCAAGGCGAGCCTGTGAGACAGCGGCAGCGCTGCAGCATGTTCGGCAGGCGGCGCTCGCCAGGCGGGCGTCAGCGACACGCGGCACAGGGCTCCGCTGGCTCGGCCGGCGCAAACTCCACGCGGCCACGAAGCTCCACCACTGCACGCGCGGACTGCTGCTAGGATTGCTTCTGCGTGCTGTATGGAAAGACATAGTCATTAGCTCGGAGACCTTATATCATATTCTTTAAATAACATCGGGAGGCCTAGCTCTACCTGAGAAGATTAAGAGAGGTAGGGCGCATCAAAGGAGCCCATCTGGGAAAGCACTTCCACCTCACAAAAAAACGCAACCAAATAACTGGAGGGTTGTTGTGTTCCTGCGTGTGAGTGAGGTCATCAGTAAGCTCTTAAAAGGAGTTGCTGTGTTAGCAGCAGAGGTGGCATCGCGCGAGTGATACTTAATGCGAGCGTTCATAGGCTACGATAACCCATTTTCATCAGGTGGGCCGTACGCTTGAATGCCTCCCGACGTAGTATAAAAAAATATATATACCCTGTGTGTAATGCCAGGATTCGTGGTAGGGTTATCAAACAGTTTTGTAGAGATGTTCGCGAGCGTGACGCTGGGCGCTAGGGCTATCATCTCCTCCAGGGTGGTCGCCTTTATCTCCTTGCTGGCCAGCTCCGAGGGCCTCTCCTGCTGGTTAGATGTTATGCGGTCCAGAAAGTGGGCCAGTTGCGCATATGTGTATTGGGCACTGATAGATACATTGTAAGGATAAATATTTTTGTATTCGTGCTAATAGCTTTAAGAGAAGTATCTCCATCTTAGAGAAAACCGCAGCCAAATAACAATTGCTACAGATTTGATATATTGTGCTACCGGAAAGCGTTGGAGAAAGTGCATCGCTAGAAGCGGAGGTGGTAACGACTCGCAAAACTTTTTGCGTTGCAAGCTTCTATAGATTACGGTAACTATTTCGCATCAGCCGGGTCGTATGAACGTCTTCCACCCGACGTTAAAAAGCTATACTATATGTTCACGCCAAGTCCCTTGTGGGGTGCACAAGGTCGCCTTGTCCCTAGTGTTAGCACTTCAGTTGGTGTTTCTACTAATAACACGACATCGTCCGCATAAAGCAGACAATTCACCGCTAGGTCACCCCTGCGCAATCCTTCATTCATAGACCTTATCTCTGCAGACAATTATCGAGACACAGAACATTTATAGATCCAGGAACTATTAGGTACTCAGGACTAGACTTTGTCGTTTGCTTTTTCGCAAAAAATGCCCACTCTATCAAAGCCGAATTTCCCCACTTCAAGATTACATGTCTCAATTTAGTAGCTATGTAACAACGTACGTATTTAACCTATATCATTAAAATATATAACACAGATATGTATATTCGGTTCTTATATATAATTTTATATGTTACCCAAGTACATGATTCCGGTATTTTCTGTGACATCACCATGGACATAAATTATTTTTAAACGTAATTTTAAATCTCTCTTATTCCGAAATTGTAAGTACATATTTTTTTCTGTTAGGTTATCTTTTAACCACTATATTATATCCAAATAATTGTATTTATATTGTCATTAAATACTTTTTTTTTATCGTAGCATGTTCTGGTTATGCATATGTCATCAGTATGTAGAACCGTACAGTAATCAGTTTAAGATAAACAAGGAATAGTAAAAGGGCAAGAATGCTGCCCTGTGGGAAACCTACCCTGTTAAGCTCTAATTTGAACTTTACTTTCTACATAGTCTGTTGCATGATTCTGTACTATTTCTATGCAAAAAAGAAGTTATATACCCGTTCAAATGGATGTGCTGTATATCTTTATAGTGCATTTATGCGAGGCAAAATCACTCCTTACTCATATCAAAGAAAACTTAGGTACCAGGAATTTGATTTATGCAGGACGAAGCGTTGTTTACTCCTGTCGTGTAGGCACCAAATCGACGCGATCAGTGGTAGTGCGTTACTGCATTAGAATTTCGAAGTTGTATTCTCTTGGTGCTTGGTTGGTTTGGCTAGCGTTTCGTCAAGCAATAGAAATCGACCCGATGTGAATGAGCCATTAGCGTATTGAGACAGATCGGTGAATTTCTAGAAATATAAACCATCAACTACAGCCATTCCAAGTCAAACAGAAAAAAATAATAACAGCAATGCTTAGTCTAAAATGTTTTTCAACGTGTTGGTTAACCCTTTGGGGGGTTATATGTCTGTGATATGAAAAATATAAATTAGCGGGGGTTACGAAAAAAAAATCTGTTTAAGGAGGGCCATGCCATCAAAGGTTGAAAAACACTGGTCTAAACAATATGTTTATGTGTCTTTAACTAAAAGGATACATGAGCAGGTGTCGCAGCGTGGCGTCGTCCGCGTGGAAGGCGGTCCGTGCGATGGCCCCGTACCGCTGCGCCACGGCCGCCACCGCGCGCCCAGCTTTGCGGATCGCGTGAGCGCATGCGCCGGATTTAGCCGCAGGATCGCGAGCGGCCTGGAACAAATTAAATATACTTCTGGTATTATTTTTCTTAATATTTAACATAACATGCTACCAGGTTTTCTTTTTATTATATTTTTAATATACAAGGCGAGGCATGCAAGCATACGGCCTACCTGATGTGAAGCGTCATCATGGATTTTGCAACACATGAATACATGATGTATCATTCGCTCATTAGTCACTCGTTCCGCTACAGTAACTCCTTAGGAGCTCTGTGTAGTTCCTCTCTAGACAAAGACAAACAGAGATGTTCATGGAAACAAATGTTTGTCCTGTGTGGGAATCAAATGTACGATAAAAGCTCACATATCACACATCATTCCAGAGTTCAGCAAAATCACTAAATCAAAATATAGCACCAAAATACTTTTTATATCTCCCCAAAAGTGAAAAAGGTGAGAAATGTTTAAACATAGTACGAAGGGAGAGAATGATTGTCTGATCGCTGATCAATCGAAGATAAGAAATGAAATCGTTGAATAGATTATGTACTCGTATATATTTAAAAAAACAGAGAAGATAACAAATGTAAGTAGAAAAATATTATATGTGTATATCGATATCCCGTGGAAACAGCTTTTTCTTACTGTCCTTTTCTTTGACTTCTCGTACGGTGATGTTGAATAGAATCACAAACCAGTAAGTTTGGACATGTAGAAAGAATGACGAAACAAGATATAATTGTATATATTTCGCATTGGCGAAAGTGGAATGATGCAGGAGCCGAGAAAGACCAAGACTAACCTACCATGACCAAATTGGTCGTGTTTTACCAGAAGGTGATACCTGATATCACCTTCTGGTTAAACAAGCCCCAGGAACCGGGGAGCGTGCATTAAAAGAACTACGAATCAGTTTCATAATCCGAATCAGTTTATGAATATTAAAGAAACGAGTGAAGTGCGTAAGGACCGCATCTCATGGCGCACGGTTTTCTGGTGGCATCTATAGATCATTCGATTTAAAATCTCGCATACCATATTTGAAGCAAAGTAAATTTCCGATTGTGAAGTTACGACATACACGTAGTATGTCGTAACTAGAGATGCGCCGAGTACTCCTTTATTAGTCTGTGTACTTCGGCACGTTTTAGAGTACGCGTACTCGGCCGAGTAACTCGTTTCAAATGACGAGTACTCAGTTACTGTAAATTTATTGTTAAAATATTATTTTCTGAATGTTAATGAAGCGATTGAGGTGTGTAAGGACTGCGTCTTATGGCGTTCCGTTGTCTCTGCCTACACCGTAAGGTACCTGGCGTGAAGATATATACACACATATTCTTTTCTCATTAAGGAAACATTAAAAATAAGTAAGCATATTTAATTTAGGTAATTAATATTTAATTATTTGAATACTATTCGAAGTGAATACTATTAGAAGTTAACAGAGTCAAGTTATGATGCAGGAACACTAAGGACTCTGCTCTTTCTGGCCTCGATACGCACGGACCGAGTACTTGGTTCGGTATTACCGGTTCGGTTAAAACCGAGTAATACTCGGTACTCGGTAAATTGTGTATTCGGTGTCTCTAGTCGTAACATACCTGTGCGTGCGAGTGTGCGATGGCGGGCGGCGGCTGTGTGCAGAGCGCGCGTGCGGCGATGGCCGCGCGGGCTAGAGCAGCCAGGGCAGCAGCGCGCGCTGCCAGAGCGGCGGCAGGCAGCGGCGCGCACCCGCCGCACCCGGCGCAGCCCGCGGCACAGCCGGCGCCCCAGCCGCACCCGGCGCCGCCCCACCCGCTGCTCACCTCCCAGCCAGCACTCGCCGCCTCCAACCCTGATATGCCTGCACACGTTGCAAAATATTGCTAGTTGCTAATTCGCGGGTGTAAGTGGCTCATTGCCACCTTTATTTTATTGAAAGAAATGTACTGCACGACGACGTTAGCCCGACTGGGGTACTATCTCCACCTCACAGAAGACGGCAGCCAAAGAACTACTCCGTGGAGGGTTGTTTATGTTAAGTGAGTGAGGGCACCAGAAAATTTGAGGAGTTGCTGTGTTGACAGCGGGGGTGGCAACGCGCTAGCGACATTCCTTTTGTTGCTAGCGTTCATAGGCTACGGTAACCGCTTTACACCAGGCGGCATATGCTTGTTTGCTATCCGTCGTAAAAAAGAAAAATAATTAGAGATGAGATTTAGCTGCGGTTTTCTTTGAAGTTCTTCTCCAACCGAACTATTTTAATTCCTGGAAGGTTGTTGTGTTCCTGCGTGTGAGTGAGGTCACCTGTAAACTCCTAAGGAGTTGCTGTGTTAGCAGCAGAGGAGGTATCGCGCGAGTGATTTAACGTATTACCAGCGTTCATAGGCTACAGTAACCACTTTACATTAGGTGGATCGTATGCTTGTTGTATAAAAAAAGGTGAAACTTAACAAATGTAAAGATCGCGTTTTGTTCCGCTCGGTCCTCCCTGCCTTCACCGCAAGGGTCTTGGCGTGATGTTATAAATACATAGATAAAAACTAACCTTGTTCGATCAACATGGCATCTGCTGCCGCGGCGCGATGTAGAGCTGAAAGCCAGCGCTGAGCGGACTCCGTGGGCGCTTCGTCCACCAACCACTTCAGGATGTCCGCTGCCAGGCTATGGTGACCGTACCTGAATGACATTCAAATGGATGCACTTATGAATCTATTAAACTGCTATGGTGACAAACAAACGTATCAGTAAGTATAGTTGTGAATTAGTTTTTTTATACAACGTCGGGAGGCATACAAGCATACGGTCTAAAGCGGTTACCGTAGCCTATGAACGCTCGAAATACATTAAGTATCACTCGCGCGATGCCACCTCTGCTCGGGGCAGAATGCGTTTTGATTGATCCACTCTCTTCAACTGTAGGGATTGATTTAGGGCATGTTCCGTATATCGACAATAAGCTCCAAGCTTCAAGTCTTGTTTTATTATACGCGACAGATTCCTAGCAGGAATCTTCATTTCTCGCGATAAAATTTTTTGTTTCCTAATGGCGTTTCTTTAACAGCATTAACAGCGGTCGCCTCGATCTTTTATGGTCGTCAACAGAGGAAGTGTAAGTATATCTGTCGTTAGTACGATATACAAACATACGGCTGATACAAAGCTTTTGAAGTGTCTTAAATATGACCGACGGCTCCATAGCCACTTTGTGCAAGGCAATTACTGCAATCCTATATTCTTTGACGCCTTGAGGCCCGTTATATACTTATAACTATAATATACAACGGGCCTCAAGGCGCCACAGAGTTGAAAAAAATAAGTTTCAGTCTCGGGAAGTACCAGAAAACCGCAGCCAAATAACAACTCCCTAGCGGGTTAAATAAATAATTGTTTATCGGCTGTTGTGTTCCTGCGTGTGAGGTCTTTAGTAAGCTCCTTCATGTATTGCAAGCGTTTATAGGCTACGGTAACCGCTTTATATCAGGTGGGCCGTATGAATGCATGCCTCCCGGCGTTGTATAAAAAAAATGTTAACTCAGGTACCTAAGTGCAGCTCTAGCGATCCTGTATCTGGTCCATCCGTCGACTCCGCGCACGACGTCCATAATCTTCATCTTCCAGGAGCTGTCAATTTTGAAGGTCAGCGCTGTGCCCGCTCGCTCTTGGAACAGAATGGTGCAGAGGAGAACCAGTGCTGTGCCGTCTTCCGACGGATTTCCTGCTGGGTTCCTAGGTGGAATATAACTTATTTGTAATCATATTTTATGCTAAATGTGTAACGGTTTCGTAGCCTATAATACAAATTAAAAAAACACACTTTTATTGTTGTTGCTTATATACTCTTTTTTTTATTTAGTTTTTAATTAATTTTTGGTGAGTTTCTTTACAACATTTTTTTTAAGAGAATACAAGAGTAAACTGTTACAGATGACATATTTAAACATATTACGGAGCGAAGCGAATGTAATTTATATAAAGCTCATCGTTTCATATTTTAATGTATTACTTAGTAAAGGAGAAATATTTTACGCACAGCTTCAAAATAGCCCCTTTTGTGATTTCTGATTTCAGTAACTCCTTAGGACCTCACGCACACGCAGGAAAATAACAAGTTTTGTTACTTGGAAAATGGTCCTTTTTTTGGTGTGGGAATCGAATCCACGAGCGTTTGTGTCGATTGTAGATCGCCTTTTTAGGGTTCCGTACCCAAAGGGTAAAACGGAACCCTATTACTGAGGCTCCGCTGTCCGTCCGTCCGTCTGTCACCAGGCTGTATCTCATGAACCGTGATAGTTAGACAGTTGAAATTTTCACAGATGATGTATTTCTGTTGCCGCTATAACAACAAATACTAAAAAATAGAATAAAATAAATATTTAAGGGGGCTCCCATACAACAAATGTGATTATTTTGCTCATTTTTGCTCGATATTGATAACGGCAACAGGTAGACGCTTGAAATATTCACAGAATATTTAGTTATATAAGGTGTTTTTTTTATATATGCCCGAACTTCAATGGGAGAAAGAGTATCGTTTATTTTTTACGATAGACAAGAAACTTTGTGTACCGGCATCGTTAAAAAAGTTTGAGAAATCAAATAAATAAAGTGCCTACTTGGTTCATGGTGCATAATGATTGCCCCGATGATGATGATGAATCATCAGTTGTTAATAATTCAGTTTGACGGGGTCGATGCACGAGTCGCGGGTCTAATCGAATTCGCCATTTACGCAGCGACGACCACAGCCTGTGTCGAGTTGCCAGCCTGACAGTTGCCAGTCGTAAAGCTCAGTTAAGAGACGTAGGACGCGTCAAAGCAGCCCGTCTGGAGAAGTACCTTCACCTCACAGAAAACTGCAGCCAAAGAACAACTATTTCTGCGAGTGAGTAAGGTTACGAGTGAGCTCCTGAAGAGTTTCTGTATCAGTAGCGGGGGTGGCAACGCGCAAGCGATACTTCCTGTGTTGCAAGCGTTTATAGGCTACGGTAACCACTTTACATCAGGTCGACCGTACGCCTCCCAACGTTGTATACAAAAAAGAAATACCTATGACGGCTGTGACTATGCCAGCTGATACATCACCTAACAATATTTTTACATAGGTAGGTAGGGCGCATCAAAGCAGTCCGATAGGGGAAGTACCTCTATCTCACAGAAAACAGCAGCAAAATAACAACTTACTGGATGGAGGGTTGTTGATGTGATGTGAGTGAGTGATGTTACCAGAAAGCAGTGAGAGGAGTTGTTGTGTGAGCAACGGGGGTGGCAACCCGCGTGCGATAAACTTAGTGCGAGCGTTCATAGGCTACGGTAACCACTTTACATCAAGTGGTCCGTATGTTTATTTGTCTCCCGACGTAGTAAAAAAAAAGATGCGCCTGATCCAAAGTATGAAACAGATGAAACAGCTGATTTGCTTCATACGAGGTAACAAACATTCATCACTAAGTCTGATTAGTTTACACTTAGATACATTTTCAACGAATTAGGTAGTTACTCGTATTTCACTTTGAGTGGTTTGTTTACTTAGAATATTATTATAAGTTTGTTTATGGAAACGATAAAAAAAAAATGATATTGTTGGTAATTGTGTACGAGGTTCGATATAGGAAAAGGTACACTTACACCACTAAGGTGGCAAACAAGCTTAGGTCCTTCCTGATTGTAAACAGTTATCGTAGCATTTGGACATTTTTAACACCAGGGGTCTCGCTTATGTGATATTCGGTGAGTACCTACTTAGTTAACGCCGGTACAGTAGTAGCTACCTATCTAGATAAATAAAAATGGAAATTTTTACGGGATTTAACAGCTGATCCACTTTTCTTAAAAAATAAAAAGCTATCGGATAACGTTTGTTACATTAACTAGCGTGTTTAAAAGGTCATCAGTTTATTTACTAGTTATTTACACATCACAATCACGACACTCACTCACACGACACGACACGACGTCTCTCTAAAAGAACTCCTAACACTGTCACCGAGCTCGTTCACGCTGAAATCTGCGTTGAAAATGATCGGGCCGCACTACCCGAGGATTATGAAGTGGTATGGATGTAGCCCTTCATCGCTGAGTAACTACTACACGTAACTATTGCTCACATTGAAAACGGCAGCTCCGTGGCCATATTCACGAAAACTGTATACTGCGCCGAGGATGGTGTGATGACTCGTATTCCGATTTTTTTGCAGTGATGTTGCACTCGCGATAACAAAGTACCATTTGGAGATACTCCTGATTAGAGTAACGATGTCCAGGCATGATTACGGTCACGCGTAGTAATGTAATGCGCGACACTTGTTAAAAGACTGAGGTGCTCTACCGCGCAATTAGCTTGAATGCGCTGCGTTGATGGCGCATGCGCGGCGCTGACGGCGACGGCGTTTGGCGGCAGCGAACAAAGAGCCGCTAAATACACTAGTATCGTACCTATGGCATGCTTTGTAGTACTTTCCTAGCTGGTTGGTTTCATACAATATAAAGCTATTTTTAATGACGGATTTTTTTTTTCTATGAAAGAATTTGTAACACGTGGGGCATAAAATATATTTACTATCATAATCAGCATACATAATACTATTTCCCATTTCAATTTGGGCATATACTTTAAGAACACCATATATATTCACTTTAAGAATAAATAATTAAATTAAAATAAAACAAATATTTAAGGGGGCTCCCATACAACGTGATTTTTTGGCCGTTTTTATAGATAATGGTACGGAACCCTTCGTGCGCGAGTCCGACTCGCACTTAGCCGATTTTTTTTTCTTTTTTTTGACCCGACTTGGGACCGGAAGGGAGAGGCGGGCGTGAGGCGCCACAGCCTAAAAAAGCGACTGCCTAAAGACCCCCGAGAAGGGACGAACCTCGGCTTAGGACGTCGTAGAGCTAAAAAAAACGAACACGCGGGTTCATGCCTGAAGGGCCTATGAGGAGAGACGCCCAGGTACCGGGTGTATATGGAGTACTGGGATCGGGGTCGGAGAGGTAGGGGGCATTCGCAACCGTAATTCGATCATCGGTATCAAAGAGTGAATTTCGCGGTCTGCCCGGGCTACCAATGGGTTGGGGTGTTGAGTGGCTGTTTCGAAGTATCGCCTAGACGCTTCCTTCATGTAACTAATCATGGAAGGGAGTTCAAGGTCGAGATGAAGATCTGCGGCCCTAAAATAATGAGGGGCGCCGGTTGCATTGCGAGCAAACCGGTTTTGGATGATCTGGAGCTTAGCCAGATGAGAGCGCGCAGCGTGTGCGTACACTACGCTGACCTAGGCAAGGACGGGGCGGATACGGGTTTTGTAGAGTGTTACCTTATTTCTAAGTGACATTCTACGATTCCTGAATATAGGAGCGAGCCACGATAGGTAGATCGCGGCTTTCTTCCTAACAGCGGTAATGTGATGCCCAAACGTCATTCTGGAGTCTAGGATGACACCTAGGTATTTGGCCTTCTCGACCCATGGGATGGATCGGCCGAACAGTGAGATGGTTGAAAATCGCCGCGCACACCGAACATATTTACGTAGCTGTTGGACAGAGAAAGGAATACGCTTCTAATGTTTTCTCTTTCTAGCAGTGATGCGTTAAATTTCAGAATACTCGATACTGGTTAGTATAATGACTAGATGAAAATGTCACGACGTAAATAGATAATAATTGCACTTAATAAAGGAAATATTTTTTCAATTAATCGCATAAAATATGAGTTTAATTCAAGGCATCAGCAGTTCCCACAGTATCACACGTGACCATAATGTAGCGGAGTACTAACCCATGCAGCGCGGCTTCCAATGCCAACCCCAGGGCGGGGAGTGCCGGTGCCAGCGCCTGTGGACAGTGCGTCCCTCCGCCCAGCGCTGCCAGCGCTTCGAGGAGAGCCAGGATACGCGGCCCGCCCACATCCCATTCGCACTCCTGCAGCTGCGTGCCCAGCATGAGAGCTGTCCTAGACGCGTATACCACTGGCTCAGCGGTACATAATTGTACCTAACAACAAGATGTTGAAACTTTTGTCAGAAATAGGGCAGAATTATAAAATAATTTTAACATATCGCTGAAACATTTTTTTAATAAACGGTTATTGGAAATTATATTTCAAAGGCGGGTGACCTAATCTATAAACAATAAAATATAATCTGAATGGAATCTTTATTATATAATAAAATTGTATGGTAGTTTAAAAATATTGCCATCGAAATAATAAAAAAATAAGAAAATGTATGGTATTGAAAAGCGGGTCACATTTCCTCCATATGTGGGGAAAACGTCCATAACTTCAATTCGGCGTCCTACGTCTCTATTTGCCAGATCCTCGCTTGCTTTTGGTAGGATGTACAATCTACCAGTGAGGTTGGATTTTGTTACTCTATAAAATGTCAATAATTCTTAAAAATAATATCATACCAAACATCTCAAGGCAATCCGCAGTGGTCTTATATGGTTTGCTCCGTTACTCAGACCAGTTGCTATAACTAGTGATTCGAGGGCTACCATCAGGTCTGCTCCTTCCACTGGCAGGCTTTCTTCGTAACTGAAATATAAAACAATATGTCAGAAATATTTAGACAAGCTACCTGTGACCCGAACTGAGTAGAGTTCGGAAAAGCAATACATGCTTTTTTGCCATTTTTCAAAAGCAGTTCATCAATTTAAGTGAGAAAGAACGAACATTTAATCAGATCCCATTTCACATTTCTGACACTGAAGATCTTAGTCATTCCTAAGATCGTCTAAGTGAAGCTCTTTAGCAATGAATGTGAAAGAAGCAAGCGAGGAGGGTAGTGAGTATGTCTTGTGCTGCTCGGTTGTCACTGCGTACTGCGCAAGGCACCTGGCGTGAAGATATACATAAAAAAAAGGTCTGACTTTACACGTTCGGGTGTTTGTTGCTGTCTGTTTGGATGTTTGTGTGTCAAAAGCAAAAAAAATAATTCTGCTGAGTCTGATTCACACATGAAGTATCCCGTACAATATTATAATTCATAAAAAATATTTAGCGAAAATAAACGCCAAAAATAACACTGATCTTGTCTTACCTATTTAATTTTTATTACGACATAACAGGCACAAGTAGGTAAATATACCTACCTATCTATCTACAACTTCATGCGGGGAAGGCAGAGAGACCCGAACGCCACATGACTCGATCCTTATATACCTCACTCGCTTCTTTGTCATTCATTGCTCTTGTTATGCACGCACGCTGGTTTCTAAGGCTACTGACATCATCTGATAGAAAACGATCAAGTACTATTCTGTGAATATTTCAAGTCTCTACATATCGCGATACATCTTGTGACTGCGGCACAGACAGACAGCGCAGCCTTTTTTTTAGGCCTTATTAAGCAATTAAAATAGTAAATATGTACTCGCCTGTTCTTCGATCAGAAGAAGAAACAAGCACACGAAAGAGACAGGAGAAATTATTTAGCATTTTTTTTTGTATTTTCGTTTTAATTATAATGACAATATGTACCAATGCACGACGATGGTGGTGAGAACAATGGCAGCGGTGGCGGCCTGCTGCAGGTCGTCGCTCAGCGCGGCGCCGGCGCAGTACTGGCGCAGCGCGCTCGCCTGGCACCCCGCCGCCGCGCAGATCGCTGGGCACTTCACTAAGATCTGCAACACGATTCGATTACTAAACACCATGATCATAGGATAAGGTTGAGGCCAATAACAGTACTTTAATGGGAAACTGATAAAACATACATAAAGATAAAACTTCTTTATTTGCCATTGGGGTCCCGCGTCACATGTTTTACATTTTTGAAATGTAATCTTATTGATATTATCAATTCCCTTATGTTGCTATTTTTGAAATGACCATTGGCGAAGAAGAAATGCCGAAAGAAACGTGCCAATATAGGTCTCTTTTAAAATTGTCAATTAGATATTACAATAAATTCATGTCCGCATATTGGTACAATAATGATATCAAATAGTAAAGACTAAGAAGACAGAAGGTCGTCTGTACTTAATTATTTGCAGACATCTTTGTCAGTTACATATTCATCAATTCTATAATAAGCCCTTCTACAGAGAGTATTTTTAATGTGCTTTTTGAATACATTGTCAGGAAAGGACCGAACTGTTACAGGCAACTTATTTCAAAACCGAAAATAATTTACAAAAAAAGATCTATCAGTCCTAGCAAGCCGGTGCACGGGCATACACAATTTATTTCTACTTTTAATTTTTTACGGACATACATTATGCTTTCATAAATATATTAAGAAGTAACAGTGAGGATATTTATTTCTTTGAACAGTTCCCTGAGGGATTCTCTGGAGCCCAAGTTATAAATAGAGGCATGTACCATTAAATTAGGATTTTCGAATTTATATACATATTTATGATCATTACTTCTTCAGTGATGAAAGATAACAGGAAGCCCGCACGTTTAAGAAATGTACATTTCATAAAACGAACTTAATCTAGGAAACGTCCATTTTATCTGTCAGTATCTGACGCCAATCGCTCCATGCTAAAATCAGTCTTCTTCCTAGCGTTATCTCGTTTCCTAATTCATTAGGATTGGCGGAGTTCGTTACCTAAGACTAACGATTTGGGGAAGATACAGATTTTTTTTTTATACCACTAAGGTGGCAAACAAGCGTACGGCCTGCCTGATGGTAAGCAGTTACCGTAGCCTATGGGCATTTGCAACACCAGGGGTGTCACTCTTGCGTTGCCGACCCTGTAAGAACCTCTTCACGCCTTTCTTGAAGAACCCCATACTGTAGTCCCTTGGGAAAACCTCGGCAGGGAGCTCATTCCACAACATAATAGTTCTCGGTAGAAAACTTCTCGTGAAGCGCACAGTGCGCGACCATTGCGGTTCCAGTGTGTGCGGATGAACTCCCAGCCGCCGGCGAGCTGTGCGATTGTAAAACGAGGCTGTTGGTATAATGTCGAACAACTCCTCAGAACACAACCCATTATACAGCCGGTAGAACACGCATTACATTACAAGGCGACTGCCGTCAGACCTCTACAACCCAGAGAACCAGACCCTTCTTAGGTCACACGTCTATCGAAATATAATTTCATGGATGTGCGAGTTTCCTCACGATGTTTTCCTTCACCGCCGAGCGAGTGATAATTACAAATATGTACATAAATCCGAAAACACGAATTTAGTGTTACATGCCAAGATTGGAACCGGGGACCTTAGACAACCGATACTTACTGCTATGTCGGAATATTCACTCACAGGTCCACACACCACACTCAATAAAACAAGCATAATATCATCTTCCCATTCCCCCTCCCCCCTTTCGTTCTTGTCCTTCCCAATGTTAAGAACTACCGTAGCCGCATGCAATGGATTAAGTATCACTCGCGCGATGCCACCTCTGCTACTAACACAGCAACTCCTTAGAAGCTTACTACTGACCTCACTCACACGCAGGAATACAACAACCCTTTAGGAAGTTGTTATTTTGCTGCGGTTTTCTGTGAGGCGATGGTACTTCCCCAGGCGCGGTGCTTTGATGCGCCCTACCTCTCTTAAATATACCCAGACCAAGACAAACAGATATGTATATGCACACAAATGTTTGTCCTGTATGGGAATCGAACCCACGAACGTTGATGTCAAATAATGTAACAGAGCGTTTAACCGCTGCGCCACCGAGCTCGAGCTATTAAAAACACGACGTGCAGTACGTCGCCGACAATGTTTTGTTACCGTGACAGTACGACCATATAGTGTTTTATAATGTAGTTTATATGACATTTCTTCTTTTGTATATACCATTAATTAGGGTTGGCTCCCCTCTTTCCTAGGCGATAAGCCTTATCCAGAGTGAGATTAACACAGAAATAAAATTATTTATTCAGTGATATAATTAGGTACAGATTGTAAAAGAGTTGAAGATTTGACAAACACTGCTGTACCTGCATGACTTGCAAGCACAGCATGGTATGCTCTGTGTCCTGGCTGTCGGAGGCAGCCCGCACGAGGTTCTGTATGCACTCGGCGGGCCACAGCGCCGCGTGCTCCGCCAACTTCTTGAGCCCCACCAGTGCTGCCCGGCGGATCGAAGAACGAGCGTCGTTCATTGCTATACTCAGGAGAAGTTCCACCTGGAATATTGGACAGAATTTACAGTGTTTTTGAAATTTGTAAGTAAATAGAAGATTGAGATAAAGAATTGTTTATTTGCACAAAATATGTGTAGTTATTTCGTGCTTTGGAGGGCATGTTGCAGTCGGTCCCGGCTGTTGTCGATAGATGACAGTCGTTAAGCTAAGTCAGTGGCCCTCGGGCGGCTTGAAAGCACTGGCCTCCGCCAATCCGCATTTGAGCAGCGTGGTGGAGTACGCTCTAAACCCGTTCGGTTGAAGGAAGACCCATATCCCTGCAGTGGGATGAGTAAGGGTTGATGTGGTGGTGTGGTATGTGTACATACATTTGCACGTAAAGTGTTTTCGAAATAGTTAAAGTAGTTTACTATCAATTAATATAAAGTAAAAATAAATTCTAAGTATTTATCTTCAATAAAGTTGTACAAACATTTCGCATAACATACAGTGTCAACATTTTTTTGAGATGAATTTTAAACAAATTAATATTTAAAGTTTTCAACCGGTCTGGACTGGAAGTTGATTAAAAATTATTGGTGCCACATAGATTACACGTTTTTGCCTTAGTGCACTCTTAGCGGAGTGGACACAGTCTATTGTTGTTTCTTCTACTCCTTGGGACAACAATAGATAATTTTGGGTTTTGTTTCAAAAGTAATGCAATTTTCAATATAATGTAGTGACGGAAGTGTGAGAATTCTGTGTTTTGTAAAATATGGTCTACAGCTGTCAGTGGATTGAATTCCAAACATGGCTCTAATACAGTGTAGTGTAGTTAATTCTAATCACAATATACGATACTATACAACAAAGTTGCACGCGTTCATAGGCTACGATAACCATTTTACGTCAGGTGGTTCGTACGCTTGTATGCCATCCGACACAAAATCACACATCGAATCAAACAGTTTTTTAGTTGCTATTTTTTTATATACTTTTCAATTTGAATGCTTCTCACATAGAAGTAGGGTAGAGCTTCATTTGTAGGGTTCCGTAACTTAAAGGGAAAACTGAACCCTTATAGGATCACTTTGTTGTCTATCTGTATGTCTGTCTCTCAATACCTTTTTATCAGGAAAGGGTGGAGTTATCAAGGTGAAATTAATATTAAACACTCAGGTCTGTAATCCCTTCGAACTTCTAAGTCCACGCAATCAAAAGATACGGCTGTTTATGCCTCGTTTATGTGTATATTTTGACACTCGCAAAGGAATCAAAACCTTAACGGGTACTTCCCTAGAATCACGATATTTGGTAAGAAGCAATGTCATGCAGCACAAGTAAAAGAAAAAATCTGAAAACTGTAAATTTGTAGTTTCATTACAAAAAAAATCTATTTTTTTGCGACAATAATTTGCGAAAATATTTTTTTCGGAACCCTCAGAGCGCAAGTCGGACTCTCACTTGACGGCTTTTTTTTGCTTAATAATGACAAATTAATAGAGAAACGAATTACCTATCTTTAGAGTTGACAGTCATCACGAATACTAATATAAATCAAGATAGCAATAACGACATGATGTGAAACATTAGTTAACAGATGCGTTTTAGAAATATTGCCGTTACAATAATAAATAATAAATAAATATTGTCGGACAAATTACACAGCGCCATCTAGCCCCAAAGTTAGCGAAGCTTGTGTTATGAGTACTAGACAACTGATATACATACGTAAATACATTTTTTTTTGTAAATACATAATTATTATACATAGAAAATACCCAGACCAAGACAAACAGACATGTTCATGCACACAAACGTTTGTATTGTGTGGGAATCGAACCCACGAGCGTTGGTGTCAAAGTAGCGTAACAGCGTGTTCCACCACTGCGCCACCGAGCTTCGTCGTCGACAATGTCGGCTCATACTTTTTTTTATTTATTCAAAACATAATAATAATTGCCTCTTTTTGTTAGTTGTTATTTTTTGTCTAGATTGTTAATAATATACCGTCGATGAAGTGCCAATACCTCCTATCTGACATTTTTGCTTAAATTTAGTTTTTGAAAATTGAGAGACTTGAAGTGGTTTACTGTTATTAGTAATTAAATAACCATTCCACAAACTGTATAGAGCCTTTCTGGTAATGATTGATGATTAAGGGTAATTGCTACCGATGCAAATTCCAACTTAAATCTATTGTATTAAAAAACCCAATGTAAGTATAAATGTCAGATAGGAGGGATTGGCACTTCATCGACGATACATAGTGTAATAGTTTCTAACCTGATCCGGCACATGGACGACAGTATCAACAGCGATAGCCGTGAGAGCAGTGATGGCTGCGCGCACTGAACTTGCCGATGGAAACCTTTCCAGGAGGGAACACAGTAGTTTCAGTACCCCCTCTGCTCTTACAGCTAAAGAAGAAAAAAAATTACTATTCTACTTATTCACCAAATAAAATCATTGTATCAAAAGATACAAGATAGTTTTCTTTTTTGAAGTGAAAACTTCTTATGGCAGGGTAAACCGCTTCGTTACGTAACGCGTTACGGCGCCAGTCTGTCTGTCTTCCCTTTCTCTCACGCATACGGCAGCGGATTAGTTTAAGTTATCACTTCTGTCGGGCGTCCCGAGACAGACATGTTTTTTTTTGTGAATTCTTTCTTTGTACATAAGGTGCAGAACTGATTTTCATGGTGCAGCAGCACTAGTAAATATCGAATCAGCCTATTAACTGATTGGTCTGTGGTTTGAACCCAGGTGAGGGCAGGCACCGCTAAGTTTGTGTTTTCAGACTTATGCACTTATTTGTAATTATCACTTGGTTAGTGATGAAGGAAAGGTATTGAAGAAGAAATCTGCATATTCAAGAACTTATGTTTCGAAAGAAAAGATCTGGTTTTCCATTGCTTCTGGTCTCACAGCAGTCACTCCATGTAAAATCTGTATCTTCACCAAATACGGTAAGGCAGTACACCGCACTGATTCTATTTTTCTTTTATACAATGTCGGAAGGCATACAATTTACGGACCATTTGATGGAAAGCTTACTAGGTATTAACGCTCGCAACACATTAAGTACCGCCACCTCTGCTGCTAACACAGCAACACATTAGGAGCTTACTGGTGACCTCATTCACATGCAGGAACCCAACAATCCTCCAGGGTGTTTTTATTGGGCTGTGGTTCTTCTGTGAGGTACTTCCCTAGATGGGCTGCTTTGATGCGCCATACCTCTCTTAAAAACATTTAAACCAAGACAAACAGACATGTTCATGCACACAAATGTTTGTCCTGTATGTGTGTAACAGCACGATTCGCCACTGCGCCACTGAGCTTGTCAATTGATCCAAACGAATAATTACCTCCACCGTGTACAGTCCTCAGAGCACGGACTAACTTTGCTCGGCGTTCAGCCCCCGTGCTTTCACACTCCACCATATCTGACAGCTTATTACACATTGCCACTGCAAATGTGCTGAAATAACAATTTAAAAACATAAGAATATATTACAAACAACCATTTTCATTTAGTTTTGATAACATAGTAGTAATTGGCGGCTGATTTTTCCGGCTATGCCAACAACACATCCAATTCAGATGTATCCAGTATTGGTTTCCAAAATAACCTTACTATTCTGTAAAATAAAATTAAAATATTTTTTGTAAAGATCAAAGTCATGTGGTGCTTGTTTCTTACTGCTTACCCAGCAAGGCACTTTGAATGAAGATTATACTTACTTCGAATGAGCAGCAAATCTTGTAGTGGCATAGATAGCAGCATCCACTTCAACATTATCATGACTGTCCAGCCCTCGTCTAATGGCATGATGCACATTCTGTCTTTCGGGAATTATGCCAGCGACCGCACCAAGTGTCTTCAGTGCTAAAGCTCTAGCTACAGGATCGTTTGAGTGCAAAACACTATATACTCTCCGAAGAAACTCGTCTACATTCAAAATTTTATCCAAATGCTTCTCGCTTTGTTGGCACACCCGTAATACCCATAGCCGCAAGAAGTTGTTACCCATTCGAAACACATCGGCCAATTTCAAGAAAGAAGAGTTGATTAGTATAGGAAATGGATACTTCTCGAATAGTCGTGGAAAACGGACGATGGCTTCGCACTGTTCACCAACTTTTCCTGACCTAAGACCTGGAAAATGAGATGCAATGATGATGATGAGATGGCTTTATTTATATATTGTGTTATACTTGTCTACCTTTAAATATTGACATGTAACTATAGAATTGCAAGGATCTTGAGAATAAAAGAGGCAAAATATACAACGCAAGAAGTAAGTACAATTGTTTAGTATTTTAGTTCTTTTAATTAGGTTAAGTTTACAAACCCTTGTCTAGTTCAGTTAAAGCAGAGTTCGCATCTTGCTCAGGCTCTCCAGAATTATCATTGAATGTGTTTAATCTTACACCGATCATTTTTGTATTGTAATTATCACGAAAGAAGTTAGCTATATAGAATATAGAAGTTAGCGATACAATAATAAATAAAAAAATCTTTTTTGTTTGCTACCACATAACGGTCAGACAAAGATTCTGCGTTCATACAGCCTTACAGCTAGAACATAGTTTCGTTCTATTATAATTTATAATAGTGATTTGTCCAAAATCTCCAGAGACATGTTACTAAAGGACTCGCCATACCAGAGACATGTTACTAAAGGACTCGGCTTACGCGTGATTCTGTTAGTAAATAATTCTGCCATTTTTGAAGGGGGACGAGATAACTACTACATAGAAACGAAAATAATGTTTTAAGGAAAAGTCAACCTTATTTCGAAGGATTACAGTTCAAAGTTATTTTCTTACCGTTGCAGGCAACATCTGTTGTGGAATAGCTGAACTTCTTCGTAAATCGAAGCTGGTAGATTCAAAATTACGAAACGTCTTATATACTTTTTTGTCTTTAGCTAAATGAATTCTATTACACAGCATGAAGGACTGTTTTGTTTTGCAGTTTGTATAATTTACGCTAATTTGGGATAGGAGATATGCGACCAAAGTCGCGGAATATGATTCAGTACTCGATTACTGAATCGATTTCTAATGTATTAATCGTTATCACACCATTTTAATTTCTTTTATATGAAAGCAATTAAAATAATACTTGCATGTGAAAGGTAACTCAATATTTTTGCAAACTAGAAGTGTTCGACCTTTTTTTGCATGACATAACTGCACAGTTTGGCATTTTTAGTGTAACACTTTATGATGTTACCTGAGCGATAACGATTACAAGACTGTTAGAGACATGCTAGTTTGTCTCGCTTAGAAACAGCCAATAAAGTTTTTACTAGCACCATATATCCGCCACCCTCGGTAAACCTAACTTAATTTAGAGATGCGTTCACTAGTGCTGAGAAATAATAATATTAACTGTCATGAACGTTCCCATAAGTTTTTGAATCACAATTAGGGGTTGCCAAATTAATTAATTTTCCGAATATGGTAAATTATCAAAAAATCAGGTCAATAAGGTAAAACATTTTACTGATGTTAGTTACCGTAAAATATAGGTACCTAACTAAAATCAGTAATCGTGTTATTAAAGTAGTTAGACAGGTATTAAGTAAGCGATGATTTTATTTATTAAACAAAACAAAATTGAACGTTGATTTTTTTTTTTCTTTAATCTATAGTTTTCAAAACAATTAAATTTTAAATTAAAGAATTACTTTTCACGTATAAATTCGTTTATTTTTACAGTGCATTAGTTGTTAAACCAGGTAAGTTTTTTTTATATTAAAATGGCAACACAACTTATTCGTTGTCAAGTCAACGGATATTTGTGTTTTAATATTTTTCTATTATTTTCGCGTATAAGTAATTTTTGTTGTTTTTATTTGCGTTATGCAGTATTACTTTTTCTTTCTTAATGTAATAGGTAGATACTATAATTTTGTTTGTTGCTGTATCAAATAAAATTGAGCTATTACAATGATATAGCTTACATTTAAGTTCGCTGAGCTTACAGTAAACTCCTCATTGATTACTGAATAGCAGATCAAAGTACAGCTAATACTATCAGCCTTTTGCTTTAGTAATTTACTACCAACCACTACTCTTGGGGTTGGTAATAAATTACTAAAAGCAAAAGGTCCCTGGAATATAAGAAGTACTATTCAAAAGCATGCTCGTAATTTAAAACATAGTACTGAGGTTTGTAACTAGATGCCGTTGTACTTTTTAAAACCACGAAATGGTCATCTTTTTACAAGGCAGGCGCCGCACGACAGACACTTCTGGTGTTGCAAGTATGCTTAGGAGGCTTACCATCAGACAGATCGTTTGTTGATTATACGATTTAATTGAATACAGATATGTTAATTGCTACGTTTTTATACGACGCTCATTCGTACTTAATTTGTTCTGATTACAAACAAAAACTATTAGTATTTCATTGGGTTCCTGTTGTTCTTTAGAAAATAATGCAGACATGGAACATGAAAAAGTTTATACATAATGTTACTGCTTAAACATTTAATATAAAGTTAGTGCTTAAACATTTAATAAGATCAGCAATGTTATAATTTCGCACAATTTTATTTATTTTATTTTATAATATTATAGGTACACATTATACAAATAATTATTAAAATATTTATTTGGCGGTAAATGTCGCTTGTCATCGTGTTAAAATGAAAGCCTCGTAAGGATATAGTATCCGTTAGTGCAGTACGAGTACCGTAAAAAGGAGTTTAAATTGGGTAGAGAAGGACTCCGTAAAAATTTATATTTCTCCTACTTTTATAAATTTGTTTGGGAATACTTAAGCTAATTTTTTTTTTTTTAATTTCTGGAAAAATATTAATAATAAATGATTAGGTATTTTTACTATACCTATTGGCACAACCGGATACATGTTATCGTCATATTATTATCAAATTAAAATGTTGATTGTCACTATAAGCTACTAGATGGTGTGACCATACACATTTCCAATGTTCTCTTCACTCACTTATATCAGAAACTGTAACAAAATTTAGTTCTATAGGCAGCAATTAACATAGTAGGTACATTTGTTTATCAAAATTAAGTAACGGTGTCTTTCTTCATTGTGTCGGAAAAATCCTTGCCGACATGACATATGTGGTTAACCACCACAAATCTCACCTGCGCGTAGTGCATCCTATCATAGCAAACAAAATTAAAATTAGACGAAGGAAGACGGATAGGTATGAATCTTTTTTAACTGTTTCCGTAACCGTACTTAGTATCAAGTGTGGACTCATTCTATGTACTTAGTTAAAAATCTCACCTCAGTAGCTCTCACCTGAAAGCGCATGAGAAGTTGCTGTGTTAGAAGTTGAGGCAACGTGCGAGCGATATCTACTCCTTGCATTGCAAGCATTCATTAGCTTCAGTAACAACGTATCAGGTATGCCGTAGGATTTATTGCAACTTTCGACGATATATAAAAAAGATATAAGGAAAGGTTTATAAGGACCGTTCTTCCTAACCTTCTTGTACTTCAGTAAATGAATATGGATTAGGAGCCTCGCTTCGTAGGTACGAAAGTGTTCGACGAATGGACTTTTGACATATGACTATGTAAGTCCTACAGATTATCCAAAGAATAGGTACTTCCTGACGGGAGGTGGTCCCGTTGTGTTTACCCTAACGTAATATACTCGTAACGTCTAGTGAATTGCATATTTCTATTGAAAATAATTTGTAAGATAGAATAATATTTAAAAATCTTTAATTAAAAAAAAACGACTTACTGTAGTCGAATATGATGTGTAACGTCTAACATCTCACCTTGGTATCTAATAAAGTAACTAGAACTAAATTAGAATTATAAAGCGAGAAGAAAGATAGGTACCTACACATCAAACCGATAATATAAGGAAAGCATTATGAGGACACTACCTCTAATAAAGTTCTTATGATTAAATTATTAAAAATCATGCTCGCATAGCTAAGTTTAAACAAGGATCTTCATTCAGACAACCAGTTATGCGGTTTAAGTAGGTACTACACGAGTCTATTTCCACTAGACCTTGATTTTCGTTAGGACATAGACCTAGGTTTTGGTTAGGTTTTAGACAGGTATTGATCAGGTTTGACTAAGATTTGGGTCAAGTTGAAGCTAAATTTGGCTTAAATTTAAGTAAATATGGAGGAAAATAGAATGATATTTATAAGAAGCACGGTTTTTAGGAATCGTATAACATGTATTTAAAAAAATAATTTTGTGCTCTCAGGACCTGGGGTGTGAGTCCGAGCGGAACTTCTTTCAACCACTTTACGCTTTGCCTTGGTACTTAAGCTCTTGAACTTCAGTTCACTTAAATGTACATGGATTACGAGCTATCTACGAATCCACTTTTAATTGACGAATGAACTTTTGACTATGTCATGTCAGTCTCAAGGATATAGGTAATCCAAAGAATACTCTCTGACGGGAAGTTTGTCCCGTCATGTTTAGGTTAACAAAATTTAACGCTTAGTAAAGTGCATAGTTCAATAGACAATAATTAAAACATTGAACAACAAATTCATTAGATAATATTATTAAAAAAAATCTCTGAATACAAACTAGAAATAAATGGTAGGTAGGTAATGACAGTAATAAATCAAGAATCGTCATTACTATAATTAACTAATATTATAATTTACCTGGGATAATTCGTCTTTCTGACAAATTCCGTTAAATAATTTTTATTTTCGTTTATGAGCTACGATTTCTTTCAGTTACATATCTAGATTCGCAAATGTTATTAAACCATAAGGTATTATAACTTGAAATAGGATTACTGTAAGATGCATTATTGCTTTATTAATTTCATTCAGACCTATATTGGCAAGTTTCTTTCGGCATTTCTTCTTCGCCAATGGTCATTTGAAATGCTGGTAGATTAAAAAAGAGAAAAACTTAAAAAAAAAAAATGATAATATATAATATTGAAAATGTAAGACGTGTCTAAGTGCCCGTGAGGGTCTAAAGGCAAATAAAGAATTTTTATCTTTATCTTTATCTTATCATTATCTGTCTAATTGGTTGACATAAATAATGCAGCTAAGCTAACCGATCCTCCATTAGTATTTGGTACCTTTTCGCGCCATTTACCGTAATGGTGCCATACACGGCTAGTGTGACAGACACAGGTGGGTGTAATTACGCGCCTTTGAGATACGAGCCGAGAGTTGGCTGTACACGCTTTGTGATCCGTGCCTCGCTAAGTACCTACAGGAGACGATAATTTTAGCCGATGATTACAAGGGTCGTGTTTAGTTAGCTAGTTATTTTGTATGGATAGCAATTGGAGATGGCTGTAATTAGCTAAAGCCAACCATTTCATAGATACGACTAGGTAATATTTTTACGAGAGATGGAAAATGTGAGGGCGATATTGAAAGAAGAGTGAAAGTAGGAAACTGTATCAATAGTGCGTTGTACTCAAAGTCAAAGTCAAAATCTTTTTATTCCGTAAAAATGGCTACATTTGTTTGGAATCGTCACAATTTTTTACCCTACCGTTCAGTTTATGACTAGGTGAGCACTGATAAAAATACTGCCAAAAAACTCAGGCATCCCTCTTTTGGTATCCAAACAAATTTACATATTTTATTAATTACATTATAATTGGATCGACCCACTCCCAGGCATTTTTATCATTAATATAGTCAGATACTTTATAATATGCCCTGCTACACAATTTGGCTTTAATAGTAGTTTTAAATTTGTTTATTGACAATTCTCTTATATTGCTGGGAAGTTTGTTATAGAACCGTATACATTGCCCCATAAAAGAATTACTTATTTTGTGGAGACGGCTTGCATGTAACACAAGATTATGCTTTTAACTAGTATTTATGCTATGAGTATCACTCTTTTTACAAAATGAGTCTATGTTTTTATGGACATACAAAAGATTTTCATAGATATATTGCGATGCGACTGTTAAAATATTTATTTCTTTGAATTTTTCTCTAAGGCTCTCCCGGGGACCAAGTTTGTAGATAGCTCTTATGGCTCTCTTGGCTACTCCGTGGTAACAAGTGATAACATATCGAGCAGAGCTCGCCTTGCTATCCTTGCTATTCAGGGTGCATTAACGCTAACATTGATGTACCTACCTACGGCAGTGAAACATGGGTAGGTATATTTACAGGATTTAGACGCAATGTATGACCATGACGTTTGGATAAATGAATCATGCATAGATTTGGCAGATTAATAGCGTATATTTTTAGATTACCACTTGAGTTACTTTTATTAATACTATTTAATGAAGATGTGGCTGCATCAAACGTAAACAAACTCTACATTGGCAAGGCCGTTTTTTTTTTGACATTGATTGTATATGTAGTTGGTCCCTGTGGGCCGTTTCTACGTCACCGGAAGAGAAGTCGCTGTTATTTTAATATATAAACTACGTCTAGCTACTCGCCCCGCCTTCGTACGGGTGATCTGATCGCCACCAAACTTCACGGGATCCCCCCTGGGCAAAACTGAAGATTCCCTGAAAATTTCATCAAAATCTGCCCAACAGTTTACATTGATTTTTATTTATATACATAACCCAAAGTATAAGTTTTAACAGAACTGGGGAAGTACCTCCACCTCACAGAAACACACCTCTCCTAAGAAGTTGCATAGTTAGCAGCAGGGATAGTCATTTCATCGACTACGGTAATCACTTTACATCAGGTGGACCGTATGCTCGCGTACCTCCGGCAAAAAT
Source organism: Pyralis farinalis (assembly GCA_947507595.1). Taxonomy (NCBI): domain Eukaryota; kingdom Metazoa; phylum Arthropoda; class Insecta; order Lepidoptera; family Pyralidae; genus Pyralis; species Pyralis farinalis. Next base: position 32,853,815 of record OX382273.1, on the reverse strand, counting down.
CCTCCTATAAAAATAAGTTGTGGTAAATATAAATATATAATTCTAACGTTTAGAAGTTTTGAATATTTTTTTTTACACAAGTTGGTAAAAAGCTATTCGACTTGGTGTCAGCATGGATAAATACAAGCGACACATGTATTCAAGCAATATTGCTAAAAATTAAGACCATCTAACGATCAACTCGAACACATCTTTTACTCAAATGTACATTTGTCATCGACGCTTGTGGGTTCGATTCCCACACATGACAAACATTTGTGTACATGAAATGTCTTGTTTGTATTGGTCTTGGTGTTTTGAGAGATATAGGGCGCATCAAAGTACTGGGGAACTATCTCCACCTCACAGAAAACCGCAACCAAATAACAACTCACCAGTAAACTTAAAAGGAATTGCTGTGTTAGCAGCAGAGGTGACATCGCACGAGTGACACTTAATATTTGTAATAAATAAATAAAAATATTGTCGGACAAATTACACAGCGCCACTTAGCCCCAAAGTAAGCGAAGCTTGTGTTATGGGTACTAGACAACTGATAAACATACGTAAATACATTTTTTTGTGTAAATACATACTTATTATACATAGAAAATACCCAGACCAATACAAACAGACATGTTCATGCATACAAATGTTTGTACTGTGTGGGAATCGAACCCACGAGCGTTGGTGTCAAAGTAGCGTAACGACGCGTTTCAATACTGCGCCACCGAGCTTGTCAATACATTAAGTATAACTCGCGCGATGCTCCCTCTGCTGTGCCACCTGAACTACCATGTAGCGTTCATAGACTAGGTTAACCGCTGTACATCCGGTGGGCCGTATACATGTATGTTGTATAAAAATGCCTATAGACACATAACTTATTCTTTTTTTTACTATATTAAACAATCGACTCTTTAATATTTAATACTAATTAAATAACTAGTTAAGCACCCAAAACCGAAGAGCATGCATGAAGAGGTTGACTACCTATGGTTGAGAAAACTCTGCCAACCCCTATGGGAGACAAGCGTGATGTATACATGTAAATAACTAATCATTTTGAAAAGCTCGAGCGTTAGCAATAATATAATTGAAATACGAACAAAAGTATTTTTTGGCGTAAACTCCATCTAACTCTATCATTTCTTCCACCAGCTTTCCAAAGCTTTTACACCGATTTAAAAAAAAAAACTGCCATGTGTTTCATCATTGGTTAAATGGGTTCAACCACTTCATTCGATAAAAAATCTGCACCAAATAGCTGTATTAGCAAGTTTCTTTATGAATGTTTTCTTCGCCAATAGTCATTACCAAAATGCTGGTTTAAAAATGAGAACCGTGAGAAATCGATAGGATTTTATTCAAAAAATATAAGACGTATCATGTGCCTGCGAGGGCTTAATATCAGCATTTTAAACTTAACGCCACATCTATACATCTTCTATACAGATAAATAAAATTGGAGTATCTGTTTGTAATATTAAAATAACCGCTGTTTATTAAATGCATATGGATATATACACGGTACATATACCAAAATATTTTTTTTTTACAATTTTTGTCTGTCTGTCGTTTGTTTCGGGTAATCTCTGAAACGGCGGGACCGATTTAGACGGGACTTTCACTGGCAGATAGCTGATGTAATAAGGAGTAACTTAGGCTTGTATTTATTTATATTAATATTAATAAATAATAAAAATAACTATTCCGCGCGGACGAAGCCGCGGGCGCAACTAGTCATACATACATATATATATATATATACATTGAATTAAACAATTTTTAACGGAAGTATCGCGTATTTTATTTATTTTGATGTCTTCCTGCGACCACGGACGCTGCAAAGCGTTCGAAACGTCAGGTTCAACAAAATAAATAAAATACGCGATACTTCCGTTAAAAATTGTTTAATTCAATGTGTAACAATCGCGAAAACCTAAGACAATACTATATATATACATTTTATCTTTTATTTGTATTCATGTTTAACTTTGTGCACTTGAGCACCTTGAGCGGTGATAGCCCAGTGGATAAAGAACCGGTGTAGTGAACAACAGGTCCCCGGTTCGATACTGGCATGTACCACTCAATTCTCTCTCACTTTCTCGGCGGTGAAGGAACGTCACGAGGAAACCCGCACGTCCAAGAAATTATATTTCGAAAGACTTGTAAAACGTCTTTTCACCAACGAATTATCAGATTTTTCCTCTGGTTTGTGAGGTGTGCAAGGACCGCGTCGTGCTCGCGCGTGATGCTCGGTAATCTCTGCCTATCCCGTAAGGTACCTGGCGAGAAGATATACATTATTACAATAATGGTACAAGAAAAGTATACATATTAAATATCGCTCGGGCTACCCACGAGCCTCGCTGTCAAAGTAACATCACTAACCACTACGCTACCGACCTTGTCCATGTGTGAAGATGAAGTCCCTGAGGAAAAGCGGAACGTTTGCAGAACAAACTTAATACCCCCGACCCCAAGACGGTTAAAGATCTTCTCAAATTACCTACTCATAAATACATACATATCATCGATCCAAATATACCTCTCTCGCCTTTTCCACGCTCATTATCCTCTTCATGCATGCTCTTCGGTTTTAGGTGCTTTTGATTTGGCCCTTTTTCGATTTATATGTGTGCGTCTATGGAGGCCCCTGGCAATATTTCCATTCACTCTTGACTGATACATTCTCTTTTGCATTCATTATTTCTAAATGACCAATCCATCTCAGCATATGTACCCTTTATAATTTTTGTGACTCCATCATCTTTCATCCCACATAGTTCTCGTAACGTGCCCTTTCTTAATCAATCATTGCACACTCTACACATACTACTCAGCGCTCTCATTTCTACGGAGTTCACCGTACTATACTTCTTCTGTCATAGATAAATGAGGTTTCAGGTCTCTTCCTTGTACTATTTGAGAGACAGACAGACTATACTTACGAGGTTAGTCTTATCTCCGTATGTCTCCGTGTTTCGTATTACCAATGTTTTTTTTTAACTTTTAAGTAGTTTTGCATAGATACTAAGAATATCCATGTAGCCAGGGGATGAGAACTTCCGGATTGGACAAATGTGTTTTGACGTCATTTTTACTTAACCAAAACCTGCCTTGTCGATTGTATTCCAGTAATCGATGCCGGACGTACAAAGATTAGGGGCATTTTTGCTACCAACATTTCGGCGACAATGGTCATTTTCGTAGAAAATCTTGTTTGTGCAGACACATAGACAACATAACAATTGCTGTTAACAGTTTATGTCTCCACTTCTATTTTAACATCGTCAAAGTTTATAATGCAATGCGAAATGTTACAAGGAAGGTGGGAATATGCTTTTGTAACATTCATACAGTCCCCAGTATGGCGCAGTTCATTCATTTCATGGCTATTGTTGAAGGGATTTGCAGTTATTATCCCGACTTAACATTCTTCAGTCGAGGGATTAAGTACTAATTATGATAAGATTGTGGGCCTGTGAATCAACGGTCATGATTTACTCTGACTTTTGCATAGGTTTTGTAAGAGAATCGTCTCCTTACCCTTCTAAGCAGTCCTTTGGAAATACACTCAAGGATTTTTTCCCAGTGAAGAGTTATAACAAAACATATTTTGGCCAGCTGCTGTTCGTGGTTTCTGAGTGTAAAATTTGGGTTTTCAAGTTTCAAACAGGAACTCTATAATTTTGGCGAAGATAGTCTGTTATTTCTGAAAGAGTTGTTCTTTTTTTTGTAGCATGTTATTCTAAGGACTAATCTGCTGCTCATGAAATGTGTTACAGACGACCAGGACAGCCACGGGATATGCATGCGGTTTCTGTCGCCAATTCTGTGAGCAATCGAAGACGGTCGCTGAATACGAGGTAGAGACGACCGGAGCAGCCAAGACGGCATGCATCTACTAACAGTAGTGGGTGGGTGGCGCCCGGCGTTAGTTTGCATGAACTAATTAGTGACGCAAGTAAACGAAGCAGTTTATATCACATTGTATTGTTCTAAAATACACATCTACTTTTATCTATTACTCCTAATGTTGAAATTATGGGCTATAAGGGAGGGCGTATGTCTGTTTGCCACCTTAGTGTTATACCTAGTCCGGCCATCTGTTACAAATGAATATGCATTTTCAGGAACACCGTTCCTACATGAAATCCATATGTTTGTCTGTGTGTGTGTCTGTTCTACGTGCGTCTGTCGCTTTTTTTCGAATATTTCAATTTTGACTTCAGATTCGGATTCAGCATAAAAAAGTAGAATAGGAATGTTCAGGAACACGGTTCCTATCTCCTAAGGAACATGGTCAAAATTACCGACAAATTAAAAAAAAAATGAATTGTTATATAATTGACGAGCCAGGTGTTTCTCTAACAATGCAAGCTTGCGCATTCTCAACTGATTTTTTATGAAGTACTGTAATATTGTATGTATGTATGTATATCTTCATGCCAGGTCCCTTGCGGGGTAGGCAGAGAGAACTGAGCGCCATAAGATATAAGTAGGTAATATTAATAAAACTAAATTACTAAATTCGTGTTATCGGATCTATGAGTACATATTTATTTCGCACGCGTTCAAGAAATTATATTTCGAAAAACGTGTATCCTATCCTAACAAACATCTGGTCTCCCTCTGGGTTGTGGAGGCGTGACGGCAGTCGCTCCGTGTGAAAATCAGTGTCCTCGCAAAATCCTTAGACTTAGGTAGCGGACCCCACCAATCCTAATGGATTAGGAAACAGTATAACGCGAAGAAACAGACAATAATTCAGTAGAAAAAATGATGTAGATATATAGGTCTGTAGTGAAATCATTTCGAAAACTTCCTACTCCTACAAATTTCTTCTGATTAAATTCGTTGTGAGTTCAAAGGCAGCTGTAGTTTAACCCCCGGGACAGCATTGGACTTCAATGTTCATTGCCTTTTTGTGGTCGCCGCTGTTAATTCTGGCTATACAAGAGATACAGTGGTGGGAATGAGTGGTAGGCCTGTCCCATATAGATCTGTATTTCTATGTACGTACAGACATCACCATATCAATCTATGCACCTATAGATCTTTTGGGGTTGCAGTAAAAGTAAGATTGTGTGTAGTAATGTAAGTCGTCACGTAACATGAGCTAGCATCAAGCACCTCTTGGCATGCGCCAATTGAGTCCATATACCAGCGAATTAAGGTCAGGTCAGTATCTTCTCTTTGTAAGTTCATGACGTCAAATATGAAGATCCAGAGGGAATTTTGATATATTGTCCATTCATCCCTTTCTTTCAATTTATGTTAGTTTTGTTCGTCAAATGACAATCATTTATATAATAGAGTAGGTACTTATATAGGTATATAGATAGATAAAACTTTAATTGGGTTTCTAATACATACTTTACTTATGGAAGTGTGAGCTGGGTATGGCAGAGAGAGCATGATAGTAGGATAAACGGGTCGAAATGCGAGCGTTGCGTAAAATCTGTGGCGTAACGCTTGTAGACCGTATTCGCAATGATTATGTTAGGAAACAGAGTTGGTCTGAAAGGGAGCGACGTTGGTCCTGACATGTGAAAAGAATGCAGGATCAAATAATTACGAAATAGATACATCGCAAAAGTGGAAGGATGTAGGAGGAGAGGAAGACCGAGACTTACCTACCATGACCAAATTGACCGTGTTCTATCAAAAGGTGATGTCAGGAGCCCTAGAAACTCGAGCGTGCATGAAAAGATCAGTGAATGTTAAAGAAGAAAGGTGTATAAGAATTGATTCGTGATGCGCTCGGTTCCCTCTGCCTACGCCTCAAGGGATTTGGCGTGAATTTATAGATAGATAAGACAGAATTTATATATATTATGTATATACTATATCCTTATGAATAGACTTAAGAAACATATTTTTTTTCTTATGAGCTGTCTGAAAATATCATGCATTAGCGATGCGGCGTGCGTATTACATGTAGATTAGACGCATAGATAGTGTGTAAATATCTATCCACGCACACATCGCTTGTAATAGCGTGCGTGAGTGTGTATCCCAGCAACACCATGGGCTGGTAGCTGGATTTCGTATTTATGTATTTGTAATTATTTAATTATCACTTGCTGGGCCGTGAGGAAAAGCAGCGTGTTTTAAAAAAACGATGATTTCCTTCACTGCTCAGCACGTCTCCGGACGTCGAAGAAATTATGTTTTTCAAAAAGACGAGTGACCTAACCTAAGAAAGGTCCGGTTTTCCCTCCGGGCTGTGGTCGTTGTGGAGGTGTGAAGGCAGTCGCTCTATTTAAAAATCAGTGTCTTCTCCAAATCCTTGCGCTTAGGTATAGGACTCCGCCAATCCTAATGGATTAGGAAACGGGATGATGCGAAGAAGAAGAGTGTGGTTTATATGTGTGTTAAGGAAGGATGACCAGCTACGCGAAGGTGCCAGTGAGTGGCGGCGAGCGAAGTGCCAAAACCGATTTGCTCCGCATCATTTCGCCTGGTTTACAAATAAGGCTCTGGCCAAAGGTATGTAAGCACAGCGATATTAAAGGCGCAGCGCGACTATGTACCTTAAGGAAAACCGTAGCCATGCCAAATGACAATTCGCTAGAGAGCACTTATTTTGTTGTGAGTAAGGGATGGCATCAGGAACTTTTGGGGAGTTGGTGCATTAACAGTTGGGTGGAAATGGGCGACTGATGCTTATTAGTGCTGGGAACGTAGGTATAGTCTACAGAGACCGTTTTTTTAGGTGAGCCTGGTTATTTATAATAATAATAAATAATTTCGGACAAGTTACACAACGTCATTTAGCCCCAAAGCAAGCAAAGCTTGTGTTATGGGCCAACTGATAAACATACATAAGTACATTTTTATTTTTGTAAAATACTTATTATATATAGATCACCCAGACCAAGATAACCAGACATGTTCATGCGCATAAATGATTGTCCTATGTGGGAATCGAACCGCGCGTTGGTGTCAAAGTAGCGTTACTCACCACTGCGCCACCGAGCTCGTCAGCCTCAGAATACAGAACAAACGTTTGTTCTGTATTCTGAGTTTGCCACCTTGTATGACAACAGCCTGCAATCTATTCGCTGAAAGAATTGACGTAAAATAACTTTAAACCAATTAATGCCTACGCTTAGGTTATAAAGATATAAATTGTAATATTGTATGGCGCATCAAATCAGGCATATCCTTGTTTGGCACCTTCGATTGTATGAAAAAGTAGAATAAACTGACCTAGAAAGTCGGTTAACTAGACCAAAAAACCATAAACAACTGCTGTATATTGTGTGTATTACGGTATAATAGTGTAAATGCCCTAGATATTATCATAACACTGTAAATAATAGCTCCGATCGCAAACCTGCAGAATATCATGGCTGTAGCGTGTATGACAAATATTTACCATAGACAATTATCGCTCCTCAACCACTAATCCGAACGCATTGAGACAGCTTCACCATAAAAACGTTATCGTGATCCCCGCATAATAACAGACAATGCCACGGGACAAAGCAGATTGTCCCCGGTTTCACTACATATTTGCAGTGAATAATACACAGATAATAAAGAAGCAGTTTTTTTAGGCGGCCGTTGGTGTCAAAATTAACGCCATTCGCATTATGTAGTGCAACCAAGTTGTATAAAGAGTCGGAGACGAATTATTTATATATTGATTCAGTTTGTGTAATGGTTCTTTTATAAAACAGATAATCCTAAAAAGCAAAATTAATTTTAAAGAAAAATATAATTATACGTATTTTTTTTTTACGATTTCAATGCTTTTGCCAAATGTATTCTCCTTAGTTTATTTTTGACGTGCCACTCACTTTTCTGTAATCTATGCGAGTTTTTAGGTTGTGTTCTTGCCAGTGACGAGTAACAACGCTATACAATACGAAGTGTGAGCCAAGCGCGAGTGACACTTTTTGCGTTGCAAGCATTTATAGGCTTCAATAACTACTTCACATTAAGCGGGCCATATACTTGTACCTATATATATAGCTTTTACCTGCCTACTGTATATGGTATATGTAATGTGTCTGGTGGAACCAGACTCACCATATACAGTAGGTAGGTAAAAGCTTTAGACAGTATTGCTGACAAAGGTCAAGCTCGACACGTCAACCATTATAAGGGAGCTACGCATCATGCAATAGAAGTATCCAGATAGAAGACGCGTGAATCTCGTGATAATACGCCTTTTTCTCTTTAGTATTTAAAAAAATAACAGGGTACCTGTAGATTTTATAAGGTCAAAATGTAGTCAAATCAGTTAATTTCATATTTTAATTTCTCGGCTCCTAGGATGCCGAATGAAATAATTCTTTTTTTTTTTTTAATAATAAGGTACTAAATTAGGCAACATAGCATAGAATATTCGCTAAGATGTTTCACAGCTGCCAGAAGTTCCATGATGGCCACTATTTTTTTTATGATAATTTAACTCATTGTTTGACAAAAGATGTCAATAACCACTCAAAACAAACACTGCCACAGACAATAAACTAATATCAATGGTAAGAAACTAATACTTTGGTGCATTTGTATAAGCATAAATCAAATAAATGCTCATAACACTTAATTTAATAATATAATTCTCAATGTATAGTTAAATATGTAATTAGTCACACTACTACCGTAAACGAACTAAATATTTTTTACTGAACGTCATTTCCGTTTGAAAACCATATATCTGAATTGAGTCGTAATAACGCGTCTAAAGAATTTTAAATTGAAAAACAATTTAATTATACAGATAGGTCTTCAATATTAATACTTTTTGAAATATTATAATTCTAATTTAATTCTAGTTGTAGAGATGTTAGATGTTATCATCATGTGTGATTACTGTAAGGCTTGCTAGTTTTTTTCCTACAGAGTCAATAGTGTTCGCAATGACTTGTCCCTTTGCTTTCATGTTAGTATCACTGCGTGCAGGAATATTATATAAGCACACGAAGTGATGCCAATATCACTCCAAAGGGACATTATAGTACATAATCTGCTGTTGTTTAGCAACTGTAAACCTGTGCAGCTTGATTGGCCGATTCTATGATCATTATCATGTCAAATAGAGCCAGATAAAAATATTATCGTTATGGTGACTGTTTTGTGAACCCTACATATCAATGCTAGTGGATGCAATGCAACTGTATTTCAAACATTTTAAGGGAGCACTAAACAAAATTCGTGTGTAAAAATAAAATTGTCTACCTGTTTGTTACTTAAACACCCTATATAGACGTTGAAAATAATAAGTACTAGTTTTAGTTTCGTCGTTTTATCCCTGCCAAATTGGTTCGCTCCAATTGTATTAATTCGATCATAATCCTAATGCATTCTTTTACAATTTTTAGACGCTTATAAATCCTGAACGAAACGTAAGAACGTTCATCGAAGCAATCTGTAAACCCTACATACCATCTAGGCTCGCTCTACGTGTTCATGACTAACATGTCCTTTAAATCTCCCAAACCATGGTTCCCACGTAAAGGTGAGAGATGCAAGATACGATCTGTCACAATGAGTGTATTTAGCGGCGAATGTTCGCGCCATTTGTCTCCGCCCGCGTGCACACTAAAGCGGATTATGTACGATGTTTTGATTGCACCAGTGGCCCTTTGGTGATACTAAAATGTGTAATATTTGACAACAAACAATCTTTATCGACAATCATACCGATTCTTTTCAACTTTAACTCAGAGATATAAAGTTTATATCGACAGTTTTTATTTGAATAGTAAGTTTGTTGAGTGTTTTAAAATTGACGAAGTGTGATACATTTTAACGACTCAACGCTTAGGAGATTTTTTGTGATATCAGGTTGTGTTCAGCTCGGATCAGTCTCAGCTTGAGTCAGATTTTGTGTTGATATATGAAATGTATTGTATCACATATCACTGGTTTATAACCACTTAGGGACTCTACCGCCTAAGCTAAATATTACAGATAAGATACATGCATATAACTAGTCTGGTTATAAACCCTGTTAGATAGAGTACATAGAAACTTTTCTTTTTTTCAACTGCTTAATTATTTTGAATTTGGAACGTGTTTATTATGTTAAAAACTTCTTTCGAATTCCCGCCGTTTTACCTATATATTTTTTTCGTGTTTATTAACAAATTACAATATGCAATTGTATGTTAAAGAAAATTGGATTGCAATGCAACACAAATTCGGCGGTAGCCGCATGTTCGTATATCGTACTATCAACAGATATACTTCCTCTGTTGAAAATCATAAAAGGTCGGGGCGACCGCGTGCTATTAGAACTACAAAGGCTGTTAATAATATTGAAGTCAAAATTCGCCGAAACATCATTAGGAAACTAAAAATCTTAACGCGAAACATGAAAACAAGACCTGAAGCTCGGCGCTTATCGTGTGTTATGTACAGGCCACGTCTTAAATTAATCCCTACAGTTGAAGAAAGTGGATGGATCAAAACTCCTGTCCCGATATGCAGGTGAAAGGCACAAAAATATCCTCTTTACAAATATTACAGAGTGTACGCACACAGTTCTAAAGAAGCCGCCCAAGTGGTCGGAAAGGTACAACGTGGTCATCATCCTGCGTCTGTAATGGTTTAGTGGGGGGTGTCTGTGTGAGTGAAGTCTTCAGCCAAAGTGTATCAGAAGTGTACGTGTAAGGGACTGTCCTGAATCGTGTTGTGAAACCTTTCTATAAATACACTTTTTAAAAATATACCGTGGACTTTCCAGCAGGACTCTGCACCTTGAAACCAACGTTACCGACTTTATAAAAGCTGAAGACAGGCCTTCGTCTAGCGCAGATCTGAACTTAGACTACAAATTATGGTCAATTTTAGAAGACATGACCTGCTCGACATTGTGGCTCTTAAGTAATCTCTGAAGCAAGCAGTGGCTAAATTTCCCATGAAAACAGCGCGTCAATCGTATCGTGTCATAGATTCGTGGCCAGACATATTAAAGGCCTGTATCAAAGTCTAATGTGGCCATTTCTTATAGTATTTTTTATTTTGTTTTTTTTTCTGACCCTTCCATAATTATATATATATATAAGTTTTATTAAGATTACATTACTTCATAAAAAAATAAATACATATTCATTTATAACAGAACTTACGGCCGGACTAGGCCTATATCTAAAAATAGGGACTTCAAAAATCAAACTTGGTTTTCGTTTGCCACATTTCACCAGTTGGTAGATTTACAGCGTGGCTAAGTATTACTTCCATTTCTTTTAATATCTTCACCTCAGGTTGTCTGCAGAGCAGGCGGTGTGAACTGAGTACGGTTAAGGGCACATCTTTGATCTTTGTACCGTTTTTATGTCTACAATCACATTTCGAGTGTCAAGCGTAATCTGATATTATATCCAAACTAATATATAAAGTAGATAGGTTTGCTTATTTGAAAGCGCTAATCTCTGGAACCACCAGGCAAATATGAAAAAATCTATTTGCATTTTGATAACGCAGGTTCTATTTGACATCAAGTTAGGATCTTTAGAAGCTGAAGGAAAAAAAAGAAATTAAGATACTCGTAAAGCGTCTCTCACCGTGATACGGGCGTACAAATTCGCGGGTTGCAACTAGTATTTTTTATATATCTACTACTCCTATGAACTTCTTTATATATTATGTATATAATGCATTTATTTTCTTATTTTTTTTTATACAGCTTGACTGGCAAACAAGCATGCAGCCCGCATTAGAGGTAAGCGGTCACAGCAGCCTATTGACGCTCGCAACACCACGGGGATGTTATTCGCGCGCTGCCAATCTTGTGACTTAAGCCTGTTTGGTCACAGTGCCCAGTAATTTCTCTGCCATATCTCACCCTTCAAACCGGAACACAGCTATATAAATATAGCTGCTTGTCGGTAGAAATATGTGAGACAGAGGTACCCACGCAGACGACTTTTATACAAAGTCTCCCTCTGGCACGCAAATATGTCGGTCACATAAAAATGTTGACGCGCACGGTGGCGCAGTGTCAACACATTTAACACCAGCGCTCCTGGTTTCGATTCCCATACAGGACAAACATTTGTGTGCATGAACATGTCTGTTCGTATTGGTTTGTGTGTTTTTAAGTATGCTGGGCGCATCAAAGCAGCCCGTCTGGGAAGTACTTTCACCTCACAGAAAACCACACCCAAATAACAACTCCATAGAGGGTTGTTCTGTTCTTGCGCGGTCACTTGTAAGCTAATAAGGAGTTGCTGTGTTAGCAGCAGAGGTTTACAGCAGGTGGGCCGTATGCTTGTGTGCCTCCTGACGTTGTATATAAAAAGAAAGATATTTTTAATGACATTCATTTTTTAATGGTTACACGTCATCACATTTCGTCAGGAGCTAGACTTATATGCCTCAATAATGAATATCAAAATAAGAAAGTACGCGAATACGTGCCTAATCTACCTGCTCCCCAGATCTACAACGATCTTTGCAGATATACGGATAAACCACAGACGCAACGTAACAAAAGCATTAATCGCACACTGGGTCGCTGCAGACCTCGTATGTATACATCATGTAACAATTTTATTCACTTATTTTTTAATTGTAATGCCTATCAGTGTTATTTTATGTATAATACAGATACCTCTTCATCTCAGCGTTATCCCGTTTCGTAATCTATTAGGATTGGTGGTGTCCGCTAACTAAGCCTAAGGATTTAGCCAAGATACTGATTATGACATGGAGCGACTGCTTCTGACCTCCATAACCCAGAGGGAACCAGACCTAGGTTAGGTCACACGTTCTTCGAAACATAATTTCTTGCACATGCGGGTTTCCTCACGATGTTTTCCTTCACCGCCCACCAAGTGATAATTACAAATATATATATATATATAAATCCGAAAACACGAATTTAGTGGTACATATTATGAGTATGATACTCGTAATATAATACACGAAAAGAGCTATGAATGTCACAGAAGCGAGTGAAGTGTGTAAGGACCGCGTCTTATGGCGCTCGGCTCTCTCTGCCTACCCTCTCTCTCTGATATACATACATACATATGAGGATTGAAGAGGAGGAACCCGGGGCCGTCGGATAATATGCCGGTACTTTATCCACTGAGCTATCACTGTTTCTGTTATTATTGCGCGTACGATATTATTGTTGTAATATCATTATGTACCTTGTTAAATAAAAAACAATTAAATTAAAATTACAATTAAATGGACACAACCTAGAGCAACATAGAAAAGAATAAGCATCGGCGGGAAAACACGTGTATTCATTTATATTTTGAAAGACGTGTGACCCATCCTAAGAAAGGAATGATTTTCCTTCTGGGTTGTGATGGTTTCACGGCAGTCGCTGATGTAAAAATCTGTATGTTTTTTAACCGACTCCAAAAAAAGGAGGAGGTATTCAATACGACTGTATTTTTTTTCATTTTTGTTACTTCATAAGTCCGTCAATTATAAACTGATTTGAAAGAAACTTTTTTTAAACTTCCAGATTGGTGCCATTTTTTTCATATCGTAAAATTCAGTGCTGATAGTGGGGTTCATGAAGATTTGAGAGGCACACATATAATGATTTCGGTATTTACAGCAAACATAAAAAAAATCGAGAATTCGCATTCAGAAGTATCATTTTTTTAGTTACATAGAGCTGATAAAGATGGCCATCGAAACTTTTCAATGTTGAGCCGAAGACAGATTGAGTAGCTTTATCATTTCCACCAATGATCTGTCGTCGTGTGGCCGATTCAATTATTTGTTGCCGTTTAAATCTGACATAACTATCATTGGAATCGGTTTTTTTTGTTAATATTTTAGATTATTTATTCCTTAGGCTTTAGGTAGCGGACCTCCCCAATCCTAATGGATTAGGAAACAGGAGAACGCTAAGAAGAAGATCAATGATATTCTACGTAGATTGAACTACAAAGTTAACATCTTAAACCGTTCACCATAAAAATTACCGAAAATTCTCCATCCGTAACTACCTTCATGAAACGTATAAAATTTGGCATTACAAATCAGCAGTCAAATATTTTATTTAAATAATTTAATAAATTTGTTACAATCATTGTAATCTTAGTGTAGTACTTAGATATATCAAACATGCAACGATACAGATTTACATTACTTACATACGCAGATAAAATAAAGGCGAAATTCACATCGGATTACAAATATTAATAGCACTCTAAAAACTACAACGCCATTATACGCGAGTGTTCTCGGAATGATATTATATAAAGTAGTGTTTAAAATATAGAACTGTAAAATATAAGGCCGAACGCAGACCCACAGACAATAAGACGCTTCATTCGACAACTTTCGAGAAAGATCAGCTTAGCGTGATGATTGTATGGTGCCGCCAGTGTTTTTGTCAGTACGAATAGTACGATACGTTGTGGAACGTGTAATATATTTACTCGTTTGACATGTTTACACTGCGTACGATTTATTGTTCTATCTATTCATACCGATGTAAGAGTTATGAAATTATAATTACAATTGTTGTAGAGCTTGTTAAAAATAGGTATTAGGGTTTTACTAGCGTTTCGATTTAAATTTAAACGACGAACGGTCACGGGCTTTTTGAATATGTAAAGTATAATGCACTGGGTATTGATTATAGGTCTACAACTACATGTGCATGTAACACGTAATACTACGAACGTATTAAACTTAACAATATTTTACATTACAAACAAAGTGATATAAAAATCATTACGTGTTCTGAGAATATTCATGGATACATGAATATCCTCACCATGTAAGTTGTTTTGTAATAAAATAATCCCGTCCCATACCTTCAAAAATTATATGGAGTGTAATGTGTGTAACCTGAAAAATTGCTAGAAAGTTGATCCAGCCGTTTTCGTCTCCATACAGAACATATATATATATATATATGAACATTATCTACGCTAATCTTTGGAACTACCAGTTGGATTAGAAGAATCATTTTGCATTTGATAGCCCAACTCTTGAGGAAGATTATAGATTTTTCGAGATTACGACACGTTTAAGAACTGAAGAAAATAAAAGATACTAAGAGAAATCACCTCTCACGGGGCACCGGGATGCGTGCGGACGGAGTCGCTAGCTGGTGTAATACAAAAATAAATCTGAAAGTCGCAGCGAGTCGCAGTCGCAGGTGTGTGGCCGCCGTGCATTACCAGCGAGCGGTACGCTATCTTCCATCGTCACGCCACCATGATTTGTATGAAAGCCTCGCTCTGTTACATAAACATGAATGTAAATATTGTAACGGCGGTCTAATAGTATTTTAATTTGACTATTGTCGACACTCACCGCTCGCATACATTAGAACAATTGAATGGTGTTATTTGAGAGGGAGATTACTGCCCTTCTAAAGTCACTCCAGTCGAACCATTTTCTATGGACGCTGTGGATATTACAAATACAACAATCCTCTAGGGAGCTGTCATTTGGCTGCGGTTTTCTGTGTGCGGAGGTACTTCCCCAGACGGGCTGCTCCGATGAGCCCTATCTCGCTAAAAATAACAAAAGATCAAGACAAACAGACACGTGCACACAAATGTTCATCCTGTGTCGGAATCGAACCTACGAGTGTTGATGCCAAAGTAACGTATTAGCGCGTTTCACCACTGTGTCACCGATCTCGTGTAACTCCATTCTTAAGGTCTCGTTTTTTTCTTTTTAAGTCTGCTCCTTCGTATTACGGCCCGCTTTCCATGTGGTGGGCCGAATGCTTATTTATCTCGCGACGTTGTACAAATTATCGCCTATATGTGGGAGTCTGACTCGCATTCGAAGTGTTTCCATACTACCACCGGGTATAAAAAATGACAAAAGTATACGTTTCTTGTATGGGGACCCGTATTAACTATCACAAAAAGTCAGTGCCGGCACAGCACGGCTTAACATCCTCTCGAAAATACGGAGGAACTCGAGACGACTAAACCCATCTACGGACAGGTTGAGGTCGACGCTGCTTAACTTGCTCGATTAGACTGCCACGCGCACGACATCACGCTCCTCATTGTATTGTACTTATCCTCAGTATTTTCGAATTTCAAGAATTTCGGCACAAAAACCCATTAAATGGTGCACATTTTTTATTCGAGAATAATTTCTGTGGACGTATGCTTTTGTGCAGGAATCATAGGCGGCGGTCGGTGTAGGATTTCAGGGTTGTAAGAGGACTCGATCAGGGTTCGAGTCCGGCTGCGTCTAATGCACGCACAATAGGCTCAATTATTTGTGGCCGACGAGGTTCTGGTTTCATGGATTTTGATGTTTTTTTGTGATGTTTCAGATATATCAACAATGAGATACACTGATATGTTCACATCGTGCTTTTGTTGTTCCAACTGTGCAATAGGGGCAAATCTTTTGACGAGCTCGGTGGCGCAGTGGTGAAACGCGCTGTTACGTTACTTTGACACCAACGCTCGTGGGTTCGATTCCCACATAGGGCAAACATTTGTGTGCATGACATGTCTGTTTGTCTTGGTATGCGGGTTTATAAGACTCCCTAGACGGTTGTTGTGTTCCTGCGTGTGAGTGTGGTCACCAGTAAGCTCCTAAGAAGTTGCTGTGTTAGCAGCAGACGTGGCATCGCGTGAGTGATACTTAATGTATTCCAAGTGTTCGTAGGCTACGGTAACCGCTTTACATCAGGTGGGTCGCATACTTGTTATAAAAAAAACTGAAAAAAGGAGATATCATAGCGGTAATATACAATGTAACGATGTTTGACGAAACAGATACACAATGCGAAAGAATAAAAATAAATAAACAAATAATAAATAAATATTGTTGGACAAGACAGCGCCATCTAGTACCAAATTAAGCAAACCTTGTGGTATGGGTAAACAACTGACAAACATACCTACGTAAATACACTTTTTTGTGAATACATACTTATAATATATAAAATACCCAGACCAAGACAAACAGACATGTTCATGCACACAAATATTTGCCTTAAGTGGGAATCGAACGCACGAGTCTTGGTGCTAAAGGAGCCATCGCTTGCCATTCCACCACCGAGCTCGTCAGAAGTGGAAGGAGCCGAGGAAGACCAAGACTCACCTGTCATGACCAAATTGGTCGTGAGGTGTGTAAGGTCTCGGTTCTCTCTGCCTAGCAAGGACCTTGACGTGATGATATAGATAGATATACACACACACATACTGTATATACTGACTTTTACATGGAACGACTGCCGTTGTACCCCCATAACCCAGAGGGGAAACCAAATCTTTCTTATGTAAGGTCATATGTTTATCGAAATATAATTTCTTGGACGTGTGGGCTTTCTCACGATGTTCTCCCTCACCACCGAGCAAGTTCAAATAACAACTCCCTTGAGGGTTATTGTGTTCCTGTGTGTGAGTGAGGTCACCAGTAAACTCTTAGGAGTACCTGTGTACCTAAGCAGTAGAGGAGGCGTCGTGCGAGTGATACTTAATGTATTACAAGCATTAATAGGCTAACAGCTTTACATCAGGTAGGTATAAAAAAGTGATAATTACAAATAAATACAGAAATTCGAAAACATGGCTTTAGTGGTACACGCCAGGATTCGAACCGGTGATCAGTTGATAAAGAATCGGCCTGATTCTTTATCCACTGGGCTAACACTGCTCTCTGACCTCTTAAGTTGCCTTAAGTTATTAATTTAAGTTCTTATTTCTTATTAACTTATCATCTTGTATTATAACCTAATGTCGTTGTCTGTGGCATTGTCTGTCTTGTATTGATTATTGACTTATTTTGTCAATCAATCAGTCAAACTATAATAATAATTTAATCGACTTTGTAATATATATATATATATTTATTATTCATTCTGTAAATTACATTATCAATAACACCAACATCTCAGAAAATGGGTTGGTATCATCACGGCCAACTCTACTACCGCGCGCGCTTCCCCGGCTTCCTATTACAAATTTCCCTTCGTCCCTTTTCACGAATTCACTTCCACAGATTGCAGGAAAGGAGTGGAAATCTGGTGGAAATATGTTACACATCAAACACTACGTGATGAGCATACCATCTTTTTTTAAATCGGTTTAAGATACAATTTAAAATATGTGCAAAGTAATACGAAGTATCTAGGAGTATGTAACATCCATGGCAGTTATGGTGCTTTGTACGGGCTTTTCATTGTGTCACGCACGGAGGGAGGGGAGTCGCCAGTAATGGTGGGCTGCTAGGCGTAATTTCAACCGCGGCGTCACGCCGGCAGGGGGCGCATGTTGCAAATTTAATTAGGGATGGGGGCATAACGGTATTGTGTTCAAATGTCAGACCAGTGATTATTACTATGTGCAATATGGAATAGTATTCATAAATTGTATTATTATATATATTGTTTTTTTATATATATCTTCATATATGCAGAGAGAGCATGAAAGTAGGATAAACGCGGTTGAAATGCGAGCGTTGCGCAAAATCTGTGGTGTAACGCTTGCAGACCGTATCCGCAATGATGAGGTTAGAAGCAGAGTTGGTCTGAAAGAGAGCGTCGGTGTTAAAATAAGAAGAGGCATGCTCCGTTGGTTCGGACATGTAGAAAGAATGCAGGATGAAAGAATGACGAAGCAGATATACAATGCAAAAGTGGAAGGATGTAGGAGCCGAGGAAGGCCAAGACTTACCTATCATGATCAGATTGGTCGTGTTCTATCAGAAGGTGATGTCAGGAGCCCTAGAAACCGGCGAGCGTGCATGAAAAGAGCAATGAATGTGAAAGAAGCGAGTGAGGTATGTAAGGATCGAGTCGCGTGGCGCTCGGTTCTCTCTGCCTACCCCGTAAGGGATTTGGCGTGAAGTTATATATATATCTTCCATGTATCTGTTCTTTCAGTGCGAGACAGATTAAATAAAGAGTGGTTAGAAGTCGATCATCCCGTTGCGCAATTTTTAACTGGGCATGCAAACTTTAGGGCTTAAGCCCTTTTCGTTGTGTCATCACATTTATGCGAGTGTTCTACGACAAATCATGAATTCAAGCAAACGGCACATCATGTTCTCTGGGATATCTGGCGTCGGATATTAAATTCCTTGTAAAAACCGTAGTTTAGGGTTACTTTAGTCCAGATGCAGGTCATATATACGTTATTATACTTAATTATGTAAAAAGAAATGTAAATTATGTCAAAGTCAACCGTAAGAAAGCCCTTCTAAAAAGTTTTCATCAGGCGAGATGACGTCCAGCATAAACCCATCTTCCGCAAAAGCTTCATTTGCTCGATGGGCTTTGACTCAAGAGATGATAACGAGTCCATATTTTTGACGACCTGGTGACGCAGTGGTTAGTAACGTTACTTTGACACCAATGCTCGTGGGCTCGATTCTCACATAGGTACGACAAGCTTTTGTATGCATGAACTGCTCTTTGTCTCGGTCTGACTGTTTGTAAAAAGTAAAGCGCATCATAACAGCGTGTCTGGGGAAGTGCTCCGCCTCACAGAAAACCGCAGCCAAATAATAACTCCCTAGAGTGCTGTTATGTTCCTGCGTGTAAGTGAAATCTCCAGTATGCTCTCAAGGAGTTAGTAGTAGAGCGCGAATCGCGCGAGTGGTACTTAATGTTATGCTAGGGTTCATAGGCTACGGTAACCACTTTATGTCAGGTAGGCCGTATATATCTCCCGACATTATACAAAAAAACATATATATTGCAGTTATCAGACTTACACACAAATTAAAAGTTCTTTAATGCAACAATTCTGCTAAATATCAGTTCCTAGATTTCAATATGCGATTAAGTACAGTTCGACCTAATAAAATGGTATACAAATAATCACCATTTGCTTTTTTAAATCCAGCTACTAGCACGATACCGATATGAAAATGTAAGAATAACAATTTACATTTTATCATCGGCCATAGCTACCCCCAAACGGGTCCCGGAAGCGGGTCCCCACGACGGGTGTAGCCGTCTACGACACCCATTGTGCCGGGCCTTTGTGCTGTCATAATTATGTAGCTATGTACTGGTGGCTGGGCGCTGCGTGCTGGGCGCTGGGGCAGCCATGTTGCTACAATGACAGTTAGGGTGTGAAAGTTACTTAATGTGATATTTTAGTAATGTGAAGCTCTGTACCGTCTGCAAATAAAGAGGGGTTGTAATTCCGACAGACAAAATGTCGATGATCGTTAGAGTTAGCAGTTTATTTTTTAAAAAAAAAGTATTACACTTACTTGCAAAAAATACAGCACTAAAGATTTCTTCCATACATTTTCATAGTAATTTTGAATTACATTATTTTTTTAGCATCTTATTTAATTTAATAGATAGATACGTAATTAAATACGTAAACGTACGTAAATACAATTTATCTATCTATATCTATATTACTTCATGCACACACATCAACACAATGTATGACATCAATATAAGAACACTGTTAACTTAAAACACAGTTTCACTATACTATAGAGAACGGTTTTAATTCAGGTGCTTGTGCAATATCAATAAAATATCATTTTAAGTTTTATAAGAGTTGAAGACACGAACGTTATAAAAATCCAAGGATTTATAGTCATTCACAAAATGAGAATTTTTATTATAATAGATTCAATAATTATAAAATGTGGCAAAGACAAGTAAACTGTAATGATATTATGCGACTATATACATTAAAAATAAAATTAAATCAATCAGCAACGTCTCAGTAGTTATCGGCATCGGTAATACCTGTCCGGTTCTTTTAGCAACAGGGGTTATTTAACTTTCTGTATAGCGTTTATCAAAGTTTGTCTATTAAAATTAGGTGGTAGTAGCAATTAAGAGATTGATAAAAAGCTATTCTTTTCATTTCTAAATAAACCTGAAAAATGTGTATAACTTCATTTTTCGGGAATAAATAGGAGATGAGAAAAAATCCTTTCTTAGAAATGATTACAGGCTCATGTTAATAAATTAAACATTGTATATAATAATTTTACCCCTAGTTGAAAAAGAGTGAAAAAGATAATAAACAATATGACCTCGTATTCGTCATATGAATCATTCGATCATTCGGTGTTGGACGATATATATCATAAAAAAATCCTGGGATCATTAATTAAATATGTATATTTTTTTGATAGCTTGATTTTTTGCAGACTGTACCTATCCTGTCACATCATGGGGCCTCGCTTGCTAATAAAGTTATGGAAAATGGTGTAATGTAATAGAATACATTTTAGTCAACGAGCTTGAACGTAAGCACGCTTAATGGAATACAGATACAATGGCGGTCGTTGTTCAATGAATATTTAACAATGATTTCATTATTTTTAGGTACAGTTTAATATATGGTCTATTTACTGTGATGTATAATCTCAAAAATTCGGTATCAGCGAAGGTAAAGGACAAAGGTCGAAATATGATCACATGTCGACGACCTATGAGGGCCATAATTGTATAGATCTTTAAATTTTGAGGAGCTCGTGGCGTGCTTAGCAATGCTACTTTAAGGGCACTGCTTTAAAGCGGCACTTGTACGACTATATTGTAGATGTGGTGAGTTAAAAATTACAAAATATATATATTAACAAGTTTGGCAGATTAAACTTAGCAGTAAAGTAAACTAAACTGAGTTATAAAAAATAATGAAATGGGGAATTAAATAAATATAGAGCAGTAAAATAGCAAAACGGGCAGTTACGTGTGGTCAAGTTAACACATCGGAATTAGTCGGTAAGAAATCTCTTTCTAAGTAGTTTTATGAATAATGAGGGGGTAAAATGTATTCCACGGATATTCCACCTCGTAACGTATAAAAACATATTTAAGTATGGTTTTATGATTTAACTGTGTTTTTTTTTTCAGTAAATTTAAGTTATGAAAAGGAAATGACTTTCGCATTGACCAATGGAATTAAATAAAACAAATTAAACGCTACGACTATGATAGGTACTTTTAATTTGATGGGATTGATACATGTAAAAATAATAGTGAAACGAAAGTTGTTTAGAGGCTAAGGAATGAATGAAATGAACGTTTGCAATACATTAAGTATCTAGCGCGATGCCACCGCTGCTGCTAACACAGCTACTCCTTAGGAATTTACAGATGACCTCATACACTCACAGGAACACGACAATCCTCTAGGGAGATCTTGTGATTGTGAAGAGGTTTTCATTGAGTTGGAGGTACTGGCTGGTAGAAACTGCTTTGATGCGCCCGTCTGAGGCTGGACTGCTAAGTCTTCTTCTTGCAACTGGCTATACGGGAATAACCGTTCGCTTATTAAAAAAAAAAAAATATCGTGAAAGCTATGCTACCTAAATAACAATTTGAGAGCTTCCTATGAGTAAATACGAAGGTTGTGGATAATTTTCCTGCGGAGATTTTACATGGGGAATTCTTCAAAATACTACTAACTGTTTCTTTGTTACTGCACCACTAGTTTCCAGGCTCAATGACTAACTATCTATCTACATTTATCGTTTCGCCAAATTCCTTGCGGGCAGGCGGAGAGAACCTAGCGCCTGTCTCGGTATTTACCTCACTTGCTTCTTTAACATTCGTAGCTCTTCTCGTGCACGATCGGTTTCTAGAACTCTTGAATTCACCTTCTGATAAATCACGACCAATTTGGTCATAATAGGTGAGTGTTGGCCTTCCTCGGCTGCTACATCGTTCCACTTTCGCATTATATATCAGTTTCGTAGTTCTTTCCTTCTGCATTCTTTCTACATGTCCGAACCAACGGAGCTTATTTTAACAGTCTCCATCTTCTTAGCCTTAATCCCTTAGGATTGGCGGGGTCCGCTACTTAAGCCTAAGGATTTGGCGAAAATACTGCTTATTACATGGAACGACTGTCATCAGACCTCTACAACCCAGAGATAAAACCAAACCTTTCTTGGGTTAGGTCACATGTCTGACGGAATATAATATCATAGGCTTGTGGGTTCTCTTACGATGTTTTCCTTCATCGTAAGTGATAATTACAAACATGTACATATAACCCGATAACACGAATTTAGTGGCACATGTATTTTTTAGGGTTCCGTATCCAAAGGGTAAAACGGAACCCTATTACTGAGGCTCCGCTGTCCGCCCGTCCGTCGGTCCGTCCGTCCGTCTGTCACCAGGCTGTATCTCATGAACAGTGATAGTTAGATAGTTGAAATTTTCACAAATGATGTATTTCTGTTGCCGCTATAACAACAAATACTAAAAAATAGAATGAAATAAATATTTAAGGGGGCTCCCATACAACAAACGTGATTTTTTTGCTCATTTTTGCTCGATATTGATAACAGCAACAGGTAGACGCTTGAAATATTTACAGAATATTTAGTTATATATTCACTTTAAGAATAAAAAATTAAATTAAAATAAAACAAATATTTAAGGGGGGCTCCCATACAACAAACGTGATTTTTTTGCCGTTTTTATAGATAATGGTACGGAACCCTTCGTGTGCGAGTTCGACTCGCACTTGGCCGACTTTTTTATACAACATCACGTAAAGCGGTTACCGTAGCCTATGAACGCTTGTAATACATTACCGATGCTTTCTCTGCTGCTAACACAGCAACCCCTTGGGGGCTTACTGGTGACTTCACTCACACGCCGGAATACAACAACCCTAGGAAGTTATTATTTGACTGCGGTTTTCTGTGAGGTGGAGGTACTTCCCCAGACGGGCTGCTTTGATGCGCCCTTCCTCTCTTGTAAAATTCGAACCGGGACCTGTTGATCAAAAGGTTGGATATCCACTGGGCTATTACTGCATATTTTAGCAATGCTTACTTCACCAACCCGCATTTGGAACCAACTGTATCTCTGTATTTCCTTTGCCTGCTCGCAGTGCCATGTCATGTTACAAAAGCTAAATGGCTCGTAATTATTTAATTAAGTTGTCGTTGAAAACCAATGCGACCATTAACTAAACAAGGCGCTCTCCGGCTCCTGTTACCAATAACGTGGTTATTCCGCCCAATTAGGTCCCATTGCCAGATAATTCCGGATGAAGCTGGTTTAATCCGCGTATCGGGTTGCCAGCTACTATTAAACCACATTTTTTTACCCGACAACAAGAGGGTAATGTTATTCGCGTGTTTTTTTACACAACGTCGGAAGGCATACAAGCATACGGTCCACCTGATGTAAAGCCATCACCGTAGCCTGTGAACGCTTGTAATACATTAAGTATCACTCGCGCTTTTGTAATTGTTAACTGTCACGAGCTCTGCGGTGAAGAAAAACATCGTGAAAACCGACGGCGGCAGTCGGACGGCAGTCGCTTCATGTAAAAATCAGCCTATTCGCCAAATCCTTAATCGTAGACAGCGGACCCCGGCGATCCTAAAAAGAGAAAGATGAAAGATAAAGATAAAAATTCTTTATTTGCCATTGGGCCCTCGCGGGCACTTAGACGCGTCTTACATTTTTGAAATATAATCTTATTGTTTCTTATTTAATTCTCTTATTTTTCCTTTTTTTAATCTACTAGCATTTCGGAAATGACCATTGCCGAAGAAGAAATGCCGGAAGAAACTTGCCAATATAGGTCTCTTTTAAAATTGTCAATTAGATATTCCAAAAAAAAAAAATACATAAGCATCAAAAAATTAGGAAACGGGATATAAGCTAAGAAGGCTTTGACCGGACCGGATGATGGAAGCCCATCACACATTTCTACCATATTCCAATCAAATCAACAACTATTGCGGTCCCAAAGCAAAACTATGTCCGACACTCGAAACGACCGAACAAATTCAGCATTTAAAATTCATCTCGACGTTTGGACGATAATATATTAATAAAGAATACAAACTACTTTTTATACAATATCGGGAGGCATACAAGCATACGTGCCACCTGACGTCAAGCGGTTGCCGTAGCGTATTAAAGCTTGCAATACATAATTATCTCTCGCGATGCCACCTCTGCTGGTAACACAGCAACTCCTTAGGAGCTTACTGGTGACCTCAATCTCACGCAGAAAGACAACAACCGTCTAGGGAACTGTTATTTGGCTACGGTTTTCTGTGAAGTGGATGTACTTCCCCAGACTCGCTGCTTTGATGCGCCCTACCTCTCTTAAAACATCCAGACCAAGACAAACAGACATACTCATGCACACAAATGTTTGCCTAGTGTAGGAATCGAACTCACGAGCGTTGGTGTCAAAGTCGCGTCATTCACGACTGAGACACCGAGCTCGTCAAAGGTGTTCTCGCCAATGACAACTCTTTTATTATTTTTACTCAGCGTATGCTCTAGGGGCCTAGTAGGGCCGAGCTTAGTTAGTAGTAGTAGCTTAGTTAGTTAGTAGTGCAGGTAAGCTTAGTATATGACTCTGCATTAAAATGGCCTTGTGAGTGTACGAGGCATTATTTTAAACTCATATTAACTACAGATCTGTTGCTTACCTAAAACAAAAGACAAACACAACATGTATGACAACACAACACAAAGACTTAGTTGATTAGTTGTGACAAAAAAATTTGAGCTTAATGTTATTCGAGTTACTAAATTCACACAAAGTAACATACAAAAGGAGAGGAGGTGATGTATGTAAGGAGGGATCTAATGTACGGGGGTTAGAAATAGGCAGGAGATCAAATAAGGAGGAAGATTTTTACTGCAGTTAAAAAACATATGGTCAGCGGTTCCTTAGCAGGTTCCAGGCCACACTCACACAAAAAGCTGTCCTTTAAGACATTGGTACAGTCGTGTTTAATTCGAAGACGATAGATAACTGAACAAGCTTGCTTGCAGCGCGGTATTTAAAAAAAACATGGCACTAATGGAATCGAAGACTGGATAGATGCGTAATGTCTGCCTTTCACTACCCTGAACACTATCCATAACCTATTCCAACCAGCCACCATCTTGGTGCGAGAAGCGGGACTAGGTCCTGGAAATGACTCTTTATATAGCTAAAACTTGCAAGAGGTAAACCCACGCAGAAAAAGCGAGTAACATCTTTTTAATTGGCTAGTATAGTACGGCAATATATTCTAAGGTGGTGTGGTAATCTCTTCCAAGATATCATGCCATCAGGGATGGAAATACATGGATTATTTTGTCCTCAGTTACCTGTCACGTCTATGGATTAGTATGTAACAAAGGCCAGGGGACAGTGGAGGCGTCCGCCCGGGGATAATGGACGGACAACAGACCAGCTTTCCGATAAGGTTGTAATCCGTGTGGTGCCGATTATAAAAAAAAGAATGAGTGTTAAATCACTAAACAGACGAATGCTGTAGATGCAACTGGATAGGCCACACTTTATGAAGTTTTCTGACCACATTTCGAGTCGAAGCGTAGTAAAAGTTTATCATTGTAATCCTCAATTCTATAAAATAATTTGTTTAAAACAAGGTAAAAGGATTTTGATGAAATTTTCAGGGAATATTCAGATCAGTCCAGCGGGTGATCCTGTGAAGTTTGGTAGCGATCAGATCACTCGTGCTAAGCATATATTCTATGTCCAATATGAAAATTTTTGTTTGAATATCAAATAATGTGTTATAATAAAGCGCGAGCCTTAGAGAAAAATTCAGAGAAATAAATATTCTTCGCATCGCAATATATCTATGAAAATCTTTTGTATGTCCATAAAAACATAGACTCATTTTGTAAAAAGAGTGATACTCATAACATAAATACTAGATATAAGCATAATCTTGTGTTACATCCAAGCCGTCTCCACAAAATAAGTAATTCTTTTATGGGGCAATGTATACGGTTCTATAACAAACTTCCCAGCAATATAAGAGAATTGTCAATAAACAAATTTAAAACTACCGTTAAAGCCAAATTGTGTAGCAGGGCATATTATAAAGTATCTGACTATATTAATGATAAAAATGCCTGGGATTGAGTCGATCCAATTATAACGTAAACAATTAATTATGTAAATTTGTTTGAATACCAAAAGAGGGATGCCTGAGTTTTTTGGCAGTATTTTTATCAGTGCTCACCTAGTCATGAACTGCACGGTAGGGAAAAAAATTGTGACGATTCCAAACAAATGTAGCCATTTTTACGGAATAAGAAGATTTTGACTTTGACTTTGACTAAAGTAAGACCTTGGAACTGGTGGAAGACTCTATGGTGTATCCATCTACTTTTCGTGTACAATATGTTAAATGCATCGCGAACCGAATCCCGCGTCGCCTCGGTACGTACCACAGCATGCTTATATTCCTTTCTAAAAACTTTTTTTTTATACAACGTCGGTATACAAGTATGCGGTCCATCTGACGTAAAGTGGTAACCGTAGCCTATGAACGCCGGTAATACATTAAGTATCACCCGCGCGATGTCACCCCTGCAGCAACTCCTTGGCAGCTTACTGGTGACCTGGTTGGAAGAATTAAAGTTAAAATGTAGAAGAGAGGTAGGCTCTCTTAAAACACCTAGGCCAATAGAAACAGACATGCTCATGCACACAAATGTTTGTCTTGTGTGGGAATCGAAACCACGAGCGTTGGTGTCAAAGTCGCGTCATTCACGACTGCGCCACCGAGCTCGTCAAAACTACGTCACTATGACACAAAGGCATATTGATATGTTTTTACACTGATTCATACATTCACTCGTCTAAAAGGTTAAAGATAGGTGTATTCAATGATTAATTAGCAAAACATTTAATATGACCTGCCAGCTCATAAACCAGCCGCAATACTTTTTTCATACAACCTCCGAAGGCTACATTAAACCACCTGTTTTTGTGTATGTGTATATATATATGTATATTTCGCGCATCTCAGAATCGGCTCTAACGATTTGGATCAAATTTTACATTTAGATAAAGTTCTCTTTCAGCAGAGCTGTTATGTCTCGTT
The DNA here is from genome assembly GCA_947507595.1 of Pyralis farinalis. Taxonomy (NCBI): domain Eukaryota; kingdom Metazoa; phylum Arthropoda; class Insecta; order Lepidoptera; family Pyralidae; genus Pyralis; species Pyralis farinalis. Next base: position 32,826,080 of record OX382273.1, on the reverse strand, counting down.
CGTTAATATTTGGTGCACCAGGTTGTTTTTATATACTTACACCGTCGGGAGGCATTCAAGCATACGACCCACCCGATGTAAAGCGATTACCGTAGCCTATGAACTCTCTTGTAATACATTAAATATGCCACCTCAGCTGCTCAACAACTCCTTTAAAGCGTACTAAAATTTGATCTAAATCGCTAGAGCCGATTCTGAGATACACGAAATATATATATATATATATATATATATATATATATATATATATATATATATATAAAAATAGGTGGTTTAAAGTAAAAGTGAAGATTTAATTACAGTTTAACTATGATTAGGTAAGTATATTATTTTTGAAAGAGTTAATAAATTCAAATCTTTTAAGTACAAGCAGGAATTAGCTGCCCCGATGTATTCACACCATGTTTTCATGGTTTTACGGAGGGTTGTGTGCGAACCGCGGTTTTAATACCAACCCTATGTCGGAATAAGCTCAGGGCAAATATAAACATTATTTTAGTAACACGATGAGCTTAGCCTGCCTCGCACAGGCGATTAGCCGCCCCCTCTGTTATAATTTAATACGTATTAGTTTTTCCGAAATGAGGAGTATTTCGGTTTGGGTAATAAAAGTTACCGAAGTTATGGGGTCGCACAGGAAAGTGAGGCGATAGAGACGGAAGGGGAAGTAAGCTAGAAAAAAAATAATGGAATGGTAGGGAAGGAACCAGAAAAGTGGACGAGAGATAGAAAAGGCTCACTATACAATTTATAAAAGACAAAATTTGCGACACCTGCTTGTTGTGTATTAGACAGGAATGAGAAATAGTGAGATAAATAAGACAAAATAAAGAAAAAGAAATCCAGGCACGGAAATATACAAGTAACAATTTTCTATCAGGCTGTTGTGACTAAAATAAGACTAGCTTTTGAGGTGGCATTGGCAGAAGGGGTGGCAACAAGCAATATTTCTGTTATTGAACCCACCATAGACTATGGGTACTATTTTATACCAGGCGGTCTGTATGTACATATGTGTAGTCACACGCAATAGTCTAGAATATACCCTAAAAAGGCAGGAAGCGCTACATTTTCATACAAAGATGTTTTTAAAGCTAATGTAGCGAACATGTGAGCTCCAAAACTACCTATAAATATAACGTATAAAAATCTATCGTTTTGTTGTTTTTATCGGCATATACTTTTGCCTATTGCAAATGGCAACACAAACATACAGCCCGCCAGAAGTGAAATAGTATCCATAGTCTATGGAAGCTGTTCTGATTTCACACGAGTACTATAATTTTAAACACTTAAACTTTATGGTAAGTACGATACATGAATAGTAGAATTGTTTTTAATATCTATGTTGTGTAAGAATGGGATTACGTGTTTAACTTAAATAAATAAAATAAATGCTACCGCCAACATCTTTATTATCTTGAACTTTAAACAGCAGACCGCACACCGACGGCTATCATTATTTGCATTGGAATTAAAAATTACATTGATATGACACTTACTTATTCTGTAATTACAATAAATTGCAAACACGAACACAGTTCAAATAGATTAAGACTTGTGTTGTTTTCAATGTTTTCAATGTTCCATACATTACCACTTAATTTGTTTCAAGATGGCGCAGAGTTATTGTCACAGAATGTAAGGCCTGGCGTGGAAATTATCACGCGTATTCTATCAAATGAAATAATTAAACCTTTTAAACACTTTAACATTTAACAAGTTCGGTGGCTCAGCCGTAAATGACGTGATTGTGACGCTCGTGGGTTCGATTCCCGTACAAGACAAACAATTGTGTGCATAAAAATGTCTGTTTGTCTTGGTCTGGATGTTTTAAGAGAGCTAGGGCGTATCACAGCAGTCCGCCTGGGGAAGTGCCTCCACCTGACAGAAAACCGCAGCCAAATAAAAACTCCCTAGAGGGTTGTTGTGTTCCTGCGTGTGAGTGAGGTCACCAGTAAGCCCTAAGGAGTTGCTGTGTAAGCAGCAGAGGAGGCATCGTGCGAGTGATACTTATATATATTATAATATATTACAAGCATTAATAGGCTACGGTAACTGCTTTACATCAGGTGGGCTGTATTATGCCTCCCGACGTTGTATACAAAAAAAAAATATTAAAAATCGCTAGGTTATGTAAAGTTATATTAAGTAAAGTATTTTATTGTATCAATGAGGTATTGGTATAATCAATGTATAGTTGTTGGTGTGTTCCCAGACTTATTAAATTTAGTAAATCGATTCCCTTTCTGATCTTTACTCGATGCATAGATGCCGTTCCCAGATCTAATGAAATTTTGTAAGCTGATACTATTATTCAAGTCAAGAGAAAAGATCATTTTGCCAGTTGTCAGCAAAATATTCGAAACGATAACGCTTATTTATTTTAAGTTAATTAATTGCATCTTTGTTGTAAAACTAAGGAAATTTTCATCACGTGCAAATACTGTTTTATAGCAGATAGATCGAGTACAGTTGTTTAAGCAAATTAATTAAATCTAATATAGTAATTTAATGTAATATGTGTAAATTAAAGTGCATGTCTACTCAGGCGAAATATTGTGAAACTAGTATTTATAAACGTCATGTACCAACATCTGAAGCAAATACTTTTTCTTTCTTTCTTACAAACGCAGGGCGGCACTGGTTAAACATACCCTTAGCACGCAGTGGCGGATTTACAAGCAGGTTGAGTAGCAGATTCAAAAACACGAATGAAAACTATTAGAAATAAATAAGACACAATAGAATTTTAAGGGGAAAAAAAAATTCGTTGCAATATCTTAAAAAATATTTTATACAAAGCCAAATCGAACAACTTCAATGTAAATTTGAAATGATATATCTTTTAAATAGTAATGAAATAAAAATAAATAAATTAGGTTTTTTATACCACCAAGGTGGCAAAACATACCTTAAATGTTTAGAAAGCGGGGAAGGAAATTTAAGCAAACCCTAATAAAATTGTATTTCGAAAGACTATGTGACTGTAAGAACCGAGTCATACGCTGCCTTGTGCTCTCTGCCTACCCCGCTACGACCGTGGCGTGGAGATATAGATAGAGTACTGGACGTCGGGAACACTTCTTGTAGACTGATGATCATAAACGTGATGCCTTTAGCGGTTGGTAATCAGTAGGGAAGGCCTATAACCTTTATCCTACTAATATCCTACTAATATTATAAATGCGAAAGTTTGTATGTATGGATGTTTGTTCCTCCTTTACGCTTAAACGGCTGAACGGATTTGAATGAAATTTGGCATGTAGATAGATTATGATCTGGATTAACACATAGGCTACGTTATTTGACAGCAGCTAGTATTATATAAAATATAAGCCTATAAAAAAACAATGTTTTTCGGGGAGGGTGCTGGTGTACTGAGATAAAGGTCTCGGCTTATTTCAAGCACCAGTATCTCATCGTCTCATATATATTTTTTAACAATTAATTTTAATATTGTCGGACAAATTGCACATCGCCATCTATGGTTATGGGTACTAGAAAACTGATAAACATACGAAAATGTTCATGCACACAAATGTTTATTCTGTGTGGGAATCGAACCCACGAGCGTCGGTGACATCAATTTATATATAGATAGATATCATATTTATTTGCATCTTCATTCACATAGGTACAAGAAATGCGTACATTAAAATTATTTTTTTACTATGATAACAAACAAGCACATCATGATGTGTCAAAGTATGACAAAAAGGCTGCAGCTCAGTATCAGTATTGCTCAAGCGAAGGGTCAGCTAACAGATACGTACGCAACAGTTTTACTATTGTTAATACAACGTTTCCACATAGAAAATTTGCACTGGATTTTCTGCATTATATTTATTATATTAACATTAAATTTCTGAATTTATGTATTGACTACTATCTGTTATGTACTTTGTTACTGTTCTCAAAGCACTTAAACGAGAGAGAGAGCCGATAAACGATTTGAGTTTGAGCGCCAAGAAGCTCTCCTTGACCCGACCATAGGGTTCTTCGAGCTGTCATTGAGTCAAGTTTTCTGCCTCCGATACTAAATCGTAACGTACGTGTAGTATCTATGTACGGCCAGTGAGGCTGTACAGTTTAACAAATAAATGTAACACGGGCACGTGTGGTGGCGATGTATGTAAAAATATCATTGCTTTCTCGACGAATGTAGAGTCTGGTGTAACATGTAAGCGATTAGCGGTGAACAACAAGAAGAAAATATATCACAGTGCGTGGTGATTATTGTTTAGCACGGTTCTTTGATGATGTTATCTCTCTACTTTCAGAGGAAGTTTTGAAGAATTGGCCGAAAAGTTAAAATCAAATCACGACAATGAACAGATTTTTTTACAGTTTATCGTGTCAAAGTTGTTGCAAATCTGTTGAATAAAATTACAATCTTTTCTGAGCCATGTTCCATATTTTTTTTAGGCATACGACCCACCGGATGTAATACGGTTACTGTAGCCTTTAAATGCTTGTAATACATTAAGTATCACTTGTGCGATGCCACTTCTGCTGGTAATACAGCAACTCCTTAGGAGTTTGCTGGTGACTTCACTCACATGCAGGAACACGGCAACCTTCTAAGGAGTTGTAATTTCGCTGCGGTTTTCTGTGAAGTACTTCCCCAGACAAACAGTCATGTTCATGCTCGCAAATGTTTGACCTGTGTGACAATCAAATCCACGAGCGTTGGTGTCAAAGTCATTACTGCACCACCGAGCTTGACAAATCTTAATCCAAGCAAATGAATTAAGAAAATGAAATGAAGTCTTCTTTTGTTTTAAGGAATGTTTTTCCGCCGACGCTTGTCAATTGAAACCATGAGCCATGGCCTAAAGAGGCGGGTGAACAAATCCGCTTACGCGTGTGATTGACAGTTGACAGCTCCCGCCGCAAGGGAGGACGCTCGCCCATTCTGTTACTCCATAGTATTTTACTACATTATTATTCGGTGATTCATAGGTATAGCTACAAAATGTACCTTTGTTTGTACCTTTAAGCTTCGTCTCCAGCGTATGCAAAAAGTGTAAGTACCTACTTATTTTCAAGGATATCTATACATACATATTTGTACATTGTCTTGTCGCATTTGCGAAATTCTGATCGTGTAAATTTTTTAAACGTAAACATTTTTTGATTTTCTTTTCACAACGTCGTACCACCTGATTTAAAGTGGTTACCGAGCCTGTGAATGCGTAGGTACAATACGAGGAGCATCGCTGGCTACGATAATTATTTCGTTTGTTATTTCTTAGGGTGCACATTGTGCAGATGAAGTTGACCTGTACAGGACGCAACAGCATGCATGCGAAAGTGAGAGGGGTGCGCTGCCCGAGAGTTTGCTCAAAAGGTTGTCAGCTTCTTTTATAATAGACGCATAAATGTGTTTTAGAGGGTAGCTACTCCAATATCATGGACATCAATGCTGATATCCCGCAATACTGTGCTGCTGTATATACAATACGCGAAATTAAAAGGATGCAGATGTGCAGAAGGCCGAAACTCAAAAAAACACAAAAAAAAGAAGGTGCCAGGAGCCTTAGCAACCGGAGGGCATGCACGGAAAGAGCTGTATATGTTAAATTAATGTGATTAATTTACACTAACATTCCTCGTTATCTTGTTTAGGAGCCTTGCTCAACCTTCATCAACTTATGTCTGAAATTGAGGGTACAATCACTAAAGTCTGTTGACTAGCCACGGTTGAACTTGGTTCAGTTAAAGCGTAGTGTCCGCCGCTAAAGAAACCCCATTTACTGTGGTTCCTTAATTCAATTACCCACCTATCATCTATACTTATTATCGCCATGAGCGTTGGGATTCTTGGACCCCGATAATTCCGACCCAGTTTAGTTCCGAAGTATGAGGCGGAGAAGGTCAAGCTGTCATCCAAGAAAGTTGACGTGCTTAATACACCGTATAGTACATCAGCTCGGGGCAAAGACTTATGTTGTTTACCTTTGGTTATAATACTTGGTATATTCAATTTTTGTCGTATTTTCTTTGATAGCTGATTACGAAACGTTTGTGGACTGAGATATATAATTATTTAGTTATAGTACTGTAATGGGGTCCCATGAACATCTAAGGGTCCAAGTCAACTTCACCTGCAAGTTGGTGCGGTGCACCTGTCGATCGACAGACGAGGCTCTGGCGCGGGTTTCCCCACGGGGTTGGGAGGTAGGACGACAATCGCTTCCGTAAAGTCTTAATATAAGCTAAATTTAATATGAAAAGTAGGAAAAGATCTTGTGTCACGGATAGGGCGCCGCCGTGAAATGGCGGGCAGGAGCCTTACCCCCTGTAATAAATAAGTGGACAAGGGCTACCGTACAATGAGAGATGCTGAAGACGAGAGAAGAAGAGAAGTTCTATGTACAGCTGTACATATTATCGTTACAGCCGTGTTTTGACATTTGTATAGCGGTGACAGAAGTTTTAATGAAGTTTATTTGCAAGTCTTAAAGAATTTTTGCGAAGTGAAATTAATATTCTGAAGAGGTGATTTATATTACAAAATATATCTCTTATTTTGGGAGATGTTTGTGGAAATATTGATTAAAATTAAGAAGCTTCTTCTTTTCAGTTTAGAATACCTCCACAATGACAACCGACGGCAATAAGGCTTGAAACTTTCGTTTGACTTTCGGAGTAAACATTTAGTAAAAGTACAATTTATTAAACTGAAGTATGGTAACACAGGTGTTAAGTAGCTCATTTGCAGGATACGCACAGTTATAGCGTTGTTGCAGTGCCGCTGCGCGCCCGCTGCAGTGCAGGAAATTTTAATAGAATACACGTGTTGGCACTGATTAAGGATTTGTCGTGGGCAAAGGAAAGCGAACGAGATAAAAAGAGATATAGCGAGCCAAGTCTCGCCTCCGGAACTGCTATTCTGGTAGTCTAATGGTACGGTCAATCTCCTAATTAAGAAGCAGCGTTAATATTTTATGTGAGTTTAAAAGCCGCCTGACATCATGCTACTTTTTATTGTTATTGGAAACCAGCAATCGCCGAGGCTGCTCAGCTCTGACCAGCACAAAGGGTGATTGAGCCTCCACCGCGCCCATTAGACGGTGTCATTGTACATCATCCGATGATTAGTTTATGAGACGTCCAGCGAGAGGCTGGACCATCTGCAAATTAATCTTGCAGTGTGTTAACTTCTTGTTAGTAACCGATCAGATGCGCCTCGATGGCTTTTTATTAAAGCAGTTAAACTGATTAACTAATCCATATATCTTGGCCATTTGTTTTTATGCCGGTACATCGGCTTGCTAAGACTAGTAGATTTGTTGTAAGTTGTATTCGATTCTATAATAAATTACCTGAAACTACTGTTTCAGGTAATTTATTGCCTGACAATATGTTCAAAAGGCACATAAAAATACTGTATGTAAGAAGGGTTATTACAGATTCGATGAATATCTGACTGACAGAGATGTCAGGAAATGATTCAGCACATAGAATAGAATAGAATACACTTTATTGCACCAAAATTAATACATTTAAGTAGCATGTTATTGAAAGAGTACAATGGGCGGTCTTATCGCTAAAGCGATCTCTTCCAGACAACCATATCAAAGGAAGAGAAACAATAATTAAAAAAATACAAGTAGGTAGTGGCGCATTTATGACAATACCTATTTATGTATAAATCTATGTGTGATTTATACACTTAAACTCAACAAACTATATAATCGAAAATAATAATAATGATAACAATATTTAAGATGAGTGTAATGACATGTATTAATATATCTTTAAATGTGGTACCACTTGACACCATATATGCACTGAAATAAATTTATTGTAATACAAATTGACGATTTAAAAAAAATACCTTATTGGCAAGATTATTTTAGCATTTTTTCTTCGGAATGGTTATTTTCCAAATGCTGGTAAATCAGAAAAGAGATATTAAAGCTATGAATGTCACAGAAGCGAGTGAAGTATGCAAGGACCGCGTCTTATGGCGCTCGGTTCTCTCTGCCTACCCCGCAAGGGACTTGGCGTGAAGATACATACATACATACATATAAAGCTATGAAAATTAATAAGATCTGATTTAAAGAATGTAAGACGTGTCTAAGTGCCCGTGAGGGCCTAATGGAAAATAAATATTTTTTATCTTTATCTCATCTATTTTGTTATTTTTATGCTCTTTTGCATAGACCATTCCAGCTTTCCAGTAGTGGGATTCAGTAGTATACAGTATAAGCAGATTGTATATGGATACGTATGGATGCAGGTATTACTTTCAATTACGGCCACAAACCACTTGACTGCGCGTGAAGGCACGACGCGCTCACAAAAACGCTGTGTTTTAACGCCTAAATATTTCAGAGATTCAAGCCTACTCGGTCATATCGGCTCGAGATCAGCGGTAGAGAAGGCCAGGAAAGAATCGGACGATTGAGCAACTGGTCCCCTGGCATGTACCACTAAATTTGTATTTTCATATTTACGTATTATATATATATTTTTATACTACGTCGGGAGGCATACAATACATCATTTTGACGAGCTCGGTAGCGCAGTCGTGAATGACGCGACTTTGACACCAACGCTCGTGGGTTCGATTCACACACAAGGCAAACATTTGTGTGCATGAACATGTCTGTTTGTCTTGGTCTGGATATTTTAAGAGAGGGCGCGTCAAAGCAGTCCTTCGGGGGAAGTACCTCCACCTCACCGTAAACCGCACGTGCAGGTGAGATTGCGTTTGGCTCAAAAGATCGTGATGAACGACTTTCTTTTATAGTGAGATATTGCTTAATATAATTCAGTACGCAGGTGTGCCCTTTCGATCTCGAAACATCTGTACAGTTTGCTGATACGGCACTCATTACGTATTAACTACACTGCCAGCGATCACAATTTCCATATGTCATCATCGAGTCATCAGGCTCTATCTGGTAACCATGTTCTCCGTCCAAAGGTGAGAAGTGTTGTTTTTTTATACTACGTCGAGATGTATACAAGCATACGACTCACCAGATGTAAAGCGGCTACCGTGGCCTATAAACACTTGCAATACATTAAGTATCGCTCCCGCGATGCCATACCTTTGCTGGTAACACAACAACTACTTAGGAGCTCACTGAAGACCTCGCTAACACAGGAACACAACGACCTTCCAGGAGTTTTTATTTGGCTGCGGTTTTCTGTGAGGTGGTTTGCTGTTTTTTTATGTTTCTGCTTCGTGATGTCGGGCACATCACCTTTTTTGAATTCCAGTTAGACCTTCTACAGGTGATGCCAAAATTAAACTGCCTCGCTATTTCGGATATATAGAAAGAATGCGGGATGGAAGATGGAAGACTCATCAAGTCAACTAAATTGGTCGTGTTTTATCAGAAGCTGACTGCGTTTAATATGTTAAAGGGATTATTTGACTAATGTTACATTTTGGCAATGCCATATGAAAAATGGTATATATGTATAGGGGTCGAGTTACGTGGCAGATTTTCTCTACCTACCCCACAAGAGATTGCATGTGACACACACGCTTACGTATATACGGGAGTATTTGTCCTCCCGTTTGGATGTATGTTTGTATTTATAACTGCAGGCAAGTCATGGCTTGTTTGTTACCCGACGGTAAAAAAAGTGAGTATGTATTTATGTACTTACGCACGTAAGAAGTTATACTTCTTTCCATAGCAATACAAAAATAACTCCAAAAAATCCATTCCGCGTGCTACGTTTGTAAAACAAAACAATAATATAATAAACAAAATTCACCACCGCATATAATTTAAAGAACACACACACACACATTATATATAAATATATTTTGTCTGTACTGACATTAAACATGTGCTATAGATTCATAAATAAGTATTTGAATATAGTCACGAACACAACTCGAGAGAATTTACCGACCAACTTCATGCATTCGATTTTAGATGTCGGTTTGCGATCAAGTTCGTGGTGTCGATTTTAGATGTCGGTGTCGTATTACAAAAAAATGCAAAAACTCTGTCTCATCATTTTCCCTAATGGGCTAAAAGAAGTATAACTTTATAAATCATGTTGCAATGACACGTAATAAATCGCTATATGAATCATCCTTAACATTGCGGTCGCCCTCGTCGTAAAACCTTCCAGTGGTGTCATTTGCCATGTCGTTTGAGATGTGATGGTGGACAACGTATCCTACGTTTTCAAGAGCTTTGTTCTAAATAATTTTAGACAAAAGAGTTACGAAATTATCGAGCAAGAGTGAGTGGGAGTGGAGAGCCTAGACGCGCACATATGGATCAAATAGCTGATGTGGTGAAAAAGGGCCAAAGCAAAAGCATCTGAAACCGAAGAGCATGCGAGAAGAGGTTGATAAGTGCGTAAGAAATGTGAGAGGTGTATTAAAGTTCATAATAAGTAACAAATCATTAGCAGCAGGATACCTTCAAAGGAATAATCTAAAACTACCCGCTTTTAAGCGAAGTTCGCACGCGAATCAGTCTTAGCTGAACCTTCCAAAAAATTGGTCAGGATTTGTAAAGAGTGTAGCGCTCCGCTCTCTGTTCTCGAGAAGTGACAACTCTACAACTCTAACGCTAGTTTAGTAATTATGGCAAAAAGACGTAAGTGCGAGTTGAATCTAAAGCTTACATGTCTGTGCTGTCACATTGTGAGGCAACGTGAATTCTGTGGTGGAAGTCGCGAGTTCATATCTGTTGCCGATGCATAAAACACGAAATTGCTTTTGCTAAACTGCCGTTTGAACAAAGGACCACTGCGGACTGTATAGGATGTGTGCTTGGAGCAAGTGACAAGCGGAGAAGATATGATGTTCATTCTTTTTATCTTTTATACAATGTTATGGCAGAGAGAGCATGGAAGTACCTAAGAAGGTTCTGTCTGCCTATCCCGCAAGGGGTTCGGCGTGAAGTTATAGATAGATACACAATATCGGGTAGCAATCAAGTTTACGGCGCACTTTTTTCGCTCCGAAATATCGTTGTGAAGCATCAGGCCATAGACCAGAAGGTTTTCTGCGGTTTTGTGGATCTTGAGAAAACATTTGACATTTGAGCAAAAGGAACTGTGGGGCATATTGCCGAGATATGAGATTGACGGATCATTGCTCCGTGCTGTGGAGTCCACCTACAAGAATTGCGCAGAATGTGTGCGAATAGATGGCAACATATCACCCTGATTTGATGTCAAAATTGGTGTCAAAAATGGTTGCATGTTATCTGCGAGGCTGTTTATTCTAATTCTCTATAGTTGTCTACAGCTAATAAGATCGACGACTGTAACCGACGACCATGCCGTTCTATTAGCAGAAACACCATTTGAACTGCAAACACTGGTCACAATTGTGACCAATATTTGCAGTTGGTTGGACAATTGTATGGAGAAAGGCTTACTATTGAATGCGAAGAGGACATATTTGAAAGAGAAGAAACCAGAACCAATCTAAGGAATATGGTTGATGACGAAGTGTTGGAACAAGCGAATGAGATTATACTTGTATATCTTGGATGCGCGATGCGATCATCGCAGATGCGGAAAGGAGCGGATGAGTTGCGGGCTGTAGTTGCTTTATCTATAAAGATACTTGCACTCTCGTCCTATGATACCTTTTACACAACATTATGACCATTCTTTCCCCCGTCTCCGCTTGTAACTTGCACCACACAAAAGCCGATAACAAAACGTCGCGTAACTACGGAAGGCTTGTATTGCCTTGGATACTGCCGAATGCCTCTTTGTGGGTGTTCCCGCGACAATGCCCACGTATTGCTGAATAGTTTCAACGAATACTTTACAACTGTATACTTTCTGGCTTTATTGTGACTCACGAACATTTGTAGATTGCTGTAAGGGACGTGGCGAATAATGAGACGGCGCTAAAATTAAATATACGGACTATGTTCATCATTTCGTGCGTCTACAGGATGGTATCAGTACAATACGATTGTTGAAACGGAATAGTAATTATATTCAAATATAAACAGATTAAACACCTTTACGAGCACTGGATAAGGAACGGGCCCATTGTCCAGCCGGGTCCTCGGTCCGAATACCGCGTGTATCTACCACAAACTCTTTTCGAGAGAGGTAAAGAAGTCTCGGAGTGGTTCGACGGCATCCAGAACGGACAAGATATTGTTCAATTCAATTTTCTTTGCAAATGTAGGTAAAAACAGTTGTTAGCATTATATTTATTATGAGCACCTTCTACATTTTACCTTTCGGCAAGCAAAAATAATTACATTGATTACATACAAGAATTATAAAAATATAATAATACAATAATTACAATTTATAATTCACATTGGTACCATTCTAACAGAGATTAAGTTATTGTTGTTATTATCATTAACTCTTATGAATTTAAAATGTCAAATAATAGATACAATAACATGTCAGTCACAAAATTATAAATAATTTACACTTACACATTGCGCATATGCACCTCTTTTGTGCTCTGAAAACAACTTCTCTGTCAGTGGAGTTTCCCCAAAATATAATATCATAACGAATGGAGGAAGATACATATGCGTGATAGGCGGTTAATACAGCTGACCTGTCAACTAGTTTACCAAGCATATAAAGGGCATACCTACGAGAATTTGAACAATTTGTTGCATAGGTTTTCAACATGTGTTTTCCAACTTAAATCATTATCTATATGAAAAACTTTGTGTCTTGAGATACTTTTGAACCTAAATATTCAATATTCAGCTATTGAACTATTTTCTTATTATCACGAAATCGCATAATATCCGTTATCTCTATGTTTACAGTGAGATTATTCGATGTAAAACAGTTTATAACACTTTCTAAAGATTTATTTATTTCATTTTCCAAATAAGCGTTGTCTCTTCCAACAAAAACTACTGTACTGTCATCAGCAAACAATACAACCTGATGTTTAACTACCTTTGGAAAATCGTTTATATATACGATACAGTGGTCCCAAGATGCTATTGTGGCCCTGTGGGACTCCACATTGTAGTATTCTAGTTTTTTTTTTATACTACGTCGTAAGCGGGTACCGCCTATTAACGCTAGCGATATATTAAGTATCACTCGCGCGATGCCTCCTCTGCTGCTTACACAGCAACTCCTTGGGAGCGTACTGGTGACCTCACGCACACGCAGGAACACAACAACCCTCTAGGGAGTTGTTATTTGGCTGCGGTTTTCTGTGAGGTGGAGGTACTTCCCCAGACGGGCTGCTTTGATGCGCCCTACCTCTCTTAAAACATCTAGACCAAGACAAACATGTACATGCACACAAATGTTTTCCTTGTGTAGGAATCGAACCCACGAGCGTTGGTGTCAAAGTCGCGTCATTCACGACCGAGCCACCGAGCTCGTCAAAGACGCATGATGTACGCAATTTCAGTTTTCGTCCTCGCACATATGTCTTAGACTTGCGCCAATTGTTTTCTCTTTTCCAAATATGTTTTTAGTAGGTCGTAAACATTGTCTCTAACGCCATAAGCCTAGAGTTTTTGTAGAAGAATTCTATGATCAACGAAATCAAACGCCTTTGACAGGTCCATATACAGAGCACAGACAGAGCTATTAGCTTCTAAGTTAGAAAAGATTATATTCAGAAATTTATGAATTATATATAATACCGCCCTATTATTTTTTATTAAGACTTATTAAAAAAAAAATTAAGTAGAAAGATAGTTTGGATTGTTTTTGTCAAATCTCCGAAGTGGATTTCAGAAGTCTCGCAAACTCTTAGTAGGTAAATCCATTGAAACTGTATAGACTTGGTTAGGGCTGCATATGCAGCTTGCGGTGATTCTTTGCAGATTCCTGTAAGTGTTTCTATAGTTTTTACCCATTGAGCGACTTTGTTTTTTATAAAATCCATCCTTTTTTCGCCAATGTAGCCGCCGAGAAATCGGGCACCAGTAACGATTGAGAGATCTCTTTGTTTAAATAAATGTTCTGCGCTGTCTTCTTTTGCAACTATTAAAAAAGATTTTTTCCTTGAGGAAAATATCCGAAAGAAGGACCAACTTTGCATAACTTATCCCACCATATTCTCAGGTTGGAAATTGTGCCTTGAACGGAAGAGTCATCAGCATACCAATATTGCAAAAATACGTCAGTTCGTCGCTAAATATATTGTCGGACGCATACAAGCATACGGTCCACCTGATGTAAAATGGTTACTGTAGCCCAGTGTTTATCAACCTTTTTCACGGCACGGCCCTCTTAACACAGAAGATTTGTCGCAGGCCCTTCCGCGGTTGACAATTAATATTTTTCGTATTAAATAATATATGTAATTCGTACAATGTGTTGATTTATTTTCTCTAAAACAGACATAGGTAATTTGACTGCCAAACGTCTTCACTAGTGACAATACCTTAAACCGCGACCCCCTTAAAGAGGCTTTGCGACCCCCCCAAGGGTCGCGATCCGCACCTTGAAAAACACTGCCGTAGCCTATGAACGCTTGCGATATAGGAAGCAACTCGGCAACACCTCACTAGTAACCTCACTCACTTGCCAGTGCTCGCTTCGCGACAACCCGACAGGGAGTTGTTATTTGGTTGCAAAGTATTGAAGTAGCCATTACCAACCACCCCACCGCGCCACTGGGCTTGTTGCAACGTGACGAAGGATAAACCTCCTTGCGTAACATAGTATTAAAGATCACATGAAACATTTACTAACACGTAGGTAGGTATAGTTAACCCATCAAACGTCAAAACAAACTGTAATAAACTTCAAATTCCAAAGCTCAATATGTCTTTGATGGCCCCAAATGGCCTATTGAAATGCGTTTAACTGCGTTCTGGTAATTTCATGTGCGATTACACTTAACCCTGCGCGGGCGGCCGCGCGGCCGGCCGGCGGGGTAACTAACCGTGGTCGAAGGGTTACGGGCCTCTGTGATCATTTCGCTAGTTTCATTTTTGGTATTCTTGTTGGCCAGCCAAGCGATGGCTATTGCCATTTTCGGCTGTACATTTCGATAGTAAATTGACTTTTATAAGTCAATTTTTCCTATATAGATTTATGAAATTTCATAAAATTGCACTTAGCAATCGTAATGGAAGTAGCTTTATTATATAACTAGCTGCAGGCCGCGACTTTGTTCGCTCGTATCTCTGTATTCAGTGAGAATGGATTTTTCTTAGTCCTTTTTATTTCGATTTCTTTATTGCACATATAAATACAAAAAAGTCACAGCGTATGGTAAAGATAGTACAGAGGCGAGCTTATCTCTAAAAGAGATCTCTTCCAGCCAACCCTCAGCAATGGGATATCTCGTCAGTTGCGGACAGCAGTACGTGCCTGAATAAATTTTAAATAAATACATACATACCGAATACACACATATATACCATACATATATTTACATGAATACATATATGGCATAAATACAGTTACATGAATATACATACATATATATATATATATATTTATAATGTAAAGTTGTATCGTTATGTCGAAGCCTATTATATCTTTCCTCGAAAATTGTGATATCAAATACTAAAAGATTTTTTCAAATCCGACTGGTGGTTTAAAACTAGTGGTTCTAGAGATGAGATGAGAGCGTGTTTAAAACAAACAAGTTCTTCAGCTTTATATATTACTATAGATTGGTTATGTATACTTTAATTATGACCGTCATCTTCACGGCTAAAGTCTACTTCTCCTGCAGCGAGCACTCTGCTGATTATCAAACGTATTTCTGATGAAGTACAAGTATGAAAAAGCAACATTTAATCAGCAGAATTATACTTTTGTCGCATTCTGAACAGCAGTCTGCAAGTGGATAAGGTCACTTCGAAATTGGAGTTACTGCGTTAGCAGCGGTGGTAGTGACGCGCGCTTGTGTAAGACAACGACATCTTACTAGGTTCATGTTGCCCTCAGTCACTCGCAGGAACATAACAACCATTCAGGAATATATTTATTGGTGTTTTCAGTACAGCGGTGGTTACTAGTCCCAGTGAAGCTGCTCTTTGCTTCTTTCGTCAGAGACCTTCAGGAGAGAGACGATTAGTAAACGGGTCTTTGGCAACATGCAGGTGAGGTCATTTATGCCTCTGAAGATACTGAACCAGTTACATACAATACAATAACCATATTAAAATGTAAAATGACATTGACAACTCAATATGGTCAAGATAAGTGCAGTTCAGTGCTTTCACTTTCATCTGTAGTTAAGTTAAATTTAAACGTTCAACTGGGGGATTTAACCCTTCACAAATCATCCGCGCTAAGCGATGTGCAAACCGCTAGCGATACCTCGGACCGTAAACTGTGCCTCGTGACATATGACGCATTGTTTGTCGAACAAAGTTAACTCTGCGGGTCTCGCAGACCAGCACCGCGCTTTTCAAGTGTTAACTGTCAGTGATAAAGATCAAATTTGCATGCAAATCGGTATAGTAACCACTATATAGTATCTACTATGTTGCAGTACAGTAGCGTCGTAGATTTTACTTTCAAATTTACAAATGCAAAATAGCATATTGTATTCGATGAGTGCTGTATTTTTTGTGTTTTATTATTTCGCTGTTGCTTTACAACGTTAGAGATTGAACTCTTCTTTGAGTACACGTTGTTGCGAAATTTAGCTCGAATAGTCCATTGTGGAGTCTCCGAGATATGTCGCCATAACATAGATATTGCGCAGACGGTCTGGTGCTGGTATTTGAATACTGCGGAAGTTGGTGTGTTAATTACAGTGCCTAATATTATGTGTTTACATTGAATTAAACAATTTTAATGGAAGTATCGCGTGTTTTATTTATTTTGTTGAACCTGACGTTTTGAATGCTTTGCAGCATCCGTGGTCGCAGGAAGACCACGCGCGAAAATCTAAGACAATACTATTATGTGTTTACTTATTCAGTTTAGAGTAAGCGAGGAGACATATTAAGATCAGTGATAGCTCAGTGGAAAAAGAATCAGCCATTTAACCGACGGTCCATGTTCGAATCCTGGCGAATGTAACCACTAAATTCGTGTTTTCGCATTTGTGTATATATTTGTAATTCGCAGCTTGGCGGTGAAGGAAAACATGGTATGTGAGGAAACTTCAACCTCCAAGAAATTATATTTCAAAAGACATGTGACCTAACCTAAGAAATGTCTGGTTTTCTCTGTGAGTTGAGGAGGTCCGAAGGCAGTCTCTCCATGTTCAAATCAGTATCTTCGCTAAATCCTCAAGCTTAGGTAATGGACCTCGCCAATCCTATTAGGTTAGGAAGAAGAAGAAACAAGAAGGCATATACCATTTGAAATCAAAGTAATCCCTTCACAGTATGACTACATTAATACTGCCTCAATTGTCTAAACACTATATCTCCACGCCGAGTTCCTGCTATAGCTTTTTTAACATTCATAGCTCTTTTCATGTACACTCGCCAAATCTTAGGGCTCCGAACACCACCTTCTGATAACACACTACCAATTTGGTTAATTATAATCTGTCTTTATGGGTTTTATAATGGGTCTATGAAGAAAGAAGCATAAGGCCGTATAAGCATGTAGTTATTTTACAAAGCAATAAATCACACCGATTTCACAAGGTATTTACAGATGTCATGCAACGACACACAGCTAGACAAGCATACACAGCATATTTATTATACGAATTTTTGCAAAACTTTATGTTTGTATGCTAACGGTTTCCGAGATCAGGCATTATCCCGATTCCTAATCTAATTCCTAATTAGCGGACCCCGCCAACTCTAAGGAGTTCGCGGGGTCCGCTACCTAACACTAAGGGTTTGGTATACTGATTTTAACATGGAGCGACTCTCGTTAGAGTTACCCGATCCCGAGGGACATATAATTTGGACGTACGGGTTTCTTCGCGAAGGTTTCCTTCACCGATGAGCAAGTAATATGGTTGTGATAGAAGAACAGAGCCAGGTAGGTAATGAGAACTGCATATATTTTCCTTTCATTTTAAATAATTAATGATTCTTCTCATACAATACAGTCATATAAGATGTATACCTATACAAAATCAAGAATTATTGCTTTGTAAACTTACAGCAATATTTTTCGTTAAAGCACTTTAATAATATCTTCCTCATTGCACACATTTCGTGTACAGCGAAACTGTACAGTTACAGTAGTGATTCTCTTGCGGTATGTACAATTAAGTTGCAACGAAGCATGCGAAGCCCGCAGAATAGCGTATCGTGCAGTGCATACGATATGCTACGCTGTTCTACGGCTTCGCATGCTACGTACCTGCGCTCTGCTCCGTAGTGTATCATAATGCTACGGTCTACGATATTCGATATTATTGATATAGTCTTCTGTTCTGCATATGTTTTTGAGGTTTAAATGACTCATGCAATAAGTATCTTTAGAGGCAAAACAAATCTTATGTGGCATACTCTCGATTGCCTTAGGGCTCTGGCGAAAGAGTAGGGTGTATGGAAGCGGGCTTCTTGGACTGGGGAGTAATCCACCTCACAGAAGACTTACACTTACATTACATCTAGAGGCTCCTATCCCCTTCCGACGTTGTTAAACAAAAAAAATGGTCAGTAATTTTCTTTAAGGAGGTACCTTCAGCATATCCGGAGAACGAAGAGCCGGAAAGGGAATCACAGAGAAATACAACTTGCGGTCAAAAGGCACTTTTTTTATACCGCTAAGGTGGTAAATAAGCGTGTGGCCTGCCTGATGGTAAGCAGTTACCGCATCCTATGGACATTTGCAACACCAGGGGTATCATTCTTGCATTGCTAACTCTGTAAGAAACTCTTCACGCCTTTCTTGAAGAACCCCATGCTGTAGTCCCTTGGGAAAACCTCGGCAGGGTCATTCCACCACTTAATAATTCTTGGTAGAAAACTTCTCTGGAACCGCACAGTACGCGACCGTTGCGTATCCAGGGTATGAGGATGAACTCCCAGCCGTCGGCGAACTGTGAGATTATAAAACGAGGCTCCTCAGAACACAACCCATTGTACAATCGGTAGAAAACGCAAAGGGAGGCAAATTTTCTTCTCGAAGACAAGGGTTCAATACCGTGTGTGAGTTCAGGATTATCGACGATTCTCACAGCTCGTCTCTGCACCGAGTCACAAGATTCTAGCTGGTATCCAGGTGCTCCCGCCGCACTTTTCACCAGGCAGGCGAGACGAGAAATTTTAGACTATTTTTTCTATCAACAATCGCCATTGATGAGACGAGAATTGAAAGAACCGTAACACGCGATCCATCAGTATCCTATGTAGTACGTGGAAATACAATTTTATCTTAACCAGATCTTAACACTATCAATTATTTCATTTCTCGCCATGCACATACTCGACAATCAAAATATTACACTGCAGATGCGAGAAATTTAAAAATTTGCCATATAATTTGAATTCTCGTCGAAACTAACATTTCAGGATTCGCAGCATGTTATTCTATAACTAACAGCACCTGATACATCCAGAAGAAGCGAACATGGGAATGCAGTTCATGTTTCAGATGGCGCGCAGTCGCAGTCGGCAGTAGTCGAGGAAGAGACGACTGGAGCAGCCATGGCAGCGACGGCATCTGCTTAAAACATTCTCCCATTGGATCGTACGCTCGAAATGGTGAGATATTTAGAAGCTAAACCACTACGTTATGGTGAGTGAGGGGTGCCTGTATGCGCAGTCAAGTGGTTTATTGATTTGTTGAGTAAGGTCAGCTGGAAGAAGAAGAAATCCTCTGGTCAGAAAGGTAGCAAAGGGTGTAATAACGCTCGAGTGATAATCCTGTTGCAAGTTGTCAGTTCTTGACTGATAGTTGTACATAAATATTGTAAATAAACCAAAATGTAAACTGTGTACCGTCTGTATTTCCATATTTATTCTATGACGCGAGTTCACTGCCGATGTCGTTTATGTTTTTAGAACGATTTTTAGCGGCCATAGACAACAGTATTGTGCAGTAGAGGATTGCGTGCTTCTGGTAACGTTGTACAGTAACTCAAAAATACCTCCATTTCTTTTATAGCTCAATGTAACACACATAATCAACGATCCGTTGGAGAAATTGTCTATGATTTTGACTATTGGACAATATTTAATCTAAATATCTTTCAAACATTAAGTCAGGTGTACACCGAGAGAGTCAATCATCTTTAAGTACTTTATCACGTTTAAGTACTTATAATTCTTTCATAAAATATTTTTGGGTCGGTTGTCAGTAAACGCGTTCATTTATTTTCAGGAACACCGTTCCTATATGAAATCTATATGTTTGTTTGTGCGTTTGTCTGTGTGTTTGTCTGTCGTTTTTTACGAATATTCGAATTTTGACTTCAGATTTGGATTCAGCATAAAAAAGTAGAATAGGAATGTTCAGGAACACCGTTCCTATCTCTTAAGGAACATGGTCGAAATGGCCGACAAATAAAAAAAAAATTGAATCGTTATATAATTGACGAGCCAGGTGTTCCTCTGGCAATGCAAGCTTGCGCATTCTCAACTGGTTTTATTTACATTAACGGACATACTTCAGTCTCATCGCGATAATGCCTCAAGGAAATTTGTGATTCTTTACGAAAAAGCTAAAAGCATTTGCAAAGAATCTTGATTTAAGCGTCCTCGTGTAGCGGCAAGGCTGGTTTGCCGATCAAACTAACAAATGTAAAGAAACTTTGCAGGAAATCTATCTTTATCCCTTATTTAGATTCTATTATTTCTTCTCTAAGAAATTGACTTTCTTCTACGCACGAAAAACCATTTTCTCTTTACCTAGAAAATGTAGGAAAAATAGACAAATATTCATTTTAAGTATAGCAGAAGATATTAGGGGTTATACTCGTAGTATGAAATTGTCGATTTGTACTGAAAAATTAAAACTCTTTTTTTTCTAAGATGTAACATATTTTTTTTTGTTGTGTACTGTTTCGCCGCCAGTTTCGCCATCATTGTTCGAAGTCCGGCACATTCAACATCTGCTGTTATTGCTTGACCAGACCTGAGAAAGCTATAGTGAATAACGCCATGAAGAGACCACCAAACAGTTACCATTAGGTACCATTTTATTGGTAAACTTTGGTTTAGGGCACTGTTGCCTTTTTAACTTTTCCAATATACCTATGGGTGAACATACATAGAAACATGGAAGCTCTTCTTTTTTGAAGTTGGTTAAAAAGCAAAGTAAAGGGTTTTTCTTGAAACGGTACTCTAAAAAGTGAGTGGTTAGAAATGGCTTCAACACCATAGATCGTGGGTTCGTTTCACACACCAGAAAAAATAAGTATGCATGAACATGTCAGTTTGTTTTGGTCTGGATGTTAAGAGATGGCTAGCAACAGAGCTAGGACGCCTTAAAGCAATCCGACTAAGGAGCACCTTCGCTTCATAGATAACAGCAGTCAAATAATAACTTTCAGGACGGTTTTTGAACGAGTGAATGAGATTATCAACGAGCTCTTATGGATTGCTATATTAACAGGGGTGAACACAAAAGCGATACTTCCTGTAGTAGTATTACAGGCGTTCAAAGCTATGGTTACCGCTTTATATCACGCGAGTCGTTCCCGGCCTTGAAAAAAAAATGGCAACAAAAGTGCCGTAACAATGCTCACAAATAATCACATCGCCGTAACAAACTACCCCGAGCTTTTCAATTTCACCCCCAAACATTAATAATAGCAAAGTGTTACAACACAAGAAAAATATATAGAAGGAGTGATAAATCATAGTAATGGATGCTGCAGCAATCACCAGATGAGTTGAGACCACACCCCGAAGATTTCGTACCGTCCAAACAAAGATATCTGCCACCCTGAATCGATCGGGGAGCAAGTACCGGGCCATATTGTGAAATCACTCCGCACCAACACTGTTAACACAGGTATACATAAAGTTGCACTGCGTACTGAAAACCCACCAATTCCCAGTTCGTTTCGAACGGTATGAGAGTCGGAGTTGTGTGAGTGAAAAATAGGGTATTGGATGGAGTGAGCTGACGTTGTTATTATGTGGGGGGCGGTGGGTGAATGTTGAACAGAAGGCTCGGGTCGGATTCGTGCCTCGTAAGCCACTTCGATCATATGCTCTTGATACTGTATCGAGTACATAGGTGTGGGTTACAGGAGAGTGATAAACGATAACTTATGTAGATCGGTTACGGAATATGGATTTGTTTTTTTTTATACAACATCGGAAAACATACAAGCATACGGGCCATATGGTGTAAAGCGGTTCCCGTAGCCTATGCTAGTAATACATTAAGTTTTGAGTTCGATTCCCACACAAGACAAACATTTGTGTGCATGAACATGTCTGTTTGTCTTAGTCTGGATGTTTTTAAGGGAGGTAGGGCATATCAAAGCTGCCCGTCTGGGGAAGTACATCCACTTCACAGAAAATTGCAGCCAAATAACAAAGTCCCTGGAGACTCCCTCACTGGTTGGATTCCCACACCGGCACACACTTGTGTGCATGAACATGTCTATTTGTCTTGGACTGGATGTTTTTAAGAGAGATAGGGGACATCAAAGCATCTCGTCTGGGGAAGTACCTCCACCTCACAGAAAATCGCAGCCAAATACAACTCCGTAGAGGGTTGTTGTGTTAGTATGAGTGAGGTCGCCGGTAAGCTCCTAAGAAGTTGCTGATTGCACTCACGTGATGCCACCTCTGCTAACACAGGAACTCCTTAGGAGCTTACTGGCGACCGCACTCACTCGCAGGAGCACAGCAACCCTCCTGTGAGTTGTTATTTGGCTGCCGTCTTTTGTGAGGTGGAGGTACTTCACCAGTCGGGCTAACCTCGTGTCCTACCTCTCTTTCGCCAGAGCCTCGTCAGTTGATAAGTAGGGTGCACCACGTGCAGGTGAGATTGACCTTGGTTCTGAAAAGTCTGTGAAGGTGACGTTGAGCCACTTACGCCCCAAAAAGTGTGTTCTGGCGAGTGAGTCTTATTACCAGTAATAAATAAATATTGTCGGACAAATTACACAGCGCCATCTGGTCCTAAAGTAAGCGTAGCTTGTGTTATGGGTACTAGACAACTGATAAACATACGTAAATACATTTTTTTTTAAATACGTACTTATTATACATAGAAAATACCCAGACCAAGACAAACAGACATGTTCATGCACACAAATGTTTGTACTGTGTGGGAATCGAACCCACGAGCGTTGGTGTCAAAGTAGCGTAACAACGCGTTTCACCACTGCGCCACCGAGCTCGTCATACACAAAGTCTCTTGCTGGACAGGCAGAGAGAACCGAGCGTCACATGACTTACCTACACACCTCACTTGTTTCTTTAACATTCATAACTCTTTTGAGGCATGTTCGCCGGCTCTAAGGGCATACAGTTAATTAGCCATGGATTTGGTTAATATATGTAGGTATGTATGCATATCTTCACGCCTGGTCTCTTGCGGGGTAGGCAGAGAGAACATCTCACGTGCTGCTTTAACATTCATAGCTCTTTTCATGTACGCTCGCCGTTTCCTAAGACTTCTGACATCACCTTCTGGTAGAACACGACCAATTTGGTCATGGTAGTGGCCTTCCTCTGCTCCTAAATACTTCCACTTTTGCATTAACTGTTTCGTCATTCTTTCATCCTGCATTCATTCTCCTTGTCCGAACCAAGAGAGCATGCCTTTTGTTTATTGGTTTTCTTTTGCGAATTCGCTCATATTTGGTGCAAATGTTTTGTGACTGACTTTATCAGCACAAATCATTTGTACCGAATATGCCCAATGGAATGCATGAGCCAAATGAAAAGCATCCTAAACCGAAGAGCTTGCCAGAGGAGGTTGATGAGTGTGGAAGAGGCGAGAGAGGTATGTTTGGATCGACGCACTTGGCGTTCCATAGTCTCTGCCTACCCCCCTGGGCGACAGGCGTGAAGATATGTATGTTTTGTTCAGTAAACTACTCTAAGTGTTAACATTAATGCACCATTAAATAATTAATAATAAATAATAAAGTAGATATCATTAAGCAGGCAGCGTGTAAAGGCACGTACACACGCACCTGTTCCGACGTGTCGTCTTCAAGCGATGTCTACACTGTATAATTATGTCGTGTTATGAATGAGCACCTTTATAAGAATGCAGCCCACATTTGACGTATTCAATATTTCATATATCTGTAATTAAATTGTAACATTTTCTAATAGAATTAATTAACAAACGAGCTAACGGTTCGGCTGATGGTAAGTTGTCTGTGGACAACTTGCTTATACGCATATTTTTTACCAGAATACGGCGAAACTTCTCTTTTTTTTATCCAACACTAGCTGAA
Organism: Pyralis farinalis; assembly: GCA_947507595.1. Taxonomy (NCBI): domain Eukaryota; kingdom Metazoa; phylum Arthropoda; class Insecta; order Lepidoptera; family Pyralidae; genus Pyralis; species Pyralis farinalis. Next base: position 32,801,851 of record OX382273.1, on the reverse strand, counting down.
CCGGCGAACTTCGTACCGCCTCAGGATCAATAACTGGTGTGTTAACTTATTAGACGGTATAAATTCTTTTAATACTTATTATCCTATTCTCGACGAAGACAAATCTAAGAACACAAAAATCATAAAACTCGGTCCAGCCGTTCTTGAGTTATAAATGGTGTAACTAACACGACTTTGTTTTATATATATAGATATGCCAATTCGTATTTGAGATATCATAAAAAAAGAATTTCATATAAAATGTATGAGAAATGTAATTTACTTTATTTTTTTGTTATTTTTTCCATGCTTTAATACTTATTATCCTATTCCCGACCGTACCGTGGCCTATGAACGCTTATAATTACATGATCACTCTCGCGATGCCACCTCAGCTGCTAAATACAGGAGCTTACTGGTGACCTCACTCACACTCAGGAATTCAGCAACCCTTAGGTATTTAGCTGCGTTTTTCTGTGAGGTGGAGGTACTTCGCCAGACAGGCTGCTTCAATGAGCCCTACCTCTCTTGAATCTAAAAGGAGGGATATGATTTTAGCAGGCTATTTGTGTTCATTTGTCGGGCATACTTTCCAAACCATTAGAAAAAAAAGAAGATTAAATTAATATACCTTTTTAGTAGCCAATGAAAGAAAAAAATCTCAATCACTTCCCAGATTCCTTACACTTTGAAACACATAATTGCCATAAAAAAGGAAATATATATTACGTCCAAATAATAGGTACACGTTTATTAAACAACCTTGCATCAGGCGAACCCTACTTTGAGTACATAAATATACCCAATGACGCATTGGCAGTATTTTTATCAGTGCTCACCTAGTCATAAACTGCACGGTAGGGAAAAAAAATTGTGACGATTCCAAACAAATGTAGCCATTTTTACGGAATAAAAAGATTTTGACTTTGACTTTGACTTGACGCCATTTTGCGTAATAAAAAATCCCAAATCAAAAATTTGCGTAGTAAAGAATAATGCGCCCCTCTTATTGGCTCATTCGCGGATCATCATCGCGTTACTTATCGGCTTATTGGTTAAAATATCCGATTGGTCAGTAGACTCGAAGCGCTGACATATTTATGCGCTAAAACACTATTTCTGGTGAGTGAGGTTTCTTCATACAGGCATGAACACAATTCTCTGTGTAACGTTTGACGAGCTCGGTGGCTCAGTCATGAAAGACGCGGCTTTGACACCAACGCTCGTGGGTTCGATTCCCACACAAGACAAATATTTGTGTGCATGAAAATGTCTGTTAGTCTTGGTCTTGGTAGAGAGGTAGGGCGCATCATCATCGTGTAAGTGAGGTCACCAGTAAGCTCCTAAGGAGTTGCTGTGTAAGCAACATAACTCCATGGGAGCTTACTGGTAACCTCACTCACATGCAGGAACACAACAACCTTCTAGGGAGTTGTTATTTAGCTGCGGTTTTCTGTAAGGCGGAGAGTACTTCCCCAGATTGGTTGCTTTGTTTGAATAGATACTACTACATACAGTCGCATTTGAATAATCTTTTTACATTAGATAGTCCAATTCTTAAGGAAGGTTGTGGGCTTAGAAGGCTATTCAACACCTCGATATGAATCTTAGAAGTCGAGTAAAGAGAAAGACAGTAAGAAACAGCGGTTCCCACGGGATATTAAACACGCAGACAAAGTCGCGGGCTGCAGCTGATTCTGTATATAAAGTTGAGACTTTTCAAAATTAATCCGAAGAAAACTCGTAAGTACACAACGGGAGCTACGGGGGATTTGTATGGGGGTTTTAGAGGCATCGGGGGCGATGCAGTAATCTAATCGAAGGCTGTCTTCGGAGTTACAAACGCGAAAAATGCAAATTGCGCGAAAATCCCTAGAAACAACGCAGTACTGGCGACACTCATCCGTGTTTGAATTACGTGTTTCTATGAAGTGTGGTTGCTAACGATATGGAAATTTATGTATGTATAACTTCACGCTATGTCACTTACAGGGCAGGTAGAGAGAACCGAACGCCATAAGACGCGGTCTTTGCACACTTCATTCGCCACTTTGGTACTCATAGATCTTCATGCATATAGTTCATGCGAACTAGTGCCGGCCGGCATTTGCACACTACCGTTAGTAGATGCAACATGCTGTCGCTGCCCCGGTAGTCTCTGCCTCGGCTGCTGCGGTTCCCCTTACGATTGCTCGCTATCTGGAACAAAAACCGTATGCACCGGCCACCGTTGCTGTCATGACTGCCCTGGTCGTCTCTGTGACACAGAATAACATGCTACAAGTCTTCATAGATCTTTTCGTGTAGGTACCTAAGTATACGCTAGCCGGTTCCCAGGACTCCTGACATCTTTTGATAAAACAGTTTTTTTTTCTGGAACGGTCAGGCAGGACAACGTTTGTCGGGTCTATCATTTAACTTATATGGTGTGAAGGACTATCATAATATGCATAAAATACTTAAGGCAACTAACGTATTTAAGTTAATAAGGATTAATATTGTATATCCGTATTATATCCGGTGAAAGCTCACGGGCGGCTTGACTTTTTTCGACATTTTCAACAATTATCGTCAATTTTAACCGATTTGTACAAAACCTTAACATTTTATTTTTATTTATTATACACGTAAACGTTCCTCAAGAATCACTCTGTCTACTGGTGAAAACCGTATAAAAATCTGTTGAGTAGTTTTTGAGTTTATCGCGGATGGACAGACAGTCACGGTGTAGAACTTTGTTCAATATGTAGAGATAACCTATTATCGTATTGTTAAATTTTTGATTATTGTATATGAGATTTAGGGGTATGTTATGAAAAATTATAAAATCGTAGTTGGAATCACATAGGATAAAATGAATTATCTAATTTTCGTTTTAAATAATAAGTTTATTATTTGCTTGTTTTAAAAACTACTGACAAATACCTACTACGTCTAGATGTTCCAAAACTTTCAAGAAAATTTTCCTTAAGTTTTGCTTCCATCGAAGCCTCTCTAAATATATACGTAAGTCAAAGACATTTCCGAATTGTGTCTGTTTTGTCAATATTCGATCATTAGTTTAGCTGGAATGTTTGACAAATTTCAGTTACTGTGTTCGTTCGTTAAGCTCCTGAAAATCTCGAAGTGAAAAAAAAATAACCATCACAATACCTTCTCACTCGCTGCGCTCACCTGAAAGTAAAAACGTTATGACAACAATAAGATTAGAAAATTATGCAAGACGTGTTTAAGTGTTCACCACGGCCGAATGATGGAATAAAAATATATACTATGCTAGTGCTCGTTCCAATAGACAAAATTCGACCATACCTACATTTTTGGAAACATGCAAATTTTAGATTTTTTCTAATGCATCAAAAGTTTTGTATTAACACTAAAGTTCGTCAGTGGTAACTGAATAATAAAAAATCAAATAGATTATAAAAAGGTACTGAAATGTTTGTTTCCCGAATTGGCATGCCAGGATTCAAACTGGGGATCGGTTGATCAATAGTCCGGTTTTTTATGCATCTGAGCTACCTATCACTGCTCTATATGTGTATATATTTAAATGAAATTATGTGCATATTATATACATATATGTATATAAATCTTTTAAATATACCTAGACTTGTCCATTTCTTTTCATTAAAATAAATCCAGAATTTCCGTTACGTTAAAACAATTCTTGTCTAAACATCAGGATCAACATCATCAGGAAGCTGTCAGAGTGTCCTTTCTTAAATATTAGGGTGCATCACATGCAGGTGAGGTTGGGATTGGTTCTGAAGACGCCAATTACACCCGAAAAAACTTTTCATACACTAAATAATAGGAACCACTTCATACTTACACTAAATAATAAAAACCATTACCATATAGATACGTAATCCGAGTAAATACGAGTAACACGACCCGGAGGGTGTGAGGGGGTGTCTGGGGGCATCTGGGGGTACTCGGGGGCGCCGAGGGGTGTCGGGAGGTGGGCACCTGTGTAGCGTTACAGCCGCCTGGGTGTGGTTTGCCGTTCAATAACTTAATACTCTGGAAAGGCTTTCACGCTGAAATCTCGCTGAAGTGTAGCGCAACGGCGTAGTCTTGGTCGCGGGAATATATTTTAATGTTAATATATCAGTAAAATATAATAGGTATTTGTCAGATGTATTAGTATTGACAGCCTGTTTTACACAGATGTCTGAAAATGATTCAGCACACGTATTATATATAATATATTTCATTTTACACTTGTAATCATTACCTAGGTGTATATAATGACGTAAATAACATATTGATAATACAAATTGATGATCTTAAAACACATAGGCATATTGACAAGTTTCTTTGGGCGTTTCTCCTTCTCCAATGGTCGTTTCCGAAATGCTGGTAGATTGAAAAATATATAATAAATAACACACAATAAGATTTTGTTTAAAAACTGTAAGGCGTGCTTAGGATCGGCGAAGGGCCCAATGGAAAATAAAGAATTTTTATGTTTATTTTATTTTAGTTGAATAGATACAATTTTTACATATTCAACAATCGTAACAATCCAATATTGTTTTAAATATATTAACAATTGGCATTTAAAGAGTTTTAAAATAACATATTTTGCCGTTTCCAGTGTGCATAAATTAGAGGTACAAAAAGTCTAATATTTTGAAAAGAAATTTAATCATAATATCATATTTATATGTTACAATGCAAGAATAAGTAATATGGCGAATATATTTTTGTAATTAATAAAACTTTTTATAAAGTGAAAATATTTTTCTAGTAGGAGTACCTAAATGACTTTTTTAAACAAAATAATTTGTATGTTCTATCCACTTATCACTCACTCATACCTATATATGTGGGACTTACCGCACTTTATAAGTATATTTTCCCGATTTTTTCGCTATTTTACAGACATTATATTATTTTACTTACATTGACTATGACGAGCTCGGTGGCGCAGTGGTGAAACGCGCTGTTACGCTACTTTGACACCAACGCTCGTGGGTTCGATTCCCACACAGTACAAACATTTGTGTGCATGAACATGTCTGTTTGTATTGGTCTGGGTATTTTCTATGTATAATAAGTATGTATTTACAAAAAAAAATGTATTTACGTATGTTTATCAGTTGTCTAGTACCCATAACACAAGCTTCGCTTACTTTGGGGCTAGGTGGCGCTGTGTAATTTGTCCGACAATATTAAAAAAAAAAAAAAATAGTTATATAAACGACCGTGAAAGTTAAAAATTAACATAACTCTATAACTGAGCTTCCGTTTGAATAGGTGTAATAAGGGGGCAGGTACCTATATTAAGTTACACAATTACGTGCAGAAATATTATTTAGGTTCCTATTAAAAATATAAAATTCATCGTAGGCCAAACATAAAAAAATATCTTTAATCTTCTTTTAGAGCGGATTCATTATAAAATAAAGATAGAGTTTTGAGCTTTAAACACATTTGGAATAAATGTTTAATCAAATCCTACTTATTGATTTTTCTTGTATTAGATTTCAACGCTATTTTATCAAATACACATCGGAATAGGTGTTGACTTCTATGAAGCAGATTTTACAAATTAATAGACTAACAGGATTCTATAGTTGAAAGAATAAAGTGTCTTCGTATGTCATATGTCTCTAATGCGTAAACGAGTGAAATTACAGACTTAAAATTAGGAGACATATAGAATATATACTCAGAATTAAGTTTTTAAAATGTAGAGTTCTGATAATTTTATTTTTTCTTTTGTCATAAGAAACATACAAATAAAAGGTCAGCAAAGTTGTCAGACTGAGGTAATTTTACAGTATCTATTTCAAACATTAAACTAGTTAGAAATGCAGGATTTCTGAGAATCATGTCATGTAGGTTACATCCTGCAAGGAATATTAAAAACTCGAAATCATAATCAAATTTGAAAGTTGTGAACACGACCAATGTTTTTTCCTTCGTGGTAATATCCATAACAAGAAAGTCCAATTTGGGTCTAACTTGAAGGGATTCGGTTTTGGGATTGCATGAAATATTTTATTCCTGTCACATATTATATTTTTTAATAATCGAATGATTTGTGCAAAGGAACACACTTATGGAATAATGTAGAGACGACCTGCGAACTAATTTTTTTGGCGTTGGTTAAAAGTAAGTTGCTATGTTGGTAGTGACAGTGACGATATGGGAGAGATAGGTTAGACCTGCTTTTTGTAATACAAGCGTTCATCGGCTAATAGTAGCTTTACTATGGATCAGGTAGGTCGTATATATGTATGCTTCCTGATGTTGAACGAAGACGTGGATACGAGTTCTTATTCAGTTTTTTCAATTTCCTTCTAGTTTGGTAAGTAGGTAGGTATATGTAGCTAATATTTATGGACATATACCTACTACGTATTTGTCTATTTCAAATAATAGGTTTGCTTTCTGACAATAGATAAGTTCTATGATTAACATTCAATAAAATTACTTAGAGTGGTAGGTATTGTATTCAAATTTATTGATTTGTAGGTCAGCCAGGAGCTAGCGGCGAGCGGTGAGCGGCGGGCTGTAACGGACCCGGGGAATAGCATGCACATTATTAATTACACGTTTGCGGGGAATCGATCGAGAGACGAGGTGCGTGCTGCGGCCCGCCACCTGTAGGCTGGCGACACGCGACACTCGCTACGTGATCTACGGCCACCACAAACACACCACCGACTGCCGTTTTACATATAAAAGCGTAGTTAGGTATTATAATTATAAAATATCTATGTTGGAAAATACTGTGTAGCCACTAAGCGAGTATCGACTATGTCTATGCTACCAACTGAATAATCTCGCTAGTATCTATTGTTATAAAACTCTAGTAGTCTAGTAGATGGTGCATGAAATTGGCCGAGTTGTTGCGTGGTGAGTGCGGTGTGTGCAGCCCTGGCCGCGAGCCGCGAGCCACGAGCCACGAGCAGCGCGCAGTGGTAGAGCCAGGGCTCGGGTGGAGTGGCCGCGGACGATGTCGTCGAGGCGGGCGGCGCGCGGGCGCGGGCGGTGGTGTGCGTGACGGATCATGGCGGCGCGGGGGGGCCGCGCCCCGCCGCCCTCGTTAAACGCGCCCGCCGGATACGCGCCGCGGCGCGGTTGAAAGCTATCCGGCCCCCGGCGGGCGGCGAGCGCGATTGGCCGCCGCGCCGCGCGCGCCGTAACCGATAGCCAATCGGGCGGAGCGCGCGGGCCCGCCCCCGGGGCCGCGCCGCCGGCGGCTCACACCGCGCGCGACTCCGCCGCGCACACTCGCACCGATGCGTGGCTCCTGGGACGAGTCCACGACGGCGGCGCTGCACGCGCGCATCCTGGAGGCGCGCGGGCCAGCTTCGGCCGAGCGCGCCGCCGAACCCGCGCCCTGCGATGCGCCGCCCGCGCTCGCGCTCAACGCCATCGAGCTGGCCGCGCCGACGCCGCTGTTGCCCCTGCCTACGCTCTCCTTCAGTGCCGCGCAGGTGGCCACGGTCTGCGAGACGCTCGAAGAGAGCGGCGACGTCGAGCGCCTCGCCAGGTTCCTCTGGTCTCTGCCCGTGGCGCACCCCAATGTCGCCGAGCTGGAGCGCTGCGAGGCCGTGCTCCGCGCCCGCGCCGTCGTCGCCTTCCACGCGGGCCGACATCGCGAGCTGTACGCAATTCTAGAACGACATCGCTTCCAGCGTTCGAGTCATGCGAAGCTGCAGGCGCTATGGTTGGAGGCGCATTATCAGGAAGCCGAGAGACTGCGGGGTCGCCCGCTGGGACCCGTCGACAAATACCGAGTCCGCAAGAAGTTCCCTCTACCTCGGACCATATGGGACGGCGAGCAGAAGACGCACTGTTTCAAGGAACGAACGCGGTCCCTCTTGAGAGAGTGGTACTTACAGGATCCGTATCCGAACCCGACGAAGAAAAGAGAATTGGCGGCAGCGACGGGACTGACGCCCACGCAAGTGGGAAATTGGTTCAAAAACCGCAGACAGAGGGACAGAGCGGCGGCCGCCAAGAACCGCTCGGCGCTGCTCGGCCGGGGGTTCGCCTCGTCCTCCACGTACGACGAGGACTCCGCCGACTCCGAGATCAACGTGGACGAAGAGTAGCCCCCGGCGGCCGGCGCACAGACTCATACCTATAGTGTAAATAATCCCGGTGATATAAGTTGTGTAGGGGTCGGCCGCCGCGGACTCGTTGCAGTGACGAACGATGCAATATGGACGAGATATGTTAGATAGAGGCGCACTCCGTGCTGTATGTGATGTTAAGGCATTGTAAACCAGTTTATTAGAGCATAATTTTATTGTTGAAAGTGTAAAGCGAGTGCTCGAAGTAAGATCAGCATTTCTGCGATCAGGTATGTACAGTATCTTCTCTATAGTAGCGAAAGTTGAATTAGGTATCGCCTTTTTGGGAAGTAGGCTTCGGATCTGATCAGTGATACGAATGCAATCTAAGTTACATCACACTTTGAAGGTGACACAGGGTTAATTTATGTTATTGTATTCATATTTTACTATTTTACCTCTTGCCTGGGGATTAAACTTAGGGTATTTATTTAATTGCTCGTCGTGTATGCCTGAGTATGCAGGTAGTTTAGATAAGACGGTTGGACGTGATGCCTTTCAATCGTGAAACAATTTACTTGCCCGAATATTTATGTATCCTAAAGATATATCGCAGGATGACGGTTAAATACTATAGTTCCGTTAAGTTTTAGGGAATTTAGCAAAAACTTGGCCTAAATAAAATTAAGAATTGCTTGAATAATGACATTAGGTATAAGTTGAGTCGACTGCATTAAATAAATAAAGTGATAGAATCTGTACTCTAAAGTGCTAACCTTCTCACTGAGTAATAAAACAGTTACTTTATGAGTAATAAACATAGGTAGGTACTATTATCAATAATTGGCGACATTCATTCTTATATTTAATTAGAATTCCTCCGGATTGTATTCTTTCCGTATCCGGATACCTTCAATTGAGGCACATGAAAGCATATCATCATACTCGTAAATAAATAAAAATATCATCCTAAATAGTTCTGTCAATTTTACAGTGAAATGTCTTACTTTTGTTAGTAAGCCAAAATATTTCCATAACTCTTTATATTGTGGAAAAATTTGCTTTGTCCAGTGTGTAATTTGTAATTGTTGTCGAATAATTAGGATACTTTTCTTTTAATTATAATTTTATAAAAATTGAACATGTTGGATGAAAATATTCAAATTGCTTAACTTCTCAAATCATTATCTAAGTACCGATTGTATAATTGTTCTCCATAATATTTCTCCCGACGTAAACTACTTCTGCCAAGCAAATTCTAACACGTTTTAAACTAAAATAAAAAATACACAAATTTATTAACACATTTCAGTAGGCCTTTTAAATATTCACTAAAATCTCAAGAATCGAATTTGAACCAAAAAAAGACATTTTGAAGTTTTTTTTTTATCGTAAGCTATAATTTAATATTTTTTATATAATTCATTCATTCATACGTAAGTATTTAAATATTGTTCAAATTTCGATTCAGTGTTATAAAAGTTCAAATAACTGAAAGAAATATATCCAAATGTTCAATATAACAACAAAATGTTGAGCATACAGTATTCAAAACTCCTAGATACCTCTGATCTTCGCCAAATTCCTTGGATCAGGATTCAATTATAGTTTTTCTGTCATCCTGCCGCTGACATGCCTACCAGTATATAGTTTTATCAGCTTTTAGTTGTACTACGTGCTATGTGAGGTGTAAGATAGGTAACTATCGTCGAAATAGGGCTTAGATATGTATGATTATTTGGACTGTTGGAATGTGTACCTGAACATGTTGCTTTGCGACTACCGGGTGGTAAAGTTTATTAGCAACGATACCTTTATCAGAATTGTCTCTAATATTCCTTAGAAATGCTGTACGGCCATGAAATAGGTACAATATTAGACTGAATTTTGCATCTTTGGGCGGGAATTCTCTATTATAACTTTATATTTTATGTAGTGAAGTTTTATCATCAACGGCAATACAGAAACACGCTTACCCTTTTTATAATGGCTTTTGATGGGACGTTTCTTTATTGCAACATTAGTCAAGAATAATATCAGCATTATGATTTGACATACGTTGTATTACAAAATGTGTTGTGTCTTCTATAATGTATTGTAAATTTAACAGCTTCTTCCCCAAATTATTGTCTTTAGTGCAGCATTTCTGTTACTTGTAGAAAATTAATTTCTGGGAATTCCATAAAAATATAAGTATTACATTATGAAAAATTCTTTACACCGCTGAGTTTGTAATAATTATATACTATACCTTTCATGAACTTTTGTGCATTATAGTTTAACGAGATGACGTTGAGATACCTAGGAGATAGAGATAGACTCGAGAAGAGAGAATTGTAAAAATGTATAATATAAAACAAATGCAAATTGTAAATACCATATCGACTTACATTACAGTCATTAAATTAAAATTGTTAATAAAATTATATTCGTAAACAAGTATATTGTATTATTTCACGAATTAGCATTTGAATAAACCTGAACCTGACAAGTTAAAATAAAGTACAAGTCTCCATAATTTACTTTAAAAATTGAACCAGGTATAAACTTTTTAACACAAGTTAGTTGTTATCTGCGAATCTGTAACAGCAGACATGGAATTTCTAGTTTGTTACTCGTACGGAACTAATTGGTTATTTTTTTGCTCACGAATGCTCTACGACTTCAAGTAATAATGAATAGTTGATTGTAAGACCGTTTTGGAATTACAAATTGATAGCTAGAAAATGAGGGGCATTTTGAGTTTAAAATGGAAAATAGGGAGATGCTTGTAACTTAAGCATGTCACGTTGAATCTAATAAATGAATGTTGGATAATTGGGTCGGTAATTAACGGCCTTATGTTTAATGTAAGGTTAGAAAGAAAAAACACGGAGAATCATATTTATTCGTAATTGTTTTCGAAACACATCGCTTATGAGATTATATTTCTATTTAATACGTAATATTAAGGCCAAACGACATATCTTACATATATTGAATTCCTGAATTTATCTTCGAATTTTTTTCACAAATTTTTCAAACATTATATTAGCTATATGTAACATATAAATTATTTTTATCAGATTATTATGCAAGTAAAAGGTAAATTTCATCCTGATTTTTATTAGTCTATGCATTTCTATTGTTCCTTTTTTATTGAAGATTATTCTTGGGAGAGTCTTAAACCTTAAGCGTAATCTTAAGTCGTAATTCTTAAGCGTTCGCTACACTAACATGTTACTACATGTATCTCATGCAATCCTTTTTTGATTCTAAAGTTTCTAAATGCATATTTATCTGGAGATAAATTATCTAATTATGTTATAAAAGTTAGTAGATAGTCTATTCTTTTAATATTTTTTTTGCACCGAATAATATTCTTATTTCAAACATTTTTGACCCACTTTTAGCTTGGCAATTTATGGCCAATTATTCTCTATTGCAAGTAACATGGCATACTTCCTAGCTTGCAGAGTTTGTATCAGAAAATACAGCAACGTGTATAAAAGTCGCTACTGTAGCTACTTCTGCCTACATACATACATATAATCACGCCTCTATCCCGTAGGGGTAGGCAGAGACCACTTCTTTCCACTTGCTACGATCCTTACATACTTGTTTCGCTTCGTCCACTCTCATTATTCTCTTCATACATGCTCTTCGGTTTAGGGTACTCTTGACCTGGCCTTTTTTCAAGACGTCCCTGATTTGGTCTCGAAACGTCCGCCTAGGTCTACCCCTTCCAACAATTTCATTCACACTCATACTTCTGCCTCTTAGAAATATTCCTCTATATTCAGTTATTTACGGTGATTACTGTTAGTTTTGAAAAAAATTAAAACGTGATTGAATAATTTCTTAGAGAAATGAATCCGAAATATTTTCAAGTGCAGGTTCAAGCCTCGTAAGGAGTCATTATAACGGAAAAGGAACTAATTGTGAGATCGAGATAAGTGCTTTAATTACTGCTATAGGAACGTCTAAATTACTTAATCGGTGTGGATTACCTATTAATTCATCGGTTCTCGACGATAAATGCAATTATCACTTGATTACTTATTTGCACTTTACGGTAAATTCATTGGAATATTTCTGTTCTATCTTTATCATTACGTTTCCTTTTATTCTTTTCTTCGGTGTTGCCCTTTTATGACTGTTACGGTTTGAATCTTTAGTCAATATTATTTTATGCAAATGACTGCAAACAGGCATAAAGCCACCTGCGGCCAAGTTTCTTTCCATATATTTACGGTTCTAACAAAATATAGAATTGCTCGCATTACGACTTGGTTCTGTATCATTTACATTACTTACCCAATTATTATATACTACTCTAGTTGCTCCGCTTACGGAGACTTGGGCATTAAAAGCTTCACAAAGTATATCTAAATAAACAGCAGCTTATAGTTAGCACAATGTGGCTCCACTCAATATTAGTGAAACTGACAAATAAACTAATATTTCCACCTACTACTTAGCTGATTTTAGAGTCCCGCGGTATAAGGCCTGAACGGGAATCTTTTTATTATCTTTTGGAATGTGTTAATTAGCAAATTATAAAGTAATAGGTATGTCACTATTATAAAGTAATATTTAGAGGTCTTCAAAGTTGTTAGTTTCAAGTAATTTTAGTTACGCGATACTTATGTAGTTTGCAAGCCGTTGTCCGAAACAAACTGTATTGTCTCTTTTATGTCATGTCCACTATTTTAATATTTTATTTGCGTTAAAGGAATTTGGCTATTATAACACAACTTTGCTTTAAAATGATTGAAATACAGACACTAAAAATATACAGGATACATATTTGTATCCTTTCGAACAACTCTATTTCGTGGAACGACTGAATCGATTTAGATAAGTATTTTTAGGAATATTCCAACACATGTTTTTGTACAGACCTTATCACTCAACGGGTACAAAGAAATACCTCTCGAAAGCTTTGTTACTCACACACCTACCTGAGTAAAAAAGGAGCCTTTACTCTCATACAAGACTTTTATAATTAAAATGATCTACTTCAGAAACGTAACAATTGTAAGAAAAGTTACAATTGTAACTTTTTAGTGGAATCCAAAAGTTACAATTGCTTACAAATGCTAATTAATCAATTCTTAAAACAAACTGCGTAGTCGCGATCGTTCTAATGATTTAATACCTACCTATACGCTGTACCATGTCATCGTTCACGTAAAGCAATCATTATTCCATATACCTAGATGTTACGGTGGCACACGGCTTGCATGATAGATAGCCTGAATCAAATCTGTACGTTTAAGAGTACTTAGAAACAGACATCAACGGTCATACAGACATGTTAAAAAAGGACATCTCTAGTCGACATTTTGACTTGAAGGCGTTGGAGCTTAGCAGATTGCCGTTGGTAATTGTTGGTTGCTAGTTATTGCTGTTGGTTGGTTGCTTTTGGAATTAACTTATTATTAATATCATGTGAGAGCTCGATGTCGTCGTTGCGCGTGTCATTCTAACCAAATACGCAGGTTAAGCAACGTCGACCGCAGCCTGTCTATGGATGGGTTTATCTATCTCGTGTTTCTCCGAGCTTTGGAGGGCACGTTAAGCCGTCGGTCCCGGCTGTTGTCGATAGTTGACAGTCGTTAAGCTAAGTCAGTGGCCCTCGGGCGCCTTGAAAACACTGGCCTCCGCCAATCCGCATTTGAGCAGCGTGGTGGAGTATGCTCTAAATCCCTTCGGTTGAAAGGGAGACCCGTATTCATGCAGTGGGATGAGTAAGGGTTGATGTGGTAATATCATGTGAGTCTATTATGAATTATATCAGAGATGTGACTACAAGTATGAATAACGTATATAATGATGGAAGGAGATATTCCGAAGCTAGGTTGCGACGGACCCATACGAAGTAGCAATATTGAAGTTGTGATGACCATGTAAATTTGCCTCCTTCAAACTGAATGTTCCTGTCAAAAATCTCCAGGAGTTGCTTTTTAAGTCTGTGTTAGTATGGCTAAAAGTTAGTCTTTCTATCTACGTGTTAGTCTGTGGATTCCAGGACTGGTTGTATCAAAATATTTATAAACAAAAAGAATACTGTGGATCAATCGCGCGGTGATCGTAAAGTTATTTGCGAGAGTCCAGTCCTAATATTAAAAACTCTTTATTTTAATTGTTTTTGATTTTGATTGATCGATTACTGTAACGATTTGAATCATGACATGGGATGAATTTTTATTTAATATAAGGCACTTCTCATTCATGTGTGAAATATGCCAGAACGATATTTTTTTATACGATCTCGAGAGATAACTATCATAGCCTATGAACGCTTGTATTACATTGAGTATCACTCTCGCAACGCGACCTCTGCTGCTAACATAGTAACTCCTTACTGGTAATACTGAGATTACTGGTGGCCTCACTCACACGCAGGAACACAACAACCCTCCTGATAATGTTATTTGGATGCAGTTTTCTGTAAGGTGGAGATACTTCACCAGACGAGCTGCTTTCATGCGCCCTACCTCTCTTAAAAACACCCAGACCAAGACAAACAGACATGTTCATGCACACAAATGTTTGTCCTGTGTGGGAATGGAACGCACGAGCGTTGCAGTCAAAATCGCGTAAAATTGACATTAAGTACTTTTGTTAAAATTTAATGTTAGGTACCTATATACTTAAAACCTCTCTATTGATAATTTTTGGTAAAACATTGTTCCTAATTCGCATATCCTTATGATTATTATGCCTATAAGAATGTTTGGATAAAGATAACCAACACTTATTTCTTAGTAAAGATAAACATATCTCATAGTTTCATTCTTTTTTTAAACTTGCCAGCCTTTCGGAAATGATCATTGGCGAAGAAGAAATGATCTAAAGCAATTTGCTTTAGTTAAAGGTCTTTTTAAGGTTGTGTAGTCCTAGTTTACTAGGAACCCTTATAGTTTCGCCATGTTCGTCTGTCTGTCCGTCCGTCTGTCCGCGGCCTAGCTCAGAGATGCTTGATTTGGCTTGATGAAGCTGTAGTTTGGCATGTACATACATATTAACTATGCTGACGAAATAGTAGAATAAAATCTTGAAAAAAAATTTTTTTGGTGTACCTCCCCTACACGTAAAGTGGTTTTTTTTACACACATAGGGTGTGGGAAGATTACTTTTCGATATAGTGATCTGTTTGTGAAATTTTATCTTAAAAGTGTAGTTTTGTTAGATTCAAGAGTAGAGCGTGCATGACAGCGCTATGAATGTTAAATAAGCGATTGTGGTGTGTAAGGACCGAGTCATGCGGCGCTCGGTTCGCTCTGCCTACCCAGCAAAGGATTTGGCGTGAAGTTATAGATAATTAGATAGATAGTTTATGTTGACATATCTATAACACTCTACTTTGAAAGTTACATATATTTTTACTTTATATTTCTCGATATCAGTTCTATTATGATTATTTTAATATACCAAAATTATACTACGCTTTCCAAAATACTTCGTGTCTATGAAATTCGTTGACTCTGTTGTGATCGATTCAATATGCAAGGAACCCTAAACTAACAACATTTCTGAATTTACAATTAGCAAATATTATAACAAATAATATTTGCCATATAGTATCTATGTCCAACTACGCTTAAATACAAATAAAAAAAAATTAAATATGTTTGGTTGATTTGTAGAATTGAAGTGAAGGGAATTAATTAAATTCATACAATTGTTTCCACCTTCGCCAATCCTCAGTTGAGTTGGCGGAGTATGCTCAAAACCTTTTGAAAAAAACCTTTCGAAGTTGCAAAACCTTTTCAAATTGAAGGGAGTCACGTATATAGAGAGTTATGATAGCTCAGTGGATAAAGAACCACTCTATTAACTAACAATCCTTGGTTCGAATTCTAGCATATTTGTAATTATCGCTTATTCGGCAGTAAATAGAAACATCGTGAGGAAACCCAAGAAATTTTATTTCATAAAAACGTATGACCTGAGAAAGGTCTGATTTTCCCTCTGGATTATGGAGGTTTAATAGTAGTCATTTATTTAAAAATCAGTATCCTCGCCAAAACCAGGCTTAGGCAACGAACTCCGCCTAATCCTAAAGGATTAGAAAACGGGATAACGTTAGGAAGAAGGAAGCACTAGTTCTGTATCCCTGCTGTAGGAAGAGTAAGGTTTGGTTTCGACATAGTTATTTGTCATCTATGGGAAGTTTTCATTGAAGCAATTACTTTAGGTGCACGATTTCTGTTAGCGGAAATCACGTCACCGACGGTAAAATTTGCAATACGAGTACCGACATCTATGGGCATTGGTCTATACTTTCCCATCCATTGGTAGTCCCCAAGACTATTTTTATATATATGGATATATATTATAAATCTGATATATCATATGTATAATGCATAAGTAAATAACTTTGAAATATCTGTTCATATAACAGAAGAAGACTGCTTGCCAATAATGCTAGGCCTAGATCTAATTCTACAATTGATTGAATCTACAGTTCTAATTACGAGGAGACCTAAATATACATCGGCTTAAAATATATTATATTTTAGTTTAGGGTGGTATTGTTGCAAGTTTCTTTGCTTAGAGAATTAATTAAACCAAATAAATATCCTCACGGTTACCTCTCAGTATATTTATGCAATATTATCCTCCAGAATCATAAAGATCTTTTCGAAGTTCTGTCAAATCTTACTGTTAGGAATAATTTGTGTATGTCGGAAAACCGATGCGATTTACTAAAACAGGTGATCTTTTCTTTTTAATAAATTGCTGGAATCACTTCTGAGTCTTGCCTAACAATATCCGCAAAAGGGTACTTTTAAATAATTCTCAGTGAAAAGGCTTACTGCATTTGATATCTAACTGAGCAAGATATCTGGAATAGATTCAGCGCACGTAAATCGCATACATCTTTATTTTTACCACTCTGCATTATTGTTGTATGTTGGATGCTGACATACATTTATTAAAATATCAAAGATATGAAAAAAGATCTATATTGTCAAGTTTCTTTTGACGTTGCTTGTTGGTCATTCCCAACTTGCTATAACACGTTAAAAAACCAGAAATGTGTCATTTTTTTTAGAGAATAAGAACAAGGGTTTCAATTTAAAAACATAAGAATATTTATGTGGACGCGAGACCTCGTTGGCAAACAATGATATGTATTTTTTTATCTTATTCTAATGTGAACAGTTATAGCTTATTAATTATTGGAAGTTGTTCTGTGGTACAGGAAATAATCATACCTACATATATTTAGAGTAGATAGTTACACTAAATGTTTCTAAAGTTCAAAATATTCTTTTTAAATGACGAATTCGGTCAGTGATTGGTAACGCTAATTTAACACCAAGGCTCGATTTGGGTTCCATTTCCACACAGGACAACACTTATGTGCATGAACATATATGTTTGTCTCAGTCTGGGTATTTACTGCGTAATATAATATTTATTTACAAACAAGCATTATAAAGATATAACGTATGTTTATCAGTTGTATAGTACCATAGCACAAGCGTTGCTTAGTTTGGGACTAGACGGCGCTGTGTAATTTTTCGGATAATATTTATTTATTTAAATATACTAATTGACGTGTTTCAACAAATATTTATAAACTAAAAATTAGAAATATCCCTCATTCACAGAGAGACTTTGTACAAAAGTCGTCTGCGTAAGTACCTCTGTGTCACCTATTTTTTACCGCCAAGCAGCTATACTTATATAGCTGTGTTCCGGTTTGAATGGTGAGATATGGCAGAGAAATTACTGGGTACTGTGACGAAACAGCCTTAGGTCACAAGATTGTCAGCGCGCGAGTGACATCCCCGTGGTGTTGCGAGCGTCAATATACTGCGGTGACCGCTTACCGTTTAATGCGGGTCGCATGCTTTTTTGCCAATCTAGTTATATAAAAGAAACAGTATAATATACTGTAACACTTCAGTAATTTAACGTAGTTTAAAATTACTTGCCTACATACAACATACTATTATTTTACAAACATATTTTATTATTTACGAGTATTTCTAATGTCGTGAAATTTGTATGACAAGTAATAACTTAAATTAATTAGTAAATTTTGACCGTTGGTTATTATCACGAGTCCGTGTATGTAACTATTTCGAAATAGGTCTAGCTTAGATAGAGGCTGATTATACCCATCAGACTCTACCATTAAGCCAGACTCTACATGCTAAGAATTAGCTGGGCCTTACAACATCAAGCCTTTAATCTTATTAACGCTAATTACTCATTTCCTTTTAATATATTTTTTAATGCGTAGCTATTTTTCAAATACAGTGCAATTTCAATTACCATTTGCTTCTAATGGGGACTGTTGTTAGAATTGAAATGATCAGAAGACTTATTATTTCAAACATAACTTACTATTTATTTCTAACAACATAAAAATGTTGTTAGAAATAAATTATGTTAAATTACGGTATGCGTAGTTAAGTTAAAGCCTACAAATGCAAGCTTTACAATAAATATACAAATCTGTTAAAAGTATAGGTATGTAATGTAAATATATTAATAAGATTATATATTTATTGATAATTAGCTGTCTCGAAATAGAGGATACGAGTTGTTATATAGTTGTTATACTTCACCAATAATTTTATATACCTACACTCTATATACCGAGGGTTAATTAGACGTCAAGCGATTATTAATTTGTATGTGTATCTTCACGCCAGGTGCAAGGGGCAAGGTAGGCAGACAGAACCGAGCGCCATAAGACTCGATCCTTACTTACTTCACTCTCTTCTCTGACATTCATAGCTCTTCTCATGCACGCTCGCCGGTTCCTGGGGCTCCTAACATCACCATCTGATAAAACACGACCAATTTGGTCATGGTAGGTTAGTCTCGGTCTTCCTCGGCTCCTACATCCTTCCACTTAATTAATCTGATTAACGCTAAATATTCGAGTTGTTATTTTTTCCGTTACAATATTAAATAAATATTGTCGGACAAATTACACAGCGCCATCTAGCCCCAAAGTAAGCGAAGCTTGTGTTATGGGTACTAGACAACTGATAAACATACGTAAATACATTTTTTTTTGTAAATACATACTTATTATACATAGAAAATACCCAGACCAAGACAAACAGATATTTTGATGCACACAAATGTTTGTATTGCGTGGGAATCGAACCCACGAGCGTTGGTGTCAAAGTAGCGTAACAACGCGTTTCACCACTGCGCCACCGAGCTCGTCAAAATGAAATGTGACTGTGGAAGTTTTAGGGAACGCATACATAAGTTACGTTTGTATACCAATCTTCAATGTTCAAATGGAGCACTGACATGTGCACGAGAGATTGTGCCAGTTTGTGGTTTGAGTAGACAGGTAGCTAGTTTCTTGGGTAAACTGATGATGACTATTATACGACCACAAACTATATAGGTATATCGGCTAAATTACAATTGGATAAATCGGTAGGTACTGTTACATAAAATTATTTCTTTTTCGTAGCGTTATCCCGTTTCCTATTCATTAGCAGTGGCGGGGTCCGCTACCGAAGTCTAAAGATTTTGCGAAGATACTGATTTTGATATGGAGCAACTGCCGTCAGAACTTCACGACTCGGTTGGAGAACCAGACGTTTCTTAGGTTAGGTCACACGGCTTGCCAAATATAATTTCTTGGAGGTACGGGTTTCTGTACGAGGTTTTTCATCACCGTCGAGCAAGTGATAATTACAAATAACTAAGTACATAATATAATTTAATACCGAAAACTCGATTTAGTGATACATACCAACACCGGGATTTGAACCGTAGGTAACTTAATAGGCTGGTTTTAATCCACTAGGCTATCTGCTATTTAAATTGCAACGTAGTGGTAGTGTTACATACAACCATACAGTAGGTATACAAAAGCAAGCTATAGGTAAAGCCCGCTTTACTAAGTATGCATCGTAAGCACACGTATGAACAACACCACTTGCAAACGTCGCTGTTAGTGTGTAGTGAAATGTACTTCAATCCAGATATGACAGTCTTTTTAGGAGTGAGACTTGTAGGGATGTCTGTACCGAAGTATCGATACCCTAGAAATTTGGTCACGCATAGAACATCACTATAATACTTACATAGTTACGTATCCATAAAAATTTGCTTACACTCGGCACAACCTATAAATATATACTTATACTCTAAGCATACAACGTACTTACTTATTACATAATTTATTTTGTTTTTTAATTGTCTGAATAACAATACGAATAAATAAAAAGAATATATGTAAGTAAGGTTCTTATTTATAACGGTCAACTTGTGATCAGTGAAAATAAAAAGAGGAATTGCTCTTTGAAAGCTTTGGTTGACAGGTGTTATCCATTCACTAGATAGCCGATTAGGATAAATACAAGTCCAGAGTAATATTATGAAAGTAAGTAATGATACCAATTATTTAATGTTTAGTGTAGATAAGTAGGTATAATTAGACATACGTTAGTTTATATTCTGTTTTAATTTACACGTTTAAGTGCCTGCTCAACTTTAATTGAACTAATCCTTGGAGTTCGATTAACTTAGTATCATCCATTTCTTATAGGTATATATTCTTATACCTATATATTGTTTCTCAGATACACGAAATATATAAATATGGTTACGAATGGCGCTTATTATTACAAAATGTAATGTTAGTAACAGTAAGTTAATAAAGTATTAACCTATGAAATATAAAAGTTCATTTAAAAAATATATCGATAATTTTTTTGTGGCATTTTCATATACACATGGGCTTTTATGTTAGACTAATAGGTAATGCTAATACGTTCAATAGCTGTACGTATCAATATAGAAGGCAGGTATTTCAAAACAATCATCGACAAAGGTATTAAAAACACGATAAATCAGCCGTAACAGATTAATTGTAACATTATCTCTCAATACAGTCAGTATAAATACAGTTTGTATTGACACTGTCCGATTTATTGCTCAATTACAAACTTGTATTTTACATATTGAAAAGATTATATCACAATTATAAACCTTAACACTATTATTTTAAAGTTACGTATATTAATGATAATAAAAAAGGGGGTTTCGTTTAAAATCAGTAAGCGGTCGAGCTGTCAAACACGAGCGCGGGCTGTCACGTTGTTTTTTTTTAAAGCTTAGACAACAAAAACCACGATGCCGGGCGTCGAACTCGACATGTTAATTGCAACTCAAACAAATTAACGGACATATCGTTAGCTAATGAGCCTCGAACGGATGGTATGACGTCTGTGCCCAAACAATTCTTATGAAGAGGAGGCATCGGTGGTTATCGCTTTACAATATAAGAAAATAAATGTGTTTGAAACAGTTTAGATTCCCTAAATATCACTACTTGTGAAATTTTAAATTATTTCATTCTATGCCGTGGTTCCCTGTCTAGCCGTTCTGTTCTGTGGCTTGATTTTGTATTTCTACAACATATCTTTCAGATTTTATGAATAATAGTGTTTTTAGACAAATCGGCTTAAAATGATTAAAAAACAAATTGTATAACATGACATTGTTATTATAATATTCAAATTTTGTCGCCTTCTTTATCAAATCCAGTTTACCCGTAACATACTCATGAAATTCCGAACATGCCATTTCGAAAACGTAATTGAAATACATATCGGGACTTTTCTATTTATCGTGGCGACCGGGACAGAACATACAGACATGTCCCGGTGAATCGGGACGGATGGCAGCCCTATTCAAAGGTGAATAATCTTCGAAACAACTGTGTTTTTATTTTTATAAATAATCGTCATGTATATTAAACTTACGTTACTCCATCCTCATGAGAAACTTAATGGCGTTAAGCAATGTCGATCGCAGCCTTTCTTTGAAAGGGTTTGTTTACCTTTACCTCCTTCGGAAAAGGTGAAGCCGGAACCCACGGCTTCACGTCTGCCGAAGGAGCTGTTGCTGTAATCTATCTTCAGTCGTTAAGCTCTAAGTCAGTGTCCTTGAAAACACGCTTCTGTCAATTCGCAGTTAATCAGCGTGGCAAAGCCAACGAATATTCAATCAGGCTCAATTGACTAGAATTATTTATTTGTTCTTAGAAAATCTTACAGATAATTACAGCATTTGACATATAAAAGTGGCAAGCGATAATTTGCTGACAAGTAATTTAAATTTCAATGAAGTCTACAGGTAATTTCATTACTAATTCGTGGACTTGCGCCATCAATTAGTTCATAGCTTCGGCCAGCAGTACATCCACTGCTGTTGAAGTCGTTATAACGGCTGCTCAGGCTGTTTTTGTCTTACTTTCAGAGTGCTGCTTGGGCACGCTGGTGGTTTCACAATAGTAATGAGAAACAGGCGCGCTTCCGTGATGACTCGCCAGCGTCAATATTATCCTGAGTGTAGGTACTCGTATTTTCAGATAGATGGACTCCGATGGTGCCCAGGTGGTTTCTGCTCTATTTGAGCTTCTAAACCTAAAAAGTAAAAATCCTTTCACATATAAAGGAAAAAAGACTTTGCTATTTGAATTACTGATACCTATATGCTGAGACTGTACTGGCATATGGTGGGAGGAGGGATAGGTACTCCTATAGTATTGATCATAGAGTGTAGATAGTGAAAAACATAGGGAAGGTTTATATATCCAGCTGCAGGCAATATGTAAAGTGGTTACCGTAGCCGATGAACGCGTGCAATACAAGGAGTACCTAGGTGTGATACGAACTCCTTGAATTGCTTTATCCGCATCCTTGCCACTCTCTATACTAACAATTTCGTTTAATTTTCTTCAGGAAGTTGTTTTTTGGTTCCTTTTTCTACTTCCACAGATTTTCGTGCGCCCTACCTCTGTTCAACCTAGATACGCGCTGATGATGATAATGCTGTATTATAATTTTAATAAATCGATTTTATCGATACCTTGATGAAGGGATGAGACCAGCTTCAAGCAGTGTCAAGAATATGGGTACTTTATTGATAATAAAATTAGTACAGTAGCAAAATGAATATAAAGTTTGTGACTGGCAACTTTTATTTGTATGTATATTAAAATCTAACAAAAAAGTTCAATTAGGTATTTATTTAAGCTACAAATGTTAAAAGGTATTAAAACTAATCCAGTTACTTAGGTTGGTATATTGCATATTATTAAGTTTTCACTAGACTAGGACAAGATAATATTTGTGAGCCTCACGATGACAACCAGAAATACATTTTTTTTTCTTATTTTAGGCCTATTGACTTCTCATTGGCACCGAGCCGGGCGGCGAGCGGCGGCGCCGGCGCTGTCACTTTGACAGCACAGAGACGTTGTCCGTATTTTGTTTTTCTCTATTTTATTTTTAAACTGTTTCTATTCAGCCAGCACGTTTTGCTTTTATTTGTCAAGAAGAGTTTAGTTAAGAGGAAACCATAAATATAATATACCTACGTTTTTTTTAGTTTATGGTTTGAACTATAGTTTGAAATATTCCACGTGTGCGTTCATTTGAGGGTATGTTTTCAAATGTTCTAAAAGGTTTGATAAAATTGTTTATTTGATATACTCGTATCTTAAAATTTACTGTATAAAAGTGAATAGTTATTTTATATTGTGTATGAATTTCTTGTCATTGATATCTAGCTTTTTTTTTATACAACGTTGGAAGGTATACACGCATAATATATTTATTTACTTAGATAAATGTTTAATGTTACTAATTATATTTGTGTCAAATGTTATTTATTGCCTATCTCATAAAATACACTATGTTTTATTTATTTGCCATAAATATAATCATGTTTACACTATGTTTGAAAGCATTCTATGGACTTCACAGGAAAGTGACAGTTTTATTTACAGGGAAAAATGATTAATGAATGTATGAGTACTCCTATGTATGTATATCTTCACGCAGGTGCCTTGCGGGGTAGGCAGGGAGAGCCATGACCAAATTGGTGGTGTTTTATCAGAAGGTGATGTTAGGAGCACTAGGAACCGGCGAGCGTGCGTGAAAAGAGCTATGAATATTAAAGAAGCGAGTGAAGTGTGTAAGGACCGCATCTTATGATTAATGTAATTAATTATATATATCTTAAGTATTTACTTTATTGATCATATTTATTTACAAGACATAACTTTAGGTAGGTATACTATGTTTGAAAGCATTTTATATTCTTTACACATAAGTAATTGTAAAAGTTATTTTTTTAATGCAAAGGCAGTTCTTTTACGGGACAGGCCCACCACTCATACCCACTACTGCGCGTATATAGTAGGGTAATAGGGCGATAAGACTTCGGATCGTCGGGTTGCTTATCACCGCATTTTGGTATTATATTTCTACCACCACTACGCAAAACTCCAGTTCCTTTCTACAATACCTTAAACCTTCTACAACACACCGACCGATTTAATACCTTTAAAATTGGTTCAGCAGCTACTTTACAAGCTTCCTTGATCATTTTGTTTGCGATTTCATCATCGCCAGAAGCTTTATTTGTTGGTAATGCTTTAACAACATGTAGAAATTAGTCCATTGACACCACAGTTGACATTGGAGTGGCAGGGCACAGATCTACCGCGGCCCTCACCTCGCGATGGTAGTCACTGTCGTTATCAGGACAGTCGTCCGGAATTAAAGCATGCAAAAGTGCATCAGTAGTCTCTTCTACACCGAGGGTGTGGGTATTATCAAGTTTAATATTAGAAACAAAGGCCTGACCAATGGGGAGACCACGGTCCGTCACAAATTAATCTTTCTACTTTTCGTTTTAGCAAATTACCTTTAGATTTTTGGACGGCGGCGCGATAGTGAGATCCAGCAATACGCAAGTTACTCAGCTTCGTATCACTCACTTATTTACACTTATATACACATAAAACCCACTCATAAAAGCATACGACCCACCTGATGTAAAGCGGTTACCGTAGCCTATGAACGCTTATAATCCATTAAGTAACACCCGCGCGAAGGCACCTCTGTAGAATACAGCAACTCCTTAGGAGCTTATTGGTGACCCCACTCGCACGCAGGTACACAACAACCCTCCAGAGAACTACTACGAGTATGAACAATGCTCATTAGTAGGCTACGATAACCACTTTACATCAGGTAAACCGTATGTTTATGTGCCGTCTAATAAAAAAAAATATCCCCTTTTTCTCCCCTTTTATCCGTGAATGAATTTCCTTCTTATTGTTCACTCAAGTTATATAAGAAACACGACTTTTCATACTCTTAGACCTACCGTTCTGTACTCTTCACTCAATCAATCAGACAGATTCTTGATTTATATACCTATATGTAACAATACAGACAATGATATCTAATCTAAAGCAGTGTTGTCCATTTGTGACTTAACTAAAATATGAACGCAAAAAGCTAATAATTACTTATGTAATAAGATAATATATTTATGTGGAAATCCGTTAATTACCTTGTAAACAATCATTAAAACATGGCGCGAGTTGATAATGCGTTTAATAATAACAAAAAAAATGCGAAAAGAAAACTGCCCTGAGTTGTAGTGTGTGAATTTTATTATAATAATTAGTTTACATAAAATTGATTTATGTGAATACCTTTTAAATTATAATTCAATAGCCGTCTAAGGGATATAATTTAACATGAAGTTTACATTATGAATTTACATAAACAAATAGTACTTAAGTAGTACTTATCGTTTACTGAGTTCTTTCACAGATTGTGTAAGTGACTTGATATAATAAATGATAATTCATAGAAAATATTTTCTTTCCCTTTGCCTTTTGCCCAAGCCCAAGGGTTTGGTGAATATACTGATTTTGACATAAAACGACTACCATCACACCTCCGCAAGCAGGAACAACCCTTTCTTAGTTTAGGATGTACGTTTTTTGAAATATAATTCCGTGAACTTGCAGTTTTCCTTATGATGATTTGTTTTACCACCGAACAAGTGATAATTACAAATGTACCTAGTACATAAATCTGAAAAGACTAGCTTCGTGATGTCAAAGTCAAAGTCAAAATCTTTTTATTCCGTAAAAATGGCTACATTTATTTGGAATCGTCACAATTTTTTCCCCTACCGTGCAGTTCATGACTAGGTGAGCACTGATAAAAATACTGCCAAAAAAACTCAGGCATCCCTCTTTTGGTATCCAAACAAATTTACATAATTAATTATTTACGTTATAATTGGATCGACTCAATCCCAGGCATTTTTATCATTAATATAGTCAGATACTATATAATATGCCCTGCTACACAATTTGGCTTTAATGGTAGTTTTAAATTTGTTTATTGACAATTCTCTTATATTGCTGGGAAGTTTGTTATAGAACCGTATACATTGCCCCATAAAAGAATTATATAGATGCATGCCCACACAAGGATTTCAACCAGCGACCACTCTGTTATCAGGCTGGTTATTAGCAATCGCTGCTCGATTCATAATGCTCATACCATAACCAACCAAGAATAATCATTTGAACTAATATTTTTAGTTTTAAGAGTAGGTAGGTATATTATATACTTGAGAACACTACATAGTACAGTGAAGTCATTTGTGGTTCTAAACTCATAATCAGTGTTCAGGAGAAAACTGAGCGCGAATGTACCCACACGTAAAGCATACACACGGTTAGCTATCCAGTATCCAGAACACATACAAACGCCCTCAAAAAATGTGTATACAGTGAATAAGGTGGATTATACACATTAACACAGTATAAATAAAACTGCGTTTCGAGTTAGGGCTGTTATAATTACAACCTCTGACCCCACTACGACAAAAATGACCAAAAACATGTATAAACATGAGTGTAAGTACGTTTTTATAAATCATAAACAATTCATTACTTATATGAGCAGATTATAACTAAAATAAAGGTCGATTTTGTTTCGCCGTAGTCCCACGTTATTACTAAAAACCATTATAGGCCGTTCAAACTTGAGCACCCAACCAATTATTGGCAAACTTGCATTTATAGACTATATATATATATATATATATATATATATATATATATATATATATATATATATGTATAATATTATATATATATTATGATATATTATATAAAAATAAAAATATAGATTATCACAATAGCAGATTCTCAGTGCGGTTGCCATTGCATTTATTATTTAAGTTAACGGGAATAATATTTACTGTTTTTAATTGCTTTCTCTAGAAATTTAAAAAATAAAATTAGTAAAATAATTTTATTTCTTTTTTCTTTACCGTACCGTGGCTATATTAAGAATCTAATATTTTAAGAATCTGATATTTTGAGAATCTAATATTATGCGAATGAAGTTATAACAATAAGATTCCAACATTATTGATAGAGTGTGCTTAATAATTGGGTTTTAGCATATCTTAATCATCATCATCATCTTAGCCTGTATTCGTCCACTGCTGAATATAGGCCTCCCCTCTACAGCCACTCCTCTAGATCCTGTGCCACCTGCATCCATCGACTGCTGTAGGCAGTCGATGGATGCCTCATACTGTGACTGCTACCAGAGCCAGGATCAGCGGGGATGCCGGTGACTAGGGGCCATCTTTGTGTCGTGCTCATTTTTTGAGAGGGTTTTTACCATAGTTGCCACGCTTGGCAGACGGGTTGGCAATCGCAGTAGTTATTAATTTAAAATATATTAAAAACTAGCTGTGCCCGCGACTTCTTCCGCGTGTTGGTAATAGTTATTTTTATTATTATATGTTTATATTAATAATAATAAATAATTTTTCTAAAATAATAGTAGTTTAACCCTTCGAAACCCGGGTGGTCGTATACGACCGCGAAATGTATGGGAAAACATATATAACGGGTTCTGACTGCTCAAGGTCCTCCGTATTACGTCAGCTATCTGCCAGTGAAAGTCCCGTCAAAATCGGTCCAGCCGTTTCAGAGATTACCCGGAACAAACGGACAGACAGACAGACAAAAATTGTAAAAAAAATATTTTGGTATATGTACCGTGTATAGATACATATTCATTTAGTAAAAAGCGGTTATTTTAATATTACAAACAGACTATCTAATTTTATTTATCTGTATAGATAACGGGATGCTGCTGCTCGTCTCCTGGATATCTCCTTTAGTCGCCTTTTACGACACTCACAGGTTGAGATCCGGTGGCCTGTTCTTACGACGAGGCCACACGGCACGTCTAGCATATTTTTTTATTTTTAGGGTTCCGTACCCAAAGGGTAAAACGGAACCCTATTACTGAGGCTCCGCTGTCCGTCCGTCCGTCTGTCACCAGGCTGTATCTCATGAACGGTGATAGTTAGACAGTTGAAATTTTCACAGATGATGTATTTCTGTTGCCGCTATAACTACAAATACTAAAAAAAAGAATACAATAAATATTTAAGGGGGCTCCCATACAACAAACGTGATTTTTTTGCTCATTTTTGCTCGATATTGATAACGGCAACAGGTAGACGCTTGAAATATTCACAGAATATTTAGTTATATATTCACTTTAAGAATAAATAATTAAATCAAAATAAAACAAATATTTAAGGGGGGCTCCCATACAACAAACGTGATTTTTGCCATTTTTATAGATAATGGTACGGAACCCTTCGTGCGCGAGTCCGACTCGCACTTGGCCGATTTTTATTTTATTCTACCTCGATAGGCACACAAGCATACGGCCCACCTGATGTAAGGCGGGTACCGTAGCCTATTAACGCTTGCGATATATTAAGTATCACTCGCGCGATGCCTCCTCTGCTGCTTACACAGCATTTCCGTGGGAGCATACTGGTGACCTCACTCACACGCAGGAACACAACAACCTTCTAGGGAGTTGTTATTTGGCTGCGGTTTTCCGTGAGGTGGAGGTACTTCCCCAGACGGGCTGCTTTGATGCGCACTACCTCTCTTAAATATATCTTAGTATGCCTTAAATCTTTTTCTTTAGTTAACTGACTATTACGACTGAAAATAATGTAAAAAGATTAAGAGATTTATTCACATTCATTATAATCATTACAAATAGCAGTGATAGCCCAGTGGATAAAGGGTCTATTGACCAACAGGCCCCGGTTCAAATCCTGGCGTGTACCACTAAATTCTGGTTCTGGTCAAATGTATGTACAGATTTGTAATCATCACTTGCTCGGCAGTGAAGGAAAACATCGTGAGGAAATCCGCACGACCAAGAAATCATATATCGCAAGACGTGTGACCTAACCTAAGAAATATCTAGATTTTCCTCTGGATTGTGGAGGTATGACAAAAATCAGTACCTTCGTCAGATTCCTCTCTCCTTCAAGCTTAGGTAGTGGATCCCGCCAATCCTAAGGGATTAGGAAACGGGATAACGCTAACAAGAAGAAGAATATATATTAATTATAAGTAATTTTACTCGTATTAGGTTTTACATGTGACATTAAATATTTCGAACTATTTCAAGATGGCTTCATAAAGTGACAATAATTGGATGAATTAGGTACCCTATGTTATATATCTTATTTAGACAGATAGATCATAGAAATGAAGTGTGACTATGATATATCTACCAATCGAATGAGGCTTGAAGCGTGCGTCAACAAACTTAATAGGTATGGTACGTTATTGATATGCGAATCGTTACTAAGTCCAGTTTGTGACTTGTTACCTAAATAATATGGATTACTTTTTTGTACAACGTTGGTATACGGCCAATCTGATGCAAAGCGGTTACAATAGACTATGAACGCTTTCCTGAATAATCACTTGCACGTTGCCACCCTTCTGATAGCACAGTGTCTCCTTAGGAGCTTACTGGTAACCCCACTCACTCGCTGGAACACAGTAATCTGTGGAGATGGGTACTTCCCCAGTCAGAGTGCTTTGATGTGTCCTATCTCTCTTAAAAATATCCAGACTAAGACAAACACATATGTTCAAGCACACGAATGTTTGTTATGTGCAGGATTCGAACCCCGCAACCGGGCTCGTCATAGACGATTCAAGCCTGATAGATGTCCCAAGTTACAATTGGATTTGAAGAGCAAACTATTCAGATCCACTTGTAACGCGGGACCGCTGCCACCTTATCTTATCTTTTGACAATAAATGCACCATACCTGATGTAAATATGTATGGGCTAAATATTGTATTACACTCCTGTCTCCAAAACCAGCCGCACACCAAAAACCACGAAGTGGTGCTGGCCATAGAACTCTCGCAGTGTGTGGATGGAATCGATGGATCGAAGAAATTTGATGAAAATACCTTATACTCCATACAAATTACGAGGTCCTATAATGACTCTACATGTACTCTGTACATTTCACACATAGCACCTGGGCGGCCACCGAAATTTGCATACTTTTTCAGGAACACCGTTCCTATATGAAATCTATATGTTTGTCTGTGCGTTTGTCTGTGTGTACGTTTTTTCAAATATTCGAATTTTGAATTTTGACTTCAGATTCGGATTCAGCATAAAAAAGTAGTATAGGAATGTTCAGGAACACCGTTCCTATCTCTTAAGGAACATGGTCAAAATGGCCGACAAACTTAAAAAAAATTTATTGAATTGTTCCATAATTGAGCCAGGTGTTCCTCTGGCAATGCAAGCTTGCGCATTCTCAACAGATTTTATTTATTTACTTAATTTTTTTTCCCGTGAAACATAAAATACATATATGAAAATACTCCGGAATTCACGAAATATATCTTACTACTGTTGTATATGTGTTATAAGTTTGAATGAATCAATGTTTGTTACTTAATCACGCCTGAACGGATCTCGACGAAATTTGGCTTAAAGTTTCTATGCCAAATTTCGTCGCTATGCTATTCTAACCAATAATCTATATCTCTATGAAAGAGATATAGATTGTTGGTTAGAATAGCATATAGGCTACTTTTTATACTGGAAAAATGTACGGCTCCCGTGGGATATACTTGTATATCTACATACAAGGATTAAAGAAATAATAAAAATAAATATAATATTTGTTATTAAATTTGAATAGATTTATTTCATTCATTTGAGTTTATTGTAGAAAATCAACATTTTTAATAGGATTTTGTTAAATATTACTATTACTAAACCCTAAATTTTCTATGCCTAACCTAAATTGTGAGACAGCGTTTCCAAAACTTCCACAAATTGTCCAGGTATAATCAACATCTCTTATTATTGTTGTTGCATCTTCACGGCAAGTCCCTTGCGGAGTAGGTAGCAGTGAACCGAATGTCTCATGATCCGTTCCTTACGCACCTCACTCGCTTCTTCAATTTTCATAGCTCTTCTCATTCATAATCGACATCTTCTTTATTATACATCGTCGCGCGGCATACAAGCGTGAGACCCACCTGACGTAAAGCGGTTACCGTAGCCTACGAACGCTTGCAATACTATATCGCACGCTCGATACCACCTCTCCTCTTACACAGTAACTTTTTAGGAGCTTACTGTTGACTTCAATCACAAAGCGGGAACACAACAACCCTCGCGGGAGTTGTTATTTGGCAGCGGTTTTCTGCCGGGTGGAGTTACTTCCCCAGGCGGGCTGGTCTCCCAACTTTTCTTTGTTATCACTAAATTATAATGTAATAAAATACATATCGAATGCTTTTTTGTTCGTAAGTTTAACGGCTATATAATTACTTGAACTTTTATTGCATAAAGTATATTTTTTATCCTCATATTGAAGTTAATTAATAAGGCTCAGAACAGTCAACTTTATTATCCCCCGGGGGGAGGAATTAGTCCGGCCCGCGGGCGCGTTATGATTAATCTATGTCGTTCTGTACATCCATCACGGGGCACGCGAAATTGTTATCAAAAATATAATAGACATGGTGCGTTTCCTGCTTTCGGTGGCAATTATTAAGTAACTGATCTAATAAGGTGTTTTTTATAAACACTTATAGCGAAGAAAATAATTCCTTCTTGACATACCAAGTTTACTTTATACATACAGGCATACGGCCCACCTGATGGAAAACGCTTACTCATAGCCTATGAACGCTCACAATAAATTAAGTATCACTCGCGCAATACCACGCCTGGTGCTAGCACAGCAACTTCTTAGGAGTCTTAATGGTGACCTCACTCACACGCAGGAACACAATAACTCTCCAGGGAGTTGTTATTTGGCTGCGGTTTTGTGTGAGGTAGAGATACTTCCATAGACGGGCTGCTTTGTTGCGCCTTACCTCTCTTATAAACACCCAAGACACACAGACATGTTCATGCACACAAATGTTTGCCTTGTGTCGGAATCGAACCCCCAAGCCTTGATATCAAAGTAACGTAACAGCGCGATTCGCCAACGAGCTCATCAAAAACGTGAAAAACTGGATTAACGATTATTGTTACATTATGTGTCCACTGTGAAGTACTGATTATCTCTAAGCGAGGTTGCTAGTAAGAATATAAAAAAACCTACAGTAGAGTTGCAAATTTTTCGCTTCAGGCGTCATTTTTTATGTTTTATAGGCAAAATCACGTTTTTCGGTAAATAAACTTATATTTAAATAAATTTACTTTTATTAATAAACGTGAGACGCAAAACTGTATATATAAATACATAAATTTGATCCAAATCGTAAGAGCCGTTTCCGAGATCCACGACATATATTACATATTCATACAAGAATTACTCGTTTCAAGTAAATATATATATATATTTTATACCACTAAGGTGGCAATCAAGCATACGGCCTGCCTGATGTTAAACAGTCACCGTAGCCTATGGACATTTGCAACACCAGAGGCGTCACTCATGCGTTATTGACCCTCTACAAACCTCTTCACGCATATCTTGAAGAACTCCATGCAGTCCCTTGGAAAAACCTCGACTGGGAGTTCATTCCACAGCTTGAGGTTTCTCGGAAGAAAACTTCTCTGGAACCGCACAGTACGCGACCATTGCGGTTCGAACAACTCTTCAGAACACAACACGTTGTACAATCGGTAGAACACACAAAGGGAGGCAAAGTCTCTCCTTAAACTTAAGGTTTCAATACCGTGTGTAAGCTTAGGATTGTCGACAATTCTCACAGCTCGTCTCTGAATCGAATCACACGGTCCAAGCTAGTATCCAGATGCTCCCGCCTAAAGGTGACTGCAGTACTCCAAGTGCGGTCTGACTTGAGACTTATATAATATAAGTCTTTGCCCCGCACTGAAGAACTGCTTAGCCCTGTTGAGCACACCAAGTTTTATATGTATATTTATATACAGGGTCCGTCACTCGAAGTGTTACCAATTTTAAATGATGTTATTTAGTTATTCAAAGTAAGATTTATTAAAAATTGAAAGAAAATTGTAAAAAAAACATTAAATTTTATGAAAATCATCATTATTGTTCGATATGACCTCCTTTGGCACGGATTACGGCCTCGAGTCTTCCAACGAATGCATCGCAGGCCGCACGAAGATGGGTTTGCGGTATTCTTTTCCATTCCCGACGAAGCGCTGCCTTCAGCGTGTCCACACTTTCATACCTTTTTGTTGACACAGCAGCCTCCAAAATAGACCACACCGAGAAGTCCATTGGATTCAAGTCTGGCGAGTAAGGAGGCCACTGTTGTGAGGAAATGAACCGAGGAACGTGGTTCTCTAAAAAAATTTGTGTCATGCGAGCTTTGTGGGACGGTGCTGAGTCTTGTTGAAATGTCCAGCTGTTTGTACCGAATTGCTTACGTGTCCACGGTATGAGAGCATCATTTAGCACTTTTTGCTGGTACACTTGCTGGTTGACTTTGACGCCCTTCTCGATAAACACGAGTGGCGACCGACCATTTGAGGTCACTGCGGCCCAGACCATAACCGAAGCAGGCGCTTGCTTACGAACGGCAATTCTGTCATCCAAATTATCGTTTGACTTGCCCTGTAGCCAAACACGATCATTTTGCTTGTTGACGTACTGCTGGACGGTGAAAATTTTTTCATCAGAAAAAACATTGTTTCCCAGCTCGCCACGTTCGTGTAAGGCTTTCAGTGCTCGAGCTCTTTGTAGCCGGACTATCTTCTGAGTTGAAGTAAGATGTTGTACTTTTTGGATCTTGTAGGGCTTCAGTTGGAGTTCTTTTTTTAGTATACGGCGAATGCTTGAGTCGGATACTTTCAGACTTTTCGCCAATTCACCTGCACTCTGACGAGGATTTCTTTGAATTCGAGCCTTCACCTTTCGAATCATATTACGTGATGTTGCGGTTTTCGGATGACCACCTCCATGTCGTTTAGCAATGCTCCCAGTTTCGTTATAACGCTTAATGGTCCGATACACAAACATTTTGTTCACACGTAGTTGTCGGAGCTCTCTAACAATAGCTGGTTGTGATTTTCCAGCCAAGTGCAAAGCGATCACATAGCTACGTTTAATATCCATTGCGAAAATTTATTTTAAAATTCAACTTAGTTCCCGCTATTTTTGCCCACTTTAAAACAATGAAACAAACTGACGTTTCACTAATATTGGGCGCGCTGTCATTATTATTTTGAAAATAGAAGCAGCATGAAGTTGGTAACACTTCGAGTGACGGACCCTGTATATATACAGGTGTGTATTGTTACGCGTACATGTTGTAACGTGAGTAAATATAAAGCGATTCTAAACATTGGTTTTATAAATTGAGCGCAATTACAAAAACATTGAACTAACAATGTTTTTGAGATTTGTAAGAGAAATTTATGTACGTGTTTTTGTGTGGCATTTATTTAGTTTTTCTTGGTTTCCATGAAATAATTCTTGCTATTTTATTATTTGCAGGTTTTTGTATCTATCATTCAGCGAATCTACGTTGTTACAATCTTTAGCATTTCCTGGAAGAGATCACAAAAAGGGAACGATAAATCGGTATAGAAATTAAGTTCTTGAAACACGACAGGAGCTCCGGAATAATCTTCATTTTCCATTATCCATTTAGGCACTAATACTCGTAATAAGATACAACCGCGTGTTGACCAAATTATAGTCGAGATTTTAAAATGTTACCGAAAACTTCGACATTGCAATTGAATTGTCATTGGAACTTGTGTCAAGAATAACTCTACTGGTTTTAAGTTTCCTTTCCGTCGTTTCGTGGCCATCTGACGTATTATACATACCTAAACGTGTACACTGTCATTTCCAGACTAAAAAAATCTACGTAATGTTTCTCCGTGTTGGTGACCACAACGTAACTTTGTACCATCTGACATGGCATGGTGGTATATAAAATGTGTATTTTACGAGCAGACAGACACTTTTCAACGACTGCTGTTGTAAAAAAAACATGTCAGAATGTCGTATACATACATTCTGATATCGTTTTTTATAACAGCAGATTAATTTTAACATTTGCTTGTAATTTTAAACGATGCCCATAGAAAGGTTGTTTTATGGTACGATTGTTTAAATGGATATTTATTTATTTAAACTTTGACTACCGATATAATGGGTTTAAAGGGACTTAATGTGCATTATCTACTGTACAATCTATAGAAAGGCAGGATGCATATAAAAATGTCGAATGGGTTGCGAAAATAATTTGGCCACATACTAAAAATGTTGAATGAGTTTTTTTTTTACCTTTTTCCGTGTTACAAACACTTTTTACAGATAGGATATCTAAGTAAATGTATGTAGATGTGTATATTTTTAGTTTTTCTTGATGTCTATTAAATTAATGCTCGTTTTTATATTATTTGCAGGTATTTGAATCTATTGTTCAGCACATCTACTTTATTAATCTTTAGCATTTCCTGGTGAGATCTCTCGAGAAATTGACTAAAATGTGCAATAATTAAAAATTTGGTGTCAACATTTCTGCGAGTGATTTTATTATCCCACTCGACCCGTGACACACAGATGGACAGATAGAAGAGTCACAGCATTAATTTTAACATTTAAATACCTATACTAAAAATGTGGAATGGGTTTTTGTCAATATTTTTTCGTGTTTCAAACACTTTTGTACACGTGAGTGTAGGAATATAATCAAAACTTTATTTTTAGCAGGTCTAGTAGTTTAAGAGAAGGAGGGCGTATCAAGCAGCCCGTCTGGGGAAGTACCTCCACCTCACAAAAAACCGCAGCCAAATGATAGTACCAGTAAGCGCTTTGCCTTGACTGCTGCGGTCGGCCTCGCGATTGTCCGCCATCTGGTACAGAAATTGCATGAACCCGCCACCGTTGCTGCCATAACTGCCCTGGTCGTTGCTGCGACACGTGACTGGGAAACAATTGGTCAATAGGCCGGTTGTTTACACATTGGGCTATCACTGCTTCGCAACAGGTCCTAGGATACCATACCAAATCTCATCAGTTCAGCATATATTTCCAGAGAAGGTAACAAGTAGAAAGGTACTTTTGTATTTACATATATTACTTACTATGGATAGTATTAAACTTATTATTTTTCTAAATGATAATTTAAATGCCAGTTGTTGCACTTTGTTGATAATGAAAATATTTTTCGAGCAAAGTGGGCTATTTACCGCAGCCAATATTTCAAACGGCTTACACCGCGCCCGCCGTCGCGTCGGGGCGCGGGGCGCGGTGCGCGAGGAGCGGGGCGGAGGACCCAACAAGGCTGTTGTGAGAGGCAACACTCCCGCTACACCCCGGGTTGAGTACCGCTGACAGCTGGTGTGTGGTCAAAGTTGATATTTTCAAGCGATTTGCCCACTTCATTGCAGGCATTTATTTAGCCTGCAAACATAGTTATTAGTCGCAGTAATATAGGATAAAATATTAGTTAGGATTTCTGTACCAATATGCCGTTTGAAATTAGTATGTCTGTGTACCGATTCTAGTAATCGTGTTAATGATAATAACAGTATTAATTCTCGAAATCATATTAATAATAGAGTACAGTAATATGGGGTTCCGTGTAATCATTTGAAATTCAAAACAAATATGTTTTTGCGTTAACACGATTTATAATAACTATTCATAAATAATGTTAACAAGACGACTGACTGTAGCTTAGTATTTATTAAGCGACCTAGAACCATAAACAGATACGATAATTTTTTTTTATCTGATATAATTACAAAATGATGTCCTTTAGATTTTACTCTGTGCACAGCTATATAACCTTGCATTTTGCCAAATTTTATGGTTCTGGGCCAACTGTAAATATATTTATATGTTTCGAATTTATGATTTCTTGTAAGCAGATAGACATATATAGTTTGGAAATGAATAAGGTTTTATTATTTTTAGAAGACGTGTCTAAATGCCCGCGTGAGCCCAATGACAAGTAACAAATGAAAATAAATACAATAATGCAATTTTTGATCCTCATTTTTAATGAAAAATACCCCGCAAGGGACCTGACGTGAACACAGGCATACATACTTTTAATAGTCGGTTAACTGTAATAAATTTGCAGCAATGGTACAAGCAAAAAATCAATTAAATATATTTTCTTTTATCGCACAAACTTGTGTCTTGCACCATACAAGGAGTCCGTTTTCAATTAACCGCTATTTGTCAAAGGAGACTAGAGTGCTGGCAACACCAAGTCGACATTTAGTGTGTTTTCATACTCCGCTCGAGTGTGTTCATGGGATTTCTCAGGGGGCTCGTCTGCGCCGGGTTCCTGTTCATTTCTTTGTTTGGACGACGACTATTAATTGTTTTTCTTTGTTTTATCAAGTAATACGAATTTATTTATATAAACAATGTTTAAATTTAGAAGTAGAGGCCTTTTCCTTGTCGGTTTAAGAGAGGTAGGGCGCATCAAAGCAGCCCCAGCCCGTCTGGGGAATGTACACCTCTACTTCACAGAAAACCACAGTCAAATAACAACTACCTGGAGGGTTGTTGTGTTACTGCGTGTAAATGAGGCCACCAATAAGCTCTTAAGGAGTTGCTGTGTTAGCTGCAGAGGTGGCATCGCGCAAGTAATACTTAATGTATTGCGAGCTGTCATACGGTAATCGCTTTCCATCAGGTGGGTCGTATGGTTATATGCCTTGATGTGGTATAAAAAAAATTCGATGAACCCAGTGGTGAAGTAGCTAAAAATGGCTACTTTTACACCCAGGCTCGTTCGATTCCCACACAGTACAAACATTTGTGTGCAGGATTATATTTAAATAAATAAATATTGTCGGACAAATTACACAGCGCCATCTAGCCCAAAGTAAGCGAAGCTTGTGTTATGGGTACTAGACAACTGATAAACATACGTAAATACATTTTTTTTTTCGTAAATACATACTTATTATACATAGAAAATACCCAGACCAAGACAAACAGACATGTTCATGCACACAAATGTTTGCCTTGTGTGGGAATCGAACCCACGAGCGTTGGTGTCAAAGTCGCGTCATTCACGACTGAGCCACCGAGCTCGTCATTTGTATGTCTTGATCTACCTAAGTGTTTTTAAAAGAGGTAGGATGCATCAATGCATCACGACTGGGGAAGTGCCTACTCTCCACCTCACAGAAAAAATATTGGCTTGGAGGGAATAATTGATAAGTGACGGCTTTGCATGCTTACATTTAAATAATCTCATAATAATAAACTCAGGTAGGGCGCATCAAAGTCGCCCGTCTGGGTAAGTACCTCCACCTCATAGAAAACCACATTCAAATAACAACTCCCTAGAGGTTGCAGTGTTCTTGCGAGTGAGTGAGGTTGCCGATACTTAAGGCCCTAAGAAGTTGCTGTGTCAGCAGCAATTGCGGCAACGCGCGAACGTTACTTCCTGTATTGCAAGTGTTCTAAGGCAAACATCCAGACCCACAGGAACAGACATGTACATGCACACAAACGTTTGTTCTGTCTGGGAATCGAACCCATGAGCTGAGGTTCCTAGCCACTCCGCCACCGGACTCACCAAAATCTAGTAACGACAGTAGAGTCTAGATACGATTTTGTTATATATATCCCAGCTACGTCCAGTTCGCCTTTACAAGTTTCACGCAGAATTATATTATTTTTGGGATAAAAAGTAGCCTATGTGTTAATCCAGCGCTTCTTTTTAGCGTTATTCCATTTTCGTAATACATTAGGAATGGCGGAGTCCACTACCTAAGCCTAAGGATTTGGCTAATGATAAATATGTACACAAAACAAGTGATATATATGTACGTAAATCCGAAAAAGTGAATTTAGCCTCCAGCCAGGGTTCGAACGTTCAATAGGCCGGGGTTTTTTATATCACTAAGGTGGTAAACAAGCATACGGCCTGCGTGATGGTAAGCTGTTACCGTAGCCTACGGGCATTTGCAACACCAGGGGTGTCACTCTTGCGTTGCCGACCCTGCAAGAACCTCTTCACGCCTTTCTTGAAGAACCCCATACTTTAGTCTCTTGGGAAAACCTCGGCAGGGAGCTCATTCCACAACTTAATAGTTCTCGGTAGAAAGCTTCTCAGGAACCGCACAGTACGCGACCATTGCGCTTCCAGTGTATGAGGATGAACTCCCGGCTGTTCGCGATTGTAAAACGTAGCTATTGGCATCATATCGAACTACTCGTCAGAACACAATCCGTTGTACAATCAGTAGAACACGCAAAGGGAGGCGAAATCTCTACTTAAACTCAAAGGCTCAATACCGCATGTGAGTTTAGAATCATCGACGATTCTCACAGCTCGTCTTTGCACGGAGTCACAAGGTCCTTGCTGGTAACCGGGTGCCCCCGTCCAGAGATGACTACAGTACTCCATATGCGTTCTGACTTGGGACCTATATAAGTCTTTGCCCCGCGCTGAAGTACTGTTTGGCTCTGTTGAGCACACCAAGTTTCTTTGATGCCAGCTTGACCTTTTCTTATTATTTCTTATTTCTGGTTCCTTATCCACTTCTTCCCACTTATCACTGCTCAATTCCCCAAAATCCCCATCAAAGGCTCAGTAACACTATAGTGATAAAAATAATACTCATTAATGTTAAATTGCGAAAGTTGTACAAGGTGGACTTACCCTTAAGTTTATCTAATGTGTTTTTTATGTTACAGATGGAAGTTTAACGTTCGACCGCGAGACCAGAGACTATTGTGCGCACCTTTGGATGGGAGTAGCCGGATTTAAGCTTTGAGACTTGTGGCTCGGTTCACATACCTACCATCCTAGAATTCTTGGTGGATGTGCTGGTTATACATAGTATCCAGGGCGTAAGTTTAAGGAGCTCTTTAATGTGTTCTACAAATTGATACACATTTTGACGAGTTCGGTGGTGGATTGATTGGATAGATAGGTAAAAAGTTTATTTGCATCCAAGAACACACATGTCAAACAATGAGATTGAGTTTTTACAGAGTATAGGTTCCCGGATTCAATAATAAAAAAAAAAAACTATAAACAAATGGACAAAATATATACAGCACAATGCACAGTGAAGTTCAAGCATGTGTGTCGCAGTGATACAAACAGGCACCAGCTCAGTGGCTACAAAAATGTATATAATGCGGGACTTATCGCGTTATTTAGGTAAAAATATTACATTGAATTAAACAATTTTTAACGGAAGTATCGCGTGTTTTATTTTGTTGAACCTGACGTTTCGAATGCTTGGCAGCGTCCGTGGTCGCAGGAAGAATTCTACGAATAAAACACGCGATACTTCCGTTAAAAATTGTTTAATTCAATGTGTAACAATCGCGAAAACCTAAGACAATACTAAAAATATCACCTTTGTATTTCCCGACGTTTCGGCTGAGTTGCATCAGCCGCGGTCGCAGCGGACGGGCGGCGCCCGTTTAGCCATATTAGGTGTTTTCTTCAACTACCCTCTCTTGGTCTTTGTACTTGTCATAGTCACTACACACGACACTAATAATGTCCACGGACGCGTTTCGAAGATAAATCGTAAATAAAGCGAGATTTTAATTTTCCTATCACTGGCTGCCACGCCGCCGGTGGCAGCTTATAATTCATCCTGACGATTAAAATTTTTATGTTTTAATTTCAATCGCTTCGCGAACCATTCGGCGGTAATTGGCGATGGGTTAATAAAACCAGCTGTAAATAAGAGTTTACGGGATCATCAACATATAAGTGAAGCACCTGGCATAGATAGGCTACAGTAACTCCTTACCATTAGGCAGGGCGTATGCTCTTCTTAGCCCGGTTCAGATCCTTTGTACTTGAAAACTATTTGTGTACAATGAAGCTTAGTTCTAATAATCGTAATACTTATCTAACATACTTTAATATAAATACTGTAAAATTCGGCTGTGAAATATATGGCGCGATATATTTGTGTAAATTATTTTATTCAAATTATTTAAAAGCAGTTGCAAGAATATCTACACCACACACTGGCTTTTTATTAAAAGATATTACAGGTACATAAGCATTGTTTCTAAATATTTTATTCCACCACACAGGGTTTGAACTCATGGCCTATCCATTGTCGGCCGAGTGCTCTACCTGTAGATCTACCATAGGAAGGTTTATCGTGAATAGTTATATTTCTATGTATGAAAAATAAAAATATGTTGTGCCGAAAAGAACTATAAACTAAAATAAACATGGGCTCAGCAGGAATTGCAGTTTCCTTGTAACCCAGTGGCCTAAAGTTAATTCCGAGATATAGAGACTTGAAGAGTCCATCTCGTCTGCAATCACCGTCGTCTCCCGGCATTATCGTCAAGTGATTTGTACGAGGGTGTTCACAAACTCAATAATCTCGATTGGCGGTCACCCCTAGCGGGCCGCCACTAGTGTTACCATCGCACTATTTGTAAAATTCCAATAAAAAGTGCCGGAAATTTTATCTATCTTTTATTGTATAACGTGCCATACAGAGAGGGATACAATGACCGAAGACCGAGAGACCGAAGACAGTGGTAGATTTTTTTTTATATAACGTGGATGTACTTCCTCAGGGCTGGGCCCTACCTCTCTTAAAATATATAACTACATGCTTAAATACATTATATACTATATACATTATATAATACAATTTATTGTGAGTCAAATAGTCACACAAGTTCTTGTTCCTAGTGTTATCTAGTTTTCTAATCCGTTAGGATTTGCGAGGTCCGTTACGTAAGCTTAAGGATTTGGCGAAATTTCTGTTTTTTTACATAGAGAGACAGACCAGACCTTTCTTAGGTTAGGTCACATGTCTTTCGAAATATAATTTCTTGGACGTGCGGAAACCTTCACGTCGGGATGAAACTTTTGGCGTAATTCTTCTTGAAGACTTCTTATGTAGGTACATAAGTACATACGCACTTTAGTAATTATGTATGAAAAGGTGAAGGAAAAATCCAAAAGTATGTCAAAGGTAAATGAGTACATCCGAAAAGTCAACAAGACTAAGTATACTAATTAAGACACTTAATTAGGCACCCAACGCGGTACATTATTTTAACCTTTTAATTTCTTTATATTACTTTATGGATGCCATAGGCCCCCATATTAGGTTTTCTATGACGTCATATAGCCGATAACAAGCCTAACAAGACGGTAATCAAGACGATTCTAATGATGCCTCATTTGTTAATCTGCGACAAATAGTTTATGAGGTATGATATATATATAAACATACATAAATGCTGTGCTATAATCAAATCATCTTCTTGGTTTCGCCGTAGTCGGGTAAAAATCTGAATGTGGTGCAGAAGTAAGGCCTAAGTAAGTACTCATGTCCGGGTAAATTCGGACGGATGGTGAACCTATTCGCGAGGGTACTTGGCAAAGAAACTTACCAAATCAAATTTCTTTGCAGTATAGTGACGTCATGATTGTGTTTTATGCTTCGAATGCTTTGAAACCAATCACATGCCATTCCATTTTGTTCACTTGCGAAGTTATACTCTTATAATAATTGTTATGGGTACGAAGTGATAGCCTAGTGGGTAAAGAATCAGCCTTGTTACCACAGATCCTCAGTTCGAAACCAGTAGGCCGATTCTACTAAAAACTGCAACTGCACTGCAGCGCGGCGTGTGTCAAAATGCGTACATTTTGACGTTTTGTTAACGTTAAAATGTACGCAGTTTGACACACGCCGCGCTGTAGTGCAGTTGCAGTTTTTTAGTAGAATCGCCCTACTGGCGCATGTATGTATGTATATCTTCACGCCAAGTCCCTTGCGGGGTAGGCAGAGGGAACCGAGCGCCATAAGACGCGGTCCTTGCATACTTCACTCATGGAAAAATCAATATTTTCGCCAAATCGTTAGACAGCGGATCCTGCCCATTATAACGGATTTTTGTATTTTATTTATTTATTTATTTGGTCAACAAAACAAATTACAATCAATGAATTACAGAGATAGAATACAATAATAAAGTTTTGTCCTAGTACGCAATTCTAAATATGCTGACACATAAAAATACAATCCGATGGAATGCTTTGGGAAGCACAGGGTGGATTTCGAAGCGGCAGAGGATGTACGGATCAAGTTTTTTCACTCCGCAACATCGTAGAGAAGCATCTGGCTTTGGATCAGAAGGTTTTCTGCGGTTTTGTGGACTTTGAGAAAGCATTTGATAGAGTCGTGCGAAAGAATCTCTGGAACATTTTGCCCGGATATGGGGTTGACGGTGACTTACTCCGTGCTGTGCAATCCACTTATGAGGATTGTACAGCATGTGTGCGGGTGGACGGCAGCTTGTCGCCCTGGTTTGATGTCAATATTGGTGTCAGACAGGGATGCGTGCTGTCGGCTCGGCTGTTCATCCTGTATCTGGACAGTTGTCTTCAGAGAATAAGAAATATGAATGTGGGAATGCGAATGGGTGACTCAGTGGTCAACTGCCTGCTTTATGCAGACGATGCGGCATTAATAGCAGAATCACCATCCGAACTGCAAACACTAGTTACAACAATGAAAGATGATTGTATGAAGAAAGGCTTACAATTGAATGCGAAGAAAACC
Organism: Pyralis farinalis; assembly: GCA_947507595.1. Taxonomy (NCBI): domain Eukaryota; kingdom Metazoa; phylum Arthropoda; class Insecta; order Lepidoptera; family Pyralidae; genus Pyralis; species Pyralis farinalis. Next base: position 32,758,131 of record OX382273.1, on the reverse strand, counting down.
AAGATAATGGTATTTGAAAGAGAGACAACCAGAACAAACGCTAGGATTATGGTTGATGATGTAGTGTTGGAGCAAGTGAATGAGATTGTATATCTTGGAAGTGCTTTTAGCAGCAATGGAAGGTACACCGCTGATGTGGAGAGACGAGTGAGTGCCGGGAATAGGGTGAATGGAGCGTTGGGTAAACTTCTAGGCAGCCGAAATCTAAGCCAGAAGGCACAGCTCGCTGTACACAACGCGGTGCTAATTCCAACGCTAACTTATGGAAGTGAGAGCTGGGTATGGCAGAGAGAGCATGAAAGTAGAATAAATGCGGTCGAGATGCGAGCATTGCGCAAAATTTGTGGCATAACGCTTGCTGACCGCGTTCGTAATGAAGACGTGAGAGAAAGAGTTGGTCTAAAAGAGAGTGTCGGTGTTAAGATAAGAAAGGGCATGCTCCGTTGGTTCGGACATGTAGAAAGAATGCGGGACGAAAGAATGACGAAACAGATATACAATGCAAAAGTGGAAGGATGTAGGAGCCGAGGAAGGCCGAGACTAACCTACCATGACCAAATTGGTCGTGTTTTATCAGAAGGTGATGTCAGAAGCCCCAGGAACCGGCGAGCGTGCATGAAAAGAGCTATGAATGTCACAGAAGCGAGTGAAGTATGCAAGGACCGTGTCTTATGGCGCTCGGTTCTCTCTGCCTACCCCGCAAGGGACTTGGCGTGAAGATATACATACAAGTATATTTACTGGCTGCCGGTTAGAAGCAGTTAGGTTTTCTATGACGTCATATAGCCGATAACAAGCCTAACAAGACGGTAATCAAGACGATTCTAATGATGCCTCATTTGTTAATCTGCGACAAATAGTTTATGAGGTATGATATATATATAAACATACATAAATGCTGTGCTATAATCAAATCATCTTCTTGGTTTCGCCGTAGTCGGGTAAAAATCTGAATGTGGTGCAGAAGTAAGGCCTAAGTAAGTACTCATGTCCGGGTAAATTCGGACGGATGGTGAACCTATTCGCGAGGGTACTTGGCAAAGAAACTTACCAAATCAAATTTCTTTGCAGTATAGTGACGTCATGATTGTGTTTTATGCTTCGAATGCTTTGAAACCAATCACATGCCATTCCATTTTGTTCACTTGCGAAGTTATACTCTTATAATAATTGTTATGGGTACGAAGTGATAGCCTAGTGGGTAAAGAATCAGCCTTGTTACCACAGATCCTCAGTTCGAAACCAGTAGGCCGATTCTACTAAAAACTGCAACTGCACTGCAGCGCGGCGTGTGTCAAAATGCGTACATTTTGACGTTTTGTTAACGTTAAAATGTACGCAGTTTGACACACGCCGCGCTGTAGTGCAGTTGCAGTTTTTTAGTAGAATCGCCCTACTGGCGCATGTATGTATGTATATCTTCACGCCAAGTCCCTTGCGGGGTAGGCAGAGGGAACCGAGCGCCATAAGACGCGGTCCTTGCATACTTCACTCATGGAAAAATCAATATTTTCGCCAAATCGTTAGACAGCGGATCCTGCCCATTATAACGGATTTTTGTATTTTATTTATTTATTTATTTGGTCAACAAAACAAATTACAATCAATGAATTACAGAGATAGAATACAATAATAAAGTTTTGTCCTAGTACGCAATTCTAAATATGCTGACACATAAAAATACAATCCGATGGAATGCTTTGGGAAGCACAGGGTGGATTTCGAAGCGGCAGAGGATGTACGGATCAAGTTTTTTCACTCCGCAACATCGTAGAGAAGCATCTGGCTTTGGATCAGAAGGTTTTCTGCGGTTTTGTGGACTTTGAGAAAGCATTTGATAGAGTCGTGCGAAAGAATCTCTGGAACATTTTGCCCGGATATGGGGTTGACGGTGACCTACTCCGTGCTGTGCAATCCACTTATGAGGATTGTACAGCATGTGTGCGGGTGGACGGCAGCTTGTCGCCCTGGTTTGATGTCAATATTGGTGTCAGACAGGGATGCGTGCTGTCGGCTCGGCTGTTCATCCTGTATCTGGACAGTTGTCTTCAGAGAATAAGAAATATGAATGTGGGAATGCGAATGGGTGACTCAGTGGTCAACTGCCTGCTTTATGCAGACGATGCGGCATTAATAGCAGAATCACCATCCGAACTGCAAACACTAGTTACAACAATGAAAGATGATTGTATGAAGAAAGGCTTACAATTGAATGCGAAGAAAACCAAGATAATGGTATTTGAAAGAGAGACAACCAGAACAAACGCTAGGATTATGGTTGATGATGTAGTGTTGGAGCAAGTGAATGAGATTGTATATCTTGGAAGTGCTTTTAGCAGCAATGGAAGGTACACCGCTGATGTGGAGAGACGAGTGAGTGCCGGGAATAGGGTGAATGGAGCGTTGGGTAAACTTCTAGGCAGCCGAAATCTAAGCCAGAAGGCACAGCTCGCTGTACACAACGCGGTGCTAATTCCAACGCTAACTTATGGAAGTGAGAGCTGGGTATGGCAGAGAGAGCATGAAAGTAGAATAAATGCGGTCGAGATGCGAGCATTGCGCAAAATTTGTGGCATAACGCTTGCTGACCGCGTTCGTAATGAAGACGTGAGAGAAAGAGTTGGTCTAAAAGAGAGTGTCGGTGTTAAGATAAGAAAGGGCATGCTCCGTTGGTTCGGACATGTAGAAAGAATGCGGGACGAAAGAATGACGAAACAGATATACAATGCAAAAGTGGAAGGATGTAGGAGCCGAGGAAGGCCGAGACTAACCTACCATGACCAAATTGGTCGTGTTTTATCAGAAGGTGATGTCAGAAGCCCCAGGAACCGGCGAGCGTGCATGAAAAGAGCTATGAATGTCACAGAAGCGAGTGAAGTATGCAAGGACCGTGTCTTATGGCGCTCGGTTCTCTCTGCCTACCCCGCAAGGGACTTGGCGTGAAGATATACATACATACATACATACATATACATAAAAATACATTTTATACCATTTACATATTATTTATTACAATTATATTAGATAAATTAAATGTTAAAAATTAAAAAGAAAAAAAAATTAGGAAACGGCATAACGCTAATAAGACTAATTTTTACTACGGGTGCCTACACAGTGTAACTAAAGTTCGTTTCTCAACAAAAAGAGCCGGCAACGTGTAAGTGATGCCTTTCGTGTACGAGCATTTATAGGCTGCGGTAACTTCTAACCGGCAGCCAGTAAATATACTTGTATGTATATCTTCACGCCAAGTCCCTTGCGGGGTAGGCAGAGAGAACCGAGCGCCATAAGACGCGGTCCTTGCATACTTCACTCGCTTCTGTGACATTCATAGCTCTTTTCATGCACGCTCGCCGGTTCCTGGGGCTTCTGACATCACCTTCTGATAAAACACGACCAATTTGATCATGGTAGGTTAGTCTCGGCCTTCCTCGGCTCCTACATCCTTCGACTTTTGCATTGTATATCTGTTTCGTCATTCTTTCGTCCCGCATTCTTTCTACATGTCCGAACCAACGGAGCATGCACTTTCTTATCTTAACACCGACACTCTCTTTTAGACCAACTCTTTCTCTCACGTCTTTATTACGAACGCGGTCAGCAAGCGTTATGCCACAAATTTTGCGCAATGCTCGCATCTCGACCGCATTTATTCTACTTTCATGCTCTCTCTGCCATACCCAGCTCTCACTTCCATAAGTTAGCGTTGGAATTAGCACCGCGTTGTGTACAGCGAGCTGTGCCTTCTGGCTTAGATATCGGCTGCCTAGAAGTTTACCCAACGCTCCATTCACCCTATTCCCGGCACTCACTCGTCTCTCCACATCAGCGGTGTACCTTCCATTGCTGCTAAAAACACTTCCAAGATATACAATCTCATTCACTTGCTCCAACACTACATCATCAACCATAATCCTAGTGTTCGTTCTGGTTGTCTCTCTTTCAAATACCATTATCTTGGTTTTCTTCGCATTCAATTGTAAGCCTTTCTTCATACAATCATCTTTCATTGTTGTAACTAGTGTTTGCAGTTCGGATGGTGATTCTGCTATTAATGCCGCATCGTCTGCATAAAGCAGGCAGTTGACCACTAAGTCACCCATTCGCATTCCCACATTCATATTTCTTATTCTCTGAAGACAACTGTCCAGATACAGGATGAACAGCCGAGCCGACAGCACGCATCCCTGTCTGACACCAATGTTGACATCAAACCAGGGCGACAAGCTGCCGTCCACCCGCACACATGCTGTACAATCCTCATAAGTGGATTGCACAGCACGGAGTAGGTCACCGTCAACCCCATATCCGGGCAAAATGTTCCAGAGATTCTTTCGCACGACTCTATCAAATGCTTTCTCAAAGTCCACAAAACCGCAGAAAACCTTCTGGTCCAAAGCCAGATGCTTCTCTACGATGTTGCGGAGTGAAAAAACTTGATCCGTACATCCTCTGCCGCTTCGAAATCCACCCTGTGCTTCCCAAAGCATTCCATCGGATTTCACCCTCATTCTCCTTTCAATGATTTTGCCATACACTTTAGCTGCTAAGCTGATCAAACTGATGGCCCTATAGTTGGCGCAGTCCATACGTGAGCCCTTGCCTTTATACAAGGGCACGATGACTGCGTGTCTCCAATCGCTCGGGACCCTTCCGGTTCTCCAGCATAATTTGCTCAAAAACCAGAAGGCGTCCCTAACGCAGGTACCACCTAGCTTGATCATCTCAGCTGTTACCATATCGATTCCCGCTGACTTTCCATCTTTCAAACTTCGTATCGACCATTCAATCTCATCCATAGTAATGTCTTCATGGTACGCTGGCACTGCCGAGTCAATCACAGACTCATTCACAATGCCAGCGTCATGGACATAATCATACATTTCTCTAAAATATTCACTCCACCGTTCTAACACTTCCTGAGTGTTAGCAAGAATGCCACCAGTTTTACATCTTATCTTATCCATTCTGGATGCTGACGAACCACTTCGAGACTTCTTTACCTCTCTCCAGAAGAGTTTGGTATTTGCCTCGAAGTTCTTCGTCAGCTTCTCTTCCTCAATCATATGTAGTCTTTCACGCTTCTCTTTCACTAAAGCTTTAGAGTCATTCTTGCATCGACGGTATATTTCTTTCTTCATTTCTTTCATACCATCACTCTGGTGCAAAGATGATACGTAATCCAGCCACGCTTTCCTCTTTTTTTCCACGGAGGATTGAACCTCCGCATCCCACCAGGCATCTCCTCTTAGTGTTCTACGTCTCTTTGCGCATCCACATGCTTCTTTCGCACTGTCCACCATACTTTCTTTCAGAACTTTCCAACATTCGTCTACATCTGAGTCGGAAAGACTCGCGTTCGCAAGTCTTTCACTGACTAGACGTACATACGTACTCCTCACACTTTCATCTTCCAATTTTTCACTTCTTATTCTTTCATGGTCTCCGAAAGGAATACGCACTCGCCAGTGCCTCCACTTCTTGAAAAGGCCCACAAATCGGCTTATCACCAGATAGTGGTCCGTTTCAAGAGTGGGACCTCTGAAGGCTCTTGTATCCATTAACGACTTTCGGAGACGTCCATCTATCAAAATCAAATCAATCACACTTTTCTGTTCATTCCGTCTCCATGTGTAAGTGTGAATATCCTTGTGATGGAAGAGCGTGTTCGACACAAGGAGGTTTCGTTCCATACATACGTCTAAAAGTAACTTACCAGCATCGTTCACTCTCTTATCTCCGTATGGACCAAGCACAGCCTCATAACTGCTTCGCTTGGTCCCAACCCATCCATTCAGATCACCACACATAATTATCCGTTCATTCGCTTCGGCCAAATCCAGAATACCCCTTACAGTCTCCCAAAACCTCTCGAGCTCCTGGGGATCAGCAGAGCTCACAGGAGCATATGCTGCAACTAAAAACACTCTCGTAATCCCCAGTTTTATCTTAACCCAGAGAAGTCTTGGACCTACTAAATCGTAATCTTTCACACCAGCGGCCAAGCGAGATGAAAGCACGACACCTACGCCAGCGCTGGCATGAACGTCCTGGTCCACCCCGGACCACAGGGCCATCATGCCACCGGGCAGATATTCGGTGTCGCTTCCCTTTCGCTTGGTCTCTGACACACACAAAGCATCTAGGCATCTCACGTTAATTATATCTATCAACTCATTCATCTTATCTTTTAGACCACCTCTCACATTCCATGTGCCTATACGACACTCAGCTCTCCTCGACCCGCCGGGGTGGGCGTTGCGTGGTGGGTGGCGGCCCCCACCGCCGCATGCCTTAGATTTCGCACCGACGGGGGCGGATCGGTGCGCGTCGCCTCCGGGGGACGCCCTAATCCGCGCGTCTGTGCGGTTTGGGTCCAGAATTGCAGTCCACAGTGTTGGACTGGCAGGGTCGCGGCGTATAAATATACTTGTTTGCCCTTAAGCGGTATGAAAAATATAGTACTTGGAAGTGACAAAACTTCTTATATGGTCTTGTGATCTGACTCACCCGCGAAATCACAATACATTATTGTCCTTTGGCTCGATTTCCAATAATTTAGAGATTGTTTCCAGTCTAACTGATGATGAGTCCGGTGGCGGAGTGATAACTACTGCTACCTCAACACCTAGTGGATTGTTGTGTTCCTACGTGTGAGTGAGGTCTCCAGTAAGCTCCTAGGGAGTTGCTGTGTTAGCAGAGGCGGCATCGCGCGAGTGATACTTAATGTATTGCGACCGTTCATAGGCTACGGTAACTGCTTTACATCACATGGACCATGTGTTAAATGTCTCCCGACGTTTAATAAAAATAAAATGTGATCAAACCTAGGAAAAGTATGGGGTTTCCTGTAGGTTATAGAGGCTGACGGCAGTCGCTCCATGTCAAAATCTGTATCTTCGTCAAATCCTTAGGCTTAGGCAGCGGACCCCGCCAATACTAATGGATTAGGAAACGGGATTACGCTAAGAAGAAAAGCATATGTATGTTGTGCCTTGTTGCAGTATGTCCTGGTGCACAAGGCGCGCTGGTGACTGCGGGTCGCTGTTACGGGGGCACCGGGGCCACTGGAATAACAATTCATTGCAAATTGACCTTCAAAGGATCTAATATTTATATAGAGTCGCATCGAGTGTCTGAGTGTCGTATGCAGTTCGCCCCAAATTATATTGTTACAGACTTCTATTACAATCTGACACCCGTGGATTCTAAAGGCACCGAAAATGTCACTCTTGGGCTATCCCTCTATCTCTATACAAAAAAAACACATCAATCCTTTTCCCCATTTTGAATCAAAAGAGAGACAAACAAACAAATACACTTTCATGTTTATGATATTAGTATGGATATAGATAGTAAAGCGTAGACGTGTTAAAAAACTGGGTAATTGGCGTCCCGTATACACCTTTTGCGGGACGCATCCTTTTTTTTTTTAATATATATGGCAATAGTGTTGCTACTTTATGCCAGTGTCAAAGTATTCAGTGTTAGAACCATTTGAAAATCTTAATTCTATGTTCCAGCTTCAGAAACTGTGCTGAAAAAATACTTGGGAAGGGTACCTAGGCCCAATCAACCCAATTTAAATACCACCCGTAAAACGATAGGAATTTTTACAAGGTTTTCTTGAAGAACTTATTCACGTCTTCCAAAAAGTGCATAAACGTGGTATATTTGAGTTTTTTCATTACTGTATAAATTCACTAGCACTTATAATTACAAAATACTATCGAAATTGTCACACTAAACTAATTTTATACTGAATTGTAAAATTTTCAAGTAAAACAACAATGTCACTCGTCAAAAGCGCGGGAAGAAGTCCGACGCATCCTTTTTAAGATGTTAAAAACCGGCCAAGTGCGAATCGGATTCGCGCACGAAGGGTCCGTACCATCATCTATAAAAACCGCAAAAAAAAAATCACGTTTGTTGTAAGGGAGCCCCCCTAAAATATTTGTTTTATTTCAATTTAATTATTTATTTTTAAAGTGAATATACAACTAAATATTCAATGAATATTTCAAGCGTCTACCTGTTGCCGTTATCAATATCGAGCAAAAACGAGCAAAAAAACACGTTTGTTGTATGAGAGCCCCCTTAAATATTTATTTTATTCTATTTTTTGTATTTGTTGTTATAGCGGCAACAGAAATGCATCATCTGTGAAAAATTCAACTGTCTAACTATCACGGTTCATGAGACGGACATACAGCCTGGTGACAGACGGACGGACACGGAATAGGGTTCTGTTTTACCCTTTAGGTACCCTAAAAACGAGACGCCCTGCGTATTGCGGGGCGGTTGGCAACCCTAGTTACAATGCGCGAGCTTTATTAACTGTATTGAAGTAATAAAAACTCAACATCCAACTCGACGTAAGCGACTGGCAAGATAGACCCTCAGGCAAGAGCTAGTAATAGAAATGGAAGGGTCGCCAATGTAGACCTCGTGCTCCAGTGCCGAGGAGCCTGGGGCTACAGGTTAGTAGGACGATACTCGACTCAGGATATTGCGACCAGCCCCTTTCTCATTAGCGGCGTATTAACCTAATATCCTTTCATACGTTTCCTATGATATACAATAATAAGAATGTAGGGCATCTGGTAGAGTATGATAGAGATTTGCACTATATACAGGATGTTTGGTCATAGTCATTTTTTTACAACATCGGGAGGCATACGAACATACGGCCCTCCTGATGAAAAACAGTTACCGTAGCCTATGAACGGTCGCAATACATTAAGTATCACTCGCGCGATGCCACCTTTGCTGTTAACAAGCAACTCTTTAAAAGCTTACTGGTGACCTCACTCACTCGTAGGAACACAATAGGAGTTGTTATTTGGCTGCGGTTTTCTGTGAAGCTAAGGCTCATAGCCGCCCGTCTGGGAAAGTACCTTCACCTCACAGAGAAATAAATATATATAAATAAAAGAGCCAAATAACAACTCCCTGGAGGGCTGTTGAGTTACTACGAGTGAGTGAGGCTACTAGTGAACACTTTAATCGCTGTGTTAGTATTGGAGACAGCAACGCGCAATCACCTCTTCCATTTAATTATTACTTAAGTATATGTATATCACACGCCAGGTCCCTTGCAGGGTAGGCAGAGACGTGAGAGACGGATAGCTAAAAAACGCGGTCCTTACACGCCTCACTCGCTTCTTTAACATTAACAGCTCTTTTCATGCACATCACCTTCTGACAAACGGCCAATTTCATCGTGGTAGGCAAGTCTTGGCCTTAAATTAATACTAGCTGACCCGGAAAACGTTGTTCTGCCATATAAATTACTGCTTATTTTTTTTTCTAATCTTTTTTTATGAAATATACTTTACGGCCTATTCTCATACCTACCAAATATATATTAAAAAAATCATAAAAATCGGTCGAGCCGTTTCGGAAGAGTGCGACCACATACACTGTGACACGAAATTTTTATATATAAGAACATACTGGGGGTCATGTGCCAGAAGCGTGCTCGTTCGCGACCCCTGCCAATCAGTCGATTGCAATTCTGGACCGAGAGCGCACCTATGTGCAGAGATGGAAGGTACACCGCAGATGTGGAAAGACGAGTGAGTGCTGGGAATAGTGTGAATGGAGCGTTGGGATAACTTCTTGGCAGTAAAATCCTGAGCCAGAAGGCACAACTCGCTATACACAATGCAGTGTTGGTCCCAACGCTAACTTATGGAAGCGAGAGCTGGGTATGGCAGAAAGAGCATGAAAGTAGAATAAACGCGGTCGAAATGCGAGCGCTGCGCAAAATTTGTGGCGTAAGGCTTGTAGACCGTATTCGCAATGATGATGTTAGAAACAGAGTTGGTCTGAAAGAAAGGTGTTAAAATAATGCTCCGATGGTTCGGACATGTAGAAAGAATGCAAGATGAAAGAATGACGAAGCAGATATACAATGCAAAAGTGGAAGGATGTAGTAGCCGGGGAAGGCCAAGACTTACCTACCATGACCAAATTGGTCGTGTTCTATCAGAAGGTGATGTCAGGAGCCCTAGAAACCGGCGAGCGTGCATGAGAAGAGCAATGAATGTTAAAGAAGCGAGTGAGATATGTAAGGATCGAGTCACGTGGCGCTCGGTTCTATCTGCCTACCCCGCAAGAGATTTGGCGTGAAGTTATAGATAGATAGAAGAACATACTGAAGGCGTTCATAGGCTACGATAACCACTTAAGGTGGGTGAAAGGTGGATGTATGTATACAAGACGTTGTATATGTAGAAAAGTGATTTACATAACAAGTAAAAAAAATTAAGCTCACAATTGTCGCAACCACTTCCCAGCGCTCAAATTTAAAAAAATACTTATGTACAAGAAGCCAAAGTTCCTCAATGCAAATGCACCACATTGATGGATGTACTTGGCTGCTAATAAGATAATTATGTGAAATTTCTTCCATTTCACATTCACAAAGGCTTGACTCGACTAAATTGCGAGTTTTTCCCGCCCCGACCAGATATGGCGTAATTGCAACCTTAATGGCTGCCCGTTGACGGCATAAGGTATTCTATAACGCATATGAAATATCTATTACTCTCTACAACTCGAGAGACAAGTTATTTCATGGTATCCAATTATATTTCCTCAACAATTAACATCTTTTAAATTAGCCAACATACTTGAGGACAAGGTTCTTTAAAAAAGGGAGAGAGACTTTGTGTACATGGAGACTTTATTTATTTGTTATTAGCATACATGACAGATTGTAATCATGTAAATACATGCAATCGCCTGTAGAGATGCTGCAATGCGCTCTACCTCCTGAAATAAACACCTCTTTCTTCTCCGATTCAGATTAGATCATATCCTACATATATTGTCATATCTGTCAGCGAGGAAACCGTCAAGTTTCTTAACTAACAGTAACATGAACACATCGCGAAATATAGACATAAAACATATGGATAGAATTGACAATATCTTTCTTTGAAGTAGGTTAAAGGGAAAATGTTTGAATACTGCCCATATGCTCCCCTCTAATTTAACTGTCTGTCGTTCGTATGTATGTACGTTTGTTACACTTTCAAGATTAAATCTCCGAAGGAATAAGGATCATTTTTTTACAAATGTCGGGAGGCGCACAAAAATGTGCCCCGCTTGATGTAAAGCGTTTACCGTAACCTATAAACGATTGCAATAGGTGCATACAATTTGATGCCACTCCTGCTGCTAACACAGCTACTCGTTAGGAGCTTACTGGCGACCTCACTCGCTCGCAGGAACACAACAACCCTACAAGGAATTGTCTTTAGGCCGCGGTTTTCTGTGAGGTGGAGGTACCAATACAAACAGATATGTTCATGCACACAAATGTTTGTCCTTTATGGGAAACGCACCACGAGCGTTGGTGTCATAGTAGTGTAACTAACCACTGCGCCACCGAACTTATCAAAATCATATTATGTACAGAGGTAGTTTGGGATTTCGAGAAAACCTTAGGCTATGGCAATATTGAGATCTCCAAGCTGTTTAACTTGAGTGTTTGATTACAGTGATTGAGTGATTTGTCGAAGGTTTAGTCAGCAACTTATGAGTGACACCCCTGATGCAAATATCCATGATACGGTGACTGCTTATAATCAGGCAGGCCGTATGCTTGTTTTCCACTATAGTGTTATAAAAAAATTGACAAATTTAGTCCGGGCTGCTTGGAAGCCCTCTGCCAATCCGCAATTGAGCATCGTAGTGGCTGGTATGCTCAAAATCGAAGGTTTTTAGTCATTTATGTACTGTACATCCTTTGCCTATGTTTTTTCAGGTCCGGGGTCACAAGAAGTGACAGGCATAAGTGGATATAATGTATGAAATTTATGAACCATTTGCATGCCAGCATGGACCTCTCGGGTCGATTCAGACCCCTTAGTGAATGTATACACTATACCACATCGGTTGATGAAAAACCTGACCAGTTGAGTTTTGGAAAACAAAATTGATGAAATGGGGTATATTCATGTGATTGAAATAAGAGTGATATATTTTTTAATAAACTTTATTACCTCAAAATCATATGTTCTTCAACAATTTTGATTATAATTACTATAGAGCTAGAATTAATTTTTGAAAATGCATAGAAACTGTGGGAAATTCAAATATTTGAAAAGGTCAGATCGAATGTGACGTAAAAAGTCCACGACATCAAATGTGTATGTAGACTTGTATGTCGGTTTCTTGGTGGTTTTATGTGATGTATTAGTAGAAAATATAAAAACAAACTGTAAAATTGCAGAAGAACACAATACGAGGGTCATTTGAAAAGTTCTTAGCCTAACATGGTTAAAGTCATTGGTTTTTTTTATAACTACCCTCATTTTGTAGTTACATTATTTAGCAACAAGTATGCACAGTTTAGTTTATTCACAGTAACTCATTGTTCGTTTACACGTGATACCGTAAGTCAAGTCAGAGCTATTTTTGAAAATGGATAAAATTGAACATCGTGCAGTGATAAAATACCTGAATTTGAAAGGTTTAACTCCAAAAGCTATACATGAAGACATGTCTGCCACTTTGAGTGAGTCCGCTCCTTCGTATGCGACTGTTAAAAACTGGGTGGCAGAGTTTAAACGCGGTCGTGAGACCATTCAAGATGAGCCCCGTAGTGGCCCGCCTTCGACTGCTTCCACTGATCAAAACAAAGAAAAAATCTGTGATTTAATTTTATCTGATCGAAGATTGACTGTCGAGGAGATAGCTAAGACTGTAGGCATCTCATTTGAGCAAACACATCATATAATTACTACTGAACTTGGATTCTCTAAGGTGTCTGCGCGGTGGGTACCGCGACTGCTTTCAGTGGAACAAAAACGCAACCGACTCACAACTTCTCGCGATGAAGCTGACCCAATAGAATTTGTTGAAAGATTTATAACCATGGATGAAACCTGGGTTCACCACAATACACCCGAGACAAAAGAACAGTCGAAACAATGGAAAAGAGCAGGATCGCCCACCCCAAAGAAGGCAAAGGTGGTTTTATGGGCGGGCAAAGTCATGGCATCCGTTTTTTGGGATGCAAAGGGTATAATTCTAGTGGATTATTTAAAAAAGGGTGAAACAATAAACGCCTATTACTATTGCAACCTTGCGTCGTTTGAGAGAAGAAATCAAAGAAAAACGTCCAGCTTTATTGAGAAGAAAAATCTTGTTTCATCAGAACAATGCGCGCGTTCACACCTCTGTGCAATCCATGGTAGAAATCCATCAATGTGGCTTCGAATTGTTACCTCATCCCCCATATTGACCGGATTTAGCACCATCCGACTTTTATCTGTTCCCAAAGCTGAAAAAATTTTTAGGTGGTAAACATTTTTTTACAAATGAAGAGGTCATAGCCGCCGTGGACGCTTACTTTGAGGAGTTAGACGAAGATTTTTTTAAAACGGGTATCGAAGCCTTACCGGGTCGATGGAAAAAGTGTTTTGAGCTCGGAGGAGAGTATGTTGAAAAATAAAAATAAACTCAAAATCGTGTGGTTTCATTAAGTATGTTAGGCTAAGAACTTTTCAAATGACTCATGACCAAAAGAGATCAAATTGAGACGTGATCCATTCGACGAGCATCATCGTGTCTATGTAGCACTTAGAAATCAGTGTAAAGAGCTTGCAGAGATGCAAAGAGTAAACACATCCGTAACACGTAAACACATGACTGACACGCCTGGTAGTCTTTGGAAATGTCTAAACAGTATAGCTATAGGAAAGAATAGATCCAACGGCAATAAAAATCATTTGAATCTGAACGACCTTAATAAACATTTTAGTTCCTCACCAGTATCACTTAATCTTGCCATTAAGAAGGCTACTTTGACCAAACTAATCATTTTTTTTCCTACTGATGCCAAGAGAACACCACTTATCCTGGGATTGATCATAGTGGATGAGGTGGTGTATCACAGCTTATTCACAGCTATAAATCCAGAGCGGTGGGAGAGGACTACAGTGTCTTGTCAGTTGACGCTGCCATGATGGCGCGCAAGGTGCTTCTTCACACTTCGTTTAAAGAATCCCATGTTGTAGGAAGGAGGAAACACATGTGCAGGCAAGGCGTTCCACTTTTTAATAGTTCGACAGAGATAAGAGTTGCCGAACTTTTTAGTACGAGAAAAAATGTCCTCAACAGTAGAATGTTGACATCGCAAGCCTGCACGTGTGGTTCTATGGCGAAACGGAGAGGGTGGGATAAGGGAAAATAGTTCTTCAGAGCACTCACCACGGAGGTTATAGGGTTTTTACACCTGTTTTGATTACATCTGTAGTTGTCGTACTAGCTCCTCTTCTTGCCCATATTTTGAACTTCTCTGCATAGAAACTTGGCCATGTGATTCCTCTTCCAAAGAAACCAAATCTTACTCCTTTCCCTAACTCCTTCGCTTATTTTCGTCCGATATCCATCCTCCATGTTCTCTCCAAGATTCTTGAATACCATGTCCATCAACACCTTACATGCTTTCTCTGTGAATATAACATTATCAGCATGAGTCTGGTTTTCGCAGTGGTCATAGCACAACATCGGCCCTTGTTAAAATTACTGACGATATCCGGCTCAACATTGACAATAATAAAGTAACTCTTCCTGTACTACTAGATTTCACTAGCGCTTTTAATACTATATGTTGATGATTTTTAGATATATAGAGCTACTCCATTTCTTGATATTTCTTTAGCAGTGCATGCTATCACTAATAATCTTTCTGTTATTACTGATTGGTCCCATAGCTTCGGGCATAAAGTCAATGCTGCCAAAGACGAGCAATCATTCAGGTAGCCCACACTTTATTTCTAAACTCAATGATACGGTTCTTCCAAATGTTCAGTTTGAAGGTGATATAATCCCCTTATCTTCTACAGTTTCTAATTTGGGAATTATTATTGATCAATCTCTGTCGTGGGCTCCACTTATCAATAAAGTCAGCCGTAGCTATTTCGCAACGCACTCCGACTACAGCAATTTTATCTGTCGTTGGAAACTAAGATGTTGTTGGCAAGTTCTTCTCCTTCCTTTGCTTGATTAAGGTGATGGCATAAATCTGGACCCTTGCGAAGAATTATTGGATAAGTTGGAAAGACTAAAAAACCTTTGTATTCGCTTCTTCTTTGGACTGCGCAAATACAATTACGTCTCGGAATACCGTGAACGTCAATTGGTTAACGATCAGAGATTGTAGGAAGGTGCACATTCTCAGTTTACTTTACAATGTTTAATTTTATCCATCTGCGCCTTCCCGCCTAAAAAAGACAATTCATCTTCGTGATGTGGATACTCGCTTGCGTTCCTGTGGTACACTTGTGCTCGATATTTCAAGTCAGAAAACAAATTCGTAAGCACAGTTTTTTCTGCAAAGTCCGTTAGTCTTTGGAATGCACTTCCTATAGAGGTAAGATTGGCTCCCTCTATAGATTCGTTCAAACTCCGAAATAAAAAAAAAACTGGTGATTTGTGATCATTTAGGATGTATACCTTAAAATGTATCCCATGTTAGTTTGTTTTTAGTTTCTGTATTTAATGCAAGTATATATTTTTGATTCTTTTCATTTTTATGTATTGTTTTGTTTATTATTCAATTCGTTATACGTATTTGATAACCTAGATGTACGTTACTTAAATAAATTTATAATATTGCTGTAGTAAATTGGTGTAAGTGTGATCTTTCGCCCATGTAAACTATTCTATCAATAATAATAAACTAACAAAATAGCTCTAGTTTGACTGAAAGAGATCTATCTCTTTTAGGGATAAGTACGCCTTTGTAACACAGCCTTTATTTTTATTGTAATTTATTTTGAATGTACCTTACAATAAAGATATTACAACAACAACAACTTCTTCAACAACATTTCTCCAGTTGTTTGTTTGTTGTCATGGACAATGGCGTCACATCAAACGCACTAAATTGGCGGCCATTTAAAATGCCCATGAAGCCTGGCTAATATTAACTTAAAAGAATACTTTAAATTAATGCTGTTGTTGGTGTTAAATATTTTTTACTGTTATATAGCAATAAAAAATAAAATAAACGATTTCTATTTTGTATAGCGATGTAAAGTATTGAATAAAAATATAAAAAATATATATGCGTAATCTCTATCGGAATCTCTTGCATCCAAATAACAGTAGAGCCAGATTGGCTTGATTGTCAAAGTTAGGTCTGTGAATAAGATTCAGTCTCATGTTGATCAAATTATAGTTGATATTACAAAATATAACCCAAAATTTTGACATTGGCATAAAGAACTAGAGTCAGGAGTAACTCTACAAATTGCGGAAGTGGGTTGAGTAGAGCAGTGTTGTAGTACCGCAACACGACAGAAGCCTCGAGCAAGTGCTAGTAATAATAATGAAATAGCATCGCTTATAATTTGTTTAATTGAACGCCGCCCTTCGTCCGCCACAAATGAAGTCACAAAGTAGTAGTTAAACCATTATGAACGCATGTACAACACTATATTTGAAGTCAGAATGTCACAAGTTAATGAGGAAATTATCGGTTCTAGCTCTTGTGATAGGGCTTGTGGTGTTTAAGAAAAAAGTGCAAAGGGTTGTTCAATAAATTCAATCTATATTAAGATAGGGTTGTACACAAGATTCGTCACGCCTGTCTCCGATAGGGGTAAGCAGAGACTGTGGAACGCCACACTCATCAACTTCTTCACGAGTGTTTTTCCGGTTCGGGTTCTTTGGATTTTTGCCCCTTATAAGTACATTAGCTATTTGATCCTTATGTGTACACAAATTGCCCGTACCGATATCTCCACTCACTCTTACTGGATATACTTCTTTCATAACTGTTTTGTGATCCATTCTTTAAACTTATTTGCAATAAATTATGTTCTTTTAATTTAATTGATTTTCATTTTTAGGCAACGTCGGAGTTATACATAAAAAGTATAGGTACTTGAGTTAAAATGTGTATTACCCTAGCATTGATGCGCCTACCTCTCTATAGCCAGGGCGCTTGTGACAGGGTGCATCACGTTCAGGTGAGGTCGGCTTTGACTGTGAAGACGGTAGTAAGCCACTTTCATCCCAATTATCTAAATCTATATTAAACATCATCATCATTATATCAGCTGAAAGACGTCCACTGCTGACCATAGGCCTCCCCTTTAGACTTCCACAGCGATCGGTCTTGTGCTACTTGCATCCAACGGGCACCGGTCATCTTTACAAGATCGTCTGTCCATCGTGTGGGGGGATATAGTAAATATAAAGTTAATAGATTCAGGCGTTATTTTGCGAAAGTCAAATTTACATGCAATTTGATCTAACCTGCTTTGTGTGCTTCCGCCCCCAATTAGTTCATGCGGCCTAGTGCCGGCCGGCACCCACCCACTACTGTTAGTAAGTGCAACATGCCGACGCTGCCATGACTGCTCCGGTATTCTCTGCCTCGGCTGCTGCGGTCGTCCGCTATCTGGAACAGAATCCGCATGCCCCCACCACCACCGTTGCTGCCACGACTGGCCTGGTCGTCGCTGCGACACGTGTTTGGCCTCTCAACGAGGCATCATCAGGCGTTGTAGACGTTAATCGTAAGAATAACATGCTACAAGTGACAAATCCATCGCAGTGCCGTCCCTTACATTGAATTGAGGGTGGGGATGGATGGTGTGAGCGAAAAGATATTTAATAGTGGGGAATGGTTTACGTCAGTCTGTTTGTTCATGAGAGTAATTTTAGATTTTTTATGTTTATAAATTTCTAATTGTTCCCTAATATTTAGTTTTAAACCTTTGTCTATGGTGTGTAAAATTTGATATGTATTAGTGGGGGATAAATTATGTCCTTTGTCTATGAGATGCTCGGTGAAGTGTGACCTTTCTGGGCGATTGTTTTTATACGCCGCCGATACGTGTTCGTGAAATAGTGTTTCAAAACAGTTTGACCGATATAAACGTGTTCACATTCATCGCAGAACAGCTTATAGACGCCGGATTTTTTATCTTTAGTGTTACAAAGTGATTTAAGTGAATTATGGGATTGGAGAGCAACATGTATATTATTTTTTCTAAATATGTGAACTATTTTGCGATGCTACTCGTCTTCGTCTACTCGTAGTATCGTTAACAGACTATTGTACGCGGTTCCATATATTACGACAAATAAATACACTGCGAGTTTATCATACCTGGGAAAAATCACTGACGAAATAGTTAACATATTTAGAAAAAATAATATACATGTTGCTCTCAAATCCCATAATTCAAACCTACCTTCTTCCACGGCTTTTTTATACAGCGTCGGGAGACATACAAGCATACGCTTGCGATACAGGAAGCATTATTTGCTATTGGGCCGTCGCCGGCCCTTAGTCTTTTTTTTATTTTTTTTAAATAATCATAAATAAGAAATAATAATAAATAAAGTTATTATTTTTATTTTTTAATCTACTATCATTTTGGAAATGACTATGGGCAAAGAAGAAATGCCGGCAAAAACTTGCCAGTACAGGTCTATTTTCAAATCGTCAATTAGATAGGTATTACAATAAATGTATGTCAGCATACAGTACAATGATAATGACATCGAGTCGTAAAATTGAAGATTATTAAGATTCCAGGGTTCAATCGAACCATGATTCGAGCCGAGGAAGACCGAGACTAACCTACCATGACCAAATTGGTCGTGTTTTATCAGAAGGTGATGTCAGGAGCCCCAGGAACCGGCGAGCGTGCATGAAAAGAGCTATGAATATCACAGAAGCGAGTGAAATATGTAAGGGCCGCGTCTTATGGCGCTCGGTTCTCTCTGCATACCCCGCAAGGGACTTGGCGTGAAGATATACATAGATATACAATCGGACCGTTCTTAGGTTATGTCCCACGTCTTTCGAAATATAATTTCTTGTACTCACAGGTTCCGTCACGGTGTTTTCCTTTACCGCCGGGGAAGTGATAAAGATAAGATAAAAGGTAAATTAAAAATGTCGTTCAAGTAGCAGCCATAAACAATGGAATGTATTATACAGACAAGTCAAATGTCAAGTACCTACAACTATTACATATTTTTAAATATAGCGCCATCTATCTATTAACATCATGTCAATGTGCAAAGTAGGCAAAAACTAACATTTTATTTGGTTACAAATTGTTAAGACAGACAGTGATGGAAGTGAATTTTGTCCAATGTACATAAATCTGAAAACATGAATTTTGTGGTATATGCCAGGATTGGAACCGGCGACCAGTCGGTCAGTAGGATTATATATCTACTGCGCTATCACTCTTCCCGGCGTTTTACATTATTATATAAAATTGATATTGGACAAGTTACTGAAAATTTTCTTATAGATTTCTTAGTATAAATTTTCTAAGAAGGGAAAATGTCGCCTCATCCGCACGGTGCACGGTTGCTTACGTGTTGCCAGTCGAATAAACAAAACAAACGGAAATGACACGAGTATCCGTATTACGTAACAAGGTTGGCAGTCCCGTAACAGAATGATGGCGGCGCGAGCAATTTTTGTCCAATCTCATGGATTTCCGGGTTTCGACCTGTTTCCTGTTGCTCGGAAACGAGGCGTCAGCGCGATCAGTCGACGCGACATGTGTGTCAACATGTTTACAGGCTTTGCTGGACATTTTGACGAAAAAAAAAACAAGACTAAGATGCATACAAGCGGTTTGCTTGCTAAGTTACTACTTTCTGGAAATATATCTGTCAGGTACCCAATGGATAGGTTTAGCCTGGTATTTGACGAGCTCGGTGGCGAAGTGGTGAAACACGCTGGTACGTTATTTTGACACCAACGCTCGTGGGTTGGATTCCCACACAGGACAAATCTGTTGCATGAACATGTCTGTTTATCATGGTCTAGGTGTTTTTAAGAGAGGTAGGGTGCATGAAAGCAGCCCGTCTGGGGAAGTACCTCCACCTCACAGAAAGCAGCTAAAGAGGGTTGTTGTGTTCCTGCGTGTGACGGTCGGACGTGTGGTGGTGCGGGTCACCAGTAAGTTCCTAAGGAGTAGCTGTGTTAGCAGCAGAGGTGGCATCGCGCGAGTGATACTTAGCATTCATAGGCTACGGTAACCACTTTAGATCAAGTTGGCCGTATGCTTGTATGCCTCCCGACGTTGTTTAAAAAAAAACTATTTGTCACGTTCCCAAAGGAAAGGTTTAGCCTGGTACAGGTAATTGTGAATATTAAAAAACGTAGACTATAAACGCTTGCAATAGAGAGAATCACTCGCACGATGTCACTTCTGCTACTTACACAGCAATCTTTAGGAGTTTACTGGTGACCTTACCCAGACAGGAACTCAACCCGCCAGGGAGTTGTTATTTGGCAACGGTTTTTCTGTGATGTGGAGGTATTTTCGCAGACGGGCTTCGTTGATGCGCCGTACCTCTCTTAAGAACGCCCAGACTGAGGCAACTGTCTGACTTGTCCTGTGTGGGAATCGAACCCACGGGTGTTGGTGTCAAAGTAGCGTTATTAACCACTGCGCAACCGACTTCATCAAAAATGTGACTCAACCATTCTGTTTTTATTAAGCACATTCGTAGCAGAACTGGAGTTAACGTAGTAGCTCTAAGGACTACCAAGCTGAAGTTGCAGCCACATAACTTGAAGATGGCCGTTGGGTCAGAAAGGTTCACGAATGGATTAGTTAAGATCAAGCGTTTATAGGCTACAGTAACCGCCTGCTATAATAAAATATTTTGCATTTGCTTTATTATATATATATATTTATACTACGTCGGGAGGCATACAAGCATACGCCACCTGATATAAAGCGACTACCGTAGTCTATTAACACTTATATCACTCGTGCGATGCCTCCTCTGCTGCTTACACAGCAACTCCTTGGGAGCTTACTGGTGACCTCACTCACACGCAGGACCACAACAACCCTCTAGGGAGTTATTATTTGGCTGCGGTTTTCTGTGAGGGTACTTCCCCAGACGGGCTGCTTTGATGCGCCCTACGTATCTTAAAACATCCAGACTAAGACAAACAGAAATATTCTTGCACACAAATGTTTGCCTTGTGTGGGAATCGAATCCACGAGCATTGGTGTCAAAGTCGCGTCATTCACCCGGCCTCGTCAACTTAGACCCTTCATTCTATATATAACTGTTTACGAAACATCTACTTTCAAATTCATGATGATGGATGCATTATTGTTACTTATGTTACAATATTAAAATGTCATAATAGTCAATTCAGTAATCATCGAGCTGGCGGTAACGTTACAGCAATTACGTGTACCAAACGAGAGGCTCGGTGCTGCGCTAATAGCGGCATTAGGAGCGGCCTTGCCCGTCTACCGCAAATCACGAAAAAAGTGTAAAACACCGTCAAATTGTACTCACGTGTAATAAAATTATACTGTGTGTTAGTATGCACACAATTAATTATATTATAATTAATTATTTAACTCATATTTTACCAAAAATAAATCTTAATCATCGCTCAAGTAAAGTTATCTTTATGCTTCTCGATGTACTAATTAATACACGCGAACATAAACTTTTTAGTAACAAATTGGTCAGAAATGATCGACGAAGAGAAGATTGGTTCTCTAATTTCACCTGCCAAAATTAAGGGCCTAAAAATTTCGCGTGTCATTCTAATCAAATACGCAGGTTAAGCAACGTCGACCACAGTCTGTCTATGGATGGGTTGATCTATCTCGAGTTTCTCCGTGCTTTGGAGGGCACGCGCAGTTGTCGTCGGTCCCGGCTGTTGTCGATAGTTGACAGTCGTTAAGCTAAGTCAGTGGCTCTCGGGCGGCTTGAAAACACTGGCCTCCGCCAATCCGCGTTTGAGCAGCGTGGTGGAGAATGCTCTATTGAATCGGTTGAAGGGAGACCCGTATCCGTGCAGTGGGATGAGTAAGGGTTGATGTGGTAGACGTGATTATACAGCTGCATGACGCTCACGTCCACTTTAAGTAACACTCGCGCGATGCCTCCTCTGCTGCTTACACAGCAACTCCTTGGGAGCTTACTGGTGACCTCACTCACACTCAGGAACACAACAACCCTCTAGGGAGTTGTTATTTGGCTGCGGTTTTCTGTGAGGTGGAGGTACTTCCCCAGACGGGCTACTTTGATGCGCCCTACCTCTCTTAAAAAAGCGATTCTATTTACATGAGCATTATTGCATTGAATTGTTTAATAAAGATCGTTTGGCCGCCTCGATCATCAGATTTAACCGCAGTGGTTTTATTGTGGGCTGCTAACAGGCTATATGGTGACGTTCCATAAACAAGTGAAGAGTTAGTGAAAGGACAGTCGAAACTGGAAATGAATTCATAGAAGATGTAATCGGATATGTAACCTAATGAGTTTAAATTTTTTTTACACAAGTGTGACACCCTTGGTGTTGCAAATGACCACTGCCTACTGTAACTGCTTACCATCAGGCAGGTCGTACGCTTGTTTGATACCTTAGTGGTATCGTTGTACGCAGCATTTTCTAATAAGAGCAGCAGCATGTATTTGCTATATACCCAGAGCATTGAATTGGCTATTTCATGAAATGACCGGACGATCATTCAGTATGGAGAATATTTATTGACTTTGCTAACAATAGGTTGGTTAGGTCTGTCTGGTCTGTTATGTCTACACCAACGTTCAACTTGATAAAAAGATAAAAATAAATTTAGTTAATAGATTCAGGTGTTATTTTGCGAAAGTATTTGACTTTAATACCTAGGCCGTATGAACTAATTGGTGGCGGAAGCACACAAAGTAGATCAAATTGCATGTAAAGATAAATTTATTTGCTATTAGGTCCTCACGGGCACTTAGCCACGTATTATATTCTTTGAATTAGTTCATATTGTATCCTGTTAAATTTTCATAGCTTTAGTCTCCCTTTTTATAGCTTTAATATACCCCGGCATTAACGTCTACAACGCCTGATGATGCCTCGTGGAGAGGCGAAACACGTGTCGCAGCGACGACCAGGCCAGTCGTGGCAGCGACGGTGGTGGTGGGGGCATGCGGATTCTGTTCCAGATGGCGGACGACCGCAGCAGCCGAGGCAGAGACTACCGGAGCAGCCATGGCAGCGTCGGCATGTTGCATATACTAGTAGTGGGTGGGTGCCGGCCGGCGCTAGGCCGCATGAACTAATTGGTGGCGGAAGCACACAAAGCAGGTTAGATCAAATTGCATGTAAATTTGACTTTCGCAAAATAACGCCTGAATCTATTAACTATTTTTTTGTGAATTTGGCGAATTTTTTTTTTTCATTGAGTGGCGCTAGTGCGTAGGTAATCAATTCACTATTACCGGTCGGGGAGCAAAGTAGAACACACTTTTGTTGGTTAGTTCATAGATAAACACCACGGCACTTATAGCCCTATTGGTTAAAACTTGTTCAGTAGGCTCGAATCGGTAAGATATTTAGGCGCGAAAACACAACGTTTTGTGAGAGCGAAGTGCCTTCATGAGATGTGGTTCAACCTTTTATGGCAATTATTTTAAGGCAAATAGAATATCTTTCATTTGCTAAAACATACAATAGTTTACAAAGATGTGTAACAAATAGGTTTCTTTTATACATGTGGGCCGTATGCGTGTATCACTTCCAACGTAGAAGCCATAAACGCGTACGGCCCACCTGATGTAAAGCGGGTACCGTAGCCTATTAACGCTTGCGATATATTAAGTATTGCTCGCGCGATGCCTCCTCTGCTGCTTACACAGCAACTCCTTGGGAGCTTACTGGTAAGTAGGTAAGTACAGTATGTTCATATTCTAAGGAATATGCAAATATTTAAACACAAGAGAACAGAATCATGTCAGAAGGATGATACACAATGTCAAATTATTTGATTTTTAAATTCGCCGCATATTTATTAACATATATATTTTTTACGGTTGTTATTTAGCTGCGGTTTTCTATGCGGCGGAGGTACTTCCCACAGACGGCCTGTTTTGATGCTAACCTACCTACCCTACCACTCTTAAAACATCCAGACCAAGAAAAACAGACATGTTCATGTACACAAATGTTTGCCTTGTGTGGGAATCGAACCCACGAGCGTTGGTGTCAAAGTCGCGTCATTCACGACTTAGCCACCGAGCTCGTCGTTTTTTGCAGTCTATATAATTAGTTGATTTGATTATTTATTTATATTAAGAAGTATTACATTACATATTACATCAAGATTTCCAGAATATGCGCATACAGGAAGTATCGCTCGCACTTTGCCATCCCTGCTGTATTAACATACAGTAACTTCTTAGGAAATTAATGGCAACTCGTTCAGTCGAATACAACAACCTCTCAGGGAGTTATTTCTTTGGACCTCCACTGAAAAGGCAATGGTCGCGTGCTGTATGGTTCCAGATATATTTTCTTCCGAGAACTCTTAAGATATGAAACAAACCCTGAGGTTTTCTCTACGGACTACAATTCTCTCGACTCTCTCGGCTGCTGTGATCGTCCCTGCGATTGCCCGCCATTTGGAACATCCTCGGGTGCTGTATAGTAAGCATAAGCCATAACATCGAGCACTGTGGGCTCATGGGTTCGATTCCCACACATGACAAATATTTGTGTGCATGAGCATGTCTGTTTGTCTTGATCTAGGTATATTTTGAAACGGGTGGGGTGCATGAAAACAGCTCGTCTGGGTAAGTACTTCCACCTCACAGAAAACCACATCCAGATAAAAACTCCTTGGAGGGTTGTTGTGTTCCTGTGAGTGAATGAGGTTGCCAGGTGGTTAAACGGTCGCCAAAGCATGAGTGACACCCCTGATGTTGCAAATGTCCATAAGCTACGGTGACTGTTTACCATCAGGCAAGACGTATGCTTGTTTGTCACCTT
This sequence comes from Pyralis farinalis, assembly GCA_947507595.1. NCBI lineage: Eukaryota > Metazoa > Arthropoda > Insecta > Lepidoptera > Pyralidae > Pyralis > Pyralis farinalis. The sequence goes on along the minus strand of OX382273.1, from coordinate 32,733,326 downwards.
AGTGGTATAAAAAAGTAAGTCTTTAGGGAGATGCTGTGTTAGCAGCAGGGGTGGTATAGCGCAAGTGATACGTGATCTATTGCAATCATTCATAGGCTACAGTAACCGCTTTCCATCAGTTAGGCCGTATGCCTCCCGACGTTGTATAAAAAAATATGAAATATCAGTATTAATGTTTTCGCCTTCACTCTGTACTAACGAACAAACAAATAAAGCTAGTAGGCAAAACTAGTTTCAAGTAATGCCCATTACTCGCACCAATCGTGATATAGCATTAATGTGATTATGTGAAGGTCATTGACATCATCGTAGTTTTGTAACTGATTGGTGCGAGTGAGGTTTGCGGTCTGAAAATTATGGTTTTGAGGGAATAATTGACGAGTGAAGGCTTTGCATGCACACATTTAAATAATCTCATAATTGGCAGAGCTGCGATAGCCAGCGGAGCCACATTACCCTCAAAATTGCCGTTTGGGGTAGACTGATGTCATCCAGCTAGCGTTTAGACGGTAATAGTGAGAAACTCCAAAATCGACACACTAATAGCTAACATATTGTAGTTTTGTATCCTTTAATTTGAAATTTAAATGTTCGTTGGTGAGGAAGAACGGACCAAAATCGTTCCAATTAGAAAAAAAAACATATGGGAAACGTATGGCCGGCCACTCTGCAGTGCAGAGTCTGCACTGCACTCCCATCAACAGAAAAAGTAACAGCACTCGTCGCTAGATGTCGTACAGGGTTCCATATATTTTTAAAAAATTAAAAATAACATATTTTTTAAATTTAAAAAATATCAGCTCTGCCTACACAGCTTGCTGTTATTTACTAGTAATAAAGTGAGTACGGAGCATCAAAGTCGCCTTCTGGAGAAGTAGCTCCACCTCACAGAAAACCATATCCGATTAACAACTCCCTAGAGGGTTGTTGTGTTCCTGCGTGTGAGTGAGGTCACCAGTAAGCTGCTAAGGAATTGCTGTAGGTATTAGCGGCAGAGGTGGCATCGCGCGAGTGATACTTAATGTATTACAAGCGTTTATATTTTACAGTAACCGCTTTACGTCAGGTGGATCGTATGCTTGTATGTGTCCCGAAGTAGTATAAAAAAGAATCTCCGAAAAGTCAGTATTCCTCACTTACTTTGATACACATGTCTTTATAGTTAGTGGATTCACTTGACTGGTATTGTAGCTATTTATTCTAACGACAAACATCTATAGCGCCTAAGGATGCCCCGTGGAGAGGCGAAACACGTGTCGCAGGACAACTAGGGCAGTCGTGGCAGCAACGGTGGCGGAGCACGACGTTTCTTTCTTCTCCCGACGTTGTATGTAAAAAAAATATGCAATACAAGTGAAATCTTCAAAAATGTGAACTTAATAATCACGACAATAATCTGCATTCGTTTCCGGCATACTTGAAAAATGTTTTTATAAAAATTATGTAAACAATACACGTGTACAATACACCACGGTTGTTGTGACGCCTTATCCCAAGCTTCGTAATACGCAGGCGCGCATACACACCATAACTAACACACATACAACGCTCGGACCCTGTAATAAACACTGTAACCTTCTATCTCATTCTCTCGCACGTTAAATCCAATAGATTTAAGTGGTTGTCTCTTTTTTGAGTTTCAAATCACAACGATGCTAAAGAAGGCTAGTTTATCCACTAGACTAGACTATCACTACTCAATGTATACCTACACATAATCTACTATGACATCTCTGCACAGTTTGTCCGTCTCGTTGTATACTCCCTTCAAAGCCTTACACTCGAACAATTTCACCCCCCGAAATCGACCTCAAACGCCGCTCGCAAGTTTTTCAATCCATCCGCAACTTTGCAGCGAGATTGAAACAATAACAGGGGTTGAAAAGTGAAATCCCCGGAGACACCCCCAGGAACTCCCGCCGACTTACTGCGTTATTGATTCGATTTGGCGAACTCTCGCCGTATATTGAAGGCGAATTGATGGTTATTTTGTTTATCAATTTGTGTAACATTACGTTGTTTCGAGTTTTTAACCGACCGCTGATAAAGAGAGTTCTGATTTGTGTCGTGCGATTATTTGAATGTATGTTCAGCGATGAAATACCATGACCAAATTGGTCGTGTTTTATCAGAAGGTGATGTCAGGAGCCCCAGGAACCGGCGAGCGTACGTGAATAGAACTACGAATGTCACAGAAGCGAGTGAAGTATGTAAGGACCGCGTCTTATGGCGCTCGGTTCTCTCTGCCTACCCCGCAAGGGACTTGGCGTGAAGATATACATACATACATGTTTAGCGATATTTCGGGGACTTATTAACCGGTTGATTGAATTTGCTTAACACAATAATTTTAAACCGTTCTATGACGGTAATAAATGTTGTTTCATATACATATGATCAAGAATCTTTCTATTTATATCTTCACGCCACGTCCCTTGTAGGTAGGCAGAAGGTACACAGCTCACTCTCTTCTTCAACATTCATTGCTCTTTTTATACATCAATTGACGAGCTCGGTGTCGCAGTGGTGTAACGCGCTGTTACGCTACTTTGACACCAACGCTCGTGAGTTCGATTCCCACACGATACAAACATTTATGTGCATGAACATGTCTGTTTGTCTTGGTCTGGGTATTTTCTATGTATAATAAGTATGTATTTAAAAAAAAAATATTCAGTTGTCTAGTACTCATAACACAAGCTTCGCTTACCTTGGGGCTAGATGGCGCTGTATAATTTGTCAGACAATAAAAAAAAAAAAATATTAGATTTTTTAAATTATCTTCTTTACATTTGATACATAGTAAATCCTATACAAACTTAGACATTAAGGGTTTAAACATTTCTTGGTACTGGCTTTTCCTTCTGAGTTTGCTCGTGTAGAGAAGTAGATACAGTTGAGGCGACAACATAAATATTGATCTTATTTTTTGGAAAAATAAATATTTTATCTGTATTTATTCAACGAAATAAATAGTCATAGGGCCCACCTAATGTATATCGGTACAAGCCTATAAACGCTTGCAATAGATTATGTATCGCTAGCACGATATCTAAGGTGTGTTCTTTCGATACACAATCGAAAGAACACACAAAAGGAGACGAAGTCTGTGATACTTAATATATTGCAAGCATTCATAGGCAACGGTAAGTGCTTTACATCAGGTGGGCCGTGTGTTTTTATGCTTTCCGACGTTGTATATAAAAAAGTCTCTCCTTAAACAATGTCAGTCTGTCCGCATCAAATGACTCTACCTTTTAACATATTGTATGTATATATATCTTCACGCCAGGTCCCTTGCGGGGTAGGCAGAGAGAACCGAGCGCCATAAGATACGGTTTTTACACACTTCACTCGCTTCTCTAATATTCATAGCTCTTTTCATGCACGCTGGCCGGTTCCCGGAGCTCCTGACATCACCTGCTTATAAAACACGTCTAATTTAGTCAATATTTAGGGTTCCGTACCTCAAAAGGCAAAACGGAACCCTTATAGGATCACTTTGTTGTTCGTCTGTCTGTCGAGACCTTTTTCTCAGGGATGGGTGGAGCTATCAAGCTGAAATTACTATCAAATACTCAGGTCTGCAATCCCTTCTAGCAGTGAAAAAAATCAAAATTTTACATCAACGCAATCAAAAGATACGGCTGTTTATGCCTCCTTTATGCACATATTTCGATACTCACAAGGGAATCAAAGCCTACAGGGTACTTCCCGTTCACCTCGAATCATAAAATTTGGATACACGGATGGTCATGTAGTACAAGTTAAGGAAAAAATCCGAAAACTGTAAATTTGTAGTTACATCACAAAAAAGTCATTATTTGAATGGTAATTTGGTTTATAAACCTATTTCATTATTATATTGTTGTTGATTTATAGAGTGTGCTCATAGAGTAAAAGAATTTCGATACTTATAGGTTTCTTAAAAAAATAACTTCTTATTGAAGTCCCCCAGACATACTCCAAATGAATAAAAGAAAATTTTAATTTGCAGTAATCGGTAATAGCACTAATAGCCAGAGATGGGATGGGTGGGCGCCACCAGTCGCCGCCCTCTCCATCTCAACGACGTGATGACGGCTGTGGGAAAGCATCAGTGTAGTGGCAAAGCTCTTTTTGTTCTACAAACTATTTCGTTATCCCGATTTGACAGGACGCCTCGCTTGTCACTGCTAAGTACTTCAAACCATCCGATATGATCTTTTGATAAATTCCTATTATTTTAAACGAGAAATTCGTATATATGTATACCATAGTTTCACGTCAAATCCCATATGGGGAGGCAGAGAGAACCGAGCGCTACATGGCTCGACCCTTATACACGCCACCCGCTTCTTTAACATTCATAACTCTTCTCATGCACGCTCGCCGGTTTCTAAGCTCCTGTCCTCCTCACCTTTTGATAAAACAGGATCAATTTGGTCTTGGCCTTCCTCGGCTCTTACTTCCTTGTACTTGCGTTGTATATCTGTTTCGTTATTTTCTTCCTGCATTCTTTCTACGTGTCCGAACCAACGGAGAATGCCTCTTCTTATTTTAATACCTACGCTCTTTTTCAGACCAACTCTGTTTCTAACATCTTCTACTGCTATACTGCTGAGACAGTTGTTATTCATATGTTTATATTGTATATATGTAAATATATTTTGTGTATCTTGAAAATGGCTACAATGATTTGAATCAAATTTTGTGTAGGTAAGGTGGTGTTTTTTCTCAAGTTCATCTAAACAAGTGTCATTTCTAAAAAAAAATTAAAAAAAATTTTCATAAAAATAAAAAAAATTGTCAAGCGAAGTTCAGGCGCTCAGGTTCTGGGTTTATTTAGCAAAGATATCTTAAAAATTGCTCAGTAATTTTCAAATAAATAGGTAAAGACAACTGACAACCAATTTTGTTTCCTATTTATCATACAATTTTTTTGTTTAGTAGAAATGAAGGGTTTTAGTTTTAGTGTGATATCTCGTAACATTTCACATAAGTTATTCCCCTAGCAATCGACAACTCGCCTTTAAAGAAGTTTTCACTCTTGGTCTCCCAAAAGTCGTTTCGCGTTTTGTAATTTTCACTTTAATTAATTTCGATAATTGATTCATGTTAACATGTCTATCGTATTATGCGCATTATAATTCATGACGTTCCTGCAACTGCATACAATGAACATATTCACATTTAATTGCATACGGTTGTAATAATCCTTTCAATATTGTGTGTAGTTGATCGGAAGTAACAAATACGCATTTATCTGGTTATGCATCAGAAAATGACCACTATAATATTATTGTGTGCTGCTATTGCGTCGGTATCGAAATGTACGGTCGTGGCTGATTACGACTGACACACAGGTTATTACAATGGCACGCTTACAATAGTTTAAATTTTAATAATGTATTAGTGCAGTCTTAGCCCAGTGGATAAAGAATATATTGATCATTTAGTCACCCGGTTCAAATTCTGGGTGTACCACTTATTTCGGTTTTTCTGATTTATGTACATGTTTGTAATTAACATTTGCTTGGCGGAACATTTCCAAGAAATTATAGGTACATATATTAAAAAGACGTGTAATCTAACCTAAGAGAAGGTCTTCTCGTCACAGACGTAGGTATAATATATCGTAAGATATAATGCTGTCTTACTCTAGATGTAGGGAACACTAGATGGATGGCGGGCAATCGCGAGGACGACCGCAGCAGCCGAGGAAGAGACTACCGGAGTAGCTATGGCAGCGAGTGCATGTTGCATCTACTAACGGTACTGGGGGGGCTAGTTCGTATGAGTATTGGTAACGGAAACACAGCAGAAACAAAGCAGGTTAAATCAAATTGCGTATTAATTGACGTTTATGACATGCGATTCCTAGAGCACAGTCAGAAAATTTACTGATTTCTACTTACCAGAAACCTTTTACCTTGGAGTAGGCAGGTAGAACCGCCACAAGACTCGCTTAGCACGCTTCCTCCACACATAACTCGTTTCATTCACGCTCGCCTGTTTCTAGGGCTTCCGACATCACCTTCTGATAAAAATTGACGAATTGTTATTTGGCTGCGGTTTTCTGTGAGGTAGATAAAACATCTCACTTTGCCCTTTCCACTTTCGCATTGTACATCTGTTTCGTCATTCTTTCGTCATGAATTATTATTTACACACTAAAACCAACTGAGCATGCGTTTTCTAATCTTAATACCGTTCAATTAGACAAATGTATTAATTAAAAATATCTATTTAATCCACATAGTTCGTGTTTAGACTTTCAATATTAGTAAAAAGCATTATAGTTTTATATTTCACATTTCATGTTACAAACAAGGAATTTTAGATGCATAAATGAATAACGAATAACCTATAACTGAGCAGTGGTACGATTACAATAGATTAGGCTGCTTTTTCGACCGGCGATACGCTTAAACAGCCACTAACTGGCTTACATCGGATAGATCGCGTGCCGAACGTAGCGCCAGTGTGTCAGGTGATGTGGTACGGTGTAGGAACTACGTACATGTCATTAATCACACTTCTTTTTTTATGTGTAAATGCGATTTTTATTGTCCGAGGTGAGTCGTGAATCCATTTGTGTTAATGAGTGCCGCAAGGTGGCCTTTCCGATTAGTTCGATGTAATTTCATAATAAACTTGGTAATCTGGTCCCCTTCAGTTTTGGCAATGTTCTCTTCGCTCCCCTCGTTTTGTTTTAGGATGAGAAGTGTGTGTGAAACGAACAGTTGTTCAATGGAATGCATTTGAGTTTATCCTTGGATTTGGATTAGTTGATGTTTTTCTGAACTTTGGTTTAATTGAATTATTGCATCGTATTTGGATCAAAGATCGTGTAGATACATGTTAATATAATCTTCTATCTATTCATAACTTCACGCCACGTAGGCTGATAGAACCGAGCGCCACATGGCTAGGTACTTACACACCTCACTCGCTTCTTTAATATTCATAAGCTTTTCTCATTATCAACTAGTCGCAGATTAAAAAAGAAAAATACTTAGAGTAACATAAGAGAATTGAATAAGTTACAATACGATTATATATAAAAAAATAAAGACGTGACAAAATGCCCGCGAGGGCCAAATTGCAAATAAATATTTTTATCTTTTATCATGCACGCTCGCCGGTTTCTAGGGTTCTTAACATCACCTTCTGATAAAACGCTATCAATTTACTTACGGTAGGTAAGTCTTGGCCTTCCTCGGCTTCTACTTTCGGGTTGTATATCTGTTCCGTGATTCTTTTTTCTAACATTTTTATCCAAACCAACGGACCATGCCTCTTCTAATTTTTACACTGATACTCTCTCTCTCTCTCTAATACAAGATGAAAGAATGACAAAACAGATATACAATGCGAAACTGGAAGGATGTAGGAGCCGAGGAAGACCAAAACTAACCTTCCATGACCAAATTGGTCGTGTTTTATCAGAAGGTGATGTCAGGAACCTTAGGAACCGGCGAGCGTGCATAAAAAGAGCTATGAATGTGAAAGAAGCGAGTGAAGTGTGTAAGGACCGCGTCTTATGGCGCTCGGTTCTCTCTGCCTACCCCACAAGGGACCTGGGGTGAAGAGTCCTTACATGCTTCTTTTACATGCATCTTTTCGTGCATGTTAGCCGGGCATCTGCGGGATCTCTTTCAGTCAATCAAGAATATCCGACACCAAATGTAATCCAATTTAAATTGTTTGTGTTGTTTGATCTTACATATGTGTTTCAGAATTCTCTAAGAAGATATGTCGAAAATATTATACAAATGTTTGTTAATGCATAATATGGATATATTAATAATACTAGTCTTTCTAATTGTTTATTATTATTCTGTTTAGTCAGTTATAAATATGACACGTAGAGAAATGAGAAGGATTTTGGATTATGTTTAGAATGTTATTAATTGCTTTCTTACTTCCTTGTACATCGGCGTCGCTTGCTATCGACACGGAATACATCCTCACCACCACAATAATCGCATACTATGTCGTTCTAGACATATCGAGAACCGTTATGGTGCAAAACGATCTGCTTGTCGGGGTTTTCCAGCGTGGGATTCGTCAAAAAGTACGTGTGAGATTATTACAGGGTTGACTACGCATGCGTGATACCGCTGGCAGCAATAATTGCCTGATACTGATTTTGGAGGAAAAACCAGATCTTTCTTGGGTGAGGTCACCCGTCTTTGGAACTATAAATTCTTGGACGTGTTTCCTCACGATGTTTTTCCCTCACCGCCAAGCAAGTGACAAATATGTACATAAATCCGAAAATACGAATTTATTGGTACATGCCCCTGCTAGGATTAGAACCGGGAACTAGTTGATAAATTAGATCGTTTCCTTATCCTCTGGGCTCTCTGGTATAAAAAAGTTCATTATTATGGTATAGACAAAAGAAAAAAGTATATTCTCGTAAGTAATGTGATGCAGCAAAGTGACTATATTCAGCTGTGACGTACAGACAGTCAAGTAGCTTGTAATGTCTATCATCATTGGTTTGAATGTAATCGTAGTGCTTCACACGAGTCTCGCATTCTTGGAGATGAAATCTCATCTATACCAGACAGGTATCTGGTACAAGTATAAATAAATTTAAGGTTCCGGTATAATGTGGGTCCGTCGTTGAAGTATGTGTTAAAATTAGCAATTTCGTACAACAATATTGTGCCACAAATGGTAAAGGTCAATATGATAGGCGTCCATGTTTGCGGTCCTTGGGGTAGAGACGCGGACTTGACTGGCTCAAGAAACTCATTAAGCGGCTTCGGAAAGCATTTTTATTTAATAACAACAGCCCTTCGGGGAGCTATTATTGGCTGCGGTTTTCTATGAAGTGGATAGGTATAGTAAGAGTATATTATTATGTATACAGTATTTACTGATTTAACTTGTGAATACATATTTAATTTTAAACTTTCATGGTTGTTTATATCTCTATAGTAGGTACGGGACTTATCGCTATTTGTTTTTGTATTTTCCCGATATTTCAGCGATATTGCAGTCATCCGTGACCGGGATATCGGGAAAATAAAATAAAAAATTGTGAATAAATATATTCTTACCATAGTTCTTAAGTTAAAGTAAATACCATACAATGCTTACCATAGGCTTCACTTGATAAATACATTGCATCCAAAACAAGTACAAGATCCTAATTAAGTAAATTTTAGTTATATTTACAATTTAGTTAGAGGATTTAGTACTTTATAGAAAACGTTCAAAAAATATATAGTAAACACATACTATCTATATAACTTCACGCGAAATCCCTTACGAGGTAATATGACAGATAAGTCATTAAAAAACCTCAAGAGATGGCTAGTCAAGTGAAGCTCAACCGAGCGCCATGACTCAGTCCTTACACACCTCACTCGCTTCTTTAACATTCCCTCCTCCTCTATAAAACACGATCATTTTCATGGTAGGTAGTCTAGTCTAGTATTGGCCTTCCTCGGCTCCTACATCCTTCTACTTTCTGTACATCTGTTTCGTTCGTCTTTTCACGTGTCAGAACCAACAGAACTTACCCTCTTCTCATTTTAACACCAGTACTCTCTTTCAGGCCGACTATGATTCTAACATCCTCGTAGGAAACCCCATTTTTTTAAGAAATAAAAAAGTCTATTTTTCTACTGTATAACTTATATAGTTCCCACATAAATATTTTCAATAAACTCTTAACCCTAATTTGTCGTCAATATCAAAATGTCCAATTTGGTCCCATCTCCCGTCACTTGTCAAATACATGTTAGTTGGAGCGATCCAAATAAATGCATTAACAGTATTTCAACTATAACTCAGTGTCAATGCAGTTGGCAAATATGTATACCATCTCAAATGCCGGCAATTTACTATCCCCTTAACTTTTGCTGGAACGTTCTTAGCTCTTAGGTTGCGCCATTCGAAAGTGGAGTTTGTTTTGTATACGAAGATGTTAGAGAATTATTCCCGTGTGAACGAAGAAAGAGTATTTTGAAGTAAAACTTGACTTGGGGAGTAAGCTGGTAAATGAGTGACGAGAGCGTTACGAAAAGTGTGATCGGGCGAGACGAACGGAAGTTGAGAGGGAGATATAAGTTAGTGAAAATAGAAAGAGAGAGAGCAATACGTTTCATATATTACTGTAGGGGCAAGAGAGAGAGAGGCGCGAGCACACATTTTCTTTCTCTCATAGCGAGTTAAGTTTCGTATATCTAAGACACAGTGCAGGCCTATTGTCTGTATCACACTATGGAGCTAAAGAAGTTTTGCTTTAGTCGTGTGGTCTAAAGCACACTCGTTTTTTTTATACAACGTTAGCAGGCCACAAGCGTACCACCCACCTTGTATAAAGTGATTACCGTAGCTAATGAGCGATTGCAGGTCTACCACTACTGCTGTCAATAAAGCGATTCCGTAGGAGTTTACAGCAGCCGTATTCACATCGCCTCGAAACCCTATATTTGAATAGGAATTGACAGGTTTTCACTCAGAAGGTAGCTATGGAATCTAAGTAAAAATTTTTAGAATACGAAACGTAATGGGGCTTTCCGATGCAACGTGTGTACATCCCCCTGGTAACCTCATTCACTCATAGGAACACGACAACCCTTTAGGGATTTCGTGTCGTGATTTGGCTGTAGTTTTCTGTGAAGTAGTACATCTCCATTTAGCGGTGGTTACATCTCCAGTAGGACTGTTTTGATGCGCCTTACCTCTCTTAAAAACACCCAGACTAAAACAAATGTTTACCTATTGTTGAAATGGAATCCACGAGCCTTAGATTTAAAGTCAACAAAGAGTGTTTATCGAAGCGGCGTTACTGCTAGGTAGGTATATTGTGGCGAGAGTGACTGTGCACGGTGGGCGCCATGCTGGCGCTGCCGGGATGATGCTGGCGACCGTGGTAATGGGCGCGGATTACACTAGATTACGTGATTAAAATGTTTCACGTGTTTCGTAGATGATTTTGTTTACATTTTGACAGACACCTAACTACGACGCAGTCGAAGATTGTAGATTTGGTTTTTTATATATTAAAGGCGCCACTCCGTTGCTACGCTACGTTGACTCTTTGTATGGAAATATACATATATGACACGCTACGTAGGAATACGTGATTAGGAATATGACCTACATGCCGTAGCCGTTTTTTTTTAAATATCCACAGCAGCGCCAGATTGGTTGATCTTGGTGGTGGATTGTAGAACTAACAACATTGTGTTTAGTTTAGCGACAAAATTCAAATTCAATTAAAACTAATTAATATATTCTGTAGTGCACATTATATAAAAAAAGTATTTATTGTCAAATACTGTGTACAAAGGTAAGCTTATCTCTTCCAACCAACCCTTATGAATGTGGAAACAAATTATACAAGAGCTATAACAAATACATGTGCCAACTAGCAAAATAAAACAGATACCCACAGTTAAAAAAAATACATACATACAATATATAACCATATACGTATAAATATATACATATTATATTTCGTTAGACGATATGTCGTATTGACGAAATTGTAGTTGATGGTAAAAGATATACGCAATACATTGGAATTTGATTATTATTACATATAAAAGTTCCAGACTAACCTGATTGGTGAGATGACGCCTCGGACAAGCGTTTATTTTCGCAGTTCCATATTACTTTATTTCGAATTGAATTTCTTGTACCAATAAAAAGTTCGATGGTTTCGTTAGCCTAGTAGAATACGCAGGTTAAGCAACTCTACCGTAGCGTGCTTATGGATGGCTCTATCTATCTCGAGCTTCTCCGTACTTGGAGGGCACGTTGATCTGTCGATCCCGCATGTTTTCGATAGATGACAGTCCTTGAGATTAGTCAGCCTTCGAGCGGCTTGGAAATACTAGCCACCGACAATCCACAGTTGAACAGCTTGACGGAGTATGCTCTAAACAACTTTGAATTAAAAGGAGACTAGGATCCCTGCAAAGGGAGAAGTAAAGGTTGGTATAGTAGATGATAAAAAATAACCAGTTGTCATAGCCTATGGATTGCAACGCTAGGGGCATACCAACCCAGTAAAAACTTTTCTGCACGCCTTTTTGAAGAACCTCATATAACTCTTTTTTTCAACTCTTTAATTTTTTTGAATTTGGAACTCCTTTTTGATTGAATTCCCGATTTCCTGCCGTTGTACATATTTTTTCGTGTTTATTATCAAGTTACAATATGGAATGGGATGTTAAAGAAATTAGAATTGCAGTGATTGTCTTGCACAAAGTGGGTATGCCGTCGGTCATATTCAAGACACTTCAAAAGCTTGCATCAGCCGTATATTCGTTCGTTCGTATGTTGCTCGATACCAACGTTCCGGACTTTCTCAGAGCTGAAGACTGGCCCTCGTCTAGCCTAGATCTGAACCCTTTAGACTACAAATTATGGTCAGTTAGGGTCGACACGCCGACATTGTGTCTCTTTATAAATCTCTGGAGCAAGCAGTGGCTAAATATCCCTTGGAAACAGTGCGTAAATCCATTGATTCGTGGCCAGACAGATAAAAGGCCTGTATCAAAAGGTAGCCCTTTCGAATAGACTTTTTTATATTTTTTGCTGAGACTATAAATATATACATATAAGTTTTATTAAGATTACATTATTTCATAAATAAATAAATGCATATTCATTTGTAACAGAACTTATGGCCGGACTATGTATTTATTGAACACTTCATATTTAAGTATTTTTGTAAAATGTTGCAACAGGTATAAATGTTCTTTTTTCTTGCGTTATTCTATTTCCTAACTCCGCTCCCTAAGCCTCAGGATTTGGTGAAGATTTTGGCTGATTTTTACATGGAGCGACTGCCGCCAGACCCCCACAGCCTAATGGAAGAACCAGACCTTTTCTTCAATTAGGTCACACGTATTTCGAAATATAATTTCTTGGACGTGCGGGTTTCCTCATGATGTTGCCTTCACCGCCGAGCAAGTGATAATTACAAATACGTACATAAATCTGAAAACAAGTAATTTGTGGTACATGCTAGGATTCTACGAGGACTAGTTGGTCAGTAGGCCGGTGTTGTATCCACTGGGCTATCATTCTCTTACAGTGAGGTAACTTAATTATTTTTATATTTATTTATTTCTTTTGAACCAATTATTTAGATACTCTAATATCGAAATTCATTAACTATGCTATATAAAAAGCGAAATTATTTGTAATATATTTTATTTCATTGTAGGATAATGGTTGGTGAATAATACTTTTAATACAACATCGAGAGGCATACAAGCACATGGCCCCGCTGATGTTGTGTTCCTGCGTGTACCTAAGTGAGGTCACCAGTAAACTCCTAAGGAGTTACTGTTTTAGCAGCAGAGGTGGAAATCGAGCGAATGATACTTAACGTGTTGCAAGTGCTCATTGGCTACGTTTACCACATAACATTAGGTGGCCCCTACGTTTGTAGGGCTTATAAAAAATAATCCTAATTTATACTCAAAGTACTTCAAATTAGTGAAATGAGTGTTTCGACACATATACTAAACGTAATTTATTTGAAATTATCAAAGTGTAGTCTCCGCTTGAAACGACTTTCAGACATTGCACGAATTATTTTTTATGCACACTGATCCAAAAAATATTCTCACCAATCCACGTCAAGATATCAAATGGCGGCCGTTTAATATGAACGTGAACAACTTTTCAATTAACTGCAAAGATCGGCGCCCGCCTGCCCTAAGACGTCCTCTCTTCAATCACACCGACGCGTGTGTCGTCCAAATTCCTCCGACTAAAATGGTAAATTTAATTGGTGTTGACAACGCGTCAATGTCTTATCGATTTGCTAAACTTTTAATTAACGTTCAAAATTGACACGACACAAATGAGAATTTTTAGTTATTAGCGTGTTAACATAAATATCAAGATTAAAAAAGAAACGGAAATATACTGCTCACGTCAGTAACTCATCCCACCATGCTCATACTATTGCTGAGATCTTGAATTAAAGAAAATTTTGATGCGTAGGTACTGGAAAAGTTACTCCACTGAAGATTGGTTGAGCCAGATTTAGAACCAAACTCACGTAGTAAAAATATATAAAAACATATTGATGGTTGAGTAATCAATAAAAAAAATGTAATGAAGTATCTAACTATCTTCAACCAGGGGTCGACAGAAATAACCGAGCGCCACAAGACGCAGTTCTTATACACCTCACTTCTTTGAGATTCATAGGTCTTTTCATGTACACTCGCCGCTTCCTAGGGCTCCTGACATCGCCTTTTGATGGAACACGGCTAATTAGGCCGCAGTAGGTGGGTTTTGTCTTTCCTTCCACTTACGCATTGAATATCGTTTCGTCATTCTTTCCTCTTGCATTCTTTCGACATATCTGCATGGACGGAGCAAGCCTATTTGTATCTTAATACCAACAGTCTCTTTCAGATCAACTTTCGTTCTTACATTATAAATGAAGTATTATTATAAAATAGTATTTGCTCTACATCCACAATCGAAGTCACTTATCTTTACTAAGATTAATTAAGTGAAATGATGCCATATAATTGTACTACCTAAGTACCTAAATCAATACGATTTTTCTAAACTGACTCTGCAGGGTCTCCAGTGGAGCTTACTTAAATAATATGATCATAAAATTCAAAATGGCTGATTAAGAGTCTTGAAAGTTAAAACTGCAACTGACTTTAGAATTCACATCGAATAAAATTATATCGTAGTACTTATATGTAGAAAGACTATTTTTCTTTTAGCATGGTCGGTAAGCTTATTGACTAAACCATAGAAGAAAGAAATTTCAAACGGTCTATTAACAACATCGCAAATTGTCTAATGAATCCCAATCGTTTTTTCAGCTCTGAGTCTGCTCTAAGTCATTTTATTTATACTACGTCGGGAGGCATACAAGCATACGGCCCACCTGATGTAAAGCGGTCACCGTAGCCTATACACGCTCGCAACACATTAAGTATTACTCACGAGATGCCACCTCTGCTGCTTTAGACGTAGTACAAGTTTAGGTACGGAGCATGCTACGCTTCGGTGTGAATGCGTGCCTAATGATCTGATGTAAAGTATGACAGTCCCACGGGGCGAGGTTGATTTCTAATAACGTATCGCTCGATCTTTATTTACATTTGGCATCGTCAGCGTTCGTATCGCACTGACAGGTACAACTCTGATGGCTCAATCGTATCGATGTGACTTTTTGTTTCATATTGAGTCATGAGAGCTCGGGATTTTTTTGTATTTGTTAGCGATATTGTTATTATAAAAACAAGTGTGTGTGTGTGTACTTATGTACGTACGAACTTACGTAAGAAGTTATACCTTTTTGTAACAAAAAATAACTCTAAAAATTTATTTATTTAATTATCAATAAATACGTATATAAGTTAAAGACACACATACATATTAATATATGAATATATCGTATATGTACTGATATAAAGCATATATTGTAAAAGTATTTGTACATATGAACAAACTATACGTCACCTGTAGTATAGGCATGCAAGAATTTTTTTAAAGCAAATTTACATAACAGGATATTAAGAACATTGTTATAATTACAACGTAACACCAAAGGGAGACTTTGTACAAAAGTCGTCTGCGTGCGTACAGCCTATTTCTACCGCCAAGCAGCTATATTTATATAGCTGTGTTCCGGTTTGAAGGGTGAGATAAAGAGGTGAGGCAGAGAAATTACTGGGTGCTGTAACGAAACAGCCTTGCGCCACAAGATTGGCAGCGCGCGAGCAACATCCCCGTGCGCCGTGGTGTTGCTAGCGTCAATAGGCTGCGGTGACCGCTTACCATCTAATGCAGGCCGCATGCTTGTTTGCCAATCTAGTTGTATAATATATATATATATATTTTAGAGGAAAATGATGTCATGTCATTGGCAATTTAAGAAAATTTTGTAAATAAATTATTCAAATATGTTTAATTTATTTTTAACAACGTCAGAATATATACAAGCATACGACCCACCTGATGGAAAGTGGTTACCGTAGCCTATGAACGCTTGTTATACACTAAGTATCACTCGTGTGATACCTCCTCTGCTGCTACTCGTAACTCAGCAACTCCTTAGGAACTTACTCACACGCAGGAACACAACAACCCTCTAGGGAGCTGTTATTTCGCTGCGGTTTTCTGTGAATAGAATTATTTGATTTCTTTGTATAAAGCATTCCACAACAAACTACTCACGCAGTTAATGAAAACAATGTGCTCTGACTTTGTGCTTCGATTGCTCCAAATGGTCACAGGTCAATTATGATCAGCTTTCCCTCCATCGAGCAAAGGTCGCAGATGAGTACCACCACCGCTGACCTTTAGCGAGCTGATGTGAAAGCGAGACGGCAAACAACCCATCATCGCGATATCGAGACCATTCAATAATAAAGTTGTCGCCGGAGGTAATGGAGTAAAAATGTTATGACGAACAAAAAGTGTGAAATAATGGCTGTGTTCTAGCACAGCCAAACGTCCGTCTTAAAGCAAAATCGTGCAAGTGTCAGCGAGAAGTTAACAAGAACTCCTAAGGGTATTTAGGAGCACCTAGGAGAGAATATAAGCATTACGTCCTCCTACCAACTGATGATCACAGAGATCGAAAGTAGAATAGACGAGGTCTAAATTCGAGCGTTATGTAAGATTTGTATAGAAATAAAAAGAGGCATGCTCCGTCGGTCTGCATACAAAATGAATTTAGAAGCAGATATTCAACGCGGAAGTGAAAGAATGTAGTGTCTAGGAAGGGCAAGACTTTGCTTTATCAGAAGGTGATGTTCAGATGTCATAAAGGGCGTAAAGATGTTTTTACAGGATCGTCATTACATTAGTGATGCCGGAAGTAGAGGTGGAGTGAGCAACGAAAGATGGAGCAGGAAACTATCGAGTTGACCTAGGGATATTATACGAAGAGGAGGTCGACTATTTAAAAAAGGGGTTAACGACATTTGGCGCAATACACAGATCAAAATTGAATAAAGATGCTGCAGTACAGAAACGAGTGGAAGCTGTAGAGGCCTATGTCTTCCATCCATCACTCAAGTGTCTTTTGAGACCATTTGAGATCTCCACAGTAGTCACTAGACCGGGCTTTACTACTTAGCCCTGTGTTTACTTACTTATTTCTCTGAAAAACTTCGAAACAAGAAAGCGCACTTTTTCCAATGGTATCGTGTGCTGCCAGTCGCATCTCTCTCTATACTTCAGCTATACCTCGAACGACCCCACTGGCCAGCTGGTCAATACAGAAATACATTCTTCACATTTTCGTCTTCCCAGCAGCACTGTCAGCGAAAGCGGTACCTTAGTTTTGTTACCTTTAATGTTCGGTGGTGAGTTCCTCAGTCTCGGCATTCTTCCGGAAAGTTTAGTCAGCATCCGTGACACTTCCGAGCAAAGAGTTTTGTGTCCAAGGCAAATTACGTTAGCAGCGGAGATGACAATGTCGAAGCGGTACTCTTTTTATAACGAGCGTCTAGGGTAACCGCTTCAAATCAAGCGGGTCCTCTTCTCGTTTTACTGCCGATTTACACAAAGAAAATACTAAGAATGATCAATTTATAATCATATAAAAACTACAAAAAAGCAAGGAATAGGTGCTGTTAGAGAGAAGGACCTAGATCAGCAGACAGGCATGACAGGTCTACAGACACTTCAATTTGTAGACTCGGCGGTATCATATCGCGTAACAACCACACAGATTGAACTTTCGAATTTTTAATCAGGTACATTAATAACATAAATTGCAACTAACCGGGCATTGCAAAAAGTTGAAACTGAATCGTCCAGCAGCATATTTATGTCCGACCAAATGATTGCTATCCAAACATTCGGATTTGATTAATTAGAAGTTGTTTATTTAGAAGTGAAAGACCTGGCTGCAGGTGATATTCTGTTTGGCAGAAATAGGTATTGGGGAGCTGAGATAGCCTGGTGGATAAAGAATGTGACTATTAACCGACTAGTTCCTGGTTCGAATGCTGGCGTGGGTATTATGAAAAGGTTTTCGTTTTCCCTCTGGGCTGTAAAGGTCTGGCGGTAGTCGCTTCATATCAATATCAGTAACTTCGACAAATTCTTAGGCATAGATGGATCCCGCCAATCAAGATCTATTAGGAAACGTAAGAACGCTATGAAAAAAGTCTTGGAGGCTGCCGAGAGGTGTGAAAACTCAAATTCTTAGCTATAGAGGTACTGTTAACTTCAACTTCAATCTCAAAAAAGCCTTATTTTTGAGATTGGAGTCACTGATATAGTGACTTCAATCTCAAAAATAAGGTTTTCTCCTATCAAAAATCACTCTACGCACCTAAAGAAGTTTACGCTCCAAAAAAGATAATAATCTTAATTAGCCATCTTAGTGATATAATAAGAGATTAATGTATCTGAAAGCGTCTCACAAATCTTTGGAGCTCATCACAGGAATATGACGTGACAACGCGACATTCAAATCGTATTACAAAAACCCATTGTATCTTCCTGTCAAAAACAAACCAGAAAACAAGCCGACATCAAAACAAAAGAATGTTAATCCAAAAAAAACTTTATTAAGACGGCAGAGTCTATATGGAAATCGATATTGGATCGTCTCGACTCGAAAATCACGACTCACCGCGATCTCTTTTATAATAATTTTGGACACAAAATAAATAGTTACAAACCCAGCATGCCGTAATTACGTTCTTAATAACTACAATGCCGCGATCGGAATCAATCGGTCGTCATTTGCCTGACGTTTCAATCAACATGGCATTGTTTGTATTGTGTGTTTAATATATAAGATTGTGTTACCGATATACCAGTTTTTTTTGTGGCGCGGAGATGACGGGCCTTTTTTGTATAGACTGGCATCGTGGCCCTGATATCATCGATTAAGTTGTCTTGTAATTTGTTATGAAATATTAGGCAGATGGACTGTTCTGGACAATGATCGGACAGTAATTATAATAGTTAATTGTTAATGATTTTAACGGTAGTTCATTTGTATGTATGGGATTGATGAAGCTATTGTATAGTACCGTAATTTGTAAAATAATCAAAGTTACACAATAAAAGCAAATAGAAGCGGGCTAAGCTTTTTAGATCTCCATATTTTAGTTGCATTACATGATTGCCTTTCATTTCAAACTGCGCCTTTATCTGAATTTATTACATTTTTTCCTCATTCCTTTTTTATTTTTATATGTTACAAAATTTACGTCTAAATGATAAGGTAAGTAATTTTTTAGCGCATTATCGGGAGTCGAACAAACATATAGCCCACTAGATCTAAAATGGTTACCTTAGCCCATTAGATGAACGGCTAATAATACAGCATTAGCTTACCTACTCATAATCTCGCAAACTCGCAGGAACACAACAACCTTCCATTGAGTTGTTATTTTCTTGTAGTTTTCTGTGAGGTGGAGTCGGAATGGTTTAAAAAAAAACGATTGCTTTGATTAAAATCCTTCTTTTAAATGATTCTCATGAATAGATCCTGTCGTGCATGCTCGCGGGTTCCTAGGACTCCTGACATCACCATTTGATAAAACGCGATCAATTTGATCGTGGTAGGTGAGTCTTTGCTTCCCTCGGCTATATATATATATATATATATATATATATATATATATACTACCACTTTAGCATTGTATATGTGAAACAGATTTTTTGAACCTGCATTCTTTCTATATGCCTGAACCGGAGCATGTTCTTTTTTATGTTAGTCGACATAAAGTACCCCTTAGCATTCTATACGGAATATTAGGGTTATTCGCGTACCAGGTAAGTTGCGAACTTGAAATATGGTCCTTTGCGTGACTGGACAAGTGCGAACCTGGTACTATGCGGCGAAAGGACGTGAGACAGCACTGCTAATATTGAACGATTTCTTGTTTTTCTTTCTTACGTCAGAATCCCAAGGAGGTCCTGTTAATTTTCTAGTTTATGATACAACTGATGATTTAACAGCTTAACTTAAGAAAGGTTTTACCTATTTTTATTTCTACTCTTAGGTATACATCATTTCGTTGTATATCTTAAACGTTAGATATATGTACTATACAATACGTTATACAAATATATAGTCTATATAATCTAAATCTATTGTAAAGAGTAGGAACTACATGATGAATAGTGACTTCTGAATAAAGGCTTCGTTTCTACGTCCTCCAGTCGATCAATTCAGCATTTTTTTATACAACGTCGGCAGGCATACAAGTATACCTACGGTCCATCTGATGGAAAGCGGTTATCGTAGCCTGAGAACGCACGCAATACTTTAAGTATCACTCCCGCGATGCCATCTCTGCTGCTAGCATAGCAACTGTTTAATAGCTTACTTGTGACCTCACTCACACACAGGAACACTACAACCCTCCTGGGAGTTGATATTTGTACACGCTTTCATGTGAGGTGGAGGTACATCCCCAGACGGGCTGCTTTGATGCGCCCTACTTGTTTTAAAATAGCATAGTTTTGGCTGGTACATATCTAATCTATTTAACTTTTACTATAAGTCGTCATAGATTTGCGTGGCAAGTAAGCTTATAGTACCTACTTAAAGTTGTGGATTCGATTCCCGGATAAACATTTTTTGTGTGATACCTATACTCGCTTTCTAAGGAACAGAAATATTATATTTTTTAGAAACACTGTAATAACATTAATGTCCATACAATTTTTTGCAATTAATTTCAAAGGTTTTATTTTATAGTGGATATTTGTGTATTATACCAATTTCCTATCAATGGTAGGTATGTATGGGAGTGGGGGGTATACCAAGCTTATTTGCATGAACACAGAGCATGAACCCCATTACGCATACACCTATATGCTATTGATGTGTTTTCTTCATCATCGCAATGGCCGCATAAGGCGCGTAATTTTCTAGCAAGAACGGTTAAGTTGTGGAATTATCTCTGCAGAGGTTTTCCTTATGTATTACAGCATGAGATCCTTCCAGAAAGGGATGAAGAGGTTTTTGCAAGATCGGCAATGAACGAGTGACCCCTCTGGTGTTGCAAATGTTCACAGGCTACGGTATGCTTGTATATTTAGTAGTAAAAAAGAAACCTCTTCGTGTGGGCTTTCCCATCCTACTTGTCCGTAAGGAATGTATATTTGTTTGCCTCCCGACGTGATATTAAAAAGATACTATAGATCAACAACATATCAACGCGGTCTATCGAAGTCATCATTGTTTTTGCGCATTATTTTCGTATCATAAAACATATTAAGCACCTGACTTTGGATCGAGACACGACGACAAAAAACTGGACCGTTATGAATTACAATCTAATGAGTTATTCGATTGTTAAAAAAATGTGGTAATGAAAAAATAAATAAATACACGCGCCGCGCTGGGTTTCCATTTTGAAGTCGCCACATGTCGGAGGTGACTTGCGGAATCGCGGGACGAGAACATCATAGCCGACCATCCATTCGAACAGTTTACTTCTTTATATCACTACCCAAGCGTGTCTGTGATGGATTACACACGTATTTAAAGCCAATACCAAGCTTTTCGTAGCGGTGGGTGTGAATTAGACTAAATATCATCACCTCTTGTCATCAGTCAGAGTGCGTTTGATTTCAGACACAACAATTTGCGACTTTAGTTAATACTGCTCACTCCAATGTTAATAAGATCAAAAGAGATGTAAAATCACATTCAAGGAGAGAGGGAGAGGCTTGCGGGAATACCAGATTTATTGTCGAGACCATTAGAGTAGCCGTGGTGGACATGTTTTTTATTCATATGCTGGACAATAAGCTTGTAGAGCTGCAAATCTTCGGGCAGTCTCTGTAATAGCAATTTTAGTAAGTACCACAATAGATCAGATGACTAAAACTATATCTAAGCCAACAATTACGGCAGAAATACATCAACAGCATCACCTTGCCTCGCAATTGCCAATGGTATGGAGGAAATCTAGAAATCAATAGTCAATAAATTGCTGAAAACCAGAGTCACTCGGATCAAGTGTTCGTATTAGTAGTAAGGTATAATTGACATAGGTATTTCGAGCTTTTGAGTTACGAATCTCAACTGAAATCTCAGTAACATGTGCCCTATTTCTGAGTTTTCAATTGAGATTCGTGCTTGTGTTCCAACTAATGTTATTAATGTTTCAATTCAGATACTGTGTTCACCGGTAAATACTGAAAATGGCGATTTTTCTACCTTTTGTAAAACAGCGTGTGATATGCAGTTTCTGTAGCCTAAGGGCACTTGGACCAAACGGATTATTCATATCAAAAACTCTTCGCACCCTCATTGAAAAATCCCATGATACTCAAACTTGACGAGTATTATGTTAATTATTAAAACTAAAGTAATAAAATTATACTAATGGATGCTGTATTATTTTACTAAGTGCATACATCCGAAGGGTGAGCGGTGAGTGAGCAGTAAAAACACTGGCTGTCGCGTCGCCGTCCGCTGTCCACCGCCGCTACCTCCCACATTACCATCGCCACTTGCTACAAAAACAATGGACAACACACATTGCTCTGCAAAAACCATACACAGTCGATAAACTACATACAAAATGTATCTATTTTTTTTTTGGAATAACTTTCACATGCGCATACATTGACTTGGCTCCAACTAAAATAGGCTTGTCGTTCGTGCTAAGGATTATATTATAGCTGCAGCCCGCGACTTCGTCCGTGCCTGTCGCTGTTAAAATGGGAACCGCTTTTTCTACTTTCTTTCTTTTTAGGGTTCCGTACCCAAAGGGTAAAACGGAACCCTATTACTGAGGCTCCGCTGTCCGTCCGTCTGTCACCAGGCTGTATCTCATGAACCGTGATAGTTAGACAGTTGAAATTTTCACAGATGATGCATTTCTGTTGCCGCTATAACAACAAATACTAAAAAATAGAATAAACTATATATTTAAGGGGGCTCCCATACAACAAATGTGATTTTTTTTTGCCGTTTTTATAGATAATGGTACGGAACCCTTCGTGCGCGAGTCCGACTCGCACTTGGCCGATTGTTTCCTCAGCTTCTAATGGTCGTATCGTGATGTTGTATAATCCTATAACCTTTTCCAAGAATTGGGCTATCACATGCATAAAGAATTTTTCAAATCCGATCGGTAGTTACAGAGATTAGCGCGTTTAAACAAACACTTCCGTTTTATTATATTGGAATGCTTTGCTTTTCGATATCAGGAATGCTCAATCACTTCGATCCTTCAAACATCTTCTCAAACTTCACTATCTTTCCATTAACATTACTTTAATCAGCATATTTTTTCTTGTTTCTCCCCTCAGTCTCATTTACTGTATGCATGTTCATTGTATGTATCATTTTGATAATAACCACTGCACCACCGCGCTCGTCGATATAGACTGCGATCGACGCCAACTAACTCCCAGAAACCCTTCGTGTCTAAGTCCGTCTCCCACTTCACTATTTTATTTAATATACATACTTTCAACATCAAGAATTTCATTATACCTATATATTGACTTATTCAAGCTTCGTTTTATCGTTATACCGATTCCCAATTCATTAAGATTGGCGGGGCTCGCTACCTAAGTTAAAAGATTTGGCGAATATACAGATTTTAACACGGAGCTACTGCCGTTAGACCTCCACAACCCACAAGGAAAACCATTCTTAGGTAACACTTCCGATATAATTTCTTGGACGTGCGGGTTTCTTCACCATAATTACAAATATGTACGTATCTCAGAAAACTTAAATTAGTGATACATGCCAGGATTGTAACCGGGAACCAGTTGGTGAATAGGGCGGTTCCTCATCCACTGGGCTATCACTGATTTATTCAATGATATCCTTGAATGATGATACTTGTGTTTGTCCAAAGATCCGTCACTAAGTACCTACCATCGGGTCTTTAGAAACACCGCAAAAAATAATGAAAAATACATCAAGTCGTGATGAATAGCCGCTACATTGTGGTGCAACAAAACGTACAAACATGTGAATATCTCAAAGTCTCAGGTTCATTGTGGAAACACTCATTAACCACTCAACCCTTTGGGAAGGTCTCGAGAGCTGGAGCTTACAAAAGACGGTGGCTCATT
The DNA here is from genome assembly GCA_947507595.1 of Pyralis farinalis. Classification (NCBI taxonomy): domain Eukaryota; kingdom Metazoa; phylum Arthropoda; class Insecta; order Lepidoptera; family Pyralidae; genus Pyralis; species Pyralis farinalis. Next base: position 32,709,293 of record OX382273.1, on the reverse strand, counting down.
CAATGATTCATGCCTTTTTCATTCATTTTTTAACGCAAAATGACGGTGCGATGAAAGGAAAATGTATTGATAATGAGAAACTTACGATCATTTGCCTCTAAAGAGGTTTTGTTGAAGGATTTTTGCAACAAGGTATTATACATAAATAAAGAATTTAAAACAATTTTTGCAATCATCCATGTTTCTTTATACAACTTCGGGAGGCATGTCCACCTGATGTAAAATGGTTACCGTTGCCTATGAGCGCTTGCATTACAGGAAGTGTTACTAGCGTGTGCCACCTACTCCTAATATATCAACACTCTACACTCCTTAGGAGTTTACTGATAACCTTACTCACTCGCAGGAACACAAAAACTCTCCAGGGAGTTGTTATTTGGCTGCGGTTTTCTGCCCAGCGGTGTGTAAGATACATTAGAAGAGCACCAGTGTAGCGACCGTGGCGGAAACCGTATTGACGGTCGCTGATCAAGTCGTGATCTTTTATATATCCTAGGAGTCGTGTGTTTATCACACGCTCCATCACCTTGGAGAGAAGGGAGGTTATGGCGATAGGCCTGTAATTCGATGGACCTGATCTATCGCCCTTTTTGGTCACCGGGTGCACATTGGCGGTCTTCTATGAAGTCGGGACTTGCCCAGAGGAGTAGGAAAGCACGAAAAGGCGCGTTAGTACAGAACACAACTTAGGAGCACACAGCTTCAGCACCACTGCCGGTATACCATCCGGCCCACTCGACTTATGAATGTCCAGAGAGAGAAATGCCTGCCGGACATCTCGCTGGGTAATGGAGATATCCGGCATTGAGGTACCGCACCACGGGATGGTAGGTGGCACAGCTTCCCCGTCATTCATATTCGAGTTAGACGCAAAGAGATTACCGAGTAAATCGGCTTTCTCCTTAGCGCTATGGGCCAAACTGCCATCCGGTTTTTGCAGTGGTGGCATGGACGGTTGACAGAAATTTCCGTCGGCAGCTTTGGCGAGTGATCAGAAAGCACGGCTCCCAGAGGGAACGCTCGCAAGCCGCCTAATTTTAATAGAAATAAGTATAGAAATAAATAGTAGTAGTAATACAGGTACTTAATTACAATTTATAAAATTTACGCATGAAAATGTATTTTTAAAGAAATTGTTAACTATTTTTCAGAATTATCCCCATGGAGTTCTTGTATAATTATTTTTGCTTGGTTGATAAGATTTATTATAAAGCAGGGAAAGCTTTACATTATATAAGCTAGACAAAAAAAAAAAAAAAATAGTCTACATGGGAAGAAGAAAAATTAATAACAAAATACTGTAGCCAGGGTCATTAATAATAGCATAACTAAAACAACTTATTATTATATCTTAAAAAAAACGAATTTCTCTTAAAAAACAGCAACATTACGATAATGTTGCTGTTTTTTAAGAGAAATTCGATCCTACTTACAAAATCAAAATTGCGTGAGTTAAAAGCAATGGGATTTAGGGCTTGTCTATGGCGAGGGGCAAATTTTGGCGGCAAAATGCAGTGTTTTCTCTCTACGCATTGTGCGTTCGCATCAATTATTCACGCCTTGTTGATTTGACTTTGGTTAGAATGGGGTTAAAATGCTGTAAACATTTTGAAGATGAACGAAAATAAAAATTAAACGATTTACTTTGCTTTTGAATTTTAGGGAGGCCTGGTTTTTTAGTCGGAAATAAACTTATTTACCAACATTAATTTTAAACTCTTTCTGTTTATTATCAAAGTTTGCTAGATACAAGTGCGTTCTACATTAGGATCTAGATATGTGTGTTTAATTGATTTATTATAAATTAGCGACCCGCTCCGGCTTCGCACAGATACATATAAATAAAAATAAATTAGTACCTACTTTATTTTTAGGTAATCTGAATATATATGTGTATATGTATATACTCGTACCTAGTCCAGAAATAAGTTCTGTTGCAAATGAGTATGCATTTATTTTTTTATGAAGTAATGTACCTACTCTTAATAAAAGTTATATGTAGGTAGGTACTACAAATTTATGGAAGTCTCAGCAAAAAAAAATGATTCTACTCGAAATGGCCATCTTTGGCTTTGATACAGGCCTTTCATCTGTCTAGCCACGAATCTATGGATTTACGCACTGTTTCCATGGGAAATTTAGCCACTGCTTGCTCCAGAGATTTCTTAAGAGACACAATGTCGGCGTGTCGTTTCGAGCAGGCCATGTCCTCTAAAACTCACCATAATTTGTAGTCTAAGGGGTTCAGATCTGGGCTAGATGAGGGCTAGTCTTCAGCTCTTATAAAGTCCGGAACGTTGGTTTCCAGTTAGGCTTGGGTAGTTCGTACTTTGTGACCAGGTGCAGAGTTCTGCAGGAAAGTCCACCCACCAAACCACAACAAACGCAGGATGATGACCACGTTGTACCTTTCCGATCACTTCTTTAACACCACATTCCATATTATAATGTGAACGAAACACGAAGAAAATGTGAAAAACGGCGGATAATTTTTAACATATTAAACGCGTTCCAAATTCAAAATAGTTAAAGTATTGAAAAAAAGACAAGTTTGTAACAATATTTTTGGCCAGACTAGTTACAATACAATGTTCGTTTAAAGTAATAAGTACAATTAGATTTGAGGAGCGCGGTGGTGCAGTGGCGAATGACGCGATTGTAAAACCAGCGCGAGAGAGGTAGGGTGCATCAAAGCAGCCCGTCTGAAGTACCTCCACCTCACAGAAAATCAAACAACAACTCCCTAAAAGGTTGTTGTGTTCCTGCGTGTGAGTGAGGTCGCCAGAAAGCTCCTATAGAGTTGCTGTGTTAGCAGCAGAGGTGGCATCGCGCGAGTGATACTTAATGTATTACAAGCGTTCATAGGCTATTGTAACCGCTTCACATCAGGTGGACCGTACGCCTACTGACGTTGTATAAAAAAAAATAGATAATAAACCTCGAAATAATACCCGTACAATGTAGGTTTTGCCATAATTAACTTTATTCTGGAAGAGAATACGAGATGAAATTTCATAGTGGTCATGACTTTCATAAATTACAAGTACTTGCAAAGGTATTACGTAGGTAGGTAGGTGCAGGTAAATGTATCTTATCATGTTCTTACGTTTCTTATAAGGGCAAAATATTTTTTGACGTGAATACGTCTTTAATTTTAAATTACAAGTAATTACATAGGTATTACGTAGGTAGGTAGGTGCAGGTAAATGTATCTTATCATGTTTTTTACGTTTCTTATAAGGGCAAAATATTTTTTGACATGAATACGTCTTTAATTTTAAACTACAAGTAATTACATAGGTATTACGTAGGTAGGTAGGTGCAGGTAAATGTATCTTATCATGTTCTTACGTTTCTTATAAGGGCAAAATTATTTTTGACGTGAATACGTCTTTAATTTTAAATTACAAGTAATTACATAGGTATTACATAGGTAGGTCGGTGCAGGTAAATGTATCGTATCAAGTTCTTACGTTTCTTATAAACGCCTACTGACGTTGTATAAAAAAAATAGATAATAAACCTCGAAATAATACCCGTACAATGTAGGTTTTGCCATAATTAACTTTATTCTGGAAGAGAATACGAGATGAAATTTCATAGTGGTCATAACTTTCATAAATTACAAGTACTTGCAAAGGTATTACGTAGGTAGGTAGGTGCAGGTAAATGTATCTTATCATGTTCTTACGTTTCTTATAAGGGCAAAATTATTTTTGACGTGAATACGTCTTTAATTTTAAATTACAAGTAATTACATAGGTATTACATAGGTAGGTCGGTGCAGGTAAATGTATCGTATCTATATATTGTTCTTTTAATAGGAAATAGTATAGGAATTCAAAATGTATGTACCCCGCGACCCGCACACCGGGTGGTTTGTTTCTAGTACAGCTCCGTGTTAAAATTTCTAAATAAATAGTTAACATCAAAAATTACAAGTTTCTACCTATATCCACTACAACTAAATTAAACACCTATTAAAAGTGATAAAAAGTTATACACTAAGCGCGAAGATAAGTGACGTAAATTACAAAACAATATCGACAAAATTCTAGTTTGTGTTGGTGGCAGTGAAAAATACGTGATCGTGCGGTCAGCTGTGACTCACTATCAGGCGATGATGCATAACGGTCACTGAGCGTATGTAAGCGATTTGTAATTTCGACAATTCTGTACAGGCGCTACTTGGTGTATTGCTAACAACTATAACGTACCACAAAAAGCGGTGCATGCTTCGAGCACCCAGCGGGTGCATTACAAATACTGAATTTTTGACGTAATTTATGTACTATTCTAATATAAAAAAAAACACAAGTTGTACACAAATAAAAATTGCCAGTTAACCCAGCTGCCTAGTGGTATACATTATATATGTGGGCAGGGGACGTCTGTCTATAAGTGACATTGTGCATATTACATATATACGAATTTTTTTGAACATAAAAAGCTACCGTATAAGCAGTAATTAAATTGAATATGATTGCAGACGATTGTACTGAGTGTGCTGGATGTCGGCAAGTTTTTGATGAGGCAGAAGGCGTCATGGTTTGCACAAAATGCAGAAAAAAATATGACTTCTTATGTGCTGGATTGACAACTGATAAGTATGTTGTGCTGACTAAGGAAACTAAAGACTCCTGGTTATGTATGCCGTGTCGGAGTAAAATACCTAAAACTGGAAATTTGAGTACTCCTGTCCGTCTCCTGATGAGTACGAGCACAATGAGCGTTGGTAATGAGACTTGTAACGAAGGCGCAGATTATTCCTTACTTGAATTTGACAACGTCACTGTACGTCGGGGAACGAATTCAGATAAAGTTAACTGTGTGTGTAGTGATCCCTCCACTCTGCGGCAAATAATAAAAGAGGAACTACAGACTATCTTAATGGGACATTTGTCTTTGATTCCGCGACTTCTTAAGGATTCACATAAAAATACCACATCTATTCAAAACATCGAAGAAGTGTTATTGTCTGTGCAGGCGAAGCTAAATGTACATAATAATACTCTGGCCTCGTCAAAAGAAGATGACCAATCAGCGACAAATGCATCCTCGTCGAAACATCCCACACAAGAGCAAATAAAGGCAAGGAAAACTTCAACGCAACAGAGAAAGGAAAAAGTTGACACAATTAACAGACACCCACCCCTGAATACACCATCCTACGACTCAACAAACCAGCAGCCGGCGTCAGTGGACAGTATTATTGGCACCTCTTCGGGCACGTCGCATGTTGCACAGAACATGAAACAGAACGAAACAGAGTGGACCGAAGTAAAGCGCAAATCAGCGCGTCCGTCACTGTCTGGCGTCCTCCGAGGTACTGCAGTGGCCGGAACTACGACGCTTCGTGCAGCTGAAAGGAGGAAGTATTTACATCTGTACTATGTCCAAGAAGGTACCTCAATAGAACAAGTACGTACACATTTAGGTAATATCTGCAGTGGAGATTTCTGCACGATCGAGGCCCTGAAGGCCCGTGGTAACTATGCATCGTTCAAGATAGGTGTACCGACTAACATGTTTGAACTTGTAATGTCTCCATCCAATTGGGCTGTAGACATATGTGTTAAGCCCTGGCGTCAGAACTTTCGATCCCGGCAAGAAAATAAGTGAAAATCGGCATCGGTACTTGAAACTTCAGTGTTTTTACCAAAATGTTCGTGGTTTAAGGTCTAAAACTGTTGAATTTAATAATAATGTTACACAATGCGCATACGATTTTATAGCTTTAACTGAGACTTTCTTAACGAGTTCCGTATCTGATGGTGAGCTTTTTCCAGCCCAGTACACAGTTGTCCGTAAAGATCGCGCGGGTGATGCTGGCTGGGGTGGAGTACTGTTAGCCATTCGTAATTGTTATTCTGTTCGTGTGATCACTGATGTCGACGGTCTCACACCAGATATGGAACTGATATTCGCAATTGCAAAAAGAAACGATTTAAATTTTTTGATATGTGTAGTATATTTACCACCGAACTATAAAGATGGGCAATACTTGGACGTTCTAGCATGTATTGAAAATGTTATTTGTACTTATTCGGACCTAAACGTACTAATAATGGGTGATTTCAATTTGAATTCGTGTAGCGCTAATGTAAAAAGACACTATAGTTGCTTTGAGGAGTTTTGTAGACTACGTCAACATAACAATGTACCGAACAGCCGTGGTGGTTTGTTGGACCTAGTGTTAAGTGATTTTGATACTGAACAGATTACAGTTTCCGTTGGTGATCCTTTAGTCCCGGTTGATGAATATCACCCCCCCCTAGAGCTATCTCTAAAATTACCTCGTAGCAGGGTGCCTCTTTTCTCGCCTCCTCACGTCCCTCGGTCGCGCGACTGCTTGAATTGGAATTGGCGAAAGGCGGATTTTTTATCCTTGTATGATGCTCTAGCTAAAATTGATTGGACTGATCTCCTTGTAATGACTGACGTGGATTCAGCTGCCGAGACATTTTATTCAAAATTGTACGAAACTATCAACACATTTGTACCGCTTAAAAACCACTCCCCGTACAACACTAAATACGTTTATCCAAAATGGTATACCGGGGAAATTATTCATAACCTAAAATGTAAATACTTCCATTTAAAGAAGTATAAAGCAGACGGCAAAGAATTCAATAAAGAAATGTATAAGTATTACAGATGGCACGTTAAAAAATTAATTGACAACGCTTATAAGCAGCACATAAGAAAACTCCAAGCTAGTATTATTGACGATCCAGTTAAGTTCTGGAAATATGTAAAAGAGAAAAAGAAGAGCAGGCAACATGTGAACTCTTATATGTGTGATAATGTCGAAGTCTCAGGTCAGGAAGCTGCTGACGCCTTTGCACAGTGTTTTGCTTCAGTTTTCGAGGATCGGGTGCCAAGGCTAGACTCTGAAGATGCCGCGAGTTCTGCCTACTCCCATGTGGATATGGCAACCGTTTCTGTCAGAGCAATTGACATGGCTGATCTGAGGGCGGCTGTGAGGCGTTTGAAGTCGCGATCTGCGGTTGGACCTGATGGCATCCCGGCATTTCTGGTAAAAGATTGTTTGGTGGTCCTTGCTACCCCATTGTTGTTTCTATATAATTTATGTTTAGCCCAATCAAATATCCGGACTGTTGGAAACTTTCTAGAGTTACACCAATCCCCAAAGGAGACTCTAAAGCGAATGTATCATCATATAGACCAATTGCAGTGCTTTCAGTATTTGCTAAGATTTTTGAAACTATTATCAACTTCCACATCACCCGTCAAATCTGTAATTCGCTCCATAATGAACAACATGGTTTTCGTAGGGCTCGTTCTACTACCAGCAACTTAATAACCCTGACCGACTACGTGTTGGCAGAAATGGATTCTGGTCGTCAAGTTGATGCAGCTTATTTCGATTTTAAAAAAGCATTCGATCTTGTAAATAACGATATTTTATTACGTAAGCTGGCTTCAATAGGGTTCTCTCGCAATTTGCTTGATTTTTTTGCAAGTTATTTCGCAAATCGTAGGCAATACGTCAAAATTAATGGGTACGAGTCCAACGAATATTACACAAGGTCAGGTGTAAGCCAGGGTAGCACTTTGGGTCCGACGCTTTTTCTGATAATGATAAACGATCTACCGAAAGTAGTGAGTGTAGCTGAATGCCTTCTGTTTGCTGATGATCTCAAATTGTACCTTAGAATTTGTGATGAGAAGGACGTCAGAGATTTACAGGCTGATATCGACGCCATATCACACTGGAGCCTCACAAATCATCTTCCACTCAATACAGAGAAATGCAATACCATTACTTACACGCGCAAACGTTGTCCAATAAAAACATCGTATAGTCTCTGTAATGCACCTTTAAATAAAGTAAACGACATTCGTGACCTTGGAGTAATCTTTGATAATAAGTTAGATTTCCACAAACACATAACAGATATATGCAAATCTGCTAACAAAGTCCTAGGATTTATAATTAGGACAGCGTCCGAATTTAATAATATAAATGTTGCAAAGGTATTATATAATGCTTATGTCCGCTCCAAGCTAGAGTATGGAGCTACAGTTTGGGATCCTCAAGAGCATAAATATAGCATGATGGTGGAAAAAGTACAGCGCAAGTTTGCTCGTTGGTTGTATAAGAGAACCTATGGTTACTACCCCTACTTGTACCCCTCTCTATTTGTCTCTGGAATGGTGGAAATTGAGACCCTTGCACTCAGGAGGAAACTACTTCTCGTAAAACATTACCTTTCTGTAATACATCACAGAATCGACAGTCCATCACTAATTGAGAAATTCACTCTGTTAGTTCCCTCGCGGATCCCGCGCGATGCTTCGGGAGCTGTGGCGCCGCGCCGCCGGCCGCGCTTGCTCCGCAGGCCTCTCACGCGCACGGTCCACGCTGGCCGCGCACCTACGGTACGCGCTATTCTACTAATTGGGGACATACTTCTTCAGTATGAGGATTTAGATTTATTTGCTGACAGTGTTGACAGGTTGTGTATCGGGGCTGCAGAATTCCTCAATAGCAATTACAGTAATGGTGTAACATTTAAAATATAATGACATATGTTATGAACTTGATTTGATTTTGTAATATGTAATTGTATTTTAAATTGGTAAATTGTTGTATTTATGTAGTAATCAATGTTAATTGTTCGTCCGTTGACATATTTGTATTCAATTTCTTTTTTCTTTATTTTGACTGGCAAATATTTGTCTACAATTTTTAAAAATATTTAATGTTTGACTTGTTGGTGTGTTGGAGTTTATTTTACGGACTCTGTAAACTTGCATGAAATGAATAAATAAATAAATAAATAAATAAATAAATAAATAAATAAATAAATAAAAAAAGGATGTAACCAATGGATTGGATAAATTACAACATTTAAAAGTAAATAGGATATTGTTATGCGCACTACCTTATACATGTTGCCAGACACCAAAATTGAATACTAACATATACACTATTAACAATTTATTCCACTTGACATGTTGTCATAATGACAATTTTGTATTTTTTGACACTAATAATTTTATTAGTGATTTTTATTTGACAACAGATATATTATATCTTTCAAATAAGTCTAGAATTAAGATATCCACTTTAGTGGCTTATAATGTCAATAGTCTTAACAGTTTACATTGTAAACGACAAACTAAAACGAATTTTATCGATTTGACTGCAGATTTAAACTGCTAAATGAGACAAAAGGAAAGCAAAACATAAATCTTGTACACCAAAATATTCAAGGCTTTCCTGGCTGTGAAAATGTAGTACAATTTTTTATGGAAAAATATAACATTGATATTTTATGTTTGACTGAGCATTGGTTAAAAAAAAGTGAAATGTTATTTAGTATTAGTAATTATAAAATAGTCAGTTGCTTTAATAGAGAGTCTTCAATAAGAGGTGGGTCAATGATTGTGTTAAAAAATTACCAAAAAGCCAAAGAACGTTTGGATATTGTTAGGCTCTCTATTGAGTGCACTATCGAGGTGTCTTGTGCTGAATTAGAAAATTATATAATTATTTGTGTATATAGACCTCCTAGTGGCGATTATTTGTTATTTGAGCAAGTAATGGAGGATATTTTAAGAAAAGTTTTCAAAAGCAAAAAAGACATAATCGTTTGCGGTGATTTCAATATTGATATATTAGTAGAAACACAAACAAGTATTAGGTTTTTAAATTTATTTAAATCCTTTGATCTAGAAAACCTATTTCTGGAGCCTACGCGTATAACGGCCACATCTGCAACTTGTCTTGATAATGTTTTTTGTAATTGTGACCATATAAATAAAACAATAATTGGCAACTTGCCCTCGGATCATTGCGGTCAGTTGGTAGTTTATTAAGGTTCACATAATACAGATTTGAGAAATCATCTCTTGTACAGACCAATGACCAGAAACAGACTTATTAGATACAATAATGTATTGGAGGACAGGTTGCAATTGTTGGATTACACTGTAGATGATCCAGATTTTCTTTATACCAATCTGTTTCATGCTATATCCAGTGAATATCAAAAAATATTTAAACGTAAAAAAATTGACATTACACATAAATTTGAGTTTAATGATTGGGCAACTACAGGTATTCTGCGAAGTAGAAACAAAATGTTTGATTTGTATGCAGAAAAGTGTTACAGATTTGACCCTGTCTTTGTCAATTATGTCAAGAACTATTCCAAAATATTTAAAAATGTTTGCAGAGAAGCAAAGTCTATGTATATAAAAAACAAAATTAAGCTATCATCAAATAAAATTAAGGCTGTATGGGATATTGTTAGTAAAGAAACAGGTAAATATAAGCCACAGGATAATGAATGTTCTATAAAATATGACAATCGAAATATTACAGACGTTAAACAAATAGCAGATCTATTTCAAGACTACTTCATCAATATCCCTTACCTTACCACTAACTCCCTTAATTCATCTCCAGATGGTGCTGCTGAGTTATTAAAAGAAAACGTACAACCTAGTGTGGAACTTTTTCAGTTTACACATATTGAACCCACTAAAATTATTAAAACTTTTAAACAGTTGAACATTAAAAACTCAGAGGATCACTGGGGAATGTCCATTAAAGTTTTTTATTGTATTATAGAGGCAATAGCTCCACACTTGTCACATATTTTTAATATATGTATAGATATGGGTGTGTTCCCAGACTTGATGAAATTCAGTAAACTTATTCCTTTATTCAAGTCGGGAGAAAAGAGCGAGCTGGAGAATTACAGACCCATATCTATACTACCAGTTTTGAGTAAAATATTCGAAAGGATAATGCTTGATCAATTGCAACTCTTTTTTAAGACCAATGAAATTTTTCATGATGCACAATACGGTTTTACAGCTGGTAAATCTACTACGGATGCAGGAGTGGCATTGGTTAGGCATATCCTTAACGCATGGGAGAGATCACAGGATGCTATTGGGGTTTTCTGTGATCTCTCTAAAGCTTTTGATTGTGTAGATCATCAGACATTGTTACTCAAACTGAACTATTATGGAGTTAGAGGTAAAGCCCAGAACATGATTGCATCTTATTTAAACAACAGAGTGCAGACAGTTGACATAAATGGGGTTAAATCTGAAGGCCATAATGTTAATATCGGGGTGCCCCAGGGTTCTATTTTGGGTCCATTTTTATTTTTAGTATATGCAAATGATCTGCCCTACATGGTGCAGAAAATGGCGGATATAGTACTATTTGCTGATGATACCTCTTTAATTTTTAATGTGGCCCGCCGTTGTGAAAATATTGACAAGGTAAATGGTGTTGTGTCTGCTATTTTAAACTGGTTCACATGTAATAATCTGTTGCTAAACTCAGCTAAAACCAAATGCATCAAATTTAGTCTTCCAAATGTGAGTTCTGCCAATACAGAAGTTCTCATTGGGAATAATAAATTAGAATATGTTAATAACACTGTGTTTCTTGGAATTACAGTAGACTCCAAATTACAATGGGGCCCCCACATAAATAAACTAGCCGGTAAGCTCAGCTCTGCTGCATATGCAGTTAGGAGAATCAGGCAATTGACGGATGTGGCTACTGCGCGCTTAGTCTATTTCAGCTACTTTCACAGCATTATGTCGTATGGTATACTGTTGTGGGGAACGGCGGCTGACATTGAGACAATTTTTATCTTACAAAAAAGAGCTATTCGCTCTATTTATAACATGGGCTCCAGAGAATCCCTCAGGGAACTGTTCAAAGAAATAAATATCCTTACTGTTACTTCTCAATATATTTATGAAAACATAATGTATGCCCGTAAAAATTTAAAGTCGTTTTCAAACTTCAGTGAAAAACTTAGAAGTAGAAATAAGTTGTGTATGCCGGTACATCGGCTTGCTAGGACTGGTAGATCTTTTCTTGTAAATTGTATTCGATTTTATAATAAGTTGCCTGAAACAGTTCTGTCCTTTCCTGACAATGTATTCAAAAAGTACATTAAAAATACTCTCTGTAGAAGGGCTTATTATAGAATTGATGAATATATAACTGACAAAGATGTCTGGAAATAATTCAGCACAGACTACCTGGTCTTAATAATCTTTAATTTTACCATTTGATAACATTATTGTACCAATATGCTTATGAATTTTTTGTTTTTGTAATATCTAATTGACAATTTTAAAAGAGACCTATATTGGCAAGTTTCTTTCGGCATTTCTTCTTAGCCAATGGTCACTTCCGAAATGCTAGTAGATAAAAAAAAGGAAAAAAGTAAAAAGAGAATTAAATAAGATACAATAAGATTATATTTCTAAAACTGTAAGACGTGTCTAAGTGCCCGCGAGGGCCCAATGGCAAATAAAGAATTTTTATCTTTTATCTTTATCTTTATCAAGTTCTTACGTTTCTTATAAACGCCTACTGACGTTGTATAAAAAAAATAGATAATAAACCTCGAATTAATACCCGTACAATGTAGGTTTTGCCATAATTAACTTTATTCTGGAAGAGAATACGAGATGAAATTTCATAGTGGTCATGACTTTCATAAATTACAAGTACTTGCAAAGGTATTACGTAGGTAGGTAGGTGCAGGTAAATGTATCTTATCATGTTCTTACGTTTCTTATAAGGGCAAAATATTTTTGACGTGAATACGTCTTTAATTTTAAATTACAAGTAATTACATAGGTATTACGTAGGTAGGTAGATGCAGGTAAATGTATCTTATCATGTTTTTACGTTTCTTATAAGGGCAAAATATTTTTTGACATGAATACGTCTTTAATTTTAAACTACAAGTAATTACATAGGTATTACGTAGGTAGGTAGGTGCAGGTAAATGTAGCTTATCAAGTTCTTACGTTTCTTATAAGAGCAAAATAATTTTTGACGTGAATACGTCTTTAATTTTAAATTACAAGTAATTACATAGGTATTACGTAGGTAGGTCGGTGCAGGTAAATGTATCGTATCAAGTTCTTACGTTTCTTATAAGGACACAATTATTTTTGACGTGAATACGTCTTTCAATTTAGTTCCAAAGTGGAGGGTCAAATAACTAATGATAACAAAATCGGGGTTATATATACATATTTGTAATTATCACTTGCTCAACAGTGAAGGTAAATATCGTGAGAAAACTCGCACGTCCAAGAAATTATATTTCAAAAACATTTGAATGATATGATTTTGCACGTGGTTATACGCGCCTATGATGTGTCTGGCATTCGATTAATAAGAAAATCAGTATCTTCGCCAATTCCTTAGGCTTAGGTAACGGACATTGCCGTTCCTAATGGATTAGGAAACGTGATAACGCTAAGAACAAGATATTATTTTACATTTTATTAATAAATTGGTTATTCAATTGAACAAAAATACAATGCTAATTCTTCAGTTCCTATTTAAATATATTTAAAAATAACGCCTTAATGATCTATATTTTCACGCAAGTACAAACAAAATGGCGTTTTCGATATGTCTTTCTAAATTAGCTCGCATTGTAAAAAGATATCTGTAAACTCTAGGAACTTATTCCCTTTCTTATTCTATTCTATCTATTGCATAGGTTTGTGATTTGACAGCTAAATAACTTAATAACATAATATATTTCTACATAACCCCTTAGATACAGATAGGTACAACAGTAAATTTCTATTGACAATTAAACAACAAAAACCTAAACCAATTTAATTGGGAAAAGCAAACAAAATGCCAAATGAACACAAGTACGTTCAATCCTCACGCTAACAATATTCTAAATCTATGTTAATCTCGATGTTCAATTATGGAGAGGGGACTTATCAGCCATTGCCAGCATCGCGCTGTCACACGACAAATTAAAATAAATGACGCGCGCTATCTCCCATCGACCAATCACAGTGAGGGCAATGTTGCCAGTTTAAAAAATTAAAACTCAATTTGTGGGGCGTAAACAGTCCCCGACGCATCTCAATCTGTCAATGTAAACAACGTTGTTTATGTTTCGGCTTCTGATGCTCGACGTTTAATTAGTTTGTTCGAGGCGACACAGTATGGTGTTTGACCACAGAGTAATTTAACAGTACACCAACAATTATAAAGGTTGAGCTGGTAGATGTGTGTAGAAACTAGTTCAGACAGACAAAATTAATATATCTCAGTATGGCTTTTGAGAGAGTATATTAAGCTGAAAGAATGAGTATAAAATTAGTACCACTCACTGATATAAAATAAATTCTTTTACACTATACATACGGTATAGATACCGAAAAGTAAACTAATATATATTGGCAAAGCTATACACTGGCAAGACATAAGTAGCTTAAATTATAGAGCAATAAAAAATCAATAGGTAGGTACTGTAGTATGTTTTCTGCAACACTAATTTCAGTCCAAAGACATCGCAATAAAGATGACTTGTGGAGAGGAGAAATTGTCTCGAAATATATATTATAGTAGTGGTACACGATTTCGTTTCTTGAAACTGTAAGATGTAGCAAAGACGGGATCTTTAAAGTGATGCGTGGAGAGACTCAAAGGGGCAAATACATACATACATATCATCACGCCTGTCTCCCATTGGGGTAGGCAGAGACTATAGAACGCCAGGTGCATCGATCCAAACATACCACTCTCGCATCTTTCACATTCATCAACCTCTTCATGCACGCTCTTCGGTTTTGGGTACTTTTGATTTGGCCCTTTTTCAACACATCGCCAATTTGATCTATATGTGTGCATCTAGGGCGGCCCCTCCCTACATCACCATTCACTCTTGCTTGATACACTTCTTTCGTAACTCTTTTGTCATTCATTCTTTCTAAATGACCAAAATATGGGCAAAATACTGAATGAATATTTCTCTCTGTGGTACTTAAGTTAAACTTATCACTGATAATTACGAAAATATTAATGAATCGATGTTTGTTGTTATGCATGATAATTGTTGATGAGTGGATGAATCGATGACGTTTGACCGTCATATAGGAACAGGACAGTAGAATTGGGCCTACCTACATGTTTAAAAAACCTCATTAGCAATCCAGGTTAATGAGGTTTTTTAAACATGTAGGAGAATAAATTATTAGTTGCACTGATCATACTGATATTGGCTACACTATGGTGGGCGATAGTGCTTGCGCTTGCGCTTAGATTCCGTTCAATTTGTAGATAATTGTGAGGGACGTCGTTCACTTGTTAGATAATTTCGGTGATGTTTATATTGACATCAATTGGAATAACGTCCATGTAGCTTTTAACGTTTTTTATGGATCATTCAAGACAGAAACAGCCTGCCTAAATGTTCCAATTGAATAGTATCCTTTTCAATAGAATACATTTAGGTAGGCTGTTTGTTATTTTATTTTTAAAGTAAGCTTCTGTGTGCTATAGTTTTGGCTCTATGATGCTTAAGTTAAATTTAAGATCAGTAAGGATTACAGAGCATATAATTCACATATCTATGGTAGGGACTATCATAGAGGACGGGCGTTGGAAACTGGGTTTGTGTGGTTATTCACATTGCCCCCACAAAGGGTGTAAGTGTCTCACTATCGTATTTAAAGTATATTTCATCTTCCCTAATCCGCCAAGCTGATTATAAAGCGAGGCTCTGGCGAAAAAGAATTAGGGTACAACCATATTTATTTGTACCTCTATCGTGTAGAAGACTACAGCCATATAACTACTCCGTTGATCGTTATTGAGTGGAGTGTGAATGAGATATGCTAGTGAGTGAGTCCAGGGGTCGCTGCGTTGGGGAGGCGAAACAAAGCATTAAGTAATCCTCTGTCTTACAAACATGGAGGGTAACTGCCTCATTAGGTGCTGTATGTTTACCACACAACATAGAATAATTAAAACTTACCTGCCCCCAACATACAAACTGATAATGGTGACGGAAGCACACAAAGCTGGTTAGATCAAATTGCATGATAATCTCACACATTTATGTCTTTGGCACATGGCCATATCCACAATTCTGCTGTTTAAAAAAAGCAAAATAAGAACTATGGAAAATGAGTAAAATACAATAAGATTTGATTTAAAAATTGTAAGATGTGAGGGCCAAATGGCAACTAAAGATTTTTTCTTATCTCTATAAGATATAAAATTAATAATATTGTAATAGGTATAAAAGCTAAGCAACATTTAGCATTTTTCGGGGATTAGTTTTTTTGCTATTGCCTACATAAACTTAACAACAAAAAAGAGGTTGTATGACAAAAAATATAGGTATTAATAAATGAACCGATATTCTTCATTTGAAAAGTATCTTGTACTCAAGTTATCATCACGATTTCCAAACTGGTTGAAAGCTGCTTGGGCGCCTATGAACAAATTTGAAACAATTCTGGCATTGGAGGTTCATAATCTGTACTCATATTCATATAGGTATATATGCTGCCCGTCCAGTGAGATTGTATAGCTGTGTTAGCGCACAACAATTGATTATAATATCGTCATCCTGCCCGGAAAACAGCGCCAAATTAAATTCAGTCTCAAGATTTGGTTACACTGATCATCGAAACCTACCGGTCCTATTGTATTTTCAAACCATCAAAGAACCCATTGAAATATATACACAAAATTTCTGTGTATCAGGAAGAACACCTACTACTGACAAACACACGTACAGAAGAATTATATAAGTATATTAAGATATATATGTATACGTTGTGCGTTATAATAGGTTGAAATTGATATGTTTAATAGCGGAAAAGTTTAGGAACATAAAGAAAAGTGAAATAATTTTTATTAATTGATTATTTGCTGAATTGTTTTTTTTTACATAAGGGGCTCTAGTTGACCCCCTTAACAAACGAGGCTCGGGCGTAGGGGAAGTAAGGCGTAATAACTAAATTTTAAGAGAGGTAGGGCGCAACAAAGTAGCTCGTCTGGGTTAAGTACCTCCACCTCACAGGAAACCGCAGCCAAATAACAACTCCCTAGAGGGTTGTCTGCGTGTGAGTGAGGTCACCAGTAAGCTCCTAAGAAGTTGCTGTGTAAGCAGCAGAGGAGGCATCGCGCGAGTGATACTTAATACATAACAAGCGTTAATAGGCTACGGTAACTGCTTTACATTAGGCGGACCGTATGCTTGTATGCCTCCCTACGTTGTATAAAAAAAAAAAAATTCCTGAACGGTTGTTCCTGACACCTGTAAAATACTGAGGAGGTTCTTCAGTAGCAACGACGGTGCCAACGCGAAAGCGATACTTCTTTACAAGAGTTAGTACACAATGTTCATCACTTTAGGTGGGCCATTTTATAAAAAAGAAGCACGAGTCTCACAGTAGTCGCACATGATGTGTAACATCAGCCATCTCACCTTCACTCACAACTAGAATTAAATTAACAATATTTTAGAATTTACTAATATCAAAGAAACTGTCCGGGTAATTAATTCATTCGTTTTCGAAGTTAAAATTCTTAAGACGCGATGTGACGAGTATGTAGGTAACTCAGATCTATTTCGGATGGAAAAGTTTTCAAACGGAAATGATGTTCAGGGAAATATATAGAGTTCGTTTACGGAATTAGTGTGAAATATATAGCTGTAAATTGAGATATCAAGTAAATATAATGAAATACGTATTTATTTGATTAATATTTTCACAAATTCAACAAAGTATTAGTTCCTTACCATTGATATTAGTTTGTTGTCTGTGGCATTATCTGTCTTGTCATGAATGATTGTTGACGTCTTTTGACAATCAATCAATAAATTTTGACATCTTTTATTAAATAATCAAATTATTATGGTAATAATTGAATTAACTTTGTAATAATTTAAATGTGGTTTTCTTATTAGATCCTTATGCTGTAAATTATATTATCAATGGAACTAACTTCTCGGAAAATGGAAAAGTACCATATGTTGGTCAACTCGGCACGCTTCCCGGGCTTCCTGTTACACGCTTCTGTCCCTTTTCACGAAATTACTGCCACGGATTATAGGAAAGCGAAAGGAAAGAAGTTTCACATCAAAAACATTTCTATTCTTGTTTCACATTGAAATTTGTTTGTTTCGAATTGTGTCTATTATTTGTACTCGTAACGTCGCATATACAAAAAAAGCTGTATAGTTTTCGTTATATATTGTGGAGACTAGTCTGATGAAAAAACCGCACTACTGTCTCACCATGCATATGTAGCATTCATCCGCCAATATGGAATTATATTGTGGGGCAACTCAGTCAACATGTAATGGACATTTATCGCGATTTGCGCGATAAATGTGTGCGCTCATTGTGTAAATTGGATTCTACTACCTGCAACCGGGCCACATCTCAGAAAACTAAGATTACTATAACTGCCTTCGCTATACATTCGTGTAACGACATACAAATCTCTTCAAGAAAAATTGTGATGGAAGTGATAAACATTACCGTGGTAGGTTTCCGATAAAACTAATACTACCCATAGCGTTAGCAACATTATACAAAGACAGCGGCTAATCTATAATAAGCTCCCGAACAATATTAAGGAATTGCCCTTGAACATATTTGTATGTGTGTATATCTTCACGCCAAGTCCCCCATCGGGGTAGGCAGAGAGAACCGAGCGCCATAAGACGCGGTCCTTACATTCTTCATATATGAACATATTTAAGAATATTTTTTATTGTTTTTCAATTAATTTGCTTGAAGAGAATTACAAAAATTTTTGAAGTAAATCTTCTTGACGCACGCATGACTTAGGAAGTAAGCTGGTGACTGCCTGACGAGAGCGTTACGAACATTGTGATCGGGCGAGCCGAACGGAAGTTGAGAGGGAGATATATGTTAGTGAAGATAGAAAGAGAGAGAGGTGCGAGCACACATTTTCTTTCTCTCTTTCTCTCATAGCGAGTTAAGTTTCGTATATCTAAGACACAGTGCAGGCTTATTGGTTGCATCACACTATGGAGCTAAAGAAGTTTTACTTCAGTCGCGTGGTCTAAAGCATACTCGTTTTTTTTATACAACTAGATTGGCAAACAAACATGCGGCCCGCATTAGATAGTAAGTGCTCACCGCAGCCTATCTTGTGACCTAAGGATGTTTCGTCACAGTACCCAGTGATTTCTCTGCGATATCTCACCCTTCGAACCGGAACACAACTATATAAATATAGCTGCTTGGCGGTAGAAATAGGTGATACACAGGTACCTACGCAGATGACTTTTGTACAAAGTCTCCCTCTGGTATAACAAAGTACAGGAATATATTGAAGATAAATTTTAAATAAATTAGTACTTGGAAAAAAATCTACAAAGCATATGTTATTACACATATTAAATAAGTTATATTAGTATTAACTTTACAAATTATATAAATATTTTCCAAATGATTGACATATTACTATAATGATTCGCAATTTAAACACTAAAATTATTATGTACGAGTATCTAGGACCTAACTTGACGACACAATGTAAATGTAAGTGTAACTTTAAATTCATTTAGATTAATAACGAAACTTTAAATTTGCACGCCTGAAATGGGTAATCGTGAGAACTGCAATTAGTTTATACAACTTACGATCATCTATATAAACACATTTATGCAAACAGAATTAAAAAAAAAAAGTGACTCAAGTAAGTTTGGAATAAAAGTGCATTTAAAAATATACAAATTTGATAATTTTCTCGTTTCGTTTTAGCAGGCGGATGTGCGGTGTATCTGGTGGCTCTGGATACAAGCACGCGGGCTTTCACGGTCCATTAGCGTGAAACGCGATAGGCCGGCCGCACGCTACGCGCCTTCGTCCGCCGGGACTTCAGGATTCACACACTATACGGCGTTATCGTTAAATCCATTGGCAATCCGTACACTGACCGGCTAAATGCTGGCACTGACTTTTTAAAGGGTATTTGATCATTTATAACGTCGGTAGGTAAACAATTGTGCAGTCCGCCTGATGTAAAGCTTTTATCTGCATAACGTCGGGAGGTATACAAGCATATGGCCTGATATAAAGCGGCTACCGTACCCTATGTACGCTTGCAATACAATTAAATATCACGCAGGGCACGATGCTCGTTAAAACCAGATCTAGACAAACAGATATGTTCATGCACGCAAATCTTTGTCCTGTGTGGGAATCGAACCCACGAGCGTTGGTGTCAAAGTAGCGTTATTAACCACTACGCCACCGAGCTCGTCAAAAGTTACCGTAACTTACGAACGTTTGCACACAAGAAGTTACCACTCGTGCGTCACAACCGTCGCTACCGTTAAAGCAAGTTCTTAGGGACTTACTGACATACTGACTTACTCACTCTCAGGAATACTGCTCTTCAGGAAAATGTTATTATGTGATAATAATAATAAATAGGCAAAATAAATTCATGTACGTAGATCTACATTAATTTATTTAGCTTCATTTATTGCATTGTTAGGCGTTAGTACTAAAAGTAAAGTTTTTGAGACAAATGTTCGCTTTTGGGCTAACATTCTACATATGATATCCAAATTTTAGTATAAGCCTGTAACTTACTTGGTTTTCGAGTTATGAACGTGTGACATATTGACAAATAGACGGACAGAGAGTGACAACAAGAGTGTTAGGTTTGCCTTTTAGTTACAAAAACCTAAATACGAAATACATGAAAGTAGAAGAATCTACGACCCAAGAAAGGCCAAAACTTACCGACCGTGACCAATTTGATCATGCTTTATCAGCAGGTGATATCAGGAGCACTAGAAACCGCCGAGCGTACATATAAAGAGTTATGAATGTTAAAGAAGCGAGTGAGGTGTGTAAGGACCGAGTCATGTGGCGTTCGGTTCTCTTTGTCTGCTCCGCATAGGATTTAGTGTGTGGGCATAGATTGATAGATAAAAACGAAACACACCCTAAAAAAATCCGCAGCCAAATAACAACTCCCTAGAGGGTTGTTGTGTTCCTGCGTGTGAGTGAGGTCACCAGTAAGCTCCCAAGGAGTTGCTGTGTCAGCAGCAGAGGAGGCATGCGCGAGTGATACTTAATATATTACACGCGTTAATAGGCTACGGTACTCGCTTTACATCAGGTGGGCCGTATGCTTGTATGGCTGCCGACGTAGTATAAAAAAAAAGATTTATCAACATCAAGAATAATCGCGGGTGACAAAGTAAGCTAACTTAACAAAATAAGATTTATGCGCGTTAGTTTGGCAATACCTGGCTCAACTGTCCAGTTTAAAAATGAACCGCGTTCGACTTCAATTAGTATATCTCTAGAGCTCCACGGAATAGGAATGTATGAAGTGTCCACCCACTGTAAACTATTTTATAATCGCAGCTACCGTTTACCGACAATTTCACAAAGGTGTCTCCGACTCAGTAATTGTCCCCTGCAATGTTAACGAGATACACCACACTGACAAGTAAATGAGTTTCATACAGTCGAGAAATTGCGACCGATTAACAGCTCTATATATGGCCAATCTATATCGATTTGAGTATTTTAAATCGGAAGGTGTACTGCAATCGATTGATTAAAGTTATTTCTCAATATGTATTATTTAGAAATATATTTTAGAATTATTATACCGATACGACACCGTTACCTGATTTTAACTTTTTATTAATTGTTATGAAGAAAGACGTATTTTATTTTTGTTTTGTTGCTTTGAAGGAGGCTTACATATAGTTCCAAAAAACGTTTTAAATTGTTAAATGATTTTAATAAAATTTAAATAAACGTAGGGTTTACATGTTTGTTATTGATATATAAAAAAATTGCATTGCATCTCTAATTATTCGTACCTATAACATTATTTGTTTTATGAAGTAAGTTTATTAGATGCCGGGAGCCAAGCAAGAACACGGCCTATTTGATCTAAAGTGGTTACCGTAGTCATGATAGCTTGCAATACAAGGAGTATCGCTACCGCGTTGCTACCTCAGCAACTCATCAGGAGTTTAATGGTTACTAATATACCTACACAAAGAAACTTACTCCCAAAAAGTAGTGTAGTTTAGGCACAAATTTGCTGTGTTCTCTACATATGCTTTGAGTGAGTTCAAAATTTGGTACTTGGCATGGTCTAGGGGTATGTCGGAGCTGAGGAATGTCAAAATATATATATATTCAGGTCCAGGCCAGGTCCCTTGCGGGCCAGGCAGAGACAACCGAGCGCCATAAGACGCGGTCCTTACACACCTCACTCACTTCTTTAACAATCATAGCTCTTTTCATACACGCTCGCCGGTTCCTAGGGCTCCTGACATCACCTTCTGCTAAAACACGACCAATTTGGTCTAATAAAATTGATGGTGATTAGTAGGCTTGAAGTACATACACAGTGGGCGTGAAGAGGTTTTTAAACCGGGTCGGGTCGGCAACGCATGAGTAACACCCCTGGTGTTACAAATGTCCATAAGCTACGATATCGATTTTTGACGAGCTCGGTGGCTCAGTCGTGAATGACGCGACTTTGACACCAACGCTCGTGGGTTCGATTCCCACACAGGACAAACATTTGTGTGCATGAACATGTCTGTTTATCTCGGTCTGGATGTTTAAAGAGAGGTAGGGCGCATCAAAGCAGCCCATCCGGGGAAGTACCTCCACCTCACAGTAAACCGCAGCCAAATAACAACTCCCTAGAGGGAGGTGTGTTCCTGCGTGTGAGTGAGGTCACCAGTAAGCTCCCAAGGAGTGATACTTCGCAAGCGTTAATAGGCTACGGTACCCGCTTTAGATCAGGTGGGTCGTATGCTTATATGCCTCCCGACGTAGTATAAAAAAAGACTGCTTGCCATATATACGGTTGTTTGCCACTTAAGTGGTATAAAAAAAATAGTGATCGTAAACACCCCTGTATGACACTTTTTTTTCCAGTTATTTTGATTTAAAAACCAAACTGCTGAACCGATTTTGATAAAATTTCTATGGGACCAATCTCAAGTTATATACTTATCTATACTTCTATACTATTATTATAAAGAGGAAAGATTTGTATGTATGTTATGAATAAACTCAAAACTACTGGGCCGATTTCAAAAATTCTTTCACCATTAGAATGCTACAATATATATGATTAACATAGGCTATAAAATATTTTGAAAATAGTTAGGGATCCGTATGAAAACTTCGATAATGTGTGAAAAAGATACCAAAAAATCCTTATACCGCGTACGCTGCTGAAACTATTGACAATAGAGCAAAGTAATGTAGGTACTACAGTTTTATAGAGGACATCAATATCTACAAAAAAGTCCGCGATACCATATGTCTAACCATAAAAGTAGGAAAGCGCGCCTTAGGAACGCGCCCCGCCGCCTCCTACTTCTATGTGTCTAACTATTACAGTTACGTCACAATAACTACTTTTTCATGTTAAAATATGGTATTGTAACGCCGGTACAAACTAGGCCACATTATTCGTACCTTGGTATTAATCTTTATCCAAATAAATCATTTCGTATTCAAGACTGTTTCAATGCCTGTAGGTTACTCTTTGAATTAACGAAATCGGACATTCCATTCCAAAGATATTACGGATTTTGTTCTGCGTTTCAATCCCTTGCTTGCGACACCGGCGGCCACGGCGCGTGGCAGCGGGCGGCGTGGCGCACATCTATGAGATAGGTACCCGCGCGGCTCATTCGCGCGCTACCGATATTGAATGTTTTGACTTTTTCATACCACATTTTTTCTGTTCCAGTTAAAAAGTTCTTTTCAGAAAAGCGTGCCTCAAATCATCACCTTTGTGGCAATCAATTGAAACTCTCAATTTGCGCACGAATATGAGAGCACGTTTAAGTAATGACGGCAACGACAATTTCTCACAAAAATTACTTAAACTTGAAAGCGGAAAATTACCATCTCCTTGGATAATGAATTGGCTCAAACTGTTCACAGTCTAGAAATCCTTATAGAGACAATCTATCCCGACATCGAACATCTTACAGAAAGAAATTTCGATTGGCTCTATTCGAGGGCGATCGTCTCACCGAAAAACAGTTCAGTAAATGAGATAAACAAAATGATCATTGAAAAAGTACCAGGTGATTTTAAATGTTACAAATCTATTGATAACGTGTGCAACATCGAAGATACAGTGCACTATGTACAAGAATTTTTAAATTCTCTCTATCCCGCCGGCTTGCCACCACACGAACTGAAATTAAAAGTAGGTACTCCCATTAAGCTGTTGAGAAATTTAAGCCCTCCCAATATGTGTAATGGCACAAGGCTTTTGATAAAGGAATTACGAGACAATCTGATTATAGCAACAATCATCACCGGTCCCACGGCCGGACAGCTAGCTCACATTCCGCGGATCCCGATGATACCAACAGATTTGCCCATGTCTTTTAAAAGGTTACAGTTTCCTGTAAAGGTATCGTTTGCCCTTATAATAAATAAATCCCAGGGACAAACTTTCTCGATCTTTGGCATCGACCTAAGAGAAGAATGCTTTTCTCATAGCCAATTATATGTTGCACTTTCTCGAGTAGGATTCCTAAAAATCAATATATTTTGTTGCCATCTACGAATACCACAGCCAATATAGTATGCAGCCTTAAGGTAGACATATTGGAAACTAAAAAAGTAAAACCTATTAAATTAAATTAATATAAAGTCTCGAAATATATGTTATATATATTAAAATAAATGTAAAAATAAAACTAAAAACAATATAAATAAATAAAAAATATACTTTCCGATTGTAATTAGGGTTATGGATAAAAACTAATAAAAAATTAAATACCACTAAGTACGTACCACTTAAAGTAGTTTGTCTGAAAAAAAAGCTACTTAAGAAAAACTACTTAAAAAACTCTCTAAAAATACATTTACTCTTCGTTTATCCCAAAATGTTTAAAAAATAAATGTCCTACCGTGCGAAGCCGGGGCGGGCCGCTAGTGGTTTATAAATGACGGAATTCTGATGTAACAAACATGAAAACAATACAACTGAATTGAGAACCTCCTCCTATTTTGAAGTTGGTTAAAAAGTAAAATTGAATCCATCAGTAACTTTTCCGTAGGTAGCAGTAATATCTGCCGGACGGACGGACAGCGGAGCCTCAGTAATAGGGTTCCGTTTTACCCTTTGGGTACGGAACCCTAAAAAAAGGTATGACTGATTTTTTTCGCAACAGGGTATATTAGTAAGGAACACAATTTAATGCATGTTTTATTTTCGTACAAGTATTCCTCATACCAGAATAGATAACTATCGCGACAATAACATGATATTAAATATCACATTTAAAGAATTAAAAATCCGATACAATAATTAGTGTAACCGATACTTGGTTACACGGTGCGGATAAATATAATAAGGTTAGGGCAGAAATTGGCGAAGCGTCTTTCACGAAACAGTGGTTACTGCAAAAAGAACAACCATTTGTAAATGAGGCAGAAAATTAGGGTCGGAATACAGAGAAAGCGAGGCGAGCGTGGCTAGTATCGCATTACGGCGGCGCAAGTCACGAGAGAAAGACTTCAAAAGATAAATAATAAATGAACATTGTCGGACACGTTACACAGCGCTGTCTAGCCCCAAAGTAAGCGAAGCTTGTGTTATGTGTGCTAGACAACTGATAAACATACGTAACAAACTGTATTGTATATTCTGAATTGTCTGCCGCTATCTAAGCTAATTCTAAGATGTATTTACGTCAAAAAGGTAGCAAATAGAGAAACATAAGAGCGGGAGGTTTCTTTAAAACTAAGGAAAAGGAACTATTGTGTTATTAATGTGTAGAAACAATTATTATATCGCTTTCGCTTATGACTTACGATGCCCACAAAGCGCTCATCACTTCACGTTTTGCAGTAAACTGCGCATGTTGCGGCCGCACCATACGGATTTTTACCAATCCGTAATCCGATAGCACCATTGTGTTGTTTAGAGTTTTATAAGCCAATAGATCGCCGCTTGAATGGGCGGAATGTTTCACGGGTATTCTGCCTATCGCCCATTCACTAGTTTTTTAAGTGTTAAGCGTCAGACTGTTGAAAAAAAAAATATGTCTATGGTTTTTGTTTATAAATATAGAGGGGTAAATAACGAATGCTCCTTATTGTGCCATTAAATATAACGATAAACATGACATGTAATTTGATTTAACCTGCTTTGTGCTACCGCCAACAATTAGTTCATACGAACTGGCACCGGCCGGCATCTACCTTTTGTATCTTTAGTCGTCTCTGCCTCAGCTGCTGCGATCGTCGCTGCTTTTGCTCGCCATCTGGACTAATAACCGCATGCACCCACCACCGTTGCTGCTTTGGTTGTCTGTGCGACACGTGTCACCTTTCGAGACATCTTCAGGCTCTATATTACATAGATAGATGTTAGTCGTATGATACGAAATATTCCTACCATTCTAATTCTATCGAGTAAATTTGACTTTCGCAGCACAACGCTTGAATCTTACAAGTTGCGCAATATACTAGATGATAAGTTAGGAAAGAAATAGTAGTAGGTACAAAGCTAGTATGTGATAAACAAAAAATCGGCCAAGTGCGAGTCGGACTCGCGCACGAAGGGTTCCGCACCATTATCTATAAAAATCGGTCAAGTGCGAGTCGGACTCGCGCACGAAGGGTTCCGTACCACTATCTATAAAACGGCAAAAAATCACGTTTGTTGTGTGGGAGCCCCCGTTTAATATTTGTTTTATTTTAATTTAATTATTTATTCTTAAAGTGAATATATAACTAAATATTCTGTGAATATTTCAAGCGTCTACCTGTTGCCGTTATCAATATCGAGCAAAAAAATCACGTTTGTTGTATGGGAGCCCCCTTAAATATTTATGTTATTCTATTTTTTCGTATTTGTTGTTATAGCGGCAACAGAAATACATCATCTGTGAAAGTTTTAACTGTCTAACTATCACGGTTCATGAGATACAGCCTGGTGACAGACGGCCGGACGGACAGCGGAGCCTCAGTAATAGGGGAACCCTATTACTGAGGCTCCGCTGTTTTACCCTTCGGGTACGGAACCTGGAAATCGGCAGCGGATAAAGCACGATTAATTTGGTCATTGGTAGATAAGTCTTGGCCTTCCTCGGCATCTTTCTACGTCCACCACTACTATGTACATACATATTTTATGTGCAATTTCGGAATAAGTTATTCCTTCATTTCCTTTACAGTTACCGGTCTAATTGAGCCATCTCCACTGCACTCTCGGTGTGCGGTGTCAGCGAGCCGGTGGGCCACTTACCCAGTAAGAAACCCGACACCCTGCGCGCACGCAGCCGCACAGCGGCACCGACTCCTCGACCACCTGGCTGGTGCAAATTTTCCGAATCGTTAAATATGGTCTAAAGGGTCAGTGTCTCGGTAGGCCATGGAACGTATCTCTCGTTATTCATACTGTGTAATAGGGGTGGGTTGTTAAAGTGATTTTTATGCACCATTTATAAAACTAAACTTGAATATGATACATATGATTTTATAACATATTTATTACAATGTCCCCGGTTCGAATCTTGGCATGTACCACTAAATTTGTGTTTTCGGATTTAAGCTCATATTTGTAATTATTACTTACTCACGGCGGTGAAGGAAAACATAGTGACGAAACCCGCACGTCCAAGATATATCATATTTCGAAAGACAGATGAACTGGGTTTACCTTTGGATTGCGGATACAATAAGTACCACTCGCGCGATTCCTTTCTGTTTATATTCAAAACCGTTACAATAAAGTATATTCAGAAATTTTCAACCCACTACTTAGGATGTTTCAAAAGATCAATGTAATTAGTCTGGCCATAAATACTGTTACATCGTTAATATTAGTTCCTAGGAAACTTGATGGCGTCGCTTCAACTTGGCACACAAAATTAGTTCTCATTTGTATGAGAAAACGTATCCAGTGGGAATTAATACATGTCAGTGGATCTATCCATAAACTTATTGCCACACTAGTTACGGCGTAACACAAATAGTTACAGTTACAGTTACTATACCGAAGGAGTGATGATAGCCTTTATATCTACTTAGTCTGGCCATAAATACTGTTACAATAAAAAATAAACAAAATATTACATTTGAATTTGGAATCTGTCATTTTTATATGATTGTTCATTGTGTTTTCTTATTTTGGCGCCAATACATTGTACAATATTTTGCGATATTAAAATGGAGTGGGGTGATAAAGAGAACCGAATCGCTGTGATTGCATTACACAAAGTAGGTATGGAGCCAAATGCAATTTTTAAAACTCCTTACGCTTGGTATTACTAAAATGTTTGTGTACCGGGCTATTAATAGGTACAATGAGACCTCCTCTGTTTGTGACAGAAAAAGATCTGGCCGTCCACGTAGTGTTCGTACGAAAAAGGTGGTCAAAGCAGTAAGGGAAAGAATTCGAAGTGTTAAATCTTGAGTGAATTAAAGTATAATCGGAATTAAATTTTGTATTTCATAGAATGCTTGAACTTTTGCATGCCTAATTGTATGAAAGGCAAAACATAACGGATTTTATTTTGATACACACAACATCTCTATTTTTGTACTTATGTTTTTGCAAAATAAATAATTTGAATTTGAAGAAATCCTGTCCGAAAGCAAAAGATTTTATCTCGGGAGATGAAGATAGCACCTAGAACCATGTCGCGTATTTTAAAAGATGACTTAGGACTTGCAGCCTATAAGAGACGTACTGGTCATTTCTTAACTGATAATTTAAAAAAGAATAGGGTGGTAAAATCGAAACAACTACTGAAGCGGTACGCAAAGGGAGGTCACAGAAAAAAATTGTTTACGGATGAGAAAATTTTTACAATTGAGCAACATTTTAACCAACAAAATGACCGTATTTATGCTCAAAGCTCTAAGGAAGCTTCCCAATTAATCGACAGAGTGCAACGTGGGCACTATCTGACTTCAGTGATGGTTTGGTGGGGTATTAGCTATGAAGGAGTGCCTGAGCCATACTTTTGTGAAAAAGGTATTAAAACATCGGCACAAGTGTATCAAGATACCATGCTTGAGAAGGTAGTGAAGCCCCTTAACAACACAATGTTCAATAACCAAGAATGGTCCTTCCAGCAAGACTTGGCGCCGGGTCATAAAGCTTGGTCTACGCAGTCTTGGTTGGAAACCAACGTTTCGGACTTCATCAGAGCTGAAGATTGGCCGTCGTCTAGTCCCGATCTTAATCCGCTGGATTATGATTTATAGTCAGTTTTAGAGAGTACGGCTTGCTCTAAACGCCATGATAATTTGGAGTCCCTAAAACAATCCGTACGATTGGCAGTGAATAATTTTGTCATGGAAAGAGTGCGTGCTTCTATTGATAACTGGCCTCAACGTTTAAAGGACTGTATGGCAGCCAATAGAGACCACTTCGAATAAGCTTTTTATATTTTAAATTGTTTTATATTTATGTATTAAACTAACACACTGTAAAAGTAATAAATGTTATTTGCAATAGAATTTTTTTTTTCTTTGTTTCAGTATTTATGGCAAGACTAGGTATACACATAAATAAAATTGAAGTGTCTGTCTGTGATTTCAAAATAAAGTCTTTATCTTAAGCTCATATTGTTATTTTCACGTTACCAAAGCCTAAATACGCATTTTTAACGCTTTTTTGTCTGTCTGTCTGTCTGTTTGTTTGTCCGGGCTAATCTTCGAAATGGCTGAACCGATTTTAACGAGACTTTCACTGGTAGGTAGAGGACTGTTCAGAGCAGAATATAGGGTACTTTTTGTCTCGTAAATATTTAGGGTTCCTGCGTAAAATAGGAAAAACTGTTAAAATTAGGGGAAATATCTTCCCCTTCGGGTGACTTATATTCACAGAATACGTATTTTTTGTGACATAAAATAACTACGCATTTTTTTATTTTATGTAATAAAAATAAAATATACGTTGCCTCCCGTAAAGGTCAATAGATGGCGCTGTATAAAAATTGAAACGCGCTATGGTTGCATCTATGACCCTGAACTTTGTTTTTTTTTTTTTAAACAGAAAGATTTTCGGGTCTACAGAGAAATAAAGGCTACTAAAAGCCCAAATCTCATGCGTGCGAAGCCGCGGGCTTCAGCTAGTATATAATAAATATATATATATATATATATATATTATAATTGTGGAATGAAAGTTGATGTAGTGACAAAAATTGAAAAGGGTATGCTGAGATGGTTTATTCATTTAGAAAGAATGAATGAGAAAAAAGTTAGGAAAGAAGTGTATCAAGCAAGAGTGAATGGTGATGTCGGGAGGGGCCGCCCTAGACGCACACATGTAGATCAAATTGGTGATGTGTTGAAAAAGGGCCAAATCAAAAGCATCCAAAACCGAAGAGCATGCATGAAGAGGTTGATGAGTGTGGAAGAAGCGAGAGCGGTATGTTTGGATCGGTGCAACTGACGTTCTATAGTCTCTGCCTACCCCAATGGGAGACAGGCGTGATGATATGAATGCAGTGATAGCCCAGTGAATAAAGAACCCACCTATTATCCGACGCCGACGGTCCCTGGTTTAAATCCTGCTGTGGGCATGTATTCCTAAGTTCGTATTTTCGGATTTATAAGTACGTATTTGTAATGATCACTTGCTCGTCGGTAAAGGAAAACATTGTTGAGAAACCAGCACGTCCAAGAAATTATATTTCGAAAAACACGTGACCTAAGCTAAGACGGGCTTTAAAAGAGGTAGGGCACATCAAATCCGCCCATCTGGGGAAGTTACAGCCACCTTACAGGAAATCACAACTCCCTAGAGAGTTGTTGTGTTTCTGCGTGTGAGTGAGGTCACCAGTAAGCACCTAAGAAGTTGCTGTGTTAGCAGAAGAGGAGGAGTTGTTGGAGGTCTGGCTGCAATCGCTCTATCAGTAAAAATAAGTACCTTCGCCAAATCCCAGACTTAGGTAATCCTATCTTAGGCTTAGGTAGCGGACCTCGCCAGTTCTAATGGTTTAGGAAACGGGATAATGCTAGATGACTTGAAATACAGATTTTAAATTGAAGAAATGTTTTCAATATTACATATGTATGTATATCTTCACGCCAAGTCCCTTGCGGGGTAGGCAGAGAGAACCAAGCGCCATAAGACGCGGTCCTTATTATATAAATAATTATATAATTATTATCCTTCCTTACAATCTGTGTAAATATAATTAGTGTAAATAAAAGTAAATTATTATTAAAAACAATATCAAGATTAAAATAGCACTTAAATGCTTATCGATTAAAATTTGTCTAAAAAAAAACAACTGACTAACATTCCAAAATCATTAGATATTTCATAAAATAATTTATTAAATAAAATTAATGAAATATAAATTTAGATGCATTATAAAATCATTACATGCCCTTATGATTGATGGGGTTGATGGTCCGCTACCTAAACCTAACCATTTGGCGAAGAAGATTTTTTCTGAAGTGAATCTACTATCAGATCTATTACCAGATTAATTAGGTCATAACATAAATATTGCTATCATCTCACCCTAGTTCATCTTTAGTCCCATCATAGCATAATAATATAATTTGTATCATATTCTTTGACCCCTAAAAGATATTAACGAGCGACGTATCATTTAGTGTTGTCGACTGGTATTCAAGAGACACCGTTCGCCGTACCCAAATTACTGGCAACATTATTCACATTAATGATCTCTTCAAAGATACTGATGATCATGAAGCGTTCAGCTACCACACAAAAAAGACATTCGGACTACCTTTAATTACCCAGCAAGTTCACACGTTTGGATTTACAAACGAGGGCTTTGATGGGTCAAATATTTGGTAATTTATAACCATTATGGTAGATTTATTTTTTTATAGTTAATATCGGAATTTGCTTCATCTCTCGTACATATTAATCACTATACTTAATTTGACTTTTCTCGCGCTTTCACGAGTGACATTGTTGTTATTTTTGGAATTTTTTACGTTTGAACATAAAGTTATTTATTTTGTGGCAATTTTTGATTTTGTAATAGTGCGATGGTAGTCATAAAGTAATAGAAAATATTATTAATTTGTTCAAATCTTGATCCATTACTATGAAATTTTAAAATTTTATGATATATAAATAATTTATGTTGTTATATTTATCTAATTAGCATATGTTGTTTAACAGTTTTGTGGTAGAATGTAGTTAAACTGTGTTTTGTTATTTGCAATAAACAAATTTGATTTGATTATGCACATTTTGAAAGACCTGAAAAAATGCAAGATGATAGATAACCTTGTAAAATTCGCAATCGTTTTTAGGGTAGTACCTATTTAAACTTCACGATTGGTTCGGGAACCCTACCCGAGTAATTTTTCTACACTTTTCTGCTGGGACATCTAGCATTAAAAGATTTTGGGACGGTTCTAAACTGAAAACTTGTGCTGCATGGGCTAAGATTCGCGACAAGATAAGATCGCGAGGAAACCAGTCCCATAAAAATATATTTCAAAATGCGTGTTATCTTGCCTAAGAAAGGTTTTTAAGAGAGGTAGGGCGCATCAAAACAGCCCGTCTGGGGAAGTACCTCCACCTCACAGAAAACCGCAGCCAAATAACAACTCCCCAGAGGGTTGTTGTGTTCCTGCGTTTGAATGAGGTCACCAGTATGCTCCCAAGGAGTTATTGTATAAGCAGCAGAGGAGGCATCGCGCGAGTGAGACTTAATATATCTCAAGTGTTATTAGGCTACGGTACCCGCTTGACATCAGGTGGGCCGTATGCTTGTGTGCCTGCCGACCCAATATAAAAAAAGTCTGGTTTTTCCTCTGGGTTGTGGCGGTCTGACGGCAGTAGTTCCATATAAAAATCTGTATCTTCGCTAAATCCTTCCACTTAGGTAGCGGACTCTGCTAATGCTAATGGATTAGGAAACGGGATAATGCCAAGAAGCAGAAGAAGTTTTAGTTGACAAAGAAGATTTAAAAGACTCAAAGGAAGAAAGCCGAAGAGGAATCAGACAGACAATTTAGCGATCGCAGGGAGTCGATGGTTGGAAGCGCACAAGGCTGATCGCTGTGGAAGTCAAAGGGAGAGAGAGGCCTATGTTTAACAATGGACGTTCTTCGGCTAAAAAAATGACGATGATGATGAAAATAACTTAAATTTAGTAATTTAGTGTTACAAATGATGATGACACACAAGCCAAGACGAGGATAACCGCTCGGTATTGAACCACACCGAAAGAAAGAACCAAACCGCTAATTGTCGGCAATGGCGTCGTGAGATCACTTCATCGAGGGGCATTTAGAACTCATTATATATCTATTAATGTTGCATGTACTGAGGCTGTGGTTTCGGCCCCGTGCACGCACATAAGTACATACACGGATACGTGAAAATCCCGTTCAATTTTCAGAGTTCCGCACCAAAATGCTAACGAATCCCTATTGCTGAGTCTGCGTGTCCGCCCGTCTATTCTGTAATTAAAGGGCTGTAATTAAAATCTTTTGAATGACGTAACAGGTACAATCAAGGCATATAATTTATGACGAGCTAGGTGGCGCAGTTAATAACGCTACTTTGAGACCTACGCCCGTGGGTTCGATCCCCACACAGGACATATATTTGTGTGCGTATCTGTTTGTCTTGATCTGTGTGGTTTTAAGAGAGGTACGGCGTGTCAAAGTAGTAGGAAGTAGTTCCAGCTCACAGAAAAGACGCAGCCAAATAACAACTGTTGTTGTGTTCCTGCGTATGAGTGAGGTATCAGCGGGTTACATCAGGTGGGCTGTACTTGCGTGCCTCCCGAAGTAAAAAAAAACAATGCTAATGTACATATACATACAAAGGATGTAGAAGCAGAGGAAGGTCCAAACTCACCTATTGTGATCAGATTGGTTGTGTTATCCGATGGTCATGACATAAATGTAAAGAAGCGAGTGAGGAATGAGGACTGAGTTATGTGGCGCTCTGTTCTCTCTGCTTACCCTTTAATAGACGTGGCGTGAAATATTGATAGATCTTTTGAACCATCCTAAGTAGTGGGTTGGTAAATACTGAATATCTATTTATCTATAATTTCACGAATCCCTTGCGGGGTAGACAGAGAGATCTGGGCGCTACATGACTCAGTCCTTGCACATGTCGCTCGCAATTTCAAAATTTTCTCAATATATTTTATTTAGCCGCTTTTGATGTGAACAGAAAGGTTGCTAATTAATGTGTTATTCAACTCATTTTTGAGCAATAAAAAACAGGTTGTCTTTATGTACAACCGTCAAACACGGTGGTACTTACAACTCCCGCTGCTGACACAGCAACTACATAGGAGATTACTGATAAACTCTCTTTCGCACAGGAATATAACGACCCTATAAGGACTTGTTATCTGGCCGTCGTCATCTGTGACTGTGAGGCATAAGTACCTTCCTCATAACTTTTCCAGTCCGGCTGCTTTGATGTGCCCTACTCCTGTTATTAGCACACTTCACGTCACGTTAAGCGGTGATACTCCAGTGGATGAAGAAGTGGCCTCTTGACCAAATGGACCCGGTTTGTAACTACCACTTACTCGTCGGTGAGGGAAAACAACGAAAGGAAATCTGCACGTCCAAGAAATTATATTTCGAAAGACGTATGACCCTATCTATCTATAACTTCACGCCAAATCCCTTGCGAGGTAGGCAGAGAGACCGAGCGCCACGTGACTCGATCCTTACATACCTCACTCGCTTCTTTCACATTCATTGCTCTTTTTATGCACGCTCGCCGGTTTCTAGGGCTCCTGACATCACCTTCTGATAGAACACGACCAATTTGATCATGATAGGTAAGTCTTGGCCTTCCTCGGCTCCTACATCCTTCCACTTTTGCATTGTATATCTGCTTCGTCATTCTTTCATCCTGCATTCTTTCTACATGTCCGAACCAACGAAGCATGCTTCTTCTTATTATATTATTTAATACCGACGCTCTCTTTCAGACCAACTCTGCTTCTAACCTCATCATTGCGGATACGGTCTGCAAGCGTTACACCACAGATTTTGCGCAACGCTCGTATTTCAACCGCGTTTATCCTGCTTTCATGCTCTCTCTGCCATACCCAGCTCTCGCTTCCATAAGTAAGCGTTGGGACCAGCACTGCATTGTGTATAGCCAGCTGCGCCTTCTGGCTCAGGTTTTTACTGCCAAGAAGTTTTCCCAACGCTCCATTCACACTATTCTCAGCACTCACTCGCCTTTCCACATCTGCGGTGTACCTTCCATCCCTGCTGAAAGCGCATCCAAGATATACAAACTCATCTACTTGTTCCAACACTTCATCATCTACCGTAATTCTTACATTGGTTCTGGTTTCTTCTCTTTTAAATACCATAATCTTTGTTTTCTTCGCATTCAATAGTAAGCCTTCCTTCATACATGTACACGTATGATCCAACCTAAGAAAGATCTGGTTTTCTCTTCGGGTCGGGGTATGACGACAGTCGCCCCGTATCAAAATCATTATCTTCGTCAAATTCTTAGACTTAGGTAGCAGACCCCGCCAATCCTAATGGATTAAGAAACGGAATACCGCTAGGAGGAAGAATTCTTACATTATATGTCAAAGTTAAAGAGTTTAACTAGTACTGTTTGTGTGCCTTATTTGTCATATTGCTGTCTCTCAATTTGCCAATAGGGGATTACATTCGAAAACTTCCTACTCTTACAAATTTCTTCTGTTTAAATTCGTTGTGAGTTCCAAGGCAGCTGTAGTTTAACACCCGGGACAGCAATGGACTTCACTGTTCATTGCCTTTTTGTGGTTGCCGCTGTTAATTCTGGCTACACAGGAGACACAGTGGTGGGAATGAGTGGTGGGCCTGTCCCAAAGTACTGTTTGTCTGTGGCAGTTCAAACATTTAGACGAATAAACAACGAAATGAATCTAAAACACTGTTTGCTCATTTTAACACAGAGCTTTGACAATACCACAATGGCCCATAAATTGCAAAACTGCACAGAACAATCAAGATTTAACAATAGTCTTCGAGTCAAACACGAAGATGATGATGATGAACTGATGATGACATTTGAAGAAACTTATATTAATATACTTTTGGCTCTCAGAATCTGTCCTTGCAGCTAAGCGTTTTTATTTTAATTTTCTAAGAAAACAACAATACAAATGTATCTAAACGGCGGCGAGGTTAAGTGATAAAAATGGAAGGAAAAACACCTTTTGTGTACAAGACGAGAACACTTGAACCATGAGATATGTACAACAATTCGGCAATTTGTCTGTTTGTGGCATTTCGTGGTGTAAATTACCCATTGTGTCGATGCGAGTGTCGCCGCGCGCTGGAACGAATCGCTCGCCACAACCTCCGACTTAAACGTTTTTCCCAAAGTTGTCATTAGTGGTGGCGATGGGTCTGAGTCACGGGCGAGTGGCTACAAGTCATATCATAATATGAAATTGTTGGAAAGTTTGATACTTTCTCGGAGACAAAAGAGATAAAATATTCTACATCTTCAGGCCTTGAACTGACCTGTGGGATTTTCAGGATGGAATATTGAGACCACAAATCAATTAACCACTTCACTGCGCATTAAAATACACCACGCTCATAATAACGTTGGGTTTTGGCACTTAAATATATCAACGATTCCAGCCTACTGACCAAGACCGATATTTTAACCAATAAGCCGATAAGTGACGCGATATCGTTCCGTGAAATAGCTAATTAGAGCTACGCCGTCTGCTTTACCCCCCGACCCGTAGCGGTGAGTTGAGTTACAAAAGAAAATCGGTGTCATTAATTCTCCATTCTCCATTACGATTGAGATAAATAACTTCCTATTTATTTCTGGTTGTTTCAAATACATGTTGAATAAACGTAATTTTAGCCGTTATAATGTTTTTACTACCTATATTAATTAGTACCTATATGTGTACGAACTTTTACGTTTTACTTGTTACGCTACTTTGACACCAACGCTCGTGGGTTAGATTCCCACACAGGACAAACATTTGTGTGCATGAACATGTCTGTTTGTGTTAGTCTGGGTGTTTTTAAAAGAGGTAGAGGTGTCAAACCATCCCATCTAGGTAAGTACTGCACCTCACAGAAACCGCGGCCAAATAACAACTCCCTAGAGGGTTATTGTGTTCCTGCGTGTGAGTGAGGTCTTCAATAAGCTCTTAAGAAGTTGCTATGTTAGTAGCAGACTACAATACTCAATGTATTGCACGCGTTCATCAGGTGGGTCGCATGCTTGCTTGTGCTTGCGCACGCCTCCCGACATTATATAAGAAAATAGTGCCTATCTAAGAAAGCATCTGATTAGAATCTTTTGATGGAATATGTGCCAATAAACCTTCACACCACTAAAAAAGCATTGACACAATTAATTTCGTACTAAAGTTTCATTGTAAACCACGGTCATAAAATAGAGTATCCAACCCGCGGGTCTCCCATTTGGTTTGTCATCAACCAAATTTTGGTCACATCATTTCTTTTTCCTAGCGTTATCCCATTTCCTAATCTATTAGGACTGGCGGCTCTTGTATACAACTTCGCAATTCACGCATAGGCAAAGCGATTGAGTTTACTCAGTACTTCGGCTACGTGCGGTTTCCATGACAAGTTTCAGTCTATGGTGATGCCTAGCAGCGTTAATGTGTCCACTACTTCGATATTTTCCCCTTTGTGAGTTATGTGTAGGGGTAGTGTTGGTCTTTGATATGGCCGATAATGCATTATTTAGGTTTTTTCCAAAATTAAGAGGAAGCTCGTTGGCAAATTGTGCGATACCAGTGAAGGAAGGTTATTTACATAGGTTAATAATAACAAACGTCTAGGACGTTTGTTATTACCTTGTGGTATCGATCCCGTAATAGTTCTAATTGTACAGCTGACATATTTTAACTCACTGTTATCATCTTGGTGTGCAATCTCTATAAACTGTTTTCTTTCTCTTAGGTATGAGATAAACCACTTCTTAGCTTGCCCGCGTATTCCCTGCAATTCCAGTTTATTTAACAGGACTTTGTGTAAAATTCGATCGTACGCCTTAGATATATCTAAAGAGATCGCTACCATGTACTTATTTTGGTTTAACGATTTTTATATCTCTCGGTTACAATCGAGCACGGCCGATATTGTCGAGTGGTTTGTATGAAACCCGTGTTGGTTATTATTTAACACCTGAAAATTAAAAAAAAAATTGTGTAAATTCTCGGAGTGTAAGCCTCCCAACGTGTAATAAAAATTTGATCATATTTAATGTCACCTCAAATATAGAAAGAAGGCTGTACCTTGCACCACACACAGAAATCCGTCAAATATCCAAGTTTTTCCCACTGGCGTGTAACGAGGCGCTGTATCAAATTTGATGCATGTGTCGCGGCATTCCTCACATATCGCCGCCTCGCTCGCCTCGCATCAAATGGCCCGGTGATAATCTATACAGATGATATCTCTGACTTGCCGCGCCTCTGATTGATGTCTCGCTAACTCACACCTACTCCTTTTATTTTGAATAACCTAGCAATGACACTTACTGCCTGATCGTGTGACTTTTAAATCTGCAGCCAAAAAAGGTCAACATTTGAACGTGTCTATTTTCACAACCGTGCAGCAGGAGTGTACGTTACCTGCAAAATAGTATCTGTTGATGAACACAAGTTTACTAATTATTTGTAAACTTACAAAAAAGGCTAATTCTCACATATACATACACAGAACGGATCGTCTCAGCTGCGAGTGGAAATATCATTGTCGCCGTTGCATCATGTTTCTTTTACAGTGGTCTTCATAGGTCGTAAAAGGAGGACGTTGTAGAGTACGTGAGGAAGAAAACCAACTTCACCTTAAAGGACGAGCGATTGGAATCTCGCCAAAAAGTAAATTTTAGTTCCTTTTTGGTGACCCGACACATCATCTGCCGACCATATGAAGGAAGAATTCTGGCCGGAGGAAGTCAAGAAGAGAGTTAAGTTTATGTTATATATAGGTACTCGTTATTGACCTACTATATATAAGATACTATGTGGTGTAAAGCTTGCAGACCGTATCCGCAATGATGAGGTTAGAAGCAGAGTTGGTCTGAAAGAGAGCGTCGGTGTTAAAATAAGAAGAGGCATGCTCCGTTGGTTCGGACATGTAGAAAGAATGCAGGATGAAAGAATGACGAAGCAGATATACAATGCAAAAGTGGAAGGATGTAGGAGCCGAGGAAGGCCAAGACTTACCTATCATGATCAGATTGGTCGTGTTCTATCAGAAGGTGATGTCAGGAGCCCTAGAAACCGGCGAGCGTGCATGAAAAGAGCAATGAATGTGAAAGAAGCGAGTGAGGTATGTAAGGATCGAGTCGCGTGGCGCTCGGTTCTCTCTGCCTACCCCGTAAGGGATTTGGCGTGAAGTTATAGATAGATAGATAGATATATAAGACCTACTTATTGTCTGAAATAAAATGATTTGAATTTGAACGACTTTTTCTAAGTGGAAGAATCTGCAACTAAAAATTTTGACGAAGAATCAAGGTGATCCACGTAGCTCCGAGTCAGCGCTCATGATATGCCACTGGAGCAACCACATCGGCCGAATTGGTGACGGCAGTTGGGGAAAGTTCAAAATTGGCGGCCGGGTTCGGGATAATGAAGATCTGTACTGATGGTCAAAAGAGCGACGGAAAATTTGTCGAGTGCAGAAAGCGGAGAATCGCATAAAGGTGCAAGGTATTAAGAAGAGCCATCTGGCAGTGTGAAGATGCAGATGGCAATATATATTTTTTAAAGTCATTAGTGCCTTCACTTATCATCATCATCTGAGATGGAGGATGCCCTCTGATAAACTTGAACCTTCAATTTGATCTAACCTGCTTTGTGTGCTTCCGCCACCAATTACCCACCTATTTCCGTTAGTAGATGCAACATGCCGCCGCTGATATGAGTGCTCCGGTAGTTCCTGCCTCGGCTGGTGTGGTTGTCACCACGGTTGCCCACCATCAGGAACAGAAACCGCATGCACCCGCCACCGTTGCTGCCGTGACTGACTTGATCGTCTCTGTGACATGTTCGCCTCTCCACGAGGCATCCTCAGGGGCTGTAGATGTTAGTCGTTAGAATAACATGTTACAAGTACTACTGGGTGTGTGCCGGCGCTAGTTCGCATAAACTAATTGGTGGCGGAAGTATACACAAAGCCAGTTAGATCAAATTGCATGTAAATTTAAATTTCGCAAAATAACGCCTGAATCGATAAAACTTAAACCTCTCTGCGGTCGGTCTACTCGTGCCCGTCGTGGATTGACTGCAACTAAATCCCTTAGTCATATTTTAGTTTTATTATGGTACTTAATTACTCTATACCTTTACCGTAATGCCAAGCTGGGTGGCTCAGTCGTGAATGACGCGACTTTGACACCAACGCTCGGGAGTTCTATTCCCACACAAGACAAACATTTCTGTGCATGCGCATGTCTGTTTGTCTTGGTCTGGTTGTTTTAAGAGAGCACATCTAAGAAACCCGTCTGGGGAAGTACCTCCATCTTACAAAAAACCGCAGCCAAATAACAACTCCCTAGAGAGTTGTTGTGTTCCTGCGTAAGTGAGGTCCCTAGAAAGCTCCTAAGAAGTTGCTGTTTTAGCAGCACAGGTATTATCGCGCGAGTAATACTTTAAGTATTGCAAGCGTTAATAGGCTACAGTAACCGCTTTACATCAGGTGGACCGTATGCTTGTATGCCTCCCGCCATAGTAAAAAAAAAACTTTCCACGAAACGGATGGACCGATTGCAATGAGACTTTTATTTGATTACTGTATCAATCAGGACAATTTTTCGTTTAGTTCTGATAAAGAAAGAAAATGTCGGCGATTTTATATTCATTTTGAATGTACCCCATCATGATTTTAATCACACATAAAAAGATGACAAGCACTTAATTTTACCCCAAAATTAAGTATACGTTACGAATAAAGACATAAAAATGAAAATTGAAATCGGAAGTCGGTCCACGTGCCTAATGGCGAATGTAAAAAACAAAACGTCGATGTCCGTCGATGGAGAACGTATCAATTTAACCCCTGCATCCATCGAAGTGGAAGAAAAAAATGTTCTCATCCGCGCTGCTAGCAAATCATGGAGCGCTGGGATTATCGATGAGGTTATTTGAACAGGACGATTTAATGAGCCTAACATGATTGATTTTTGGCAGTGATCGCCCAGTGGATAAAGAACTTTTGAGAGATTTTTTAAGAGAGGTAATGCGCATCAAAGCTGCCCGTCTGGGGAAGTACCTCCACCTCACACAAAACCGCAGCCAAATAATAACTCCCTAGAGGGTTGTTGTGTTCCTGCGTGTGAGTGAGGTCACCAGTGAGCTCCCAAGGAGTTGCTGTGTAAGCAGCAGGGGAGGCATCGCGCGAGTGATACTTAATATATCGCAAGCGTTAATAGGCTACGGTACCCGCTTACATCAGGTGGGCCGTATGCTTGTATGCCTCCCGACGTAGTATAAAAAAACCGAAATATTGACCAACTGGTCCCCGATTCCAATCCTGGCATGTCCTGTTTTAATATTTATGTATGTACATATTTGTAATTATCACTTGCTCGGCGGTGAAGGAAAACATCGCGAGGAAACCTTTTTACCAAATCCTTAGGCTTAGGTAGCGGACTCTGATGAGCCTAATTGAGTAGAAAGAACATGATTGGTTTTAGTACTAATTCTGATCTCTGATTGAAATCGACAGAATATTTGGGGAGTATACAACTCACTTTAACTTGTGAGACAAAGCACAAGGCTCTGGCAAAAGAAAGGTAGCATACTCCCAATTAGCAGTAAACCACCGCCAAAATAGTTCGCTAGGGAATTGTTGTGAAAAGTGAGGTTATAAGTAGCTCCTGGAGAGTTACTCCAATGCAGGAGCGTATAAATGGCAACCATCCAACATAGGTTTGGTCCGCGTGTGTCCCACGATTGCTAACGTATCAATTTTAACCGTTGACTGTGGGCCGCGGAGCCCGCCGCCGAGACACTAAGTGTTATTGATGTAGCAGCCACCGCGGGCAAATTAAACCAGCTATCGCGCAGGTGTCAAAAGCTTTGCCGAAGTAGGGCAAAAAAGGTCATCAGCTATAAAACGTGTGGATGCCGGATTGCGGACATAGATTACCGGACGCGGGAAATGGGGAGAGGACACTCAATTCGTTTACAGAAATCAGTATAATGTCACCAGTACGAATAAACAGGTATATGTACGATATGTAGAACTTACAACAACAGGATAGTCAAAATCTGCTTTATTTTTATACATCTTTGGGACGCATGCAAGCTTACGGCCCATCTGATGTAATGTGGTCATAGCCTAAAAATCATAGCCTGACCATATAATTGAACTTGCCAGTAAGCTCAGCTCCGCTGCATATCAATTAGGGTAATCAGACAATTGACAGAAGAGGCGCATTAGTCTATTTCAGTTAATATAACAAATAGCGTCTAATATTTAAAAAAATGTCATACAAATATCATTTGCTCAATTAATAACATGAGGTATTTACATATTTAATTTTAACCGTAGGTATACCGTTACGCTAACATAAATTTATTCTAATGCAAGTTTCTTTCGGCATTTCTATTTCGCCAATAGTCATTAAAAAAAGAAAAATGAGAACTACGAGAAATTAATATGATAAAATAAAATTTTATTCAAATAACGTAAACCAAGCCACAAAGAAAACCACCACCAAGAATACAAGGACACAATGGCACTTAACCCTTCGAAACCCGGGTGGTCATATATGACCGCGAAATGTATGGAAAAACGTATATTACGGGTTGTGACTGCTAAGAGTTTTTATCTTCCATTTTTACATTTACTAACGCAATGAATATGTTCGTTCTTCAATTTAAGAACAACGTCTGATTTTATAATTGTTATAAAAATGAAAAAAATCTGACACTTTTCTTAAATTATAAAAAAAAGTAGATTACAATCGTTCACAGATCACATAATATTGCCATAATTGTAGTTATATTGCAACGGCCAACTGGTGTCTCACCATTCTCTCGTTAATAAACTTTATTACTCAGTAATAAAGTGAATCTGTTTATTGTTGTATAGTTTTGTGCCTGCACTTTTATGGCCCGTCTGCGCCGCCATTGGTCACTGTGAGTTAGCAGTGCGTTAACGCTAACGCGCGTTTTTATTATTATGACAATATTAAATCAAGGGGCGGGCGGTGCGATGATTTATTGGGCTCGTTGCCGCCGCCGGCGCGGCGCAGGCGCAGGCCTACAGAAAGATACTCGTTTTTGTTACTTACACCATTCACGCTATATGATGACAGTATGGTTATTCTATCTATTCGATTCTCTCAGATGGTTGTTCACGATAATTCGACCAGTGGGAGTATTCAAATTGCCTGGGAAAGACATATTCAAAACGGATTCGAAAAAAATATACATTCAGATTCCATACATAAGTAAAAACTTTTCGATTGCGATTCGAATTTGGTATTTCGAGGCATTGTAAAACACCAAATTTTACAGATGTGGTTGAAATTTCGTGTGGTGAAAAAGGTAAAGGTCTATGCTTACGGAAAAAGGTAGATATTTGACCTTTTTCCTAACATTACCCTGTTTACTAATCCATTAAGATTGGCGGGGTCCCCCTAGAACTAAGGAATTGGCGAAGATTCCGATTTTTACACAGAGCGACTGCCGTCTGGACTCCACGGCCCTGAGAGAAAACCAGACCTATATGTACCTATAGAAATATAATTTCTTAAATGTGCGGGTTTTCTCACGATGTTTTCCTTCACCGCCGATCAAGTGATAATTACAAACTGATACATATGTAAT
The DNA here is from genome assembly GCA_947507595.1 of Pyralis farinalis. Classification (NCBI taxonomy): domain Eukaryota; kingdom Metazoa; phylum Arthropoda; class Insecta; order Lepidoptera; family Pyralidae; genus Pyralis; species Pyralis farinalis. The sequence continues at coordinate 32,665,635 of OX382273.1, read as the reverse complement.
ATATAAATCGAAAAACACGAATTTAGTCGTAATTGTCAGGATTCTAACTGGGGACCAATTGGCCAATAGACCGTTTCTTTCCCACTGGGATATCACTGTTCAACACCACAACCCTCAAAAAAGTTAGAATTCGGCTGTGATCTCTTAAGGTGAAGTAACTTACCCGTTCAGGTCATTTAGTAAATAATACCTACTTTCAATACCTTCACTGGAGTCTTTTTTGCTAATCGACATTCACCACGTGTAGGTGAAATTTGCTTTGGCTGTCAATATGATATGGTGACTCTTATTTTATGTTTACCATCACGTAGCTCGTATGCTTATCTTAGTGATATAGCTCCGCATTCAAGATACCTAAGCACATACTTAAATGCCAGCATCCTATATGTTATATCTTACAAGAGTAATGTTTACCCAATTGTCTTGGACCGATTCTTTATTTGATGTATAATAGACGTTTATCTGTAATAGAATATTGTCTATGATTTCTCGCCAAATTAGCGAGATAAACAGCAGGTAATCGAATACGAAACAATGTAGATGTTGATGTATTATTCGGAATTGTCCAAAATAATAACGGTCATAGTTTTGCTTTCGACGCTTTCCCAAAAATACTATCGTAAATATGTTGCGGTCAAATAAAAGCCTTGTGACCTCCGCTATAATAGTGAATTTTGATAGAAGAATAGTACACAATTAGGTCTGTTTTCTTTTGGATATTAAATTAACAGTAGTGATGTGACGAATTGACTATAAGCGAATGGTTCGGATATTCAACTGAATAATATCAGTGAGAACATAGAAGCAAATAATATCAAGGACGCTAAATATTTAAAGTCATTTGAAGACGGCGGCGTAGCTTTCTTTTAGTAAAAAAATCTTTAATTTCGTTTACAATCAGAATAACATCTGCTTCCAATGAGTATCTACTAATATTTTTTGACCCCACGCTAAATTACAACACATTTTGTGTGACCTAAGAAAAGTCTGTCTTGTCCGACATACTTTTCTTAGGTCACACACGTTTTTCGAAATATAAATTTCTTGGCCGTGCGGGTTCCCTCACCATGTCCGAAAATACGGACTCAGTGGTATCACTAGTTCCTGTTTTCGGACATTCTCTAGTGTACAATGTCCGAATTCAAGTAATCTATTAATATGCTAATACGTTATTCAATAAATAAAACTTCAATTTAAAAATTCATCTGACTATCATTAATTATTACATAAAAAAAAATCTTCTACTGAATCAAACCTTTTATACAATTTTGAAAGAGATAACTAAATGTCATAAAATAGTTTCAGTCTTATTTTATGAAAGTCATACGGTTAAGATCGCAGCAGCCCGACCACAGCAGCCAGACCACAGCACCCAGACCGCAGCAGCCGAGGCAGAGACGACCGGAGCAGCGATGGCAGCGAACGGTATGCGTCTACTAACGGTAATGGGTGGTTGGCGGAAGGCGATAGTTCGCATGAACTAATCAGAAGCACACAAAGTAGATTAGACTACAATGTCTGTAATTGTCATAACTCATATGTAACACAATGTATAAAGTTTTTCGTTAAGTCTGAGTAGTTAGCATAATCACATCGCATTTTTACTTTCGAAAAAAGTACCAATAATTCGTAGATAGATCAGATAGATGTTTTTTTGTTTTAATGATAAAATGGCACTACGGTCTACTAAATGTGTTAACATTTAATTAGACCGTAGTGTAATGTGGTTAAATACGATAATATCCTTAAAACAACCGTATCTGAAACGAGTCCCCAACCCTACACAGCGGGAAGCTTATTAGAGGCTAGCGTGGCGTGTGAATCGAGGTGTGCTCCTGACAAATACTGAACGGCCGGCATTGTTCGTGGTCACCGGTGACCGATGAGGACTGGACTCCGTTTCGATTGTATTCTTAAAGTAATAGAGGTGATTTCTAATAATGGAATGCTGACTTAAATGAATGTCGTGTCATCTTCATCATTCTGTTTCCGAAATATTTTGTCTCATGTAACGAAACATGAGCATATTTAGTTCGGTCTCTCGGTACGGTACTTTACGTTAATCTATGTCAAATAATCATATATGTATTGTTTGTTTTCATTAATTATTTTCAGAATTACACAATTAAAGTACATTGCAATATAAATTTAAATTATTACGTTACCAAAAAAATTATTCACAAACGCAGGTAGGTAGTAGTAAATTCTACAAAAACCTAGCAGCAAGAATTCCATAACCTTTGTGCAATAAATCCAAGGCTGCGGAAGATCAGCAATCTATGCTGGAGAAATGGAAGGGTCCCAACGGACTGGAGACGCGCAGTCATCGTGCTCTTGTATAAAAAATCAGCTTAGTAGCAAAAGTATATGGAAAAGTAATTGAAAGGAGAATGAAGGTAAAATGTATACTGTGAATTACGGTTGATCTCAAAGTGTTAGAACAAGTGAATGAGATTGTATATCTTGAATGCGCTTTCAGTAGAGATGGAAAGTATACCGCTGATGTGGAAAGACGAGTGAGTGCTGGGAATAGTGAGAATGGAGTGTTAGGAACTTCTTGGTAGTAAAAGCTTGAGCCAAAAGGCACCACTCGCTTTACACAATGCAGTGTTGGTTGCTTATGGAAGCGAGAGCTGGGTATAGTAGAGAGAGCATGAAAGTAGAATAAACGTGATCGAGCTGATCTGAAAGAGAGCGTCGGTGTTAAAATAAGAAGAGGCATGCTACGTTGGTTTGGACATGTAGAAAGAATGCAGGAAGAAAGAATTACGAAACAGATATACAACGCGAAAGTAGAAGGATGTAGGAGCCGAGGAAAGCCAAGACTTACCTACCATGACTAAATTAATCATGTTTTATCAGAAGGTGATGTTAGGAGCCTTAGAAACCGGTGAGCGTGCATAAGAAGAGCAATTAATGCTAAAGAAGCGAGTGAAGTTTGTAAGGATCGAGTATGTGGCGCTCGGTTCTCTCTACCTACCGCAGCTGCCGAGGCAGAGACGACCGGCGGCATGCATCTACTAATGGTAGTGGGTGCATGCCGGCTAGCAGTAGTTCGCATGAACTAATCGAGAGCGGAAGCACACAATGTAGTGTAGTTCAAATTGTTACTATTTTTCATTTTAATAATCTTCATTATAACTCTTCTATAAGTCACGGTGTGACATAGTGGCTAATGACTGAGCTTTGGTCACTTAAATTGCAAAAAGATGTAACGGACAACATAGTTCTGCGAATTGTTATATTTGTGATGTTCACTTGTAACGCTGGAGAAGTGTGTCATTCTTGGCGTACAATTTGTACTGTACGGTATTATGTCTTCACATTAGTCATCGTTATTTAACACATTAAGTAATTGTCTAATTCCTCAAGATCACCTTTCATTTTAGGACATGGACTTTCCTAACAGTTTTGTTTCAAAAAAGTTTTAACTGATGAATAATAATTATATCCACCAATAAACTTCCACATTTATCCATAACAAACCTTATTATAAATCACTGGCTAACTTTTAAATATTTTAATTTTCTAACAGTGCATCATTATTCCGTTCTATTTCGATATTAATAAAATACAGAACCCAGCTAATTATGTTGTCGTTTTATATTGAATACAAAAATGTTACCATTTATATGGTTCTTTATTCTGCTGAACCCAACCAAAAGATGAGTGGTTTTCCGCAAAATAAACAACTACCTATACCTACCATAAATAGTAAAAATAGGTTAAGCTACGAGTATAAAAAACGCGGGTGCGTTGGCTGCTTTTTACATTTTATAGCACGATATTTTCCAGTGGATTAAATAAGTAAATATTGGTCAGTTTCTGCAGATTGTGGAGCAAAAAATCTAGTTCCTGATAACGTAATTAACTCGTTTTTGCAAAATTGGGCTCTGGTCGTTTTTTTGCATAACAACGGTCAGTTGCAAATCATGGTGTGCCCAAATATAATATCATTTCCATTACCATTGATCACTGAAAACCTGCTAAATAAATACGAATTGGTTTGGTCACATAACTGGTTTTGGTCACAAACTAAATTTACTTCCTATAAGACTTCGTAGGAATATACATCACTACGTATTCGAGTTTTATTTAATTCCTCGGCCCCAAAATTATTTCTCGGAGAAATTTCGCGTAGAGGATGGTCATTTACGTACTACTTATGGTCACATATTGGTCATTCCTGTACTACCGTACTTACTGATAAATAATATACAATACTAATATTTTAAATACTTTCGCTGGAAATTTTAATAGCTGGAAACAACAGACAACATTCAAATCCAACAAGAGAAGCCAGAAACCCTACACTTCTTATAATCCGTGTTAATATAGCCACACAAAAGATCCAAGGTTCGCATTAACCGCTATAGATTTTGTGAGAAATTAAAGAGAACAAGAGCTAATGAACAATCACAGAGTATTGTATTAGTGTCGTGTCACGTTACGGAGTACGAATATCAGCACATTAGCTCGCTTTATGCCGGTATCACGTTCCACGGAACGAGTATTTTTGAATGAGGCCGTATCCAGCCGCATTCAGAAACAAAAGGGCTGGCAGGACTATAAATAAATAATTAGTACGAGTGTTGAATCGTTTAGCATTACTCACAATAATTGATATTTGAATGGGTATTATTTGGGGCTGGCGTTGTCAAGTGATGGACTTAAAGCGAGTATCCATTACGTATTTAGTTGACCTTTATATTTATAATTCCTTATAATTACCTACTCGGAATGGTTTTGTGGTAGAACGGCCACCCCACTAAAGGCGCTACACCGTTGTACGGTCACGCTACGCACGTTGACTTAGCTTCGCATTGTATGAAAATATCGGTGATGTCATCCACTGCAAGTTCTGCAACCTACGAATACGCAATGCGCGATTGCGTGGTTGCGCGTTATATGCCTAATGGCTAGCGTATCCCCGGGGTTACAAATTTCAATGTCCGTCTACCGCGAACAAACTACTACAAATTTAGATTAAAGCCGAAAACACGACATTATTGTAGAACATTACAGTGTAAGAGACTGCTGCGAACAAATATTATCTACCTACCAGACGCAGTGGGACACTCTTGTTTTATTCTATGTAGTGATATTTATTTATACAACCCTAATGCTCGATGACTTAGCCATATGATGATCGCGCAGTTAACAAACACAACTGTCGGTATGCATTACATAAGGTGTATTTAAGCTTGCAGAATTGCGACTGGTGGTTATTATTAAAATTTTGTACGCTATTATAGCATAGGTAAAATACATGTACACGCTTTTTCATGGGAGTGTCTGTTACCACATCAACCTTTACTCATCCCACTGCAGGGATACGGGTCTCCCTTCAATCGAAGGGGTTTAGAGCATCCGCCACGCTGCTCCAATGCGGATTGGCGGAGGCCAGTGTTGTCAAGCTACCCGAGGGCCACTGACTTAGCTTAGCGACTGTCATCTATCGACAACAGTCGGGACCGACGGCTTAACGTGTCCTCCGAACCACGGAGAAACTCGAGATAGATAAACCCATCCATAGACGTTGCTTAACCTGCGTGTTTGATTAGAATGGCACGTGCAAGGACGCCATCGAGCTCTCTAAGTGTCTGTTACGAAGTAACTATTATCTAATCTGTGCCGTAGCATCTGCGTGCATATCCATCGCATGCACAATGGAGTGGTGCCTTTATCACATCTGAACCTGAAATAGAAAGTAAAAATAGCTTACGGTGACGTTTAGAGTAATCGCTGAACTCACTTGTACGTCATGATTCTTTTCGCCTATCAAAAGAAGCTCCGCTGAAGCAGAGATAAACTGTTTGTAATAAATAGATAGATATAATTTGCCTAAAACATGGTTACATAAGATCTTATTAAGTATTACAGTTCTAATATTTTGCCATAGTGTATAGGCAATTTAAATTTACGAAAAGTGTCACAATAATATTTTTTGTATGTAAATAACATTTTTATATAGTGTTATGCCTATGGTAAGAATTATTTAAAAGCAACCCTTCAGGGGTTGCTCTTAAATAAGTATTATCCCACCGCTTGACAAGCGGTCCAATCGCCAGCTAAGCCGGAAGATAGTAGGTAATTCCTAGCACATTATTTAGTTCACTAGTTTGATGCCTTTTAGCTTCTAGGAAATATCTACTAGCTTCCATCTTATAGCTGGCGTTGGATCCGCACCCTTACTTAAAACATCGTAGAAATAATAATTGCCTAGAGAGTAAATATCCAGGAAAGCTCTATCGAAAGTTGCCTCCTCATTCACTGTAATCCTTTAAAATAGAGTATTGTTATTTGACTGTGATTTGCTATGCTTTGTTTGACAGACATATGTATGTTTTTATACCATTCAAGTGAAAGAAGCATACAGCCTGGCTGATGACAAGCAGTTATCGAAACGTAGGAACACTTGTAATACCGAAGGTGCCGCTCGTGCTTGCCCTGTAAAAACCTCTTCACGCCTTTTTGTGAACAACTTCATGAACTTCCTATCGATGTTATCGCTAGGGTGTATCCCTAGCGAGTTCATTTCGTAACTTAAGAGTTCTCGGTAGAAAACTTCTCTGGAACCGCGCAGTACGCGACCATTGCGGTTCCAGTATGTGATGAGGAATGCCTAGCATTGTGATTGTAAAACGAGGAGAAAAAATATATTTACTATCGTTTAAAATAAGAAAAACATTCCGGCCAAGTGCGAGACGAACTTACATTCTGAGGATTCTGTACAGTTATATATTATGCTATTTAAAACATACTGCAGATCGTCAATTAATATAATTAAGTAAACGATTATAATAAAGATACAATCTTAAGATATCTTTTAGACACGCTCAGTGACGCAGTGGTTAGTAACGCTTTTAACTTTGACACTAGCGCTCGTAGGTTCGATTCCCACACGGGACCAACAATTATGTGCATGAACGTGCCTGTTTGTCTCGCAGCAAGTCTAAGCAGTCCATTTAGGGAAGCAGTCCATCTTCACCTCACAGACAACCGCAGCTAAATAACTTGGGAGTATTGTTGCGTTCCTGTGAGTGAGTGAGGTCACCTGTAAAATCCCCAGGTGTTGCTGTGTTAGTAACAAAGGTGGCATTGCGCGAGCGATACCTAATGTTGTAAGCATTCATAGTCTACGGTAATCACTTTACATTACGTGGGCCGTTCCTACTCTTGTATGTCCTCCCGACGTTGTATATACAATATATATATGAAAAAACTGTATTAGTATTATCAATGTTTGAAATAGTAATATTTCATGAACGTTAATTGGTATAAGAAAAAGTACCTAAGGGCATATAATAAGTATAAACAACATCGTGGTCTATAACTTTTGTTTGACCAATTTTTGCGATACGATTTTGCCATGAGATGAAGGCATTATGAGGAAAAGGCAATTTTTAACAGATAAAAAATAGCTTGACCCTTCAGAACGGCTCACAGATATCATTAAGTAATTCATCACCACATAACCATAAATACGTTGCAATTGCACAAATTAATTGCACAATTATCATTAACATGCTTCATTACAGGCAGCGATAGTGCAGTTAATGCTCACTGTAGGAACCTACCCTTAACATAATTTGTGGCATAGATAACCCTTACCTCGCATCATGCTGTTTTCAATTTAACGTTTTTAGAAAAATATATACGAGTAGGTATAATCAATTTTTGAGCAGTATTTTTATGACCAGTCAATTAACTCGCCATGCTTGCTTGCTATTACTGTTGGTAATCATTTATAATACGTGCATTAATCAAATACAGTTCAGTTCGACTCGGGGATTGATTAGTTTCATTTCGTCACCACGTGGCACCTTAGATGGCGACCCTGCCGGTAACAGGATCGCAACCGCGACGCGTCCAGGAAAGGAATTGTCAACAATAACATCGCATGCCATTCGGAACTGCGACAAATTTTCGCGTTTTATAAAGGAATATTTTAATAATCAATCCGAGACTTTCTATCAAGATGGGAGGACTGCGGTAGCCGGCAACAACAACGCTTGCACGGAACAGTTGCACACGACCTCCTACATCTTCCTGGTCGTAATTAGTACGATATTGGTCGTGGGATTATTTATAACCATAAATTTCATAAATTATATAGGAAGTGCAACAAGAAACAAATACAACGGCAACTGTACATCACAAGCCTTAGAAGGTATTCCAGCCTTATTAGGAAATATCAGCCAAGGCAAAAGGAGCCAGGCAGAGCGGACACAATGGTGTATTATAGCGATATACAATATTTGAAAGAGAAGAAGCGGTTTTTGTGTTCTGTGTCTGTGAAAATAAATATATAATGATAAAATAATAAATATATAAATAAAGAATAATAATAAGTGAATAAAATAAAAATCAAGTACATAAATTAACGGGGACGAAAAATTATTTCAAAATAATAGTCATTTTTCAATCGAGTATAAGTAATGTGAGGTGATCAAACAAACATTAACTGAGTCAAAGACTGCAGTGACATACTATATACGGACGAAAAGCAGAGTGAACTTTGGACTACGGTGTTAATTAAAACTGTTGCAGAATTCTATAAATAGATACTTAAAAAAAAATATAATTACTATGTTTCAATATGAATGTTAGGTATTTAAATATTTCTACTGTACTTCTACGTTATGGCGGTGAGTAAGTTATGAATATTTTGGAATTGTATAACAATTTAAAGGAAATTAGAGTATATTTATTAAAGCGTTACTAGAAGGACGGCAAAAATATTAGCGAATAAGTTAATTGAAATGAATGGAATTTGTAAGAAATATGAGACTTGGCTCATTGATTTTAAAACTAAATAAAAGATAAATATTATAGCGCTGATGATATTATATTGTTAGAGAAGTACTATCGTAAATTTTTAGACTTGCGTGAAGAGATTTCATTGTTGTATGAGAGCAATAACTCTTTAACCTTCACTATGATATAGAGAGAGATAGATAGATTTAAGACCTACTTTAAATCTTTTACCTATAATGACCAATGAGAAATCAAACACAAAACAGTTGGTTGACAATATTGAATATTATGGTACCCTGATGAAGAATAATACTTGTCAACATAACTTTATACAATTTGTGTTAAAAGGTAGACTTTCCCAAGAAGCTTAGTTGAAGTTGAAAACTAAGGTTAATACTGTCAGCGAGTTAACCAATGATATGAGAAGTGTATTATAGCGCAAGAAAGCTGCAACGGCTATTCAAAATAGATTGTAAAAAATTTGTGAAAATGAAATGTCGATTATGGATTATGGGAAGGAAATTACTGAGACGATTACGCAATCCAATGGCAAAGAAGAATGCTATAATATCCTAAAACCAATTAACAAAAAAATGGTTATTGAACAATTTGACGATGGGTTACGAAATCGAAGATAAAGTATGATTATTTGTGCAAGAAACTACAGCTCACTAAAAGACGCAGTGCAGGCAGCACAAGACGAACAAGTCTCGCCAGGTACTTCCTCGGGAGAAATCATAGGTATGTGTATAGAAGATCGTACAATAATAATTTCTATAACAACAGCTTTCGGTCAAATGACTATAGATGTCAGCGTGGAGGACGCAGCAACTTAGAGGTCCTGCTCGAGGACAACGTAATCGGGGAAAAACGCAGGCGCAGGCAGAACAGAGGTAATTTTTATAATTCAAATAAAGAAAATCAAGGGACAAATAAAGAGCATAACATTAATATGAATTTGGAAAATTACGGAATTCAGAATTTTTTCAGAATCTGAAGTCTCTAACTAATCAGTTTTTCGTGAATAGGAGTGAAAAAATATTTTAGCTAGCGATAGTAATTGTTATATTTCTTTATGTTCATCGATTACCGTAATAAGAAAAAGATTTTTCTAGTTAGATTCTGGAGCATCAATATCAGCGTGTATGTATAAACACCCTTGTGAATGGATCATTTCAATACATAAAGAGAGTGTAACTATACACGGCTTAGGCGGCAATAGGATTCTTGTATTTAGCTTTGACTTGTAATGATGAAACGATTTGTCTAAACTTTTATGTTTTTATAATTAATAACTTACCTATTAAAGGGAATGGAATTTTAGGTCGTAATTTTTTAAACACATACAAAGCTCAATTAGATTTTCATAAAAATAATTGGAACTTGGTAATCAATAACTTCAAAAATTCTTGACAGGTGAATTGTGAGCATTTTTGGATGCATGCCTTAGAACGTATCTCATGTTTGTATGTTTTTAGCTTTTGTAGTTAATGTATGTATTTTTATTTGTTTTTCATTTTTATTTATTTTTTGTTTATGTAAAAATTCGTAATATGTATTAGGTAAAGTTCATATACATTACTTTTATAAAATTTATGATATTGTTGTAGTGAATTGGTGTACATTTGTTCTTTCGCCCATGTATGTTATTCTATCAATAGCTCTGGGTTGGTTGGAAGAGATCCCGTTTAGTTTATTTTGTTTGTAACACTAGAATTAATTTCATTGTAACTTATTTTTAATTTTTCGTACAATAAAGATATTACAACAACAACAAAATATTTTCTTTACCTTTGGTAAACACATGTAACATGTATTACTTTTGACATCCCTGCTAGAATGAGTCCATACATTTTACATACAAACATTAATGAAGATTGTGTCGTATTATCAAAAAAAATCAAAGAGGGTGTGTTTGTAGCCAGTTCTGCTGGTAGACCTAAAGATGGATTAATACTTATCTGTATACTAAATACAACTGAAAATAATTTATCTTTACTCGAAATAGAGGTTAAAAAAAAAGAGTGATGTCGAGATTTTTACATTTGAAACAAAACAAAAAAATGCAGATAGAGTTCTAAAATTAGTTTCCTTAATTAAATTATCACATTTAAATAATTAGAAGTTAGAAGGTTAGAAAAAGAGTTGGTATGAGAGAGAATGTCGGTGTTAAAATAAGAAGAGGCATGCTCCGTTGGTTCGGACATGTAGAAAGAATGCAGGATGAAAGAATGACGAAGCACATATACAATGCAAAAGTGGAAGGATGTAGAAGCCTAGGAAGACTTACCTACCATGGTCAAATTGGTCGTGTTCTATCAGAAGGTAATGTCAGGAGCCCTAGAAACCGGCGAGCGTGCATGAAAAGAGCAATGAATGTTAAAAAAGCGAGTGGGGTATGTGTCTAATTCTATTAGTACATAAAAAGTCAATATCAGCTAAAGGCAAAAAATGGGGACTAGTAGTCGATGGAAGTTGAATAATTGTATCGAGAATGACAAGTTTCAATTACCTGACATTACAGAAATTTTAAAATCTTGGACGGGTAGCATTTATTTCACGCATCTAGATTTAGATCAAGGATATTATAACGTTATATTAGATATATATAACGTTAGAAAAGATTAGAGAATTGTAAAAAAAGTCACAGCTTTCCATTCAGGATAGTATCAAATGACTCATGTCGATGAGATTGAAAACCAGTCCAAGTTCGTTTTCAAGAATGATAACCATGCCAATGACTGGTCTGAATTTTGAGAAAAGTTTAATTTACTTAGACGACTTGATAGTTTTCGGTAGAAATTTAACAGCACATAACAAAAATTTACAAGACTTTTTTGATAGACTAAAGGTTGTTAATTTAAAATTAAACCCAGAAAAATGAGATTTTCTAAGAACAGATATTCTCTGTTTAGGACATGTTATTTCAGGTGACGGTATAATACCTGATCCTACAAAAATAAAAGCAGTACAAAATTATCCGCGTCCTTCAATCACAGACGGAGTTAAGCGTTTCGTAGCTTTCACTAATTATTATCGTAAGTTCATACCCAAATTCGCAGAAATTGCACATCCTTCAAATAAATTAACTAGAAAAGATGTACCATTCGAATGGAGTAGCAAATTTCCTGATCCTGATCTGTCAGAGCATAACCGGTTCGTACTTAACATCGATGCGTCAAATAATGCTATCGGAGCGATTTTGTCAAACGAAAATGAACGACCAGTAGCTTTCGCTAGTAGAAGCTTAAACAAATGTGAAAAGAATTATCCAGTAACAGAAAAGAGACTACTTGCGATAGTTTGGGCCGTACTTGTATGGTCGACCATTTGAAATACTTACCGACCATAACCCACTATTATATCTATTCAACATGAAAAATCCCTCCAGTCGACTAATAAAATTCAGAATTACGTTGAGTAGTCATCGCCAAAAATGAACTACCAGGAAATTAATAACACAAAAATATATTTGGCCTAGAATGAACTCCGATATAAACAAATGGTGTGCCTCATGCTACCAATGCCAAAAGCCAAAGTAATTAGGCACACTATATCATCGCTCGGGTCCTTTTTGCCTACTCAGCGCTTTTTCCATATACATACCGTTACCCACCTCGCGCACCTTGACAACATGTAAAATGTTTCATTTTATACATGCATACGCTAAGTTTTGAGCCCGATAGCTCTGCAACGCGCATGTGTGCGTCGACCGATACTTGCCTATTAGGTAATACGCGAATGTGGAGAGTAAAGATATGAAATTGTAGGTATTGTATTTTTTTTCTATGACCGCAGCATCCCGAACTAAAATATCACATCCAATTCATTTCAAACCATTAACATTTCTTGTTCCTTGTACCACACTAAGTAATAATTGATATTTGAACGCCGTCTTCAGCATTAACAAGGCTACTGGCCATCAAATATCATTCAACTGGCTGGCATTTATCAACGAGAAGAGTAAGTCTCACAGATTTGATACCGATTAACCGTGATGGATGGCTTAAAATTTTCCGGTTGAAGTTAAGATACGCTAGCAGCTTAGTATGTTTTTTATACAACAGACATAGGCAGGCATAATTATTGTCCACTTGATTTTCTTTGTCATAATCACTTGCTAGGCGGTGAAGGAAAACATTGTGAGAAACCCGCATGTCCAAGAAATTATATTTTGAAAGACGTCTGACCTTACCTAAGAAAGATCTAGGTTGTGGTGAATCTCACCATGCAAAAATCAGTATCTTTGCCAAATCCTTATACTTAGGTAGCGGACCCTACCAAATCTAATTAGATTAGGTAAGGGGATAACGCCAGGAAAAAGAAGAGAATTGTCGACTTGATCGTAAGGAGATCTATGAAACCAAACATAAAATTTAGATTGAAAGCTAACATCAACAGCACATGGTACATCCAGCATAAAAGCAAACTGTGTCGGGTACAACGGGAAAAAGTTGATTGAATCGTTTACATTTCAATATTGTTGTAAATTTACACTTCAAATCCACTTACACAAAGACTTCTATCGTTGTAACTCATATATCCTTTTAACCGACTTCAAAAAGGAGAGGATTCTCAATTTGGCTTATATCATGTGTATATTGCTCGATATTTTCGCCAAATGAAATTGGCAACTGGCAGCTGATTGTCCCCAATAAGTATGGTGAACATTTAATGATTCGGAATATATCTGCCAGTCATAGTAATAGGAGCAAATCAAATGAGTAAAAGGCAAACTAAATTATAGAAGCGAATATTGAATGCCTGATATAATGTCCGGTAAACTCATCACATCAACCCTTACTCATCCCACTGCAGGGATACTGGTCTCCTTTCGACCGAAGGGATTCTAGAGCATACTCCACCACGCTGTTCAAATGCGGATTGGCGGAGGCCAGTGTTTTCAAGCTGCCCGAGGGCCACTGACTTAGCTTAACGACTGTCATCTATCGACAACAAGCTGGGACCGACGGCTTATTGTCCCTCCGAAGCACGAAGAAACTCGATATAGATAAACTCATCCTTAGACAGGCTGCGGTCGACGTTGCTTAACCAACGTGTTCTTGTGTTATGGGTACTAGACGATTGATAAATATACGTAATCATATATATATATATTGTAAATACATACTTATCATGCATAGAAAACATCCAGACCAATACAAACAGACATGTTCATGCACCCAAATGTTTGTTCTGTGGTGGAAATCGAACCCACGAGCATTGGTGTCAAATTCACGACTGCGCCACCAATTCGCCACGGGTGCTGTTTATATGATCAGGTTCACCCAGTGTACCGGGTGACCACTGGCACGCAGATCAGTGTCCACATAACCTCTGTCCTGTACACATAATCTCTGTTCTTCGAGGCTGGATTGTCGGCTGCTTTTTTTTTTCAACGTCGGGAGCCATACAAAACAATATAAAGCGGTTACCGTAGCCTATGAACGCTTGCAATACATTAAGTATCACTCGCGCGATGCCATCTCTGCTGCTAACACAGCAACTCCTCAGAAGCTGGTGAACTCTGCTACTGTGAAAGGGGAAGCAGGGGTCCTTTAGCCAAAGTTCATACAAGGTTGATCGTTATATGGTTATTGTTGAACGATACGACGGATATTAAATAGTCAAATCATGAAAAAGCCGAGCCCGTTTACGATCTGCCGATTTTAGAGATCTGTCTCATACACACAGTCATTATTAGTATTTTTCTTGTATATTGCCAGCGTTAAATAATCTCAATTCACCGGCGAATATCAAAAGACTGGCAACAAAAAGTTTTAATCAAAGCAACAATAGACATGTGTAAGGCACATGCAATTAAGCCTCGGTCGCGAACGATCACCTGTATGTCCGTCTGTCTGTGCACTACGATTAATCACGCTGCTGTGCCAATGACAGTTAATATCGACTCGCGTGTAGGAGAAGTCATGAGCGGTCGCGAGTAGCCTTAACAGTATGGGACACGCGTATAGGGTAAAAAGATAAAACATCTTTATATATAATCATTGAGCACTCGCCAGCACTTAGACACGTCTTACATTTTTTGAAATATAACCTTATTGTATCTTATTCAACTCTCTTATGATATTATTTTTCTTTCTTAATCGGCTAGCATTTCGGAAATGACAATTGGCGAAGAAGAAATACCGAAAGAAACTTGTCAATATACTCGCAGGTCCCTTTTAAAATTGACAATTAATTATAACAATAAATTCCCATCAGCATTTTGGTACAATAATGATATCAAATGATAGAATTAAAGATTATTAAGGAAAGGTAATCTGTGCTGAATTATGTCCAGACATCTTTGTCAGTTACTTATTCACCAATTCTATAATAAACCCTTTTACAGAGAGCATTTTTAATGTGTTTTTTTGTAAACGGTAATTGTTTTACATCTGGATGCAAATAAAGATACGGCCCTCCCGATTTGAAGCTGTTACCGCAGCATAGAAACGGGAACCAGTAGGTTAATAAGCCAGTCCAGTGGACATTGAAACGGCCTATCAGCGGCCTGGTCCTTGGTTCGAATCCTGGTGTAGGCATGCTCTAAATTCGTGTTTTGGATTTATGCACATATTTGTAATCATCACTTGATCCTGTGAAGGAAAACATTGTGAGGAAACGCTCACATTCAAGGTTTGAAAAACGTGTGACATAACGTAAGAAAGAGGTGGTTTTCCCTCTGGGTTGTAGAGGTCTGACGACAGTCACTCTATGTAAAATCAGTATCTTCGCCAAAACCTTAGGCTTAGCGGACCCCGCCAATCCTAATGGAACACAAAACGGAATAATGCTAGGAAGGAGGAACTGCCTAGGAACGCTCGCAACGCAAGAAGTGTCGCAAGCTTGTTCGCATTCTTGCTCTTTTCACAGCAACTCCTCTGGAAGCTAGGACTTCCGCTGCGTTATGCGGATACCTTGTGCTAGTAGCGGGAGTCTATAGCAATCTCTGTCGCGGATACTCGTACTCTTATGGAGGTAGGTAGGTAAATTATACTCTTACGTAGCATCACACGTCGCAGCAGCTCGAACTGATGTTGTTGGCAACATGTACAAGCCATGTCAGCGAGCCTTTTTTCTATAAACAGACTCTTATGCGGTTTCCCGCGTGCGGGATCCGGTAGGAACCTTAGTGGTAAAATCACTGACAGAAATACAGCAATCTTTCAGAAAGAGGTTATTTGAAACCGGTATTCTGAGAAGTGGACGTACTGGGTAAATTGAGCTGTTTCGTGCTGCCTCTCTTTTGCCTCAGCCTCGTTTGCTAATTGGTAGTAATAGTAGTTTTATAGAATATTAATCCGCTTTACCTATGATATATTTCATGTCATATCTACTAAGTTATGAAATTTACTCGATGTTGAGGGTTTTAATAACATACACCATTGCTTTTCTTCAAAAATATCGTGAAGAAACGTTGGGCAGGGTGTTCAAAGCACGATTAAGCGACCCATAGTACTGCCAGGCTGCAGCAACTGTTTTCAATCCGGTGAGCCTTTGTATGTATTTTGTATGCGTATCACCTCAGCAACAAATAAGAAATTAATATGGATCCACTGAAGCACTAACTTAAATAGTTCGTGTAATAGAATTTACCTATGTTCTACTTCTTCATAGCGTTCTTCGGGATCCGCTACCCAAGCCTAAGGATTTAGCGATGATACTGATTTCTACATGGAGTCCCAGAGAAAATCATACCTTTCTTCGGTAAGGGCACACGACTTTCCAATTATAATTTCTTGGGCGCGTTTCCTCGGATGTTTTCCTTCACCACCGAGCAAGGGATAATTACAGAAATGTATATAAATTCCAAAATTAGGTAGTAAATGCCAGGATGCGAACCGAGGACCAGTTGATCAATAGGCCGGTTCTTTATCCATTTGGCTGTCAGTGCTCAACACTTATGTTATATTACCGGCACATATTATGGCAAGTTATTCAATTTTCCGCTTTCTCTTATCACACGCAGCATCTCCACAAGCGTCGGCGATAAATCAATGTGTCCTCAGCCTTACATTTCGTATTGAAGAGCCATGAATACAGTCGTATGCAGTTCTCGACTTCACAGGTGGCATTGTGGCGTATGATTGTAGTTGGTAGTGTAGCGGTATTGTCGCTTGTATGAAATTAATACATTTGCTACATTATCTTCGACTGTTGACAGGTAATGACTGAAATTGTGATGATGACAGTCTGATGACAGTGTACAGTCAAATGAATTATGGATGGACGGTGTCCAGCAGTTCCACTGTGTAGCCAATAGGTATAAAAGAGTTTTTGGCTAAATAACATCGAGTGCTGAGATCGTCGATCGCAAACCTATCTGTTTCCCTACTAGCTCATTGTATGAAGAGGCGCAGGTACTCAGTGTTCGTAAATTGTTCATCCTCAGATCATCACTGGATACGCATAGGAAATGAGTATATATACTCATATTTAGAAATATTTTAAGTATAAATTAGTGTCGCCGGCAAACGGTCACCACATGACAGACATAGCCTAGTGTGGGACCAAATTTAATACTCATGTACTTATCTTATTTTTCTTTCAACCTAATGTAACTGCTTAAACAATGTTTTTAAAATATTAAATTATTTGTATTTACCAAATTTTAAAACGACTCTATATTTTTACGAGCATACATCATGTTCTCAGAAATATACTGAGAGGTAACTGTGAGGATATTCATTTCTTTGAATAGTTCCCTGAGTGATTGTCCATGTTATAAATAGAGCGGATGGCTCTCTTTTGTAATATAAAATTGGTTTCAATATCAGTTGTTTTGCCCACAACAGTATACCATAAGACATAATGGTGTGAAAGTAGCTGAAATAGACTTAGCGCGCAGCAGCCACATCCGTCAATTGACTAAAACTCGTAACTGCGTATGCGGCAGAGCTGAGCTTACTGGCCAGTCAATTTATATGTAGGCCCCAGTGCAATTTTGAGTCTATTGTAATTCCAAGAAATATAGTACCATTAATGAATTCTAGTACATTCTTGTCAATAAGAACTTCTGTATTGGCAGAAGCCACATTTGGTATAAAAAAATTTTATACATTTGGTTTAAGTTGAGTTTAATAAAGGAATGTGAACCAATTTAGAATAGCAGATATAATATATGCTGTGAGCCATATGCGTGCATCTCTTTCCGCCGTTGCACAAAAATTAAGAATGGTATAAACTATTTAACCTACAAAGGCGTTTTTTTTTATATAACGTAAGGAGGCAGTGTTAGCAGTGGAAGAATACGACAACTAAGAACGCTTGCAATAGATTAAGTATTATTCGCGCGATGCCACCTCTACTGCTAACACGGCAAATCCATAGGAGCTTACTGGTGATCTCACTCACACGCAGGAACACAACAACCCTTTAGTTAGTTGTCGGCTGTGGTTTTCAGTGCGATGGAGGTACTTCCCCAGACGGGTTGCTTTGACGCGGCCTACCTCTCTTAAACCATCCAGACCAAGACAAACAGAAATGGTTATGCAGACAAATGTTTGACCTGTTAAACATTTGTCTGCATAATGTTAAAAAGTACCAACCAGAAAAATGTTAAAAAGTGTTCTTAAAATGTATATACATAACTACCCGCTGTCAGAGCGTAACAAAGCTGTCTTGTACTTTACAGTAGACTACACTCATTTTGTACTAATCCGTAAGCCGACAGTGTGCCGCGGGATTTACTTCCTACCCCAAACAGAGGGGAGACACCCCCTACTATGAAAAAGGATCCGGAGAAACGATACGCTAAATATTACCTATTTATTTATACTTAGTTTACTTCAGGTGTTATTATTGACTAGCGATAGCCCGGTGGATAAAAAAACCTGCCTATTGATCAACTGGTCCCGGGTTCGAATCCCGGCATGTACTACTAAATTCATGTTTTCGGAATTACGTACATACGTGTAATTATTACTTGTTCGGCGGTGATGGAAAACATCGAGAGGAAACCCGCACGTCCAAGATAATATATTTCGGTAGACGTGCGACTAACCTCAGAAAGATCTGGTTTTCCATCTGCGTTGTGGAGATCTGACGGCAGTCGCTCCATGTCAAAATCAGTATCTTCGCCAAATCCTTAGGCTTATGTAGCGGACCCCGCCAATCCTAGTGGATTAGGAAACGAGATAACACAAAGAAGAAGAAATTTCAGATGTTACTGTTAAAGTCAAATTTATACTACATAGCTTGCTTCCGCCACCTATTAGGTCATGCGAACTAGCGCCGGTCGGCGCCCAACCACTACCGTTATAATATCACGTCGCTGCTTTGGTCGTCTCTGCCTCGGTTGTCGCATTCATCTCTACGATTGCCCGCCATCTGGAACAGGAACCGCATGCACCCGTCACCGTTACCGCCGTGGATGCTCTGGTCATCCCTGTGACAAACTTAAGAACGTCAGTATCACCAGAGGTACGAGTATTATATTTACGCATTGCCTCTGTAGAAATACCATTCTTCAAGACCAGAAGTATAGTGTTGTGCAGATTAAAACTTGCCATAATAAAAAAGAAAATTATCGCAATAGTGAAAGTTTCATGGTAGAGGCCGTTTGGGGTTCCGTGTGATTAATGCCGAGCATTCGGCTTAATCGATTACTCAAGTAACTGCGGTTTCCTAATATTTGTTAGAAATATTGGGAACTAGGGGAGGTGTCAACTCATTACAATGGGTTTGAAGAAGTCATATATACATAGAGAAAAGTATAAATTCGTTTTAAAAAATTAAAGAAAGCTATCTATCTATCTATAATTTCACGCCAATTCTCTTGCGGTGTATGCAGAGAGAACCGAACGCCTAAGACACAATCCTAACAGGAAGGTGTCCCTTGTTCTTTTAACATACTTAAGCTCTTTAAGGACAACTTTAAAAACGGTATATTGTTCTATAGAGTACACCACAGGGAGGAAGCCTAAACTAAATAAACCTATTAATATATTAATATAAATAGAATAAATAAACCTATTTATCGAATGGTTCTGAGTTGCACCAATAAACTCGTATTCACGTAATTATGTATTTATTTTATTTATAATTATTGTTCGGCGGTGAGTGAAAACATTGAGAGGAAACTTCCAAGAACTTACAGGTATGCCGAAAGACTTGTGACTTTACTTAACAAAGGTCTGGTTTTAACCCTGGGCTATGGAGGTCCGACAGCAGTCGCTCGATGTCAAAAATAATATCCAAATCCTTATGCTTAGATAGCGGACCCCGCCATACCCTAATGGTCGAGGAAACGGGATAACGATAGAAAAACGAAGAATCAATTATCATTTTTATAACGGGCATGGGAGCCCCGCGAGGGATTTGGTGGACATTTCTATATATCCTTCTTTTAAATAATAGCTATGTATTTGTAGATTGAATTTTAAGCTGTATGCCTAGTATATAGCTAGATATTCAGTGATAATCCACCCTACTGCTGATTAAAACGTTTCAAACGTCAAGCGAACTCCCAGCAGAGTTGAAAAGGGCAGTATTACTAAGAGCCCAGCCCCGACTGTGAAGTGCATTTTGTTAAGACAATAGAACACAAGAGCTCTTCCCAAACATTGATTAAGCAGTAGCTTAAAGTAATACAGACCGATGATTCCACCACACACCGACAAATCGCGCATTAAGTCAAATAAATACGTTTTTTTTTGCAAAAATGTCAACTTAATCAATAATTTATTACATCTTCTTAGCGGTATCCCGTTTACTAATCCCTTAACATTGGCGGGGTTCACTACCTAAGCTTACGGATTTGGTGAAGATACTGATTTTACCTTTCTTAAGTAAAGGGTCACACTAACACGTCCGCATGCACCCGCCTCTGAGGATGCCTCGCGGAGAGGCGTATCGCAGCGACGACCAGGGCAGTCATGGCAGCAACGGTGGCGAGTGCATGCGGTTTCTCGTCCAGATAGCGGACAATCGCGAAGACGACCGCAGCAGCCGAGGCAGACACTACCGGAGCAGCCATGGCAGCGACGGCATGTTGCACCTAGGTACTAACGGTAGTGGGTGGGTGCCAACCGGCGCTAGTTCGCATGAACTATTTGGTGGCGAAAGCATCCAAGGCAGGTTTACACTTATACTTTGTTCATTAATCATGTGTATTGTGTGTGTGTGTGTGTGTGTACGTGCGTTTAAACGTGTTTTTACCAGAAATAACGCCATTAAATGAGTAATAAATTAACTAGTTATTAGTGGAGTCCAGTTCAGGTGTGGAAGCAACGACGAGGTCGGTGGCGCAGTCGTGACGCGACTTTGACACCAACGCATGTGGATTCGATTCCTAAACAGGGCAAACATTTTTGTGCACGAACATAACTCTTTGTCTTGGTCTGGATGTAATAAGAGAGTTAGGACACGTCAAAGCAGCCCGTCTGGGAAAGCACGTCTACCTCACAGAAAACCGCAGCCAAATAACAACTCCCTAGAGGGTTGGTTTGTTCCTGCGTGTGAGTGAGGCTACCTGCAAGCTCCTAAAGAGTTGGTGTATTAACAGCAGAGAAGGCATCGCCCGAGTGATACTTAATATATTACAAGCGTCCATATGCCTTCCGACGTTGTATAAAAAAGGAACGTTTTATTGAAGTGTAGTTGCTGTTTTGTATAATCACCGTAGGTTGGTAAGTTGGGGGTACATTTCAATTTCAGGCGGAGGCTGGAGTATGTGTCCGAATTATTTGCACAATGCCGCCCTCTACAGGTCTGTACTTACACTGTTGACTTTCATGATCGATTACCAAGTACTACGAATTATACCGTAGTAGGAACTTCAAATTATACTCTACTGCGTATCTACGTATACGTTCGATGTATAAAGTTGGTAATATCCATTTGGTTGGTTATCTACATCTTCACGCCTTGCAGGGTAGACAGAGCGAGCGCCATGTGACTCGATCCTTACACACCTCACTCGCTTCTTTAACATTTATTGTTCTTTGCGCACTCGCCGGTTCCTAGGAGCTCCGGCCTCCTGATAAAACACAACCAACTGGTTATGGTAGGTAAGCATTTCTTTTTATATATATATATTAGTTCAACATAGTGGCTCGTAATGAAGACGTGAGAGAAAGAGTTGGTCTAAAAGAGAGTGTCGGTGTGAAGATAAGAAAGGGCATGCTCCGTTGGTTCGGACATGTAGAAAGAATGCGGGACGAAAGAATGACGAAACAGATATACAATGCAAAAGTGGAAGGATGTAGGAGCCGAGGAAGGCCGAGACTAACCTACCATGACCAAATTGGTCGTGTTTTATCAGAAGGTGATGTCAGAAGCCCCAGGAACCGGCGAGCGTGCATGAAAAGAGCTATGAATGTCACAGAAGCGAGTGAAGTATGCAAGGACCGTGTCTTATGGCGCTCGGTTCTCTCTGCCTACCCCGCAAGGGACTTGGCGTGAAGATATACATACATACATACAACATAGTGGCTCCTCTTTGCCTGATGGTAAGCGAAAGAGGAGCCCAAATCGCAACTGAACTGATAAAAAACTACACAGTATGCTGTCAGTTGACGCTGCCATGCTGACCCGCAAGATGCTTCTTCACGCTTCGATTGAAGGATTCCATATTGTAGGAAAATTAAATTAAATGTAAATAGAAGAAAATTTTACTTACAAACTTATAAAAATCATTTTTTTTAAAGTCAAGAGATTCAAAGATAGTATTTGTGTTAAAATAAGAAGAAGGCATGCCCCATTTCCTCGGACGTGTAGAAAGAATGAATGAGGAAAGAATTATGAAAAAGAATACGACGCGAAAGAGAGAAACGTGGAAGTATGCAGTCGAGGATGGTCATGCTTCAAAAACCTAGAATCTCTTCAACTCCGTAGGGACATAGGCTCTCTAAGCGCATTTTACCGGCTTTATCATGGCGAGTGCTCTGAAGAACTGTTTTCCCTTATCCCACCCTCACCCTTCCGTCATAGAACCACACGTGCGTGCGATGTCATCGTTCCACTGTTGAGAATATTTCTTCGCGTACCAAAAAGTTCGGCAACTCCTATCTTTGCCTGTGGAACGCCTTGCCTGCACATGTGTTCCCTCCTTCCTACAATATGGGATCCTTCAAACGAAGCGTGAAGAAGCATCTTGCGGATCAGCATGGCAGCGTAAACTGACAGGATACTGTGTAGTATTTTGTCAGTTCGGTTGCGATTTGGGCTCCTCTTTCGCTTACTATCAGGTAAAGAGGAGCCACTATGCTGAACTAATATATATATAAAAAAAATGCTTACCTACCATGACCAAATTGGTTGTGAGAATGAAGTTATTTGATCCTTATTATAACGTACTGGTTCCAGTGGTGGAGTTTGGAAGGAAAACCATTCTGTTACCAGAAATGACCACAATGTTATTTTAAAAAATTAAAAAAATCGAAACTAATTTTATTTTAACAACGGATCAGTAATGCGATGAATTTTGTATTGAATGTAAAATTTGTTTGAGGCTGTGCCATTATTATTAATAAAAAAAAAAAAGTGTCGAGAGACAAGTTTGCATGCAAAATTTGATAAGGACCCAAGTATAATATTTTTATCCAGGCAATCATTTGCAGTTTGACTAAGTTATTGTGTGTTAACAACGTTATGACGAGCTCAGTGGCACAGTGGTCAATAACGTTGCTTTGACACCAGGGCTCGTGGGTTCGATTCCCACACAAGACAAATATTTATGTGCACGAACATGTCAGTTTGTCTAGGATGTTTTTAAGAGAGGTAGGTACAACCCCGACCAAGACACAGATATGTTCATGCACATCAAAACAGTCCGTCTGAGGAAATACCTCACAGAAAATACAGCCAAATAGCAACTCCCTGGAAGGTAGTTGTGTTTCGCGAGTGAGTGAGATTACCAGTTAGCTGACAAGGAGTTGCTGTGTTAGCAGCAGAGGTGGCATCACGCAAGCGATACTTAATGAAGCGTTCATAGGCTAACACTAGCCGTATGCTTGTGTGCCTCCTGACGTTATTAATGAATAATAGTATAGCCAAATAACAATTCACTGAAGGATCGTTGTGCTGCTGCGTGTGAGTGAGCAGCAGAGGTGGCATCGCGCAAGAGATATTTAAAGTATTACAAGCGTTCATAGGCTACGGTAACAGCTTTACATCAGGTGGGTCGTATGCTTTTATGCCTCTCGACATTGAATAAAAATAAAAAAAAAGGTTGTATAAACAAACAATAACCACATATTAGGCGGACGGTACACTTGTTTGTCTCGTAAGGCTGAACGTAGCTGCGAAAACGTAAACTGAACTAATACAGTAGAATAATACACCCTACTCACTTAAAATCACCAAATATTTTGTTAAGTTGTGTACTCGGCACAACTTAACAACGACAACTTTTGTTAAGTAATCTAAAGTCAACAGTTTTAGCCGCCAGAGGGTGCCGTTGTGCAAATAAGGAACACTCGAGGGCACTCGGAGCCTATTGTTTTACGCGTGGGTAGATGTGCACTTCAAGGACCCTACCTTCTGTGGCGATATTTTGTAGTTCGATGGTACGAGGATTGTTCTGATAGTGTTTGCGTTTGAACCTAAAGTCACAGTTACTGTTACGCTATAGAGATCTTCGAAGATTGTGAGTGTGAATGAAATTTGAAATTTCTCAAAATTTCACATGCTGTTCAAATCCTACCTACTCATGGTCCACGGCCACTTTTAGCGGCATACAAGCACAAAACTGTTGCTTTCAGGCGACCAAATGCTTGAATAATATACCTCCACCAATAAAAAATGTGTCCTCAAGATACGTTTTTAAAGTCTGGGTTAGATATGGCTTTTGGTCGTACTTTGGTCGCTCTGATGGTGGATGGGTGGCTTTGTGTGCCTGTGACCTCGCTGAGTTTCGCTGCTGGTCCTAATTAAAGTAATCCATTTTTATACTCATTACATGCACTGTTCATAGCGTCTTCCTTGCTTGTTTTTATGCATGTTTGTGCATATATAACATTCGCGCTTTTATTGGTGTGCGCGTCTCCATGATTTTTAGGTAGTTGCAGAAAATCAGCGGTTTGTTCTTCGAGCAAATAATGCACTCTTTGATCAATGCGACACACAATTTATTTTACAGTTACTATTTTATTTGTTGTTTGCTCATTGTTTGCCTGACAATATTTACTGTTGTGTGAAATTAATTCTTATTACAAATTTTGACAATGACATTTTATCGACATGTATAAAAAAATAAAAAAAGGTTGTATATATGTTAATATTACAGTATATACAACGTCGAGAGACAAGCATACAGCCCACATGATGTAATCTTCTTAGGAGTTTCCTCGTTATTTGCCTGCGGTTTTCTGTGAGGTACATCCGCAGACGGGCTGCTTTGATGCGCCCTACCTCGCCGCCGCCTAATGAAGATTCTTTTATGAGGACCCCTTTAATGTTTAACTTTATTCAAGAAATCTATGAAAAATTCACGTATCTATTATGGTCCCTAAGACATTACGTAACAACGCCATAGGCCTGTGACATACAGATTATAACAGATGGACACAGACAGATAGACGAACAATCTGCGTGAGTATTGCCTCGGAAAGCCTTTTATTTCGATATTTCGAATACGGCTTTCCGAGGTAATGTGTATCTCACAGATGGACGGACTAACTAAAGCGGAGTGACTGGAGGGACGAATCACGTGTGGCAGAGATGACCAGAACAACCAGCGCTGCAACGGTGACGGATGCGTGCGGTTCCTGTTACAGATGGCGGACAATCGCGGTGATGACCGAGCAGCCATGGCAGCAAGAGCATGCCTCCACTAATGGTAGTGGACGGATGCGGGTAGGCTGGATGCTCTTCTTTTATACAACGTCGAAAAGCATACAAGTTTACGGCTCATCTAATGTAAAGCGGTTACCGTAGCCTCTAAAAGATTACAATATCTTAAGTATTATTCGCGCGATGTCAACTCTGCTGCGAACACAGCAACTCTTTAGGAGCTTACTGGTGACCACACTCACACGCAGGAACACAACCACCCTCTAAGCAGTTGTTATTTGGCTGCGGTTTTCTTTGAGGAGGCCGTACTTCCCCAGACGGGCTGCTTTGATGCGCCCTACCTCTCTTAAAATAATTGATACCAGAGGTACAAAAAGCAGCTTAGATCAAATTGCCAAAGCTAAAGGATTTAAAGGCCTTTTCAGGTGAACTGATCTCGCCCTCGCTGGCCAGCCGTTAGGTACTAAACCTTTTCCAGAAACTACCCAGAAAGTAATTACGAATATTAATTTGTAAACACATTTAATTATTCAAAGGTTCACGAATAGCACAAATCTCCAATATCGCAGTGAGAGCGGACATTAACTTTTCATGAGACCTGTCCACTTCCTGGCTGCTAGGATCAAGGGATTTCTTTGAGGGATCTCTATTTCCGTTTCATTCGCTCTTACGGAAGTTATCATTGGAGTGAAAAAGAAGATATGGTAGTGGTGATGTATGAAAATGAATGGAACAGTTTGTTATCCTCTCTCTTTGTAAATAAAATTGTATATTCCGAGTGGTGTTTCGGAAATCACGGTTACCTCGCCTCTGATGGTGTTAGCCTATCGTAGACCTATTACGTACACGATATCTCTTTCTTTAACGACATCAAATAGATGGAGCTGCCCATTCATCATGAACCATCGTGAAAATAAGTAATGATTTGAGATAAATATGTTTGTCTTTCTTTTTAGTGAGGTTTTTAATTAGGCCGGCGTGTTACTTGCGATGCTGCGCCACCTTAGGCTGTGTAACGTTCTGTTAGGTCCTGCCGGTGATCTCAGTTATTTAAACATGATTTTCACAAATATCCGTTAAACTGCCCTTTTTAGGGTTCCGTACCCAAAGGGTAAAACGGAACCCTATTACTGAGGCTCCGCTGTCCGTCCGTCCGTCCGTCCGTCCGTCCATCCGTCCGTCCGTCTGTCACCAGGCTGTATCTCATGAACCGTGATAGTTAGACAGTTGAAATTTTCATAGATGATGTATTTCTGTTGCCGCTATAACAACAAATACTAAAAAATAGAATAAAATAAATATTTAAGGGGGCTCCCATACAACAAACGTGATTTTTTTGCTCATTTTTACTCGATATTTATAACGGCAACAGATAGACGCTTGAAACATTCACAGAATATTTAGTTATATGTTCACTTTAAGAATAAATAATTAAATTAAAATAAAACAAATATTTAAGGGGGGCTCCCATACAACAAACGTGATTTTTTTTGCCGTTTTTATAGGTAATGGTACGGAACCCTCCGTGCGCGAGTCCGACTCGCACTTGGCCGATTTTTATGCATGTTTAGGTATCGATATATTGATGTAGCTTATGACTTGTAATATCCATGTCTAGCATTGGAGATTCTTCTTATTTAAACCGAACTAAGCTGCACGCGGTGCACCTTGATATTTAACACACGAGGCTCTGGCGATAGAAAGGTTGGGTGTAACAAAGGAGCCTGCACGGGGAAGCACCTCCACCTGACAACAGACCTCGGGCAATAGTAACTCCCTGAAGGATTCTTATGTTTCTGTGAGTGAGGTTAATATTTCTTACTCGCAACGCAGGCAACAGCTGCAATGCTTTTGTATTGCAACCATATAGAGGCTACGGTAATCACTTTACATAAGTCGCTCTCCCCGCCGCGCGCGATGCGTCAACACAATCATCGTCCTCGCTCAACGTAACGAATTCTTTAACTACGAAGTAGTGTTAGGGTTGGCAACCCAATAATAACACCCCAGGTGTCGCAAATGACCGTACGCTTGTTTGCCACCTTAGTGGCCTTAAAAAAATTAATGTTAACGATAGGTATGTAACAACACCAAACCGTACCCGCCGATTTTGTTATCACGGTTTTCAGATTTGCGATTGAGATATTTTTTTTATCCATAATCCATAGTGGGAGACTATGGATTATGGATAAAAAAAAATCTAAAGACTTATTAACATCAAAAGAAAAACAAGTAAACTCGTCCGTCTTACTGCGACCACGGACGGTGCAATGAGTTCGAAACGTCAGGTTCAACAAAATACGCGATATTTCCGCTAAAAATTGTTTAATTCAAGTAAACTGTCGTTCAACATTCATCGCTTCACGACCTTTCCATCACACAGACCTCTCTCTCGCGCGCTCCTTTGAAAAATGTCTGAAAAATGTACTTCAAATAAATGGCAATAGAATATTATATATTCCATTACACGTAATAACGCCACCGGACTTAAGCTGGGCACGTCCCTCTCGTCGGGGATAGTAAATTAAATTTTTGTTACGCGCCTTGGCGATGACAGGTATTCTCGTCCCCCGGCCGCCTGGCACGACCCGAGCAGCACCAACGCACAAACAGACAAATTTCAATAGTGATTTGGACTGTGTATTATATTTTGGCATAATAAATATAGTGTAGGAATAAGTGAGTTTTGATGAGCTCGGTGGCACGCTGTTACGTTACTTTGACACCTACGGTCGTGGGTTCGATTCCCACATAGGACAAACATTTGTGTGCATGAACATGTCTGCTTGTCTTGGTCTGGGTGTTTTAAGAGAGGTAGGGCGCATCAACTCAGCCCGTCTGAGGAAGTACCTCCACCTCACAGAAATACCGCAGCCAAATAACAACTCCCTAGAGGGCTGTTGTGTTCCTGCGCATGTTCCAATATTTGAGGGGGGTAAAAATGAAGTCTTTAATGAACAGGTCACGAGTGTCACATGGAACACATTCTTAAAGTGACATACAGCTTGGCAAAAAAGTGTTTGCCGTGGTGACAGCTGGAACTAATTTTTTTTTTATGGCAACACTACTTTCCTGTCGGATTTATGATCGTTTCGTTATATTTGTTGTTTTTATTCTTTATTATACAATATTATGATCTTTATCAAAAATTGTAAAAGTAATAAAAGTATCACTATCGTTTTGGTCGTCGTCTAAAGGGTGACCATATGTATGACAGTAGCGCCCTCATTTTTGGCAAACTCTTTTTTGCCAAGCTCTACTGTCGACAAAGTTTCGCCGGAACACATTCTTAAAGTGTGTTACTTTCAACAAAGTTTCGCCGTCGCCCTGTCGCCACCGAGGTCCTCTATCAAAGTCATCATCATCTCACGAGGAGCTCAAGGGTTCGAGTGTATTCATAAATACCGATGGTAATGACAGCTGTTCCGAGAGTATAGACGTCATTACCGACGTTCTGAATTACTCTGTGTTGTCCCGATCCCCATTTCCTGCATATCCATTGTATATTTTCAATCGATGGCATTCATTGCTATACGGACGACATTATAACCATGCTAATATCTCTCGTTCGTAATGGCGTAGTTGCGCGTGTCATTCTAACCAAACAGGCAGGTTAAGCAACGTCAACCGCAACCTGTCTATGGATGGGTTTATCTATCTCGAGTTTCTCCGCACGTTAAGCCGTCGGTCCCGGCTGTTGCCGACAGATGACAGTCGTTAAGCTAAGTCGGTGGCCCACGGGCGGCTTGAAAAAGCTGGCCTGAAAAATCCGCATTTGAGCAGCGTGGTGGAGTATGCTTTAAACCCCTTCGGTTTGAAGGGAGACCCGTGTCCCTGTAGTTGAATGAGTAAGGGTTGATGTGGAACATCTCTCGTTTGTTAGGGAAGGCCGCGACATACCTATGTTTGTATCATTCACGTAAACCAATTTACACAAAATTTACTTACGTGAACATACTTTACAGTTAAATTTGAACTAACCTGCTTTGTGTGCTTGTGCCACCAATCATCAAACACACACACACACAGGTTTCGGTACAGGTTAGATCAAATTGCATGTAAATTTGACTTTCGCAAATTCAAATTCAAATTCAAATTCATTTATTTCAGCAGTTATAGCGATAATAGTTAAATTACAGTTTTAAAAAATTTCTAATAAAAAATAAATAAATTTAAAGTTAAATAAAATTTCAAAATTATCATTAAATTATAACATATGATTAAATTTTTTGTATTATATTATTAAAATTCAAAGTTAATAATTTTGATTGCAAAATAACGCCTGAATCTATTAACTATACTTTACAGTTAACGCGCTGTCTGCTTGAACAGGAAGATCACCGATCCCTAGATTCCAAGAAGTACATAATTATCCTAATAATAATGAACCAGTACTGAGTACTTCAGACCAAGATGGGCAGGGGCGACTGCGAGCGGAAAGACTAGTCACCACTCCCGGCGGCGCCCGATTTAGTATCCAGTAATTAGCAGCATTTACATATAATTACACGCATCTACATATATCTGCATAATTATCCTCTGTATGACTTTTTGCAAAAAAACATTATCGAAGCTTGAACACTGAGGCATATAAATAAAAGCTTCGATAAAAATATGTATGCAGAGGCAGAAAAATACGCATTGAAAAAGTTTAGTTTACTTATTCAGAGTAGCGAAGTTGACGAGCTCGGTGGTGCAGTGGAGACCAATGCTCGTGAGTTCGATTCCCACACAAGACAAACATTTGTGGGCGTGAATATGTCTGTTGTCTTAGACCTCATTCACACGCAGGAACACAACAACCCTCCGGGGGATTATTGTTTGGGTGTGGTTTCCTATGAGGTGGAAGTACGTCCCCAGACTGGGTGCTTTGATGCGCCCTACCTCTCTTAAAAACACTGTGACCAAGACAAATGGACATGTTCATGCTCACAAATGTTTGCCCAGTGTGGGAATCGAACCCACGAGCGTTAGCGTCAAAAGTCACGTAACAGCGCGTTTCGCCACTGCGCTACCGAGCTCGTCAAACCTCTGTCTCATAGAAAACTACAGGCAAATAACAAGTTCTTGTGTGTTGTGTTGCTGCGAATGAGTGAGTTTTGACGAGCTCGGTGGCTCAGTCGTGAAAGACGCGACTTTGACACCAACGCTCGTGGGTTCGATTCCCACACAGGACAAACGTGTGCATGAACATGTCTGCTTGTTTAAAGAGAGGTAGGGCGTATCATAGCGGCCCGTCTGGGGAAGTACCTCCATCTCACAGAAAACCGCAGCCAAATAACAACTCCCTAGAGGGTTGTTGTGTTCCTGCGTGTGAGTGAGGTCACCAGTAAGCTCCCAAGGAGTTGCTGTGTGAGCAGCAGAGGAGGCATCGCGCGAGTGATACTCAATGAGTTGCTTAATATATCGCTAGTGTTAATAGGCTGCGGTACCCGCTTTACATCAGGTGGGCCGTATGCTTGAATGCCTCCCGACGTTGTATAAAAAAAAGAGTTTACCATTAAGTTCTTGAGGAGTCGCTACGTTAGCAGCGGAGGTGGCAGCACGCGAGTGATACATAATATACACTAGGATTCGAACCGGTGACCATGCGGTTAATAGGCTGAACCACTAGACTATTGCTCTTCCCAGGGTTCGATACTATCGTCTTCTCTTGCGACTTCGATCTTACGGTACAGATATTCCCCCTCTCCATAACAGGGTAAACATAATAAAGGTCAAATATAATTTCCCCAAAAATGATGAATGTTATTGTCCAGCGATTTACCAAGAAACCCCACTGGTTTCTCACTATCGTATAAGTCACCCGCCCGCGTCGCCGCAACCCCATTTTAAAGGGATTACATCGCTCAAAGATCTCTGTCGTGTGTGCCGAGGACATAAACAAACCACTTAAGTACGCATTGACCCGTGGATGTTGTGTTTTAGCGCTTAAATATCCCAGTAATTCGAACCTACTAACCAATAGGAGAATATTTTAACCTGTGGCTGTGCCTAAATCGTAAACAACACAACACTAACTTGCGCATCGCAAAGTATTTCATCGCAGCGCACTGATTAATGTTTGCGTGGCAGGGCACCGCGTTAGTTCATATATTATACCGTGCGAATATTGAATAAAAGGTTAGTCGGTTTTACGGTAAGTGCATCGGGTAGTTACCACGCCAAGTCCCTTGCGGGGTAGGCAGAGAGTACCGAGCGCCATAAGACGCGATCCTTACATACTTCTCTTTTCACGCACGCTCGCCGGTTCCTGGGGCTCCTGATATCACCTTCTGATAAAACACGACCAATTTGGTCATGGTAGGTTAGTCTCGGTCTTCCTCGGCTCCTACATCCTTCCACTTGTGCATTGTATATCTGTTTCGTCATTCTTTCGTCCCGCATTCTTTCTACATGTCCGAACCAACGGAGCATGCCATTTCTTATCTTAACACCGACACTCGCTTTCAGACCAACTCTTTCTCTCACGTTTTCATTACGAACGCGGTCAGCAAGCGTTATGCCACAAATTTTGCGCAATGCTCTCATCTCGATCGCATTTATTCTACTTTCATGCTCTCACTGCCATACCCAGGTCAAAAAAATTAAATCTCGAAAAGCTAGTTTATATGCGGTTATTGTGTTCAGTGTGTATTCACTTCATTAGTATACTTTCTGGACTGTTTACAAAAGATATAGACAATACACTGAGATTTTTAAATTAGTGTGTGTTAATTCATTAACCCAACATACGACTATAAACCAATAAGGTGATAAGTGACACGATGTTGATCCGTGAACAAGCCAATAAGAGTTGCACGTTCTATTTCCCCAACAACAACAACGGCACATCAAAGCAGTCCAACTGTGGAAGTATCTCCACCTCACAGAAAACCGCAGCCAAATAACAACTCCCTAGAGGGTTTTTGTGTTCCTGTGTGTGAGTGAGGTGGCCAGTCAGCTCCTAAGGAGCTGCTGTGGGAGCAGCAGTTGCAGATATTCATAAACTACATGAAATTGACGTTGTATAGAAAGCCTGCGATATTTTCTTCCAGTCTATCGTATATCGATTTGAACGACGTAACTCCCTTAAAGCGATTTAATTTATGAGAATCTTTATTCGCCAGTCAATGCAATCTGCGTCAAACGCAGCTCCGATGTTACGTCATTAATTTAGCATGCAAATACACAATAATATAATAATTGACGTTGAAATCTACATAAATAAATATCAATGTAAGTATGTTGTCTTGTGTGGACTCCAAAACAGCTAGACCGGTTTTGATGAAATTTTCGGGCAATCTTCAGATTAGTCCACGTTGCTTGCACGTAGTTGCGCGTTCTATTTCCCCAACAACAACAACGGCGCATCAAAGCAGTCCAACTGTGGAAGTATCTCCACCTCACAGAAAACCGCAGCCAAATAACAACTCCCTAGAGGGTTTTTGTGGTCCTGCGTGTGAGTGAGGTTGCCAGTCAGCTCCTAAGGGGTTGCTGTGGGAGCAGCAGTAGCAGATATTCATAAACTACATGAAATTGACGTTGTATAAAAAGCCTGCGATATTTTCTTCCAGTCTATCGTATATCGATTTGAACGACGTAACTCCCTTAAAGCGATTTAATTTATGAGAATCTTTATTCGCCGGTCAATGCAATCTGCGTCAAACGCAGCGCGGGGCGGCCGGCCAGCGCGGGGCGGCCGGCCGGCGCGGACCACGGCCCACGGCCCACCCTCCCTTGTCAAATTACGAGGAAAAATCTCATGTCGCTGGCGATCATCCCGGGGCAAGATTGCTTTGTATTTTATAATGAACTTCAAAACGGATTCCTCCTTTCTTCATTATAAAATTTGTAATTTGAGTGTATTTTTTGTATGTTATCTACATTTGTAAAATAGTGTACCTACACATATAAAAATGAGTAATAATAGTCCAGTAGACAAAGCGCCCGCCTATTAGCGGACAGTCCCTGGTTCGAGCCCTGGCTCGGGCGTGTACCACAAAATTCGAGTTTTCATATTTATGTACAAAGTAATTATCAGGAGTAGGAAAACATCGTGAGGCAACCCGTACGTCCAAGACATTATATTGCAAAAGGTCTGACGGCAGTCGCTCCATATAAAAATGAGTACATTCGCCAATTCCTTATGCATAGGTAGCGGAAGAAGAAGTTCTACATTATATAAAAATCAATTGCAAAAAGTCGGAAACGTCTGGGCCGATTTGAATAACTTTTATTTGCTATATTCTAAATATTACCGGTAAGTTAGAAAAACAATGCGAATGAAATCGCTGGTAAACTGATGTGTTTTTTTTATTATTTGAGAGTGTACTTTGCATCCATTTGAAACTTGTACTTTGCATTTATTTGAAAGTGTACTTCTAAGTAGATCAATGTGGATTGATGTATAAATCCCCATAATTAGATCAGTTCAATAATGAAATTAAAACTACATTTAATTTTGTATCCGGGCTTTAAAACTAGATAAACTAATAAGAGTTTATGGTACAAATAATCTCCCAATACACCTGAACAGAAGTATTTATCTTTTTTTTCAATTTACAACGTCGGGAGACATGCAAGCATTCGGTCCACTTGATGTAAAGTGGTCACCGCAGCCTGTAAACGCTTATAGTACAAGTGTCACAGCAATTCCTCCAAGACCCTCCCGGGGTTGATGTTTGGCAGCAGTTTTCTGTGTCTCTCAGTCCCATCGAAAACTATTTAATTTATTTTATTTAAATTTGTTGTAGTCCCATACTGTCACTTCCGAGGATGTATTGTTGGTTGTCATTTTGATGACAGCCGCTGTTATTCGCGGGTATAAAGAAGACCCAGAAAAAGGTATGAAGTGAAATAAAGTTTATTGGTCAGAAACATGGTATATACTAGGTGTTGTGAAAAGCTGCTCCGATGTTTCGTCATTTAATTAACATAACAAATATAAATACAATAATATTATAATTGACGTTGAAATTTACATAAACAAAAATCAATGTAAGTATGTTTGTCTTGTGTGGACTCCAAGCGGGTGAACCAGTGAGGTTCGGCAGAGATCGGATCCCGCGAGCGAATCCAGGGAGGGTTCGCTAGTTTATATATAGTAAAATTTATATGGCTCATATGTATGAGTTCTGAGATGTTGCAAATTTTCCATGTTGGTATAAATTGTTGTTAAGTGTAACTAATCATTGTAAAGGGATAAACTGTTATTTACCAAAGTGTATGTTGATGTCACCGGCGATAATTATTTTTAAAGATAATATATGTAATTCGTCTTCTGCTTCGCGTTATCTCATTTCCTAATCAATTTGTATTGGCGGGGTCCGCTACCTAAGATTAAAGATTTGGCGTAGACTCTGATTTTTACATGGAGCGACTGCCGTCAGACCTCTATAACCCAGAGGGAAAATTAGTTTTTTTAGGTTAGGTTACATTTGTTTCGAAATATAATTTCTTGGACGTGTGAGTTTCCTCAGGATGTTTTCCTTCATCGCCGATCATTTATATTACAACACGAATTTAGTGGTACATACCCCTTAAGGATTCGAACCGGGAACAGGTTGATCAATAGGCGGGGTTCCTCGCCCACTGGGCTATCACTGCTTTTATTATAATGTATCTAATTGTTATGTGTTATTTTTAATGATGATGTAATTCAAAATTGTCGGTTCCAGCGGTCATCAGTTCTTCGAACCACGAGGCCTGCTCCATGACTAATCCTTAGAGCCAAATCGCGTGTCTGTAACTGCCTCTAATATGTTTTATTTATTGAGAGGACCTGACCCCATGTTCTGATGCAACACTATAACTTTATTTACAATACACTTATCATTATTGAAGTAAAACTTCTTTACGCACGCTTGACTTGGGGAGTAAGCTGGTCAATGCGTGACGAGAGCGTTACGAAAAGTGTGATCGAGCGACGCGAACGGAAGTTGAGAGGGAGATATAAGTTAGTGAAGATAGAAAGAGAGATAGTTACGTTTCGTATATTACTGTAGGGGCAAGAGAGAGAGGTGCGAGCACACATTTTCTTTCTCTCTTTCTCTCATAGCGAGTTAAGTTTCGTATATGTAAGACACAGTGCAGGTCTATTGTCTGTATCACACTATGGAGCTAAAGAAGTTTTACTTCAGTCGTGTACAGCATACTCGGTTTTAATTATCTATCTATCTATCTTTAACTTCACGTCAAAACCCTTGCGGGGTAGGCAGGGAGGGAACCCGAGCGTCACGGGACTTGAACCTTATACATTCGTTCGATTATTTATCATTCATTCCTCTTCTCATGCACACTCGCCAGTTTCTGAGGCTCCTGACATCACCTTCTGGTAGAACACGATCAATTTGGTCATGGTAGGAAACTCTTGACCTTCCTCGGCTTCTATATCGTTCAACAATTTTCGTGAGGGCTATGTTATACCTGATAGGCTGATCTTTTTACAACACAAACAATAGGAGATCGGGCAACATTTCAAAGTACGATTCAAGTTAATCATACTGGATGTTTAACACCATACAAAATAATGACAAATGTACTTTTTTAATAAATAAACCTATATTTTAGTAGTAAAATAAACTCTAAAACTATGTCTAAAGATTATTTATTTAAAAATATTGCGTAATGGCACATTAGCTACCTCGGAACGGTGTGACGTCATTTGTAAGTAAAGAAACGCCCTACCTATCTTAAAAGCATCTTGACCAAAAAAATTTTATGGGTTTACTCTAGCTACTTATTCGAGTCTGAAAATTTCAGGGTCGGCCACGCACGAGTGACACCCCTGGTGTTGCAAA
The DNA here is from genome assembly GCA_947507595.1 of Pyralis farinalis. NCBI lineage: Eukaryota > Metazoa > Arthropoda > Insecta > Lepidoptera > Pyralidae > Pyralis > Pyralis farinalis. The sequence goes on along the minus strand of OX382273.1, from coordinate 32,629,354 downwards.
TGTCCATAGGCTACAGTGACTGTTTACCATCAGGCAGGCCGTATGCTTGTTTTCCACCATTAGTGGTATAAAAAAAATTCTTTCACCGATATTAATGTACATTATTTCTGAATACTATATGCTTTTTTTATAATTCCCGTGTAAAACTTAAATAGTAAAACAATGTACAAACAGAGCCCGGAGATCGGTATGCAGTAGCAGCTGTTATAAATAAATATACATCACCTAAATCGGATTACAAAGACCTTTATGACTGAAAGCATAAATAAAACCAGTTGAGAATGCGCAAGCTTGCATTGCCAGAGGAACACCTGGCTCGTCAATTATGTAACAATTTAATTATTATTTTTTAAACTTTGTCGGCCATTTTGAGCATGTTCCTTAAGAAATATGATATTGGTTTTTAAGACTATTATACTTTTTAATTTACTTTTCGAATCTGAAATATTTGTTTTTTTTTAAGTTGTCGGCTATTTTGACCATGTTCCTTAAGAGATAGGAGGTTGGTTTTTCAGACATTCCTATTCTACTTTTTTATGCTGAATCCGAATCTGAAGTCAAAATTCGAATATTCGAAAAAAAAGCGACAGACACAGACACACAGACAAACATATAGATTTCATATAGGAACGGTGATCCTGATAACCATAATCGTTCAATAAACAGCATTGCAATTAATAATTTATTTATAAACAAAGTAAACATATCTAAATTGCACAGCCGCGTAGTTCCCGCTGTAATAGGTAATTTCTTCATAATAACATACTTCCCTGAAGTTACATCCATCAACTCAGTTATATTTGCAAATGTACTTAATTATAATATACAAACAAATAGAGAATTTAATGATTCGGTAAATTACTAAGTTGCAATCCTACTTGAGCGTGGCGTAGCTACGGCAGTGAACAATTGAATATCCTAAGATTCGAGGAAGCACCTCATTTTGTAAACTCATATTAAAATCCAGTTGAGAATGCGCAAGCTTGCATTGCTAGAGGAACACCTGACTCGTCAATTATATACCAATTCAATTTGTTAGGGTTCCGTACCCAAAGGGTAAAACGGAACCCTATTACTGAGGCTCCGCTGTCCGTCCGTCCGTCCGTCCGTCCGTCCGTCCGTCTGTCACCAGTCTGTATCTCATGAACCGTGATAGTTAGACAGTTGAAATTTTCACAGATGATGTATTTCTGTTGCCGCTATAACAACAAATACTAAAAAATAGAATAAAATAAATATTTAAGGGGGCTCCCATACAACAAACGTGATTTTTTTGCCGTTTTTATAGATAATGGTACGGAACCCTTCGTGCGCGAGTCCGACTCGCACTTGGCCGATTTTTTTTTAATTTGTCGGCCATTTTGACCATGTTCCTTAAGAGATAGGAACGGTGTTCCTGAATATTCCTATTCTACTTTTTTATGCTGAATCCGAATCTGAAGTCAAAATTCGAATATTCGAAAAAAAACGCACACACAGACAAACGCACAGACAAACATATAGATTTCGTATAGATACATATAGATAGTGTTCCTGATAAGTGCTTCCCCAGACGGGTTGCTGTGTTGCGCGCTACCTCTTCTAAAAACACCCAGATCAAGACAAACAGACCTGTTCATGCACACAAATGTTTGTCTGTATGGAAATCGCACCCACGAGCTCTGGTGACAAAGCAGCGCTACTAACCTACTGTGAGCCACCGAGCAAATCAACTGTCACAAAACCTAATTACTATTATTATAGTTTAAACGTTTTAAAATGTTTGCGTGTTTCTCCCTGTAAGAGAGGTAGGGCGCATCAAAGCACTCCGTCTGGGGAAGTACCTCCACCTCAAACAAAACCGCAGCCAAATAACAACTCCCTAAGAGGGTTGTTGTGTTCCTGTGTGTGAGCGACCAGTAAGCTCCTAAAGAGTTGCTGAGCAGCAGAGGAAGCATCGCGCGAGTGATACTTAATGTATTACAAGCGTTCACAGGCTACGGTAACCGCTTTACATCAGGTGAGCCGTATGTTTGATATACCTTCCGACGTTGTATAAAAATACCCTTCAAATTTGTTAGTTATACACTTCACTAATCTCTTAGGTATTATCGTATTGAGTCGCCCACTTAGGACAGAAAGTAAGAATCATCAAGCCATGATTACAATGCTAATCCTCGTTGAATAAATGTTACTTGCAAATTAACGCTGTGACATAACTGTGCACCTTGTGACAGTGACTGTGACAGTGTCGAACTAGTTAGTGCCTCGCATTAACTCTGCACATTGTACTCATTCGACTCCGTTAAACAATTTAATGCAATTAACGGTCGGTTTACATGTCACTTACGATTAGTTATTTTAGTGGTATTTATTAGCTTCTAATCTGCCTGAGATCCTGTGTCCTGCGTAACAATTTTATCTCCGTATCTGTAAATAACATATCAAAAACTATATATTCATATATATAGATTGTTATTATACCACATCAACCCTTAGTCATTCCACTGCAGGGATACGGGTCTCCCTTCAACTGAAGGGGTTTAGAGCATACTCCACCACGCTGCTCGAATGCGGATTGGCGGAGGCCAGTGTTTTCAAGCTGCCCGAGGGCCACTGACTTAGCTTAATGACTGTCATCTATCGACAAAAACCGGGACCGACGGCTTAACGTGCCCTCCGAGCAAGGAGAAACTCGAGATAGATAAACCCATCCATAGACAGGCCGCGGTCGAATGTTATTATGTGATAGTCAAATTTACAGGCAGTGTGTACCATTGCTGATAGTGGAACACACAAATCGGTGTAGATCAAACTGCCTTTAAAACTTCACTCTCTCTCCGATACACTAACGAATAGATCAAATTCTGTTCGATATATAACAATATATAACACGACCATTTCACTTAGATGCTATACCTTGTAGTTTTTTAGTCAATGTAGTAAACGTGTCAATCTCTCATCTGATCTGTCTTAGATCCTGAAATGAACAGATTGTTGTCTTTCAAATCCTGTGTCTTTCAAATTTCTCTCAGATTCTGTACCTAATAATCTTTGCTAATAGATAAAACTCTCTTCGATACTGCACCAAACAGATTAATATTTCCCAGTTAATACTCGTATAGTAAAGAAGTCAGTCTATCTAATTCTGTGGCAAAGATGCCTTTCTTGGATCCTGTAGCTAATCTCTCCAATCTGTTCCAAATAATTGATTTAATTCTTTGCTAATGAACCTTCTTAGATACCGCATATAGCAGAGTCATGTCTCATGGTTAATGTAGTATACAAGTCAATTTCACCATTTCTCTGGCTAAGTTGTCAATCTCTCTTAAATTCTGCCAATAAATCGTTCTCTTTCAAATCCTGTAGCTTATAGATCATTCTCTCTCAAATCTTATGACTCATCAAGCCTTCTTGGATCCACTATGTAATAGCTTAATCTTTCTTAGCCTATGTTCTTAATAAATCAATTTCTTATAGTTCAATTGACAATTTGGCTGATAGATTTAGCATTTTGCTAAAGTACTTTTTTCTTTATTCATTGAATATTGTATACATAAGCGGTTTTAAAATTGTTAACCTTTCAGTTCAGGCCGTCATCTATATTTTTTCCTTTGAAGCCCTTTGTACACAATGGATCTACAATTATTCCTGACCGCCTGTTCAGGCAAAAACGATGTAAGTTTGAATGAACACTTTATTATGTCAAGCGCACGTTAATTGTAGACAGTGCATGTCACGCTGCTCGCGATATACACGATTCCAATGACTAGTCGTACATAGTGTTACTTTCTTATCTGTGCAAGTATCTGTACGTAAGGTCTGGCCTACACCAAGATCAATATACGAGTATAATACATGTATATGGCAAAGTTGTTTGCACATTTGCCTTCCAAAAATAAATATTAAAATTAGGTACTTATGAGCCAAGAATTAAATTTCTTTATGGGAAAGTTTTACTGTACTATGAAATATTAATGTACTTCCTACTATTTTATTACCTATACTTTAATACAAAGATGAAGAGTTTGTTTGATTGTTTGTTTGAAAGGGCTAATTTCTGAAACTACCAGTCGGATTTGAAAAATTATTTTTGCATTTGATAGCCCAATTCTTGCTGAAGGTTAGGATATATATAGGATACAAATAGGATGTATAGGAAGGATATTGAACATCACGATACGATTCATAGTAACCGTAAAAAAAGAAAGAAAGTAGTAAAAAATGTTCACGCAGGATACAGGAATATGTGCGAACGAAGTCGCGGTGTACATAGGACGTATACTTTACCGTTTTACACTACTATCTAACTAAACAACTAACTAAAGATGTCAAGCTGCTAAGGTCGAGAGACGAGTGAGTGTAGGGCGGTCATTTCACCTGAATCGCAAGAGAAATGCAGGGCACTTTGCTCTAAGTTTCTTTCGTGATGTGGTCATTCCTTCACTCAATACAAATTATTTAATTCTAGGTCCTTGTTTTATCTTAATCGCAGTCTCCCTTTTCTGGGACAGTAACAAGCAAGCTTTCGTCCCTATCCATATGTGTGTAAGTACTCTGAAGACAAAGGGATACTTTCAGCCTTCTCCGCTGGTTTCTACGTAGATCTTCAAACTTGTCATGCTTTGGACGACTCTACGGAAAGCCGCGAAGTTCGCCGCCAAAGACATCGTATGGAAGAACGGATCTGTTTCCCCTCTGTAGCGTTGGATAGCGTCCACTTTATCACATTCCCGGCAAGCATACTCATATTGATACTTCGCGAGAAGGACTTTGATGCGTACATCTCTTAAAAACACCCAGACCAAGACATGTTCATGCACATAAATATTTGTCCTGTGTCCGGAGTCAAACCCACGAGCGTTAGTGTCAAAGTAGCCACTTTTACTTTATTAACCACTGCGCCACCGAGCTCGTCAAAACTTATAATCGTTACTAATTACTTCGGTATCTAGGACACTTGAATTGCGTTGCTTTTGGCATATAACATTTGTTAGGAATATACATAGTCAGTGATTGGCAAGTGGACAAAGAATTCACTTATTAAGAGTCTGGTCCTGGTTCGAATTCTGAGAGTTTGAACAACCGTAAATACGTATTTTCAGATTTATGTACACATTTGTAGTTATTACTTACTTGGAGGTGAAGAATAAGATCGTGAGGAAATGTAACCAAGAAATTATATTTGGAAAGATGTGTGACCTAACTCAAGAAAGATCTGGACTTCTCTCCGGATTGTGGAGGTCTAACGGCAGTCGATCCACGTTGAAATCAGCATTTTCGCCAAATCTTTAGGCTCAGGTAGAGGACCCCACTAACTCTATTGAATTAGGAAACGGGATAACGCAAGGAGGAAGAAGAAATACATGTCAGTATGTTAAAATTTAACAGTTTAACTCGTATTAGTTGTTCGTGGCAGTTTGTGACAGATAAATTGAGAGACATACAGACGAGCGTCATTGCCTCGCGTTATAGGAAGAAGCTGTTAATACTAGGGAATCCAGTGGTGGTGGGACAAGTTTGCCTTGTCTGGGTGTTTTTAAGTGAGGTTGGGTGCAGTAAAACAGCCGGTCTGGGGAAGTACCTCCTCCTCGAAGAAAATCGCAACCAAATAACATGTTTCTACGAGTGAGTGAGTAATCTCCCAAGAAGTTGCATTGTTAGCAGCAGAGGCGGCAGCGCGCAAGTGTCACCAGCTAGCGCTCATAGGCTACGGCAACCGCTTTATATCAGATGGATGGTATACTCCTGACGTTGTATAAAAAACTGAGCTAAACAAATGCTCTACTTTTATTAAATATCTCTTATTGTGCCACCAACTCAAATGTAAAAGAAATACAGATAGATGTTCGTAATGATTCGCTGTTAACAATCTAACGCGCAAAAAACGGCGTCCCACGCCTACAGACAGACAACTAGACAGGAAATATTGGTGAGTGCGCTGCGGTAATTGTTTTCCACTCAGTGTACCAGTGAGTCACGGCACTCACGGCCTAACTGTATCTGGATTATTCCACAATCCTCATGGTTCTCGGCCGTATTACATGTTGCAACATTTTAGTTTTTGATAACAAATTGGTAATTTAAAATCTCGAGGTGGGCAAGACATAAAAACTACCTCTCTCCCCGTTTTGCGTACTCAAGGCAGTGTTTTATACGTACTTAAATAAATCGTAATTTATTAACTATTTTGATTATTCAAAGTATAGCAAATTGGCGACGAGGATGGGATTTATGTCTTGGCATCTCGAGATTTAAAATTGCCAACTTGTTGCAAGTAGCGTTAGTGGGTTAGTGTAGCTAGCGGGTAGCGTTAGTCTGTGGGCGGTCTTCGAGCATGTGTGGGTCTTTGCCCGGACATACTCCGAGGGCAAGTTGTTCTCGGGTGAAGTGACCCACAGTACGCTGGGTTGGGAAATGATGACTAAATTGAGAAACGAGATCACATGCCACTAAATCAGGGCCGACAAAATGTGCTGTGCCTCTGTTATTGCACGGAGCTCGGTGTGTGGTTTGATTTCCACACAAGGCAAACATTTGTGTGCATGTCAGTTTGTCTTGGTCTGGAAGTTTTAAGAGATGTAAGGCGCATCAAAGCAGCGCGTCTGGGGAAGTACCTCCACCTCACAGAAAACCCGCAGCCAAATAAAAACTCCCTAGAGGGTTACTGTGTACCTGCGTGTGAATAGGGTCACCAGTAAACTCCTAAGGAGTTGCTGTATTAGCAGCAGAGGAGGCGTCGCGTGAGTGATACTAAATGTATTACAAGCGTGTTTTGTGCGCTTCGCAGAAGTTGGTGTTGCTGTTCCCTCTTCCGTTTTCTTCGTCAACGCAGAACAGGACTGCGCCGCCCGGGATTTCGCGACTGCTCCACCTGTGCGCCCAAACGCCATATTAACCTAGCAAGAATGGACTCTGCGAGCGAGGCGCAACCGAGGTCGGCCGCGAAACTTATTCGACGGTGCACCTGCACCTAACTATCAATCCCGTGGATGTGCCACTGGAGTCCAAACGTTATCTCCCTCAGTCACAGCCATAACGAGGTCCAAACACTATATTAACCTAGCAAGAATGGACCCCGTAAACGAAGCCAGCCAGAGGGCCTCCCTCTGGCGGGCCAGTCCACCATAGTGACACGTCTACTTTGAGTTGATCATGTAGGGCTCATTTGTGTATGAATGGTTACACATCAAGGTGAATAGCCATTCATATCACCTTTACCCTGCATAAAAAGAATCACGTACTTAAGATGCAGCGTAGGATGACTCCATAATTGCCAACCATGCATTTTTACACTAATAAGTTCAAAATTGTAGCCTTGGGTTTGTTTCAGGTGCTACGCGGCGTATGGACGCGCCGTTGATGGGACCTCACGTATCAGATCGGTCGTCGGTATGACCGGCGCGGACGACGACGACGGCGGATTGACTGGACATTGTCTCACTTCCTACATTGACAAGATCGGTAGTGCAGTGGCGAAATGCACTATGTTACTTTGACACCAACGCTCGTGGGTTTGATTCCCACACTGTACAAACATTTGTGAGAAAAAGACGTGTGATCTAACCTAAGAAATGTCTGGATTTCCCTGTGGGCTGACGGTAGTCGCTCCATTTAAAATCTGTATCTTCGTCAAATCTTTAGTCTTGGGTAGCGGACCCCGCCAATCCTACGGGGATCCTACTATCCTATAGAAACGGGGTAACACTAAGGAGGAGAAGAAGAGTGTAACTTACTTGCGATTACGAAGCATATTCACGTAAAACTTACGACCGTGTATACACAGCCGCACCCCGTTTTTCACATTTATTTTTACTACATTTTAATATTATGGTTATTTTGATGCCTGTACATTTATCATCATTATCAACAAGTAAACAATTTGATAATATGGTCAATTTAATACTTTAGACCACATGAACTAAAGGGATTGTGTATGTTATTTATTTTTCGTTTCAAATCTCAATATTATCATATAAAATTTAAAACAATAAATATGTTTTTGTAGTTTAGTTTTCTGTAGTTTTTTTCTTTCTTTTTGGTTTAGTTTAGGTGTTAAAAATCGTAAAAATCATACATTTTCTATAACAAAAATACAACTTCATAATTTGAATCAATGTCATATTTTGAACATGGTTTTACTATGACAGCATTAATTTGAATGATTGAATTACGGAAATACAACTGATATTTAGATGAAATCCGTACATTTCTTCATAGTTTGTGACGTCATCTGCCGCGGCCTCTTAGTATCAAGCGTTTTCAAGTCACGTGATGAAATGCCACTTTCAAACAGCATTATATCGCAAATTAATTATCGTAAAAAAAATTACTTTGAGATATCTTCCTGTCTCTATCTCCTCTTTTAAAATCTGTCCTACAATTTTTTCATGCATATTCCCTATAGTTTGAAATGCTAAACCCTTACTTCTGTGACCACGCCGCTTGCCGACGGTCTCATTCAATCTCGTGTTCCGGAGCCGACATTGTCACGTGCTGTGCTATTCCGGTGGACCTGCCGAGAATACCTCAGCAGGGAATTCATTATGGAAAGAAGAGACTCGTAAAAGTTAAAAAAAAAAGCACTTAGTGTCGTAAGTGTAGAAAGGCTATGGTAGCTACTATATATTTAAATACTAGTAGTATCTTTGTATATTTTAATGTTTACAAACCGCATTTTAATAAATAAATAATTTGGTCAAGAATGTTGTACCTTAGTTTTATATTAATATATTTTAAGAGAGGTAGGGCGCATTAAAGCAGCCCGTCTGGAGAAGTACCTCCTGGGCCGTACGCTTGTATGCCTCCCGACGTAGTATAAGAAAATATTAAAAAAAAAAGTTCCGACACTGAGCTAAACCTGTCCTTTGGGCAATTTAACGAACTTCATCCTACTAATATTATAAATGTGAATATCCGTTTGTTTGTTACGCTTTCACGCGAAAACTACTGAACCGATCATCATGAAACTTTGTACACATATTCTTGGAGGTAACAGAAGTAAAATAGGATACTTTTTATGTAAAAAAAAAAACATTTTTTATCAATGCGAGCGAAGCCGCGGGTAAAAGCTAGTTTGGCTATAAATTATCAAACAGAATTACAATTGAATTATATTAGTAATACAGAGCTCGATGGCGCCGTTGCGCGTGTCATTCTAACCGAACACGCAGGTTAAGCAATGTCGACCGCAGCCTGTCTATGGATTGGGTTTTCTATCTCGAGTTTCTCCGGGCTTCGGGGGGCACGTTAAACCATCGATCCCGGCTGGTGTCGATAAATGACAGTCGTTAAGCTAAGTCAGTTGTCCTCGGGCGGCTTGAAAACACTGGCCTCCGCCAATCCGCATTTTTTATCTTATCTTTTTATCTTTATCTTCGGTTGAAGGGAGACCCATATCCCTGCTGTGGGATGAGTAAGGGTTGATGTGGATATATTACTAATAAAGGAATTGAAATGAATAGAAGACAAATTATGGAATTAATAATTGTAAATATATTGATTCAATTAATAATTCAAACTAAAAGTTTAATATAATTTCGCGTAAAGCAGGCTACATATGTGTTTACTACCATAGTGATATAAAAAATGCTCCTGCACCATGACAGACCTTTTTAAGTAGCTAGCTAAGTGAAGATAAGTCGTTTATAATAGATATCAAAATTAAGAGCCGGCGAGCGTGCACGAGAGCAGCTATGAATGTTAAAGAAGCGAGTTAGAACTGCAGTTAATTCTGAAACTCCTTGTGGACTTACTAATAATCATGTTGACTCGCAGGAACACAACAACCATTCAGGAAGTTAGAGAGAGCCCGGTGGCGGAGGATTTACAATGCTACTTTAACATGAATCCCATACAGAACAAACATTCGTGTATATCTGGTTGGTTTGGTCTTGGTATCTTTAAGAGAGGTAGGTACCTCCAACTCACGGAAAACCGCAGCCAAATAATAGCACTCTGGGGGGTTGTTGTGTTCCGGCGACTGAGACTCTTCAAGAGTTGCTGAATTAGCAGCAGGAGTGGCATTGTGTAATTTCAAGCGTTCATAGGCACTTTACATCAGGCGGGCAGTATCCTTGTATGACTCCTGACGTTGTATAAAAAAGATAAAGTAAACAATCGTCATATGACTCGGTCCTTACGTACCTTTACTCTCTCTCTACTTTAAAAGGGGCATAAACCTATGTGGCGCCCGCATTTTGTTTTAATTAATAACGCTGAATTTATAACCAATTCCAAAAAACGCCCCATTCAGGACTATATTTATGTTTTTTTTTAAACTTATCTTGAATTTATTATCTATGTACAAGTAACCAAAATTTTAGTTATTGCTTATATTGGCCACTTATAGCAATAATCAAAATTGTGACTAATTGTACACATAAATAATAAATACGGAATATGTCTCAAAAAACTTAAATATGGTTGTGTCTGCAGTGCAACAATGCCTGTATTGAGCGTTCTTTGAAATTAATCCTTAATTTAGCGTTACTAATAAAAACAAAATGTCGGCGCCACTTAGCTATATGCCCCCTCTTACTTAACAATCATGGCTCTTCTCATACACGCTAGCCCGTTTATAGCGCCCTTACTAATAAAACACGAGGTATTTGGTAATGATAGCTAAGTCTTGGCCTTCCTCGGCCCCTACATTCTCCTACTTTCGCGTTGTATATCTGTTTCCTAATTCTTTCTTCCTGAATTCTGCGTATCCGAACCAACGGAATATGCTTCTTCCTAAAAAGTAAACATTCAAAATTCTTCACTCCACAAGCTCACGCATCATCACGATCCGTCATGTCTAAAAATAATGTCTTTACAATTCACATTCCCATATGTCGCAACTATAACAAACCTTAAGTCGAGGCAATCCGCGCCAAAACCCCAAAGGGCAGAGATATTCAAGTCCGCCATCTTGCTAACGTGGCTTATATGTTGCAAGCACGCAACACACAGTTAAGGAGCCGCGGCGTAATTAAGACTTGAGCCATATTAGCTGTTCGCATCTAGCCAGATGATCGCCGGGCGAAATGTTAATTGTTAGCCTACGTGACCGCCCGATAGCCTCGGTGACACACGGATTGCTCGGGCCGCGAACATCTTTTGATACCTACTTGTTTGTGAAATTAGTAACATCTATATATCTAAAACTTCACGCCAAATTCCTAGCGTGATAGGCAGAGAGAACCGAGCGCCACATGACCCGATTCTTACATACACGTACCTCACTCGCTTCTTCAACATTCATTGCCCGTCTCATGCACGCTCGCCGATTTCTAAGGCTCCTAACATCACTTTCTGATACAACATGATCGATTTGGTCATGGTAGGTAAATCTTGGCCTTCATCGGCTTCTACATCCTTCCACTTCTGCTTCGTGATTCTTTCGTCCTGCATTCTTTGTCCACGTGTCCGAACCAATGGAGCATGCCTCTTCTTATTTTAACATTAGTGACATCGTGTTTCATGTATAAAGCGATAAACAAGCGTAAAGCTGTTCTGACGTTGGTGCGTGGCAAAGCTAGCGTCACTCGTGCGGTGCCAACCCTTTAAGAACCTCTTCACGACTTTTTTGAAGAGCCTCATGCTGCAGTCCCTTGGGAAAACCTCAGTAGGAAATTAGGTTCACAACTTATGTGAACTTAGATGCTTGAAAAAAAGTCCCTGTGAGGAATCAGTACATGACCAATGCGGTACCCAGCCGTCGAACGAAGGGTGCAATGGTTGCTTGTAACATTGTTTATTACTGGCGGATCAAGCAAATGATGAGCATCTTTCTAATGTGGTATTTGGTTTTTGAATAATTATAGAAAATGTTTGACATTTCTTATGATATCAGTCTGAAAAAAATTGTAATGGAAAAGATTGTATCTTGCTTTTGTTAGCCTACGTGCATCTGATTAGATTTATTGTTACACATGTGCTTCACAGATCAGAACAAATTTAATTAGAGACATAAGTGCTTCACTAACCTATAGAGCATTTGCACTTGGTTCACTATCCAAATTATCAAAAGAGGATTTGGTGTATACGCCCTTTGAGAGATGTTTTCGATTAGAAGAAGGCCGACTGCGGAAGTACTTCCAACTTGCAGCAACCTCGTCCAATCAATAATTTCTCAGAGAGTTATTATTATGCTTTGGCAGAACAATATATTATCGTAGTAGTAGTTATAGGATACGATAACCACATCTGGCGGTTCGTATGCTACAGTTCCAGCCAGTACTTTTTATATATTAGAGAAAGGCATGTGGGTGGCCTGATGGTAACTGACGATCACCGCACATATACGTCAGCAACAAGATAGGCTCATCAATCGTTTTTCTTAAATCTTGACAAACTTAACGAACGACAATCTAAACTCACTGATCTACGGTCCTGTGTGTAGTTTATGTAAGGTCGTAAACCCTTCACTTCCCGCGGAAGATTGGCTATCGGATATTTTCATGTAGCTTGGCGGCATGCACCTAAACTCAAAGGGGTACAGAGTAATAAATATTAACTAAAACACGCATACATCCGACATACCTTCTGTCTAGGGTCAAGGTGCACGGGCGTGCATAGGCCAAGTTTTCATAAAACCGACCATACGCACATTACGCATTGATTCAAAGTCAAAATCTTTTTATTCCGTAAAAATGGCTACATTTGTTTGGAATCGTCACAATTTTTTTCCCTACCGTGCAGTTTATGACTAGGTGAGCACTGATAAAAATACTGCCAAAAAACTCAGGCATCCCTCTTTTGGTGTCCAAACAAATTTACATATTTTATTAATTACATTATAATTGAATCGACTCACTCCCAGGCATTTTTATCATTAATATAGTCAGATACTTTATAATATGCCCTGCTACACAATTTGGCTTTAATAGTAGTTTTAAATTTGTTTATTGACAATTCTCTTATATTGCTGGGAAGTTTGTTATAGAACCGTATACATTACCGTATAGATTATAGTGGTTACCCAGGATTTGTATCATATTTTTGACATCTCTTCATCCCTAGATATGTTTCTTAAAAATACCTTCAAAACCACACCATTGTTGCTACATCATAGTCCTACATACATACGTTACATACCATCACGCCTGTCTCATATTGGGGTAGGCCTCGCCTCTCTTGCCTCTTCCACACTCATCAACCTCGTCTAGCATGCTCTTCTGCTTTTGATTTGGCCCTTTTTCATCAGTTATTTGATTTGACTTTGATTGATATTTCAGCAGCGTTGACCTTACTTTCATGTGCTTGTTCTGCCATACCCATGATTCACTACCGCACGTCAATATTGGCGTTAATAGACCCTGAATAATACCACGGCTTGGTTTGCTTTGATCGATATATTTTCACTCGTCAAAACCGAGTATAACGCAAATTACTTCTAACTATAGAAATATTTTTTGCAATGATGATGTTAGAAATAGAGTTGGTCTGAACGAGAATGTCGGTGTTAAAACAAAAAGAGGCATGCTCCGTTCGTTCGTACATGTAGAAAGAATGCAAAAGGTAAGAATTACGGAACAGATATGTATATTTGTTTCGTAATTCTTCCCCAGCTCCTGCATCCTTCTACTTTTGCGTTGTAACGCATGTAACGGAGTGTAGGAGCCGAGGAAGGCCAAGACTTACGAAAACAGGACGTGCCAGGATTCGAACCGGGGACCTATTGGTCACTAGACCGGTTCTTTATCCACTTCTGCAGCTAATATTTAGATGCTTACGCATAAATTTGTCTATTTTAATACTGGCATCCCCGTACTGGTACACGCAGTGTGGGACGACCCACCACTGGATGGAGCGACGACCTCAAGAGGTTTCTAAGAAGTCGATGGATGCAGGTCATGATCGAGATGAAAGGCACTCTAGAGGGGAAGCCTATGTTTAGGGTTGAGATGATGAATACTAGTTAGTATGAAGATAATCTAACATTGTACATAGAATTTGAAATTCAAATATTTTTTTATATTGGCTATTATATCTATATATAATAACTCTGAAACTGACTGAAATCGTATGTTCGTTTGTTTCCGAGCTTTTGAATTTATCTTCCTGTGACTATAGAAATGAAGTCATAAACAGGAGCATGTATATAAATAATATTATAATTCTCCTAATAGTATTATGCAATTAATATTCAAAATGTTTTAATAATGAAAATTACAAATGGAACTTGGCTCTATTTCACATTTAATTTCTGGTCTCATTTAAAGCTATGTTTAGAACTGTTTTGGAGTGTCTACACATTAATTGTGTTTAGTAGATAAGCCAATTAAGACATTAACGCAAGTACGAGTTAAGGATCGACCATTTTGGGAAAGTTTCAATTGTTAAACTAAAATGGAGGTCTCCGTTATTGAACCGAATCAGTTTGCTAATTAACTCTATTTTGGAAGAAGTCCAGGAACAAATAGAAGAAAGGGCTTCTTCTACAACGGCAACTACATAGTCACTGCAAAAAAAGTTGCTGAAGAAGAAGAATGATTCGTCTTTTAACTTTACTGAATGTGTTTCGGCTTGCAGCTTTCTGCAAGGCTAAGAATAACTCTGAATTGAAGGAGATGGTAGAAGCCGATCCGAGTCAAACTACCCAGGAATTAACGGCATGGTTTAACGTTACCTTACCTACAATATTGACTCATTCACATGAAATGAATAAGATAAAAAAAAATAAGAAAAATGGGTGCCTCATGATTTGATTGGTCTGCAGAAAGAAACGCGTGTTGAAACTTGTGTTGCCTTGTTGAATCGGTACAGAAATGAAGGAATGTTGGATCTAATTGTGACATGTGACGAAAATTGGATTCTTTACAATAACGGCAAGTGAAAAATGCAATGGCTGACCCCAGGTCAAACGCTGCAAAAGTAGAGTAAAGCTCATTAAAAAAAAGGTAATGGTAACAGTTTGGTGGTCTCTTCATGGCGTCATTCACTATAGCTTTCTCAGATCTTTTTAGGGTTCCGTACCCAAAGGGTAAAACGGAACCCTATTACTGAGGCTTCGCTGTCCGTCCGTCCGTCCGTCACCAGGCTGTATCTCTTGAACTGTGATAGGTAGACAGTTGAAATTTTCACAGATGATGTATTTCTGTTACCGCTATAACAGCAAATACTAAAAAATAGAATAAAATAAATATTTAAGGGGGCTCCCATACAACAAACGTGAATTTTTTGCTCGATATTGATAACGGCAACAGATAGACGCTTGAAATATTCACAGAATATTTAGTTATATATTCGCTTTAAGAATAAATAATTAAATTAAAATAAAACAAATATTTAAGGGGGGCTCCCATACAAGAAACGTGATTTTTTAGCCGTTTTTATCGATAATGGTACGGAACCCTTCGTGCGTGAGTCCGACTCGCACTTGGCCGATTTTTTCTTTTTCGCGTCAAGAAATAACAGCAGACCGTGCCGAACTTCGGACAATGATGGCGAAACTGGTCAGTGAAACAACACCGACTCGCGAATCGATCCATTATTTCTCCATGATATCGCAAGACCTCACACTGCACGAGAAGCCGTTACAACTCAACAGGAGCTGCAGTTGGAAACCATACGTCATCGTCCGTACTCGCCAGACCTGTCTCCAACTGACCACCATTTCTTTTGTGATTTGGACAATTTTGCTGCGTGGTAAAAAAATTCCTCCTAGGAGATATTACAAAATGCTTTCACACACTTTGGCGAATCTAGATCCCCAGAGTTCCATCGCAAAGGCATAAATAAACTTCCGATTAGATGGCAGTAATTAATGTATAGATAATGAGGGTAAATATTTTGATTAACTGAATATGTTACATTTCATTACTTTTCACACTTTTTTTATACCACTAAGGTGGCAAACAAGCTTACGGCCTGCCTGATGGTAAGCAGTTACCGTAGCCTATGGACATTTGCAACACCAGGGGTGTCACTCTTGCGTTGCCGACCCTAAAGCTACTAACCCCCTAATATTTATGTGATAATAGGAGAAGCGTAGAGCCGACACTGCTCTTCACTTCACATTGTAATGTTCCTGATTGTAATCCTGTTGTACTATACTGTTGCATGCTTCATTGTGTGTGATTTGTGAAATGAATAAAGTGTTATCTATTCTATCTAACTCTTAACAAACAACCTTATTCGCAACTCGATCGCGACTAAATCACTTAACAATCGTACCTCAGCATCTCATATCCTTAATGAAAATCAAGAGAACTACCGCTATCACGTCATCGTTACCGTCTTGTAGCATACGTTGCTGGTTCCACATAGGAATACAATTAATCGGGAGCAACCTAAGGAGACGTGAATCGGTAATCGTGGGAGTTCGTCGTGTTTGAACCAGATTGCTAAAACATTTGGTCGCGGTGGCAACTTTTTGTCGCTTAATTGTCGCCTGAGATCTCAATCGGCGATTGGCACTCGGTGCAACAAAAACGAAGCCAAAACTTTGAGCGAATTAATTTACTGCTTGGTCGAATGCAGAGTGCATATGAATGAGTCAAAATGATTGCTGTTGTTTGCCTCACAATACTTTTTGTTGTTTGCATTACGACGAGCTCGAACTGTCGTGGTTTCGATTCCCACACTAGACCAAGATTTGTATTTGAACATGTCTGTTTGTCTTGATTGGGTGTTCTTAAGAGAGATAGGGCGCATCAAAGCGAGCCCGTCTGAGGAAGTACCTCTACCATACAAAAAAACTACAGCTAAATAACAACTCCCTTGGGGGTTGTTGTGTTCTTGCGTGTGACTGAGGTTACCAGTAGGCTTCTAATGAATTGCTGTGTAATATATATGTGACGATATTGAACGTACAATGCCTACCCCGTAAGGGATTTGGCGTGAAGTTATAGATAGATAGGTAGGTAGATATTGAATGTTTTGCAAGCATTCATAGGCTATGGTAACCGCTTTATCAGGCGGGCGGTATGTTTGTATACCCCGACGTTGCAAAAAAAAGAGAGAAAATCGCAGATAGACGGCTATTACTTTGATCAACTTGTCGATAAAGTCTATGGAAAATAATAGAGAGGAGAGTGAGAGTGAAATTCGTTAGACTGCTGTAGGAGACACAAGGGGGATTCCGAAATAGAAGAGAATGTACATATCAAGAGATCAAGATATCATAGAGAAATCATATAGCGCTATACCAATAGGTTTTCTGCGGTTTTGTGGATCGCGAAAAAGCATTAGACAAGGTTGCGCTGATACGTAATGGATATGAAATTAATGTTGCCCTAGTACGTACTGTGCAGTCCGCTTATGAGAATTGCACTGCAAATGTGCGGTTGGGCGGCAGATTGTCATCCTTGTTTCACCTGAACTTTGATCTCAAGTAGGGTTGTGTACTAGACTCGGCTGTTCATTCTGTACCTTGATAATTACAGAGGATAACATTTACTATATATTTTTTTTTGCACTACGGTGACAAACAAGCATACGGCCTACCTGATGGTAAACAGTCACCGTAGCTTAAGGATATTTGCAACGCCAGGGGTGTCACTCATGCGTTGCCGAGCCTGTAAAAACGTCTTCACGCCTTTCTTGAAGAACTCCATGCTGTAGTCCCCTGGGAAAACCTCGGCTGGGAGTTCATTTCAAAACTTGATAGCTCTTGGAAGAAACTTCCTCTGGAACCGCACAGTACTCGACCATTGAGGTTCCAGCGTGTAAGCGCGGTTATAAAAAAAAAACGGTTGCGCTCCGGGATAGCCGGCAGAAGTGAAAACTTGAAAATTAACGTTGTGATTTTTGGATATTTTGGAATGGTTAGAGAATAATTTCGCACGAATTGCTTATTTTATCAGTATAAAAGTACTATCGTGTATGTGGTAAAATACAATATTCATTTATTACGCTATCGTACACAAACATGTCAATTTATATTACATAAAAAAATTAACACTTCAGAACTATTACAATAATTTAAATTAAAAAGTTTATCTCAGAAAAATCAACTTTCATCCATAATTTCAACGACTCTTTCACCATCATCATTACCAGCATCATCATCGCCAATCTCTAAAACTCAAACACACACGCACACTCGCGCAAGCGCCCTGCGCCGCTTAAACCAAACAGCGATGTTGATAAACTACGTTGAACGAAACGCGTAAACGCCAACAATTTCATTGCGCTTACAACGTTTTGGTCGCGAGAAAATAATGCCCTATGAACGATCTAGCGCTTCGTGTTTTAATTGTTTAATTAGAGGTAACTAATGTTTTAGCGAACTTAAGTTCTAATTCTCACCAGAATCTTACGGTCAGGGTCACGTGTCCTGACGCGAGTTTAGCATTTTTTACTCATCCAAAAAAGTGAACAACGCCGTTAAAGAAATTTTCACTTCAAAAATGCTGTCGGCATTGTATCGAACAATTCTTCAGAGCACAACCCGTTGTACAATCGGTAGAACACACAAAGGGAGGCAAAATCTCTCCTTAAACTTAAGGGTTCAATACCGTGTGTAAGCTTCGGCAACAATTCTCACAGCTCGTCGCTGAATCGAGTCACATGGTTCAAGCTGGTATCCAGGTGCTCCCACCCAAAGGTAATTGCAGTACTTTATGTGCGGTTTGACTTAAGTCTTTGCCCCTGCGCTAAAGTACCTACTGCTTTGCTCTATTTAGCACACCATAATTTTTGACCTTTTCCTCCGGGTGACCTGTATTGAACGTCACTGGAGATCTCGACACCGCCACTCAAATTGCGCTTGGTTAGTCGAATGATAACTTTTCTGATTTATGTGGACGATGACATGGTAATAACAGAAAACCTGGATTAGCCGATCGCAGGCACAGCGAATGTATTACGAAAATAATTTTACGCAACAATTTTTTCTTAAAAGTGAACGCATTCTTGCGCACCGCTACAGCTCTTATTATCGGAACGTTACTTTTATATCGGTTCCATCAACGAAATATCCGCGTCGATAATTAACCGATGAGAGAGCGCAAAAAGTTAGAGAAAACTGTGTCAGCGGTGTTGCTTTCAAGTATTTACATATAGTGTGGCGGCGCAAAAAGGTGATGTGGGCCGTGCGATATCGTTCGCGGCATCGCGAGCCACCATACGCTTCCGAGAACAGGGTGTGGTCGCGCTGTCAGCGGTTTTGTAAGTGAATGCACCCATCACACATCCGTTCACCCATCGTCGGAATGAGTGACGGAGATAAAGGAGTGATAGGCGTTACAATGACAGAATGTCGCAGGCGGTATTTTAGTGAGAGCGAACTTTGCCCGTCAGTTTGCACTGCACCAAAATTGATCTCCAAATTGTACTGAAGCATCTCCATCTCCATCTCCTCCACAAGCAGTGCATCTTGCTGATTAGGTAACGTAGCATAGACGCGTGTTGGTTACATGAAATTTCACTTAAAAATTTAAAAACCCGCGCCATGAGTGTTTCGGACAAATCTACTCCTCTAAAAAAGTTACTATCGAAACGATAATTTGAATTCAAGTACTATCTTCACTTTGCCATTGAAAAACTTTTATCCAGTCTGAGTTAGTTCACTAACTGCATGCAAATGTTAATTATTCTTGGTCAACGGCAAATATCCATTAACGGCCATATCGTTTCACTATGTTGCCTTAGAAGTTTATATTTTTTACAGGTCTAAAGGATTACCGACTTGAGTATTGGATAATTATTTCAACTTGATACCTTTACGTGTTTGAGAAAAAATACACAGACTTACAGCAATGTGAAGTGGTTCTATAGCCGTTCAGGTAGGTATAGGACCCTAAACATTAGGTACCTAAGCGTTATTGTGAAATATCTTCAGAAAGGTAAGTATTGCAAAGTGGCAACACCAAAAATATCAAAAGCACATTTTGGAGCTAGTGCCTAGTCATACATTTTTTTTAATCGACGTCAAGATTGTTATATTCATGTACAACCGTTATACGTGGATGACAAAACCGTGCGAGTTTAAAATGAGAGTGAATGGTTCAGCATGAGCTATCGAATATCAGATTCTCGCACGATTATTCGCTCGCTACTCTTCTAGGAACTTGGGTGTGGTGCCACTGTTATACATATTATTAAATACTCCGTATGTTTTTCATAGTTTAATGAAATCAACATACTAACTGTTGAGTCTCAATTCATTCTCGTAAGTATAGGTACCTACTTTATGTGATTCAGAATATTCACCAATTTCAGAAAATCTGCGATTATCATGACAGTAATACTAGAGATAAAAATAAAATTGAGACCTGTAAAGGTAAAGCGTTTATATTTCGAATTCGTTTATATGCCTAAACATGCGGTTTTATAATTAAGTTCCTGAACGTGTTTTAAATCTTTCAACATTCAAATTTAAAATTTATGTCAAAAAATAATGTTATTTTGTATATTAGTGTATGTGACGATTTAAAAGGGCATGTTAAGCCTGTTTGAATGAAATATATTTGAATTCGAATTTAATATATTTGAACGTAATTACAGAAAAAAGCAATTTGTTTGTTGTGGCAAATTGTTCTTTGTCAACTCGTAGAGAAGAAGCATGAGTTTGATATTCAAAAGTGAGATGGTATACAATTAATTGCAGCATAGTATTTGCTTTAGCTGTTTTACATAGGGAAAAAAGTAGATGGAAAATAGGTAATAGGGGAAAAAAGCGTGAGTATAATATGTATGCCCAAAAGAAAGATTGTATGCCAATAGGTAATTAAAGAACAGTATTAATGTATTATTTAGAGAAAAAATACATGAATGTAATATGTATGTCCAAAAGAGAGATTGTATATAATTAATTACAGCATAATATTCATGTATTTGCGTTGGATGTATTCTCATTCAAAGATGGTTATCTCGGTGTATGAGCGCGGTGTCGATTCTTATTGATTCGCAAATAAAAACAAACACTTAAATGGGAGCTAGCAGATTAAGTTGTGTTCCAGTGCCGATGTGGTCCAAGGTAAAAGAGCAGAGCGGTTTTAGATAAATATTGTTCGTAATCATAATTTGTTTCCAAAAAGTCGAGTTAATCTGGAGAAACATTGGCTATGATGGTTTTCGTTACGCGTCACCGTTTTTAGGGTTCCGTACCCAAAGGGTAAAACGGAACCCTATTACTGAGGCTCCGCTGTCCGTCCGTCCGTCTGTCACCAGGCTGTATCTCATGAACGGTGATAGTTAGACAGTTGAAATTTTCACAGATGATTTATTTCTATTGCCGCTATAACAACAAATACTAAAAAATAGAATAAAACAAATATTTAAGGGGGCTCCCATACAACAAACGTGATTTTTTTGCCGTTTTTATAGATAATGGTACGGAACCCTTCGTGCGCGAGTCCGACTCGCACTTGGCCGATTTTATTTTTTTAATGTCTACTACACTATCGTACTAAGGAATTAATAGATTTAGCTTACAGAGAATGTAGTTATATGAAGTGAATTGAAATAATGAAAGAACTTTTACATATTATGAAGAAGAAATATAATCTTTATATATAAAACAAAGTCGTGTTAGTTACACCATTTATAACTCAAGAATGGCTGGACCGATTTTTATGATTTTTGTGTTTTTGGATTTGTCTTCGTTGGGAATAGGATAATAAGTATTAAAAGAATTTATACCGTCTAATAAGTTAACACACCAGTTATTGATCCTGAGGCGGTACGAAGTTCGCCGGGTCTGCTAGTACATATATAAAACCAGACTATGGATCAACTTGTCCCTGGTTGTAATCCTGGCACGGTCATTAAATTCGTCTTCGAATTCATGTAGTACATATTTGTAATTATCACTTTGCTCGACTGTGAAAGAAACCATCGTGATTTTCTCGTCAAAAATACGGGCGGTTTATATTTATATTTCGAATGTCTTGTAGCCTAAGCTAAGAAAGGTCAGATTTTCAATCCCCCGCGTACGTTGCCACGCCTGCCGCTAACACAGCAACTCTTCAGGAACATATTCTTAACCCTCCAATGTGTTATTATTTAGCTGCGGTTTCTTCTGAGATGGAGATACTATCTCTCGTACGTTACCCTAACGACAGTCACCTATCAACAACAGCCTTCACCGACACCTTAACGTGCGCTCGGAAATTCAAAGGAACTTAAGACACACTGCGGTCCAGGCTGCTTAACTCGTTTGAGACCAACAAGCTCGAGCACAAACCATCGGCTAGTTTGTCCCCTTCCTTTAACATATACTCATTCTACCCTCAGCATGTAAGTTCCAAGTGCCACTGTCACATATGAGACTATGACCTTCGCAATTACTATTGCCGAATATGGAAAAAAGTATTAAAAGGTCAGCGGGCGTCGTCTCGTAGCATGCACCATCTGTACACATGGTGCGTATCGCATAGCACTGCTGTGGCCATGGAAACACTTTAGCTGGGATAATCTAATTTGAGGCGTATGGCCTAGTGGCTAAAGAACCATATTAACCCACTAATTCGAATCTCGATATAAGCGTGTACCACTGAATTCGTGTTTACGATTTTATGTACCTCTATAAATAAATAAATATTGTCGGACAAATTACACAGCGCCATCTAGCCCCAAAGTAAGCGAAGCTTGTGTTATGAGTACTAGGCAACTGATAAACATACGTAAATACATTTTTTTTTTTGTAAATACATACTTATTATACATAGAAAATACCCAGACCAAGACAAACAGACATGTTCATGCACACAAATGTTTGTACTGTGTGGGAATCGAACCCACGAGCGTTGGTGTCAAAGTAGCGTAACAACGCGTTTCACCACTATCTATCTTCTTATAACTTCACGTCAAATTCCTTGCAGGGTAGGTAGAAAGTCCTTGCACGTTTCACTCGCTTCTTGAGCAGTCACAGCTCTTTTCATACACGCTCGCCGGTTCCAGGGCTCCTGACATCCATCGCCTTCCAATAAAACACAATAAATTTGGTCATCATAAGTATGTCTTGGCCTTCCACGGCTCCTACAGCCTTCCACTTTCACTTCATCCTTGGTCTGGGTATTTTAAAGAGAGGTAGGTAGGGCGCATCAAAGCAGCGTCTGGGAAGAAACACCTTACAGAAAATCGCTACCAAGTAACAACTCATTGGAGGGTTGTTGTGTTCCTGCGTGGGAGTGTAACCAATACTCTACCAATGCTCCTACTCTGTGTTAGCAGACGACGTGGCATCGCACGAGTGATACTTAATGTGTTGTAAACGTTCGTAGGTTGCAGTAACATCGGGTGGGTCATATGCTTGTATGCCTTCCGTCGTTGTATAAAAAAGAAACAATTCGCTTTATTATATTAGAGTAGATTTACTCTACTTCGAGTTAGAGCAGCGATAGCTCGGTGATAAGGAACCAACCTGCTGACCACCTGGTTCCAGGTTCGAATCCGGCATGTACCACTAAATTCGAGTTTCCCGATTTTCGGCCGGTGAAGGAAAACATCGTGAGGAAACCCATACGCCGAAAAGAAATTATATTTCGAAAGGAGTGTGACTTAACCCTACAAAGTCTGATTTTCAATCTGGGTTGTAGAGGTCTGAAGGCAAGTGCTCCACGTAAAATAAAAAGATAAAAATTGTTCATTCGCCATTGGGCCCTCGCGGGCACTTAGACACGTCTTACATTTTTTGAAATACATATAATCTAATGTAAAATCGGGGTGTTCGCCAAATTCGGCTTAGGTAGCCGACCCCGCTAATCCTAATGGACCAGGAAACGGGACAAAACGAAGAAGAGTAGGTTTACATCACTTCCTAGTTTCGCTATGTCCGCAGCAAAAGCACCACGCGTGGTGACCACACATAGGTGTGGCGGTAAATAAACCGCGGAGCGCGTAACAGCGGCGCCTGCGCACCGCACGCTCGATTAATAGCAGCCGTAACGTTTAATTCGGACATAATTTAATTTGAACACGCCGCGTACGACTTAATTATGATATCCCGGTACCAGTACCGATACCGGAGTATGTACGACCTGGTACCAAATGCATTTATACTCGTACGATATTAATGCGTTTGAATGCTGGTGAGATTGAGTTTCTTTTTAATTTTATGTTTATTCAAATACCTTTTTTCAAAAGGAACGAGCTCGGTGGCGCAGTGACGAAACGCGCTGTTAAGTTACTTTGACACTAACGGTCGTGGTTTTGATTTCCACGTAGGGCAAACATTTGTGTGCATGAACATGTCTGTTTGTCTTGGATTGGGTGTTTTAAGAGAGGTAAGGCGCATCTAAACAGTCCATCTGGGGATGTTTACTCCACTAAATTGGCTTAAAGCTCCATGTCAAAAAAAACGCAGTCAAATAACGACTCCATAGAGGGTTGTTGTGTTGCTGCGTGTAAGTGAGGTCACCAGTAAGCTCCTAAGAGGAGTTGCTGTGCTAAAAGCAGAGATGGCGCGAGTGATTCTTAATGTATTGTGAGCATTATACTCGGCTTCCCATCAGGTTAACCGTATGCTTGTATTCCTCCCGACGTAGCATAAAAAAATATCTGTGGGTAGAAACCGCAAACTAATACACTTAGCAGGGCATAGGTATTCTTTACGATTTTAACCAATAAGCCGATAAGTGATATGATGTTGATCTGTGATCTAGCCAATTAGAACTGCGCATTCTACTTCCCACCTGACCCGTGGCGGTGAGTTGAATCTCAAATCAAAATCGTTCTATCGGCTCTATATTGATATTTTCCTTTTGGCCCCAGAACCTACAATTCTGCCCACATACATATCAACTAAACACCATTATTTCACATATTTTTTTAGGCGACATTCATTTTAGGAAAAGTTAAAAGTTAAAAGCATACTATTTATTTACATTTTGAGGAGCACGGTGGCGCAGTGATTAAGCTACTTTGAGAACAACGCTCGTGTGTTCTATTTCCACACAGGACAAAGAATATGCATAAACACGTCTATTTATCTCTCTCTGGGTGTTTTTAAGACAAGTAGATCGCAACAAAGTCTGGGAAAGTACCTCCACTTCACAGAAGACCGCAGCCAAATACCAACTCCTGGAGGGTTGATGTGTTCCTGCATGTGAATGATACCACTAGTAAGTTTCTAAGGAGTTATTATGTTAGCATCAAAGGTGAAATCGTACGAGTAATACTCAACGTATTGCAAGCGATCATAGGCTATTGTAACCGCTTTGCAGCAGGTGGGCCGCATGCTTTTATGCCTCCTGACGTTGTATAAAAGTAAATGGTTTTGCAAGATTGGTTGGATATCAATACTAATGAAAATTATTAGGTTTGTTGATGGTGACTATATGATATCTTCAAACCAATTGCTCATGTACCTATGTAATGAAGGAAAGTAAAAACTGTATGGTCTAAAAGCATATCATATCTTCGACCTATCTATCACTGTTGTAAAAGAAAATATTTGCACAATTAAAACAAATTATATTAAAAAAACATATTCAGGAACACAGTTCCAATATGAAATCTATATGTTTGTCTGTGCGTTTGTCTGAATTTTGACTTCAGATTCGGATTCAGCATAAAAAAGTAGAATAGGAATGTTCAGGAACACCGTTCCTATCTCTTAAGGAACATGGTCAAAATACCATCAAATTAAAAAAAAAATGAATTGTTATATAATTGACAAGCCAGGTGTTCCTGGTGTTGTATAATTTGTTTTCATTTTGCAAAATAAGTATACATTAGGTTTCCACAGCACTTCAACCACTACGCCTCCGAGATCGTCCATATTTGGGTAATTAGCAAATTGGTCGTAGCTGCTGGGTACCCGTTTGTAGATTTAGCTATTAACCCTTCGAAACCCGGGTGGTCGTATACGACCGCGAAATGTATGGGAAAACGTATATAACGGGTTCTGACTGCTCAATAAGCTCAAAATTATATCTTGAATCATTAAACTTAATTTTTGTATTCTCTTGTGAAGGTTTTATTCAAGTTATTTGTGTTTACTTTTGTGTTAATTATTTTAGTTTTCTGTAATTTACATGTAATTAAACATAGCCGTTTTGTGTTATTCTGCGACCAATTAGTTCATATGAACCTGCGCCGGCTGGCACTCATCTACTACTGTTAGTAGTTAGTGTGCATATCGTCTTTGACATGGCTGTTCCAGTAGTCTCCAAGTCGGCTTCTGCGATCGCCTCTGCGATTGCTTTAACTATTAAATTAAATACTGCCTGGAGTTTCAGGGTGATTTCCAGAGCAAAATTCTATTTTGTTTGTAGAGTTGGTGAGTAGATTGCAAACCTTCCATCTTCTCTTCTTTCTGGTCGCTCGCTAAAGCTCGACCACGAATGCAAAAACCGGATGGCACTTTGGCTAAACGTGCCGAACTAAAAGAGGAAGCCAATTTAGTGGAGTAAACTCTTTGCCTTTAATTCGAATATAAATGATGGAGAAGATAGGTCTACCATCTCGTGGTGTGAAAGTTCTATGTTGGAAATCTCAATCCAATCAACTCAGCGAGATGTACGGCGTGCGCTGCTTACTCTCGACATTAATAATTCGAGTGATCCAGATGGCATACAGTGATGCTGAAGCTAGATGATACCAAGTGGTCCTCTGTACTGACGCATCTTTTTGCACTCTGTTACCCCACATACCTTTGTATAAGCTTGTTAATATACTCGCACGGCCCAAAAAATATAATGTACTTATCAATTATATCGAATTACAAGTTTGCGCTATATCCACCCCTCTCTTTAAAGCGATGGAGCGCGTAACGAACATGCGACTTCTGACTACCTGAAAGACAATCAGTATCAGATATACACTGTTTTGAATGCGACAATCTTATGCACAGATAATGTAAATATATCTATACTTTACATACCAAAGGCTACGTACTAGATACAGAACCAATAAATGTAAACCAAATACTATTAAAACGCTTCCAAGCAAGTAATACGAGTAATTTATCGAGGAAAATTTAGGACGATCAAAAGTCATTCTGTTTCTATGTTTTAAAAGCACATCGTATTTGCCAGTTTGCATGTATATTATGAGGTTATTTACGTATAGTACGGTAGTAAAAATATGTTCTGGCTAGCGTGCACAAAAAGGAAACTTAAATGTTCAGAACCCAGATCTATTGCACAAACTGCGTGACTAATAACACGGTTTAAACATGGAAATGCAAAAACAAAACGCCCCATCTAGATATGCTGTGCATAAGACCCGGCCGTTCCGTTCCGGTATCAAAACGATCGCAAGTTCCAATTTACCAGTAAATAATTATCGATGTCCAAACGGAACGTTTTATCGGCCCGACCGAATGGAGTTATTCAGCGTACAGAGAATCTCGTCCGATGGATTCAGTAGTCTTTAATTATAAGACATAATTCAGACGCCTACAGCCCGCGTTTCGTATTTGTTTATTTCTTAAGATAATTTGTTTTAATGCTATCAGATCTGTGGAATATTGAGTTTTGTCTCCGAACATCTCAGACTTAATTATGAATTTTTCACACGTGGCCGTTGCCATATTTTGTTTTTGCCGACCGACGTTCGCGTATCAGCGATTGTAAATGACAAATTGCTTTTGGATTTTGCACGCAATGGCTTCGGTACCATTTCAAATTATTTAATATAATGATATGTACAGGTATGAAAAAAATATTTACAGCTATATTAAACCTTGATTATTATGCTACTTTAAAGGCTACGCAAGGCCTTCTTCAGGGTTCGGTGCTAGGTGCATAACTCTAGAATATCAATTTTAATGACTTTTTGCCTACTCTTACCATAAGGTTTTTTAAATGGCTACGTCCATCTTGCTGGTTAATGCAGTTGCAGAACCAGTAGATATCAAGATCTTGCAAGCGCTAACTTTCACTTGGACTGAATCTGAGTCTATTTTGCATCCCACAAAACCATTGTTTAAGGGAAACCTACACCTACAAGCCCGATTTAGCTTTATGCCGAATAAAATTATGTAAAATATTAAAAAAATATTAATAATAATATATTTGGGATATAGGTACTTTGACTTATATGGGTATGGGCATCTACTGTAGGTACCCACGCATCGTAAATGCAGGCCAGTACCTTGCTGTATATTTTATGCACAAGCTATATATAGACGAGCCCGGTGGCTCAGTGCTTAGTAACGCTATTTTGACACCAAGGCTCGTGGGTTCGTTTCCCACACAGGACAAACATGGTGTGCCTGAATATGTGAGTTTATGCTGGGAGTTTTTGGGGGGGGGGGGGGGGGGGGGGGTGCAACAAAGTAGCCCGTCTGGGAAAGTACCACCACCTCATAGAAAACCGCAACCAAATAACAACTCTTAAGAGGGTTGTTGTGTTCTTGCTTGTAAGTGGTAACCGATTTACATCAAGTGGGCCGTATGCTTGTATGCCTTCCAGCGTTGTATAAAAAAAATACATGAATCTATAATTATTTTTGTATAACTCCTTTAAAATACTTCAAATAACATAATTCTTAATTTCTTCAAAATTTATGATAGAAGACTGTTCGACCCCAATGACGAGGTACCTATTTGGAACACTGTTGTATGGTATTTGTATCCGGATTCCTTCTTTTCGCATAATATTGTTTTTCCTAATATACTTTAGCATAAATATTTTGGCATAGGTATATATTTTTTGGTAATATTACTTTGCCATAATTGTTTTTGGCATACACCTAATAATCTTTTAGGCTATTTTATTTTGGCATATAAAATAGCCTAAAAGATTATTAGGTGTATGCCAAAGATTATTAGGGGGTGGCCATTGAATCACCCCTTAGCCACCAAAATTTTTTACATACAAATAATTTACAAAACTTCCCTTTTGCATTTGGTTCCTGAATGTGGTTCTGCGTATGTTTTAATATTATCTCATGTTGTTGGTCATCGTTCAGTTTGATATTAAGTCGAGAGGTAACATTTATAATTGTCTAACATTTTAGAAGCTTATAAATATTGTGTTTTAATATCATTATGAGTAAAAAAATTGATGATTTAGAATGTTATGCTTAAAAAAATATGCGTAAACTGTTATGCGTAAATATCAGTAGGATAAACAAAAGTATGTAATGTTATATTATGTTTTAAGATTTTATGCAAATGAAATGAAATGAAATACCATTTGTATCTACCTAGTTATTACTGCTATCTATTTACATATGTATCCTTATTCCTTCCTTATTCTTTACCCAGGTTCCCGGACAAGAACCGAGCGAACGATACGCGGTCCTTACACACCTCGCTCGCTTCCTTAACAAGGGCTTTTTTTATGCACGCACGCCGGCTCCTAGGGCTTCTGCCATTACCTTCTGAGAGTATTCTAGCAAATGACGAAAATGAAGGAACATCCTGTTCTCTGGGAGGTATTATATATACGGTCTTTGGTATCGTGATAATATGTAAGATAAAAATTTCTTTATTTGCCATTGGCCCCTTAGATACGTCTCACATTTTTTGAAATATAATTTTATTGTATCTCGTTCAGTTCCCTATGCCTTATACCTTCCGTCCGTCTCTTAAAAACACCAAAACCAAGACAAACAGACATGTTCATGCACACAAATGTTTGGCCTGTGCGGGAATCGTAGATGACAAAGCAGCATTATTACTGCGCCACTGCGAACCACTGCGAAATTGTCCACCTATTCGAAAATTTATTAACATAATTGAAAATTAATAGAAATAATCCAAACACAAGTTTCCCTTAGCCATTTTAATCTAAAATGCATAAATTTTCATTTGCCTCAAAGAATTTACACTTTTTACAACCGCTACTGGCAACATTGTAGTTAATAAACACCAATGACTTCTTCCCGCGCTTTTGACGAGTGACATTGTTGTTTTACTTGAAATTTTTACAATTCAGTATAAAATTAGTTTTGTGTGACAATTTCGATAGTATTTTGTAACATAAGTGCTAGTGAAATTATACAGTAATGAAAAAACTCAAATATAACACGTTTAAGCACTTTTTGGAAGACGTGAATATGTTCATCAAAAAAACCTTGTAAAAATCACTATTGTTTTACGGGTGGTATTGAAACTGGGTTGATTGGGTCGAAGTTCCTGAAGCTGGAACGTAGAATTAAGATTTTCAAATGGTTCTAAACTAATGACTTGGCTGTATGGGCTAGATCCCTTTGCCTTTCCCCTCGAGGATAAAAAGAACCAACCACAGATTACTTAATAGTTACTTCGTAAACAACACAAAAACACACTAAACACCAATCAGATAAATCATATAGTGTAATCGTTGAGTTAGTATGTAAATGTTGGTATTCGTGTAGCAGCGATAAGTATTGTTTTAATAAAAACTAGTTGAATTACTATATAACAGGTTTTGTCGCCCACTGAAATAGCGTTTTACCTTATTAATTGGTGAAATAATTACATCAAAATTTAAAGTGGTTTTTACGGGGTCGATATAGTATGCGTGATGCTTTTGATGTTGCAAGCGCCTAATGCTGCAGTTACTATGGCATCTTAGTGGAATAACAATGTTACAAATAATACAAGTCTACAGAAGACTTGGTTGCCTAATAAAAAATGTTCTGTCCGTATGAAGTCTGAGCTTTTAAGTTAATTAATGTTTCCTGAAATTTTCTGGTATACAGTAGACATGTGAAGGATGAAAAACCGATGGGAAGATTTTACTTAGTAACTCAACTTACCTTTGCGAGTCGTAAGGCGCTAAAATACGTTTTTGTAAGTGAGGGGTGGGTAAAAAAACGAATCCATAATGAATAAATAAGGATGACTTAGCACAGATAGTGGTTTTGGAAGTGCGTTTGTCACCAGAACTAAGATAGAAGTCGAGAACGTGCAACAGGGAAAATATCTACTGGACTAAATAGTTAATAGATTCAGGCGTTATTTTGCGAAAGTCAAATTTACATGCAATTTGATCTAAGCACACAAAGCAGGTTAGATCAAATTGCATATTTACTAGACTATAAGATTCCAGAACTGAAATCTTTAGATAAATTTGATGATGTTGAAGTCGATAATACTATTTTGATAGATGCTCCAAAAGCGAACTAATATTTCCAAAAATATTTTATAAAAAAGAAGTTGTTTCAGTGCCTCAAATTGATTATGGATCTAATGTTCAGTATAAAATCAAAAAAGCAAAAACAAAAAAAAATATATAATTAAAAATGCCCTAAATTTTATTTGAATTAATATCAAACAAGGGTTTCTATTTTTTATGTTAGGTAGTTATAACGAGCGTACTCATAAATAAATTAAAAATGAATATTTAATTTCTAGGAAAATCCCTTAGCTTCTTTACAATTTAGTTTTATTTTATATCAATTGATACTTTTCTCATTTCACTAGATACTGTTCAATGAAATGAGGTATTACTGAAAGTGCGTTAGCACCTTGACGTATCACTGGACATTTTTAATAAGGAGACGCAATAGAGAAGAATAAATGTTCGATATTTGCCGTGATTTCGTGTACCTCTAGGGAATTCGTGAAAGCCGTCAAGTGAACAAAATGTTACGACCTGTCTGATGTGACACGATTACCGTCAGCTATAATCGATTGCAATGCAAGGTATATATATCACTGGAGCGTTGCCACCACCGTAACAACTCCGCATGAGTTTCCTAATAACCTGACTCGCTCTCAGGAATAATAAAGTTGTTATTTGGTTGCAGTTTTCTGTCGGTTGGAGGTAGGTAATTCAATTATTAAGCAATAAATGCCCATTAATGTGCTCTATTTGTCTTTTGTTAACTTTTCGTTACGTACTGTGGACTGAAGTGGAGACATCGGCAGGGGCCGGTGATGTGCTGTAAAAGGGCTAAATCAAAAGCACCCAAAAACGAAGAGTATGCATAAAGAGGTTGATGATAAAGATAAATATTAAAGACATTTATTTGCCATTAGGCCCTTACGGTCACTTAAACACGTCTTACATTCTTTAAATTAGATCATATTGTATCTTAATAATATTTCATAGTTTTAATCTCTCTTTTTAATCTACCAGCATTTCCAAAATGACCATTGGCGAAGAAATGTCAAAAGAAACTTGCCAATATGGGTCTTTTTTTCATCATCAATACATATTACAATAAATATGTGTGAGTGTGTATTGTTGATATCAAGTGGTACAATTAAAGATATATTAATACATGTTTTTTTAGTCGGGAGGCATACAAGCATACGGACCACCTGATGTAAAGCGGGTACCGTAACTTATGAACGCTTGTAATACTTTAAATATAACTGGCGCGATGGCGCCTCTGCTGTTAACACAGCAACTCCTTAGGTCCTTACTGGTAACCCCACTCACGCGCAGGAACACAACAACCCTCTATGGAGTTGTTATTTTGCTGCGGTTTTCTGTAAGGTGGAGGTACTTCCCAGACAAGCTGCTTTGATGCGCCCTACTTCTCTTAAAACATCCAGACCAGAACAGACATGTTCATGCACACAAATGTTTGTCTTGTGTGGGAATCGAACCCACGAGCGTTGGTATCAAAGTCGCGTCATTCACGACTGCGCCACCGAGCTCGTCACTTGACTACACAAGAGACGGTGCATGGTGTCAAAATATCGGTGGTACTATTGAGTATACTTTGCTTCTTAATGGTATTCGATTTCCTAATCCATTAGGATTGGCGGAGTCCACTACCTAAGCCTAGGGATTTAGCAAAGATACTGATTTGACATGGAGCGACTGCCGTCAAGCCTCTACACCTCAGGGGGAAAGCCAGAACTCGGATGGAGATAAGGGGTATTATAACATAACCCAGTACAATCAGCGTAAATATATATTACGGAGTTATTCCCCAACATTGCCTTTAGCTCAGCCAAAAGCTAGATACTGTTCAGTGCAAAAAAAATCTAAAAAAAAAGATTATACGACAAATAGAATAAGACAATACTGAGTATAAGCCAGCTTCAAACACGGCAATCTCACCACACAAGGTTCGTGTGCCATGCCTATAATCCCAGCGTAATCAAATAAAAACCAGAGCCACTATCTCCGCTCTGATCATAGTCACAATGTCGTGTACAAGCAAAATGATAATTAATTAACCCATCATTATCTGTTTTCTTGTTATCTACATAGAATTTCACATCCCACTCTTCTTAACACCGCTCATTGTTATCATTGGCCATCGCAAAAAGCCGTATCGCGCCGACAAAAGCCGATATAGTAACATCGCTGCCGTGGAATCCCAAGGAACCCTAGCTCATTAACGCTTCTCCTTCACGAATATACCGCTCCGTCCAACCGACATATCGCACACAACCCTAATGTACTAAACAAAAACCTATGTGATTTTCCCACAAAGCCCAATTTCCATTGACCATCCGCCGATTTACAAAATCACGTAAAGACGTATCTGGTGTTATTATCACACCTGCAGAAGAAAGGACTTTATGCAATAAACGATCAATGATCAATATCTCTTGGTGTTATAAATTGACTTACATCATTCTTATAATAATTTAGATTAAACATAATATCTCAAAACATATTAAATTCCAACAACTCTACATTCGAGTATTAACTTAGTTTGGTGGCCTGTAAAGTTGTTTTTGATGTAGGCTGATGTAGGTTTTAAATTGTTTAAGTTGGCTAGGGTCGTGTCCGATGCGCGATTAGTGTTTTTGCGTCGGCGGCGTAATTAGGGTTTGCGGCACGTATGAAGACATAAATAAAGGAGATGTGAATTAGCGGTCGACTCGCAGCCCGACTTGAAATTCGATCGATTGTGCCATGCGATCGTCGCCATTCTGCTCGAGATCAATTATTGCTAATAATTAAGTAATAACTAAACTTAGTTATTTGAATGACAATTTATTTCACAAAACAAATGAATTTTCGTGAGATAGCTTTACGAAAATTACGTAATGAAAAATTATTTCACACAACATTTAATTTCTCGTGAGATAGATTTTTTTTGTGATGAAATGATACGTCAATTCACAAAACAAATAATTTTCATAATAATCGTGACATAATGTTAGAAAACTGACTGAATGATAAATTATTTCACAAAACAAATGTTTTTTCGTGAGAAAGTTTATGAAAATAATGACAAACTGATTGACGAGCTCGGTGGCTCAGTGGTGAAACGCGCTGTAACGCGATGATAACGCGACTTTAACACCAATGCTCGTGGGTTCGATTCCTACACAGGACAAAAATTTGTGTTCATGAACATGTCTGTTTGTGTTGGTCATAAGTATGTATTTACAAAAAAAAATGTATTTACGTATGTTTATCAGTTGTCCAGTACCAATAACACAAGCTTCGCTTACTTTGGGGCTAGGTGGCGCTGTGTAATTTATCTGACAATATATTATTATTATTATATTATATTTCGGGGGTCCATCCAATGAGTGGCGAGCCACCGCGGGTGTGTGTAACAACAAACATGTAAGTTAAGCAGCATTGACTGCAGTCTGTTTATGGATGGGGTTAGTCATCTTGAGTTTCAAAGTGATTTGGAAACCACGCACTCGGCCTAGGATTTTTTAGAGAGGTAGGACGCATCAAAGCAGCCCGACTCCTTCCAGAAAACCGCAGTCACGTGTATGTGAAGTAGCCAGTAGCTCCTAAATATGGCTATGATAATAGCCGGGGTGGCAACCCGTGAGCGATACTTACTGTATTGCAAGAAAACATAGGCTATGTAAAATGGTTACCATTTTTCATCAGATGAGCCGTATGCTTGTATGCTTCCTGATTGTTTTTAGAGTCAAAGCCAACCTCAAGTGCACGTGGTGCAACCTGATAAATAATAAACTAAGCTCTAGCGAAAGAGAGGTGGGACGAATCAAAGCCAGCTGCTGAAAATCAGTGGTTTGCTCTTTGAGCAAATAATGCACTGAGCTACTGCTTTTTGTATCACTGCGACACACAATTTATTGTACAATTACTATTGTATTGTGTGTCATGGATATACAAATAAATGGTTTATCTATCTATCTGTCAAAACCGTCTGGGAATTGCTCCAAAAAAGACTACAACTAAATAACTCTTTGTCACCCCGACAGGGCAAACTTATAGACACTTTTAAGGCAGAAACTGTTGGATTACACAGATCGCACAACATATTTTTGATTTAATGGTTTTTATTTCACTATTGCACGTATATTGTATATACATGACCTATCATAATTTTGATGGTGAGTTACATAATTATTCCGTATCATATAAATCTCAATGGTAAAGGGAACTAAGTGACGTGTCCGTTAGCACACTGTGGTAATTACTTCCCAATGATTACCTACAGGAGTTCAGAGAGGATAAATTGTAACAAATTAACGCTTCCCCAATAAATCAGCACTAGCATGCATGCATGTGCATAAATAATGCAATTATGTACAATCGGAAATCAACACGTACCCAGTTGCGGTTCGGCGAAAAAATATGCCGTATAAATAGTTTCTTACGGCAATATTACAATATTGTGTATGCAAATTAGTGCAGTGGCCGGTAAAATAGATAAAACAGTATCTCTACAACGAAATTAATGAATAAACGCAAATAAATTATCATTAACTACAGTGCGGTCCAAAAGTAAGCAGTATTTTATTTATTTTGTTACAAAAAGTTATGGTGGGTTTCAAAAATAAAGTTACCAACCATATAAAACAATTAATATTTTCAGGCAACACAATTCACACGATTAAATCACAGGACTTCTTCCCGCGCTTTTCATGGGTGACATTGTTATTATACTTGAAATTTTTACAATTCAGTATAAAATTAGTTTTATGTGACGATTTCGATAGTATTTTGTAACATAAGTGCTAGTGAAATTATACAGTAATGAAAAAACTCAAATATAACACGTTTATGCACTTTTTGGAAGATGTGAATAAGTTCATCAAGAAAACCTTGTAAAAATTACTATCGTTTTACGGGTGGTATTTAAACTGGGTTGATTGGGTCTAGGTACCCTTCCCAAGTATTTTTTCAGCACAGTTCCTGAAGCTGACACATAGAATTAAGATTTTCAAATGGTTCTAAACTGAAGACTTGGCTGTATGGGCTAAATCCCTTTGCCTTTCCCCTCGGGGATAAAAATAACCAAAGATTAAATCACACAAAAATATAACGTAGATGCAAAGAAGCATTATGTTTTTTTTGAAACACTGGTGTCATGCGAATCCAAGTAATACAACTCATAAGCCCAAATTAAAAAGTATTTTACGTTAATTATTAGGGATTTGGGCGACGTCTAACAAATTTTTGTTTCTGCTCGACCTAGTTGGGAACTGGGAATATATTGATTTTACTTAGAATTATTACCATTAAATAATTTAATTAGCTAGGATATATCTACAATTTTTCTTCACAAATTTAAAGGTAGAATGTGGTGTCTTATGTCTATGCTCGTAACTACTTTTGTTTTGTTTATATAAAAAATACCAAAGATATTCATTTGTTGGGACCCCAAGATATACCCAGATACCCAGGCGATACACATAATAGTGTAGGGGATTTACATCACATTTTCCTGGCATTCCTTTTAACGCTATATTTATATATAATACCTGTAATATAAATTTAACAGTGGAAAACCAAACTAACTCTCGCTGTCATACATGAGATTTGTAATTAATTTTTATAAAGTCAATAGACTGTATGATGCTCAGATACTGCGTCATTTATACAGTTGCTTGTAATGGTAATGGTAGCGTATCGAGCGTCACTTCAACAGTGTAATGAGGCAATACTTATATAATTAGCAAGTACGCTGCGTCCTCAAACACTTGACTATCCTGTACTCATTGGTCTATTTGTTCATATTGTCATAATGTTACATAACGTTTAGTACTTCACTCAAAGAAATCAAAATATCTATAACTTCACGCCAAATCCCTTGCAGGGTAAATCAAATCAAAAATATTTATGGCGATAAGAAATATTCATACCATAAATATATATGCCATAAAATGATTATTAGCTTTAAAAGTATGATAACAATTAAATCATACAATAAAGGTAATGATTTTTTCTGATGACTTAATATAAGAAACTGATGACCCAGATGATTATTAATCTGATAATTATTAAGGTAATCTTAAATAGCATTTCTCGAGAATATCCTTTTAAAGATTTAAAAATGACAAATTGATATTTTAAGCACTAAATAACCAGTATCCAGGACCGTTAGATAATAAGCTAATAATTATTGTATATCACGATAGTCTTTTAAAGCATTTATTTGACGATTTACTACGATTATTAAGGAATTAAGAGCGACCTATCAAATAAACTAATCAGTACGGGAAGGGCATAGAATACGACACAAAATCGTTTGCGCAACTCTATCTATAACTTCACGCCAAATCCCTTACGGGGTAGGCAGAGAGAACCGAGCGCCACGCAACTCGATCCTTACATACCTCACTCGCTTCTTTCACATTCATTGCTCTTTTCATGCACGCTCGCCGGTTTCTAGGGCTCCTGACATCACCTTCTGATAGAACACGACCAATCTGATCATGATAGGTAAGTCTTGGCCTTCCTCGGCTCCTACATCCTTCCACTTTTGCATTGTATATCTGCTTCGTCATTCTTTCATCCTGCATTCTTTCTACATGTCCGAACCAACGGAGCATGCCTCTTCTTATTTTAACACCGACGCTCTCTTTCAGACCAACTCTGCTTCTAACCTCATCATTGCGGATACGGTCTGCAAGCGTTACACCACAGATTTTGCGCAACGCTCGCATTTCAACCGCGTTTATCCTACTTTCATGCTCTCTCTGCCATACCCAGCTCTCGCTTCCATAAGTAAGCGTTGGGACCAGCACTGCATTGTGTATAGCCAGCTGCGCCTTCTGGCTCAGGTTTTTACTGCCAAGAAGTTTTCCCAACGCTCCATTCACACTATTCCCAGCACTCACTCGCCTTTCCACATCTGCGGTGTACCTTCCATCCCTGCTGAAAGCGCATCCAAGATATACAAACTCATTCACTTGTTCCAACACTTCATCATCTACCGTAATTCTTACATTGGTTCTGGTTTCTTCTCTTTCAAATACCATAATCTTTGTTTTCTTCGCATTCAATAGTAAGCCTTCCTTCATACATTCGTCTTTCATCATTGTGACTAGTGTTTGCAGCTCAGATGGTGTTTCTGCTAACAGGACAGCATCATCTGCATACAGCAGACAGTTCACCACTAGGTCACCCATGCGTAATCCTACATTCGTCGATCTTATTCTCTGTAGACAACTATCGAGATACAGAATAAACAGCCTAGCAGACAACATGCAACCCTGTTTGACACCTATTTTGACATCAAACCAGGGTGACATGTTGCCATCTATTCGCACACATGCTGAGCAATCCTTGTAGGTGGACTGCACAGCACGCAGCAGTGAGCCGTCAATCCCATATCTCGGCAATATGCACCACAGTTCCTTTCGCACAACCCTATCAAATGCCTTCTCAAGATCCACAAAACCGCAGAAAACCTTCTGGTCTGTGGCCAGATGCCTCTCTACGATATTGCGGAGCGAGAAAACTTGATCCGTACATCCCCTTCCATTTCGGAATCCTCCTTGTGCCTCCCACAGCATTTCGTCAGATTTCACCCTCATTCTCCTTTCAATTATCTTTCCATATACTTTTGCTGCTAAGCTGATCAAACTGATGGCCCTATAGTTGGCGCAGTCCATGCGTGATCCCTTGCCTTTATACAAGGGTACGATGACTGCGCGTCCCCAGTCCATTGGGACCCTTCCAGTTCTCCAGCAAAGGTTGCATAAGTACCAGAAGGCGTCCCGGACGTAAGTGCCACCTAGTTTGATCATCTCAGCTGTAATCATATCAATTCCCGCAGACTTTCCATTTTTCAAACTTCGTATCGACCATTCTATCTCATCCATAGTTATACCTTCATCGGACGCCGTCAACGCGGAGTGAGCATCAGACTCACTCTCATTGTCAGCGTCCGAGGCATATTCGTACATTTCTTCAAAATATTCACTCCACCGTTCTAACACTTCCTGAGTGTTTGCAAGAATGATACCAGCTTTAAACTTAATCTTGTTCATACTGGATGCCGACGAACCACCCCGAGACTTCTTTACCTCTCTCCAAAAGAGTTTGGTATTTGCCTCGAAGTTTCTCGTCAGCCTCTCTTCCTCATTCATAATTTGTCTTTCACGCTTCTCTTTCACTAAAGCCTTGGTTTCATTCTTGCATTGACGGTACATTTCTTTCTTCTTCTCTCTCATACTTTCATTTAAGGGCAAAGATGATACATAATCCAGCCACGCTTTCCTCTTTCTTGCTACGGAGGATTCAACCTCCGCATCCCACCAGGCATCCCCTTTCAATGTTTTATGCCTCTTTGCGCATCCACATGCTTCTTTTGCACTATCCACCATACTTTCTTTCAGAACTTTCCAGCAATCATCCACATCTGTGCCGGAAAGACTTGCATTTGCAAGTCTTTCGCTTACCAGATGTACATACATTCTCCTTACACTTTCATCTTGCAATTTTTCACTCCTTATCCTTTCATGATCTCCGAAAGGGATACGCACTCGCCAATGCCTCCACTTCTTGAAAAGTCCCACAAACCGGCTTACCACCAGGTAGTGGTCCGTTTCAAGAGTGGGACCTCTGAAGGCTCTTGTATCCATTATAGTATTTCGGAGACGTCTATCAATTATAATCAAATCAATCACACTTTTTTGGTCATTCCGTCTCCATGTATACGTGTGAATATCCTTGTGACGAAATAAAGTATTCGACACGAGGAGGTTTCGTTCCATACATAAATCTAGAATCGACTTACCTGCTTCGTTCACTCTCTTATCTCCATAGGGACCAAGAGCAGCTTCATAGCCGTCTCGTTTGGTCCCAACCCATCCATTCAAATCTCCACACATAATCACTCTTTCATTCCCTTCAGCTAAATCCAGAACATCCCTCACAGACTCCCAAAACTTCTCTAGTTCTTGGGCACACGCTGAGCTTACGGGAGCGTATGCTGCAACCAGAAATACTCGCGTGATGCCCAGTTTTATACGAACCCAGAGAAGTCTAGGCCCTACCAAACAGTAATCTTTCACACCAGGGGCTAAGCGAGAGGAGAGTATGACACCTACACCAGCACTGGCATGATCGTCCCGGTCTACACCAGACCATAGGGCCATCATCCCATCGGGCAGATCATCGGTGTCGCTCCCCTTGCGCTTAGTCTCTGTCACACACAAAGCATCTAAGCGTCTCTCATTCATTACGTCCATCAGCTCATTCATCTTATCACTCAGTCCACCTCTCACATTCCACGTGCCTATGCAGCACTCGGCTCTCTTCGACCCGCCGGAATTGGCGCTGCGTGGTGGGTGGCGGCCCCCACCGCCGCATGCACCTATGTTCGCACCGACGGGGGCGGATCGGTGCGCGTCGCCTCCGGGGGACGCCCTAATCCGCACATCGGTGCGTTTTCGGTCCAGAATTGCAATCTACTCGATTGGCAGGGGTCGCGAACGAGCACGCTTCTGGCACATGACCCACGTTTGCGCAACAATTTGCATTTAGCCAGTTTTTATCATAAATGCCCGCGAGCTAGTAACACCGTATACTATCACGGATATCGGAGCACTGATGTTTAAACAACATGCCCACATGCAAATGTTGGGCAGAGGCGTGACGAAGAAGTCAGGACTGCGACCGAGTTCTTATGCCTCAACCCAGTTAGGTTGTATTAGCTTAGTTTAGGCAGCAATGCGTATGATATTGGTATAGACCTAGAGAACCATTAGCTACGATCCTGAGCCACCTGCATCCACTGAGACTCTATAAATGTTTTCAGGTCGTCACTCTAGCAAATAAACTTCGGCGCACCTGATATGAAGTCGTAACCGAAACCGATGTATGCTTGTAATACAAGGAATAATCCTTGCACATTGCTATTACCGCTGCTAACACGGCACCTCAGGAGCTTATTGGTAATATCACTCAGTCTCGAGCATCACCACGCAGGTCCTCTCGGGGCATGGTGGGTTCTCCGCGTACTTGCACAGGTTTAAGTGCGCGGATGACCCGTCCTGCTTCTGCGAGCCCGGCGTGGACCAGACAGTGCAGCACATATTGTTTCGGTGTCCCGCATTCTCCAAACAGAGGTACGATTTGGAGCAGGAGTTGGGAATGCGGGTCACCGAAACTACAGTCTCCGAAATAGTGATGGGGAAAACACGAGCAAAATTTTAAAAAGACTGAGTCAGTCTAGCCACGGCTACTATAGATCGGAATAAGCAGAGCAGCTCCACCTAGGACTAATGCTGTATACCTCGGCTATACTCTGTATAGCCGCAGGGATCGCGGTGGCTAGGTGGAGCTGTGAAGCTCTCTGTCGCCCGTGGCTGGACTGATGCAGTATGGGGAGGGAAGTTTGGAAACAGCCACTATCGTTTCACCGACGTTCTAAAGTGGGCAAAATCAAATTTTAGAAAATAAAATTGAAAGATGATGAATGGAAGAATGAATTGCGGAATGAAAGAGAGTATGATGTATGTATGTGTATTATTATATTTTAATGATTGTTTTTTTTTTTTAAATGAATATAACACGAAGTGACGGCGAAGAGGATAATGAACCAGCCTAATAACCAAACATAAGGAAGATCTTGTTTTCCCTCTGGGTTGTGGAGGTCTGACGGCAGTCGCTACATGTAATCATTATCTTCCTCAAATCCTTAGGCTTAGGTAGCGGACCCCGCCAATCTTAATAGATTACGAACACGAAATAACGATGAGAAGTACTTACATTATGAAGGCAAACACTGTATAAAATTTAGAAAAACAACGAATTTGTGCAAAAAAAATTAACGAATGAATGACTTCCTACATGGGTTTAATTT
Organism: Pyralis farinalis; assembly: GCA_947507595.1. Lineage (NCBI taxonomy): Eukaryota > Metazoa > Arthropoda > Insecta > Lepidoptera > Pyralidae > Pyralis > Pyralis farinalis. The sequence goes on along the minus strand of OX382273.1, from coordinate 32,587,614 downwards.
CATTCTGTGATCGTAGGTTATAATTTAATTATTAACTCACGTTTAAAACACACGCGATTTTCATTGGATACAAAAGAAAATTCAAGTAAATTACAATGTAATTACGTTAAATATTGACTTTCCGTTAATGTCATGTGATAGTAGTGCACGTACCAATTCTGCTGCCGGTAAGTGGTCATTCTCCTAGAATGGGAAATTAATCGAAGGAAGTAATCAAAAATAATAGTAATAATTAAATTAATAAAATTTGAAGGTTCCGTAAAAAATATTTTCCCAAAATATTGTCGCAAAAAAAGTATTTTTTTTTTGTGATGGAACTACAAACGAAAAAGTTTCGGATTTTTTCCTTTACTTATGCTACATGACATTGCTTCTTACCAAATTTCATAATTCTAGGTTAACAGGAAGTAAGTACCCTATAGGTTTTGATTCACTTGCGAGTGTCAAAATATACGCATAAACAAGGCATAAACAGCCGTACCTTTTGGTTACGTTGACTTAGAAGTTTGATTTTTTCACTGTTCGAAGGGATAACAGACCTGTGTATTTGAACCTGATAGTTCCATTCGTTCCTGAGAAAAACTCTTAGCAGACAGACGGATAACAAAGTAATCATATAGGGGTTCCGTTTTTGCTTTTAAGATACGGAACCCTAAAAATGGTGTAATTTTTGACATGAAATTAGATTTATAACGTAAGTATAGGACGACTTAGCTGGCTTTGTAATATGAACATACATCAACATGATTTGAATTTCTAGTTTACAGCAATTACAATAACATCCCCGAAACTAAAATTCAAAGTTTTGAAGAAGAACTATAGGGTCGGCAACGCGTGAGTCGGTGAGTGTAGAGTCGGCAACGGGTGAGTGTAGAGTCAGAAACGCATGAGTGACATTCCTGGTGTTGCAAATGTTCATAGGCTACGGTAACTGTTTACCCTCGGGTAGGTCGTACGCTTGAATGCCACCTTAGTGGTATAAAAAAGTTACCAAGGCCGGCGTTTACAGGATGGTGACTTTCTTACCTGCGATACTATAGGAGGAGAATGTACTCATCAATGAAATTATGTACTATTGTAATGTTACCGAAAACGGGAAATCGAGGTGTATCTCCATGACTTCATTTATTATTATTTTATTTATATGATAATTTAGCTTACTGCTAACCGCACTCACTCGCAGGAACATAACAACCTTCCAGAGAGTTATTATTTGGCTGCGGTTTTCTGTGCAGTAGAGATACTTCCCCTGTCGGGCTGAATTGAGCCCTACCTCTCTTCACACCTAGACCAAGGACAAACAGACATGTTCACGCACACAAATGTTTATTCTGTGTGAGAATCAAACGCAGGAGTATTGATATTAAAGCAGCCAATTGCTAACCACTCTTCCCCCAGGCTCGATAAATATTGGAAATGGGACAGATATAAAAGTTGCGTTTTCTTCGCTGTTATTCTTTTTATTTTTCACTGCTCTTTCGCGGCATAATCAATTGATGTTGAAAAAAATATAGTAGTGGGACTGTACATTATTAAAATGGATTCAAACTGCGAATAGTCTCACGAAATAGCGACTGGTGAGGTAATTTATGGCCGCCGAGCACGATACCGGCGCGGCTTGAAATGTGACAGAAGTGTTTACTGAAATATATATTATTATATTCCATGCACAGATTCTTAGTCCTTGTAACGATAGCGGATATGCACACAATTAGATCTAAACCACTTTGTCTGCCATCAGTTCGTTCAAGAGAAGTAGAAAATTATGTCAATACTGTTGATTGTAGGCGCTTGGTGGTATTTTGAAGACATCTCGTTAATGATAATACTTGCACTTGTATAGATTCCACTTCACAATTTTATTTATTAATTACTAGCAGACGCCCGCGACTTCGCACGCATGAGAGGGCTTGCGAGTCAATTTTCGTACAGCGCCATCTATTGACCTTTACAGGAGGCAACGTATATGTATTTTATTTATATTACATAAAAAATGCGTAGTTATTTTATGTTACAAAAATACGTATTCTATGAAAATAATAAAAATAAAATAGCAAAGTCCCCCGAATATATTTCCCCCTAATTTTAACAGTTTTTCATTTTTTACGCAGGAACCCTAAATATTTACGGGATTAAAAGTACCCTATATTCTGCTCTGAACAGTCCTCTACCTATCAGTGAAAGTCCCGTTAAAATAGGTTCTGCCATTTCGAAGATTAGCCCGGACAAACAAACTGACAGACAGACAGACAAAAAAGTTAAAAATGCGTATTTAGGCTTTGGGAACGTGAAAATAATAATATGAGCTTAAGAAAAAGGCTTTATTTTGAAATCACAGACAGACACTTCAATTTTATTTATATGTATGTATAGATTTTTACCGACCGGTTTCGCCTTCACGGCATTATCAAGGTGTTTTACACAACATATGACTGTAACGTGCACTTTAAATAAAATTGTGGAGTGGAATCTGTACAAGTGCAAGTATAAACATTAACTAGAACAAGAAAATTTGTAGAAGCATGTCACCGCTGCTCTGGTTGTCTCTGCCTCAGTCTCTGCGGTTGTGCTCCATTATTACGAACGATTTTAAAAGAGGGCACATCAAAACAGCCTGTCTAGGAAGTACCTCACAAAAAACCGCAGCCAAATAACAACTCTCTGGACGATTGTTCTGTTCCTGCGAGTGAGCTTCTAAGCAGTTGTTGTATGCAGCAGAGATCATTTGATATATGAGCGCAAGCATTCATATACTACGGTATCCACTTTACATCAGGTGGGCCGTACGCTTGTAGACTCCCACCAACGCTGTCAATATAAATCTGATTCTTGTCAAGTAACAATATTTACTATTTGACCAGTGTGTGTTGCCAGTGATGACTTAGATATGACGCAGAAACGTGAAAGCTAGGACTTTGGGCTTCATATTCCCCATATTCAATAGGGAAGCTCAAGATTGCACAGCGTGCGATGGAAAAAGCCATGCTCGGAGTTTCTCTGAAAGGAAGATTCAAGAATTAGTACATCTGTAGTAGAACTTGAGTTACCGACGTGGCTCTAAAGACCAGCAAGCCAGCGGGCACGCACCGCAGCTCGAAGAACTAATGGCCGTTGGCCGATGGGCGGAAAGGTTTTTGAATGGCGACAACGAACTGGAAAATGTAGTGTAGGATGACCCCCTACAGGATGTACCGACGATCTGGTGAAGATCGCAGGGAAGCAGCACAGGGCTGATCGTTGTGGAACTCTAAAGAGGAGGCCTATTAGCAGTGGACGTCCTTCGGCTGAACAGATAATGATGATGCCTGTATATCGTAAATTATGGTAATTCTACAAACTCAAAATTCAAAATTGTGTTCATTCATATGTTCATATTCAAAACACCTAAGTTGTTCTATACATAAGTTATAAATACGTTATAAGTTCATATTCTATGCCCTTTTTGGGAGGTTGGATGAGTTTGTAAGACTATTTTGAGTTTATTTTCCTTTCAATCAGCGTAGCAATTTAAATGGAATTAAACTGATTTTTAACACTTTTATTACATAATATTTTTTTTTGCTTTTTATTAGTTAAAAAAGTCGTCAAGTCCAACTCGCGCTCTGAGAGTTCCGTAAACAAAAAAAAATCGCAAATTATTGCCGCAAAAATGTATCTTTTTTGTGATGGAACTACAAATTTACGATTTTTGGATCTTTCCTTTACTTGTACTACATGACATTGCTTCTTACCAATTTTCATGAACCTAGGTCAACGGGAAGTACCCTATAGGTTTTGATTTCCATATGAGTGTCAAAATATGCGTATAAACGAGGCATAAACCAGCCGTATCTTTTGATTGCGTTGAAGTAGAAGTTCGATTTTTTTCACTACTCGAAGGGATTAGAGACCTAATTATTTAATATTAATTTCCGCTTTATAGCTCCACTCGTCCCTAAGAAAAAGGGTCTTGACAGACAGACAGACGGACAACAAAGTGATCCTATAAGGGTTCCGTTTGCCTTTGAAGGTACGGAACCCTAAAAAGGAAAAAAAATAAGATTTCGTGGAAGAAGAGGAAAAATTTGAGTTTTAATACCTCAAAATTTTTCCTTTTTTAACTACAATAAACCTGAAAACTAATTACGTTAAAAAACAAATTAGCCCTTTTCAGGGATTAAAATGGTTAGGCACATGGAAGAAACATGTGCTTGAACATGTCTGTCTAAGTTGAATTTGATATTTTTAGGAAACCTCCACCTCACAGAAAACTACCGCCAAATAACTATTCCTTAGAGAGTTGTTGTATTCCACTGTGAGATTACCACTGCTATGTGTTGCAAGCGTTCACAGCCTCCGGTAGCCACTTCATATCAGGTGGGCCGTATGTTTGTATGCATCCAAACGTTGTATAAAATAATAACTCTACATTGACTATTACGGTAGTAAAAAACTAAAATTACACGAAACGATTCTCCACACAAATTAAAACATATATTCTCTATTTTAGTATTCTTCATTACAGATCATTTAGTTGAGACCTCCATTTTTGCGTAAAGGCCACACATATTCTCATAATTATGACTAGATAACTTCATGTCTATGGAAATATAATCATATTGTTTATGCATATTTAAGAATACATTTAGCTTAATGGAGCCGTTATCAAAGTTCCTGCAAGAACTACATTAGTACACCCGCCATGTTTGCCACCCACCTTTAAAATGAGCGTATATGACAATATTATATATATCTGTCTATCTATGTACATAAGGTTACGAGCTCCACACGATGCGGTACTTACACACATTGCCTCCTTCTGTAACATTCATAGCCCTTTATATGTACTTACGCTTGCCGGCTTTCTAGGATTCCTGATATAACCTTCTGATAAAACACGACCAATTTGATCGTAATATGCGATTCTTGTCGTTGGCATTGCATATCTGTTTCGTCCAAAAACCAATAAATCACTTGACGCCAAATGCACCCTTTACTCACCAAAACGTAGTGTTTTAGCGCTTAAATATCTCACTGATTCACGCTTACTGATCAATGGGAGGAAGTTTTAATACAATAAGACGAAGTAACGGGACGTTAATGTAAGAACTAACCAATAAGAACTGCGCGTTTTGCTTCTCTATCCGACCCATAACCGTGAGTTGAAAAGAAGGTGAGTAGCGAGTAGAAAAGTGATAGCTGAGTGGATAAAGGACCAGTCTATTCACCGAGGGTACCTGGTTCGAGTTCTGGGTTCATTATATACAATTCATATATATTTATTCATATATTATACAAACATTGTTGATGTTAAATGTGTTAATTATAGCAATCGAAGGAATATTGAGAAAATTCGAGTACGATTAAGATGTTGTCAAGTCTAGTAGGCCAAGATTTTTCTTCTTTTATTACGAATTAGTTATGCCTCGATACGAGCAACTCTGATTAATATATATGTTTAATATAGAAACCATTCCTTGAATGTAATGCAACGTTAAGTAATTCCAAAGATATTTCAAGAACTCTTGGATATTTTAATGTTTCAACAAATTAACCTTTAACCGTCACGGTTTTAAATATCAATCATATAGCACTAATTTCTGACTGATTTTTTTGGTGTATGTTTCTACGTTTTTTGTTATTATTTCAATGTAGAAATCTAAAATTACTCAACACAATTACTCATTAAACTAAAATCACTTCGTTATATGTGTTAATGTTGGCGCCATTGATTGAAATTCGACCATAATCTACTGTTTATATTTTTATATTGTTATTGACAGTATAGGTACGAGACTACCTAGACAACCGAGTTTCACTACGACAAGCGGTTTTTTCCATAAAGACAACTATACAGATAAACATCATGAAAATACAAAATTTGATACAAGAAAAGAAGATGGATTGACAGACAGAGAAGAAATATAACTTTTTTTACTATTTTATTTTTGCCCATTTAAAGAGATAAATGGGCAAAAACTGAGTGAATAATATTGCAGTGTGTTCCAAATAAATTACCTACTTCATAAATGAATGGGTGCGCTATCTAATTGGCGTTCGCTCCTTAGATAGAAATGGGTGCATTTTCTAATAGCCGTTAAATTGTTCAGATTGTGAGTATTTTATATAAGCATGGACGAATGCCGTCAGGCTGTCAGCTGATCGACCCACTATTCATTCAGAGAGCGTCGCGGGAGCAGTGCTCATTGGCGCGAAACTACAAACGGGTGCAATTACTAATTAAGAATCATAACTCAACAATATAGCAATTAATACGCGGCCGGTGTGCCGAGCTGCTTATTTAACTAATTGCAAGTGATTTTCATAAAAATCGCTATTTTGTAACAGTTTTGCGGTAGTTGGATTTATATAGAGTTGTTTATTATTCAGATTGGTGATATATGCTGCACATATTATATGCATTATCATTCACCTCTTCGTCGTTATTGCTTTGAAGCCCACTGCTGTGCAATGGGCAATTCAAGATGAGTACTAACCTGTTTCAAAGAAACTCGCCGGGAGCAAGCCTTGACAATTGACATATAGTGGGATTGCAGTACTTCGCACAAGTGGCTGCCTGTATGGAGTGACTGCAGTATTATCGCCCCTGCATCTTTGGGCCGTTTTCATCTTTTACTCATGTTATTATCTGCACCGTCTTTAATAACATGGCCCTGTTTTAGAGAGAGATATGTCAATCACATGAAGGTAAAGTAAACATATCGTTTACATATTAAAAATAAAAACTGTTATAAGAATTTAAATAGTGGTTATAAGTTTCAACACCATGACTTCTTCTTTCATACTTACTCATTTTATATTGAAAACAATAGGATTTGGTACATATCTATGTATGTATGACAAATAAAGTAAGCACCCCACTGAGCCTCCACGTGCCACTTCACTAGAATTCGCCAGACGCTGTAGAGCGACGGACTTCGAGAATTCCCGCGAATGCTAAGAATTTTCCAAGAGACACTGCCTGTATTCTGGCTCGTATTGGTTTTGTACGTCCTGCATTAACAAGAATTTTATTACTCTATGTATAAATTCGCTACGAAAATTGGCACCCATTCCGCTCGACAGCAATGTATACTTGCCGTAAGGCTCCGCAGCATCACCTGTTTTAAAAATAATTGATCTACTAAAAGACGGGATATTATAATGTTTACGTATCAAAACACCAAAAGATTGTAAATTCTGGAAACATGCAGATCAGTCGCTAGTAATATTAATTTTAATCAAGTCAAGTAACTGGTACTTCGCAGGTAAACTTTTTATTGTTCATTAGTTGCGGCTACAACGCTACATCAGGAACTTTATAAAGACAACTAATTCTTGTATTTATTACCTGTTATATCTGTTATCTAAAATTAACACCTGGAACCAACGTTATTGATGTTTCTCCTCAGAATTGGTCACCATGCCACTATAGTATCATAATTATCCGTTTGCATTAATCGTTCCATCTCGAGTTATGTAAGAATCGATATTTCATCAGCTCTATATAGTTTCACGTGGCTCGTCGCGGGGCGATGCGCCGGCGCAGGCCGTTACAACAGGTCCGGGCAGTTTTTGTCACGCGGCAATAGCCCGACATATGTAATTGTAGATAAGCGGGTGGATAAAACGCTACCGCTTTTTACTTTGTCGCCCAATTTTTAGTACATTTTGAATGTAAGGAAATCAGATCTACATCAGCCAATGATATCAAAGTAATTCGTTAGTAACGTGGAATTTTATTTGTCTATCTACACTATCTTTAAGCCTCTTTGCGTGGTAAACAGAAAGCAATGAGCGTCCTGCACAACTGGTTGTCAATGTATATTAATTAACATATTTAATTTGACATAAGTTGTCCTCAATCCATACCTCACAATTCGTCTATCCTGGTATCACTATGAATGAGAAATTGTCCCCTAACCGCAACAATCATCAAGTAATGAAAATTCATTTTTATTTTCTGAATCTGTTATGGAATGTTTCTTGTTTTAATCTCTTGAACATCTTTACATAACAATCTGGTCGTTGGCCCTCAATTTCTGCACACTGGCTTGGAGTGGAGCTGCGTCAAGCGACGGTGGTGGGGGCATGCGGTTTCTGTTCCAGATGGTGGACGACCGCAGCAGCCGAGGCAAAGACTACCGGAGCAGCCACAGCAGCGTCGGCATGTTGCATCAACTAACAGTAGTGGGTGGGTGCCGGTCGGCGCTAGGCCGCATGAACTAATTGGTGGCGGAAGCACACAAAGCACGTTAGATCAAATTGCATGTAAAATGACTTATGTCGCAAAATCCATTTGTAAACAGACGACCGCTTCAACCGGCTTGTCAAATGCTTCTACCATGAACTCTCTCCGATCGCCTGTCGCTTGCACCGCCGCCGGCCCTTAACGCTGCACTTTTTGTTTATTACCATTTAATCAGAAGATAAAGTTGTATTATTCCTTAAATACATACTTTGGAAGGAACTCATTAGTTATCTGTAATCGTTTTCACCAGTGCTGTACTTGACCTATGTCATAGATGCGAGGGCGTTAACATTACTTACGATTTTTATAGTCTGTAATAAGCCGCATCAACGAAAGTCACGCCTGCAATATGTACTTAGATCATGTTATACAATCCATCTATAACTTCACGCCAAATCCCTTGCGGGGTAGGCAGAGAGAATGTTATACTAGATTACGATTGTTAATTTTCAAGTTCTATTTTATAATTCAAAACTAAATTGTAGCCATCCACCTGAGCACCAAATGAGCCACCACCATCAAATTGGTCATGTTTTATCAAATGGTGAAGTCAAGAGACATAGGAACTTGCGAGCGTGCATGAAAAGAGTGATGGATGTTAAAAAAGCGAGTGAGGTATGTAAGGACCACGTCTTATGACGAGGCCTCGCGTGAAGATATACGTATATGTGTACATACATATATCTTCTAAAACTAGGTACCAATATTACGTGAAGAAAGACTAACTGCTCAATATCGAACACTCTATATGTGTTAGCAGCAGAGGGCAGAGGTGACATTGCACGATTGACGAGCCCGGTGGCTCAATAGTGAATGACGCGACGTTGACGCCAACGCTCGTGGGTTCGATTCCCACACAGGACAAACATTTGTGTGAACAAACATGTCTGAATAGAATTACCAACATGGCTCTAAAAATCAGTATGAAGTGGCAGTGGGCAAACCGATGGACGTTGTGGCAGGAAGATTCTTGAATGGTGACCACGAACTAGGAAACAGTATAGGATGATCCCTCACACGATGGACCGACGATCTGGTGCAGATCGCAGGGAGCCGATCACAAATCAATAAATCGCTTGACTGCGCATAAAGACACCTCGTGGTAAGTAAAACTTTGTGTTTTAGCGCCTAAATAACTAGCGATTCTACGAGTAGCTTGGGAGAACACCGCGAACTAGCCAATAAGAGCCGCGTGATCTACCCCCCTTACACGGTAGCGGTGAATTGTTTTTTTTTATGAAACCAGATGTGCAAACAAGCATGCATTAGATGGTAAGGGGTCATCGCAACCAATTGACGCTCGCAACACCACGGGGATGTCACTCGCACGCTGCCAATCTTGTGACCTAAGACTGTTTCGTCACAGTACACAGTAATTTCTCTGCCATATCTCACCCTTCAAACCGGAAAACAACTAGGTATATAAATATAGCTGCTTGGCGGTAGAAATAGGTGAGACAGAGGTACCGACGCAGACGAGTTTTGTACAAAGTCTCCCTCTGGTACTACGTAATATCGGTCTTATAGGTTGTTTCCTTCATGGAGCCGATGGATGCAAGCAGCGTTCGCCGGCACCACCTTTTAGACGTGTCACAATGTTTCTTTCTAGTAATATCGCTACCGCCGTAAAAAGTCTGATCGAAAATTGACGATGCCTCAGCTGAATACCGGGCGGAATTAAAAAGCCTTTTAAAAGCAGCAAAGCAGGAAAGAGTACAAAATATTTTAAAGCAAATAATTCAAGCTATAATAATTATTTTAAAAAACCAGTTGAGAATGCGCAAACGTGCATTGCCTGGCTCGTCAATTATATAACATTTTTTTTTTAAAACTTTGTCGACCATGTTCTTTAAGAAATATGATATTGTTTTTTTAAGACATTCCTATTCTACTTTTTAATTTACTTTTCGAATCTGAATTAGAAATTCAAATATTTTTTTTAAATTTGTCGGCCATTTTTACCATGTTCCTTAAGAGATAGGAGGTTGGTTTTTCAGACATTCCTATTCTACTTTTTTATGCAGAATCCGAATCTGAAGTCAAAATTCGAATATTCGAAAAAAGCGACAGACACACACAGAGACAAACATATAGATTTCATATAGGAACGGTGTTCCTGAAAAGATTAATAATTTTTAATAGTTATGTTATTTTTTAAATATGTATCTATCTGTTATTTGTTATTAAACAGATTTTTTTTTATTTTATTTTATTACCTTGGACCGTATGCTTGATTGCCTCCCGGCGACGTATAAAAAAAATGTAGAACACGATTTACTTGCAACACTACGAATATTAATTCACACGATGACATCCGCTGCCATGTAACTCTCCAGCAGCGACCAACCAACCATCGACATGCCGGTCCTCCTCGCTTACTCGCAGAAACACAAGTATCCAGGGTGTTATTCGTCGCAAATCGTCAGCTGTCCTAGCAATCATACTCAACACACTTACATATCTGCGAAGAATTTTTGCATACATAGGGGTTTCATGTCGTCGTTTTGTCTTATCATAAATATTTCCCCCTATTACCTCTCTTTTTATACAGCCTTGTTTGCTGCTCTATAGCGTGGTGGATAAAGAATCTACATATTAATCGACAGGTACCCGGTTAGAATTCTGATTTTGCATGTACCACTAAATTAGTGTTTTAGTATTTATGTACATATTTGTAATTATCACTTGCTCGGCGGTGAGGGAAAACATCATGAGAAAAACTACAAGTCCTAGGAATTATATTACGAAAGACATGTGACTGACCTAGGAAAGATTTGATTATTTCCCTCTCTGTCTGACGGCAGTCGCTCCATGTCAAAATCAGTATTTTCCCAAATCCTTAGGCTTTGTTAGCGGACCCCGTCAATCCTAACGGATTACAGAACGGGATAACACTAGGATTTCTTTTATCCAACGTCGGAAGGCTTACGAGTATACGGTCTACATGTAAAGTAGTTACTGTTATCTATAAACACTTCCAATACAGAAAGTATCATTCACGCAGTGCCACCCTGCTATCACAGCAATTTCCTAGGAGATTACTGGTAACGTCACTCACTCGCAAGAATACAACAACCCTCCATGACGTTAACATTTGACTGCGGTTGTGTGTGAGGTAAAGTACTTCCCCAGACGGGCTGCTTTGATGCTCCTTGCCTCTGTTAAAAAGACCCAAACCAAGACAAAGAGTCATGTACATTCACACAAATGTTTATCCTGTGTGGGAATCGAACGCACGAGCCTTGGTGTTAAAATAGCATTTTAAACACTCCGTCAACGAGCTTATCAAAAGAAGGAAGGTAGAAGACCTCGTCGACTTCACCAATATAATGTTGAGCTACTTACAGTATCCTATTCAGAAGTTTAATCATAGTTGTATGTAGATTAACCATCTTAACATTCTATTGATTTATCTCATTGTCAGTCTAAGAATTTTAATGGCTATAAACGCGCACGCGCCGACATCGACCATAAACATTTTATAGACTAATAACGCCATTTTAGAACGTGTTGGGTTATGAATTAGAATTTCAAAACGCTCTTGTTATTGTCTGAAAGAATTTAAATTGCACTGACAAGTGTGAAATGTTTCCTTAACGGCCCGATTGGAACAGGAATAACTCGATTAATTAGGCAAAAGTCAGTGAAATGTCTTCATTATAGTGATGTTTGTTTTGTGTATATAATACATGTACATAAGGCAACGATATTAAATGTACAATGTAGAGACGTCACATGCCTATAATCGACACCGAAAATGTTTTAAGTACTACGAAAAGTTTTCACTATATTTTTGATCGACTAATTAGTAGGTTATATAAGATTGCCTAATTGGTAGGCTATCTATGATCCGTATTTAGGATTTAATTTTTTTTTTTTCGCCCAAGAAATTTGTAGACCCACAAAAGAAGGACCAACCCACACCCGGGTGTGCATTGGTCATTCTTCCATGAGGGGCACCCTCCGGAAAAAGGGAGGGAGGAGGTGAAATTTTTCAAAGATACCATTTCGTGCGAACGAACGGGTTATGTCAGATTTCCACTGACTAAAACACCCCCTGGGACTGCCTTTAGCCGGGAAGGCTATAAAGGCTTCATCTGAAGCGATCACCCCAGGGGAACGGGGTGACGCAAGCGTCACTCTAATAAGAGCATACGCCTAGAGAAGAGTCGACTTCCTCCTGAGGACGCCGACTGTGGACCCTATAAGCGACTAACCGAGCGAACAGAAGAGTGCTCACATGGTGGAGGACTTTTGCCCTAAGGAGGCTTCGGCCGCTGCATAGCGGTTCAAAGCTCTCGAAATTTTGTTAGGTTGATCTAAGAGGACACTACGTGGCCTGCGGTTTTGGTAGCGGGATAAAGGATGCTGGGGCGGGTTATAGGACGCAGCCTGCTGGATAAGTGGGTTGGGATGGGTCTCAGCGGTTTCGAAGAATCGCTTTGACAGGTGTTGGAAGTGTTGTTGGATAGATGGGAGTTGAAGGTCACGGTGGAGTTCAGCATTACGCTGAGCCCACTGAGCATTGGTGGCTCGACGACAAAAGATATTTTGGACAGTTTGCAGCCTATTGATGGCTGCAGGACTGGCATGAGCGAACACCGGAGACGCGAACGACATCACCGGCCTTATACAAACCTTGTACAGGGTTCGTTTATTTCGGAGGGACATTTTACTGTGCCTTCCCAGCATAGGGCTGAGTCGGCTCAGATAAAATCTGGCGGTACTAACTACCATCCTAATATGGGGTACAAAAGAGAGTCTGGAGTCTAGAGTGACTCCGAGATACTTCGCCGTGCGTTTCCAGGGGACTGACGCCCCTAGCATCCGCAGGCGGGGAGTATTGTGTGGTAGTTTGCGTCTCGCACAGAAGTGAACTGCGGAGCTTTACTCCGGGTTCACCTCTATGCGCCATTAATTAAATTTAATTAGCATTTCCATTTATACTACCGCTGCGAATGTCTCAAATTCTTAGAATCATGATGGAGACCTCACCTTACTCGCTGAATAATCCTCTAGGGGACAATAATTTACTGCGATTTTGTAAGATTCTACTGATGCATATACCTAGCTCTGGTGTTGCAAATGTTCATAGGCAGGCCGTATTTGTGGCTTGGTTGCCACTTTTACTGGTACAAAAAAGTTTCCTAGACAAGCTGCTTGTGTCTAAATATCATGTCTACATATAAATACCCTCTTCTCTATGTCGTTATACCACATCCGGTGGCAATCAAGAATCTGCTTGATAATAGCCGTAGATATGAACGTTTGGAATACAATTCTCGCTCGTCGCCAGCCCCGGTGGTAATGCAGCAACTCTTTAAGATTATACTTGTAATTTCACTCACTGGAAAACATACAAGCTACCTAGAGAGTCATTATTTAGTCTTCTGTAAGAAGGTACGGCCTCAGCCGGTCTGCCCGTTCAATATAGACATGCCGTTCCTTTATTTTATCATATTAATAAGCGCGTAAAAAACTAGGTTAAGATTAGCTTAGTTTTTGTACGTAAGTGAAAGAGAAAACAAAACGTTGACAGCTGCCGATTTCAAGGTGCAAGACGTAACGAGTCTATTGATACATTGTCATTGGCACGAACTAGTCTTTTATGCAAACAAAAGCACTCTTCCTATCGTTACCTCTAAAGGGGAAAATAGAAAAATGAACGTCAAGAATAGCTTCGAAATTTAAATAACAGTAATTAAGGACTTCTATGAAATTATATTGTTAGTTACACGAACTAGACAATGTAACATTTTTTTGTTTTAATTAAATATAAATTATTACGGCTTTATAGACGCCGTTCGCTATCGCAAACACCGTGCGCTAATTTAGAAAAATGGGAACTAATGACTAAATTGATAGTTAAGTTTTTGTGTCTGCAGTTTAGTATTCTATATAAGGAATACGTAAGTATATTTATATATTGTGCAGCTATACTTTTGCTATAGATATACAGGTTTTTACATCATGGGTGCGGCGACGTTTAGAATTTTAAAGTTTCTAGCGTAGTGACGCAAAATCTGTCTAAATGTGTTGCCGCAGAAATAACAGTGAATTATATAATTCATCAAAATATTTTAAGGACAAAAATGCAAGCGAATTCTCAAATGCGTTTAAATTATTTTTAGGGTTCCTTACCTCAAAAGGAAAAACGGAACCCTTATATCACGATATAGGATCACTTTGTTGTCCGTCGGTCTGTCTGTCTCTCTATTTGTCTGCCAAAATCCATTTTTACAGGGACGGGTCGAGTATCAAGCTGAAATTAATATCAAATACACCCGAGGTCTGCAATTCCTTCAAGCAGTGAAAAAATCAATCTACTAAGTCAATGCAATCAATAGATAAGGCCGTTTAAGTCACGTTAATGCGCACATTTTGACACTCGCAAAGAAATCAAAACCTATAGGGTACTTCCCGTTGACCTAGAATCAAGAAATTTGGTAAGAAGCAAGGTCATGTAGCACAAGTAAAGGAAACAATCAGAAAACCGTAAATTTGTAGTTACATCACAAAAACATTATTACGAAAATAATTTGCGGAAATATTCTTTTACGAAACCCTCGGAGCGCGGAGTCGGACTCGCGCGGCTTTTTTATTCATTTGTTTTCTTTTCAATCAGTCATATGATAATCATAATCCGATTCGTCCCTCATTTGAATTATTAGTTTTATATTATCCCCTTTAACAAGACCGTTCCAATTTACGCAAAATGCATTACAAATGTTCTTAAAATTTAAGTTCAAGTTATTACAAGTGATAAAAAAGTAGAAAAGATTTGAAATTTACATTGTATTTTTTAATGTATTAATTACGATTCAATTCTGTATGGTAAATTATTAAAAATATTTTTATACAATCTATTTCGAGATATCGTGAATTGGAATTCGCCACCTGTTTGAATTCACACAGTTTGAATTAACGAGGTTTCCAGTATGGTGTTGTGATGTTAGCAGCAAATATATATATATTGGAACGCGCGAACGATACTTCACCAAAGCATTCATAGGCTACGGTAACCACTTTATATAATAAGGAGCACATGCTTGTATCCACCCTACCTCCCGGAGTATATAAAAATAGCATCGCGTTGTATAAAGCGAGCTGTATGCGTTCTGACACAAGCTTTACTGCCAAGAAGCTCCATTCTCACTATTACTTGCCCTCACTCGCCTCTCCACATCAGCGGTGTACCTGCTAAAAGATACCTTCAATACATTTTTTTATACTACGTCGGGAGGCATACAAGCATACGGGCCACCTGATATAAAGCGGGTACCGTAGCGTATTAACCTTTGCGATATATTAATTATCACTCGCGCGATGCCTCCTCTGCTGCTTAAACAGCAACTCTTTGGTAGTTCACTGGTGACCTCACTCACACGCAGGAACACAACAACCCTCCAGGGAATTGTTATTTAGCCGCGGTATTCTGTGAGGTACTTCCCCAGACGGGCTGCTTTGCTGCGCCCTACCTCTCTTAAAACATCCAGACCAAGACAAACAGACATGTTCATACACACAAATGTTTGCCTTATGTGAGTATCGAACCCACGAGTGTTGATGTAAAAGTCGCGTCATTCACGACTGAGCCACCGAGCTCGTCCATTTCATTCACTTCTTCCATCCCCAGCCGGTGTAATTTCTTCTTCTCTTCTCTTCTTTATCATTATTTTTATCATTTATCACATTGAGTTGTGTCATGAAATTATACTTAATTCCCTACGATACGACAAGAGATAAATGTAAGACCAGTAATAGTCCAATGGAAGAACCAGCCTCCTGTCCAACTGGTAGCCGGTTCGAATGTTGGCATGTTCTAATGTAAAGTGGTAACAGTAGCCTATGAACGCCATTAAATCCGTGTCTTCAGAGTTACGTGCAACCCGCACGTCCAAAAAAATATATATTACAATAGACGTGCGACCATACCTAAAAAGGACTGGTTTACAGGTTTGACGGCAGGCGTTGCTTGCAAAAATCGGTATCCTCATCAAAACCTTAAGCTAAGGTAGCGGACGTCGCCAATTCTAATGATCAGTAGTATTAGATATGGCAGAAGTGAATCATGTGGTCGGATTTCAAACGAACACGACTCACGTACAAAAGTGATCAGCTGATCGAATAAATAGACACGCAGATCATCACTTGCCGGGTAGGCAGTGAGAACTGAACGCCACGTGACTCGATCCTTACACGCCTCACTCGCTTCTTTAACATTCATTGCTCTTCTCATGTACGCTCGCCGGTTTCTGAAGCTCCTGACATCACATTCTGATAGAACACGATCAATTTGGTCATGGTAGGTATATCTTGGCCTTCCTCGGCTCCTACATCCTTCCACTTTTGCGTTGTATATCAGCTTCGTCATTCCTTCATCCCGCATTCTTTCTACATGTCCGAACCAATGGAGCATGCCCCTTCTTATTTTAACACATTTATTACTTTTAACACTACCCATTGTTAATCGGTAGAACACACAAGGGAAGACAAAATCTCAAGGTATTGTAACCAACTTCGCCTGCGTACCATGTTACATGAATATCAATTAACGGAACGCATACGGTGCGTTGGTAGCAAGACGTTCGTCTCGTTCAACGCATATGGTGCGTTAATGGCGCGCAGTGTGTATTAGATACTATCGATACAATGTGACAATCACAAGTTCGAAGCGGTGTAACTTCGACCAATATCCATAGCATAAGTCTTTGTACCGAGGCGAGAGTACTTGTTCGCTATGCTGAATACATCAAGTCTCGGACGCTAGCCCAAACCCCTCCAGGTGACTTCGATGTCTACATTGGTGTCGTTACAAACATTTGTGCTCAGGGTCACCGTTAGAGCCAAATTGACGGGTATGGCTACTGCGCGCTTAGTCTATTTCAGTTACTTTCACAGTATTGATGTCTCACTCCTTAGGAGCTCGCACCAGTAAGCTCCTGTTGCACCTGCCTGCAGTAAGGAACACAAAAACCCACAAAAACTGAAAGAGTTCTGTCTTTGCCTGAGAAAATGTTCAAAAGGCACTTCAAAATACTATATGTAAGAAGGGTTATTACAGAATAGATGAATATCTAACTGACAGAGATGTCTGGAAATGATTCAGCATATTAATATATCTTCAACTGTTCTACTTAGCATCATAACATAATAATAGAAATTGACGATTTGAAAAAGAGCTATATTGGCAACTTCTTTTGGAATTTTGTCATTTGCCATTTCATTGGCAAGAGAAACTAAAGTTATGAAAAATTAATAATATATATATATATACAATATGAACTGATTTAAAGAATGTAAGATGTGTCTAGGTGCCCATGAGGGCCTAATGGCAAATAAATATATTTTATCTTTTTGTCTTTCTCCTTTATACCTGATAAAAGTCGACCATTTTGGTTGTTGGTGAGTCTAAGCGTTAATAATCAAATGATATCTATATTAAATAGATAAGTGCCTTATATAACATTATCCGGTAACAAATACTAAAAACAAACAGAACGATGAATTCGAATCCCGATTCACAACTATTCGGCGAACAATCACAGCGTAAAGTATTCGCTCCTAATTACGTACAAAATCGATACGCGCACATTCCTCGGCGGGCAATTCAAAGGCGTTATTTGGGCAATGCGATCGCAGTTGGCCGATGTTTTTCAATTTTAATTACACTGTATCATCGCATACTAAACTGCCCTTTAATTTTTTGTTGTGCGCCGGCGTAATGACATAATCGCGGCCGTTCAAGGATGTCGCTTCTTCTTTTTATTAGTTGGCAACATCTGCGGATTCCTTCGCCTGTTTTGTCAAAGTAACACACATAGCAAACTATGCCACGCGGCCCTTAATAAGGCTCGGTCGTGGAAGGATAATGAATGAGTTAAAACTGTTTCCTTATCAACTTATTTATCAACCGTAAAAAATAAAAGTAAACGGATAGTGTTTGGTTAGCGAAATAATTGATATACTTAAGAAGTATTGCAAATTATTTCTACTAAAAATATTACCTCGCTAAGCTTTACGGCCGCTGCTGGCAACATGTTAACTACAAATTACTTAAGAACTATGACCGAACTAAAACATCTATTAACTATTGATGTAAAGAAAGTTTAGATACAACATTCATCAACTAAAAATAATACCAGCGTCAATAATATTTTGAAACGTGTCACACAATGTTTAAAACAATTAAGCGAGGAATCCCGAGACAATTCATATTATAATAGCCGCGACATACATACATACATCTACAAACATAAGGCGAGTATGTAAGGACTATAATACTAATATTTACTTGTTATTGTAGAATTATAAATATTAGTGTATTTTATATTTTCCCGAAGTTTCGGCGACGTTGTGTTTGAGTAGACATGTCTGTAGATATGTCCGCCCTTAACGGACTGATATCTAATCATCGTCTCCAGTCATCCCATTACCATGGTATCTATCGTAATATAAATATTAAACCTTAAAATTGGAAGTTTTTGGATGTATTTTAGTACATCTAAAATATTGTTTTTACAATATTTAAATGAACGGATTTGCCTATTGACAGGCTGTAAATTGTTTCATATTAAGGTGTGAAAAAGTTATACACTTTTAGATTTATATATAATTACTGGTACTGTTAAGATCAAATATAAGCTTAGTTATCGTCAGGGCTAAGTTACATCAAGATCGGATTGGGTCGGAGAATCAGAAGAAAAATGATCGCTGACTTTGTTTACCTATTTACGGAGACGTAATTCACACACAAAACAGTCACATAACCAATCATTTCAAAAATGATGTAGAACAACTCCTTGCATTTAGTAGAAATGTTTAATTTGCAAAGGGCTTGAAAATTAAACAATTCAACAAAATTTGAATTTCGACTTTTACGGCCATTATGATAATTAGTTTGCCGTCACAATTGTCAAAATTCTACTTTACGTTAATGAAAATTGAGGAAAGCATAATATATGAATTTGCATATTTCTTACTTTCTTTTACGTTTTTAATTATTCTTTATCGATTACACTAAGGTTCATCAATAGCTACTAAAAAAAAGAAAATCGATTGACAAATAGAGGAAAAAAAATGTAATGAACTGTATTGCCTTTGCCTATTCACATAAGGAATTGCCATATAAAGAGAAGTTATCTGATGATAGTACACCAACACATATTTTACTTCTGTTAATGATTATACTGAATGGTCGACTTCCTTATTAGGAAAATTTCAATCCGAGATTTAAGTTAGGATACATACAAGTTACGTACGTGGGAACTCTTCGAATATAGCTTACTTACGTACATTTTTATTTCCAGCGTTAAAAATGAGCCAGTACATTATTGACTCCACTAGCGTAACAGAAATAATTCTACAGAATTCTCAGAAAGGAGGTAGAGTCTGACGAGCTTGGTGGCTCAGTCGTGATAGACGCGACTTTGATCAACGCTCGTGGTTACGATTCGGAACAGAAGACAAACATTTGTGTGCATGAACATGTCTGTTTATCTTGGTCTAGATGTTTTAAGAGAGGTAGGACGCATTAAAGCAGCCCGTCTGGGGAAGTACCTCTACCTCACAGAAAACCGCAGCCAAATAACAATTCCCAGGTTTGTTATGTTCCTGCGTGTGAGTGAGATCACCAGTAAGCTCCTAAGGAGTTGCTGTGTAAGCAGCAGAGGAGGCATCGCGCGAGTGATATTTAATATATTACAAGCGTTAATACGCTACGGTAACTGCTTTACATCAGGTGGGCCGTATACAAGCGTATGCCTTCCGACGTTGGACGTTGTATAAAATTTTGTTCTAATATTCGCCGCATACCTATGCTATAGCGAATTAGGTTCACTGATGTTGAAACGGCCAGATTGGTTTAATTTAGTTATTTTCATAGTATACTCTCCTATGGAAATCTCTTATATGGCAATGCTGCAGATATCTGATTTTTTTTTGTTTTGCAAAAACGTGCAGTACGTTTTATTTATCAGTTAGGCTATCGGCACTCCCTTCGAGATACTTTTAAACTCGTTAATATTCTCACCGTGGCTTCGCAGTACATCTACATATAGAAAACATTGTTTGTACATAAGAATCTTCATTTATTTAAAAAGATTAGTGATAGACACGATTATAATACACGCAACAAAAATAAATTGCCTGTCCCTAAATACAGACTGAGGAAAGTTGGCAAATCTTTGCTTCAGAGCTTGCAGATATGCAATAAAACCCTTGATTATGCTACATTTTTCAACTAACAAATTTAAAAATAATCTCAATATGTTTTTAGTAAGTAAAGCTTATTACACTGTCAATTAATATTTAAACGAAAAATCTGCATGTCGCTCATGTGAACAAAATTGACAGAATTAATATTGAAAAGTGTATTGTGAATTTCATATGCCGTGAAGATAATTACTTACCTATATGTATAATTATGTAAATTAAGTTTTATACAAGTAACACACTTGCATATTCTTTTATTGTACTATTGACTTGAGAAAGCACCTGCGAAGGCCTAGTCTCAAAAATAAATAATTCGAATGTAAGCCCTGCGTAATGTGGACAAATATTTTAGAAGACATTTCATGTCATATCGCTACATAGCTAATTCCAGGTCAACGGTAATCTTAACTAATGAACGTCACTGTTCATTATCCCATAGATAAACAGCGGTCGATGATGCTTATCCTGCGTGTTCGATTAAAGTGATATGCGCAAAGACGCAATGACAACACTTTATTAAAATCGATTGATATTTTTACAAAGTCATACTCCTGGTGTCGTAAATGCTATACGCTATAGTCTACGATAACATCAGGCAGACGGTACGCTTATTTTCCACCTTGGTATAAATAAAATAAGAGACGTAGCGTACTGCAACATTTAAAACGGTGTAAGTAATTCAACTGAAGAAGTTCCTCCAAATACCAGAATACCACAACTAAATATTAATTCCCTGGAGGATTTTTCTCGTCCCAGGAGTGAATGAAGTCACCAGCAAGTAATATTCTTTATAACATATTTGCTCGTAAAGTGGTTGTAATTACACCAATTTCAATATCGTAATGTATCTCATTACGCACTTGTGCGATAATGTAATGTAAAAGGCACGTGTTTTTTTTTAAATAAATTTTTAGGATACTCCGTCTAAAAATGAACGATACTTTTAAAAATTCTAGCAAAGAGGTTTTATGTCAAGAAAGTGGTCAATATTTTATGAATACAATTAACTTTGGGAAATAAAATATACCAAATAAACATTTAATTCTTTAATTTAATTAATTTTGACAATAAATTACAACCATTTATCTGTAACAAAAACACAAAAATATTAATTTACTTTATTAGTAATACTGGCTGTTTTTGTACCTTTGCCTAAAAAAAAAAAACGTTGATGCGCGCGCATCGCTTATTTGTGGACAAGTAAAAATAATTCCGCGCGCTTTTTCTTTTCACTGCATTGTTTTTATTTGAAAATGTCGTCAAGTAGTGATGAATTTATCAATTTGACACCGCCACAAGTCTTAAACGCGGCGAAAAAGGCTACTCTAAGCCTCTTGCCTGAAAAATCGACCGATAGACACTTACAAGCCTATCAAAATTTCATCTTATGGAAAACAAGCCAAAATGCAAATTCATTTTCAGAAAATGTGTTTTTAGCCTATTTCATGGAACTTTCTCATAAATATAAGTCAAGCTCATTGTGGTGCTACTATTCAATGCTAAAAAGCACTATGAAAACAAACCATGGTATTGATATCAAGTCATACTCCAACTTGCTAGCATTTCTAAAAAGACGCTCAGATGGCCATATGAGTAAAAAGTCGAAAGTATTTTCGGCTGACAATATCAAGACGTTCGTAAAAGAAGCTCCGGATTGCCGATATTTAGCAACAAAGGTCAGTTGAAACTAAATAATTGTGATTAATTTCTTTCACTTTCGTATTTCTTTACTATATAGTTGTTTATACGTTATTTTTATCTTTTTTCAGGTTGCATTAATATTCGGTATAAATGGTGCATGTAGACGTCAAGAGTTGGCAAACATCACAACTAATGATATCGAGAACCATGGGCAAGTTCTTCTTGTCCAGGTTAAAAACACAAAAAATAAAATTCCAAGGTCGTTCACAATACAGGGCCCTTTTTACGACGTGGTGAAGAAATACGAAGCGCTTCGTTCAACAAAAGCTAATTCCAACAGATTTTTTCAAAATTACCAAAATGGAAAATGCAGTAAACAACCCATTGGCATTAATAAATTTGGAGCAATGCCGAAAGAAATTGCCACTTTCTTAAATTTGCCTGAAGCTCATGAATACACAGGGCACAGTTTCAGAAGGTCCTCGGCTACATTGCTCGCTGATTCAGGTGCGGACTTATTAACACTAAAACGCCACGGAGGGTGGCGGTCGAGCAGTGTAGCCGAGGGATACATAGATGACTCGATAAGAAATAAAGAAGAAATTAGCTCTCGCATTACAAGTAACATACATTTGGAGTCAAGTGTTGACTTTCAACCATCTACGAGCACACACGCGTACATTCCACCATCGTCGCCGCAGCCGCAACCGCCTCCGCCGCCGCCACCGACGACTGCAGAACTCTGTGGTCTCGTTTCTCCTACTTTCACTCAAGAGAGTGAGAGAGAAACTGGGGAAATTGTAACTAATAATAATAACTTGACAACATTAAAAGTGCCAACTGGCAACGTAACAATCACTTTTAAAAATTGTTCAAATTTTTATAACTGCTTTAACAATTAATTAAAGATTTATTCATTTAACAAAGTCAGAGTTTTATTAATTTCCTCGTAAATATGTTATAAAACGTCGTATGACATACGTGCGCTTTGAAAATTACCGCACTTATATCATAATGTACTATTATAACATATTTGCTCGTAAAGTGGTTGTAATTACACCAATTTCAATATCGTAATGTATCTCATTACGCACTTGTGCAATAATGTAATGTAAAAGGCACGTGTTTTTTTTTAAATAAAGTTTTAGGATACTCCGTCTAAAAATGAACGATACTTTTAAAAATCCTAGCAAAGAGGTTTTATGTCAAGAAAGTGGTCAATATTTTATGAAAACAATTAACTTTGGGAAATAAAATATAACAAATAAACATTTAATTCTTTAATTTAATTAATTTTGACAATAAATTACAACCATTTATCTGTAACAAAAACACAAAAATATTAATTTACTTTATTAGTAATACTGGCTGTTTTTGTACCTTTGCCTAAAAAAAAAAAACGTTGATGCGCGCGCATCGCTTATTTGTGGACAAGTAAAAATAATTCCGCGCGCTTTTTCTTTTCACTGCATTGTTTTTATTTGAAAATGTCGTCAAGTAGTGATGAATTTATTAATTTGACACCGCCACAAGTCTTAAACGCGGCGAAAAAGGCTACTCTAAGCCTCTTGCCTGAAAAATCGACCGATAGATACTTACAAGCCTATCAAAATTTCATCTTATGGAAAACAAGCCAAAATGCAAATTCATTTTCAGAAAATGTGTTTTTAGCCTATTTCATGGAACTTTCTCATAAATATAAGTCAAGCTCATTGTGGTGCTACTATTCAATGCTAAAAAGCACTATGAAAACAAACCATGGTATTGATATCAAGTCATACTCCAACTTGCTAGCATTTCTAAAAAGACGCTCAGATGGCCATATGAGTAAAAAGTCGAAAGTATTTTCGGCTGACAATATCAAGACGTTCGTAAAAGAAGCTCCGGATTGCCGATATTTAGCAACAAAGGTCAGTTGAAACTAAATAATTGTGATTAATTTCTTTCACTTTCGTATTTCTTTACTATATAGTTGTTTATACGTTATTTTTATCTTTTTTCAGGTTGCATTAATATTCGGTATAAATGGTGCATGTAGACGTCAAGAGTTGGCAAACATCACAACTAATGATATCGAGAACCATGGGCGAGTTCTTCTTGTCCAGGTTAAAAACACAAAAAATAAAATTCCAAGGTCGTTCACAATACAGGGCCCTTTTTACGACGTGGTGAAGAAATACGAAGCGCTTCGTTCAACAAAAGCTAATTCCAACAGATTTTTTCAAAATTACCAAAATGGTAAATGCAGTAAACAACCCATTGGCATTAATAAATTTGGAGCAATGCCGAAAAAATTGCCACTTTCTTAAATTTGCCTGAAGCTCATGAATACACAGGGCACAGTTTCGGAAGGTCCTCGGCTACATTGCTCGCCGATTCAGGTGCGGACTTATTAACACTAAAACGCCACGGAGGGTGGCGGTCGAGCAGTGTAGCCGAGGGATACATAGATGACTCGATAAGAAATAAAGAAGAAATTAGCTCTCGCATTACAAGGAACATACATTTGGAGTCAAGTGTTGACTTTCAACCATCTACGAGCACACACGCGTACATTCCACCATCGTCGCCGCAGCCGCAACCGCCTCCGCCGCCGCCACCGACGACTGCAGAACTCTGTGGTCTCGTTTCTCCTACTTTCACTCAAGAGAGTGAGAGAGAAACTGGGGAAATTGTAACTAATAATAATAACTTGACAACATTAAAAGTGCCAACTGGCAACGTAACAATCACTTTTAAAAATTGTTCAAATTTTTATAACTGCTTTAACAATTAATTAAAGATTTATTCATTTAACAAAGTCAGAGTTTTATTAATTTCCTCGTAAATATGTTATAAAACGTCGTATGACATACGTGCGCTTTGAAAATTACAGCCTCTGCTTCCTTATAGCCCTCGCCGATGGCTCGGGCTAGTAATATCGCCTCGGCTGTAATTTTCAACTTACCGCACTTATATCATAATGTACTATTATATTCTTAAGCCTTTATAGGCTAAGGTTAGCTTCGTGCAACATGCGTCTTGTTTTCCATTCGTTCTGATCTACTCTATTGAAATAAATACAATTTAAAGTGTCTGTTTGTAATGTCCTTTGTTGAAAGGTCTAAGTAATGTCCAAATAACAAACTTTTGACTAATTGCATTATGAATGTAATGATACCAAAAAAACAATTTATTTCTGCCTGTTTGTTGCGGCTAACTGTCGAAAAGACTGGATCGATTAACGGGACTTTCACTGAGATAGCTGACTTTATAAGGAGTAACTTAGGCTACTTTTATTTTAGAAAAAGAATTGGTACCTATTTCGCGAAAAGAAAACAAAACTCCAGAAGCATTATTATCAGTATTACAATTTTAATATACCTATATATTTTTGTTATTTATATTTCTGTGATTGAAAGAAGCTGTATGTCGAATTGTAAAACTGCTCTTAGTAACCATTAAACAGTGTAATTTTAGTATTCAGACAACTTAATTGGGTAGGTACTTATTGTGTTTACCTGATTAATAATTCAAAATCAATGTCGGAGAAAGTTACCAATTAAACTTAATCAACGGTTATTAACGCTAAGACACAAACGTAACATTGTACGCTTTCATAATTTATAATTATTTTCTGTACAGTTATGGTCTTGTGTTTTTTAGTGAGGGCAGCCCACGCATATGAAAACTTGCGCACAAAAACCCGTGAATGAAGCCGCCATATTGTCCCGCCATCTTATAACTTGTAATTACGCAAAATGGCGGACGCGGCGGCTGATTGATTCGCGGGTAAAAAGCCAACAAAGTGTTAATCGCCCCAGATTCGCTGTTAACGAAGTGTGATTGAAGATAATTACATACTCCTCTGTAAGTGGTACACCAATTATGAGAACAGAAGGTACCGTGGGATATTTAATTGCTCCCAGTGTTAAGATATACTTGTTATTGCTTGCGCATACTTAGGTGCACGCGCGGCGACCGGCTCCATATTGGTATCATGCCTTTGTGATATGGCTAAAAACTAGCAAAGGTTTACTCCGTATTCAGATATTATACATTTCTTTAAATGGTGTTCCTTTAAGAATCAAGTTTCCTTAGATTACTTCTTTATCAGAATACTTTACCCGTATAACCTTAATAAAATGGAAGCGAATTATAAAATGTTTCGTGCAAAAAATTGCAGGACACGGTTCGGCCAGGTCTCTTTTGTAAGATGTGTCTATGTTCAGAAATAAATAGATAAAGACCTACCTATCTATCCATACGTATTCAATTCAGTATTATATCATTCATTATACAAGTTAATAACTGATGTTCAGACAAATGGCAGTTTCTACGCAAACTCTACATCTAAAAAAAGATTAAATCAAACCTAGAGGTGATTCCACTTAATAATATATATTTTACTATGACCCTACCTTCAAAATCGTGACAAAATCTGCGTTTATATAATATTCGTCAGCAAGTTACTATAATATGACAACGTAGAATTTTTAGTTCTGACTTCGATATCTATCTATAGCAAAATTTCATTTACATTAATAATATAATTATAAATGCATAACAAATAATTAGCCCCTACCTCTACAGTTTATGTGAGTCAAATGTCAAAGAACTTAAGGACATGCAAGTACGCAATTATTTCTTAAATCACGTTACGGTAATAAATAAGTTTCCCATTTAAGACGCTATCGAAAACAAGTATAATTTTGTATTTAAACTTAAATACTGGTAATTAGGCGATTAATTTAAATAAACCGGCAATTTACAAAGCGTACGACAGTAATTGGGTTACATTTCAAGTAAAAAGCATCTCCGTTTTGCGCCCAAATTAGATGATAATCGAGCGAATTCTTCGCCGTTCGGCATGCGCATTGTTTACGCGAAAGGAACGTAATGTAGTAATGTCTTACTTGCCGGTGTTTTAAAGTGTGTGTCATAAATTGGCCGACGTTTCGCGCTGACGACGAATGCCGGCAAAAAGCGACAGTTCGCCGAAATTGGGAAGGAGTGCCGCCGCAGATCTGGTTCGATTACAGACCCTAAAAAGGCGAGCGGGTCGTTTGATGCACTGTGCGTTTGAGAAATGGCGTGCCATATGTATTGCAAGAACTTGTTTAGATCAGAAATACAAATATACATATAAATCTATATGATACCTTGATGCTATTGTATACTATATGTATACTGTGGCTAAAATTATAGGTATACAAAATAACGCATACGACTTCATTGTCCAAGAGCTTGAAACCACCAGCATTACAGGACCCCAGTGGCAGGATTTCCTGTTACAACAATTCAAAGACGACAACAATATCCAACCAGTGGACGAGCAGTGAATTCTTTGCGTACTTACCTACCCGTGGTTTTTGCAGCACGACCACGGATCGTCCCCATTCGAAAGGGCTAATCGTTGCGTACATTTAACAAAGTCAGTTTTTCCTATGGATCATTCAAAATCTATCCATCTTCACGAATTCCCGATATCAATGTTGAATATCTATTAAATTTAGATCGTTTGGCATCAAAGCTAGTAATAATAAATAACGGTAATAAATTAAGCGTTTACACCTCAGAGTATACCTACAAAATAAAGCTATAGAGCGCGTATATGTCTCCTGTCGATTGTGTATTGTGTAGTGATGTCTATGCATAATTTAATTTTTAGAATATCGATACTTTAATGCAGACATTTCTACAAGTCTCGTTCCCAAAAAGACTTATTTCTGGATAGAATCACATTCTAGTACTGAAGCGATGTGTACACGTGGTATTGTTCATTCATACGTGTGCTTACAGTGCATACTTAGTAAGACGCACTCTATACTCTATAGCTTGCTTATGTATACTCTAAGGTTCGCACGCATTCGTGTATAACATGTTTTATGGTAAGAATGATACCGATTTTCTGTTGTTTCCATTGAAAATACCAAGAATTAAAATTCCAAAATCACATCTGCCGAATACAATGGTCTTCCTAAAACAAAAACTTATCTATCCCATCGTTACAATTTAAAAAGTAAAGGGGTGTGTTCATATATCGATTTCGTAACAAAGGAGGTAATAAAAGGCTGGAGTGCACGGGCGGAAGAGACACCGCCGCGGGCCGCCGCCGGGGCGGAGAGACGATATTTATTGACAAAGAGATAGCGCTGCCCCAAATATCTTCATTAGCGAATCGCGGCGGTACGTTGGGATAGTGTAGACGTGCCTTTATATAAATTATACATACATTTTTATAAAGTGGAAGAACTTCAGGACTAGGCGATAGGAAAAGTGCATTGTCGTCTATCATATGTCACCAGGGGCAGCATCTAATTATCATAGAGCCGGTCCAAAAAGCAAAATTAAAAAGCAAAAAAGTGTCACTAATGACAAATATGTCACGTGTTTTCCAAATACAGAAGTTGAATACAAATTGCTGGTAAAGTAGGTATTTGTATTCTATTTTTATATTTACAAATATATTTCGCGAAAGTCAAAATATGTAATTTGATCCAACCTTCTTTGTTTGGTGTGCAACCAAATTGGTGACGGAAGCAGGTTAGATCAAATTACATATTTTTAGAAATCGATTTTAATGCATTTATATCTACTATACACATACCTAGAAGGTCAGTTATTATCGTCCATTCCTTACAAAATACACAGTACACCACTGAGCTCATCTGCTGGAGGTGACCTTGACCTGGTTATACATTTGATTGTGTATCAAAAAACCAAAACCAGAACAGAAAAGAAACGGAAAAGCAGGAAAACCGTACCGACATGCACGCAAATGTTTATTCTGTTTGAGAATCGAATCCACAAGCTAGCTTTGGTGTCAAGTAGCATTTCTAACCACTGCGCTACCGAGCTCGTCGAATATCTAAAACAGCCTCATTAAGCTCATTTATTCTTCTCAAGAGCTCCATCAGATCAGAGTCTCTATTCTTACTCAGCTGTCACCTTCAGCGTTTTGCCACAATTTTTATATTGGTCAGCCTATATTTATTTCACGCCTAAAGAAGTGTGACTTCGAAAGTCCATTCACAAGATGGCAAGAGCTGAGCTCGCCGGGTGACTTGCCAGCCAGGGCTGTCCATGTTAGGGTCGACAGGCGTGGCAGCAAGCTTATTAATGACCCTCTAATTGTGGCGCATGATTGAGACACTGCGACCGAGAAACGTTCAGTTGATATCTTAATTTTAGGACTTGGAATCAGAACCTGTCGTTGATAGATTCTTTACAAGTCGATAGAATCATTTTAGTCTGACTGCATGCCAGTGGAATCATTCGTTATTAATACCTTAATTTTTGTCTGAGCTTTCTTTCCTTAGCGGACTTTGATGAAGAAGCCTGTTTAATTAATCATAATCTTGACTAACCCGGTGGCTCAGTCGTGAACGACGCGACTTTTACACCAACGCTCGTGGGTTCGATTCCCACACAAGTCAAATATTTGTGTGCATGAACATGTCTGTTTGCCTTGGTCTGGATGTTTTAAGAGAGGGAGTAGGGCGCATCAAAGCAGCCCGTCTGGGGAAGTACCTCCACCTCACAGAAAACCGCAGCAAATAACAACTCCCTAGAGGGTTGTTGTGTTCCTGCGTGTGAGTGAGGTCATCAGTAAGCTTCCAAGGAGTTGCTGTGTAAGCAGCAGAGGAGGCATCGCGCGAGTGACACTTAATATATCGCAAGCGTTAATAGGCTACGGTACCCGCTTTACATCAGGTGGGCCGTATGCTTGTATGCCTCCCGACGTAGTATAAAAAAATAAAAAAAAATGTGTGCATGAACATGTCTGTTTGCCTTGATCTGGATGTTGTAAGAGAGGTAGGGCGCATCAAAGCAGCCCGTCTGGGGAAGTACCTCCACCTCAGAGAAAACCGCAGGCAAATAACAACTCCCTAGAGGGTTGTTGTGTTCTTTATTTAATATATTACTAGCGTTGATACTTAATATATTACTAGCGTTGATACTTAATATATTACTAGCGTTAATAGGATACGGTAACTACTTTACATCGGGTGCGCCGTATGCTTGTATGCCCCCCGACGTTGTATAAAAAAAATCATAATCATTGCTATCTCTTATAATGATTCTTTAGGGTTTCTTACCTAAAGGACAAATGAATAGTTGTCATACTTTTTTTTTCACGAAATTGGGGTCTGTTACAAAAGCCCAAGGATTTTTTATACAACATAGGGAGGCATACAAGAATACGACCCACCTAATGTAACCGGTTGATATTAGCCTATGAACGCTTGTGATACATTAAATATCACCGATGCCACCTCTGCTGCTAACACAGCAGCTCCTTAAGAGCTTACTGTTCACTTACACGCGGGAACACAACAACCCTTCAGGAAGTTCGTTGGCTGCGATTTTCTGTGAGGTGGAGGTACTTCCCCAGACGGGCTGCTTTGATGCGCCGTACCTCTCTTAAAAACACCTAGAACAAGACAAACAGACATGTTCATGTACACAAATGTTTGTCTCGTGTAGGAATCGAACCCACGACCGTTGGTGTCAAAGTCGCGTTATTAACCGCGGCGCCACCGAACTCATCATAATCGACTTCGTGCCAGTGGAATCATTCATTATTAATACCTTAACTTTTGTCTGAGCTTTCTTTGCTTTAGCGGACTTTGATAAAGGAGTATGTTTAATTGAAGCTTAACAGAGCTTTTTAATCATAATCATTGCTATCTCTAACATTGATTATTGTTACTAGGGTTCCGTACGTGAAGGTCAAACGGATCACTAAATTAACTAACACGAATTCTACTATCTCTGCGGTCTGTCAGTATGTTACAGCTTTATAACTCCTAAAACAAATTAGTTGTAGATCTGAGATTTGGATATATTGTTTAGAAAGTCGAAACAACGACGAGCTCGGTGGCTCAGCCGTGAATGACGCGACTTGGACACCAACGCTCGTGGGTTCGATTCCCACACAAGGCAAACATTTGTGTGCATGAACATGTCTGTTTATTTTAGTTGGATGTTTTAAGAGAGGTAGGGCGCATCAAAGCAGCCCGTCTGGGGAAGTACCTCCACCTCGCAGGAAACCGCAGCCAAATAACAACTCCCTAGAGGGTTGTTGTGTTCTTGCGTGTGAGTGAGGTCACCAGTAATCTCCCAAGGAGTTTGCTGTGTAAGCAGCAGAGAAGGCATCGCGCGAGTGATACTTAATGATACTTAATATATCGCAAGTGTTTAGGCAACGGTACTCGCTTTACATGGGCTTTAGGTGGGCCGTATGCTTGTATCCCGACGAAGTATACAAAAAAAATGCAAAACTGTAGGTGTAATAAATATATTGTAAATAAATGTAGTATTAGATGTGAAATGCCAGATCAAATGTGATACAGATCATAAATCTAGTGCGAATAACGAGGCAAGGCATATTGAAAGCAGGATATCATCGGTGAAGAATCCACATCTCCTAGGAGACTTATTTAACAGTTAAAGTTTTTCCAATAATATAATTTGGGAAGCTGTTCCGATGTGAAGTACCGTCTCACTCTAAAGAGGATTCCAAGTTTTTTAGCTGCAGTTGCTGTTCTCGTCTCAATGGGGCGACCGAATTTGAGACTGGATGTTAAATCAAGGTCAAGCAGACCAACGCTGGGGCTAATACAGTTACCGAATATCTGTCTGGATTTGATGTCAGCAGAAGGTCCAGGCAATTGGCAGTGTGGCCGTCGATATCCGGTATCCGGGTTAATTGGTCCACAAACTGAGTTAGGTCGTCGGGATAGCGCAAATTTATGTGCCTCTTGACCAGCGTGATCAGTGCACTGGTATGAGAATACCCACTCCTCGTAGAGCATTGTAATTCCCCAGTAACACGAGTTCAGCCGTCGGGTACCGTTGTTGAGCTTTGTCTGCAGTAGCGCTGAGATAGTCGAACAACCGTGTTATCTCGTGATCCCCAGAATGGGACCTGTACACTGCTGCATACACAATCTTCTCTAAACCCGTCTCCACCAAAGTCTACAGCACGGAAAAAGTGGGATCTTCAAGATTACGGAGACGTTTTGTACAGATATCATCACAAACGTACACACACGCCCCGGCGTGAGACTTGAAGCCATGGTCCAAGGTATACGCCGGGTAGTTGAGGTACGACGTGTCAGGTAAACATCTGATTTGTGTCTCCGTAAGGAACAGCAAATGAGGCCTTTCAGTATCGAGGTAATGGTGGACTGCAAGAGATTGGAGTGCAGACCACAGATGTTAAAGTGGTGCACTTTAAGTGAGAGGGCGTGCATCCGCTGTTTAACCTTTCTCATTTTGGTGGACCTTTTCATCTTTGACGGTGGTGTTGGTGAATGGAGGATGGACGGCAGTTGGACGTAGCACTACTGGACCGATCCAGTAGTAAGCGATGTGACGGACACTAAAAGGAATTCTGATTTGGAGACCTCGGCGATGCCCGAACTCCCCAAGAGGTGTCTACCGGCCCTATTTCAACACATCACTAATTTGATCTATATGTGTGCGTCTAGGGCGGCCCCTCCCCAAATCTCCATTCCCTCTTGACTGAAGGACTTCTTTCGTAACTCCTTTGTCATTCGTTCTTTTTAAATGACCAAACCATCTCAGCATACCCTTTTCGATTTTTGTCACTACATCATCTTTCGTTCCACAAAGTTCCCGTATCTTGCTATTTTTTACTTTTTTTTTTATAACACTAAGGTGGCAATCAAGCATACGGCCTGCCTGATATTAAACAGTCACCGTAGCCTATGGACATTTGCAACACCAGGGGCGTCACTCATGCGTTGCCGACCCTCTAAAAACCTCTTCATTTCTTGAAGAACTCCATGCTGTAGTCCCTTGGAAAAACCTCGGCTGGGAGCTCATTCCACAGCTTGAGTGTTCTCGGAAGAAAACTTCTCTGGAACCGCACCGTACGCGACCATTGCGGTTCAAGCGTGTGAGGGTGAACTCCCCGCCGTCGGCGAGCGGTGCGGTTATAAAAAGCACAGCATTTACTTTATCAATCCTTCAACATTCTTAGCTCTATTCATGCACATTCAGTTCTTAGGGCTCCCTCCAATATACCTACGAGTATAATGCATTCAATGTTTGCATTTGCAAACTTTTTTCTGGATATCTATGCTACTTCGGTCTGTGATAGAATGTAGATTAAATGTATGGAATTATCATAAGCTAATGAAGCGTCTCGCGCACTGCCGTATGTCAAATGAACGAAGCGCGCACCACAAAAGAATGAAAACGGCCAAGCGTGTACCGCACTTCACCACATTAGGGTTCGCCATAATTTTCTTCTTTTAATGCAACGTCGGGAGGCATAATGCAAGTATACGGTCCACCTGATATAAACTAATTACCGTACCTGCGATGGTGATGCTGCCTCACGCGTCAACTCGTGAACGGGTGCTGGTCGGGGGGACTGGTCTGCGCGCACTTCTATAATCCCATCTACATAGTATACTAAAAGAACTATGCTGGTTCTATAGTTTTAAGACAAAGCACTTGTGCGGATCAACAAAACGAAATACTAATGTTATTAAGAATTATACCTACAAACGCACTACATGCAATATAAGAAGTGTCGCTCGCACGTTACCACCCCTGCTGCTAACATAGCAACTCCTTAGAAGCTCCTGACTCACTCGGAGAAAGACAACAACCCTTACAGTTGTTGTTATTTTTCTATGAGGTGGAGGAAATAAAAAAAAAACAAAAAAAAAAATACTAGAAAGAAATCGGCTCCTTTCCATGATATTATACGTAATTGTCGAATAAAGTACATCTTTCAATAGAATGGCACAATGTGTAGTGCCCATCAGATATATATAAATGAAAAGAACAGAGAATGACATAAAAGAGAATAGAATTAGATCATACAATTTGATCTAATTTGTTTTGTGTGCTTCCTCCACCAATTAGTTCATGCGAACTAGCGCCGGCCGGTACCCAACCCCTATCGTTAATAGATAACATGTTATTTTCCCGACTAACATCTACAGCACAGGAAGATGCCATCAATTTGTTAACTAGAGAACGGATCCTCCAGTCAGAATCTGCTACGAATAAAACGAAAAGGCATAAAGTTATTTGGCGTCACTTTACTAACAGCACATTGGGTTCGCACCTCTGGCCGCCGAACCCTATATAACGAGAACATAAAAATCCTAGCCAAGCAAGCATACAAAAGATTTAAACAAAACACAAAACGCTACATAACTCGCGCAATTTGACGAGTAGTGAGAACACCGCGTGAATTTTTATGATGGGTAGCCCCCACCCCCGCACCCCCCGCCCCGTCACAGCGCGCACTGAAAAACTCGCGGATACGAGCTTCGAATGTTGAACATCGCGATGGCTAGTTAGGGCTGCCACACCTAGCAGTTTTTCAATAAAATAGGTATTTATAGTTTGTTTTGTACACAATGAGATGAGGTGAGAGTGGCTTACAGTCTCCTTTGTAGATGACTACAAGAGTCTGACCAGGTTCCTGAACGTCAACACACCATACCCTATTATATCTACGCCCTCGCAGAGGAGCGTCAAGTAAAAGCGGTACTCAGAGGAGTAGAGTATTGAATTACCCGAAGCCAACATCCTGACTGACTTAGTCAGCCAGGATTATCCTGCCGAGGCCGTACACAAGATGTACGGCCGCGCAGGTCGGCCATACGCACTAGCACTGGCGATATTGTCAAATACCAACAATGTCAGAGACATTTATAAGAAAAACCACACGGTGTGTGGCATTTCCAAAGTCAAGGCCAGTGCCATAGATGCCAACTATATGGCCATGCAGCTAAGAACTGCTCAGTGGCCCCCACGTCCCTAAAGTACATAGAGCCGCAACACGCAAAGGAGTGCAGACGCAAACGCTCTGCAATCCGTACGGACACCCTCCCAATTACAGAGCCGGAGGAGGCTGGCAACTCCCCAGTACACGTTAGTGTGAAATGATAGAACGGTCGTCAAGGCGGTGGTATGGCCATGTGTTATAGGAAAGCACTTCATGGCTCGCCTATAGACACTCCGTTATTAACCAGTATGGAGGCCACTGTATGTAAGGTGGCAATGACAGGACATCAGTCCGTCGTCATAGCCTCTATATACATACCTACCGGTACCATCCCTCAAAGAAGCGACCTCGAGGCCCTCTTAGCACTGGGGAAATCTGTCATTCTGTTTGGCGGCTTTAACTCCAAACATACGGACTAGACGTGCCAAGCCACTAACCCCAGTGGTATTGAGCTATTAAAAATCACCAAAGCCCTTGATTCAGACGTCCTGTGTCCATTCTCTCCCACTTACTATCCGAGTAACCCAAACAGCACTCCTGACGTACTAGACTTCGCACTGGTCAAAGGAGTGGAACTCAGGCTCAACTCTTTAAAGCCTCTACATGACCTAGGCTCAGAGGCTCCAGACACACCGTATGCGCTCTACTATAAGATAGTACGGATAAGATTGATAGCTCGGTGAACTCTCTCACCCAATTAGTACAATCAGCAGTTCAAGACAGCTCAAGGATAGTGCAGGTGGATAACCGCCGAAAGCTACCGCTAGCTGTCAAGAACCTGATAAAATCTAAAAATGCAGCCCTCCGGAGAGCTGCTCTTACCCCAGAAAACAGGATTAAAGCAGCGGTAAGTGAAGTCTGCTCTTTTGGAATTGAGGGACGCACAGTGGGCGACCTCATGGAAAACATACCCAGTCTCACACTGTGTACTACAAAGTAGCGAAATCTCTGCGTAGTGACGTAATAATTTACACTCCGCCACTCAAACGTCGCGATGGCTCTATTGCCTTCGGGGACGTTGAGAAAACCGAATGCCTCGCTGACAGCATTGCTTCACAATGTTCTGTCAGCTCCCAACCGTGCGACCCTGCACATATAAATAAATAAATAAATATTAATATTGTTGGACAAATTACACAGCGCCACCTAGCCCCAAAGTAAGCGAAGCTTGTGTTATGGGTACTAGACAACTGATAAACATACGTAAATACATTTTTTTCTGTAAATACATACTTATTATACATAGAAAATACCCAGACCAATACAAACAGACATGTTCATGCACACGAATGTTTGTACTGTGTGGGAATCGAACCCACGAGCGTTGGTGTCAAAGTAGCGTAACAGCGCGTTTCACCACTGCGCCACCGAGCTCGTCAACATATAAAATCAAAGAACTCACTACCTCTGACTGCAGACCCAATCTCAGTAACCACTGATGAATTTAACTCCGTCATCAGAGGACTGTAGTCCAAAAAAGCCGTTGGCGTCAAAGTACGAGCGTTGGTGTCAAAGTCGCGTCATCCACGACTGAGCTACCGAGCTCGTCAGAATAACATTAGTGTTTACTTATTTAAGTTTAGATGTAATTATAACGTTTTTAAAGTAGTGTTTATTTAATCCCTAACCCATAAAATAGTACAGTTTCTCCCTCTATTTCTCTGCACTGACATTTTGGCCTCTAGAAATAAAACTATAAATGCGATTGAGATGCGGTTTTCACCAGAAAGTCAAACTAAATTGCATCTTTCTAATGGTATCAAAATGGAGTTAATTTGATAACCGGAAGTATTTAAAAAAGTACATTTTGTAAAAGTAGTGGTGGGATTTGCGCGAAGCGCGATCTCCAGCACTTGTTTTGTATAATATTTTTAACTCAATATTATACTCATCTATAAATAAATTACTATAGTAAAATAATAATAATATAAAATAAAATAATAATATAATATAAATACCTTTCCATTCAAAAACGTAAATTAAAGACTTAGAAGTTTCCCGTCTGGTAACCCTGTTACGTCTCGCTGCGGAGAAATCATGCAGAAAACTCATGACTATCGATGAATTTCACTAAATATCTTACGCAACTATCAACTCTAACGCAGGACAAATAAGACTGATGAGTAGCTTGAAAAAATATTATAATTGACCCGAGAAAGTACTGGGAATATAAGTAAAAAGGGTACGTATTAAGTGCTATCATATCAGACGATAGGGGGCTGAGCATCGAGCAAAAAATAATTCAGTGTATGATTGTTTTCAGAATTGGGTTTAATGCTTGTTTTATGGGACAGAACAAAGTACACCGCTCATACATACTCGTACATACATTGGTTATTTGATGAAGTTTTTAGAACCAGCCTCCTTAGGGCAAAAGTCGTGCTCGAAGGTTATGACGCCTTCGACTGTGGTGAGAGACTCTACGGACTCAAAAACGGCTGGGCAGATTTTGATGAAATTTTCGGTGAATCTTCAGGTTAGCCCAGCAGGTGAACCTGTGAAGTTTGGTAGCGATCATATCACCCGTGCGAAGCCGGGGCGGATAGCTAGTAGGTAATAGATTCAAGCGTTATTTTGCGAAAGTCAACTTTACAGACAATTTGATCTAAACTACTTTGTGTGCTTCCGCATACCGATTAGTTCATGCTAACTACTACCGGCCGGCACTACCGTTAGTAGATGCATGCCGCCACTGCCATGGATGCTCCGGTCGTCTCCGCCTCGGCTGCTGCGGTCGTCTCAGGGAGTGTTCGCCATCTGAAATGTGAACCGCATGCACCCGCCACCGTTGTTGCCCTGGCTGCTCCGGTTGTCTCTGCGACACGTTTTTCGCCTCTCCTCGAGGCATCATCAGGCTCTGTAGATGTTAGTCTTAGCCTGATGAGTAGAATAGCGAACACTTGCAGAGCCAGACCGCAGCAGCCAAGGCAGAGACGACTGGAGCAGCGTCATGCATCTATTAACGTCAGTGGGTGGAGGCCTGCCGGCACTAGTTCGCACGAACTAATCGGTAGCGGAAGCACACAAGTAGTTTACATCAATTTGCCAGAGGAACCAGTCGTTATGCTTAGACAGCGAGCTTCGTACAGCTTAAAAACACTGGACTCTATCAATCTGCAATTGGACTGCATGGCGGAGTACGTAACGACTTCATCGATCTTCTCATGTCAAGAAACCTGCCGACCTTATACATACTACTATCTCATATTTAAGGTAGAGAGGTAGAGCGCATCAAAACTGCCCGTCTGGGGAAGTACCTCTTCCATCTCACTGAAAACCGCAGACAAATAACAACTCCCTGGAGGGTGGTTGTGTTTTCCTAAGGAGAACTAAGGAATTGCAGTGTAGTGCGTTAGTTATTGCGCTAATGATACTTAGTATTCATAGGTTACGGTAACCGCTTTACATGAGGTGGGTCGTATGCTTGTATAAAATATAAAATGTATTTTATTTGTTTGTCGCAGTTTCCGTTTTTCTTTTTTTATTTGCCAATATTTCGGAAAAGCCAATGGCGAAGAATTATGCCGAAAGAAAAAAA
Source organism: Pyralis farinalis (assembly GCA_947507595.1). NCBI lineage: Eukaryota > Metazoa > Arthropoda > Insecta > Lepidoptera > Pyralidae > Pyralis > Pyralis farinalis. Next base: position 32,549,229 of record OX382273.1, on the reverse strand, counting down.
TATGGAAAAAAAAAATTGTGTTAGTATGGCGGTACTACAATAATGAGGTCAAGCAGCAAAATTAAAGATATATAAATGCATGTGCTGAATCATTTCCATCTTTGCCAGTCGCGGCAACTTTGGCGTTGAAGCTGGCATTTGACATCTGGCAGTATTGGCAGCAATATTATATGATTTTTTGGAAAAGCTATTTTGATTATCTAATACAAATTTGAAAAGAGATAAAATCGGTAATTTGTTGCCATGTGCTCAAGTTTATATGCCACATACTAAATTCGAAGCGTGACTGTGTCACGGGCACGGCCGTGTTTTTTACGAAAAACTTAACTCAACGTAACAAATACTTTGATTATTTAGCTATCAAGTGGTGTATTTAAATTTAGGATGTATACGCGCTACAACACCAAACTGTATCCCCCGAGTTTGTTATCATCGGTTTTCTGAATTGTCCTCCCATTATGGAAGCAAAGACGTAAATAGGTACCTACTTATTCACATCGAAACAAATTCAGATAGAAATGCTATGAACACAATATTACATATGAGTTCATGGCTTTACATATAAGACACTGTTTTTAAAAATCAAGATATTCTAAACGCAAAACAATGCGAAGTTTGCCGTTACTATGCGCTCAACCGCTTTACGACACGTTAGTGCGAGTAAATTACAGAGAACTCAAATGTCCAGTATGCGGTTAATTACCGGCTGGTGTGTCTAAACAACGCTATTATAGCACTCTGCCTGCACAAGTTCACCGACATAACTCGCACTACTACCTCACGTGGCTAATCTCAGATAAGCGTAACTTTTAACTTTCACGGTTGTTTACATAAATGTTGTTGGTACGGAACTTACCGTTTTATATTTTCCAGATGTTTCGGCGACGTAGCAGACGCCATGGTCACGAGATGACTGACAGTCATCCCGAAAACAAATGAACGAATCAATAATGTCAGCTCACTTCATCAAAATTAAATGCCAAACACTAAACCTTCCTATAACACTATAATATAGTTAATTTGCTTTGCGACTAGGATATATCCTTTATACCGATTAAGTTAATTTTTATTGCATCATAATATTTATAGAATATAATTAGCGACAACCTGCTATGTTTGATGCACGATATAGCTTGATAATAAAATACGATGCCTTGGATCAATCAAATTAGATAGCTCCTGGTTTCTTAAGCCGCATTTCACGTAAACAAAATATCCAGTCTGACCCGCTCAATTCAATATAATATGAAATACCTTACTTAATTATTTCACATGCAATAATACTTTGTTGATTTCAACGACTATACTCTCGTTAAATTATAAGTTATCTAAGTAATAACTTATAATGGGAGAATAATCACTATTCACTATTGCTGTTTATTTTAAAGTTAATTGACTAAGTATACATTTATTGTTATTGTCTATAAAATTGACATTATTCACTGAGATTAGATAAATAGATAGATAAATCATTTATTTACGTACTTCATGCACACACAACAATACAATGTAGGTATATCGATATAACTTAAAGCACAGTTTCACTGTAGGAACTATAGAGAACGTTTTTAATTCAGGTTGCAATGCAAATGGGCTATAGCTCAGTGTATAGCGTTGCTCAAATGAAACAACAACTGATTTTCAGCTATCACCCATAAGAATGACTTGACATTAAGAAATTAAAATTGACGTTATTTTACTATTGTTCTTTATTAAATTAACATTATCAATTGCCATTGCAATTTACTTGAACTATTCTTGCGATAAGATTCGAATCAATTTAATTAATCTACATTTTAATTAATTTTGTATGCTCATTAGCGGGACATAGGGCTAGCTGTCTATTTGACATTGTAAAACTACATCAAAATAATCACCAATGATCCCCATGGTGTTGCGAGCGCCAATAGCCTGCGGTGACCGCTTACCATCTGGTGCGGGCCGCATGCTTGTTTGCCAATCTAGTTGTATAAAAATAATATTAATAAAATCATGTTTGACGAGCTCGGTGGCGCAGTGGTGAAACGCGCTTTTACGCTACTTTGACACCAACGCTCGTGGGTTCGATTCCCATACAATACAAACATTTGTGTGCATGAACATGTCTGTTTGTCTTGGTCTGGGTATTTTCTATGTATAATAAGTATGTATTTACAAAAAAAAATGTATTTACGTATGTTTATCAGTTGTCTAGTACCCATAACACAAGCTTCGCTTACTTTGGGCTAGGTGGCGCTGTGTAATTTGTCCGACAATATTTATTTATTTATTTATGTTTATAATACACGGTATTATCAGATAGGTATAAGGAATGCAGGCTAACCCACAGGCAGAACTAGTTCCTTAATAAACTCGTTACACAGCTGTAAGCAAGCCTATAATCTCGATACCGAAATGTAGGTGGTTAACAGTGATATACGGCCCAAGGGGCGGACTCGTATCGCTCCGGAGGTGTCGAATAAATCGCCAACAGATTGAAATCAAGGGTATGCCTTTTTTATCTCTTACTTGCGGCATCTTTGATACTGATATGGATTGGAAGCAAGAACTTGGGTTCGATGAACGTGGAGCTTTTCAGGTTTAACCAGTGGGTAGGGCTTGTGCTGAGAGGCTGGGCAGAACTGCAGCGGGAATATTGTCGTGGAAAAAATGCGGAGGCACTTCCTCCGTATTGTGTCCTTAAATATTTAGAAAAAAATTAAGTAATTTGACAAAATCATTTTTTTTTATTTTTGTAATTCACAAAGTATCCGCTCACATTACTACCCGCGCTGCTAATAAAACCTTAGAAGCTTACTGGTAACATTACTCACTCGCAAGTACACAACAATTAGTCAGGTAGTTGTTATTTGTTAGCATTTTTTTTATACCACGTCGGGGAGGCATACATAAGCATACAGTCCACATGTAAAGCGGTTACCATATCCTATGAACGCTCGTGATAGGTACATTAAGTAAACACTCTCCACCGCCACCTCTGCTGCTAACTCTGCAACTCCTTAGCAGTTTAGTAGGGAGCTCATTCACACGCAGGAACACCAACCCTGCAGGGAGTTGGTATTTGACTGTAATTTTCTGTGAGGTGGAGTTACTTCCCCAGACGCGCTGCTTTGATACGCCCTACCTTTCTTAAAAACACCCAGACCAAGACAAACAGTCATGTACATACACGCAAATGTTTGTCTTGTGTGGGAATCGAACCCACGAGCGTAGGTGTCAAAGTCGCGTTGTTAACTGCGCCACCGAGCTCGTCAAAGTCAGTCGGGTTATGCCCTACCCCTCGTGTTAAGATAACAATTAACCCACCTGCACATGATGCATAGAGAATTTCTAAAACGCAAAACATAAATTGTCTATGTTATTACTGTCTCGTGGAGTATCGTCTACGCATAAATTATACATAAATTACTGACAGGGGAAACTTTGTATATGTTAATAATAATAATAATGAGCGCAGCATATCTCTCGACACCCCTGAGTCACTCACACCGGTGTTGTCCCCGGCCGACTTTCTCTGGCATTTCGGGAGTACATCCAGTGAGTGGCGAGCCACCGCCTGCCGGAAGTAACATCAGATATCACAATTATGGCAGGCGTCCGTTCCTCTTCTGTAATAGCCCGGTATTAATCATCCCTCCGCTCTCTGTAAGTATCAGGTGGGCCGTATATTTGTTTACTATCTGGAGTAGCGCTAAGGGCGTGTGGCTGTGACATGGACACGGCCGTGAGTTCCACGCGAATACGCATATTAGGTATATGATGCAGCGAAATGATCTCAAAATGGCGGCACTTTCCCCTCGCGCCCCGCCGCGCGCGATGCATCACAGTTCTCACTCAACGTAATGAATTCTTTGATCAAACGGTATAATTCAGTTTTAGATGTAAATAATAGATATGTAGCTACAACACTAAACTGCATCCTTTTTTTATATATACTACGTCGGGAGGCATACAAGCATACGGCCCACCTGATGTAAAGCGGGTACCGTAGCCTATTGACGCTTGCGATATATTAAGTATGACTCGCGCGATGCCTCCTCTGCTGCTTACGCAGCAACTCCTTGGGAGCTTACTGGTGACCTCACTCACACGCAGGAACACAACATCCCTCTAGGGAGTTTTATTTGGCTGCGGTTTTCTGTGAGGCGGATGTACCTCTCTTAAATCACCCAATTTTGTTATCAATAATTTTCTGAATTGCTCCCTACTTGGGAACCAAAGACGTATATTCACGTCAAAATACATTTTTTTCTCATTTATAAACTGCTTGTTGACACCTAGAATAGGCCAAGTCATGTGAAATATTACACAGAAGATGTGTTAGCCCTAAAAGGGTTAAAGACATTAACTAGCATAACTAAATGTTTCTGAACTCAAAGTAATCCATCATGTGACAATTACCACATTCATTTACCAATACAATAAATATCGAGGTATGGCCAAGTGCCATTGGAAATATGAAATTGTAATATAAATTAAAAAACAGTAACTAAAAACTTTATTTATTGAAATTCGAATCAGTATGATACCTATACCTTCTAAATTACCTTATTACCTACTATATTTTCCTTGCCGGCCTCATCACTGTAGCTAAGTTTGTTTGTTTTATACCCACAAATGTGACTACTTTTAATGTTACCTAGGCGAAAAGGTCCCCACGAGACAGGCTTGACTTAGTGTGGGAACAGCCAGTAAATCTGTAAAATGCAGTGTTCTTTCTGTGAAATAAATTTATTCTTATATACTACCTTCCACACGCTCGCTGTAGACAGGGAATTCATCTTCACAGACTGGAATATACAATCTAAGAGGGTAGGGTGCAATAAAGCAGCCTGGGGAAGGAGGATTACCAGCAGGGTTGGCAACGCGCGAGCAATACCTACTGTATAGCAATCATTCATAGGCATCACCTTTCCAGCAGGTGGGTTGTATGCTACAAGCGTACCTCCCGACATGGAAAATAAAAAAAAGCGTGTAACGTACGCACGTAAAAAAGTAAAAAAACAAACTCTACGTTTCTAAAATAAAAAGATAATATAATGAATTATCAATAAATATCATTCACTACCGTATGCAATTTAAAGATACACACACATATATATTTACATATAAATATAGTTTGTTTACACTGATATAAAACACATGTTGTACATTCATAAATACAATTTGACACCGGTGACGAAAAAAATCTCTCTCATTATTTTTGCCTAATATACCAAAAGAAGTATAACTTCAAAATGTATATTAGTGGAGAACAATTAAAAGAGTTGTTCAATAATACATGCAGGAATGACATATCAAAATACACTCGTCGTGATAATGTCCGATCAAGGAAAGAAGTACTTGATTTTTTAAGCTTAACCTAATATACCCTCAATAGTAAGTAAACAAAATGGTACAATGTAAACAACAGTAAGTAAGTAAACAACATGTAAAACCTGTGTCGAATGTTCCAAGGACCACTTGTGCTGTTGTCACGTTACTTAAAAGAATGTTTGATATGTAGGGTAAAGTTGCCAATATCGAATCCAATAATGGCTTTCCCAAATATCTTTACAAATAGTAAAGTTAGGGAAGTAAATCTACATAGATACAATAAAAAGTTGATTATGTTATCTACGGTTTGTATTTTAATTAGAATCTAAAACCATACGCAACTGTCTCAAATTTTGTTTTATAAAAAAGCGTCCATCGCGATGGATGCATCGGTCCAATTTAAAATACCAGTTGCCAATATCTACTTACTTTGTACTTTGACATATGATAAAGCGAAATAAATTGATTGAAATTTAAAAAGGTACTCAAATTTGTTAAAGTTATAATAATTAAATTTTCCCGAACACAAGCTATATTTTAGTAACACATTGATTCTTTGTTATCATAATCATAATCATCTTTATTTGCAGAATACAGTACATAAAGATCTTAAGTATACAAAAATCAGGCACAGTGCATTCAGCCCGCAAGCAGGCGTGCAAAATATCACAGTTAACTAATTATAATTCAATTAATAAAATATACAAATTCTAATATACAAGTCATTTGAAATTAAAATTTTAAATTATTAAAGTACATAAGTCATATTAATACAATTTTAAGATTTAAATTTCATGAATTCTGAGACACTGTAAAAGCAATGGCCCAGAATCCAATCAGTCATTAATGTTTTAAAACAATTCCGTCTTAAGCTTTTAATGTCCTCAGGCAAATGATTATACAGTGTGATACACATATTGACGACGTTTTTCTCGTAAATATACTTATAACAAAAAGGTTGATATAATTTGTTCATGATATCTGTCCTTCTTTGTCTAGTGAAGATTTCACTCCTCTTCTTCCAATTTTGAGGATGGGAATGAACAAAAATACAGATATCTCTAATGTACATGCTCGGTAATGGTAATATACGTAGTTTTTGGAATAAAGGTCTACAACTGTCATCAAACAACGCATTGCATATAGCGCGTACACACTTTTTCTGAATTTTGAAAACTCTGTCTATATCAACAGAGTTTCCCCAAAGTATCAAGCCGTATCTAAGTACCGATGACACGTACCCATGATAGGCTGATAATGCAGCTTCCACTGAGACTGTCTGCCGCAGTCTTTTTAAAGCAAATACAAATTTATTTAGTTTATTGCACACCTGGTCGATGTGCTCCTTCCAGTTCAAATGCTTGTCTAATGTAATGCCCAAGAATTTGAAAGTTGCTACCTCATCTACCAGTTTGTTATTGTAGCTAATGCAAACAGGCATAATGTTCGAATTATAGGATGTGAAGATCGTTTATGTACGTGTGAAAGAGCATCGGACCTAAAATGCTTCCCTGTGGTACACCGCTATTATTAGGCCTAAATTCCGATCTATAAATCTGTTTAATTGCTTTGTTGCTCGATTCGGTCATTTTTGTAATTTCAGTACACTGTATTCTGTTCTGCAAGAAACTGACATGGGGGCGCCGTATACAGTAAAGCGCCCATCCAAAAATAAAATCAACTGGGAAATTTATAAGGAGAAATTATCCAAATACACTCTACCAAATAAAACAAACTCACCATCAGAAGTAGAGGCGGCCGCAAAGCATCTATCCGAGGCCATGCAAACAGCAAGAGAGGCAGCCACTAGCAAACCAGCCTCACACACCCTTAGACGATCAGACCTACCGTTAAAAATACTTAAACTTATAAAAGAAAAGCGCGCGCTTAGAAAACTTTGGTCGCGTACGCGGTGCCCCCGTGTCAAGTGTGACCTTAATAAAATTACAAAAGAAGTAGCTGATAAGGTAAACATCTGGCGAGGTAATACCTGGGAGTCCCTGATTGATAATATCACCGAGGACAGGGCCAATCTATACACTTTAAATAGGCAGTTAACTAGGAAAGCCCCCCCGGTTTGTCCGCTGTTTAATCAGGCAGGAGAGAGAAAATATAGTGCAACCGAGAGAGCGGAGCTACTAGCCGACCATTTTGAAAACGTTTTCAAACCGAACCCGGTCCCGACGGGAACGGCGCCTGCGATCAGGGAGTTTCACAAACAGGTAACTAACAGAGTGCAGGAATTTTTAGCGACACCAGCGCCGGCGTTGAGTGGAGAGCTGTTCATTTCGCCCTCCGAGGTAAGACGCACCATCCATAGGCTCCCTGCGCGCAAGGCGCCGGGCCCTGACGGAATTACTAACGAAATGCTTAAACAGTTGCCGCGCAAGGGTATGGTGGCAGTGGCTCGCATCGCGAATGGGGTACTCCGGACCGCCCACTTCCCTCACTGTTGGAAACCGGGCAAGATTATAGTGTTGCCAAAACCAGGGAAAGACAGAAGGTACGTCAATAATTATAGACCTATAACCTTGCTTGCACACAGTGCGAAATTACTAGAACGCCTGCTGCTGCGGAGGCTGCGCAAATACCTGAGCCCGCGTGAAGAACAACACGGTTTTCGCGAACAGCACTCTACCACGCTCCAGCTGGTGCGAGTACTTTATCACCTAGCAGAAGAATGGAACCGCCTACCGGAATGGTTCGACCGCTGGAGGCTAGCAGTCAATGTAGGCAAGACAGTGGCGATGCAGGTGGGACCTCAACGGGGCCATCCGGCAACTACGCTGAGCCTGAGGGGCGAGCGCATTGAGTGGGAGAGCAAAGTGAAATATTTAGGTCTACATATAGACCGTTCACTACGAATGGTACCTCAAACAAACCACGCTATCAACCAAGCAAAAGCTGCGCGCGGCGCGCTTAAGCCGGTCTTACAATCAAGGTTACCACTCAAAACAAAAATAGGTATATACAAAATGTATATACGCAGCCGGCTTACGTACGCCGCGCCGGCTTGGTATGCACTTTGCTCTCCCAGTCAAAGGGCGAGGCTGCAAAAGCAGCAAAATATAACATTAAGAGTCCTAACCGGTGCTGGTCGCTTCGTCACAAACGACATTATTGCAAAAGGGCTGAAAATAGAATCAATGGATGGCTTTGTGACGAAGCTATCAAAATCCCTTTTTAACAGAGCAGACAACTCGCACTTTGCTCATCTCCGCAACTTAGCTCCGTTGCATACTAGACCGCCGGAGGAAGCGAAGAGAGCAACACCGCGGGATCTAATTTTAGAGGTGGAGGGAGCCCACTTAACCACACAACAAGTACCTTGAGTGGTGGGGTGGAGTGGCGGATATGACAGGTATGTGATGTTTGCCATTTTACTCCATTATTCGAGACGTATATATAAAATAACAATACCTAATGTTAACCTAGAACAACGGTATAGTTAGCACAAGTAAGTCTGGCTGCGGCTGGCGAGCAACAATACAAATGTGGCTCGCGAACCGTAAGCTAAAACATGAGTAGTAAATTGGCCATTAATTTTCAATACATACCTGAACTACTAATGGATCCCTTAGAAATTAACCTTGTGATACGGTCAATGTAAACAATTAAAAGTAATAACTAATTCTTAACAAATAACCAACTAAAAAAAAAAAATTAACACCAATATACATTTTGCGAAGTTTGTGGTAATGCACGCGGCACGCGGCACAGCGCACACACAGCCCAAGGAAGGAAGACTCAAGAGGAGAGAAGAATATCGTCATCATCATGTAGAAAACAAACAAATAAATAAATAACAAATAATAGCCAAAACAAATAAAAGTTCAAATCAAGTAAATAAATAAATATTGCACTATTACACTGTAATACTTATAATTATATTTGCATACCCGTTATAAACATGTTACCAATATGCCTACACCGTAAACATACGGTATAAATTACCCAAGGGTGGTTCACCCTTGGAGCATTGCCCGGGTAAGGAACCAAGGTTCGACGCCCGTATCATAACCGTAAAAAGTTATACGACCCATGATGATGTGCAAGAAACTTTTAAGCCACTCATATGCTGTACCTCTGACACCATAATGTTCTAGCTTTTGTAAGAGCTTTTCGTGATTGACAAAATCAAAAGCCTTGCTCATATCGAGGAATACTACTGTAACCGGTGTTTTATTATTGATGTTTTCTGTTACAAATCTTATAAGGTCAAAACAAGCATGAACTGTAGAGCATCCCATACGAAAACCGTGCTGATCAGGATGTAAAATGTTATACTTTTCCAAGAACTCGCTCAACCTAACATACATAGCTCTTTCAAAGACCTTTGATAATACAGGGACTAAAGTAATAGGCCTGTAGTTGTCTAGGTATACCTTATCGCCTTTTTTGAACATAGGTTTTACTATTGAAATCCCTAGTTTATGAGGAAAACTCCCATCAATGAATGATAAATTTATGATGTGCGCTAGTGGACCACACAAATATGTAGCACATAGTTTTAGAATTCTAGTGGATATATTATCGATACCACCGTTCAATATAAAAATAATTAAACATTTTAAAACTCTTCTTTGATCTATAATATCCTCCAGGAGATCAGACAATTGCATTTTTGGAACCCTTATAGTTTCGCCATGTCCGTCTGTATATCCGTCCGTCCGTCCGTCCGTCTGTCCGCGGCCTATCTCAGACGCTTGACACTAGAAAGCTGTAGTTTGGCATGTATATACATATTAAAGTGGTAGAAATAAATCTTAAAAAAAATACTATATCCTCGTTAAAGACTGTTAAATTCTGACTTTCTGATTTTGTTCGTCCAGTAGATATAAATATTTTTTGTGTTAACATCTGTAAAATAATGTAAATTTTAAATGAAATAAAAACTAAATTTCAAATTCCTATTCCACCAGTTCAATTTAAAGTACACTACAGTGGTTAATTTTTGGAAACTTGGATCTTCTATCAAATCGTGCCTATCGGCATAATCATTATATCGAAAAATTATCGAGTTATCTTAATATTAGTAGCATATAAATTAGTGTTACCACTTTTTTTTGGAATTTCTGTAAATCAGACTTTTGTAGAAATTGATAAATAGGATACAATTTAGGTGCCGGTTCAATTTAGACAATTGAACCATATTTAAAGTTATATATTCACCAGTAAATAACATACAACTAATTAAACTTATGCCGCCGAGGAAGGGCAAAACTCACGTGTTTTATCAGAAGGTGATGTCAGCCCTTGGAACGAAGTCATGTAGCGTTCGGTTCTCCCTGCTTATTTCACAAGAGACTTGGCGCGAAGATATACATACAAGTTACTACTACACTAGTAACTTATGTAGATTATGTTCACTGTTTTATAGCACTTAGGTACATGAATAGGTAACAGTTGGTAACATGCTTTAAGCATGTAATTCTGCGTCGATACCCATACTCACTGCTGGTATCACATTCGACAAAACGTTCCATGAAATGCCAGTGTCCAATATTAACGACCAAAAGTATACTCCTCTGAGGACTTCTGAACTTTTTCAGACATTTAAAAATAATACCCGCGCAACGGATCAACGTTTTTATATATGGGCATGCATTTAGTCAATGCAGATACTATTTGTTTAATGCGCCGCGGCTGCGACAAACAGGTGGTACATTGTATCAGAAACATTCGATTCGATAATTGGCCCGATGTAACACCACAAATTGGCGATTACTAACTAAAAGTTTTTCATTTCCTATCTACTTTTGTAACTGAAATTAAATAACAACCGCTGATGCTCTTCGCCATTACGTTTAATCAAGTAGAATGGTTATTATCTCTTAATTATCATCTAATAATAATTTTACCACATCGTTTCGCAGTGCTGTGCCTTTTTTCGCTTGAGTCAATTTATCGTTAACATTCTTAGCTTCTTTACACTTGGCCAAGAAAAAATAAATACTTCTTCTTCTAATTGTGGCAATCTATTACAGTTTTAATATAGAAAATAACATTATCTTCCAGTAAATAGTCGGTAGGTATAGGTCAATGTTAATATATCTAGGTATATAATGTCCATTAATCTTAAAACACTGCGTCTTTGGTATAGCTTATCCAGTCGTGACAAATAGTTAGCGATCGTAAGCTTACATACGGTAATAAGCTTTATGTCTCATTAGAGACTTTGTCTCCCATTATTTGTTCTACCGACTGTACAATCAGGTTTAAAGTAATATCACTGTCCAATATACGCAATTACAGATTATCCCAGATCAAGAATAACACGTTATGTGGCAATAAGATGTTGAGCTACAGTTAAGCATTGAAATTATAGAATTCCTTTTTCTTAGCGTTATCTCGTTTCATAATCCATTAGGATTGGCGGGGTCCGCTACCTAAGCCTAAAGATTTAGTGAGGATACTGATTTCTACATAGAGCGACTGCCGTCACACGTCTTTGGAAATATAATTTCTTGGACGTGCGGGATTCCTCACGATGTTTTTCTTCACCGCCAAGCTAGTGATAATTACAAATTACAAATATGTACATATATCCGAAAACAAGAATTATAGCATTTACCATTTGAACATACATTTACAACGTCCACTGTTATTTTTTACACTCTTATAAGAATAGAAAAACCTTAAAAATTAATGCAATTCACCTAGTACTCGATTGTGACACAAATGTCACGTAATTAGGCTTAAGGTAACAAAAAGCGATATTTCTCCCTCGTGGTTATTAGGACTTGAACTGTTATATGGCTATTGTTTCAACCACGTTTCATATTAGGATGTAAGGCAGGCAGATGCTAGCTTTGTTCTTAAGGATCATATACACATGATAAAAGTTAAGTATGGCGAGTAAACGGTATTATTATTATTTCCGTTTCACTACTTCGAAAAGTCATTTGAAAGAGGCATTTTGTTTATAGATTCGTCTTCAGATTCTTTTCGTTCACTCTAGGCGCATTTATAGTCTCAACCAGTGCAAATGACGTCAGTTTTTAGAGTTACATACCTCCAAAGTAATATATATATATATACGTTATTGCATAACAAAATAAACAAAGTAAAGGTGCAAAGGTGAGCTTATCTCTTTAAGAGATATCTTCCAGCTAACCCTAACGTGTGTGTAGTAATCAGGAACAATCTATATGTTTGTCTGTGTGTGTGTCTGTGTGTGCGTGTGTCTGTCGCTTTTTTTTAATTCGAATTTTGACTTCAGATTTGGATTCAGCATAAAAAAATAGAATAGGAATGTTCAGGAACACCGTTCCTATCTCTTAAGGAACATGGTCAAAATGGCTGACAAATTAAAAAAAAAATTGGCTTATTATTTAATTGACGAGCCAGGTGTTACTCTGCCAATGCAAGCTTGCGCATTCTAACCTGGTTTTATTTTGGCTGGGAGTTAAAAGTTATGCAGAATTTAATTTTCCATATTTATACATAACCTATAGTAATACATATATAAATATATAGTATTGAATACATATATACTATACATATAATGTTAATTATCATGTGTAAGATAGTACTCACTTTTTTTTGCACTTCTAACCTGGCTATTTCAGACTAAAAACCACGTCACCTGAAAAATAAAAAAATCGGCCAAGTGCGAGTCGGACTCGCGCACGAAGGGTTCCGTTATCTACAAAAACAGCAAAAAAAATCACGTTTGTTGTATGGGAGCCCCCTTAAATATTTATTTTATTCTATTTTTTAGTATTTGTTGTTATAGCGGCAACAGAAATACATCATCTGTGAAAATTTCAACTGTCTAACTATCACGGTTCAAGAGATACAGCCTGGTGACAGACGGACGGACGGACGGACGGACAGCGGAGCCTCAGTAATAGGGTTCCGTTTTACCCTTTGGGTACGGAACCCTAAAAAGACTTAAAACTACTGATTCCTATTCTTTCTAGCGTTATCCCATTTGCTAATCCATTAGGATTGGCGGGGTCAGCTACCTAAGACTAAGGATTTGGCGAATGTAATGGAGCGACAGCCATCAGACCTCCTCAACCCTCAGGGAAAATCTGTTCTTTCCTGGTTAGGCCATACGTCTTTTGAAATATAATTTATTGGAGGTGCGGGTTTCCTCTCGATGTTCTCCTTCGACGAAGAGCAAGTGATAATTACAAATATGAGTACATAAATCCAAAAACACGAATTTGATGGTACATGCCAAGATTCGAACTAGGGACCGTACGTTAAAACGCTGGTTCTTCCGCTGACCTGTCACTTAAAACTCATGGTATCGGACTTCAATATATAACATAGTTACTTTACAGAATTTACATGGGAACAGACGGAGTGTGCTTGCTTAAATGCGTTCCGATAAAAGAAAAATATAAAAATTGATTTACGATTGACAAAGATATGAGGTAACATACAAAAGCAAATAGTGATGGTCTAGTGGATAAAGATCCAGCTCAATAACCTACTAGTCTTGGTTTAAAACCGGGTGTGACGATGGACGTACTCGCATTTGTAATTATCACTTGCTCGACGTCGAAAATATTGTGAGGAGACGTCCAAGTAATCATATTTCGTCATTGTAAAAAATGTGATCTATCCTAAGAATAATTTGGTTTTTGACGCTCTGAAAGTCCGGGTAAAAGATGCGGTCTGAAAGATCTGATCTGATCTTTCTTCATGTGAAAATCCATATCTTCGCCAATTTCCTATGCTTAGGTAGCGGTCCCCGACAATCTTAACGGATTAGGAAACGGGGTAACGCTGAGAAGAAGATACACAAAATAAAAATTTTAAATACATACTGAATGAGGATTATATTAGGGGTTTAAAGTATGAAATTGCAGATTTAAACTTAAAAATTAAAACTCGTTTTTTTCTAAGATGTAACATATTTATTTAATCAAAATATTTACCCTTATTATCTATATATCTATTACTGCCATCTAATCGGAAGTTTATTTATGTATTTATGCCTTTGCGATAGAACTCTGATGATCTAGATTCGACAAACTGTGTGAAAGTATTTTGTACTGCCTCCAGGGAAGATAATTTTTTACCACGAGGAAAATTGTTCAAATCGCGAAAAAAATGGTAGTCATTTGGAGCAAGGTCTGGCGAGTACGAAAGATAACGTATGGTTTCAAACTGCAGCTCCTGTAGAGTTACAACGGTTTCTCGTGCAGTGTGAGGTCTTGCGTTATCATGGAGCAATAATGGCGAAGATCGATTCACGAGTCTGGGCTGCTTCAATGCCAGTTTCGCCATCACCACTTCACTGCGCATGAAGGCACCTCGCGGTCACAAAAGCATTGTGTTTTAGCGCCTAAATATCTTACCAATTTCAGCCTGCTGACCAAGTAGCGATGAATTGAGTTACTACGTAATATCGGTCTCATTGGGTCTCCATAGGTTACCTTCGTGGTAAGTAATGACCGATGATAATGTATGTAGTAGCGCGATATGCAAGGTTCTTTATCTAATTGATCAGTATCCGGCCCATCGCCATCAATTGTCACCCGGGCCGTCGAATTGACACATCCACGTTGTTTATTCACGGGTCAAATAGTCAATTGCCAATTGTGAGAATAGTCAATTTATGATTACGTCTTTTAATTTATTTCAAGCAGATGCTTTTTATAAATCATTTGACGAGCTCGGTGGCGCCGCGGTTAATAACGCGACTATAATCTTATAAATAAATATTTTCGGACAAATTACACAGCGCCATCTAGCCCCAAAGTAAGCGAAGCTTGTGTTATGGGTACTAGACAACTGATAAACATACGTAAATACATCTTTTTTTTGTAAATACATACTTATTATACATAGAAAATACGCAGACCAAGACAAACAGACATGTCCATGCACACAAATGTTTGTACTGTGTGGGAATCGAACCCACGAGCGTTGGTGTCAAAGTAGCGTAACAACGCGTTTCACCACTGCGCCACCGAGCTCGTCATGACTATGACACCAACGCTCGTAGGTTTGATTCTCACACAGGACAAACATTTGTACGCATGAATATGTCTATTTGTCTTGGCCTGAGTGTTTTTAGAGAGGAAAACCGCCGCCAAAAAACAGCACTCCGGAGGGTGTGAGTGTGGTCACCACTAAGCTCCTAAGGAGTTGCTATGTTAGCAGCAGAAGTGGCACCGCGTGAGTAATACTTAAAGTGTTATAAGCGTTCATAGGCTACCGTAACTGCTTTACAACAGGATGGCCGTATGCTTGTATGCCACCCACCGTAGTATACAAAAGGGCATCCTTCTGGTTAATGGAGAGGGGTGGTGAAACCTCACGGTAACCCTTCCAACTTTTCAACAACAAGGAAATTTTGCAGGAGGCAAGACAGAGAAGGCGTCTGGGAAGCAATTTATAGGGTCATTGGGAGGGCAACCGAGCGCAAGGAGGATGTACTCCTCCAGGAGGGCGGGAGGACGTTGGACCACAGGGAGGCTCTCGAGCTGTTGGTCCTACCGACAGCGGGTTGGACGACGATACAGATCACCGTGCAATGAGAAAGAAGGCCCGCGAGGTAAACGAGCGGATCGATGATGACCATGACCCGCCGTTTACCATGAGGGAGCTCACAGCGACTGTATCGTCGTTCAACCCCAAGAATGCTCCCGGTGCCGACGGCCTCACGCCTGACATTTGCGCTCGGGCCATCAACGGTTACCCTGAGTTCTTCCTGGCCCTTCTTAATAAATGTCGGCTGTGGAAGGGGGCCCTCGTAATTGTCCTTCGGAAACCAGGCAAGGACTCGTATACCTTGCCCAAATCGTACAGGCCGATTGGGTTTTTGCCTGTCTTGGGCAAGGTGTACGAGAAAATGCTGATCGCTCGCCTCAAGCACCACATTCTGCCCAGGATTAGTACTCGCCAGTACGGGTTTATGCCACAAAGGGGCACCGACGAATCCTACTATAACCTGGTGCGGTATATCCGCACCAAGCTTAACGAGAAGAAAATGCTCACTCTCGTCTCGCTGGATATAGAGGGAGCCTTCGACAACGCCTTGTGGCCGGCTATCAAACTACGATTGGCTGAGGAAAATTGTCCTCTGGGCTAGAGGAGAATGATCGACAGCTATCTCAGCGATAGGACGGTCAGAGTGAGGTACCCCGGGAGGGAAACCTTGCGGTCGACCACCAAAGGGTGCGTCCAAGGGTCCATAGGAGGACCGATTTTATGGAACCTCCTATTGGACCCTCTCCTGCAGCAACTCAACCTTGCGGAGGTGCAATGTCAGGCCTTCGCCGACGACGTCGTGCTGATGTTCGACGGCAACACTGCGCTGGATATAGAGAGACAGGCCAATGCCGCTCTCGAGCATTGGCGGGATAGGCATTGGCATGTCTCAGCAGATCAAACTGCTGGGGTTGACGATTGACGCGGGTCTGACGTTCAACGTGCACGTGGCTATTGTCTGTAAAAGGGCAATAGCCATCGAACGAATAGACGAATGGGACAGGAGATACAAATCGGGAACAACAGCTTCGACAACGAAGCTGTTCTTCCCGAGTGCGGCTGCGGCGTACGGCATCGTGGGCAAAATGATGCCGTCAAGCATCAGTACGCAGGTCCTCTCGGTGCATGGTGGGTTCTCCGCGTACTTGCACAGATCCAAGTGCGCTAATGACCCATCGTGCTTCTGCGAGCCCGGCGTAGACCAGACAGTGCAGCACATATTGTTTTGGTGTCCCGCATTCTCCAAACAGAGGTACGATTTGGAGCAGGAGTTGGGAATGTGGGTCATCGAAAACACAGTCTCCGAAATAGTGGTGGGGTAAAAACAACTGAAAGATGTCTAATGAAAATGATGAATTGTGGTATGAAAGAGAATGTGATAGATGAATGTGTAAATTTGGATAATAATCAATTTTGTATAATAATAATAACTTAGCAATAAAAAGAGCCTTGCTCATAGCAGGAGTGCAAGTAAAAAAAAAATACCCTTTAACAAGATATGTTAAACTCACACTGACTAAACACAACTAAGGGGTTGCTTTTGGCCGGGAAGGCTTTTAAGCCTGATGTAGCGAGATGGAAACTTATATTGTAAGCATTTATAGCTATAGTTTGTAGCTACGATGATCATTTTACTCAGGAAGGCTTGCTTTTGCGATATTCTATAAAAAAACATATTAATATGCATTCATACATAGTCAATTAATAAGGCATAAATTGTGTGCATATCAACCTTACTATCGATTCAGTATTCGAAAGTCGCGTCCAATTAGTGTCCTTTTTTTTTTTTTTTGTGACGCGGGGAAAAATGCGTTACGCACACCACCGGTGCCTGGGTGGCCTCCGGTGGTAGTGTGGGACTCCCCGTCGGCTGTCCGACGGTATACCCACTAAACAACCCCGCGAAATGCCATCGGCCGTGTTGGTGTGGTGCCCCGGATCTGTCAGCAACAGGGCACTCCAATTAGTATCCTGCCCACGGGCAGTAAACAGGGAAATACGTTTGTGAGTTTCAAGGGTGGTCTGTCTCGACACGTTATTAAAGGGCAATTAGCTGTGTCAGCTGTAGGAACCGACGAGCGTGCATGAAAAGAGCTGTGAGTGTTAAAGAAGCGAGCGAGATGTGTAAGGACGGCATCTTGTGCTGCTCGGTTCTCGCTGCTTACCCCACCACATCAACCCTTACTCATCCGACTGCTGGGATCCACTACGCTGCTCAAATGCGGATTGGCTGAGGCCAGTGTTTTCAAGCCGCCCAAGGGCCACTGACTTAGCTTAACGACTGTCATCTATCGACAACAGCCGGGACCGACGGCGTAACGTGCCCTCGGAAGCACGGAGAAACTCGAGATAGATAAACCCATAGTGTTGTATCCTTTGCAAATCTATTCGTCAGCTCCGCCTAAGCTTTTAGGATTTGGCGAAGATTTTGACATGGAGCAGCTATTTTCAGGAACATCGTTCCTATATGAAATCTATATGTTTGTCTGTGCGTTTGTCTGTGTGTGCGTTTTTTTCGAATATTCGAATTTTGACTTCACATTCGGTTTCAGCATAAAAAAGTAGAATAGGAATGTTCAGAAACACCGTTCTTGAAGGAACATGGTCAAAACGGCCGACAAATTAAAAAAAAAAAAAAAATTGAATTGTTATATAATTGACGAGCCAGAGCCAGCTTGCGTATGCTCAATTGGTTTTTTATATTACGTCGGGAGACATACAAGCATACGGCCCACCTGATGCAAACTGAGTACCGTAGCCTATTAACGCTTGCGAAACATTAAGTATCACTCGCGCGATGCCTCCCCTGCTGCTTACACAGCAACTCCCTGGGAGCTCACCGGCGACCTCACTCACACGCAGGAACACAACAACTCTGTAGGGAGTTGCTATTTGGGTGCGGTTTTCTGTGAGGTGGAAGTCCTTCCCCAGACGGGCTGCTTTGATGCGCCTTACCTCTCTTAGCTTAGCTGTTCTCAGACCTCTCCCTGGAGAGTCGTCGTATTCATTCGAGTTAGTGAGATAACCAGTAAGTTTATGAGGAGTTGAGTCAGCAGCGGGTGTGCAACGCACGAGCTAGTGTTTCTACTTCTTTAATTAATTTTAACATCAAATGTGCCTCATGCTTCATTGCCTCCAGAGGTTCTGTAAAAAGTCTTATAACGATGACTCCAGGCTACACTAACAGTGAGAATACTAAAGGGCTACCTTTTTTTTTATACAACACGTCGGGAGGGATGCGTCTCAGCTGGTGTTAAGCGGTTACCGTAGACTAGTAACGCTTGTTAAGCATATATACAATTGTTAGCTTCGTAGTAACTTTTCTCACTCGCAGTAACACAACTATCCTGCAGATAATTTTGGTATGGTCTTTAGTAAAATCAAAGTACTTCGCTGTTACTCTCTTATAAATATCACTCGGCTCTATCTCTCTCTCGTGAGCACTTCTGGTGAAGGGAGTAGTAAGCACGAGTATGGTTGGCCAAATGTCTAATGATTATGGTGAGTATTCAACCCACATGTACTATTTTTATTATACTTTTATTATGGTAAACAGTCACCGTAGCCTATATACAATAAGTATCACTCGCGCAATGCCACCTCTGCTGCTAACACAGCAACTCTTTAGGAGCTTTGGTGACCTCACTCACTCGCAGGAACACAACAACCCTTCAGGGAGTTGTGATTTGGCTGCGGTTTTCTGTGTGGTAGAGGTACTTCCCCAGACGGGCTGCTTCGTTGCTACCTGCTTCTTGAAATTTTGATTCTGGAACAAATATTTGTATGGCTTGTATTTCTATTTACATATCATTCCCTTTGAAAGAAAGAATGCCATTTATTTGGACAAAAACACACTATCATGCACATTAACGTTAGGACATGTAGATAATGATGTAAGAAAGAAAGACGAATCAGATATAGAATGCGAAAGCAGAGACCTACCATAATCAAATTGGTCGTGTTTTATCTGAAGGTTATGTCAGGAGTCCTAGGAACTGGCGAGTATGCGTGAAACAAGCTATGAATGTCAAAGAAGCGAGTGATATGTGGAGCTTAGTAGTGGCAAGAGACAGATAGATACACAACGTCGAGAGGCAAACAAGCATACGACCCACCACCACATTATGTGAAGTGGTTACCGTAGCCTATGAACGCTTGTAATGCATTAAGTATCGCGCGAAGCCACCTGTGCTGCTAACACAACAACTTCTTAGGATTTTACCTCACTCACACGCAGGAACACAACAACCCTCTAGGAAGTTGTTATTTTAACCGCAGTTTTCTGTGAGATGGAGGTACTTCCCCTGAGAGAAACCAGTCCGGTTTGATGCGGTCTACCTCTCTTAAATTAATAATTGGGGTTAAAGTATGAAATTCCCGTTTTATATTAATAGATACTTTGAATTGACATTAAACATTCCTAGTGTGAGATTTTAGAGTGAAACTTTTTTCACATGATACCAATGAATGAGGGTTTTCTTTTAAAAATGTGTAACATTTGATTTTCGAATTTCAATTGTCTTTTTTATTCAGCTTAGACGGGAAAGATGGATACTTCGAAAATCCGAGTAATTTTTGAATACAAGTTCCGACGCGGAACTAACCCGGCAGAAACGACTCGCAATATCAATGCTGCGTTTGGAGAGGAGACTGCTAATGAACGCACCGTGCGTTTTTGGTTTAAATGCTCTCGTAATCGAACTGAAGAACTTCTACATGAAGAACGAACCACGTGGAAGACCGCCCACACAGATGAATAACGCTGAATTGAAGGAGATGGTGGAAGCCAATCCGAGTCAAACTACCCCGGAATTAGCGGAATGGTTTAACGTTAATAATAATAATAATCCCGCAGGGCAGCTTGTTGGAGCTGTTGGAGCGTAACGACACGACGGGTACCCGAGTGCTCCAGAGAGTCGATCAGGGCCTTCGTCTCCGGCGTGTCTTCGTCGGTCGGAGTGGAAATCCAAGAAGGCCCGCAGGACTTGCTTGCCTTCATTGGCCGTCCAGAGAGGAGTCGATAGAGTATATTGCTCTAGCAGGTGATATACTCCAGGGGTGGAAGTGTTAAAGGGCATAACGCCGCGAGTAACTTCGGAGAAAGCGCAGCACACCTCTCAACACCCCTGAGTCACTCACACCGGTGTTGCCCCCGGCCGACTTTCTCTGGCATTTCGGGGGTCCATCTAGTGAGTGGCGAGCCACCGCCTGCCAAAAATAACAGTCAGATATGATAGTTATGGCAGGTGTCCGTCCCTCTTCTGCAATAACCCAGTACCAATAATCCCTCCAGACCTCATTACAATAGACTAATCATTTCCTACACATTCGCAATAGTTCCAATACTTGCCGTGACCTGCTCATAGATATATGGTTCTATCGATATTTTTAGGAGCGGATCTCGGTGGGTGTACAACATAACATGAATCTTCTTAAAAGGGCCTCTACGCGTTGGATCCATATCCCCGCGCACGCCTATTAAATGACCGGGATAATGCCCGTGAATAAAAATAAAATAAAATAATAATAAAAGCCTTTTATTTCTTGCAAAACAAAATAATACTTAAAAAATTCTAATCTTAATCCTATTTTATCCTGCAAAGTAAATTATAAAAAGAAATGATAAATAGTACAATATTTAAATTCTTAGATTGCAAGAACCCCTCCACAGGTGAAGGCCTCCTCCAAGGAACCTTAACGGTTTAACGTTACCTTACCTATAATATTCACTCATTTGCTTGATACAAATGAGTCAATATTATAGGTAATTAATAAGACAAAAAAAATATTAAAAATAGGTGCCTCATGATTTGACTGATCAGCAGAAAGAAACGCGTATTGAAACTTGTGTTGCCTTGTTGAACCGGTACAGAAATGAAGGAATATTGGATCGAATTGTGACATGTGACGAAAAGTGGATTCTTTACGATAACCGTAAGCGAAAAATGCAATGGCTGACCCCAGGTCAAACGCCGCAACAGTGCCCTAAAGCAAAGCTTACCAATAAAAAGGTAATGGTCTGTTTGATGGTCTCTTCATGGCGTTATTCACTATAGCTTTCTCAGGTCTGTTCAAGCAATAACAGTAGATGTTTACTGTGCCGAACTTCGAACAAGGATGGCGAAACTGGCAGTGAAACAGCCCCGACTCGTGAATAGATCTTCACCGTTATTGCTCCATGTTAACGCAAGTCCTCACACTGCACGAGAAACAGATATAACTCTACAGGAGCTGCAGTTAGAAACCATACGTCATCCTCCGTATTCGCCATCCTTGCTCCAACTGGCTACCATTTTTTTTGTGATTTGGACAATTTTCTAAGTGGTAAAAAATTTTCTTCCCAGGAGGCAGTACTTAAAAACTTTCACATACTTTGTCGAATCTAGATCCCCAGAGTTCTATTGCAAAGGCATAAATAAACTTCCGATTAGATGGCAGCAATGTATAGATAATGAGGGTAAATATTTTGTTTAAATAAATGTTACATCTTAGAAAAAAACGTGTTTTAATTTTCAGTACAAATCGGCAATTTCATATTTTAACCCCTAATGGTTATTACCTACGTTATGAATAGTAATATCAATAAGTGCCTAGACCCAGTCATATCTACTATCTAGTTCTCAAATATTCTTCGATAACGGCGTACTGTAATGTTATTAAAACTGTCTTGTTAATTATACAATTTTAAAAAGCCATTTTGCGTTTTTAATATCAGTAAGCAGATGTTTGCCCGACCGCTGGCTAAGGGCGTGGGTGGCGATAATACCAACGATTCCGTATAATGTCAGAAGGCATGCAAACATACGGCGAACACAATATGAAGCGGTTACCTTAATCGTATTATCGCTCCCACATTGCTATCCCTCCTGATAACACAGCGCCATATAGCGATTATCTCTTAGTCATACTTAAATCCCCCCCCCCCCCCCCCACACACACACACCATACACACCAACACTGCGCCTCCTTGGGAGCCTCCCTGAAATTGCACTCGCTAACTTATCGTACTCGCTGGTGTCAGTGGTGATGGGGTTAGTCGCTATGCTCAACCTGTCTTTCGCAGACTCGTATATAATATTAGTCGGCAAGATGCGCCACGTGCTATATGTATATTATTTAATAGTCTCAAAATTTCGCTTATTCTACTAACAATATATATTTTTATACGAGTACAACGTCGGGAGACATACAAGTTTGGATAATGTATGAATATTTTTTACTCTCACAAAAACGCACTGAAGGAATTCGGAGAAAGTTTAGCACATAAATAGAATATGCTCTAGATAAACATATAAGTTACCTTTTATTCTGAAAGATTAAATTTTCGTCATACTTGAAAAATAGATGATACCCTGCGCTCACAAAAACGTTGTGTCTTGCGCCTCAATACAAAACGATTGGAGCCTATTGACCAATAAGTCAAAAAAGGAGAATATTTTAACCAAAATAAGGATAAGTGCCCCGACTTTGATCCGCAAACTAGCCAATAACAGATACTGTGAAGGTAATATCTATCTCATCGTTCTCCATACGTTTTTTCTTCATGGGCAGCAGCTTACACTCTAATAATATAATTACAACCCACAATCTTTAATCTCGATAGAGCAATTCACCCTGCGGAACCCCACAAACCGCAAGTGCCCTGTTAATATGTTCACAAACCGAATACATAATTATGGCAAGTTGCGCATAATATAATGAGCTCACATCGCGCTTATAATGCATTGCTTCTTCGCACGAACCGGCGACATCTCCCGGACGTATCGGAAATAAATTCATTTTTAACCAATAAATGTGTCGTCCAGAAATATACAATGCTTTTTAATTGCTCGTTTCTAGGAATAAATTCTTGTTTTAAAACTTAAAACTGTCATAATGTTTACATGTTCTGTTAAGTTTATTTCTTAATTTGAATCATGTCACTGTTATAAGATACTATAGCAATCAATGATATTGTATTTAAAGATGACGTATATTCATACTGCGCGTCGTTTTGTTATTGTTCCACTACGACATTATAGTACTTACTTACTTAAGAAGGGGATCGATAATACGGAACGCATGATATAGAGAGAGATAGCTATCTGTCAAGAGTTGCGCTTGAAATACGTCAGCGCATCATAGAATAGCGCATATTAGACCAATTGGGTTAATTTCATTGCCTCAGTTTTTGCGCGCTAGTACGACATCTACCTCTTTTTAATACAATATCATTGATAGCAATACAGTCTAAACAAGAGTGTCGATGTTACAATAATAAAGAATACAGTGTGAAATAATGACGAAACAGATATAGAATGTGAAAGTGGAAGGATGTAGGAGCCGAGGAAGATCAAGAGTCATCACTATGACCAAATTGGTCGTGTTTTATCAGAAGGTGATGTCAGGAGCCCCAGGAACAGGCGAGAGCGCATGAAAAGAGCTATAAATGTTGAAGCGAGTGAGGGTGTGTCAGGGCTGCGTCTTATGGCGCCCGATTCTCTCTGCCTACCGCGCAAGGGAGCTGGCGGCGTGAAGATATATATATACAGATACTACAATTTTGTAGATCTTGAGAAAATAATGGACAGTGTTGTACAAAAAAATCTCTGGATACAGGATGAACGGTGCCTGCTCCTTGCTATATAGTCCACGTATGAGTATTGTACAGCATGTGTTCTTGTCGCGCAGGAGGTTGCGTGCTGTCACCTCGGTTGTTCATTCCTAATACTACTACATCCCTACAATCCCACCACACCCCTATATTCATCGCACTGCAGGGATACGGGTCTCCCTTCAACCGAAAGGGTTTAGAGCATACTCCACCACGCTGCTCAACTGCGGATTGGTGGAGGTCAGTGTTTTCAAGTTGCCCTAAGGCCATTACTTAGCTTAACGACTGTCATCCATCGACACCAGCGGGGGGTCCGACGGCCTGACGTGGCCTCCGAAGCTAGGAAAACGCTTGAGATAGATAAACCCATCCAGAGACAGGCAGCGATGAACGTTGCTTAAAATGATGAGTTAGAATCGACCTCAAGTTGTTCATTCCAAAACTCGAGAATGTTCTACATTGAATAAAATCTGTGTAACTATGTAGGATTGCGCAAACGATCCCAATGCATATAACTGACATTATTCTTCTTGAAACCATTATTTTTCGTCCTAGCGTTAATCCATTAGTATTGGTAGGGGCCGCTACCTAAGCCTAGGTTTTGGTGAATACTGATTTTGACATGGAGCGACTGCCATCAGATCTCTACAATCCAGATGGAAAACCAGATCTTACTTAGATTAGGCCACACCTCTTTCAAAATGTAAATTCTTGAACGTGCGTCGTCCACCGTACACCATTATCTTAACGATATAGTTAATCTGTGACTACGAGCGAATGATCCAAAGTAAAATTCCTGTGTAGCAAAGATATTTGCTACATTCTTCCTTGTTGAAATTTCTATTGCACATTTCCCGTCCACTACACCGTTACTATATTATAAACGCTAGCATTATCAACGCTATTAAGTTACATTTTAAATAAGCCTTTATTAGAAGTTAAACTGTAAACATAACAAAGTTCAATTTTACGGTGTCACCCAAACATTCTGATTAACTGTGAGACTTCGTTATCTGAGCCCAAAACAGACGGGTGAGTCTAATATCATCCCTTTGTGATCCAGATGAGTCTGCGAAACGTTTAAATTTCACTTAGAAGCGGGCTTGGTACCGCGCCAACCTCCGGGCGACAATTATCCTCACAAAGCTACTCTGTTTCTCATCTTCCTGTGTAGAAACGATGTTAATTCTATTTGGTTGGATGCTACCGCACGGTATGATGGTCCAGAGACGTTTGAAGACACTGGTGTAGTTGCCTCGTCATAATCTCTCTACTAAAAAGCTTTTTATAAAACCAAAAAATTGAAACTTGATTTTCGTGTAACTGGTTTTTTATATATCACTTGGGCAATCAAGCATACGGCCTGCTGGTAAGCAGTTATGTAGCCTATGGACATTTGCTACACCAGGAGTTACCTTTGCATTGTCGACTCTGTAAAAAGCTCATCACAATGTTCTCAAGAACTTCAAGCTGTTTTCAAGAATTGCGAAAATCTCAACTGGAAGTTCATTCGATAATTGAAGAGTTTTCGGAAGAAAACTTCTCTGGAACAGCACCGTACGCAAACATTGCGGTTCCAGCGTGTGAGAATGAATTCCCCGCCGTCGGCGAGCGTTGCGGTTGTAGAAAGAAGCGTGAATGTATAAGTTTGTTATACTTAAGTGCTCGTCTATCTCCATATACTTTCACATGAAGTCCCTTACGGAGTAGACAGAGAGAACCGAGAGCCACATGGCTTGGCTCTTACACACCTCACTCGATTCTTTAATAATACTTTCACAATCATAGCATCTTTCTCTCTTATTATTTACTAGCTGCTGCCCGCGGCTCCGCCCGCGTGGAGTCAAATAACGTAGCCTATGTGTTAATCCAGATCATAATCTATCTACGTGCCAAATTTCATTCAAATCCGTTCAGCCGTTTAAGCGTGAAAGAGCAACAAACATCCATACATACAAACTTTCGCATTTATAATATTAGTAGGATTCAATTCATTTTTTATACAATATCGGGAGGCATACAAGCATACGGCCCACCTGATGTAAAGCGATTACCGCAGCCTATGAACGCTTGCAACACATTAAGTATAGCTCGCGCGATGCCACCTCTGCTGCTAACACAGCAACTCCTTAGGAGCTTGCTGGTGGCCTCACTCACACGCAGGAACACAACAACACTCTAAAGAGTTATTTGACTGCGGTTTCCTGTGAGGTGGAGGTACTTCCCCAGACAGGCTGCTTTGATGCGCCCTACCTCTCTTAAAAATACCCAGACCAAGACAAACAGACATGTTCATGCACACAATGTTTGTCATGTGTGGGAATCGAACCCACGAGCGTTCGTGTTGAAGTAATGTAACAGCGCGTTTCATCACTGCGCCACTGAGCTCCTGACATCACCTTCTTATAAAAATCGACCAATTTGTTCGTCGCGGAGAATGAATAATATGAGTGAATAATAAAGGCATATATGCAAGACGCTTAGTGTAACGATAAATATTGACAGATACATTATCTGAAGACCTGAGTCCTGCTGTTTACGGATTCAATATTAGTGACAAATAGCAATCACCTGATGGTAAACACGAGTGGCAGTTAAGCACTCATTATAGTAAAGATAACGAAACAGGCAGATGTTTGTTTGTTAAAGCTTTCTTGTGCCTGTCACAAATATCATCTATAGTACCATATAAAAATTTTGTTAGTTTGTTTGAACGCGCTAACGTCTGGGACTACCAATCGGATTTAAAATTCTTTTTACATATAATAACCCAATTCTTGAGGAAGCGAAAAGAGCGAAACTTAGAAAAAGTGGTTCCCAACGGTATAACGGAATAGGCACGAAGGAAGTCGCGGGCAGCAGCTAGTATTATGTATTTTAAGAGAGGTAGGGCTTATCAAAGCTGCCCTACTCGGGAAATACCCCCACCATATAGAAAACCGCAGCTAAATTAAAACTCGTTGGAGGGGTGTTGTATTCCTAAAAGTGAGTGAAGTTACCTGCAAGCTCTTAAGGAGTACTAGCGCACCAGGGGTGGCAACAAGCGATACTTCACGAAACACGGATGGCATTTAGCCATTCGTAATAGTATCAGATAACGTAACAAGCAGATGTCAACTATCAATATTAGAATAACAAAAGTAGGATCACCCTGGTGGGGTTGTCTCGTAACGAAATGACTCGGTCGGGCGGCGCACGATATTGCGGAGCCCCGGGCTCCAGAGCTACCTCTCGACTTGCTTAATATTATCTCATGGAGATATAATTATATCCTACCTCGTCTTTAAACGTAATATAGACATTAAAGTCAATTATTCAAATAAATTATTGAGATATTTGGATTGTGAAGGACTCTCGAGTCTTTCTCAATTATCAAGAGCTTAACAGACCTCCAATTTTACTTTTTAAATTTTTAATCGCATCTCCAGCACATACATAATAGTTTGCTATCATTAACAATTATACTTTTTAAACCATTTATCAATTTAAAATCTACTTCTTGCTAACATTATTCCGTCCCCTAATCAATTAAAACTGGCTTGTTCCGCTACTTACCTAACTAAACTAACCTTTCCTAGGTTAGGTCACAACATGTCAGTTTTAGACATGTGTCATCACAATGTTTTCCTTCACCACCGAGCAAATGGTGGTAACAAATTGGTACTTATATCTGAAAACATCCTGGAGTACATGTTACTAAATTATAATATTGGGCACACTAATTCAGTAACATGTACTCCAGGATTCTAATAAGGGACAAGTTTAATAGGTTAATATAAATCCGTAAACACTAATTTAGTGGTACCACTAAATTAGTGGGCATACTAATTTAGTAACATGTACACCAGGATTCTGACCAGGGACAAGTTAATCGCTTAATAGACCGGTGTCGATTCGTTTTCGACTTGGCTCTCATTGCCCATCAATTTAAAGTAACATAAGATAAATTAAAAAGGTAGAGATACAGAAGCAAAGTAAATAAAACTATTCTATCAGCTCTTTCTAAGAGTGAATGAGGTGACAATGATGAGAGACTAATAGAATCCACACACGGGATCACGTACCCGGAATATAGCTGTACTTCTTCTAGTTTTGTTTATTAACGCCAGTCCTCCACTCGAAGACCAATTCCGCCATTATCAAATTATTATTTTTTTGTGTATTTTTGAGTACAAAAACAATTCTTACAAGAGTTAAACTACGAGAAAGACGGTATAATGAGAATTCGAAATGATTCGTTTTTAAGAGTATCTATAATCTCAAAATCCAATCACTGTACACTTATTTACTTTAATTTTGCACTACCAAAACCATAATGTAACCAAATCGCAAGATATTCAGAAATGGAAAATATTCAAAGTCCCTAAACCCGGTCACGGTTTCCCGCCAAAACCCAAAAAAAATCTATTCTCTATACTTTACAATGAAAAGATATGAACCAATAGACGTTAAATGAAAAAGCACAACTCTATGTCCAGCAATCTATGATTTGAATCGCTGATCAAACATTTAATCTGAAATCTTCTCATAGTGAATCCGCCGCCGGGTTTGATTCGCGGCTCGGAACCCGTAACCTGATACCCTAATCCCAACACAATTACTGCGCCGGGTAACTCCAAATGAGAAAATAACCCAATGTTTCATGGCCCGCTTACTCCGGGCGGGTAACGTGAATAAGTAATGCAGAGTGCACACTTCCAATCTGGTTCTGGCATTATGGATATTAATAAATTTATAAACGTGGACTAAGGCGCTTCGTTTTTGCTGCTTTCTCAATTTTTTTTTACCTATAGTTATTTAATATTCGTTGCTTGAATCCATGAAGGAAAAAATCAAAATGGAGAATCGATAGGACAAATTTTGCTTTAAAATTCAAGTCACCGCTACGGGTTAAGTAGAACGCGCATCTAATTGGCTACTTCAAGAATCAACATGATGTCACAAATGATATTTTTGAAAGTTTTCTTAATTCCCTGTCTTTTTCTATAAATTAGTAACTTTTTTTTTGTCATCTGATTTTTTCTTGCACGTGCTATGTTTTCTTGTTCTCATTGGTTAATACATCATAGCACTGAACCGTAAACTTAAATCGGAGATATTTAAACGCTAAAACACAAAACTTTGATGCTTAAAGTCCGCCATCACGTTATGGTTCGTGCCTGAAACCCCATCTTTTACTGTGTCTAATATTAAGCAGGGGCAAGATAATGTAGATTCGAAATACCCATCGCATCACTCGTTCATTGTCGACACTGCATAAATCATTTCATGTCATTTCGAATGTAACATACCATTGCTTCCACAATTACTAGACAGTTGCACACTAGTGAATGTCCTGTTATTTGCAGAGCTGCCTCCACGGGTACGATGTGTAGAGTTCAGGCAATCCATCCCAGTCTGCTGACCATATACCTTAGTGCCCTACGCAACGCCATACGGCGCGCCGAGATGGGTCTTGTCGGGTGCAAGGCACTGAGACAGTGGTCTGATGAAACGAGAGGTCTTCAGGTGCTGATGTACCGTGTTGATTTTCTTTTATACTACGTCGGGAAACAAATATACTTACTACCCACCTGATATAAAGTGGTTACCGTAATCTATGAACGCTTGTAATACATTAAGAATCGCTCGCGCGGTGCCATCTCTGCAACTGACACAGCAATTCCTTAGAAGTTTACTGGTGACCTCACTCACTTGCAGGAACACAATAATCATCCAGGGAGTTATTATTTTGCTGCGGCTTTTTGTGAAGTGGATATACTTCCCCCAGACGGGATGCTTTGATACGCCCTAGTTCTCTTAAAATACATAATACTAGCTGCTGCCCGCGATTTCCTTCGTGCCTATTCCGTTATACCGTTGGGAACCGCTTTTTCTAAGTTTCGCTCTTTTCGCTTCCTCAAGAATTGGGTTATTATATGCAAAAAGAATTTTAAATCCGATTGGTAGTCCCAGACGTTAGCGCGTTCAAACAAACTAACAAAATTTTTATATGGTAGTATATATGATATTTGTAACAGGCACAAGAAAGCCTTAACAAACAAACATCTGCCTGCCTGCCCTTCGAAACCCGTGTGGTCATATATGACCGCGAAATGTATGGGAAAAGGTATATAACGGGTTCTGAAGGCTTACAACACCCAGACCAAGACATACAGACATGTTCAAGCATACAATGTTTGTCTTGTGTGGGACGTTGGTATCAGAGTAGCGATATATGTGTATATATATATATATTTTAAGTAGTCCATCCATCATTTCATTTTTCCAGTAATATTTACATAAACTGTATAATTCGTAATTACTTCTATTTACGATCATATCTGCGACAGACGGACAGAAGTGTCGCTCTATAAGGCTTCTAATTTGTTGTGGAACCCTAAAAACTATCAACGTAAACAAAATTCCCGACTCAAAGTCCCCGAAACCCGGAGTGTATCAGATCCATCTCGGCCGTGTACTATGTACAAATTGAATCAGAGTGAATCCCGCAGACATATTGTCTCGGGCCGTGGATTCAATCAAGGTCTGATGCAACCAGACATGGCCCGAGGTTGGATTTGGTGTAATCTGGTTATGTCGATACTCGGAATATTAGGATGTGGCAAGATTGATATTTAGAGATTTTGTGTATTGTTGCAAATACATGCACATGTATTTATATAAAACATCAGGACAGGAGACAAGCAGACATACGGCCCGTTCAATGTAAAGTGGTTACCGTAGCCTATGCATGCGTGCACTTTACTTAGGAGCTTAATGGTAACTCACTCGCAGGAACGCAATAACACTTCGGGGATTTGTGAACAATACATACATTGTTGCAATTGTTAATACATTTTTTTATACAACCTCGAGAGGTATAAAAGCATATGACCTACCCGATTTAATGAGATTACAGTACAGAAAGTATCGTTAGCTGCTAACGCAGCTCCTTGGGAGCTTGCCGTCCAGGGAGTTGTTATTTGGCAGCAGCTTTCTGTGAGGGGAAGGTACTTACTCCATTCGGACTACTTTGATACACCCTTTCTCTCTTAAAACTTACCACAAAGCTCTTGTTAGCGTATAAACCGTTATACCTTTATTAGGAGAGGTAAGGCATATCAAAGCTGTCTGGGGAAGTGCCTCCAACTCACAGAAACCTAGACGGTTGTTGTGTTCCTGCCTGTGAATGAGATCACCAGTAAGCTTCTATGGAGTTGCTGTGTTAGCAGCAGCAGCAGGCGTACATAGGCTATGTTAACCGCTTTATATCAGATGGGCCGTATGCTTATATGCCTCCTGACGTTTTATAAAGAAAAAAACTAAATCCAGTTAACTAAAAACGTAACTCCCTTACACCTACTTAGTCTTACTTTGATTAAGAAATTACCAAAACCTTTTTGTATTGCCTTAAGAGATAAATACGATGAATAAATATTGCCAGTTAAAAATAGCGATGCGAAAATAACAAAAGAGTGCAAAAGAGTCACCCGCGTACCGGTGCGTCAAATGACGTTACAGACGAATTGTGTCGTCAAAAATATGACTAATTTTAATTGCAACTCTGATAGACTCCGTATTACCGCGTTAATTCCGCTCCGTGCCAACGAGGAAAGTCGTGGGGTGAAGCGGAACTGACTGTTGCGATTCGATGCTAGAAATTTGACCGATCCATAGGACTTCGACGAAAATAGCGACCGAAAGCAGTTAGTGTTCTGAATCTCCGTCCATTCATGCAGATCATTCTCTTTCTCTATGTATCTTATCCTTTTGTCCTTATATTGGCCTCACAGCTACAGGAACTGTCTCGTACTAGTTTAGCGAACTAGTGTGGACTTTTTCCCGCGCTTTTGACGATTGACATTGTTGTCATTTATGTTTTTTTTACGAAACAGTAAAAAAATTGTGTGACAAATACGATAGTATCTTATAAGATAATTGCTAATGAAATAAACTCAAATATAACACGTTAATGCATTTTTAGTGCGAAAATGGTAATGAAGATAACATTGGCAAAAAGTATGCCCAGATGAAATTTCACAATAATATTCTTAGTGAGAAAGATTTTTATTTTTTGCTTTTCTGACGATTTAAGAAACGTCTCTGATTCTTGACTTTATAAAATAAACAAAGTCGATTCCGTACCGTTAACTGGACAACTGACAATTAAATTATTCAATTCTATTAATGAAATAACGAGATTTTTGTACATAATCCCATTACGAGTCCCATTCCCCTCGAAAATAAATGAAATATTATTTCATTCCGCACCTTCGATTTAGTCTCTTAAAGTTTTGACACTTATAGTTCCCTTGAATCTATTTCGAAAAAGGTGGAGATATTATAATTCCTTATGTTCTTTCGTCTCTTCTTTTATGTTATCAGGGTTATGCTATAGGTACGAGTAGGTACGAGTGGAGAGTCGTCGTTGCGAGTATTTTGCCACCAACATGGCAAACAAGCGTACGAAAATTCCTTGGAATTACTCAGTACTTACGCAACCATTGCGGTTAGAGTGTGAGAGGAAGCTCAACAACAAGTGATGCGTTTATAAAAGAAAGCAATTGGCATCATATCGAAGAACTTCTTGGAACAGAACCCGCTGTACATACACAAAGGGAAGCAAATACTCCTTAAACTCAAGTGCTCAATATTGTACGTAAGCTTAAGATCATCGACAATTCTCCTAACTGCTACCCAGGTGTTGCCGCTAAAAAGTAACTATGCAAAACACATGAAGTTATCAAATCGAATTGAATATCAGCAAAGTTGAACAAACAAAAACGCGTTTAATTTAACAAAAGAAAAAATATGTGCCTTTTCTTATTCGACAAGAATTAGAAGAGAAAATAATTAATTATTATAAAGAATACCACGCTCAGCTGCTGCGGTTTTGCGAATGCCAGCTTTTCATATTTGATAGTGCACAAAAACTTAGAAATAATGAAGTAAGTAAGCACATTTTTTCTCTGTCTACCGGCATGAGATAGACTTACACAAATACATCCACGCACTTTATACTGAGATATGGACTGGCCGGGTCCATTACCTAAACCTAAGAATTCAGCCGAAGATACTGATTTTGATATACTGAAACAATATGTATATAATAAATCATCAAGTTGTGATTTTGGTAGAATTTGGTTCTGCGCTAGTATAAACTGGCAACAGTTTAGTACCTGACCCATTTTAAAATTTGTAATGAACGCTTCAGATCGGCGTGCGATGCATCGTTAAATGTTGAAGCGCTCTTTGAGTTGGCACGAATCACGGCATCTGTCACTTCAACCGGAACTCTTGAAGTGATTTTTAAAATTAATCTTGAATATTTCGACACCAATTAGGGGTATTCTACGATTATTCTGGCGATATTTTGTTCTATCACTTTAGTACAGTGTTGCCGTATTCTTAATAATTAGTCTTTAGAATAATTAAACTATCGATTAGACTATTGATGGCCTCGCTACCATTGGAAAAACAAAGTAGTAAGGGGAAGTTGGACGCATCAAACAGCCGACTGAGCAAATACCTCCTTCGAAGCCAAATAACAACTCCTTGGAGGATTGTTGTGTTTTTGCGAATTAAAGTTGCTGTGTGGTGAAAGCAACGAGGTTGATAATCGCTAACGTTAATTTGCGTTCATAGGCTATGGTAACCAATTTACTTCGATTGGGCTATAGGTATGCTTATTTGCTTCCCGATGTTTTAAAGCAGACTTTGCCTCGATTTAATGAATTGCCTTTGAATTGAAAAAAAAATGCCTTGAATTGTATTAAATTTGCTGTTAATCAGAGGGAACACTAAAGGATATACGAAGGAATATTAGAATTTATATTATT
Source organism: Pyralis farinalis (assembly GCA_947507595.1). NCBI lineage: Eukaryota > Metazoa > Arthropoda > Insecta > Lepidoptera > Pyralidae > Pyralis > Pyralis farinalis. Next base: position 32,515,044 of record OX382273.1, on the reverse strand, counting down.
TATATCTATATAATGATAACAGACAACAAGTAGACCCTTTGTTCGAGACGATATTAAATTTCGTTCACCTTAGAGAATACCGTAGACATATTTATTATATTTTCTTGAAACGTTGTGGTGTTCGAAACATAATTTTTCCTGGTGAGGTCATTAGAAGGATGGTAGAGCGAGCGAGAGTCATTCTGATGCAAGCGCCCCTAGCTAGACTGCTGCACCGGTTCATATCAAGCAAACCATATTTCTATTTCGCCTTTTCCACCCGCCACACTATACCTAATATATTACCCTTACAATGTTAAAAGCATTCTAATTGACTTTTAGTTGAGAAATTCTTATGTTATAAGCACTTGATTGCACAAAGAAATATATTCGTCCGGTAACAAGCAAATATCTGCACCCTAATGCATTTTACATTGTAATATTTATTTCTATTATTAATTCTTAGAAGACTTTAAGCCATTGTTTTACATACTCATAAAGTCAAAATTTAACAATGTATTCGAATCAACGGTTCCCACAGAATTTTAGGGTTAGTTTATACACAGCGATATTCACGCGCTGGTGGCTACATTTATTTACTCGAAATTTAGGTTAGAAAGAAATGGGTAAAATAAAGGATTAACGTTTATGGAGATACCGTCGTTTATTCTGTGGCAATACCTACATAGCGAGTTCTTGTATTACCATAAAATAGATTAGGTACATAACCGGCTTTGTGTTCTTCCGCCACCAATTAGTTCATGCGAACTAGCCCCGTCTGGCATCCACCCACTACTATTAGTAGACGCTTGCTGTCGCTGCCATGGCTGCTCCGGCCATCTCTGCCCCGGTTGCTTCGCTGCTGCTGATTCAATTCATCATTTGTAGAGTAATTGTGTCTTTCATTTGGTAGCCATTTGAAATGCGCTGTGATTATTAATTTTTGACACATCAATTACCAATTACAAACAGGTGAACAGGAACAGATTCTAACTACATAACCGTTAATCAATATGGCTGCCACGTAGGAGACAGTACAGCTAAGTGCATGTCTAGCTTAATACTTTGACCATTACACCCTTCTTATGCCGTACATACTAAGGGCTATAATTGCATTTTGAGGAAAGTCAAGAGTACCTAATCTGCTCTTAGCTGTACTAGTCTACTAGTTCTAAGCGTTGCAGAATCGCGCTGCCGTTTGCGTCTACGGTTACACCGTCCTGTCTGAATAAGTCCTAAAATGAAAGTCAAACGTTTGACGCTTGATTAATAAAGTGGCTGATTGGAGCACCACTCCTCGCGGCGAGACAAAGGCCCGGAGCGCCGCTCGATTTGCCGCTATTTTGCAAACAGCACTCAAAATCAAGAGGCTATTTCTACAAAGTTAACATTTAAAATTTTCATTTTGTTTCATATTCGAATTGACTTTTGTGGTTTCTCGTGGGAAATGAATTTGTAATTGAATGGATATATTTAATTGTTTTAAAATACCCCTCAGTTTATGAAGTAGGCACATAAGAAGTGAAGAGAAGGTCCATGGAAGGTCTTAGTTCTCACAACTGTTGACTTCTAATAATGATTTTTATAGACCGCTATACGATTTTTATTAAGTATTAAGTACGAGTATACGAGTATTTCAGAAACTTGGGTTATTTGACGTTGCAGGATACCTCGAGTCTATGGAGCTTCAATGACATAATTTTTATATATTTGACTTACGTTTTCGAGCAATAAAAGCTTGCATTTAATAGACCCAAACCCAATTAATACTAAGATTCAAGCCAAAAAAACTATACGCCGATGAAGAATCAATATCTCCTATTTCAAATGTTGAGATAGATGCCTATTGATACTTCACCGTTATTATAGCAGTTGACTAAAGTATGAATTCGTCTTATTAAGTGAGACAAAAAAGAGGCAATTACCTGACCTGTGTAGGTAGTATAGGTATGTAAATACAACAGTATAAACCGGCGAGCGTGCATGAGAAGAGCAATAAATGTTAAAGAAGGGAGTGAGGTGTGTAAGGATCGAGTCATGTGGCGCTCAGTTCTCTCTGCCTACCCGCAAGGGATTTGGCTTGAAGTTATACATGGACATACAACTGTATTCAACTAGCTGCAGCACGCGAATCCGTCTGCGCCTGTGCCCGTAACCCGTGGAGCCGATTTTAGTACTCGTTTTTTTTCTCTGATTCTAAGGATGGTATCCTAGGACCTTCCTCAAGAACTGCGCTATCAAAAAAAATAATTACTATTCAAATCCGACTGGGAGCCAGCGGTTAGCGCGTTCAATAAACAAACAAACTACTGCTTTATATAGTAGTTTTAGCTTTAGTAAAGATAAAAAAAAACGGTGTCTGCTGCCTTGTGATTACGTGTCATAATATTTTATGTATCTAGGTCTAGGTGTTTTTGTATATTCCAGTGAAATATATAACATTCCATTGGTGCTTAAGCGCCTTCTACTTCCAAATCAAATAAAGCTTCTGTTATGGATGTGTAACTGAGTGAGAGAGATGAAATACTTATCATAAAAAATATTTAATGTTGGCAACATCGATAACGACAAAACTTCCCGTAACATCACCATCATATCAAAGTAACCCAGCTAGGGAAATACCGCACCTCACAGAAAGTAGCAGCTGGATAAGTGCGTGGAGGATTGTTATGGTCCTGCAAATAAGTGACGCTACAGAAGTTTACAGGAAATTCCTAAGAAGCCGCTGTGTTAGCAGCAAGATTAAGGCAATACTTACACTTCCCATAATGTGAGCAGTTGCCTAGCATAATAAAAAAGTCAATAAACGTACGAAACCCTCAGAGCTTAAGACCGAGTTGCACTTTCTTATACAACTTTGCAAATAGATAACAGTTAAAGATGTCTGATACTTTTAACACTGAACATTTGCAACACCAGGGGTGTAATTCGTGCGTTGCAAACCCTGTAAAAACTTCTTCACGCCTTTTTTATGAAAAACCTCGGCAGGAAATTCATTTCATAACATAACGACTTCTGGGAAGAAACCCGAACACCACGCCATTAATTGCGATACAAAATCTAAATTTTGCATTTGTTATTAATTTTAATTGTATTCACTTTAGTATGTAAGTAGCTAATAGTCTTGAGTATTGACATAATGGTTGTGGGAAGGTCTCTTTACGCCAAGTACCCAGTGCCACTCGACTTTGTTCTTCAAGACTCGCTTGGTCAATATCATAGCTATTTTCATGCACGCCTGCCGGTTTCTAGGGCTCCTAACACCACCTTCTGACACAACATGACCAACTTAGTCGTGGTAGGTAAGTCTTTTCCTCAGAACCTACAATTACTACTTTTCAATCGTGTGCATGAACATGTTTGTTTCTATTAGGTTGGACTTTGTGAATAGTGGTAGAGCACATCAAAGCAGCCCGACAGGCGAATTACCTCGACTACACAGAAACCCTTAGCTAATTAACAACTCCCTGAAGGTTCCTGCGAGGGAGTCAGGTTACCAAAGCTCCTTAGGAATTGTAGCAACGCGCAGACGATAACTTTAGGATGGGCTGTATACTTGTATGCCACTAGTCGTTGTATAAATAAAACGTTTTAACCCACCCTACAAATTTTATTAAAATTCATGGGGCAGGTTAAAATTACAATCTTTTTGCAACAGTTCCGATTTATTCAACAACAATAACGAGATTTGCGTCAAAAGGGCTGGCGCACGGCGGCGGGCGGGCCGCAGTTTAGCGAGTTCATTACGAGCTCGCGACGCGGCAGAGGGTGCACCGTGCACACGGACCGCGGTATGCAATATGCTGCACAACTAAAATTAATTATCAAAAAACCTTATTCCCTAATCCATTAGGAATAGCGGGTGCCGCAGGTTAGTAATTAATTCTTTTTCCACTGAGCTACCACGGCTCCTATCGTTAAGAAAAAACTTATTTTCATTATTTCAATACATAATAGATTCAGGTTTTATTTTGTGGAAGTCAAATTTACTTGACCTTCATGTACGCCACTAAATAGTTCATGCGAACTAACTATGAATTGCGTCTACTGCTGTTAGTAAGTATATATGATAAAATATAGAATACTTGAACTGGAACTGTTTTGATTTTACAAATAATTGTCACGAATCTTTTGTAGGAGAATCAATTTCAATTCAATTCAATTCTTAATAATTTATTTCAGACAACACGTTTTTACAACACAGGTATTTAGATATATACCTTAGCTTAAAATATATAACATTATAAACTTTATAAAGTACGTTTTTGTGGATACTATCACGTTTTCCAGACACTGCCATCTTTTGACAACTTTTAGCATAAAAGACCATCGAAATTTACAATGAAACGTCAAAACTCTACGGAACTCGTAATTATTCAATAAAAACACGATTCCACACCACAGTTTTCAAATCCATTTACATATTCCTTTTGTCAACTAAACCGTGCACCTGACACTTCTAATATAGAAACTTCGTGTATTTTTTATCCTGAAAAATAATAGTAACATCTCGTATCAAACCGTCCACAAGTGTTGTTTGATTCCACGATGTTTTATGCACCATCGGGCGTTGCGATCGCACAAAGTCACTTCGATATTACGATATTTGCTCAATCACAGGGGTGAGCGGTGCGGCGCCGGCTCCGGCCAAGGGTGAGCCATACCACTCCTCATGACGCGAATAAAAGATCAAGTGTCAACATTACAAGGTGAGTGAAATCGAATGGAAACATTTTGTGAATGCTCAAGATATACAGAATAACATGCTAGAAGGCTTATTCTTCAGTGTTCTATATATTTGGCAAAGCTGCGATAGCCAGCGGAGCCACATTACCCTCAAAATTGCCGTTTGGGGTAGACTGATGTCATCCAGCTAGCGTTTAGACGGTAATAGTGAGAAACTCCAAAATCGACACACTAATAGCTAACATATTGTAGTTTTGTATCCTTTAATTTGAAATTTAAATGTTCGTTGGTGAGGAAGAACGGTCCAAAATCGAAAACGTATGGCCGGCCACTCTGCAGTGCAGAGTCTGCACTGCACTCCCATCAACAGAAAAAGTAACAGCACTCGTCGCTAGATGTCGTACAAGCTTCCATATATTTTTAAAAAATTAAAAATAAAATATTTAAATATTTTTTAAATTTAAAAAATATCAGCTCTGCCTACACAGCTTGCTGTTATTTACTAGTTATTTTTATGCAACGCGGCTTTTGAACGCTTGCAATACATCAAGTGTCACTCGCGCGATGTCACCACTGCTGCTTACAGCAACTCCTTAGGAGCTTACTGCTGACTTCGCTCACACGCACTCAAATTGTTGTGTTCAACAATCCTCTAGGCAGCGGTTTTCTCTGAGGTGGAGGTACTTCCTCAGACGGGCTGCTTTACGCATTCAGTAGTTGCTGTGTTAGCAGTAGAGTTGGCATCGCGCGAGTGATACTTAAAGTATTGCAAACGATTTTAGGCTACGGTAACCGCTTTACATCAGGTGGGCCGTATGCTTGTATGCTCCCGACGTTGTATAAAAAAAAATGTACTTAGATTAAAAACGGGAATTGTAATTTTTCCGCATTGTTGTTAAGGTGTAGACGAAGGTATCTACTACGTACTTCTCTAATTGGTCTGCTTCTAATGATATATAGCTGCCCTACCTCATTAGCCTTGTTTGCTAATCGTCGTAGAAGAGAGGTATCAAATCACTTTATTTTCAGGCGAAACCTAGGAAAAACTTAAACAGCAGGTCCATAAATAACTTAACTCTTCTTCTTCTTAGCATTATCCCCTTTCCTAATCCGTTAGGATTGGCGGGGTCCGCTACCTAAGCCCAAGGATTTGACGAAAATATTGATTTTTACGTGGAACGAGTGCCGTCGGAGCTCCACAAGCCAAAAACCAGACCTTTCCTAGAAACGCTTATACTTAACATGTATATGATAATAGTGTACCCGGCGACTTCATTCGCGCGTATCCCTTTATCCCGTATGAACTGTTTTTAGGGTTCCGTACCCAAAGGGTAAAACGGAACCCTATTACTGAGGCTCCGCTGTCCGTCCGTCCGTCCGTCCGTCCGTCTGTCATCAGGCTGTATCTCATGAACCGTGATAGTTAGACAGTTGAAATTTTCACAGATGATGTATTTCTGTTGCCGCTATAACAACAAATACTAAAAAATAGAATAAAATAAATATTTAAGGGGGCTCCCATACAACAAATGTGATTTTATTGCCTTTTTAGGGTTCCGTACCCAAAGGGTAAAACGGAACCCTATTACTGAGGCTCCGCTGTCCGTCCGTCCGTCCGTCTGTCACCAGGCTGTATCTCATGAACCGTGATAGTTAGACAGTTGAAATTTTCACAGATGATGTATTTCTATTGCCGCTATAACAACAAATACTAAAAAATATAATAAAATAAATATTTAAGGGGGCTCCCATACAACAAACGTGATTTTTTTTGCCGTTTTTATAGATAATTGTACGGAACCCTTCGTGCGCGAGTCCGACTCGCACTTGGCCGATTTTTTACTTTCTTTCTTTTTCCGCGGCATCTAAAGGCCATATCATGATGCTGAATAACCTATAACCTTCTTAAAAAATTGGGCAATCAAATTCAAAAAGAATCTTTCATATCCGTCTGGTACCTAGTTCCAGAGATTAGCCCGTTCACAACAAACAACCTCTTCCGCTTTATATATTAGTATCGACTATAATGTTAACCTAAACTAATTCCATATAAAGTTGACCGCATGCACTAAATAACGTTAGGTTTATTACCTCTTGGATTCGGACTACGTGTAATTTTAAAACTTTTGCATTCCGAAATCTAAGTAAAAAAAAACAGCTTGTCTATGATCGTGCGCTCACTATATCTATTAGATATTGCTTGTAATTTAAAAACTAATTTCTCCTAAAACGCATTTTAAAATAACCGCATTCAGTTTCTAACGGGAACGTATCAAAGAAAATCGGTGACAGCGGCCATTACCATTACACAAATTGGAAGAAAAAAAACTAAAATGCATTTCCCGCCGTTTCGTGTTGCTATTCAAAATAGGAACGTATTACTGCCGGTGAAAAGAACTGTCTCAAATTACGTTAGACAATCCATCTCTTTCCAACATGACGGCTTTTGTATATCTGACCCTTTCTGGAGCTATACAAACTCAGATAAACAAATACAAAGGGCCTAATTGAGTAACTAGTAAAACGAGCGACTGTGTCCCGTCCCTTCGTGTAACTTGACAACTTAGAATATACGCCTTTTAAATTTTGTATCATTCTATTTTCAACTTTACGTGGTTTGTGTTAAATGTTAAGGAAGGTTTTTTAAGCGTAGTGTTAAGTTGGTGTGAATGTTAAATTTTCGTAGTCTTCGAGTGGTAAGGGAGTTCGAGTCCAGGCAGGGAACTTAATTTGTCAACAATTTTCGATATTTGAATACGTTTCGCTGCTCAATGAGCTTCTGTCAGCTTAAATCGTTTTCTTTCTTTTAAATAAAACGGCCGAGCTTGTAAGAATGAAACTCGAGTGTGTATCCAACCATTTGATAGGTAAAGACTAAATATTTATACGGAAAATGCTGTTTTGTAAGGAAAACAATTAGATGGCTCTTTTTACTTATGTCACTTCAAATAAATTACTAAGTTTACTGAATTTGTAGTAGGTATTACCTATAAGTACCTATATCACACACAAAGATATACCTAGACCGGCCATAAGCTTTATTTCGTTTTATTAAACGCGAGAGTCCTAGCGGGAATCTTCATTTTTCGTGTTAAGATTTTCTGTTTCCTAATGGGGTTTCGGCAAATTCTGGTTTTAACAACATTAACAGCCTTTGTAGTTCTAACAGCACGCCGGCCGTCGCCCCAATCTTTTATGGTCTTCGACAGAGGAAGAATATACCAACATATCTGTCGATAGTACGATATACGAACATACGGCTGATACCAAGCTTTTGAAGTGTCTTGAATATGACCGACGGCTCCATACCCACTTTGTGTAAGGCAATCACTGCAAGCCTATTTTCATTAACACCCCATTCCGTATTGTAATTTGATAATAAACACGAAAAAAATATGTATAACGGCGGGAAATCGAAACAAGTTTTTAACATAACAAACACGTCCCAAATTCAAAATAATTAAAGAGTTGAAAAAAAGAAAACACTAGTTATCAAAAACCATAAGGTTTTTCAAGAAATGCGTGAAAAGGTTCGGCAACTCTGAGTCGTAAAAAAGTCCCCACAATACGCCGACATAAGTTTTCTACATATGTCGGCGTATTGTCTGGGACGGGACTGGAATATAGACATATTGAAAACCAACATGATATCTGACGAACTATGAGCTATATTTGATAACCATAACAACACGATTCTCAGCGATAAACCGACTAGAAATAGTTGTATTAATTTGATAGCTAGCAATTAAACTAATGTCAAAAGTAAATTATCTCTGCTCTGTCTTTCAGATCATGAGACTACACAAATGCCCCGTTTACAGATCTTTACAGGAAAAGACAATAAAAATAATTCAAACTTATGCCTAAATATCTCCATTCAAAACTAAAAATATAACCTACCTACTGAATAATTACGAATAAACTTACGCCTAAATATCTCCATTCAAAACTAAAAATATAGCCTACCTACTGAATAATTACGGATAAACTTACGCCTAAATATCTCCATTCAAAACTAAAAATGTAACCTACCTACTGAGTAATTACGGAAAATACCTTGATACCTTTTGTTGCACTAGCAGTAGATGTTTTAAATGCTTTATACATATCGATTATATAGGTATAATGAATGTTAAAGAAGCGAGTGAGGTTTGTGAGGATCGATTCATGTGACGCTCGGGCTCCTCTGCCTTTCCCGCAAGAATGATTTGGCATGAATTTATAGATAGATAGATTATATATCGATTATATTATGATGATAGATGTCTACAGTGTTTATAAATACATGTCAACTAATTACTTGAACAATAATATAACTTAACTTCAAGTACACCGTGGGAAATAAAGGATTTTAGCTGATTTATATGTTAGTAGGATATTGGCTGCGGTGTAGGCAGCCAGGCAGCGAGGTGGCGGGACATCCGCCAATCATCATGATCGGCGCATCCTCATTGCACCACAGGATGGGGCCAATTCCAGCGGCCCGGTGGCCATTGGTGTACCGTATCCTATTGTACACATCAGCTTAAAAAAATAACAAGACCATACAACTGGTAGGTTCATACATATCATGATGCCTGTCTCCTATTAGGATAGACAGAGACTATGGAACGCCAGACGCAGCGATCCAAACATACGTCTCTCGCTTCTTCCACACTCATCATCCTCTTCATGCATACTCCTCGATTTTGGGTGCTGGTAACTGGTTGATATAAGTCGTTGGTAACTTTAAGAGAGGTACGTCGCAACAAAGGAGCCTGTCTTGGAAAATACCCATCTGCATGTGGTGTATCATGTCTGACTTTAGAAATATATTCACCTTACAGAAGACCGCAGTCGCATAATTTCATCATCACCGTCATCTCAGCCCGCATTCGTCAACTGCTGAATATATGCCTCCCCTCTAGAGTGCCAATCGTCTACACCCTGTGCCACCTGCGTCCACCGACTCCCTACAAACCTCTTAAGGTCGTCGCTCCATCTAGTGGGGTGGGGGTTTCGTCCCACACTGCGTGTACTAGTACGGGGAAGCCATTCGAGAACCTTTCTTCCCCGGCAGTCTCGTTTCTGATTCTATAACGCAGAGAAACCCCCATAGCTCTTTCCATGGCACGCTGAGCGACCTTCAGCTTCCCCATACATCCGCACCACACACTGTTCGAAGACCTTGCTCTTCAGGCGTTAAGGTATTTTGGACGAAAAAATGTGTCGAAGTTTCCCGAACGCTGCCCAGCCGAGTTAGATACGTCTGTTGACCTCTCGGTCGAAGTTGGACTTACCTAACTGAATAACCTACCCAAGGTAGACATATTCGTCGACAACTTCGAGCTTAGTGCTTCCAACCGTAACCGGCATAGGTATAACATGGACATTCGACAGGATCTTAGTACTGTCTATGTTCGTCTTGAGTTACCTACCTGGTTGGAAACACTATTGAGGTCATTGAGCATAGCGCTAAGTTCCTACGACTTCGCCATGAGAACTATGTCGTCGGGAAATCGAAGGTGAGTGATGTATTCGCCATTGATGTTTATACCGTATCCTTTCCAGTCCAAGAGCTTGAAGACATCTTCCAATGCTGCGGTGAAGAGTTTCGGGATATAACATCGCCCTGTCTTACACCTTTTTACACTTGGATCGGTTTCGCACTCTGGTCCTGTACTCGGATACACATCGTTGCCTTACTGTACAAGCACTTCAACGCTTCGATGTACCGATAGTCAATTCGGCATCGCTGGAGAGACTGTAGCACCGCCCACTTCTCAACGGAATCAAAGGCTTTTCGTAGTCCACATACGCCAGACATAATGGCAGATCATACTCCTCAGTCTTCTGTATAATCTGACGAAGGGTATGTATGTGGTCTACGGTGTTAAAGTCTTTTCGGAATCCGGTTTATTCGGGAGACTGAAATTCATAGTAATTATTCATTTCGAAACTAATTCGTTACTGTGTTAGCAGCAGAGAAGCGAGTGATACTTAATGTATTACAAGCGTTCATAGGCTACGATAACCGCTTTACATCAGGTGGGCCGTATGCTTGTATGCTCTCCGATATTGTATAAAAAAAAAATACAGTACCGATGTATTTCGCCGCTTTTGAGGGGGAGAATTGCGAAACATAGGGACAAGAAAAATAATAAAAAAATAAAATCGGCCAAGTGCGAGTCGGACTCGCGCACGAAGGGTTCCGTACCATGATCTATAAAAACGCCAAAAAATCACGTTTGTTGTATGGGAGCCCCCTTGAATATTTATTTTATTCTATTTTTTAGTATTTGTTGTTATAGCGGCAATAGAAATACATCATCTGTGAAAATTTCAACTGTCTAACTATCACGGTTCATGAGATACAGCCTGGTGACAGACGGACGGACGGACGGACGGACGGACGGACGGACAGCGGAGCCTCAGTAATAGGGTTCCGTTTTACCCTTTGGGTACGGAACCCTAAAAATGGAGGGAGTGGTAATTTTAACACTTTACGGAACAGAGTCTCAGAGCAGCAAGTGCCATGCTGCATTTCTCGCGTATCGGTTCAAAAAACCGCAAGGTCGGTGGAGCCATGGTGGTGAGTTCTGTTCTAATTGCATTGCCCGTTAACCATTCCGGTGTTCAAATGTAAAGTGAAGAAGCAATATTCCCACGTCTCTATAACGTAAAACAAATGAACCCAAAGAGTTTCAACTAAAACTATAATTTGTCCGTATAAAAACAAAATAATAGAGTTTCCATCTATCATTATAATAAAACTGCTACTCATGCCCTGCCCGTCCTGCCGGGAATTAAATAAAATAACAATCTCCAAGGCCGGTAGCGGGGCTATTGTACGTGCATCAAGCTTACTGCGGCAACCGTCATAGAATAACAGAAGGTCTGTTCAATTTAACATTCAGGTTATCGCGCCAAACTTCACGTTTGTTCGCGCAGTAGTGAGTGCGCAGTATAGAGTACCTACGATGTTTGACGCGATTTTATACATTTACCGCTTTGATTTTGCAACTGGTATTTTCTTTTCTTTTTCTCTATCTTTCTGCCTAGCCTTATCCCGTTTCGTAATCCATTAGAATTGGCGGGATCCGCTACTTTAGCCTAAGGATTTGGCGAATATACAGATTTTTACTTGGATCGACTGCCATCAGGCCTCCACATTCCAGATGGAAAACTAGATCTTTCTAAGATTAGGTCAAATGTCTTTCGAAATATAATTTCTTGCGGCTTTCCTCACGATTTCCTAATATTATAGTTAATTGCAAATATGTACAAAAATCGGAAAACACGAATTTTATATATTACATTAGATATTAATTAATTTATTTGCCACTTCAATACACACATACAGCAAGTTATAGTGCTATAGTAAAGCTAGGTTCTAATTACTTATATTAGAAACATTTTTTTTTACATGCATGTGTGTGCTGCAGTAATATACTGGGCTATCACTGTTCATATTTCTTCCGTACTAACTATAATTAATTATTTCGTGTTATGCGACCAAAGCTACACGTGAAAAGTACAATGCCTTTTACTATACTAAAATGCGACGTTAATTAAACAGTAAGAAGCATTGAATGTCTACCTCGTAACTTACGTTCTCACGACAATAGTGGCGATATGTTACGCACGTAAATATTAGTCGAGTATGGGCGATTCCCACATAGTGACAGGACTAACATTTGCTTGAGTAAATCCACGAACGTTGATGTCACAGTAGCGATATTAACCACTGTGCCACCGAGCTCGTCTTGACTTAATTTATTTGTGAAAGAACTTTTCCCATAAAAACATCTTCAGATGTGCCGGGCTTACCGCCATTTTCGTGCCTCTAAGCTAAAATAAGTTGTTAATAGATTCAGGCGTTATTTTGCGAAAGTCAAATCCACATGCAATTTGATCTAACCTGCTTTGTGTGCTTCCGCCACCAATTAGTTCATGCGGCCTAGCGCATGTACTAACATGTACCATGTACTAACAGTAGTGGGTGGGTGCCGGCCGGCGCTAGGCCGCATGAACTAATTGGTGGCGGAAGCACACAAAGCAGGTTAAATCAAATTGCACAACTAAAATAAGTTGTTGATATGGGGTAGCATTAACATTCTTTGCCTTCAATAACGCGAACTTTCTGTTCGTCTACTTGATCTGTGCCTATACTAACGATCAAAATGTTTTTAGAAAACAATTTATAGAAGCTTCCGTTTATTCTATTGTGCATAAGCGGATCGCTTCACGCCTAATTGTTGAAGAATGCGAACAGACAGACATACAAACAAACTGGTAGCATGGCGTGTTTTTTTTCCATAATCAAATAAACATCAATAATCCGGAGGGAAGTAATTATAGTTTTGTCAGTGGACGGCTGTGACGTGTGAATTGGAATGGAAATGAGGCGCTTGTGTCCGCTGGCCCTTATTATTTTATTGGTAAATGGAAACGCTTCGTTAGTTTAACTAAAGCTATATTATATTCAATTTAATGTTTGAGCTTTTAGGGATCCGTATGTAATAAAGAAAAGCTTTTGCGTGCGGAATATGTTTGTCTATCGTGGCATTATAATGTTTTTATTACAGTTTTTAAACAACATCAGGATGCAAACAAGCACACGGCCCACCGGATGTAGAGCAATTACAAACTTTAGCGTATAGAGGTAATTTATTTGTCGCGTTTTTTTTTAATTATTATAAGTTTTTGCTTAAAACTTCAGGAGGCAGGCATGCGCACGGTCTACGGTTACCGATGTAAAGCTGTTACCTCAACCTATGATCGCTTGCTATATAAGTAAAGTACCTATCACTCGCGCGTTACCACCTCTGCTGATAAAACAGCAACTCCCTAGGAGCCTACTGGTAACTTCACTCACTCGCAGGAACACAACAGTTATTATATTTATATTAAGTATATATAAAGAGTTGTTATTAGGCTGCGATTTTTGTAAGGTGAAGGCATTGATTGATTGATGCCTACCTCTTAGAAACCTATTATATATATAATTGAACCTCGAGAAAAATCCTAAAATCTTTTCTTTTTAGTTTCTTTACTATTAAAAAAATGTATAAACATAAGAAAGTAACGCATAAGATCATACGGAATCCTCAGAAAGCGAGCTCGACTCGCACTTGGCCAGGAGTTCCGTCATCAAGCGGGTATCTTACAGATAGCAGCGCAAAATATGGTCCTCTTAGCTAATTTTACAGATATAGCTAAATGACCATAAGCAGATGTGAAATATAATTATAAGTGCTGCTAAATTACATTATTATAATGTACTGGCGACTCGTTCCGGCTCCGCGCCGGTAGTAGAGCATATTACATGTATACATACAGTATATAAGTATAATATCCGATGAAAGCTCCCAGGTGACTTGACTTTTTCACACAAAACCTCAACAAATTATACACCTGAACCTTCCTCAAGAATTACTCTGTCTATTGGTGAAAACCACATGAAAATCCTTTAAGTGGTTTTTGAGTTTAACGTGAATGGATAGACAGGCGCGACGTGAGACTTTGTTTTATAACATGCAGTGACTAGAAAAATGCGTGGTCTCTAAAGGATCATATGATCAATAATTTATATTAGATAACAGCACAGAGGACAGTGATGGCCTAGTGGTTACCAAACTAACACATAGATAAGCTACGTAAGTACGCATTCTGTAGCTCAATAACTGCATAATACCTGTTTAACTGCTGCACTGTTATCCTTAAGCCGTACAGCAGCTGTTGTAGAGTTAAAATGACACTGCTTATTTAGTCAGATTGTCTATTAGTTGGTCAAATGATAAGCCTATCAATTTACTGGTCCTTGGTACGAATGTACTGCTATATTCGTGGTTTTCAATTTACGTGCACAAAGCGACAAGTCATAAACACATGCACTGCCTTCTTCTTCTTCGAGTTATACCATTTCCTAATCCTAATTTGGCGGGGTCCGATACCTAGGGCTAATGATTTGGCGCAGACACTGTTTTTACATGGAGCGACTGCCGTCAGACGTCCACAATCCAGAGGAAGGGATCTTTCTTCTGCTATATATGCGCTGGCGTATATTTCAATGAAGTCAGCTCCACATTTTTATTTAAAAACACTTATTTTATGTAATAAAGATATAACGAGGTGCTTGATAGTAATCTGTTACTTAAATTATTACTAGTACTTACGAATAGAACTGTTACCAAATTGATCATTTAAAGTATCTCGTTTAAACTTTATCCTGTTATTCTGTTACAAATTACCCTATTTGAAATACGCTCTGCGACTCGCGAATTTACGAGGGGATCAATGTTATCACGGGTGCCATCCAGTCGCAACGACAGCGAAATGGAGTTAATAATATTAACAATTATCCATGTTCTAGATAATTTCTCTATGTAGACCATCAGCATATAGCTACAAACCTGTAAACCACTTGATTGCACATAAAGATTATTAAATTAAATTGTTTATTATTTTCTCTCACAAAATAAGTACCATAATATACATTTGTATCTTAATAGATTCAGGCGTAATTTTGCGAAAGTCAAATTTACATGCAATTTGATCTAACCTGCTTTGTGTGCTTCCGCCACCAATTAGTTTATGCGGCCTAGCGCCGGCCGGCACCCACCCACTACTGTTAGTAAGTGCAACATGCCGACGCTGCCATGGCTGCTCCGGTAGTCTCTGCCTCGGCTGCTGCGGTCGTCTGCCATCTGGAACAGAATCCGCATGCCGCACCACCACCGTCGCTGCCAGGACTGGCCTGGTCGTCGCTGCGACACGTGTTTCGCCTCTCCACAAGGCATCATCAGGCATTGTATACGTTAATCGTAAGAATAACATGCTACAATTGTCGCATGTTATTCTTACGATTAACGTATACAACCCCTGATGATGCCTCGTGGAGAGGTAAGAATAACATGCTACAATTGTAGCATGTTATTCTTACGATTAACGTCTACAATTGCAGCCGTTATCTTTAAGCAGCCGCGGCAGAGACTACCGGAGCAGCCATGACAGCGTCGGCATGTTGCACTTACTAACAGTAATGGGTGGGTGCCGACCGGCGCTAGGCCGCATGAACTAATTGGAGGCGGAAGCACACAAAGCAGGTTAAATCAAATTGCATTTGTATCTTAATATGTATACATTTGTATCTTAATATGTATACATTTGTTGTTTGAAAAGAGTATTAGTAGATTCACTAATACCTAAACTCTCTCTTTTTGTGAGAGACTGGTGCCTGATGTAGGTTCAGGAGAACCTGTATAACAGGTCACCAGACACTTCACTCTTACAAAAACGTTGTGTTTTGGCGCCAATTGGAGAATAGTTTAACCAATAAGTCGATAAGTGCCGCGATGTTGATCAATGAACAAGCCTATAACTTCCTGCCTGCTACTTCTACTTTACCATCCCCCCTAAGTGGTGGTGGTGTTGAGTTACTACGTAAAACCGGTTCTCTATTACCTTTATGACGAACATGAAGCAGTGAAACCACTCTTCTATAAGGATCTCTTCCACGCTCAACTCATTTTCAGGGTCCATAAAGCAAATTCCTCATAGTTTAGTGGAGTTTATTTTTTATTTTGCGAAATAAAAGTCACAAGTTGCCAAAACGGGATTGTAAGGAGGATGACTCCCTAATTGTGCACATCGCATAGACAAATATCTAAATCGTCCGTCTAGCGGAGTGCACTGGAGCGTTGTCGTGGTGAAGAAGGGTCTTGCTTCTTGGGCGCTGCTGTCGAACATTTTCCAAGACAACTGGTAAACAATGACTAACATACTAATCAGTAGTAGTAGTCCTTTTACCCAAATGTCCATGTCCGTCTAAATAATGTCCAAGTAAAGAATGAGCAATCATTTTATACCGTTTTACCGTTGACTTCTGTCCTTACCTGTTGCCTGTTGCTGTTACTTGTTGACATTTGTCTATAAATCGTGGAATGGGAATATCCATTGGGCAGATTGTCTATTGGTTTCGGGTTCGTAACAACATAACCAGGTTTCATCACCTGAATCACTTCCATTATATTTTTAAGCATTTCGCGTCACCATTATCTATTATCATTTATATTCAAATGAATTTGATTTGATCTTTGGTCAACTGACGCTTAAATGTTCACATAAAACTTTATGTGCTTGGTTCATACCAATACCTAAATTTGCCCAAATCTGTTGATACGTCACTCTTTTATCAGCTTCTACCATTAACCGCAGCACTCATGTTCTCTTTAGTGGTCACCATACAAGACCGTCCTTCGTGCAAATCATCAGTGAGCTTACTCCGACCACGTTTGAACTCCGTAATACAGTTCTAAACAACGGTCGGGTGGCTTTGAAGAGACCTACATCTCTTACTCAAGAGCCGCTTTGGCTGTAAAGTGACTTTGATAGTGATCCACTTAGGTACATCCAAATAAACAAAGGAGGTTGCAATGCACGTACGAAACTCTTTATATCACGTGCATAATTAGCAAATATTTTACATCAGGTTTGTATGTATGATTTTCTGCTACCCGTTAAAAAATAACTCTTTAGTGTTCAGTACCCTTATATTATGAAGAATATTACAAGCAACAGTTATGACTTTATCTAATTACATCGTCGCTTAACAGGTATGTTGATCTCTTTAAATGAAAATGTCCATGGTTACAAGAGCTGTCAGCAGAGATATGAGATAGTATCGTGTTCGCCCGTGGACAGTGGGGCCCCACCTCACTGCAATCGCGCGCGAAACTTATCACATTATCAAAAAGCGGCAAATCGCCGAATCCTTTGATCTGTGCGCTCGCTAATTCGGCAATTACACGACGCGGACAGGAGCCGACAGGGTGTAGCTAGGGGGTGTAGCGGAGTTTCGATATCGAAAATTGTAACTTCATTGTTGAATCTACTAGATAGGTACTGTAACCCAAACCGAGTATCCCATTAATGGAATTCAATTAAAATGCAATTCTATATATATAGGTATATGTCGTATTTTGTATGTTATTAACTTATTACTTTAAACAAGCAATGCTTGTACATGTGACATACATGATGACGAGCTCGGTGGCGCCGTGTTTAACAACGCTACTTGACACAAACGCTCGTGGATTCGATTCCCACACAGGGCAAACTTTTGTGTGCGTGAACATATCTGTTTGTTCTGCTCCGACGTTATATATAAATAAATACGTGTAGCCTACAGTCACTCTTACGTTGCCGAAGCTGTTGTCTCTCCGTTAGCAAGGGACCTGGCGTGCAAGTACAAGTTGACATAGTTAGACTTTATACAAGTCATGAGACATGTCAGACATGAGATGAATACAATATGCTACCCTACTTGTGAATTGTTTGCTCTAATTTTTAAATTAATAGGTTTTAATACAACCATGAAGAAATGAAGAATAATAAAAAATATTAATGCAGAATAATATTAATACCTATAGAATAATATTACAGAAGATATTACAGAATATTAATTACAGAAGGTGATGTCAGGAGCCATAGAAATTGGCGAGCGTGCATAAGCGTAGCAATGAATGTTAAAGAAGCGAGTGAGGTATGTAACGATCGAATCATATGGAGCTCGGTACTCTCTGCCTACCCCCGCAAGGGATTTGGCGTGTAGTTATAGATAGATAGATAATACAACCAAAACTAGCATCTCGGTTAGCTATCGAAAATCGCTGACCGTCGTGACCCTTTCAACCCCGATTTCAAACACAAAAGGAGCTGATGACGGGCGGCCACGTGCCGGCTAACTTATTCAGTTACCGTTAACCCGCGCGATGGCGCATGATACTTTAATGCAGATTATAAGTTAACCCTATGGATGTCAGTTTTAGAATTTTTGATTATAGAAGAATATGATAGGTACTCACCTACATTTATACAGTGTGAAGTATAAAAGAATTTCCTACGGATATACTTTATAAGTTGAGTTGCTATATTTTTTTATTGGGCTTAACACTTACTCCTTATCTATCTATCTGTCTATATCTTCACGACATGTCTCTAGCGAGGGAGGCAGAGAGAACTGAACGCCGGATGATTTAGTCCTTACACACCTGACTTGATTCTTTAACATTCGTAGCTTTTCTCACACAAGTTCGGTTTCAAGGGCTCCTGACACTACCTTCTGATTGAACACGATCAATTTGGTCGAGATAGGTGAGCCCTTCCTCGCTTCCTGCATTGATCCACTTTTGTATATCTTCTTTTATACTACATCGGGAGGAATACAAGCATACGGCCTACCTAATGTAAAGCGGGTACCGAAGCCTATTTACGCTTGTAATATATTAAGTATCACTCGCGCGATGCCTGCTTTGCTGCTTACACAGCAACTCCTTGAAAGCTTACTGGTGACCTCACTCAAACGCAGGAACACAACAAACCTCTTGGGACTTGTTATTTGGCTGCGGTTTTCTGTGAGGTGGAGGTACTTCCCCAGACGGGCTGCTTTGATGCGCCCTACCTCTCTTAATATCTGTATTGTCATTATTTCCTCTTGCATCCTTTTTACATGTCAAAACCAACGGAGCATGTCTTTTCTTAACACCGATACTCTCTTTCTGTTTCTTAAATTATCGTTGCGAACACCATCTACAAGCGTTGCGTAACGCTTGCATTTCGACCGCCTATATTTTACTTTCATGTTCACTCTGTCATACCATAAGTTAATGTACATGGCATAGACTGCACCAAGCATATTGTTCACCACTTGGTCACCAAAACTCAATCGTAATTTTTTGACAAGTATCCATATGCAGAATGAACGGCTAAATCGACAGCACATCAACCTGCTTGACACCAATTTTTACAGTTTGACTAAAATAATGGTCACGCACTGTGTATAGTCCAAATAGTTCGTTATAAACTTGGCCCTTTGCCCTCGTATTGCAATCACTGCGTGAATGAACGTTATGTATCCACACAAAGTGATGGCAATATCACCGCAAAGAGACTAGTTATAGTGAACGATCTGTACATATGAAACAGCCTGTAATTTTCAAAATCATAAAGACATAACATACTATCACGTTGATACTAGAAGAACGTAATAGGCATAAAGGAATAACCTAAAGTTAATAATTAAAGGAAATAAAATAATAGGTGTTAGTTTGTTTACAGACAAATGACGTCACGGCACATAATATGTCGGTTATGCGACATTTTGAAATCAATAACCTTTAGACAGAATTTTGGGTCATTTAAAGTCTTATTTATTTAGAACAATATTTTGTTTATGGTGATAAATAACCATTATTCTCCCAGCCGAAGTTTTTGCTGGGGATCACAGCATGAAGGCAAGGCTTCAAGAAGGCGCAAAGAGGTTTGGCACGGTGGTATCGGCAAAGACGCCGCTATGCAATTATTATGGTTGGAGTTCGATTCCCGATTCGACATTTAATGACACCGAACCGTGTTTAATTTTCGTTATCTAAATAAGATCTCGGCATGTGGACGCGCCTTTAATGCGCTTGTTTATGGACTATTACAGTACGATTTGTTAACACATATTGTTTGCGCCTTAAAAAATCCAACACACAATAAAAATCAGTTTATAAGTTATATTAACTAAGTATTTAACTAATATGTTTAACTCTAAGTAGTTAATAGATACAGGCGTTAATTAGCGAAAGTCAGTGCTACAAGACTTTTAACATGTTATTCTAATGACTAACATCTACAGCGCCTGAGGGTGCCTCGTGGAGAGGCGAATCATGTGTCGCCTCAGATGATCAGGGGCAGTCACGGCAGCAACGGTGGCGGCTGCATGTGGTTTCTGTTCCAGATGGTGGGCAATTGCGAGGACGACCGCACCAGCGAGCACCAGCACCGCGAGGCAGAGACTACCGAAGCAGCCATGACAGTGGCCGCATGTTTTTTTATTTAGGTTAGGTTAGGTTAGGTTTTTATTATTAATAATATCGTGCACCCTTGCCATGGGCAAGGCTCTATTTGCAACATATATAACTATTTTCTACTAATCTTTAAAATTATACCTACAACACAGATAACGCTAACACATTCATACATCATGCTCTCTTTCATTCCACAATACATCTTCCATTCATCATCTTTCAGTTTTATTATTAAAAGATTTTTAATTTGGCCCATCTTCGAACGCCGGTGAAACAATTACATCTATTTTCAAACTTCCCTCCCCATACTGCATCGGTCCAACCACGGGCGATAGCGAGCTTCGCAGCTCCACCTAGCCACCGCGATTCCGTCGGCTATACTGAGTATAGCCGAGGTATACAATATTAGTCCTAGGAGTGGCGGCATGTTGCATCTACTAACGGTACGACAATACACAATACGGTAGTGGGAGTGCCGGCCGGCTCTAACTCGCATGAATTAGTGGCGGAGCAGATAAAAGCTGGTTAGATCAAATTGATTCTCTATTTTCTTGAGCCAGAAAGCACAAAATACAAAAGTACGCGCTTCCCATAAGTAGGTACCTAAGTGTAAGTCCTTACACTTAGGTACCTACTTATGGGAAGCGTGAATTAGGAATTGCAGAGAAACCTTGAAAGTAGCTACGCTGTCGGAATGCGAGCGTTACGCAAAATTTGAAACTCATCGCTTGTAGACCGCGTTAAGAAACAGAGTAGGTGTTAAGATAAGGAAAAACATGCTCAGATGGTTCGGACATATAGAAAGAATACGCGAGGGGAAAAATGACGAAACAGATTAACACATCGTGAAAGTACAACGACGTAGAAAGAAACCGAGGTAGGCCACGACTCAACTATCATGAGTAAATTGGTCTTGTGTTACCAGACGGTGATGTCAAAAGCCCTAGGAATCTGCGAACATGCAAGGAAAGAGCTATGAAAGGTAAAGAAGCGAGTGAAATGAGTGTAATGATGGAGACACGTGGTTTCCTCTGCCTATCCGTCAAGGCACTTGGCGTTAGCAATAGTGGTATTAATAGTGTAATTTCGCACTACATTTATTCATTAGCGTGAGTTTGCAGCGATCAATACACCAGACATCACTAGACCAATGCGAAGTTCTAATTGCAATCAATATAAAATTTCACCATTTAATATATCAAAGGTGACCGTCGTAATATGATATCACAAAAGACTTATAAGCGCGAAATATTCCTACTAACTTCACCTCGCAATTTCGCTCCCAGATGCCTTATTGAAATCGGTGTCTTTTGACGCGGCACAAAGTCTATGCTTTGGACTGCTTCCTACCGACAATGGCGCTCTTTTATTTCATTCAATCCCTCATTCACTGCATTATATGCTCATTTGGATGCATTCAGTGTTGGTATGCAGTGACACTTGGCATTTCCGGAACGTTCAATTAGCTGTTTGTGCAATGGTGCCGACTAGTGGTGCATTGCTCATTGCATT
This sequence comes from Pyralis farinalis, assembly GCA_947507595.1. NCBI lineage: Eukaryota > Metazoa > Arthropoda > Insecta > Lepidoptera > Pyralidae > Pyralis > Pyralis farinalis. The sequence continues at coordinate 32,493,034 of OX382273.1, read as the reverse complement.
AATTTATTATTGCATAGCCGTGTAGAGCCTTCGTGGCTCTTTCTCGTGTGTCAAAGTTTTGTAATATTTATTAGCGTAATTAATGGAGGCAATTAACAAAAAAGTTTCAATTCTAACACTGTCCTTGGCAGTCTTGTTTCAAGTTGTATACATGTATATCTTCATCTTCACGCCAGGTCCCTTGTGGGATAGGCAAAGAGAAATGAGCGCCATAAGACGTGGTTCTTATACAACACTCGGTTTTTTCATGTTCATAGCTCTTTTCATGCACGCTCGGTTGCTAGGGTTCCTGACGTCAACTTCTAATAAAACACGACCAAATTTATAGTAGGTGAGTCTTGATCTTCCTTAGTACTTCCTTCCCACATCCTTCCACTTTCACATTGTATATCTGTTTCGTCATTCCTTCATCCTGCAGTCTTTCTACATGTCCGAATCAACGGAATATGCCCTTTCTTATCTTAACACCGACACTTTCAAACCAATTCTTTTTGTTAAAACATCATTGCGAACGCGGTCAGCAAGCATTATTACGTCACAAATTTGTGCAGTGCTCGCATCATCTAGTGGATAAAGAACAGCTATTGACCGATAGCTCGTTCGAATACAGGTGTAGGCATGTGGTACTAAATTCGTTGTATTTATGTACATCATGAAGCATGAAGAAAATATCGCGAGGAAACCCAAGGATCCGAGACATTATACTTCGACAGACGTGTGACCTAACCTAAGGAAGGTCTTGTTTCCCCTCTAGGTTGTGGAGATCTAACGGCAGTCGATCTATGTCAAAATCAGTATCTTCGTATCAAATCCATAGGCTTAGGTATCGGAACCCACCAATGCCAAGTCCCAAGATCTGCCGAGACCTGCTCATAGATATATTGTTCCATCGATATTCTCAATGTTGTCACCGTGAGTGTACAACAGAACATCAACCTTCTAAAAGGAGCTTCTACGTGTTGGATCCATATCCCCACGCAAGCTGAATAAATGACCGGGATTAAACCCCATGAAATAAGAGAAAATATCAATATATAACTCGCCACTGTCTAATTCAGTGTCAACCCGCCAGCAACATGTCCCTATCCACTGTCATATCACGTCTCAATGTAAAGCGGATGTTAAACCGAGGTAATACAACCAATATTTCACGTAATAATAAACTTATTATATATTTACAGAAACGGGAAAAACAGTAGATAAGTAGAAATAGGTATAAAAATTATAAATTAAAATTACAAACACCATCAAAATCACTATTGACTTCATAATGAACAACATAAAAAGTATATCAACAGATCAAGGCTTTGCTGATTGAAATGGCTATAACTGGAAATTCACGCGATTCAACGCGTTATAAATTCACTCCGAGGCGAAATTAACTCAACAGGAGTTTATTTACGGTGTCACCTCAGCACTTTGATCACTCGCAAGTTATTTCGTCGGTTCGCAAAAGGATTTTTCCTTTGTCAGCTCTCGCATCGCGAAATGATTGACAGGCGATCGGCGCCGCGAGAATTTTGATACCGAGCAAACTTTACACCCGCTAAAACACCTGCTAAGGTAATTTAAACCTTAAAACGAAACGCATTAGAATATGAGTCGTTAAACGAAACAGCCGAGTTGATTATGTGTAGATGCAAAATAACAAAATGGCATCAATTGCCACGGAAAACAATTTCGCGCCATTTTCAACTTAGCTGCCATGGATTGTAAGTTGACGCCATTTTGTTTTAGTTGTGTCGATAAGATGGCGGCGGTCTAATAAGCGCACAGGTTCTCGTCGTTGGAAAATGAGTTTCCTCGCGTGGTAGGTGTAGGGGGTTGTGCGGGAGGGGGATAATTGTCCATGGATCAAAGCGCGGCTCGTCTGATCCGGCTGAAGGTGTACGCGGCGCCTTTTGATTGTTTTTCCCGGGCTATCGGTGCGTTTTTGCGGGGCCACCTGTCCGCGTAATAGCGTAATCGCGGATTATTTACGAGGTGCTCAGGTCGGATGTTAGCCGAGGAATGATACTGGCCCGACGAGAGATCAGTTAGCTTGATAGTTATTTTGCGCTGCTACGTTTTGTATAACTTAAAAGCGTGTTGTACCTAATATAGAAATTTGACTAAGATAATTCAATAATATGTCTAATAATATCATATATATGAAAGTGTGATTGTTCGATCTTTATTTTTTGTACAACATCGGGAGACATACAAGCATACGGCCCACCTAATGTGAGGTGCCGCATCGTAGCCTATGAATGCTTGCAATACAGGAAGTATCGCTGGCATGTTACCAGCCCTACTCCTAACACGACAACCCTCTAGGGAGTTGTTACTTGGCTGCGGTTTTCTGTGAGGTCGTAAGTACCTATATCCCTTTTGCTTGTGCTACCTCTCTATACTTAATGACTGCCATCTATTGAAAATAGCCAGAACCGACTACTAACGTGCGCAGCAGACATGCGATAGATGCAGCTTACCTTGCGTAACTGACTACACGCTGATCGAGCTAATTAAATAAGCACTGACTTGTAATTAATGTGAAACTAACCCTTACAGTGGACTAAGGCAGGATAAGATCAGTTATGATGACATCTAGTATGAAGGAGTTTCGAGTCTGTCTTACCGTTTGTCTATCTGTATGTAGGTATATACAGAGATAAATCATGAACCGAAATTGGTAAACACTTGAAATTTTCACAGAGTGTGCATTACTATGACTGGTATAACAATAAATAAAATAAACCCCGCAGGGCAGCTTGTGGCGAGCTGTTGGTGCGTAACGACACCACCGGTACCCGAGTGCTCCAGAGAGCCGATCAGGGCCTTCGCCTTCGGCGTGTCTTCGTCGGTCGGAGTGAAAAGTCAAGAAGGCCCGCAGGACTCCCAGCTCTGGCTTGCCTTCATTGGCTGTCCAGAGAGGAGTCGATAGAGTATATTGCTCTAGCAGGTGATATGCTCCAAGGGTGGAAGTGTTAAAGGGCATAACGCCGCGAGTAACTTCGGAGAAAGCGCAGCACACCTCTCGACATCCCTGAGTCCTCACATCGGTGTTGCCCCGGCCGACTTTCCCTCCAGATCTCATTTCAATAGCCCAATTATTTCCGACACATTTGCAATAGTTCCAATACCTGCTGTGACCTGTTCGTTGGTATATCCTCCCATTGATATCCCTCAGAGCAGGTCACAGCTGGTATAATACATTACAACATTCTTTCAGAAGGGGCCTCTACGCGTTGTATCCATATCCCCGCGCACGCCTATCAAATGACCGGGATTAAAACCCGTGAAATAAGAAAATAAAATAAAAAAATTCAAGGAAGTCACCCTTTAATTTTTTATACTTTTATACTTGTATAATTAGTATACAAGAGACCTGGTATTTTCAGTTTTATTATGTCATTTTTGTGGTTTGGAACCCTTCGGAAGGTTATATTTTAAATTAAATTTAAGTGAAACCGAACAAACAAACTAACACTACAGCTGCACCTCTTTCTAATACTCCCCAATTAACTCTTCTCTAGAGAGATGACGAAGACGTATCCCAGTATACCGTGGGAACCTCTTTATTCTTTATTTTTGCTCGGCTAAGGGTCATATCGTGGTGTGGACTAGTCTATAATCTTCCCCAATTATTGGGCTATATATTAAATGCAAAAAGATCTTTTCAAATCCAACCGATAGGTCCAGAGATTAGTGCTTCAAACAAACACTTCCGGTTTATTATTCTACTAGCTGTGCCTGCGACTTCGTCCGCGCGGAATAGTTATTTTTTTATTATTTATTTATATTAATAAAAATAAATAATATTTCTAAAATAAGAGTAGCCTAAGTTACTCCTTATTATATCAGCTATCTGCCAGTGAAAGTCCCGTCAAAATCGGTCCAGCCGTTTCAGAAATTAGCCGAAACAAACAAACAGACAGACAAAGATTATAAAAAAAAAATTTGGTAAGTATATGTACCGTGTATCCGTATGCATTTAATAAAAAGCGGTTATTTTAATATTACAAACAGACACTCCAAATTTATTTATCTGTATATATGTATAGATATAGTACAAACATATTCGTTTAGGCACCAGAGGGAGACTTTGTACAAAACTTCGTCTGTGTGGGTACCTCTGTCTCACCTATTTCTATATTCATTTAGCTGTGTTCCGGTTTGAAGAGTGAGATATGGCAGAGAATGACTGGGAACTGTGACGAAACAGCCTTAGATCACAAGATTGGCAGCGCGCGAGTAACATCCCCGCGGTGTTGCAAGCGTCAATAGGCTGCGGTGACCGATTACCATCTAATGCGGGCCGCATGCTTGTTTGCCAATCTAGTTGTATAAAAATAAGATTAGGTCCTTCTTCAGGTTGAATACGACTACTTCATTTTGTGGTACTACCTAGCCACTTACTTACAAAGTTTTTCCATTGATCAAAACCAAGATTCCTTATCCGTCCGCCTTTGTACCAACATTTTTTTTATTTTAATGTGCATCAGTCTTAAAAACCAATATCATATTTCTTAAGGAACATTGTCAAAATGGCTGTCAAAGTTTGAAAAAAATAATTAAATTGTTATATAATTGATGAGCCAGGTGTTCCTCTGGCAATGCAAACTTGCGCACTCTCAACTGGTTTTTTTTGTAGATACATCAGTATTATTTTATGACACAAACAAATAATGTAACTATCATTACACCATATACACCGGCCTCACACCTCTTTTCAGGAACACCGTTCCTATATGAAATCTATATGTTTTCTGTGTGTTGTGTTAAATCAAGACCAGAAAAGAGATTAGAAAGAAATCTCTATTCTATTGTTATTGTTGTTGTTGTTGTAATCTCTTTATTGTACAAATATACATAACATATGCAGTTACAAATCTTTAGTATGTACAAAGGCGGAGATAAGTCCGCCTTTGTACATACTAAAGATTTGTAACTGTATATGCCGCCTTTGTACATACGTATTATTATTATAGTCTGTGCGTTTGTCTGTCGTTTTTTTCGAATATTCGAATTTTGACTTCAGATTCGGATTCAGCATAAAAAAGTAGAATAGGAATGTCCGAAAAACCACCCTCCTATCTCTTAAGGAACATGGTAAAAATTACCGACAAATTGAAAAAAAAAAATTTGAATTTTTATTTCGGATACGAAAAGTAAATTAAAACGTAGAATAGGAATGTCTTGAAAACCGATATCATATTTCTTAAGGAACATGGTCAAAATGGCCGTCAAAGTTTTAAAAAAATAATTAAATTGTTATATAATTGATGAGCCAGGTGTTCCTCTGGCAATGCAAGCTTGCGCATTCTCAACTGGTTTTTTTTAATGTACATACATCAGTATTATTTTATGACACAAACAAATAATGTAACAATCATTACACCATACACACCGGCCTCTAACTCCTTTTTATCCTCACTTTACTTATTTTTCATCATGTTAGAAAGTCATTACACGCGCTTGTGTACCTCAACCATGTGGTGATCATAATTTATTTGTTTATCATCTAAAAAGTCATCGAGTTATTACTCCATTGTTATTGGAGATGTTCTGGGAAGTGTTTTTGTGCGCTAGGGCTCGTTCGAGTGGTCCGCCCGTGTTTGCCCGCAGGCCAGGCGCCTACACGGAATATTGTTTTAAAACCGATCCGTAACTCGAGAACTCTCGTATTTACACAGTTTTAAAGACACGTCAACGGGGATGTCGAGATGTAGGGCTAGCAACTTGGTCCGGACATCTTCATTGTCTAATAACTCGATATTTTATTGCGCAGGAAATAGGGAGATGGAGAGAGAGACGCACATTGCGTTAATCAGTGATAGCCCAGTGGATAAAAAATCAGCCTATTGACCGTCTGGTCCTCGGTTTGAAACCTGATATGTACCACTAAATGCGCTATGCGTAAAGCCCTTACAAAACAAGAGGCGAAAATCAAGACCAGAAAAGAGATTAGAAAGAAATCTCTATACCCACCCAGGATGTATGCTGTGAAAGCTTAAATAAAATAAACTAAATTAGTGTTTATGTACTCATATTTGTAATTATCACTTGCTTGGGGTGAAGAAAAACATCGAGAGGAATACCGCACGTCTAAGAAATTATACTTCGGAAGACGTATGACCTTAAATAAGAAAGGTCTGTTTTTCCCTCTGTATTGAGAAGGTGTGAAGGCAGTCGCTCTATGTAAAATCAGTATCTTCGCCAAAGATTTAGGCTTATCCTAATGAATTAGGAAACCGGATAACGCTAAAAGACGAAGCCTACTTGATGTGAAGTGGCTACCGTAGTGTATGATCGATTACATTACAAGGCGTATTCGTGCCCAGCAATTCAAAAAGAGCATATTGATAACCTGGTTGCTTGGTTGTACTTCCCCAGTCGGGATGCTTCTATATACTTTAACTCTATCATGAAAGCGTCATTTTTAGATTAGCAGAGTGCATCATGAGTAGTTCAGGCTAGCTTTGACTATAAACATGATAGTGATACTACATAGGTATACATATATAACAATGTTGAATTTCTGAACAACTTGAATTTACATTACAGGAGACGTTGCATAAAACTGTTAGTTTAAATACATCATCAAGACTCGAAACATGACATTGTTGTAGGTACTCAATGTTCAAAACAAATAAATAATCTCTTCAATTATTATTTGACATGACATTTTATCTCACAAGGGCACAAGAAGACCCCGCGGAAGACCTAAGCGTCGCTGGTGGGATGACATTGTCCAAACGGTGGGGCCGATGTGGATGCGGCTGGCTAAGGATAGACAGAAATGGTCTCAATTGGAGGAGGCTTTTGTCTGTAATTGGGCTCCCGATAACAAATAGAAGTATATAGATAATATAGTATTTAAATGTAATCATCAATGCATAAGTTTAAATTATGGAACAAGAAGTATAACTAAATGTAAATGTAAAGTAACGCATGTGTACAACTGTTATTATTATTTTAAACAACGTTTTGATGTTACTATTATTTAAATCTTACCAAATTTTATTGTTACTCGTAATTGTATTGGGAATAAAAGCTATTATTATTATTATTATTATGACATTTTATGAAAGATACTTATTGTACGGTCTACTGATAACCACACACACACACTTACTTGACATTTAATGTCTTGATTATGATAGAAATGATAAACTGATTCTGGAGAGTGTCTAGGTATATTGTTCAGTCTTATTGTTAAGTGAACATGAATGTTTAGATGCTGATGATGATATAAAATGTAAATAATTTTACATTTTCTAACTGACATAAAATGTTACGCATGTAACGTAACGTTTTTATGTTACGTTTAATTAGTATTAAGCAGCTTCAAAACCGTATTTTAATTAATTATAGCATTTGTAAATTATTGAACATTAAATATGTTTTTATTTTAATAATAAACATAAACAAATTACAATATTTAAACTAAATATTGAAATTGGCTAATTGAAATATAAATAATGAGCTATTTATATTTTAATTTATATTTTAATTAGCCAACAGGCGAAGAGGAGCCACTATGCTGAGCCAATATAAAAAAATAAAAAAAATATTTGTTGATAATTTTACTAAAAAAAACTGTAATAATAATTCCTCCAAAATTATGTGCTAATAAATATACAAATATACTGTATTATTTTGATTTTTTACCTATACACGAAGAGAAAATTACTAACAATTCAATGCTATAGCAATATCGTACATAAGTACTGCCAATATTCATGGAACTAATAATGTAATATTAAAAAATGTTAATTTCTCCTTGCCGCTACATATCAAGTCTTAGTGGTCATAAGTAAAGTTATAGCGAACGTATTTAATAACAAGCACATTATTAAATAAAAATATTCTACTTAATATTTAATGATATAAACAAATTACAAAAAAGAATGAGCAGACTGTATACTGACAACTATGTAAATTATATAGGTATTTTAAGAGAGGTAGGGCGCATCACAGCAGCCCGTCTGGTGAAGCACCTCCAACTCACAGAAGACCGCAGCCAAATAACAACTCCCTAGGGGGTTGTTGTGTTCCTGCGTGTGAGTGAGGTCACCAGTAAGCTTCTAAGGAATTACTGTGTAAGCAGCAGAGGAGGCATCGCGCGAGTGATACTTAATATATCTCAAGCGTTAATAGACTAAGGTACCCGCTTTACTTCAGGTGGGCCGTATGGTTGTATGCCTTTTTTTTTTATATATACCACTACGGTGGCAAACAAGCGTACGACCTGCCTGATGGTAAGCAGTTACCTTAGCCTATGGGCATTTGCAACACCAGGGGTGTCACTCTTGCGTTGCCGACCCTGTAAGAACCTCTTCACGCCTTTCTTGAAGAACCCCATACTGTAGTCCCTTGGGAAAACCTCGGCAGGGAGCTCATTCCACAACATAATAGTTCTCGGTAGAAAACTTCTCGTGAAGCGCACAGTGCGCGACCCTTGCGGTTCCAGTGTGTGCGGATGATGCCTCCCGACGTAGTATAAAAAAACAAATATAACTATATTTGTATATATAACCATATACTTATTTGTTTATAAATGGGTTGGTGTATAAGACGTTAATTTATTCTATTCCGTGTTGTTAAATAAGTAAAATTATATCGTTATATCTCTTTAGCCATAAATAATAACACGCAAATGCAATGTTTGTATAGCACTCATTTAAACACACGCACACACACCCTCAGAGAGACAAACGCACACAATAACGCACATGCATATATCATAAATTGCAACTGTCATTGTGTATTATTACTTCTTTGTAATTTTTTGTGTTTAGAACTATCTGCAGCATGTTACCTCGGAGACGGGCGCAAACGGCTGCAACACATTTTATACTATAGCAGTCGTTTACGAACGCAATTGTTATTGTATATGTGTTTGTTGTTTGAAATAAATTCTTTAATTTAAACTTAATTTATTCCTTGACATTATACGAGCAGACAGAAATAGCATACCTTATATTTTGTATTTTAAAAATTCATTCACTGAATAGAAGGCTTGTTCTAAAAGCTACTTACGCATTGCGATTTGTATTTATCAAACAGAAGACTTTTTATTTTTCATTATTTTATTAAAAACTTTACCGGATCGGTCTTTTTTTATCTGTTTTGTATTAAAACACGTTTTCTTACATAACATGAACTTAAAAATCAAAGCTAACTACAAAAATTTCATCCGAATAATTAGAACCGTTTCGAAGATGAACTGAATATATCCAAGAAATGCCCGGTTAAAGTAGGTAATACAAATATAATAGTACGCTCCCCGGTTTCTAAAGCTTATTACATAATATATCAATACCATTGTTTTAGTATTAAAGTTAATAATATTGATTATATTACTATAAAAACCTCTTTGATTCCACCAGAATTATGAAATATTAAAACCTCATTCATGCAAATAGATTAATCTGAATTTAAATCCACGATTATAGATGCGGCTAATATTCGACAGACTGTTAGAAATTAACCAAATATCGAATGCTACGAGAAAAATACAGACATATAGAGATAGATAGATTTAATTCATTTAACTAACCTGACCCCGGTTCGCCTGGGCCAATCCCACTTTTGCGTGAAAATGTTTCTTCAATGGTAATGAACTAGTTTTTTTTTTTTTGGTTCTTTTTATTCCCGCGGGGAAAGGCAAAGGGATCTAGCCCATACAGCCTTCAGTTTATAACCATTTGAAAATCTTAATTCTATGTTCCAGCTTCAGGAACTGTGCTGAAAAAATACTTGAGAAGAGTACCTAGACCCAATCAACCCAATTTAAATACCACCCGTAAAACGATAGTTTTCTTGATGAACTTATTCACGTCTTCCAAAAAGTCCATAAACGTATTATATTGTAGTTTTTTCATTACTGTATAATTTAACTAGCACTTATGTTACAAAATACTATCGAAATTGTCACACAAAACTAATTTTATACTAAATTGTAAAAATTTCAAGTAAAACAACAATGTCACTCGTCAAAAGCGCGGGATGAAGTCGTTATGAACTAGATAATCTGTGTGTTGTCATACCACCAATTTTGCTGCGGTTTGAGGTGTTTTACTGGGTAACGTGACAAAACGGCCTTAGGTCATAAAATTTGCAGCGCGCGAGTAACATCCCCGTGGTGTTGCGAACGTCAATAGGCTGCGGAGATCGCTTACCATCTAATGCGGGCCACATGCTTGTTTGCCAAACTAGTTGTATAGAAAAATGTGGAGATATTTACTCAGATGCCTTAGTAACGCGATTTTTTCAGTAACAATCGTAAAGAGGTCTTCTACTTAGTTTTATATTCTGTCGAGCTTGTCAGAATCGTAATAAGTATATATTAAATAGATAGATATTTAATGTACATTAGTCGACAATAAAATTGAATGCGCGCCAGCCCTACGCGTAGGGTGCGCGCTAGAGAAACGCGAGCCGCGGCGTGGAGTACCCAGACGGTTTGTTTAAAACATGTCGCGAGACATCCTTACAAACAAACACTTACACCCGACTCGTGCGTTTTTTCCCATCTCAACATACGTCATTATCCATGTAGGTATATCAATTATAGGAACTCGATGGTGTAATATCGAACACGCAGGTTAAGCAACGACGACCGCAACACATCTATGCACACATACACAATGATATATGGCAAGACTCTGACAATGAGCCGTGATAGCCTAGTTGATAGCCTAGATGATTATCGACCCGGTTCGTCTTTTCGGACTTATATACATATATATACCTATTAGCATTTATCACTTGGTCGGTGACGAGGGAAAACTCGTGAGGAAACCCAATTCAAGAAGTTATATTTCAAGTCGTGTGACTTGAACTAAGAAAGGTCTGGTTGCCCCCTGGATTATGACGTCTGACGGCAGTCGCTCCATACAAAAATCAGTATATTCTTCAAATCCTTAGGCTTCGGTAGCGGATACCGCCAATCCTAATATATATAATGGTAGGAAGAAGCTACATTCAGGGGTTCCCAAACTTTTTCACTTACAGGTTTAATATTTTGTCTCGGCGCCCCGTAGTCGAAGTACTCGAAAGGGACAACGATACTAGGATAGACACAAACATTAAAACATCCGCAATATGAAGCTGGGTTTTTACATTTTCATTATAATTTAGAAAAATAGGATATAAAATGCAAGGACAACTTAATCAATGTGAGGTGTGAGCTTGGTGATCTCCACACATTTTTCTAAGCGCGTGATAATGTTTGTTTGCCCCACGTAAATAACATGTTGCAAGGGAATGAGAATTCTTAATGCTTTTCAAACTTAAAGTTGGGTATTCATTTTGGACCGATATCTAAAACTCTACCAAATCGGAACACGTGAATCTTGTTTTTAGGCTGCTGTCGCGAGACAGTTCAATAAGACTCTCTTCTTCTTACGAAGAGAATTCTGGTGGAGCTTGTGCATGGAAAGGATCTTGGATCCACACATATTTTTCTTGGTTGATTCGATTCGCTTTGAATTGTTTAATTTGTAGTCGCGAATACTTCAATTAAACAATTTTTAACGGAAGTATCGCGTATTTTACAAAAATCGCTCACTGTGAGCGATTTTTGTGTGAATCGGAACATATATAATTAATCCATCCATGTCGGTAGATGTAATAATTGAATAACTAATAATGTAAGACAAATACCACCTTAGTCTTCCTGCGACCACGGACGCTGCAAAGCGTTCGAAACGTCAGGTTCAACATAAATAAAATACGCGATACTTCCGTTAAAAATTATTTAATTCAATGTGTAACAATCGCGAAAACCTAAGACAATGCGAATACTTTAATTTCGTAAACAAGAACGTCTCACCGCGCCCCTCTATAAGCACGGCAAGACTCGATTATTGAATCGTTGACAATGGACTGACATGTCACACAGACGAGTAGACAATTGTTTTATACTGACAGATGGCAATCAAGCATACGGCTCATGATGTGGAATAGTAAGGTGCCGTCGATTATGACCAAAGACTTGTATGTATATAGAAGTCTTTGGTTATGACCGCCAGCAAACGCTTGTGTTTAAAAGTCTTGCGAGCATCAATAGGCTACCGTGACCGCTTACCATCTACTGCGGGCCACATGTTGTTTGCCTGTCTAGTTGTACGAAAAAAATCTAAGCCTGAGGATTTAGCGAAGATACTGATTTTTGCATAGAGCGACTGCCGTCAGACCTCAAACTAGGTATAGGGAAAACCAGATGATTTTCATTTATGTCACACGCCTTTTGAAATATCATTGCTTGGATGTTTTCCTTCACCGACGAGCAAGTGACAGTTACACATATGTAGTACATAAATCTGAAAACATGTCCTCACTAGGATTTGAACAAGGAACTAGCCGATTAATATAGGTACTTGTCCACTAAGCTATCACTGCTAATAGTTAGAGACTTGTCTCATCTCATTACTTGGCAATTACCTATCCAAAATTAACAAAAATTGTGAACTAAAAATAACTACAATTGTTAATTAAAAATAACTTCGTTAAACATAGTCACTCATCAACAAGTAATATATAATTTACATGCAACTTGATCTAGCCTGATTTGTGTGCTTCCGCCACCAATTAGTTCATGCGATTAGGCGACGGCCGGCCGTTAGTAGATGCAACATGCCGTCCACAAGAATGACTATAATGACTTGTAGCATGTTATTCTAACGACTAATATCTACAGCGCCTGATGATGCCTTGTGGAGAGGCGAAACACGTGTCATAGCGACGACCAGGGCAGTCATGGCAGCAATAGTGTGCGGTGCATGCGGTTTCTGTTCCAGATGGCGGATGGCAACCGAGGCAGAGACTACCGGACCAGCCATGGTAGCGACGGCATATTTTATCTACTAACAGTAGTGTGAGGGTCCCGGCCGGCGCTAGTTAGCATGAACTAATCGGTGGTGGACGCACACAAAGCCGGTTAGATAAAATTGCTTGTAAATTTCACTTTCGCAAAATAACACCTGCATCTATTTATTAACTGTAACATAGATACAATTGTTTGTGTGAATTCTATTAAGGTAATAATTAATTGAACACGTCAATCATGCACTCCTCACTCGAAGCGACCACAATGTGTCTACGCGCGAGTAAGTAATTTACTCATAATTAATAATACGAAATGCTTTCCGTCCACAGAATAATTATCTCATTTCACGCACCACTAATTTCCATACAACATAGCATTCTAGCCCAACCTTAGGGTCGCTAGACCTCGTACCATCATACCAGGAGTAGTGAACTGTCTCGGCAGTCGTGTGGAAGGCAATTTATAATCCGCCATCCATAACATTGAGACAGAATGTTACGAAAGAATGGATGTACAGACAGCCCGGCGTACTAATGCTAGATTAGAGACGTGAGTATCTTGCGCAGATCGGTCACTGGTAGGTATATGTAAAATAATCACAATCATTTTATGATGTTTGGTTTTCCGACTTTTGCCTTTATTTAAAAGGGGGAAGTACCTCCAGCCCACAGATAATCGTAGCAAAATAACTGTCTGGTGGGTTGTTGCATTCATGGGAATGGGTTTTTTTACACAACGTCGAGAGGCATATAAGCATACAATCCACCTTATGTAAAGCAGTTACCGTAACCTATGAACGCTTGTGATACATTAAGTGTGACTCGCGCGATGCCACCTCTGCTATACACAGCAACTCCTTAGGAATTTACTTGTGATCTTAATCATTAAAAACCTACCTAGTAGTAGGGTTATCTGAGGAGTTGCTGTGTTAGCAGCAAGGATGGCAACGCACGATTGATACTTCCTGTGTTACATTTTTTTATACGTCGAGAGGCATATAAGCATACAGTCCACCTGATGTAAAGCAGTTACCGTAGCCTATGAACGCTTGTGATACATTAAGTGTGACTCCCGCGATGTCACCTCTGCTGAACACAGCAACTCCTAAGAAGCTTACTGATGAACTCACTCACACGCTGGAACACAGCAACCATGCAGGGAGTTATTTGGCTGCGGTTTTCTGTGAAGTGGAGGTACTTCTCCAGGCGCGATGCTTTGATGCCCCCTACCGCTCTTAAAAACCTACCTAGTAGTAGGGTTACCTAAGGTGTTGCTGTGTTAGCAGCAGGGATAGTAACGCACGATTGATACTTCCCGTATTACAAGCGTTCATAAGCTATGGTAGCCAATTTACGTCTAGTGAGTCATCAAGGCCGCACGATTTTATGCCTATCGATGTCGTAAATAAAAAAAAAACAATTCAGTTTAGGTTGGTAATAACTTCACCAGAATTTTCGGAATATTTTGTAAATAAAAAAAAATTATACATTTATAATAATACAACAGAAGTTCTGTTATAGATGGCGGGCTAGCGAGCACAGTAGCCATGGCGGTGACTCGACAGCCAGAAGATACTTCGGCAGGCTGCCTTGGTGCGTCTCTCATCCAACCAACGGTTCACCAACAGTCATCTGTGAAGGAGAGCCCTTCACAGATGACTGTACCTCGTAGGCAGTACATCACATCCTAGAATAATGTTATAAGCTCCAAGAAACACATCTATGTGAAGTTGTAAAAATTCTAACAATGTTGTAGAGGAATAACGAGCATAATTATGAATATCTAAGCGATACGCGCGCCATATATGGTGACTTTGAAAAGTATATGGAACCCCACTCACCGATTACCATAAAAGTATGACGTTAATAAAGTATCTCTATTTGAAATAAAAAAATATTTCAACTAACCCTTTATTTCCCTGTTTAACAACCTTTTTTTGTAGAACCTTAAGCTGTAGTCCATAGGGAAACCCTCGGAATATACATACAAGCATGCAGTCCACCTGATGTAAACTGGTTACCGAAGCCTACAAACGTTTGCAAACAAAGAGTATCTCTCCAGCTGCTAGCACTGCAGCTTCTTAGAAGCTTACTTGTAACCTCACTCACTCGTAAGAATATCAGAACCCTCCAGAGAGCTGTTATCTTTAAGGTCGAGCCCCAGAGGGTCATTTGTTACTTAGCTGAGAGCATCAGATGCCACAAAATAAGTAAACAAACTAACTAGAAACCTTCAATTTAAGTTCCAAAGAACGGAAATCATTTCGGTACGATATGATATAATATAACGCATATCATATCGTACCGAAATGATTTTTGGCAGGTTCAAATCCTGTATACCTCAAAAATGTTTCGGAAATTCCAAATTATCTCTGAAAGTCACAGTGTACGTGTTTTCTATTAAATTCATAGCAATACGTATTATAAAATACAGTCTGTATGATATCCGAAGTGTGTGTGTATGTGTGTTATGACACGAGAAAGTATTGTCTTAGGTTTTCGCGATTTTTATTACGATTAATTAATTGTTTAATACGAGAAAGTCGTGTAGTTTTAACTACACTATTCGTTTATGTCTGTTTATGTATGTATGTATGTTTATATAGTGGTGATACAGGCACAGTGCGTGTATTTGAGCACCTGCAAATGGCAACCAATCATCGAGCAGTATTACTCCGCGAATGCCTAGTACCTTACCTCTCTATGCACTGATTACGACGATAGATCTGCTCATGAATTTGCTCTAGCCTGTGGTTTCTCTTAACTGGTTTATTAACCCACGAGAATACCAGATATAGAGGACCATGCATGCCCTCTATTGAACTCTACATATAGTCAATACGTCTGGATGAATATAAAAACTGCCCTGCGTCAGACGTGATCCACCTCGGCTCGGATGGCGTCGCGTATGACACAATAAGTCAGCAGATTAGAAATGTGTAGAATTCACGCAACCTATACCAGATTGCTTGAATTCTACACATTTCTACGCAAACATACTCGCGGCGGCCGCTTTCTTTCAATTCAGAAGATAGTGAATCCTGTACAAACACAGTCGCTGTTGCAATGCTGCAAGGCACGGAATGCTACATTCCCAATCGCCTAATGACAGCTGCGGAAACTAAAGAGTGGCTTTGGTTTAATCGCCGTTGCAGCGAAGCTAATCTTCTCAAGCAAGTCGCTTACGAAGGTAGAGCGATGATGGCACGATGTACTGTATATATGTACATACCTACTACCAGGAATCTTGATGTCCCTGTCTTGAAACGCAAACTAAATACTGCCTCAAGATTCAGTAAGAGGATGGTGACACGAGCAAAATTTGCTTTTGTCGGTAGAGTTGGCGAGCGGTTAGTAAAATGATTCATGACATCGCCGCAAAAACCGCAAAGCATCGCAAGGTCTCTAATTGTCTCTAATGAATTTGAATGACGTAAGTACGAGCTAGTCCATCTTCCATTCCGGGGTGCGGTAGCTCATTACCGAAAATCTCAATCACCGAGTGAGATGCCGACAGTCAAAAATCCGAGTGGGCCAGATTCCATACCGACAGTAGTGCTAAAGCTGCATGCTCCTGAGTTGTATTGTGTACTGACCATATATTTTTTTTAAATCTAGCAGTAAACCACTAAACTCCAGCTTCACATATCGGTATGTCACCAAATGTTGAGATTGTTTTTAATGTAGCGCTGCTAATTTTAAGTAAAATGATTTTATAATTAACTAGCAGACCCGGTAGACGATGGAACTAACTAACACACGCGAAAAAGCAGCGCTACATTAAAAGCAATCTCAACATTTGGTGACATACCGACATCGACGCTAACTACCGGGGCCAATTTCATCTAAATCGCTTCAGCCCTTTAGGACGTGTTAGGTGACAAACACACGTACAGAGATATTAACATAAAAGCGAAAGGTGTTATACTTAGTCTTGCCATAAATACTGAAACAAAGAAAAAAAAATTTTCTATTGCAAATAACATTTATTACTTTTACAGTGTGTTAGTTTAATACATAAATAAAAAAACAATTTAAAAAACAATTTAATAGGAGTTAGAGTATGAAATTGCCGTTTTATAGTAATAGATACTTTAAGTTGACATTAAACCTTCATGGTGTGAGATTTTCAAACTTTTTCACATAATACCTATGAGGTTTTTCTTTTAAAAAATGTATAACATTTGATTTTCGAATTTCAATAGTTTTTTTTATTCAGACTGAAAAGATGGATACTTCGAAATTCCGAGTAATTTTTGAATACGAGTTCCGACGCGGAACTAACGCGTCTGAAACGGCTCGCAATATCAATGCTGCGTTTGGAGAGGAGACTGCTAATAAACGCACCGTGCATTTTTTATTTAAACGCTTTCGTAATGGAAACTTCGACATGAAGAACGAACCACGTGGAAGACCGGCCACACAGGTGAATGGTTTAACGTTACCTTACCTGCAATATTGACTCATTTGCATCAAATCAATAAGATAAAAAGATATGAAAAATGGGTGTCCCATGATTTCACTGATTTGTATAAATAAACGCGTGTTGAAACTTGTGTTGCTTTGTTGAATCGGTAAAGAAATGATGGAATATTGGATCGAATTGTGACATGTGACGAAAAGTGGATTCTTTGCGATAACCGAAAAATGCAATGGCTGGCCCCAGGTCAAATGCCGCAACAGTGTCCTCAAGCAAAGCTTACCAATAAAAACGTAATGGTAACTGTTTGGTGGTCTCTTCATGGCGTTATTCACTATAGCTTTCTCAGGTCTGGTCAAGCAATAACAGCAGACGTTTACTGTGCCGGACTACGAACAATGATAGCGAAACTAGCAATGAAACAGCCCGACTCGTGAATGGATCTTCATCATTATTGCTCGATGATAATGCAATACCTCACACTGCACGAGAAACCGTTGTAACTCTTCAGGAGCTGCAGTTTGAAACCATACATCCTCCGTACTCGACAGACCTTGCTCCAACTGACTACCATTTTTTTCGTGATTTGGACAATTTTCTACGTGGTAAAAAATTTTCTTCCCAGGATGCAGTAAAAAGCAAAATGCTTTCACACAGTTTGTCGAATCTAGATCCCAGCGTTCTATCGCAAAGGCATAAATAAACTTCCGATTAGATGGCAGCAATGTATATATAATGAGGGTAAATATTTTGATTGAATAAATATGTTACATCTTAAAAAAAAACGACTTTTAATTTTTCAGTACAAATCGGCAATTTCATACTTTAACCCCTAATATTTACCGTACAAAATCATCAATTTCGTATAAAATAAAGCTATTTGTGCTAAACTAAATTACAGTAAAATGTAAACATAAAATAATGATAATGCAAGAAACGATCACATTTTGTCCAGGTTGTCGCAAATTATTTCGTCATACTATACTTAACGTTGACACAAAAGGCCATTAGGTTCTTTTTAGGGCTAAAATACTAAATACGCATTAATGGCGAGTTACGAGACGTCACAAAAACACGACGGGTGCGAACCGTCCCCGCTCGGGGGGGCCTCGAAAACGGCAGTCATCGTGACGTGTAAATGACGCTTGCAAAAAAGAATGTAATCTTTTTTTAATTAACAGGAAACGCAGTGAAATTAAGTCATCTCTCATAATTACAGGTGCGTGGACTAATAGGGTTGGCAGATGGCTTCATTTTGGCGAGGAAATTGGCATTGGATGTCACCACGAAGCTTTAATAAAATGAAAGCACTATACAAACATCGCAAAATTAATTTTCCTCATGGTGAGGAGAACGAGAGAAAAAGAATACATTTAATTTTGGGTACAGGCCCTCGGTTGTCTTCGTATTTCCGAATCGTGTTAACTGAAAATAAATATTATTGTATTTTTTTTTTTTTTAATGTAAACTTCCGTATTGTCATAATCATAATTAGATTTATTTCTATCTGAACCTGAAATTTTAAAATCTTTTCTAACATGAATTTCATTGATGCCGACGGCAGTAAAATCAAAATGAGAATATGCATAAAAATCAATGTTAATAACGTCGTTTCCATTTTTACCCTAGTTTTTTTTTTATACTACGTCGGGAGGCATACAAGCATACGGCCCACCTGATGTAAACCGGGTACCGTAGCCTATTAATGCTTGCGATATATTAATTAGGTATCACTCGCGCGATGCCTCCTCTGCTGCTTACACAGCAACTCCTTGGGAGCTTACTGGTGACCTCACTCACATGCAGGAACACAACAACCCTCTAGGGAGTTGTTATTTGGCTACGGTTTCCTATGAGGTGGAGGTACTTCCCCAGACGGACTGCTTTGATGCGCCCTACCTCTCTTAAAAATTTACATGTCATTCCTATTTCGTTACCTTTTCCAGTACCATTGTCACCCAGTATATATTCCAGTGACAGCCAAAGGTACACTCATAATGATTACTAAATCATCAAAACTTATTTCTTTTCCATAATTAAATATAAATGTCTTATATAAGACATTGTATGCTTTCGCAACCAATTAGTTTCTGAGAATTAGCGCCAACCAACACCCGTCATAGGCTACGACTACAGGCTAATCATTCTACATCCAGAGAAGTTTTCTACCGACAACTCTTAAGTTGTAGAATGGGCCGAGGTTTTTTCCTAGGAACTCCAGAATGGGGTTTTTCAAGAAAGACTTGAGGAGGGTTTTACGGGATCGACAATGCAAGAGTGGCACCCCTGGTGCTGCAAATATCCATATGTACTCCCTGCCGAGATTTTTCCTAGGAACTACAGAATGGGGTTTTTCAAGAAAGACTTGTGGAGGGTTTTTCAGGATGGGCAACGCAAGAGTGGCTGGTGCTGCAAATGTCCATATGACTGCTGCTTACCAACAAGCAGGCCGTTCGCATATTTTCTACCTTAGTGATATAAAAATAATATAATAGTGATAAATAATAAAAAAAAAAAACATTTTTATGGTCATTATTCTACCCGAACGGAGCACAACAATATATTTATAAAATAAATAAATAAATATTGTCGGACAAATTACACAGCGCCATCTAGCCCCAAAGTAAGCGAAGCTTGTGTTATGGGTACTAGACAACTGATAAACATACGTAAATACATTTTGTTTTGTAAATACATACTTATTATACATAGAAAATACCCAGACCAAGACAAACAGACATGTTCATGCACACAAATGTTTGTATTGTGTGGGAATCGAACCCACGAGCGTTGGTGTCAAAGTAGCGTAACAACGCGTTTCACCACTGCGCCACCGAGCTCGTCAAAAATAATTGTCAAAAAATATTTGTTTCCACATATTTGACATCCCTAGCCACAGGGCCATCCAGAGTAATGGCGACTCTCTGACCTACCCGGAACTCTTATGGAACCCTAAGATTGTACCTATTATCTTTTTAATTCATCTCTACCCACAAAGCTAATCATATTCTTAAGCAAGTTTCAATTAAGTACTTTTCGAGGGAATGTTTTTAAATTAATCTCCTTTACCCATCAACGCCGGTGACTATGAGTATTTTAAGAGAGGTAGGGCGCATCAAAGCAGCCCTGGGAAAGTAGCAACAGCAGTCTGGGGAAGTACCTCCACCTCACAGAAAACCGTAGCCAAATAACATCTCTCTGGAAGGTGTTGTGTGAGTGGTGTGTGAGTAAAGTCACCGGTATGCTCCTAATGAGGTGGCATCGCACGAGTGATACTTAATGTGTTACAAGTGTTCATAGACTCGTAGAATTCTGAGGGTCGGCAACGCATGAGTGACAACCCTGGTGTTGCAAAAGTCCATAGGCTACGGTGACTGTTTACCATCAGGCAGGCCGAATGCTTGATTGCCACCTTAGTGGTATAAAAAAAATAGACTACGCCTCCCGACGTTGTATAAAAAAAAAACAAAATAGGTTTTACATTGTTTTTGTTATAAAGCACGAATGGCAAAATAGTAAGCTTATGTACTGCTTGATAAGAAGCGGTTATCTTAGCTAATAGGCACATGCAACAAAAATACGTGTGTAAGATCTAATTTTAATTAACGGGCAGGGTTCGCCACGTGCACTTGATGTTGACTGTTGCTCTAAGATGATACACAAGGAGAGATAGCGAGCACGATGGTGTCGTTGCGCGTGTGATTCTAACCGAACACGCAGGTTACGCAACGTCGACCGCGGCCTGTCTATGGGTGGGTTTTTCTATCTAGAGTTTCACCGTGCTTCGGAGGGCACGTTAAGCCGTCAGTCGAGGCTGTTGTCGATAGATCACAGTCGTTAAGCTAAGTCAGTGGCCTTCGGGCGGCTTGAAAACACTGGCTACCGCCAATCCGCAATTGAGCAGTGTGGTGGAGTATGCTCTAAACCACTTCGGTTGAAGGGAGACTCGTATCCCTGCAGTGGGATGAGAGTAAGGGTTGATGTAATGATGATACTCGTAGATAAGGTAGTGATACCTTGAAATTAAAATTGCATTTTAATTCTTTCCCCTTTTGTTATTTCGTTTACTGATCAGTTGGAATTGAAATGTAGAGAAGCAATATCAGAATAGCAGAGAAGAAGCAGTATGACAGTGCTTCCTTCTTCGCGATATCCCGTTTCCTAATCCATAAGGATTGGCGGGGTCCGCTACCTAAGCCTAAGGATTTGAAGGAAAACATCGTGAGAAAACCCACCCTTTCAAGAGATTATATTTCGAAAGGCGTGTGACATAACGTAAGAGAGATCTGGTGTTCCTTCTGGGTTATGGTGGTCTGACGGCAGTCGCTCCAAGTAAGAATCAGTCTCTTCGTAGCGTTGTCCCATTTCCTAATCCATTAGTGTTGGCGAGGTCCGCTACCTAAGCCTAAGGATTTGGCGAAGATCATTTTTACCCTAGTTTTTTTTTATACTACGTCGGGAGGCATACAAGCATACGGCCCACCTGATGTAGAGCGGGTACCGTAGCCTATTAATGCTTGCGATATATTAATTATCACTCGCGCGATGCCTCCTCTGCTGCTTACACAGCAACTCCTTGGTAGCTTACTGGTGACCTCACTCACACGCAGGAACACAACAACCCTCTAGGGAGTTGTTATTTGGCTGCGGTTTTCTGTGATGTGGAGGTACTTCCCCAGACATGCTTTGATGCGCCCTACCTGTCTTTATAATATTATATAATCATTTAACAGTGTGTAAATAGATCCTTTACTCACCAAAACTTTGTGTTTTAGTGCATAAATAGCTCACCGATTCGTGCCTACAGTCCAATGCGAGGATAACTTAACCAATAAGCCAATAAATGACTATTTCGTGTTTTAGATACTGCTTACTAATCTTTTCTCAAAGTGCATGTCTGTTTGTATTAAAAAATTGTATTTACGTATGTTTATCAGTTGTCTTGTACCCATAACACAAGCTTCGCTTACTTTGGGGCTAGGTGGTGCTGTGTAATTTGTCCGACAATATTTATCTGACACCAACGGACGTGGGTTCGATTCCTACACAGGACAAACATTTGTGAGCGTGAACATGTCTGTTTGTCTTACTTTGGATGTTTTTAAAAAAAATTGGGCGCATCAAAGCAGCCCGTCTGGGGAAGTACCTCCACCTCACAGAAAACCGCAGCCAAATGACAACTCCCTAGAGGGTTGTTGTGTTCCTGCGTGTGAGTGAGGTCACCAGTAAGCTCCTAAGGAGTTGTTCTGTAATTAGCAGAGGAGGCTTCGCGCGAGTGGATACTTAATATATTACAAGCGTTAATAGGCTACGGTAACTGCTTTTCATCCAGGTGGGCCGTATGCTTGTATGCCTTTGTATAAAAAAAGGTATCTTCATTGGATTCTATTGCGTAGCAAAACCTGTTCTACAGCACTGAACGACCTTGAGTTTCTCAATAATTTCCCAATGATTTCAACAATAACTTAAATCGCCTTGTGAAAAATTATTGTCACTAAAATATAGAGTCAGAAAAGATGAAATTTCTCTTGGCGATTGGTGTTCTACTACAGTACGCATTTTAAGAGATCTTCCACAAACGCCAAGTTGTAGCCTCAACTTTCCTTCCTTGAGGTCTGAAATCAGAATTCAAGTTATTTTATTGTAAAACACAAGTACCTACACGTACAGCGGCAAATTAAATATTTTTTTTTCTATACTACGTCGGGAGGCATACAAGCATACGGCCCACCTGATGTAAAGCGGGTACCGTAGCCTATTAACGCTTGCTATATATTAATTATCACTCGCGCGATGCCTCCTCTGCTGCTTACACAGCAACTCCTTGGGAGCTTACTGGTGACCTCACTCACACGCAGGAACACAACAACACTCTAGGGAGTTGTTATTTGGCTGCGGTTTTCTGTGAGGTAGAGGTACTTCCCCAGACGGACTGCTTTGATGCGCCCTACCTCTCTTAAAACATCCAGACCAAGACAAACATACATGTTCATGCACACAAATGTTTATCTTGTGTGGGAATCGAACCCACGAGCGAGGGTGTCAAAGTCGCGTCATTCCCGACTGGGCCACCGAGCTCGTCAAAATATAAACATATCGCGCTTTGTATAGTCTATAAAGGTTCTATAAAGGTATACAATAATAAATTAATAATAATATAGGTACATATATATCGCTATACATTGAGACATATTGCTCATGAGTACATTGTTCCATGGTCATTCCCCGGAACGGGTCATGGCGGGTCTTCATTACATCAATATTCTCATATTCTCAACCGGCCGTTTGCATCCATCCCCCTCACGTCTATCCAATAACCGCAGTTTAATACGTGACTTAAGAGAAACATAGGTATTACTTATATATACTTATATAATATATATATATATATAATTTTTATGTAGCATATATGCGTCAAGTTACGTTATATATATATATATACTAGTTGCAGTCCGCTGCTTCGTCTTCACGTATCCTGTGGGAACCGCTTTTTCTACTTTCTTTCTTTTAACTCGACTACTATGGGTCGTATCGTGATGTTGAATAGCTTATAACCTTTCTCAATAATTAAACTAGTAAGATTAGCGCATAACGCACAAACAAACTCTGTGCCTCCTGACTATAAAGTCGGTACTAATATAAACCGGAACCGGCGGTTTATATTAGTATCGATTTACTAGTCAGGAGGCACACTGAGACACCCGATGTAAAGTGGTTACGCTAGCCTATGAACGCACAGGAACGAATATTTCAATAAATTGACTGCGGCCTGTGTGCGGAGATCATTAATGACATTTTTATTAATTAATGACATAGTTAATTGAGCGCTGCGCCTTAAGAATCATTTAATAAAATAACAGACCTATATTTCATTTATGCAAAAAAAAATGGCGTCTGTCGCGGACTGGCGCCACGCAAAACGTGAGAATTGAAAATTTCCGAAACGGATCAGTAATTTAATACTTATGTTTTTGCAAGTTTAATATCATAGGAAGTATCCGTGTGTTTGTTTAGGACACTGTAATGGAGAAAAATATTTGGATGGCACCGCCGCAAATATTAATAGCTAGCTCGGAATGTTTATATTTCCGTGTGGAGACTGATGCAAAGTGCCTACTTTCGTAATCCCACAACTACCACCGTTGGGAAACGGTTGGACGAAAGCCTATGTGTGCTTGTTGCTGCCTCAGAAAGGGGAGAAAGCTAATATGCAGAGACAAAGACAGAAAAATAAATAATTGTAGAAAGAAAAAAGCCGCCAAGTGCGAGTCCGACTCGAGCACCGAGAGTTCCGCAATATAAATATTTTCACAAATTATATTTTCGCAAATTATTTTCGCAAATATTTTTTTTGTGATGTAACAAATTTATGATTTTCGATTTTTTTGTTTACTTGTGCTACATGACACTACTTCTTACAAAATTTTGTGATTTTAGGTTAACAGGAAGTACCCAACCCAAGGTTTTGATTCCCTTGTGAATGTTAAAATTAAAATATGCTCATAAACGAGGCATAAACAGCCGTATCTTTTGATTGCATTGACTTAGAAATTTTATTTTTGCACTGCTCGACTGGATTGCAGCATACATCATACTGGCTGAACCCTGTGAGTTCGTCCACGTGTATCTCGGTATCCCGCGAAAACTGCTTTTTCTTTCGTTTTTCTTTTTGCTCGGCTTTTAAGCGTTGTATCGTGCTGTTGAATAGTCTACAACCTCCCTCAAGAATTAGACTATCAAATGCAAAAAGATTTTTTCAAAACCGACAGGTCATTCCAGAGTTTAGTGTGTTCAAACCAACAAAAAAACTCTCCCGCTTTATATATTAGTATAAATAATATAGATATGAAATGAAGGTAGTAAGGTGACCTCCATTTTGATAACTTCGAAACAGATTCGATACAATATCGATACTTACTTAGATGTATATATCGACATAGATACGATTCGATAGCTATATTTCAATCTGAGTATTTTTGTACGGATCTGGATTTGCCAAATGTTCACGTGTGGGAATCGAAACCACTAGCCTTAGTATTAAAGTAGCATTGCCAACCACTCCACTCATTAAGTATAATAATAGCATAAGGTATAGTGTGTATAAGCCTATTATGCATTACTAGATATTATTGTTGCACCGCATCAACCGAGCAACATGAGTGCAGATGCGTCGGCGCCGCGGCGCCATCCGCACCGCTCCGCGCTGACAGCCAGCCGGCGCGCGTCACGATGCGGGCTCTGCGGTGTGGTACAAACATAAAAAAATAACCAATAGAGATCCCATAGAACAATTTTGCTTGGGAATTATAACTCACCGCCAGGGGTCGGGAGGTGAACGCGCAGCTCTTATTGGCTACTTCACGGATCGACATCGCGACACTTATCGGCTCATTGGTCAAAATATCCTCGCATTGGCGCGTAGACTTAAGTTGGTGCGATATTCAGGTGCTACAGTCTACATATTGGTGGGTAAAGGGTACCTCTACCAACGCGTGATCAATTGCGATAACAACTTTGCGGGGTAAGCAGATTTTCAGCTATTATCCTTAAAAAAGGGATACCTTTTATAATGTTTATAAATAGCTTAATAGTTAAAATATCTTCTCATTGGATCACGAGCTCGAACCCGTGACATATTTAGGCGCTAAAACACTACGTTTACGTGAGCGCGGATGCCTTCATACGCAGTCAATGGTTCAGGGTAAACTCATTCTTGTTGAAAGATATTTTATATACGTTAAAAATCCCTTATGTTATTTTGCCGACTCCAGGGGTAAAGTGACTAGCATTAGCAATGCTACTTTTTTGCCAACGCTCGCAGCTGCGATTTCCACCAAGTACCTACAAATATTTGTGTGTACGGACATTCCGGTTTGTCTTGGTCTGAATGTTTTTAAAAGAGGTATGTATTGCGCACCAGAGCAGCCTGACTGGGGAAGTATCTCCATCTCACAGAAACCGAAATAAAATAGTAAAATAACAACTTCCTGGGGGGTTCCTAGTGAGCGAGGTCATCAGTAAGCTCCTAAGGAGTTAATGAGTTAGCAGCAGGTGTGGTAACGCGCAAGCGATACTTCCTGTATTGTATTGTTTCCGACGTTAGGTATATAAAACAGCATTTTCCAGTAATTCGGAATTTGAAAGACATTAAAAATGGATCAATGCCGTTATACAAATGTGGCATTTATATTTACTTAACATATAGAAAGATAGAGTCAAATTTGTCAAATCAGCACAGCATGATGTGGCACGGTGAGCTCTTTTTTTATGAAACTAGATTAGCAAACAAGCATGCGGCACTCATTAGATGGTAAGCGGTCACCGCAGCCTATTGGCGCTCGCAACACCACGGGGATATTACACACGCGCTGCCAATCTTGTGACCTAAGGCTGTTTCGTCACCGTACCCAGTAATTTCTCTGCCATATCTCACCCTTCAAACCGGAACACAGCTATATAAATATATCTGCTTGGCTGTAGAAATAGGTGAGACAGAGGTACCCACGCAGATGACTTTTGTACAAAGTCGCTCACCCCCGCTGCCTCCTGTGCCGTAGCCCACACACTTTCCTGAAACATGAACATGTCTGTTCGTAAGGTGATCGCATGACTAACATCACCGTGACACGTTGTAATGAACTGCTAAATACACTGTCAACACGTCACACCGGGACCTAAATTAGACATGTTTTTTTTTTCACTTCTCTTAATAAACATAGTGAATAACAAAAATCAAATAAATTTAATAATAAGGTAAATTTAATGACCAATTTTTGCTGGAAATAATTTTACATAAGTTCTCCTGCCTACTTCGCAAAGGCCTTACGATACTAACCCAAATCATGCCACAGCAGGGTCTTCCATCAACTGAAGCGGTTTAGTCCATACTCCACGACGCTGTTCAACTACGTATTGGCGAGCTAAGTCAGAGGCGCCTTCTAGCCGCCCGCAGGAAGGCCTCTGACTTAGCTTAACGACTGTCATCTATCGACAACAGCCGGAACCAACGGCTTGACGTACCCTCTGAAACTCGAAAAAGTTCAAGATGTATATATATATACATATATCTCTCGAGCTTCAGCATAATATGTAAGTACATATGTATAATGGATAGGTATACATATCCATTATATATATAAGTACATATTATACTCTGAAACACGGAGAACTCTATATAGATAAACCCATTCGTTGACAGACTGCGGTCGACGATGCGTGACCGTCGGGCTCTCATTAGAACGCCTAATATAAATTGATGTTCCAAACTGCTGGCTTGTTCTCTTTATAGGAAAAAACGCAAATGCCCGAGATTTTTCATTTTTAGGGTTCCGTACCCAAAGGGTAAAACGGAACCCTATTACTGAGGCTCCGCTGTCCGTCCGTCCGTCCGTCCGTCCGTCCGTCCGTCTGTCACCAGGCTGTATCTCATGAACCGTGATAGTTAGACAGTTGAAATTTTCACAAATGATGTATTTCTGTTGCCGCTATAACAACAAATACTAAAAAATAGAATAAAATAAATATTTAAGGGGCTGCCATACAACAAACGTGATTTTTTTGCCTTTTTATAGATAGATGATAGATATATGGTACGGAACCCTTCGTGCGCGAGTCCCACTCGCACTTGGCCGATTTTTTAGTCCGTCGGCGCGTTGGCAATTTAGGTAATGGCAGGCCTACATACTTGCCACGTAACGTATTCAACTGCAATTACCATGTATGTATGTATATCTTCACACCAGGTCCCTTGCGACGCAGGCTGAAAGAACCGAGCACAGTAAGACGCGGTCCTTACACACCTGACATGCTTCTTTAAAAGCTCTTCATGCACGCTCACCGATTCCCGCGACTCCGGACAGCACCTTCTGATAAAACACGGTCAATTTACTCATGGTAGGTGAGTCTAGATCTTTATCGCCACCTACATTCTTCCATGTCGTATTGTAGGTAGGTATATCTCTTTCGTCATTCTTTCATCCTGCATTCTTTCTACATATCCGAATCAACGGAGCATGACTTTTTTATCTTAACATCGACACTCTCTTTCTCTCTTTCAAACCAACTGTCTTTCTTATTACTTACATAACTGCGAACGGTGTCAGGAAGCGTTACGTCACAAATTTTAGGCAACGCTCGCATCTCTCCATACGCATCTTTCACTTTGCTAAGTTAGCGTTGGGATATTCGCACCGCGTTGTGTACAGCGAGCTGTGCCTTCTGGCTTCGGCTGTTTATATAAGTCATACTTACGATGACTCTCGGTCGGGACCCTTCCGGTTTTTCAGCATAAATTGTTCAAAAACCAGAAGGCGTCCCTAACGCAGGTGCCACTTAGTTTTATCATCTCGTCTGTAACCGTATAGATTCCCGCTGTCTTTACATTTTTCAAACTTTGTATCGACCATTCTATATCATCCATGGTAATGTCTTCATGGTACGCTGGTACTGCTGAGTCAGTCACAGACTCATTCCCAGTGCCAGCGTCCTGAACGTAGTCATACATTTCTCTAAAATATTCACTGCACCATGCTAACACTTTCTGAGTGTTAGCCAGAATGCCACCACCTTTACATTTTATCTTATTCATTCTGGATGCTGACGAATCACTCCGAGACTTCTTTACCTCTCTCCAGAAGCGTTTGGTATGCGCCTCGAAGTTTTTCGTTAGCCTCTGTTTCTCACTCATACCTACAGTAGTCCTTCGCGCTTACTTTCACTAAAGCTTTGGTTTCATTCTTGCATCGAAGGTATATTTCTTTCTTCTTCTTTTTCATACTATAACCATTTAAAATAAAACTTTACTAATTTAAAGTACTAACGTATGACATATTGTTATGTAGTAGGTAAATGTATCAAGTGAATAATTAAGAAGTAATAAATAAATAATTAAGAAATAAACATATCTGTTTGTCTTGGTCTGGGTTTTAAAATAGGTAGGGAACATCCCATCTGGGGAACCTCCACCTCATAGAAAACCGCAGCTAAATAACAACTCCCTGGAGGGTTATTGTGTTCCTGCGCGTGAGTGTCACTCGCGCTATGCCACCTCTGCTGTTAACACAGCAACTCCTTAGCAGATTACTAGTGACGAACCAGTAATCTCCTAAGGAGTAGTTGTGTTGTATTGCGAACGTTCATAGGCTACGGTAGTCGCTTTGCATCAGATGTATTTATATCTGTTTTCCGACGTAGTATAAAAGAAAATCAACCCGGTACACCAGCACTTGAAGACCTCTCCGTTCATCAGACCATTCAGTGCCTTGCACCCGACAAGACCCATCTCGGCGCGCCGTATGGCGTTGCGTACGGCACTATGGTATATGGTCAGCAGACTGGGAGGGATTACCTGAACGCTACACATATGCTTGTATACCTCCCTGCGTTGTATACAAGAAAAATCGGCCAAGTGCGAGTCGGACTCGCGCACGAAAGGTTCCGTACCATTATCTATAAAAACGGCAAAGAAAAACACGTTTGTTGTATGGGAGCCCCCCTTAAATATTTGTTTTATTTTAATTTAATTATTTATTCTTAAAGTGAATATGGAACTAAATATTCTGTGAATATTTCAAGCGTCTATCTGTTGCCGTTATCAATATCGAGCAAAAATGAGTAAAAAAACCACGTTTGTTGTATGGGAGCCCCCTTAAATATTTATTATATTCTATTTTTTAGTACTTGTTGTTATAGTGGCAACAGAAATACATCATTTGTGAAAATTTCAACTATCTAACTATCACGGTTCATGAGATACAGCCTGCTGACAGACGGACGGACGGACGGACAGCGGAGCCTCAGTAATAGGGTTCCGTTTTACCCTTTGGGTACGGAACCCTAAAAACAAAGTAGTGAACTCAAACACAAATACATAAATACAAATTAGAATAAATGTTTCCAATTTTCCTACCATGTACGTAGTTATATCTAATCTACATGACAGGAACACAATAGCCACTAGTCAACTCGTTAAAATGCAACTTGAGCACCAAACAGCCTGCAGCATATCACTTCCACTTAGTAACTAATTAAGTTGTACTTACAAGCGTCCATAAATGAGATTAACCTTTAGTTTCTAGTGAATTGCATGACAACTGCGAGCCAATCATGATAATTTTATTGCGATGGCGACTGATTTCAAACTCTAACTTGATAGCTTTTTCTAAAATAGATCGATAAATAGCAGAAATGTTTCACTTACATTATAATATGTAATTTATGAAAACACTATGTAAAGTGCTCCCATAAATTACATGATATAATGTACATTTGTAGTAGTACCTTTGTACAAAGGCGAAATTGGTATCACAGTGAATAGATTAGATTTGAAAGAGAAAGAAAGAAAGAAAATGCCCGCAAGACAGCTTGTGGCGAGCTGTTGGTGCGTATAGACACCACGGCTAGGTACCCGAGTGCTCCAGAGAGTCGATCAGGGCCTTCGTCTCCGGCGTGTCTTCGTTGGTCGGTGTGGAAAAACAAGAAGGCCCGCAGGACTCTCAGTTCTGGCCTGCCTTCATTGGCCGTCCAGAGAGGAGTCGATAAGAGTATATTGCTCTAGCAGGTGATATGCTCCAGCGGTGGAAGTGTTAAAGGGCATAACGCCGCGAGTAACTTCGGAGAAAGCGCAGCACACCTCTCTACACCCCTGAGTCACCCACACCGGTGTTGCCCTCGGCCGAGTTTCTCTGACATTTCGGGGGCCCATCTAGTGACTGGCGAGCCACCGCCCGCCGAAAGTAACATCTGAATATAATAGTTATGGCAGGTGTCCGTCCCTCTTCTGCAATAGCCCAGTTCTAATAATACCTCTAAATCTCATTTTAATAGCCCACTTTTTTTCGACATATTTCGACAAAAATCCCAATACCTGCCGTGACCTGCTCATGGGTAAATTCTCCCATTGATATCCCCCGCAGGTCATAGCAGGTATAATACATTACATTATTCTTTTCAAAGGGGCCTCTACGCGTTGGATTCATATCCCCGCGCACGCCTATCAAATGACCGGGGTAAATGCCGTGATTTTAGAGAGAATAAAAATATAATATTGTCCCATTGATATAGTCGTACCTACCCTAGAGCGGGTCACGGCGGGTGTATCTACAACATTACATACAGCCTTTCTTAAGGGGCCTCTACGCGTTGGATCCTTATCCACGCGCACGCCTATCAAATGACCGGGATTAATACCCGTGACTGTAAAGATATAATAATAATAAAAAAAAAAACAAATAAATTTTAAATACCTACAAATAAAACCAAATTTTAAGTAGCTATTCAATTTAGTCTTCCAAACGCACTCATCTTCCTCTTTCTCACCTTCATCCTGGTCCCATTTCCATCTTATATAATATTTTCTTTCCTTTAAAAATCTATCCATTTTCCTTAACTAAACGCACGATCTTGTTGGTATTTTCTGTCTTCTAGATAGGTAAGTCTTTTTTAGTGCACTGTCATTTAAATGACGGAACTTTCGCAGAAGTACCTATCAAAACGTAGGACGGTAATACAGATATTGGCGATCACCATAGGATATGTAGATCGGATATTAGAGTGGCAACATACCTACCTACTACTATCACCCGGCCTTTGTCAATTCAAGCCAAATTTCACTAAAAATTATTTAAGAACGTAACCTCTGCAAATAATTTTAATTGATATTCGTTTAAAAACCACATAACGATTCGTATCATACATTTAATCTAAAACAAAATTTAACTTCATAAGACTAATTTAATATCATAAGACTAAACACAGATGCAAGAATTTGACATATTAATTTGACATATTAATTTGACATATTATGCCATGGATTTGCTGCTGTGCTGTGGGATCCTTCGACATAAATCAATAAACTCGTACGCTTCTTAAATTCATAACAATCAACCCGTAAGACAAACATGCCCGTAGAGTACTTACTCACGCGCAGGAGCATTCTACTTTAATAGTACCTATTTATTTCAGAGATATGGAAAAAAATACAGTAGATTAAGAGCAGTAAATATTAGTGTTACTTAATCAATTTAATGCAATAACATAAATACATTTTTACTTAATGTTGGATAAATTTAACTAATATGACTCCTTCCAGCAAAACTTTCCCTTCGCGATCCACACTACACAGCTTTTTTTTCATTACGTTAATCAAATATACCCGTGTTTAGTTTAAAACTAATTCGACGAGAAAGAAATCCGATTATTTTGTCATGACACGAATGTTAGTTTCATTACAAAGTGCATCAAATAATCACAATTAGCACGGAATTAATTATGTAAAAACAATACACAATCACATTCAAAACATGCTAAATCTAAACGTTGATGAACGTAGCAAATTACTGGGCCGTAATTCTAGCAAACATCAGTGGTAAACGGTCATCTGACAATCAACCCTTCGATGTTTACTGGCGGCCGGGACCCAACATGAATTATTCATACGACGTGACAGCTAATTGTAATGAAATTTACGCCCCCCCTCGCCCCCCAGTTGAGATAAGTGCCGGCTTACATGGCGCTGACTTTACAAAGTGCAGACGTTTTATTGTCGTTTATAATTAAACACATTAGACTTCACCTGGTAGCTATCGTTGCCTATTAAAGATAAGGCTAATAACATAGTTTGTGCAATTTGTGTTTTTGATGAAATTATATGTAGAATGTTGTTTTAGTGCGAAAACGATATGTTTTGAAGACAGCTCAAGATGTTTTTATATTTATAAATATATTGACCGTAATAAAAATTTGTACGATAGTTACTATTTAATCCTAAATGTATTATCTACAACTGGCATTTGGTAGTGCCGACAATCGAGAATGCACTTTTTAATCACCTTAACTGAATTATACCAAATCCATTTTCCACAAAAGTATTCATATATAGACTACCTACAATCCGTTTAGAAAATCTTTACCACAGACCGACGAGGTAACCTTATTATAATAGGGAAATAAACAGGATTTTTTATTTCATTTTGTCCTTTAGGATGCGGGACCCTAAAAACAAAATCGATTTCAAAATCCACAAGATATACGAGCAACAATTTTATTTTCTTTTTTCAATCAAATACAATCTTCACAAAAATCAGGTCGTTTACGAATGAACCATCTAAAAGAACACATGTAGGTAGATTGTAAAAACTTTTTTAACGCTATATAGGTATGCATACTTTTTCGGTGGTATAAAATCGTCTGTGGTATCAAATATATCAAGAGCGCAGCTACTCGTATATAGTTTAGTATAAATCCTTATTATACCAATCCTAATTAATTCCACTGCTTCCATCTTCCTTCCACTGAAGGGGTTTAGAACTCCTGATTGGCATAGACCAATGTTTTCAGTGGCCACTGACTCAGCTTAACGACTGTCATCTATCGTTAACCGACCGTTATCGTGACGGACCGCTTAGCGTGCCCTCTAACGCACGAAAAAGCCTGAGCTAGATAAACACATCCATAGACAGGCTGAGGTCGATGTTGCTACGCTAATGGCACGCTCATCTACGCCATCGGGCTCTCTATCCTCAAGTTACACATAAGATATATAGGTTGTTACATTTCAAAGACGTCAATATCATGTGAACCTACATTAATTAGAAGCGTTAGAGAGCGAAGTCTTATTATTTTATTAGTTCACGCGCGATTTAATCACGATTGTTGGTTTTGGTAAGTTAATAAGCGGGAACGGGTTGGATTGCGACGCTTAGCGCCCTCTAGCGGCGCGCGGGAGCATCACACTTCAAGACGAGAACTTGAGCGCGCAAGCGGCTGAGGGGTTAGCAGCTATTTATGGAAACTTATTATTTTACAATGACGTATTTTAATTGTATAAGACGCGGCTATATGTGTTATATTATAACAGAAGTCCAATTTTGATTAAGAATTGCGTATTGTGTCACAATAACCTACCTACTAATTTAGGAATACTGAAGACTTGCTGGTAGGTTACACGAATACTAATTAATTATAATCTCTCAGTCAGTAAAATACTGTATTCATGTTTAGTATAAGGCATAGATAACAGAAACAACTGTTGTTTCTGCTATCTATGGTATAAGGCTTATTGGCAACAGAAAAATGGCTGTTGAATCACATTATTTACCTACTTATATGCGCGCCATTCAGAATAGGGGATCGGACGAAATTTCAAAGATCATTGAAATTAATCATTGTGGACTTTTATCACCATAAAAAATGATAACAAGTGTAGGTACTTTTTTTTATACTATAAATAAACCTTTGCCTATAATAAACCAAAACTATATTTAAAAATTATTTAAAAATACCTGGTAAATGGCGCATTGGTCTCGGAACACGTGACGTCATTTGTCAGTAGTAGTTTGCTGTAAGTATATTGCTTTGTAGCTAGTATCTCGCGCATGCGTGTTAGGAATATTGGCAACTTACTAGTACTTATATCCTAATTTAAATATCTCAGTAAATGTAGTGCATACTTTGTATAAAACTTCTATCTATAACTTCATGCCAAGTCCCTTCAGGGGTAGATGGAGGTAACCCGGTGCCACAGAACTCGTTCATAGCTCTTCTTAAGCACGGTGGCTGGTTTCGTAGGGTCGTGACATCACCTTCTGATAAAGCACGATCAATTTGGTCATGGCAATGGTGACCTTTCTCAGCTCCTATCCATTATTCTACTTTCGCGTTGTAGATATGTATGTTTCGTAATTTTTTCTTTCTGTATTTGTTCTACATGTCCGAACCAACGGAGCATGCCTTTCTTATTTTAACACGGACACTCTCTTTCAGATTTAAAACTTACCAATAAAAATAACGAATGCTTTAAAACAGATGTTGTCTGTAGGTGCCTTTATACCTAGTGTACGAGTAAAACAGGCTTGTTGCGATCTAATCATTAATTTCAAAGACTATATATGTGTCAGTCTCATTTTTTTTATACCTACAACGTTGGGAGACATTCAAGCATACGACCCACTTGATGTAAAGCTGTTACCGTAGCCAACTAACGTTTGTAATATCTTGAGTATCAATCACGCGATGCCACCTCAGCTGCTAACACAGAAACTCCTTAGGAGCTTACTAGTGATCTTTCTCACGCGCAGGAGCACTAACAACCCTTCAGAGAGTTGTTATTTGGCTGCGGTTTTTTGTGAGGTGAAGGTAGGTACTTATTTCCCTAGACGGGCTGCTTCGATGCTTTTTTTACACAACGTCGGGAGGCGTATGAGTTCAAGCATACCGCCCACTTGGTGTAAAGCGGTTACCTTAGCCTATGAACTCTTGCAATACATTAAGTATCACTCGCGCGATCACCTCTGCTGCTAACACAACAACTCTTAAGGAGACCTCACTCACACGCAAGAACACAACAACCCTCTAGGTTGTTTGGCTGCGGTTTTCTGTGAGGTGGAGGTACTTACCCAGACCTCGCGCAGCTTACCGTAAGCATACCGCCCACTTGGTGTAAAGCGGTTACCTTAGCCTATGAACTCTTGCAATACATTAAGTATCACTCGCGCGATCACCTCTGCTGCTAACACAACAACTCTTAAGGAGACCTCACTCACACGCAAGAACACAACAACCCTCTAGGTTGTTTGGCTGCGGTTTTCTGTGAGGTGGAGGTACTTACCCAGACCTCGCGCAGCTTTGCGCCCTACCTCTCTTTAAAACTTCCAGACCAAGACAAACAGACATGTTCTTGCACACAAATGTTTGTCTTGTGTGGGAATCTAACCCACGAGCGTTGGTGTCAAAGTAGCGTAACAACGCTTTTCACAACTGCGCCACCGAACTCGTCCTACCTCTCTTAAATTTACCTACCAACACCAATAACTGCTTAAAATAGACTTAAAATATGTGCGTTTAAGAGTTGCCTGTCGTGTTACAGGTCGTTATTAATTTATCTATTTTCTTTATTAATGTCTGTAAATAAAGGTTACATACAAAAATAATAACTCCTTGAAAGCTACAGTCCATACCAGCCATGTAGTACGCATGACGAATTTACATACAAAAATAGTAACTGCTTCAAACTTAGAGTCATGCCGGCCATTAGATAGCACCTACCTACGCATGACTGATGCATTTCCTTTGTCAAGTTGTCACATTGTCTCGCCTACCTGCGCTATG
Organism: Pyralis farinalis; assembly: GCA_947507595.1. Lineage (NCBI taxonomy): Eukaryota > Metazoa > Arthropoda > Insecta > Lepidoptera > Pyralidae > Pyralis > Pyralis farinalis. The sequence continues at coordinate 32,456,694 of OX382273.1, read as the reverse complement.
AATTAAACTAAGAATTTATTAAAATCTACGTTATCATAAACAGGTAATAGCAGAACAGCAGTAATATAAAACCAGCTCAAGACATTAGGTCTTTACGAACAATGATCATGAATAAGTATTTTGTTAGCGTCGACCGCTTCCCTGAGGGCGATCGCCTCCGATGAAGTCTTTAAAGCCTTCCCGGCTAAAGGCAATCCCTATATGGTGTTTAGTCAGTAAGATATAACTCGTACGGCCGTCCTTAGTCGTCCTTACTCATGAGAGTTCATCACCTTCCACCCAAGACTCCCTTCCGGAGGGTGTCCTCCTCAGACGAATGACTAATGCACAATTTCAGTGGATCAGTCTTTCATTTGTGTGTCGTTCTTTACTCAGGTTGATAAACAAAAAAGATGTTTTGTCCAATAGGTATGTTTTAAGCATTTTCTAGCGACCTACTTGTACCTACTACCTACTTACCCTTTGGCCATTCCAGGAAGGAAAAATATAATTCCAAACAAGTCTGAATCTACTATAGGGTCATTATTAATTAGGTGCTAATGCATAGGTAGTGGTTGGTATTCGGAAAACTTACCTACCTACTCGCAGGAATAGGACCTACAATCCTTCGTGAAGCTGTTATTTGGCTCCAGTCTCTATTCCATGCCACGAAAGTACTAAGTATACCTTAGTAGTGGAATAATGCCCCTAGTCTCATGCATTATAAGTATTTCTTACGTTAATTTATAGGTAAGTAAATACCTACGAAGTAAATACCTATATTTTATTAATTATATCTTAATATTTATATATCTACCGTCAGTAAATTTACATACAAACACTTATTGATCGAATAACCACAAAAACATTTTATCTTGAGATATTTTAAGCTCAAAAGTCTTAAAGAGATCGTAACAATAGATAAAGCGCCTGCGAACAGTAGGGTGCTGCCTACACAATGTCATTTTTATAAAAACATGACAACACTAAATTTACAACTGTCAAAACAAAAAATGTTCCTTTTAGACCTTATGATTTACACATAAAATCTATGTTCGTCGGTATGCCTATCTGCAGAGTGAATCGTAATTTAGTTCCGAGTAATTTTGGGGAGAGTGGGGCGTTATCACTCTCCGTTGTGTGTCCATCTATTTACTAATGACTTCCGGCGTCAGGTGCACCCTGCCTGCCTCCCCTTTGTAATGATTTTTTATTCATCCACCCAAACTGGGAATTAAAAAATACCTACTGCAGCGGTTTTTGAAATTGTAGAAAAATATTCGAACCTACACGGTTCAAGTAAAATGACTCACATAAAATAATATATGACAGTTACCTCCATGAAAGTAAAAAGAAAGGAGATATCAATCATCTCTTTTCTATTTACATACTTACTTGTGTTCATTAATCTACCTACACTCATCTTATCGAAAATAGCATTTTAGGTAGATAGGTACAATTGCATTTTAGTACGTAGTAAATACATGTCCTTCGATAATTTCTATATCAGTAGATAGGTAGGTAGGTATAGGTACACATAGAGGACTTTTAAACTTGCGTACTCACAAAAGATACTTAGGTTAGTGCTTATTATGAACAGTAATAGATTTCAATGTACCTACCTACCTGTTATTCTTTTTTATGAATTTACTTGGATTGTGTCTCTTACCACTATGGGACATGCTCCGTTGGGCCGGACATGTCGAAATAATGCAGGAAGGAAGAATTATAAAATATAGGATACAACGCGAAAGTAGAAGGATATAGGAGCCGTGGAAGGCCAAGATTAACCTACCATAACCCAATTGATCGTGTTTTATCAGAAGGTGATGTCAAGAGCCCTATAAACCGCCGTGCGTGCATGAGAAAAGCTATGAACGGTAAATAAGCGAGTGAGGTGCCTCACTGCCTACCCCGCAAGGGATTTGGCGTGAAGTTATAGACAGATAGATAAATGTTACTACTATAGGTACTATTACTACCTACCTATTCCATGTTTATGTTATGACCCTAATTAATAATGTAGTATTGTCTTAGGTTTTCGCGACTCTTACACATTGAAATAACCAATTTTTAACGGAAGTATCGCGTGTTTTATATATTTTGTTAGAAGTCTTCCTGCGACCACGGATGCTGCAAAGCATTTGAAACGTCAGGTTCAACAAAATAAATAAAACACACGATACAATAAAATTGTTTAATAATGTAGTCTTAGATATCACCTATATCTAACTAGGTCTATCTTTTAATCTTGTAGGTTGGTAAGTAGATACAGGACAGGTATGAAAATAGATACATCGTTACTTAAATACAAGATTATTGATCCTATATATAGTACCTATAACAATACTTGTCTATTTGACTGTTATAATGTATAACTGTTTAGTTATTTATGGATATAAAGACCTAAATAGTTAATCTCTTTTTGTTAAAATTATAATTTTGGCCTAATAGTAAAATAATGGAATAGCCAATGGACAAGCCATAAATTAATTTATTACATAATCCCAAACAAAGCAGACTAACTGTAATGACAATAAATTACAGTTGAATATATCAATTTCAATTGTTCGCCAGAAAAATGTGGACCGTAGCTCTAAACGTCAAAGTCTAAAATGGGATGAACTATCAAAGAAAAACTAGGGTATCGCTTACAGGTTCGTCAAAAAGTTCACCTCAATTTTGAATCGTAGCGCAACAAAATAAAGTTTGTATTGTGTTGTTGATTATTGAGAAGAAGTAAGGTATCACTTACAGGATTGGCTGACATCGACCCCGCCCAGTAGGGCCGTATCCATTTCAAGCACACCTAAAGTCCACCCACCGTTCACCCAGGCACATAACGAGGTGTAATCGATACGACGTAAGTGGAACATAGCCAATCGAAGACAACGTTCCTGTATAATAAATGTTACGCACTCCCTAATTTCGTTATATTTCCGTGTTTCATTTACTAATACCTATATCATAGACAAAAATAATAGCGTTATACTGTTTTAAAAATAAACTTCACATAAGATTTAAAATTTCAAATTATATTAGGTACCTACTATTATTCGAAAAGAATATTGCTTGTAAAGTTAGGAAGGAAGATAAATTAAATTCAGCACAAATATTGGTTAGCTAACTATACTTAAACGATTGATTTAAAAAAATAAATATATTACGTAGTTAGGTACTTCAATATTATCTTAGGTTTTCGCGATTGTTATACATTGAATTAAACAATTTTTAACGGAAGTATCGCGTATTATTAGAAACGTCAGGTTCAACAAAATAAATAAAATACGCGATACTTCCGTTAAAAATTGTTTAATTCAATACTTCAATATTAACCTACCAAGTGGGAAATTTGTTCGCTATTTTGAAAGATGATTGTATAAATGAATTTATTAGGTCACTATTGTAAAATATTTAGAGAATTGTCACAAATATAAAATAGTTAGATAGGTCCTATATACACTTCTATCTATTATCAAAAAAAGTAGCATCTAAAAGTATAGTAAGTAGGTAGGTAGTAGTGAATCCCATCTGTAATAAGGCTGCTATGCCACTTTTGTACATTACTTAATAGGTAGGTAGTAGAGCTAGTGCGGTTTACATCAAAAGGTATCTACCTATATAGAAATAAAAAAACATTGTTGCCATCACAAACCTTCTTGGTGGTCAGTTGCAAGAGCACTCGACCAGCAATCGAGAGATCAAGGGTTCGAACTCAACCAAGGCGGATGTTTTTCCATTTTTAATATTTAGATGAAGCCGATTAGAGTTGTTAGCCACGTAATGAATGTTTGTGGTTACCTACATACGTCGCTGATTGGATGACCAGTGTTCCCACCTATTATGGTAGTTGAAAAATATGCTGTTTCAGTTACAGACCTAAACATTTGCACGCATTAATTTATACTACGTCGGGAGACATACAAGCATACGACCCACCTGATGTAAAGCGGGTACCGTAGCCTATTAACGCTTGCGATATATTAAGTATCACTCGCGTGATGCCTCCTCTGCTGCTTACGCAGCAACTCCTTGGGAGCTTACTGGTGACCTCACTCACACGCAGGAACACAACAACCCTCTAGGGGGTTGTTATTTGGCTGCAGTTTTCTGTGAGGCGAAGGTACTTCCCCAGACGGGCTGCTTTGATGCGTTGACATGTTCATGTACCTACCTACACAAATGTTTGCCTTGTTTGGGAAACGAACCCACGAGCGTCGGTGTGAAAGACGCGCCATTCACGACTGAGCCACCGAGCTCGTCAAAACACATAATTTGACAAAATAAATATGCGAAATCTTTGATATTTTGTAGAGTACTATAATATAAATTACACTCATACCAACATTTGCTGTGTGCTTTTGTAGTGTCAATAGCAACCAATTAGATTTGACCAAAACATAGCAACCGTAACGAAATATTACCTTACCTACCAGTCCAATAAATCATCAAGCAAGTCGTCGCTAACTATGAATATAAGCGGCGCGGCGGAAGCGCGGCCGGCTTCCGGTGCAGACGGGCCTTATCTATGGCCGTGGTTATTTATGGATCCTTCGCGTCGGAAAATATTAACAGGCTATTTCTGGGTCTGGAGATGGCCATTATTTATGGCATCAAACATTTTTAAGTTAGTTTTACCCAATGACATTTATGTTTTTTAAATTTGGCTATGGAATCTATAGCGAAAGTGTATGAATGTAGGGTAAGATTGTGGCGTGTAGGTAACTGGATTACAGAGGTTAGGTAGGTATGGCTCATTTTTTTTTTTACGAGCTCGGTGACTCAATCGTGAATGACGCGACTTTAACACTAACGCTCGTGGATTCGATTCCCACACAAGGCAAACATTTGTGTGCATGAACATGTCTGTCTTGATCTGGATGTTTTAAGAGAGGTACCTAGGGCGCATCAAAGCAGCCCTTCTGGGAAAGTACATACCAACTCCCTAGACGGTTGTTGTATTCCTGCGTGTGAGTGAGGTCACCAGTAAGCTCCCATCCCAAGGAGTTGCTGTGTAAGCAGCAGAGGAGGCATCGCACCAATGATATTGAATATATCACAAGCATTGATAGCAGTGGCGGCTGTACCTTAAGTGCGCTCGTGCGCTGAACCACCAATTCAAAAGATTTAAAAATTGCAAAATATTACTTCATCTTTAAATTACCATATTAATATTTATTTTTGAAACATACAAAAACATAATATAACCAATAAAATTTAAAATTATAACAAATAAAATACAAAACAATTTAAGCGCTTTGCTAAACTATTAAGACTTATTTTCCCTGTAAAGAAAAATTCTCGTGCGCACGAGGACTGCTAGTATGAGTTACGAGCTAATATGCCTAACGCGTGAAACAAAGATAGTTCATAGAAATGTACCGAGAAATGAGTCGGTTCTCGTGCGCCGCACGTGCGAATCGAAGATTACCGAGAGCACCCGATGTTTGACGAAATTTGAAAGTTGAGTTCGACGGCGGCCATGATGGACCTCTCCTAATCTCCTTATCAGTATAGTTTCAGTGTATCTGTGACGCGTTAATTTTTGTTTGTTTATATTAAGTAATTGTTTTTTTTTTATTTACATCTTTTATGTAAATTGTTGATTTGTTGCAATTTCTAATATTAATACTTGGTGAGCAAGTAAAATGCACCACCAGTTCGATAACCCACCAGCCGCCACTGATTGATAGGCTACGGTACCCGCTTTACATCAGGTGGGCCGTATGCTTGTATGCCTCCTGACGTAGTATAAAAAAAAATATTTATGTAATCTCTTTACTTCAGAGACACGGAGCAGGTTTTATTACCTATTCAAGCCTTTCAGGAGCTTACAAGGCATTAAATCACATAAAAATATTCATACAGCCCATACCTACAGGCTATACAGAAAACCAAGGATTATAATCAGCCCATTTGTCTCGCCTTTATTGAGCCACACGACGACCGGTGCAAAATTATCGTTGGATTAGGTAAATGAGCAAGATTCAAAGCCAAGCAAAGTGACAGACATTGAGAGACCTACCTATGCCTACCAGTGAACTTTTATTCGGGGAACTTAGGTACAAGCGTAAGAGAAATGATTACCATAGCCTATGAACGCTTGCCATACAGGGACTCTCCGTTACCACCGTTGCTGCTAACATAGCAACATTCTGAAACTTCACTGACTCGCAGGAACATGGCAATCCTCCAGGGAGTTGTTATTTGGCTTCAGTTTGCTATGAAGTTGAGGTGCTTTTCTAGTTGAGCTGCTTTGATGTGCCCGTAGTACCTACTCTCTCTTAGGTTAGCTTAACGACTATCGAAAACAGCCAAATCGAAACGACTCCATCATTAGACAGGCTGCGGTTGACAATACTTAACTTTCGTAGTTGATTAAACTAATAGGTAGATATAGGCATCTACATCGTCGAGCTCCTCAACAACAAACAGAATCAGAACTGCAATGCGCATGTAACGATGAGGTACAATACTAAAACTCCTTTTATTCCTGTCTCTTTCAGATTTTTGCAGAAATGTTACTAAGGCGGATACCGTTAGATACATATAGGTATTACAACATTTAAATGCATAGGTACATTAGAAATGTCAACATCTCCACCATATTTGATGATTAAACAGCCAATTATAGTATAATGGACGTAATATCCATAATATTTATGTTTATTCTCTCAAAACGGGCAGCTGACCAAACGTGAACACAAAAGTTATTGATATCAAACCGCACCGCATTCTTCAATACATGGCCAGTAGTCGCCACTTGACAGGCACCGTTTCGGCGGGAATTGTCTCTGGTCACGTTCCGCCATTGTTCCCGGACTTGTTTGTGTATAAACGGGATGATTATCAAAATAGCCGGGATGCTGTGTTATTTCAACTGGACCGTGCGTGACTCTAGCATATCACCCGTTTGAATTTTAATTAGGTCCTTACACTTCTGGTGGAGATATTTATTTTGTAGACCATTTTATAGTTCGGTGCCTATCGAAAAGAGTTTGTTTCTACCGTGATTATACATATAGAAACGTCCATTAAAAACAAAGTAAATGCAAATATAAGCGATACAAGCGTTTCGTCCACTTTGATAACTAAATTTACGTAACCAGTTACAAAACAAGATTTTTCTTTCGCTGTTTGGTAACTAGTTGTGAGAGAAGAATTATTTTTCCACTTTCGTAGATCAAATTATTTCCATTTTTGTAACCCGAGATATTAGTTTTTATAAAAAAAAATAACATCGAAATAATAAAGTGTTTTTTACGTAACTTTTAAGTAGGTACTATTATCGGAAGTCCGAAAATATTTCTCTTGCCATGTAATAATAGGTACGACGACGAGCGAAGCGAGGAGGAGTGTTAGGTAGAACTGCGACCCTACAGCGCGCGAGCCGAGCGAGCGAAGCGAGCGTACCGCGACAGCGGCCGGCGAAGCGCCAGAACCGAACATTGTCTGTTCACGTTCTGAACATCAACGTTCGTAACCATCAAAAAGTTACAAAAGTGGAAAAATAATTCTTCTCTCACAACTAGTTATAAAACAGCGAAAGAAAAATCTTCTCTTGTAACTGGTTACGTAAGTTTAGTTACCAAAGTGGACGAAACCGATACAAGAATCATTTCCATTTTAATTTTTCAAAATATCTATGTGTACCTACAACAATGCTAAACGTTGACACATCAAATTTATTAGGTAGATATGAAAAAAGATAGAAATTTATATTGCAAAAGTCATATTCAAAATACTTCTTTAAAGCTAAGATGTTTCACCTGCGCCTTATTAGAATTTAAAAATGCTACTGATTTAAAAACAGCCACTTCTGCTTATTACGTCTTTACACGTGTTCTGCTGGCATTTGGCGTTTCCATGTGGACAAATAAATCAAATGCTTCTGATCTATTCAGGTCAACTTGTCAATAATTTCTAACAAAAGATTATACTTTTTCAATGATATAAAACTGGTCACCATGGCATGATTTTCAAAAAATACCGCTTTATTAAAGTGATTTATGTAAGAACAAAAAAAATATATTTGAAGGATATTGATACCACAGTTTGATTTCCACCAAAAGAAAAATGAAATTACGAGTGTGCAACATTTAGTTTTCATAGCGTTGGAGACTTTTTGCCGTCACTATCTAATGTCATTAAGACTATTTGTAAAGTCATAGAGCCATAAGAGGAAAAAAGAAGTCATAGAGCATAACATGATGACTTACATAAAGCAATATTTTTATTAAGTAATCTTTAGACAAGATTGATATAAATAAATTACAATATTAATCCAATTATGTTGGTTAAACGAGTCAAAATTATCATTATTACATATATCAAAATATGAGAGAAACGATGTTTCTTCGTTTTCCACGGTTTCCAAATGTTATTAACCCTTCGAAACCCGGGTGGTCGTATACGACCGCGAAATGTATGGGAAAACGTATATAACGGGTTCTGACTGCTCAATGACTAGCTGATACCCGCTACTTCGTCCGTGTCTTCTATCTTTCTAAACTTTCCCGGCAATTTGTTGCACATAACTATCAAAAAAAGATTCAAGTCGGTCCAGACATATTCGAGTGTTTACGAGACTGACGCACGGCAATTGATTTATAAGTATATTATATATAGATAACACTTCAACATTAAAGCTCATCTATTTTTTATTTAGTGGTTACTAAAAAAAAGTAAAAAGAATCAGTTGAAAACAGGGGAGTAAAAGATACAGAGCTGTTTCGTCTTTGCCTATTTACAAGTTGAGTGCAAAAGTGCTTATTAACAAATGTATGAAGGTGAATATATACCTGCGCTATAAATGGACAAGCTTTTTTTAACGTAGGTAGGTTGAGGTAGGTACAAGAAATCCTGCTGACAGACAGCTGTCTGTCGCCAAGTAGCTTCGTTAGTACGAGAGCCGCTCGTGCCGAACTGAGCTCTTGAAGCGACAATTATCCAAGAAGTGTCTGCCTCCGAGATCATTTTGAACGGGTTCAGCTACGAGGATATTCGTACTCTACGATATAACTCCTTTCACATACTCGTACCTATTTTTTTTACATAAACAACGGAGCCATTTACGGTAGTCTAGAAGCGCTTGCAACGGTAGCTCCTTAGGAGCTTACTGATATCCTCACTTACTATGAGTAACACACAACCCTCCAGGGAGCTGTGATTCGGCTGCGGATTTCTGTCAGGTGGAGGTAGGAGGAGGTATATATTCACCAATTCTAAAAACTTTCAGTGTGACCCCCTATTTTACATAGCGTTGTCCCGCTTCCCAATCCATTATGTTTGGCGGGGTCTACTACCTAAGCCTAAAGATTTGGCGAAGATACTGATTTTGACATAGGTAGAGCGACTGCTGTCAGACCTCCACGACCCAGATTGAAAACCGGATCTTTCTTAGGTCAGGTCAAATGTGTATAAATATAATTTCTTGGACGTGCAGGTTTCCTCACTTTGTTTTCCTTGACCGCCTAGCAAGTGACAACTACAAATATGTATTGAATTAAACAATTTTTAACGGAAGTATCGCGTATTGTATTTATTTTGTTGAACCTGACGTCTTCCTGCGACCACGGACGCTGCAAAGCGTTCGAAACGTCAGGTTCAACAAAATAAATAAAATACGCGATACTTCCGTTAAAAATTGTTTAATTCAATGTGTAACAATCGCGAAAACCTAAGACAATACTACAAATATGTACTTACATAAATCTGGAAACACGAATTTAGTGGTATATGTACATGCCAAGTTTAGAACCGGGGACCAGTTGCTTAATAGGGCGGTTACTTATCCACTGAGCTACGAGTATAACTGCGCTATGACCTAGAGAAGATATTTGATAAATAAGACAGTGACATTAGGCTAGGTATGTGCTACGTCGACGTGTACTTGCATACGCGTAAACATCTTTACGGCGAAAACTATGTAGCTTATACGGGGACTTCATCAGCGTAGCTCTCAAAATAACTACAAATAGTTCCACCTTATGAGCAGCTACAAAAATGACAAAGTTCAATCTTCAAAATCTTCAACAGGAAAAAATGGATGGTTGATTCTTCTGATAATGTGTGAAATCCGCAAGAAGTTATCGACAATTCAGTAAACAAGTCTAAGATCAAAGACAAAAGTGGCCTAAAAAGAGTAACGGTGTGTTATAATAAGAAGAAGCAAGTTAAACGAAGACGAGGTCGGTGGCGCAGTGGTGAAACGCGCTGTTACGCTACTTTGACACCAACGCTCGTGGGTTCGATTCCCACACAGGACAAGCATTTGTGTGCATAAACATGTCTGTTTGTCTTGGTCTGGGGTATTTTCTATATATACTAAGTATGTATTTACAAAAAAAAATGAATTTGCGTATGTTTATCAGTTATCTAGTAGCCATAACACATGTCGCTTACTTTGGGGCTAGATGGCGCTGTGTAATTTGTCCGACAATATTGTATTGTCTTAGGTTTTCGCGATTGTTACACATTGAATTAAACAATTTTTAACAATTTTTGTCAACCTGTCAACACACACTATAGAATCCGCGGCCCTTCAGGCACTTGATAAACGTCTGAATTTCGCACTCGCACCTAGGAAAGTACCGTTTGAGCAAATTATCTGCGAAGTCGAGTATTGTCTGTGGAAAAATAATATGAAAAAGGAAAATTTGGAAGCGATACGTCAAGACGTCTCTGCGGTCTTACGTCAAAGCCGTCCGCCTAAACCGAATGTTCCTAAGGACGAATTACTTGTTCTCAACAACCTACGCAAGAACCCAGACCTTACAATTCTCCGTGCAGATAAAGGAAACGCAACAGTTATCATGGACACGTCGGAATATATCAGTAAAATTCAACAACTTTTGTCGGATGATACCACTTATAAAAAGGTAAACAAAGACCCCACCGCAAAAATTCTAACTAAAACTAAAGAATTAATAAAGAAGCACTCCGAAAAACTGGATCTAGACATAAACATGCTTGTACCTTCTTGCGTTAAACCACCAAAACTGTATGGATTACCTAAAATACATAAAAACAGCATTCCTTTACGACCCATAGTTAGCCAGATTGACACACCAACCTACAAACTGGCTCGACATCTATCGAAGGTATTCTCACAACTTCGTGGACATACAAGTGCATATGTTAAGGATTCCTACCATTTCATTAGCCAAATAAATGACTTAAAATTGACTAGTGATGAAACTATGGTCAGTTTTGATATACAGTCACTATTCACCTGCCTACCTGTACAAGACTGCATAGAAATTGTGAAAAGGAAGCTTTGTGAAAATGACATGCCTGAGGAATATGGAGAACTTCTAGAACTTTGCTTAACATCTGGCTATTTTCTTTGGAATGACGAATTTTACACCCAAATCGATGGCGTAGCTATGGGCTCTCCCATTTCTCCTGTTGTCGCTGACATTTTCATGGAAGACCTTGAGGAGAGAGCGCTGTCGATGGCACCGGCTGTGCCGAAGATGTACAAACGGTACGTAGATGATACTTTTGTTGTCATACCCAAAGATAAAGTGTCTATATTCCTACACCACCTTAATTCCATCAACAACAAAATCAAATTCACCATGGAATTAGAGGCAAATAATTCACTAGCATTCCTTGATATATTAATTACCAGGAAACTTGACAACTCACTTACTCACACATTGTATAGGAAACCCACCCATACAGACAAATATCTCAATGGTAACTCACACCACCATCCGTGTCAGTTAGCTACCGTAGGCAAATCTTTGTTTCAGAGAGCACAAGGCATCTGCGACGCTGAGCATCTAGAGGAGGAACTCCAACATGTCAAACAAGTACTGCGGAGCAACAGTCACAAACTCCCTCGCATGCGTCACAGAAGCCGCCCGAAGCCACCTACAGTTGAACGTCAACCTGCCATCTTACCATACTTAAAGGGAGTCACAGACAAAATTGGCAACATCTTACGGCGAGCTTCAATTAAAACTTATTTCAAGCCCCATAAGAAGATCAGTCAAATTCTAAGACCTATCAAGTCTAATATCCCCTTACAAGATGCAGGAGTATACAAATTAGACTGCGAATGTGTTTATCATACATAGGGCAAACAAAGAGAAGCGTAGGTACTCGTGTGAAAGAACACATTGCTGACATGAAGAATAGGCGCGATAAAAACTCTGCAGTATGTGAACATACACTGGACCAGCCAAACCATTACATCCGGTTCGATAAACCACAAATCCTCGCCAAGGAGAATCGCTACATGCCGAGAATGTAGCGCGAGGCTATTGAAATAAGAAAACACCCCAATTTCAATAGAGAAGATGGTTGGCAAGTACCACCTGCTTGGGATCCAGTCCTAAAAATAATCAAATCACAAATCCAAAGACCTACTAAAAAATGTTCGGACACTGTGAGCGATTTTTGTGTGAATCGGAACATATATAATTAAGCCATCCATGTCGGTAGATGTAATAATTGAATAACTAATGTAAGACAAATACCACCTTAGTCTTCCTGCGATCACGGACGCTGCAAAGCGTTCGAAACGTCAGGTCCGACAATATTATTTATATTATACGTCGGTTCGAATATGTAGAAAGAATATGAAAGACGATAATTACAAAACCGATGCGTGACGTGAAAGAGAAAAGATGTCAGCCGAGGAAGATTCAGACTCACTTCCCGTGACCAATTCAGTCTTTTCACAAGATTATGTCAGGCACTCTAGAAACTAACGAGCGTAGGTACCTATATAAAAAAGCTACGAAGATGCGAGTGAGGCGTGTAGAGACCGAATCGCAGTGTAACGCAGAGCTTGATGGTATCGACTCGTGTGCCGGTGTAATCGAACACGCAAGTTAAACAGCGTCGACCGCAGCCTGTCTTTGAATACGTATAATCACAAACCAATAAACCACTTGACTGCGCATAGAAGCACCGCGTGCTCACAAAAACGTTGTGTTTTAGCGCGTTAATATCTCATCGATTCGAGCCTGCTAATCAATCCGCGAACTAGGAAATAAGAGCTACGCGTCGTAGCGATGAATTTAGTCGCATATGCATGACATACGTACATACATACCTACATACGTAATATATATATATTTTTTAATGTATCCTGTCAAAATGTCCCCAACGCGCCTGATGGAAAGCGTCAATGAGAACAAAATGTGAGAACAGCCATCACAGTGATTAGCGCATAGTGTTTTTTTTTTTATACCACTAAGGTGGCAAACAAGCGTACGGCCTGCCTGATGGTAAGCAGTTACCGTAGCTTATGGGCATTTGCAACATCAGGGGTGTCACTCTTGCGTTGCCGACCCTGTAAAAACCTCTTTACGCCTTTCTTGAAGAACCCCATACTGTAGTGCTGGCTATCCCCCCCTTGACGGCCCGCCAAGGTGCCTCTTCACACCTCGTCTAAACGACCCGGGTTTTGGAAGTGGGGAACACATGCGCCGGAAGCGAATTCCATATTTTGATAGTTCGACAAAGAAATGAGTCGCCGAACTTCTTAGTACGGGAGGTAAGCAATCCAACTCTATGTGGATGTGATCTAAGTCCAGCGCGAGTGTTCCGGAGGAGGACAGGAGAAGGAGGGACGAGTTCAAAAAGCTCCTCAGAACATTCCCCATGATAGATACGGTAGAGAATATTGGTCGCATCGATTTTCCAAAGGTTACTTCCTTCACACGATTGTACAATGGTCTCGAATTCCTCCAGTGGACGGAGAGCAGTTTAGCCGGCGGCACTACACACTTAAGGGAGTTGCTGTGTTACCATCAGGGTTGCAAACGCGCGAGCTATATTTCCGTATTGCAAGCGTTCATAGGCTATAGTAACTTACATAAGATGGGTTGTATGCTTGTATGACTGCTTACGTTGTACAAAAAAATCGGCCAAGTGCGAGTGTGACTCGCGCACGAAGGGTTCCGTACCATTATCTATAAAAAATGCAAAAAAAAAAACACGTTTGTTGTATGGGAGCCCCCTTAAATATATATTTTATTATATTTTATAGTATTTGTTGTTATAGCGGCAATAGAAATACATCATCTGTGAAAAATTCAACTGTGAAACTATCACCGTTCATGAGATACAGCCTGGTGACAGACGGACGGACGGACGGACGGACGGACAGCGGAGCCTCAGTAATAGGGTTCCGTTTTACCCTTTGGGTACGGAACCCTAAAAACCAAAGCCAATTCATCCGATTTTAGTGCATATGTGTTTTTCAGATTATTTTTTATCCACAATTATTATAATATAACATGTAAGTATTATTTATTACCTACATATTTATATTTCGACTTGGCTGTCACACTGTCATGTGCCTAGAAGTAAATTCAAAACAAACTCGTTGATACATAGATGTTGTAATTACGACTTTAAATCTTTTCGCAAGCCAATGGAAGTGCCAATGGAAAAATGAAGAGGTAGAATTAATTGTTAACTGGATTGTCGCATTTTCGCTTACAGCATCCGACACGACCGTAATTAATTATCTCTTAATAAATAAATGGAGTGCCGTACGACACCTTTACTTTTATACGACGAGTAAACCGTCGCAGCTGTGGTGATGTAGAGTCTGCTTAAAAAGCGTACAGCTTACTTCCTCAAGACATATGGCACTGAACAATCAGTTCTCTAGGTATTCGTCTTAATAAACACGTGAAGTGGAGTACGACACCTTTACTTTTATGCGACGAACTAACCGCCGCAGCTGTGCTCATGTAGAGTCAGCTTAAAAAGCGTATAGCTAACCTTCTTCAAGACATACGGCACTGAACAATCAGTTCTCCTAGGACTAATGCTGTATACCTCGGCTATACTCTATATAGTCGCAGGGATCGCGGTGGCTAGGTGGAGCTGTGAAGCTCTCTGTCGCCCGTGGCTGGACTGATGCAGTATGGGGAGGGAAGTTTGGAAACAGCCACTATCGTTTCACCGACGTTCTAAAATGGGCAAAATCAGATTTTAAAAAATAAAACTGAAAGATGATGAATGGAAGAATGAATTGCGGAATGAAAGAGAGTATGATGTATGAATGTGTATTTATTATATTTTAATGTTTTTTTTTTTTAAATGTGTGTATAACATACATATTGCTGCTTAAATCGCCTAGCCCACGGCAGGGGTGTACGTATATAAAAAAAAAAAAGAAAGAACAATCAGTTCTCTAGGTATTCGTCTTAATAAACACGTGAAGTGGAGTACGACACCTTTACTTTTATGCGCCGAGCTAACCGCCGCAGCTGTGCTCATGGAGAGTCAGCTTAAAAAGCGTATAACTAAACTTCCTCAAGACATACGGCACTGAACAATCAGTTCTCTAGGTATTCGTCTTAATAAATAACTGGAGTGGAGTACCACACCTTTACTTTTATACGACGAGCTAACCGTCGCAGCTGTGCTCATGTAGAGTCTGCTTAAAAAGCGTACAGCTAATCATCTTCAAGACATACGGCACTGAACAATCAGTTCTCTAGGTATTCGTCTTAATAAATAACTGGAGTGGAGTACGACACCTTTACTTTTATACGACGAGCTAACCGTCGCAGCTGTGCTCTGTAGAGTCTGCTTAAAAAGCGTACAGCTAACCATCTTCAAGACATACGGCACTGAACAATCAGTTCTCTAGGTATTCGTCTTAATAAATAACTGGAGTGGAGTACGACACCTTTACTTTTATACGACGAGCTAACCGTCGCAGCTGTGCTCATGTAGAGTCTGCTTAAAAAGCGTACAGCTAACCATCTTCAAGACATACGGCACTGAACAATCAGTTCTCTAGGTATTCGTCTTAATAAATAACTGGAGTGGAGTACGACACCTTTACTTTTATACGACGAGCTAACCGTCGCAGCTGTGCTCATGTAGAGTCTGCTTAAAAAGCGTACAGCTAACTTCCTCAAGACATACGGCACTGAACAATCAGTTTTCTAGGTATTTGTCTTAATAAACAAGTGGAGTGGAGTACGACACCTTTACTTTTATACGACGAGTTATTGGACTCCTGCGCTTCTTATTTTTTCTATACTACGTCGAGAGGCACATAAGCATACGGCCCACCTGATGTAAAGCGGGTATCGTAGCCTATTAAAGCTTGCGATATATTAAGTATCACTCACGCGATGCCTCCTCTGCTGCATTCACAGCAACTCCTCAGGAGCTTACTGGTGACCTCACTCACACGCAGGAACACAACAACCCTCTAGGGAGTTGTTATTTGGCTGCGGTTTACTGTGAGGTGGAGGTACATCCCCAGACGGTCTGCTTTTATGCGCCCTACCTCTCTTAAAACATCCAGACCAAGACAAACAGACATTTTCATGCACACAAATGTTTTTCTTGTGTGGGAATCGAACCCACGAGCGTAGGTGTTAAAGTCGCGTCATTCACGACGGAGCCACCGAGCTCATCAAACTAGTAATTCTTGTTCAGGAGTTTGGGAAATTAGGTTTTTCGAAAATGAGGCGTCTATCCCACTGCGGCACCCCGATTTTACCATACCCGACAAACACGGGACCTCATTTTTATGAAGTCGGTTGAAACATATTATCTTGATGAGTCTCGTACATTTTGCAAGGACGCCACCCGTGGGCCGGCGGTCATCATAGCGAGTGGTTCATTACGAGCCGCGCAAATTGACTTCGTTAGCGGGCTGCGAATATCCGGGAGCTCGGGACTGCGAGATTTGCGAGTCCACCGTACCTACCTACCAGCCGTGCCTGGCTTACGTAATGCTCCGTATTCCACGATACGGCATAATTTAATTATTGTTCAATTTAATTAATAGCGCAATATTTTTACGCGAACTAAATGTAACTATTTTGCTTCTGCTTGCCGTGGTGTTGATGGCTCGTCGTTGCGATAGTAATAGGTACTGCTCAGTACGAGAGGAACCGCAGTTTCGGACATTTGGTTCATGCACTCGGCCGAGCGGCCGGTGGTGCGAAGCTACCATCCGCGGGATTATGCCTGAACGCCTCTAATGCCGAAGCCAGCCTAGCCGAATCCGGCAAGGATATGCTCACTGTGGAGCCCCGAGAGTCGGGAGGCTCTAAACAATGTGACTTTACTAGTTGCGCTTCACACCGTGTTGTGCGAATAACTATCGTTTACAACCAAAATCTAATTGCACCACTTGATAACTAAAGAATTCGTTCAGAGAGGACTAGGACGCACGCGCGGCGAAGGGAAAATCTCCACCATCTTGAGATCATTTCGCCGCATTACATAAGTTTTTTAAGTATAATTTATTTTCGTTTACCCACATCCTGTCAATACCATAAAAACTATAATAGAATATTAATTCACGCATATTATTATAAAATGGCATTAAAATCACTGACTCTCGTGTCGTAAACAGCTATAATAACTATAGGAGCACTAGAACTCATCTATAAAACTCATTATTACAAATCAACAACAGTTGGCAGTTACATTACATTGCTTGCTGCGTCAATCAATATGGCGGCAAATTCGCGCGCATTTTATTGTACCATAGACTTATTTTTTTCTCTGTCCAAGGCATTAGAGTCGAAAATCAAATAAAATAAATGTAACAGAAGAGAAAATTACAATGTCATTTCACATAGAATAACGATTGCATACAATAGAAGTATATAGATGGGTGTAAAATAACATTTTAAATAAATCTTCGCGATGGGGCACCATAATAGCTATTACGACTCTCGCAACGGCTGACGAACCCTCCCTCGGTCTATAGGAAATCAAAATGCTTGGCGTCAACACAGGAGCAAAAAGGACATTTAACAGGCATCTATAATTTATTTATCATTTATCATTCTCTCTGCCTACCACGCAAGGGAGTTGGCGTAAAGTTAAAGAATAGTAGTACATATCTATCATTTAGAATTTTGAGAATTAATAATTAAAAAAAATATTATATTCTTCAGTGGCTACATACCTATAGTCTTTATTTTAGAGGCACGTATAAATGTTACCTATATATTTACGCGTTCATAACTCTCAAAACCGTTTTATTGTTAGACATGTCGATGGTCGAATTGACATATGCACCGATCATTCTATTCAGTCTATGACTCTCGTAATTATCACTCTGGGTTTAAAACTACAGCGAAAAGACAACTCTTCGAAGGATTGCACTACAAGGGTTAAACAAAGTCGCCATGAAGCTAATGGGAAGATCCTTTATTAGCAACACGCGTTCGTGGTAACGCGGGAACAACATTTTTATGTTGTAAGCGTCCATAGGCTACAGTAACGGCTTCATATCAGGCGAGCCGAGTATGTTTGTTTTTCAATTAGCGTAATACCTACTTCTATTAAATGTGTGTGCTTCCGCCACGTTAGTAGTAGTGCCTTTGCTGATGGCGAGCAATCGCAGAGATGTCTAGACAGAAACGACTGGAACAGCCATAGCATCAACGGCATGTATCTAATCGTTTCCGCCAACAACACAAAACAGTTTAAATCAAATTACCTGTAAATTGTACTTTCGCGAAATAACGTTTGCGTTTATTAACCACGTATATAAAATTACGCCACAGGTCAAATTCATTTTGATACTCGTGTGTGTCCCATTATTAGTTGTGCATTCGTATTCGTAAAAACAGTCTGATAATTTAAAAAAGAAAAAATAAAACTATGATAAATGACTATGCTACATAAATAAGATTTTATTTAAAAAAAATTAAGACATGTCTAAGTGCCCGTGACTGCTCAATACTAAAAAAAGAATAATTATCTTTTTTACCTTTTAGTAAAATAGATTCACAGATCACACGTCAATCAGCTGCTCAGTACACCGCCGAGGGGCCACAAGCGTTCGCAAACGAAGTTACACAGTCAAGTAGGTAACGAGTGGCCCTCCATTGTGCACGTAATGCCAGACGTGGCACGAAACGCGTAATACAGTTACCGTGCATCACGGTGCATGTTAATGCCGCCAAAAGCAAAGAGAATGAAAAAAAAGGCTGTCCGCACCATCCGACCACCGTCCGTCAGCAAACTGAATTTCAAACTTTTTCTCGTTCCTGTTCAAATGGACGCAATTTTAAGTGTCTATGGTCGGTACTGAATAAAAATTAATGCTTTTATTTGAGATACAATTGTTATAGCATCTAATATAAAGCATAGTTAACCTACTTTAAAATAGGCGGCCAAGGCGTAATGGCGACTTATTTAGATAAGTGCTGCGATCTTCTGTAAGGTTCTCCACTTTACAGAAGATCGCAGATTAAAATTTTGGGAGATTATTGTATACGGCTAGTTAGTTAAGTGACTAACTAGAAAGATTGTAAGGATGTGCTGCTTTAGCGGTGGAGGCAACGTGTGAGCGATTCTTCTCGTGCTGTAAACGTCTAAAAGCCATTTAAGGTAGTATTTCACATTGCGAATGTGCTTGTTTGCGTTTTCAAGTGCGTAAATCAATAAATTATTTTTAAATAAAATAAAACATACTCTGAAGTCGACGCTTACTCAAACAGCTGCAATATCTTTGTTGGCATCGACTTCCGTGAAGTCGATTTCATCCGTTAAAGTATTTACTTCATGACTTAGTTTATAATAGGTATATTATAACTATATTATTAAATAAAAACTTTAATCTTTATCAAATCTATACCAAAAATACATTATCAAAAAAAACTCGCCAAAGAAAAAATAAAATCCGATCATAAACAAACCAAAGATGTAAAAGAATTTAACGTTGGTAATTGATGTTTTTTACCTAATAAATATTTTTTTATAAAACCAAATTTGTCTCATGAGAAAACAGCTACCTAAATCCGTTAGGCTCTTTCCGAAATAACGATGCATAAAAATAAAAGGCATACACATAACAGAACACACCTTTGCTAGGCCTTGCAATTTTTTGCAGTTGGAAATAAATAAAATCCGCAATTGGGTATAACGTTATTGTTTTCTTTCTACATGTCTGTACCAACAGAACTTGCCTCTTCTTCTATATTCGGCGGAATCAGCACCGCATTGTGCACAGTGACCTGCGCCTTTCGGCTTAAGCTTTTAGTACTTAGAAGTTTTCCCAACGTTTTATTCACACTATTCACTAACCCATCCTAGCACACTCGTCTCTCTTCTTCAGCGGCGTACCACGTCTCCTAAATGACAATCCAAAATATACAATCTCATCGACCAGTTCCAACCCAACATTATCGATCGTAACAAGCAGAGCAGCTCCGCCTAGGACTAATGCTGTGTACCTCGGCTATATTTTGTATAGCCGATGGGATCGCGGTGGCTAGGTGGAGCTGTGAAGCTCGCTGTCGCCCGTGTCTGGACTGACGCAGTATAGGGAGGGAAACTGGAAATATGTAGTTACGATAGCTTCACCGGCGTTCTAAAATGGGCCAAAAAGTATTTTCGAAAATAAAACTGTAAGATGATGAATGGAAGATGAATTGCGGAATGAAAGAGAGAGTGATGTATGAATGTGTTTCTTTATACGTGTAAAAAATTTGTTTTTGTAATAATAAATGATAATGTCATAAAAAGAGCCTTGCCCATGGCAGGGGTGCAAGAAAAAAAAATCCCAACATTATCAACATTGCTTTCGTGCATTCTAGTGTATTTTCAATTGACATTATCTCCATAAAATTCGACGAATCAAATGGCAAGTACTTAAACACTATACGTTTTCAACCATAGCGCCACGGCGGCATATTGCCATAGCGGCAAGACCGTGAAATATTTAACATTATGTCAATGAGCAAAGAAAGTTACTAATTATAAAGACAGAGAGCGCTGGTGGTGGTGGGGAAGGCCAAGACTTATCTACCATGACCAAATTGGTCGTGTTATATCAGAAGGTGATGTCATGAGCCCTAGAAACCGGCGAGCGTGCATGAGAAGAGCAATGAATGTTAAAGAAGCGAGTGAGATATGTAAGGATCGAGTCACGTGGCGCTCGGTTCTCTCTGCCTACTCCGCAAGGGATTTGGCGTGAAGTTATAGATAGATAGAGAGCGTTGGTGGATTTTTTCCACTCATTTTAAGGAAAATGCCAGGCGGCATGCAGGCAGTAGTAAAATATTGAAATTTAATTGCAGTAATACAAGATCTCAAGGTACGGAACCTTGTCAAAGTAAACTACAGCTTTTTCTAATTTGCTTTGACAAGGTGGCTTCCCATTTTTCCCGGGCGCGCGTTTCTATTATAATGCCGTAGAGATGTATAGCTCGATTACTATAAGGTGGTTTGAAACCCTGAAACACGACCTCAGTAATCGGATTGTACCGCAAACGACACCCCTATTAAATGTATGCTACACGCAAAACTAATACTACAAAGCTTCTCCTACTTATTATAACCTCAAACATTAACATTTACAAGCGAATTTTTACGCTCTCACACGTCATTTCTAATTGAAATACATCCTTATTACTGAGGAGTAAAGCTTGTGCTCAAGTTCTGTTTGTTCACAATAAGTTTGCATGTGGCGCGAAGGCATCATGTTTCAAGATTGTGAGCAATAAGACACCCAGCTACCTGGATTATAATAATGAATGATTTGATAAATATCTCGATTTCGGTGAAATTTCCTTCGACGACTAAGTTAATATCCGAGTCTTTTAATGGGCTCAGTACGCAGCTCTTTTAAATAGGTAGATACTCGTAGTTAGGATTCACGGAAAATTATTTGACTGTATATATGTGTACTCTGCACCTATCTATTTTATATATGTATATCTTCTTCTTGGCATCATCCCGTTAATATTCTACATTAGAATTGGAGGGGTCCGCTACCTAAGCCTAAAAATTTGGCGAAGATACAAATTTTTAGATGGCGCGGCTGCCATCCGACCTTCACAACCCAGAGGGAGAATCAGACCTTTCTTACGTAAGGTTTTCTTACGTCTTTCAAAATGTAATTTCTTGGAGCTGCGAGTTACCTTGCCATGTTTTTCCTTCACTGCGGAGCAAGTGATAATTACGAATATGTTAAAACAAAATCACGACTATCGAGCCTGGTAGATGAGTAATTAGTAATAGCTACTTTAAGAACATGTGTTGTGGGTTCGATTCTCACACAAAACAATGCTTTGTGCGCATGAGATATCTGTTTGTCTTGGTCTGAGTATTACTAAGAACGATAGGGCGCGTCTAAGCAGTCAAAACTGCTACCAAATAACAACTCCGTGGAGAGTTGTTGTATTCTATAGAGTTAATGAGGTTACCAGTAAAAGCTGACCGTTGGCAATGTATTATAGTCTCTGCAACGAGATTTGCAACGTATGGGTGATTCTCCTTGAGTTGCAGGTGTTCACAGGCCACGGTAACCGCTTTACATCAGGTGGACCGTATACTTGCATGCCTCCCGAGGTGGTATAAAAAAAGAGTGCGCGTGGCAATTGAAACGCGCAAAGAGTGAATCTCCTGTAGGTTATAGGTACTTTTCATGAAATTCAATTTATGTTTTAAATTATTAGAACTAGAGATGCGCCGAGTATTTATTTATATTTGCCGATGCAACGAGTACCGAGTATTACTCGGTTCTACATTTACCGAATCAAGTAGGTAGGTACTGGGCCAAGTTACTCGTTCCGTGCGTCTCGAAGCCAGAAAGAGCAGAGTGCTTATGCATCATAACTTGACTCTGTTAACTTCCAATATTAGTTTGTAGAATTCACATTTTCCTCTAAATTCATTTGATTCAAATAATTACATATTAATTAGGTAGATACCTAATATGCTTACTTATTTCTATAGTACATAATGAAAAAAGACCTACGTATGAATGTATATCTTCACGCCAGGTCCCTTGTGGCGTAGACAGAGAGAACGGAACGCCACAAGATGCAGAAATGAATATTTTAACAATAAATTACATTGACCGAATTGTCATTTGTGTGTCAGCATTATAACTATATATGTACTGATTAATTTACCTATCTTTACTCATTATAGTCATATACACACTCATATATTCTACGCGTAATGGAATATTATTATTGTAACCGCCCAGTGTAACAATTACAATAACAACAAATCGTAACGCTTTTTCCTCTCACGGGCTAAAACTTCACTTCAAAAATTATGTTTTTATAACCATATTGTATGGTATCGTTTATTTATTTAACTTCACCTATTTTGCATGAATCATACATGTGTAGTTGCCAGTCTCGGCTACATGGATCCAAGTGTACCGTAATTAATAATCATCTCACGACAGATCGGCAGGGCGCCGCCCCTCCATTTACATGACAATCACACGATCTGTCCCCCGGCGGGCGCCCGGGCGGCCGTGTCATAGCGCTATGTACCCACCTCCATAGATATGGCACCATGCGCCCTAAACGCCCGCACTGGACACGCTGCATAACCGCTCCGATTTACTGCACGAGAGCGGCGGATAATTAACATCTTCACGCCATGTCCTTGTGCAGTAGGCAGAGAGAACCGAGCGTAATTCACGGTCCTTACACCTCTCGCTAGGACTCCAGATATCCCTTTCTGATGACCAGGTAAACCAATTTCGTCGTGGTAGGAGGTGAGTGTTGGCCTTCCTCGTTTGCTACATTCTGCCACGGTCGCATTGCATATCTACTTTGAGCCCGCATTCCTTCTTCAATGGATGCTCCGTTGAAGAAGGAATGCATGCTTTTCGTATTTTAATACTGACACTCTCTTTCAGCAAGAGTTACGTCACAGATTTAGCGTAATACTCACATCTCATCGACGATTGTAACATAAGAATAGCATTCACATGTTATCAACCTCTCTGTTACCATATTAATTTCTCACCAGATTCGCGCTTGACCTTACTTGCAGGAATATAATAACCCTCAGAGAATTTTGCTGCGGTCTTCTGCGCATATGGGGTATTTCTTCAGAGATGTCTATAATAGTGCCCTACTTCTACTTCTCATTTTGATAGTAAGCTGGGTGCACAACGTACTGGTATAGAGATATAGAGTTGATAACTAGCCACTTTTCTAAAAATACTAAATAATTTTACACTCGGTTTTTCGCGGTACGGGGGCAAAGAACCGAGCGGCATGGGATCCGGTTCTTAATTCCTTCGCTTGTTTAACATTCATATCATAACTCTTTTCATTGACTCTCGCTGATTCTTAAAGCTCCTGACATCACCAACTCATAAATCTGTTTGGAAAAAGTACTTGTTACACTTGTCTCGCCGTCATCTGTAGCCTACTAATATAATAAAGCGCAAGAGTTTGTTTGTTTGTTTGCCCGCGCTAATCCAACCCAATCACAATTCTCGAGGAAGATTAGAGGATATTCAAGATCACGATACGAACCTTAGAAGCCGAGGAACAAGAAACAAGGTATGAATGAGCGATCTCCAAGCAATACCGGTACGCACGGAGGAAGTCGCTCATCAACATGATTTCAGCCGAAGGACGTCCACTACTGAACTTATGCTAGGCTTCCCCCTTAGACTTCCACAGCGATTCGTCCTATGTCGCTTGCATCGGTACCCTGAGATCTTTACTAGGTCGTCAGTCCATCGTCTGCAGCTAGCCATAAAGTAATGATGTGATAAAACCGTCCGAAAAATATATTTCCTGCTTACCGGTTTAGCGATGGCAAAATAATGATACTTGAATATATATATCTGCCTAAATATTAGAGATTTAGCAGGGAGGGTGTGAACGTGGCGACGCATCCGATGCCTGTCAGACAAAGCCTTGTGGGGCAGGGGAGCCAGCGAGCGTGGGGGATGGAAACTAAAAGTAGGTAGGTACTTGGCGATACGGCACGTTTTATATCATACATAACACGTACGTGCCGTATCGCTGCGAAGAACAAACCTTTATGTAGAAAGTATATACGCGGTACAGTCACTAAGGACAGTCAGGGTCAGGGTGTTGTGACTGTGGTTTTCTGTGAGGTGGAGATTACCTAGTCGGATTGCTTCGATATGCTCTAAAAGGCGCTTAAGAACCACCGAAATATTATATGTACACTGAATACTTATCTACATAAAATCACTTAGGCGAAGACGAAAAGACGTATAAAATATTAAGACATCTGGGGAAGTAAGTAGTAGGTACCTACTACGGACAGCTTTATTTATTTCTTCAGAAACTAAAGCCTTAAAGACACCCAATGCGACTTATAGATACCTAGTCTAATCATTACGCTTAACTAAAATTGAATCACTTAAATACCTAACAAAATGTGAAACAATGCTAATTAAATTTTAGTCACTACCACCTACCTCTAAACGCCTAGACCAAACAGACATGTTCATGCAAACAAATGTGTGTTCTGTGTGAGATAAATTTATTTACAGCCCAGTCAGTCCCAGTATTTATTTTTATTGTTTTATTACATAGAATTAAATTTTTTGAGTTATTTGTTTCCACTTGTTTGAGGACCATGAGAACATAGAGATCTTATAATTTAATGTTATTTATCATTGAGGTAGACAACAGGGAATAAATACAGCCCATGGATCCAAGAAGGTTGACCTGCGCAGGTGGATCACGACCTCGGGGGGTGGAAACCAAACCCACGTGCCTTGTTGTCATAGTAGAATTGCCAGCGCCTAAGTCTATATAAAAATTATTCGTTAATTTAAGATTACTGATAACTTTTTAACGAAACGAACGAAGCTTTTGCAACCATACGCAGATACACACCAACTTACCAAATGAATTGTAATAAATGGCTGTTCACTGACTGTCAAGAGAAATCCCCAGTGGGACTATCGTCGTTGCTACCTCATTTTGAGTAGTCCTTACTCGATCCCAGAAACACAATAGCCCACAAACCAATTGTTCTTGCGTTATGATCGTCGTTGTAGGTAGACACTAGAGGAAATCTTAGTTTCGAACCGACGACATCAGCAAAAAAATCTAAAAGAATTGAATACAGCTGAGATTTGGACTTTATGAACTGATGATAATGACAATATGAGGTACTCGACTCAAGTCAGCACTGTATATTCTAATCTACTTCTTAGGAGCTTACTGGCAACTCCACTCACTCGCCGAGACATAACATCCCTCCATGGAGTCGTTATTTGACTGCGGTTTTCTGTGAGGTGAAGGTATTTCCCCAGTTTGGTTTTGGTTTGCTCTAATGTGCCTTTTAGACGAAGACAAACAATGCAGGCACAGAGATGTTTGTTCTGCGAGGGAATCGAATCTACGAGCCTAGCTGCTAAACTAGCATTACTAAACACGTCGAAACCGTGCTCTTCTAAGCAAATCTAGAAATACACAATTTGATCAAATACACAAATCGTTAGAGATACGAGATACACGAAATAATTATATTTATTATATACTTACTAGCTATCCGCCCCGGCTTCGCACGGGTGATATGATCGCTACTAAACTTCACAGGATCACCTGCTGGGCTAACCTGAAGATTCACTGAAAATTTCATCAAAATCTGTCCAGCCGTCTTAGAGTCCATAGAGGACATACAGACAAACATTCATTTTACAACAATTACTCATTGAAAATACTAATTATTCATATAATAACTTGACAAATTTAACATAAAGCATTAGTAATACTTTGAATCATTAATTGTCGTACAAAAATATTTTTATATGAAGGCGGAATTAATATTTTAACAAATTTAAGTTTTACTGAAATCTTCCAAAAGGCATTACAAGGATATCAGCTCCTTTAAAGGTTAAGAATAACAGCAATCATAACTAAAACTAACAATATAATTAAGCTAAGCACGTAAGAAGTTATTTCTTTCGTGCAATAAACTAAAAATAACTTGAAAGCTTTCATCACACGAGCCAGTACCTACTACGTTTGTAAAACAATAAGATAATATAATTAATTATCAATAAATATCATTCACCACCATAAAAACCTAATATATATATATATATATATATATATATATATATAAACACACACACATACATATTTATATATAAATATATTTTATCTGTACTGACACGAGTATAAAACACGTGTTGTAGATTCCTCGATAAAGTACTTATTTGAATAACTACCTTGATAGTCACGAACAGGTCTTGAGCGACAATTACCGACCAGCTCCGTGGCATCGACGCCGTAGAAATTCACTCTCATCATTTTTCCCCAACGCACTAAAAGATGTGTAAGTTCAAAAAGTTTTTGTAACAATAAAACCACAACTCATACTATGTAACATAGTTTCCATATATCAGAACGACTTCATATTTTTTTTATACAAAGTCGGTAGGTATACCTACAAGGATACGGTCCACCTGGTGTAATGCAGTTACCGTAGCCTATGAACGCTTGCAACACAATAAGTATCACTAGCGCGATGCCACCTCTGATGCTATCAGCAGCTCCTTAGAAGCTTACTGGTGTAATCATTCATTTGCAGGAACACAACTACCCTCGAAAAGGTTGCTATTTGTCAGCGGTAGTCGCACTTAATCGGATGAACACAATAACCCTAACCGCAGCCTATGGTCAATGATTAGCTGCGATTTTCTATGAGGCGGAGGTACTTCCCCAGGCGGACTACTTTGATGCACCCTACCTCTCTTAAAAACCCACCCAGATCAAGACAAACAGATATGTTTAAGCATACAAATGTTTACCCTGTGTGGGAACAGAACCCACGAGCCCTGATGTTATAAAAAAATTAAAATAGTTATCATATCGTCCAGTGTGCTCGCGAATTCATTCTCCTTGCAAAAATATCCAATCAACTAAATGATAGTGATACTCTCAACGCCGATGCGCTTTGTCATTCGTGTTCCCCATTTCTCTCAGGTCTGTTGTGAAGGTAATTTTAATTACTGCACGCGGTTAAAAAACGTTAAATTCTAGTACTAAAGAGATATCTCGATAGGTCACTGACGTTTTCCGTTACATGCCAATTCTGCATTGATGTGATGAATTTATTTTGCCGTTGAGCAATAGGTATATTAAAAAAAGTAAACAAATTATCTATTTGATAATTTTGTTGTCTTTACATTAGCAAACTGACGGAGTTCCCGGGAATACCAATGGCTCCCTGTAGAAATAGAGTTGTTAACTTTTTTTATAAGATGTAAAAGTACTTTATGGTACAACGTGTACAAGCCGAATTTTACGTGCACATTTCTGCCGATGTATCACTCCAATTATGTGCAAATTGTGTGAGCAAATTAAAATAAAAACGGATCCATTATCAAACTCAGTCACTAATAGGTTAAAAAGAAAAATAACTCACAGTATAAAACGGCAAGTCACTGCGTATAATGCATTAATGTCCGTGCAATATCACACTGTAACCGCTAATAAAAAATAAAAGCCGTAATGTGTGGATTTAAAGCTTTGCTCACACATTTCAAGCAGGCGCTCTCATTGCAAGCGTACACAAACAAACAATATCAAATTCAAAATCAATTTAAAGTCCTTCACATTCGATCAATGGCTGGGCAGATTTAAATGTTACGTTGATGGGAGCACTTCAATCGTACGTTCGTTAGTTGTGATGACTGGCGTTTCAGCGTTTGTCATCGATGGTCATTATGCTCTCGGCGACGTCTGAGTGCCTCCGTCTGGCACCGGCCTTAATTTGTTTTTAAATAAACCCTTGACCCTTCTGTCGTTATATCTTTAACTATAGTGTCTTAGTCCATACATTAAAATATAATGCTAAGCCCGTAGTTTAATATTAAAATATCAATGTTTGAAAGTGCATACTACGTTACACATGGGATGTAGGTACTGGTACCTACTACATGACAGATGACTATTTTTACTTTTTAATTTCTTGTGGCGCATCAATAGGGGTATTCACATTGCCTCGGAAAGCCATATTCGAACGAAACGGATTCGAAAAGTTTTCACTCAGATTCCATACATTTGAAAATCTTTCAATTCGGATATGATGTTCGAAGCAATGTGAATACGTCTACAGCTTTACAGTAGGTACCTATCGGAGTAAGTACTATTAAGTCCACTGAAAGTGTTATTTGATTTACTATAAAAAGAACCAAACTTAACTAAGTGAATATAGTTCGATTTCTCCTAACGGTACTCCACAATATGGAATTTTTAATACTGGCGGGAATCGACCAAGTATATGGCCCACCTGATGAACCTAATGGGATGTATGTGGCTTACGCGTTGCCACTACCGCTGCTAACTACAGGTAAAATCACTCATACGCAGAAACACAACACCACTCCATGGAGTAATTAGGTAGAATTGATTGCATTTCTTTTTCATTCGTTTAAACCACATGTGGGCAACACCCGGCCCGCGGGCCGGATCCGGCCCGCTGTAAGGTTTGATCCGGCCCACGAGCGAGTACACTACTTATATATACTCACGGAATCTACTTATATATATGCACTACTTTTAAACGCGGCCCGCGAACGTATTTGCATGCTAAAGTTTGGCCCACAACAAGTAAAAGGTTGCCCATACCTGGTTTAAACTAATAGTCATAAGGGTATACGATGTACAAAGTATAGCGGCAATAATTTTAGTTTTTATATTGTATAAGCAATTACAATTGGTAAGTTGATAACATAGAGAACCACGCACACAATAACTCTTCTTAGGAGCTTGTCAGTTTAACATCGATAACTTTTATCGACACAGGCGTGTACGCAAAAGCAATACAGAAATGCGGCCTCGCAAAGCGGATATAGCCGACGTCCATGTTTCGCCACTGACGGCCCACCTGATGTTAAGCTATTACAGTAGCCATGTTACCATTAAGTATCATATGCACGATACCACTTCAGCTGTTAACACAGCAACTCCTTAGGAGCTTACTGGCGACCTCGCTCACTCGCAGGAACTCAACAAACCTCAAGGAAGTTGTTATTTGGTTGCGGTTTTCTGTGAGATGGAGGTACTTCCCCAGACGACTTGTTGGATGCGTTCTACCTTTCTTATGTGTCGGTTTAAATATCATGGAGGAAACACCTTTTGATTTTTTAATATGTGAGTGTTCTATGAAAGTGTAAAAAGGCGATATGTAAATTTACGTGTACGTCACATGTCCCTTGGTTTTTTCAAATACCTATCTGTTAGCAGTATACTCATCCCCCGATATAAACAACAAAATGAAGACAGGACCTTATTTATAGGCTTTCGTCACTATATTATATACCTAATTTACAGTAACATACTGTGCACTAACGTAAGAAAAAGGAAATTTATTTTTCTATTAAAATAATATTGATAAGTTTTCCTGCAACGTAAAAAAATCATTATCAGATCCCGATTAACGATTTTTTTTAAGGAAATCATATACACTAGCCAACATTAGTATTATAGTTACAGCAACGCGAATCACTTGGTCGGTGGCCTACGTAATTACCCGTCGAAGGAAAGATTCTATCTAAACAAAAAAGGAAAAGATCTAAACTAGATGTACAAAGAAGAAGAATTTCAATGTCAGTCAGCTATGACAGCAGCGCAGATTTGTCACTCACTGTCAGGCAAAGAATATAATACTCCTGACGGGAGATAATACTGCTGTCAGGAGTGTCAGTAAGTCGTACTATCACCCCACTTGCCCGTTGCCTTCGAATCAAAATTCTTTGATAAAAACTGATAAGGAACTTGTCCGAGACCCTGCGACAAATTTACTCTTTATTTAGTAATACATTGCTATCCTTTGAGTTAACCGTGTGTCTGTATACTTTTAATTGAATAATATAAAAGAACAATGTGTAAAAATGGGTGCTAAAAGTCGAAAAGTGTTGCAAGTTGTGTCCGGCTGGGAAGCTGTGGAATTGGTGTTTAAATGTTTATTCATAGGGTTATGGCAGTTCGTACAAATGTCGGTTATAAAATTATGGAAAGGTCACCGCAGAAAATCGCTGAAGAATTTTCCACCGGTTGAACTTACCGTTGATTCATCTGTGGGCACTCATTGCTACATAAAAATTATGGTAAGTCCCAAACCGTAAACGTTTTGATTTACAGGCCTTATCTAACCTCATTAGCCATATATGGGTAATTAAAATTAGCATTATTATTAGGTAGTTAGAATTATATATGGGTAATAAAGATTACCTAAAAGAAAACCTAGGAATCTTTAGGGATGAATTAAGAGAAACATATTTTTTATATCTGTTTGTGATATAGGTACCAAAGACATCAATTATCAAATGGTTAAAAATAACTAATTGCCCATGGCAGATATAAAAGCATGATGGTACTCAAAAATTTGGGCCATCTTTATTCACAAAAAGAATCCTGAGAGGATATAAAAACCTGGTAAAGCCTCAACAAGTGATTAGGAATAAATTAAACCTCATTGATAAAAAATAATATGCATCTATCAAGTATTATAAAATAATTACGAAATAGATATAGAATGCGAAAGTAGAAAGATGTAGAAGCCGAGCAAGGCCAAGACATACCTACCATGATGAAATTGATTGTGTTTTATCAAAAGATGATATCTGGAGTCCTAGAAACCGGAAAGTGTGCATTAGCTTCGAATATTGAAAAAGCAACTGAGGTGTATAAGAAGCGAGCCATGTGGCGCTCGGTTCTCTCTGCTAACCCTGCAAGATATTGGTGTGAAGTTATATATAGATAGATTATTTGCATATTTGTAGGCTTTTTGCTGAGAGTGACCGACAATTGAAATGTTCCTGAACAGTCATTTATTAACTATATATATCTGACACTTTTCTAAAATATAATTTTTGATTGTCAACATTAAGAATAATGCACCATTTTAAAGATAAAGAGTTTAAATTATTTATTTAACATTGGGCCCTCGCAGGCACTGAGACCAGTCTTACTTTTTTTTCTAAATAGTCTTATTGTATCTTATTCAATTCTCTTATTTTACTTTCTCATTTTTAATCTGCTTGCATTTTGGAAATGACTATTGGCGAAGAAGAAATGCCGAAAGAAAATTGCCAATAAAGGTCTCTTTTAAAATCGACAATTGAATGTTACAATAAATTCACATTAGCCTATTGGTACAATAATGATATCACATGTAGAATTAAAGATTATTAAGGACAGGTCACATGCTGAATTATTTCCAGGCATCTTTGTAAGTTACATATTCATCAATACTATAATAAGCCCTTTTACAGAGAGCATTTTTTTTTAATACATTGTAAGGAAAGAACAGAACCATTTCAGACAACATATTATATCAAATACAATTTATAAGAAAAGATCTACCAGTCCTCGCAAACAAGTGTACCTGCATACACAACTTATTTCTACATCTAAGACTTAAACATTTTACAGACAGTTTTTATGTTTTCATAAATATATTGCGAACTAACATTAAGGATATTTATTTCTTTGATCAGTTCCCTAAGTGATTCTCTAGAGCCCAAGTTATAATAGAGCGAATGGCTCTTTTTTGTAGGATAAAAATTGTCTCGATGTCAGCCGCTGTTTCCCACAACAGTATACAACATAATGCTGTGAAATTAGCTGAAATAGATGAAGCGTGTAATAACCACATCTGTCGATTGTCTGATTCTCCTGATTGACCTTACGGCAAGTTTATTTTGTGGGGTAAATTACAATTGGTATAATTTGGAGTCTACTGTAATAGGGTATATGCATAAAAAAATTTTAGAACTGAATTTCAAAGAGGAGATTGAGACAGAAAGATCAAAGTATTTTTTTTCTACGATAATTAGTTTGCGAGATAATCCTGTTTGAAAGTGGCATTTCATCATGTGACTTGAAAACGCTTCATACTAAGAGACCGCGGTAGATGACGTCACAACTATGAAAACTATGAAGAAATGTATGGATTTCATCTAAATATTAGTTTTATTTCTGCAATTCAGGCATTCACATTGAAGCTGTCATAGTAAAACATGTTGTAAACACAAACAAAACAACAAAATATGACAAAGATTTAAATTATGAAGTTTTTTTTGTTATAAAAACTGTTTGTTTTTTTACGATTTTCAACACCAAAAAAAAAACTACAGAAAACTAAACTACAAAAAAATGTTTTGTGTTACTCTATATATGATAATTGTGAGATATAAAATGAAAAATAAATTTCATGCACATTCCCTATTCCAAGAAACACAGTATTATTAAGGAATTCTATGTTATCATTCTAATGCGAACTTCTGTATTTGCAGAAGTCACATTCGGAAGACTCAATTTGATGTATTTGGTTTTAGCTGAGTTGTTGATACAGTTTCCTGCTCTCACTCTTCTTTCAATATCCTCCTCATATTTTCCTCTCCTGTAAACATAGACCCTAGATAAACAAATCCATTTACTTGTTCCACTTTTTCTTCTCCAATCATTATCTAGCACTCTGTATCACCATCACTTTCCTCTTTGTTACATTTACTTTCAAATCTTTCCTTGATTTTGTTTTTAATTTCAATATACAGTTAATTAGGACTGAAATGTTTTTTTTTCAGGGTGTAAAATACCATTATGTAGAAAGTGGTCCAAAATCTGGCAAGTTAGTCCTAGTGTTAGGCGATGCACCAGATAGGGGAAACCTATGGGGACCAACCTGGTCTCGAGTGGTACGAAGACTCACTGAAGCAGGGTTCCACGTCATTACCTTAGATCTGCGGGGTACTGGAGGAAGTGAAGGGGGCAGTAGAAGTGACCTGTGCCCTCCAAACGCAGTAAAGGAGCTTGCAACCTTGATGGCTGCTTTAGGAGCAACAAAAGAGAAGCCTGCTGTTGTTATAGGATTTGGCATTGGTGGGATGCTAACATGGTGAGTGTCTTTCACATATTTAAAACGGACTTAAAAGCTAGATTAATTAATTACTCGTAAGTCTCCAAAAAAGCAAACCTTCAAAAAAACTACATTACATTAGAATGAATAATGCAAAAACTATTCTAAAAATTGGTTGTCTGTAAAGTCGGTTTACGGACGATAATTTTACGTGATAACGTCATAAGAAAACATTCATCAGTTGACAAAACAGATCACTTGTAGGTTGTGTGCTGCCGCTGTCTCTCTGCTACTCGGACGCATCGGCCGATGGAGTGGAAGAGAGATAAATGCGTCACAAGCCGAACGCTTAGGCCGATTGTGCCTCTCTATCGCTTGTTCCGCGCTTTGGCTCCGACGGAACGTGACAATGAGTGATGCTTTTTCGTGCGTGCATCCGGCGTTCATCGATTTATAAGACGTTATCACGTCAAAAAAATTACATTGTCAGTTCTACAAGAAAACTGATATAATACCTCTTTAAAATCCTTTTAATGTAGAGAAAGTTGGCAGAATTCAATGAAAATATCATTGTTACAATCAGTTCTATATCAAGGTAACATGATTAGCAATTCCAGGGCTTTCAAGCATTCCTGGGATCCGGGATTCAGAAAGCATATCTATATAACGTCGATAAAGTGCCAACACCTCCTAACTGACATGTTTGCTTAAATTGAGCTTTTTAATACAATAGGCTTAAAGTTGGAATTTGTATCGGTAGCAATTTCAAAGTCAAAGTCAAAATCTTTTTATTCCGTAAAAATGACTACATTTGTTTGGAATCGTCACAATTTTTTTCCCTACCGTGCAGTTCATGACTAGGTGAGCACTGATAAAAATACTGCCAAAAAACTCAGGCATCCCTCTTTTGGTATCCAAACAAATTTACATAATTAATTATTTACATTCTAATTGGATCGACTCAATCCCAGGCATTTTTATCATTAATATAGTCAGATACTTTATAATATGCCCTGCTACACAATTTGGCTTTAATAGTAGTTTTAAATTTGTTTATTGAGAATTCTCTTATATTGCTGGGAAGTTTGTTATAGAACCGTATACATTGCCCCATAAAAGAATTACTTATTTTGTGGAGACGGCTTGGATGTAACACAAGATTATGCTTATATCTAGTATTTATGTTATGAGTATCACTCTTTTTACAAAATGAGTCTAATTACACCTAATCATCAATCATTACCAGAAAGGCTCTAAACAGTTTGTGGAAATACCTATAAAATTAACAGTAAACCACTTTAAACCTATTGTATTAAAAAACTTAATTTAAGCAAAAATGTCAGTTAGGATGTATTGTCACTTCATCGACGATTAATCTTTTGTAAAGTGAAGTTTAGGTAAATAAGCGCCCCATTATCTGATCACTAATATATACTCTTGACAGGCTTTCCTTACAAATAACAGCTATCTTCGAATACGACTTCCGTCATGACCCCAACTTAACCTCAACGGCACGTAATAGCAACGACGTATAAACCAAGTAACGCAAGTGAACGCACTATAAAGTTTTTGTTTGTTCGCTTCCTTTCTTGAAATTTTGACCTTAATAAAGAGCCCCTTGGCTAACTAACGATAAAAGTCGGTAACCAAAAATAGTACAAAATGATTTATCACAAATTAGCTTGGTGTCATATGAACTCACTGAAAATCAATAACAAATTTGCGTCGAACCTTACCTTGTATACTCACACAAAGATTCTGATTTTGTCACATCTGAATTGTCACTTGTGATGAAAAGTGGATCATTTATGAAAGTAGAAAACAACCGTCGCACTGGTGGAATATGAGGAGGCAGCCAGAGCATGTGCCAAACATAATTTGAGGCAAAAGAAGCTGCTTGTGATAGTATGGTGGAGCTATGCCGACATTGTTCATTACAACTTCTTCTTATCCTGTCACAACAATTACTGCAGAGTTGTACTATGATCATGAATAAGTCAATTACTCCATTAGTCCCACCCCTTGACAACAAGGCGTATTCATATTTCTTCGTTTTGCGATAACTTTAAATTTGGAGGAAAAAATTTTAATCGTATGATGCGATGAAAAACGCCTTTAAGGAGTTCTCCGATTCCCGTTTGGAGGATGTCTATAGTAGAAATATGAATTAATTATCATTAAAGTGGTAAAAATGCATCAACAATAACAATCGGTCGAAATATTCGATTAATTAACATTATTAACCAATTAAACATTACATTCGTAACTAATTTAATGGTATATAAAAGAGTGGAGTGGATGAGATTGGAAACGCTTTTAGCAGGGATGGAAGGTACACCGCTGATGTGGAGAGATAAGTGAGCGCAGGAAACAGTATGAATTCAGCATTGGGTAAACATGTTGGCAGTCGAAATTTAAGCCAGAAGGAGCAGCTCGCTGTACGTAACGCGGTGCTAGTCCCAAGAAAAGGAATGCTCCGTTAACTCGGTCATGTTGAAAAAATAAACAGATATACAATGCGAAAGTGGAACGACGTAGGAGCCGAGGAAGACCAACTCACCTACCAACCAACGACCAAGACCAAATTGGTCGTGTTTTATCAGAAAGTGATGTCGAGTGTGAACCGGCGAGCGTGCATGAAAAGAGCTATGAATGTTAAAGAAACGAGTGAGGTATGTAAGGACCGCGTCGGCGGGACGGCGCTCGATTCTTTCTCCCTACCCCGCAAGAGCCTTTTTTTAGTAAAATAATATTTAACTTTTTTGTACTAACAACGGCAAATATGTTTTAAAATCTATTAAATGTTATTCACTCGCACTTATATTTTAAAAACCAGAGCATTTATGCTCATGTTACTAGTGAGTCAGGTGTAACAAGTAGTAGTCATACAAAAGGGAAGAATATTACATGCTTGAATTAAACAATTTTCCGTTAAAAATTGTTTAATTCAATGTGTAACAATCGCGAAAACCTAAGACAATACATGCTGTTATTAAATCTGGTAGTGTATAAACGGCGATCAGTATGCCTCCCACTGAGATAAATGATACATTCTTTCAAATAGTTGTATTGAATAGAATAAGAAAGAAAAATAATATATCAGAATTGCCTGATATAATGAAATTGAGTTTAGAGTTAAATTCTGAAAGATGGCAATGTTTGTGAAGTCGAAATATAAACGGAACAAAGAGATATTTTAATTCGCTCCAGCTTTTTAAGTTAGTCTTCAGTGACGACTGCTTTACAAGAGTCGGCATAATCAAAATAGTTAAGTATATCAGACATTACGCAAACGAAATTTTGGTGTTCGATATAAGGAGAAAATTATGCAAACGCCCGAAGATACACAGCTGCTATACGACACCTATTCTAGCTCCATTTGGACTATGCCCGAATCAAGAACATAACATTGTCATCAGATAAAATAATGATTCCATAAAATATGATTGGTGCATTGACTTTGATAAGACGGAGATTATTTTTCACAAAGGCGGCAGGCAAACATACGAGGCTAAAACCCCTTGATGTAGTCTCTTGGCCTGGGCCAATGAGACCCAGCGACTTGCGAAGGCGTGAATAAGATGCGAAGATTAGTTGTGGAATTGCAAAAAATTGTTTGCAATTCCACAATCTAAGAGTTCGCAGAATGAACACCAATACGCGACCATGTCAATTGCTGTGTGTAATTTTTTACCTATTCACTTTTTCCCTATTTTGACCCGTTGAGGCTGAATTTCGCCATGCGCGTTACGGCGCATAACGAGCCTCAAGGCGTCAAGAGTGCGTATAAATCTAAGTGGCGCCCTCATTTTATTTGTATTAACTACGCTGAATTAAAGACCAATAAAAAAGAATGTTTTTAAAAAAATATGTTTTTTTGAAACATGTCTTGCATTTATTATCATGCACAAGTAACCAAAATTTTAATTATTGCTCGTGGCCACTTATACCAATAATCAAAATTGTGACTAATTGTGCATAAATAATAAACGCAAAATATGTCTTAAAAAAAACATAAATATGGTTCTACAGTGTCAGTATTTAACACGTTTTTTTTTAAATTGCCATTAAATTCGGCGTTGTTTTAAAAACAAAATGAGGGCGCCACGACCTTTATACGCCCTCTTAAGGAGAACAGTGTGTACTTTGTGCAGAGCCATTACTAATTATTATCGAATCCGGTTCAAGTAGAAAACCCATCTGTGTTCATCATACCACTCATACATAATCTCGTGTTGAGCCATACAAGTAACTATACATCCTATTGTTATCTGATTCGGATATCCAAAGTACACGCCGCGTCTGCATCGATGACTGATTATACCCATAAATTTATTCATTATTTATCATTCAGTATCAACTCTGCCCTAGATATATGCAGCAGGAGCCGGAACAAGTTTGGCTGAAAGGTGATGATGATTGTATATATATCAGTTGTGATCTTTTTATATCCTAACGTCCAGGAAAGGAAGGCAACGTTTTTCGGATGAGTCGATTTTTGTAATTGTATTTTACGATAAAATTAAATGAATTATCGTATCAACCTTAGGTATAACGTACAGCGTCTGCACAGGTCAAAGAGCTTAACCATTTTATTATCAACTACTTGTTATCAGTACGTTATAGCAATAATTGTTTTTTTGTTATTCTTAATAATTGTATTAATGCATCTGTAAACAGTAGATAGTGCACTGGGTAGGTATGTGGCGCAATGATCGGTTGTGGGCACTCGGTCTTGAGACAGTACAGACCGTCAAATAAAACCGGACAAGTGCGAATCGTACTTGCGCTTCGAAGGTTCCGTACTTTCATTGGTAGCTTAAAATTCTCTCATTTGAATCCAGTAATAAAAAAAACATAAATATATTCTCTAAATTGTCTTACTTTTAACCTATATTCATCTGTAGCTATATATGTAAACGTTCTTAGAATGCGTATTTACCCAACTTTAATTGAACAATTATTGTATATTTATTGTAAAACTTCACTAATGTATGTATTACCGATATCATATTACAATAGTTTGGTTCCATTATAAACAAATAAAACCTCACTTGACGTCACGTGAAGGCGTCACTCACCAAAACGCAGTGTTTTAACGCCTAAATATCTCAGCGATTCGAGCCTACTGACCAATGGGAGAATATTTTAACCAATAAGACGATAGTGGCGCGATGTTGATTTGTGAAGTAGCCAATAAGATTCGCGTGTTCTAACTTACCCCCCGACCCGTAGCGATGAAATTTTCTAACACGTTATATCGTGTCATTGGATTGAGTAGTGATGATAGCCTGGTGGATGAATAAAGAAAGAAAGAAAGAAAGAAAAACATTTATTCGTACACAACACAACACTGTACAACAAACATATACACAGCAAAACATATATACAAAACTAAGCGTAACATAACATAACAAATATAAACACAGCAAACAGTGTTGTGCGATGTAACAAAATGGTCTGGACTCAGTATATTGTCGAAGCCTGTGTAGCAGACCCGACACTGATTTTCAGTCCAGACCAGACTTTTGTGACATCGCGGCGAATAACGGGCCTATCCGGACTAATCCTGGCATGTAGCACTAAACGTCGTGTTTTCGGATTTATGTACATATTTGTAATTATCAATTACTCGACGGTGAAGGAAAACATCGTGAATAAACCCGTCCAAGAAATTATATTTCGAAAGACGTAAGACCTTGCCTAAGAATGATCTGGTTTACCCTCTGGATTGCGGAGGTCTGACGGCAGTCGCTCCATCTAAAAATGAGTAATCAGTATCAGGGGATGTCTATACAGCTAGAACGGAGAGATATCCTTCTTCTTTCTAGCGTTACCAGGTTTCCTTAGGATTGGCGGGGTCACCTTAACCTAAGAATTTGGCGAAGATACTGATTTTTATATAGAGCGATTGGCGTCAGATCATAACTCTGGGGGAAATCAGATCTTAGGTTAGGTCACACATCTTTCGAAATATCTGGGACGTGCCAGTTTCCACACGATGTTTTCCTTCACCACCGAGCAAGTGATAATTATAAATATATACATATCCGAAAACTCATATTTAGCGGTACATGTTGACGAGCTCGGTGGCTCAATCGTGAATGACGCGCCTTCAACACCAACGCTCGTGGGTTCGATTCCCACTCAAGACAAACATTTGTGTGCATGAACATGTCTGTTTGTCTTGGTCTGAATGTTTTACGAGAGAGGTTGGGCGCATCAAAGCAGAGCCCGTCTGGGGAAGTACCTCCACCTCTCAGAAAAACCACAACCAAATAACATCTCTCTAGAGAGTTGTGTTCCTGCGTGTGAGTGTAAGCAGCAGAGGAGGCATCACGCGAGTGATACTTAATATATTACTAGTGTTAACAGGCTACGTTAACTGCTTTACACCAGGGAGTCCGTATGCTTGTATGCCATGCTATGTAAAGAAAAAAATGTCTCCACCGAGATTCTTTTCAGTACTTTAGCCCAAGTGGCTAAAGAACTGAAAAGAATCTCGGTTGTCACTACTCCATGGAGAAATATCCAATGATGTACTTCCTTTTGAGGTGAAATCATGTGAGTGAGAGGCGAGGTGAACCCTCTCCCAGCGGTTTGAGCTTGAGTTATCTGTTAGTCAGAAAATTAATTATACCTAATGATTCAACAAAAAAGACGATTTACCAAAAACACATTTTACAAAAAAAAAATTGGCTGCGGTGTTTTGAACGGTGGTGGAAGTAACTCCCCAGCAGGGAAATGCTCCCCTTTTGAAATTGGCTCGAGATGCGGTGGTGAGCCAGTTACAAGCTATTATAACATAACTGCTTATTGTTGGTATTGGTCTTTTGCTTTCTAGCAATATGCCACACCTACTTTTTAACCCACTTCAAAAAGGAGGAGGTTCTGAATTCGACTGTATTTTTTTTGTTTGGTAGGTCATACTTGAGAGGTGATCCCACATAAATTTTATCGAAATTGATTCAGCGCTTTTTGAGAAAATTAACAAAAATAAAAATACATACACAGATAATGTTTTGGTTTGTTCCCTTCAGCAAAAGTTTTTGATGAGGACTTTCATTCAGTTTTTTTTATTTACTAAAACCACCACTAAAAAGAAAACATAAATTATTTTTAAATAAAAAACCGCCACCCGTTCAAAAACCCCAGGAACTAAAAAGCGAAAAAAATTACTGACGCTTTTTGGAGTCGGTGCCAGCCGCATAATATCACTATACTGGCAACGACTACGTTATTAATTGTGACTAATTATTTGTAACTTTGTGGGTGTTTTAAAAGGCGGTTTTTTTTTTATTTAAAAATAATTTTACTTTCTTGTAGTGTGCTCGTATGTATATATTTTATATTTTTGGTGCAATATGGTTTGTATTGTATTATTAATTCTGTTGTTTCTTTTATCGTCAGGTACTTATCTCACAGCTACGGGCCGATGATAAGTAAAACAGTGGTGATCGGAGCGCCCCACCCGAACTTCTACTGGGAGGATCCTCCCGCTGCCTTCTGTCACCGCGGCCTGTACTTTATACAAGTAAGCAAAATTGTACTACTTCTACTCCTCGGGATCT
The DNA here is from genome assembly GCA_947507595.1 of Pyralis farinalis. Lineage (NCBI taxonomy): Eukaryota > Metazoa > Arthropoda > Insecta > Lepidoptera > Pyralidae > Pyralis > Pyralis farinalis. The sequence goes on along the minus strand of OX382273.1, from coordinate 32,415,559 downwards.
GTCTCCTGTATGGTGCAGATATTTCACCAGGCAGGCTTCTCCTTATTGCTCACGCGATGGCTACTCTGCTGCTTCCACAGCAACTCCTTAGGAGCTTACTGGTGACTGAGTGATCACACGGAGGAACACAACAACCCTCTACGAAGTTTTTTATTTGGACTGCGATTTTCTGTGAGGTGGAGGTACTTCCCCAGATGGGCTACTTTGAGGCGCCCTCTTTTAAAAACATCCAGACCAAGACAAACAGACATGTTTATGCACACAAATGTTTGGCTTGTGTGGGAATCGAACCCACGAGTGTCGGTGTCAAAGTAGCGTAACAACGCGGTTCACCACTGCGCCACTAGCTAACCTACTGTTATATGTCACTCCTGTCCTCATTGCCTATACAGTGCGTCAATTATCCTATTGACATAGATATGACGTCACACTCGTGTCTAGCCGTCGATATGATAAGTCAACGTAAACAAACATGCTCGATGAATGAATGATGAAACATGCAGAAAAAATTAACTCGATGGCATAGCTGCGCGAGTCATTCTAACCGAACAGATTAAGCAACGTCGACTGCAGCCTTTCTATAGATGAGTTTACCTATCTCGAAATTCTCCGTGCTTCAGAGGGCACGTTAACGTGCCTCCGCAGATGAGCAGCGTGGCGTTGTATGAGTTAGGGTTGATGTAGTACCTGCGTCGTAAACAAACATAATTCTTTATATAAACTTTCTCGAGATCGCCCTGAACTGCGCGAAGGAAAATTTTATCGTTTTATGCGAGACCAAAGTTTACCGGGAATGATAAGTTATTGGCATTTAACTTTATTTAATTGACGAGTTACGACGCGCTAATTGGGGACGAGGTCCCGCTATAAAGGTATCTTGGCAGTGATAAATGGCTGGCTTGTCGCATTGTCTCGTGTGACTTATTTAATGGTCTTATCTTGTGTACAATGCTAGTAAAACGTGCTTCTTTCCAAACTACCCATTATACGTATTATATATATATCCCTACCCATTATATATATATCCTCACGCCTGTCTCGCATTGGTGTAGGTAGACACGCGGAACGGAACGCCAGGTGCAATCCAAGCATACCTCTCTCCTTCCACACTCAACAACCTCTTCATGCGTACTCTTAGATTTTGAGTGCTTTTGATTTGGCTCTTTTTCAGCACATCACCAATTTGATCTATATGTGTGCGTCTAAGGCGTCCCCTGCCGGTATCTTCATTCACTCTTGCTACCAAAAAATGAACTCAATAAATATTTAACCTTATATGTGGTCTACTTTTATTTTACAACTAGTCTTTAACTTTAAAATTACAACTAGTCCTCTGGTTCTGTAATCCAACGTGGACCTTGGCCGCTGAAAAGACGGACCTTGGTCTGCCTTTCTGCAAAAGATCTTCCCACACAAGACAAACATTTGTGTGCATGAACATGTCTGTTTGTCTTGGTCTGGATGTTTTAAGAGAGGTAGGGCGCATCAAAGCAGTCCGTCTGGGAAAGTTCCCTCCACCTCACAGAAAACCGCAGCCAAATAACAACTACCTAGAGGGTTGTTGTGTTCCTGCGTGTGAGTGAGGTCACTAGTAAGCTCCTATGGAGTTGTGTTAGCAGCAGAGGTAGCATCGCTTGAGTGATACTTAATGTATTGCAAGCGTTTATAGGCTACGGTAACCGCTTTACATCAGGTGGGTCGTATGCTTGTATGCCTCCTGACGTTATATAAAAAAAACTTTAACGTTCATACCTCTTCTCGCTCGCCGGTTTCTAGGGCTCCTTCTGATAAAACATGAACAATTTGGTCATGGTAGATAGGGTAAAAGATAATCACCGAATTTGCTTGCTGACCGCGTTCGTAGCGATGCCGATGTAGAAATGAGAGTTAGTCTGAAAGTGAGTGTCGGTGTTGAGATAAAAAAAGGGATGCTGCGATGGTTCAGGCATGTGAAGAGAATGTAGAATGAAACAATGACGAAACAAATACACATTGAGGAAGTGGAAGGATGGCTAAGACTCGCCTACTACGACTAAATCGGTCGTGTTTTATAAGGAGATGTCAGGACTCCTAGGAACCGGCAAGCATGCATGGAAAGAGCTATGAATGTTAAAGAACGGGTAAGGACCCAGTCTTATGGCGCTCGGTTCTCTCTGCGTATTTCTATCTCTTAATTTATAATATCAATTAAATTTGAAATTATACGAGCATGTAACCCAATCATAAGTACTATTAAGAAATAATAATAATAAATAAATAAATATTGTTGGACAAATTACACAGCGTCACCTAGCCCAGCCCCCAGCCCATTTTCTTTTTTGTAAATACAGACTTATTATATATAGAAAATACCCAGACCAAGACAAACAGACATGTTCATGCACACAAATGTTTGTCCTGCGTGGGAATCGAACCCACGAGCGTTGGTGACAAAGTAGCGTAACAGCGCGTTTCAGCACTGCACCACCGAGCTCGTCTAAACTATTGTGTATATAATGTAAATATAAATTACGCGTTGCCCCCAGTGGCCGCACTTGCCGGAGAAATGGCTGGCGGAAGGTGAACTCCAGAGTGACGACGATCGCCGCTGGGCCAGCTCTCGCGCCTGCGACTGGACGGGACCACTCAACTATGTCAGAGGTATTTACTGGAAATTTGATGTAAACTGCTTTGCGTGCTTTCGCCAACAATTAATACATGCGAACTAACACCCGCCCGCTATTAGATTCACGCCGTCACTACGATTGCCCGCCTTCTCTGGAACAGAGACCACCGTATGCTTGAATGCCTTCTGACGTTGTATAAAAAATAACTACATATCATGTAACTTCTAAGATATGTCGTGACGTACATTTCTTACTTTCGATTTTGATTTATTTAATGTCGTATCCCTTGTTTTCTTCCATCGTGTGGCACGTTAGTAGCTCAGCAGTGGCGGCGCTAGACGAAACCTGGTCGTCGGCGATATCAGCTTTGCGAGGCCCCACTCATTTTCGAGTCAGAAAGAAAATGTTAAATTAAATGAGCTGAATTGTACACAAGTTATAATTATAACAATTTACAAGTATTATTGCTAATCAATAATACTTGTAAAATAATGACAAAAATTACAAAAAACCCTTTTTTGCGAGGCCCTCGCAGGCGCGAGGCCCTCGCAGGCGCGAGGCCGTAGGCGGTCGCCCACGTCGCCTACGCCTAGCGCCACCACTGTAGCTCAGGTACCTATTAAACTCCCGACTTGTTGTATTCTACAGGAAATTGTAAGCGTGCATGTACTACAGTTACATGTAATACACGATGGAAGAAAACAATGGGATAATAGTTGCTACATGATGGCAGAAGTCTCGGTATATTGCGTTGATTATTTATTATAGGAGAGCCAGTATACATTTCTATTGTTATGCAGGTGCAGCGTGGTGGCGAGTCAGACCCGGCCATCGTATCGACCCCCCGGCGTTGCTCATAGGGTCCAAAGACAGCGCTACGCAGCTAGTCTCCAGCGCGCAGTACTGCGTCAATTCCACATTGCGTTTAATCGCAAAACCGGATCCTACAGACCCTGAACTGCCTGCGATAGTGTTGGATTTCTTAGTTGGTAAGTTAAACTTTATGTTTAAGTACTTGAAAAGTACTAACGGAATCTAGTTAAAAAAAGCGGTCACGTGGTCGATCCCTAACAAGATGCCTTGATCTCGTGAAAACAACTACGCAACCGCCCCATATCGAAATGTTCCCGAAACGCCACCAACCGGGGGAAATGGAGGAACATAGCAAGAGCGGCGGTCATGGATGACGGGCACACTATAACAACGACCACTCTGTTAAAAGTGCACGGCTGAGAAGAATTCATCAACATGCAGGGTCCGCTACCTAATAACAAGAGTTCGGCGTGTACTGATTTACCGTCGACTACCACTACCGTCACACGTAGAAGTCTAACTCGCAGAAGAGTTAGAGTTATGTTACTGTTCCTGCGAGTGAATGGGGTTATAAGTGAGCTACTAAGGAATTGCTATGTGATCAGCAGGGGTGGCAACGCATAAGCTATAACTTCCAGTATTGCAAGCGTTCATGTACTCTAACCGCTTTAGATCAGGTAGAGCGTATACCGAATCGGACTGCATACGCTTTTTTTATGCCTTCCGACGTTGTACAAAAAAAATTATTCCGTTTCCTAATACATTAGGATTGGCGGGATCCGCTACCTAAGTGTAAGGATTTAGCGAAGGTTCTGATTTTGACATGAAGCCACTTTCGTCAATTTTCACAACCCAGAGGGAAAAGGAAATCTTTGTTACGTTAGATCCCACGTCTTTTGAATTATAATGCTTGGACACGCAGGTTTTCTCATGATGTTTCCTTCACCGCCGAGGAAGTGATAATTATAAATATGTAATTAATCGGAAAACATAAATTTAGTAATGCAAGACCACACCAGGATTCAAACCAGGGCCCAGGCTGTTAAGAGGGGGCATACAGCTAAGTGGCGCCCACATTTTGTTTTTATTAATAACGCTGAATTTAAAATCAATTCCAAAAAACGCTCAATAAAGGCACTGTAGAACCATATTTATGTTTTTTGAGACATATACTGTAATTATTATTTATGTACAATTAGTCATATTATCATATCATTTGATTATTGCTATAAGTGGCCACAATAATAATTATAATTTTGATTATTTGTACATAGGTAATAAAAAAACACAAATATGGTTCATCAGTGATTGTATTGAGCGTTTTTTGGAATTTGTCTTAAATTCAGCGTTATTAATAACAACAAAATGAGGGCACCGCTTAGCATTGTACGTCCTCTTAATAGGCTGGTCATTTATCCACCAGGCTGTCATTGCTCAATCTAGCATATAATGACCCCACATTTTTTATATGTATACGTTCATAAGCTCGCTAAATGATAATCCAAAACACTTATCAAGATTCGCCAGTAAACGAGGTCAGATGCCTGCCATACTCACCCGTTGGGAGAGAGTGAGTCACACGCCCGAGTGAACTATGAGTGTCGCCGTAAATTTACATTTCGCAAATATTCTTACGGAATAATTCTAGCACCTTCTCGAAATGGGCGTTAACGACTCTTCGAAGCATCTGAACACGGCGGGAATAGGGAATGAAAGTCTCTTGCGGTATACGGAGAGACTACCAGCCATCACATGTATACTTTTTTTATGTAATGTATGGTGTATAGTGGTAAACGCTTGCAATACGTTAAGTATCACTCGCGCGATACCACCTCTGCTTCTAACACAGTAGTTCCCCTTAGTAGCTTACTGGCAACTTCTTTCGCGGGAACACAACAACTCTAAATATGCATCACTTATTAACTTAAGCGTGTATGTGTGCATGAGGAGTCACTCATGCACTTACACGCTTCTCTTTTCACGGCTTTTAGATCTTGTAAGGGGTGCTTGTCCTATGTGTCTTTGACGGGTCCTGACGAGAGGATGATATATACTACGATTTCCGGAACAAGTCCTTTATTGCAAATATTTATCACAGACAGAGACAGTTACAGATATGTTCGCGAGTACAATGTATCGATATGACGTGACGGCTCGGTTCCCTCGAGGCGACTCACTTTGCCCTCGCACTGACTGTATAATTCCACGAATTCACTTATGCTGCGCTTTCCGTTGCCGAGGGCCGCTATAATCTCCTTTTTTATACAAGGTCGGGAGACATACAATCATACGACCCACATTGTGTAAAGTTACCGTAGCATTGAACCTTGCAATGGCAACTCAGGAGCTTACTGATTACCTCACTCGTAGGAATAACACCTTTCAAGGAATTGTTATTTGGCTGCGGTTTTCTGTGAGATAAAGTACTTCCCCATTCCAGCTTCTTTAATGCACCCTACCTCTCACTTACACTACTTACTTTGCAAGGTCGACACTTCACCATTCCTCTCCGCTTCAAATTATAATTCCGCACTGGGATCTCATGTCACCTCCCATTCTCAGCCTGTCTATTTGAAGCTAGTCTTGAAAAATGGCTTGGTACTATAATCAAATTATCTGTGTCACTTAGTATTTTCATTTATTTCAGCTGTGGAAAAGACAACAGAAGAGCCCAAAGGTTTGATGGGCCGCGTGTTTGGTGCCGTGGCGGATCGCGGACGGGGCCTCACCGCCAAATTAGTGCTTCCTGTGCAGGCGTAGCCTTAACGTAAAAAATCTTTTTAAACAGTCCACCTGTCTCGGATTTGTATACCACTGTTGGCAGATTGGGAAACTAAAGGTGTTCCCACACATAAATTTATATTATTGTTGAAGAATGTTACATAATATTAGAAACATTATGTAACATAGATCTCAAATGTTATCATTTATACGTTCAATGTTAGTGAATCTACAATAACATCACCTAAGGTTTATATCATTTGTTTTTGCGCTCGCACACTGAATGTTGCCAGATGTCAAATAATGTTTTTATAACACTGGTGTGGGAGCACCCTTACCAATTACTAATAAATTGTTTATATTCGTTATTCTACATTCTTAAAATTTTAATTTATCAATTGTTATATAAAATATTCAATATAGCATTGCTCACGAGTTTTATAAAACATTAATTATATAGGTGTTGCTCATTTAAAACCTATGTGCCATTGAAATTTAAAACTTATGTTACTTTAAAATTGAAGGCCTCACGAGGGGTTTGGTTTGAATTTTAAAGGCACATAGAGGCTTTACTTTGCAACGACGCTATAATCTTTACTGCTCAGTTGTGTCGAGTCGAGCAGTACATCAACTCGACGTCAAAATAGCAAAAATAAGCTTTGTACTAACAAATAAGCAGAGCGGTTTATTAATTGAAGTGTTTTTTGTGTTAACCCTCTTAGGTTCTTCGATTTTATGGTTTCTAAGTCAGTACCTTATAAGATAGCCCTATGTTAAGACTCTAAAACTGGAAAAGAACATTACTTCTTAGGGTCATCGCCAATGATAACCTTCATGAAGCCCATAATCACATCCGCATTAATTTCCTTTGCATAATTCTAATAAAAAACTAAGTTTTGTAGTAAAATTACTACAAGCCAGTACGTACTACTAGTAACAAGCTACTAGCCCAATAACATAATACTTAAAATACAAGCTTACTGTAAAAATACTAATTTTGTAGTTCAGGCAATCAGAATGTCAAGTTATTGTTAAAGTTTCTTATTTTACCTAATACATCGTACAGATGGTAAATCAAGCTTTATATGCATCTTATGTCGTAGCATCAAAGGTGCGATTTGTATGTTTTGTATAGTTTGTATTGGCGTCGTGTGTACATGGTAATATAAGTGAAATTAAATTTTGTATATCGAGGCTGTTTCACGTATTGTTTTTGTTGTTCTCAATTGATTCTGTTCAATCAGAATGTCAACGTAGAATAATAAAAATCGAATTTATTATCGTAATGTTCCTGTTTTTATATTTTAGACGTTTTTACCAAAAAATACGATTAAAGAGTAATATTTTTTTAATGTTTTTTTTAAAGCTCATTCGATTAACTCCTATTGCTTTGTAGAATAAATAAATAAATACTGTCGGCCAAATGACACAGCGCCAAATAACCCCAAAGTTAGCGAAGCTTGTGTTATGATAACTACTAGACAACTGATAAACATACGTAAATACATGCTTCTTTTTTGTAAATACATACTTATTATGGGTATTTTCTATGTATAATAAGTACCAAGACAAACAGACATGTTCAAGCACACAAATGCTTGTCCTGTGTAAGAATCGAACCCACGAGCGCTGGTGCCAAAGTAGCGTAAAAACGTGTTTCACCACTGCGCCAACAAGCTCGTAGAGTATGAGAACGGTACAATGATGAAATATGTCACGCATACTCTGCGCACATTTCATCATATTTCATATGCGTAAAGAGTATAAATATCATTTTTTTATTTTATCTGACGATATTTCACACAGCATACATACCTAAAAAGGCAATAAGTGCGAGTCGGGCCTCGGTCGTCACAGTATCATAGTGCTTTTAAGGTTCTATAAGTGAAGGCTAAAGCGGGTATCCTGAACGAACTTTTCCCATATCCTTCCCTCTCCCTTCCGTCATAGAACCACGTGTGCAGGCACTCCTATCTCTGTCGTAACATCAAAAAGTGGAACGCCTTGCTTGCACATGTGTTTCCTCCTTCCTACAATATAGGATCCTTGAACTTACGATTTGCGCTCCTCTTTCGCTTACCATCGGGCAAAGCGGAGCCACTATGATTTATATATAACAAAATCCTGTTACTGCTACTGTCTGCACTTCACGAGCCCCCAGATCGTCAATAAAGTTATAGTCTGAAATTTACACAACTACTGATTACATATTTTGTTTTTATATTATTCTATTCATATTGATGACCAAAAACCAAATATTTAATTAAAGTCCGCGCCACGAGAAGATAGAAGTTTGAAACAACCATCAGGGGTCCTAAACATTTTTCTCGAAGTTTCTAAATAAAAAACACTATCTACCTATGGGTCTAGTAAATAAATAAATATTATCGAACAAATTACACAGCACCATCTAGCCCCAAATTAAGCAAAGCTTGTGTTATGGGTACTAGACGCCTGATAAACATACGTAAATACATTTTATTTTTGTAAACACATACTATACATAGAAAATACCCAGACCAAGGCAATATATGCTGTGTGGGAATAACCCACGAAGCTTTGGTGCCAAAGTCGCGTTACTAACCACTGCACCACGGAGCTGGACATAATATAATAGGTCACACGTAATTTAGAATACAATTTCTTGGACGTGTGGATTCCCTGACGATATTTACCTTCACCGCCGAGCAAGTGATAGATACAAATATGTACTTAAATTCAAAAACAAATTTAGTGGTACACGCCGGGATTCGAACCGCGGACCAGTTATTTGGTCAATAAGCCAGTTCCTTATCCACTGGACTTTCACTGCTATTTGTTTTTATACTACGTAGGGAGGCATACAAGCATACGGCCCACCTGATGTAAAGCGGGTACCGTAGCCTATTAACGCTTGCGATATATTAAGTGTCACTCGCGCGATGTCTCCTCTGCTGCTTACACTGCAACTCCTTGGGAGCTTACTGGTGACCTCACTCACACGCAGGAACACAACAACCCTCGGAGTTGTTATTTGGCTGCGGTTTTGCGTGAGGTGGAGGTACTTCCCCAGACGGGCTGCTTTGATGTGCCCTATCTCTCTTAAAACAGCCAGATCAAGACAAACAGACATGTTCATGCACACAAATGTTTGCCTTGTGTGGGAATCGAACCCACGAGCGTTGGTGTCAAAGTCGCGTCATTAACGACTGAACCACCGAGCTCGTCTATATGTTAAATTTGTATATTTTTATGTTTGGTGTGTAAATAAAACCACTTTAACAAGTGCAAACGGCTCTGTATTATGCAATATGCCCACAAAAGCTAACCATTTATAAATTTTCTATATCTTATTCACGTCAATAGATTTAAAAACCTACTTGTGTACAGAGGCGCGGTGCCGCGCTAAGGGAAGATACGGTATATCACATTAGCTCGAATTTAACATAAATTCCTACTAATATAATTATATATATATAAAGAACAACGATCGAGTGGCATCATGTATGAAAACTGTCATTAATGATTAATTTCACTATTCAACACCAACACTTAAATGTGTTAATGGAGTCTTGTCTATTTTGCAGGAGTCAAGTTTACAAGCCATTACATCTCAAGTACATTTTGTGCTTCCACCTCATCATTGGCACGAAATTGTTTAATAATAATGTTATTAATATTTATAAATTGGTTATATTCACACGGTGTGCAATCGGTAAGATATGGCAAAGCGTAAAGCGTATATCTTTATGAATAAATGATTCTGATTCTTGTTCAGTCTCGTTGGAGATATCCATCAAACAGTGATAACATGATGGACAGAGTAATAATATATTTTTAATTGATTTAAGGATGAGAAACTATAGTTTACGTTATGTTTGGGTTACGACACAAACTAATAAACCACTTGATTGCGCATGAAAGCACCCCAGACACAAAAAAATATGCTTTAGCGCTTAAATATCTCAGCTATACTAGCCTACTACTAATGGGTGAATATTTTAACCAATAAGTCGATAAATGACGCGATGTAGCGAAGTAACCAAGAAGAGCTGTACTTTCTACTTTGCCCCCGGCCCGTAGCGATGAATTGAGTACTACGTAATATTGGTCTCTTTTGTTTTCGATATGCTATTGCCTTCATGGGTTACGTTGATAGCATACTAGCTATGAATCTACTACCAAATATAAAAAATGATAATTTTTGACCAAAGAAAGCGCAACTTCGCATCATATTATATGTAATTCATTATAAACGAGCAGTCCGTCTCGACATAAATATCAATAAGTTCCGATTGTTATATCAAGTAAAACTTAAAATGCAGCCTGACTTTACACGGGTCTTCGGCTTTGTAACAGTCATGATGTCCTTAAGCAGTTTCTGAATATAAAAATGAAAGATATTGATAATTTAACTATATATCTTTCAACGCGAACTCAATGCACACACTCGACGTAAATAGAAAAAATCTATGAACCGAAAATGACAGAACATACTTGGAAATTGACAATATTATCGGCTTTTGTTAAAACTGTCTGTCCGCTATAGAACAAGACGATGTGATGGAAGATCTATAATATGCTGCAGCGTTTAAAAATGTTGACGACGCATGGCTCATATCACTCGTTTACGAAATGGTTGTGGACCCCAGAAGACATTTTGCCACTCGATCCGAAACGACAGAAACATTTTAGGCCGAAACACCACATAGTATAGGCACTCATCGTCTAATACAGCACTTCACTTAATTTATATAAACCGTGTACAAAAATGAGATGTCGACACGAAGAATATATTAAGCAGGTGTTGTTTTGAAGATATTCATTTAGTGGAATGTAATTGTTAAAATTATTTTATTATTCAAAATTTATTCGACTTGGATTTTTTGCTGTATGCAATATGGCGATTGTATGGAACTGTGTAACAGGGAATTTAGTATAGAACCGTTCTCGTGGTGTGGATTCTTCGGAAATTCTTATTAATTAAACTATCATTTGGCCGTGTGGTGCCAGCATAGAATTGCGCCACCCCTCTCGTCCCGTGGGTGCCGTAGGAGTCGGCTGAGGGAAACACAAAATCGGATGACGGGTAGCAGCGTTATCTCGTGCACTGCCCCAAACTGCGATCATCAACCCGCCTGCCAAGCGTGGTGATTATGGCAAACCCCCCAGGGGGAGGCCTATGTTCAGCAGTAGACGTCTTTCAGCTGATAGGATGATGATGAAAATCTTTATGCAATTGAGGCTGAATACCTATTAGTTTGACATACCTGTATTTATGCTGCAATTAGCATATAAAATCAGCTCAACGTTATTTTACCTAAACAAAACAACACCTACTTAATACGGACTAGAGAAAGGCGGGGAACATGAAATCAGTCGAATTATACTTTAGAATACTGACCAATTATTGGGTTATTCGAATAGACACCCTTTAAAACATTCCAATTTGGCACAACAATTATTAGTATTTCAACCACAAGCACACAAGCTATCAGACCCATATACACTTAAAAATAAATAACTTTACATGTAAAACAATGTACACCTTAGTAATAGAATAATACAAACGTAATGGCACTATTTAATGTTAACCGTTAATGGTATAGTCCGTGCGGGGGGCGTAGGTTAGCGTACCCCATCACAAACAATACTTTATTTCATTAAATAGTATTGGTGGCTTAAAAAAAAAATATCTGCCATGTGCAACCTAGAATGTGAATTGAATTTCGTATTTTTTAATCACATCACAATCTTAATAAAGCGCGCCTTTATGGGCTTAAAACTACTACAAATAATCTGTGTTAAGTGTTGATCATAGATATTCGTGAGTTGAGCTAGTTTTACAGTTCTTCGCTAATAACTAAACCAAACTACAATAATATAAAAATGTATCATTGTAACCAACAATGGCTGAAAAGTTTTGGTTTGCCGGTTGTCTGGTTGGTTGCCCGGCGGTTTCATGCAAGTAATCAAATATGTATTCTTCGTAGGTTGCTCCCTGGCCCTGATCACATTTCTTGAGCCTAGTGGATCTACATCCAAAAAAAAACATTTTTGTTTTGTTAACGCCCGCCGCACGTACATGTACAGCATCGCATTCTTAATAAATGGCGCCCGCCTCTATTCCTGTTTACGGAAAATATTCCTTTTTTTCTATTATTTCAAGACTAAGCCTTTGAACCAATTTTATAGCATTTAATAAGGACATAGTTCGAGTGGAAACGAAACATTTTTTAGACTTCATATGGCCGAAATTAAAGAAAATCATATACTTTGTTTTTGCAATTTATACCTTTGGGAGGCACTGGAGAATATCTATTTTATAATTCACAATCAGTTCAAATTAGTATTCTTACCACTGAATATTGCAGGCACTGTACGTAAACATAACACAGTAAAAATGATTTTGAACCCAGAGTGACAATTTCAATATCTGTGTATGAATATATATTACCTTTTAACTAAATCTATCAAATAACTAAATTAACTTTTCTTTTCAATAGAACATAATTTGGCATGCCACCGCGAGCCTTATGGGGAAGCTCAGCGTGCTATGGAAAGAGCTATGCTCTGAGTTTCTCTGCGTGATAGAATCAGAAATGAGGATATCCACAGTAGAACTAAGGTAACCGACATAACCCACAGTATACACATAGCAAGCTGAAGTGGCAGTGAGCCGGCCACATAGTTCATAGAACCGATAACCGCTGGGGAAGAAAGATTCTCGAATGCCGTCCCCGTACTATAGTACACGCAGCGTGGGACGACTCCCACTAGATAGAGAGACGACCTCGAGAGGTTTGTAGACAGTTGATGGATGCAGGTAGCACAGGATGGAGACTAGAGGGTAGGCCCATGTTCAGCAGTGGATGAATACAGGCTATGATGATGATGATGTCAGCATGAACCAGTATTCACAAATCCATTTATATTTACGTTATTTCACGGAATTGAGACTAGCGCCATATATTATGAGATGGTGAAGGGAAAAATTAACATTTACTCGTAAGTTTGATTGTATATAGCGTATTTCGTTCATATATGTATCAATACATTAAATTCTCATGCTATTTCATTGTTACCAAACATCTGTTACAAATGTTATCGTTAGAATGTTACATATAACATAATTATAAATTTACGGCTTATATCACCTCTAACGATAATTAATACATTTTTCTATTTCTGTAAACAAAGATCAGTTGAAAGATCTTAATAATTTATCAAGATGCGGCGAAGTACCCTTCAAGTATGGTTTTATTCACATTAGTTGTATCATTTCTTGATATCTTTTACATTTTTCTAAAAATGTCACAATTTCGTTGACAGTTTTTAAGGAATACCGTGAAAAACAACGCAGATACGTTCGCCTCAACACTGCCGCTGCAACGAGCGAAAAATATTGTAGCCTCATCACATTTATACAACTTCTCTATAAACCTATATCAGTTATGGAATAGTGTCGTAATTTAAGCGCTTATGAATTGAGCGTATGTCATCATTGCATGTTTTCGCAAAAAATGCCTTTTAGTACAAAATTTGCTATTGCTATTTTGTTATGATTATATTTTTAAGTACACCGAAATAGCTAAATTAGAGCAGCAGATTTAAATCCAAAATATAACAGCGATTTTAGTAAGCACCACAATTATGTATTTAACTAAAATAGGTTTATAGCTAGCTTTATGTCCAGTGGGGGATATACACATTGATCCAGAAAACCATATTTGAAACGGATTCGAATTTCATACATCTTGAGAAAAAAAAACGATTTTTTTTATATAACCTCGGGAGGCGTCGAAGCATACGACCCACCTGATGGAAAACGGTTACCGTAGCCTATGATCGCTCGTAATACATTAAGTATTACTCGCGCAATGCCACCTAGACCTCACTCACACACAGGAACACAACAACCTTCCAGGGAGTTGGAGGTATTTACGAGCCCATTCGAGTATCGGTGCGCCCAACCTTTCTTAAAACACCCAGACCAAGGCAAACAGACATGCTAACGCACACAAATGTTTGTCCAGTGTGGGAATCGAACCCACGAGCGTAGGTGTCAAGGTAAAGTAACGAGTTTCGCCACTGCGCCACTGAGCTCGTCAAAATTTCGATTCGAATATGGTGTTTCGAGGCAATGTGAACATCTTTACCGATACACTAACATTATACAGCTCAATAAACTGAACAATCTATACCCATTTTGTGTTAGTCAGACGAACAAAATAACTATCAAAAACACTCCTAGGATTGAGTTGACCGTACATTCTTCTATAATATAAAATCTAACCTTAAAATATGCCATAAAGCCATAAATGCATTCAACTGTTTATAGACAACGTTCATATCTTGCGCTATACATTTAGCATCTGTACACACCTTATGAGTACACTTTACACTGTAGTTTCACCTTTCACTTCAACGTCTGACACTGCCTCGCTAACACAACTATCGCTGTCCGTGGGTTTAAGAGTGACGTCACTGTTCACAGTCACGTCGAGCCCCATGTCCTTCCGTGGTGTTCTCTCCTTGTCTCTACTCGTAATCTGTGTATACAGTTCATCTAGTTCACTGGCAAACGACACTGGGCTAGAGTCTCGATTGACTTCAGGACAACTCAATGCTGGTGTTGGGACATACTTCCCTAACTTGGGATTGCTTTTTATCGTCTTCCTCCAACCAGGATCGTAGTTCACATACTGACTCTCGATGTTCGATACGTCTTCATTGCTAAAGCTTATTTCATTCGGACACATAGACGACGGAGAAGGTGCATACAGTCCGTGACTTCGAATACTAACTTCAGACATCTGATAGTTAGGGCAATAGATATCACTTTCGTTTTCGAAACCATGTTCGCTAGCGTTCGTGCTGCAAGTTTCGAAATCGTAAGTAGTTTTCGCCATGAAAAAGGCATCTTTGTCATCTATTTTTTCTTTAGAACCCAGATCATTATCAGGATGCTGTAGTAAGTTATCCATTTCGCCCAATCCAGTTTCTTCTAAATTCTGCGGTGTACCCGACCGGTTAATTTCATCACTGTTCATAGTGCATTCTTCAGATATGTCTTGCAACGATTTGTCGACAGCATCCTTGTTGTCACATTTGTTTGGTTGTAAGTAATCTATATATTGCCCGAAGCTCTCGGTATCCGTAATCTCGTTTGTCGAACATAAGGCACTGTGTGTCTCTTGTAATGATGTCATTTCTGAATGGGTGTTCAAAGTTTGGTCTGAACAAGTATGAGGCATTGCTATTTCAGAAGCAGAACTATACTCTAAGCTACATTGCTGTGAAATTGTTCGCATTTCTGGATGATCACTGGCATGACTTTGCAGGCATTCTTCCGATACACTACTCCTGTGCCCATTAAAATTTTTTTGAATATTTGCTTTGACAATCTGATGCTGTGGCACTTGAGTCTCAGGTACATTTGTATAAATATTCATAATATTTGTTCTAGGTTTAGTATCATCAATTTTGTTCCACGATTTTCGGTCCATTGCATAATTCTTATAGTTATCCCTTGGTTCTTCCTCAAGAAGATTTGGATTTAAAACGTTACGCGTCTCTTTAATCCCGTTGTTTGACTTCTCTACATGTATATTCGTGTTGTTTACTTTAGAGCCTGCGTTTATAATATTCGCCACTCCATTATAAGCCTCTCTTGTTGGTAACGGCAAAGACACATGCGAATCATTGTCACAGTCTCTCCTCAAAGGTAATTCTAAACAGTTCCTCTTCATATTTTGCCTCTGTTTCTTGAAGAATTTTTTGGCAACATTCATCTGATTCGGATTGTAGAATATTTCTGGACCAATGTTGCCACTGTCTGGATATGTCATCATAGAATTATTCGATCTATACTGTTGTCTGTGTAACACAACTAAATTGATATTTGGTGCTTTTCCATTCGTGTTTTTAAGTAGCTCCTTCTGTAATGTTTGCCCATTTAATTCGGCAGCGGCCTTGTATGTCCCACTGTTATTAGTTTTCGAGTTAGTCCTGTTAGAACTTCTACTTCCAGATCTAGATCTGTTATCATTAGGTATAGGATTAGTTACTGGGGCTGTGACAGTCGGGGCTCCAGGTAAATTTTGTTGATTTGTATCAAAAACACTTCTATTTCTGCAGCACTGTTTACTCTTTTGCAAATAACAATGCATCATAGACCATTGCGCTCTTACGTCGCTTCTTGCTATGCCATAGAAGAATAGGATAAAAGTTCCTAAGATAGTGGCGCAGACAGCGTAAACAATACTACATATATCTTCTTGATATGGCAAATACGCTGGTAGAGGTCTGTACACTGCTATAGCTCCGCAGGACCACACAGCCATGTACAGACACAGCACAATAACTTGAGCTCGAAGCTGTATTATGGGAGTATGCTCGACATCATCGATCTCTGAGTCAGCAGTAGACTTAATGCTCCTCCTTTCAGTTCCTTCAGTAGTCTGATTGGTCTCCCACATCTCCAAGTCGACATTTTCAGTTGCTTGTGTCCCTTCAGACAACTGAACATTCATATTTCTTATTGTGCACCGGATGAGCAGAAACAGTACAAGCAAAAATACTAAAAGAATCCCTCCGGGGACGAACAAAGCACTTAATGCTGGGGCTGTGCTCAAAAAACACTGTGCATACCCAGCATAATCTTTTAAATTGACAGCCCCGGATATTCCACAGACTATTAAAGCAATGCCCCAACCTACTAGATACAACCCTAATATCGGTTTCTGTATCGGTACGTCGGGCGGGATATCATCTTCCGGAGTTCTCACAGGATTGTGTGTCTTTGTCACCCATTTATACATGTTACTTGCGGTCACACACATCCATAATAAGCAAGAAAGAGACAAGTAATGTATTAGCAGTCCTAATACCTGACACAACTTCACGTCCTCCGTTTGGTATATACCGAGGGTATACATGAAACATAGTAGTCCTATTGCGATCCAAGTGTTGATTAATGCATGTTTACTCTTCTTAGCCATTTGGATGGCAGGGTAACACATGATGTAAGTGAGGGTCGCGCAGCTAACACATCCGATGAGGATCATACTGCCTACGTAAACACCTGGGTGTGAGACTTTGAACCTTGCGCCATCGGTTTTAGCGCCGTATATGCCGGTTTCTACATTCTGTATAAGACCCACATATGCGAGCTTTGTGCAGCTTATTATTATCATTTCGGAGATAACGTGTGATATTCTGCAATCTGGAACAAAAGAGAAGTGTTTGAAGGTATAAAAACAAAGTAGAAATTACTCACCATCAACTCCTAAGCGACGAAACTCACTTCAATCCTGCCGATTAGTAAACCAGGCGCTAACGCTAGAAAACGGGTAGCTGATGACAGCAGCCATTTCTTATAAGGCGGGCCGGGTGCTTGTTGATCACATGAGTAGAGAAAAAATAAAAACGTATCAAAACCTCTAGCCCCATTAGTAGCAAGAACAACGATGGACAACAAGGATGCCAAGAGATGCTTGGTTGGAAGGTTGGTCTAAAAAACTACTACTGGTGTTATATTCAGAGCTTTGCTGTTATTGTTCAGATCTAAACAATACACAAATAAGGCAGGCTCCGATGGTGGATAGTAAGTTTATGGCGCCTGGTTTTTTCTGCCTACCCCGCAAGTGATCAGTAGGCCAATTCTACTAAAAAACTGCAACTGCACTGCAGCGCAGCGTGTGAAAAGGCGTATATTTTGACATTTCGTTCAAGCGATTTGACAGCATCGCTGCTGTCAGATCGCTTGACATTGATCGTTTAACGAAACGTCAAAATGTACGCATTTTGACACACGCCGCGCTGCAGTGCAGTTGCAGTTTTTTAGTAAAATCGGCCTACTGGCGTATATGGATACATTAAAACATCTTGTCTATTGCGATTTCTGCAAAACGTATTTCGTATGTATGTACAATCAGTTTACGGGTTTAGTTATTATTTCCGAGGAAAGTATACTGACCTGTGTTATTGTCTTGCCAACGCCTCGTCTCGTGGTCCCAGACCGCGGCGCGGCCGTCCATGCCGCTGGCGGTGCCGCCGCGAACTGTCGCGATTATCGGTTCGAGCAGCTCAACTCGAGTGGTAACGTTGTCTGAAATGTTACATAGTTGTGGTGGTGAACATATTTAGTAGGCATATTTAATAAATAGTTGTATACGGACTGGGGATATCCTCTTTACAAAAGACCGAAGAAAGGTAACGGCCGCCTGAAGGGTTGTTGTGTGCTTGCGAGTGGGAGAGATTACCAGTAATTTCCTGCGGAGAAGTAGGGGTGGGTATGGCAACGAACGAGCAATACTCCACCAGATGTAATAAATAAAATAAAAAATTTCGGTTCTTGTCAAAATGATGCTGATTTTGACAAGAACCGACTGCCATCAGACCACCACAAATCAGAATGAAGCAAATTCATCCTCGAGCAAGTGATGATGATGCAAAAACATCAATTTAGTGTTACAAGCTCACACCCAGATTCAAACCGGTAACCATCCGGATAATAGAACGGTTCTTCATTTATTGACATATCACCGTTCAATTATATTTATATTGTACCAAATATGTTCGGGATACTTACTCAACTGAAATCCGACAACGGGGGACGTAATCTTCATATTCATATCTTCTCTTTTGGTGCTCCTGCCGTAGTAGTCTTTCGCTCTATGTCCTCTGTAGTAAATATCTTCTTCGTTCTGCTCCGGCAGGGCGGGAAACAGCTGAGCGTTATCGTACAACGCCACTATGAGATCGTGAGGCTTGCTTTGGAGAGGTAAGCCCGAGTCCATTGTACTGTAGAGAAATGATTGAGGAATCTGAGAAAGAAAGAAAAATTACATTAGATTCACCAAATTCCCTCATATGCCGACGCAGAAAACTAACGTACGTGACGTAAAAGGCGTCTACTTACTGCCTCAATTGTCATCATTCTTAACCTGCATCCCATCAAGTTAATTTCGGATAAGTGGACGCCGAAGCGTCCTGCCCGTTAGTTAATCTGAATTAGTAACTATTTGGTAATCTGTTGCATTGTTAAGATATTTTTGATGCCTTAAATTTGATTCCACAGGGATTCAGAAAACTGGTGATAATAAAATCGGGAGATGCATTTTACGTCCCAAATTTAAATACACCACTTGATAGCTAAAAAACATCAAATAATTCGTTACGTTGAGTGAGGACTGTGGCGACCACTTATTGAAGAGCCAATCAATTTTAACAAATAGATCAGGTAAAAATATATTTTTAATACACACACTATACAAGTGGTACATACATAAACTATTTCTCGATTATCTAAAATAAAGAGCAGAAGAAGGACAATAGGCAAAAATGACGAGCCCGGTGGTGGAGTCGTTAGCAATGCTACTTTGACACCAATACCGGTGGATTCAATCCGCACAGAGGACAAACTTTAGTGTGCACGAATATGTCTGTCTTTGCCTAGGTGTTTTTAAAAGAGGTAGGGCGCATCAAAACATCATGTCTGGAGAAGTACATCTAGCTCGCAGTAAACCGCAGTGAAATAACAATTCCGTGGAGAGTTGTTGTGTCCCTGCAAATGAGTGAGTTACCGGTAAGCTCCTAACAGAGACATGTTACTAAAGGACTCGCCATACGCGTGATTCTGTTAGTAAATAATTCTGCCATTTTTGACGGGGGACGAGGTAACTACTACATAGAAACGAAAATAATGTTTTAAGGAAGTGTCAACCTTATTTCGAGGCATTTACAGTTCAAAGTTATTTTCTTACCGCTGCCTGCCATCTGTTGTGGAATAGCTGAACTTCTTCGTAAATCGAAGCTGGTAGATTCAAAATTACGAAACGTCTTATATACTTTTTTTTTTTGTCTTTAGCTAAATGAACTCTATTATACAGCATGAAGGACTGTTTTGCAGTTTGTATAATTTACGCTAATTTGGGATAGGAGATATGCGACCAAAGTCGCGGAATATGATTCGATTGCATCAGTACTCGATTACTGAATCGATTTCTCATGTATTAATCGTTATCACACCATAGCAAATAAAACAAATTAAAATGGTGTGATAACGATTAATACATGAGAAATCGATATTTTCTCTCATAAGACTCAATATTTTTGCAAACTAGAAGTGTTCGACCTTTTCTTGCATGACATAACTGCACAGTTTGGCATTTTTAGTGTAACACTTTATGATGTTACCTGAGCGATAACGATTACAAGACTGTTAGAGAATCGATTACGCACGAAGTATTTATGCGCGCAATGGATCACAATATCTTGTTCCATGACAGAGGGGAATGATCCTACGAGGCTGGTCCTTTAGTAACATGTCTCTGGCTCCTAAGGAGTTGCTGTGTTAGCAGCAGAGGTGGCATCATGCGAGCGACTTACATAAAAAAATGTATGGGTCACGTCCCCATCCCCAATAACAACCAGACCTATGTCATTGTAAAGCTTTTTCATAGCTGTTATTTATTATGGTGGTCAGACTCAAATCAATGTGGGAAGAAAGAAAAGAGCACGTCAAACTGACACTGCAGTATGAATTTAGCTTTTATTGCGCACGTCCCAGTCGGACTACTTTGACGCGCCCTACCTCTCTTGAAAACACTCAGACAAACAGACATGTGACATACACATAAATGTTTGTCATGTGTAGAAATCGACTTCACATCAAGCATTTGAGGTTGGTATGGTTCTTATGCCCCACGCAGTAGAAGCTAAATTCGAACTGCAGTGTTAAGTTTGGCGTACTATTTTTTTGCTTCCCACAATGGTTTGAGAATGACCTCCATAGTAATAAATAATAACTTTAAAAAGAGCTTTACAATGGCATATTATATCTATAACTCTACGTAAAAACCCTTGCACGGTAGGCAAAGAGAACCGAGCGCCACATGGCTCGATCCTTACACACCTCACTCGCTTCTTTAACGTTCATTGCTCTTCTCATGCACGCTCGCCGGTTTCTAAAGCTCCTGACATCACCCTCCGACAAAACACGACCAATTTGGTCATGGTAGTTAGTCTTGGCCTTCCTCGATTCCTCTTCTTCTTATTTTAACACGATGCTCTCTTTCAGACCAACTCTGTTTCTAACATCATCACGGCAATATCAATTGCGAATAATCTACAAGCGTTATGCAATAAATTTTGCGCAACGCTCGCATGTCGACTGCGTTTACCTACTTTCATGCTCTCTCTGCTGCACCCAGCTCTCGCTTCCATAAGTAAGCGTTGGATCAGCACTGCATTGTGTATATGACATATTGTGTCCGTCCGTTATTGGTGGTGGGGACATTTTGTCCTTTCTCCTTTGACAACACCAAAGAAAGTCGTTCGTGTCACGTTATATTCTCTCATTCCACCGCAATAGAAAGGGATATGATATGCTTATGAAGCTTTGAGATTTTGAGAAGGTGCACATGAGCAGTCTCCGAGACTGCAGCCAAACTACAATAGTGTCGCGTTCGCTAGCGGCCACGTCTTACGGAAACCGGCAGCTTCCATGGGAAACAAATGCATGCCTCTCCGCCAGGTTCCGGCAGAAGGGGTAGACCCAAGAAGTGCGAGCTTGACGTCGTCAGGAAGGATGCCAATAATCTCACAATAAGGAATACCATAGATCGCACAAAGTGGTAAAAAGCAGAAAAGCGGAGTCCAAACTCGCAAGGCGAAAGCTAAGGATGCGACTGGGATTAACCCTCAGTTGATTATGTGCTTTGAGATTATGCAAATAAGGCTGATTACTGCAATTTCCGATTTATTTTACTTTAGGTCTTATACAATGTTTTATCTTCACAAGTAGGAATATATTTCTCTTCTAAATAGAAATAAAATCAAATACATACATAAATAGTATATGTTTGTCACACTTGATTTTCTTTCTAATTAAATCCTCCTACCTGAACACTAGCGTGTATGAAAGCATCTGTGACGGTAAGCAACGGAGCCACCGTCCTGTTGGTAGTTGTACAGTGCAGACGAGGGGTGGCTCCGCGAGTGGTGCTGTACCAGACGCAAGTGACGCCTGTGAACCCTTCGCGGACTGGAAAACGTTCCACTGCCAAATTTGACTGAAAAATAGAAATTACAATGTTAGATATCCAAGTGATACCATGTGAAAAATCGATAAACAGAAGAGCGTGTCGTTACAGAGCGTGTTTTTATTTATATTTTAATTATTTAATGATCCAACCATCCAATGTAGCTACATATCTCTGCTATATAGTAACGAGCGCTGGTTTTTTATTTTATTATTACAAATATTTAAGTGACGTATTTTTGTTTTTAGTATACGTAGGATGTGTTAGCTGCGCGACCCTCACTTACATCATGTGTTACCCTGCAATCCAAATGGCTAAGAAGAGTAAACATACATTAATCAACACTTGGATACGTAGGAATTTATACATTTGTTGTTTATAAGTTGGTAGATGATTAATTGTCTACTGTCCGGAATCCGGCGTCACTAAGGGCCTGACGAAAAACAGCGTTGGTACACGGTCACCCGTGTACTCCAACATTATGCTGAGAAGGCTCCTTGTTGGCTATTACAATACACATATTTTTTGTATTTTTTCACCAATTTTTCTTTGTTTCTTTTTATTGTGTGTGTTTTATCAATGGTTATGCCAATAAATATATCTTTCTTTCTTTCTTACAGACGCTTTTTGTTCAATATCTGTACAATTACGTCAAAAAATATTTTTTTATTCATAATTTTTTCATATTCGTCCACTGTTGAACATAGGCCTCCCCTCTAGAGTGCCATTTGTCTCGATCCTGTGCCACTTGCACCCATCAACTCCCTACAAACCTCTTGAGGTCGGAAAAGCCATTCGAGAATCTTTCTTCCCCAGCGGTTGGCGGTTCTACGAACTATGTGGCCGGCCCACTGTCTCTTCAGCTAGCTCATCCTTTGGTTGTCAGATACCTTAGTTCTACTGAGGACATCAGTCATTTCCGATTTCATCGCGCATAGAACCCCTGAGCACGCAGAGCGACCATGACACGGCCATATGGCCCACATTTTTTATTAATAAGATATGACAGTCTTGATTTCTTCCTAGAACAACAAGAAACTCGGCGGGAAGAAAATTTAAATTCAATTTATGTACCAAACCCGGTCCACACGAACTCTACTTGCCTTTTAAGGTATGACAAACCTTGCAAACCCTGAACACTCATCATAGAAGGCCGTGTGCATAATTGACAAGATTGGGAAATACGCATTTGATCTAATCAGCTTTGTGTGCTTCCGCCACCAATTAGTTCATGCGAACTAACTCCGGGCAATTAGAAGGTGGATGTCGACTAGCTCGCATGAGCTAATTGGTGGTAGAAGTACACAAAGCCACTTAGATCAAATTGCACGTAAATTTGATTTCCGCGACGTGTACCTTTTGTCCCTGTACGTTGTTGATATAGTGTGATATGTCCTCAGCAGCTCGCACCATGTCCGTACAAGCTCCGTATATCTCCTCGGCGTGCGTCATCGCTTCTGCTGTTATATTCATGGCAGAGCTTATCACATCGAGTAGTTTTGAACCTGTATAATGAATACACTAGATATTAATATCTTGTACGCTCGATGCAACAAGGAGCACTCAAGGAGCATCTCAAGTGGGTAAAGACCCAGCCCATTAACTGACGGTCCCTAGTTCGAATCCTGGTGTGCGCATCAAAACAGCCTGTCTGGGGAAGTACCTCCACCTCACAGAAAACCGCAGCCAAATAACAACTCCCTAGAGGGTTGTTGGGTTCCTGCGTGTGAGTTAGGTCACCAATAAGCTCCTAAGGAGTTTCTGTGTAAGCAGCAGAGAAGGCATCGCGCGTGTGATACTTAATATATCGCAAGCGTTAATAGGCTACGGTACCCGCTTTACATCAGGTGGGCCCTATGCTTGTATGCCTCCCGACGTAGTATAAAAAAAAACGTGTTCCACTAAATTCGTGTTTTCGGAATTATATACATATTTGTCATCACTTATTCGGCGGTGAAGGAAAACATCGCGAGGAAACCTGCACATCCACGAATCGCTCCTGATAGGAATCAAAAAGATCCTTGGAACTTGGGTAGCGGATCCCACAAATCTTAAACGATTAGAAACAGAATAATGCTAGGAAGATTAGGCTCAGTTCTTTCTGTCTACTCCAAAAAGGACTTGGTGTGATTTGGATTTAAAGTCGCTATCCTCTACACAGTCAAAACCACCACCACGTATACGTTGCACATGGTACACCCGGCTAACTAGCAAACAAATCTTTGGCGAATGGGTAATGCACAGCTATACTTAAAATGCAATCTGTCTGGGGAAATATCTCCCCATCTTAGAATACAACAGCCAATTAATATCTACCTTGAGGTTTGTTGTGTTCCTATAAATGAGTTACCAGTAAGCTCATTAGGAGCTCTTGCATCGCAAGTGCATGCTTGTATGTAGACATACTATGTTTTAATTTATATAAAATGGGCAAATAAGCGCGTGGTTCTTCTGATGGCAAATATTTTCCGGGCGGCGGAAAATATTTATATATATTCATAGCCAGTGGCGTGCACTCCATATAGACAAAAAGACATTGCCTACCCTATCAATTTGATAAATACCATCTATCGGTATCGGTAAGTTATTAAAATCATCGCTAGTCATATTCAAATCGCAGCTAGGCGCTACGCTACACCAGCGCCGCATTGGCAGCTTTTAACGGCCGAAGACACTAACTATTTCAGTCTAAATTTACGTATGTGTGCCGTGTTGTTAATACAAATACTGTAGTGTGCATTCCAGTAATTACATTGCCCACAATAACACAAATAACGCACACTATCGCATAGTATAGACAATGTCTTTTCAGCTGAACTATAACGTAAATTACCTAAGTGTCGCGAGCATTGCTACGTAACTATTTTAAAAAGTAGTTTGCTGCATATAATTATAGTGAAAGATATTGCCATTTCTTTTTTCCGTATAAAATTGATGTTAATTTTATTTTGATTTTAAGACGGCCGCCATTGTTTTTGTTTTGAATCGATTGAGTGGTAGCAGACGAAATAAGATTTTAAAGTTTTAAAGTTGATAAATATGGATGATATTTACTGCGAAAGTTGTTCATGTGGTGTGTGTAGTGTTCGGTGAATAAAAACAAGTGATCACATACATCATTATTTCCACAAGACTGGGTAACCAAAATCAACATTCTGTATTTTTTGGTAAGTTAATAGCTTTAAAAAAAATCTGCCTACCCTGTAAAAAATCTCTGTGCACGCCACTGTTCATAGCCATCTCCAGGTTTTTAAGGGAAACTCTTTTAAGTGCCTTTTTTGTGGGAAATCCATAATATCACCATATATGGAAGAAAATGCCTTAAAACATGCCTTAAATGAATGAATGAAAGGTAGTGATCAACACAGTAAGGTTTACATCACATGTAACCCCGTTACACTGTAATCGACATAAAAAAAACAGAAGGTAAGGTTCATATTAAGTTTACTCTATGATTGACTGTCTAACTCACCTAAGTCACGTTCCTCTTGAATATACTGCATATAATTCCGTATAGCTTGCGCAATGAACATCACATCATCGGCATCAATTATCTCTGCCAGTGGATAAGTCTTCTCTTGAATCAACATAGCTAGTCGTTCTGTTGCATTCAAAGCCGAATACTGCACTAAGCTTACATTTAACAATGCAAATTGCTGAAGCAACTTCGTCACATTACTTATATATGAACACTCTGTGGTATTTGCTGGGCCCCATGTGGCATTCGCGTGGCAGTGTCTGTAAGCCATACCATCCCCACCGTTGCATGGCACCATTGCTGTATGATTCAATAACAGCTCAGGCCAGGAGTATAGGCCTTTATTATTAATCATATTACTCTCATTTGATGAACAATATTTGGTCCTGTTGGATATAACCAACACTTCTATAGTGTGGTTGTGCTCGATATGGTTTGTATCTGTGTATATACAACTCCAATTCCCTGAATGATGATGTGTTATGTTTGATAGATACAATGTAGTTTCAGCCATACCATCCTCCATCATATCTGTACTCGTGATATTAACATCGCACACTTCTAACATTGGGTGAGTCCATTTTAATTTGTACTTTGCGACCGCTGATGCGAATGGAGCATTGCAAGTTATCGACAATGTGTCACCTTCAAATACGACTTGGTCATAACTTGGTTTAACAATCAATGTATTTGATGGTAAGACACTGCCGCATACAGAGAGATCTAGGAATATCTTGAGTTTCCGGACTGTCTTATTGACCATGTTCTCGGGGAACAAACATTTAGGATTGGGTACGAGCTTCACACTGGTGTTAGAAGACCAATCGCCAATCCAAAGTAGATCACAGTCGCACACCAATGGGTTATCAGTTATGTCTCTGAAAATCAGATATGATAATGTAGAGATTACGTCAGTTATCTATTCCTAGAATATTATTTGTGTTTTAACATGTAGATGTCGAGTAATCATTCCCATTAGTAATACTATCTATTTATATTATCCTCCCTTGTGGGATAGACAAAGAGAACAGAGCGCCAGATGAGCTATGGACACTCGGGTTCCTAGGGCTCTCTACACTTTGAAAACTAACATCTAACATAAAGTGCATTTTAGACATAAATCTTGGGTTAAAAAGCTTGATGAAAAGAGCTATGAATATTAAATAAACAAAGACTAAGGGTATAACGGAGTCATGTGGCGCTTAGTTCTCTCTGCCTACCTCGCAAGGGTGTGAAGTATAAGAAGTGTGAAATATCGTGAAGATAACAGATAAAACATGTTTCACCATTGACAACTTAGTTATTAAATTACCTACATAAATACTTAAAAATAAAATCCGCTAAATGCATTGAGTCATTATGTACTAGAGGAGCTATCCTAAGTAAAAATCTTGCTCCATTTGGTAATAAATAAAACTAATGTCCGCAGCGCTGAAATAATTTAGATGTCTATCTCAAAGATTCAAAGATACAGCACGAAATCGCTTCTAAGGCGCACTTTTCTCGCGACCAAAAAGTTAAAAGCGCCGTGATTTTCATGGCGCTTTGTAATATTGTGTAGATTCAACCATTATAACATTCTTTTTACTTGTTACATATTTTTTATTAATATTACTTCTATAAGGGATCTTCAATACGATTTTATTTACGAATACTGACAGAAACAACCATAATTATTAGGTTAACCGATTCCGACTAGGGATGTGGTGTCATGTTTTATAGTTATTTTGACACTAGCTGTACCCGCGACTACGTCCGCGTGAATAAAACCTTTAATTATTATTGTTTAACATAACGCTTCTTAATAGTATAGACATTATTAGCAGTTTTATCATTTGGTGCAAGAACAAATACCCTATTGGCACTGCTTACCTGCGAAAGTGCGACTAGTGATGTGGTGTTATGTTTTATATTTATTTTGATATAAGTAGTAATGTAACCTTGCAAAAATATTCTTTGTCACTTAACCAACTTGGCCTAACCAAGGAGGGAATGTTTTTAAATAGTTTTTTCGAGAAACGAGCTTGTGGGTCACCTGATGGCAAGTGGTCACCATCGCTCATAGATATCAGCAACACCAAAGCGTCACTGATCCGTTGCCAGCCTTTTTAGGGAAACAAGCTCTTTTCTTGAAAGTAGCCATATATTTTAAATCATAATAATCTTTTTAAGCACTTCAAGGGACTAATCTAATTTTATTAATATTCTATATTATTGTGCTATTTTATGCTGTCTGTCTATCTGCCTATCTACCTTATGGGTATTCGACATCTGCGTTGCGCTGCCGGAACACCGGCCTTCACAGGTGACTGCCTATTCCACTGCGCCAGGCCCGGCGCACCTAACCTTCCGCTGTGTCTTGCCCTGCCCTCTTCTATGGTGTTCATTCTCAACTCCACGGAAAGCTAAGTGTCTACAAAACCATAGCGAAGACCACGACCTTAGCCATGACCCTTAATCGTGTATTATTTTAAAAAATGCTTGTCGGCATTTTCTTTTTATATTTTTCTCCTAGTGAAATACCCGCCCTTCTTGCTCCAGGGGCACTAACCCACGTGACATGGATTAAAAACTTATAAATAAAATCACAAAAACTGTAAAAAGTATACTCACAGCTGTTTCAGCCCATTCAGATAATCAAAAGTCCCTGCAGCAAGCGTAGAGATATGATTCTGAGCAAGTATAAGACGTTCAAGATTGACCAGCCCCTTGAACATCTCTTTGTAAATCTTACTGATCTGATTGAAGGACAGATCTAGCCTCTGCAGAGATGTCATGTTGTAGAAGGCGTCTGACTCTATAAGAGTGATTTGGTTTCGACTGAGATCTCTGAAAAAAAAAACTATACATTTAAGAGAGGCAGGGCGCATCAAAGTAGCCCGTCAGGGGAAGTACCTCCACCTCATAGAAAACCCAGCCAAATAACAATTCCTTGAAGAGTTGGCATTCCTGTTCCTGCGTGTGAGTGAGGTCACCAGTAAGCTCCTAAGAAATTGCTGTGTAAGCAGCAGAGAAGGCATCGCACAAGTGATACTTATTATATTACAAGCATTAATAGACTACAGTAACTGCTTTACATCACGTGGGCCGTATGCTTCTATGGCTCCCGACATTGTATAAAAAATAAGTTTGTTTTGGCATACTGAACTATTTACAAGAGGATTGGAGAGATTTAGATATACTTTAAGTTAATTAAGTGTGTATTCCAATCCTAGAACATTTATTGTGATTAATGATTTATCAATAAGCTACATATTAGACAAAATAGAAAAAATCCAGAAAAGTTTATTGATGATTTCATTCAAGCCTCTCAAATATCTACTTTTGTTATAATATCTATAACAAAAGTAGTATTAAAAAGAATCACTATCGGATCCAATTCACCTTTCTTAATTCCTGAGTGATATGTAGAAATTCTTTAACAAGTATTAACATGAATTAATAGGAGGATAGAATTATTTGATTCATCCTATCTAATAGGAATAATAGTATGCAAAATGTCTATGTTTCGTAAAGTCTCATCCCTACCTAACCCTGTGTGTCGTCATAATAGGCCACATAATTAACTGCATGTAACTTAGATTAGTGTAGTCAAATACCATTAAAAATGCATAATAATAAAAAAAAAAAAAATTATTAAAATACACCACACATGTTAGCAATTTTTTGAACAATGAGTATATTTTCTTATACACTTCCACAATCATATGCGACATGTGAATGTCTAGTGACACAGAAACTAAACTCCCATTTGTTGTTTCAATTCAAACTTTATTTATTTAAAAACTTTAATGATCACAACATTTTGGTACAATAGGCGGAATCAATGCTCATAACATTCTCTACCAGTCCAGCATTGGAAGCGCTATTCAGAAAAGAAGAATAACAATCTCAGCAAAGTAATTATTGGCAGCAAAATACAAGAATGCATGTGGTGGTGATGAACTTGTAACTTGTATAAAAGTAGCATGAACATAATAGCAGAAGATTAAAAATTATTATAATTAGAAGAAACACATATTTTTTAAAGATACAAATATTTTCACTAGATCAAAATATAATGTCTGGGATGTGCAGGTTTCCTTACAATGTATTCCTTCACCACGGAGCTAGTGATTATTACGAATATGTACCCAAATCCAAACACATGAATTTAATTAACAGCCTGTGGTGGGATTCACCGGCTATCAGACGGTTAATAGGCCAGTGCTTTATCTACTGGACTATCTATACTAAAAGCATAGACATAATACTATACCCATGTAAGATGTGCCAATGAAATTCTTTATTTGGCCCAAGGGCAAAATACATTTCATACATAAACACATAAACATACAAATCTGACTATGACTATTCATTTGCCAATGTATAATTAAATAAACTTACACTTATATATCCAAAATACTCACAATTTTTGTAAATTGGGGAGATGTAGTTCCCGTGACAGGGTAGAAATAGCATTTCCAGACAAATTCCTACAAAATATAAATAACGGTGAGTTAAAAGCTAACAATTAGTACCTGAACAGTTTCATAAATTATAATTTATAACAAGGCGACTTACAAGTTAACAACACTAGTCCACAGTTTACTCAGATCTATTTCCTTGAGCTCTGTGAGTTGTGTAGGACTGCCGCCACACTTCAGCCGCAAAAGTTCCCCAGGGAGAGGCTCCGAAGACACTGCATCACTTGCTTTATTACTTTTGCACGAACAAAGAGACGGACAGTAGCTATAAGCTCTGTACGCGCACAGAAATGAAAACAAGACAGTTGTAACCCACTTCATTGCGATAATTTCCTATAAAATAGCAATTAAACTGTGGCACAAAGCCAAATACGAAAATTAATCACATTTCCACATACACTTTTATTCATCAATGATATTGTTAAAGAATCATTTTGTTACTATAAATTGATAAATTACAAATCACATTGTGAAACACGCTGAACACTGAACATTTCTGTCAATTCATTATGATGGAAGAAATAATTTACAAATAAACAACCATGAAACAACATAGGCAACCATCTACAAGATTTGTAAAAGTTTTTACAGAAGACAATCAGTCACTAAGTGTTGCCAACCCCAAAAAACTAAAAAAACAACAGCTCGCCCAGTGTTGCCAACCCAAATCTTGGAAAATTTGTAGATTAAGTGCCAAAAATCGGTAGAAATTGGTAGAATTCAAAATGAAAAATCGGTAGATCTACCACCTTAATTTAGTAGATTATTAAGATTAAAAACACAAAACTGTTCTCAAATTATTTATTGTTTATGTTTATACATGTTCTTGTTAAAGAGTTTTTAATGTTCTGAGCTAGGCTGCCCATTGTTCTTCATCATCACGAGTCATGCAGAGGACTGCGAATGCGAGCTTCGAGTTGTATACTCCTTGCTCGAGTGAGGCTCCCGGGAAGTGCCCTTCCCTGCGGATTGTGTTTTTCGCTATACGCGATATTTGTTTTGCGTGATGGATGAAAGGCGCCATCGTGCTTATAGATTTGATATTTGCCGTGCCGTGCCGCCACAGTACAGACTTCGCAAGTGTTTAAATTTTATTGAAGGAATGGGTTTGGAGAACTAAGTCTCGAAAAACAAAACAAACAAGAGAAAAGAATCAAACAAGGAAACAAACAAACAGTTGCAGGAACGAAAAAGACGACGCAGAAATCTGGGCTGCACAACCTCCGGAGTCCACGCGGCTGTCCCACCTGTGAGCACCCTCCCACTCGGCCCAGACACAATATTAACTTAGCAAGACTGGACCTTAAGACAGGGGCTCAACCGAGGACAGCCGTGCCGACAACCGGCAACGTATTGTTCTTATCTATAAATCTTTTAGTATGCAACAAACGCAATACCAATACGTAGGTACGAACGAAAGTGCGATGCAAAATGTCAATCAATGTGAATGTCACTGTGTAATTGTCAAGTGTCAAAGTCAATCTGTAACGATAAGTTTTTTTTTAAGTTTCGTCGAGGAGCTAAGTCACAATGCCATACTGCCTCATCATGAGACTTATTGAGTCTGACTCGGTAAAACATTTTTTTTTTACGGTGTCGAAAACTTTGGAAAATAGGTAGATTTAAGCCTTAGGGTGGTAGACAGGTAGACTGAGGCCAAAATAGGTAGATCTACCAATAAGTCGGTAGATATCACAACACTGAGCTCGCCAAAGAGACATGTTAAAAGGAACAACCTCGTAGGATCATTCCCCTCTGTCATGGTACAAGATATTGTGATCCATTGCGCGCATAAATACGTCGTGCGAAATCGATTCTATAACAGTCTTGTAATCGAATAATATTGAGTTACCATTCACATGCAAGTATTATTTTATTTGCTTTCATATAAAAGAAATTAAAATGGTGTGATAACGATGAATACATGAGAAATCGATTCAGTAATCGAGTACTGACGCAATCGAATCATATTCCGCGACTTTGGTCGCATATCTCCTATCCCAAATTAGCGTAAATTATACAAACTGCAAAACAAAACAGTCCTTCATGCTGTATAATAGAGTTCATTTAGCTAAAGACAAAAAAAAAGTATATAAGACGTTTCGTAATTTTGAATCTACCAACTTCGATTTACGAAGAAGTTCAGCTATTCCACAACAGATGGCAGGCAGCGGTAAGAAAATAACTTTGAACTGTAGAAGTCGCGAAATAAGATTGACATTTCCTTAAAATATTATTTTCGTTTCTATGTAGTAGTTACCTCGTCCCCCGTCAAAAATGGCAGAATTATTTACTAACAGAACACGCGTATGGCGAGTCCTTTAGTAACATGTCTCTGACTGCAACACAATACGCAATATAATAGGGCTTTTTTTTTTATACTACTAAGGTGGCAATCAAGCATACGGCCTGCCTGATGTTAAACAGTCACCGTAGCTTTAGCCTGTAGTTATCATTCATACACTGGGATTTCCCCGTGCATAAAAATATGACAGTCAATCACATAAGACTGTGGTGTGGTCGGAGAATTCCGTCGAATCCCGACAAAAGTAGATACTGTCATCTAGTGTCATTGCATTTTATTACATAGAGGTTATCAAAAAAAATTTTTCATCAGTTATTATATACTCACTAGATTCGTACAGACGTGTATCGCGTTTTAATCCAAATTAGTCGAAACCCACATACCAATTTGACCCATCCCGCGAACTACTTAAATACAACAATTGCATAAAGCAGATTTTTCTACACTGCAAACACGTAAATATTATCTTATATTCAACGACCATAAACGCAGTGAAACCAGCGCAGGGACACGTCTTCACCCCCGCCGCGATAAGAGATAGCTGCTATTTTTACCTCGCTCCTAAACCGTGCTAATAAGCGCAACAAGTGTCGCTCAGTGATTCCCAACCTATCCCTGATCGCTGCATACAAATTATGAATTCAAATACCTGTTCATCGTGTTCGGATAAGCTAACCGACGGCGTCCACTGTAATGCATGTGATCGAGATCTCCATTATCACTGTGCTGGGATAACTGAGGGTGGATACCGCAAACTGGGCGAACGAAGACAAACATGGCGCTGCCAGAAATTTAAATCTACAGGCCAACTAATTCCTCAAGTTGTCGTCTCTCCCTCCACTCCAAATGCTCCCATCGAACATCCATCTGATCAAGTCTTAACATCTGTTCTGCTAGCCAAAATCAGAGCCCTAGCAGCTAGGCTGGCCCCATTGGAGACACTAATACTGGACGTCAAAGCACTACGCGAGGACTTTGCGGACCTAAGGGCAAATGTTAAAGCTACCAACGACTCAACGAAGGAATTTGACACTAGGATAAAGAAGATCGAGGACCGGCTGTCGCAGGTTGAGAATATCAAGAAAGACCAACTTATATCAATCCAAAGTCAACTGGAGGCACTAGAGGACGAAAATCGCCATAAGGACCAATGGGCACGAATGAACAATATTGAGATCAAAGGAGTCAAACAAACCAAGACTGAAAACTTGTTTGCTATTGTTGCCAATATAGGGTCCAAGGTGAGTTACCCTATACAGAAGGCCACAATTAATTCGACCATCTCACCATACACAACAAATTTCTACTATCCAAAGCCAAGAAATTGAAGAAGGAACTTTTTTTTCAATATGTATGGGTAAAACATTGCAAAATATTTATGAGGAGATGCGACAACTCACCCATAATTATAGTGAAATCCGAAAAGGATCTAATCAATCTGGAAGCAAATACGATATGACTTTCATACCTGTACTATTTTAGTTCGTTTAATGCATGTGATTGTGAGTTTAATTTTCGAATTTTATGTTTGTGTATCGGTGTTGCTATGTTTACATTCAACTTGTGTATGGATAGTTTGAGAAGCATTCGCTCTGAAGAATTCGCTTCTTGTGAAGTGTGTCACTGGGTTGGAAAGGGTAAGTTAATTAATTGTACAAAAATGATCTGTAATGCACGGATTCGTTAGTCGCATTCCGTACACATGGCACTACTACTCGTTAATCTTTTGCTCAACGGGCCAAATAAAATTATCGTACTCTACCTTCGTTTTGTAACATTTAATACTTATTGGCATACAACTATTGTTTTACCTTATCTTATATTACTGTCAATAATACAACACGTTTGCATCTTACTCGGTCTAAAAAAATATTATCTAAATGAAATCCTATTTGTTTGGCGTATATTAAACATGATTCTATCAATTAATATTTACTTTATTATAGTTAATGTACATCACAATGACCATTAACATATATTACCAAAACACCAGGGGCCTACGCACGAAGACGAATAGTTTTTACGCAATACCTATTGGAATTGTAATGATATGATTGTAATTACAGAGACTTGGCTATTGGAAGGTATAAACGATTCCAAATTGGTGGATAGTCGTTATTTATTGTCGAGACGAGACCGGGACTATTCTCGTACTCGCCAAACAAGGGGCGGCGGTGTAATGATAACTGCACGGCGTGACTTGACAGTTATTGAAAGGAAAGAGTGTGGATTACTGTGTCCATACGGCAGCGACAGTACAGCGTGTCATACAATATCCATATTTGCGTGTTATATCTTCTGGATGAAAACTTAGGTAATTCATATAAAACTTAATTTTTATATAGTATTCGTGGTCATACGACGCCGGCATATCTGAACTTACTCCCATCAATATAGAAAGCGACCATCTCGTAGACTTTTTCGACACGCTGGATTCTTGCTGCCTCAACCAATACAACGCTGAACGTAATATCATGGGTCGAATACTCGACTTAATCCTGTCAAATGCCCCAGTTTCAGTGACTGCATGTGTCCACCCACTTGTACCAGAGGATCCTCTCCACAAGGCATTATGTATCCAAGCAGACTTTGTAAGGATTCACGAGTTGGAATACAAACCGGTACTAAAGTATCTATACAATCGCGGTGACTATGCGGCAATCTGTTCGTCTCTCGATAAATTCGATTGGTCACAAATATTATCCGAGGGAGATATCGACCACGCTCTCTCAGTCTTCTATGACAAAATTTATGAGTGTAGAGATCTGCATATACCCACTAAATCAGTACGTTCGAGCTACTATCCTCCATGGTTCAGCTCCGCCTTAATTAAAGCAATAAAAGAAAAATCAAAATACCACAAGAAGTTCAAAGTTTATGGCAACAGGTTAAATAACAGGTCGGACTACGCTACGTTTTCATTACTGCGCAACCGTGTGCTAAGGTTAGAGAAAGACTGCTTTAACGCCTATATAATACGTGTAGAGAAGTCAATAATTAAGAATCCTAGAGCGTTCTGGTCTTACGTTAAGAGTAAAAAGAAAACGAGTAACTATCCTAGCCACATGACTTATAACGATACAACCGCGGACACGGGCGAAACGATCAGTGAATTATTTGCACAGTACTTTAACTCCACCTTTTTGTCTAGTGACACCAGCAGACCCTCATTCAAACAGACGTAATCTAGTAAGACTATACTTGATTCTAATACTTGCGATATCAGTACCATCGAAATTGTGCACTCTGATGTAATCAAATTATTAAAAGGGCTTGACTTGACGCAGTCAGGTGGGCCCGATGACATACCAGCTGTATTTATAGTGAATTGTGCCGTCAGTCTCGCCACCCCTCTCTGTAATTACTGAATGCTGCTGGCACGTCAACTCGGACGCGCTGTAATATAAAAAATAGATTCGCAGCAAATCTACTGTTAAAACAGAAGGGTTGGTAATACTGCAGTCACTGATTGATAGTGTAGTCCACATAATACATTTCTTAAATATGGAAAGGGTAGTCCTGGCTTACGGTTTCCTAAACGTGGTTGCCGTATTCGAAATCTTAAATTGCCATGTTTTAAGAAAGGTTCCTTTTAAATAAAAAATAATAAAAGAAAGCTCGGAGACATGCATATAATTACTAAAATAAAAATGATAGAAAAGAACCTGAAGTCTACTAAAAGTAGTATTACAAGATTCCTTCGTCCAGTGCGATTCGAAGAAGAACCCAATACAACTGGATCCGATTTAAAATGGACATATTGGCGTAACACCTTCGAAAACTTTCTATCAGAAGAATGCGTCGAAAGTACGACTGACGAACTTAAATTGAAACTGTTAGTAAATCATCTTTCTCCTACAATATTTTCTTATATATGTGCTAGTACAACTTACAACGATGCGATAATCATATTAGATAATGTATATCTTCACGCCAGGTCCCTTGCGGGGTAGGCAGAGAGAACCGAGCGCCATAAGACGCGGTCCTTACACACTTCACTCGCTTCTTTCACATTCATAACTCTTTTCATGCACGCTCGCCGGTTCCTAAGGCTCCTGACATCACCTTCTGATAAAACACGACCAATTTGGTCATGGTAGGTTAGTTAATATTTACAAAAAATCAAGAAAAGAAATATTGGCTACAAATAGATATCTCTTAAATACTCGCAAGCAAAAATCTAACGAATCTGTTAAAGAATATATTCAATATCTAAAACTTATTGCGCCTGATTGCCATTTTATAAACGTAACCGCGGAAGAACATCAAAATGAATCTATGCGCGGTGTATTTATCGGTGGCATTTTTTGTACATAGACAAGAAGCTGACTATTGTATTGAAGTTATATACTCCTTTAGGCGCGTTATGAAAAAATGATGAGTGAAATTTTAAGATACTGTAACACAACAATAACAGGTTGAAGCTGCCCGCTAAACCGCTCATTCAGTCACGAAAAATATGCTCAAACCTGCAGCCAAATAACAATTCCCTGGAGGGTTATTGTGTTCATGCTTAGAGCGACTTAATATAGATTTTAAAGGGCCTTTACCATCAAAGTCACAAAACAAATATTTTTTAACTGTAATTGATGAATATAGTCGTTTCCCATTCGCATTTGCAAGTAAAGACATGACGTCAAGCACAGTGATCAACTGTTTAAATAAAATATTTCACACTTTTGGTACATCAATGTACATTCACTCAGACAAAGGAACCTCCTTTATGTCGCAAGAACTAAATCAGCATCTCGTGTCACTTGGAATCGCCTGTAGTAGGACTACACCATATAACCCACAAGGCTACGGTCAAGTTGAACGTTTAAATGGTACTTTGTGGAGGGCAATACAACTGAGCCTTAAATCAAAAAATTTTAAGATAATGGAATGGGAGAAAGTGTTACCTCTTGCGTTACACTCTATCAGATCGCTACTATGCACATCTACTAATGCTACTCCTCATGAAATAATGTTTAATCCTCGCAGAAGTACAAATGGCGTATCCTTACCAGCATGGCTTATGAATCCAGGACCTATTCTAATAAGAAAAATGTAAAACATTCCAAATTTGGTTCGGAAGTCGAAGAAGGAGAACTTCTACAAAGCAACCCAAGCTATTCGTATGTAAGATACTCTGATGGAAGAGAAGGCACAATATCAAATAGACACTTAGCTCCACTTCCTCCTGCTGATGACATGTGCTTAGAAGAAAGTGATGATGATGACTCCAGAGTAATCATAAGTGACCAGGATACGTCTTCATCTAATAATAACATAGAGCCTCTGACTGAAGTAATTCAACCGGATGTCAGACGATCTACTCGCACCAGATAGCCCCCCGCTTATCTGGACGATTATCAAAGATTCTAAAGAAAAGGGAAGTGGTGAATGATGTGTAGCTATGGCCATTGCCATGGGGATAGATTATTTACATTAGCTGTCAAGTATTTATCTCTAAAACATTTTACGGTTTTACGTTGAATAAAGCCAACATTCCTTGTGGTGTGTGTATTATGTATCACTCAGCGTGTACTCAAGAACTAGAGAAGTTTTAGGAGTCTGTGAGGGATGTTCTGGACTCAGCTGAAGGGAATGAAAGAGTGATTATGTGTGACTATTTTAATGGATGGGTTGGGACCAAGCGAAACAGCTATGACGCTGTTCTTGGTCTGTATGAAGATAACAGAGTGAACGAAGCGGGTAAGTCACTTCTAGATTTATGTATGGAACGAAATTTCCTCGTGTCGAATTCTTTATTTCACCATAAGGATATTTACACGTATACATGGAGACGGAATGACCAAAAAAGTGTGATTGATTTGATTTGAATAGAAAGACGTCTTCGAAATGCTATAATAGATACAAGAGCCTTTAGAAGTTCCACAGGTATGCCGGTTTGTGGGCCTTTTCAGAAAACGGGAGTTCAGGAGGTACTCCCGAGTGTGTATCCCTTTCGGAGATCATTAAAGGATAAGGAGCGAAAAATTGCAAGACAAAAGTGTAAGGAGGAACGTATGTGCATCTAGTAAATGAAAGACTTGCAAATGCAAGCCTTGCCGACTCAGATGTGGTGTGGCTGAATGCTGGAAAGTTCTGAAAGAAAGTATGGTAAATAGTGCAAAAGAAGCATTTGGATGCGCAAAGAGGCATAAAACAGTGAAAGGAGATGCTTGGTGGGATGCGGAGGTTGAATCGTCCGTAGCAAGACTGAGGAAAGCGTGGTAGTATTATGTAACATCTTAACCCTTAAATGTAAATATGAGAGAAAAGAAGAAAGAAATGTACCTTCTATGCAAGAATGAAACCAATGCTTTTGTGAAAGAAAAGCGTGAAAGACGAATTATGAATGAGGAAGAGAGGCTTACGAAAAACTTCGGGGCAAATAACAAACTTTTTTGGAGAGAGGCAAAGAAGTCTCGGAGTGTCATTCTTGGGAACACCTAGGTCCGGGACGCTTTCTGGTACTTAAACAATCTATGCTGGAGAACTGGAAGGGTCCCTTGAATGGACAGCAGACGCGCAGTTATCGTGCCCTTGTATAAAGGCATGCAAATGGATCACGCATGGAGGCCAGCTGTAGAGCCATCAGTTTGATCAGCTTAACAGCAAAAGTATATGAAAAGGTAATTGAAAGGAGAATGTAGTAAAGAAACAGGTAAATATAAGCCACAGGATAATGAGTGTTCTATAAAATATGACATTTCAAGACTACTTCATCAACATTCCTTACCTTACCACTAACTCCTTTAATTCATCTCCAGATGGCGCTGCTGAGTTATTAAAAGAAAATGTAATACCTAGAGTAGAACTTTTTCAGTTTACACATATTGGACCCACTAAAATTATTAACTTTTAAACAGGTGAACATTAAAAATTCAGAGGATCACTGGGGAATGTCCATTAACGCGTCGGACCCGCGTGGCTTGATCAAACCGTGCGCGTTATGGCAAATAGTATATAACGGGCCGCGACGGGAGTCTTTTATTGTATTACAGAGACAATAGCTCCACACTTGTCACATATTTTTAATATATGTGTAGATATGGGTGTGTTCCCAGACTTGATGAAATTTAGTAAACTCGTTCCTTTGTTCAAGTCAGGGGAAAAGAGCGAGCTGGAGAATTACAGAACCATATCTTTACTAAAAGTTTTGAGTAAAATATTCGAAAGGATAATGCTTGATCAATTGCAATTCTTTTTTAAGACCAATTAAATTTTTCATGATGCATAAGACGGTTTTACAGCTAGTAAATCTACTACGGATGCAGGAGTGGCATTGGTTAGGCATATCCTTAACGCATGGCAGAGATCACAGGATGCTATTGGGGTTTTCTGTGATCTCTCTAAAGCTTTTGATTGTGTAGATCATCAGACATTGTTAATCAAACTGAACTATTATGGAGTTAGAGGTAAAACCCAGAACTTGATTGCATCTTATTTAAATAACAGAGTTCAGAGAGTTGACATAAATTAGGTCCGTTTTTATTTTTAGTATATACGAGTGATCTGCCTTATATGGTGCAGAAAATGGCGGATATAATACTATTTGCTGATGATACCTCTCTAATTTTTAATGTGGCCCGCCGTTGTGAAAATATTGACATGGTAAATGGTGTTGTGTCTGCTGTTTTAAACTGGTTCACATGTAATAATCTGTTGCTAAACTCAGCTAAAACCAAATGCATTAAATTTAGTCTTCCAAATACGAGTTCTGCCAATATAGAAGTTCTCATTGTGAATAATAAATTAGAATTTGTTAATAACACTGTGTTTCTTGGAATTACAGTAGACTCCAAACTACAATGGGCCCCCCACATAAATAAACTTGCCGGTAAGCTCAGCTCTGCTGCATATGCAATTAGGAGAATCAGGCAATTGACGGATGTGGCTACTGCGCGCTTAGTTTATTTCGGTTATTTTCACAGCATTATGTCGTATGGTATACTGTTGTGGGGAACGGCGGCTGACATTGAGACAATTTTTATCTTACAAAAAAGAGCCATTCGCTCTATTTATAACATGGGCTCCAGATCCCTCAGAGAACTGATCAAAGAAATAAATAACTTTACTGTTATTTATCAATATATTTATGAAAACATGTATGCCCGTAAAAATTTAAAGTCGTTTACATACTTTAGTGAAAAACTTAGAAGTAGAAATAAGTTGTGTATGCCATCATCATCGGCTTCCTAGGGCTGGTAGATTTTATCTTGTTTTTTTTTTTTTTTTTTTTTTTGATTTTCGCCCAAGAAAGTTGAAGACCCACAAAGGAAGGACCAACCCACACCCGGGTGTGCATTGGTCATTCCTCCGTGAGGGGCACCCTCCGGAAAAAGGGAGGGAGGAGGTGAATTCTTTCAAAGATACCATTTCGTACGAACGAACTGATTATGTCGGATTTCCACCGACTAAAACACCCCCTGGGACTGCCTCTAGCCGGGAAGGCTACAAAGGCTTCATCTGAAGCGATCACCCCAGGGGAACGGGGTGACGCAAGCGTCACTCTTATAAGAGCATACGCTTAGAGAAGGGTCGACTTCCTCCTGAGGACGCCGACCCTGGACCCTATAAGCGCCTAAACCGAGCGACCAGAAGGGTGCTCACATGGTGGAGGAGTGTTGCCCTAAGGAGGCTTCGGCCGCTGCATAGCGGTCCAAAGCTCTCGAAATTTTGTTAGGTTGATCTAAGAGGACACTACGTGGCCTGCGGTTTTGGTATCTGGATAAAGGAGGCTGTGGCGGGCCGTAGGACGCAGCCTGCTGGATGAGCGGGTTAGGATGGGTCTCAGCGGTTTCGAAGAAACGCTTTGACAGGAGTTGAAAGTGTTGTTGGATAGATGGGAGTTGGAGGTCACGGTGGAGTTCAGCATTACGCTGAGCCCACTGAGCATTGGTGGCTCGACGACAAAAGACGTTTTGGACGGTCTGCAGCCTGTTAATGGTTGCAGGACTGGCATGAGCGAACACCGGAGACGCGTACGACATCACCGGCCTTATACAAACCTTGTACAGGGTTCGCTTATTTCTGAGGGACATTTTACTGTGCCTTCCCAGCATAGGGCTGAGTCGGTTCAGGTAAAATCTGGCGGTACTAACTACCTTTCGAACGTGCGGGACAAAAGAGAGTCTGGAGTCTAGAGTGACTCCGAGATACTTCGCCGTGCGTTTCCAGGGGACTGACGCCCCCAGCATACGCAGTCGGCGAGTATTGTGTGGGAGTTTGCGTCTCGCACAGAAGTGAACTGCGGAGCTTTTCTCCGGGTTCACCTCTATGCGCCATTTTCGGAACCATCTTCCTAACTCAGTAACTGAGGTTTGAAGTTTTGTCTAACGCAGATGACACCTGCACGCTCTTTGAATAGAGGGCTGTGTCGTCGGCGAAGAGCGAGAGCTCAACGCCTTTGGGAGGGGTGGGAATATCGTTGGTGTACGATATATACAGCAGGGGTGCCAAGACAGAGCCCTGCGGGACCCCAGCCTTGAGTGGGCGTGGGGTTGAGAGCACTCCTTCGTGTCTAAAACGAAAGGAGCGATGTTTGAGGTAGGAGGCCACTAAGCGGACAAGTCGGTCTGGGAAATTAAGCTTGTAAAGCTTGTATATAAGTCCTCCATGCCAGACTTTATCAAAAGCCTTGGCAACGTCAAAGAAGACAGCTACTGTCTTTTGACGCTTTGGATAAAAACCGCTCGAGATATACTCGACTATGCGGTGGACTTGCTGTGGGCAAGAGTGTTGGGAGCGAAAGCCGAACTGGTTGTCTATTATGAGACCATTTGAGAAGAGATGCTCTCTCAGTCGAGCGAGCATTACTCTCTCAAGAAGTTTCCCCATCGCCTTAAGTAGGCTGATGGGGCGGTGGCTACTAGGGTTGTTGAGTGGTTTACCCGGTTTAGGTATACCAATGACCGTAGCATCTTTCCAGGCGGTTGGAAAGTGGCACAGGTCGAAGCAGGCGTTGAATATAAGGGCTAAGAGCGTCAGCACTTGGGCTGGGAAGTTCTTTAGCGCCTTATTTGAAATTCCATCAGCGCCTGGGGCTTTGTGGGGGTTTAGTCCTTTGATGAAAGAACTAATTTCATCATTGGACACTGTGATGGGGTCTGCAGTGAGAGGGAGTGAGCTCTTATGTAAGACCTCCTCCTCCACTGATTTGACGTGTGCAGCGTCGCATGGCTGCGTGCTGACAGAACATTGTGAAGCAATGCTGTCAGCGAAACATTCGGCTTTCTCTTCGTCCTCGAAGGCGATAGTGCCATCGGGACGGTGGAGTGGTGGAGTGTGAGTTATTACGTCACTACGCAGTGCTCTCGCTACTTTGTAGTACGCAACATGAGAGGGAGCTATATTCTCCATGAGGTCGCCCCATCGCTCTTCCCTCAGGTCGGAGAGAGAGGACCTCACTTGCCGCTGAAGGCGGTTCGCGAGCGTCCTGTTAGACGGGGTGGGATACAGCTTGGCTCTGCGGAGCGCTGCATTTTTGGCTTTAATCAGGTCCCTGACAGCCTGCGGTAGTTTTCGGCGGTTATCCACCTTCACTACCCGCGAGTTGTCCTGAACAGCTGATTGAACCAGTTTGGTTAGAGAATCCACCGCACCGTCAATCTTGTCCGGACTATCGAAGTAGTCGGACGTGAGAGCGTACGGTGAATCTGGGGCATCAAAGGCTGCCTCTAGGGTGGCCTTAAAACCTTTCCAGTTGGTGAAGGTCTTGTTGGTGGAGGAGGGGTGGGGATCCAACGGCCCCATTACCAGTGAGACTGGACGGTGGTCAGAGCCCAGATCATCGAGAGGCTCGATTGATCTGAGCTGAAGCGACACTCCTTTAACTAGCGCAAAGTCTAGTACGTCAGGAGTCGCGTCCACCCGATCAGGGTAGTGTGTGGGCGAGAAGGGACATAGGACGTCCAGATCTAGGGCTTGGGTAATCTCCAGTAGCTTCCTGCCACTGGAGTTAGAAGACTGACAGGTCCAGTCTGTATGTTTGGAGTTAAAGTCTCCAAAGAGAATGACAGACTTGCCTAGTGCTAAGAGCGCTTCAAAGTCGCTTCTTAGTGGGATTGTCCCGCTCGGTATGTAGATGGACGCTATGAGTATGGACTGATGTCCTGTCATAGCCACCTTACATATTGTGGCCTCCATACTACTCAAAGGAGGAGTATCTATAGTTGAGCAATGAAGTGCTCGTCTATAGTAGATAGCAGTACCGCCGCCTCTATGGTCGCGCGGCCTGTCATTCCGAACTAAAGTGTACTGGGGAATCGACAGCCCCTTCCGGTCAGTGGGTTTGAGCCACGTTTCCTGAAGGAGCAGCAGGTCGATGTCCCTACTACGTACAAATTCCTTCAGTTCTAGAATGTTAGGACGTAAACTACGCGTATTAAATGAAATAAGCGAGAGCCCTTTCGGTTTGGTCCGGCCCGGTGCCGCCGACACGGCGGTGTTCGGTGCCACTGAGTTACCTACTACTGGAAGCATTTAGTTAAATGCAAGGATGAGATGGTGATAGCGGGTGAATAATTCCATCCGCCCGATGACGTCACTTTGTAAATTGTATTCAATTTTATAATAAATTGCCTGAAACAGTTGTCCTTTCCTGACAATGTATTCAAAAAGCACATTAAAAATACTCTCTTTAGAAGGGATTATTATAGAATTGATGAATATGTAACTGACAAAGATGCCTGGAAATAATTTAGAATAGACTATCTGTCCTTAATAATCTTTAATTTTAGAATTAAATAAGATACAATAAGATTATATTTCAAAAAATGTAAGACGTGTCTAAATGCCCGCGAGGGCCCAATAGCAAGTAAAGGCTTTTTTTATCTCTTTTTTTTGAATGAAGTTGAACTTCGTTGAAATGCTGTGGGAGGCACAGAGAGGATTCCGAAATGGAAGGGGATGTAGGAATCAAGTTTTCTCGCTCTGCAATATCATGGATA
Source organism: Pyralis farinalis (assembly GCA_947507595.1). NCBI lineage: Eukaryota > Metazoa > Arthropoda > Insecta > Lepidoptera > Pyralidae > Pyralis > Pyralis farinalis. The sequence goes on along the minus strand of OX382273.1, from coordinate 32,371,203 downwards.
AGCATCTGGCCATAGAGCAGAAGGTTTTTTGCGGTTTTGTATATCTTGAGAAAGCATTTGATAGGGTTGTGCGAAAGGAAGTGTGGGACATATTGCCAAGATATGGGATTGACGGTTCACTGCTCCATGCTGTGCCGTCCACTTACAAGGATTGCTCAGCATGTGTGCGGATAGATGATGGCATGATTTGATGTCAAAAATGATGTGAAACAGGGTTGCACGCTATCTGGTAGGCTGGTTGTTCTGTATCTCAATAGTTGTCTACAGAGAATAACGTCAACAAATGTGGTATTGCGCATGAGTGACCTAGTGGTGAACTGACTTCTGTATGCAGACGATGCCGTGTTATTAGCAGAAACACAATCTGAACTGCAAATACTAGTCACAATGATGAAAGAAGAGTATATGGAGAAATGACAGACACAATACCACCACCAACACAAATAAGGCAAATCAACAGTCGTAATTAATAAAACACGCAAAAGAAAACCGTAACACACGTGTTACGCACTCAACCAAAAAGCAGAGTCGCTCTATGCGTAATGCCGCTTCCAATGACGGTATCTCTCATCTTGACCTGGCACATGCCAGATGTGCCACTAAACCTGAAAACACACCTGAACATCGGGTACATATTTATAATTAATGAATACATCATGATGAAATCCGCAAGTCCAAGAAATTATCTGTTGAAAGACATGTGACCTAACCTAAGAAACGTCTTGTTTACCCTCTGGAATGTGGAGGTCTGACTGCAGTCGCTCCATGTCAAAATCAGTAACTTTGCCAAATCCTTGTGTTTATGTAGCGGACCCTTATCGCGGTCAATCCTAATGGATTAGGCAACGGGGTGACACTAAGAACATAGCTTATTCAAATCGCGACTTCTTCCCGCGCTTTTGACGAGTGACATTGTTGTTTTACTTGAAATTTTTACAATTCAGTATAAAATTAGTTTTGTGCGACAATTTCGATAGTATTTTATAACATAAGTGCTAGTGAAATTATACAGTAATGAAAAAACTCGTAAATAACACGTTTATGCACTTTTTGGAAGACGTGAATAAGTTCATCAAGAAGACCTTGTAAAAATCACTATCGTTTTACGGGTGGTATTTAAATTGGGTTGATTGGGTCTGGGTACCCTTCCCAAGTATTTTTTCAGCACAGTTCCTGAGGCTGGAACGTAGAATTAAGATTTTCAAATGGTTCTAAACTGATGACTTGGCTGTATGGGCTAAATCCCTTTGCCTTTCCCCTCGGGGATAAAAAGAACCAAAAAAAAAAATATTTAAATCGCCAAAAAAAAAAAATTGGAGTGGACATGGCAACACTGATGGGTTGTCAAAAATTTCAAAAGTTGAAATATTCATCAACCGTTGTATGTTGTATTTCATTCGATTGTTTTGGTTTTTTCGTCAAATCGTTTTCGTTTTAAAGTTGTTGATACTATTTCGTGTATATAAGTTTGCCATGCTTGAGGAACGATATTCAGACAATGAGCCAACTAATCGTGATATACCATCGTTTATCGAACCTATGCCACCGTTGATATCGAACCCGTTTATGAGACCACGTCCTCAGAAGGGTACGAACTTGTTGGAATTGTTCGAGGAGGATTCTGAAAGCGAGGAGCCGGAATTGGTTCAGGTTTATTTACGACTGAAACCGTATCACGCAAGAAACAACCTTTATGAAGTACGCTCTAACCGTTGCCTGATAACTTCTGTAGACACCGCTACTGCAGGCCATGGGAGGCGCACACAGCACAATGTGTCGAAAATGTACACATTTTCTCATATATTTGGCGCCGAAGTCACTCAGAAAGTAAGTTCTATATAGATTCATTTGTTGTTCATTAAATTTGTAGAATAATTCGGCTCGCCATCATCTTTAGAGCTAAATTCAATCTCATCTGAGAAGACCAGAGGTCTTACTGCAGCCTACCAGTTATAAACATGCCTTTTGTGAAAGGTGGTGTGGAGCACTAATATGCAGTTTATATGGCAGACCTCCTTGTCACTTTAGAGAAGACAAATGAAAATCCCATCAATGGTTGTTGTATTCCTTACTGAGTTCTCCAGGAAGTTGAAGACAGCATATTAGGCCTGGCTATTTTTGAAAGATGACATTTGTTAAGCTAAGATCCCAACTGAGAAGTGCCTCACATCTCACAGAAAACTGTAATGAAAAATCAACTCCTTGAGAGGTTGTTGTGTTCTTGTAAGCGAGTTACCAATGAACTCCTGAGAAGTTGCTGTGTTAGCAGCCGGTATGCCTATGCATGAGCGATATTTTCAAGATTGCAGGCATTAGTGGCCCATATCATGTAAAATAAAATTGTGGGGTCTGTTTTACCATGAAAATAAATATTTTACGCATGTTGCTAATTTTTTTCTTACAGGAAATATTTGACCATGTAGTCAAAGGCAATTTAAAGAAGTTACCAGAGGGGCACAGCTTCACGCTTCTGACATATGGAGCATCAGGCTCAGGGAAGACCTTCACACTTATGGGCACGGTGGCATCTCCTGGTCTTGTGCCTCGCTCCCTGGAGTATGTCTTCCGTGTTGTAGATGCTGCACAACAACCACTATATAAGCCTTCTGATGGAGGAGCGGATAAGCTTAGTTATGCCGAACAGGATTATGAGTTGCAGGTAATATAGTTTTAATATAATTTTTTTATTTGATTTAATCTTTCTTTTTTATTGAATTTTTTATTTGGTATGTTTATCAAATCCTTTTTTTTATCTCTCTAAGATGTCAAGCACGCTATGTTTTGCACCGACGAATAGATGCACATGCACCTTGCATATTATCGCCCTAATAGTCCATGCCGAGCGGATTGCACGCACACAAAAATGTACTAACGTACAGATCATAACGTCTGTAAAGTTTTAAACCGGAATTACAATCTGCCGTTTTCGCAGGGGTGACAGCTAGCATGCGTCAGGCACATGGGCCCCATAATGATATCTAAACCGAATGATATCTGCAAATTAATGTACCATAAACTCCCACCTAATTGAAAAAATATAGAATTGTTTTGTATTGATACTGATTTTGATTTATGTTTGTTTTCTAGTGGGTGAAAAGACTCCGCCAGATATCAGCACCGCTTAGAGACAAATACAGGAGAATGAGTGTAGGTCTGACCAGTGAGTTTACAACCAGCAACATAGACTTGTCTACACGAATTAGACATTATGTTTGGGTGAGTCAAATTTCCAGGTCTAAAATGACAATAGGATGTAAAGATCACAGTAGGCTATGAAAGTGATTCTATAGACAACTGAGTGGTCAGATCCTGTGTTAAATATATGCAGAAAACGCCGATAATTCTTTTATCGGGTTGCTGGCATACTCATTTGACAAGCTCGGTGGCGCTGTGGTGAAACATGCTGTTACATTACTTTAACACCAACTCGTGAGTTTGATTCCCACACACCACAAACATCTGTGTGCATGAACATGTCTGTTTATCTTGGCCAGGATGTTTTTAAGAGAGGTAGGGCTGATCAAAGCAGCCCATCTGGGAAAGTACCTCTACCTCATTGAAAAATGCGGCTAAATAACAACTCCCTGAATGGTTGTTGTGTTCCTGGTTGTGAGTGAGCACCAGTAAGCACTTAAGGAGTTGCTGTGTTAGCAACAGTTGTGGCATTGCCCGAAAAATATTCTATAATCAAATTATTTTATTTGCAAAGAAAAGTTTTAGAAAAGATCTTATGATAATTGTATTGTATATAAGTCAACCAAAATTGATTTATATCAAAAGAACTGAGACAATCCTTGCTATTTCAGCTTCATAGAATTCCTCTTGAATGTTTCTGATTTTTTTATAAATCTTATGCCACAAATTTTAATAAATAAAAATGATTTTTGCAAAAAAAAACTTCCCTGGCCATTTTGAAAGATGTTGCTTGAAAAATTAAGCCTACATTCCAGGTACTGCATGTGGTACACCGCTGATGTAGAGAGACAAGTGCAGCTAAAACCTAAGCCAGAAAGGCACAGCTCGCTGTGTACAATCCTGATTTATGGAAGTGAAAGCTGGGTAGGGTAAAGAGACCATGAAAGTAGTGTATGCAGGTGTAGATACGAGCATTGCGCAAAATTTGTGACGTATCGTTTGCTGACTGCGTTCGTAATGATGTTTGAAAGGATGGAGGAAGGAGGCATTGGTGTTGTGATGAAAAATAAAAGGCATGCTACGTTAGTTCGGATATGTAGAAAATACAGGACGAAACAGATATAGGAGCCTAGAAAGGTCTTGGCCTTTCTCGGTAGGCCTATATCTGTTTCGTCATTCTTTCGTCCTGTATTTTCTACATACCCGAACTAACATAGAGGTCGCCCACCACAATCAAATTTTGTCGTATTTTGTGAATAAGTCAGGAGCCCTAAAAACCGGCGAGTATGTGTCAAAAGAGCTATGATTGTGAAAGAAGCGTGAGTTGTGTAAAAACCGCGTCTTATGGTGCTCTGTTCTTTCTCCCTACCCCGAAGATATAGATAAATTTATGTGATCTTTGCAGGTATCTTTTGTCGAGATATACAATGAGGGTATATATGACTTGTTGGCGAAAGACAGAAGAGCGGCAGCAAAACTCCGCATTAGGGAAGATACCAATGGAAATGTGTATGTAAAGGTGTGTACATATTTTTATTAGCAAATAACATTTCCATGGTTATACTTTGTACATTTTATTATTCAACTTAAGTCATGCTTCTAATGATAATTTCATAAGTTACTTTCTCACTCACCATATTCTCCTGATTTTGCACCCTGTTCCTGTTCCCGAATGAAAAAAATGATTGGTCGGGAAACCTGGTTTCCTATCGCACCATACCAAGCGGCCGAAAGAAACTTTTGTTTCCAGGACGCGACGCAAGCTTTCGTCCGGTCCGGGGAGGAGGCGTACGACGTGCTGGTGGCCGGGAAGCACAACCTGCAAGTGGCGGCCACGGGCGTCCACGCGCACTCCTCTCGCTCGCATTGCATATTCACCATCACAATGCTCACCGAAACAGGTATTTACATCATTCCTGTACAAGGTCTTACTTTTGGTAAACAGGGTTGAATCCTGACATGGGCATATGTCACTAAATTCGTGTTTTCGGGTTTATGTATATGATTGTGATCGGCTTGCTTGGCGGTGAACGAAAACACCGTGAGGAATCCCGCAAGTTCAAGTTCAGTTAATTGTATTTCTAAAGACGTGTGACCTAATCTGAGAAAGATATGGTTTTCCCTCTGGATTGTGATACATTCAATCATCACTGGATTCAATTCAATATCGTCGCTAAATGCTTAGACTTAGGTAGCGGACCCCGCCAATCCTAATGGATCAGGAAACAGCTCTAACGAATTGGATCAGATTTCGTATATAAAGCGATTTAAGACAAATAAAAAACGAGTGTGTTTTAGACCACACGACTGAAGTAAAACCTCTTTAGCTCTATTGTGTGATACAGACAATAGGCCTGCACAGACAGTAGATATACGAAACTTAACTCGCTATGAGAGAAAGAGAGAAAGAATGTGTGTCGCACCTCTCTCTTTTCCCCAGTAATATATGAAATGTAACTATCTTTCTATCTTCACTAACTTATATCTCCCTCTCAACTTCCGTTCGCCTCGCCCCATCACACTTTTCGTAACGCTCTCGTCACGCATTCACCAGCTTACTCCCCAAGTCAAGCGTGCGTAAAGAAGTTTTACTTCAAAAGAAACGCGCAGTGAAATTCGGTCGCTCAAGTACTGAGATGTAATTTATATAACTGTTGGTTTGATGTCGTAAGGGATGATGTCACGACAAGACACGTCGCAGAGCTCGCGAAGTGGACAAGTAAAGGTCGTAAAGCGTGCCCCGGGCTCCAAAGCGAAATCTTAGCACGCGACCGGCTTTAACGCTCGGTTGACGATATAAATTGTACAAAATGTGTTTTTCTGTATATTATCATACGCTATCTACCTATGTTCGTTTAAATATATATCTCCGTTATATGTAACAGCTGACTAGAAAAAATAAAATATGCTTCACATATAGTTTGTTTTTGTATACTATATCATTATGAAGAACCAATTTTTATTTATACTACGCCTGGAGGCATACAAGCACACGGCCCACATGATGTAAAGCGGTTACCGTAGCCTATAAACGCTTGCAATACATTATCACTCGCGCGATGACACCTCTGCTGCTAACACAGCAACTTCTAGGGGGTTATTATTTGACTGCGGTTTTCTATGAGGTGGAGGACTTCTCCAGATGGAATACTTGGATGCGCCGTACCTCTCTTAAAATTGAGATCTGTATAAAAATATATACTATCTTGATTTTTGAAATAAGAGATATTGATTCTTTGACGATGATATGATGGATAAATTTGTACTCACTCGTATTCATCATTCGTAGCTCGGTGGCTCAGTCGTGAGTGACGCGACTTTGACACCAACGCTTGTGGGTTCGATTCCCACACAAGGCAAACATTTGTGTGCATGAACATGTCTGTTTGTCTTGGTCTGGGTATTTTCTATGTATAATAAGTATGTATTTACAAAAAAAAAATGTATTTACGTATGTTTATCAGTCATCTAGTACCCATAACACAAGCTTCGCTTACTTTGGGCTAGATGGCGCTGTGTAATTTGTCCGACAATATTTATTATTTATTATATATTTGACAGAGGAAGGTGTACGTCAGTCGTGCGTGCGTCTCTGCGACCTCGCGGGCTGCGAGCGAGCTCGCATGACGAGGAACACTGGCGCGAGGATGCAAGAGTCGCGCGCGATCAATTCATCGCTGCATGTCCTCGAGAGATGCTTGCACACACTGCGACGGAAACAGAAGCTGCGGGGAGAAGCCGTTGTACCATACAGGTAAAAGACGAGCTCGGTGACTCGGTCTTGATCTGGGTATTTTTAAGAGAGGTAGGGCCCATCAAATCAGCCCATCTGGGGAAGTACCTCCACCTCACAGAAAACCGCAGCCAAATAACAACTTTTTTATTGTGGGGGTTATTGTGTTCCTACGTGCGAGTGAGGTCATCAGTAAGCTCCTAAGGAGTTGCTCTGTTAGCAGCTGAGGTGATTCTTAAAGTATTGTAGGCGTACATAGGCTATGGTAACCGCTTCACATCAGGTGGGTCGTATACTTGTATGTGACCCGAATTTGTATAAAAAAAACAGCTGATGCATCAGAACATGTAAGAAAGAGAGTTGGTATGAAAGACACTATAGGTGTTAAAACAAAAAGAAGCATGCTGCGGTCGTTCGGCTATGGAGGAAGAATACTAGAGGAAAGAATGATCAAATAAATATGTCAAAGTAGGTGTAAAGTAGAAGGAGCCCAAAAAGTCAAGACTCACCATGAATAAATTGGCTGTGTGTTACGAGAAGGTCGTGTGCGTGAAATGAGTGATAAATGTTAGAGAAGTGAGTGAGGTGTGTAAGGATAGAGTCTCATGGTGCTCGGTTGTCTCTGACTACCCCGCAAGGGACATAAATTCTCGTTACTTCTTCAGATATGAATCGAATATTTTTTTCATGCAGAGAATCAAAATTGACTCGTTTATTGGGTGCGGGGCTCTCGGGCACCCGCGGGGAAGCTGTCAGCATGGTGGTAACCCTGAACCAGGCGCCAGAGTATGCGCATGAGACCAAGCACGTTCTGCAGCTGGCTGACGTCGCCAGAGATATCCGTAAGTATTTCAAAGAACAATGTCCTTGTATAGATTGGTTATCAAAAACTGGCAAGTACCACATTGAGGCACTGTGCTTGTGTAATGTACACACGGAGAGAGTTCGGGCGTATTAAAGCTGCCCGAAGGAAGTGCTTTTACCTCACAGAAAACCGCAGCCGAATAACAAATCCCTGGACACACACACACAAAACACAACAACTCCTTGGGAGCTTACTGGTGACCTCACTCACACGCAGGAACACAACAACCCTCTAGGGAGTTGTTATTTGACTGCGGTTTTTTTCTGAGGTGGAGATACTTCCTCAGACGGGCTGGTTTGATGCGCCCTACCTCTCTTAAATGATGTAAAGTGCGTATGAACACTTACGCTTGCAATATAAGTAATATCGCTCTGCCAAGTGCATTACTGATTGAGCAGTCAGAACCCGTTATATACGTTTTCCCATACATTTCGCGGTCGTATACGACCACCCGGGTTTCGAAGGGTTAATACACCAATTCCTTGGGAACTTACTGTTTACCTCACCACGCGCAGGAACGCAACATCCCGCCAGAGAATTATTTGGCTGCGAGAGTAGAATGTTATGAGAGAAAGAGGTACATATTAGATGTGTCCTTCATCTCTTTCGTCAGTACCTGTTAGATTGCGTGCAGTGGAGGTTAGCTTTGACTGTAAAGATGAAAGTGAGCCCCTTATACCATTAACTCCTAGTTTCATTAAATTAAATATATCTTACTATAAACAACCAATTCTCGTATATATTGTGTATTTCTGAAAGAGCTCTAAAGATTTGGATGAAATTTTATGTTTAACCCTTCGAAACCCGGGTGGTCGTATACGACCGCGAAATGTATGGGAAAACGTATATAACGGGTTCTGACTGCTCAAAGAAGACTTCGTCTTGTAAAAAAGTCTCTATGTGAATGCCGAGGCTAGCTCGGTCACCCATCATGCTAGATCTAATGTGTCAGTGAACAGGTAATAGACAGATTATGTGTGTCGATAATAATGTTCCTCTTGTCCAGAGGTGAACAACACAGTAGCTGAATCCCAGTTCGAGAGCTATGCACAGGACTCCACTGTAAGTGGCGAGTCTGCGGTCTATAGACTTCGCGCTGAGAATGAAAGGCTGCACTTTGAATTACTTCAGTAAGTATCTTATTTTATAGTGCAGCCACTGGTCGCATATAAATTGGTATTTTTTGCAACTGTAACAATATTTACTAGGGATAAATCCATATAGAAAACATACTATCACTTTTTGTCCACATTTACACAAAACAAACAACAAGTGTCGTTATATCCCCGCATATGTTAAGCAACCCACATCGCGGAATCATTTGTCCTGTATTATTCTGTGTCAGTCAAGTTACTTATATAAAAATAATAATATTTTATACACAAAATTACAAAAGACCAAACACACTACCTTGAGGGATGCCAAATAGTTTTTAGACTTTGATCAAAAGGTGCGGCGTTATTTGTTAATACGATGAAGATAATTCGATTTTATTGACGGTTATAAAGTAAATAAGTAAAATATGAATTATGAAGTAAACTTGTCATTGTGAATAAATCAAACAATGTGCAGTGTAAAACCTATTTTATATCAATTACGAACTAACGAAGGCCAAAGGCGTGGCCCAGTTATGTAATGTAGACATTACATAAACTGTACCTATTGATAATCTTAAAAAATGCATGTTTATTTTTCATTAGAGCTCAGAGACGCAACAAGGAACTAATGGACACCATGGACGAACGTCAGCAAGAGTCTGCCAAAATGATGCGAGAGTTAGTCGAGGAGACCAAGGACATGACGCAACAGTACTACGAGGCGCAGCTGGAGGCGTTACGAACCGAGGTATGTTTTTCTATGTTCATAAATATATATATATATTTTTTTGATTAAACATCGGTAACCATGCAAGCTTATGACCCACCTAATGTAAAGTGCTTACCGAAGCCTATGAACGCTTGCAATACATTAGGTATCAGTCGCGCGATGCCACCTCTGTTGCTAACACAGCGACTCCTTAAGAGCTTACTGGTGACCTCACTCGCACGCTGGAACACAACAACCCTCTAGGGAGTTGTCATTTAGCTACGGTTTTCTGTGAGGCGTAGATACTTCACCAGATGGGCTGCTTTGATGCGCCTTACCTCTCTTAAAACGTCCAGACCAAGACAAACAGACATGTTCATGCACACAAATTTTTGTCTTGTGTGGGAATCGAACCCACGAGCGTGCGACGAGCGAGTGTCAAAGTAACGTAACGGTGCGTTTCGCCACAGCGCCTCCGAGCTCGTCAAAATTTTATTTGTTTGTTAGTTTACAGCAGCACGCACCAATTGCAGTTTCAATCCAATGCGCTAAGTGCACCCATTTGTATCCCAAATTTTCCTACCTCTCCAAAGCTTCTTTAGCTAATCGAAAGAGTGCTCCACGTGTATATAAATTTGCCTTTGGCTCTAATATTAAGCTGCACATGCACCAAATGATACTACATATTCAGACTGCCTATTTATAACCATAATGTTACAGATGAAAGAAATGGCAGAGGAGTACGAAAGCAGACTGTCTAAGGAGGGAGTGCCTGCTGCGAGCGCTGGAACTCCATCACGATCCCTGCAAAATAAGGTAACGTTTGTGGAAAAATATACCTTGTATGTAGTATATAAATATAAATTAGGTTTGCTTTGCTTGAAAATAGTTATACATATATATATATTTTATGAGTTAACACTACAGTACTCGCGCCCCCTTTTTTTACATGAGTACACGCGTGGCCTACTATATGAGGCCATTTTATAATGTCGATAAATTATATATTATTGATTATTTGATTAAAACAATAAAATGGAATGATAAATGTTTTTATTTTACTTATTTTTACAACGATAATTTTTAGAAACATTAATTAAAACATGAAAATGAACAATTTAAAATAAAATAAATAAAATAAAAACACTTTATTGCAGACTTTGTGGTCCATATTTTGTTAGTTACAGAAACTTACAAGCTACGTTAGTTTTATTTAAAAATAGATAATCTACAAATCTACCTCTGGCTAAAGAGTTATTGCAGAAAAAAATCATTATTGTTGGTACTATGAAAGCAAATAGACCCGAAATTCCTAAGCAATTCAAAGCTTCGAAGTCTAGAGTTATCAAAAGTTCACTTTTTGGGTTTCAAAAACGCTACTCTTGTATCCTACGTTCCTAAAATCAACAAGGCAGTCAACTTATTGTCTACAATGCATTATGATGCAGCTATCGATCCAGATACAAATGAAGAACGCAAGCCCGAGATTGTTACTTTTTATAATCGTACTAAATGTGGTGTAGATATCCTAGATAAAATGTGCAAGCAGTATAGTGTTTTGCGTAACAGCCGTCGATGGCCGCTAACAATATTTTTTGATTTAATGCACATTGTTGGAATCGACGCTCTGATAATCAACCAAATGAACGCCTGTACCGAAAGAATTGTCAGGCGTAACTTTTTGCACGAATTGTCCTTTAACTTAATAAAACCGCTTTTGATTCGCCGGGCATCTATTGAAACACTTCCACGACATCTTAAATTCAGGATAGGAGCACTTTTGGGCACCACGGCTCAAGAATCTCAAGAGTCTCAATTTACAATTTTCAATATACAATTTCCAAACATGAGAGTCCTTTATATTACGCCGTCCATTTCGCAACACTCCCATGACGTATAATAAGCCCAGAAATGCTCTCATTTCCACTATATCAGTCGGTTTCGCATCCCTGTTTCTTTGAAAATCGATTTTTATTTTATCTATATATATTTTAGTGCACCTTACCAAGATGGCCAAGATATCCTGCGTGAAAAATAGTGTTCAAAACAAGATATGGAATCCATCGCATTCCGAGTAGCATTTCCTTTTGAGCCTGGTGGTCTTATCCTAATGTTTTGGACTCGAGTTCGCGTTGCTGATGGTACATTTTTATGCCAAATAGTTCCATTCGTCGATTTATAAAGTGGACTGCGCTTCCGGTTGCTAGTCGCGAGAGTGGAGCATTATCTGAATCTGATGTATTGTCAGATTCACTCAATCTTTCCTCATGGAATTGTGACTCGCGGACTAGGGCCTGTAAGTCTGGTTCTGGCTGAACTTCATCTTCACTCTCAATCACTTCTTCATCTTCACTATCTAGCTCATGCAGCCACCTCTCCACTTGTGAATAATCCATGACGTAATGGGATATAAACCTGTAAAAGAACACTATAATAAGAAAAATACAAAGTTTACAATTTGCAACCAATATATAAACAAGGATAATTCAATGGAGTTACATACTAAGTGCACTATTAATAACTAGATAATATTATTATAGCGTTATAAATCGATATTTCACCAAAAGTCACATACCTGTTTTTGTTACACCAATACACGCGCGGACTACTTTAGTAGGCCCGTACTTTTGGCGCCAAATTGCTAGCTCGTGCGTATACGCCGCGTACGCGCGGGGTACTATGAAGTGTTGACAAATATACCAGACGAGGCTTTCCTGGATTTGATAGTTTCTAGCGCGCTAAAGGAAAAAGTTATAGTAAAAAAAGTTAGCCTGTTATTGTAGTGTTAAGCACGCGTTTTCGCATACATTTCGTCTTTTGTTTGTCAACGTTTGTCGTTACGTGATTTGTGATCAAGACAACACTATTAAACACTTCGAACTTTGTCTATTGAAAATTAGCATACGGCTCGCCAGATTTGAATCATGAAGACGAGATAAACGGCATGTTTTAAACTATATTTTTATTCCTTCCATGTACTCTATTTGCTATAACTTCATGTTCTTTGCAGGTCGCACAACTAATGATGGAATTGGCTACTCTGCAGGTAAAATAATATATTAACAAATCTAAGATTCCGCAATTTATTTATGATCATATTTTTTTTGGCAACTAAAACGAATTTTTTTACAGACGAAACTAAACGAGAAATGTATCGCCCTTGCGTGCGCTGAAGAAGAGATTCAGCACTTGAGAGCTCGTATTAAAGAAAAAGATGGTAAGTACTAATTAATAACAATAATATCAGGAGTCGTAGATATCGACGAGCGTGCATGAGTTGAGCAATGAACATTAAAGAAGCGAGTGAGGTGTGTAAGGATAGAGTCACATGGAGCTCGGCTCACTCTGCCTACCCCGCAAGACATTTGGCGTGAAGGAGATATAGAATAAAGAAACAAATTACGTATGTAGTTGTGAAACACTTTTAAGAATATATATATAACAATGAAAACTACTATTAAACTTGTAGTCACCTCAGTGGAAAACAAAATACAACTAATGAATAATATTTTTTTAGTTTCAGAAATAGTTTTCGAAGAGGAAACAGATGCAATGTCTGAAGAAATATTGTCTCTAACAGGCAGTGACCAAGATAGCGACGTAGAAGACGATAACCCGTGCAATGAGAGTCTCGAGCCTAATTTCAAGAAATTAGACATTTCCAATTTGAATCTCTTCCTACAACCGGTACAGTCACAAAATGCGACGCAGAATAGTGAAGATAGTGAGAACAATGTGGATGAAGATGAGGATGACCAATTCAACAATACTTTAAAAGATGACAGTTTTAAAAAAGCTAACAGAAAATCTTGTGACCTGGTTAAGAATTCAGAAGAAGCACCTAACAGTGCTAATAATGGCACTATTCAAGAAGATCAAGGGGCAAATCTATCGAACAAAAGTATAACAGATATACGAGGTACGTACTTCGTGAGAATAACAGATGAAGATAACTGCGATCTGAAAGACAATAAAATTAGTTCATTTGCGAGAGGTACTTATTTTGTTAACGAGAAAGAAGATTCTACGATACATCATTCGAAAGTAGCAGAGTTTAATGAAATCAATGTATCTCAAGATAATAAAATCAAAGCGATTGGCGAAATTGATGACAAAAACGATGTCATTAAACAGTCTGTAATAAACAACAATCAGTGTAAGTTGAAAGTTCACGAAAAACCATCTACCTCACTGGTAACAAGAATTATTCGATCTGCCAAGTCTAGTCAAGGCAAAGACAATTCATTGACTCAATTTGAGCAATTAGAGATGGCTGCAAATATTTGTGATGAAAGTCGACAAGAGGAAGTCAACGAATTTGCTAACATTAAAATTTTAAACGAAATGAGAACATATTTTGACGATAAACCAGTTAATCACGTTGTTGACAAAAACCCAGTGATGAAGAACAGTCCTGAAGCTATTAAAAAGAATTGTCCGAAAATCGACATTAACAAATGTGACAAAAAGAATTTAATAAAAATAGACATACCCGAAAAACAATCTACATTATCAGACACTGTACAGCCTACACCATTTGTTGATGACGAATTGATAAAAATAAGTCTTACAAAACAGAAACGTACTTATTTCGATGACATAGATGTTAATGTTGAGCAGTCACATAAAATTAATGATAATTTAAAGGACCTAAATGTACAAAATGATGCAGGTAGATCTCCGTCAATAGTTAAGGATGACGTTGGACCTACTGACAGTTTTGAACCAAGTACAATAAAAAAAATATTAGGTGAAAGTTTTTCTAAACCAGACATTAAGTGTTCTGTACAAAAGGCCGAATTTTGTCTGAAAAAACATAATTCAGTCGATATTTTTGAAGGATTTGATTCTCCACAAGTTGCAAAGTCTCAAGATAGTCTTAATGTTGTAGAAAAAGCAAGGCAGTCTATCGAAAAACTTGTATTAGAACAAAAATCTTCTACTAAAATCCAGTATAATATGACACGCGAAATAAATACAGAAAACGAATCCATATTGGATGCAGCTATAGAAAAACCTGATCGGATACTTGCTTTGAGTAATCCTATAACTATTAAAGATGCGAATACACTTGTATTACAAGATACTACGACTCATTTGTGCACGTCTTTATATAAAAATAATACAACAGATGACTTTGAAAATATATTCAAAGATCTTACTACATCCAGAGCCACTGAATTTGATTTGCTCGCACAAGAATTTGACGATAAAGATTGCAATCAAAATTCCAACATTGCACCCAAATTAAAGGATATCATTAAAGTAGAAAAAACTGAAGTAGATTTTAACAAGGATGTATATAAATCTGAAGTATTAGATATCAAAGATATTGAATCTGAAGATATGAAATATAATTTAAGAAGTAGAACTACGTCAAAATATGAAATGATGGAAAACCAGGCGAAATGTGAGGATATAGCGACCTCCAAAAGAAGCCTCAGGTTGCGGAGGCGGAAGAACCAAGATGATGAGAAGTATGATCTGGAGACAGACAAAAAACATAAATTAAAAGATATACTAAATCTTCAGAAGGAATTCTCTGACGTTGTGATGAATATCCCTGTGAAACCAAAGGAAACGAAAGATATACCGTCTCCTGAAAAAGTTGAAAATGAAGAGGAAAACTGTCCTCCCATTTTAGAAGTGCAAAGTTGTCCTGCTAAAAGGTAAACTTTCAAATACTCTGAAACACGAAACGTGTAAAACTAATAAACGTTTAAAATGGAATTCGTGACCATGCCCCAATAATACTCAGTTTTATCTGCCATTTATAACTATTCATGCTGCCTGAAAAGATTCATATATCGTAAGAAAAGTTCCCATAATTTGTTTTAAATTCTGTATGTTCAATCTATGCTTGTAAAAATGTAAAAGGCTTCCTTGTTATTTCTTTTCGGATGTTTATCGAAACGCCATATTTATTTGCTTACTTTTACACGTAATCTAGAAATATTGGTACTAATCTAGGTAAGTCTAGCTAGGTCGTTATATACCACATGTATATTTAAGTTTTCATGACCATTGAGCAGATGTGCTCTGTTCTATTTTAAAAGGAAGGCACATTAAATTCCTATTATGGCCATAAATTAAAGTCCTGAACTCGGCCAGTGGTTGGCCAAATACACGTGACTGTTATTACAAGAGTCATTCTGGTTTTTATATGAGGTTAATTGAGGTTTGAAATTTTTGAACGGATTGCGACTTCTGCAGTATATTGATATTATATTTATCAAAGTTTTATTTTAAATCCGTTCAGTAGCTTCACTGAACAGCTTTGAGCCTTCGGTACCTTGAGATAATCTCGTATGAACCGGGGATCATGCTTGTCATTACGAGAATTCTTTAGTATAAGAAAAATATTTTATCTCATTCTACGTTGTGTTTCCTATAAAATCCGTTTAGAAGTCCTTATCAATTTGACCTAACCCTGCCATCTGTTCTAGCGTGCAGCGTAGCCGCAGGAAGCTGTTCACTCCCCGCATAGAGCCTTTAGACGAGTCCGGTGGTCCAACGGGGGATAGCAATGAGAAACTTTACGTACCGCGGCCCTCCTATCACCGCACCAGGGTCCGTCGCAAGCTTTAAACATGGAGATATAGATTATGTAATGCGGATCCTATAATTGCAATTCAAATCTTATAGCCCCACCTATCCAACTAGCAGATAAGCGACTTTCTACAGCTCAACAACTGTAAAACTGCTTTAAGGTTATCCTTAAAGATGAAAAGATTATTTGCCATTGTGCTCTCGCGGACACTTAACACGTCTTATATATTTTTTAACGGAATCATTGTATTTTACTCATTTCAGCCCATACAACCCGCATCTTTAGTCTGTCATAAAAATTTCAAAGCCTCAGACGAGTCATTGTAAAACATAAATTTGTATTCAATGTGGCTTATATTTTTCATTTTAACTTCTAGTATTTTTGAAGAAAAAGCGATAAAATTCGCATCGGGAATTATAATTAGGCCGTCGGTACGCGATACTATCAACTCGCTAGGCATGTACTTGACACTGAATGAGTTACGCTGTACTGCAGATGTTGTAAAGCTGTTGAACTGAGTCTGCCTACTTGAGCAGTTTGTGTATTAGTTGGGTTGACTGTTGATTCTAAACAGGTGCATAACCGCTCAATCTGGGCATTCTTCATCGCTTTATAAAGTGTGTAAAAAACCGGAAAGCTGTTATTTAGATTCTATGTATGTATTTAGTCCTTTAGCACTTTTTACCAAGATTAACTATGAATATTAGGTGCCTTGGGCTGGGGTGTGTTGTGACTATGACCACCACTGAGTCTCATTGGTTGAGACAGACTGTTAAAATGGACTTTAGATATAATATAGAATGTAGTGCAGCTACAATATTTCCTCCGAAATAATCCAAAAAAGCTTTTATTCACAAACCGGTTTTTATTATGATAGCAAAGTTACATAAACATAAAGCCATTATCATGGTCCTCCACTCAATTTTACTCTCGAACTTTCCCATAGACATCATATTACGTTAATTAGCGTTATACAATCCTATATAAGATGTATCAAAATGAACTCGAGTAACTGTAGAGGCAATGTCATGAAGATAGAACAGTGATAACCCATTGCATAAAGTGTCAACCCGTTGAGGCCCGCGTGGCTGAAATCCGCCATGCGCGTTACGGCGCCAAGTATATAACGGGCCTCAACCTCAAGGCGTCACCCGACGTTTCCCGTTTACATATATATGTAATAATCGATATCCTACTAATATTATAAATGCGAAAGTTTGTATGTATGGATGGATGTTTGTTGCTCTTTCACGCTTAAACGGCTGAACGGATTTGAATGAAATTTGGGACGTACATAGAATATGATCTGGATTAATACATAGGCTACGTGTAGGAGAGCCCGCCAATCCTAATGGATTATGAAACGGCTAGGAAGAAGATCCAATCGCCAGCAGTGGCTGATGTTCAGCCGAGTCATGGATCATTCGAGACACGTTTATTAGTTTATTAAATTTACAAGTTTTTTATAATATGTGCCCATCATTCATAATCCCTGCAAAGCTTTTCGAGATAATTTTGTTAAGTATATACGGGCAAAATATAATTTTCCTGTGAAATGTATTTCTGATCGAACACGACATTGCTCATTGTACAGAAGTGTTCATGATAATTGCACTATTTACATACTGTTTATGTTTCCACGATTAAAAATATATGTTTAAAAGAGTATTCTAGATTTACTGAAGTGGCGTCGTTTAGGTACATGTGAGTAGGCCTTACATTGTGCCAATAGGATTTTGAGCTTGGTTATAATGTGAACAAAATGGATATTATCGTGAAGTGAAAGATGTATATTATCAATTATATAGATATAAAATTATATTTGTATTATTGTTGTTTCATTTTTCCTAGATTTTACCTGTATTTGAATTACCAAAAATTTCCAAGACTTGCGTTTATTTTCTACGAACAAGAAATGTTCTGCTATTATTTTTTCATTACTATTTTGTATAGCACTAAGGTTTTTTTTTGTATACAACGTCAGGCGGCAGACAAGCACACTGTCCACCTGATGTAAAGCAGTTACCGTAGCCTATTAACGCTCGTAACATATATCATTCGCGCGAAGACTTAACGCTTGGAGACAGGGACCTGTCGGGTTTTATGGTTAGGTGTGGCCACACCCGCGTCTACGCGTGCCTTTACAGGTCCCATAGCGGTGATACAGGCACAGCTCTGTTATTCGAGCGCCTGCAAATAAATATTGCCAGACAAATTACACAGCGCCAACTAGCCCCAAAGTAAGCGAAGCTTGTGGTATGGGCATTAGACAACTGATAAACATACGTAAATACATTTTTTTTTTGTAATTTTTTTGTAAATTTATTATACATAGAAAATTATACATATTATACATAGAAAACTTATTATACATAGAAAATACCCAGACCAATACAAACAGACCTGTTCATGCACACAAATATTTGTACTGTGTGGGAATCGAACCCACGAGCGTTGGTGTCAAAGTAGCGTAACAGCGCGTTCCACCACTGCGTCACCGAGCTCGTCAAATGGCCGAACAGTATCCCTCCGCGTAGTTAATGATTTTGGTAGTTATTAATGACTACCATGCCGATTGGCTTGGCTCTCGGTGCACTGACTACGCGGGAAGATTGCTCACGAATTTACTTGGCCCATGATTTCTCAGCTGTTTCATTCTCCTACGAGAATACTACATATAGAGGACCATGCAAGCTCTCTGCTGGATCTTCTGCTGACTATACGTACGGTTGAATATAATATCAGAGTGGATGCACCGCTTGGCTCGTCGGACCACTGTCTCATCCGGACAGACATAAAGGGTTTTCATTTTTTTAGGCTATAGTAATAAAAAATATAGGTGGGAACTGGGGCCCAACCTAGGTAACCAACGACCCACCCATCTAAAAATCCTATCTAGCATTGGTATACAGGAACCTTAGTGACTGATTGGAGAGACTCAATTATCCTCATTTATAATTCAACCTATACACACATAGGTAACACCGACAAACTCCTTTTGTTTCCTTGTAGTTAGGTAAAAAGTTTCATTGTTGGGACTTTGTGGTGAGCCTTTATGAGTGGCCTGCACTAGTCGCGACGCGACCCATCTCGGCCTGCCGGATGGCGTAGTGTTTGCCACTATAGGTCGGCAGACTGGGATGTGTTGCGGGAATTCTACGCATCGTACCCGTGGAGGCAGCTGTGTTTCAAATCAGAAGACCTCGAATCATGTGCAACCGCAATGGTCGCATACTGTGCGATTTCAGAGAAGTTTTCTTCCGATAACTCTCAAGTTATGCAATTAACTCCCAGCCGAGATTTTCCCAAGGGACTACAGCATGGGATTCTTAAGAGAGGCGTAAAGAGGTTTTCAGAGGGTCGGCAACGCGTGATTGACACCACTGGTGTTGCAAATGTCCGTAGCCTACGGTAACTGTATGCAATCAGGCAGTATGTTTGTTAAATATTGTTGTATAAAATATCGCGTTTTAACATATCAAGTAGCGTTCAACGAACGCGGGCGGTTCGGCTAGCAGAGGGCGTGCCATTTGTGCGTTTAGCTTCTCTCCATACATTCGAATGTAGACGTAGCAGGTCGCTTCTTTCTAGCGGGCGAGGTAAACCAACCAAATCTAGACGCCTCCCGTTACAATAGTGAAAATAAATACGGAGGAATTTATATGGGGGTTCATGTGCCAGAAGCGTGCTCGTTCGTGACCACTGCGAATCAATTAGATTGGCTTACTGGCCCGAAAACACACCCATGTACTGGTTAGTGCGTCCCCCGGAGGCGATGCGCACCAATCCGCCCCGTCGGTACGTGCATACGGTGGGGACCGCCACCCACCACGCAGCGCCAATACCGTCGGGTCGAGAAGAGCCGAGTGCTACATAGGCACGTGGAATGTGAGAGGTGGATTGAGTAATAAGATGAATGAGCTGATGGACGTAATGAATGAGAGACGCTTAGATGCTGATGATGTTCTGGATTTAGCTGAAGGGAATGAAAGAGTGATGATGTGTGGAGATTTGATGGTCTCTATGGAGATAAGAGAGTGAACAAAGCAGGTAAGTCAATTCTAGATATATGTATGGAACGAAACCTCCTCGTGTGGAATACTTTATTTCATCACAAGGATATTCACACGTACGCCTTTAGAGGTTCCACTCTTGAAACGGACCACTATCTGTTGATAAGCCGGTTTGTGGGGCTTTTCGAGAAGTGGAAGCATTGCCGAGTGCGTATCCCTTTCGGAGATCATGAAAGGATAAGGAGAGAAAAAATTGCAAGATGAACGTGTAAGGAGAACGTATGTACATCTGGCAAGCGAAAGACTTGCAGAGAGGTAAAGAAGCCTCAGGGTGGTTCGTCAGCATCCAGAATGGACAAATAAAATCTAAAGCGGGTGTCATTCTTGCAACACTCACGAAGTATTAGATCGGTGGAGTGAATCCATGAAAATCCATTTACACGAAAGACGATTGTATGGAGAAAGGCTTACAAATGAATGCGAAGAAGACAAAGATAATGGTATTTGAAAGAAAAGAAACCAGAGCCAATGTAAATGATTACGGTGGATGACGAAGTATTGGAACAAGTGAATGAGATTGATTATATATCTTGAATGCGCTTTCAGCAGGGATGGAAGGTACATCGCTAATGTGGAAAGACGAGTGAGTGCTGGGAATAGTTTGAATGGAGCGTTTGGAAAACTTCTTGGCAGTAAAAGCTTGAGCCATAAGGCGCAGCTCGATATACACAAGGCAGTGCTGGTCCCAACGCTTACTTATGGAAACGAGAGCTGGGTATGGCAGAGAGAGCATGAAAGTAGAATAAATGCGGTCGAGATGCGAGTGTTGCGCAAAAATTGTGGTATAACGCTTGTAGACCGTATTTGCAATGTTAGAAACAGGTGGTCTGAAAGAAAGTATCGGTGTTAAAATAAAAAGAGGCATGCTCCGTTGGCATGTCCGAACATGTAGAAAGAATTACGAAACAGATATACATCGCGATCGCGATAGTAGAAGGATGTAGGAGCCGAGGAAAAGACTTACCTGCCATGACCAAATTGATTGTGTTTTGTATAAAAACAGCAATGAATGCTAAAGAAGCGAGTGAGGTTTGTAAGGATCGAGTCATGTGGCGCTCGGTTCACTCTGCCGCACCCCCGCACTCTGCACTGCCTGGGATTTCGCGTGAAGTTATAGATAGAAAGGAATTCATATTGATTGTTACGATAGAACCGATTTTCGGCAAAGTAAATATGAGCACAACATGAATAGAAATGTATATGTAATAAATTATGAAAAGAAATAAATGAAGCGGAGGTATATTACTGAATGTAATGTTTAACCCGGATGTAACGTTACGTCAGTATAAATTTAATTTAATTCTCCCAGAGGGGGGGGGATCGATAAACATAGTGAATCTATGTTTATCGATTGCCTAATAATAATATATTTATTTATTTAATATAATCTAGTCAGCCTAGACGACGGCAAGACAATTGATCGGGTTTGGCATAAAGCACTTCTCTCCAAACTTTTTTAAAGGCTATTCGAGGAGAACATTCGCAGCGCAAAATTATGCTCTCACCCGTAGGCTAAAAGCGGTGAGCCTAGTTAGCACTAAAATACTAAGTTTTGGCATGCGAGGCGTTCCTCAAGAGCCTCAGAGGTGATCCTTAAGTAGGGTGTATCATAGCAGCCCGACCGGGCAATTACTTCCGCCTCACAGAAAACCGCAGCCATAAAGCAACTCTCTGGAGGGTGTGTTCCTACCTGTTACTGAGGTCATCAGTAAACTCCTAAGGAGTTGCTATGTGAATGACATTCGTAAAGCTAAGTCCGTAGCCTTCGGATGTCTTGAATACACTGTCCTCCGTCAATCTGTAGCGACAGCGAGGTGGAATATGCTCAAATCCCTCTTCGAAAGGAAAAGGTATCCCAGCAGGAGGATGATGACTATGGCTTGGTACGGTAAAGTCTTGTCGAACATGTAAAAATATCTTGACGCTTTTTTAAGAACGCCATGCTGTAAGCCCCTGGGAAAACCTCGTAATAACCGCTGACCTCTTTGGAACAACATAGTAATGCAACCATTGCGATTTCAGTTATGAGGATGACAACTGAAGAAAACGTAATGTAAATAATAAATCTTACATCTCTCTTGCTAAACGTCGGAGTTCACCATGCGCAGGTGAGATTAGCTTTGACTCTCAGATAATAGTGATCCACTTACATCGCAAATATATTTTTATATGTCATTTATATGATAGCATAAAAATATATCATGATATTTCGTTGAATGAATGATAAACGATCTTATTCGAAAGGCGGTAAAAAATATTATTGAATAAGCAATTTAATTGTACTATTTATTACTTACTTTATAACTTACTATTTAGTACTTCCTATTAACTGCCATGTTTCTGTGTTTATTATTTATATATAATTAGTCATAATTTTGATTATTGCTAAAAGTGGCCACAATAGGCAATAATTAAAAATTCAGCCTTAGTACAAAATCAGGGCGCCACTCAGCTTTATACGCCCTTAACTACGTCGCTACCAACAAAATGCTACATTTATATTATAATCAAATATACATAAAAACAAAAATATCTCGAATTTGTACATACAATACGAAAAAACTTTTCCCTCGAACTAATACATTTAAATCAGAGACATGTTACTAAAGGACTCGCCATACGCGTGATTCTATTAGTAAATAATTCTGCCATTTTTGACGGGGGACGAGGTAACTACTACATAGAAACGAAAATGTTTTAAGGAAATGTCAATTATTCGAGGCATCTACAGTTCAAAGTTATTTTCTTACCGCTGCCTGCCATCTGTTGTGGAATAGCTGAACTTCTTCGTAAATCGAAGCTGGTAGATTCAAAATTACGAAACGTCTTATATACTTTTTTTTGTCTTTAGCTAAATGAACTCTATTATACAGCATGAAGGACTGTTTTGTTTTGCAGTTTGTAGCTTCGATTTACGAAGAAGTTCAGCTATTCCACAACAGATGGCAGGCAGCGGTAAGAAAATAACTTTGAACTGTAAATGCCTCGAAATAAGGTTGACACTTCCTTAAAACATTATTTTCGTCTCCATGTAGTAGTTACCTCGTCCCCCGTCAAAAATGGCAGAATTATTTACTAACAGAATCACGCGTATGGCGAGTCCTTGTGTTGAATTGTCTAAGACTTTATGGACTCCGAAACGGCGCTACGGATTTTTAATGAAAGAATCTTCAGATCAGCACAGCGAATAATTCAATTAACTTAATTTAATTATCCGCTGTAATAGCGATCAGATATCAGATCACTCGTGCGAAGCCGTGGTGGGTTGCTATCATCACATCAACCCTTACTCATCCCACTGCAGGGATACACATCTCCCTTCTACCGAAGGGGTTTAGAGTATACTCCACCACGCTGCTCAAATGCGGATTGGCGGAGGCCTGTGATTTCAAGCCGCCCGAGGGCTAATAATAATAATTCTTTATTTACCACAGAAATTACAAGGTTTACAGAGTGGCTAAGACACCCACACTAGGCTAGGCCTGTCCTGTGGGAATCTTTACATTCTCGAATCGATTGTATTGCGGTACTATAAACAGAATTATAAGACTATAATTGTTGATTACCAAATACAAAATTAGATTACAAAATACATAATGTTTAAGAATCCTGTATAATATCAGTCATGAATGTGCTATGAATTTTATTTACATTTTATTTGTAGTTTGTAATTATTAGTTTAACAACATTATAAATTAAATTGGGATAGTTGAGTTGACATTGTAATAGTTATTTGAAATAATTTGATTGACATTATATGTAATTTAAAATAATGAAATTTTAACTGCTCAAGGCATTAAATTATTCTACGCTAATCAAAATGTCCTCTGAGTCCCGGTAGGTCCAGTTTTGCAATTCCCTTTCGATTTTAAATTTTGCATCACGGATATTTAAATTGTGTATCTTACACATAGCATTAATTTTATTATATATGAAGGGTTTCCGAAAATTGCTAAAACGCTTGGCAAAGGTGGATTTTACCTGAGGAAGAGGAAGTCGAAATGTACGTTTTTTTAACAAATTGGGATAGGCAGTGGATGAGAGCACTTCCTTGTGAGTTTGGCAGATTATCTTTAGGAGGTATAGCCTTCTTACGCTCAGGACTTGAGTTTCCCTGTATAGGAGAGTGGTCGGAAAACGTATAGGCTTTCTTAGGTACGTTTTAAGCACTGCTCTTTGAGCTCTCTCCAACGTGATTAAATGAGTTGAAGCAGCACCACCCCATGCCGATATGCAATACGAGAGAACTGATTGACATAAAGTGACGTAAATGGTTTTCAGAAGTCTCAAGGAAGCAGCATCGCTCAACAGTCTCATAACGTAAATTAACTTTCTGGTTCTATTTTCTGTTGCTATTATGTGATCTCTAAACGAGAGTCTTTCATCAACGGTAACACCCAGATACCTCGCACTGGCCACTCTCCGTATTTTTTCACAGGAACTCATCAATCTTGGTGCTGTGCTATCACTATTTGTGCATACATGTATTCTAATGATGGGATCGGATGGCGGTGGTGATGAGGCTGTCTTGTGGAAGCAGACGAAATTCGTCTTGGCCGAGTTTAGAGTGAGCAGATTATCGTTCAGCCATACCGTTACCCGATTAAGACCATCCTGAGCAACGCCAAACAAAGTATCCCATGATCGTTCATGAAATAAGACAATGGTATCGTCAGCATAATTTATGATGTCTGCCTTCTCCAAACCAAGCATCGAGAGATCATTTATGTAAACTAGGAACAGGGTAGGACCAAGGATGCTACCCTGAGGAACACCAAACGACACGTCAGACCGGGAACTGACGAAGGCACCGACCCTTGTACGCTGACTCCTACCGGAGAGGTAACTACGGAACCAATCAAGGCATATCCCTCGAATTCCGATCAGTTCCAGTCTCTTAAGGAGAATAGGAATTGAAATCGTGTCGAATGCCTTCGCCAGATCCAGGAATACGCCCACACAGTGTTGACCCTCATCTAGATACGATGTTATGGTATCAGTCAGTCGAGTGACCGCCTGTTCGGTAGATTTACCCTGCCTAAACCCATACTGATTTGCTGAAAGTATCTTGTTCCTTTCCAGGAATTTCACTAGACGTTGGTTTACTAGTTTTTCCAGAAGTTTCGAGATTGTGCTCAGTACCGAAATGGGCCGGTAATTATTTGGAGCATCCGTACTCCCTCCCTTGTGGACTGGTATCACTACTGCAGTTTTCCAGGTGTCCGGAAAGATTCCAGTGGAAATACTGAGATTAAAAATATGTGTAAGTGGAGCAACGATGTATTCTAAGACAGCTTTCAAAAGTTCATTTGTGAATCCATCCAGACCAGGCGCACTTTTATTCTTTAGTTGTAGAATAAGATCAGTCACCTCCCGTACTGTTGTGGGCGTCATAAAAAAAGAGTCCAGAGGAGATTTGGTAGATTTCACTTTAGAGACTATTGAGGCGTGAGAACTATTGCTATGCCTAAGAATGTCATTAGCCAGACGCTCTCCAGTAGTGGAAAAAATACCATTTACATAGTCCAAAGACTTGCTTTCGTCCTCTTTTATTTGGCATAGTGGGAGGGCAGAGACTTTCACTTTGTTTGAATTTGTGATACCTTTTATAGTCTTCCATAATTTGTCAGGTTTTTGTTTGTGCCGTTCCAGTTCCTCCCTGTTATAATTGTTTTTAATCTTTCGGATCAGCTCATAATAA
Organism: Pyralis farinalis; assembly: GCA_947507595.1. Lineage (NCBI taxonomy): Eukaryota > Metazoa > Arthropoda > Insecta > Lepidoptera > Pyralidae > Pyralis > Pyralis farinalis. The sequence continues at coordinate 32,345,340 of OX382273.1, read as the reverse complement.
ATATTTCTATATCGTTTACAAATGTGAGACTTGATGGGGTCGTCGGGACTCCTTCGAGCCTCCTTGTGTAACCAGTCTTTATGAACAGAGCATCTGATTAAACCAGGTGTCATCCATGGCTTTAGAGGACTCCACCTACGGCTGACCAAACAGGTTCTGCTGTGTTTGTCAATAACCTTTGTGAACATATCCTCAAATATCCTCACCGCCCTCGTCGGACATGTTTCGTCTAACACCGGGGACCAGACCACTCCATCCAAATCTCCTCTAATAGCCTCGTGATCTAATAGTACATGGGTTCTACTTGAATGGATTGTATTAGGGGGTTTTGTATCAACACCCAGAAGCACGATGTAATGATCTGTCACAGTAGATGAACACACTATAGATTCCATTCGAGCGCTGGATTTACAGAAAACATGGTCATGACATGCGTCTTGACGAGTAGGTTTATCAACAGCTTGTCTAAACCCATGTTGGGCCAACAGACAGAGGTAGTCCGAACTACTTACAACATTCAATATGTTGATGTTGATATCTCCGGTGATCACAGCGCAAGGAGCGTTAGGTATATTTGTGATGACATTTTCGAGTGACGCTAGGAAATTGTCCGTATTCTTAAAGGAGGGAGAGCGGTAAACTCCCAGAACTGTCACACAAGATGGGATGTGAACGAGTAGGCAATTTGCATCAGACAACTCCGGCTCACTAACAATAGGGTTCCATCTGTTGCTAACGTACATCACGACACCACCGGATTTATTTATGAACTTAGTGGAGGAAAAAGATAGGTACCCATCAATTTTGCTTAAAACAGAACCTTCACCTAACCAGCACTCAGTCAGGACGAGTACATCAAACTCTATATTAAATCTCTTTAAAATAACTAAAAAACCATCAAAATTACGTTGAATGCTTCGTATATTAAAATTAAGAATCTTAATCTTATACTTACCAATTAAGCTCCTACACTGCTCTGCGACACCAACCTCGTGGCATGTAATATTCAAAGTGTTATCTACATCGTTCAAAATATTAGTGATAATCATTTTTAAAACGGGTGTTTATTGTAGATATTATAATTACTATCTGGGGCCACGAGGCATGCCGCAGTACAGTGCCGAGATTACAAAAGTGTCCACAACCAACATTCCAACACTTGAACAAGTTAGGGATAATCTTCAAAACATGTGGTGATTGAACAAGCGATTTCTTATGAGACTTTGGCTGAGTTAGTTTTTTAATAACACATTCATTCGGCCTAAGCAGTTTCGAACATTGAGATAAATTAGCCATTACAAGGGTAAAGAGCATTGAGAAAAGTGATAAAACAAAATTATTACGTGAGAGCTGCAGGTGGTGCAGGCCCTGTAACAGGTGGATCATAGCCGATTGCCGTCGGGAGCACGGGTGCCAGCCCGATGCGAGCGTCGATATCATCGATGCTGCGAATGTGGACTGCTGGATATTTATTTTCCTTTGTGTTGGGGGCTCTCCGCACGTATATGTTGCCGTTTCGAATCCAACAGAAAGCGAATTTATGCAGCTTAGCACGCACTTTTGACTCTCGAAACAACTGTCGGTTTTTAGCAGTCAGTTGTTCGTTGAGGTAGATATTTGCTGCTGGTCCCTTGACAATGTTCTCCGAAGTCATGTTTCGCCTGACTTTAGCCGCGGCCAGTACTTCCTCCCGCTTTATCTTTCTCAGGAACTTCACAACGATGGGCCTTGATCTTGGATCGCTCGATTTCGAAGAAGATAGTGAATTGAAACGCTTAGGACCGGCCCTGCAAACATCGTCGATATCTCCCTCTTGCAAGTTCACCCCTAGTTTCTTAGAGACAAGCAGTACCACATGAACTAGATTTTCATTGTTCTCTTCGGGAATACCTAGAATGTCTATCTCGTTCCTCAGGTTATTCTGATCTTGGGTGTCAATCCTTTACTGTAATTCACACACAGTCGCCCTTAGGTCCTTAAGTTGTCTATCTCTTGATTAAATTTTTTTGTCATAATCTTTAAATCTGTGTGTCAGGGCCTGCACATCCTGTCTTAAGAGTTGAATTTCTTGGATAACAGTGAGCGACAGTTCTTCGTCGTCGCACGTCTTATCAATGACTTGTTTGTTTCTGGCGCCACGTGTTTTATTTATGTTTGTAAATGTGCTATTCAATAGACGGATTGGCGTGCTAGTATCACCCCTCTTTGGTTTGGAGCACATACAGGTTGGGCATATCCAATTATCCTTGTAACTGCCAGTGAATTTCTCAAAATTTTCTGTAGTGATATTTAGGCATTCTAAGTCATATAATTCTTTGCAATGCGCACAGTCCATGTAAAAGAAAGCAGTGATAGGCTTGCCACAAGCATTGCAGTGTGTTTTTTTCTCCGAAGACATCTTGTAAAATTTTCAAATAGAGGGTTGAGGTTTGAACGCAGCACCTACTACTCCCACACTAGAACGAAGCACGGCCGGCGGTAGCGGGTACCGATCACAGCTATGTCGATGAATCACCACAGCGAGGCGGCCGCGGTCACGGACAATCACTGGACGTCAGACGTATTATGATATTTTTGAATTTGATTCGCTTATAAATTTTCACTCCGCCAATATTTTTAAAAACAAATTTCGCCACTGAATCGATTAACTTTTTTACTAATGAAATATGTTTGGTTTGAAACGGAACGGTAACTTTTTACTGTGGTTTCGAAATAAAATTTTCGGAGCAACGAATAACACGTTCGTACTAGCGAGTACCGCGATGCGAACCGCGAAAATGATTTAGTTTAACGACTGTCTTCTATCGACTACAGCCGGGACCGACGGCTTAACGTGTCCTCCGAAGCACGGAGAAACTCGAGATAGGTAAAGCAATCCATAGAGAGGCTGCGGTCGACATTGTTTCCTGCGTGTTCGGTTAGAATATCACGCGCAACGACGCCATCGAGCTCTCTATTGCTATTGGTGGGTTGCTAGTGACATATAAAAATTTACCTATACATACTGTAATGTACTATTTCTCTTTCCAATCCTACCAATATGTCTAAGGAGTCTGCATTATTGAGATGATGTCATTCACGGAGTACTAAATTCAGAGTTGTATTTAAGAATAAATATAAAGGAAGATGACTATAATAATGATCTTCAGTTGAGCAGTGGTTGCCAGCAATAAAAAGTAAAGATTAAGAGAACATTATTGTTTTCTTTCTACGTTTCTAAATTTTACCAACAATATTTACTATCGTCAGGTTAGACCGTTTCTGTACTTGTTTTATAAATTATCGTTTAAATCATTCATGGTATGGTGTAAATAAATATTCAAAATGACGACTAACGTGCGGGCGTCTGTATCGCAAATATTGCGAAATAAAGACGAGGTTGCTGAGGAGGAAGATGAACCAAAAAAGAAGTCCAGGGAAGATTGGAGGAAAGCTAAAGAGCTCGAGGAAGCTAGGAAAGCTGGAACAGCACCAGCTGCTGTCGATGAAACAGGTATTTTATGTATTATATTCTTGTAGTCGATTGGACATTAAAACCTGGGAATCTCTTCGCTTCCAACACTAGATTCACGTAGCCGGCTACGTAGCTTCGCCAATCCATCTTTCAAGCAAAAGTTACATAGTAGACAGTGTCCAAGCTGGACACCTTGCATTATGTCACGTTGTGTCTATGACTTGCATACAAAAAATTGTCGTAACCTATGGTTGATGTGACTACGCCACATTGCAATGCATGAAATTCCATGTGCCTTCGCCATGCTATCCTCCTATTTCCTTGTTCTCAAACACTGGCATTCTTAAATAGCCAATAAATCCATTTTTTATTCAACCCAAATTGCGCTTAAATGTTTAGGAACTAATGTAATATTTATTTAAAAATAATTGTGTTTTTATGTCTGCATTTACTCAGGATTCAGATACACATCCACATCTAAATTCCTGCTGTATTAACCTATCATATGTGGAAAGTTTCTAAGCAATACAAGATTGATAGCCATTGTATGCACACTGTTACATTTCAACAGATTCATCATGCCTTTTGTTTCATTGTGGAGCTATATGCATAACTGTTTTCTCTTCATCAAACTTACTGATTACGGTAGTGTATGAGTAGTTTGTATTTAGTCATGTTGTGCCCTGTTTTATAAGGAAAAAATCTCCGTTGTCCATGTTCACTTGAATCTTGAAGCAGAGGTTTGATGTTGAATGTTCGGTATGGAGGCCCGACCTATGCTATTTTATTTCCGCATACATTAGGAGGTATGTCCAATTACTATCTATCTATAACTTCACGCCAAGTCCCCAGTGGGGTAGGCGAGAGAACTGAGCACCACGTGACTCTATCCTTACATACCTTACTTGCTTTTCTCAGACACGCTCGCCGGTTACTTGTCTAATTACCACTGTGTATTAAAACAAAATTTTAAATGTTTTAAGTATTTTATAGAATATATATTCTATAATATTATATAAGCAAGATATAAACAAAAGCAGTGCCCGCCCAGTGTATAAAGACCTAGCATATCAACTGTAACCCTGGTTCAATGTACCACTAAATTTGTGGTTTCGGATTTATATATTATCACTTGTTTGGAGGTAAAGGAAAACATTGCGAGAAAATCTGTGCCTCATAGAAATTATATTTCAAAGGATGTGTGACCTAACCTAAGAAAGGTCCAATTTTCTCTCTGGGTTGTGGATCTGATAATAGTTGTTCCATATCAAAATCAGCACCTTTGCCAAATCCTTACGCTTAGGTAGCAAACCCTGCCAATTCTAATGGATTATGAATTGGTATAATGTTAGGTTAGGTTAGTTAGGAAGACATAAATCTGAACATGTGATCTGTACATCTACATAACCTTGCAAAAATTGTAGTTTAAAAAAAGTTAAGCTATTCCTGAACCTATTTTTTCACTGTTGAATGATTTAAAATAAACAGAATTTTGAACCAGAGTTTTCATGTGCTGGTCGCACAATGAAATTTCTCTTAAATGTTTCCTGTAATCAAGTATGATTTGTTCACAGGCAAGGATATAAACCCTCACATACCACAGTACATCTCATCGGCACCGTGGTACTACGGCACCAGCGGTCCAACACTAAAACATCAGAGACCTCAAGAAGACCGAGAAGCTAAATTTACCAAACTTGACACATATTACAATAAAGGTGTAGATACTGTAAGTACACATTTATAAATACAGTGAAATTTATAAACATAACTTAAAAAGGAAGTATAAAGGCTTACGGATAAACCAGTGGCAGAGTGGTTAGCAATGCTACTTTAACACAAAGGTTCGTGGGTTCCTTTTCCACACAGGATAAATATTTGTGAACATGTCTGTGTGTCTTGGTCTATTTGTTTTTTTTGAAAGGTAGAGCACATCAAAGCAACCCGACTGGAGAAGTACCTCTACCTCACAGAAAACCGCAGCCTTATAACAACTCTGTGGATGGTTGTTGGGTGTGAGTGAGTGAGGTCTCAGTAAGCTCCTGAGGCGTCGCAGTGTTAGCAGCAGGGGTGGCAACGCTAAGTAATACTTCCCGTATTGCAAGCGTTCGTAGGCTAGGCTAACCTTTTTACAGGAGGTGGGTTGTATAAAAACGGATCATTGCTGTTGTGTTCACTTACCTGTGTTCTCACGTTAGCCCTCAGTGACGTTTATTTTATTAAAATAAATGTAGGCACTATGTTACCATATAGTATTTCATATTTAATTTTATATGTAATACTATGACTTGTAATTATATAATTTTAATAGGATAGACTATATAAATGTATTTAATTACAAATCGTGTTGGACAAGCCTGTAAGGATAGTTGTGAATATTGATGAATAAATTAATAAATAAAGTTTGGTTTTTACTATTTCTATTTAATGACAAAATACAAAAATTTGATAACCTTTTTTTTTACCCACCGCAAAGCCAAAAGAAGTGTTATGGTTTGTCAGACTAAATAAGATACATAACATACTTAATAAAACCACCCAGTATTTATATTATATCTAGGCGTGAATTTGATAGTCTAAATATTTTCTTTTTAATAGTTTATTACTTGTAATAATAATATATCTACCTTGAAGTCCTGTTTAAGTCTTTTCAGTGCATATGTTTTGTTGTAGTTGGGTTTTATTTAATTTTTATTTTGCAGTATAAGATCATTAAAGCAGTACCTATTTACTGTTATATTTGCTTTGATATTACATTATTATAAATTATCATTTTCAGGCAAAACTTGCAATTAAATACAGGAAAGGAGCGTGCGAAAACTGTGGAGCATTGACACATAAAAAGAAGGACTGCTTGGAAAGACCCAGAAAAGTAAGTAAATGCAATATTTCATTTTGAAACCGATATCAAACAAGTCGGGGTCTGTACCAGAAGCGTGCACGTCGCGACCCTGCCAGTCCAACACTGGATTGCAATTCTGGACCTAAATACAAACCGCACAGACGCGCGGATTAGGGCGTCCCCTGTAGGCGACGCGCACCGATCCGCCCTCGTCGGTGCGGGTTTTAAGTGCATGCGGTGGTGGGGGCCGCCACCCACTACGCAACGCCCAACCTGGCGAGTCGAGGAGAGCTGAGTGTCGTATAGGCACATGGAATGTGAGAGGTGGATTACAAGATAAGATGAATAAGTTGATAGATATAATGAACGAAAGATGCCTAGATGTTTTGTGTGTGTCAGAGACCAAGCGAAAGGGAATCGACGTCGAAGATCTGCCCGATGGCATGATGGCCCTGTGGTCCGGCGTTGGCTTTGGCGTTGTGCTTTCATCTCGCTTGGCCGCTGGTGTGAAAGATTACGATTTAGTAGGGCCAAGACTTCTCTGTGTTAAAATAAAACTGGGGATTACACAAATCTTTTTGGTTGCAGCATATGCTCCTGTAAGCTCTACTAATCCCCAGGAGATCAAGAAGTTTTGGGAGACCGCAAGGGGTGTTCTGGATTTGGCTGATGTGAATGAACGGATAATTATGTGTGGAGATCTGAATGGATGGGTTGGGACCAAGCGAAGCAGTTATGAGGCTGTGCTTGGTCCATACGGAGATAAGATTGTGAACGATGCTGGTAAGTTACTTTTAGACGTATGTATGGAACGAAACCTCCTTGTGTCGAACACGTTCTTCCATCACAAGGATTTTCACACATACACTTGGAGACGGAATGAACAGAAAAGTGTGATTGATCTAATTTTGATAGATGGACGTCTCCGAAAGTCGTTAATGGATACAAGAGCCTTCAGAGGTCCCACCCTTGAAACGGACCACTATCTGGTGATAAGCCGATTTGTGGGCCTTTTCAAGAAGTGGAGGCACTGGCGAGTGCGTATTCCTTTCGGAGATCATGAAAGAATAAGAACTGAAAAATTAGAACATGAAAGTGTGAGGAGTACGTATGTACGTCTAGTCAGTGAAAGACTTGCGAACGCGAGTCTTTCCGACTCAGATGTAGACGAATGTTGGAAAGTTCTGAAAGAAAGTATGATGGACAGTGCGAAAGAAGCATGTGAATGCGCAAAGAAACGTAGAACACTGAGAGGAGATGCCTGGTAGGATGTGGAGGTTCAATCCTCCGTGGATAAAAAGAGGAGAGCGTGGCTGGATTACGTATCATCTTTGCACCAGAGTGATAGTATGAAAGAGAAGAAGAAAGAAATATACCGTCGATGCAAGAATGAAAACAAAGCTTTAGTGAAAGTGAGGTGTGAAAGACTACTTATGAATGAGGAAGAGAGTCTGACGAAGAACTTTAAGGCTAATACCAATCTCTTCTGAAGAGAGGTAAAGAAGTCTTTCAATATATTCATCGCTTTATACAAGAATTACTTTTATGAATTGATTTAATGCTTTATTTTTGCAGATAGGTGCAAAATACACAAACGCTGGTATAGCTGCAGATGAATTTCAGCAACCAAACTTGAACCTGAGCTATGATGGCAAAAGGGACAGATGGAATGGATACGACCCAGCAGAACACAAGGCCATCATTGAGGAGTACCAGAAAGTTGAGGATGCTAAAAGAGAACTGAGGGCACAGAAATTGGAAGAAGGTAATCGAGATTTTCTTGCTAATTTTATAATACAAAACATGAATATAAAGTTAAATTAATAACTTTAATTTGATAAAAAGTGAAATGAATACGCTAGTTTTCGTTCGCAGAGTAAGATGTACCAAGTACATTTTTATTTTCCTTTGTTTTCGTCATTTTTAGCGACTTTAGTTGTAATTAGCTTACCTATGCTTTCTCCAAATTCATGTTTGGGCCTGAATCCGTCTGCAAATCGTCACGCGCGAACGGTCCTTTCTGAACGCAAAGTATGCGCGTATTCGTGCAACATGTTTCATGACGAATTCGCTCACTCCGTACACCATCTTAAGATTCTCCAGGCACATTATGTACTCTATCTTCAAAAAGAAAATCTTCTACTCTGTGAATCGCACCCCCGAAGGGGCAGATATTTCCCCCTAATTTTAACAGTTTTTCATATTTTACGCAGGAACCCTAAATATTTACGGGATAAAAAGTACCCTATATTGTGCTCTGAACAGTCGTCTACCTACCTAGATTGGGGTACTTCCCCAGACGCCCTACCTCACTTAAACTATGTTCTTTGAATATAGTAATAAGCATCATGGTTAACTTTGTTGAACAGATCCATCGGCTGTGGAGGACGATGACAATGCCGAGGAGGATGAAGACAAGTACGTAGACGAAGTAGACATGCCCGGCACAAAGGTAATTCATCATATATATGAACTATGACAGCCACAAACCATATACCACTTGACAGCGCACGAATGGCCCCTCGCTCACCAAAACGTGGCGATTTAGCGCTTAAATATCTCAATGATTCGAACCTACTGACCAGTGGGAGGATATTTTAATCAATAAGTTGATAAGTGACGCGATGTTGATACGTGAACTAACCAATAAGAGCCGCGCGATCTACTTAACCCTCTGACCCGTAGCAGTAAGTTGAGTTACAAAGCAAAATCATTTCATTGGTTCTCTGTAGGTTGCTTCCTTCATGTGCTCAACTATATTTAATTTTTTTTTTATCACGTCAGAAGGCTTACAAAGCTACGGCGCACCTGATGTAAAGTGGTTACCGTTGCCTGTGGACGCTTTATATTAAGTATCGCTCGCGAAATGCCACCCCCGTTGGTAACACAGGAACTCCTTCCATTACTGGTAACCTCACTCGCACGAACACAAAAACCCTTCAGGGAGCTGTTATTTCACTGTTCTCTGTGAGATGCAGGTACTGCCCCGGGCGGGATGCTTCCAAGCGTTTTACTTCCTGTTATATATCACCACCAATTTGGATAAAAGTAACCACCTAATTTGTTAGTTGGTTACTTTTATCCAAAATTTACTTAGCTTTTTCCTTCAATGTATTGAATTCAATGGTTTTAACCATGTCGCGTGCCAAATACCACACTCCTACTGTGAAACGGCCTAAAGACGCTTGCAGTATGATCTGTGGCTCGCGCGTTTCGACAAGCAGCATAACCTCAGCTTCTTGGTGACCTAACATAGTCGCAGGAAAACAACAGCCCTCCAAGAAATCCTTGATTGCGACATGGAGGAACTTCCCCAATTGGGCTATTCTTGATTTGGCAATAAGTAGGTCACCAGCTCTCGCTGCAAACCCACTTGACCGTCAGGGTGCACTACGTGTAAATGAAGTTAAGGAGAAGGGTCGGGTGACGTCACCGGTGTTGCAAGTGTCTATGGTAACTCCTCGCCATCGGGCCTGACGTTGTATAAAAAAAAGGCACATTTGCATGTAATTTACAAAACATAAAATTTCAAAGGTTAGATTAAATTGTTTTTTTTTTTTTTTTTATACTACTAAGGTGGCAATCAAGCATACGGCCTGCCTGATGTTAAACAGTCACCGTAGCCTATGGACATTTGCAACACCAGGGGCGTCACTCATGCGTTGCCGACCCTCTTAAAACCTCTTCACGCATTTCTTGAAGAACTCCATGCTGTAGTTCCTTGGAAAAACCTCGGCTGGGAGCTCATTCCACAGCTTGAGTGTTCTCGGAAGAAAACTTCTCTGGAACCGCACCGTACGCGACCATAGCGGTTCAAGCGTGTGAGGGTGAACTCCCCGCCGTCGGCGAGCGGTGCGGTTATAAATTGCACCTTGTTTATCTGATTCATTATCATATTCATCGTGTATTATGCTATAATCATAAATCTTACATTCTGTCTGTCTTTAGGTTGACTCAAAACAACGTATCACCGTGAGGAATCTTCGCATACGAGAAGACACGGCCAAGTACCTCAGGAACTTAGACCCCAATTCAGCGTACTACGATCCCAAGACAAGGTCCATGAGGGATAATCCAAACCCGAATGCAACAGCAGAGTAAGTTCACTTTAGTTTTTTTTCTATATGTTTATATGGCACCAAGCCTATAGCTTGAAGAAGTTATATTTAGAAATAAATTTAAATTTTAATATAAATAAATTTTAATACGGACAAATTACACAGCGCCACCTAGCCCCAAAGTAAGCGAAGCTTGTGTTATGGGTACTAGACAACTAATAAACATACGTAAATACATTTGTTTTTGTAAATACATACTTATTAGACATAGAAAATACCCAGACCAAGACAAACAGACATATTCATACACACAAATGTTTGTACTGTGTGGGAATCGAACCCACGAGCGTTGGTGTCAAAGTAGCGTAACATCGCGTTTCACCACTGCGCCACCGAGCTCGTCATCGTCGAAAATTACCATCAGGCAAGTCGTATGCTTGATTGCCACCTTGGTGGTATAAAAAAAAACACGTATTTAGTGGTATATGCTCCCGCCTGAATTCAAACCGGCGACCAGGTGGTCAATAGGTCGCTTCTTCATACACTGGGCTATAACTGCTCTACTATATACATACATGTACTATTGACTGCTCAGCTGCCACCTCTGCTGCAACTCCTTATAGAGGAATACCTTCTTACTAGTGGCCTCATTCACACGCAGGAACACAACAACCGTCTAGGGCGTTGTTAATAGCTGCGGGCTGCTTTGATGCGCCCTAACTCTCTTAAAAACACACATTAATAGACAAACAGACATGTTAGCACACAAATGTTTGTCTCGCGAATCGAATCCACGAGCGTGTTGTAATAGCAGCGTCAATAACGATCTATTCTTCATAGGCTACAGGCGACTTTTCCGTAATAATCTCTAATTCTAATATTTGATATCATTATTGTACTAATATGCCGATGCCGCTGTGTCCGGTTTGAAGGGTGAGATATGGCAGAGAAATTACTGGGCACTGTGACGAAACATCCTTAGGTTACAAGATTGTCCCGTAATATCCCGTGTGTTGCTAGCGTCAATAGACTACGGAGACCGCTTCCCATCTGATGCGGGTCGCATGCTTGTTTGCCAATCTAGTTGTATATAAAAAAGTGTGAATTTATTGTAATATCTAATTGACAATTTTAAAAGAGACCTATATTGGCAAGTTTCTTTCGGCATTTCTTCTTCGCCAATGGTCATTTCCGTAATGGTAGCAGATTAAAAAAGAAAAATAGTAACAACATAAGGGAATTGAATAAGATACAATATACGTCTTACATTTTCTGAAATATAGATTATATTTCAGAAAATGTAAGGCGTATCTAAGTGCGAGCTGGGGCCTAATGGCAAATACAGAATTATTATCTTTATCTTTTAAGCATACGGTTGATGTAAAGCGGTTACCGTAGTCTATGACCGCTAGCAATAAAAATAACGTCGCTAGCGCGTTGCCATCCCCGCTGTGAACACAGCAACTCCTCAACTTCTTGTGACCTCACTCACTGGCAGGAACACAACAACCCTCCTGGGAGTTGTTATTTGGCTGCCGTCTTTTGTGAGGTGGAGGTACTTCCCCAGTCGGATTAACGTCGCGCTCTATCTCTCTTTCGCCAGAGCCTCGTCTGTTGATAAGTAGGGTGCACCACGTGCAGGTGAAGTTGGCTTTGGCTGTAAAGGTGACATTGAGCCACTTACACCCCTATTACATTATATATTATATGTATATTATTGCTATGTACTATCAGGCAGACCGTGTGTTTGTTTGCAGTCTTAGTGGTATAAAAATGATATGTTCGCCAGGTCTGAGTACGCGGGGGAGAACTTCGTTCGCTTCACGGGAGACACTCGCAACCACGCCGCGGCGCAGATGTTCGCGTGGGAGGCGCAGGCGCGGGGGCTCGACGTCCACCTGCTCGCCGAGCCGACCAAGCTCCAGCTGCTGCAGAGACAGTACCAGGACAAGAAGGATCATTTCAAGACACAGGTGCGTGGATTTGTATATTTATCGAACTTATCCAGTTAAGAGAGGTAGGGCGCGTCAATGCAGCCCGTCTGGCAAAGTACTTCCACAGAAAACCGCGGCCAAATAACAATTCCTTGAAAGGTTTTGTCTTAGGTTTTCGCGATTGTTACACATTGTATCCTTGAAGGGTTGTTGTGTTCTTGCGTGTGACTGAGGTCACCAGTAAGCTCCTGTGGAGTTGCTGTGTAAACATCTGAGGTAGCCTCGGGCGAGTGATATTTAATGTTTTGTGTAATCAGGTGGGACGTATGCGTGTATGCCTCCCGACGTTGTATAAAAAATATGAAAAAAAATAAAATTTCCATCTATCTATCGCCAAATCCCTTGCGGTGTAGGCAGTGAGCATCCGACCGCCACGTGACTCGGCCCTTAAATTCCTCATTCGCTTCTTTAACATTCATGCAAGCTCGCCGGTTTCTATGGATTCTAACGTCACCTTCTGATAAAACACGATCAATTTGATCATCCTTGTACTTTCGCGTTGTATATCCGTTGCGTAATTCTTTCTTCTTACATTATTTCTACATGTCCGAACCAACCAACGGAGCATGCCTCTTCCTAGTTTAACACCGACTGCGAGCAGGCTGAATACATTAATTACATTATTAAGATCATTATATGTATTGATGTACTCATTGCAAATAAATGATTATGATTATGACTCTCTTTCAGTGCAGCTCTGTATATGTTTTTACGATACGAAATTCCAACAAATTGAAAGCATGAAGCAGAAAGCCAGAGAATGAAGAAATGACTGTAGTTGTCGCTCTGTACCGCCCCTTATATTTTAATAAAAAATAGTTTTAATATCCACCTATCCAAGACACAATGAGTACTCGACAACTTACTTAAATTATTACTTTTTTTAATACAACTAGATTGGCAAACAAGCATGCGGCCTGCATTAGATGGTAAGAGGTCACCACAGCCTATTGACGCTCGCAACACCACGGGGATGTTACTCGCGCGCTGCCTATCTTGTGACCTAAGGCTGTTTCGTCACAGTACGCAGTAATTTCTCTGCCATATCACACCCTTCAGATCGGAACACAGCTATATAAATATATCTGCTTGTCGGTAGAAATAGGTGAGACAGAGGTACCCACGCAGACGACTTTTGTACAAAGTCTCCCTCTGGTAAATCCATTACTTCTGGTTACCCACCACTCAACTTTTATAAAAAAATGTGACGTCAATTTTGTACCTTCTATTGAGTATGTATATATATAACGTCAGAAGGCATACAAGCATACGGCCTACCTGATACCTGGCCAGGTAGATGTAATTAATAATTGAATAACTAATGTGAGACAAATGTCACCTTAGTCTTCCTGCGACCACGGACGCTGCAAAGCATTCGAAACGTCAGGTTCAACAAAATAAATAAAACACGCGATACTTCCGTTAAAAATTATTTAATTCAATGTGTAACAATCGCGAAAACCTAAGACAATACTATAGGTACTGATTTTGACATGGAACGATTGCCGTCAGTCCACACTCAGGGGGAAGACCAGACCTTTCTTCGTTAAAATATAATTTCTTGAATTCTTGGATTTTCTCACGCTGTTTTGCTTTACCTCCAAGCGAGTGACAATTACAAATGTGCACATAAATTCGAAAAAACTAATTTAGTGGTACACACGACGACGAGAGCTATGAATAACCATTCAAATCTCACATTTACTGCTACGACATAAGATGCAGGGTGTATACTTTGAGCTGTCGTTATCTGTACATGCCCATACCAGGGTTCGAACCAGAAACTAGTGGTTAATAAGCTGATTCTTTATTCGTTACGCTATCACTGCTGTCCACTACGCCATCCACCACTCTTTTATACAAACTTGTGACGTCAATTTTGTATTGAGAAGTATTTTTGTGTTATTTAAATGTCTATTTCTTTGTCTTTTAAATTTTACTCGGATTTTATTCACCGTAACTTATTCTTTATGAAATTATTTCCCGCAGGTTAAGGAATCTGTCCTAGAAAAGTATGGAGGCGAGGAACATCTGAAAGTGCCCCCCAGGGAACTGTTGATAGCTCAGACGGAGGTGTTCACCCGGTACAACCGCGACGGCACCGTCGTGCAAGGCGCGGAGAAACAACTCGCCAAGTAACATTCAAATTCTTTTAACGACACAAAAACTATTTCTTGATCATTTTTATTTAAGAAATATGTATCATCTGTGGACCCTCTCTACAGTGTTATTATGGTACAATACGAAACTATTATATTTGTTGTATTAGTTTTGTTAGGTTCTATGTGCAAAAGGAAGAAAATTATCCTTAAGAACGATTACACTTGTAGGGTACAGGAAAAGAAGAGGCTCGTAGACAATTAGCACAATTCAATTAAATTGCCAATAAAGTTTATAAGGAACGAAGAGGTTTACTGACAATTTTGTATAATTTTAGGAAATGAAAAATTATGTTATTATTACCAAGTTATTAGGGTTCCGTACCCAAAGGGTAAAACGGAACCCTATTACTGAGGCTCCGCTGTCCGTCCGTCTGTCTGTCACCAGGCTGTATCTCATGAACCGTGATAGTTAGACAGTTGAAATTTTCACAGATGATGTATTTCTGTTGCCGCTATAACAACAAATACTAAAAAATAGAATAAAATAAATATTTAAGGGGGCTCCCATACAACAAACGTGTTTTTTGCCGTTTTTATAGATAATGGTGCGGAACCCTTCGTGCGCGAGTCCGACTCGCACTTGGCCGATTTTATTATTAATTATCAGTCTATTTTGTACTACAAAATGTCTAATGTAGATAAAAATATAAGGTATATGTCTATCATCTTAGCCGGTATTCTATGCAATGAACTCCTTCCAAATTTGTTTGTAAATAGATTTAAAAGTGTATGTGCCCCTTTGTCGTTTTTTTTGAATAGGTCATATCAAAGGCCTGTTCAAAACATGTTCGAGTCGGGCCTGTTAAATCGTGTAATTTGAGCTATTTGATTGCCTCTGCCGTATAATCTCATTTTTATCAGTTAGATATTCATCGACTCTAAAATAAACTTTTACAGAGAGTATTTTTGATGTGTCTTTTGAGCAGTCAGAACCCGTTATATACGTTTTCTCATACATTTCGCGGTCGTATTCGACCACCCGGGTTTCGAAGGGTTAAGGATATTGTGAGGAAACGACAGAGTATTTAATATAGAATCGAATAGTATTTATATTAAAACATTTACCAGCCTTAACAAGTTGATGTAATGACTTACGTAGCTGATTTCAGCTTCTAATATATTCCCTAAATTTTGAAAACGACTTTCTTACGAACATACATTATGTTTTCATAAATATACTGAGAGGCAACAGGACCGCGTTACCGCTTTTCTAATCTATTATGATTGGCAAGGTCTGTTACCTAAGCCTAATTTAGCTTTATTATTTAGCCTTAACCCAGGATCAGTCGTTTAAGTGGCCGGCTCTTTATCCACTGGGCCGTGCCCTGTTAACTAAAAAAATAATATAGCATATATAAAATGTTAACAGAGCAGTGATACCCTCACCCTCTGCCTACCCCTATGTGAGACAGGCGTGATGATATACATCTATGTATATATCATCACTGCTCTTGTTACTTGTAATCAAAATATTGACCAATTCTATACAACGGATACTGAAATCTGAATTAATTAAATACCGTATAGGTACGTACAATGTGTCGTAAATAATGTTAAGATGAAATAATTAATTTATATTAGTTATATTAACAATTTCATTGTATATTTGTATGAGTACTTACGATTACTGTTACTCCGATTGACCTGTACACGGTTTGGATTCAATGACTGTACGTGTATGTGTACTGAATAAATAAATATATGTATGTATGTATGATAGCCGTGTGCGTAAAGAGCTAATGTAGTGACCGATCGGGCCCTGGGTCAAATACCGGTGTATCACCAAATTCATTTTTATCTAAAATTAATTTTTTATACTACGTCGGAAGACATACAAGCATACGGCCCACCTGATGTAAAGCGGCTACGGTAGCCTATTAACGCTCGTAATATATTAAGTATCAATCGCGCGATGCCTCCTCTGCTGCTCACACAGCAACTCATTGGGAGTTGTCTGCGGTTTTCTGCGAGGTGAAGGTACTTCCGCAGAAGGGCTGCTTTGATGCGCCCTACCTCTCTTAATAAATGTTGTAGATGTGCATATTTGTAATGATCACATGCTCGTCGGTGAAGGAAAACATCGTGATAAAACCCGCAAGTCTAATAAATTATATTTCGGAAAACGCGTGCTCTAACCTAAACATGGTTTGGTTGTTCTTCTAAGCTGTACAGCCATGCAATTCTGTAAGAGCAAACATCCTTACATCCTCGGAAACATCGGCTGTTACAGCCTTGAACACAAAATTGCAATTCTTTGGTGTCGCTTTTCATGGTTGTGCGACACTAGCGCCGACAGGCTGCGTTTGGAATTGGAATTCTACAAGGCAAACAGCCTCGCGTACGGTTACAGCCTTATAGAATACCAAATAATTTAGCCGTGATGGCAGTAGACGATGTCAAAGCTGTGACATCTGTGATCACAGCGACGCACACAGCCATTACGAGTCGCTTAGAGAATTGCATGGCAGGTCTGCCGGCAGTCGCTCTTCCTTCACCAATTCTTCGCCACATCCTTAGTCTTATCTAGCGGGCCCAACAAATCCTAATGGATTAAGAAACGTTACAAAATTATAAAGAAGATAATATTAAAATAGTATGAATCGACCAAAGGATTAGTGTATTTAGTCCATGAACCTGATACGGCGCACAGAGTAAGCTAGTCCGACAGATCGTTGCCTGATTTTATTTATAAGTAACCCATGGTTGTTTGTCGACAGGAGCAAGTACGAAGAAGACGTGCTGGTCAACAACCACACGAGCGTGTGGGGCTCGTACTGGCGAGACGGGCAGTGGGGGTACAAGTGCTGCCACTCGTTCATAAAGGTAACAATTAATACGGATATCTTATATACTCGTATTTTAAGAGAGGTAGGGCGCATCATAGCAGTCCGTCTGGAGAAGTACCTCCACCTCACAGAAAACCGAAGACATAGTATGTGTGGACATTTTATTGTATATAGTGGTGCTTGCTGGTGATCTCACTCATTCGCAGGAACACAATAAGAGACCAGGAGGGTTGTTGTTTTAGGAAACTCCTAAGTAGTTGTTATTTTAGCAGCAGAGGTAGGATCGCGCGAGCGTTACTTAATGTATGGCAAGCGTTCATAAGCTACGGTAATCACTTTATATCAGGTGGGCCGTAAGCTTGTATGTCTCCCGACGGTGTATATAAAAAAACTAAGCAAAGCTTGCACTGTGGTTATTAGACAACTTAAAACATATGTTTTTGTAAAACATAGTGATAATGCATAGAGCGGTTCCTTACTATGGGTTTCGTACGGAAGCTCAAGGTTGCACAGCGTGCGATGGAGAGAGCCATGCTTGGAGTTTCTCCGGACATGGATTAAGATATGAGCACATCGGCGGAGAATTGGAGTTACCGACGTGGCTTTTAGGATCAACAAGTTGAAGTGGCAATGGGTATGCCGCATAGCTCGAAGAACTGATGGCCGTTGGGGCAGAAGGTTCTTGAAAGACGACCACGAACATAACACGAACGCAGAGGCGGCCCCCACACGATGGACCAAGGATCTTGTTAATATCGCAGGGAGCCGTTGGATGCAAGCAGCACAGGCCGATCGCTGTGGGAGTCTAAAGGGAGGTCTATATTCAGCAGTGGATGTCCTTCCGCTGCAATGATGAATGTATTAAGAACACTCCACACTAAGACAAACAGACATGTTCTATCTATCTATAACTTCACGCCAAATTCCTAGCGAGGTAGGCAGAGAGCACCGAGCCATATGACTCGGTCCTTCGACACCTCTCTCGCTTTTTTAACATTCATAGCTCTTCTCATGCTAACCTGACAGACATACTATTGCACACAAATGTTTGCCTTGTGCGTGCTTCGAACCTTTAACTAAACTAGCCATGGTTAACTCTCTGCCTACCCCGCAAGGGATTTGGCGTGAAGTTATAAAAAATAATAATAATAGCCATGGTTAACTACTCCACCATTGGCCTCGTCATTTCTTGTATAGCAAAAGTTCATAGACTACGGTAACCGCTTCACTTTTGGGTGGTATGCTTGTTTGTCACCTATATCGTATAAATAAAACGTAGCAGTTATTAACCAAGTGGATAAAGAACAAGTACAGAGCATGTACCATAATCATAAATTCATGTTTCCGGTTTTCATTATACAACTAGATTGGCAAACAAGTATGCAAGCAAGCAGCCCGCATTAGATAGTAAGCGGTCACCGCGGCCTATTGACGCTCGCAACACCACGGGGATGAAGAAGAAGAAGAGATCGTATAAATAACATTGGTGTATTCTTTACAAAGCGCACTCTTTCCAGATGTCATATTGCGTGGGCGAAGCGGGCAAGTCCGTGGTGTTACACGTGCAGGATGAAGAGAAACCAACCGCGAGCGCCACCGTCGACAAACAGTCGCCCGAGAAGAAGACGAAACAAGGTAACTGACCAGAGAACAAGTCATTTTTTTAAGTGATCACTGTGAGAACCGATCAAACAATTTTGCGTAGTAACTCAACTCACATTTGTGGTAAAGTATAACGTGCAGCTTATTATCTTATTGGCTAGTTCACGGATCATCATCTTGGCTCCTATCAGCTTATTAGTTAAAATTGCCTCCCATTTGTCAATAGACTCGAATCGCTAGATATTTAAGCGCTAAAATAACGTTTTTGTGAGTGAGGGAGCAGGGGTGCGGTCAAGTGATTTATTGTTTTATTTTTGATGATACTAGATTGGCAAACAAGCATGCGGCCTGCATTAGATGGTAAGCGTTCACCGCAGCCTATTGACGCTCGCAACACCACGGGGAAGTTACTCGCGCGCTTCCAATCTTGTGATGCCGAAGGCTGTTTCGACACAGTACCCAGTAATTTCTCTGACATATCTCACTCTACAAACCGGAACACAGCTACATAAATATAAATCTTTAAGAGGGGTAGGGCGCATCAAAGCAGCCCGTCTGGGGAAGTTCCTCCACCTCACAGAAAACCGCAGCCAAATAACAACTCCCTAGGTTGTTGTTGTGTTCCTGAGTGCGAGTTAGGTCGCCAGTAAGCTCCCAAAGAGTTGCTGTGTAAGCAGCAGATGAGGCGTCGCGCGAGTGATACTTAATATATCGTAAACGTTAATAGGCTACGGTACTCGCTTTACATCAGGTGGGCCGTATGCTTGTATACCATTTATAACCTTGTATAAAAAAAAATATCTGCTTTGCGGTAGTAACAGGTGAGACAGAGGTACCCACGCAGACTACTTTTGTACAAAGTCTCCCTCTGATAATCTGGGTGCAAACAGCAATTCCTTAGGAGCTTATCTATTTGTATATTCTTACTAAATGCCTATACAACACTTCTTGACGAGCGCGACGGCCGAAGTTAGCAAAGGCTACTTTAACACCAACGACCGTGGGTTCGCAACCACACAAATAACCGTATTCACGACAAGATAGAATAATGTAAAATGGATATATCCCAAAAATATAAAATACTAGCTACTCGCCCCGGCTTCGCACGAGTGATCTGATCGCTACCAAACTTCACAGGATCACCCGCTGGACTGATCTGGAGACTCCCTGAAAATTTCATCAAAATCTGCCCAGCCGTTTTTGAGTCCATAGAGGACATACAGACAAACATTCATTTTTATATATATAGATTCTCGTTTATCGTTTCAGCTACGTCAGACAATTCATCGTCATCATCAGAGTCCAGTTCTGACAGCAGTTCGTCGGACTCCGAGCAAGTAACGAGGTCGAAGACAGAGAAGACAAGTAAAAAGAAGAAAAATAAAAAGAAGGCAAAGAAAAAGAAGAAGAAGGAGCTTAAGAAGGAAAAGCGATTAGAGGATAAATTAAAGAAGGTAAGTAATCATTTCGCAAAAATGCTCTGAAGTATTCGCATTGCGTAAATTTAACTAATCTAGTGTATTATCGTATCCCTAGTAGTTCTCAGCGTATACGTGATAAATGTCCTCATCGCTTATTTATGCTTCAGAACTGTATAACTAATGCTGGTATGCGCACACCATTGCGCCGTATAATGATTGCTTCAATTCTATCGACATCTTTACATTATCTAAGCCTGTGTTTAAAAGACAGGTCATTGATATTCTCAAGTCCTTGTAAAATGCTTATATATAATATTTAATCATATATAGTGTCGCTTAGTTACTGTTTCTAGGTCATCTGTTTGTAACACCTTTTAAGTATATTTGTGGATAACGGTGTTGGCTGTACAATAACTTAACATAACCTTAGGAACATTGTTTACGTAATATTTTATTGTACTTGCTGTTTGTTGTCCTGAATAAAATAAAATAAATAAAAATTGCTAAAAATTACGAAGTTAGTAGTTAATGGTTTATATATTTACTTTCAAACCTGTTTCGGAAGTAATCATGAAACTGGTGTGAAATAAAAAGTAAAAAAATATACTTAGGTTTTTTTATACGTCGGGCGACATGCAAGTATACGGTCCACTGGATGTAAAGCGGTTATCGGTTATAAGCGTTCATAGGCTACATACGAACGCATGTAATACATTAAGTACCACTCGCGCGATGACACCTCTGCTGCTAACACAGCAGGTCGGTCGTATGCTTGTATGTTTCTCGACATTATGTATAAAAAAATATGTGTACAGTTTATATGCGATAGAAGTGAAACATTCTAAAATGTGAACTTCAAGATAATGAGACGAATTTAGAATTTCAAGAGTAGGATAATTGTAGGGTTTGTTTATGTGTTGATGATATTGATCGTACTTGAAAATTGATATTTTGATTAACATAATGAAATATTTATTTAAACAATACACCACGGTTGTTATGACGCCTTATCCAAAGCTTCGTAATACGCAGGCGCGCACAGACACAAGCTAATACACGTACAACGCTTGGACCCTGTAATAAACACTGTATAATGCCTACAATCTCATTCTCATAGATACTTATATTTACATTCTCTCGAACGTTAAATCCTATACATGTACGTGGTTGTCTCTTTTTATTGCCCCTTTGCGTTTCACCGACTTTCAAATTAAAGCAATGCTAAAGAACTATTCACTTCAAAAAAATATCTCTTCAAATTTGTCCCTGTATTTTATGTTCTCTGCCTTGTCCATCTGTTGTTGTACTGAATCCTTGGAGGCGCGGTATTTTTGGAAACAACGTTGGGCGTCCTAGCAATGCGGCTCTTCAGATATAAAGCGGTTATCGTAGCCTATGAATGCTTGCAACGTAATAAACATCATTTATAAAACTATAAACTATAATATATTTTAAACAGGCTTTGGAGAAGGAGGAACGTGAACAAAAGCGCGCCGAGCACCTGCTTTCGATAGATGAAAGGAAACGACCCTACAACAGCATGTACGAAGTTAAAGCACCCACCGAAGAAGAGATGGAGGCGTTCATGATGAAGAGGAGACGAGAAGAAGACCCTATGAGTCAGTTTCTCTAATAGTATATATGTGTAAAATATATTTATAGGTTAATAAAGTTGCTGAGGAATAAGAATTTCTATTATTTGTAACCTATATTATTTTGTGTCCGCTTTTCCTAAAGACTAACTGGTGGTTAAATCGTTTTGTACCCTGTCATGCGGTCATTTTTTTTTTCTTCTCGCCAAGTTCCTTGCGGTATAGGCAGAGACAATATCAGTAAGGATTTGTGTAAGTCTGCTAATAGCTTTTTTTATTAACAACATTGTTACAAAGGATTTATTTCTGATATTGCTTTAGGCTTGCTAGCTTATATCTGCCGTAGTAGTAGTAGCCTATAAACTTTTGCAATACATTAAGTATTGCTCGCGCGATGCCACCTCTGCTGCGAACACAGCAATTCCTTAGGGGCTTATTGGGTGATTTTAAGAGAGGTAGGGCGCTTCAAAGAAACCCGTCTTGAGAAGGACCTCCACGTCACAGAAAACCGCAGCCAAATAATAAACTATCTGGAGGCTTGTTGTGTTCCTGCGGGTGAGTGAGGTCACCAGTATACTCTTAAGGAGTTGCTGTGTTAGCAGCAGAGGAGGCATACCTCAGGTAATACTTCCTATATTACGAGCGTTCATAGGGTACAATAACCTTTACATTAGGTGGGCCGTATGCTTGGATCCCTCCCGACGTCGTATAAAAAAAAGCATTGTTGTATCCTGTAGTATTTCATTGAAGCTCGCACTTGCCATAAATATCTAACCTTTTTTCCTTGGTTAACAATTGACTATTTGATAGCTCCCTACTTGGGCGACGATGTATTGCTCAGAGGATAGTGAATTCTTGCGGGAGTAAAATTAAAAGCGTTGTTCAAATAGGAGCTGCCATGTTGTTTATTGGAATGTATTACAGACGTTGAATCATTCAACGTCTTTAATACCGACAACCACAGCGTCATCTAACGGCAACACTGTGAAACATTTAACATCATGTCAATGTGCAAAGAAAGTTACAAATATTAAGACAGAGCGCTGGTGATTTTTTTCCACTACTAGAAGCGCAATATTCTCTCAACAAGGGAGTTGATTTATAATACTCGAATACCCAATAGCAACAAGAACAGCTTGACGTGAATTAGCATGTGTTGACTCTCCTGGTGTACTAACTTATCTGGAGCTTGATGACGACTTCGAGCCCGGTTGTCGAGTTTTTAGTAATGGCTTTTGGGGATCGATTCCAACACAGTGTAAAATTTATGTGCATGGACGTGACTATTTGTCTTGGAGTAGGTATTTTTTGGAGAGGCAGGGGGCATCAAGCAGCCCGATTGGGGAAGTACTTCCATCTCACAGAAAACGGCAGCCAAATAAATTGAAATGGGCTATATTATCTGTAGGGTTGTTGTGCTGCCGCAGCACAGGGGAAAGTCTATGAGGGCATCATAACCATTGGCCTCAAAAAGTTCATTGAACTTAGAGGCATACTCATCAACGAGCAGTTTGGGTTCCGTCTCAAACACTCGGCAGTCCATCAAGTGCACCGTATGACGGAGCACGTCCTCTCCAACTTTCAAACAAGCCATACGCCATACTCGCGCTCCGTTCTTTGACATTGCGAAAGCGTTCAACAAAGTCTGGCACAATGGCTTAATTTATAAACTACTCTAAATGGATGTGCTAGACAGTCTCGTGCACATCTTACGAGACTGCTTGTCAAATCGCTCTCCGAGTCGGAGTCCACGGCACTCTCAAGGCATCATCCTATCCGAGCCGGAGTCCCCCAGGGCTCGATGCTCAGTCCTATCCTATACACGTTGTACACCAACGATGTTCCCAAGACGCCCCACGTGGAGTTAGCCCTCTTCGCCCACGATACGGCGCTTTACACTTCCGAACAAGTCCAATCCCATATATCGGATAGGCTACAGAGAGCGGCTAACGCTCTAGGCTAGGTGAATGGTTCCGACGGCGAATCGAGGTGAATCAGGAGAAAAGTGCCGCAGTGTTCTTTTCTCGGGACCCACAAGGTCTTGCGGAATCCCAGCATAGGACCGTGAGCCCAATATTACTGTTCGGCCGATTCATCCGACGTTTGGACCTCTTGGACGTTACCACTGTTAGGAAGAAAGCCGCGTTCTACTTAGGCCGGCTCGCTCCGATATTCGACCCTCACCTACGCCAGCGTCGTGTACGCACACGCTGCGCTCTCTCATCTGGCTAAGCTCCAGATCATCCAAAACCGGTTGCTCGCAATGCAATCTGCGGCGACCCTCGTTATTTCAGTGTCGCAGATTTCCATCTCAACCTAGAACTACCTTCCAACATTAGTTTCATGAAGGAAGCGTCTAGGCGCTATTTCGAAACTGCCTCTCAACACCCCAACCCATTGGTAGCCCTGGCTGCCAATTACACTCCGCGGATTGACGCCCGAGGGTTCCAGCGCAGGCCGCGAAATTCACTCTTTGACCCCGATGATCGCATAACGGTTGCGAATGCCCCCTACCTCTTCGACCCCGACCCCAGCACTCCATATATACACCGCGTTCAGCGGATCCGAGTGCGGGTAGTTAGAACTTCTACGCGATACACCAGGTACCGAGAAGCGCAAGTACCTGGGCGCCTCTCCTCATAGGCTCCCAGAGGGAGACTTTGTACAAAAGTCATCTGCGTGGGTAACTTTGTTTCACCTATTTCTACCGCCAAGCAGCTATATTTATATATTTGTGTTCCGGTTTGAAGGGTGAGATATGTCAGAGAAATTACTAGGTACTGTGACGAAACAGCCTTAGGTCGCAAGATTGCCAGCGCGCGAGTAACATCCCCGTGGTGTTGCGAGCGTCATTAGGCTGCGGTGAGCGCTTACGCTTACTTACTTATCTAATGCAGGCTGCATGCTTGTTTACCAATCTAGTTCTATAAAAAAGGCCCCTCAGGCATGAACCCGCGTGTTCAATTGTTTAGCTCCGCGACGCTTTAAGCCGAGGTTCGTCCCCTCTCGGGGGCCCTTAGGCAGTCGCTTTTTTGCTTTTCAGGGCCAACTAAATAGTCAGTGTCAAAAAAAATATATATATCTCCGTTTGGAGCATTATGCATGATCCTGAAGATAGAAGACCAAACCAAAAGTAGTGTCGTAAACAAAAACGGTCAAATTTAGTTTTGAAAAATAAAAAAATATTGAGATTGATACTAAAACTTCTACATAGAAGATCCAAAATTATAAAATAAAATAGTATATCTGAGGGTAAGGATGATGAGGGTGTCATGACGCTCGATCCTCTCTGCCTACCCCGCAAGGGACCTGGAGTGAAGATATACATACATCTCTGAGGGTTACCCGAACTGAAATAAGGTAAGCGATTCAGCGATTCGTCATAGTATACAACGTTGGATTTTCTTCTTATTTCTGAGATATCTTCACAAAAAATATATGCAGTTGAATAAATTGACAGTAAAGACAACAGAGCACTGCTACTCATATCACAAGGTTAGACTACCTCTAAGAATACCCAAGGAAACTAAAATCTGTCCTAACATGAGAAGTGAATAGTTTATTAACTTCTCATTAGTACAGATATCGTTTTCGTTGTGCCAGCGGCTCAAAATTAATTTTGTAAACTATTACAGTTATTCTTTCAAAATTTAGAACAGTAACAATTACATTACCGCTTTAAGGTCGATTCACACATATCAGTGAACCCACAGTTCCGGCACAGTACCGCATCAGTGATAATTATTCTTTCAAACATTCTCTATGGATGTATTCACACTTGTCAGTGTCAGTGTCGTCTCAGTACCGTCAGTGTCAGTGCCGGCACCGGCCATCACGGACATGATCGGCGACGACGATATTTTATCACGGATCACTGACGCCGCTGCATCGAAAACAAAATGGAGGACGAGGTGTTGATTGAATTAGTTCGTGAGAATACTGTTTTGTATGATTTATCTCATGCAAAGTATATGGATACAAAATACAAAAACAATTTGTGGAACAAAATAGGAACACAAATGAATGTAGACGGTAAGTCAAAATTTACTTATCTACAGTGCTATTGTAAAGAGGAAAGATTTGATTTTTGTCTATGTGTTTGCTACGCTAGTCTGAAGGGAACGTCGTGCACGAAGACCCGCAGAGAACTTTACTGTGCCTGATATGTGTGAATTGAAGCACTGACGCACCACTGTAGCACGGATACGGAACTGTAACGGTACTGTGCCGGAATTGTGGGTTCACTGATATGTGTGAATCGACCTTTAAGAGTTCAATAACTTAACAATCCCTATTTGGTAGATTTTCACCACCTGTTGCAGTAGATTTGTTTAATAAAACCTGATCACACTGCAGTAAACTGACAGACACATCGCCATATTTTTTAAACGTCAAATCATGTTTTGTTCATGTCATTTATCATTTCCTGTAAATTAGTGGACCGTCCTATTCTTTGTGATTGTTACAATAATTAAAGCGTTATGATGGCTGAGGATACGACAGCCGACGCAACTAGGAGGTTAAACGTTAAAAAACAGACTCTTGACGATGCTTACGCGGCGCCGGCTAACTTCCTCGAGATTGATGTGGTGAACCCTGTAACGACCATGGGTGTTGGGAAGAAACGCTACACGGATTACGAGGTTCGCATGAGGGTAAGTTCGTGCACGTATTGTGTAGCTGACGGTATAATTAAATTAAACATTCACGGTTTGTCGGCGCGACATTGATGTTTTGTGGGCGTATATTTGCCGTGAACCGATGTGCTTGACATTACTGCGGTCACTACGGCCGATACTTCCGAGTAATATTTACCCTCTGGTTCCAGACGAACTTGCCTGTATTTAAAGTGAAAGAGTCCAGCGTAAGAAGGCGGTACAGCGACTTTGAATGGCTAAGAAATGAGTTGGAGAGAGATAGTAAAGTGAGTACAATAGCATTAGTCATTCGTTGATAATGTCGTAATTTTAGTGTTATCAATGTCATGGAATATCGTCTGTTTGAGGTTCATTGATGTGTTCTTTGTTAATTAATTGTACTGATTTAGTATTAACTAACATAAAATGTATATTACTTAAGTGTTCTTATAAGAAAAATTTAATGTAAAAATAATAACAAAGCTAATGACTGGTGTTGTACACTTAAATGCCATAACACATGAGTCAGTAGTGTGCAGTTAATTAATACAATTTTCATTGAAAGGAAACAAAAACTTTATTTCCTTATAAGTTTGTAATTTGCATTCCACTAAGAATATTACAGAACACGCTACCAGATGTGGTTTTTTATCTGTCTAGTTAGTTTAGTCTAGAAGTATGCAAGGACCGCGTCTTATGGCGCTCGGTCCTCTCTGCCTACCCCGCAAGGGACTCTAATTTCCTTTTCACTGTCATCTAAAATCCAACTTACATTGCTCACCATTTCGAAACCAATGTTCTTATAATTGAGAGCCATACCTTAAGATGAATATTCATTTTAAGAAGCAACAGAACTGGCATAGTATACACACTTTACAGTAATACATAGCAAGTAAGGTTATCCTAGATCATAAGTTGCTCAGGTAACATAAAATAGTCTAACATAACAGGGGGGTTGAGAAGGAACTGCAGCTGCATGACTGGTATGCATGCATTTCACCCTTTATTGTATCATACACAATAGTAATTATACTACATCAGCTAGACCATATTCCGCCAATAACAGGAAATCATAAAAAATGATGAATAGACTAAATATGTGTGTATTGCCTAGGCCTCAGCACTCTGAATGTACAATTACCATTTCATTCAATTGCCTAATTTAAAACAACATAACTAGTCATTCCTATGTTCAATTAAAGTAATTTCTTTTTCAAATAAACTTTTAATGCAGTTTTATGAAAAGATGAGATTTTGTTCTATAAACGTAGTTAATAAACATATTTAACGAGGCTTAAATTTGCCTTTGAAAAACAAATTGCATCTCAGTCCATAGGTTTATACATATAAACCTATGGACATAGGTTTATACATATAAACCTATGGACATAGGTTTATACATATAAACCTATGGACTGAGATGCAAATGTCTAAACAAAATAGTCTAACATAACTTGTTGATGTGTGTATATCAAACACACATCTACAAGTTTTGTTATGTAGTTATGTTAGACTCTTGCAGCATCATATTTACTCTTACTATATGTTGTTATTATGTTTGACCTCTGTACTAAGAGCAGAACAAAGGTCAAACATAATAAAACAAACAGTCTAGCTTGAGGTATTGCCGTGTGTACATGCAGACACCACCTAAGTTAAAACGAGATTCTGATTTTTTTGCTGCATAAACCTAAGTATAGGTTAGGGTAATGGTGAACATCTTCAGGCTACAGGGTCTATGGAGATCTACTTACTGAACAGAACAAAATTATCAGTTATATAGTATGTAGTGTAATATTCTGAATCAAAAATAATCAACCTGAATCATCTTCACCTAAAATAGTAGGCCCTCAACAACAATGACGAATCTTAACAAATTTTGATAACTTCATTGTTTGATTCAAGATTGAGTATTTTTCTATACTAACAAGGTGCTATAATAATCAATGTTTTCACAAATATCACCTGTTTGAAAACTCTTCTTTGACACCAAAAAATCTTTTACTGCTGTTTGTTGGGAATCCATAGTAGGATGTTCACTTCACAACTTAATAGTTTACAGAAGAAATCTCGAAGATCCACACAGCATGCAAAATTATATGTTGCAAATATCCTATTACAGTATTTATCTACAGAAAGACAGTGAACTATAAAAGCTAATAATATTCATATTCCGCTTCAAAACGACACTGTACAATTTCCAATTAGATGTTCCAATTGGTAATTGGATTAAACAATTACAATGTGGTGGTGATAGTAATTACAATGCCAGTTAGTCTATCACTGGGCAGTAACAGCTGTGTATTGCTAATTCTTACTGTTAAATTAATGTCCTCATATATAATTTACTCATTGATAATTCAGGTTGATTATGTTTGATTCAAAATATTACACTACATACTATATAAGTGATAATCTTGTTCTGTTCAGTGAGTAGACCTCCATAGACGATGTCGCCTTTCCTGAAGATGTTCGCCATTACCCTAACCTAATCTTAGATTTTTTGTTCATTCAAATTGTGCTGAAGATGTAAACACGCCCGTGTTCTGTAACCAGAAACGTTTGGTTTTATCATGTAATACATACTTTAAAAATATATTATGTTAACAGTACATTTTTCGTTTATTGACTTGGATGATTTTACTAAGATAATTGTTGTAAACCACATTTTTATAAATTGTCTACAAGGTTTTACGAAAGTTGTGGTTTGCAAGTGTCATTTGTGTTGTGTTGTTTTTTCTATAATACACCACTAGGTGGTAATCAATCCTAAGACCCTTTTGATTTCAAATAATAACCCGCTTACTGTTAGTTTTCAAATACTGCTTACTTCAATGTAGAAGTACTTTACCAGTCTGGTTGCTTATATAACACTGGTAGGCACACTCTATGGCCAAAGCCTTGTTTGCTAGGTTGTTTGCTCCATTGGCAGATGAGGTTAGGAGTACCATCTGTTCGGTAACAAAATAGCTTTTATTGTGACCACCGTCATACAGCAAGGTAATAAATCAGCTGTTTATTTACAACTCCCTGGAGAATGTTTGTATACCCATGAGGGAGAGAGGTTACCAGTAAGCTCCTAAGGAGTTGCTGTATTATCAACAGGGGTGTGTGTATGTTTATATATAATAATATATGTTTCATATATTTAGTCCTTTAATTGGGGCTACCAGATTAGGTGTCCATAGTTTTAGTTTATTTACAAAGTACTTGAAAATGTATTAATTACATATTTCAGATTGTGGTACCACCCTTGCCTGGTAAAGCGTTAAAGAGGCAGCTCCCATTCCGCGGTGATGATGGTATATTTGAAGATGAGTTTATTGAGGATCGCAGGAAAGGTAATCATTTTAGGATTTCATACTAGGGTACCAAACAAACCCTATTACTAACCCTATGCTATTGGTCTATCTGTCGAACATCCGTCCTTCAGATAATGGACTGTATTTTTCGGACCATTGTAAGTAGCGTGTTGACATTTTCATATAAATTACGTTATTATGGTTAGAAATAAAAATGTAGAAAAGTCACATATATCAGTCTGTCACAGGCAAAAAACAATAAACCACTAGACAACTCATAAAGGCAGCCCTCTCTTCCAAACAAAAAAACGTAGTGAGTTAATAGTTTAATATGTAGTGCTTAAACATTTCAGTGATTCGAGTCTACTGAACAATGGGAGAATATTTTAACCAATAAGTTGAAAAGTGACACAATGCTGATCCGTGATCTAGCCAATCAGAGCTGTGCATTATACTTTACTGTACTTGCTAAAATTGGGCGTTTGCGATCTACTTTTCGTGTACACTATCAATTGAGAAAGACTTTTGACGAGCTTGGTGGCTCAGTCGTAAATGACGCGACTTTGACACCGACGCTCGTGGGTTCAATTCCCACACAAGGCAAACATTTGTGTGCATGAACATGTCTGTAATATATATCGCTAGCGTTAATAGGCTACGGTATCCGCTTTACATCAGGTTGGCCGTATGCTTGTACGGCGCCCGACGTAGTAAAAAAAAGACATCTGATAAAAACAATGATTTGATTTGATAGTGTAATTTACTTACTACATTGCGATACTGATCAGGGTATCTTTGTTTTAGTAAGCAGTTAAAAAACATCATGCTTGAGATTTTAGTAGCATAAAAAAAATTGTACTTTTTCTCTTTAATTCCAGGTCTAGAAATATTCATCAACAAGATAGCTGGCCATCCGTTGGCACAAAACGAGCGGTGCCTACATATGTTCCTGCAGGATCAGACCATAGACAAGAACTACGTGCCCGGCAAGATCCGGAACACATAATAGACAACAGCGAGACACGCAAGTTTCGATTTTTAAAACAATTCTCTTCATGTTATCGCATTGTGATGTAAAACCATAAACATGTCGGACGTGGCAACTTATAATAGAGACTCATCATATTTCCAGCCTCAGTGATAGTATCTTATTCAATAAACTCTGTCCGTTTCAATATTACACCTTTGACAACACATTCGATCTCTTTCGGATCTATGGGAAACGCAACACCTGACAGTTGACTGTCCCGTTTTGACTCAACATAAGCGTAAAAAAGTTGAATAATAGAATGGACAGAGTCTAGGAAGAAACTCAAAAACCTGTTGTATGAACATATGAAAAAACTAATTCACTTAATATATGTAATATAGTGTAAAGAAAATACATTATTTTCACAGTATAAGTCTCAATGTGAATGACATTACATTCTTACACATAAACAGTCTTGTGTTTGCAAGAAAATACATTCAATACTTTGATTTAGTACCTTTAGTTAGGATACAGTTTTGGTGTAAATTTCTGTTTACTGATTTGAGATGGTCGAGGTGAAGTTCTTGTACATAAGCTCTTGTGGAGTACATTCTGGCCTGTGGCACACACATGCCAGAATCGTGATTGCAATTAATTAAAAATATGCTCTTGTTTTGCATGTGCGAAAGTATATCGAACTTATTTTTCACAACAAGCCTCTTCAGAGTTCTTACGTTGTACAGCTAACAGCAGTAGGCGTATTCACGTTACTGTATTCGAATCAAAGTCGAAAAGTTGAAATCAAAATGTACGGAATATGAGTGAAAACTTTCGAATATGACTTTCCGAGGCAATGTGTGTGTGTTGCTCTTATTAAGTGTGGAAGAGGTACGGCGCAATTTGGCGTGTAGTTATAGATAGATAGAAAAACACACACCACATACTCTACTGGTAAAATATGATACATTATATAATGTTGTAAAATTGTGTATAATATAACAAATGTTATGTAAAACATTTGAAAATATTAATGAGGAGTAAGGAGCGACGTTGTCCGTGTGTGTTCATAGGCTACGCGATGACCGCCTTCGTAAAAGTGGATTTAACACACATTGTTACTTTTAGGCAACCATTGTGTGTAAAGTTTACACTAGCCTAGCACTTACCTCATACTAGGGTCAGTTTGTACAAATCAATGGTACCACCATGCACTAGCTGCAGGCTGGTGCTGCGGTCGTCAACTACTCACTCATGTTTAAACTCTAAAAAAGAAGCCACTGTAAACGAGACTTGAATTAAATGAAATCCTACCTAAATGTTTAAGGTGGGTTACGAACATATCATCGGATATGTAAAATTCAGGTTTTGCATTATATCAAAATTAACTTTGGATTTATGAGGACTAATATTATAAATGCGAAGGGAACTTTGAAGAATTTTGGCATAAAGATAAATTGTATCTCAGAGTATGATTTGTCACAAAAAAAGAAACGGAACGAGGTAAAATTGGGGATGACAGTTTATTTGGCGTTCCAAATATTACTCAAACAAAGCTGCGGGCAACAACTAGTAATAAATTAGTTGTGGTGTTATGCAAAACCTAAATGTTACACATCTGACGTTGTGCTTATAACTAATATGCAATAATCCATAGTTCCATCAAAACTTATGAAAGTGTTCAGAGTTGGCTTGGCTATTATATTACTGCAAGTACATAAGTAATATATTAAAAATTATTTGCTGTTATTCAGTGACAAAAAAAATTACATGTATTTAAACCCTTTTTCCCTTTGTTCAAAAAGCATTTTTATATTTTTTTTTTTTCCAATGTAAGGCTGTTGCAAGGACTGTCTGGCAATAATCAAACATAATAAAATATAAAAATTCTTTATTTGCCATTGGGCCATCGTATGTACTTACCGACCCGTCTTACATATTTTAAATCAAATCTTATTGTATATCTCATAATTTTCGTTTTTACTTTTTTTAATTTATCAGCATTTCGAAAATGACCATTGGCGAAGAAGAAATGCCGATAGGAACTTACCAATATAGGTCTCAATTAATATTACAATAAATCTATGTTAGTATAACAATACACTATATTAATGCATCTGCTGAATCATTTCCAGACATCTTTATCAGTCAGATATTCATCTATTGTTTATTAAGTCCCTTTACAAACAATATAATAATGCCTTTTACATATTCCATCATGACCCCTCCGAAGTATGTTAGTATTTATGATATAAATGTAAGAGAATTGTTTGAAACATCCAAACGATATTGCCTTTGTGATCGTTTACAGGCGTGTCCAGTAATATATATCACATAGCGATAGGCCGTCTCGTATAATAATAATAACAAAACGGAATACACGCGGCAGAGCATTCCACAGATAATATTTTTTAAAAA
This sequence comes from Pyralis farinalis, assembly GCA_947507595.1. Taxonomy (NCBI): domain Eukaryota; kingdom Metazoa; phylum Arthropoda; class Insecta; order Lepidoptera; family Pyralidae; genus Pyralis; species Pyralis farinalis. Next base: position 32,312,105 of record OX382273.1, on the reverse strand, counting down.
GGTTTTACCTATTTATAAACTTGCAACACTATTTCATTTTAAAAATGGAACAGCAATGGTATATTCTAATGCGTAATAAATCTGTTTATTGATTGAAATTAGAACAAAATTAATTAATATTAAGATAATGTTTTTGTTTAAAATTAAGCAATATTATTGAAATTGTTAAAATTGTTTCAGTATGTAATGTGTTTGCTTCATATATTATCTATGTCCACTTTGCGTGTTATAGAAAAATAGTGTATGTTAATTAGATGTTTTGAGTTATAAACATTTCTTTTTTCACAAAATGCCGTGTAAAGGCATACATTTAAAATCTCATTATTATAATTTATTATCATTTATGATTACCGTAAGGAAATTAATGTATCTATTTATTGTATTACTTGTCTAGAATATTCTAGACATGTTTATGCATGTTGAAGGACGTATCGTAATGAATTGTATTATGCATTCGGTACTTCAACGAGTTGCCGCCGGATGTGAAAATGAGAATATATTAGATATACAACTAGGATATAGATAAGAAATAATTTTCTTCACGTTATACCGGGGTAACCATATAAAATGTACATAAATTGACCTGGCAACATTAGTTTAGACTGCTCCCACACATTTATATTTTATAATTATCATTATTGCAATAAATGCAGTGATTATTTATTCTATAGCGTTTTTATCTTGAATACATATAAACCACTCCTGAGTCCGATGTATATAATATTACAAAGAAAATAAACAGATATATAGTATAACGCATACATAGATTGTGGTGACGGTGAGTGCTCCCTGGCTGCCTGTTGTTACCTTGTAACACACCTTAGAAACCTTCAATAAATGCCTTATTACACAATGGCGAAGGCCTATGTTTCCAACTGATACATGAGCATTAACTTGTAGGTTAGTCATCTATTTACAACTGTCAGAATGGATGTCTTAGAGCAGTGTGGTGTTGACTGCCATAAAATATTAATCATATCAGCACTGATCAGTTGCAAATCAAATTAACCTGCTGTTTATACCACTATCAAAATGGTCAGAGACTAAGACAAAAGTTTTTTTTCGATTTTTTTGTAGCGCGCTTTTCACATCTTAGTGTAGCTCGCGTAGTGATGTGGCGTTATTAATAACTTTCTTCAGTCCAATATTTTCTTAGTAACGTTTGCAAAGAATGGTATAATATTAGGTAAAATTGAGGACATAGAATTGTAACTAATATTATATTTGTATTTACGAGTAGACCAAAAGTTGTTACGTCACTTTCGCAATGCTAAAAAGCAATCAAAATTCTATTTTAAATAGTATGTTCCCAATATTCCTAGTACCTTCATACTTCATACAGAAGTTATATTAGAACTATTTAGAGATGAATTGTTTAATTTTTCATTTGGCGAAAGAGATGCGAAAGTGGAAGAAAGTAGGAGCCGAGAAAGATATGATCAAATTGGTATACATGAAAAGAGCTATGAATGTTAAAGAAGCGAGTCAAGTGTGTAATGGCCGTGTCTTATGGCGCTAGGTTCTCTGCCCGCAAGGGACCTGGCCGCAAGATATACATTTCTGTAGGAGAAAATACTGGTAACGATACATCACTAAACACGCATAAAGATAATTTTTTTCGGCAGTGAATAGCACGCTACTGCATCGACGTGTTAAAAACGGTGTCTGTTTGAAACATGTTCAGTTTTGTTCATTTTTATAATGTCTATGTTCATAAACTATCGTAATGTATAAAATCGTAAAGTGTAATATTTGATAAGCTATCAACAGTCGTATGTCATAAAGTGAAAATCTTCATACAAATTAAAACGAGGGATGCTTGATTGTTTCTACGAACATATTTGAAAAAATATTATATCATATTTTAAATTTTCTGTGACAAACGTGCAATTTTCGTCATTAGACAGCAAATACTGTATAGATGTAGAGTAACTAAAGTATTAAAAATTGTAGGTAAATGGTCAATTGAGAAATTTTACAATTATTGTAAAAGAAAAAAAAATTATATACTACGTCGGCGGGCATACAAGCATACGGCCCACGTGATGCAAAGCGGGTATAGTAGCCTATTAACGCTTGCAATACATTAAGTATCACTTGCGCGATGCCTCCTCTACTGCTTACACAGCTAGGGGGTTGTTATTTGGCTGCTGTTTTCTGTGAGGTGGAGGTACTGCTCCAGACGGGCTGCTTTGATGCGCCCTACCTCTTAAAACATCCAGACCAAGACAAACAGACATGTTCATGCACACAAATGTTTGCCTTGTGGGAATCGAACCCACGAGCATTGGTGTCACAGTCGCGTCATTCACGACTGAACCACGGAACGCGTCAAATGTGACGAATAAACAGATTTTTGTTATAAAAGCATCTTTGTTCTTTTGTACTTTTTCATCTGTAATTTTTATGTGAACACTCTATTATTTCCAAGGACATGTCATGACAAGGAGTTTGCTTCATTGCAATTAATCGATTAGTTTGAAACATTTTTTATTTTTAAAATCCTGCAGTTTGAAAATTAAAAAAGAAATAGATATCTTAATGTTTTCGTAGATAGAATTAAGCATATTTACCCTTTTTTAATTCTATACACCTTGTGAAGACTTGACATTGCATTGAATGATTTTGAAATGAATGAAAACCTATTGTAATTGTATGATTTTAACAAGTTTACAATGACTGTCTCCATTAACAAGTAATCATCGTGCAATTACTTAGTTCCAAAACTTCCTCAACACATCAATTAGAAAGTCTAATTCTGATCTTAAATTAATCTCTCAGGAATATTTGTAAACTGTATAGATGTAGTAAGATATTTTTATTTAAGAACTAAAGCAATTTTATCTAGTTTTATCCTACAAAGGTAGGAAAATTTATTTGAAAATTTGTTCACAATCTAAATGACTTTTTGTGAGCTTATAAATAAGTTTACTTAGCCAATTATAATCTTCTAACTGTTTATTAGAAATCAATTTGTTAATATAACATAATTTCTTTGGTGATAGTTTGTAGGCATATTTATTTTCCATCTCTTAATGCTGCCTATGTTCTGTATTATCGCAGATGCAAGAAAAAGATGATTCAGAAATTGCACCTTAAAAATCAAGGTTGGCAGTATGAATTGTGCTAATGGGTGTTGGTGTGGATTCATTATTCTGTTAAAAAACTGTTGTCGTCACCAGGCAGTCCTCAATATTTGGTTGACTGGTGTACATGTTGACTGATGGACATGTTGACAGGTGGATGTCACCTTGATTACTGTCGTAACCTCAAGTTATGTGATGTCGGTCATAATAGGGTAATGTAATAAATTTGCTATCATGTCAATGTTGTTATTTCTTATAAATCTAGTTAATGCTATTTACACAGTATAGAAATATTAGCATAAAGTCAACTAGCCCACTTAGACCTTTTTTACGTAGTTTCGCTTTCGTTTAGTGCCGCAGTTGGTATACATCGATAGACAAACAACTATACGTCTCACCTGATGGGCCAGGGTTACTGTAGCTTGTACGGGTTAAATGCTAATACCCCCGATGCACATACAGCAACCCCTCAAGAGCTTTCTGGTAACTTTGCATATACGAACACAACAACGTACCAGGGAAGTGTTATTTGGGTGCGGCCTTTCTGTGAGGTGGAGGTACTTTCCCAGTAAGGCTACGTCGATGAGGCCTACCGCTCTTACGCTACAGGCTCGTTTGTTAATCAGCGTGCAGGTGAGATTATCCCCAAAGATTAGCAAGATACGTACATTCCAAAATCGAATGTAGACGAAACAGAAAACGAGAACGAACGCATTGTTACGAACCAAATAACGTTTTCTTTGTGACGCAGCATGGAGGCGTTTTATTTGTCAAGCTTTCTTAAAAATCATTTGGTAAGTACAATCGTATCCCGAGACACATCTTCGACTGAGGATTTGGTGAAGCAACTGACTTTTATATGGAGCGACTGCCGTCAGAGCTCCACAACCGAGAGGTAAGCTATCTTAGGTCGCACGTCTTTCGAATACCTCGCAAGGCGTAAAGATATAGTTTATATAACAGTACTGACTGTACTGTCCCAATGAACGGTACGGTAACGATTACTTAAATGTTATTGGCAGAGCTGCGATAGCCAGCGGAGCCACATTACCCTCAAAATTGTCGTTTGGGGTAGACTGATGTCATCCAGCTAGCGTTTAGACGGTAATAGTGAGAAACTCCAAAATCGACACACTAATAGCTAACATATTGTAGTTTTGTATCCTTTAATTTGAAATTTAAATGTTCGTTGGTGAGGAAGAACGGTCCAAAATCGTTCCAATTAGAAAAAAAAACATGGGAAAACGTATGGCCGGCCACTCTGCAGTGCAGAGTCTGCACTGCACTCCCATCAACAGAAAAAGTAACAGCACTCGTCGCTAGATGTCGTACAGGGTTCCATATATTTAAAAAAAATTAAAAATAAAATATTTAAATATTTTTTAAATTTAAAAAATATCAGCTCTGCCTACACAGCTTGCTGTTATTTACTAGTTTAATTGAATATATTAACGGGATCAGGTAGATCAGGATGCGGCCTTCAAATTAGCGTTATCTCTTTTCATAATGTCTTGGCATTAGCGGGGGGTTTTATTATACTACGTCGGGAGGCATACAAGCATACGGCTCACCTGATGTAAAGCGGCTACCGTGGCCTATTAACGCGTGTAATATATTAAGTATCACTCGTGCGATGCCTCTGCTGCTTACACAGCAACTCCTTGGGAGCTTACTGGTGACCTCACTCGCACGCAGGAACAAAACACCCCTCTAGGGAGTTGTTTGGTTGCGGTTTTCTGTGAGGCGGAGGTACTTCGCCAGACGGGTTGCTTCGATGCGCCCTACCTCTCTTAAAAGGGTCCGCTACCTAAGGCTAAGGATTCGGCGAACACACATCCGATACTGAGATGAGACCGCGTAGGTACGTAAACGCAACAACTTACGATACTACCCTGCTACCCAACGAACATTAGCCGTTGTCGCGATGCAAGCTCCCTTACGACCATTTCATGTTTATCGTGTAGGTACACTACACTTATGCGTATATAATCGCATCTAACTTCTAACTTGATAAATACCTAGTGACCAAGCTTCACACGGTGTTCTCATGTTCATATCCGAGCGTTGTTCCGGGTTGCGTCTTACGCTTTCGCTTCGGAACCCGGGGTCCGTGTTTACCTCTCCCGCCGCACTTCACGCAGTCTTCGACACCCTTAATTGTGAGACCACTGGCATGCATCTCATCCCTTACGACGTCAATCATCATTTTCTATTAACTTTTCTTAGGCCTACCACTTCTAACGCGGGCCGGTGGAGGCGGCATGGTAAGACATTTGTTCCCCACGTAACTTGCCGGTTTTTGTAAGACGTGGTCGTGCTAGCGTAGGCAACGATCTTGCAGTTCATCTATGTCACAGACATGAAGGCTACCGCGGGAGTCTTTTTCGTGCGGGAGTTCGAACACCCAGCGCATCATAATCACCTCCGTAACACGAAGCTCTTTGGTTTTTATGATAATTCTGTATTTTTTTTTAAATATTGTCGGACAAATTACACAGCGTCATCTAGCCCCAAAGTAAGCGAAGCTTGTGTTATGGGTACTAGTCAACTGATAAACATACGTAAATACATTTTTTTTTTTAATTACATACTTATTTTACATAGAAAATACCCACACCAAGACAAGCAGACACGTTCATTTACACAAATGTTTGTACTGTGTGGGAATCGAACCCACGAGCGTTGATGTCAAAGTAGCGTAACAACGCGTTTCACCACTGCGCCACCGAGCTCATCAAAAAACAATAATTCTCCGTTTAAATGAATAGCTAAAAGGAATATAAGACCGTACTTATACGTTTGACCGTACACATGGCGACCAAGTACCTACACAATAATCATTATGTCGAATTGCTGACATTAGTGTTCAGCACAATCCGCAGTTTTTAGTGCAAAATGGGTGGTTTTCAGGAAAGGAACCTATATAGATAAACATAAAAACAAATACTTATCTAAATACAAAATTTGATCCAAATCGCTAGCGCCGTTTCCGAGATGTACGAAATGTATTTATATAGGTATGTACTAGAATTACTCATCTATACATCTATACAGATAAATAAAATTGGAGTGTCTGTTTGTAATATTAAAATAACCGCTTTTTACTAAATGCATATGGATATATACACGACATATACCAAAATGAATATTTTTACAATTTTTGTCTGTCTGTCTGTTTGTTCCGGCTAATCTCTGAAACGGCTGGATCGATTTTGACGGGACTTTCACTGGTAGGTAGACGACTGTTCAGAGCACAATATAGGGTACTTTTTATCCCGTAAATATTTAGGATTCCTGCGTAAAAAATGAAAAACTGTTAAAATTAGGGGGAAATATCATCCCCTTCGGGGGACCTTGCATTTTTATTTTAATTATTTTCATAGAATACGTATTTTTTGTGACGTAAAATAACTACGCATTTTTTATGAAATCAAAATAAAATAAATATACGTTGCCACCTGTAAAAGTTAATAGATGACGCTATATGAAAATTGAATCGCTCTATGGTTGCATCTAAGACTGAACTTTGTTTTTTTTTAAACAGAAAGAATTTGAGGTCTATAGAGAAATAAAGGCTACTAAAAGCCAAATCTCATGCGTGCGAAGCTGCGGGCTTCAGCTAGTTTGAATATATAAAAAGTCGCAGTCATGTGAAATCAATTTATATATTAAATAGGAATCATCTAAGAGCCCTGCTCGGACTTGGTCGTCTTGATGAGGAACTTGCTGCGGCCGGCGCTCGCCAGAGAGTCCTCCTGCCTCCACAGCCTCTGCCCCCTCATTTCGATCTCCTCGTGCCAGGCCTCTTGAGTTTTCCTATGGACATGTGAATAAGTCCTTTAAGTACATTTGTTAAGATAGAGCGCAGTGATTTTAATATGCAACCCGACTATGACAGTAGGTACGTACCACTGTTTTAGAAGGCCACAGCCAAATATGAACAACGTCGGGAGGCATACAAGCATACGGCCCACCAGATTTTTTTTATACCACTAAGGTAGCAAACAAGCATACGGCCTGCCTGATGATACACCTGCAACACATCACACGCTGACATTTGCAACACCAGGGGTGTCACTCGTGCGTTGCCGACCCTCTAAAACCTCTTCACACCTTTCTTGAAGAGCCCCATGCTGTGTGCTGCAGAAAACCTAGCTTTTCCTCTAGGTGACTTCTATATTGAACGTCAATTGAGATCTCGATACCAAGCATCCTAATGCTGTTGGTGATGGTAAGAGACGTGTTCTGGAATTTAGGTACTACAGTAAATGGGGTTTTCTTAGCGGATAACGCGCACACTTGTGTCTTCGTGGGGTATAATTCGACCAAGTTAAGCGGCCCCCAGTCAGGTACTTTAGCTAAAGTATCCTTCATTTCAGACACAAGTTTATAACGGCTTTCCTCCACAAGGGAACGAGGGATGTTTGCAAGCTCTGTATAATAAGTATCTGCAGTACTGTCGTCCGCATAACAATGATTGCCATCAATTGACAATATATCATTGATATGCAGCAAAAACAGCGCCTGGGACAGTACAGAGCCCTGTGGGATGCCAGCATTAACACCCATACTATAAGATACACTAGAAGATCACTAGCCGAAAGACCGTGACGGAAGCTGTATTGACGGTCACTGATCTGATCCATCACCCTTTATGGGCGCTGGATGCATATTGGCGGTCTTCCATGAAGACGGGACTTGCCCAGTAGAGTACTAAAGCACGAAAAGACGTTAGAACAGAACACAACTCCGGAGCACACAGCTTTAGCACCATTACCGGTATGCCATCTGGCCCACTCGGCTTATGAATGTCGAGCCCGCCGGACATCTCGTTGGATAATTGAGATTTCCGCCAATGAGCTACCGCACCCCGGGATGATAGGTGGCACAGTGCCCCCGTCGTTCAAAGTCGAGTTAGAGGCAAAGAGATTACCTAGTAAATCGGCTTTCTCTTTAGCACTATAGGCCAGACTGCCATCCGGTTTCGACAACGGTGGCATGGACGATTGAGAAAAGTTTCACTCGGTAGCTTTAGCAGCCCAGAGGGAAGGCTTGCTGGCCGCTCGCCAACTCTGTCGACAAAATCAAATTTTGCTCTAGCAAACGCCCTCTTACTGGATCTCGAGATATTATTCAGTTTGCGTTTCAACACAGCGACATCTAGATCTCCCTTAGCACGCGCCGTGGTCCTCGTAAGCAGTCTGCTTAAGAAAGTTGGCTACCTTACAATGCCCATTAAACTACGGCCGCTTTTTAGGCCTTGCAGCAGCGACTAGACGTTTGGGAATGTAGCATTCAAGACTGTGTAGTCGGCAACAACAAATATCCTCCCGAACGAACATATAAACAACGACCATACCCAAGCGGAAGGAACAAGGTTTTTACAGAGTCTGCAACGCACGAGACACCCCTATAGTTGCTAGTGCTAGCTATGGGAGTGCTTACCACGAGGCAGGTCGTTTGCCACCTTCGTAATATAAGAAGCGGTCAAGTGCGGGTTGACTCACACAAAGGGTTCCGGACAGTTTATTAACATGTAAATAGTTAGGCATCCGTATTTAAAAATAAAACTTTTAATAATTTATTTAGGGGATATTTCACACACAATCGTACTTAAAATATAAAAATTTAAATAATATTTCTTTCTAGAATCGTGGGTATTAAACCCGATCATTTTGACAGGCGTGCGCGAGGGTATGGCTCCCAACGTGAAGAGGCCCTGTCGATTAAAACATCCGCCATGACCCAATCTCGGGGATATCAATGGAATAATATACCCATTAGTAGATCTCGGCAGGTATTGGAACCATTGCGAATGTGTCGAAAATGATTGGGCTATTGTAATGTGATATATACTCGTACCTATATATTTCTCTAATGAGATCTGGACAGATTATTGGTACTGGTCTATTACGGAAGAAGGGCGGATGTCTACCATAAATCTAATAGCTACTTCCGGTAGGCGGTGGCTCGCCACTCACTGGATGGACTACCGAAATGCCAGAGACATTCAGCCAGGGTCAATATCGGCAATACACACATTCATTTATTATAAGGATTATGAAAACTTTTAAGCATTTTTTATGTAATTTATTTCGTAAAAGGAAACTTAATTATGATTATAAATTGTAGAGCATCACTATTGAAGCTGGTCACCAGATTGCGAATAATGAGAGTTTTAGCAAATAATAGTATAAACAAGTAGTAATTGTCTCTATCTATAATAATATTTTACATACCGAACTTCGATGAATGAACGAAGGATCGACTTCAGGTGTAAATGAAATTGTAGATAAAGTTAATAAAAGGAAAAGACTATGATCAAATTGATCGTGTTCTATCTGAAGGTGATGTCAGGAGCACTATAAACCGGCGAGCGTGCATGAGAAGAGCAAAGAATGAAGAAACGAGTGCGGTGTGTAAGGATCGAGTCACGTGGCGCTCAGTTCTCACTCCCTACCCCGTGAGGGATTTGGCGTTATATACAAGAAGACACGTTGAAAGAATACAAGAGGAAATAATGACAGAACAGACACAACGCAAAGGTAGAAGAATGTAGACTGGAGGAAGGTCTTATCTACTACGACAAAATTGGTCGTTATCGGCAGGTCAAGGAAACGGTGAACTTGAATGAAAAGCTATGAATGTTAAGGAAGCGAGTAATGTGTATAAGCCGAATCATGTGGCGCTCGGTTCTCTCTGCCTACTCCGCAAGGGACTTGGAGTAAATATGCATGTACGAACGTATCATGTAATATTCTCCATTTAAACAACTATTAACTAAACTATAGCGGCTATTTACTGCTAAAGATAAAGATAAAAGATAAAAAATTCTTTATTTGCCATTGGGCCCTCGCGGGCACTTAGACACGTCTTACAGTTTTTGAAATATAATCTTATTGTATCTTATTTAATTCTCTTTTTACTTTTTCCTTTTTTTTAACTACTAGCATTTCGGAAATGACCATTGGCTAAGAAGAAATGCCGAAAGAAACTTGCCAATATTGGTCTCTTTTAAAATTGTCAATTAGATATTACAAAATCAAAAAATACATAAGCATATTGGTACAATAATGATATCAAATGGTAAAATTAAAGATTATTAAGAACAGGTAGTCTGTGCTGAATTATTTACAGACATCTTTGTCAGTTATATATTCATCAATTCTATAATAAGCCCTTCTAGGAACATTACTTCCGTGAACATTACTTTGTGGTACCATGGTTGCTCAGGTTTTTCCAAAAGACCAAAGCGTGGAGTTCTTCATAAAAGGTCTAAGCTAATAGATTTTTTAATTAGTTTGTATTTGGTCCAGAAGCGTCGCCTTAAAGAAATATACATTTTGTCATAGGATAACTCCATTCTGGATACACTTTTAATTACCAAACTGTCGCGTCGGCATAAAGAAATACCTGCAGTTGTCAGTAAGGGGACTAGTGTTGGGGAAGATGTTCTGCAGCAGGAGAAGGCACGGCAGCACCACTACGGATAGGAATTGGATCTGTTCTGCCGGCTGGTTAATACTCCGGGTTCTATCCATCATGCTAAGCGGGGTGTAACCCATTTCGCGTTCTTTGTCACCCTGGAAATAAGAATCAATTTAAGAGACGCTACAGCGGGATATCTTTCCAGTTTCGTAAATCATATGAGTAGCCAAAGTTCTTTGCAATAGTGTGATGAGGTGCAGCAACGCTTGAAAAATGTGTCAGGTGCTGCAGGCGTCCATTGGCTGCGAACACTGCTTAGCATTAGACGGGCATTACCTGTGTATCACCTTAGCTGCTGTTAAAAAAATGTATCAAAAATCATCATCATTATCCTCGGATGATGATGGCGAACGCTCGCGTTAATCTCCATTTCGCGCGGTCTTCGGCATCCCTCATAGTGAGACCATTGGCACGCATGTCTGTTCATGTTTGTTAAGAAAATATTGTAAATCTTTATTGTCATATATTAACAATATTTTGACATAGCATTGATTTCGAATGTGGCAATTGTGTTGCTTTTTTAAACATCTCTGGGTGCTTCTTAACAAATAGTCCAGCCTCTAATAATATATATATATATAAATATATATATATATATATAAAGATGGCAAAGTTAATAAATTCTACTTTTTGTATAGAGGTCTGCATGAATTCATTGGGTGGGTATTGCAAATAGCTCGAACACATTTTGTATGATGAAAACTTTATTGAATACAGCTGAAGCTCCCCCTAAATGGTATTCCATGGTGGAGAACTGAACATACGTGGCCGTGATAAGATATTAGAGCTTTCTTTTCACACGTAGTTCTCCTTTATGATACACGAATTTGTTTAATCTTTTGCAAACATTATTTATGCGCTTTCAAAACATTCTTTCTTGTTTTCAAAAAATCCACAATGGGTTGTGATCCGAGACTACAATTCACAATTTTGACGAGCTCGTTGGCGCAGCGGTGAAACGCGCTGTTACGCTACTTTGACACCAGCGCTCGCGGGTTGCATGAACATGTCTATATGTCTTGGTATGGGTGTTTTTAAGAGAGGTATGGCGCTAATGCTAGGTACTTCTCCAGACGGGCTGCTTAATTAAAGCACCTCACAGAAAACCATAGCCAAATAACAACTCTCTAGAGAGTTGTTGTGTTCCTGCGTGTAGTGAGCTTTCCAGTAAGCTCCTTAGAAGTTGCTGATAGCAGCAGAAGTGGCTTCGCGCGTGTAGTAGGTATACTGCAAGCGCGTTTATAGGCTACAGTAAGCGCTTTACATCAGGTTGGCCGTATGCTTGTATGCTTCCCGAAGTTGTATATAAAAACACGAAGGAAGACAAAGCCTCAATACAAAATTTATTCCTGAACCGAATCACAAGGTCCTAGCTGGTATCCAGGCGGTCCCGCCCATAGGTGACTACAGTATTCCATTTGTTATTAGTCTTGCTTGAGACTTGTCTAGAATTATACAAGTTTTTATAGATATAGTTTTTTTTATAACTACCTGGTTTTACAATTGCATCGATCACGGACGGCTGGGAATTTATTCTCACACGCTAGAACCGCATATGTTGTATGCTGTGCGGTCCTAAAGATTTTTTCTGCCGAGAACTCTTTATGTTGTGGAATGTACTGTCTGCCGAGGTTTCCCAAAAGGCTAGTATGGAGTACTTTAAAAAAGGCGTAAAGAGAATATAACAGAGTAGTATGACACCCCTGGCGTTGCAACTGTCTGTAGGTTGCGGTAACTACTTACCATGCTGCAGGCCTTGTTTGCTCCTTTAGTTTTTACCACGTCGAGAAGCATACAATCATACGGCCTACCTGATGTAAAGCGAATACCGTAGCCCATGAACGCTTGTAACACATGAAGTATCATTCACATGATGCCACCTCTATTGCAAACACAACTACTCTTTAGGAGCTTACTGATGACCCCACTCACTCAAGGTTTTTCTTGAAATATATTCAAGGTTTAAAAGGTACAGTTCATAAGCTTACCTGGTTGTAAAATTCAGTGTACACCGTTTCAGTTATGGCCTTGGCCACGCCGAATGGCTTGCAGCAGCCAGACAGGTCGCTCGTCGTCATCAGTATGCCCTGGTGATAAATTAAATATCCGCTTATACAGGGGGTCCTATATTTATTACTTGACAAACATGTCTGAAAATTGATGATTTGAAAACTTATGAGTATATTGGCAAAATCCTTTTGGGCGTTTCTTCTTCACCAGTGTTCATTCGAAATGCTTTAAAAGTATGAGAAATGATTGAGATACAAAAGGTTGGCTGGTCTCGCGATCGTTACACATTGAGTTAAACAATTTTTTTAACGGAAGTATCGCGTGTTTTATTTATTTTGTTGAACCTAACGTTTCGAATGCTTTGCAGCGTCCGTGGTCGCAGGAAGACTGACTGACTGTCATCAAAATAAATAAAACACGCGATACTTCCGTTAAAAATTGTTTAATTCAATGGTAGAGATCTCTTTGAGGGTTAAGTCCGGCTATGTACCATTATTCCTTTTAATATTATTACTAACGTAATTTTTATTTTTATTCACGGGTAATATTCCGGTCATTTGAAAGGCGTGCGCGGGGATATGGATCCAACGCGTAGAGGCCTTTTGGAGAAGATTCATGTTTTGTTGTACACCCACCGAGACCCGCTCATAAAAATATCGATGGAACCATATATCTATGAGCAGGTCACGGCAGGTATTGGGACTATTGCGAATGTGTAGGAAGTTACTAGTCTATTGTAATGAGGTCTGGAGGGATTATTGGTACTGGGTTATTGCAGAAGAGGGACGGACACCTGCCATAACTATCATATTCAGATGTTACTTTTGGCAGGCGGTGGCCCGCCACTCACTAGGCCCCCGAAATGCCAGAGAAACTCGGCCGAGGGCAACACCGGTGTGAGTGACTCAGGGTTGTCGAGAGGTGTGCTGCGCTTTCTCCGAAGTTACTCGCGGCGTTATGCCCTTTAACACTTCCACCCCTATTATTATTATTATTATTATTATTATTAATCGTTTTTTATTATTGTGATCAGTGTTTGCAGTTCAGATGGTGTTTCTGCTAATATCACGGCATCGTCTGCATACAGCAAACAGGTCACCACTAAGTCACCCATTCGCAATTCTACATGCGTTGACTTTATTCTCTGCAGACAACTATCGAGGTACAGAATAAACAGCCTAGCAGATAGCATGCAACCCTGTTTGACACTTGAATTTTGATATCAAACTAGGGTGACATGCTACCATCCATCCGCACACACGCTGAGCAATCCTTGTAAGTGGACTGAACAGCACGGAGCAGTGAACCGTCAATATGTCCTACAGTTCCTTTCGCACAACCCTATTAAATGCTTTCTCAAAATCCACAAAACTGCAGAAAACCTTCGTGCCCATGGCCAGATGCTTCTCCACGATATTACGAAGCGAGAAAAATTAATCCGTACATCCCCTTCCATTACGGAATCTTCCCTGTGCCTTCCACAGCATGCCATCGGATTACACCCTCATTCTCCTTTCAATCACCTTTCCATATACTTTTGTTGCTAAGCTGATCACACTGATGGCCCTATAGCTGGCGGAGTGCATGCGACCACTTGCCTTTATTCAAGGGCACATTGAGCTTACGGGAGCGTATACTGCCACCAGAAATTCTCGCGTGATGCCCAGTTTTATACGAACCCAGAGAAGTCTAGATCTTACCAAACAGTCATGTTCTATACTAGTGGCTAAGCGAGAGGAGAGTACGACACCTACACCAGCACTGGCATGATCATTCCGGTCTACCTCAGATCATAGGGTCATCACTCCACCGGGCAGATCATCGGTGTCGCTCCCCTTGCGCTTAGTCTCTGTGACACATAAAGTATCTAAACGTCTCTTTCATCAGCTCGTTCACCTTATCATCAATCCACCTCTCACATTCTACGTGCCTATGTAGCACTCGGCCCTCCTCGACCCGCCGGAATTGGTGCTGCGTGGTGGGTGGCTGCCACCATCGCCGCATTCACCCATGTTCGCACCGACAAGGGCAGATCGGTGAGCATCGCCTCTGGGGGAAGCCCTAATCCACACATCGGTGCGCTTTCGGGCCAGAATTGCAATCTAATTGATTGGCAAGGGTCGCGAACAAACACGCTACTGACACATGCCCCCTTAAAAAACAAATAAAAAAGGCACTACTGTTATGGTAAAACATATCAGAAGCAATCTATACTTATAATAAAACTCTAAGTATCCCCTGTCTGTAAATAAAATACGTCTAGAAATAAACTTTAACAACACGACAAATAGTTTTTCATTTTATTGATGCCGAAAATCAAAGTTCGGTTTGGGTTCCGAATTTTCCAGTGGGAACTAGCTGCAACAGTACTCTTACTCTTTCTTCTCTTCTTCGAAACTTTATCCCGTTTCCTAATTCTAAGGATTTGCCGAAAATAAAGAATTTTTCATGCCATCAGCGGTGTCCTTATTACGGGTTGTTAATCACAGTTACCTTGAGTAATTTTCGATGCGTACTATCCGACCAATCGAAGCTGTGCTCAGCAATAAGGGGCGTTAACTGCGCCCTAATCTGGAAGTAAACCGCTAGATCTGTGCATAAGATGTCATATTTTATTTCTTCCATGATGCGCTCTCTATCGGCCGGTGGCAGATTGCCCAGAATGTTCTTATCCTGGAAGAAAACAATTGGTATCAGTAATTCTTAACAATACTGCAGGCCGTTGAGATAATAATGAACGTCATAGTAGCACCAGCTCCAGCATCAAGCGGTACACGACCCTTAAATGTCAATAGCTCGCTAGAGATATAGACATTTGGCATCCATTTTCAAGGCATGCTCTCTGTATTGTTTGCCTGGCTTGAGTTCCAAGACACACACACCTTTGCGTATCGGTCGAGGCAGGCTTGTACATATTCAATGCTGTCTAGTTCAAAAGTACGTATGCATGAAATTAAGCATTGACATAATACGCATTTAAATTTGCTTGCATAGTGGGAGGCAATTCAGAAAACCGAAGATAACAAAATCGAGGGATACCGCTATTTTGAGATCATTTTGCTACAATGTTCCGTTTAGCATATTATATAACTTACTTTCGTTTACCCGATATGAAGCCTAATTAACTTAGAGTAAGAGTATTCATTTTTTTTCTGTGATTGAATAGGCTACAAGATTCCTGATATAGCGTGTTGTAACCTTATATAAAACTAGTAAATTGTGGTAATGACCTTTTAGGCTCTGTGCAAACGTGCCGATACGGGACACTGTCATAGAAAAACGTTGCTTACTGTGTCCAGTAACGGCAACCGGACACCAATTTTGTACGACGGTGTCCCGTGTCTGTAACAAAAGTGTCTACGTTTGCTCAGCGCCTTAGGTGTAACCCTATTAATAAATGGATTTGATTTACGATCATACCTCAATAATTTTCTTAGCCAAGAAGTAATGATGGTGTTCTAGCATAGAAGACTTGTACATTTGTGATAGTGGATGCTTGATCAGCGTCAGAAAGTTGTTGTTGAACCCGGGGTGGTCGAGGTCGTGGCATAGACCCGACAACATCAGACCTATTACCTGCAAGTATTTCATGTTTATTACTACTATCGAATATTTGGAAAATTATAGGAATGTTTAATTGCTCAATGAAAATTATGTCCTCGTACGATTTACTACTAACATTTTTTCGTTAATTTTCTACTGGATATATAACGATCTTTGTTACGTGAATATAAAGGACATAGACAAAAAAAGAAACTATTCTACAGCACTAGAAATATTAGTAGTTTCTATTGCAAGTAAAATAGTTGATCAGGGTAAATAAATAACTAAAAAAAAACACAAATTCTCATTAAGTAGCGTCATATCATTCTACAAGTTATTCTTTTGTACTGCTTATTTTTGCCCTTCTATTTACTTTTTACTTCGGATAACTAACATCTTTGCCATATTGTTGTTTTAGGGTCGGCAACGCATGAGTGTAAATGTCCATTGGCTGTTACCGTAGTCTATGCATATTTGCACTTATCTTCAGGCAGGCTATGCTTTTATTTGTCAGCTTAGTGCTATAAAAAAAGTTTACAAAGAATGGAGATTAGAAAAGAGTTTAATTTTTTTAGAGGACTATAAATCCATAATGCTAAAACTAAAGTCGTTAATGCTTGTTTGAAAAAATTTTAGCTCTACCCGTTTTGGAAAAATCGGATCAATAAACTCTTTAAAAAATCTTTTTATCACAGAAGGCACCGAACGCTAAAATCATTTTTTTTATGTTTAACAAGGTTGCTTTCTACAGGCATCAGCCTATTTCAACCTGCATGCTAGTTTAGCTTTAATTGTTTATGATTCCATATTATACTGCTTCAATTGTAGATAGTTATGAGAAAATAAATATACTTTATTATTATTAGGTACGTTGGGTAAACTTCTAGGCAAACGAAATCTAAGCCAGAAGGCACTGCTGTACACAACGCGGTGCTAATCCGAACGTTAACTTATGGAAGTGAAAGCTGGGTATAAGCTGGCAGAGAGAGAACGATAGTAGTATAAATGCGGTTGAGCTGCGAGCATTGTGCAAAATTTGTGGCATAACTTTTGCTGACCGCGTTCGGAATGATGATTAAGAAAGAGAGTTGGTCTGAAAGAGAGTGTCGATGTTAAAATAAGAAAAGGCATAATTCGTTGGTTCGGACTTGTAGAAAGAGTGAAGCATGAAAGAATAAACGTTATTATTTATAAATAATCCTTCCACTTTCGCGTATAGCGAAATAGATATACAATTCGAAAGTGGAAGGATGTAGGAGCCGATGATGATCAAGGCTCACTTACCATGAATAAATTGATCGCGTTTTGTCAGCAGATGATGTCAGGAGCCCTAGAAACCGAACGTGGATGAAAAGAGCCATGAATGTTAAGGAAGCGAGTGAGTGAGGACTTGGAGTGAAGATATATATACATACATACATTATTGTTGTTAATACAGTGAAAGCGACAACAAATTATTACCTCTATAGAATCAAAGAACCCGGAGTTGTTACTCAAGATCAAGTACATAGTGTGCGTGAAACAGAACGCGTGCTCCGCGTTGTGGTATGGGTTGCTCCTGTAGCAGCTCAGGATGGTCATCACGAAGTCTGCCAGTCTGTGTTTGTTGAAGTTGCGGTCGGCAAACGTCTCGATGTACATGTAGCAGATGAAACCTGCCATGTCCTCTTTGTTTCCATCGCTGATGTGGTAATCGTAGCTGTCAAGAAACAGTTCTCAGTACAGACAGCTTTACCTCAATCAGGCTAGGCCTAGGCTAGGGAGGCTTTTAGACTAAAGTTATCTCTGCAACAGCGATATTTAGATGACAGTTTAATTTGGCAGACGACTGCAGTAGGACACTAAACAACCGTATGAACTCACTGAACCACAACAACAAAATAGCGTCGAAGTTTTCAATTCCAATTTCAATGGATAAATAAATAATAAAATGCTTCCAACGATGTGTTCGTGGGTCCAAAATGACTTTTGAAACTCACTTCTTGAATGTATGCGACGGCAGAATAAATCCGTTAGTCTCCATGAGCTCGTCCATGTCGTGTCTGCATGGCTTCATGTGCAGGCTAATGAGGTCGGAGTACAACTTGTTCAGATTGTCCTACATGGCAAAATGTATATATATCACCAGACGAATTAGATTTAAGACCAAACTGGTTTGTCTTTGAACCAAACTGATTGCTTAGTAATTATATAAGAAAACAAGTTTTTTAAAGACAGGTAAGACGCATAAAAGCAGGTCGACTGGGGAAGTACTTCCACGTGTCAGAAAACCGCAGCAAAATAACAACTTTCTGAAAAGAACCTGCAAGGGAGTGGGGTGATCGGTAAACTCTCAAGGAATTGTGGTGTTAGCAACAGGGATCACAGGAGCGTTACTTCCTGTATTGCAAGTGTTCAGAGGCTACGGTATCCATTTTACATCAGGTAGGTTGTATGCTTCTCGATGTTGTATAAAGGTTGATGTTAGATTAGGCCTACAAGGTGCTGGACCAGTAACCCTGCAATATATTTTGTCTATCTATCCATCTATATCTTCACTTCAGGACCCTTTCGGGGTAGGCAGAGAGATCCGACCGTCATAAGAACCAGTCTTTACACACCTCGCCTGCTTCTTTAACATTATAGATCTTTTGATATACGCTCGCCGGTTTCTAGGGCTCCTGGCATTACACGGCCAAATTGGTCGTGGTAAGTCTTGGCCTTCCTCGGCTGCTACTTCCTTCCACTTTCGCATTGTATATCTGTTTATTCATTCTTTCATCCTACATTAGGTATATATACATTTTTACAAGGGTACACTAAATAATTTGTAAGCCTTTACACACTCACATGGTAAATTTTCTTCTGCTCCATGTTGTGAAAATGGACTATCAACGAGCAGTGACTGACGAACACCTTGAAGATAGCCTCGTCTTCAGCACTGAAAGGCCTTGCATTTGTTTTGTTCGTCAGTTGTACGACACCTATCAGATATAAACATATATAATACTAGCTGACCCGACAAACGTTGTTCTGTCATAATTATAAATTATTTCTTATTATTTTTTTTCGATTTTTTTTTATGAAATATACTTTACGACCTAGTCTCATACCCACCAACATACATAAAAAAAATCATAAAAATCGGTCGAGCCGTGTCGGAGGAGTGCGACCACAAACACCGCGACACGAGATTTTTACAGATATAGATAATAATTTATTTTATCTAAAGCAAACATATACATCTGAACATTAAAAAGTTGAATTTCCAAACACTGAGTACAATCTAGCGGCAAACAGTAGGTAATTATAATATTTGGGGAGAAATTGCAGGTAACTAAATTGATTTAACATATTAATCCTTTCAGTTCAGAACACAAACTCATACCATAGGATTCGCAGCACGTTCTTAGCATGCATGGCCCCCGAGTAGCTTACAAATATTTAATGAAAAAATATGGAAATTAACTTTGAATATACAATATCTATAAATTCATGTAACTTACGTTCATAACAATACAGACAAATCAAAAATCAAGACAGAGCGCAGTCTTTTGCCTAGTGTTAACCTGTTTCTTAATCATTCATCATTCTTTCCTCGTGCATTATTTCTATATGCCCGAACCAACGGCGTGTGCCTCTTCTTATCTTACTCTTTTTTTCAGACCGACTTCATTTTTTGCATCGTCATTGCTAACTGCAAACGCGACGCTTGCATTTCGGACGCGTTTATTCTACTTTCATGTTCCTCTTTCAGGTTAGCTTTCAGATCAACAAATTTGGTGCATATCGAGCTGTGTCTTCTGGCTCGGACTGAACGTTCAGTTTTCCCGATGCTCCATTTACAAAAGATGAAAAGACGAGTGAGTAAGGAACGCCGTCACTACTCACGCGTCTTTCCTCATCACGTGTTCATCAATACATAGAAACATTAGAATCACCAATAACTCCGTGCTTGTCGACGATGGGTGACGCCAGGCAGGACCTCACCACCGTGCCAGTGGTTGGGTCGATCTCCTTTATGAACCGAGGATCTTTGTACGCGTCCCGCACGTTCAGCGTCTCCCCTGTCCTCGCCACCAAACCTGCCGGAGTCTGCTCGGCACTTAGACTGGAAAATGTTAAATCAGATGACGAGAGTAGATTGTGCAACTTTTTTACCGTAGCTTGCTATTGCTAACACATCATGGTCTAATTGGTCAAGTTTTAACAGAATGTGATGTCAGGATTCCTATGAATCGGCGAGCGTACGAGAAGAAAAGAAAAGAGATAAATGTTAACGAGGTGCTGCGGCGCTCGGTTCTCTCTGCCCACCCCGCAAGAGATCTGGCGTGTTTAATTGTAATTTGAACCTGAAATAATTTTACTCATAAAT
The DNA here is from genome assembly GCA_947507595.1 of Pyralis farinalis. Lineage (NCBI taxonomy): Eukaryota > Metazoa > Arthropoda > Insecta > Lepidoptera > Pyralidae > Pyralis > Pyralis farinalis. The sequence goes on along the minus strand of OX382273.1, from coordinate 32,291,624 downwards.
TTGAACCTAAAATAATTTTACTCATTCATTCTTATTAACAAAAATCAAAATTATATTTGGGTTTTTAAAGTTTATTTTATTATGTAACGAAACCGATATACAACGCAAAAGTAGAGGGATGTAGGAGCCGAGGAAGGCCAAGACTTACCGACCATCACCAAATTGATCGTGTTTTATCAGAAGGTGATGTCAGGAGCCCTAGAAACCGGCGAGCGTGCATGAGAAGAGCACTGAATGTTAAAGAAACGAGTGATGTGTATAAGGATCGAGTCATATTACGCTCGTTTCTCTCTGCCAGCCCTGCAAGGATTTTGAGAAGTTACAGATATATATTTTAGTAATAAGAATTAGCATCATAATCGACCTCTTAGTAAATAATGGTTTTTGCCACCCCAGGAACAAATATTAGTGGCGTTCGCCACCCCAGTGGCAACTCAAACGATTTAGTGGCTTTGGCCACACCAGTGGAAAACTAAGGGGTGGCATACGGGAATAAAGGAAAGTGTTGACGCTGCTTATACAGCAGCAGCTAAGAAGCTTAACTTAAGTTTGTTAACCTCACTAACTCACTCACAGAAACACAACAACCCTTCTGCTAATCTCATTCACACTTTGAACAACACAAGAAAATTAACATAAAGATGGTAGTGAGTCACACCCCAAAACTAAAATTAAAAAATTACGAGCATACGTTGATACAGCTTCTCTTCTGGAGCATTCTGGTAACCTTGTTCACTCACGGGAACTCAACAACTTTCCAGTGAGCAGTTATCTAGCTCAAATCAGGCCAAGACTCACCTGTCATGATCAAATTACTCGAGTTTTAACAAAAGGTGATATCAGGATCCCTAGGAAGCGAGCGTTTTTTTTTTATGTATTAGTTTAGCATAGTGGCTCCTCTTTGCCTGATGGTAAGCGAAAGAGGAGACCAAACCGCAACTGATAAAAGACTACACAGTGTCCTGTCAGTTGACGCTGCCATGCTAGCCCGCAAGATTCTTCACGCTTCGTTTGAAGAATCCCATATTGTCGGAAGGAGGGAACACATTTGCAGGCAAGGCGTTCCTCTTTTTAATGGTACGACAAAGATGTGACAACAGTGGAACAATGAAATCGCAAGACTGCACCTGTGGTTCTATGTCAGAACGGTGGGACAAGGAAAAACTTCTTCAGAGCACTCGCCATGGTAAAGGCGGTAAAATACGCTTAAGAGAGCCTATGCCCCTACGGAGTTGAAGAGGGTCTAAGTTTTTGAAAGAGCCTGAGCGTTTGAACGAACGTTTGATCGTGCGATAAAAGAGCCATAAATGTTAGTTATAAACATGCCCGAAACGACGGAACATGACTCTACGAAATCATCGTCCTATACTAACTTTATCTTAAGTTTTTTCCTGGGCATCAGACTGTTTTCAGAGATCCACCCGTTGTCCCACATGTCCGCCTGTATGTGATCTCCGACGTGGTCGGTGTCGATGATGTAGAAACTGCTCCTCATCGCACCCATGAATGACTTTACGACTGCCTGCAAATTATCTACTAGATTATATTCTATTAGTTCATCTTCATCATCACTTCAGTCCGTATTCGTCCCCTGCTGGTCATAGGCCTCCCCTCAGAGAGCCTCTCGCCTCGATCCTGAGACACCTGCGTCTCTTTTGAGGTTGTCGCTCTAGTGGATGATCGTCCCACACGGGGTGGACGCCATTCGAGAACCCTTTTTCCCGAGCGGTTGTCGGGTTTACGAACAATGTGGCCGGCTCACTGACACTTCAGCTTGCTTATCCTTTGAATTGTCAGTTACTTCAGTTCTACTGTGGATATGCTCACTTCTGACATTGAGCTTTTGCATACAGGCGTCAGTGAAGGGCCATGTTTCAGTTCCACATGTCATCACTGGCAACACACACTGTACGAAGACTTTAGTCTTTATATTATTATATCAGTTTTTTTACTTTATTATTATTATTTACCGGTGCCACGACTGATGCTCCTGGGGCCAACCATGTCCATAGAATTCGGTAACTGATTACCATCAGGCAGGCCGTACGATTGTTTGACACCTTAATATTATAAAAAATAGTAATAATTTTCCTAACAATAACAAAATAACAACTGGATCGTATTATGCGATTTCATACATAGCTCGGACTGACGAGCTCGATGACGGTGGAATGCTACTTTGTCACTGACGCTCGTGGGTTCGATTCCCACACGGGGCAAAAATTTGTGGGCATGAACAGAACATATCTGTTTGTTTTGGCCTGGGTGTTTTCGAGAGAGGTGGGGCGCATGAAAGCAACCCGAATGCGGAAGTACCACCACCACACAGAAAATCGCAGTCAAATAACAACTCCCTTGCATTCCTGGGAGTGACTGATATTACCAGTGTGCTGCTAAGGAGTTGCTGTGTTATCGGCTGGGGTGGCAACGCCATAACCACGTAACATCAGGCGGGCTGTATGCTTGCATGTCTCCCGATGTTGTATAAAAAAAAATGCTATCTAGCCGTGAAGTCGAGAGAATTAGTACTACTGACTAAACTTTATTTGAACTAATGATGAAAGCGCAGTGTGTCAGTTCATACCAGCATGTCAGTCAGCATCGTGTCTATGGACGCGAGGTCACAGAAGTAGTTCTGCAGCAAGGTCCTGAGCTCCGAGTTGAGATGCGAGGTCTTCTGCAGCGTGACGCGCGCCTGTGCCTGGTGCGCTGCGGCGCCTGCCCAGCATGCCACGCTCACTACTGTGTATATCACTTGCTGGAATATGGTAACCCTATTAATGACAATTGGTTCAGGGCATAAACGACAATGTAAGTAGTACCCTATATACACTTGCAACATATCAGAGGTGTCACTGTCACACACACACACACAAAGGTGTCACTCGTGCGTTATCGACCCCGTATTAAACTTCTTTACACGGTTTTTGAAGGTTTACATGCTGTAATCCATAGGGAAGGCCTTAACAGGAAATTCAGTTAATTTAAGAGTTTCCGGTAGAAAACTTCTCTGGAAGCGCACAATACACTACCACGACCGTTCAGGCGTTGTTGGCAATCGGTGTTAACTCGTCTGTTGGCATCTTATCAAACAATTCCCAAATCACAACCCATTGTACAATCGGTTAGGACACAAAGTATTGATTTGGATTTCTTCCTGCCAATACCAAAGCGTTATTGATGCGTATTCTTCTGCTTCATCACTTAGATTATGAAGATTCTCTTCTCTGGCCCCAACTGAGGAATTACTTAGTAAGTTGGAGCGACTGCAAAACCTGAGTATCACATATATTTTTGGTTTGCGGAAGTTCAACCGTATTATTGAATATCGCAACCGTCTTAATTTGTTACCGGTGCGTCTTCGCAGAACTCACCACGTGCATACTTTGCTTTATCATGTCCTTTTTCACCCTACAGCTCCTATTTACTTACGTGAAAAAATCACGTTTCGCTCTCTAGATGGACGTATGTGGTCTTGCAACAATTCTCTTTTGTATGTCCCTGTCCCCAACGCCTACAACTATACCAAATCATTAATGTGTATGCAGCACGACTGTGGAACTCGCTTCCAATTCATGTAAAAATGGCACAAACGACAAAATTCATTCAAATCGAGCGTTATGAACCACTTGGTCAGTATTTCAGATGTTTTAGACTTTAGTAATATTTTGTATTATATTCGAAATTAGTCATATCATCAACTTCTTTTAAGTGTGTATAAATACATTCTTGTGTGAACGAAACTTCGCTGTTTGTCTTGGTGTGAGCGTTTTTAAGAGTGATAGGGCTCATCAAATCAGTCCGCCTGAAGAAATATCTACACCTCACAGAAAAGCGCAGCCAAATAACAACTCTATGAAGGATGGTTGTGCTCTTGCGTGTGAGTGAGGTCATCAGTAAGTTCCTAAAGAATTAGCATTAGAGATGGCATAGCGCAAATGATACTTGATGTATTGCAATCGTTCATAGGCCTGTATTTGATGTTAGAATACAAGTCGCACTTTAAAGCGTAACTCATCCATCTAAAGAGATATTTAACTGCTTAAGGAGTTTCAGCATCTTACGAATATTTTCACGCACGCGGAATTTTCTTAGTAAAAATCCGCAACGCAGATTCCGCGTCCGTGTACACGTTAACACAGCTACTCCTTAGAAGTTACTGGTGAGCTCACTTTCTCGCAGGAACACAGCAACCTTCCAGGGAGTTGTTATTTGGCTACTATTTTCTGTGAGGTGGCGGTGGCGGTTTCTGTGAACCCGGTGGCTCAGTCGTGAATGACACGACTTTGACACCAACGCTTGTGGGTTCGATTCCCACACAAGGCAAAAATTTGTGTGCATGAACATGTCTGTTTGTCTTGGTCTGGATGTTTTAAGAGAGGTAGGGCGCATCAAAGCGGCCCGTCTGGGGAAGTACCTCCACCTCACAGAAAACCGAAGCCAAATAACAACTCCCTAGAGGTTTGTTATGTTGTTATGAGTCCAAAAAAGTAGCGTTACTAACCACTGCGCCACCCAACTCGTCAATGATCACACCATGACCAAACAGTGTAAAGGAGAATGGCAATGTATAAAATTCCTCTTACTTCGTTGTAAGTTTCAGAATATGTTTTATACAACTCCAGCACAGCGTAGCACTCCCCGTCTGGCTTCACGACGGGCATGCAGAGTGCGACCTTAGCGTCTATCCACTTCAGGCCTTCGGCGAAGCGGCGGTCTCGTTGCACGTCGTCTAGGAGTAGGAACTCTTTAGTCGCCGCGGCGTGCGCTGCAGCTACTTTGCCTTCTTCTAGAATAACATTAGTAGCAGTTTGTAATTATATCCTACTTCCATCCCGTTATGGTATACGAGTATACATAAGTCCAGTGTAGTGTGGGTACCTAGGGTAGATTTGGTTTCTATGATTTCCAGCAGTTGGATATTTATATTAATATTTATTTATTCAGGCAACTTATTAGATATTATTGAAATTAATATAATATTAATATATATATACTGGGAGGAAACTTACGAGCCACATTTCCAAAAATATGATGTTATATTGAAGTTGCTTAATCTATTTGTAATAGTTAGAAACATATATCCTACTAATATTATAAATGCGAAACATTGTATGTGTGGATGTTTGTTGCTCTTTCAGGCTTAAACGGCTGAACGGATTTGAATGAAATTTGGCACGTAGATAGATTATGATCTGGATTAACACATAGGCTATGTTATTTGACTCCACGCAAGCGGAGCCGCGGGCAGCAGCTAGTTTCGTAATAAGTTTAATTTTCAAAATAAATAATTTTCTTTTCTCTGACAACCCTAAGTCATAGTTTTGATTTTACGAAAAGAATTTGGTATTTGTTTTAAGTGTAGGTATTACGTTATTTGAGAGCCCGATGGCGTCGTTGCGCGTGTTATTCTAACCAAACACGCAGGTTAAGCAACGTCAACCGCAGCCTGTCTATGGACGGGTTTATCTATCTCGAGTTTCTCTGGGTTTCGGAGGGCACGTTAAGCCGTCGGTCCCGGCTGCTGTCGATAGATGACAGTCGTTAAGCTAAGTCAGTGGCCCTCGGGCGGCTTGAAAACACTGGCCTCCACCAATCCGCATTTGAGCAGCGTAGTGGAGTATGCTCTAAACCCTTTCGGTTGAAGGGAGCCCGTATTCTTGCAGTGGGAAGAGTAAGGGTTGAAGTGGGGATGTGGGATTACGTTATTTGAGTACCGGAATTAGATCGAGTTCCAGAAATCAATGCACAAAGCGGTCATTGACATGTTTCGTACGTGTAATTGACGCTCGACGCGTAAACAGCTGACTTAGGGTTGAGTATAAGACCTTTTCTATGAACAACTTTGATAAGCTGTAACTCGAAAACGGCTTATAATAAAAGTATAGTTTCTTTGGGAAAAATGTTGTATTACATATGCATATCTATCTTTTTTCGCTGTGTCGCTCGTGGCGTTCCACGGTACATCACAATTCAACGTACAAGAATACAATCATAATTATATACATTGAAGTCTTTCCACGTGAATTTGTGTACAGTGATTCGTGTAGATAGACTCGAAAGCAAAGAATATAATACTCCCTGACGGGCTCGAAAGCCTGTTCTGACAGCTTGTCAATATGTGATAAATCATTATTATGTTATGTCTATCTATCTAAGTCATTAGGATTGGTTGGATTCGCTAACTAAGCTTACGGTATTGGCGAAGATACTGATTTTGACAAACTAATTTCGTGACTGTTTTTTTCACCGCCGAGCAGACAGACTGATTCGTTATCTACTAGGCTATCACATAACTATTATATGACATTGACACATTATAATTGACTGATACAATTATAATGTGTCAAATTGTCTATGTCGTTAAGATACCAGAACTTTGCGGAATGAAAGATGATGTAGTGACAAAAATTGAAAAGGGTATGCTGAGATGGTTTGGTCATTTGAATAATCAATGAGATTATCCAAAAGAGTTAGAAATGTATCAGGCAAGAGTGAATAGAGATTTCGGTAGGGGCCGCCCTAGAAGCACACATACTATATCAAATTGGTGATGTGTGAAAAAAGGGCCAAATCAAAACCGAAGAGCATGCATGAAGAGATTGGATCGGTGCATCGGACGTTGCATAGTGTCTGCCTACCCCAATGGGAGACAGGCATGATGATATGTAAACATGTATGTATGTTAAGATAAGAAATGGCATGCTCCTTTGGTTTAGGCGTGTAAAAAGAATGAAAGACTCTCCTACCACAAATTGATGATGTGTTGAAAAAAGGCCAAATCAAAAGCACCCAAAACCGAAGAGCATGCATGAAGAGGTTGGATCGGTGCATCTGACGTTGCATAGTGTCTGCCTACCCCAATGGGAGACAGGCATGATGATATGTAAATACGTATGTATGTTAAGATAAGAAATGGCATGCTCCGTTGGTTTGGGCATGTAAAAAAATTAAAGATTCTCCTACCACAAATTGATGATGTGTTGAAAAAAGGTCAAATCAAAAGCACCCAAAACCGAAGAGCATGCATGAATAGGTTGGATCGGTGCATCTGACGTTGCATAGTGTCTGCCTACCCCAATGGGAGACAGGCATGATGATATGTAAATACGTATGTATGTTAAGATAAAAAATGGCATGCTCCGTTGGTTTGGGCATGTAAAAAGAATGAAAGACTCTCCGCAAATTGGATTTTCGTTTAGTCGTGTTTTATCAAAAAGTGATATTAGGAGCCCTAGGAACCGACGAGAGTGCATGTAAAGAGCTACGAATGTAAAGATTAAGAAATAATATTAATGCTAAGACCGTGGTGGTGTTAGGCGGCTTTTTCTTTGTACCTCGGGAACCTCGGGGACCTCGCAAAAAGTTATTTGTAATTTTCATGATTATATTTGATTAGCAATAATACTAGTAAAACCAGTTGAGAATGCGCAAGCTTGCATTGCCAGAGGAACACCTGGCTCGTCAATTATATAACAATTTTTTTTTTTTTATGCCGCTTTGACCATGTTCCTTAAGAGATAGGAACGGTGTTCCTGCACATTCCTATTTACTTTTTTATGCTGAATCCGAATCTGAAGTCAAAATTCGAATATTCGAAAAAAAAACGCACACACAGACAAACATATAGATTTCATATAGGAACGGTGTTCCTGATAAAATATAATGTACAAATTATTATTGGCTAATTTCAGCTGATTTAATTTATCATTTTCTTTCTTCTTCTTAGGCAACGGTATAACGCGAAGAAGAAGACACGTTATATAAAGACGGGTGAAGGTCTGTTAGAGAAGATTGGCTAACCAATGGGTATATTCACTTCATGCCGGTCAGACGTCTGCGTATCACGTGTCATCATGATGATCTCGTTGTTCAGCGGATCCACGATGTACACAAACACTCCTGTAACAATATTTCAGTCAATAAATTCCACAACTTTTTTTAATACTACGTCGGGAGCCATACAAGCATACGGCCCACCTGATGTAAAGCGGGTACCGTAGCCTATTAACTATATATTAAGTATCACTCGCGCGATGTCGCCTCTGCTGCTTAAACAGCAACTCCTTCGGAGCTTACTGGTGACCTCACTCACACGCAGGAACACAACAACCCTCTAGGGAGTTGTTTGTATGGCTTCGGTTTTCTGTGAAGTGGAGGTACTTCCCCAGACGGGCTGCTTTGATGCGCCCTATCTCTCTTAAAACATCCAGACCAAGATAAACAGACATGTTCATGCACACAAATGTTTGTCTTGTGTGGGAATCGAACCCATGATCATTGGTGTCAAAGTCGTGTCATTCACGACTGAGCCACCGAGCTCGTCAACTTACATCAGTTAAGTGGCGGTGTTGTTAACAATGCTACGTTAACACCAAGGCTCTTGAGTTCGATTCCAACAAAAGACAAACAAATTTGAGCGTCACAACTTGAGGTCGCATGAAGGTCCCGGTTTAAGCGCTTGAATATCTCGTTTAGAGCCTACCAACCAATGGGAGGATATTTTAACCAATAAGCCGATAAATGACGTGATGTTGATCCGTGAACTAGCCAATGAGAGTTGCGCGTTCTACTTTACCCTTTGACCCGTAGCGGCAAGTTTATTTACTACGTAATAACGTATCATTGGGTCTCGGTAAATTATTTTCTTCATGGCGTGCATGAACATGTCTGTTTGTATTGGTCTGAGTGTTTTAAAAGAATTAGGGAGCGTATAAGCAGCGCGGCCGAGGAAGTACCTCCATCTTACAGAAAACTGTACCCAAATAACTGCCTGGAGAGTCATTGTGTTCCTTCTAGTGATTTTACCAGAAAAAGCTGCTGAGGAGTTGCCATTGCAGTGGGATTGGCAAAGCACAAGTGAAACTTTTTGTGTTGCAAGTATTCACAGGCTTCGGTAGCCACTTTTCATCGGGTGGACCGTTATTCCTCTCGACGTTGTATATAAAAAAATAATGCCTACACACGCTTGCAATAACGGGAGCATTACACAACGTCCGGAGGCATATAAGCATACGGCCTGATGTGAGGCGGTTACCGTAGCCTATGAACACTTGCAACACATTAAGTATCACCTGCGCGATGTCACCTCTGCTACTAACACAGCTACTCCTTAGGTGTGGTGAGGGTTCCAATTCATCATCTGCCGACCTTCATGAAGGAAGAATTCAGGCCAGAGGGAATCGCGTTTCGGAATTTCCGTGGACGGTTACCTAAAGACACGCGCTACACATCACCGACTCTACGTGGAATTAATTAATGGTAAGTTTATAGGTAATGTCATATATAGTTTAATTTAAAGGTAAGTTTATAGGTAATGTCATATATACTCGTAGTTTAATTTAAGGTACGTATTTATGGATCCGTGTGTAAAACCTGTTGTCTGGAATATATGATTATTATTATTAGGAGTTTATTGGTGGCCTCACTCATGGGCAGAAACAACAGCCCCTCCAGGGATTTGTTACATAGCTGCGGTATTATATCACTATGAGGTGGAGGTACTTCTCGAAATGCGCTGCTTTGATGCGCCCTACATCTCTTAAAACACTTAGATCAAGGAAAATAGATATATTAATGCACAAAAATGTTTGTCCTGTGTGGGAATCGAACCACGAGCGTTGGTGTCCAAGTAGCGATAAAAATCACAGCGCCACCGAGCCCGTCAATAACTTATAATGGTATCGATCGTTTCAGTATAAAAGTGAAAAACCGACCAAGTGTGAATCGGACCCGCGCACGAAGGGTTCCGTACCATTATCTATAAAAATGGCAAAAAATTCATGTCTGTTGTATAGGAGCCCTACTTAAATATTTATTTATTTTGTTTTTTAGTATTTGTTGTTATAGCGGCAACAGAAATACATCTGTGAAAATTTCAACTGTCTAACTATCACGGTTCATGAGATACAGCCTGGTGACAGACGGACGGACAGCGGAGTCTCAGTACTAGGGTCCGTTTTACCCTTTGGGTACGGAACCCTAAAAATGAGCTAGTTACGCTACAAACTTACCAGAACTATTCGTAACAGTCTTCAAAACCATAGCAGTTTCATACAACAACGAATCAAGATCAACTGTATCCTCCAAGAAAACATTAAACCTGTTTATATCCAGGTACGTTCCTTGTTTAGTCTCCTTTTTGACGCCTTTGCGTTCTATCTGAGCGTACGGCGCTATCACTCGACGAGTTACCTTATCCAGCTTGTCAGAAGGCACAAGAAAATGGGATTGCACTTTGGACATTCCTTGACTGTCCATTCTGCTTTTAACCGATTTGACACTCTTTGGCGATGCGTCGTGCATTTTGAGATGTTTATAACTATTTTTTGTTTATAAATATTAGGTTTTTTCACGCAGGAGATTATATATATATATATTCCCTTTGTTGACGACAGCTGTCAACTGCAAAGGCAAATATATAGTAGTTTCAAAGAGTATTCAATATATTTTATCCAGTTTTATATTTTACTCGTTTCATTGTAACAAAAAAACATTGAATATTTTTTGATATTAGATATACTTTCCGAGAGCACGATGGCGTCGTTGTGGGTCATTCTAGTCGAACACGCATGTTAAGCAACGTCATGGGTTTATCTATTTCTGTGCGGACGGCACGTTAAGCCGTTGGTCCCGGCTGTTGTCAATAGATTACAGTTGGTTAAGCTAAGTCAGTGATCTTCTGGCAGCTTGAAAACACTGGCCTCCGCCAGTGCGCAAGTTGAGCAGCGTGGTGGAGTATGCTCTAAAACCGTTCGGTTGAAGGGAGACCCGTATCCCTGCAGTGGGATGAGTAGGTAAGGGTTGGCGTATGTAGTAGATATTTTCCTAAACGACTTCTGCCAAGGAACCAGTATTTTTTTTATATCAGTAGGTATGCATTAAAAACAACTCCATTCTACGATTGATAAACACGGCTACTGGAATCCCTGGAAGTTATGTTTTTATTCAGGGGCCGTACTTTTATGTAATCTTCTAATATATTATATAACAGATCGTAGGGCTTTTAATATAGAGAGGAGCCATTGGCTGTCAGCCTAAATGCGTCCGGTTATGGGATAATTCTGAACCCGGCTTTTTTAAATTACACTATTTTATTGATTTAATCGTCAGAATAATTGTAATTAAAATAATAAGCGGCAAGTGCCACTTATCGGCCGCGAATATCGAACTGAATCTAAATGTTTGCCGGGAGACAGGCTTATTATCTCTACATTGTCTTTAGGACAGCATCATTAGGCACAAATAAATAAAATTTAAGCATCGGTTTGTAATGTGAAAGTAACAACTTTTTACTAAATGCACATGAATGTTTACACTTATATCAAAAATCATTATTTAAATTTTTTGCCTAATCTGTTTGTTGGCTAATCTGCGAAACGGCTGAACCACTTTCGACGGGACTTTCACTGGCAGATGTTATATATAAGTAAATTCTTTTATTTCGAAAAAGAGTTAGGTTACTTTTATTTTAGAAAAAGAAGTAGGGTTCTGCGGGGAAAAATAAAACTCATAAAATTGTGAAAATATTCAGATTCCACACGGACACAACTGTATAACAGTTCGATCGGGTCTAGCGTCAGTCTTCTATTGAAGTTACCTTTTTTGGGATGGCCGAGGGTATTGGCGTAAAGTTATAAACAGATAGGTAAAAGTAAAAAAAAAAAAAAGCAAATTCGTGCATTCGTGATTTAATTAAATTGATTCCAGAAAGCAAGAAGCGGTAACGATTTAGGTTTTTAGATACTTAAATATCTGTGCCCTGTTGCTGACAGATCCGGGGCACCACACCAACGCGGCCGATGGCAATTCGCGGCGTTGTTTAGTGGGTATACCGTCGGGCAGCCGACGGGGAGTGTCACACTACCACCGGAGGCCACCCGGGCACCGGTGGAAAAATGCATTACGCACACCGTAACGCATTTTTCCCCGCGTCACAAAAAAAAAAAGGATACTTAAATATCTAACTAGTTTGTGTTTATAAAACTAATTTAGATAATATTAGCATCCCAGATATTCATAAAATTATACTTTACAAAAAAATATGCTAGAAATCCAACCGGAATTAGCGATATTGAAAATAAATGGTCAAATATAGGACATCTGTAGACAAACGACCAAACGAACAGGAAGTTCCTAAGGAGTTGCCGTGAAAGCAGAAGAGGAGGCGCGAGGAATACTTGATGTATATCTAGCTTTAATAGGCTACGGTAACTGCTTTACATCAGGTGAGCCGTATGCTTTTATGCCTCCCGTCGTAGTATATAAAAAAAAAAATTGTAACAGTTGTTTACTGCATGGGTGCTGCAGAGTTTTTGTGCTGCCGACATTTATTATTCTTTGCAAGTGCTAATAACGAGAATAGATGGATGGAGCTACTCCTTGATATCCGATTCGGGGCAGAGAATTCGGTTTTATTATTAGTGCGGCTAAAAGACTTCATTCAGATAATCAGGTCCTCCAAAAGGTTTCCTGGTCTTTTTATACAAGATATTCCTAACATTGAATTAAACAATTTTTAACGGAAATATAGCGTGTTTTATTTATTTTGTTGAACCTGACGTTTCGAATGCTTTGCAGCATCCGTGGTCGCAGGAAGACAAAGGTGGCATTTGTCTTACATTGGTTATTCAATTATTACATCTACCGACATGGATGGATTAATTATTTATATATGTATGTACCGATTCACACAAAAATCGCTCACGGCGTCCGACGTTTTTGAGTAGATCTCTGTGTTTGTGACTTGATTATTTTTAGAACTGGATACTAACAACTAACACTCGAGTTTGCCTGCAATAGGGGATCGAGCAACATTTCAAAAAGTTATTTAAATTAATCGTGATGGATATACTCGTATATCACTATAATAAGTCAAGTGCGAGTCCAACTCGCGCACCGAGGGTTCCGTAAAAAAATATTTTCGATTATTTTCGCAAAAAAAAAAATATTTATCGTGGTATTGTAACAAATTTACGGTTTTCGGAGTTTTTCCTTGTGCTACATGACATTGCTTTTCACCAAATTTCATAATTCTAGGTCAACGGGAAATACCCTATACATTTTGATTCCATGTGTCAAAATATGCGCATAAGCGAGGCATAAACAGCTGCATCTTTTGATTGCGTTGACTTAGAAGTTTGATTTTTTCACTGCTAGAAGGGATTGCAGACCTGAGTATTTGATATTAATTTCAGTCTGTTTTAACAGTCAAGTAAGTAAGTATGTTAGTAAAAACACACTGACTGTGAGCTCTACTATGCATTTATTTCGTTTATATATTTTCGATCAAGATAATTCATTACTATCCATCCTTTCTTACCAACATATCTTTGTTATCAGGTGTTGCAAATATTAGAAATATAAGTTCAATTATGCAACATCAATGTGACAATTACTGGTCCATTGTTATTATAATGTTAATGTCGTATCACTTCACACGTCTCGAATCTCAGCTCCAGCTTAAAAATCCGCGACTAGACTAATTATCAAAGCTGCGTAAGTAAAGTACACTATTGGTTTTTACACGTTTTTTACAATTTTCGTAATAATCTGGTGGTTGATTACAACGAATTAACACATATTTTGTAATAAGAAGAACCAACAAGAATTTGCTATAAAATACACAATTTATTTACACTGACTTACATTTACAAGACGAGACGAAACACAGTAATAATAATACAGTACAGTAATAACATAAACTATTTTGTGTTTTACAGTCAAACCCTATTTTGAAGGCTTCAGTTAATATTATTCTTAATTATATATTCTATTCTAATTGTTCAATGTATACATTTCATTTTATGATTCTGATAACTGAAAAGAATTATCTATTAAATAATCGTCATGTATTACTTTTCTCAGCATAGCTACACACATAAAGTGCACCTTACGAGATTACATTGTGTTTTGGAGTAATGTAAAAAACATTGCCCGCTTACTCAACGTGGTTCTGAAGCGTTTTAGTATGTATCTCGCTACACAATATAGTCGATAAAAGTCCCGGTAAACTGTAGATTTTTCTACAGCCTAGAGATTTACAAGTTTTTACAAGCTTTTATTTAACTTGCAATGTAAGTATGTAAGTATGTTCGGGTGAAATCTTGCAACTCAATTTTGAAGCAGATATCTTTAACCGATTGAGCTGAAATTTTGTATACACGTTCAGTTTGGATGACAATGCATGATTAACTATGTGACGTCATTCTAAATCCAACATGGCGGCATAACAAAGATGGCGGACCAACTATTTTTAATGCACTCCTATAATATGGGTATCAAATAAAAGGGCTTGCTAAGAGTAACTCGAAAAATAATGTGACGTTACTCTTAATCTAATATGGCGGACTTCTAAAGCTTGAAAATCAATTTCGAAGGAGATATCTTCAATCGATTGAGCTGAAATTTTGTATACACGTTCAGTTTGGATGACAATGCATGATTAACTGTGTGACGTCATTCTAAATCCAACATGGCGGACCAACTATTTTTGATGCACTCCTGCAATATGGATATCAAATAAAAGGGCTTGCTAAGAATAACTAGAAAAATAATTTGACGTCACTCTTAATCCAATATGGCGGACTTCTAAAGTTTGAAAATCAATTTCGAAGCAGATATCTTCAATCGATTGAGCTAAAATTTTGTATACACGTTCAGTTTTGATGACAATGCATGGTTAACTGTTTGACGTCATTCTAAATCCAACATGGCGGCATACCGAAGATGGCGGACCAACTATTTTTAATGCACTCCTGCAATATGGGTATCAAATAAAAGGGCTTGCTCAGAATAACTAGAAAAATAATGTGACGTCACTCTTAATCCAATATGGCGGACTTCTGAAGCTTGAAAATCAATTTCGAAGCAGATATCTTCAATCGATTGAGCTGAAATTTTGTATACACGTTCAGTTTTGATGACAATGCATGGTTAACTGTTTGACGTCATTCTAAATCCTACATGGAGGAATACCCCAGATGGTGAATATTTTTTTTCAATTTTTCCTACAATATGAGTATCAAATGAAAGGGCTTGCTGAGAATAAGTCAAAAAATAAAGTGACGTCACTCTAAACCAATATGGCGAGTGAATGACGTTACCACCGCACAGGCAACTGCAGCCAAATAACAATTCCCTGGACGGTTGTTGTATTCATGCAAGTGAGTAACGTTACTACCTCACGGAAAACTGCAGCCAAACAACAATTCGCTGGACAGATATTGCGTTCATGCGAGTGAGTGATGTTACTACCTCACGAAAAATATGCTCAAAACTGCAGCCGAATAACAATTCCCTGGAGGATTGTTGTGTTAACGTGAGTGAGTGACGTTAACACCTCACAGAAATCTTCAGCCAAATAATAATTCCCTGGACGGTTGTTGTGTTCAGGCGAGTGAGCGATTACATGACGTTATATGGCTGCAGTTTTCCGTGAGGTAATAACGTCACTCACTTGCATGAACACAATAATCCTCCAGGGAATTGTAATTTGGCTGCAGCTTTGAGCATATTTTTCGTGACTTAATGAGCGGTTTAGTTGAAGCTGCCCTTCAACCTGTTACTTTTGTGTTAAAGTATGTTAAAATTTCACTCATAATTTTTTCATAACGCGCCTAAAGGAGTATATAACTTCAATACAATAGTCAGCTCCTGGTCTATGTACATAAAATAATTAAGAAAAACTTTGTATTATAGATCCCTGATGATTCACCTACAGGGGAAAATTGTTTTGTATATAGATAGACTATGCATTTTTGACGATTATATAAATTATAAGCGACATCCCTACGTGTTTAGGCTATTATCCTTCGCTCAGGGGTCGAGTCGGCCTACTTGTTTGATTATACTACTCGTATGACCGGGGCGAACCCTGTTGTGTATTAGCTCTTACCCTTCTAAACGAAGCTCACGACCATGCAAAAATGATGCGTTGAATGAGACAGATCAAGAAACGTGTCCAGCGATAACTAAAAAGTAAAAAATAAATTAAAAGTAAAAACCTTTTTAAAAACAAGCTTTTATTTAAATGCTCTAAAAAGAAAAAAATAAACTTTTATACTAAAACTTTTACTGTTAACTTATAACGTCATTTCACATTTGACACAATTTATATGATATAAAAGCTTGTCGCGAGATTTAAGTACTCGTATTTACTTAGTTTGAAAATTTTAATAGATAATATTATTCACATCAAATTATTTAATTTACTTGTTTAATCTACACAAGCAAATCTCGCGACAAGCTTTTATATCATATAAATTGTGTCAAATGTGAAATGACGTTATAAGTTAACAGTAAAAGTTTTAGTATAAAAGTTTATTTTTTTCTTTTTAGAGCATTTAAATAAAAGCTTGTTTTTAAAAAGGTTTTTACTTTTAATTTATTTAATGACCGTGATGATGTCCTCTACTTGTGCATATATTTTAATTTGAGGAAAATTCATATAAAAAAGTTAATCTGTAAGGACTCTATACCAAGATAAATAGCACAGAACTTGCTGCACCAGCCTCATCACAGGGAGCAGAACAGATGTAAGATGATGTTTCAATATGTATTGATGAATTGATAGTTTCTCACATTTACAGTTAAACTTTACAACAAAAATAGGACTGTAATACCTTTAATTAAAACTTCGCCCAGGTGATCTGCCACTAATTTTGCTTCTACACTATATTTTATGCAGTAAAACAAACAACTACACGAGGTGAAAAAAAATGCATCATTTAGTGAGCAATGTTACAAAAACAGTTTCATTTTCGCTTTCCCTTCTCCCATACATTGTGTACACTCACTCAAATATGTCTGAACTATATAGGTGTCGTAAAAATCTATAATTAGATGCTTATATTTTTTTTGTTAAATCTTTACACATTCTTGATGAATATTATTCTGTATGTACACAATACAAGACTAGCACGAAACTTTCAGTTTTATTTCTCTTGTACATTTCCTTGAGCACATTACAAATAAATAATTTGAACAATAAGTATAACAAGACTTGGAATAATAAAGAACAAGTGTCCCATAAATTTACTTGCTCTTATTATTTAAAGACTGAATACAGAAAAACAAAACTGAAGTTGAACATATATTGTATTAAAAGGCATCCATATGGGAGAAAAAAGACAAAAATCTTTGCCCCTGCTTATCATAAAGTTAATGTAATTTTATTGGTTAACATGGGAAGAATATCTTGTATATTCTATTTGTGAATATTCAAGTGAGTTGTGTATTTACATAGTTTCCACAGAGTCCATAATGAAGATAAAAGAGTTTATTATACACTGTCAAAATATAAAAACAAATATGGATAGTATTACCAAATTGTACCTCAATATAAAAAAGCATGATGAATTGATTTGTGAGTACATCTTAAATATAAAATTAATCTAGGGCCAAGTAATTTGTATTCTTCCCTTTTTTAGTGGAGGACTGTCTGTCGCTGGTGTTGCCTGGAAAATAGATAATCCAATCGTTCTTGAAAATTCATTAAATCAGAGTTTCTATAACAAAATGAAAGACTTTCATCCAAGAACAAAAATTTCTTTGGTTTGATAGATTTTAACCTATCAAACCAAAGCAGTTGCAGCAAATAATACAGTTTGACATTAAAGACTAGAAATGGAACAAAGAAAACATTCTTCCTAGCAATATTGTCTCTTACGCCTTCAAAATTGTATAATAGTTACCATAAAAAAAGAATTTTCGAATATGGCCACCCCCTATTTTTATCTACCTTTTGTGTCATGCTATACCTGCAGTGGGCAAAAAAATAACTTTAAGCAAGTTGGCATTGAGCAGTCAGAACTCGTTATATATGTTTTCCCATACATTTCGCGGTCGTATACGACCACCCGGGTTTCGAAGGGTTAATTGATTATGAAATACATTTGTGCATAAAAAGTTTAATTGGAATGCACCTACCACAGTACCACATAAGCCCTTAGTATTACTTCGTTAAAGGCTTTGATAGGCTGACAGACCATAACCAACCGTGAGAATCAAACTGCAGTCTACATTATCAGATACTAAGTAAAGACATATTCTTAATAATTTAAGGAAAATAAGGAATAAACTTATATCATCTAATATTTCAGCTTTTTACTTTTCTTTCTTTTTACAATCCTCTGAGGAATTGATATTTGGCAGCAGTGTTCTATGTGGTGGAGGTATTTCCCCAGACAGGGTGATTTGATGCACCTTATTACTTTTACAAATGACAAGTTTTTTTACAGGACTCAATTTTCATTTTTCCGCTAAATGTTTTTTTGTTTTTATACTACATCAGGAGGCATACAAGCATATGGCCCACCTGATGTAAAGCTGTTACCGCAGCCTATGCTAATGCGATGCCACCTCTTCTGCTAACATAGCAATTACTTAGAAGCTTACTGGTGATCTGATACCGGTGATCGAATCCCACACACAGGAACACAACAATCCTCTAGGGAATTGTTATATGGCAGTGGTGTTCTATGAGATGGAGGTACTTCCCCACACAGGGTGCTTTGATGCACCTTACCACCTTTAAAAATACCCAGACCAAGACACAATTGTTTGCCCTGCGTGGGAATCAAACCCACAAATGTTGATGTCAAAGTAGTCATACTTGCAGATTTCTTCCATTTACAGTAAAGAAAGACTGCACTAGAGCAATTTTTTTACGCTACCTAACACAACTCAACTGCAGCCAGCCTCCCAGTGAGCCAGTGATGATTACAACATAAATCCAAAAACACAAATTCAGTAGTATATGACAAGCCCGGTGATAATGCTTAGCAATGGCTACCAATACTTGAGTTTTGTTGAGCCTCAATTCTCATGTAAGACAAACATTTGTGTGTGGAGACTTCTCACTACATATTACGATTGTGTAAGGCATTTAAATGACTCCATATTATATTTAAAATTAATGTATGTCCACTGCTAGAAAAGTATGGTGAATATGTGACAATTTAAATAAAACTACTTTAATTGACTAGACCGGTAGCAAAACTGTTAAAACCGCTACTTTGACAACAAGTCTCGTCATTTGAATCTCCACACAGGACAAACATTTGTGTGCATGAACATGCTTGTATGTCTGGGCCTCGGTGAATTTAAGATAGGTACGACACATCCTCTAGCCAAGTAACCTTAGTTCCCATTTTTGAGTATATAACCTCAATTTTAATAATTTTTTATCTCATCAATTATACATATTTGAGTATTTTCCTTTTGAGATGTGATGGGGAACCCCCTTCCCCGACCCTTAATTTAATATTACAAATCCTGTATTCATCATATCAGCTGAAAGACATTCACTGCAGAACATAGGCCTCCCCCTTGGGGTTTTGCCATAATCACCACACTTGACAGGCGGGTTGTGATCGCAGTTTGAGGCAGTGCACGAGATGACCCAACAGACTCCTACGGCACCCGCAGGATGAGAGGGGGTGGCGCAATTCTATGCCCGCACCACATGGCCAATTGGGCATTACCTTGAAGATATTTCAAAACACACATCATACTTACAGATTCTATTGGGAATTTTCTTTTACAGTTATCTGTGTTGCCTAAATTCGACGTAAACATCTTAGTATCTATTTTTATCATTTTCAATTGGCCAGACAGCATGTCTGGTGGTGGCTTCAATCTATCATTGGGCCATGGATGTGATGATTTCCTATTAAGATTATTATTCAAATTCTGTGTATCCGCTTTAAATTTTGGCTCTGGGCTCAACTGTCGAGTTCTGTTCAACATTTTACCTCTACCAGAGTCTCTGTATCTCCTTTGCCCATAGGGTACACAAAAATTATGAAACACTTCTAATAATTCATATCTTGGCATGTTCTCCACATTAGCCACACGAAGTTGCCTCTGGAAGCAAAAAATAACAATGATATATAACTACGAATGAAAACATTTATTTATGTTAATAAATTTCATCACAAGTAATGAAAACAGTTACTTCTTGAATAATGAGAATTAGTTGTTCATTTGACAAAAGTTCCGGGTGTAATAACATTTCATGTGGTATAGCCATTATGATTGTAAACAAAAAACATTACAGAAATGGAATAAAATTTTAGTATTTCAATTTCTTTGCGAGAACGAGAAATAGCGGTTATAACTACAATACATAACGACGTTGTCATGAGCGCTGTCAGTATACTTCTTCTTAGTTTCGTTTATTGCCTTCGACTCTTCAACTCTAAGGCCATTTCTGCCATTGTCAGTGCGCGACCATTGCGATTCCAGTGTATGAGGATGAACTCCCAGCCGTCGGCGAGCTGTGCGATTGTAAATCGAGGCTATTGGCATGATGTCGAAGAACTCCTCAGAACTCAACCCATTATACAACCGGTACAACACGCAAAGGCAGGCAAAATTTCTCCTTAAACTCAAGGACTCAATGGCGTGTGTAAATTCAGGATCATCGACGATTCTCACAGCTTGTCTCTGCACCGAGTCACAAGGTCCTACCTGGTATTCAGGTGCTCCCGCCCAAAGGTGGCTACAGTACTCCATATGCAGTCTGACTTGGGACTTATATAACATAAGTATTTGCCCTGCGCCGAAGTACTGTTGAGCACTCTGAGTTTCTTGGACGCCAGCTTGACGTTCTCCTCCAGGTGACGTCGTACTGAACATCGCTGGAGATCTCGATACCGAGAATCCCAATGCTCTAAGCAATTGTGAGCAGCGTGTTCTGGAATTGGGGAACCATAGCAAATGGGATTTTCTTAGCGGTGAACGCGCAAACTTGTGTCTTGGTAAGGTTGAATTAGACTAGGTTCAATCGCCCCCAGTCAGAGTCATCGCGGCTTTTCTCCACAAGGGAACGAGGGATGTTAGCACGGCCTGTATAATAAGTGTCCCCGGTGCTGTCGTCCGCATAATAATTAATGCTGTCGATTGACAACATGTTATTAATGTGCAGCAGAAACAGTGTCGGGGACAACACGGGCTCCGTGTTGTGGGACACCAGCATTAACTTCCATGCTATCGGAGCAACTACCGTCAACCACGGCTTTGATGTATCTGCTGGTTAAGAAGCTGGCCACCCATTTGCACTAACCCTCAGGCAGCCCGTACGATGGTAACTTCGATAGAAGAATGCTAGACCCGAACGAACGCCTGTGCCATATCTAGACTGGCAGCCAATGCTTCACCTTGACTCTCGATCGCCGGAGCCCAGCGGTGTTTAAGATACACTTGAAGATGACCAGTCGAACGACCGTGGCGGAAGCCGTATTGACGGTCGGTGATTAAATCGTGATCCTCTATGTATGCCAGGAGTCGTGTGTTTATCACGCCCTCCATCACCGTGGAGAGAAGGGAGGTTAGGGCAATAGGCCTGTAATTCGATAGGTCTGATCTATCGCCCTTTTTAGGCACCCGGTGCACATTGGCGGTCTTCGACGAAGACGGGACTTGCCCAGTGGAGTAGGAAAGTACGAAAAGGCGCGTTAGCACAGAACACAACTCAGGAATACACTGATTTAGCACCACTGCTGGTATGCCATCTGGCCCACTCGACTTATGAATGTCGAGGGAGAGAAAGGCCCGCCGGACATCTCGTTGGGTAATGGAGATTTCCGTCATTGAGCTACTGCACCTCGGGATGGTAGGTGGCACAGCTCCTCTGTCATTCAAAGTCGAGTTAGAGGCAAAGAGATTACCCAGTACATCGGCTTTCTCTTTAGCACTATAGGCCAGACTGCTATCCGATTTTTGCAATGGTGGCATAGACACTTGACAAAAGTTTCCCTCAGCAGCTTTAGCCAGCGACCAGAAAGCACGGCTCCCAGACGGAAGGCTTGCAAGCCGCTCGCCAACTTTACCGATGAAATTAAACTTTGCTCTGGCGATTACCCTCTTACTGGACCTCGAGGCAGCGTTGAGTTTACGTTTCAAATTAGAGACATCAGGATTTCCATTAGCACGCGCCCTGGTCCAAGCTTCGAAAGCAGCCTGTTTGATAAGTTTGGCTTCTATACAAGGCCGATTAAACCACGGTCGCTTTTTAGCTGCCGCAGCAGCCACTAAGCGATTAGAAATGTAGCATTCCATGACATCCAATATCGCCGCAGCTACTGCAGTCGCACAGGATTCGATATCATCTATTTTGAAACAAAGCTGCCTCCACGGATACGATGCGTAGAATTCACGCAATCCGTCCCAGTCTGCCGACTTATAGGGCCAAACGCGACGCCATCCGGTAGGCCGAGGTAGGCCACGCGCGGCACAGGGCGCTTGGGTTCGGATATTTCGGGGTTGAGATAGTGGTCCGATGAGCCAAGCGGCGCATCCACTGTGATGTTGTACTCATCCGGACGTGTTGTCAGCAGAAGGTCCTGTAAGGAGCTTGTATGGACCTCTATGCTAATAAAGATCACAGAGCGACTTATTAGCCCGGCGAGAGTAGTGGATATAAAAGTGGAAAGGAATGATACAATGCATTTGAATCTTGAATGTTTATCACACAACCAGCTCTACACTATGTATATTAGGTATAATATACTTTATATAGTTTTATATTGACACATACGTTTAAACCATTTTTACAAGTGACATGAAGAATAACGTACGGTAGCCTAGCAACGCTCATAGACTTTTCACTAGTGCTATCCAACCTTAATACTTTCCCTCACTAGTTGTAAAGGTCTTGCAGCCCCAAGTCAGCTCTTATTTTCAAGAGTCTGGGTTTAGGAACTGCCTTCGTCAAAAGGTCAGCCAATTGATACACAGAGCTCGTCTTTTGAACATCTACGAGACCTTCTTGTACTGTCTCCCTTACAAAGAAGTGTCTTACTCTAATATGCTTCGTCCGCTTATGGAACTCCGGATTATTTGCAAGGCGTATGGCTGCTTCGTTATCTACTTTAAGTGTGGGTATGCTGTTTAGAGATGTAAGTTGACTAAATACTCTTTGTAGCCACACTAGCTCACGTGCACCTTCGCTCGCTGCAACAATCTCTGCTTCTGTAGTTGAGATTGCAACAGATGCTTGACGTTGGCTCAGCCAAGAAACAGCTCCTCCAGCATAAAGACAGGTGACACCTGTAGTTGAACGCCCAGTTAAGTCATCACCGGCGTGATCTGCGTCGCTATAACCTTCTATTATAGTTTTAGCACAGCCTGAATTATATTTGATGCCATAGGATATGGTTCCCTTTAAATATCTAAATATTCTTTTGACTTTTAGCCAATCAGCTTCTGTTGGATTCTCCAACTTTCTAGATACTACCGCAACTGCATAAGCAATGTCAGGGCGCGTACCTGTCATAAGATACGCAAGGGCACCTACAGCTTCTCGATATGGAAATTCCTTATCTTTAGAAATTCCGTCTAAAACTTTCCCTGTTTCGAAAGTCAAATTCTTTTCGATAGGTGTTGAAATCGGATTGCATTCAGACATCCGAAAACGTTCTAAAATTTTCTTCGTATAAGACTCCTGACTTATATGAATAGATCCATCATTGAAACGAGTAATTTCCAATCCTAGGTAATATGATGCTCTTTTAGTCGTTATTTTTAGCGTATCCCCTAATTCCTTAAGGAATTGGTTCGCCAAAGCCTCATCTGTCGTGGCAACGAGACCATCATCCACATACAGAGTAATCAAAATCTTTTTCTCTCCTACATTTTTAGTGAAAAGGCAACAGTCAGCGCTATTTTGTGTGAAGCCTTTTTCTAATAATATTTCTGCAAAACATGAGTTCCAGCAACGTGGAGCTTGTTTTAATCCATAAAGGCTTTTTTTTAAATAACAAACTCTTAATGTACCATCATTATATCCGTCTGGCTGTTTCATATAAATTTCTTCCTTGAGTGTTCCATTTAAAAATGCAGTTGATACATCAAACTGTGTCAAATACAGCTTTTCCTTGGCACTGACACTTAACAATGCTCTTATAGTAGCCATTCGGGCAACTGGACTGAAAGTCTGTTCATAATCAACTCCTTTACGTTGTATGAACCCCTTTACTACTAACCTGGCCTTGTATTTCTCTATAGTCCCATCTGGTTTACGCTTGATGGTGAAAACCCATTTGCATGGAAGTGCTTTTCTGTTAGATGGTAACTCGCATAAAGTCCAAACCTTGTTATCGTTTAAAGACTTGAGTTCACTTGACATGGCTTTCTGCCATTCAGCACCATCTTTACTCTCAATAGCTTCTTTATAACTTCCAGGAAAATTCTCTGCACCTACAAAGCATACACAGTCATCGAACTTTTTTGGACGTGCAATAGTTGATCGATCTCTCAGATCGTAACGAGGCTGCACATCTGTCGGAGGCTCTAACACTTCTGTAGGCTCTTCATTAGCATCAACAAAAGCATCAATGTCATCATCGTTGACATTATTTGTACGTCCATCTACATTTTCACGGACGTCTTCTTGAACTTGGTCTCGAACAAACTCTGCTGTATCTCCCTCTAGAACATGTTCAAGGTTACCTTCGACATTTTCGGGTACGAAAATATAACTGTTTTCACCACCTACTTCTGCTCCCTCTGAACAATTAGGTGTACTGGTGGAAATTTTAAACTCCACATTGGTTTCAAAAACTATGTCTCTAGATCTGAGAGTCTTATTTCCAACCCAAATACGATAACCATCATCATTCTCATAGCCTACTAGAATTCCTTTAATCGCTTTTTTACACATCTTCTTGCGATTTATCTTAGGAATATGTGCATAACACTCACTTCCTATAATCTTCAAGTGACTTATTTTGGGCTTCTTACCATGCCATAATTCGTAAGGAACCTTTCCATCTACTCTTGTAGGACCTGTCCTATTCAGAACATAAGCAGAAGTATTAATTAATTCAGCCCAAAGTATTTGTGGCATCTCCCCTCTCGCATACTTCATAGATCTAGCAGCTTCTACTAAAGTTCGGTTTTCTCTCTCACTACAGCCATTTTGTTCAGGCGTGTAAGGCATCGTTAAACGATGCTGTATCCCGTAATTCTGCAGAATTTTTTTAACTGCTTCGTTATCGAATTCACCGCCATTGTCACTGAGTAAAGTTTTGACAGAATGCCCAGCATTCTTAGCTTCTTGCAGCATTTGCAAAAGTTTGTTCTTTACTTCTGACTTCTCTTTGATGAAATAAACCATACGATAACCTGAGTAATCATCCTTGAAAAGCACAAAGTACTGATATTTCGAAATACTTTTCGTAAAGGGACCACAAACATCGGTGTGAACCAGCTCTCCAACAGCTGTTGCTCTTTCCCTGATTCCAAAGGGCTTTTTATGCAACTTCTCAAATATGCAACCTTCACACGTCACCTTGTCTGGACTTAAATCAATGCCTAGCTCACGCTTTACAACGCGAATGACGTGCCTTTTGTCCTGATGAGCAAAGCGCTCATGGTATAGCTGTAGCATATTAGAACATGTTACTGCATTCACTTCGATAGCTGTATACTTAATTGGATTAACCATTCTCATATCCAATTTGTAAAGTCCACCTTGAGGAACTCTCTTACCAACAACTCTAGTTGTACCTTCAATGTCTAACTTACATTCGGTAGTTGTTGATGTAAATATGCTATTCCGCATCCTATCCTGTGCTGCCAACGTTGAGAATAGATTTTTCGTTAATGATGGTACTAACCACACATTATTTAGTGTTATTGGTATCTTGTTTCCATTGACATTTGATTCTACCAACACTGTGCCTTTTCCCAATGCAGGTATAATACTACCGTCAGCCGTTGTTACGGTATGGTCCGAATTAAATGTTTGAAAATCCTTGAAGACATTTCTTCTCACCGCAATATGTGTTGTCGCACCATTATCTACATACCAGCTCTCCCGGTCTTGAATTTGACTAAGTGAGCATGCGTTTACAATTAACGAAGTGTGCACTGCCTTCGACTTTGGATCCGGTGACAAGATGCTTGAAGTTGATTTTGGAGGCCTCCCGTCCTTAATCCACTTCCTACATTTACGAACTCTATGTCCTTTTCTAGAACAGTAGTTACATACAATCTGTTCATCCTTCTTTTCCTTAGTCTGTCGTGCAACGGGAGTAGTTACCAGAGTTTCTTGTTGAATACTCTCTTGATTACCCAAACTTCTCTCAAACGTGCATAAATGACTTGTTAAACTATCTATAGTTTTCTCTGTTTGTTTGAGCATTAGCCAGCTTGACTTAAAGTTAAAGTACCTATCGTCAAGAGTATCTAAGACTTTACAAATCAGGAACAATTCAGGGAGTTTGGCAGATGCGTCAATTTTAGAAATTTCGACTTTTAAGTCATTCCACAAATTTTTCAGTTTTGACATATGAGTCGGTATATCGTCTTCTTTATTATGCCTTAGCCCGAAAAATTCTAGACACAAATTATAAGCCCTATCCTCTGTCTTTCCGTCAAATAGCCTATGTAGCTCTTGCCAAACTTCACGTGCCGTTCTATACCTCATTACCTTTTTCAGTGTTTCGGCTGTCATGTTCGTAGTGAGCATGAGCAGAGCACCGCTCTCAGTCCTCTTAAATTTTACCATTTCGGCATTATAAGAGCTTAATGCAGCGTCACCTGCATCTGCAGCAAGAATTGGTTTCTGGAGCCTTCCTTCAACTGCTTTTAAAGCACCTTCTGTGCCTTCAAGCATTATGGAAACATTATATTTCCAAGTAGACCAATTTTCTTTACCTTCAAGTTTAGCAATCTCTATCTTTGTAGAGAAATCCATTGCAAACTCCTTTCTTCTCTTTTGGTGGGGCCCATAACCTAATAAAGATCACAGAGCGACTTATTAGCCCGGCGAGAGTAGTGGATATAAAAGTGGAAAGGAATGATACAATGCATTTGAATCTTGAATGTTTATCACACAGCCAGCTCTACACTATGTATATTAGGTATAATATACTTTATATAGTTTTATATTGACACATACGTTTAAACCATTTTTACAAGTGACATGAAGAATAACGTACGGTAGCCTAGCAACGCTCATAGACTTTTCACTAGTGCTATCCAACCTTAATATATGCAAATAAAGAACTTGAACTTGAACATGTCTGGTATTCTCGTGGGAGAATGTACCAGTTGGGAGAAACCATAGGCCAGAGCAAAGTCATGAGTAGATCTCCCCGTGGAATCAGTGCATCGAGAGCCAAGCCATTCGATGTGATGGGCATTAAAGTCTCCCAAAATCACTAACTCCGCGGGGAGATATCGCTCGATAACTCGGTCAGTCACTATTTGCAGGTGATCAAATAAACGAGCTGTGTCTGCATCACCGCTATAGGACCTTACAGGTACGCGTAGATTTGGGTGTGGCCGCCGTGATCCACGCGCACCCATAGTAAAGACAGGTCCTTGTCTTCCAGGCTACGAAGACGGCGACAACAAATATCCTCCCGAACGAACATACATACCCCGGCACGACGTACAAATAAATGTTCAAGTTTGTACCCGGGGTAATGTAAGTACGATGTGTCGACCGGTGAGGATATCTATGTCTCCGTGAGGAATAGAAGGGTCGGCCGAGCGGTCTCGAGGTGGTAGTGAACCGCGTTAATGTTGGAGTGAAGTCCCCTGATGTTGCAAAAATCCACATTTATTGTAGAAGGGGTAGCTGCTGTAATTATCCATTTTTCTTTCTTTCTCTCAGGCATGTTTTGTAAGGTTGTTTGAATAATGAGAAGTCGCTGAGTTGACGGAGTGGAATATTCTTTAAAATAAATAAAATAATATTCTTATTAAATAAACTTGTTAAAAATATTTAGTAGATAAATAACTAAGGGTATTCATTTGATGGTCACCAACTGGCATTAAGTTTATTAGTTCTTTTCTTTATTGTGTCAATGTAAGTAAATATACATATGACACTTACTTCTTGTTTAATAAATCTGTTAGAATAACCATATCTATAATGATATACATATATGGATATACACACATGGATGCGCTTTCAGCAGGGATAGTCAGACGAGTGAGTGCTGGGAATAGTGTGAATGGAGCGTTGGGAAAACTTCTTGGCAGTAAAAACCTGAGCCAGAAGGCACAACTCGCTATACACAATGCAGTGTTGGTCCCAATGCTAACTTATGGAAGCGAGAGCTGGGTATGGCAGAAAGAGCATGAAAGTAGAATAAACGCGGTTGAAATGCGAGCGCTGCGCAAAATTTGTGGCGTAAGGCTTGTAGACCGTATTCGCAATGATGATGTTAGAAATAGAGTTGGTCTGAAAGAGAGCGTCGGTGTTAAAATAAGAAGAGGCATGCTCCGATGGTTCGGGCATGTAGAAAGAATGCAAGATGAAAGAATGACGAAGCAGATATACAATGCAAAAGTGGAAGGATGTAGGAGCCGGGGAAGGCCAAGACTTACCTACCACGACCAAATTGGTCGTGTTCTATCCGAAGGTGATGTCAGGAGCCCTAGAAACCGGCGAGCGTGCATGAGAAGAGCAATGAATGTTAAAGAAGCGAGTGAGATATGTAAGGATCGAGTCACGTGGCGCTCGGTTCTCTCTGCCTACCCCGCAAGGGATTTGGCGTGAAGTTATGGATAGATAGATAGATATACACATACATAGTGGGGTAATTATAGAGTGAATACAAGGCTATGCAAATGTTGTTAGTTTATGGTAAATAGCACTTTTAATTCTGTTATATTATAACCAAAGACGTAATAAAAAGTACAGACGGAATCTCGCCGAGAAACAACTGAAGCACCACAATGGCGGCATTTAACTATGTGTGAGTGTCAAGTGGGTTGCTAGATGGAAGAAAATTTCCCATTTCATTAACTAAAAAGAAATAAAAAATTATATGATTCGTTACTGTCTTTGAAACTCGAATTTTATGGACCGTTGATTTGTAACTTGTGTTGTTTAAAATAAGTATTGATGAAAATAAATTAAACACATGAAATATAACATTACATATTCCTTTTATTATGTAGGACAAACAGATGCATACTTGTTTGAAATAAAAAATAAATGCCCAAAAAAAAACACAAACTTTAATGACCAGACGAGGCTCTGGCGAAAGAGAGGTAGGGCACGTTAGCCTGACTGGGGAAGTACCTCCTCCTCACAGAAGACGGCAGCCACTCCTCACACTCCTCAAAATGTATACTACATATTACTCTGGATTTAGATGGAATCAAGCCGCTTTCTTTTCTGGACTCCCTTATGGTTTGTACCCAATCATTCTTCCATGCATCGTTTGACGATGGAAATCTAAAAAATATTAAAGGTATGAATAATAGTAGTTCAGTAAAAGAATCATAGGATGTAAGTTTATATGTCTGTTTAAACAAAATTAGGTATCTGAATTAAGTAAGAATTACAAGAGAACAAAAGAAAAATGATCTCCCCGTAGACAGAGTATATAGATATAGACGGGCTACTAAAAGAATAATACCTACATGAAGAGAGATAGAAAATTCTAAAATACATGTGCGTGAGCAAGATAGACCATGAGTGTTTTGTCTCTATCTGCGTATGCGATTTTTATGTCTGCCACCGGGATTGTTCTGGTGTCAAACAAATTGTTCGTACTGACGCAATTTCGTTGATTTAAGTGTAAACCCTATGTATTTTATTCCCTTGTGATGTAGTGATTATTTTAAAAGATGCATTGATCGTGCAGTAATGGTGAATTGCTCTATAATTGGCTGTAAAAGCCGAAGTGAACGACAAGAACCCAACATAACCTTTTATCGGTAAGTCGCTTATTTGTCACAATATAATGATGCATATTCAAGGATTATTA
Source organism: Pyralis farinalis (assembly GCA_947507595.1). Taxonomy (NCBI): domain Eukaryota; kingdom Metazoa; phylum Arthropoda; class Insecta; order Lepidoptera; family Pyralidae; genus Pyralis; species Pyralis farinalis. Next base: position 32,261,886 of record OX382273.1, on the reverse strand, counting down.
ATTTAATGTGGATTCATACTCAATAGTAAGCAATTTTTCTTAAATTAAAGTACAAATAAACATTTTTTTGTTGATATTAACCGATCAAATAAAAAGGTTATAAACATTACATTTTTAGCGATATCACTATAATATTGCACATAATTTAAATTTCAAATGTAAAAGTCAAGTTTTTGAGTTTGCATTGTCGGACCATTCCGCACAAATTATGGAAATCCCTATTGAAAAAATAAATAAGTTAACTTATTGGCGTGAAAGAACCAGAGACTTCGCGATGGACCATTTAATTATTTTTAAGAAATATATCAGAGATTTTCGTTTCACAGGTATATATAATACGAATGATCCTAATATAGCTTTTGATTACTTTATGGAAAATTTTCAGATGTTGTACAATCTCTGTTTTCCTTTTAAATTTAGGACATTTAGAAGCAAAAAGAAATTGAAATGGATCTCAAAGGGCATAAAAAAATGTTGTAAAATCAAAAGACACCTTCTATGGAAATATAGAACTGTGCCATCTAGACAGAATAAAATAACATTAGAAAATTACTCTAGGAAATTAAAGAAAATAATAAATTTAACCCAAAAATCTCAAAATTCGTATTACATAAATAATGCTCAAAATAAATCCAAGGCAACATGGCAAATAATAAATAATAACAATAAAAGGAAAGATTACATTTCAAAGATTCGATTTAAGGAAAATATAATTACGGATCACAAATTGATAGCAAATTCATTTAATTCGCATTTCATTGATAAAATAGAATATTCATCAAAACAGTTAGACGACAAAGTTTATTTACCAATTCAGCCACAATCGATGTTTTTAATGCCAATATTAGTTGCAGAAATCGTACAAATAATAAAATCTTTAAAAAATACTAGCAGCACCGGTTTTGACGATGTTTCTACAAAAGTGGTGAAGTTTGTGACTGAAGATATTGCTCCTCATTTATGTCACTTGATTAATATGTGTATCACCACTGGTATATATCCTGACATATTAAAACTTATGATCATTAAACCATTGCATAAGAAAGGGGATAAAACAAATATGTCAAATTTCAGACCAATAGCACTAGGTTCAATTTTTACAAAAATCTTTGAAAAATATTTAAATGATTCTATTTATAATTATTTAACAAAATATAAAATTCTGTGTGACGAACAAAAGGGATTTAGAAAAAAACAAACAATTGACATGGCAGTATTTGATTTAATTAATATAGTTTTAAGAAATGTAGATATTGGGAATCCGGTATGCGTCATGTACACGGACATGACACAGGCATTCGATTATGTAAATCGTAATAGACTAATAAATAAACTAAACGCTTACGGAATAAGAGGGAATGTTTTGAAATTATTAAAATCATATTTAGAAAACAGAAGTCAATGCGTTGAAATATCTAGCTTATGTTCCAAAACAAAACAAGAGGTTAAACATCTATCGAATTTCAAAATAAATAAGTTTGGCGTGCCTCAGGGAAGCGTACTTGGGCCATTGCTTTTTCTAATATATATAAATGACCTGCCTAAACATGTAGGACAAAAGATGGTATTATTTGCTGATGATAGCTCAGCCATAATCAAATGTGACAAGTTGAACAAATACGAATCTGACATAAATAACGTTTTAATTGATATAATCGAATGGCTCAATAAAAATAATTTAAAAATTAATTTGGAAAAAACTAAAATTATGCATTTCTATATAAAAAAATTACCTCCGTTGCTCAATATTCACTATTGTGATCAAAAAATAGAAGAAGTGCAAGTAACGAAATTTCTTGGCCTTAATATAGATAGTAATTTAACTTGGTCATCACATGTAGCGCAAATTTGTAGTAAATTAAGTAAATCTGCATATGCCTTATTTAAATTAAAGAATAAAGTGAAATTGGAAGTAGCTCTGGTTGCCTATCATGGTTTAGTAACATCTCATTTAAATTACGGTGTAATGTTTTGGGGAAACTCGCGGGATAATGACAGAGTTTTTAAAGCACAGAAAAGATGTATCCGTTCGATGTGCGGACTTAAATCTAGGGATAGTTGTGTACCTATTTTTAGGTCCCTTAAATTATTAACATTACCATGCATTTATATTATGCAAATATGTATTTTTGTTAAATCCAATCCTCAGCTGTTCCAAAAAATTAGTGAAACAAGAATAAGAAAAGATCATATAAGATCTCAATATAAACATAAGCTGTTGACAGGGGGATTCACAACCGCATTATTGACAAAAAGTTTTATTGGAATGGCTCCTGTTATTTTTAATAAACTACCTGACAATTTTAAGAGTTTAGACATGCTGAAATTTAAGAATAAATTAAAACTGTTTTTGACTGATAAATGCTATTATAACATAAAAGAATATTTAAATGATAATTTGACTCAATCTAATTTTTTGACTATTTAATTGAGGTTTTTTTTTTTTTAATGATTTTTTTATTTTTTATTATTTTGACTTATTGATTTATGAGATTGTAGTATAATTAAATTGTCATAATATAATAATTTAATTGTTGTATGTCTGTTAAAGACAGGCCACAGTGATACACATACATTATTTAAGATCATTTTAACCTGTGTGTCTACAATAAAGAATATTTGATTTGATTTGATTTGATTTGGTCGTCTGTAATCAGCAGGATTACACTATTTGGGGTTACCAACACTTGACTTAATTTACCACATTTAACATATTGCGTATCTATTGTTTCAGTTTTCCTTAGGATTTATTTTTGAAGTATAAATGGATTGAGTGTACGGTTCGTTTAAATTGGCATGCAAATGACAACTCCCGGATCTGCTCCAACCATTTTGAATCAACTGGCCTTCAATCAAAGAAAAGCAAAATATGCTTAAATAAAGATGCAGTTCCTACGCGTTTCATTCACGTAAGTTGAATTAAAAGTAATGGCATAGGTAATTGAATATGTAACTAAAATATTTCAATGACTTTTCGAAATTAAATATAATAAAAGATTTTTCCTGTTACAAATTAATAAGCTAAAATATTTGAAATATAATTATTACTCAATGTTTATGCTACGTCAGTTAGAAAACAAGCAAAAGGCCTGCGTAATGTGAAGCCATTACCGGGGCCTAAACTCACTTGCGATATAAAGTATCGTTCGCATGCCGTCACCCCTGCTGCCAACGCAATGACTTCTTCCTGGTAACCTCAGTGACGTGCAGGAACCCAATAACTCTCGAGGATCGAATGATATTTTTATTTGGCTGCGGATTTCTGTGGAGGTACTTTCGATGAAAATTAATTCTACTGAAGTCGTAAACATGAAATTTAGATATAAGATTTGAAGAGAAGAATTTGCAGAGACAGACGTGGAGAGAAGAAAAAGGATATGTGTGCGATGGGGGGGGGGGGGGGGGGGACATAATATACATGCATTTAAAAGGGAATATATTTATTTAGTTGTTTTAGAGCTCACAGACCCTTGATCGACCAAGTTCTTCCAAATAGGCACAGTTGCAGCAACAAATGATGCTATGGTATCCTAATATTTTAATAATTTAATTTTTTTTTATACACCGTCGGAAGGTATTCAAGCATACGCCCCACCTGATGTAAAGCAGTTAGCGTAGCCTATGAACGCTTGCAATACATTAAGTATCACTCACGCGATGCCTCCTCTGCTGCTAACCCAGCAACTCCTTAGGAGCTTACTGGTGACCTCGCTCATACACAGGAACACAACAACCCTCTAGGGAGTTGTTATTTGGCTGCGGATTTTCTGTGAGGTGGAGGTACTTCACCAGACGGGCTCCTTTGATGCGTCCTACCTCTCTTAAATGCTTGTATGATGAATGTTACTAATTAAGTGTAACTTTCAGATTGACGACTCGGACGTGAAATATGACCAACCGTCGTCAGAAGAAGTAGCTATGGAAATAGAAATAGAAAGTAGTTCGGTAAGTTTAATCTCTTATATACTCGTGGCGTAGTTAGAGAGAGCATGAAAGTAGGATAAACGCGGTTGAAATGCGAGCGTTGCGCAAAATCTGTGGTGTAACGCTTGCAGACCGTATTCGTAATGATGAGGTTAGAAGCAGAGTTGGTCTGAAAGAGAGCGTCGGTATTAACGGTAAACTGTAACTGTAAACTGTAACTGTAAACTGTAAACGGTAAACTGGTTCACATGTAGTAATCTTTTGCTAAACTCGACTAAAAGCAAATGCATCAAATTTAGTCTTCCGAATGTGATTTCTCCCAATACAGAAGTGCTCATTGGGAATAATAAATTAGAATTCGTTAATAGTACTGCGTTTCTTAGAATTACAGTAGACTCCAAATTACAATGGGGCCCCACATAAATAAATTTGCCGGTAAGCTCAGCTCCGCTGCATAAGTAAAATGTATAATAATTTTACAAAGAATTTTTTTTAAAATCACATTAATAATTTTCTTTGTAAAAAGAGCTTATTATAGAACTGGCGAATATGTGATTGACAAAGATGTCTGGAAATAATTCAGCACAGACTATCATTCCTTAACAAACATAAACTTTAATTCTACCATTTGATATCATTATTGTACCAATACGCTGATGTGAATTTATTGTAATATCAAATTGGCAATTTTAAAAGAGACCTATATTGGCAAGTTTGTTTCGACATTTCTTCTTCTCTAATGATCATTTCCGAAATATTCGCAGATTAAAAAAGAACAATACTAATATTGAGAATTGAATAAGATCCAATAAGATTATATTTAAAAAAATGTAAGACGTGTCTAAGTATCTACGAGGGTCCAATGGCAAATAAATAAAGTAAGCTTGGAACATAATCGGTTACAATCACAACAAGGGACCGGACATTTCTAAAAGTAATTCAAATTAATCTTTTATGATTGAATTACTTTTCGAAATGTCCGGTCCCCTGTTCTGATTGTAACCGATTATGTTCCAAGTTTACCCCATCAATGAGGTTAAAAGTTGCGTAGTGGCAATACTTATTGTGTATGGCATGTAGATTACAAAGTTATGTTTATTATCTCTATCTCATACCCCTATACGCTGATTGCGCGTCTATCTATATACTCTGTCTACGGATCTCCCACACATTTACGCTAATTTGGAAATGTGAGTTATGGCAACACCGGTCGACTTATTGTTTTCAAAAATTAATTTAAGTGAAAACGATTAGTTAATCAGAAAAATTACTTGCTTACCTATGAAAAGTAATCCCTTGGCTTTTTTTAATTGTATCACTATGTTTCCGACTGCTCTTCACTACGCACGACGTCATTATTATTATTTTTCGACAAGGTTATCACGCGGCGAGGTGTCGGTGCTTAATGGCGGGCAGTAGACTTACTATGGTGTGAATGTGTGCGTGTCGGCTCGTACGTATAGCCATTGACTTACTATGGAGGGAGGTGCTTCAGTGTTTAGTTCGGGAGGCGGTGTCTGCTTTTTTTATTACGTCTATGATTATAACACGTTTTAGTTATTCAAATGGAGCAGTAACATAACGTACAAAATTGAATGATTTCAGAAATGCCACTGGGTCGCCAGTTTTCGTGCTATCGTTACTTACGGAGGAGAATTATTGTTACCAGTACAGTTATTTTTTTTATTTGTTACATTAATCCGCAGTCTTTACAAAATTTCATATGTACGAATATTATATTATTTTTATTCAACACACTACAGCGCCTTGGGGAGTGATAATGAAAAATTATACAGAGTAATTAAAGTAGGCTTAAAAGCTATGTGTCCAGAGACACAAAACTAGAAAAAAACGGACGGGATGTTTTAGGTTGGTTGGTATGCTTGTGTTTGGCTGTTCCGTTTGGTAGTATTGGGTGTGTTTTGAGACTTTTGACTTTTGTTCTGTCAAATTCTGTCAGTTTCTGCAGTTCAGTTTGGTCCCGTCTTGTCATTTGTGTGCTTTGATTGTTTGCTTTACTGTTTCATCGTTTTATTTGGATTGTTGTAAGCTTAAAAATAACAGAATGTGCTTTGTTTAACCAATGTCAATACCATTTCTTTAAGCTCTGTCAATTTTTTCGCATTTGTTATTAATTTTATAGTAGCTTTTTAATTAATTTCCTAATTTCAAATAAATCAATTTGTGCAAATACCTTCACTCATCGAATGAAATCAGCTGAAAAGTGGTTATAATTCGGGGATTTTTAATAATACGCAAATGCCAAAAGCAGTTAAAATTTCGATGAGAAATCTCGGAGTGTGTGTGAAAGCGCGGTGGGACTATGTTGTTTCTTGGTGCCTTAGCGATCGGTATGCTAACTGGCCTGCAGAATGTTACCACAGAGGTGCCAACGACAACTAGTGAGGTTACAGAGGTTCCATCGACGACGGAGCGGCCGAACGAGATGGGGCTATTGGAGACGACAAAGTTGTCGGGTGCTCAGGGCGGGGACTTTGTGAACGTGACCGTGCAGGAGCGGCCCTCGATGTGGGACATGTACTTGAACCACTGTCCGAAGTGGCGACCGATAAACCATATATTTTTTCAAGTGGCCAACATATTTTTCTTGTTGTCATTCTTGGCGCCTCATACGCCAAGTGGGTTGATGTGGCTTCGAGTGGCGCTGGTGCTGGGGTGTGCGTTCTTGGGGCTCTGGGCTTGGAGCATCGAGTGCTACTTGGACGCTGTGCTGTGGAACAGTGCATTTATTGTGATAAACTTTATATACTTCTCTGTGCAATTCTATTTGATGAGACCCATCAAGTTTCACAAGGACATTGAAGAGGTGAGTTGTTTGATCATAAATATTAAGTTTTTTTTAATGTATTATTAGAATTATTAATTTTATTATTATTAAATACTACAATTTCATTAGTAAGGTTTATGATGTTATGGTTTTCTCATGGAATGTTAAAATACAGGAGATATTTTCAACTCAATAAAAATGAGTAATGATGTGAAGTAATTACAAAGCTTTGTAATTTTTCACATGTGGTTAATTGCAAATTAAGGTGTAGTATTATCTCAGAGGCCAAGGAACATGACATATAAGAGTCAGGTGGCAGACGGTCCACACACTGTTAGTGCTTCTCTCTCAGTTTACTTTACTAAGTACTCATCCAAGAAACATCAATGTTTCTTTGTTTATTCATAGTTCACAAACTGTATGATTAATCCTTGTTTTAATAGTTGCTACTGCTAGTTATCCCATGTCATGGAACTCTTAAAAAAAATCTGTGTTTTTAAATCATAGACTTTTTATAAAGATAATAAAATGTATTTAAATAACATTCCTGGACACCTTGATTGCATTTACACACCACTGCTTACACTCATACCAATTTATAAAAATAGCAGTTAATGTTTCCAAATGCTGATTAGTTGATTTTCAGCAAAAAATGTGTAGATCCTGCTACATTTACTTATCTTTTAAACGGAATTTGTTTTTTATTTGTTTATTACTTATACAGGTTTTATACGATTTACATCAATCAAGTAAGTTTTTAATTTGAATTTTATGAAATGAAAATGAAGGTGTCAAAAGCTGTACTGTTTTTTTATAAAATATTCACATTTTCACCCAAATGGTTGGAAACCACCAATAAGGTTATTTATTTGTTTTATATACCTATTTATTATTAGTGATTTCAGTGGCCAATTTTATCATTAGTAGTAAAAATAACAGATATCCATTACCATATGTGAAAACTGGATTTGAATGGGCGATGTTCAAACACAATCAATATAAATTAATTAGTATGTATATAATAATACTGGTTTGACTAGAATACAAAATCTCATGATAACAAAGTTGTCAAAAACCAGTCGAATGGTGGACGAAAATCATTTTTTTTATCAACTTCAATATTCAGAGCATTTTAAAAGAATAAAATAGGATCCACAAATGAGTCAAACTGTCTGTTTAACCCGTCAAGCCCCGAGTGACTGATATCAGTCATGTGCATTACGGCGGAAAGTATATAACGGGATCTGAATGTTTAAGAATCATAGATAATATTACTCTACATGAGGTACAAAATTAGTAACTGGCCTAGTTTTTAAGATAAACCCCGTGAAAAGAAATTACTAAAATTGTTAACCATAACAAATTTATATCTTTATTGGTAAAGTTAAAAATAATAACAGATATATTTGTTCTGTACGAAATGAGAAAATTTTAAGAGAGGTAGGGCGCATTAAAGCAGCCCATATGGGGAAGTACCTCCACCTCACAGAAAACCGCAGCCAAATAACAACTCCTTACAGGCAACCCTCTAGCGAATTGTTATTTGGCTGTGTTCCTGCGTGTGAGTGAGGTCACCAGTAAGCTTCCAAGGAGTTGCTGTGTAAGCAGCAGAGGAGGCATCACGCAAGTGATACTTAATATATCGCAAGCGTCAACAGGCTACGGTACCCGCTTTACATCAGGTGGGCCGTATGCTTGTATGCCTCCCGACGTAGTATGAAAAAAACAAATGATGAAAAATTCTTTAATGTTATTTTCTTATCAATTATTTTTAACCAAGAATTTACATTATATATCCAAATTTACATGTTTATGAGAGAGAGACTTATGGCATATGGATAAATAGACAGCAGATAATTATTTTATACCTACCTTCTGGTGCAGAAACATAACACATAGGTTTATCTTGCTTTGCACAAGCTGAATTTGTTATATAAACATGTACATATGTAATGGTCCAAGCTAAGCTGTGGTAGCTGATTACCATTAGCTAGGCTTTGTGCTCCTAGTGGCATAAAAAGCATTTATGGTAATTAATGGTCTAAAAAGAATCCAGAATTAATAAGCTACTTTCCAGTTTCTTAACAATATATTATGATTGTACATTGTTGAAATCGGCGAGAATTAAGTCTTTAAGAGAATCAATATTTAAGAGAGGTACGGCTCATCAAAGCAACCAGTCTGAGGAAGTACCTCCACCTCACAACAAAACTGCAGCCAAATGATAACTTCGAGTGAGGTCATCAGTATGCTCCTAAAGAGTTGCTGTGTTAGTAACAGAGGTAGCATTGCGAGAGAGACACTTAATGTATTACAAGAATTCATAGGCTACAGTAATCGCTTTACATCAAGTGGGCTAACTTGATGTAAAGCGATTATATCTTATTATTATTATCCCTTTCACATTGATTTTTATTTTATACTAATAGATTAGCAAACAAGCATGCGGCCCGCATTAGATGGTAAGCGGTCACCGCAGCCTATTGACGCTTGCAACACCATGGGGATGTTACTCGCGCGCTGCCAATCGTGTGACCTAAGGCTGTTTCGTCACAGTACCCAGTAATTTCTCTGCCATATACCCTTCAAACTGGAACACAGCTATATAAATATAGCTGCTTGGCGGTAGAAATAGGTGAGACGGAGGTACCCACGCAGACGACTTTTGTACAGTCTCCCTCTGGTAAATAAACATCGCAATCGCGCACAGTGTAATGCTGACGAGCTCTCTCCACTGCCAACGCGCCCTGTCTCACGCCCTCTTGGTATTTGTTTAAAATATAGCCTGTACAAATTAATCCTCTTAACAGTGTACTCTGAAGGAAGAAATCGCGCGCTTCCAATATATAGTTATACAAGGTTAGTAATGAAATATGTATAGGACAGCTGGACAGACGGACACCTTAGCGTTTACGTTCGGAACCCTAAAAGGAGCTGACAGTTTTGTAAAGTGACAAGAATGTAGCTGGGAGTACAGTCTTTTGAGGAGCTCGGTGGCGCAGTCATGAATGACGCGACTTTGACACTAACAGTCATAGGTTCCATTCGCATTCAAGACTAACATTTGTGTGAATGAACATGTCTGTTGGTCTGGGGAAGTACCTCCACCACACAGAAAACCGCAGCCAAATAACAAAGCCCTAGAGGGTTGTTGTGTTCCTGCGGGTGAGTGAGGTCACCGGTAAGCTCCTAAGGAGCTGCTGTGTTAACAGCAGAGGAGACATCGCGCGAGTGATACTTAATGTGTTGCAAGCGTTCATAGGACATCAGGTGGGCCGTATACTTGTATGTCTTACGACGTTGTATAAAAGAAAAGTCTACAGCGATCTCTCGAGCCGACGTACCGCCATATGCAGTACGGATGGCGTTTCTTTTGCATTGAATTTGCTTAACCCCTTAGAATCGATTCAAGATCTGAATCGTATGGTGATGAATTTATCTCATTCAATTTTGGAAGATCGTATCGTAATTAAAAAAAAAAACTAGCTGCACCCCACGACGTCGTCCGCGCGTATGCCCGGTATCATGTAGGAACCGCTTTTTCTGCTTTCTTTCTTTTTCTTCGACTTCTAAGAGTCGTATCGTGATGACCGCCGATGACCTTCCTCGAGAATCGGTCTACCAAATGTAAAAAGATTTTTCAAATTCCACTGACAGTTCCAGACATTGCGCGTTAACAAACAAATTATTGCAGCTGTATGTATTAATAGACATGCCAAATTTTAGGCTAAAGTATTTACATTTTAAATAAAGTTAAGTTTACAAATAGCGACAGGAACACCTGTGGTATTAGATTCAAATTCCACTTATCATTGTATTATCATCTACCTTCATATAATACTTCCACCTCACAGAAAACCGCAGCCAAATATAAACTCTCTGGGGGGTTGTGTTCCTGCGAATGAGTAGATGGCCAGTGAGCTCCTAAATAGTTGCTATGTTAGACGCGACGTTGCCTATATTACAAGCGGTTATAATATGTTATGGTAACCACTTGAATCGTATGCTTCTATTCCTCTACTTTGTACAAATTTACATATATAATATACTTCGTACATATACGCTCTCATATATTCAACATATACGCTCGACTCGGCAGTGCAGTGTTCGTAACTTGAAATTAATTTTCAAGGTAGGTAACTATCTATGTCTCCATACTGTCCCTTGCGGGGTAAATTTCCTTTGTAAGTAACGTTACTTTGTTGCAGATATTTGTAGTGTGGTGTCTAGTGTTTGTAAAGTTCATGTTAACATTGTCCAGCCATGCAATTCTGTAAGAGCAAACGTCCTTACATCCTCGGAAACATCGGCTGTTACAGCCTTGAAGACAAAATTGCTATTCTTTGGTGTCGCTTTTCATGGTTGTGCGACACTAGCGCCGCAAGGCTGCGTTTGGTACTGGAATTCTACAAGGCAAACAGCCTCGCGTACGCTTACAGCCTTATAGAATACTAAATAATTTAGCCGTGATCGCAGTAGACGATGTCAAAGCTGTGACATCTGTGATCACAGCGACGCACACAGCCATTACGAGTCGCTTAGAGAATTGCATGGCAGATCTCGATTTCAAATGCAAACGTTTTATACTTTTTTTTTTCATACGTAGGAATTGAAATCCTGTTGGATCGATTCAAAAATCGATATTCTAGATCTAGAAGATCGATTCAGATTGGTCATCCCTAATGAATATCCCGGACGCGCGATTATTGGAAGTTATAGAAGCGAACGACGTGTTCAAGGACCGAGTCATGTGGCGCCCGGTTCCGCCGTGCCGTTTCTTCAGTGTTAATCATTTCATATTTATTGTCGTCGATCCATTCATACCGCTCTCGTTTCTTCCACACTCATCAAGTTTCTCATACAACCTCTTTGGGTTTAGGTACTTTTGATTTGGCCCTTTTTCAACACATCACCAATTTGATGTATATGTGTGCGTATAGGGCGGCCCCGCCCGACATCGCCTTCGCTCACTTCTTTCGTAACTCTTTTGTCATTCATTCTTTCTAAATGACCAAACCATCTCAATATACCCTTTTCAATTTTGTCACTACATCAATTTTCATTCCACAAAGTTCTATTTTTTATTCTATCAACCATTCTCACACATACTCCTCAGCACTCTCATTACTACGGTGTTCACCCTGCTTTCATGCTTCTTCTGCCATACCCATATTTCACTACCGTACATATCTATATCTATCTATAACTTCACGCCAAATCCCTTGCGGGGTAGGCAGAGAGAACCGAGCGCCACGTGACTCGATCCTTACATATCTCACTCGCTTCTTTAACATTCATTGCTCTTCTCATGCACGCTCGCCGGTTTCTAGGGCTCCTGACATCACCTTCTGATAGAACACGACCAATTTGGTCATGGTAGGTAAGTCTTGGCCTTCCCCGGCTCCTACATCCGTCCACTTTTGCATTGTATATCTGCTTCGTCATTCTTTCATCTTGCATTCTTTCTACATGCCCGAACCATCGGAGCATGCCTCTTCTTATTTTAACACCGACGCTCTCTTTCAGACTAACTCTATTTCTAACATCATCATTGCGAATACGGTCTACAAGCCTTACGCCACAAATTTTGCGCAGCGCTCGCATTTCAACCGCGTTTATTCTACTTTCATGCTCTTTTTGCCATACCCAGCTCTCGCTTCCATAAGTTAGCGTTGGGATCAACACTGCATTGTGTATAGCGAGTTGTGTCTTCTGGCTCAGGTTTTTACTGCCAAGAAGTTTTCCCAACGCTCCGTTCACACTATTCCCAGCACTCACTCGTCTTTCCACATCTGCGGTGTACCTGCCATTCCTGCTGAAAGCACATCCAAGATATACAAACTCATCCACTTGTTCCAACACTTCATCGTCAATCGTAATCCTTACATTAGTTCTGGATTCTTCTCTTTCAAATACCATTATCTTTGTTTTCTTCGCATTCAGTAGTAAGCCTTTCTCCATACATTCGTCTTTCATCGTTGTGACCAGTGTTTGCAGTTTAGATGGTGTATCTGCTAATAGCACGGCATCGTCTGCATACAGCAGACAGTTCACCACTAGGTCACCCATGCGCAATCCCACATTCGTTGACCTTATTCTATATGATGTATTATATTACTGCGCTTCTCTAAATATAATGCTAATATCAAATAATAATAAGGCTATAGGTATATAGGATATGGCTGAATTATGACGATGATTGTCATCTTCAAAGATGTTGAAAAAATCATACTGACTGACTACACATGCTCTGATACCCATTCGAAGCCGAAGAAAAAAATATTTACTTATTTATACCTCCAATACATACCTGTCAATAAATGAAGAACATTATTATCGTTTTTCTTGTAAATCCGAAGCTATTTTGTACACAATGTTACTTTTATTCGAATACATAGTTGAAGCTCTACAGATTGCAGACAGTTTCATTTCTGTACAACAAAAATAATATTGAAACCAAACGCCATACAGCAATGGGCATTCTCCTTTGTTTGCCTTAAATTTTCAGTAATGATTGTGGTCGAAAATCTCTAGGGATTGCCTTATATATACTATTACGAGTATAATAATAAAGGGGAAGAATTTGTTTATGTGAACGCGTTAATCTTTGGAACTAAACGACGAGCTCGGTGGCGCAGTGGTGGAACGCGCTGTTACGCTACTTTGGCACCAACGCTCGTGGGTTCGATTCCCACACAGTACAAACATTTGTGTGCATGAACGTGTCTGTTTGTCTTGGTCTGGGTATTTTCTATGTATAATAAGTATTTATTTACGTATGTTTATCAGTTGTCTAGTACCCATAACACAAGCTCCGCTTACTTTGGGGCTAGGTGGCGCAGTTAAATTTGTCCGACAATATTTATTTATTTATTGGTTGTCGAAAAATTATTTTTGCATTTGATAGCCCAATTTTTGACTAAGATTATAAGCACGTTTAACATCACGATGCGGCCCTTAGAAACCTAGTAACTAGAAAAAAAGTAAGAAAAAACGAATCCCATGGAATGCCGTAATTCGCGAAGACGAAGTCGCGGGTTACAGCTAGTTATTAGACAATTAATTAAGCAGCTACTTAAAATCAATTTTAACAATCTTCGCCATAAGAAAACCAAATGAGCCCACATAATCTAAATACCTTCTCACATTTAGTGTCTACATACATGATTAACCCTGACCTTTGACCCTCGACCTTTTCACCTTAAAACTTTGCGAGTTGTAAATAATCTTGTACGTAGGATTAAACGTGCCTTACGCGTGTTAATGTCGTACCCAACTGAGGATATTAGGCCCATATGACTTATAAAGTCGACTGTGGAAATAATTTTCATGTATCATTTTTCCTTTTTAGGGTTCCGTACCCAAAGGGTAAAACGGAACCCTATTACTGAGACTTCGCTGTCCGTCCGTCCGTCCGTCTGTCACCAGGCTGTATCTCATGAACCGTGATGGTTAGACAGTTGAAATTTTCACAGATGATGTATTTCTATTGCCGCTATAACAACAAATACTAAAAAATAGAATAAAATAAATATTTAAGGAGGCTCCCATACAACAAACGTGATTTTTTTTGCTCATTTTTGCTCGATATTGATAACGGTAACAGGTAGACGCTTGAAATATTCACAGAATATTTAGTTATATATTCACTTTAAGAATAAATAATAAAATTAAAATAAAACAAATATTTAAGGGGGGCTCCCATACAACAAATGCGATTTTTTTGCCGTTTTTATAGTTAATGGTACGGAACCCTTCATGCGCGAGTCCGACTCGCACTTGGCCGATATATTTTTTTTATACAACCTCGGGAGTAATACGGCACGCTTGATGGAAATCGGCTACCGTAGCCAAATGAACACTTGTAATACATTAAGTATCACTCGCGCGAAGCCGCCTCTGTTGTTAACACAGCAACATATTAGGAGCTTACTGGTGACCTCACTCACTCGCAGGAACACAACCCTCCAGAGAGTTGTTATTCAATTGCGGTTTTTTTGTGAGGTGGTGATACTTCCCCAGACGGCCTGCTTTGATGCGTTTTACCTCTCTTAAAACACGCAGACGAGACGAAAACCAAGACGAACAGACATGTTCATGCACACAAGTATTTGGCATGTGTGGGAGAACCCACGAGCGTCGGTGTCAAAGTCGTGTTATTAACCGCTGAGCCACCGAGCTCGTGTAAACATACATGTATATTACTCGCGAATACGGTCGAGAGATCACGGTTCTATATTGTGTATTTTTGTAAATGGAAAGGGTCTGGGGCGATCAACAGAAGTGGTACTTCAGTTTGGGGCAAACCACAAACAATAAACCTCTCTTGACTGCGCAGGAAGGCATCCCGCGTTTACAAAAAGATTGTGTTTTAGCGCCTAAATAGCTTAGCGATTTGAGCCTATTGACCAATGGGAGAATATTTTAATAAGCCGATAAGTGCTAAGTTGATACGATATCACGATCAATTTGATCATGGTAGGTAAAGCCTTCCTCGGCTCCTTCATCCTTCGATATTCGCGTTGTATACTAAGATGTTTTTATAGTTCTATACGTCGTACACGCTCTAGAATGGCAATACGAAAGTAAGGTAATTTGCCCTACTGACATTCAGTTAGGCACGCTCTCGCGTCGCGTCTATACGTATTTCTCCACAAAGCATAAATGTCTTAAGATATATATATTCATTTCTTTCTAACGACAGGTATGCCCTATCATTTGTCTCTTTGTTAGAGCAGCGTCATAATAAATAACTGTACTTAGATATCGTACTACTTGCGCCATTTTAAAATACAATAATGTTGGTGTATAACTTATTCTTAGTCTTATTCTACTCTCATTCAAATGAACTCTGTCTCTTGCTTGCATCGTTATATGTTAAACGTACAAAAAGATTGACAAAGATTGATTAGTACCTATTTAGCGAATTGAACATTGTAATTTGATTACAATGAAAATGTCATTTGGTCCGTAAATCCTAAACAATTTACCGACTAGGTAAAAGCGAGAGTGGTGGCGAACGGAATCAGACAGTGGAACCGCGAATAGTAACCACTCATCATGCAATCAAGGACCATGTGCCGACATGTGGCACATCTGTTTATTGTTACAAACGTGACATTTAGAGGTGATGTGAGGGATGTGCCGGCCGGGACCATTACTATTGACTAAATTACCAGTTAATTTCCGTACAGGAATATTCGTAGTAACTTACCTAGTTATTTTGTACCTTTTAGTGCATTATTTTTGGAGTCGGTTGTTTTTTTTTGTAATTTTTTTTTATGTTAGGACCCCTATAGGTTATGTAGGTAGGAATATTCCCAGTAACTTACTAACTAGTTACCTGCTATGAAAATAATGCACTTAAAGGTACAGAATAATTGCTACATTTTTATATACTTTATGTACTTAAACAGAAATTAGAAATATATGAAGAGGTTGATGAGTGTGGAAGAAGAGAGAGCGGTATGTTTGGATCGGTGCACCTGGCGATCTATAGTCTCTGCATACCCCAATGGGAGACAGGCGTGATGATATGTATGTAATGTAGAAATATAATTTTAGCCTACTTAGAATAAATAGAAAATACAGCTAAGTGAAATACATCTCTTATCAAAATATTTATTGAGATGACTAATTTGAAATTGTGGATTTCTAAGGGGCTGCCACTGTAATAATATATCATAGGCCGAATATCGATTTTATTATTCCGGTACTTACAAAACTAATTGCATGATTAGTAAGTTAAGAATAAATTATTAAAATATTGCTGTCTTAATTTTTATCTAAAATTACTCATCATTCCCTCTGTTACAGGGAACTTACTCACAACATCCCTCCAGAGAGTAGTTATTTGGCGACGGTTTTCTGTGAGGTACTTCCCCAGACGGGCTGCTTTGATGCGCGCCCTACCTCTCTTCAAAAGTATTTATATAAAATAAGTTTCTGTGTGTATTGCTAAGAGGTTTCATAACACGATTCTAGACAGCCTCTTGATACACGTTAGCTGAAGTCTTTAAGTAGACTTAGTGCGTACACTTTGTCAATTTGCTTGTTGTAGTGGTCTTCAATCACGAAAGTTTTTTCATCAGTAAAGAGGATATTTCTGTGACTTACACCTGCGTTTACGGACAGAAGGCGTTTTGATCAATCCACTCTCTTCAACTGTAGGGATTGATTTATGGCATGTCCTGTATATCGACCATAAACGCCGAGCTTCAGTCTTGTTTTATTATACGCGACAGAGTCCTAGCGGGAATCTTCATTTCACGCGATAAGATGTTTTGTTTCCTAATGGGGTTTCGGCGAATTCTAGCTTTAACAGCATTAACAGGCTTTGTAGTTCTAACAGCACGCGGTCAACAGAGGAAGTGTTGGTCGATAGTACGATATACGATCATACGGCTGATACCAAGCTTTTGAAGTGTCTTGAATATGACCGACGACTCCATACCCACTTTTTGCAAGGCAATCACTGCAGTCCTATTTTTTTTAACGCCCCATTCCATATTGTAATTTGATAATGAACACAAAAAAATATGTAAAACGGCGGGAAATTGAAAGAAGTTTTTAACATTTTCAATAGAGCTATTGGTTACCTTTACAGCTCAACATCGCCTTCAATTTTATAAGGCCCAGGTCCGGCCTCACATGGAATACTGGTCACAACTTTGGGCCAGCGGCGGCGACGCGCCACAATATTTGCTTACTACATTTGATCGCATAGTACGTAGAGCAGTTCGAATAGTCGGCGACCCAGCGATATCCGCTCGGCTGAGCTCGCTAGTACACGAAGAAAAATTGCTTCTCTTTGTGTACTGTACAAATTGTATCATGGGGAGTGTTCGGAGGAGCTGTTCAACTTAATGCCAGCCGCTGAGTTCCACTATCGTACCACTCGCCACAAACTTAAATTTCACCCTCACCATCTTGATGAAAGGCAATCCACTACAGTACTCTTTTTGAGGCATTTTCTCCACGTACGGTGAAATTGTGGAATAAATTACCCTCAATGGTGTTCTCGAACAAATACGATATGGATGCCTTCAATAAAAGAGGCCATGTTTCTCTAAAATGGCTGGCAACGGATCAGAGACCCTTTGGTGTTGCTGATGTCGGTGGTGACCACTTACCATCAGGTGACCCACATGCTCGTTTGCCCTCCTCCAATATATATATATAAAACAGTAGTAAACGCGTTCCAAATTCAAAATAGTTGAAAAATTTCTTTGTAACAGTATTTATGGCCAGACTAATTGGATTCGCGAAAGAAATCTCTCGGGAATCGCATTGCGCGACCATTTAGGTTCTAGTCAGCGAGAACGGGTTCCCCGTTAAATACGGGGAATCCATTCTCACAGACATTAGAACTGTTATTTAAAAAAAGGGTTACTCGAAAAAGAATGTATATTACATGTTATCAGTCTCGGTATTTGAAACTATTGATTATTTTTTAACTGGCAATGAAGACAATTAAATGCACGTTAAGGAAGCAATTACCTTAATTTGTGTTCTATATACACGATAAATTCTTCATAATGCGTGTTCAGGAGGTGTTCGGTGGCATTCAGAACAATGTAAATACGGAGGTAAATTTAAATTGGACGTGGTCTGAATATATAATTCTGTATTATCGCACGGTATACTTGGATACTTTAATGTGAGCAAGATTGCAACTTTTGTTTACTGAGCTACTACGGCTTGACTCATATTGTTATTATGATTGTTACATAAGCAGCTACTGCTGCCTATGGACGAATGCAATACCAGGGCATACTCGGTTTGCGCTTTTGCACATCTCTACAGGCTTTTATTAGGAATTCCATGTATGTCTCGGGGCAGTTTTGCAGCCGAAGGATCGCGTAACACCCTTTCGAACTCGCACAATATGGAATTAATGTGTAAGGTTTAAATCGCTGCTTGCCACACCAGAGAATAGCATTATGTAGTTTCTGAAACCTTTATTTTTTTATAAAAAATAAGAACCTCATTTCTCAACGACCGAAAATATCTCCAGTTTAAAGTTTCTGTTTACGGAAAGGTAATCTTCTTCAAACTTGATTGTGGGGATTTGCTGAATTACTTCCCTCGTGTGGCGCTCGGTCCTCTTTGCCTACTCCGCATGGGATTTGGCGTAAAGATACAGATAGAGAACAAGTAGGTACTCGTATCCTATCTGAAAACTATGATGTGGTTGTCTGTGAATCCGACCAGTTGGTCTCGCTTGTTTTATGGCAGGAAAGGTTAATCATATTCTCCCACGTGTGTGGAACGGAATACACGCATACTTCGTGCCTATTATGTATGAGTTGAGTAATAATAATCTCTGGTTCGTGGCATTTAAATTTTTGGAACGGTCTTTTATACGAAGTGCGTGAATTAGACTTTAAAAAAATATACGGAAGCTAAAATGATATAATTTATTAAGTGAACAGTTGGTATATTTTCTTAAGGTCTGGTAGAGATTGTTCAGCGATAAGACCGCCTATTGTAGTATAGTTTCTAAGTATCTTTTGTTTACAATTTTAATTTGGTGCAATAAAGAATATTTGTATATTTGGAAATAAATGGATTAGGAGGCAAGTGTTCGGTACTGAAGATTGAGTTAGACTGAGGTGTACCAGACAAAATTGTACAATGTTGTACGTCTCCGAAAATGCGGGGTTTACGCTATTGTTATCAGAACTAAGACAGTTCGCAGTAGTGATTTTTTTTTCGCTAACTGTACTTTTTATTAAAAGGGTTCCTTGCAAACTAGGACATTCACTAAATATCTAATTAGGTAACGTTACTGAAGTTCATAAACTATGAAAGCAACGAACAATGCTCTAACGAAAAGGTTAACTGGATTGAGGATACTTAACTTTGCCGTTGGAAAACTGTTGTGCCCATACATCGACATGGGTCACGAATAGTTTGCCAACTGCAAATAGCTTGATAATCGCATTTTTTTTATGTAGCTGCAAGTATTTTTGTATTTTCCCCTTTATAATACTCGGGCTGCATGACTTTGCTTCTTGCCAATTTTTATGATTCTAGGGTAACAGGAAGTACCCTGTAGTTTATTAGTTATTCCCTTGCGAGTGTCAAAATATGCGCATAAACGGGGCATAAACGGCCGTGTCTTTTGATTGCGTTGACTTAAAAGTTTTGCTACAACGCATTACAGACTTGAGTACTTGATATTATCTCAATTTGAAAAAAGAAAACGAGCTTTAAGAAAAAGGCTTTTGGCGGCAGAACTAACCTAAGAATGGTCTGGTTTATCTCTAGGTCGTGGAATTCTGACAGCATTCGCTGTCAAAATCGTTCTTTGCCAAAGACTTAGTGTAGCGAACGCTGCCAATCCTAATGAATTAGGAAGTGGGTTGACGCTAATTAATAAGATACGATTCTAACTTAACCTCGCAGTCAAATCGGTTGCCAGTTCTTCAAAACGTCCGGTCATTTCACATTTCTACAGTTCGCAACCTGGACAAGGGGTGACTTTAGCGCTCTATTGTTAATAAAATAAAATTAAAAAAACCCCGCCTGTTGCCACCATTGCATTGTATGTAGAATCATAAAATATTTTTTCAAAAGTGTAGTAACGGACGGACGAGGTCGGTGGCTCAGACGTGAATGATGCGACTTTGACACCAACGCTCGTGGGTTCGATTCCCACACAAGGCAAACATTTGTGTGCATGAACATGTCTGTTTGTTTTGGTCTGGATGTTTTAAGAGAGGTAGGACGCATTAAAGCAGCCCGAATGGGGAAGTACCTCCGCCTCACAGAAAACCACAGTCAAATAACAATTCGATAGAGGGTTGTTGTGTTCCTGAGTGTGAGTGAGGACACTAGTAAGCTCCCAAGGAGTTGCTGTGTTAGCAGCAGAGGTGTAATAATAATATAATATATATAGTATAAAAAAAGGAAACGCCCCTTTTTTGCGTCGGAGGTTAAAAAAGGAGTCAGTACGCTGTTGACTCACCGCTTAATCTCGTTTCTATGTAAGAATGGTAAGAAAATTCTGCATCATAACCCTGATGTCATGCCTAGACTGTACATATCTTTGAGATATTCGAGATATGCTTCTAAATTACTTCCGAATGCTTATCATGCTTGAAGATTGCGTAATTGACGCGCTGGCCACGGCATACGAAGGATTAAATTGTTTACAATAATGATCATTTTTAAGCCTGATGATGAAATTAATAATGTAGTCGTATGTCGGGCACAAGATCCAAACTGACTAAAACAGAAACATTACTAACTGTAATAAATAAATATAAATATTGTCGGACAAATTACACAGCGCCATCCAGCCCCAATGTAAGTGAAGCTGGTGTTATGGGTACTAGACAACTGATAAACATACGTAAATACATTTTTTTTTGTAAATACATACTTATTATACATAGAAAATACCCAGACCAAGACAAACAGACATGTTCATGCACACAAATGTTTGTACTGTGTGGGAATCGAACCCACGAGCATTGGTGTCAAAGTAGCGTAACAGCGTGTTCCACCACTGCGCCACCGAGCTCGTCGTAATAGAGTGGCATCTTCTTCTTTCTTTTAAATCTTGGCTCGAATCTTTCTGTATAAATTCTCCAAATGGTTTCACACAGCGTACAGTCAATCTGGCTATCTTTGGCCCAGTTTGCACATAAAAAGTTAGACCAATGTTTAAAATAATACGTTACTCAAAAAGATACACTTATTATGGTGGCTTTATGTAGCCTACTTCCATAAAATTTACTCATTTACCAATAATCTCTAGGAAAATAGTTTCAAAAATCCATTTAACCACTGGGCCAATGTTAGATTGTGAGTTGGGCTTGGATTGGCCCAAGTCCCAATTGTAGGTTGTTTTTGCTTATTTTATTTTATTTAAAGCATTTTGCTAACATTGGCCTGCATATTTACCATAAAAACTACAGCTGAGAGCCATAGACAATAATTATGTATACATTCGTTTTCATTTATTAGTACTAAAATGGGTAAATAAATTGTTGCCATAGGAAAATCAACACAGTTTTTATTCAATCTTATTTTTTTGGTCAACAATGCGTTTTTAACTTATTTACTGACTTACCATGTAGCTAAGACAATGAAAAAAGTATCAAAATAATTAAAATTTTATTTACTCCTACATATCATGGGGTTAAACCTTGAAAAATTTCCATTCCATTCCATGGCCAGGAAGTCGTCTTATATGATAAAATACCTTTCTTTCTTTGAATATTAGTGTCATTCAGCATTCGTATGATATTTGTATCATTCATTATACAAAACTGAGCCACGGCCTTTATCACATTATCACCAATCATCTGAAGTTCCAGTCTACCGTCATGTACTTCGTATGTCTCTATAGAAAAAAAATCCTCCTGTGTTATATCCAAACCACATTCTTCTTCATGTGTTATTGTCTCCTTCCTCTACCCTTTCTTCACACTTATCGAATATATCTCCTCCCAATATTTTGAGAATTTTGAACTTTGGCCCGGGCTCAAGTTACCCTTATTCACCGGTAATAATTTACCTGTTCAATATTTATGGCAATATCATGGGAATTAGCTAATTAACTCTCGTAATTTTTGAAAGAAATGATAGATAGACACATATGATACACTTTAAAATAACACTTGCCTCCTTAAGTATTCAAATGACAACACAGCAGACAACTTTTTGGCGCTTTCGTAACAAACCGCTCTATTCACACCACAGAAAAAAGCAACTGACGTCTCAACAATGATAGATATCAATTATTTGGCAGAATCTGAGCATTTACGAAGATATATTAGAATCGATGTTTACAAATCTAGTTTGAAATACATAAAATCATAGCAAAAAAAAATCTATAATATGCATTTGAAATTTTGGGCCAATTTTATATTGAAGGCTTAAGTTACCCTGATCGACTGTACATCGTATTTAAATCAAAATGACATAAATTTAAATACACACCCTTAGCTGCTTCTTTTTTTTTATATTATGTCGTGAGGCATACAAGCATACGGCCCACCTGGTGTAAAGCGGGTACCGTAGCCTATTAACGCTTGCGATATATTAATTATCACTCGCGGGATGCCTCCTCTGCTGCTTACACAGCAACTCCTTGGGAGTTTACTGGTGACGTCACTCACACGCAGGAACACAACAACCCTCTAGGGAGTTGTTATTTGGCTGCAGTTTTCTGTGAGGTGGAGGTACTTCCCCAGACGGGATGCTTTGCGCGCCCTACCTCTCGCTTTCTTAGTGCACGCTCGGTTTTTACAAGTTTTTATTTAGTTTCACCTGTCCCGGTCTATCTGTGAGTAAATCCTGCACGTTAGATTTGACTGCATACCAATGAACCTCTTGACTGCGCATAAAGGCCCCCTTGCTCACCAAACCGTAGTGGTTTAGCGCCTAGATACCTCCGCGATTCGAACCTACTGACCTGACCAATGGGAGAATATTTTAAACAATAAACACCGTAAATTCTGGAAATCTGTTTTTTTGTGAAACGTGCTCTTAGAAATTACGGCTATCTTTTAGTAAATATTTTGATTTAGTTTCTTTTATATCGCTAAGTTGGAAATCAAGCTTACCACCTGCTTGGTGATATGCAGTTGCTTTTGTCCATGAACGATTGCAATGCCAGGGGCATCCTCGCTCGTTGCGGATCTTTTCACGCATTTTAAAGAAACGCATACTGTAGTCTATTAGAGCAGTGATAGCGTGGATTAACAACCGGCTTATTGACCAAATGGTCCCCGGTTCGAAGCTTGGTTAAGGCTATATTCATCATACCTGCACATAGTCACATTAGCATGTGAGGCTCTGGCTAAAGAGAAATAGGTTACAGTGATATTTCATAAGTAACCCGACGGGGAGCACCTCCACAACCCCAGTCGAGATGTGTCCTACCTCGCCTTGCTTAACCACTATCATCTGTACTAAACAGCCAGGACCGACGGCATAACATGCTCTCCGAGCCGAAGGAACTCAAGGCGACTAAACCACTATATTCGTGTTTTCGGATTTGTGTACATATTTGTTATTATCACTTTTTTTTATATAAGTTCAGCATAGTGGCTCCGCTTTGCCTGATGGTAAGCGAAAGAGGAGCCCAAATCGCAACGACAAAAGACTACACAGTGTCCTGTCAGTTGACCCGCAAGATGCTTCTTCATCATTTGCCCGGCGGTGAAGAAAGCTCCGTGAGGAGACCCGCACGTCCAAGAAATTATATGTCGATAGACTAAGAAAGGTGTGATTTTTCCTCTGGATTATGGACGTCTGACGGCAGTCGCTCCATGTAAAAATCCGTAACTTTATAAAGATAAAAAATATTTATTTCTTTTTTGCACCTTTTTGCAATTACCACTTGTTCGGTGGTGAAGGTGAATCGTGAGGAAACACAATTAAGAAATGATATGTATTTCGAAACGTGTGACTCAATCTATGTAAAAGTCTGCTTTTCCCCTGGGTTGCGGGGGTACGCGACGGTCGCTCCATGTCAAAATCAGTATATACGCCAAGCCCGGAGCGGACGCCGCCAACTCTAATGGATTAGGAAACGGGTTCACGCTAGGAAGAAGAAGAATAGAAAATATTGTTTTTAGTTTATTAATGTATACTCGATTTGTTTGTGAGTGGTTAACAATGCCACTTTAACACCAATATTCGTGGGTCCGATCCCCACAGGACAAACATTTGTGTTTTATGTCTGGTTGATTACGTCTTGATATGGGTTGTTTTTAGAAGAGGTAGGACGCATCAAAACCCTGCCGTAGATGTACCTACCCTTCACAGAAAACCGTCGTCCACAACTCCCTGCAGGGTGGTTGTGTTCTTGTGAGCGGCTGGGGTTACCAGCAAGCTCCTACGGAGTCGCGACTTCCTGGATTGCAAGCGTTCATACGCTACAGTAACCATTTTACATCAGCATACAGCTTCTCGAGGTTGTGTAAAATAAAAGCAATATTTGTTTTCCTTTAGTCCATTCTTGGTTGGTCCAGACTCCGGATCCTTGACACCACATTAGCATAGCTTCGTGCTCAGGTTGAATAATAAATCAGTTGGCAGCAGCTGAGAAGCATTATCTCCACAACGGCCGCCGATTGCCGTCTGATAGCTCCTCTTGTTGTTTCTATGTAATTGCTGTCCTTTATTGTCGTTTAATTGTCCGGTAAACGTTGTATAGCGATTATTTAATTGCGAAATACGATCGTCGAGCTTGCATAGAGCTATGAATGTTAAAGAGGCGAATGGGGCGTTTAAAGTCGGCGGCTATATGGCGCATAGTTCTCTACCTATTTGACTTACTACTATATCTCCACATTTTTGAAGTGAAAACTTCTTTAGCGGCGTTGTGCACTTTTTGGGATGAGTAAAAAATGTTAAACTCGCGTCAGGCGTCACGTGACGCTGACCGTAACCGTGAGATTTTGGTTACTTAAATTCGCTGCAGCGCTAAAACATTAGTGCCCTCTAATTAAACAATTAAAACATGAAGCGCTAGATCGTTCATAGGGCATTATTTTCTCGCGACCAAAACGTTGTAAACGCCATTAAATTGTTGGCGTTTACGCGTTTCGTTCAATGTAGTTTATCAACATCGCCGTTTGGTTTAAGCGGCGCAGGGCGCTTGCGCGAGTGTGCGTGTGTGTTTGAGTTTTAGAGATCGGCGATGATGATGCTGGTAATGATGATGGTGAAAGAGTCGTTGAAATTATGGATGAAAGTTGATTTTTCTGAGAGATAAACTTTTAAATGTAAAATAATTGTAATAGTTCTGAAGTGTTAAATATTTAATGTAATATAAATTGTCATGTTTGGGTACGATAGCGCAATAAATGAATATTGTATTTTACCACATACATGATTGTACTTTTATACTGATAAATAAAGCAATTCGTGCGAAATTATTCCCAAACCATTTCCAAAATATTCAAAAATGCACAACGTTAATGTTCAAGTTTTCACTTCTGCCGGCACTTCCGAAGTGCAACCCGTTTTTTTTTTGATACTTCGTAGGGAGGCATACAAGCATACGGCCCACCTGATGTAAAGCGGGTACCGCCTATTAGCGCTTGCGATATATTCATTATCACTCGCGCGATGCCTCCTGTGCTGCTTACACAGCAACTCCTTGGGGGCTTACTGGTGACCTCATTCACACGCAGGTACACAACAACCCTCTAAGGAGTTCTTATTAGGCTGCGGTTTTCTGTGAGGCGGAGGTACTTCCCCAGACTTTGCTTTGATGCGCCCTACATCTCTTAAAAACACGCAGATCAAGACAAAAGACATGTTCATGCACACAAATGTTTGTCGTGTGTGGGAATCGAGCCCACGAGTGTCGGTGCCCAAGTCGCGTTGAAAACCGCTGCGCCATCGAACTCATCGAAATTGGATTTCGACTTGCAATACACAGAAGATCTGTCCCGTTAAGAACATGAGCAATTATTCCCACAAGGTGGTTTCAATTATCCAATTAATTGATGTTGTTCAATTAATTGATGTTGTTCAATTAATTGATGTTGTTCAATTAATTGATATATGTAATGAATATTTGAGTTCAGCGGTGATCACTCAATGGATCTATATACTATATATACTTTATTCTATTATTTCGGACACGCGGAAAGTCTGTAAGCGGAAAGAACGACGAAACAAACGTAAAAAAAACTATGGAAAATTATTGAGATATTAATGATTTAATTTAAAGAATGCAAGACGTGTCTAAGTGCTCGTAAGGGCCTAATGGCAAATAAATGATTTTTATCTTTATCTAAACATATATACAATGCGCAAGTAGAAGGATGGATGAAGGACCTACTCCAAACCAATATGTGGGTGGGTTATCGAAGGGTGTTGTCTGAAGGTGTAGAAACCGATAGTTCTTTTTATGTAACGTCAGAAGGCATACCAGCATACGGCCCACCTGATGTAAAACAGTTACCGTAACCCATGAACGCTTGTAATACATTAAGTATAACTCGCACCATGCCACCTCTGCTGCTAACACACCGACTCCTTTGTCGCTTACTGGTGACCTCACTCACTTGCAGGAACACAACAATCCTCCAAGTAAATATTTTGTGGCGATTTTCTGTGAGGTGGAGGTACTTCCCGAGAAGGGCAGATAAATAGACATGTTCATGCACATAAATGTTTGTCATGTGTGGGAATCGAACCCGCGGGCGTCGATGTCAAAGTCGCGTTATGCTGCGCCACCTAGCTTGAGCTTTAGTATACTCAACGCATTACCGGAAAGGTATAGAAGAGAAAGGTAGGGCGGTACGTATTAACAGAGGTAGGGCGATCAAAACAGCCTGACTGGGGAAGTACCTCCACCTCACAGAACCGCAGCCAAATAATAAATTGGGGCTTGTTAAGTTCCTGCGTGAGGTACGAGTAAGCTCCCAAGGAGTTGCTGTGCTAGCAGCACGGGTGGTATCGCGCGAGTGGTACTTAACCCTTCGAAACCCGGGTGGTCATATATGACCGCGAAATGTATGGGAAAACGTATATAACGGGTTCTGACTGGTCACTGTAACCAAGTTAATGTAAGAGAGGTAGGGCGCATCAAAGCAGCCCGTCTGGGGAAGTACCTCCACCTCACAGAAAACCGCAGCCAAATAACTCCCTGGAGGGCTGTTGTGTTCCTGTGCGTGAGTGAGGTCACCGGTAAGCTCCCAAGGAGTTGCTGTGTAAGCAGCAGAGGAAGCATCGCGCGAGTGATACTTAATATATCTCAACCGTTAATAGGCTACGGTACTCGCTTTACATCAGGTGGGCCGTGTGCTTTTATGTGTCCCGACGTACTAAAAAAGAAACAGCGTTGTAGGCTACGGTAACCACCTTACATCAGGTGGGTCGTCTGCTAATATTCCTCCCGATGCTTTATTGACCGGGAAGGTTTAAAAAGAAAGCGGGCCTCAGCTAATCGTTAGACCAAGAGAAGACCCGCAGGGCGCAGCGCGACGTCTGACGTGCCCCGCCTCCCCCTTCCCACAATAAGGACAGTTTGTAACAGTTTATTTGCCCGCAAACTGTACGCTATTTTACAATACGTATAACAAATGTTTCACAGTGGGCGGTGAATAAGGTATGCGCGCCGCAACCTTTCTCTTTATGCAGCCATTAATTTGTAACAATTGCGAGCCGCTATATAGTTTCCAAATAATTAACAAGGTATTCCATTTACATACACTGTAAATGGAAACCAGTTATTGTGTCTCCAGTTCGATATTGTATAATTCACAAGGTATATTTCCCTTGCAGTGTATATATACTTTTGCTAAAACAGTTATTTGTTTTACTTTTGCTAAAACAATTATTTATTTTAGCAAAAGTAATTGTTTTTCATGCTTACTCTTAAAGTTATGAGAACTATATTTATTACCTATATTGGCAAGTTTCTTTCGGCATTTCTTCATTGCCAATGGTCATTTCCGAAATGCTAGTAGATTAAAAAAAGGGGAATAAAGTGTAATAAGAGAATTGAATAAGATACAATAAGATTATATTTCAAAATATGTAATACGTATCTAAGTTTCCGCGAGGACCCAATGGCAAATAAAGATTTTTTTTATCTTTTATCTTACCACTCAGGCGGTAAACAATCTTATAATTTGCCTGACCTGAGATCTAGTGTCTGTACTGACTACAGAGGCGTAAGGGTATCAGCGTTGTCTCTGTCGCCAGTATCAGACTCGCCGTCGCCGTATCGGGCATTGCGTAAGACCTCGTCCTGTGGCTGCTCTGGTTGTCTTTCAGCAACGGTGGTGGGTGCCTACGGTTCACTCTAGTTTCCGTTTGTTTTCTAACGTTGCTCCCGTTAACTAACTAACTACAATTCGATCGCTTCATAAGAATTCAAAAGTTCGCGTGTGATGTCCCTTTCTGGACGCAATGTCTCTTTTCTTCAATTGACTTTTTTCTTTACTTGTGCTTCTTGTCAAATTTCACGATTCAAGTCAATAGGAAGTAATACCCTATAGCTTTTGATATACTTGTGATGTGAGAATCTGTATGTCTTTACGGCAATTCCCTTTCGGGGTAGGCAGGGAGGAACGAGCGCCACGTGACTCGGTCCTTATGCGTCAATTTGGTCGTGGTAGATGAGTTTCGACATTCACCGGCTCCTATTTTTACTTCCGCCTTGTATAACTGTTGTTCTATCTTCGTGCATTCTTTCTACATGTCCGAACCAGCGGGGCGTGCCTTTTCTTATCTGGCAACCGATACTCTTTCTTTCATCTTCATTACGAACTTGATCTTCAAACGTTACGTCGCAGATTTTCCACTCACCAGCAAGTGAAATGCTTACTGCATTTCATGATGAGATTCAAAATAAGAGAGTTGTGTATTTCTTTGTAATGTACTGAGATTTGAGTGTTTTGTACATGCGTGTGTGTGTGCTACAGCAAGTTGGTGAGTGACCAACCGGTCGCCGGTTCGCATACTGGCATGTATGTACCACTAAATTGGTGTTTTCTGATTTACGTACACATTTGTAATTGTCACTTGCTCGACGGTGAAGGAAAACATCGTGTGTGTCCAGAAAGTGTATTTCGAAATACGTGTAATAAAAGTTCTGGTTTTCCATCTGGTATATGGAGATCTGACGGCAGTCGTACCATCTAAAAATTAGTACCTTCGTCAAATCTTTAGACTTAGACTTTAAGAGAGGTAGGGTGCATCAAAGCAGTCCGTCTGGGGAAGTACCTCCACCTCACATAAAACCGCAGCCAAATAAACTCCCTAGAGGGTTGTTGTGTTCCTGCGTGTGAGTGAGGTCACCAGTAAGCTCCCAAGGAGTTGCTGTGTAAGCAGCAGAGGAGGCATCGCGCGCGAGTGGATAATTAATAACATAAGCGTTAATAGGCTACGGTACCCGCTTTTCATCAGGTGGGCCGTATTCTTGTATGCTGTATGCCTTCCGACGTAGTATAAAAAAAATCGCCCAAGTGCGAGTCGGACTAGCGCACTAAGGGTTCCGTACCACTATATATAAAAATGGCAAAAAAATCACGTTTGTTGTATGGGAGCCGCCCTTAAATATTTGTTTTATTGTAATTTAATTATTTATTCTTAAAGTGAATATATACCTAAATATTCTGTGAATATTTCAAGCGTCTACCTGTTGCCGTTATCAATATCGAGCAAAAACGAGCAAAAAAATCACGTTTGTTGTATGGGAGCCCCCTTAAATATTTATGTTATTCTATTTTTTAGTATTTGTTGTTATAGCGGCAACAGAAATACATCATCTGTGAAAATTTCAACTGTCTAACTATCACGGTTCGTGAGATACAGCCTGGTGACAGACGGACGGACGGACGGACGGACGGACGGACGGACGCACGGACGGACAGCGAAGTCTCAGTAATAGGGTTCCGTTTTACCCTTTGTGTACGGAACCCTAAAAATTAGGTAACGGACCCCTCCAATTCTAATGGATTAGGAAATGGGATAACACTAAGAAGAAGAAGTACCAAACTGTACCATAACGAAAAATATCTATCTATCTATAACTTCACGCCAAATCCCTTACGGGGTAGGCAGAGAGAACCGAGCGCCACGCGACTCGATCCTTACATACCTCACTCGCTTCTTTCACATTCAATTGCTCTTTTCATGCCCGCTCGCCGGTTTCTAGGGCTCCTGACATCACCTGATAGAACATGACCAATTTGCTCATGGTAGGTAAGTCTTGGCCTTCGTCGGTGTTAAGATAATAAAAGGCATGCTCCGTTGGTTCGGACATGTAGAAAGAATGCGGGGCGAAAGAATGACGAAACAGATATACAAAGCAAAGACGGAAGAATGTAGGAGCCGAGGAAGACCGAGACTAACCTATCATGACCAAATTGGTCGTGTTTTATCAGAAGGTGATGTCAGGAGCCCCAGGAACCGGCGAGCGTGCATGAAAAGAGCTATGAATGTCACAGAAGCGAATGAAGTTATGTGAGGACCGCGTCTTATGGCGCTCGGTTCTGTCTGCCTACACCACAAGGGACCTGGCGTGAAGATATACATACAAATTATGAATTACTGATAAATGCAACAGGTCGTCACAAAAACTGGTAAAGTGATTAATACAATAATTAATGGTAAATACTGGTTATTAGAATACGCGTTTAATTCATATTTTATGGTTTGGTGTGTATATTGGTTGGCGGCAATTCGCGTAGGTACTACTACTGATTAAATCAAAGTGTATCCAATTTATACGAAAAGGATTAAGTACGAGAAAATCAAATCAAAAGTACCCAAAACCGAAGAGCATGCGTGAAGAGGTTGATGAGTGTGGAAGAAGCGAGAGCGGTCTGTCTAGATCGGTGCACCTGACGTTCTATAGTCTCTGCCTACCCCAATGGGAGACAGGCGTGATGATATGTATGGATAATGTTATGGCGCCGAGCTGTTTGTTGCATGTTTAGTTCATAGCTCCAAACCACATATTTATAATTAGATTAACATGTTACAATTTTTCATTTATACCACTCTCCAATGGAACAAACAGTAGCTTTTCAATTTGGAGTTTGTTTCATTGGAGTTCCAAGGAAGTTTGAGAGTGGATTAAAATTCAAACTTCCTTGCGAGAGTGCAATGAATTTGGTCGTCGTGTGCCGTTCGATTTAAGCATTTATTAATTTGCGTTCATAATATTCGTATTTCGGCATAAAAGCTTGTTTAGGATGTGGAATATTGTGATTGTAATGTGGTTATGCTGCATACTTGTGAATATATGCCTGTTATGACTGCTTATTGATACGATTTTTAATCGATTATGCTCACCAGGGTTGGCTAACAAAGTTCATGAGTTGCTCGGATAAAGCTGGCTGTACGCAGTAAATAAATTAATATTTCCATACAAATCATATGACACCATCACATTTCCAAACTAAGCAAAGTTTATATTGCGGACAGTTAAAATCTGATACACATTTTTATTAGAGACTAGCTGTGCCCGCGACTTCATCCGCGCGGAATAGTAATTTTCTTTTTATTTATTTTAATAAAAATAAATAAAATTTGTAAAATAAAAGCTATCTGTCAGTGAAAGTTCCGTCAAAATCGGTCCAGCCGTTTCAGAGATTAGCCGGAACAAACAGACAGACAGATAAAAATTGTAATAAAAATATTTTGTTATATGTACCGTGTATACATCCATATGCATTTAATAAAAAGCGATTATTTTAATATTACAAACAGACACTCCAATTTTATTTATCTGTATAGATAGGATACATGCAAAGAACAACTTCTCTGGAGGGTCATTGTATTCCTGTAAGCGAGTGGAGTTAACAAGAAAGCTCCTAATCCATCCTAACTTTGGCGCCCACCCAATTATTGACATCTTTACATTTATAGATAAACTAGCTTTTACCCGCGGCTTCGCTCGCATTTTTTTTTATAAAAAGTATCCTATGTTATATCTGATACGGCCAAGAATATGTGTATAAAGTTTCATGATGATCGGTTGAGTAGTTTTCGCGTGAAAGCATAACAAACAAACGGACATTTATAATATTATTAGGATTAGGATAACAAAATTTCAATACTGTGTATAGAATGTGCCAATAATTGGGTCTTAGCGTGTATGATACCTTAAATCTTTTTTTATAATAACTAAGTATTACGACTGAATGTAATGTAAAAACTATTCATAAAAATTTGAGAGACTTATCGACATTCATTGTAAGTGATTTTAATAGTATTAGATTCCATTTCACAGTAATATTTCTAATAATTTCGTGATTGCTTCTTAAATTGCCAATATTTGGGTGGATTAAATGCTTTTTTTTGTAAACGTATACACACTTATAATACAAAGAAAACAACTAGACCGTGAGAAAAGGATATTCTTCTTCTTCTCAGCTTTATTCGTTTCCTAAGCCTGAGGATTCGAAGATACTGATTTTTACATGGAGCGACTGCCGTCAGACCTCTGCAACCCAGAGGGGAACCAGAGGGAAAACCAAACCTTTCTTAGGTTAGGTTACACGTCTTTTAAAACACAATTTCTCGGATGTGTGGGTTTCCTCGCGAGGTTTTTAGGGTTCCGTACCCAAAGGGTAAAACGAAACCCTATTACTGAGGCTCCGCTGTCCGTCCGTCCGTCCGTCCGTCCGTCTGTCACCAGGCTGTATCTCATGAACCGTGATAGTTAAACAGTTGAAATTTTCACAGATGATGTATTTCTGTTGCCGCTATAACAACAAATACTAAAAAATAGAATAAAATAAATATTTAAGGGGGCTCCTATACAACAAACGTGATTTTTTTGCTCATTTTTGCTCGATATTGATAACGGCAACAGGTAGACGCTTGAAATATTCACAGTATATTTAGTTATATATTCACTTTAAGAATAAATAATTAAATTAAAATAAAACAAATATTTAAGAGGGGCTCCCATACAACAAACGTGTTTTTTTTGCCGTTTTTATAAATAATGGTACGGAACCCTTCGTGCGCGAGTCCGACTCGCACTTGGCCGATTTTTTTTTTCACCGCCGAGCAATAATTACGAGTACAAATAGAGCGATAATACATAAATCCGAAAACACGAATTTAGTGTTAGATGCCAGGATTCAAACCGGGGACCTTCTGTCCCCTCCCCGTCCCTGTCTTCTGTTAATTAATAAGCCGGTTCTTAGTAGGTAGAATAACAAAATTTTATGCCGTAAATTCGGTACGGCAGAAATAATACTTGTAGATTTTGGCATCCGATAGTTGATGGAAGTTATCTGTAGATAGCGCTTCTCTTGTTTATTCAGCTATTGTTTTGATTATTGAGTATTCCTCTGCGTAAAATAGCAAATCATCCATTTCAATTAGCAGAAGCAGTGAACATTAAGAGAGGTAAGCCCTATCAAAGTAGCCCACATACAATCAGAGCCAATTAACAACCGCCTGGAGGGTAGTAGTATTCCTGTCAGTGAATGGGGTTACCGGAAGTTCCTATGTTAGCAGCAGGGGTGCAACGCGCGTGTGTGTGAGTGATAGTTCCTACGGTGACCACTTTACAGCAAGTATCCTCTACCTTACGGTTTCAATATCAGCCACCGTTCCAACAGCACGTCATAATGCCTTGAAAGTAGCTGAAATAGTATAGACGCCATTTCCGTCAATTGTCTGATTCCCATGATTATGATACATTTGGAAGACTAAATTTGATACTTTCGGTTTTAGCTACATACATCACGCCTGTCTCCCGTTGGGGGTAGGCAGGCTAGGGGAGGAGTACCTCCACCTTACAGAAAACCTTAGCGATATAACAACTCCCTAGAGGGTTTTGTGTTTCTGCGTGTGAGTGAGGTCACCAGTAAGCTCCTAAGGAGCTGTTGTGTAAGCAGTAGAGGAGGCATCGCGAATGCTTCCCGACGTTGTATAAAAAAATAGTAACACGATAATGACAGATTGTGACACGAAAATGACTAATTGCAACACGATACTGACAAAATGCGACACCGTAATTACTTTTAAACAATGTTAATTACTCAGATATACAATAAAAAGAAATGTAATTTACAAATATCATAATTTTTGTTTGTTAAGCTTATTAATATTCATGCATATGTATTAACAAAATACTGTTTTAATTAACTTCAATGTTTTTAGTTAATTGAATTGGAAGCAGTGATTGCATGCCCATCAGGGTCCATAATGATCTGAATGTGTTTTTCTTAATTACACCACCTATGTATGTAACATTATGGAAGCAATAAAGACATTTGATGTGATTTGATTTGCATCTGCGACTAAATTCGTGTTTTCGTATATTTGTAATTATCACCAGCTCGGCGGTGAAGGAGAACATCGTGAGGTAACCCGCACGTCCAAGGAATTATATTTCAAAAGACATGACACCAAGGTCTGCCATGCAATTCTCTAAACGACTCGTAATGGCTGTGTGCGACGCTGTGATCACAGATGTCACAGCTTTGACGTCGTCTACTGCGATCACGGCTAAATTATTTGGTATTCTATAAGGCTGTAAGCGTACGCGAGGCTGTTTGCCTTGTAGAATTCCAAACGCAGCCTTGCGGCACTAGTGTCGCACAACCATGAAAAGCGACACCAAAGAATTGCAATTTTGTGTTCAAGGCTGTAACAGCCGATGTTTCCGAGGATGTAAGGATGTTTGCTCTTACAGAATTGCATGGCTGGTTTTCCCTCTGGGTTGTGGCGGTTTTACGGCAGACGCCCATAACAATATCAGTATCTTCGCCGAATGATTTAGAAAGCTACGCATATCCTAATGGATTAGGAAACAAAATGACCCCAGAAAGAAGACTATCTGACTCTGTAACAGTCTTATTCCTATCAATCACCAACACTTTCGTCTTCATTATATTAATTTTGTTGAATTTGCTTTTACATATATTATTAACTAGCTGCTGCCCGCGGCTCCGCCCGCGTGGCGTCAAATAACGTAGCCTATGTGTTAATCCAGGTCATAATCTATCTACGTGCCAAATTTCATTCAAATCCGTTTAGCCGTTTAAGCGTGAAAGAGCAACAAACACATCCATCAATACATACAAACTTTCGCATTTATAATATTAGTAGGATATATAAAATAATTTTCAGTAGAATAGATCTAGTATTTTAATTTTACTCTGGAATATGTATATATTGATTATTTTAAACAGATATGTTAAAGAAGCGAGTGAAGTGTGTAAGTCATGTGGTGCCGTGTGCAACGAGCCCGGTGGAACGGTTTCACGATTCCAGCACAAAGCAAACATTTGTAAGCATGAACATGTCGGTTTGTCTTGGTCTGGGTGTTTTCTATGTATTTTTTTTGATGAGATTGTTTATCTTGGATGCGTTTTCTGCGGTGACGGAAGGTACGCCGCTGATGTGGAAACACGAGTGAGAGACTGAGAATAGTGTGAATAGAGCGTTGCGAAAACTTCTTGGCAGTAAAAGCTTGAGCCAGAAGGCGCAGCTGGCTATACACAATGCAGTGTTGGTACCAACGCTTACATGGAAGCGAGAGCTGGGTATGGCAGAGAAAGCATGAAAGTGGGTAAACGTGGTCGAAATGCGGGCGTTGCGCAAAATTTATGGCGTTAGGCTTGTAGACCACATTCGCGATGATCATGATAGAAACAAAGTTGGTTTAAAAGAGAGTATCGGTGTTAAAATAAGAAGAGGCATGCTCCGTTGGTTCGGGCATGTAGAAAGAATGCAGAAGGACAGAATTACGAAACAGAAATACAACGGCGAAAGTAGGAAGGTTGTAGGAGCCGAGGAAGCCCAAGACTTACCTACCATGACCCAATTGATGGATGTTTTATTAGAAGGTGATGTCAGGAGCCTTAAAAACCGGCGAGTGTGCATGAAAAGAGCAATGAATCTCAAAGAAGCTAGTGAAGTATGTAAGGATCGAGTCACGTGGCGCTCGGTGCTCTCTGCCTGCCCCGCAAGGATATTGATGTGAAGTTATAGATAGATTTTTCTTCACTTTATTGGGGTAAACAAACAGTGTCAAAATGTGAATAGATATGTAGTATATACTAGACATTATAACAATTTTAACACCAACATTATTTATCACATTAAAAAAAGTGCATTTGATTGAGAAACATTCGGAACTTAGCGTCGATAAAGGCAGTGATTATTGTACAGCTGAGTGCACATCAAGCCAGACACCTAGACTCGCCTACCGAGTTAAAATCGTGAAAAGGATTGCAAATTATAGGAATGTATTCCCAAAAAAAGGGTTTATCAGTTATTTAGTGCTCATAGTATAAGCTATATTTGAAACGGGCTAGATGACGCTGCACTATGTCCGAGATAAATAAATAATTTATGTAACCCGCTGCTCTGTCCACATCGCAAGGGATTCGCCGCGAAAATATAGATAGGTATGAAGATTGAATTGGGACGGGTTAAGTGTAATCCTTTTAGGTAATGGGTTAGTGGGACGCGGCGAGAAGTCGGGGTGAATGGCCCGCGAGCGTGACGTCATCGCTTGCAAAGTTGCAACTACGTCTACGCTGTAATTGCGAAATGCAAATGCAACTTTCATAAACAATCGGGTTGCTTTACGGCGGTTTGGTTATGGGAAATTTATTTTCGTATCCGTCGGGTTCTAATGCTGGACTTTTCACGTTATACAAAATGGAGACTACTTATCAATATTATAAGTCTCCATTTCCTCCAGGATAACGTTATGTTTTCTTGGGTGGAGGACGATTGAGTGAATGACTCAGTGATAGTTGACGAGCTGTGAGAATTGTCGACGATCCTGAGCTTACACACGGTATTGAACCCTTAAGTTTAAGGAGAGATTTTGCCTCCCTTTGTGTGTTCTACCGATTGTGTTCTGAAGAATTGTTCGATATGATACAGACATCTACTTTTTATAACCGCACCGCTCGCCGAACGGCGGGGAGTTCCCCTCACACGTTGGAACCGCAATGGTCGCATACTGTGCGGCTCCAGAGAAGTTTTCTTCCGAGAACTCTCAAGTTGTGGAATGAACTCCCAGCCGAGGTTTCATGGAGATGAGGCAGCATGGGGTTCTTGAATAAAGGCGTGAAGAGATTTTTACAGGGTTACATAGGCTACGGTTAACGTTTAATAATCAGGTGGCCCTATGTTTGTATATCTCCCGACGTTGTGTAAAAAAAATATTTGTGTTTATTCTTACATTTAAGTCTATGGTAATTTTCTTAGATGTACAACCAGTTGAGAATGCGCAAGCTTGCATTCCCAGTGGAACACCTGGCTCGTCAATTATATAACAATTCAATTTTTTTTATTTTATTTGTCGGCCATTTTGGCCATTTCCTTGAGAGATAGGGACGGATCTGAAGTCAAAATTCGAATATTCGAAAAAAACGCACACGCTGACAAACGCACAGACAAACATTTAGATTTCATATAGGAACGGTGTTCCTGAATAGAACAATTGCAACAACAAACGTTGTCTACAACGAGGGTTTGTCTTAAGTATACTGGGAATTAAACCTGGTGATCTAGTTTTGAAACTACTCTTACTTTGCCTAACTATTAATATTTCGTAACAAGCGTGATGAAGCACGTCGGAGCGCCAAGATGTCAATATCTTGGAAGCAATTAGGTGACCTACTACTAACTTGCTCGCTTTAATTTTGATCCGGTTGCTCACTGACTGGATTAACTATTATTGAACCAAAGAATTAGGAAAGAAATGTATCTAGCAATAGTGAATGGAGATATCAACGCAATTCATATATGAACACTGTAGAAATGAGAGCGCTGAGGAGTATGTGTGGAGTGAGAATGATTGATAGAGTAAAAAATAACACGACACGAGAACAATGACGGGCCCGATGGGGTGTGCGGGGATCGGGCTGTGTGCTGTGCTGTGCTGTGTGTGGAGCTGGGTCCTCTCTGCCCACCCCGCTAGGGACGTGGCGTGAAGTTATGTATGTAGACTATATATTTTTTCAACCTAATTGTTGCTGTAAACACACTAAATTGTAATCGTGTTGTAATTAAGATTATGTGATTATATTACAAATGGGCCAATGGGCTGTGTGTAGGTATACTGAAATATGTTATATTTAGCCAGATGAGAAGGAATCCCGATTCTCAAGATACAGGTCAGACCTAGTTTGTGAATCGGGGCCCATAAAACTACAAATGTAAATTAGGTGAAATTAACTAACTGATTGGATTTGAATGTGGAGTGAAAGATGATGTAGTCAAGTGAAGCTCAACTGCCGTGCACCACGGTTTATCAAATATCTGACAATTGGGACCTAATTGTGAGTTGTTACCTAACACATTGATTTGCAATAATATAGATTGCAGAACCGCCTAAACGCCCAGTAATTCTCCCTTGTTGCCACCAAATCAGAATAGTATAGTACCCTGGATGTGACACGCAAGGAATTGTAACATATCGTCCCTCTCCCGATGCCAGAGAACAAGATGTGCTGTTTGCTCGAATTCATGATTTGTCGTAGAACACTCGCATATAGGCGATGACACAGGTCTACACGAAAAAAGCGACAAAAATTGAAGAGGGTATGCTGAGATGGTTCGGACATTTAGAAAGAGTTACGAAAGAAGTGCATCGAGTAAGAGTGAGTGTAAATATCGGCAGCCGCCCTAGACGCACGCATGTAGATCAAGTTGGGGATGTGCTGAAGAAGGATCAAATCGAAAGCACGCAAAACCGAAGAGCATGCATGAAGTGGTTTATGAGTGTGGAAGAAGCGAGAGCGGTATGTTTGGATCGGTGCAACTGGCGTTCCGTGGTCTCTGCCTACCTCAACGGGAGACAGGCGTGATGATATGTATGTTATTGTACCAATGAATATATGTACAGTTAAGTTAAAGATTTCCAACCATTTTTGACCGCAAGCATATTTTATAGAGAGCGCAGTGGTTGTTTTTACAACTAGATTGACAATAAGCATGCGG
This sequence comes from Pyralis farinalis, assembly GCA_947507595.1. NCBI lineage: Eukaryota > Metazoa > Arthropoda > Insecta > Lepidoptera > Pyralidae > Pyralis > Pyralis farinalis. The sequence goes on along the minus strand of OX382273.1, from coordinate 32,222,753 downwards.
CCCGCATCACATGGTTAGCGGTCACCGCAGCCTATTGACGCTCGCAACACCACGGGGATGTTACTCACGCGCTGCCAATCTTGTGATCTAAGGATGTTTCGTCACAGTACCCAGTAATTTCTCTGCCATATCTCACGTCGTTTGCATGGGTACCTCTGTCTCACCTATTTCGACCGCCAAGCAGCTATATCATGCAGACGACTTTTGTGCAGTCTCCCTCTGGTTAGTAACGCTCCTTTGGCACCAGTGATCATGGGATTAAAAACGTGGTTTTACGCAAAACAGACATAAAAAGAACGCCAATTAAACTTTGCCCAGGTAGTTACTACATTACTAGTATATATGTACAGCCTTATCTAAATGACTTTCGGTTCATTTCATAGATAGAGCATATCTGATCCAAATATACATGTTTTGATTGTGGGTCGTACCGTGTAAACATCATGCACGGCTCGCGTCCTTTGATGTTTTCCGTTCGAGCAGAACACATACGTATATAAATGAAAATCAATTGCCACTTGTATGCAAGATCGTCACTTGAGAATAGCTCCCCCCCTATTTGCCTGATGTTTTTTCGTTTGTCAGGACTTCTTGGCGTTATCCCATTTCCTAATCCATTAGGATTGGCGGTGTTTGCTACCTAAACTTAAGGATTTGGCGAAGATACCGATTTTAAAATGGAGCGACTGCCGTTCGATCTCTACAACCTAGACAGAAATTCAGACCTTTATTAGGTTAGGTCACACGGCTTTCGAAATATAATATCTAGGACATGCTGGTTTGTGATGTTTTCCTTCACCGCCGAGCAAGTGATAATTACAAATATGTACATAAATCCGAAAACACGAATTTAGTGGTACATGCCAGGACTCAAACCGGTGACCGGTTGGTCAATAAGTCCGTTCCTTATCCACTGGCAAATGCGCTGGAAAAGTCTAAAATTTGGATGGTATTTTTATATGAAAATCTCAATATTAGAAATGTGACAGTTTATCAGTTCATGTTACCTTAAGAAAAAATCTGCATTGATTATTGATATTTGTAAAATAGATATTAAATTGTAAGCGATATTTGAGTGTGTTATCTGTGGTGATCATATCCTTAGTGTATTGAAATCCGTATAATTTACCTTTTTGGCGTGTTGCCAACATGGAATTGATGTCAGTCTGTGATAATTTGGTTTGTTGCAAACATTCAATCGTTTTAGTTTTGTAGTTCATTTGTTCGAAACAAAAAATGGCACCAGGCGTCGAAACATCTTAATTCAATTTCATGAAAGTTTTTGTTGGAGGAATATCTTCTCGACGAGATGACAGATAAACCAACAACGCGCAACCTAAACCACTGCACTTAATCACATACATACATGTTATAAAATAAACATTGACGAGCTCGGTGGTGTAGTGGCTAGTAACGCTACTTTGACACCAACACTCGTGGGTTCGATTCCCACACAGGACAAACATTTCTGTGCATGAACATGTCAGTTTATCTTGGGCTGGTTGCTTGTTTTTAAGAGAGTGTAAATATGTGTTTATTTTACTACATTTCAAGTCTATGGTAATTTTGTTCATTCATCATTTTACAAACGTACGAACCGGCGAGCGTGCATGAAAAGAGCTATGAATGTGAAAGAAGCGAGTGAAGTGTGTAAGGACCGCGTCTTATGGCGCTGGGTTCTCTGTGCCTACCCCGCAAGGGACCAGGCGTGAAGATATACATACATACATACATCATTTTACAATGGTCATTTTCAATAAACAGACGGTTTGATAATATGGACATTTTAATACTTTAGACGTTATGAACTGAAAGGACCACTGACCGCTGACCTCGTATATCATAAGGAAGAGTGGGTTCAAAAGTCGTAACCTACATTGAGTTTACTCCACTGCGGTTTGGCAAAGGATTCTGTGCTAAAAGCCAACATAGCCTATATTATGAAGCCATTAGAAAGTCTCATGTTTATATCTATGTACATCTTCTCGGCAAGTCTCATGCGGGGTAGGCAGAGAGGACCGAACGTTCCACAACTCTGTCCTTACATATTTAAGTAAAACTATCGAGACATTCATATGCGCTTGTCAGTATAATCGAACATGCAAGTTCAACATCGCAACTTACTTAAACAATAGAATACAAACTGTTGGCATAAATGAGGTCAAATCTAAAGGCAGTAATGTTAATACTGGGGTGTCCCAGGGCTCTATATTGGGACCCTTTTTATTTTTAGTATATGTAAATGATCTATTCTACATGGTGCAGAAAACGGCGGATATACTACTGTTTGCCGATGACACTTCTTTAATTTTTAATGTTGCTCGCCGGTGCGAAAATATTGACAAGCTAAATAGTGTTCTATCTGCTATTCTAAATTGGTTCATATGCAATAATCTTTTATTAAATTCATCTAAAACTAAATGTATAAAATTTAGTCTTCCAAATGTGGCTTCTTCCTATACAGAAGTTTTCGCTGACAATTTATATTCTAGAATTTATAATGGATACTGTTTGATTTCTGGGAATTACGATAGACTCAAAATTGCAGTGGGGTGCACATAAATAAACTGGCCAGTAAGCTCAACTCTGCCGCATATACCGTTAGGAGAATTAGACAATTGACGGATGTGGCTATTGCTCGCTTACTCTATTTCAGCTACTTTCACAGCATTGTGTCTATGGTATACTGTTGTGGGAAAGAGCGGCTGATATTGAAACTATCTTTATATTACAAAAGAGAGCCATCCTCTCTATTTATAACTTGGGCTTCAGGAAATCACTTACAGAACTATTCTAAGAAATAAATATCCTCACGGTTACCTCTCAGTGCATTTATGAAAACATAATGTATGCTTGTAAAAATATAAAATCGTTTCCAAAATGTAGTGAAAATCTTAGAAGCAGGAATAGATTACGTATGCCAGTACCTCGGCTTGCTAAGACTAATACAACTTTTATTGTAAATTGTATTCGATTCTATAATAAATTACCTGAAACAGTTCTGTCCTTACCTGACAATATGTTCAAAAGAGACATCGAAAATACTCTATGTAAGAGCGGTAATTATAGAATTGATCAATATCTATCTAACTGACAGAGAAACTTGGAAATGATTCAGCACTTGTAATATGTATAGATGACTTAAAAAAAAGACCTATATTGGCAAGTTTCTTTTGGCATTTCTTATTCGCCAATGATCATTTGAAATGCTAGTAGATTAAAAAAGAGGAAAACTTAAAAAATATTAATAAGACAATATTGAGAATGTAAGACGTGTATAAGTGCCCGTGAGGCTCTAAAGGCAAATAAAGATTTTTTATCTTTATATCTAACAGTATCGACCGCAGCCTGTCTATTGATGGGTTAATCATCTAGATCTCCTTTCTCGGAGGGCACGTTAAGTCGTCGAACCCGCCTGATTTCGACGAGTCGTTAAGAGAGAGATAATTTGAGCACGACGATTGCGGAAATACCTCAATTTCACAGTAAACCGCGGCCAAATGACAACTCCCTGGATGATTATTGTGTACCGACCTACTCGACGGTAGCAGTTACCGTAGCCTACGGACACTTGCAACACCAGTAGCACTCATTGCCACCCCTGCTGCTAACACAGCAACTCCTTAGCAGCGTACCAGTACGCTGACCTCACTCTCTCGCAGGAACAAAACGACAACCTTCAGGCAGTTATTATTTGACTGTAGTTTTCTGTGAGTTGGAGGTACGGGGAAGTACCTCCCCGGCCGGAGAGGTTTGAGGCGCCCTACTTTTCTTAAAATAATGCATAATGAAGATTTATATCCTGGTTTTTCATCCCTATACTGCAGTCTCGCTTTACATACTCGACAGTCTTGGGAATATGCGTTTGTAATATATAGGTATATAATATATAAAAATATAGGTAACCAAATATGTGTAATATTTGGTTACCTATATTTCTGCTTTCATCGCAATAACTAAAATATTTGTCTCTGAGAACTCTCAGTCCATTCACATTACTACTTTACTTTTGTTAAATAAGAGAAGTATCAATTATATTCATATATATACGTATATATATATATATATATATATTTCTTATTATTATTATTGGCACATGCTGCTTTTTTATGTTATAAACCCGAAAACACGAATTTAGTATAATATATTCGAAAAGAATGACCAAGCAGATATACAATGCTAAAGTGGAAGGATGTAGGAGCCGAGGAAGGCCAAGACTTACCTACCAATCCTACCATGACTTACCTACCATGACCAAATTGGTCGTGTTCTATCAGATGGTAATGTCAGAAGCCCCAGGAACCGGCGAGCGTGCATGAAAAGAGCTATGAATGTCACAGAAGCGAGTGAAGTATGCAAGGACCGCGTCTTATGGCGCTCGGTTCTCTGCCTACCCCGCAAGGGACTTGGCGTGAAGATATACATACATACATACATTATAGATTGATAGGCGTTCGGATTCGGGCCGGGATTCGAACCGGACACCAGTCGGCTGCTAGATCAATTTTTTATCCACCGAGTTCATTAATCTTTACAGGAAGTAAACTTATTATTGATAATCAGTTGAGAATGCGCAAGCTTGCATTGCCAGAGGAACACCTGGCTCGTCAATTATAAAACAATTTAATATTTTTTTTTTAAATTGTCGGCCATTTTGGAACATTCCTATTCTATTTTTTTATGCTGAATCCGAATCTGAAATCAAAATTCGAATATTCGAAAAAAAAAGCAACAGACAAACACACAGACAAACGTATAGACAAACATATAGATTTCATATAGGAACAGTGTTCCTGAAAATAAGGACTTGCTGTATTAGCAACAGGGGTGACAACACGCGACCGATACTTTCATGTATCGCACGCGTACGTACGGTACGGTAACCACTTTACCGCAGGAGGGCAGAGTAACTTTTATTTGTCTTCTTGTTTATTATATTTTTACTACCCGAAACGAATCTGGTCGAAAAGTTAAGGCGAAATACCTAGGCGTTATTGCTACAACGTGAATCCCACGCGGCCAAAGCCGCAGGCTAACGCTAGTTTAACAATGCAAATTAATTTTCTACTTTATTGCCTAACACAGAATAATGCAAGGATTGCCAATTATAGCCACCTAAACACAGGCGAGAGACATGAAACAGTAGAATAACTTCTAAGCAACGTTGTAACGGTTGAACCAAAGTAAATGCACTCAAATAATGAAATAGTGGAAGAAAGTAGAAGCTGAGAAAGTCCAAGACTCACCTACCATGATTAAATTGGTCGTGTTTTATCGGAAGGTAGTGTCAAGAGATCTAACAATCGGCGTGCGTAAAAACAGTTATGAATGTTAAAGAAGCGCCTGATTTGTGTAAGGAATAAGCCCGTCACAGATGTAATATAATATCTATCTGTAACTTCGCGCCAAATCCCTTGCGGGGTAGACCGAGAGAACCGAGTGCCACATGACTCGATCCATTCACACCTCACTCGCTTTTTAAAAATTCATTGCTACATTCACACACAATAATATATCGCAAGATATCGTGTCTTACTCTATACCTATGGAACATGATGAAACAGAAGATATATCAGATTATCCTTCGATATGCTACTGCTACGTCTGTGACTCACTGTCTGTCACGGGTTGGATGGATCCATGTGGCGCTCGGTTTACTATATCAACCCCGCTGGGGATTCAACGTGCAGACGTAGATAGATATGCTCGCATTGGTCTGGTTCGTCGATGTATTTTATTTGTATTTTCGTTTACATTCAGTGTAGTGCGATAACTATTATTTGCGATTTCGAAGAGCGACAACCACGCTCTAACGCGAGCGTCAGTAATTATGTAAAAAGGCGTAAGTGTGCTAGTTGACCTACTCCTGTTTATATCTCTGTATTGTGGCCTAGGCGCTTAGCAACAGTGCGCGCGTGATTCAGAAACCTAAGCATCGATTTTATGCAAACTTTGCACCCTTCACGGACACCAATTTTGATAGAGGCCTAGATATCGTTGCTTTAAAACTGAACATTTTTTTCAGTGTCGGAAGACAAACAAGCGTGAGGTCCACCTAATGTAAAGTTGTTATCCAGCCTATGAAAGATTGAAATACAAGGAGCGTTGTTAATCCCGCAGTTTGGAGACCCACCCGGGCTTCACAACGGTGTTTGAATCACTACGAAATTTCACAGGATTACCTGCTGGGCTAATCTGTTAATTCGTTTAAAAATTTCATCAAATTCGGTCCAGCCGTTTTCATGTCCTTACAACATCATACACACGTCCATGTTTTTACATAAGATTCTGCGATAACTGTGATCACAGTTAATAGATTCAGGCATTATTGTGCGACAGATAAATTTACATGCAATTTGCCCCAACCTGCTTTGTGTGCTTTCGCCACCAATTAGTCATGCGACCTAGCGCCGAACGGCGCCCATCCACTACCGTTAGTAGATGTGACATGCCGTCGCTGCCATGGCTGTTCCGGTCGTCTCTGCCTCAGCTGCTGCGGTCGTGCTCGGGATTGCCTGCCATTTGGAACGTGAATCGTATGCCACCGTTGCTGCCATGACTGCCCTGGTCGTGTCTGCGACACGTGTTTCGCCTCAAAACAAGGCAACCTCGGGCGTTGTAGATTTTAGTCGTTAGAATAACATGCTACAAGCATTGACCTACTATGTAACACGTAGTACATAGTATGTCGATGGCTACAATGACGGACCATTTAGAAAATAATTTCAAAAATATCTATATAATACAAAAGAATAAAATTATAACAAATTGGATAAATTAGATGACTTACATTTTACAATATATTATTATTGTTATATTAAGCTGCGGGCACTAACACGTACATAACATAAAATGGAATTAAAATTTAGTGGAATATTATTGTAATTAACGTTAGATTATGTATATTACATAAAAACAAAAAGGAAAAGTAAGCACACTTATTCATACAATAAATGCTTATAATGCTGCAATCACTGTGTTTTTTGAATACTCAAAATACGCTCCTTGAGTTTATACTTAAAAGATTTAATGGAGCTCGAATTTCTAATGGGCGGAGGAATGTTGTTCCAACATCTAGATGCAGCATATCTAGAGTGGGCTTCCATGCGCAGTGCTTGTTATAGAAAAATTCATTTTTAATGAACAACCATTTCAATTCTCGCGATATGATTCTCGAAGAGTGAGTGGCCCGCTTACTTTTGTGAAGGTGCACATTGCTGTTGAAGTGGGCCCGTACCTGTTCGTAAAAGGTCTTGCAAAAAAAGGGTTGGTTTGGTCATCATTTCCAAAGCTTGGGTTTCTTTAGTGGGTTCGTTTTTTGTGGCCATCCATTAAAATCGTCATTTTAGGGTTCTGCAATTTTTACTTAGTTATTTTAAAAATTGATACATAAAGTGAACTTTTTTTATACAATATCGGGTGGCACACGAGCATACGGCCCACCTGAGCAGTTACCGTAGCTTATGAACGCTTTCAACACATTAACTGTCACTCGTGCGTGCCATTTCTGCTGCTAACACAGCTACTCCTTAGGAACTTACTGGTGACTGCACTCACTTGCTGGAAAACAACACACAACCATCCAGAGAGTTGTTATTTGTCTGCGGGGTTTTCCGTGAAGTGGATGCACTTCCCCAGATGGGCTGCTTTGATGCACTCTACATCTCTTAAAAACACCCATACCAGGACAAAAAACAGACATAGTCATTCAAGCAAATGTTTGTCCTATGTGGGAATCGAACCACGAGCGTTGGTGTCAAAGTAGCGTTATTTTTTTTTATACAACGTCGGTAGTAAAGTACCTGATATAAAGTGTTTACCGTAGCTTATGAACTATGTAATACATTAAGTATCACATGAGCGACGATACCACCTCTGCTGTTAGCAGCAACTCCTTAGGAGCTTATTGGTAACCTCACTCACACGCAAGAACACAACAACCTGCTATAGAGTTGTTATTTGGCTGCGGTTTCCTGTGAGGTGGAGGTACTACCCCAGACGCTGCTTTGATGAGCCCTACCTCTCTTAAAACATCCAGACCAAGACAAAGAGACATGTTCATGCACACGATTGTATGTCTTGTGTGGAAATCGAACCCACAAGCGTCTGTATCAAATTTGCGTCATTCACGACTGCGCCACCGAGCTTGTCAATGACGTTAAAAATGATTTTGTTTTAAATTTCAAAACTAGCTATTAACTATTTTTATATTATTAAGTCACGGAACCCACAAAGCTCGAGTCTACTCGCCCTTGCTCAGTATTTTTTTTCTATAATTTACCTGCTCCCGTCAAAGGCTTCCAAAGGCGGTCAGTGTATTTCTAGAGGCTACACAAAAAGGGACACGTTACGTTTTGAGCGTTTTGACGACCCCAGCGGCGTAGTGGTTAATGCTACTTTAACACCAAGTAAGCTCCCAAGGAGTTGCTGTGTAAGCAGCAGAGGAGGCATCGCGCGAGTGATACTTAATATATCGCAAGCGTTAATAGTCTACGGTACCCGCTTTACATCAGGTGGGTCGTATGCTTGTATGCCTCCCGACGTAGTATAAAAAAAATCAAGGCTCGTGTTCTGATTCCCACGCAGGACATTGGCAGGACAAGCATTTGTGTGCATGAATGTGTCTCTTTGTTTTTAAAGAGGTAGGATACTGGATACATCAAAGGCCGACTGGGGAAGTGAAAAACTTCTATACATAGATGTCTTTGGGGGAAGTGCATCCGTCTCACATAAAACCGCTGTCAAATAACAACTCCATGGGAGAAGCAAGTAAGCTCTTAAGTTGTTGCTGCGTTGTATTACAGTAGGCGAGGAAATGCAGAACGATATTACTTGTATTGCAAGCGCTCGTAGCCTTATTGCATCAGGTGGGCCGTATGCTATTACGCCTCCCGACATTTGTATAAAAAAGAATACGTCCGTGCCTTGGTCTTCTTGGTAAAGAGCTCTTGTCTTTCTATGATAAAACTCTCACAACATGTTCCTTTTATAGCCTACTTAAGGCGACACATCGAAAAATTAGACCAACTTTCATCGAATAGTATAGGCTAATGACTAAACTGACGGATCTAAGATTTTAATATAAATAACTTCATTTCTTTATCTTGAATTTGCTTGCTCAAATACGCGATTGTGTAAAATTGATTCGATAATAATTACTTTCGAAAACACCTCCTGAAATTCATTATTTTTGAAATTACAACGAAGTTGTTCTGTTTATACGCTTCAAAATTACTTAAATCTATTAGTAATATCTATGTTTATAATATGGTTGCTGCATATTTTGATGTGATGTGTGATTGAAGTGAAACATGAAATTTTTTTTAAATATTTTAAGTTTCTGACAATTTCTAAGCGATCACATTCGTCTTGGGTGCTACGTGTTTTCGACCTTATTGTGCGGTAATGAGGATTATAAACGCGTTGACTAACTACATCCAGCCAGTCCAGCTGCAGCCCGCTTCGAGGTGAGACCTATGTCGACTGTCTGCTCGAGCTCGCTCCATTTACATCGCGACACCGAAGTTTTTATAATTAATAGTTGTAAATATTCAATATTATAGTATTTAGCGTAAGTGTATTATTATTAGATATAAGTAGTAAATAATATTATAGGTTTATATATATTTATTATACTGTTGTAATAATGGGGAACACTAAAAAGAAAATATATAGAATAAAAATACAAAGAAAATGTTCGTAGAATGGCGGAGGCGAACAAGACAAGGTATTTATTTTTTTTAATTATTATATTCATTAAACATATTATAATAACATTGTGTAGAAATATTTCTAGTTTTTAGAACAGTTCCTAGGTATGGTTGGCCCAAGCTATTTAATTCCTTTTCAAACTTTTTTTAATTTTGCTTACTTAATAACTCTATATAAAACTGCATTAATTAAATAAGAGTTATTTTTTGCAGGAATAAACAGTAACATTTGATAATTGGTATACATTATCCACAGGCTGACCGCGTACCTATATAGGACGTCAAACTCCTATTTTGTCCATTATAATCTGACCGAACTCCGACTTAGAAGTTGTACGTCGGTGGAGGTCAGGTTACGTTGGAAATTTATACCAATAAGGTTCGCGCTCTCAGCACATAGCAACCAGTGGAGACTCTTTATTTCTTTGTATTAAAATAAAAACTTATAAAATAGAATATTTTTGCTGTTTTGTTTTTTAGGAGAAACTTACTAAATAAACATATTCCACCAGAAGAATCACTACTCGATTTATATGCTACTTTAACGTAAGTGTCATACGGGACGACAAACTCATAGTAACCATTATAAGCTCACCGAACTCCGACTTAGACATTGTACGTAGGTGAAGGTTAGTTTACGTTGGAAATTTATCTAATCAGAAGATAGAAAACCAGTGGAGGTATTTTTTTTTTTGTATTAAAATAATTACTAGTAAAATAGCATATTTTGATAGTTTTTAAAAAAACTCGGTATGTTTCATGTTAAAGAAGCGAGCGAGGTGTGTAAGTACCGAGTCATGTGGCGCTCACGAGGGATTTAGCGTGAAGATATAGATAGATAGTATACTTATACCCATGGTACTCGTGAAAACAAATAATATTTACTATGAACCAACACTGAAAACACAAAAAAAATCATCTATTCTATACATTGTGGTTAGTATTGAACTATTGTACGGATTAGATTTATTTTGCAACATCAGAGATGGTCCTGGTTCTTTCTTCTTGAGAGTTTAATAAATAACAAGGAAACGTACAACAATACAAAACACAGAGTATACATAAGTAAAATACAATAAATGTCATTATACTGAAGTTAAAGTTATGAAACAGCAAGAAAATCATTTGTCACATGTTTTTTTTAAATATGAATAGATTATAAAATCTATTTGTATATATGTATATTAGGGTGTCCCTTATTTTTCAAAGTTTTTATTTTCTAACGCATATGTCTTAGTTTTGTTCATTTGCTTTTAAAACACTCGGAAATTAATTTTTAACTTATTTGGATTACGATAATCCGTGCCGAATTACATCGAAACATGTTCATACAAGTTGCGCGGCAGTGCCGCACGTACTCGCGGTATTCATTTGTTCAAATTCAAAGTCAAAATCTTTTTATTCCGTAAAAATGGCTACATTTGTTTGGAATCGTCACATTTTTTTTCCCTACCGTGCAGTTTATGACTAGGTGAGCACTGATAAAAATACTGCCAAAAAACTCAGGCATCCCTCTTTTGGTATCCAAACAAATTTACATATTTTGTTAATTACATTATAATTGGATCGACTCACTCCCAGGCATTTTTATCATTAATATAGTCAGATACTTTATAATATGCCCTGCTACACAATTTGGCTTTAATAGTAGTTTTAAATTTGTTTATTGACAAATCTCTTATATTGCTGGGAAGTTTGTTATAGAACCGTATACATTGCCCCATTAAATAATTACTTGTTTTGTGGAGACGGCTTGCATATAACACAAGATTGTGCTTATATCTAGTATTTATGCTATGAGTATCACTCTTTTTACAAAATGAGTCTATGTTTTTATGGACATACAAAAGATTTTCATAGATATATTGCGATGCGACTGTTAAAATATTTATTTCTTTGAATTTTTCTCTAAGGCTCTCCCGGGGACCAAGTTTGTAGATAGCTCTTATGGCTCTCTTTTGCAATAAAAAGATGGTGTTAATATCCGCGGAGTTACCCCAAAGAAGAATTCCATATGACATAATACTATGAAAGTAGCTGAAATAAACTATTCTAGCCGTATCAATATCAGTGAGCCGTCTAATAGTTTTCACTGCATAAGCTGCAGAACTTAGTTTTCCTGATAATTTTTCAATTTGTGGGCCCCTTTGTAGTCTGGAGTCAATTGTTATACCCAAGAACACAGTTGTCTCCACAGAGGCTAAATTAGTTCCATTAACATGTACATTGGTAGCCACCTGCCTTACATTAGGTGTTGAGAACTTAATTACTTTAGTCTTTTTATCATTTAAAAGCAGATTATTAACACTAAACCAATGAATAACTTTAGAGAGAGCATCGATAACTTCGTCATAATTACCTAACCGTCTATTAATTTTGAATGTCAGTTATTCTCGTGATTAATACGTAATGTTTTAACTTTTATAAGATGGCAGTGGAATTGAGAAGCAATAAATCAAGTATTTTCTTAGTTGGAGACGTAAATTATCAAATAATAGGCGCAAAATTACCGTCTAACCATCAAGTTCTTCCTGTACTTTTTTATAAAATTCGCGAAGTTAAATTGACTGTTAGTGAAAGCGCATACCTAGTCATTCGAGAGTGTATTATATTTAGGGAAAAACCTAGGATCCCTACCAGAGCTATACCTAACTGTGTAAAATAACTTGTGAATCTTCACCAGGAGGGAGTTGCAAAAAAATTCCAATTTTCTATTTCAATTTCAATCTAATTCAATCTGATAATTTTATTTCTCTTATTTATTCGAAATAAAAAAATCCTGTGTTTACTCGGCGCTATCAGCCATTATGACACTCGAACATCTATAACTTCAAGCCAAATCCCTTGCGGGGTAGGCAGAGAGAGCCGAGCGCCACGTGACTCGATCCTTACATATCTCACTCGCTTCTTTAACATTCATTGCTCTTCTCATGCACGCACGCCGGTTTCTAGGGCTCCTGACATCACCTTCTGATAGAACATGACCAATTTGGTCATGGTAGGTAAGTCTTGGCCTTCCCCGGCTCCTACATCCTTCCACTTTTGCATTGTATATCTGCTTCGTCATTCTTTCATCTTGCATTCTTTCTACATGCCCGAACCATCGGAGCATGCCTCTTCTTATTTTAACACCGACGCTCTCTTTCAGACCAACTCTATTTCTAACATCATCATTACGAATACGGTCTACAAGCCTTACGCCACAAATTTTGCGCAGCGCTCGCATTTCAACCGCGTTTATTCTACTTTCATGCTCTTTCTGCCATACCCAACTCTCGCTTCCATAAGTTAGCGTTGGAACCAACACTGCATTGTGTATAGCGAGTTGTGCCTTCTGGCTCAGGATTTTACTGCCAAGAAGTTTTCCCAACGCTCCATTCACACTATTCCCAGCACTCACTCGTCTTTCCACATCTGCGGTGTACCTTCCGTCCCTGCTGAAAGCGCATCCAAGATATACAAACTCATCCACTTGTTCCAACACTTCATCATCAATCGTAATCCTTACATTAGTTCTGGATTCTTCTCTTTCAAATACCATTATCTTTGTTTTCTTCGCATTCAGTAGTAAGCCTTTCTCCATACAGTCGTCTTTCATCGCTGTGACCAGTGTTTGCAGTTTAGATGGTGTATCTGCTAACTAAACATATGTGTCCGAATCAACAAATGGCCCGCTTTAGCCTCTCGATAAACAATGTTGTATTATGTAGCTGGTGTTTCATTCTTCTTAAGGGGGATACATGCCGTCCAGTGGCGCCTCAAGGAATAAAATATCGTATCTTAGCGTGGAAGATAAACATTATAAAGTCATGTGTTGCGTGTGTTACAAATACAATAACGCACTTTTACGTCATTAAACCAACAATTGAAATGTTTTGCTTTCGTTGTTATAGGCATAATTGCCAAAAAACGGCCTCTTTTAGCACTTTTGCTTATAACAACGATAGTGGAATATTTTGAGTGTTGGTTTAATGACGTAAAAATACTTTACTATCTTCGTAATAAATGCAACATAAGATTTCATAATGTTTATCTTCTATGCTATAATATGTTTTTTTATTCAATGAGGACTGAATTCGAAATTTAAATTAAAAAAAAAAATTCGCCACTGGACGAGACCTAAGTAAGAACAACATAGATACCAAGACATGTTAACTTGTAGAGATATAAACATAAAACGATGTCATTGATTTCTCTTTCAATAAACTTTTAAAAGTTAATACGTTTCTGTAGTTTTTTATTACTATTATTACTATTGTTTTCCGTCTAGCTTAAATAAATATGTTTGGTTCAGTATGTATAAAGCTAAATAATAATTAAATCAATAATTTTTATTAAATATTGATATTATAAATTTTATTTAAGTGTGACGCGACTCTGTAGCTTTTCTGTTCGTTTGCATTGACTATACGTTGACCCCAGGTTACCTATTAGGCGCTAATTTCAAATTTTACAAATCGAGCGTCGAGTGTCAATTGAGGGGCGCGGGGTGATTGGGCGGAGCCATTTTAAAGCTTCACGATCGAGGTGTCGCCTTAAGTAGGTACTTAAGTAGGCTATAAAAGGAAGGTCGCCCTACAGAAAACCGCAACCAAATAACAAATCCCCGCCAAAGACTTCTATGTATACTATATATACTCGTAGTATACATAGAATATATATAGTATACATAGAAGTCTTTGGTCCCCGCAGATCTTATGTTCTTGCGAGTGATTGAGCTTCTCAGGAGTTGCTGTGTTAGCAGCGGCGGTGGGAACGTGCGTGCGATGACTTTTTAAACCTCAACCTCTAAGGTGGAATATTTGTCAAATTATTAAGAAAACTAGGTCGCATCAAAGCTGTCCATCTGGGAAGTACTTTCACCTCACAGTTAACCGCGGCCAAATAATTATTCCCTGGAGGGTTGTTGTATTCCTGTGTGCGAGTGAAGTCACCAGTAAGCTCCTATAGAGTTGCCGTGTTAACAACAAAGGTGGCATCGCGCGAGTGTTAATGTATTTCAAGCGTTCATAGGTTAAGGTAAACGCTTTACATCAGGTGAGCCGTATGCTTGTATGCTTCTCAACGTTGATTAAAAAAATGTAACATATTATTTTAAAATTTGGAGAAGCAGTCGATCGGTAAACGAAGAAGAACCAGTTGAGAATGCGCAAGCTTGCATTGCCAGTGAAACACCTGGCTCGTCAATTACATAACAATTTTTTTTTTAATTTGTCGGCCATTTTGAACATGCTCCTTAAGAGATAGGAACAGTGTTCCTGAACTTTCCTATTCTCCTTTTTTATGCTGAATCCGAATCTGAAGGCAAAATTCGAATATTCGAAAAAACACACAGACAAACATAGATTTCATATAGAAACGGTGTTCCTGAATACACTTGAATAATATCAGACAGACAATTAGCACACAATGTAGGTTAGATCAAATTACAAGACAATTATTATTGTCATTTCTATTTATATCAGCGGCTTTCATAAAAATGCAAGTATGTAAATAAAATTGTATATAATAAAATACGTACGCCGTACGTTTCCCAACTACACTGCTCTATAAAGAGACCAAGGTACTTAGCGTGAGGAGATTATATCTTAGATTATATCTTTTCGCTATAACCCTGCTGACACACAAAGAAGTTCGTTCATCGGCAAATTAGACTCCCGATCCCCAAACTAAATACCACCATTGCGCAACGTTTCTCCATTTTTAGAAAGCCCTTTATTTATAATAAGATAAATAATCTGTTTCCCCTTTGCAAGTCTACCTATTGCGAAGCAAAATCAAAGATTCAAGCTGAATTACTTAACTGGACCTACCGGTATTCAGAGGATTTTTTATGTACATTGCAATAATATTGAATCAGAATAAATTATTAATGAATGATAATGTTTAAGAATTTATAGATTAAAATTAAGAATGAAAAATTATAAAGAATTAAATTGGGTTGATTAGTTCAAATGCATTTAAAATTAATTTAAATGCATTTGAACTAATTCATTTAAATTATATTATTGTTATTGTTTTGGCTATATGTCTAATTCGATTTATTGAATCTCGCAAATCTTTTTCTTTATTTGTATTATTGTTATTATGATTTGAATTTAATTGTAATATAATTCACCGCAAGTATTGTTATAGCAAAAGTAATTAGTCTAGTTCCCACAGGACAGGCTTAGCCTAGTGTGGGTAATAAGGTTAAATTTAAATGCCTATAACAATTTTTGCAATAAAGTATTTATTTATTTGTTATTATTTACTCTATCAGACATTAATTATTTTTTTATCGTTTAACGTCGGGAGACATACAAGCATACGGCCCACCTCATGCAAAGCAGTTACCGTAGCCTATTACCACTTGTAATATGTTAAGTATCTCTCGCGCGATGCCTCCTCTGCTGCCTACACAGCAACTCCTTAGGAGCTTACTGGTGACCTCACTGACACGCAGGAACACAACAACCCTCTAGCTAGGGAGTTGTTATTTGACTACGGTTTTCTGTGAGGTGGAGGCACTTTCCCAAACGAGCTGCTTTGATTCGCGTAGAGCTCTCTTAAAACATTCAGACCAAGTCAGTTCTCTTAAAACAAAAAGGCATGTTCGTGCACACAAATGTTTGTCTTGTGGGGGACAAACATTTGTGTGCACGGCGGGCGTGCATTAAAATAGCATAGAATGTTAAAGAAGCGAGCGAGATCAAAATCGAGTCACACGGCGCCTTGTTCTCTCAGCCTACCCCGCAAAGGAATTGGCGTGAAGTTGTAGATAGGTAGATGACGTAAAGTCACAAGTGCGAGTGAACATATCAGAATAATGACATCAAAGAAACCGTTTCCTCAATGGGAATTGAATGAATTATTGCACCGTTTCAATGAGCTATGATATTTTGTTCAGTTCATAGCTTTCTCAGTCGATTGTATTGTGCAGGTTTTACATGGACGCCGCATAACGGCAATAGCGTAACAAAAGAAACTTCTTGAGTAACGAAGTGCTTTAGTCCATTGTTACATATAATATCATTAGCTTTAGTCATCATGTTTTTTTGTCGAACTGGATTCAAATTATATCCTTGTTTTGAATCCAGTTACAAAATATGAGTAACGTCTAAGTACATGGGTGGCCGAGCTCTGCTAGACATTTTCATTGTTTTTGAGAATTGCCCCGAGATTGCAGCCGAGCTGCCAACTGCAACTGCCAACAGCACTCGCAGTTGCGGCATGCAGCCACAATAATTGAGAGTGGCGGCATATGCAGCTACTTCATATAAATACCGTCTGCATGCAGCTGCTGCACGTGCCAGTTGCAGTTGGCAGCTCGGTGCGAACTAGCACCTTAACAGTAATACTAACAATAAGAGTTACTCAAAAATCAGATAATATAGTTATGGCAGGCGTCCGTTTCTCTTCTACAATAACCCAGTACTATTTCTTTTAATACAACGTTAGCGGACATACAAGCTTACCTGATGTAAATTGGTTACCATAGTCTATGAACGGTTGCAATACATTAAGTATCACTCACGCAATACCACCTCGACTGCTAACACAGCAACTCCTTAACAGCTTACTCACTCACCTCAGGTGACCTCACTCATATGTAGCACACATGTGAGTGAGGTCACCAATAAGTTACGCAGCGTAGTGTACGTGTCTACCTTGAAATGTTTAAAAATATAGAGCAAATAATAAAAATTAAATTAAAAACTACATTGGTCCCGATACAAGAAAAATGTTTATTTCAACGATATCTTTAATAAAAAAATATTTAAGTACTATATTGAATATATCAACCTCGCACTTGGCCGATTTTTTATCTATGACGAAACTAACTCTCGTGTTATTGTGCATGTACCCTAAATCTAAACAAAGATCAGATACCTATTAATGTTAAGCTATAGGTACCTATTATTCCTAGTAGCGCACAAGTATTCATGAGAAGAGTTATGAATGTTAAAGAAGCGAAATTGATGTGTAAGATGATGTGGCTTCTTGCTGCCTACTCCGCAAGCCATTTGGCGTGAAGGTATAGATAGTTTGAGGTACCATCAAGAGGTAAAAGTCAACCTTGTCACCGTTATTGGCGCCATTAGCCGAGATTGCGACCTTATTAGTGCCGCGGTGAAAAACACGACCACCCGTAACGGGCATACCCGTCGCGTTCCAAAATGGAGAAATACCACAAACAACTTGATAATTTCATGTTTATATAAGAACCAATATTGTGACGGAAAAAATGTTATAGTTTGTTTTTTTAGGGTTCCGTGCGTTAAAAGGAAAAACGGAGCTCTTATAGGATCACTTTGTTGTCCGTCTGTCTGTCCTTTTTCTCAGGAAGGTGTGGAGCTATCACGCTGAAATTAATACTAAATGCGCTGGTCTGTAATCCCATCGAGAAGTGAAAAAATCAAACTTCTAAGTCAACGCAATCATATAATACGGCTGTTTATGAATTTATACAAAGATACGACCCGCCTAATGTATCGCGCGATGCCACTTTTATTGCTAACACTGGCAGTATTTATCAAGCTGGCGTCCAAGAAACTTTGTGTGCTGAACAGAGCCAACCCGTACTTCACTCGGTGCAAAGACTTATATTGTGTAAGTCCCAAGTCAGACCGCATATAGAGTACTGTAGCCACCTTTGCGCGAGAGCACCTATATACCAACTAGCACCTTGTGACTCGCTGCAGAGACGAGCTGTGAGGATCGTCGATGATCCCGACCTTTTACACACGGTATTGAGCCCTTGAGGATTGATAAGAGTTTTTGCTTCCCTTTTCGAGTTCTACCGATTATATAATTGGTTCTGTTCTGAGGAGTTGTTCGACATTATGCCAACAGCTTCGTTTCACAATCCCCACAGCTCGTCAATACATAATATTACACAGCTAATAAAGCAAGCCCCAATAATTCGAAGCCGTGTACTCTCCCTAATATCCCTAATAAGTCCCCGGAGAAGTGTTGTATTCCTGAGAGTGAGTGAGGTTACCAGCAAGCTCTTGAGGAGTTGCTGTAGTAGTAGCACGGGTATACTTCCGGTAATTCAAATTTCATAGGCTGTATTAACCATGTGCTTGTTGCAGAGCTGCGTTAGCCAGCGAAGCTTTATAACCGACAAAATTGTCTTTTTTGCAGTTTTGCGGTATTCGACTGTTACACGTAATACTCCTTCAGTTTAGAAGCTAGAGAGCTGATTGTTCGACGTGAATATACCTTAAGTATTGTAGATTCCCCTAAAATAGATTAATTTTCGACTAGCTCAATAAAGGATATCGATAAGTGATTTTATCGCCCGAAAAACCGTTCCAATATAAAGTCTATTGGAGCGCGTATGGCGAGCTCATTTAAAGTTTTGCAAATTTATACTCCGGGTCAAATTAATTGTCAAAATATTTATTGACACAAGGGTTAGGGTTAGCAGCTTTGCTTACGCAGCATGCTGTTATTTACTTATTGTGCAAAAGCAGCGCTGCCAATGCGCCGCAGGCCCAGCTTCCCTAGTATGTCTTAAGACATTGTGTAATAAAAAAAATTGGTCACGGGACTCCCGGCAGAAATCTTAGTGAATATTCAAATCTATGCATACAGATAAATACAATTGGTGTCTGTCTGTAATATTAAAATAACCGTTTTTTATTAAATGCATATGGATGTATACAAGGTACATATACCAAAATATTTTTATTTACAATTTTTATGTGTCTGTTTGTGTAATCTCTGAAACGACTGGACCGATTTTGACGGGACTTTCACTGGCAGATAGCTGATGAATGAATGAATGAATGTCTTTATTTACCGAATATGGGTACATAAATGATGTTCTTACAATAATACAGTGAAAGCCATACATATTCTGCCGAATGTATATCGGCGTGTAAATGATTAAATACAGAATTTAAGAGAATTAAAAATTTGGTCATAATATCTAGATATTTATGTAAGCTTATTTATTATTTCATGTCAAATCAATCAATTTCATGTCAATTTATCTTTCAAATAATCATTAATTGTATAATAGCCTTTGTCACATAGCAAATTGAAAAGTTCCTTCTTAAACATGCGTAAGTTTAGTGTATTAAATCTTGCAGGTAAATGATTAAAAATTTTGATGGCCATATTATACGCATTATTTTGAAATAAACATAATTTTTGAGTGGGAACTTGGAGTTTATTCCCGTGTCTTGTTCTACTGGTAGGGATGTCATGTTTTTTAGGAAATAAATAAGGGTATTTAACAACAAAAATGCATATCTCATATATATATAGACATGGGAGTGGTAATATATTTAATTTTTTAAATAGAGGTTTGCACGTATCAGTAAAATACGCACCGCATATTGCCCTAATACATCGTTTCTGTAGTTTAAATATATTAGTACAATCAACTGAGTTTCCCCACATTACTATACAATATCGTAGAATGGAAGAGACATATCCATGATAGGCGGTCAGAGCTGCCTTAAATCCCACAGTGTCTTTTAATCTTTTTAGTGCGTAAACAAACTTGTCAAGTTTTATTAGTGTTTGATTAATATGAATATCCCATTTCAAATATTTGTCAATATGTAAACCTAAAAATAATGAATTGTCCACGTGTTCTATTAAAGAATTTTTGTATAAAATATTTAGCCTTGGAGGGTTGCTATTATATGTCTGAAATTGTATCAGTTTAGTCTTCTTTATATTTATATTCAAATTATTCTCATCAAGCCAATTTGCAACGTTTAGTAATGCAGCATTAATCATTGCACTATAGCTATTTGCGTCTCGAGTACCTCGACATAAGATAGATATATCGTCCGCAAATAGGATGCATTTTTGATGGGTAGCTTTTGGTAGGTCGTTAATGTATAGTAGGAACAAGAATGGTGCCAAAATACTTCCTTGTGGAACAGAATATTTGTTTTGTGTCTTAAATTCCGATCTTGTGTAAATTTTACGGTTATTTAAAACTGAGGCCACTTCGACACATTGTTTGCGATTTTCGAGAAAGCTCTTTACCCAATCGAAAGCTTTCCCCCTAATTCCATAGCGCGTGAGTTTATCTAATAATTTTGCATGGCAGACAAAATCAAATGCCTTGGTTAAATCTAGTAGTAAAGCAATGATTGGGATACCCTGGTTTAAACTTTCTGTGACATATTTGACAAAGTTGAAGCATGCTAGAGCTGTTGAGCTATGTTTTATAAAACCATATTGATCTTTATCCAACACATTCGATTTTATTATAAAACTATAAAGTTTCTCGAGCATCACTTTTTCAAAAATTTTTGATAGTACTGGAACCAATGCAATTGGCCTGTAGTTGTCCATGTCACAATGTTGCCCTTTCTTGTACAAAGGTTTAATTATAGAGTATTTTAACCTGTTTGGAAATACTCCTTCAGTAAGGGATAAATTGATAATATAGGCTAAGGGCTGAGATATATATAAAACACATTTTTTTAATACGTTTACATTAATGTCATCATATCCCGCTGAATTAGAATTTTTAAGAGTCAAAATAGTCTTTAAAATGTCATGTTCGTTAACTGGTGTCAGAAAAATACTATTGGGGTTTTGAGAAATTGGATTGAATTGAAAATTGTATTGACGCGTTTTATTCGTTTGATTGCTATCTTTGGTTAAATTTATAAAATAATTGTTAAAAATGTCGGAAATAGATTTAGGGTCTTTATGTATTTTATCATTATATTTTATAAATTTTATTTCATTTTCTTGTTTTTTATTTACAGATTTGTTTTTTATAAGTTGCCATGTTGCTTTGCACGTGTTTTTTGATTTTAATAGAAATCTCGTATTTATTATTCGTTGTGCCTTGTGTAAACACTTTTTTAAAATTTTCGCATATTTCAAGTACTTGTTTTTATTAACTTGTTTATTGGACGACGACAGATGGTAATGGAGGTAGAGTCGTCTTTTTTGTATACAACATTTCTTTAAGCTTTTTGTGAGATAGTGCGATTGAAACGACTTGTTGTTAGTTTTAACTTGTATTTTAGGGAAGCACAAATTATAAAAAAGCAAAAACATATCATGAAATACATCAAATGCCGTATTAGTAGTTTTTTCTTCAAAGACTTCATGAAAAGAAAGATTAGATATACAATCTACAAATTTTCTTAAATTGTCATCATTGAAGTCTCTCTTGGATTCAAACCAGTAGTCAGATAGTAATTTTGATTTGTTTTCTAGTTTAAGCGATAGGCTTTGTGCAGTTTCGTGATCAGAAAGTGCAAGGCAGTGTATCTTTCCGCTTGCATCATGTATGTTGCTTACGATAAGGTCAATACACGACTTTTGCCTGGTTGCGGAGGTAATATGATTAGTGTAATTATGATTTGAAAGTATTGATTTTAATTCTCTAGAGTATTTGTCATTAGTAAGCATATTTATATTCCAATCACCACATAGAATTATTTTCTTGGTTTTTTTTTTAGATAAATAATTCAATAGCGATTGGAATTCCTTTAGAAAGATATCGGGTTTATGAACTGTGCTGCGATATATACATATAATTATAAGATTCAAGCCAACAATTTCAATTCCACAATATTCAAAATGAATTTGTAAAGGATTTATAGAGTAATCAAATGTTTTATATTGTAGATTATTTTTGACTAGAATGCAGCTCCCTCCTCGGGATATTTCAGCGCGTGAGAAGAAAGACGCCATTGTATATCCCGGTATTATTAGATTGGATTCTCTACCTCTTTTTATGAAAGTTTCTGTTAAACATATCACATCAATCGCCCCTATGTCTTTAGTAAGATCGTCTATAGCAATTATAATGTTATCTTGTTTGCTTAAAGCTCCGGCTATATTTTGATGAACCAGAGTGATTGACTTTACGTTAGGTTCATTATTTACGAAAAAAAGGATTTGACGGTATTGTACGGGTTATCTTTTTATCCGATAATTTTGCAAACATATAAGGTATAGTACCTTTCTTTAAATGTTGGTCATTACTAGACTTAGATTGAGAGACACTCGTTGTGCTTTGAGATATTTGACAACTATTCTTATTGTTTATTTCAGCGAACATATACGGAATGGTGCCTTTTTTTAGTTGTATGTTGGAAGAGATATTGTGGGTTTGTATTTCTTTCACTAATGATTTGTTAACACAAGATTTACTTTGTCGTTCAAGGAAGTAGGTTATCTTTCGATCTAGAAATTCGTTCTTGTATTTTAAGAAATCTATTTCTAAATTTAATTTTTTACATAATTGATCACTCCATGTCATATTTTTGTAAGGATTATAATCAATATAGATATTTGGTGTCTCAATGTACATGCAATTTGAGAAATTTTGAATTAATAATTTTATATTATTATTTAGCAGATTTATATTGAGATAATTATTGAACAGTACATTCGTAAAAAATACTCGATGATTTTTTAGCTTGTGGAGACATTTGCATACTTCAGAGAACAAGACATAAGGGTTTTTGTCATTTGCTCCAAGTCCAATTATTATAATGTCGTTCGATTTTAAATGTGGTAAAAGATTGTCACAACTATTAAGGATGTCCGAAGAACAAGCAGATGGCTTTATTATGCTTGTAACATTATAAATGTCATTCCATTTGTTTCTCCTGTATCGTATCATTTTAGCTGCCATTCCTCTCAGTTGCTCGTCACCAATTAATATAATATTCGGTTTGTAGCCTGTGGTGCCATCAATTGAATCTCTGAGAAAGGTAGTTGGTTGTGCGTTGGGTTGTTCCAATTCACATTTTTCCTGTAACCATCTTTCATGATTTTTGCCAGACAATTCTTCCATATTATTTAACTTTCTGCAAATTGTAATACCATTATGTAATGGAGAAATTTTGGGGGTCCATATGGAGATATTCATTATTCTCTTTTGTATGGGTGTTGATAGTCGTCTTAATTTCGGTGTAGTGTGTGTATTTACAATATTAGAAGATATATTTTTTAACAAGTTTATTTGCATGTTCTGTTCGTCTATTTTAGTTTTAAGTAGATTGTTTTCTAGATTTAAGTTATTTATTTCATTATGTGCACTTTCTAGTTCTAATTCTTTGTTTTTAAGTTGCTGTCTTAAATCTAATATCTCAGCGTTTTGGTTATCAATCATAGGTAGACTCGTCGATGATAAGTTTTCGTCCGATGTTTCAAGCGAATTATAAAATGACAGATTTGTTTCTGAAACAGATTTATGTAATCTTTTACTAACTGTGATATTTTCCGATATAAAAGCCATATTTCATGTAAAAAGACGTATGTGTCAAGGCTCGAACTCAGACCTTTGATTCCAAAGGCTTTTATTCTACCACTTGTCCAATAGGTTCGTTACATGATACGTTGAAATTATCTGTCTTGTTGGCATTTATTAGGTGGTTAGGTGGTTCTTACTTTCTACTGTTTACGGTAGATGGCGTTGTCTGGTAGTATAATGCTTTGAAGTGTGCTGTATGCTTGCTGATGAGATTGGTATCTTTTGAATGTAACGAATTTTTTTTCGTGTAAATTTATTCACATCACAAATAAAACCAATGAAGTAAGTTTTTTGTTTGTAAATTACTCACTTGCATGTAAATTAGAAAATCCTTTACACTATTTCTAGATCACAATTTGGTAATCACAATATTTTGCGTTTTATGAGCTGGTACTTAAAACAAATTTATTTTCACTTTATCTTGCTTATTGTTCAACAAATTAATTAGATAACATTAACTGATGTTAATTAGTTACTGCACTTTAAGATTTTATGTAATATATTAACTAATTTACGTTCTTTTATTTTATTTTCACCGTAAATACGGATCGACCGTTACTAGAATGTTTACTTTGGAGCGCCCTCTAGCGAAAAAAACAAATGTAATGGATGTAATAAGGAGTAATTTAGGCTGCGTTTATTTTAGACATTTTATTTATTTTTATTAATATTATGAATAAATAATAAAAAAATAACTATTCCGCGCGGACGAAGTCGCGGGCACAGCTAGTTTTTAATAAAATTTTGATAAATAAAAAACCTTCGGATAGATATAGTAAACACCTCATGTAGAGAAGCAACGGAGTGTCTAATATGCGCACGCACACACTCAAGGGAGTCCAGAGTGGCGGCGTAGATGGGGGTGTGACGGCATGAGAGAGCATCATGCCATTTGCCGTCACGCACGGCATACGGTTCGATTTTACTGCCAAGGCGCGCCAATAGATGTTTCACATCAAAGATTGGGCACGTAGATGATTCACTGTCGTCCGTGTGTGCCAATCGTTCAGACTTGTCCCAATTTTCTGTTTGCCTTTAATTTGTGTTTCAATACGGAATTTAAACACTGAGCACGCATAAGGTTGTACAGCTAAGTGCATGTCAAACTTTACACTTTGATCTTTGTGCCGTTCTTATGTCGTATGTGGGTAAGAGTTAAAATCGAACTTCGAGTCTTATGCGTGATCTGTAAGGTTACTCAGGCCTCCAGTTTAATGTGGGAGCTTTGAGTATTTCTTTATTTATTATTAACATACTCGTACATAACAGGTTACAGTACAGTGGATTATAATCTAAACTAAACGTATGCCCAGAAAGTTTAACAATTTCTAGAGTTAAATAAATGTAGCGTATTTGATCGTGTTTTATTAGAAGATGACGGATCCTTAGAAACCGACGAGGGTGCATAAGAAGAGCAATAAATGTTAAAGAAGCGAGTGATGTTTGTAAGTATCGAGTCATGTGGCGCTCGGTTCTCTCTGCCCACCCCGCAAGGAACTTGGCGTGAAGTTATAGATATTTTTTTTATACTACGTCGGGAGGCATACAAGCATACGGCGCACCTGATGTAAAGCGGGTACCGTAGCCTATTAACGCTTGCGATATATTAAGTATCACTCGCGCGATGCCTCCTCTGCTGCTCCTTGCGAGCTTACGGTGACCTCACTCACACGCAGGAAGGAGCACAACAACCCTCTAGGGAGTTGTTATTTGGCTGCGGTTTTCTGTGAGGTGGTACTTCTCCTGACGGGCTGCTTTGATGCGCCATACCTCTCTTAAAACATCCAGACCAAGACAAACAGACATGTTCATGCACATAAATGTTTGCCTTGTGTGGGAATCGAACCCACGAGCGTTGGTGTCAAAATTGCGTCATTCACGACTGAGCCACCGAGCTCGTCATAAGTCATAATAAGATAGATATTTTAGTAATAAAATTTGGCATCATAATCGACCTCTTGGTAAATAGTGATTTTTGCCACCTAGAGGCAAACTAGAGGCCGGTATACAGAAACAGTATATACGGTGTCAAACGACAATCGCTCCATGTTAAAATCAGTATCTTCGCCAAAGCCTTAAGCTTACGTAGCGGACCCCGCCACTCTTAATGGATTATGAAACAAAGTAACGTTAGAAAGAAGAAGAATGATTATTATATCGGCATTGGTTTCTAGAATAACCCTACTGTTTTACGTTATCTTGCACCTCGCGTCATCTAAATTTCATTGTCCCCAATTCTATGTGTACACTGGCGGTAGTGGGTTCATTGTGAGCCATGTGGTGGGGTCGAGCAGAAATACGTTTGTCAAGCACAAATACGGCGTTGGCGTTTCGTAAGGAAGTTATTGCAATGTGTTTCATTTAAGGGACAGGCCCACCACTTATACCCACCACTGTGTCTCCTGTGTAGCCAGAATTAACAGCGGCGACCACAAAAAAGGCAATGAACAGTGAAGTCCATTGCCGTCCCGGGGGTTAAACTACAGCTGCCTTGGAACTCACAACGAATTTAATCAGAAGAAATTTGTAGGAGTAGGAAGTTTTGGAATTGACTTCCCCTCTTGGCAAAGTGAGAGACAGCAATATGACAAATAAGGCATTTAAAACCTTAAAGAGATGGCTAGTCAAGTGAAGCTCAACTGCCGTGCACCACGGATTATCAAATATCTAACACTATTGGGACCTAAACTGTGAGTTGTTACCTAACACATCGATTCCAATAATATAGATTGCAGAACCGCCTAAACGCCTGGTAGTTCTCCCTTGTTGCCACCAAATCAGAATAGTATACTACCCCGGATGTGACACGCAAGGAATTTAACATATCGTCCCGCTCCCGTTGCCAGAGATCGCACTCCCAGAGAACATGATGTGCTGTTTGCTCGAATTCATGATTTGTCGTAGAACACTCACATAAAGGCGATGACACAAGTCTAAATGAAAAGAGCTTCGCCCTAAAGTTTCCATGCCCTGTTAAAAATTGCGCAACAGGATGATCGACTTCTAACCACTCTTTACTTAATCTGTCTCGCACTGATTGAAAGAACAGATACAAATGGCGTCCTTTAGTAGAAGTTTCCCATCTTTCTTGCCATTCCGACAGTAAAGTTTCAAATACCTCGTCAATGGGTTTGAACAATCTAAGTATTTTGTCAATATCGCGGCGTTTTAGAAAGTCAGGGTGTATGTTTTTAGAGGTGTAGTACATTGAAGCCCGGCGTTGAATTTCTAAGTCAACTGGTAATACGCCTGCCAGCACTGGTAGTGCCTCGGTGCTCACAGTTCTATACGATTTACATAAGAATATTAAAGCGAGCCGCTGACTTTGCAGCAACTTACGACGCGCAGCACCTATGGTAGCCCTATCAGCCCATGCAGGTGAACCGTACGTAATACATCCTAAATATGTGGCTGTGTAAATAATTTTTAACGTTTTAAAAGTTAAGCCCCACGTCGAGGTGGAAATTCGAGTTAACGCATAAAAGTTCTTTTTGGCTTTTTCTCCAACCTGCTTTATGTGTTCAATGTAATTAAAACCTTTGTCTAACAGTAATCCCAAGTAACAAACCGAGTTTTTATTTGCAACTGATACTCCATTGAAGTGGAATCGCGGCGGAACCTGCAAATTTCCCTTAAGCAAGAGCTGATATGTTTTGTGAGGTGCGAAATCGAGACGGTTACGACCAGTCTGAAATGAGGCCAAGGCAAGTAATGGCTAGTTTTTCTATACTTGATCTGGAATTAGCTTTTATTAATAAGAGGCCGTCATCGGCGTAGCCAGTTAACGAACACCCTTCCGGTAAGGGTAGGCTAAGAAAGTCATCAAAACCGATATTCCAAAGATACGGCCCTAACACCGAACCCTGAGGACAGCCCTGCGTAAGCACCTTCGAAGCAGCATAATGCCCAAATGTTAATTTAGTTGTACCATTAAAAAAGTACGATCGAATAAGGGAGTATATGTTGCTATGGCAACCTCTCGCCTTTAGTTTCAGCAACAACATTGGCCACCAAGCATTATTGAAGGCACCTGAAATGTCTAAGAAAATACCTACAACGTATTTACTAACCGAGAGTTCCACAATTTTACGCACTACGAGTGCCGCATCAACAGTAGACTTGCCGATGGTAAAGCCGAATTGATTTTTATGAAATTGAGGGCCACCGGGCAACAGACGTGGTACAATTAAACGTTCAAGTAATTTACCCAACGATGGCAGTAGGGTAATAGGGCGATAAGACTTCGGATCGTCGGGTTGCTTATCACCGCTTTTTGGTATTATCTTTATAACACCACTACGCAAAACGCTAGGAAAGTTGCCTTCTACAATACACCGGTTTAATACCTTTAAAATAGGTTCCGCGGCCACTTTACAAGCTTCCTTGATCAGGCAATTTGATCCAAACTACTTTGTGTGCTTCCGCTCCCGATTAGTTCATGCGAACTACTGCCGGCCGGCACCCACCCACTACCGTTAGTAGATGCATGCCGCCGCTGCCATGGCTGCTCCGGTCGTCTCTGCGAGTGTTCGCCATCTGAAATGTGAACCGCATGCACCCGCCACCGTTGTTGCCCTGGCTGCTCCGGTCGTCTCCGCGACACGTGTTTCGCCTCTCCACGAGGCATCCTCAGGCGCTGTAGATGTTAGTCGTTAGAATAACATGCTACGAATGAGTCATCCATCGCATTGCCGTCCTTTATATAGAAAAAGTGGAGGGGGTGGAGGGGTTGAGGGGGGTGGAAGGGGTAAGCGAAAAGATATTTAATAGAGGGGAGCTGTTTACGTCAGTCTGTTTGTTCATAAGAGGGATATTAGAATTTTTATGTTTAACTATTTCCAACTGTTCTCGTTTTGAAAACGTTGCACTGTTATGTGTTTTGAGTGCAACGTTTTGAAAACGTTGCACTCAAAACACATAACACTCTCAAATCGCTTTGTAACAGTAAAGATAAAATTCCGCCAAATAAAAAATCCGGCGTCTACAAGTTGTTTTGTGATGAATGTGATCATGTTTATATCGGTCAAACTGGTCGTAGTTTTCAAAAACGATTTCAGGAACACATATCTGCATATAAAAACAATTGCCCAGAAAGGTCACACTTCGCCGAACATCTTGTAGACAAAGGACATGATTTATCCGCTACTAACACATTTAAAATCTTACATACAATAAATAAAGGACTAAAATTGAATATTAGAGAACAGTTGGAAATAGTTAAACATAAAAATTCTAATATCCCTCTTATGAACAAACAGACTGACGTAAACAGCTCCCCTCTATTAAATATCTTTTCGCTTACCCCTTCCACCCCCCTCAACCCCTCCACCCCCTCCACTTTTTCTATATAAAGGACGGCAATGCGATGGATGACTCATTCGTAGCATGTTATTCTAACGACTAACATCTACAGCGCCTGAGGATGCCTCGTGGAGAGGCGAAACACGTGTCGCGGAGACGACCGGAGCAGCCAGGGCAACAACGGTGGCGGGTGCATGCGGTTCACATTTCAGATGGCGAACACTCGCAGAGACGACCGGAGCAGCCATGGCAGCGGCGGCATGCATCTACTAACGGTAGTGGGTGGGTGCCGGCCGGCAGTAGTTCGCATGAACTAATCGGGAGCGGAAGCACACAAAGTAGTTTGGATCAAATTGCCTGTAGATTTGACTTTCGCAAAGTAACGCCTGAATCTATTAACTTCCTTGATCATTTTGTTTGAGATTTTATCATCACCAGAAGCTTTATTTGTTGGTAATGTTTTTACAACATGTAGAAATTCGTCCATTGACACCACAGTTGACATTGGATTGGCAGGGCACAGATCTACCGCGGCCCTCACCTCGCGATGGTAGTCACTATCATTATCAGGGCAATCATCCGGAATTAAAGCATGCAAAAGTGCATCAGTAGTCTCCTCTATACCGAGGGTGTGGGTATTATCAAGTTTAATATTAGAAACAAAGGCCTGATCAATGCGCCTATTTGCCTTAAATTCGTGATACAGGGGAGACCACGGTCCCTCACAATTTAATCTTTCTACTATTCGTTTTAGCAAATTACCCTTAGATTTTTCGATGGCGGCGCGATAGTGAGATCTAGCAATACGCAAGTTACTCAGAGCTGTTTGGTATGGCTCTTCTTCGATTTTACCACCAGTCACAACGTCTCTTATTAACTATAGCTTTTCGGCCCATAATAACGTCGGCACAGTATGTGAATGTATCAGACATAATTTGAACACTTTCTGTGACTGTAAGTTCAGCACGAGTGAAATCTCCGGCGCGAGAAGCGAAAAGAGAAGCAAAGGCTGCCCAATCGACATTTTTAGTTTTATACTGAAAGCCAGTATGCTGTTGCGGGTGTAAGTTGTCTACAACCGGGGAGAAGTTACAAACGATCAGACGGTGATCACTGCAAGAAGCCTCAGGTAAAACGCGCCAGTTTTGTATTCGGACGTCTACACTAGAAAGTGTGACGTCAATAGAAGACTCGCCCATTGGGCTGCTAAATGTAGGTGGTGCTTCTGGGGTATTGTGAATAAGAAGATTCATTTCAGCAATGAACTCTTCAACAGCAGAGCGTCTGTCAGCATCGGTTGCTCTCAGCTTACCGTACCATAATGGCGATGATGCATTTACGTCAGCTCCTATAACTACTTTATGACCAGAAAGCGCATGTAAAACTCTACGCAGATGGTGTAAATGAGGACCTACTGGGTCTGAATATTGAAAATAACAACTCACTACGAACACTCTTAGATAGGGCGATGTTACTTCAGCTACCGCACAGTGCGTGGACATTAAGTTATTTATCGCTGTTATAGTTAAACCGCTTTTTGGAACATAAATACCCGCGCGTGACTTATTACTGAGCTGTAGGAATTTACTGGTTAGTTGGGCTCGTTGGTATTGCTCCTGAACTAAGACTAAATCGAGCTTATAGTCCGCAACGAGCTTATCTAACTCTGATGTTGCAATTTTATCGTTGTGAAGATTTAATTGAGCAATAACGACGTTATCCATATGTGGTATTTAAAATATTGTACTCCAACCTAGCCGCGTAAGTTGGACAAGATTCTGACCCGGTCTTGTGGTCAGACACCTTCTTTAGCCGCCTACATGGTGCGCATATCGGTTTAAAGTCTTTTTCCGATTTCTTAGTACATTCCCGCGAGTCATGAGATTCAGCACAGTGAGCACAAGTTGGTTTGGTCTCTGTGCAATATTTGCTAACATGACCGTATTGTTGACATTTTAAACAACGTACTACTTCAATGTCATCCACGAATCTACATGTGGCAAAGTCGATAAAAAATTTTTCTTTTGTTGAAATAAGGTGCTTGCGTATTTCCGGGGATAGTTCGATACCCATCCATTTTCTACCGTAGGCTACAGGACGACGACGCACTATTTTTATATCTTTCAAGTACTCAGACAATGTAATGTTCATTTCGTTTTTTATATTTTGATTATATAACGCTGACAACATGTGTTTCATTTATTTACTTAAATGTATAAGAGAGAACGTTATATTCATGACAAATATGACAATGTCTGTTTTTTATTAGATCAATTTGTAATCAAAGCGATTACATTATATCTATTTATCTATTTGCTGTGTTAGCAGCTGAGGTGGCATCGCGCGAATGATACTTAATGTATATTACAAGTGTTCGTAGGCTACGGTAATCTCTTTACATCAGGCGTGCTATGCTTGTAAACATTCCGACGTTGTATAAAAGAAAGCTACTAAAAGATCTTCGGTTCAAAGACCACAAACAACTTCGTTCGCGTGTAAATCTGCAAACCGTTTTATCTTTCCTTCAAGAATTGGGCTATCGAATTAAAAAATACAAATAATAAGACGTAGGGCGCATTAAAGCGCCTCGTCTGAGTTGTTGTGTTCCTGCGTGTGAGTGAGGTCACCAGTAACGCTCCTAAGGAGTTGGCGTGTTAGTGTGCTACTAACACACCGGTCATCGCGCGAATTGTACGTACTTAAAGCGATAAGCGTTCGTTTGCTTCGGTTAAAAAAAATCGCCAAGTATCAGAAATGGTCGAAATAACAGATGTAAGTGAAAGTTACTACTTGAAGTAATTGTTTATAACAATTGAACTGTATGTGTGACGAATTATTCTGAACAACAATCGGGTTACGTAGATAGTTTTCCAGTCGACGAAAACAATTATCAAAACCATTTAGAATTGCGTGCTGTACCGTGCAACCACACGTACTTAGTTACGTTACGAGTCGCAAACCAACAAAACACTCGACTACTATCTACTTAATATTTCATAAGTATTGCATAGGTAACACAAATATTCAAGAGCTGGAACAAATTCGAGGTTTAGGAGTTATATTTGATAGCAAACTGACATTTATACCCCATATGGATGACATAAGTAAACGTGCACGAACAATGTGATTTGTCTTCAGATGTGATTGCGTAACGCGAAAACTTAAATATTGCCTTGCGACACTTTAGTACGTAATGTTTAAGAATATGCATCAGTTATATGGAAACCACATTATGCTACACATTCACTAAGACTAGAACGCATACAAAAAAGATACTTAGAGGCACTTAGCATTTTCCTGTGATTTACCAAAGAAAGAATTTAGATAATATATGAAAAAACTTCCTCATTACAAAATAACTTCTCTGACAAAACGTAGAACTATCTCGAACATGACTAGAGGGATACTTTGTACAAAAGTCGTCTGCGCGGGTACCTCTGTCTCACCTATTTGTACCGCCAAGCAGCTATATTTATATAGCTGTGTTCCGGTTTGAAGGGTGAGATATGGCAGAGAAGTTACTGGAGACTGTGACGAAACAGCCTTAGCTCACAAGATTAGCAGCGCGCGAGTATCATCCCCGTGGTGTTGCGAGCGTCAATAGGCTGCGGTGACCGCTTACCACCTAATACGGGTAATACGCACGCTTGTTTGCCAGTCTAGTTGTATAAAAAAAAAGACATTGTATTGTATCCAACATTCTTAACCATAAAATTGACTGCACCCAATTATTAAGCAAAATTAATTTTCGTTTTCCAATTCGTTATCCTCGTAACAAAATAATTCTACTAATTTCTCCTCTACGTAGAACAGCATTTGGTTCAAATTCCCCAATATCAAGAATGTCTAAGCTGGTGAACGAATGTAGTGACATTTTATGTATTCACTTTGACTCTCCCAACATGCTCTTCAAAATCACGAATGACCACTTAATTGAATAGCAGCATATGAAAGATTTTATACTTTAAGCTCATTTAGTTTGATTGAATTTCAATTGCTTTGTTTAATTTATTGTAATTTGATTTAATGTAATTGATTTAATTTGATTAGATTTAAGCTGCTTTAATATGATTGAACTTGATCTAATTTATTACAATTCCTTTTGGTATAATTTAAATAATTCTATTCACTGAACTCAGAGCAATAATGTGTTAAAGTTTTGGATTATTTGTGTTAAGTTATATTAATCAATTATGCTGCATGATGTATTTACCTATAATACATATTTATTACATTTTACAATTAGTATTGTTAATACAGGGAACAATGTGTACAAATTAATGTTGGTAAATCAATAAAATAAATACTCGTAAAGGTACACTGCGCTCACAAAAACGTTGCGTTTTAGCGTATAAATCTCGGCGATTGTAGTCTACTGATCAATAGGAAAATATTTGAAACAATAAACCGCATGGAATGCCGATGTGCTGCAACGTTGATTCATAAACTAGCCCTTATTACTACCTAATAAGAGCTGCCGTGCAATTCTCTAAGCGACTCGTAATGGCTGTGTGCGTCGCTGTGATCACAGATGTCACAGCTTTGACATCGTCTACTGCGATCACGGCTTTTTATTTGGTATTCTATAAGGCTGTAAGCGTACGCGAGGCTGTTTGCCCTGTAGAATTCCAATTCCAAACGCAGCCTTGCGGCGCTTGTGTCGCACAACCATGAAAAGCGACACTAAGGAATTGCAATTTTGCGTTCCAGGCTATAACAGCCGATGTTTCCTAGGATGTAAGGATGTTTGCTCTTACAGAATTGCATGGCTGCACGTTCCACTTTACCCCTAGATCCGTTGCGGTAAATTTGGTGACTACGTAAAATCACAAACCAAAAAGATCGGCAACTCCTATCTTTGTCGTACCATTAAAAAGTGGAACGCCTTGCCTGCACATGTGTTCCCTCCTTCCTACAATATGGGATCCTTCACACGAAGCGTGAAGAAGCATCTTACGGGTCAGTGCAGTGACGTCAACTGACAGGATACGGTGTAGTATTTCGTCCAGTTGCAGTTGCGATTTGGGCTTTCGCTTTCCATCAGGCAAAGAGGAGCCACTATGCTGAACTAATATTAAAAAAATAATCGCTTTCATCGGTTCTCCATAGGTTATTTTCTTGGTGCAGATCAAGCAGCGGTAGCTCGCTTCGTTTCTTAAAGGCAACTTTGACGGAAAATGCTATTAATTAATAGAAGATCTCTTCTCGCCAAAAAACCTAATAAATATTTAATATTAATAGGGGCGTGCTATGACGAATTTCTCGTAGCGATGAGAAGTTACCTGGTCGACATCATGGCAACTAATGAAACCTGGCTTCGAGCTGGAGACGAAGCACTTGGGACACATTGTACATTAGAGATAGGGCGCATTAAAGTAGCTCGTCTGGGGAAGTACCTCCACCTCACTGCAAACCGCAGCCAAATACCACCTTGTAGGGTTGCTGGGTTCCTGCATGTTAGTGACGTCACCACTAAGCTCCTCAGGAGTTGCTGTGTTAGCAGCAAAGGAGGCATCGCGCGAGTTATATTTAATGTACTGCAAGCGTTCATAGGCTGAGGTAGCCACTTACATCGGGTGGGCCATATGCTTGTATGCCTTCCGACGTTGTATAAAAAAAAAATCAAACCTTTCTTAAGTTAAATCACACGTCTTTCGTTATATACACACATCAAAAGTGTCTAGGGATCAAGCATTTTTATGCGGATTTCTTGAGATTGAGATGTGGCTTTGTAATAAAAAAATATATAAAATATATAAACGTATACGACACTGGAGAACCCCTGGACGCCAACAGCGATTAAAATCCTGCCAGGAAGTCCATCCTTATAGTGGTGGAACCATCATGGTATGGGCGGGTATTTGGATCGGCGGAAGAACTGAGTTGATTTGGATCAGAGGCAACCTCAACGCTCAAATTTATGCTGAGACGATTGTATCAGACGTCATCGTTCCTCTACAAGTGCAAATCGGTCCCTTATTTCAGTTAATGCATGATAATGCACGACCGCACACCGCAAGAGTTGTACGACAGACTCTCGCCGCAGCTAACATCAATGTCATGCCCTGGCCTGCTCAGTCGCCAGACTTGAACCCGATTGAGCATGCATGGGATATGCTACAGAGAAGAGCTCTGCCGAATATGGAGGGTATCCAGTCGCAAGAAGACCTTTTTTTGTTGTTGCAACGAACATGGGCGGCCATTCCACAGCGTGATTTGGATGAACTCATTTTGAGTATGCCAAACCGATGTTCTTGTGTTGTTAGTGTTCGCGGTAGAAACACGGATTATTAATTGTTTAAGTTACCCAATAAAATTTTTTAGAAAGAAAACTGTTATTTCAGTCTTTTTTTCGAACTTTAATGTTAGTGGTTCAAATGTCAAAAATCCCTTTATTATGAAAATGGCAAATTTCTTTATTAATGCAAAGGTGACTTGGTTTATCGTTACTGTAGACAAACGAAAACACTTTATTTGATGAATCCTTAAAGAAAATTTTAATTAATATCAATCAGGAGAAAAGTTATTGCAAAAATATATGTTGATCCCTAGACACTTTTGATGTGTGTGTATATATATATATATATATATAGAGATATATATATATAATATACATTGTTGGGCAAGCGGATTTCCTCGCTATGCTTTCCTTCATCGCCGAGCAAGTGATGCCTTGTTGTTCTATAAACATCATAACATTTATCAGATAATGATGGAATCTCTCGCGGAATACTGTTTCATCCAAGTTCCTTATTAAGAGCGCGTCCTGTTGCGGGAACCGCCATCGCAGCGGAAAACTTCGATAATGATGTCGGATTAACTTTTACACGACTTACTTGTGAAGTCGCTTTCATAACTTGTAAATATATATCTTTTTGGGAAACGTTGATAAATATTGAAGATTAGACTTTTCTTGTCATAGTTTAAATATATATATATAAGCGTGACCTTTCTTTGGATGTGGTCACAGAATAAATATAATATGTACTACGCAGTCTTTTTATTTCTAGAAGTTGGGAAACAAAATGCAACTGAACGTATATTTCCCCACATGAACGTATCGTCATAATTCTAAATTATTGATATCTTCTTCGCCAATGGTCATATCCGAAATGTTAGTAGATGATAAAAGGAAAAGTAACTAAGTGAATTGAATAAGCTAAAATAAGATTTAAAAATGTAACACGTGTCTAAGTGTCAGCGATGTCCTACGGAAAATAATTAATTTTATCTTTTATTAAATACAGCCGAAATTGAATCTTGAACCACCGAGGTGGCATCTTGAATATTTACAAATTCCAAAGATTTTCCACTTTTGGTGTGAAACATTTCATCCTACTAATATTATAAATGCGAAAGTTTGTATGTATGGATGTTTGTTCCTCTTTCACGCTTAAACGGCTGAACGAATTTGAATGAAATTTGCCACGTAGATAGATTATGATCTGGATTAACACATCGGCTACGTTATGTGACTCCACGCGGGCGGAGCCGCGGGCAGCAGCTAGTAAGTAATAAAGTAATCAGTAAGTATTAGTCGACGAACTTATAAAATGTATTTTCTCTCATGAAAACATACAAATCTCATAGAATATGACATTGCACTTATCTGCACTAAGCGTTTTGCTTCCTAGTTTCTAATTTGAACGGCCTTGGTTCATTTGAATTTCATACATATATTTTAGTTCCGATATTTTACACTAGATGACATGTTCACAAATTACATCGCGCTATGTTTTCGTTTTCAACAGTCTTAGAGTGGTCAACCGATTATGTCCCTAATATCCTCTCTTCCGGTGCTGTAATAATGGCCCACAGGGTCCAACTACATAAGTGTCAAAAAAATCATGTGCCTATGCGTTTAATGCGTTCTAGAACTGGATAGTCGTAGATCAATCAGTAACTTTGTTTTGAATGTTAAAAAAAATTCGAATAGGCTCGATTTTCCTGTTATTTTAGGCATCTATCTATTTTTTTCGCAAGCAATGAGAAGCAAATACAGGACCTTACACTGTGCGTGACCCGACATGCACATGCCCGGTTTTTAGGGTTCCGTGCCCCATAAGGAAAAACGAAATCCATACAAGATCACTTGATTCTCCGTTTTTCAGTCGTGTTTGCTCGTCAAGATCCTTTTTCTCAGGGACGGGTGGAGTTATGAAGATAAAATTAATATCTGATACTCAGTTCTGCAATCCCTTCGGAAAAAATCAAACTTCTAATTCAACGCAATCAAAAGATACGGCTATTTATGCCTCGTTTATGCGCATATTTTGACACTCGCAAGGAAATCAAAACCTATAGGCTACTTCCCGTTGGCCTAGAATCACGAAATTTGTTAAGAAGCAATGTTTTGTATCAAGTAAAGAAATAATCTGAAAACCGTCAATGTTTAGTTGCATCATAAAAAAAATACCTTTTTTGCAAGAATAATTTGAGAATATATTCTTTAACGAAATCCTCGGTGCGCGAGTCGGAAACGCATTTGGCGGTTTTTTTTTTCAAATATTATCTTCACTGCGTTTAAAAGTGCAGTTGCACACGAGCATAACTTACGAACTAAAACAACAGAACCATTTCAGCGAGCACACAGTATTCCGAGCGCCATATTGTGCGCCATTGTGTCTGATCCGAGGGTACGAACAAAAATATCAGAGAGAGCACCCCAATGACGCTGTTTACTCGCCTTCGGAAAATATTGGATTTATGTTTTTTCTTCGAGACGTGAACCCGCTGCTGCTCAGATCTTTTACAATAACATACTCCGCTATGAAATTTCCCTTTGCGTATTTAATAGATTTCATCGCGTCATTAGCTTATTTGAGATCGATGGCGTCGTTGCGCGTGTCACCGGTTAGAACACGCTAGTTAAGCAACGTCTACCGCAGCCGCAAATGTATAATGCAATTTGATCTAACCTGCTTTGTGTGCTTCCGCCACCAATTAGTTCATGCGGCCTAGCGCCGGCCGGCGCCCACCCACTACTGTTAGTAAGTGCAACATGCCGACGCTGCCATGGCTGCTCCGGTAGTCTCTGCCTCGGCTGCTGCGGTCGTCCGCCATCTGTAACAGAATCCGCATGCCTCCACCACCACCGTCACCGTCGAGGCATCATCAGGCGTTGTAGACGTTAATCGTAAGAATAACATGCTACATAGCATGTTATTCTTACGATTACAGCCATGACAGCGTCGGCATGTTGCACTTACTAACAGTAGTGGGTGGGTGTCGGCCAGCGCTAGGCCGCATGAACTAATTGGTGGCGGAAGCACATAAAGCAGGTTAGATCAAATTGCATGTAAATTTGACTTTCGCAAAATAACGCCTGAATCTATTAAGCAAATGTATAACTTTTTGCTACAGTTTACATACTCAAAGTTCTTGAGTGATAAATTGAAATAATTCAATACTTAATTTTGAGTAATGACATTGTAATTAAATATATCCATTAATGGCAAAGATAGCTCGATGGCGTCGTTGCGCGTGTCATTCTAACCGAACACGCAAGTTAAGCAACGTCTACCGCAGCCTGTCTGTGGATGGGTTTATCTATCTTGAGTTTCTCCGTGTTTCGGAGGGCACGTTAGGCCGTCGGTCCCGGCTGTTTTCGATAGATGACAGTCGTTAACCTAAGTCAGTGACCCTCGGGCGGCTTGAAAACACTGGCCTCCGCCAATCCGCATTTGAGCAGCGTGGTGGAGTGTGCGCTAAACCCCTTCGGTTGAAGGGGAGATCCCTGCAGTGGGATTAGTAAGGGTTGATGTGGTGGATTATCTTATTGGTTTTCAGGGTTCCGTACCCAAAGGGTAAAACGGAACCCTATTACTGAGGCTCCGCTGTCCGTCCGTCCGTCCGTCCGTCCGTCCGTCTGTCACCAGGCTGTATCTCATGAACCGTGATAGGTAGACAGTTGAAATTTTCACAGGTGATGTATTTCTGTTGCCGCTATAACAACAAATACTAAAAAATAGAATAAAATAAATATTTAAGGGGCTCCCATACAACAAACCTGATTTTATTGCCTTTTTAGGGTTCCGTACCCAAAGGGTAAAACGGAACCCTATTACTGAGGCTCCGCTGTCCGTCCGTCCGTCCGTCCGTCCGTCTGTCACCAGGTTGTATCTCATGAACCGTGATAGTTAGACAGTTGAAATTTTCACAGATGATGTATTTCTGTTGCCGCTATAACAACAAATACTAAAAAATAGAATAAAATAAATATTTAAGGGGGCTCCCATACAATAAACGTGATTTTCTTGCCGTTTTTATAGATAATGGTACGGAACCCTTCGTGCGCGAGTCCGACTCGCACTTGACCGATTTTTTATAGATAATGGTACGGAACCCTTCGTGCGCGAGTCCCACTCGCACTTGGCCGATTTTTTTTATTGCCGAACGTTTAACCAGGCCTCATAAAATGGTCGTGCGATGTGAAGAGCTACCGGTAAAGAACCGAGTGACATGTGTAAGGACCGAGTCATGTGATGCTCGGTTCCCTCTGCCTGCCCGTAAGAGACTTGGTTTTAAGATATATGTAGGTACCTAGATTCAATAGAATACACTAGTTAAGGCGACACATCGAAAAATTAGACCAACTTTCATCGAATAGTATAGGCTAATGACTAAACTGACGGATCTAAGATTTTAATATAAATAACTTCATTTCTTTATCTTGAATTTGCTTGCTCAAATACGCGATTGTGTAAAATTGATTCGATAATAATTACTTTCGAAAACACCTCCTGAAATTCATTATTTTTGAAATTACAACGAAGTTGTTCTATTTATACGCTTCAAAATTACTTAAATCTATTAGTAATATCTATGTTTATAATATGCTTGCTGCATATTTTGATAAGTGAAACATGAAATTTTTTAAAAATATTTTAAGTTTCTGACAATTTCTAAGCGATCACATTCGTCTTGGGTGCTACGTGTTTTCGACCTTATTGTGCGGTAATGAGGATTATAAACGCGTT
Organism: Pyralis farinalis; assembly: GCA_947507595.1. NCBI lineage: Eukaryota > Metazoa > Arthropoda > Insecta > Lepidoptera > Pyralidae > Pyralis > Pyralis farinalis. The sequence goes on along the minus strand of OX382273.1, from coordinate 32,182,524 downwards.
GACTAACTACATCCAGCCAGTCCGGCTGCAGCCCGCTTCGAGGTGAGACCTATGTCGACTGTCTGCTCGAGCTCGCTCCATTTACATCGCGACACCGAAGTTTTTATAATTAATAGTTGTAAATATTCAATACTATAGTATTTAGCGTAAGTGTATTATTATTAGATATAAGTAGTAAATAATATTATAGGTTTATATATATTTATTATACTTTTGTAATAATGGGGAACACTAAAAAGAAAATATATAGAATAAAAATACAAAGAAAATGTTCGTAGAATGGGGGAGGCGAACAAGACAAGGTATTTATTTTTTTTAATTATTATATTCATTAAACATATTATAATAACATTGTGTAGACATATTTCTAGTTTTTAGAACAGTTCCTAGGTATGGTTGGCCCAAGCTATTTAATTCCTCTTCAAACTTTTTTTTAATTTTGCTTACTTAATAACTCTATATAAAACTGCATTAATTAAATAAGAGTTATTTTTTGCAGGAATAAACAGTAACATTTGATAATTGGTATACATTATCCACAGGCTGACCGCGTACCTATATAGGACGTCAAACTCCTATTTTGTCCATTATAATCTGACCGAACTCCGACTTAGAAGTTGTACGTCGGTGGAGGTCAGGTTACGTTGGAAATTTATACCAATAAGGTTCGCGCTCTCAACACATAGCAACCAGTGGAGACTCTTTATTTCTTTGTATTAAAATAAAAACTTATAAAATAGAATATTTTTGCTGTTTTGTTTTTTAGGAGAAACTTACTAAATAAACATATTCCACTAGAAGAATCACTACTCGATTTATATGCTACTTTAACGTAAGTGTCATACGGGACGACAAACTCATAGTAACCATTATAAGCTCACCGAACTCCGACTTAGACATTGTACGTAGGTGAAGGTTAGTTTACGTTGGAAATTTATCCAATCAGAAGATAGAAAACCAGTGGAGGTTTTTTTTTTTTTTTGTATTAAAATAATTACTAGTAAAATAGTATATTTTGATAGTTTTTAAAAAAACTCGGTATGTTTCATGTTAAAGAAGCGAGCGAGGTGTGTAAGTACCGAGTCATGTGGCGCTCACGAGGGATTTAGCGTGAAGATATAGATAGATAGTATACTTATACCCATGGTACTCGTGAAAACAAATAATATTTACTATGAACCAACACTGAAAACACAAAAAAATCATCTATTCTATACATTGTGGTTAGTATTGAACTATTGTACGGATTAGATTTATTTTGCAACATCAGAGATGGTCCTGGTTCTTTCTTCTTGAGAGTTTAATAAATAACAAGGAAACGTACAACAATACAAAACACAGAGTATACATAAGTAAAATACAATGAATGTCATTATACTGAAGTTAAAGTTATGAAACAGCAAGAAAATCATTTGTCACATGTTTTTTTTAAATATGAATAGATTATAAAATCTATTTGTATATATGTATTTTAGGGTGTCCCTTATTTTTCAAAGTTTTTATTTTCTAACGCATATGTCTTAGTTTTGTTCATTTGCTTTTAAAACACTCGGAAATTAATTTTTAACTTATTTGGATTACGATAATCCGTGCCGAATTACATCGAAACATGTTCATACAAGTTGCGCGGCAGTGCCGCACGTACTCGCGGTATTCATTTGTTCAAATTCAAAGTCAAAATCTTTTTATTCCGTAAAAATGGCTACATTTGTTTGGAATCGTCACATTTTTTTTCCCTACCGTGCAGTTTATGACTAGGTGAGCACTGATAAAAATACTGCCAAAAAACTCAGGCATCCCTCTTTTGGTATCCAAACAAATTTACATATTTTGTTAATTACATTATAATTGGATCGACTCACTCCCAGGCATTTTTATCATGAATATAGTCAGATACTTTATAATATGCCCTGCTACACAATTTGGCTTTAATAGTAGTTTTAAATTTGTTTATTGACAAATCTCTTATATTGCTGGGAAGTTTGTTATAGAACCGTATACATTGCCCCATAAAATAATTACTTGTTTTGTGGAGACGGCTTGCATATAACACAAGATTATGCTTATATCTAGTATTTATGCTATGAATATCACTCTTTTTACAAAATGAGTCTATGTTTTTATGGACATACAAAAGATTTTCATAGATATATTGCGATGCGACTGTTAAAATATTTATTTCTTTGAATTTTTCTCTAAGGCTCTCACGGGGACCAAGTTTGTAGATAGCTCTTATGGCTCTCTTTTGCAATAAAAAGATGGTGTTAATATCCGCGGAGTTACCCCAAAGAAGAATTCCATATGACATAATACTATGAAAGTAGCTGAAATAAACTATTCTAGCCGTATCAATATCAGTGAGCCGTCTAATAGTTTTCACTGCATAAGCTGCAGAACTTAGTTTTCCTGATAATTTTTCAATTTGTGGGCCCCTTTGTAGTCTGGAGTCAATTGTTATACCCAAGAACACAGTTGTCTCCACAGAGGCTAAATTAGTTCCATTAACATGTACATTGGTAGCCACCTGCCTTACATTAGGTGTTGAGAACTTAATTACTTTAGTCTTTTTATCATTTAAAAGCAGATTATTAACACTAAACCAATGAATAACTTTAGAGAGAGCATCGTTAACTTCGTCATAATTACCTAACCGTCTATTAATTTTGAATGTCAGTTATTCTCGTGATTAATACGTAATGTTTTAACTTTTATAAGATGGCAGTGGAATTGAGAAGCAATAAATCAAGTATTTTCTTAGTTGGAGACGTAAATTATCAAATAATAGGCGCAAAATTACCGTCTAACCGTCAAGTTCTTCCTGTACTTTTTTATAAAATTCGCGAAGTTAAATTGACTGTTAGTGAAAGCGCATACCTAGTCATTCGAGAGTGTATTATATTTAGGGAAAAAGCTAGGATCCCTACCAGAGCTATACCTAACTGTGTAAAATAACTTGTGAATCTTCACCAGGAGGGAGTTGCAAAAAAATTCCAATTTTCTATTTCAATTTCAATCTAATTCAATCTGATAATTTTATTTCTCTTATTTATTCGAAATAAAAAAATCCTGTGTTTACTCGGCGCTATCAGCCATTATGACACTCGAACATCTATAACTTCAAGCCAAATCCCTTGCGGGGTAGGCAGAGAGAGCCGAGCGCCACGTGACTCGATCCTTACATATCTCACTCGCTTCTTTAACATTCATTGCTCTTCTCATGCACGCACGCCGGTTTCTAGGGCTCCTGACATCACCTTCTGATAGAACATGACCAATTTGGTCATGGTAGGTAAGTCTTGGCCTTCCCCGGCTCCTACATCCTTCCAGTTTTGCATTGTATATCTGCTTCGTCATTCTTTCATCTTGCATTCTTTCTACATGCCCGAACCATCGGAGCATGCCTCTTCTTATTTTAACACCGACGCTCTCTTTCAGACCAACTCTATTTCTAACATCATCATTACGAATACGGTCTACAAGCCTTACGCCACAAATTTTGCGCAGCGCTCGCATTTCAACCGCGTTTATTCTACTTTCATGCTCTTTCTGCCATACCCAACTCTCGCTTCCATAAGTTAGCGTTGGGACCAACACTGCATTGTGTATAGCGAGTTGTGCCTTCTGGCTCAGGATTTTACTGCCAAGAAGTTTTCCCAACGCTCCATTCACACTATTCCCAGCACTCACTCGTCTTTCCACATCTGCGGTGTACCTTCCATCCCTGCTGAAAGCGCATCCAAGATATACAAACTCATCCACTTGTTCCAACACTTCATCATCAATCGTAATCCTTACATTAGTTCTGGATTCTTCTCTTTCAAATACCATTATCTTTGTTTTCTTCGCATTCAGTAGTAAGCCTTTCTCCATACAGTCGTCTTTCATCGCTGTGACCAGTGTTTGCAGTTTAGATGGTGTATCTGCTAACTAAACATATGTGTCCGAATCAACAAATAGCCCGCTTTAGCCTCTCGATAAACAATGTTGTATTATGTAGCTAGTGTTTCATTCTTCTTAAGGGGGATACATGCCGTCCAGTGGCGCCTCAAGGAATAAAATATCGTATCTTAGCGTGGAAGATAAACATTATAAAGTCATGTGTTGCGTGTGTTACAAATACAATAACGTACTTTTACGTCATTAAACCAACAATTGAAATGTTTTGCTTTCGTTGTTATAGGCATAATTGCCAAAAAACGGCCTCTTTTAGCACTTTTGCTTATAACAACGATAGTGGAATATTTTGAGTGTTGGTTTAATGACGTAAAAATACTTTACTATCTTCGTAATAAATGCAACATAAGATTTCATAATGTTTATCTTCTATGCTATAATATGTTTTTTTATTCAATGAGGGCGCCACTGGACGAGACCTAAGTAAGAACAACATAGATACCAAGACATGTTAACTTATAGAGATATAAATATAAAACGATGTCATTGATTTCTCTTTCAATAAACTTTTAAAAGTGAATACGTTTCTGTAGTTTTTTATTACTATTATTACTATTGTTTTCCGTCTAGCTTAAATAAATATGTTTGGTTCAGTATGTATAAAGCTAAATAATAATTAAATCAATAATTTTTATTAAATATTGATATTATAAATTTTATTTAAGTGTGACGCGACTCTGTAGCTTTTCTGTTCGTTTGCATTGACCATACGTTGACCCCAGGTTACCTATTAGGCGCTAATTTCAAATTTTACAAATCGAGCGTCGAGTGTCAATTGAGGGGCGCGGGGTGATTGGGCGGAGCCATTTTAAAGCTTCACGATCGAGGTGTCGCCTTAACGCAACAACCCGCCAGGGAGTTGTTATTTCGTTTAGTTTTCTATTACGTAGAGGGACTTCTATTCTACATTATATTTAAAAATGGGCATGACTGGTGTTTTTATGCACAAAATTCATTCTTTTCTTTAGTCTAACATGGTAATGATAAACGACATTTTAACATAGCATTTTTTATGTATGCATGTATATAATGATATGTATGTATATCTTCACGCCAGGTCCCTTGCGGGGTAGGCAGAGAGAACTGAGCGCCATAAGACGTGGTCCTTACATACTTCACTCGCTTCTGTGACATTCATAGCTCTTTTCATGCACGCTCGCCGGTTCCTGGGGCTCCTGACATCACCTTCTGATAAAACACGACCAATTTGGTCATGGTAGGTTAGTCTCGGTCTCCTCGGCTCCTACATCCTTCCACTTACACCAAGAATGACGAAACAGATATACAATGCAATGTATATCTGTTTCGTCATTCTTTCGTCCCGCATTCTTTCTACATGTCCGAACCAACGGAGCATGCCTTTTCTTATCTTAACACCGACACTCTTTCAGACCAACTCTTTCTCTCACGTCTTCATTGCGAACATTTTTTTTATTATACTTTTAATTTTATTTTATGTTATTATACTATAAGTACTACATCTCCACGCAGTGATAGCCCAATGGAAAAGGAACTGGCCTATTAAACAACTGGTCCTCTCGGTTCGAGTCCTGGCATGTACCACTAAATTTGTGTTTCGGATTTATTTGCATATTTGTAAATATCACTAGTTAGGCGATGAAGGAAAACATCGCTAGGAAACCCGCACGTGCAAGAAATTATATTTCGAAAGACGTGTTTCTTAGGCTTAGACTAAGGATTTGGCGAAGATGAACTGATTTTGACATGGAGCGACCACTCATTACCATCACACTCCACGGATGTCCAGACCCCGACAATCCTATTGGATTAGCAAACAGAATGACGCTAAGAAGAAGAAGTCGTGAGGCAGACACCTCTACGGCCCATTTGAAGAAAATGGTTACCGTAGGTTAAGAACGTTTGCTGTGTACTTGGTACTAACACAGCAACTCCTTAGGAGCTCACTGGCAACCTCACTCGCAGGAACTCAACAACCCTCCAGGGAGATGTTATTTAGCTGCGGTTTTCTATGCGAAAACTGCACCCAAATAACAGCGACCCTAGAGGGTTCTGTGTTCCTGCGCGTTGTGAGGTCAGTAAACTCCCGAGGAGTTACTACAAACGTTTATAGGCTTATAACAACGTAACATCAGATGGGGCGTATGCTTGTTTGCCTCCCTACATCGTGTATAATGTATTCACAGCACTTTTCATGCACGCTCGCCGGTTGTTGGAGCCCTTAACAAAGCGGGGCGAATTTGGTCGTGATATTATTTGATATCCACTTCATTATAACCACTTGTTCAATGATATAACGTTCTCTCATTACGCGCGATGCATGATGAAAAAGTGTTATGTCGAAGATTTCTACGCTAATAATCATTTCACGCCATGTTTTGCAATTTACGTCTCTCCAAGTTTTATACGCCTATAAAATTGCTATTGAATAAGAGATAAGTATATTATACTGTATAGAATTTTTTTTTTGTCTTTTATTGTATAGAGTGCGATTGGCGCTTCGCACTGTAATTAAATGTACAATAAAATTTTATTTACATTATTCGAAATGTCCTCCTCCATTATCGATCGCAGCACGCACCACATTTATATTTATTTCTGCCGCTGCTTTAACCAGAGATGCTCGGAGAGACTCCAAATTCTGATGAAGTTTAGCGCAGACTTTCTCCTCCAAATGTTGACATATCTTGTAGTCCAGTGGGTTTAAATCTGGACTAGAAGAGGGCCAGTCTTCATGACCGATGAAGTCAATTCCACGGGCGGTCAACCAGTTTTGAGTGATTCGTGCCTTATGAGCTGGTGCAGAGTCCTGTTGGAATATCCAGTGTCTGTTTTTGAACATTGTTTGAGAAAGAGGTTCTACTATGTTTGTTAGGACGATATTTTGTTAAATCACGGCACTGGTTTTCACACCTTATTCACAGAAAAATACCTCTGTTAAGCCTGAATATGATACCCCAAGCCAAACCGTGATTGATGAAGGATAATGCCCTCGCTGAACCCTCGGAATACGCGCGCTCGCTTCTTAAAAGCTGTAAGCATACACCTTATCATTTTGTTTGTTGTAACTTTCTTCGAAAAACTTTGAAAAACTTTTTCATCCAAAAACAAAATTTCGCGGTATTTTTTTCCCACGTACCGCGTAACAAAGCGCGCGATCTTTCCATCCTATTTCTTTTTAATCGCTCGTTCAAAAAATGATGTAGGAGCCGAATAAGACCAAGACTAACCTAATTTAACCAAATTGGTCGTGTTTTATCAGAAGGTGATATCAAGAGTCCTAGTAACCGGCAAGCGTGCATGAAAAAAGTTATGAATGTTAAAGAAGCAAGTGTGTAAGGACCGCGTCTTATGGCGCTTGGTTCTCTCTGTCTATCCCGCAATGGATTTGGCGTGAAGTTATATATATTATTTAATAATAAATTTATATTTTTTTCGGTCCTCCCTGCCTACATCGCAAGGGATTTGGCGTGAAATTACAGTATAGTATTATTATTTAAACCTAAATAGGGTTGAGGTCAAATAAAGGAAACCCGTATGACCCAGAAATTATATTTTGAATGACGTGTGAGCTAACCTAGGAAAGGTCTGATTTTCCCTCTGGGTTACGGAGGTCTGACAGCAAATCATTAGGCTTAGGTAGCGGAGCCCGCCAATCCTATAGAGTTAGGAAACGGGATAATGCTAGGAAAAAGATGAAGGTATACGTTCAAATAAATGGTGATGACGCTAAAGTACATGTTTTCTTTTGTCACCAGGTATACGTGGCGCTGTTCAAGCCGCTACGTGTCTCCAGAAGACAGTTCCGGCGGGTGCTCATGTGTATGCGGAACGTGAGACATCTAAAGTGCCACGAACTGTACGCCCACGAGAAGGTCACTAAAGTGGACAGCCTCTCCTTGGTGCTATCTGGCAAGTGAGTGTAATTGTTTATCTTATCTATAGCCCGGTGGCCGGAGACGTTAGCAATGTTATTTTAACACCAACGCTCCTGGGTTTCATTCCCGCACAGGACAAACGTTTGTGTGCCTGAACATGTTCGTTTGTCTTGGTCAGAGTGTTTTAAGAGAGGGTAGGGCGCATCAAAGTAGCCCGACTAGCGAAGTACCTCCTCACAGAAAATCGCAGCCAAATAACAAGTCCCTAAGAGGGTTGTTGTGTTCCTGTAAGGGAATGAGGTTACCAGTAAGCTCCGGAGGAGTTGCTGTGTTATCGGCAGGGATGATGACTTCACCTCACCAAAAATCGCGGCCAATTAACAACTCGCTAGTCTACTCACGATGTTCTTAAAACTCTCGCTAAGCTTGTATCTCCTTTTAGTTTTAATATGTTTGACTGGAAGAGATCCCCTAATGGGATAAGTCCGCCATTGTGCAATTATTCTTACTAAACCATGTTCTTACACATTGTAATATTTGTCATTGTACAATAAAGTTTTATATAACAATAAGAATTCTTTGGAAGCTGTCGATGTAAATTGAATTAATTATGTCATTCGTTTTTACAAATTGGCGGCAATTTAATTAGTGCCTGTCGTGCATCGAAATGATAACAACTTTCGTTGCGTGTGTCTTAATCGACAATAACGTTAAGATAGATTCAACGAGAGTGTTATTTGGCACTTCATGACGAAGCTCCGTCCCGTGCCACGTTACAGTCCCGATCTGACGCCCTTCGACTTTTTTTTATTTCCCAAAATGACGTAAACTCAGAGGAACTCGCTTTGCGAACTCTGATGATGCCGTGGTTGCGTTTGAAAAAGGCATGGAAGGGATTGCTAAAGAAGAGTGCGCTCAGTACTTCAGTCAATGGTTTCGTCTTTTTCTATAAACGTTCAGTGTTACCCACGTATTCAAACTTTTTTTTTAAAGAACAATGCTCGGATATGTTGTATATTCTCGCTATTGAGGGATTTCTACCAAAAATGTTGCATAGCTATAATATTTCTTAATAGAATAATATTTACTATAGTGGTGTTTTTCAACAATGCGTTGATATGTTATATATTATTGCTATTGAGGAGTTTGTACCAAAAAAAAATTGATAGCTATTTCTTAATTGAACAATATTCCCTATTGGCGTTTATCAATTTTAATATATTTGTATTTTATATTAATGTTATATTTTAGTACGTATCTGATGTAACTAACATCAGTGTACTCCAACATTATTGTAAATGCGTAACAGGACGACGTGCACATGTATTATAAATTATATGTCATTTAGGACACTGGAGAAACACAAGCTTTCTATGATGTCATCGTACATTCATGATAAATATGTACTTATATCAAAACGAATAATATAGTACTGAAAGCAAATATTTGTACGTTTTTTAACTAAATAGATATAACATGGTATGCTTTCATTGTATATTATATTTGGAATATATCGATAATGGAGCCAATCTAATGTTTTTTGATTAATGAAATAGAGAAAAATAAACATGATGAAAGAAAGCAGGAAAAATCTGCGGCGTAACGGTTCTACCAGTAGATAGAGCTTGCAATGAGGATGTTGAGAAAAGAGTTGGTTTGAGAGTATGGGTGATAAGAAAAGGAAAGCCGAAGAAGATCAAGACTCCCCTACCACGATTGGTCGTGTGTTATCAGGAGGTGGTGTAAGGAGCCCTAGGAACCGGCGAACATGCATAAAAACAGCTCTGAATGTTAAAGAAGCCTACGAGGTGTGTAAGGACCGAGTCGTGTGGCGCTCGGTTCACTTCACAAAGAACTTAGTGTGAAAAATTACTAGTATTACATATTCCTACCAGGTAGAAAATAGCTACTACTGTTTCTTCGTATTTTGTAAATTAGTTTATATACCATACTTAGGTAGTTACTTAACTAACGAGGTCCCATCCAGTGACGTAGTAACGACCCACAGGGCCAACTGCATAGTTGAAGATAAAGTTAATTAAATTGTTTTTAATCTTAAAAGTAAAGCAAAATTCACAGTTAGCTGGATTATCTGGTCGATATTGCCTGAATTCTAATAACCGACGCGCCACCGCTTGCCTCATTATTCTTGATTCCTTCTTGGTATTGTAATTTTAGCTTTTGTTAATCCTATTAAGTCATGACCTTAATACCGACTTGCAGGGGAGCGTTCTAGGGCCAGTTCGTATTAACGTTTATAAGAGTTTTAAATATCATCATGGCGGAAGAATTAATATCTCCTTACACAAATTATATAATTAGTATATAAATGAGAACCCAGATTTCCTGCAAACCGGCGAGTGTGCTTGAGTAGAACTATGAATGATCCGCAAGACACTTGCAAATGAATTCATAGTTCGATTCATGCGCGCTACCCAGATAGAGCTTCTTTTAAACTCAACCATACATAATGATCCCTGGAGGGCAAAACAGGAGCCAAATTAGAGACCTTCTGCAAACATTCTTCAAAGAAAAGGATTTTTCCCTATTCTCTTCAACCCGCACGTCTAAAAAATATATTTCGAAAGACGTGGGATCTATGACGAGCTCGGTGGCTCAGGCGTCAATGACGGCACTTTGACACCAACCCTCGTGGGTTCGATTCCCACCCAAGGCAAACATTTGTGTGCATGTACATGTCTGTTTGTCTTTGTCTGGATGTTTTATAAAGAGGTAGGGCACATCAAAGCAGCCCGTCTGGGAAAGTACCTCCACCTCACAGAAAACCGCAGCCAAATAACAACTCCTTAGAGGGTTGTTGTGTTCCTGCGTGTGAGTGAGGTCATCAGTAAGCTCCCAAGGAGTTGCTGTGTAAGCAGCAGAGGAGGCATCGCGCTAGTGATACTTAATATATCGCAAGCGTTAATAGGCTACGGTACTCGCTTTACATCAGGTGGGCCGTATGCTTGTATGCCTCCCAACGTAGTATAAAAAAAAGAAGATAGTTGTGATTTTCCCACTGGGTTGTAGAAGTCTGACGGCAGTCGTTGTTGTACCGCGGAAAGCTATCGCTAAGAAAGGACGGTATTTTCCCGCTTATTTCACAAATACGAGTACGATAATACCGTCAGCTTCTTCTAAAAAAAATGGTAATAAAGTGTGGCCTTATAATCTTCCTTGATCACCCATCTTTCTTTTGATTAAAATTAAATTACGAACACAACTCGGCGCGGCGGTGATCATAATTTATAACATGTAGTGGTGATGATGCGTTTATTGCACTGCACTTTTGCCAGATCATTTTCGACGAGTCAGGTGGCGGAGTCGTTAATATAACAGTACTTTAACACTAAGGCCCGTGGGTTAAATTTCCACACAGGATAAATATTCTTTATCTGGATTTGTTTAGGTATCTTGTTCTTAATGTTTTTAAGGCGTATCAAAACAGCCCGGCCGAAACTAATTCACCTCCCATAAAATCGCAGACAAATAATATCTTTCTGGAAGGTTGTTGCGTTCCAGCCAGTGAATGAGGTTATCAGTAAACTCGTAAGGAGTTCCTGTGTTACCAGGAGTGGCAACGCACGAGTTATACTTCCTGTATTACAAGCGTTACATCAGGTGGGCTGTAGGCTTGTATAAAAAAGACAAGTTTTGCTCATGCAAATAAAATTATGATGTTGATGAGCCACTTATAGGCTATGGTTATTAAATTCTCCCAGCCTATTCCAGCATATTCCTAGAATCGCATCGTGGCGCCGCAAATAGCTCAAGACTGTCTGTTACCCAATGACATCATCCAATACGTACGGCCCAGCAATAAAAGCAGGATGACTGGTGATTAATGACTCGGAAGAATGCGGCATAATGTGATGGGAGATAACACACCCGGCAAGGATAGGTACCTATGAGAATAAAAAATATCGGTCAAGTGCGAGTCGGACTCGCGCTCGAAGGGTTCCATAAGGGATCTATAAAACGGCAAAAAAAAAAACACGATTGTTGTATGGGAGCCGCCCTTAAACATTTGTTTTATTTTAATTTAATTATTTATTCTTAAAGTGTATATATATCTAAATATTCTGTGAATATTTCAAGCGTCTACCCGTTGCCGTTATCAATATCGAGCAAAAATGAGCAAAAAAATCACGTTTGTTGTATGGGAGCCCCTTTAAATATTTATTTTTCAACACACTTGCTCATAAAGTGGCTCTAATTTCACCGCAATTAGGCACATAATGACATCTGTAATCAAACTGTGACTTTTTCATTGCTATTATTCACAAGTGAGTTATAGATTTTTTTTTATTTTATTGTTTGAGTTGCTTTGTTCTTAAAAAAGTTTCGATACAAAAAAGATCGTGTTCAATAGTACAAATAATGTACCTATTGCTTGCTCATTTCATGCAACTTCGTATTTAAATAGATAATTTCAACATGTACGTGTTTAATTAATAAAACTTTCACTCAAATATAACTTTTGTTTTCTCTGTAATAAAAAAAATATTAAATTCCCCATTTTGTACTTGGCTAAAACGCTATCCGCGAAAAGCCAAAAAAAAAGAAACCTCATTCTTTTAGTCTATGGCAGATTCCTTTGTTAGATGCGCGCGCATAGGAAAACTGATTAATTTTTCCCGCCATTGCAAAAAATATTTCACAACTCGTTTTCACTGTTGAAATTATAGTTATTTATTAATCAAAATGTCTACAAGTACTAGTTATGAAGAAAATGAATTATGTTGTACGCCGCCCGATATAAGATGTGAAGCCCTTAACGTTATGGAAAGTTTACTACCTGAAAACTCCAAGGAAAAATATCTATTAGCGTACCAAAATTTCATACAATGGCACAACAACAAGAATACGCATTCTTTTTCAGAAAATGTGTTCATGGCGTACTTTAAACATACACATAGTTACAGAAGAACTTCAGCTACATTGCTGGCTAATTCAGGAGCTGATATAATGACTTTGCGTCATGGTGGATGGCGTTCTAGCAATGTAGCAGAGTCATAAGTAGAAGATTCCATACAAAACAAGAAGAAATTTTGTGCAAAATTCACAAAAAGAATTAGACCTGATTCTGAGGCGCGTCCTACTGGCGAAACACCAAGTACATCCAATGATTGGATTTCACCTACACGAATAATGAACCATCTCAAATAACAATAGAACATGAAAGTATTTCAGTAAATAATCTATCTGATGAGACCGCTATGCCATCAAAAACAGTTAATTATAATTTTACTAACTGGAGATTTACTAATTGTTTCTCTAAATAAACTTTTTATCTACTATGTAAAATGATTTTTAGTATTATTTTCTTCACAAGTGTGTTGAAAAACGTCGTATGATACACGTGTGTATTGATGATTACCGTCCTCGGCTCTCTTAAGACCCTCACCTAACGGCTCGGGTCTCAATGGCGCCTCAGCGGTAATCACCAACATTACACACTTGTACCATAATGTACTATTATTCTATTTTTTAGTATTTGTTGTTATAGCGGCAACAGAAATACATCATCTGTGAAAATTTCAACTATGTAACTATCACGGTTCATGAGATACAGCCTGGTGACAGACGGACGGACAGCGGAGCCTCAGTAATAGGGTTCCGTTTTACCCTTTGGGTACGGAACCCTAAATAATAGCAATCTCTGTATTACAAACTAGTTGTAGCCCGCAGTTTCGTCCGCGCGTATTGCAGTATCCCGTAGGAACTGCTTTTCCTACTTTCTTTCTTTTTACTCGGCTTCTAAGGGTCGGATAATGGGAGCTATCCACTGGTTTTTAAAATGAATAAAAATTACCATAGTATTAAAATGTAAGGCTAATAAATGCCATAAAAAATATACCTATTTAATAAATAGTAATAAACTCTTTTTTATAAAAAAAAAACACCGACTCCTGAAACATCTGCTATGAAAAAATGCTCTAAAAAGTATAAAATAGTTAGTTTGTTTTAGTTAGACTTATTTCTTTAAATGACTATAAACAAATATTATAGTGTCTATTTGTACTTCAAAGTATTAGGACAATAATATACATTTATTGTTATTTTTGTTGTCGGTGCGAGCCAAGTTCTTAAGATTTTTTTGCAAAATTTCCTTAGATTTACAAAATATATTTAAAGTTACGTTAATGCTATAATTTAGCAAATTGAACCTGCGTATTTACAAATGCGGCGCGCCGACTCCAAAAATAACAATAAATATATACTATTGTCTTAATACATTGATTTTATTCTAAGTAATCTAAAAATACACTTCTAATTTCTGTTTAAGTATAAATAGACACTATAATATTTTTTTATAGTCATTTAAAGAAATAAGGCATTTATTTTGTACATTTTAGTGCATTTTTTCATAGCAGATGTTTTCAGTAGGTGTTTTTTTTTTTTTGTAAAAAAAGATTATATTTGTTACTTTATAGTGAATCTTGGGTTCCGTAACTGATTTATTGAAAGTGAACATGGGTAGACCTACTAAACGTGCTGCCCATATTATGAGACAGCGCCGTTTAAATGAGATGAGCGAAGAAAGGGAAAAACTGCTATCTTAAAGTACGAAATCTAGAGAGTACTTGACCGCTGGAGGAAAGGTGGACGATTAACTTATGTCTATAATTGAGGGTACTTTAACTAAAGTATCTGACTACTTAGTTAAATTGAAACTTGGCTTAACTTAGTTCAATTTAACCCCATGAAGACACATTTTAGCGCGTTTAACGCTAATAAAACACCATTTGCTGTGGTTCCTCGATTCTAGAACCACGTCTTATCATCGCCAATAGCATTGGGATTCTCGGTGTTGACATCTCCAGCGATGTTCTATACCGAAGTCACCTGGAGGAGCAGGTCAAGCTCATAGATTTGTGTTAGGTATGCGCGCGCGCTCTGAGGTTAAACTGTCGTCATAGGTGCGCTTTCCAGAGCAAATCAACACTTCAGTGCGTGGCCAAGACTTATTAATCTCAAGTTGTATAAATCTCAAGTCAGACCGCACATAGAGTATTGTAGTTACCTTTGGGTGGAAGCTCCTGCCATGCAATTCTGACATGCAATTCTCTAAGCGACTCGTAATGGCTGTGTGCGTCGCTGTGATCACAGATGTCACAGCTTTGACATCGTCTACTGCGATCACGGCTTTTTATTTGGTATTCTATAAGGCTGTAAGCGTACGCGAGGCTGTTTGCCTTGTAGAATTCCAATTCCAAAGCCTTGCGGCGCTAGTATCGCACAACCATGAAAAGCGACACTAAGGAATTGCAATTTTGTGTTCAAGGCTATAACAGCCGATGTTTCCGAGGATGTAAGGATGTTTGCTCTTACAGAATTGCATGGCTGTAATAAAAAGCCGTGATCGCAGTAGACGATGTCGAAGCTGTGACATCTGTGATCACAGCGACGCACACAGCCATTACGAGTCGCTTAGAGAATTGCATGGCTGGATACCAGCTGGGATCATGTGATTTGATTTGGAGATGACCTGCGACAATTTTACACACGGTATTGAGCCTTTAAGTTTAAGGAGAGAAATTGTCTCCGTGTTTTATCGATTGTACAAGGGATTCTGTTCTGAAAGATTGCTCGTTATGAAGCCGGCAGCTAGTTATTACAATCGCGCCGCTCGCCGACGACGAGGAGTTCACCTTCAAACACTGGAACCGCAACGGCCGCGTACTGTGCCGTTCCAGAGAAATTTTCTTCCGAGAATTCTCAAGTTGTGGAATAAACTCTCAGCCGAAGCTTTCCCAAGAGACTACAGCAACAGCCCTCCTGAGAGTTGTATTTGGCTGCGGTTTTCTGTGAGGTGGAGTTTTCTCTTAAAAAAACTGATTAATTGATAATATGGACATTTCAATACTTTAATGTTTAAAATGAATACCGAAAGCATTACTCTTAGTGTAAAAAAAAATGTTTATCCGTAGCCAAGGATCAACCCACAACAAACTTATTTATCTCTGCCATTGTCGATTTCACCAAAAAAGGTACATCGCCATAGTAACTGTCTCCAGATCCCCCGAGCCCCGGCCTTCGCCCCGGCCCGCCTTGCTTACACATTGATGTATCCATTATCCAGCATCCATTAGCGATATTTCTCATGTTCAAATGCAATATTTCTTTCTATTAGTGGTTAAATATTAGACGAACTCGGTAGTCGAGTGCTAATGGTTATTTTAATACGTAGGGTTGTGGGATTTCTGTGCACGAATGCGTCTGTTTTTTTTTTATATATCGTTGGTACCTGGCACCTGATATACAGCGGTTAACATCCTAATCCTTATTTCTAATATATATATACATTTATAATATTATATTTTGACGAGCTCGGTGGCTCAGTGGTGGAACGCTTTGTTACGCTACTTTGACACCAACGCTCGTGGGTTCGATTCCCACACAGTAAAAACATTTGTGTGCATGAACATGTCTGTTTGTATTGGTCTGGGTATTTTATATGTATAATAAGTATGTATTTACAAAAAAAAATGTATTTACGTATGTTTATCAGTTGTCTAGTACCCATAACACAAGCTTCGCTTACTTTGGGGCTAGGTGGCGCTGTGTAATTTGTCCGACAATATTTATTTATTTATTTATATCCTACTAATAAATGCGAAAGTTTGTATGTATGGATGTTTGTTGCTCTTTCACGCTTAAACGGCTGAACGGATTTGAATGAAATTTGGCACGTAGATAGATTATCTGGATAGATAGATCTGGATTAACACATAGGCTACGTTATTTGACTCCACGCGGGCGGAGCCGCGGGCACCAGCTAGTATATTATATATATAATATTATAAATGTGAATAAAAAAAATATTGCTGGTCAGCTGCCGTGTTGGATTTCGGCAGCGTGTTACTTTGTCCACGAGCCGTATTGGATATCATGCATTTTACCAGAGGGAGACTTTGTACAAAAGCCGTCTGCGTGGGTATCTCTGTCTCACCTATTTCTACCGCCAAGCAGCTATATTTATATAGCTGTGTTCCGGTTTGAAGGGTGAGATATGGCAGAGAAATTACTGGGTAATGTGACGAAACAGCGTCAATAGGCTGCGGTGACCGCTTACCATCTAATGCGAGCCGCATGCTTGTTTGCCTATCTAGTTGTATAAAAAAAAAAGTACAAGAGTAACACGCAATATGGGTCAATGTTAACCTGTCTTTTTGTAATGTCAACGTAGATGGCATTGGGAGATACGTCGTTTTAATTGCGAATAACAAGTTCATCGGACCATCTGGAATTGAATGAATAAGTAACTAGAATGCAATGGAGAGAGCCATGCTGGGAGTTTTTTGACGTCTTTGCGAGATAATGGCCGCGCTCGACGGCGAAGTGGTTAATGATACTACTTTGACACCAACGCTCGTGGGTTTCAATTCCCAATCAATATTTCTTTCTATTAGTGGTTAAATATTAGACGAACTCAGTGGTCGAGTGCTAATGCTTATATTATAACGTAGGGTGGTGGGATTTCTGTGCACGAATGCGTCTGTTTGTTTTTTTATATAACGTTGGAAGGCATACAAGCTTACATCTCACCTGATATACAGCGGTTAACATCCTAATCCTTATTTCTAATATATATATACATTTATAATATTATATTTTGACGAGATCGGTGGCTCAGTGGTGGAACGCGCTGTTACGCTACTTTGACACCAACGCTCGTGGGTTCGATTCCCACACAGTAAAAACATTTATGTGCATACATGTCTGTTTGTTTGGTCTGGGTGTTTTTGAAAGAGGGCGTAACAAAGCACCCTTACCGTAGAAGTATCTAAAAACCGCAGCCAAATATCTCCCAGGAAGTTTAATGTGTTCCTTCTAGTGAGTGAGGTTAGTACGGTAAGGAGTTGCTGTGTTATCTGCAACCTGGTATTGCCAGTGTTCATAGATTATGATATCCATTTTATATCAGGTGGGCCGTATGCTTGTATGTCTCCCGACGTTGTATAAAAAACAATAAGCCTCCAATCTCCCTGTATGTATCATCTCATTACCGAGCAGCCATGCAATTCTCTAAGCGACTCGTAATGGCTGTGTGCGTCGCTGTGATCACAGATGTCACAGCTTTGACATCGTCTACTGCGATCACGGCTAAATTATTTGATATTCTATAAGGCTGTAAGCGTACGCGAGGCTGTTTGCCTTGTAGAATTCCAATTCCAAACGCAGCCTTGCGGCGCTAGTATCGCACAACCATGAAAAGCGACACCAAAGAATTGCAATTTTGTGTTCAAGGCTGTAACAGCCGATGTTTCCGAGGATGTAAGGACGTTTGCTCTTACAGAATTGCATGGCAGATCAGCCGACGTCAACAGATGAACACCCGCCAGAATGTGGGGAGTTCAGGAAGGAAGTTTATTTATTTATTTATTTATTTATTTTCGGGAAATTAACAGATTCACAAATCACGTAGTATAATATTATTAACATGGGAAGATACTGATAACAAATTTCCGCATATAACACGTTAACAAAGGATAATGAATACAAACAAAAAGAAAAAATGTTTGATAAAATAAATACTAGACAGAATAACCAAATGTAGTGAAATTATTAAAACTCTCAGTGTAGTCAATGCTGAAAATAACTCAATGTGAGATAATTTCTGACAGTGTTAATAGACGAGCAGAACAGGTCAACATCAAAGTCTGATAATATTTTATTAAAATTTTTGCAGGCTCTTACGAAGAATGAATTTTGCCTATAACTGGTATTGCTAAAGGCAACATTCAGTAAGGAAGGGTTTCTTATATTTGTACGGTGTATATTTAATACAAGTTTTGCTAATAAGTCAGGCGAATCAATACTTCCATTTGCTATTTTCATTAAGTAGCAAATATCACTTATATTTCGTCTAACCTCAAGTGGCAAAAAAATGATAGTGTTTACACCTATGATCATAATCGGGTAATCTCATATGCGCTTTATAGTCCAGATATCTAAGAAATTTTTTCTGTATTCTCTCCAATCGTAATTTATATATTTCGTATTGGGGATTCCATACCTGAGAGATGTAATCAAGGTGACTTCGTACAAACGAACAGTATAAGATTTTAAGAGTTTTTATATTATTAAAATTGGCAGAGGTTCTCATTAGAAATCCCAAGGCTTTGTTGGCTTTGGAAACCATATTATCAATATGCTTATCGAATATAAGTCGATCGTCATATATTATGCCAAGATCTCTAACAGTATGAACCCGGCTTAAGTTTTGATTGCATAATGAATACCTATAGTCAATAATTCTATTTTTTCTTGTATATATAGCATAGCTACATTTGGCAATATTAAGATCAAGCTTATTGGTCGTACAGTATTGCGCAAACCTGTCTAGATCAGACTGCAGGTCATACTGATCTGATGCACAACTAATTACTTTTAGGATTTTCATGTCATCGGCAAACAACAGTATTTTAGAATTTAAAAAACAATTATTTATGTCATTAATAAAAATAGTAAATAATAAGGGACCCAAAAGGGAGCCCTGTGGCACTCCAGATGGTATGGACACCCAGTTAGATGTATACCCCTGGAGCACCACAGCTTGTGTACGATTTTGAATATAAGACGTGAACCACCGATATAAGTCTCCGTGAATACCGGCAGCCGCCAACTTAGATAACAGTACATTATGATTGATACGATCGAAACATTTAGAATAATCAGTATAGACTACGTCAACCTGATTTCTCCCATCCATTCCCTCAGTAATTATTTCAGTAGCTAATATCAAATTGGACGCCGTAGACCGTCCCTTGAGGAAACCATGTTGGTCATCAGAAAATGAACATTTAAGCGCGGAATATATTTGATTATATACCAATCTCTCAAGAATTTTTGCAAATAAACATAACTTAGAGATCGGTCTGTAGTTTTTCACACCAGATTTATCGCCCTTTTTGTGAATGGGTGTCACAAATGCCGACTTCCACATTGACGGTACGTTTGTGAATGCTAATGTTACCGCGATCGTATTTCTTTTTATACGACGTCGGGAGGCATACAAGCGTATTGCCCACCTGATACTAGTTAAAGCGGCCAACGAATTTTTGCAATACAGGAAACTATTGCTCGCGCGTTGCCACTGTTGCTTTTTAACCGACTTCAAAAAAGGAGGCGGTTATCAATTCGACTGTATTTTGTATGTTTGTTACGCGATCATTCCGCCAATTATGAATTGATTTTGACGATTGTTTTTTTTTGTTTGGTATGTATTACGTCATAGGTCCCATATACATTGATTCAGCGCTTTTTGAAAAATCAACAAAAACAAAAATATATACACAGATAATGTTTTGGTTTGTGGTTCCTTCAGCAAAAGTTTTTAATGAGGACTTTCAATCTCTGTTCTTTTTATTTACGCCACTAAAAAGCAAAATATAAATTATTTTTAAATAAGAAATAACCATCTTCAAAAAACACCCAGGAACTAAAAAGCGAAAAATAATTGGTCACAATTACTGACGATTTTTTGGAGTCGGCCCCAGTATACTGATATTATCAATTGATATTATACACCAGGGGTGTCACTCTTGCGTTGACGACGTTGTAAGAACCTCTTCACGCCTTCTTTGAAAACCCCCATGCTGTCCCTCGGGAAAACCTCGGCAGGGAGCACATTCCACAACTTAATAGTTCTTTATTGAAAATTTCTCTGGAATATCACAGTACGCGACCATTGTCTGGATTTGGGTTAATTTTTAAGAAAGCTACGACGCATTATCAGCCAGTCTGGGGAAGTACCTCCACCTCACAGAAAACCGCAGCCAAATAACAACAGTCTCCTGCGTGTGAGTGAAGTCACCAGTAAGCTCCTAAGGAGTTGTGTTAGCAGCAGAGGTGGCATCGCGCGACAGATACTCAATGTACAAGCGTTTATTGGCTACGATAAGATAACCACTTTACATCAGGTGGGCCGTATGCTTGTATGCCTCCCGACATTGTATAAAAAACAATAAGCCTCCAATCTCCCTGTATGTATCATCTCATTACCGATCTGACCTTGTTTCGTAACATAAAAGCGCAGACGTCAAATTCTAACAACTCGTCTTGGCGCTATTAACAGCAGACTGTAAAACACCCCGTACACAAGCAGTTGTAATTACGGCTAAAGCTGTATTTACGAGGGTCAGAGTCAACACAGCTGCGATCTACCCTCCGGGGCCGTTTGTATCTACGGACAGCGATCTGGGACAGCAAGAGCTGTCGCGGAGTAATATATCCGATACTCTAGTTACTGTTAAACGGTTTCAACACGTACAACTTATTCACGGTACGGCTAATAAATAAGTATTGTCGGACAAATTACACAGCGCCATCTAGCCCAAAAGTAAGCGAAGCTTGTGTTATGGGTACTAGACAACTGAAAAACATACGTAAATACATTTTTTTGTAAATACATACTTATTATACATAGAAAATACCCAGATCAAGACATATTCATGCACACAAATGTTTGTCCTGTGTGGGAATCGAACCCACGAGCGTTGGTGTCAAAGTAGCGTAACAACGCGTTTCACCACTGCGCCACCGAGCTCGTCAATCTAAGGCTAATGGTTTGAATGCATCATCCATTTATATTATTTCTTATTAAGTGAACATTTTATAAGGTTAGGTAATCCATTATGATTGGCGGGGTCCGCTACCTAAGCCTAAGGACTTGGCGGCGATACTGATTTTTACATGAAGCGACTGCTCTCTCCACAACCCGGAGGGAAAACCAGAACATTCTTAGGTAAGATCACACGTCTTTCGAAATATAATTTGTTGAACGTGCGAATTTCCTCGCGATGTTTTCCTTCACCGTCGAGCTAGTGATAATTACAAATACATTTGTAGATAAATCCGAAAACAAGAATTTAGTGGTTTATGACGAAACTCGAACCGTAGACCTCTAGGTTGGTTCTTTATTCAATAGGCTATCACTGCTCTTTTATAAGGCATACCCCGGATCTCCCTTCAACCGAAGGGGTTTAGAGCATACTCCATCAGCCTCACTCATACGCAGGAATGCAACAACCCTGGTAATTGTTATTTGGATGCTGTTTCCTGTGAGGATCAAATCTCGATCGATTTCTGTGTGTGATCAAAGCAGCCCGCCTGGGGAAGTACCTCCAGTACTTTCCCAGACGGGCTGCTTTGATGCATCCTCCCTCTCTTAAAACATCCAGACCCAGACAAACATGTTCATGCACACAAATGTTTGTCTTGTGTGTGGGTATCGATCCCACGAGCGTTGGAGACAAAGTCGCGTCATTCACGACTGAGCCCACCGAGCTCGTCAAATTGCTTACACTACGTTTGACACGTGAGGCTAACTTTTTATTCCTATCATCTCAAACTAGACTTAGGCTTTGTTAGTTTTTTAATACTAGGTATATTCTGTGAGAGATTTCTAAAATTTTCATATATATATATATATATATAACACATCGACAGGTGGAAAACGCAGTCAGTAATGGTAAAATGTTTTTTTTTATATATGTAAACACCAGAGGGAGACTACAAAAGCGTGGGTACCTCTGTCTCACCTATTTCTACCGCCAAACCGCTATATTTATATAGCTGTGTTCCGGTTTGAAGTGTATATGGCAGAGAAATTACTGGGTACTGTGACGAAACAGCCTTAGGTCACAAGACTGGCAGCGCGCTAGTGACATCCCCGTGGTGTTGCGAGCATCAATAGGCTGCGGAGACCGCTTACCATCTGATGCGGGACGCATGCTTGTTTGGCAATCTAGTTGTATAAAATTTTAAAAATAATGTGAAATGTCAGGAGCATTACAACCGTACGGTCCACCTGACGTAAAGCGGTTACTTTGCTGTTAACACAGCAACTTCATACTGGCAACTTTACTCGCAGGAACCTAAAATCTCCCCAGGGAGTTGTTATTTGGCTCAGTTTTCTGTTATGTAGAGGTACTTCCCCAGATGGGCTGATTTAATGCGCTCTTCCTCTCTTTAAAACATTCAGACCAAGACAAAGAGACAAGTTTATGCACACAAATGTCTTTCCCGTCAGGGAATCGAATCCACGAACGTTGGTGTCAAAGTAGCGCTACTGATCACTACACCACCGATCTCTTCAAACAAATAGCCTATTAAATATTAAGTACCTATCATTCGCACGATGCCTCCTCTGCTGCTTACACAGCAACTCCTTGGGAGCTTACCTATGACCTCACTCACACGCAGGAACACAACAACCCTCGAGGGAGATGTTATTTGGCTGCGATTTTCTGTGAGGTGGAGGTACTACCCCAGACGGACTGCTTTGGTACGCCCTACCTCTAAACAATTCGTTCTGTCGCTTCTTTGGCTGCCGTGTGTTTTCAATACAGTCATGCATGACTCAAATTAATGTCTGTAATGTTAGACGGAACATCGAAAGGTTTCGATGTCGCATGCGTAAGAATTGAGGAAAACTATACTCGCCTACCACGATCAAATTGATCGTGTTGTGTAATAAGTTGCGCGGAACCGTGTTTTGTGTGGTGCTCGGTTCTCTCTGCCTGCCCCGCTACGGACCTATCCTGAAGATGTAGCCAAATGGATAGATAGAATCATACATGGTTCAATCACCACGACTTAATTGCTCGTGTTGCTTTGGTCGACAGCGTGGAACTGAAAAGAAGCTTTACTTAATCGTATATTCCCACAAACATCTCCCAAAACAAAACAAATATTTTGTAATATAAAACATCGCTTCAGAATATTAATTTCACTTCGCAAAAGTTGCTCGAGACTAACTAACGTTAGCGAAACTGCAAATAAACTCCTTCAAAACTTCTGCCACCGCTATACAAATGTCAAAACAATTTATTAGAATACGATTATATTGCAGGAAACGTGCAGGTGCAGTGTAGAGTTTTTTAACAGATAACGAGTCGTTTACTGCAGCGTTGCTGCAACGTCGCTGCTGTCAGATCGCTTATCAGAATAACGAAACGTCAAAATGTACGCATTTTGACACACGCCGGCGTTCCTGGCAGTTGCAGTTTTTTTAGTAGAATTGGCCTACTGGCGTGAACATATAGGTACATAGAGTATATACACGGCTCGATTAATGTATGGAACATGAGAGGGAGCATCGAAAGGTTTCGATGACGCAAGCGGAGCGCCCCGGCTGTATTGTCGCCGATCTTTATTACCAGCGACCTTTCCACGGCCTCTTCGGGAATTATATTTGGCCACACAATAACAGGATAATGTCAAGAATCGCTCTTTTGTGATGAAATAGGACGGTGTGCGGAACGAAGTGGTGTGCCTAAGGTAGACACGATTAAGATCGGTTTTGTATGTATGTCTTCACGCCAGTGCCTTGTGGGGCAGACAGTAGAACACAACGCCATCAGACGCGGTCCTTGCAGACCTCACTCGCTTCTTTAACATTCATAGCTCTCTTATGCACATGCTCGCCGGTTTCTAGGACTCTTGACTTCTAATAAAATACAGCTAATTTGTTCATGGTAGGTGAGTATTAGACTTCCTCGGCTTCTACATCCTTCCACTTTCGCATTGTATATCTGTTTCGTCATTCTTACATAAAGCCGAAACGACGTATTTAGTGGTAAATGCTCTCGCTAGAAATCGAACTAGTGACCGTAGGTTAATAGACTTGTTCTTTATCCACTGAGCTATCACTAAATAATTTATCTTAATATATATTTACCCTCAACCCGTCAAGAGAGGTAGGGCGCATCAAAGCAGCCCGCCTGGGGAAGTACCTCCACCTCACAGAAAACCGCAGCCAAATAACAACTACCTACAGGGTTGTTGTGTTCCTGCGTGTGAGTGGGGTCACCAGTAAGCTCCCAAGGAGTTGCTGTGTAAGCAGCAGAGGAGGCATCGCGCGAGTGATACTTAATATATCGCAAGCGTTAATAGGCTACGGTAACCGCTTTACATCACGTGGGCCGTATGCTTGTATGCCTCCCGACGTAGTATAAAAAAATCCCTTGCGGAGTAGATAGGGAGATCCAAACCAAGATATTGGCGTCCTAAAAAATATATCTTACTAAACACCTAAAGGTTGTCAACTGGCTACTAAGGTATTAAATATAGAAAAAGAGGTAGATCGATTATGACGAGCTCGGTGGCGCAGTGGTGAAACGCGCTGTTACGCTACTTTGACACCACCACTCGTGGGTTCGATTCCCACACAGTACAAACATTTGTGTGCATAAACATGTCTGTTTATCTTGGTCTGGATATTTTCTATGTATAACAAGTATGTATTTACAAAAAAAAAATGTATTTACGTATGTTTATTAGCTGTCTAGTATAACACAAGCATCGCTTACTTTGGGGCTAGGTGGCGCTGTGTAATTTGTCCGACAATATATAAAAAAAAAAAGATCGCATCAAAGCATCCTGACTGAGGAAGTCTGAGGAAATTCTGGAAGAGAAAGACACTCATAGAAAACCACAGCAAATAACTGTGTGAAGGATAATCGTGTTTCGGTAAGTGAGGTCACTAGTATGCTCTTGAAAAGCTTCTGTGTGAGCAGCATGGGTGGCAACGCAATGAGCAATGTTCGTAGAATTGCAAGCTTCCTTAGGATACGGTAACCACTTTGCATCAGCCGACCGACGTTGTATAAAAAAAAATCTACATAACAAGCCTGGTGGTCCAATGGCTGAAAATAGCTCGTTTAACAGAAAGATTTACGGGTTCGTTTCCCGCATCAAACAAACATTTATGTGTAAGAACATGTATTGTGTAGTCCTCTTGGTCAGTTCTATATATATATAACTAGCTGATACTCGCGACTTCGTCTGCTTTTTTTTCTTTAAACCTTCCTGTGTTGAATATGCCATGTTGAGGTTTGTAGAGGGTCGGCAACGCATAAATGACACCCCTGGTATTGCAAATGTTCATTTGGTACGGTGACTGTTTACCATCAGGCATCCCGTATGCTTGTTTGCCACCTTAGTGGTAAAAAAAAATCGGCCAAGTGCGAGTCGGACTCGTACACGAAGGGTTCCGTACCATTATCTATAAAAATGGCAAAAAAATCACGTTTGTTGTATGGGAGCCCCCCTTAAATATTTGTTTTATTTTAATTTAATTATTTATTCTTAAAGTGAATATATAACTAAATATTTAGCGAATATTTCAAGCGTCTACCTGTTGCCGTTATCAATATCGAGCAAAAATGAGCAAAAAAAAATCACGTTTGTTGTATGGAAGCCCCCTTAAGTATTTATGTTATTCTAATTTTTAGTATTTGCTGTTATAGCGGCAACAGAAATGCATCATCTGTGAAAATTTCAACTATCTAACTATCACGGTTCATGAGATACAGCCTGGTGACAGACGGACGGACGGACAGCGAAGTCTCAGTAATAGGGTTCCGTTTTACCCTTTCGAACCCTAAAAAATCGGCCAAGTGCGTGTCGGACTCGCACATGAAGGGTTCCCTACCATTATCTATAAAAACGGCAAAATAAATCACGTTTGTTGTATGGGAGCCCCCTTAAATATTTATTTTATTCTATTTTTTAGTATTTGTTGTTATAGCGGTAACAGAAATACATCATCTGTGAAAATTTCAACTGTTTATCTATCACGGTTCATGAGATACAGCCTGGTGACAGACGGACGGACGGACGGACAGCGGAGCTTCAGTAATAGGGTTCCGTTTTACCCTTTGGGTACGGAACCCTAAAAAAGACTAGAGGCAATTGGAAAAAATCCGTCAAGTGGGAGTCCGAATTGCGCGCTTGAGGGATCCGTAAAAAAATATTTAAGAGAGATAGGGCGCATCAAAGCAGCCCGCACAGAAAACCACTACCAAATAACAACTCCAGAGAGGGTTGTTGTGTTCCTGCGTGTGAGTTAGGCATCCCGCGAGCGATACTTATATTACAAGCATTAATAGGCTACGGTGCTTTACATCAGATGGGCCGTATGCTTGTATGCCTGCAGACGTTGCAAAAAAAATAATTGCAATAGGTACCCATTGTGTTAATTAAATTAGTTATAACATGAATATTGGGAAAAAATTAATTACATTAATATTAAAAAAATTTACAATCGTTATATTTGTTACGTCAATATACCTATATATATATATGAATGTAAGCTTACCTAACCTAAGGAAGGTCTGATTTTCCCTCTGGGTTGTGGAGGTCTGACAGCGTTCACTCCATGTAAAAATCACTGTCTTCGCCAAAATCCTTAGGCTTCGGTAACGGACTCCGCTAAACCTAATGAATTAGGAAACGATACGATAACTCTAAGAAGAAGAAGACGTGTATATATACCTAATTATATTTAATCATTTTATGACATCGTCCATCATAACTTCATCAACAGAATAATATGCTTTACATGCAATTTGATCTAACCTGCTTTGTGTGCTTCCGCCTCCAAAGCAGGTTAGATCAAATTGCATGTAAATATGACTGTCGCAAAATAACGCCTGAATCTATTAACTAATATGCTTTATTAATTAAAAGATTGTGCAATTTAGATTTTAGTACTACTCGAGAGATATATCTTTAGATAGATAATATTGGATAGTTTTTAGGGTTCCGTACCCAAAGGGTAAAACGGAACCCTATTACTGAGGCTCCGCTGTCCGTCCGTCCGTCCGGCTGTATCTCATAAACCGTGATAGTTAGACAGTTGAAATTTTCACAGATGATGTATTTCTGTTGCCGCTATAACAACAAATACTAAAAAATAGAATAAAATAAATATTTAAGGGGGCTCCCATACAACAAACGTGATTATTTTGCTCATTTTTGCTGGATATTGATAACGGCAACAGGTAGACGCTTGAAATATTCACAGAATATTTAGTTATATATTTACTTTAAGAATAAATAATTAAATTAAAATAAAACAAATATTTAAGGGGGGCTCCCATACAACAAACGTGTTTTTTTTGCCGTTTTTATAGATAATGGTACGGAACCCTTCGTGCGCGAGTCCGACTCGCACTTGGCCGATTTTTTATATACCTTTTTTGACGAGCTCGGTGGCTCAGTCGTGAATAACGCGACTTTGACACCGACGCTCGTGGGTTCGATTCCCACACAAGACAAACATTTGTGTGCATGAACATGTATTGGTCTGGATGTTTTAAGAGAGATAGGCATCAAAGCAGCCCGTCTGGGGAAGTACCTCCACCTCACAGAAAACCGCAGCCAAATAACAACTCCCTAGAGGGTTGTTGTGTTCCTGCGTGTGATTGAGGTCACCAGTAAGGTCCTAAGGAGTTGCTGTGTTAGCAGCAGAGGAGGCGTCGCGCGAGTGATACTTAATGTATTACAAGCGTTGATAGGCTACGGTAACCGCTTTACATCAGGCGGGTTTTATGCTTGTATGCCTTCCGACGTTGTATAAAAAAAAAACCTTGCCGCTTACCACTTGAAAACGCGTTCTATGTTTGACAGTTTTGGGCAGAACGGAAATTTTACATGTTTCCTTCTTGGTAAGCAAGTTTTTGTACTCTAATGGTAACGAGTCACTTGCGGCCCATAAGCGACGGTAATACAGCGTGAGACGTCTCCAACTTGGCCGGATAATATTTTAACGTTGCTGTGTAAAAAATGAAGTGGCTGATAAAACCCGAAATTTGACCTCATCCTCAAAAACAATTATCCCGTCGCGGTGTGTGCGCAGGTAACGAACCTGTGACCCTCGGCGAGTCATTGCGGCCTCTGTCCACACAGCTTTAATTAACGCCTTCCCACGAACAACGAGGGTTTATTAAACTTTGTGTATTTAAAATCTTGCTGAGCATTCTTTGTGCCCTACGTAGGCATTGTTGGTTTCATTTCGCTTTTTTTTTAGTACAGTACACAAAGGCTAATTCTCTTGCCATATTCAAAGAACTAGTACCAGTAAGCTCCTAAGGAGTTGCTGTGTAAGCAGCAGAGGAGATATCGCGCGATAATATATTACAAGTGTTAATAGGCTACGGTAACTGCTTTACATCAGGTAGGCCGTATGCTTGTTTGCCTTTTGATGTTGTATAAAAAATACTAATATAAAATCATCTTCTTTCTCTCTGATTTTAATTAGTAAACACTGACATTTGTAACAGAATTGAATTATACATTAAACATATGTTTGTGTATATTATGTACTCAATGTATGCAAAAGCAGTATATATAGTTTGACGAGTTCGGTGGCGCAGTGGTGGAACACGTTGTTACGCTACTTTGACACCAACGCTCGTGGGTTTGATTCCCACACGTGACAAACATTTGTGTGCATGAACATAGGAACCCTAAATACATTAAGTGCATTTATTAATTATCCCGGACAATAAATAAATGTATATAAGTATATAGGAGGAAGGGCAATACACCTACCACTCACTACACGAAATTGGCTCTGTGTTTCCAGATGGTGGTAACAAGAGCTCAGGCGTCCACGAAAAGAGCTGTGAATGTTAAAGAAGCGACTGAGGTGTGTAAGACCCGAATAATGTAGCATTTCGGTACTCTCTGGCTACCCCGCAAAGGTCTCGGCTTGAAGATATAGTTAGAAAAATAGATAGCATTATTGCGTGTTAATTAATATAGAACAGACAGAACAGAACATACTCCATATGTGTACTAAACTTGATTTTTTTATACCACTAAGGTGGAAATCAAGCGTGCGGTCTACCTGATGGTAAGCAGTTACCGTAGCCTATAGACATTTGCAACACCAGGGGTGTCAGTCATGCGTTGCCGATCCTGTAAAAACCTGTTCACACCTTTCTTGAAGAACCCCATGCTGTAGTCCCTTGGAAAAACCTCGGCAGTGACTTCATTCCACAACTTGAGAGTTCTCGGAAGAAAACTTCGCTGGAACCGCACATTACGCCACCAGTTACCATTGCGGTTCCAGAGTGTGAGGGTGAACTCCGCCGTCGGCAAGGTATATAAATCCCTTCAGCCGTTTTAGCGTAAAGAGTAACAGACATCCATACATCACACATTTTGTTTTATAATAATAGTAGGATTCACATGTTTTCATCGTGAAACTTTGTACGATATTGTAATTTGTTTATCAAGAACCGTTTGTTTTCTCAAGAACCGTTTGGTTTCTCGAGAACCGTTTCGTCTCTCAAGAACTGTTTGGTCTCTCAAGAACCGTTTGGTCTCTCAAGAACCGTTTGGTTTCTCAAGAACCATTTGGTTTCTCAAGAACCGTTTAGTTTATCACGACCCGTTTGGTTTATCAAGAGCCAATTGTTTCAGATTAGTGGTGTCGCAGAACCAGCGCGCTTTGCACATAGTGTTCCCGCATCACTTCCTCGATTCACCAGAGTGGTTTGGGGTGTCCACTGATGAATATTTCCAGGTATCTATGTCTTTTGATATGTTTTTAAAACGGGACGAATCCGGTGGCGAGCAAAGCTACTTTGACGTCGAGGCTCGTGGGTTCGATTCCCACACGGGGCAAACATTTGTGTGCATAAACATGTCTGTTAATCTTGGTCTGAATGTTTTTAGAAGGCAGGAATTAAAGCAGCTCGACAGTGGAAGTAAAAAGAAACGCTTAATACTGGCACTGTAGAACCATATTTTTGTTTTTTTTTAAACATATCTTGTATTTACTATCTAAGTAACTAAAATTTTAATTGCTTATTGTGGCCACTTTTAGCAATAATCAAAATTATGACTAAATGTACATAAATAATAAATACAGATTATGTCTCAAAACACATATATGGTTCTAGAGTGCCTGTATTGAGCGTGTTTTGTAATTGGTCTTAAATTCAGAGTTGTTAAAAAAAATGAGTTGTTGTTTTTGCGCTCTCTTAAGAGGGCGTATAAAGCTACGTGGCGCCCTTATTATGTTTTTATTAGTAACACTGAATTTAAGACTAATTCCAAAAAACGCTCAATACAGGCACTGAAGAATCATATTTATGTTTTTTGAGATATATTCTGTATTATTATTAATGTACAATTAGTCATAATTTTGATTATTGCTAAAGTGGCCATAATTAGCAATAATTAAATTTTGGTTATTTCTACATAGATAATAAATAGAGGATATGTTTCAAAAAATTTTTAATGTGGTTCTTCAGTGCCTGTATAGAGCGTTTTTGAAAATTGGTAAAAAAAATTGAGGGTGCCACTTAGCTTTATGCGCCCTCTTAAATAGTGTTCCATTATACTCACATGCGCACTCAAGGCCATCGAGCTCCTCATTTCAATTGTGATCGGGGATGTGGCTATCTATCGATAATACAAGTGGACATGGAGAACCAATAAGACCAATTTTGCATAGTAATTCAATTCACCGCTACGGGTCGGAGGGTAATGTAGAACGCGCAGCTCTCGTTCACCAGTTCACGGATCTACATCGCGTCACTTATTATTGCTTAAAACATCCTCTCATTGGTCAGTAGCCTCGCATCGCTTTTAAGAGAGGTAGGGCGCATCAAGCAGCCCGTCTGGGGAAGTACCTCCACCTATCCAATCCAATAACAACTCCCTAGAGGGTTGTTGTGTTGCTGGCTGTGAGTGAGGTCACCAGTAAGGTCCTAAGGAGTTGCTGTGTAGGCAGCAGAGGAGGCATCGCGCGAGTGATACTTAATATATCGCGAGGGTTATTAGGCTACGGTACCCGCTTTACATCGGGTGGGCCGTGTGCTTGTATGCCTCCCGACGTTGTATAAAAAAAAATCGCTGTGATATTTAGGCGCTAACACGCAACGGTTTTTTTTAAGTGAGGGGACTTTTATACGTAGGCTGACGCTAGGATAAATAGAAGCAAAACAAGCAATATTGTTATGTAAAGTGCCACGTGGGTTGTACAGTAAATATCACACAAACAGTTCATAGCGACACTTTCACCGTGCGGTTTGATTGCCATGCGTGGGGTACACAGCGGCGAGGTGAGCTGGTTACATATTTGGTGTCGTACTACAAGTATACTGTGGTTTTAGCCTAAAATGGCAACCCTACTGAACCAACTTCAAAATGTAAAGAAGGTTCCCACATTAACACACCGTGGATACGGATTTCGTGCCAATAGGTTTATGTGCCTAATTTATCAGTTTTTTAGGGTTCCGGGCTCAAAAGGAAAAATAAAAAGATAAAAAATATTTATTTGCCATTAAGTCCTCACGGGCACCTAGACACGTTTTCGTTCTTGTTCTGTATCTTATTAATTTTTAATAGTTTTTAGATTCCCCTTTTTTAACCTACCTCAAAGTAAGGAGAGGCAGGCTCCGTTGGTTCGGACATGTAGAAAGAATGCAAGATGAAAGAATGACAAAGCAGATATACAATGCAAAAGTGAAAGGATGTAGGAGCCGAGGAAGGCCAAGACTTACCTACCATGACCAAATTGGTCGTGTTCTATCAGAAGGTGATGTCAGTAACCCTAGAAACCGGCGAGCGTGCATGAAAAGAGCAATGAATGTTAAAGAAGCGAGTGAGGTATGTAAGGATCGAGTCGCGTGGCGCTCGGTTCTCTCTGCCTACCCCGTAAGGGATTTGGCGTGAAGTTATAGTAGTAGTAGTAGTAACCTACCAGCATTTCGAAAATGACCTTTAGCGAAGAAGAAATGCCAGAAGAAACTTGTCAATATAGGTCTATTTTCAAATAGTCAATATTATGTCAGTGTATATATATTGGTGTCAAGTTCTACAATTAAAGATATTAATGCATGTGCTGAATCATTTCCAGATATCTCTGTCAGTTAGATATTCATCGATTATGTAATAACCTTTCTTACATAGAGTATTTTTGATGTGCCTTCGAACATATTGTCGGGCAAGGACGCAGCTAATTTATTGTAGAATCGAATACAATTTACAACTACCAAGCATACGGTATCTACTCCTGCTTCTAAGACTTTTACTAAATTTTGAAAACGACTTCATATTTTTACGAGCATACCATTATACATATATATATGAGAGCTCGGTGGCGTCGTTGTGCGTGTTATTCTAACCGAACACGTAAGTTCAGCAACGTCGACCGCAGCCTGTTTATGGATGGGTTTATCTTTCTCGAGATTTTCCGTGCTTCGGAGGGCACGTTAAGCCGTCGGTCCCGGCTGTTGTCGATAGATGACAGTCGTTAAGCTAAGTCAGTGGCCCACGGGCGATTTGAAAACATGCGTGATGGAGTATGCGCTAAACCCCTTCGGTTGAAGGGAGATCCGTATCCCTGAAGTGGGATGAGTAAGGGTTGATGTGGTGGATACATTATACCAGTATGTATACAAGGAATGCACTGAGGATATATTTTTTTGAATAGTTCTCTAAGTGATTTCCAGGAGCCCATGTTATGTATAGAGCGAATGGCTCTCTTTTGTAATACAAAAAACCGGCCAAGTGCATTTGGGGCCACGCACAGTATCCGTATTTGCTCCGCTTGCTTACAAAAGAATAAGATAGTTGCCTAAAATAAAAGGAAATCAATCCTCTACTTTGGCTTTTTTTTTACTTAGAAACTAGGAAGCAAAATACTTAGTGCAGATACTTTACTCGTTAGCCTGTAAAGCCTGGTTAGCCGTGACCATGTATGTCCATACTACCATGATTGTTTTACATTTCCAAATACAACAGTTTCGCTGCCAACTGGCGCACACACTTGAGACTAACAAAAATGTACAGTTTTTATCCCAAACCTATATAACGACACCATTGGGTGGGCGCGAATAAAAAAATCATCCCCACTTTACGTGTAAGGGAGGTACCACCAAAAAAAAATATTAATATTTTATTTTACCACTCTGTCAGCATAGTTAATATGTATATACATGCCAAACTACAGCTTTCTAGTATCAAGCGTCTCTGAGCTAGGCCGCGGACAGACAGACAGACGAACATGGCGAAACTCACAGAACCCTCGGTACTCGAGTGCAACCTGTACTCATTCTTTTATACAATAATCGGGACGCATACGGCTCACTTGACCTATCGCTTGCGCGTTGCCAGCCCTGCTCCCAACACAGCCACTCAAGAGCTGACTTAAGGTATCTCTTTTCAAAAACTTTGTCCTTTTAATAAATCTATGACGTTTACATTTCAGGTGTCAATAATGGCGATGGAGGAATCCCGCGTTCTGGTGTGGCACCGCGACAAGTTGAAGTTGTCCATCATGTCGGACGGATTCCTGCAGGCTGTTTTCGACCATATCCTGGGCAGGGATGTTGTGCATAAACTGATGCAGGTAATTCCCCTGATCATAAATTTTATGAAATGAGAATAAACAAAATAAGAATACATATGTAATAATAAATTAGTCCAACTTGCGACGGTTAGCTGAAGGTTGGTCATTCATTATTATTTTATTATTATGAAGCAGTGCTGGCCGCGACACACCAGTATACCATGATCATTAGCTGGTGAGCCGCAAAACCGCCCGTTTTGTCAAAAAGTAAAGAAGAATTAAACAATTTTTAACGGAAGTATCGCGTATTTTATTTATTTTGTTGAACCTCCGTCCATAAAGCGTCCGTGGTCGCAGGAAGACTAAGTCTAAGACGCTGCAAAGCATTCGAAACGTCAGGTTCAACAAAATAAATAAAATACGCGATACTTCCGTTAAAAATTGTTTAATTCAATGTGTAACAATCGCGAAAACCTAAGACAATACTAAGTAAAGAAGACAATACTTATACATAGATAATCATTACGCTATCTCATCAACGATTGCTACAAGAATATCGCCTATATATCATTTTTTTATACATTGTCGCCTCTGCTGCAATCTGGTAATTTCTCTCACATGTAGGAACAAACAACCTTCCGTGAAGTTGTTGTTTGGATTCGGTTTTCTGTGAGGTAGAGGTATTTCGTTCTCCATCTCTTGAAATTTAATATAATTTCTCACCGGCTCACTTTTCTTAAAGCACATAAAATATACCCGCCTCTTTCATGCCTATATAAACATACCATAATACCTGCCTCCCGTCCAAGCATTCCTCTTTCGGTTCTTCTAAAATTATTTCAGTTAATTCTTCACCCACACTCCCATTAGAGAATAAATAACCTTTGAACGCCACTAAGCGGGAATATGACGAATCATCGCACAAGTCTGCGCTGGACGTGATGTCGCCACAACCACGATAACTCTTACGCCACTAAGGGAGAAAACAAGAATACAGCCGGTCTGATGAAAGAACTCATGTTTATATTAAACATTGCAGGTGAGCGAGACGATGGCAGTGAGCAATGGTCACCTGCCTAACAGTTACGAAGAGGGAGAGGATAAACCTATGTTGGTGGTAAAGAAGGCAGGGGACGGCCCCGGCATCACAGCGTTGCTGAACCGACAATTGCAAGGTATGTCATAGCGCAGAGAGCAACGTAGTACAGCTTTAAGCTGATTTGGCAATCTCTTTTCTTACTAGAAATATTAGGCTTCTGACAGACGACGTTCTTTTTGAGCGGTCGAAAACCTTTTATTTAATTTCTAACACTTTTAATGTACACATTGTTGTTCTACTTTAAAATTGGTAGTTGATAATTTTCCAAGTTTGCAATGAAGCTAAGGTCTTCCTTGGTTTCAATTGCAATAGATGTGTTTCGTAATGGCGTTTTTACTAGCCCAAATCTTTATTATTTTTTTAATGAATTTGTTTTTTATTTCCCACGTTCAGTGAAATCCATTAGTGGAATCCTATTATAATAAAACCTCCAACTAGGGACTAATTGTACTGGTCTTCATTAAAACTTAATCTTATATGAGTATCTGTTATCTCTGTTGGCTTGAACACATAGTTAGACTATGTTCAAGTCAACATACATAGACTTGTTAAATTTGTGATATTTCATGGTGTCTCGCAACATCACCTCACAACACAATGTATTTTGAACATCAATGATGCAGAGGACCAAGGTCATTGGGAATAACCAATGTCTTAAAGGTTCGCCATTGCAGGTCCCGCACAAAACAAGCACTTGTGCGTATGATCATGTCTAATTATCTTGATCTGGACGAGACCATTTAATATTTTTTAATACAGTTGCTCAAAAAGTGGCGTATTGCAGTAACGTATAGCGTTCGGGATGTGGGCTATTACATACTCGAGCATTTTCTTTACCTTTTCCGAACTCGTGCGTTCTCTTTCCCAACTGTCAAAATAATGTCTATTAAAAATAAAAAACCAACCACGAAGTTTTTACTAAAAAAAAATCGTAGAAGTTTTTATGATTCATGCAAATATTTCTAAAAAGAAGCTACTAATTTGTTTCAATATCAGATTAAATGATTTGATTCAATGAGTTAGGTTAGGTTTCATTTTTTTTCATTAAATTTCATTTTCATTTCATATCAATAAAAAAATTCTACTGAAGACCTGGCTGTATGGGCATAGTTCCCTTTGCCTACCCAGAATGGGTGAAGAAAACAAAAGAAAATCTCTGCTTATATTCTTTTACGGTTGGCGCCATTTTCCTAGTTAGTTGAGTTTATTGTGTTTTTATTATTTTATTAAATTGCTTCATTTTTTCGCAACTGTATTAAAAATAGTTGTTCAGTACACGTGCGGAACCGTCATTGCAAAGAGTTTCGATTGTCAACCCTCACCTTCGACTGCGCCTCGGCTCGACATTCTAGACATTTGTCTGAACTCTTTGCAATGTCAGGCTTTCCGCACTTGTAATGAAATATACTATTCCGAAATATTAAGAGCAAAATTTGCTCAATGTGCAAAACAAACAGCAACCAAGCGCACAATATACCAAATAATATTTTCGACCGCTCGAAAAAGAGCTTCGTCTGTCAGAAGCCTTATCATTTTCATACTACTTATGAAAAATGGCATTCCGGCCGGATTCAGTTGAATTACTATATATACATATTACCCAGAAATAAATTTTCATATCGATTGATTCAGTTTTACATGAGCTCAAATTTATTTAGCGGGGCAAGTACAAAGACAGTTCCTTAAACAAATGTTTTAATATATTTTCGTATCTATAACACATTAACTGTACAGGTGGTTTCAAAATTCATTCAGTACGTCGGTAGGTATAGCTTAGCACATGACTTACCAAAAAAACACAACATGTGTTTGGGAAACTCACTTTTTAGTTAATATGTGTCGCTTAGCTCTGGGGATTCACTCACGTTAAAAAATATCATAATATATTATGTATAATGTTAAACTGATTCTTATTTTTTTACATTTGAAATATTGTTGTAATTTGAATTGTTCCATTATCTAGAATAGGTACTCTAAATGAAAAAGTTTACTTCTAAAATTATTTCAAATAAAGATATTCTATTCTATTCTATTCTATTCTACTTTATTTAATGATCAGCAAACTTCTGTGCTTAATTGCTTATTTCGGTTCATTGAAATTTTGAACGCTTAAATTGTAATTTATTATGGGAAAATATATCCCGTCGACAGAAGCGCATATTCTAAAATTATTCACCTCGTCTTGTTCAGTCATTTACCTCGACGTTAATTTTTTCGTTACGATAAGTTATGTTTCCACGGAACCTAATATAAATAAATAGAAATTACAAATATTACGAAAATCTAGCTCTACAAACACTATTTCATCATTATATAGTACAAAGGGCTCAATTAATTAGAAGATACAGGGGTCTCGCGATACACAAGATAAATTGTGTTAACCTTTTAAATTTCAATCAATATCACCCGGTATATTTAGTAAGAGCTTTCATCTACTCGTATTTTCATTTGGTGCCTATACTCGTACAGTGAACTGCTGCATATATGTTTACATAACAATACCTAGCATTTAAGTTGGGACATTTGGGATATTGGAACAATAACTGCTTGGTTATGTTCAAAAATATAAGATTATCGCGCTTATATGAATCATTAGGAATACAAATGAACAACATTTTTATTCTTAATACTTACTTAAAAATTAATAAACATTCTGAATATGGTCATAATATTTCAGATCTCTTTTATTTTCCACCACGTTGTAAGGACATTAAATAACTAAACGCCACAGAAGCTATACAGTTTCACTGTGTCGTTTAGTTTTCTGGGAAGGCACTCACAGTTGAATAATGTCCTTACAAGGTGAGCTCAACCGATTTATTAATTAAATACTCGGTTACATGCTTCAAGTACGTCTGCTTTTGATGTTTTCCATGTTACTCCGTTAATTCATACGTAAGCGTAAATGTAACACATATGAATATTTTAATTACAGCTTCGCTTTTAATTTAGTATCTATCTTTTTATTTTGTAGTTGTAACGTTTGAACGAAATTTCATGAAATAATAATTATTTTCTACGTGTTATAAGCAGACATACTCATAGTCATAAATATCACAATATAATTTCATTGATGTTAGCTAATTATGTTTCTACACAATCCATATATCGGTGAATATTATTAATTAAATAATAATAGAATACAATGAAAAAACAATTTTATCTACACTCACATAGTAAATAACATGCTTTTATTCACCTATAAATAATAATAAAAAAAATCTGCTATTAAAGAAGCTTGAATAAAAATTTAATAGCTTGTTCGAAGTTTTAATTATTTTATTGTCTTTGGCGACGCGAACATGGCGGCAAATTCCGCAGATGTCCAGTGAAGGTTGCAATTTAGCCGCTCATATTTTTCACATTATTTGATCTAAGTTTTCATTGAGTAAGTGACAAGTGTCCGCGAATTCCAGTAGTTAAGTATAATTTGATGCGTCCTTGTATTCTTTTTCCAAGCCGTGAGACGGCAATATACAGTGAAGGAACTACAACTTGTAGAGTGTTCTACCGTATGTGTTATTTATTTCGCTAAATTACTTTTATATGAGTATAGATACAATAGTGTATGATACCGCATATATCATATTTAATATCATACACTACTATTAAATGCTTAATAAGTAGGATTGCAAATAGTCAACTTCGAGAAACAAGACACAGTGGCCACATTTTATAACTATTGTATCGCTCTATGGATTGTATGCACATGCCCACTTGTGAAGAGAACTCTGATGTAAAGGCTGCCGCACAGTATTTACCATTTGTTTTGCACAAATAATTGAAATGTCTGTCATTGTGGCTTTATTTACAAAATGCTCCAGAAAGTTGATTTTAAAGACCGCGACCGTTCGTCGTTCTGCAGACAATATATCTGTAGTAAAATCTGGTAAAAGATTATGTTGTGCACTGGTAACAATACTTGTGCCTTTAGATGTAGTATCTATCAAACAGGTTATCTAAACTTCGGCCGTCAAGGAATGCTGACAATTTGAGTTAATAAGAGAGTATCACTTGACGGCCGTAGAGTAAACGATTTGCATTGTAGTTAAGTGTTGTCTATTAAAATAATGTCGTATGCAATTATTCAACTCAGAGTTCCTTTACGAGCATGGGTACGTAATGTATGTGTTGTGATGACGTGTCGCTGCGTGCAGGCGAACACGCCCCGTTGCTGCGCGCCGCGCCCGCCTCACACAACTGCTGAATCGAGACTGACGGCTCATCTGGCCCTCTTCATGCCTTTCCATCTACCCATTCTAATCCTCTGTCCATTTGTTCCTTTTCAACGCGCCTCCATCACGCTCACGTCCGCCTGGTATGTGTTGGGATTATATAACTTGTGTTAGTTTACATTTCACGTATGTTGTACTTTAATTTCACCAAATCGAATTTCATAATATTATTGGATTGGACATTTGGCGACGAAAAAAGCGATCCAATAATTTTCGCGAAAATGTTATTATATTGTATTATGGTTTACTATGTTTTTTTGCTTGCCGTTAAAACGAAGAGAATAACTAAAAATACTTGCTAACACAAATTATATTATCGTATATAGCGATTAGTATGCATAGTCCCAAGAAAATTGCATAAAATCTAAAAAAAAAGAAAATAGTTATATCAAAATCTATTTTTACTAAACATACAAACATCAATTTTCACAGGACTATAACTTTCCGCTAACATATCCTTTCCGATTATACTCCGAACAATACATAGCTAAACAATATTTATATGGAGCAGGAAATGAAAGTATATATTTTTACATAACCTTTTTAAATATAATGAAACTTATATAACAAGTCTCTCTAAATATTTTGCCTTAAAACATATATTATTTTTACTAACCATGTGCAAAACTGCATATAAATATATAGATTTATGTATGACTACAATACGTGTAGAATATGTATGTGTATATTTCGTGACATTATATCTACAAGTTCTGCACGTAGACCTGATTGAAAGAATGAATTGAAATTGTATAATAGGTATAGGTTTAGTATATTAACAATAATTTCGTAACTATAGCTGTATATATAATACACAGTATATGTTTTATCTTTGTATAATGTGTATTAACGGAGGATTTACTACAGGAGTTGCCAGCTGATATATATTTTTAATAATTACACATACTAACTGTAGATAAGCCGACGTAGATTGCGATAAATCTTGAAAATTTACTCTATAACCATTTTAATGTCTGGCAACCCCATATACCGTCCTAGTCTATTTGTGCTAATATATCTCCCTACCTTGATTATTATGCATGTGATCTTGTAACATTTATTAGGATTAATGGAAAAATGTTGTGTGCTTCATGTAAAAAGGTATTTAATTTCGTTTAGTGCACATAGCTGCTATTAAATAGCAGAAAAAAATGCTATTAAAATTTTTCGCTAACAATAATATGTGCTAATTGCGATATTAAATGGCTTGTTATACAAGTGGCATATTTTCCATTTTTCCATAACAGTGTGCTTTAATGGTATAGTTGGTTACCCTTAAGTATAATTAGTTTATGTAAGATAATATGAGCTTCATAAGAGATCCTTATCGTCCTGTCCTTAAACTCCAAATTCCCAAAGCATGTTTGGAAGATCAACAAGAAGGTAATATTTTGTTTTCATTTATTTCATTTTCACCCAAATTCCGCACCCAAAATGTTAACCACCGCTGGCTTTATCACCGGAAAACTAATTGGCCCCTCCTTTTTTATATTTTACGGCCCTGGATACTTTTGGGGTTCGTTTGATGCCTTCAAACACATGGTGTTGCCAGTGTGAAATTAAGGAACGGACGATGAGTTGATGGATAACTGTCAACAAGCATATAAAAACACATTTTATGCCTATGATGTTGTATGAAACAATTTCACGCTTTAACATGCTTAACATTATGGGAGGAACCGCAACACAGCACAGCAATGTGTAATAAAATTTACGTTACATCTGGTAACACTCTTGGACTACTTTTGTAATGTGTGTAACATACGTGTACTTTTACTTCACGTGAATTTCAAGCAGATATTGATAGCACAAATGCACGCGTACAGTATAATAATACTGTTCAAAGTTGTCAAAACTACTTATTCCCACATGTAAAAAAATTTACACACAAATTCAATTATTAACACCATGCAACAACAGCGAAAATGCTTTTCTATATATATATCAGAATAGGATATATTCTTTCAACACAATGAATGTCCTAAATACTAGGCCAATGAAGTCGGATTTCAAATTTAAAATTAATAATGTCTTATTAACATTTTGTTTTGTGTAGCGACAGACCCCAACGCTTGGCGGCTGGGGCGAATCGAGGAAGCGGACCACGAGACGCCCGTTTGAGGACGCGCTCTGCACCTGTCGGTGCGGCCGCGCAACAAGCGCGCCAGACGCTAGTGCGACCATATGCCTTTGACTTAAGGTTCAGTTTACCTGACTAGAATCGATTAGTGTTCATAGCGTTAACGTGCATCGTTGCACGATTACTGTGTGTGATCATGCTGCCTAGGTTAAATGTGCAATTTGACTTACGGTCAGTGCATTGCGTGCTTGCTGTTCTGAAAAATTATACCGCCTGAACTTAAACCTCAGTTTGATAACTGACGCAAAGGTTGTTTTGTGAAGTGAATACGGACTCAATTGGACCCATATTTATGTTAATTATAGTCACAAATTGTACCGCATTTTAGGCTTTATGTCAAGTGACTAGAGTGCATTTTCCGATGTATTTATGTGTTCGAAGTGTGCACATTCCCCTACACGTCGTTTTCCGATTCAACGAGGCCATTTCTACTTTTTTTTATGAAACATTAGGGCACAAACTAGGATACATGATCTTGTCATGACGTTTAATTTACTAGTAGGTACGCACTAATGCGATTTTTGTTTATTTGGTTTAGATGAAGTGTAGTGAAACAAATGATATTATAATGGACATGAATATTAGGTTTATATGTTTGTTATTCGACTACAATATTAGTATATTGTTATGTATGCGAGAAAAGTGACCACCGAGAGCGCTGTTTAAAGCACTCGAATTGGAAATCTTATCTATAATCTTACTTGGAGATATTTAGACTCCATATGAATTATAAAATCCCATGACGACTTTCTAGATGAACTTAGTATTTGGAATGGAATGTAGTGTTTTATATTACATTTACGACGGAAGAGAGACAGACAGAGATGGGAGCAGTACAGATGAGATATGAGTTAGACTTTAAATGTAAAACTGTTCAACAATTGAATCTTAAAGGGAATCTCTGTATAAAATTTAACCCAAATTTTAAGTTAATGATTTAGTACGATTTTTCATCATGATATAAATAATGGAATTACAGTACAGTAGTCACAGTAGAGAGAAGAAAACACAAGGATAATTTCAATCAAACCAAACGTTCGAATGCATCGCACTAACACGAGTGCATTCGCTGCACACTGCAACTGTACGCAGGCAAATAAATTAAAACCGGTAAATATTTCCATGTCGACTGGTTCTTTAGACAAACTATAATTTTTAATGAATGGCAGACGAAAGTTTCAAGCCTTGCTGCCCTTGGTTATTGGTGTGGATGTAAAATTCTTTACAACTTCTGGCAACATTGTACAAATGTCGACATAATTTATCACAATATATACGATTACATCGCAGTAAATGTGCAGTTGCAGTTAGGGTTTTGTAACACAATAGCGAGTCATTTACGGCGCTAATGTAACATCGCTGCAGCCAGATCGATATGTATATTAGAATAACGAAACGTCAAAATGTGCGCTTTTTAGCCTTCGCACTGTAGTTGCGATTTTTTCCGTACAATTGGTCTGCTGCTGAAATTACGTAATTTCGGCAGTATTTGGGCGAAAATTACATCAAATATTGTTTGTTGCTTATTTAGATTTTTACGCTTAACTATAACCTATACTCATCCCAATGTTGAAATTCAAACCTTACAATGGAACACTTGGAGCGTATTCGGCCATGCGGCTTGTTTGGGCTGGTGAATATTTTACCCATAACATTCTCGGACTCGGTCATGTTTATATATCTGAATACCGTCAAAGTTTTGTAAATCAACCTGAACCATCTGGGCAAAAAATTGACCCGACGATACGTCCTACGGTATATATGGCAACACTAATCATAATTGATTAAATTCCGATAATTTTCTAATTGAAATAAACTCTTGCTGGTCGTTAGTAACACTTTCTGTCCAGTATGTTGGCATATTATTTGTAAAGCCTTCGGACAACCCAACCTGTACAGAATATGTCACTTTGTACTAAAGTTAGTAATATATCAAGTTATCCCAAAAATATTCAGCGTTCATCCACGCCCCGCCTTTTTCCCTTCACTGCCTCCACGTATTCATCATGTGCATCGATCACTAATGTAAAGCTAGATTCACAATCGCTATGAAAATGTAAGCAAATTATTGCTGGTAAACAGTCACCGTAGCTATGGACATACCGTAATGTTTCAATAATATATGACTTAAAAAGTCTATTCGGTCAATGAAAGCAATTGAAAGAAATTATCTCTCATTGCATGCATTACAAAGTGAACCTTACGTACTTGTATTAAGATTTAAAGACTTGTATTGTTTTTATATCACTTTCATTAGCGTCAATGATACTCGTATGATAAGGGCAAACATATTTTGGAAGGTAAGATAAACAGAACACGAATGGCGTGACGATCGGTCATAAAATTTTATAACATTTTTGAACATGGAAGGCTTGACCCGTACTTTTGTACAAACTACTATTAAACTTTCCTTATTATTACGAGTTAATTTTTTTTAACTTTCCTTACTAAAATAAAGTAAGTTAAATAAAGTTGCCTGGTTAAATAAGGTTGATGGATCGATTTTTTCTAGTAATATTTGATTAACTTCCTGATGTTCGATTGAACTTAACCTTTGTACACATTTGAATATTTTTCCTACGATTTCCATACATTTTGAGTGAAATTCAAGTTCGAATATGGTGTTCCGGGTAATTCGGGTTAATTTGTAAATCTGTCATTTTTTTTGTTTTTTTGTAACATAATTGTAATTTGTAACGAAGAGAATAAAGCAGTCTGAAATCTTTAGCAACTGGTTTTACATCTGGTCTTTCAGTTACAATGTTATGAAATCTAGTCCGCACATTATTGGTACGATTTGGACTGTAGTACCAGTTAGTTTGCAGGTCTTTGCCTAAGTAATAAAGTAAATTCCCAGGTTGAATAGATCTCACTTTGATCTTCTGTCTTAGTATCTCCTCGTCCGAATTATGTCGGTCTTTGGAAGTGAGGATTTGGTGTATTGGGTAGCCTGCAGCATTGTGCCAGGAGATAAATCACGGGGTCTCTAGGATTGCTGTTAGAAAGCGACATGATGAGCTCATTCTTCATAGTGCAGATTTTTTTTATGAAAATGTGATAGAGTTTTATTAGCTGTCACGCTCAAGTTTCGTTCTAGTTTTATGCAGAGGACTAGTCATCTTGCTTCTATCCGACATAGTACTTGATGTGGTTTATGATAATGATGAGTTGTAAAGAGATCTAGTGTTTATATCAAGTGTCGGATTGTTATAAACTAATATGTCTACAATGATACGAGATATTAATATTCTAAAAGCCC
Organism: Pyralis farinalis; assembly: GCA_947507595.1. Classification (NCBI taxonomy): domain Eukaryota; kingdom Metazoa; phylum Arthropoda; class Insecta; order Lepidoptera; family Pyralidae; genus Pyralis; species Pyralis farinalis. The sequence continues at coordinate 32,137,876 of OX382273.1, read as the reverse complement.
TGCATTCAAGGAACAACCAAACATCCTTGGCAAATTTAAAATTAAGCTTTTTGAAATGCTGTACAGTTCCAATCGAGTGAAACATAAAAAGAACAAAGTCGATCACTGTGTTCATTTTCTATAGTATCAGCCCTAAACGATGCTAATTCGATATCTTCGGCGTTGTCCTCTTCTAGGCATGCTAAAATTTATTGCTACCATCTGTAAATATGTCCAATTATACTAATTCAATGCTTACTATGATAATTACTGACCATTACTAGACATAAAAATAGCAATAAAACAGTTATTTATTTTATTCATTTCAATTAAAAGCACAATTAAAACCAGTTGACAATGCCCAAGCTTGCATTGCCAGAGGAACACCTCGTAAATTATATAACATTTTTTTTTAAATTGTTGGCCATTTTGACCATGTTCCAAGAGATAGGAACGGTGTTCCTGAACATTCCTATTCTACTTTTTTATGGTGAATCCGAATCTGAAGTAAAAATTGGAATATTCGAAAAAAAACGCACACACAGCCATACATAGATTTCATATAGGAACGGTGTTCCTGAAAATATACTTAATTAGTAAAACCCCGCCAAACGCGACCCGGCCGAATAAACCGACTCCCCGAGCGACTCGGACGCACTAAGACAATGAAACCGTTATGCGGGGGACGGGGCAAGTATAAAACTCAGCTATTGCGAGAGTGAGGTGTGTATGCACATTTTTGACAAAATAACGTGAGTTTTATTCTTTACACACACCTCTTAATTATACGGTATATGAACTTAAAACTATATGTAGATGCAATAACATAGCATTATAATACAACTTACAATTATGGTCCTAAGTCTTGCACGCTAGTATCTAAACTAGGCTGAGCCTGTACTATTGATCCCTACTAGTTCCTTCCAATAGGCACAATTTCAAAATGCTATACTTAGTTTTAAATTCACCGTGAGAGAAATGCTCATAACGCGAGTGATCGCGGCTTAAACTGGTACTAATTACTTACTGAACATCCTAGGCATATAAGGTCTTTATTAAATTAAAAAGTTTAACTTTTACTTACCTTGACATTTAATCCTGTACGGGCCTATTTCGGATTAGGTCACTATGAAACTAAGCGCGCAGCGACCTGTACTGGACATTCGCGGCACCTTACTGCTTGCGTCCCTCTCAAACCGAACAACCGCGTCAAGCTAAGGGGAGTAAAAGAGACCCAAGTATACGTTATGTAGCTTTCTACGCCAAAATCGGTCTGTGTTTTATTAGGAAATGATAAAGATAGTCTTTTTGGGTCGTTCCCTGACATAAAGTCAAATTCATGATTTTTTGAATTAGGTCTCTATAATTCTAAAGGTGCGATATATGATTACGGCAATTTTGAAGGGAACGCCGTGGTGTGTTGTACTGTTTGAGCGAGCGAATGATACTAATTTCAAAAGGGAACCGAATTCCGATATGGTTTCTCTTTTGATGAGGAGGTATTTTAGGCGTTGATTGTGTATCTAGTACCTATTGATATTAGTGATCGATAATCATGTTTGATTCGTCATCCTTTGAGTAGTGACGTAGCATGTATATTTTTTTGACATTGTTTTATTAATGAAAGAAAATATATATATATTTCAAAAATATGTTCTGTGTATAACTGTATATATTCAAAGCGCGGATTGTCACGAATGTTATGTACAGTAATGTGTGTAGATAGACAAATTAATGGGTAGAATTGTAAATTTCCATGTAAATATTGCCCGTGGTGTCCCAATTAATTATAAAATATAACGGAGAGTATATAATTAACCCTACATGTTTTTTTTTTTTTTAAGTAAGGACCAGTGAACATTATATTCGCGGGTATTTGAGATTGTACTTAGTTTCGAACACATCATATTAAAGTGTTCTTATGTGTTGCTATATTTTTGCGTTTATGTACTTGTGCCGTGAAGCTCTCATTAAATAAAATGCATCTCGAGTGCGGTCTAAGAAAATCGGACTCACGCTCCAATTGTCATGGATTTTCTTTGGTTTGTTATATTTTTAAATCTATGCATTTTTATCATCACACGGTAAGATGATTTTGATGGAATTCCTATTTTTGATTGGGGATCACAATACAACCCCAATCTAACCGAAAAAGAAACCTAATCTATTGTTTAACTCTTCAATGAATACACAATCTCATCGACTTATTATTAGAACAGTATTTACAGACCCAATATCTTTTTTATTCACCGTAAAATTTATTCCCGCTAAAACTTGTCGCTACGGATTTTCTCGCGATCCATTTTAAATCGGTATTAGTAATAATTTTCCTTAACAGAAGTACACCATTTTGATGATGAGTAAGCTGCCTTCTCGATATTGTATCTTTTTTTTTTCGATTTTGAAATGTGACGATCGTAGCGCCCTGCCTTGAGCGCTAGTCGACAACTGCTTACCTAACACCTATTGTGGCTCAATCATGACGTTCTACCGACGTTATGTAAACGTTCGTAACTTCAAAATCGTGCTACATAGCAAATGATCCGTGACCAAGAAATTGCTGGCTACTATTATGTAATTAAGATAAATCCAGTTAACATTAACAAATTTTCTAATAACCTATTGGTAGTCCGGCCATATCTGTGGGAGATTTGTCATTAGTTCCGGCCATAAACGGCTACATACATTTTTTTTTATTTAATCTTAAAACTTCATTTAGATGCTGAAGCTTTAAAAATGCCTTCGAAACCTGAGAATAATTATTATCCTATAAATGTAGGTACGAGACTTACCGCGATTTGTTTTTATATTTCCCCGGTATTTCGGCGACGTTACAGGTTACAGACGCCATGGACACGGGAAAACAAATCACGATCAGTCCCGTACCTTCATTTAATAGTGTAAACAACTGCGAAAGTTTAAAATTATTTTTCTTAGTCAGATTGTCTTGAACAGACACATGATGATGGTTTCTTGATGTGGGGATGCTTTCTAATGATTCGGATTGTTAGAAAAGTGAGTGAGGTGTGATAGGATCGAGTCATGTGGCGCTTCATTTTCTCTGCCTGCCTCGTAAGAGACTTGGCGTGAGGATATAGATACGAGCAGATAGATGATTCAAATAAACAGATTTCAGGTTCCTTTTCGCAATCATTTAGACCGTAAAAAGTCTTTGTTATAAACTCAACGCGCGAATTTTGGTATTTCAAGTTTTACACAAGTACCCTAATAAAAGCACTCTATAATGCACGTGGTTTTCTATTAGTGTAAAAAATTGCAGAACCGGATCAGTAGTAGTTCCAGAGACTATTTTCGCCACACATCCAAACGAACAAACTTGACTTTGTAATATTAGTGTAATTAAATCCAAACCATTAATATGAAGTACCTCCACCTCACAGAAAACCGCAGGAACACGACAACTCCTTAGAGAGTTGTTGTGTTCCTGCGTGTGAGTGAGGTCGCCAGTAAGCACCCAAGGAGTTGCTGTGTAAGCAGCAGATGAGGCATCGCGCGAGTGATAATTAATATATCGCAAGCGTTAATAGGCTAAGGTACTCGCTGTACATCAGGTGGGCCGTATGCTTTTATGCCTCCGGCGTAGTATAAAAAAAAACTCATTTTTTTAAATATGCTTTGGTTAAGCCGCTATTCGTTTATGGTATAAGTTTTCTACTTTTAAGCAGTTGTGAAAATCAAACGTTTACACACTCAACTCAGTGCACGGAATTGATTAAATGTCAACCCACCATGGAAATTTAATTTGTTCATTTATTCGCATTGAACAAATTAAATTTCCGTATTTCGAAGCGTGCAAATTAAATTTACATTTGTTTCGAATTAAACGCATTAAATTTCCATTTTGTGATAATTTATGATCTCCCGTATTGGCTTTGTTATGGAATATATTCAGACGTTGTCATTTTTAGTAACTACTTAAAAAAGAAATGATACAATTATTTGCTACAAGCAACTGGTAAATGATTGATTGATTTGTTGAAAACTCGCAAATTATGTATATAATTGGAACAGGCTTCGAGTCTCTTCTCTTTGCCAATTTAAAAACGACTTCAACGAGACATACCTAGTTAAGTCATAAGTACCTGATTTTTCAAAATTTTCAACGATACTTTACATTTTATTTTATGCATTTAGTCGCGGCAAAAGCAAGCCTTGAAAATCACAACTACATACATTATCGACAAATCATACAATAATAATTAGAATATGAATATTGTCACAAGAAAGGATATAACACTGATTGTTAAAGGAAAAACATAATTTAACTCTACTGGTATATTGATAAAAGATGCACGTAAACAAATTAACTAGGGGGTGTACATATCAGGATTATGATACCTGTAAGCGGTCGACATGTCGTACGCGAGAAATGTACAATCTGCCATTATTTAATCATAAAAAAAATGTGTCTGGTCTGTACACGCCCTAAGAGAACTACTAAATTTATTATTTATAAAAACGTATTTGTAGTAAGTATTGCAACTGCCTGAATTGAAGTGAGTTAGGAACATTACTACGCATATCAGACATAGAACCTACGATTATATTGGTCTACCAGCATTTAAGGATATACTTGTAAATAAAGTTAGTCGATATAATACGGCCCCCAATGTAAAATGGTCTCTGAATGCATACAAATATATTTGTCTATTCAATAAAGCAATAAGTACAGTAACAGTAAATGAATGTAATAATGTGAGAAAGGTAAACTATTCTTGTATAATGTATATCGGAAAATTAATGTTTGATGTTGAAATTGAAAAGCGTAGATATACGAGCGAGAATGTAAGTACCATTTGTATCGCTGTTGCGTACAAAATATGAATTGATTGTCGTCGTACTTTTTTTAATTATAAGTTTACAATTCCATTTCTGAATCACGCTAATTTTACAATTCTGAACGGCTTGAAAATTTAATAGCTACATAATGTGTTACATGTTTTCCAGATCGTTTATTAAACAAAATAATTTTGAAAAGGTTTACTTTTGAAAAGAATCTTCCATTTTTTTATATAGCTTATGATAAAGTTTTGCTAAACATGTTATTTTGGTACGTTTTGTAGTCTTTGACAGTACCTACACTCACGTACCTACGTTAAATTTTTGTTTAATCAGTTATACACTTTTTACGAATCGGATGAAAAGTCACGGCAAGCCGTAAGAATTTTAGCTCATTATTGTATTTAAAATTAGTAAACTTCACTTTATTATTCATAAATACATTTAAAACAATTTTCTTAATTAAGTATGGGGCATCAAAGCAGCCTGGAAATGGGAAATGCCTCCCAGAAAATTATGTCCATTATTTGTTTTCTTTGCCAAGAGCTAAAGCGTGCTTGACATTCTAATTCTTCAAATTTAAATTATTACATAATATACCTATGTCACCTAGTAGCCTCGAGAGCGTTCCCAATTTAAAATCTTACCTAATCTCGAGTAGCAGTTGCCTTTACCTGTCGTCATAGATCGCGGCAAACATCTAGTTCGGACTGAAGTTGCATTGCGCAGGTATACTACATACGTCGTACTACTGCGCGAACGAAACATGTGGTTAAGAGAGGTAGGGCGCATCAAACCAGCCCGTCCGGGGAAGTACCTACTTCCACCTCACAGAAAACCGCAGCCAAATAACAACTCCCTAGAGGGTTGTTGTGTTCCTGCGTGTGAGTGAGGTCACCAGTAAGCTCCTAAGGAGTTGATGTGTAAGCAGCAGAGGCGGCATCGCGCGAGTGATTCTTAATATGTTACAGGCGTTAATAGGCTACGGTAACCGCTTTACATCAGGTGGCCCATATGCTTGTATGCCTCCGGACGTTCTATAAAAGAAAAACTACAAGTTTGGCGCGATCTATATACCCAGCGATGTTTGCACAAGTATATTCTCTCCTCTTCCTAAATATATTTTAAAGCTTAAAATTGATACTCTCAGAACTAGTTAACATAAAAGCACTGCCAATGCAAATACGTATATTATATCATGACATTCGGAATAGTTGCGCGCCTTTGTTGCTAAAACGCGTGTCCTCGTGCCCAACACTGCGCAACTCTCCCATACTAATGTTGTACGTGCACGTAGCTAATAACTGGGTGGTTGAAGTCGCAAGACGCGAGTGCCCGCGGCCACACAGCTGTAGCCAACGTGCTCAGAGATGTAACTGCGCCGCCATTTTCAAATTCCGGGACATCGGCCGATAGGTCAGCGAGACTTTCGACGGCGACTAATCATTCATGTCGTAGGCATAAGTTGCCGATTGTTGGAGATTTGCATAGCGTTTTGTACGAAGGCCTTCCAAAAGCCATTCGCGGCGAGCTCATATCTATCTGGCAAAAGGCTAATTATCGCTCACGTAACATCCGCAATTGACCGCTGTAGCACGCCAAGCGTATTAACTGGCGACGAAATCGACGCAATTTCCGTCAGCTGTGAAGCGGCCCTTCATAGCCGCTTAGACGTGTCGGTCACATTGCTGTAAACTGTATTCGTGGTTGCAGTGATTTCAAGGTTACGTATCGCACCGTACCCCATCATATGAACCTGTCACTCCGTCACGCTAGACTGATCGTCATACACTAAGTAGTAACCCTGCGAAACTTTATGTAAACACTTTTGTTTCATGGATCTCAGTATGTATTTTGTAATTAAACACATTATCGAATAGGTACATGTTGTTTTTGGCACAAATAAACAAATAGGCGGCTATTTTTGTTTTATGTACTGTAATTTTTCATTTGTTTTATACTGTGATTTTGTTTTACGTGAATTTTATGAATACGATGTGATTGCTTCGGATCTATTCGCCTTTTCACATACACACGGTTTATCTTATTAATGTTCCTGTGAGGCAACAGTTCTTCGTTGACTGATCATTTAGCCAAACATCACAATCATAATATTTATTGTCAGTTCACTCGCCAGTTGCGATGACTGGCCAGTTTCGCCATGTAATTAGTTCACGCTAACTGTTTACCGTCTCCGAGCCGTTAGCTTTTTTGTCACCTACGTGTAAAATAAGAGAAACAATGTTTATGGGTCTATAATCGGTAAAAACTTATTGCTGGCTCGAAGAAATTAGTATAGTCGTCTAAAGTAAAGATGTAGTACAGTCACCGTACACCCAAATTATAAACCACCAAATGCAGTGCAATTCTCTTTCTAGCAGGTTTTTCCTTATCGGGATTAGTGGATTGTATAAAATTGTAAAATAATATTGAATTGGACCATTTTCCTTCACTTGTTATGCTGAGCATTTAGTTTCATTGCTTATTTTACTTGATTAGTCTACTTAGCTGTGAGGCATTATGTATGGTATTTGATAGACCGTGTGTATATGACAAGGATCCTACTTGCCTTTATGTGTAAGAGCACATGGTGTGTTGTTTAGAATGCCTTAACGAATTGCCATTTGTGATGAATGTAAATTATGAATGTATGATAAATATAATTGATTCATAGTAGTATTATATGTTGAGACAAATAGAAATTAAAAAAATAAAGTAACAATTTGTGTAAAAAAATGTTTTATTATATCCTTTTTTTGAGATGTTTCTTAGTTTTTTACATTTACATGGGTCAATGTTTGCACATCCATGCTACTGTGAGCCCAGCCATTCTGCTGTCAAATTATACAATACTGTTTGCCACAGATTTACTTTGAAATTCTTCCTACCATTTTTATACAATTAAGGTGGCAAAACGAGCATACAATGTGATTGACTGACTAGACCCATCACCTGCATGTTGCTGATTTTTTTTTAAATGTCTCCACTCATTTATTCCAAGAACCCCATACTTATTGTTTCTTGGAAAAATAGCACAGAGTTTATCCACAACCTGAGACTTTGGAGAATGAACTGCATTTAAGAATAATATGTGTCAATCGATTTTCAACAATATTTATGATAATATTGTAAAAATAGCTCCCCTACTATTTTTACAAGACACCTAGTGGAGCGAACATATTATTTGGGCTCTTTCTTACAAGTTTGAAATTTCTAACAAAAGTTGTAATGTGCACATGTTGGTTTAAGTGAAATAAAGGAGAACTTATCAATTGGCTAAAACACTATCATTAAATTAAGTATAATTAAGTAAAGTAGGTAAGGAGAGGTAGAATCTCAAAAAATATTGCACAGCAACTTTATACTAGAATTATTTCAATATTTTATGTAGTACCTGTTAATATGCAAAGCGGCAATCTCGCATACTGCCCTAATATTCAGTGGTAATATAACCTATGGATGCTTGCAACACTTTGGGGGTTATTTTGTGAATGTATCTTGCATATTCTCGGGATCCTAACCATGAAGCCTTGATATCAGGTTAGCACCTTAGAGGTCTAGCCAATTAGAATTTGAAATCAGTATATAGGTCCTTGCTCACAGCTATATATCTGATCAGTGATGTGCATTCTCCACTTACACCCCTGTGATTGCTTTCCTGCTGTATGCAGTAGATCATACATTTCAGTGACTACTCTGCTTAGATTATATGAATGCAGGGAAGTTAAGACAGGGCTAATATGCCGCTCATCAAATGCAAAAGAGGCCACAATCCAAAAAATCTCACAATAGTGTGAAAACAGGATTTAAATGAATGATACTTTGTATTATAATGAAGACACCCTTTGCTTTATTAACCATAGAGCCACGCATTACACGCGCTTACTCCTCACAAGCAGCGAGCGGCGCTACCTGTCATACAAAAACATATCCATTTTTTTACGTTCGAAGTGTACTCTTGCCAATTGATGTTTATTTGAATCATAAATTAAGTGCCCTGTACTGCATTAACTTTTTGTACAGATCTGTGGTTCGCATAAAGTTTAAATTTTTATTCATTATTTAGAATTTTACACCATCCGTATGTTCATGCCATACATGTACAAAAAATATGAAAGGCTTTCTTCTTGTTATATTTGTCTTGCCAATCCTTTTTTGTATTGTTGCTTTCAAAACAATGCTGCTCTGTGTAAAGGCATCACTGGAAAGTTTCAATTCATTTTTTATTCCGAATAAGTATTTGAATGGCTATGGTTGGGCAACGATATTGTTATAGCAAAGTCTAAAAACGAGACGCAAGTAGGATATAACCATTAATTATAGAGAAATACAAGATTATACAATGATGCAGGCCTATGGGTATTATCGATACCATTGGCGTTACTCAGGGTAATAGGGTATATATATTTAATTATCTACTAAAATCGTTACAAATCTTCAAGAACATCGTATTAAATTAGCCAATTTTGAATTGTGGCAATTTTGTATTTAATGAGCGATGTGTGGATGATAAAATGTTGAATAACTATACTAGTTTGCAGGTCATATTTCATCACATATTACCAATAGTATTTTTTAGTGTCTTAAGTTAGCACTTGTAGGTATGTATGTAAAATTTTGAAATGAGAAGAGGTTATGGTCAAATCATAACCTCTTCTCATTTCAAAATTTTACATACCTATCAATAAAAAGTTACGTTAAGAAAATGCAAAGTTCCTTATTTCTCCCACACACTTCGAAACAAGAGTCACACAGATGATCATTATAAAAAATCGGCCAAGTGCGAGTCGGACTCGCGCACAAAGGGTTCCGTACCATTATCTATAAAAAAAGGCAAAAAAATCACGTTGTATGGGAGCCCCCTTAAATATATATTGTATTCTATTTTTTAGTATTTGTTGTTATAGCGGCAACAGAAATACATCATCTGTGAAAATTTCAACTGTCTAGCTATCACGGTTCATGAGATACAGCCTGGTGACAGACGGACGGACAGACAGCGGAGCCTCAGTAATAGGGTTCCGTTTTACCCTTTGGGTACGGAACCCTAAAAAGTTGATGTCATATTTTAACAAACATATATATTAGACTCGTTACTCATATTCACTTATAAACTGCTGAGTTATGGATCTTGTCTTTACTGTCATCTTGCTATCTTTAGAGGTTGAAAGCTAGGAGCATCAATCAACCCCACAAGGTTCAATATTGTTTGTATAAATGTTCCAACACTAGTATCACATAAAATCTTTTAGGCTCCAAATATATTCGGGAGTCAATATATTATAGATAGTTATTTCACCTAAAATGTCCATCTTTGTCTCGACAACAAGTTAATAAAAAGTGTATACTATCATGAGTCGTCAAAAGTCATTCTGCCAACGCCGTGTTGCTTTATGTACCTCCTGTATTGCTTATATTTATTGTTTTCAGCTAAAGCTTTTTTAGCCTCTTCATCTTTTATCTCCTTCCAAGTTTTAAAGTTTTCTTTTATCCACAACTCCTCATCCAAAAACTCCTGCCTCTCTTTATCATCTAATGCATTGAACTGATGTTGTCCTAATTTCATATACTTCCTAATTAAATATAGTTTTTCTTCCTCTCCATATGGTTGTTTTAACAAAGTAAACTTCCAAATCCACCTAAAGTACCAGAATATATAAACTGCTATAGTGTATGGTAATATTATTAATTGTATCCACAGAATATCCATTATTTCTGGTTTGGCATAAGCCCCCTTTATGTCCATATTCTCCTCTATAATTCGCCGTATTATTTTGTCCTGTTCCTCTTTCTGCTCCGATTTACTTTTCTTATTTTTCCTTCCTTGTTGCTCTTTAATTTCTGCTTTAGCAATTTCTAATGCTTTATTTCTATACTTTGGTACTGTCATGAAGTATTTAATAGCGGTGTCATACTTGGACCACGCGCTGTAGTACTGGATCACTGATATGATGGTTATGGTAACCGATATTACTATCCTGACGTCGACTTTAGGGGCCATGCGCCGTCTGTAATACCTGTAATAGTGAGCATAGTATTCCTGAGGATTGTCCAACATATAGTCGTAATCGGCCCTTTCCTCGTCATCTCGTAATATTTCGTAGGCTGTGGCGATTTCTTTGAACTTCTCTTCAGCCTCCTTTTTTGTTTCGGGAGTCCGGTGCAGGTCAGGATGAAACTTTTTGGCGAGTTGTCGGTAATTTTTGCCGATCTCATTTTTAGTAGCTTCTCTGGTGACTCCTAAAACTTCGTAACAGTTAGCTTTGCCACAGTAAATACCTTCCAGCAGATGATCGTGTGAAGAGACGACCGCAAACTGCCACGAGATCAAGATAAAGGTGAAATGTTTTAAATAACTTATCATTTTTAAATTATAACACAATCCATGTAATATAAATGTATGTTATTTGACTAGATATAAAATGAAATGTTGTAAAAACATTTAAAAAACTTTCTGATATATGAACCGACTCAAGAATATAGAACGATTAACGAAGTAGATTTTTATTTTTTAACAAAATGATTGGTTGGCATATGGTTGGCATGCTTGCCCGATGCAAGCAAGCCGTACTCTACTCTGCAGTTGCAAAAATTAAGATTCTATGAAGCCGAAATCACAGCGTATGGCGAAAGCGATAAAATAAAATCTGTCGCCCAAATCACAAAACAACTTATTTAGATAATATAATGGGCTCACTTACATAAATAAAAGAAATCTGAAAACATATACAAGGCGAATTTGAAATTTGCGCAACCCGATGTAGCTCAATGATCATGACAATCGGGCAACCCGTTACGATTCAATAGCTGTGAAAAGTAGTGGAACAAAACTTTTTAGGCGTTTGGCCGAAATCAGAATATTGCGTGCATCTTGTAAAGATTACCTAAATATGCAAGAGAGGGGTAAATTTAGAAGTCTAGCGAAAGGATTGATATGAACGACAGGACCAATACTACTTGGAAACTGTTTGTGTTGTACCTACTTACAAAATACAAGGATTTATTTAATATGCCATAAGTGGGAGAAAAAACTAGAAGAGAAAATTCGGGTCCCGGTCTCATAAAGAAAAGAGAAATTAAGTAAAGTAACTACTTGGTTCATTCTGCACAATCATCAATCAAGTCCTACTATTATGTGTAGCAATGTAAACTTGATGTATTGTTTTTTTAAAGTACTATGGTGTGCACAAGCGTACGACGTGCCTGATCCTAAGCAGTCAAGTTAACATAGTCAAAGTCAAAATCTTTTTATTCCGTAAAAATGGCTACATTTGTTTGGAATCGTCACAATTTTTTTCCCTACTGTGCAGTTCATGACTAGGTGAACACTGATAAAAATACTGCCATAAACTCAGGCATCCCTCTTTTGGTATCCAAACAAATTTACATATTTTATTAATTACATTATAATTGGATCGACTCACTCCCAGGCATTTTTATCATTAATATAGTCAGATACTTTATAATATGCCCTGCTACACAATTTGGCTTTAACAGTAGTTTTAAATTTGTTTATTGACAATTCTCTCATATTGCTGGGAAGTTTGTTATAGAACCGTATACATTGCCCCATAAAAGAATTACATATTTTGTGGAGACGGCTTGCATGTAACACAAGATTATGCTTATATCTAGTATTTATGCACTCTTCTTACAAAATGAGTCTATGTTTTTATGGACATACAAAAGATTTTCATAGATATATTGCGATGCGACTGTTAAAATATTTATTTCTTTGAATTTTTCTCTAAGGCTCTCCCGGGGACCAAGTTTGTAGATAGCTCTTATGGCTCTCTTTTGCAATAAAAAGATGGTGTTAATGTCCGCGGAGTTACCCCAAAGAAGAATTCCATATGACATATGGAACTTGCAGCACCAGGGATATCTTTTGCGCGTTGTTGACTGTCTAATAATGCCCTCACGCTTTTCATATAGGACCCCATGCTCTGTCTGTAAGCATTTCATGTGTTCTGGGAGAGACGTAGATTCATTAGATATTGTTAGGTTAGGCTAGATATTTTTGAAATGAGATTTCTAATGCGACTTCCAACATTGCGTGTATACTACGCGCATGCGTTTTCAAAAGTTTTCACTAAATTCTATACATTTTGACACATAACTTTCGTTTCAAATATGGGTTTCCGAGGCAATATGGACTACTAACGAACTGATCCCGGTCTGCTTTGGTAACACTGTATTTCATACGGGAACTACCATAAGAACAGCAAGTCTTTCCAAAATAGTTGGAAATGCTGGGATGGTAAGAAAGGAGAACATAGTGAAAGGTCCAAAAATGTAGACCCCATGAAGTATGGTGCACATTAAAATATAAGTACATAAATATGATAACAGGAGAAGAGAGGAAATAATAGATGATTTTTTGTAATTTTTTTGATATTCTCACTTATACGCTAGCAACGAGTAGCGTCCAATATTATAGCGAAGTAAACAGTGTGAAGTTTCACTTTTTCTGCGCGGAGGGACTCCACGCACTATTTTTTGAAGTTATACTTCTAATCGACTTGCAAAAAGGTTGCGCTAAACGTTTAACGCTACCATGAAGGGGGAATAGAAAGAGACCGAGCGAGAGTGTACTCGAACACAAAAGTACAGGTTAAAGTTGCTAAATGTTTCACGATGTTACCGGTAGATGGTGCTATAGTTAATAATGTGTAATAGGTTAAAACTGCTAAATGTTTCACGGTATTACCGGTAGATGGCGCTATAGTTAAAATTAAAATATTATTATTTAATATAATTAATACTAAATATTATTAAGTTATTAATGTTAAATATTTATTTAATGATGCCAAAGAGGTATAACTTCTCACGCGCGTACATTAGTACACGCACCCAATTTTTTTATTTGATGGCGTAATAAAAGATTATCAAACTGGATCGGTCTTAATAACATTCTAAAAGAACCATGTTCCAATTTATGAACAATAAATGGAGCGACATGAACATCAATAATAACAAAATACATACACAAATAAATAACATTAACAATAATGGAGAAATTATTATAGGTGTATGGGTTGAGGTACTCTTCCCAAGTATTTTTTCAGCACTGTTCCAGAAGCACGAACATAGAATTAAGATTTTTCAAATGGTTCTAAACTGATGACTTGGCTGTATGGGCTAGATCCCTTTGCCTTTCCCCTCGAGGATAAAAAAAAACAAAAAAAAAAGAACCAAAGAAAAAAAACTGTAAAACCATTTGTTTTTGTTTTGATTTATTTTCTTCTGTCATTTAAGTAAAAATAAATATTAAAGTAGGTACAATGCTAGAAACTGTATTAGAAACATTTTTAAAGAGTATATATTTATTTATAGTCGGTGAATCGAACATTAAAAGAGGACACATAATCAAAAAACATTGTGAAAACTTCCAAACCCATGGCGACTTCAGCTTTCCAACTACTGTGAAATCGTGGCAGGAACACTTAAACTGCAAACAGATAGCTGATAAATCTTCATCAGTGCTAAGATCTGTCCGTAAAGACGCTAATGATATAACTGGTGAATCGAAAAAATGGTCTCTAGAGGTGAAAAATATAACAGAAGAAAAAGACCGTGTTTACTTGTTTCTCGAACGATCAAAAACCATTCGTGTCGGTTTATTAGAATCAATTAATAATAATAAGTTGATATCACATAATCTAACTGAAGGTACGTCAATAGTCCATTGTGATCCCGAATGGGAGGGTAAAAGTTGTATAACCTCACTGCGCCTTAAATATTTTTGTAAAGTTGTTGCGAACCTGTGTTCAATCTATTTCAAGTGTGGAGATGGTCCTAACAGCATTATTGTTACCATAAATTCTTCTAGGAAAAGTGAGACAGACAGACTGATTCTTTGTGGAGCCGTATTGAATGTTAAAACTGGTGTGAAGGAGGTGTTAGTATCTGCTGATGATTTTATTAGGTAAGAGATAACAAAATACACACACACTTCAGTGTGCATTTATTTATGCCTTTATGGTAAGCTAGAAAGTTGAAATATGTACTACAAAAAAATCATTCATGTGCCTAAAATACTAAGATTTTTTCTTAAAATACTAAGAGACCAATTACTCAGCACCCACCCACTACCCTTGTATTTTCTTTTCTTTATACAACGTCAGGAGGCATTCAAGCATATGGACCACCTGATGTAAAGCAGTTACCGTAGCCTAGTAACACTTGTTATATATTAAGTATCACTCGCGCGATACCTTATCTGCTGCTTATATAGCAACACCTTAGGAGGTGTGAGGTGGAGGTACTTCCCCAGACGGGCTGCTTTGATGCACCCTACCTCTCTTTAAACATCCAGACTAAGACAAACAGACATGTTCATGCACACAAATGTTTGCCTTGTGTGGAAATCGAACCCACAAGCGTAGGTGTTAAAGTCGAGTCATTCAAGACTGAGCCACTGAGCTCGTCAAAGATTGTTGTAAATGCATGCCGTGCCACCGTTACTGCCATGATATAGCAGTCATGCTCTTGTCTCTTTTCAACAAATTCATGTCATTGCACCCCTTATGTAGAGTTAGAGGAGGGGGGTGGAAGTGTTAAAAAAAATGGTATTTTATAGAGTAGATAGCTTAAGTCTGCTGTTCAAAAGAGAAATTTTTTAGATTTTTATGCATTACAATTTCTATTTGTTTCCTATTATTTAGTTTTATTTGTCTATCTATTGTTTGTTACATTTTATCCGTATTAGTGGGTATAAAATTATGTCCTTTATCTATAAGAAGTTCGGTGAAATGTGACCAGTCTGGACAATTGTTTTTATATACTAACATGTGTTCATGAAATTGATATTGAAAATAACAACCAGTTTGTTGGGACTTTATCATTATTAGTAGGTTATTTTTTTATAAATATATAAAATGCTTTATAATAATAACACAAGATAATTAATTACAAAAGACATAAATAAATATTATACCATTTCATCTAGTCCCAAGTTATCCAAAGCTTCCGCTATGTTTTTTTACTTTTTTTCTAAACATATAACACATAGTAGTAAAATGCAAACATTGCATGATGCTACTACACTTTCTGCGCCTACTATAATTATTTACTGCCGACAACGCATATATGTGTTTTCGTGACTTTCACTCAATACCTTGAGTTTATATTAGCAAGTTTCGCCTAGTGCCTTCCACACACATGCGAGTTCTATTAATTCTGCTATCTTGCACTTACGTCAATTTTATTCACTGGATATTTCAACCAAAATTTCATAACGATTGGTCCAACCATTTCAAATATTATTCCGAAAAGACAAACACAAAATTTTTAGTAAAGCATGTAAAACATGTACATAGCCATAATAAAAGCTAAAAGCAATCATTCAATTACAAACATTTCAATTTAATGTTGATGTATTGAGAGTGTTAAGTTTTAATTTAATTTATTTCATTTGTTCACTAGATAAGATAGATTTTGTTAAGCAGATAAGATTTAAAAATATAAATTTAATTATCATGTTCAATTGTTTAATTAACAGAACAAGTCTGGCATCTCTTTTGTTAGAATAAGTGATTTAAATGGGAAAAAATAATATATAATTGTATAAATAAGTAAATATTGTCAGACACAGCACACACAGCGCCATCTACCCCCTAAGTAAGCGGAGCTTGTGCTATGGGTACTAGACAACTGATAAACATACGTACATTTCTTTTTTGTAAATACATACTTATCTTACATAGAAAATACCCAGACCAAGACAAACAAACATGTTCATGCACACAAATGTTTGTCCTGTGTGGGAATCGAACCCACGAGCATCAATGTATAAGTAACGCAACAACTCTTTTCACCTCTGTGCCACCAAGCTCGTCGAGGTTGACTTTGATTCTAAAATATGTGGTGAATCACTGCACACAGTTGTAAAACTCTATTGATCTATATCCTCACACCAGTTTCCTTGCCTAGTAGGCAGCGAGAACCGAGCACGGCAACACGCGGTCCTTATATACTTTGCTTTCTTGTTAGATCTTTTCATTCATATTCTCTTGTTCCTGTAGCTCCTGATTCTCTGATAAACTGACCTGACCAAATTGGTTGTGGTAGTGATTGTTGACCTTTGGCTCCTACATCCATTAAATCCATTACTACTACATTTAATTACTCATTCCAGGTTAAGACAGAACGAAATGACACTTATAGCTCAACACAAGTACGGGCTAAGAGTGGCCACAGACCAAAAGTGGAAGGAATTCACAGCACACCTCGGGGAGTCTGCAGCTGCCTTTGAATTGTTAGAAATCAAGCCAAGTAGTGCCATCAAAATTAACTTCGATTGTTCATCAGCAGGATCTAGCAAAGGTATTCTCTCGGTTCTTGTTTCGAAAGTATCTCGAGAACCATTATTATGACTTACATTCATTTAAGTTTACAAATAGTTCCAGTAGGTATAGCTTATATTTAGGGCATGTTGTTATATCAAGAGTTCGTGCGTTCGGTGGCGGGGTATAGAGACTACTGGTTACCTCGTCGTTGCCACGCACCGATGTACGTCATAGCCATTGACACAAAACTGCTGACTATGTCTTTACACAAGGAAAATAATGTTACGTTACCTAACATACTGCGATTATCTGTAAGATGAAGGTGCTTCGGTCAGTCGGATTGTGCCCTACCACACTGCGCTTTTTTTTTACTGACTTCTATCGAAAAGTGGTTGTATACCGGTGACATATTGTGTTTATAGACTGCGCTAGTCTCTTTGCAGCACGCAGACCGCGTTCTTGTTTAGCTATATAAAAAAATCTTCATCTTTATACTGATTTTAACTGGAGCGATTGCAGACTTCCGCAATCCAGAGAGAAAATTAGACCTTTTTTTGTTTAATCCACACGTATTTCAATAAATTCTTGAATGTTCGGGTTTGCAAGGTTACATTTAATCTGGCGTTTACCGGGCGGTCGTTTACGACCACAAAATGTATGGGAAAAGGTATATAACGGGTTCTGAAGGCTTAAGAGAGGTAGGGCGCAGCAAAGCAGCCCGTCTGGAGAAGTACCTCTACCTATAGAAAACCGCAGCCAAATAACAACTCCCTAGAGGGTTGTTGTGTTCCTGCGTATGAGTGAGGTCACCAGTAAGCTCCCAAGGAGTTGCTGTGTAAGCAGCAGAGGAGGCATCGCGCGAGTGATACTTAATATATCGCAAGCGTTAATAGGTTTCGGTACCCGCTTTACATCAGGTGGGCCGTATGCCTCCCGACGTAGTATATTAAATAAATTATAAGTGTGTACATATATCCGAATTTAGTGGTATACGCCCACATCAGTATTCGAACCAAGATCAATTGGTGAAAGGCTGGTTCTTTATCCACTAGACTATCACTGCTCAGCAATACAAAAAAAGTAACAAATATTATTTTAGTTCCTGTTTCCATTTCAGGAGCTGCATTTGTTTTATACAACTGTGCGAGATTAGAAACTATATTAAGAACGTATAATAACAAAGTCTCCGCCGGCGAATACCCCCCTTTGCCCAGTTTTCAAGATACGGACTTCACTCTCCTCACGCAAGAGGTATGTATACAGTTAGTCACAGACAGAAAGACTTGCTAATAGATCAGTCGAGCTCGATGGCGCAGTGTTGAATGACGCGTTTTTGACACCATCACTCGTGGGTTCGAATCTCACACAGGACAAACATTTGTGTACATGAACATGTCTGTTTGTTTTAGTTTTTAAGAGAGGTAGGGCGCTTCAAAGCACTTCTAGGGAAGTACCTCCACCTCAGAAAACCGCAGCCAAATAACAACTCCCTAGAAGGTTGTTGTGTTCCTGCGTGTAAATTAGGACACCAGGAAGCTCCTAAAGAGTTGCTGTGTTAGCAGCAAACGTGGCATCGCGCGAGTGATACTTAATGTATTACAAGCGTTCATAGGCTACGGTAACCGTTTTACATCTGGTGGGCCGTATGCCTGTATGCCTCCCGACGTTGCATAAAAAATAAAATGTATAAGATTTTGACGAGAGCAGTGACCGAGTGGTTAGCAATGCTACCTTGACACCAAGGCTCGTGGGTTCGAATACCTGTCCTAATGGACTAGGAAACGGGGTTACGTTGAGAAGAAGACGCGTAACCTTCACTAGAAATACACACCCCACTTCTATACAGACATTTCTATATTCTGCATATATATGCTCACAGAAACCGCAGACAAATAACAAATTTCTCGAGGGTTGTGTTCCTCCAAGTGGGTGGGTTTACCAGTAAGCTCCTAAGGTGTTGTTGTGGTGTGGTGGGTACAGGTGTGTTGTGTGGGTAACAGGGGTTTGTAACACGTTGGCAAGCGTTTATAGGCTACGGTAATCGCTTTACATTAGGTGGGCCCTATGCTTGTATGCCCCTCTAAAAATCTAATTTGGTTTAGTCGGTTAGTTTACTTCAATAATGACACTTATTAGAAACCTTTCTGTTTCAGGATGAATGGTGTTTAGTCTTCAATTTTGTGTTAGGGTTTCCTACAGTTTTGAATAACTGTGTGGAGGTGAACGAGAGCTCGTGTGAATTCAGGCCGCATCAGCTGTGTAGTTTCCTGTGCTCCATGGTGAGGGTATTCAGCCAGTACTACAGGAGAGTTCGGATTTTAACGGTATGAAGCATTGGCCACTGATCTCATTATATTGCCAGAATATAGCAGATGACATGAGTTTTGAAGTACTTCTTCTTAGCGTAATAAAGAAGCGTATAAGAAAGCGTATAAATAAGAGGGATTGGGGGGTCCGCTACCTAAGCCTAAGGACTTGGCAAAGATACTGATTTTTACATAGAGCGACTGCAGTCAGACCTCCACCGCCCAGAGGGAAAACGAGACCTTTCTTAGGTTAGGTTACATGTCTTTTGAAATAGAATACATTATATTATATATCTGGTTCTTTATCCACTGCTGTTAGTGCTGTATGGGTTTTGATGAGAACTATGTGGAATAAAACATGATGTAGTGACAAGGATTGATGATGGTATGCGGAGATAGTTTTGACATTTAAAAATAATGAATGACAAAAGAGTTACGAAAGAAGTGTTTCAAGAAAGAGTGGAGATATCGGCAGAGCGGCTAGGGCGCATCAAAGCAGCCGACTGCGGAAATACCTCGCATCTTTCAGAAAAGCGAAGACAAACAACAATTCTCTGGATGGTTCTTGTGTACCTGCGATTGAGGTTAACAGTAAGCATCTAACGATTTGCTATGTTAACAGCAGGGGTGGCAACGCGCAAGCGATGCTTTCTGTGTTGCAAGCGTTCATAGGCTACGATAACTATGATTGAAGGCGAGCCATATGCCCACCAACAGACGTTTATAAAACGCTAAAAATAAAAGCCAAAAATCTTGGAGGGTTGTTGCGTACCTGCGAGTGAGTAAGGTTACCAGTAAGCTCCTAAGGAGTTGCTGTGCTGTTTGTGTTAGCAGCAGAGGTGGCACGCGTGATACTTCAGATATTGCAATTGTTCCTCGGGTATAGTATCCATTTTACATTAGGTAGATCGTATGCTTGTATACCTCCCGACGTTGCATTAAAAAAAGATTTTAAAGAGAGGTACATCAGGCCTTATGCTTGTTTGTCACCCGGCGTAGTATATAATTTATTATGTATCTATCTAGTCCGGCTATAAGTTCTGTTACAAATGAATACGCATTTATTTTTTTATGAAGTAATTTAATCTTAATAAAACTTACATGTACATATTTTATGGAAGTCTCAGCAAAAAATTAAAATATAATTCTATTCGAAATGGCCACCTTTGACTTTGATACAGGCCTTTAATCTGTCTGGCCACGAATCTATGGATATACGCACTGTTTCCATGGGAAATTTAGCCACTGCTTGGTCCAGAGATGTCTTAAGAGACACAATGTCGGCGTGTCGTTTCGAGCAGGCCATGTCCTCTAAAACTGAGCATAATTTGTAGTCTAAGGGGTTCAGATCTGGGCTAGACGAGGGCCAGTCTTCAGCTCTTATATACAAATAATACAAATATCTTTATTCGGCACAATTTTTTGTACAAATGATTTGTGGCTTATACATTCCGGAACGTTGGTTTCGAGCCAGGCTTGGGTAGCGTGCTTTGTGACCAGGTGCAGAGTCCTGCTACAAAGTCCACGGTAAATTTTTAAAAAGTGTATTGCTGAGAGGTGTTGTGAAACACGATCCAAGACAGTCTCTTGATATACTTTGGATGAAGTCTTCATTCCTTTTTCACAAAAATGAAGCTTTATGACTCCTTGATAAGACACACTTCGCTAAACCATTACAGACGCAGGATCATGACCACATTGTACCTTTCCGACCACTTGGGCGGCTTCAAAGTCAAAGTCAAAATCTTTTTATTCCGTAAAAATGGCTACATTTGTTTGGAATCGTCACAATTTTTTTCCCTACCGTGCAGTTCATGACTAGGTGAGCACTGATAAAAATACTGCCAAAAAACTCAGGCATCCCTCTTTTGGTATCCAAACAAATTTACATAATTTATTAATTACATTATAATTGGATCGACTCAATCCCAGGCATTTTTATCATTAATATAGTCAGATACTTTATAATATGCCCTGCTTCTTTAGAACTGTTGGCGTACACTTTGTCATTTTGTTTGTTGTAGCGTACTTCGATTGTGAAATTTTCAGGAACACCGTTCCTATTTGAAATCTATATGTTTGGCTGTGCGTTTGTTTTCGTGTGCGTTTTTTTCGAATATTCGAGTTTTGACTTCAGATTCGGATTCAGCTTTAATAAGTAGAATAAGAATGTTCAAGAACACCGTTCCTATCTCTTAAGAAACAAGGTCAAAATGGCCGACAAATTAAAAAAAAAATATATAAATCGCGAGCCAGGTGTTCCTTTGGCAATGCAAGCTTGCGCATTCTCAACTGGTTTTTATCAATAAAGAGGATATTTCTGTGCCTTTCACCTGCGTAACTGCAGGGATTGATTTAGGGCATGTTCTATATATCGACGATAAGCGCCGAGCTTCAGGTCTTGTTTTATTATACGCGACAGAGTCCTAGCGAGAATCTTCATTTCTCGCGATAAGATTTTTTGTTTCCTAATGGGGTTTCAGCGAATTCTGGCTTTAACAGCATTAACAGCCTTCGTAGTTCTAACAGCACGCGGTCGCCCAGATCTTTTATGGTCTTCAACGGATGAAGTGTTGGTATATCTATCGATAGTACGATATGCGAACATACGGCTGATAACAAGAATTTGAAGTGTCTTAATTATGACCGCCGGCTCCTATTTTCTTTAACACCGCATTCCATATTGTAATTCGATAATAAACATGAAAAAGATATGTAAAACAGCTGGAAATCGAAAGAAGTTTTTAACATAATAAACGCGTTCCAAATTCAAAATAATTAAAGAGTAGAAAAGAAGAAAAGTTTCTATGTAACAGTATTTATGTCAGACGAGTTATATATATAGCATATTTTTTTGGAAACAGATGTTTTAACAGGCGTGTGGGTGTCAACGTATGCTGGATGTAGGCCTACATTTTATTCGCCAATTGCTTTGTAGTCTATAAAAATATCGGGGACCCGTTCCTCTCAGGTTGTATATATTTGTCCCTCTTTCCATCACTCTTCAATCGTTCAATACATTGTCATGGATTATGACGTTCATTTCTGATGTTTTAACTGATACACTGTCTAATTTGCCGAAAAAATTGTTTAATGCTTTTAAATAAACTTGTTTCTCCTTGATGCTGTCATTAATGAAATTTATTTTTGACGAGAATATTTACAACTTAGTGAGAGTTTTAGTAATAATTTTGGGGTTTAATGGTTCTCTACCATCTTTTGAGTCAAGGCCAATGACACCTGCACGTCATCCCGCTAATGAACAAACGATGCTCTGATGAAAGAGGAACATGGCACATTGAAGCAGCACGACTGGGGACGTATCTCTACTCATAGAAGACCGCAGTAATTGGAAGCCTCCAAGAAGTTGTTATTTAACTGCAGTATTCTGTTGTTGTTGTGTTCCTGTGAGTGAGTGAGGATACTAATAAGCTCCTGAAGAGTTGCTGTGTGTCATCCATACATATGAGATGAAGATTCATTACTAAAATACAATTGTCTACCTATGATATAACGCTATATTCTTTCTGATTGACTTATGCCGTAGCAAAAATCGTAGCACAAAAGTTATCTCAATTTAAATTTATTGTAATTCCGACGCACACTTTTCTAAACGGAATCTCGGAAGTAAAAGAGCTCCCAGAGATCTATTGTGAGAGTTCCTAATTGGTTTTCTATTATACTTACTTAACTTTCAGGATGCTCCACGTACATACAATATTATATAATATATATTTTAGTGTAAAAGCCCTACGTAAGGTAAATCTTAAAGATTTACTGGTGAAACCTGAGATTTACCGACTAGTAATGGTAAAAGTACGTAAAATTATGTGTTCTTCGTTTATATCGAGCTTTTACCACCATTCACTTGGTGAATCTTAAAATTTACTTCAAATACACGGTAAATGTCGATAAAGTGACATGTCAGAATGTGTTCGCCACATCGTCCCGAACTCGCGTGCAGTTTGCAACCCCCGCTTCCCGTACCACCCCCTTTACCGCCTCAGTCGATCGTTGAGCATGTTTGAACACGCAAGTAATATTTTTCTTTTCAAAGCCGGGAGGCATGCAAGCATACGGCCCACCTGATGTAAAGCAGTTACCGTGACCTATAAACGCTTGCAATACATTGTAATCACTTGCACGATGCCACCTCTGCTGCTAACACACCAGCTCCATGTGAGTTTACTGTTGACCTCACTCACACGCAGGAACACAACCCTCCAGGGAGTTGTTATTTGGCTGCAATTTTCTGTGAGGTAGAGGTACTTCCTCAGACGGGCTGCTTCGATGCGCCTTACCTCTCTTATTCGTTTTCTGTTTGTGATTTTGATATTTTATAGTAATATTTTATAGTTATAGAGTGATCGTACATGGAAAGCCTAGGTACAGCCAGAGTCAAGGATCAGTTGAGCGTGCTAATCAAAACATAGAGAATATGCTTAGCACGTGGATGGAAACCAATCAGTCATCAATGTGGTCAGCGGGCTTGAAATTCATACCGGCCATGAAAAATGGAGCATATCACTACGGAATTAAATGCTCCCCTTACGAAGCAATGTCTGGTAGGTCCATGAAGATGGACATTGCAATGTCAGCAATTCGTAAAGATATGATTGCATATGCTAAAACTGATCCAAAAAGCAAAATTGCAGTTGTGGTAGATGTAAAGGAAAACCTAACATGTACCAGTTTCTAATGGTATAAGTCCGAAAAATTGTTCCCCTTTTTTATTAATACTTACATTTACCAACTCATGTCGCCAAATCGTAAGATTTATTGGTAAAACCTAAGATTTACCGTAGTTCGGACTTTTACAGTGACATATATATTATTATATTCTTTAATAGAAGTGGGACTCTCATTCTAAATTTCATCAGACTACTGAGTCAAAACTACTGAACGGATTTTGGTACTTGGGTTAATCAGGCCGAATAGTATGGACGAATATTCGGCCACCAGATATAGTACTATCATTAGAGCGGGAGGCAGGTACCTACTCTTTATTGCAAACCTAAATTATATAGATCAAAACGATGTTGGGGGCTAAATGTGAGCCTTGCGGGACGCCTGATAATATTGTGCGTGTTATGGGAATACTTGATGTCTATAACGGCTTTTATGCATATGTTGTATATGGAGTTTACACGTATGTTCTTTTCTAATCTAGTCTAATCCGTTTTATTTCTTTTCCAGGAACCGAGGAAACACTTGCTGCCGGTTATGTTTGCCCGCATTCACATGCTCATAGTTTTAAATGATATACTGAAAACTTGCCTAAATATTTTGAATATTAAAAGTGTTTCACAAATGTACATACATTTTTATTGTCTTTATACTTACCAGTGTAATCAGCTGGTTGATGATGTAACGGAGAATGGAATTTTAGCAGGAATGGAAGGTAACCCACTGGTTTGGAGAGACGAGTGAGTGCGTGGAATAGTGTAAATACGTGCTTCCCAAAGTGATCTCATCTACCTCATGGGATTGCAACAAGTAAGAGATCCATTAGATTCAAACATTGGTTAAGCGGAGGGTCTACGAAGAGCAGAAAATATACATATAGACTAGGGGTCTACAGGACAAAAATGATTGGAAATCTCTGGTGTAAGTGGAGCATTGGGAAAACTTTATGACAGTAAAAACTTCAGCCAGAATGCACAGCTATGTACACGGTTGTTTCCAAAGTCAACGTTTGGAAGCGAGTGCTGTTAATGCAAAAACATGATGAATAAAAGCGGTCGTGATGCAAGCGTTACACTAAATGGCGTAACGCTTGCAGACTGTGCTAGCAATAATAATGTAAAAAGAAAATCTGATACTATCAGTGTTGAAATAAGAAGAGGCTTGCTCCGTTGGCTGCGGCATATATAGGAAATACAGTATAATGGAAGTCGATACAGATATACAATGCGAAGGTGGAATGATGTAGGAACTAAGAATTTGTGGTAGCAATAATGTTCTAGTGATATCACGCGATACACCTCGAAGTAACGTAAGGCGCTAAATGCGCCTACTCACGACACTCTGTATAAACCTTTATATATATATATAGCGGAGGCATATAAGCATACGGCTCATGCTGTAAACTGGTTACTGTAGCCTATGAACGTTTGGAATACAAATCAAAGTAAGTATCAATCGTGTGTTGCCACCGCTGCTGCTAACACATCAACTTCTTAGGAGCGTACTGGTAACCTCACTCATTCACATGAACACAACAACGACCTTCCAGAGAGTTGTTATTTAGCTGCGAGTTTTCTTGACGACGATTGAAAGCAAGTAAAAAACTTTTCATTTTATACATGTCAGGAGGCATACAAACATACGGCCCACTTGAAGGAAAGCGATTACCGTAGCCTATGAACGCTCGTAATACATTAAGCATGACACGCGCGATGCCAACTCAGCTGCTAGCACCACAACTCCTTAGGAGTTTACTGGTGACCTCTCTCACACGCAGGAACACAGCGACCCTCCATACAAGAGTAGACAGATACGTCTGCCCTTAACGGCATTATCTACTCGCCGGCTCCAGTCACCCCGTGACCATGGCGTATGTAAGGTCGCCGACAGACACAAATCGCGCTAAGTTCCGTAGCTACAATAATACTGTAAACAACCGTGAAAGTTTAAAATTATAAACATTCCATGGAGTTATTATTTGGCTGCGGTTTTCTGTGAAGCGGAGGTACTTCCCCAGATGGGCTCCTCTGATGCGTCCTACCTTTTTTATTGTTAAATACTTTGTTGAAATGTAATACAGGTAAGTAACAATTAAATAGATGAAAGCCAATACCTACAGGGGCGGGAAAAGCGGTAGCGATCGGGGACGGATTTTTTTGTAAATTTCGTGTTTGTATGCAATCTGTCACAAAAACAGATCGCACCAAGCCGGATCGCGCCTGCTTTTTGTGTAATAAATAGGTTGCAAACAAAAATGAATCTATCTATAACTTCACGCCAAATCCCTTGCGGGGTAGGCAGAGAGAACCGAGCGCCACGTGACTCGATCCTTAGATATCTCACTCGCTTCTTTAACATTCATTGCTCTTCTCATGCACGCTCGCCGGTTTCTAGGGCTCCTGACATCACCTTCTGATAGAACACGACCAATTTGGTCATGGTAGGTAAGTCTTGGCCTTCCCCGGCACCTACATCCTTCCACTTTTTTTTTGTATATCTGCTTCGTCATTCTTTCATCTTGCATTCTTTCTACATGCCCGAACCATCGGAGCATGCCTCTTCTTAGTTTAACATGAACAAAAATGAATGTTTCAAGAAATCCGCAAGTTAAATGTTGAAAGGGGTGTTCTTTGATAGCGCGTGTAAAGGCAATTTGTGTAAACAATAACTTTTAATAGTTTCCAGGTATGTAGAACTTTTGCTACGAGTACCTACTATTTATGTATTTTACTGGTGTGGATATTGATGTACATATTGTTCATTATATTTAGTGTAATATGTATAAGATGATTTGGAAAAAAAGACCTATATTGGCAAGTTTCTTTCGGCATTTCTTCTTCGCCAATGGTCATTTGAAATGCTACCAGCAGATTAAAAAAGAGAAAAACTTTAAAAAAAATAATGATAAGATATAATATTGAAAATGTAAGACGTGTCTAAGTGCCCGTGAGGGTCTAAAGGCAAATAAAGAATTTTTATCTTTTTATCTTTATCATTGTCACTCGCTCTGCGGCGAAGGAAACATCGCGAGGAAACCCGTACGTCCAACAAATTTGGAAAAAACGTGTGAACTAACCTATGAATGGGTTGGTTTTTCCTTATTATCAAATCAAATAACAATCTAATAAAATGGATTTATACTTAGGTAATGTTGAATCCTATAGTTTGCCCCAAGCCCCATTGCCGGCGTAAAGGTATTTTTAATTGAAAAGAAGCTTTTTAATCATATATTCCCACAAAAATCACCTCTTCCGAGTAAATTCACATCGCAAAAATGAAATTAACGTTAGCAAAACTGCGAGTGAGAACTCCTTTGAAACTTCTGTCACCGCTATACAAATGTCAAAACAATTTATGAGAATACGATTATATTGCAGGAAACGTGCAGGTGCAGTGCAGGGGTTTTAGCAGAACAGCGAGTCATTTACTGCAGCGTTGCTGCAACGTCGTGGCTGCTGTCAGATCGCTTACAATTGTAACCATCGATGTATTGTAAATTGTAACATAATAACGAAACGTCCAAATGTAGACATTTGAACACACGCTGATGTACCGGCAGACATAACTTATTTCTAAGATTTTCACTGAATTTTAAAAACAACCTGGTTTATATTAGGGGTTAAAGTATGATAGAAGTTAAAGTATTCCGGATTTGTACTGAAAAATTAAAACTCGTTTTTTTTAAGATGAACATTTTTATTTAATCAAAATATATACCCTCATTATCTATACTTTGCTGCCATCTAATCGGAAGTTTCTTTATGCCTTTACAAAGAACTTTGGGGATCTAGACTCGACAAACCGTGTGAAAGCGTTTTGTACCGCCTCCTGGGAAGAAAACTTTTTACCACGTAGAAAATTATCCAAATCACGAATAAAATGGTAATCAGTTGGAGCAAGGTCTGGCGAGTGCGGAGGCTGACGTATGGTTTCTAACTGCAGCTCCTGTAGAGTTACAACCGTTTCTCGTGCAGTGTGTGGTCTTGCGTTATCATGGCGCAATAATGGTGAAAATTTACGAGTCGGGGCTGTTTCGCCATAATTTTTCGAAGTTCGGCACAGTAAACATCTACTGTTATTGCATGACCAGACCTGAGAAAGCTATAATGAACAACGCCATGAAGAGACCACCAAACAGTTGCCGTTGCTTTTTTATTGGTAAGCTTTGTTTTAGGGCTCTGTTGCGACGTTTAACCTGGGTTTAGCTGTTGAATTTTACGCTTACGGTTATCGTAAAGAACACACTTTTCGGCACATGTCACATCTCGATCCAATATTCCTTAATGTCTGTACCGATTCAACAAGGCAACACAAGTTTCTTTCTGCAGATCAGTCAAATCATGAGGCACCCACTTTTCATATTTTTAACCTCATTGATATATGCTATACCCATTACAAGTCTCATATAACATGGAGTATTGTCATTAATCAATTTCTGGGGCACCACCAGGATTTCACCATGAACCTGGCGACTGGATTCAGAAACGATCTAAGAGGATTCTTGATGTCCCACGCTTGCGATATTAATCTCATCGCAAACAGTGTTCTCTCTTCCCTTCTCTTATTCAGACTCTTCTACCGATAGTAAGAGTTCATAAGTCTTTACTAGTGATACAGATCATTCTGCTGTTTTTTTTTATATAACGTGGGGTGGCACACAAGCATGCAGCCCACCCGATGCAAACTAGGTACCTGGTTGGTAACAGAATACAGGCCATTGACATATAAGGGGTTAAATCTTAACGGAATTAAAAAACAAGCTACATATTTTCAGAAACACCGTTCCTATATGAATTCTATATGTTTCTCTGTGCGTTTGTCTGTATGTTTCTCTGTCGCTTTTTTTCGAATATTCGAATTTTGACTTCAGATTCGGATTCAGCATAAAAAAGTAGAATAGGAATGTTCAGGAATACCGTTCCTATCCCTTAAGGAACATGGTCATAATGGCCGACAAATTAAAAAAAAAATGTTATATAATTGACGAGCCAGCTGTTCCTCTGGCAATGCAAGCTTGCGCACTCTCAACTGGATTTATTATTATTTTATAAATATCTTCACGCCAGGTCCCTTGCGAGGTAGGCAGACCGAGCGTCCTTACACACTTCACTAGCTTCTTTAACAATCTTAGCTCTATTTATACACGCTCGCCTGTTCCTAAGTCTCCTGACATCACCTTCTTATAAAACACGACCAATTTGGTCATGGAAGGTTAGTCTTGATCTTCCTCGCCGCCTACATCCTTTCCCTTCGCATTGTATATCTGTTTAGTCATTCTTTCATGCCGCATTATTTCTAGATGTCTTTTACTTTCTTTACTTTATTGTTTTAGAGAATAATGCAAGGATAGTCAATTATAACCACCTTAGCACAGGCGAGAGACGCAATAAAACACGACCAATTTGGTCATGGTTGGTTAGTCTCGGTCTTCATCGGCGCCAAAATACTTTCACTTTACGGCATTTCTTCTTCGCTAATAGTCATTTTAGAAATGCTGGTAATTCTAAAAAGAAAAACGGAAAATATAATTAATTATTAAAAGGAAGAAAGGCTTACTACTGAATGCAAAGAAAACAAAGATAATGGTATTTGAAAGAGAAGAATCCAGAACTAATGTAAGGATTACGATTAACGATGAAGTGTTGGAACAAGTGGATGAGTTTGTATATCTTGGATGCGCTTTCAGCAGGGATGGAAGGTACACCGCTGATGTGGAAAGACGAGTGAGTGCTGGGAATAGTGAGAATGGAGCGTTGGGAAAACTTCTTGGCAGTAAAAACCTGAGCCAGAAGGCACAACTCGCTATACACAATGCAGTGTTGGTCCCAACGCTAACTTATGGAAGCGAGAGCTGGGTATGGCAGAAAGAGCATGAAAGTAGAATAAACGCGGTTGAAATGCGAGCGCTGCGCAAAATTTGTGGCGTAAGGCTCGTAGACCGTATTCGCAATGATGATGTTAGAAATAGAGTTGGTCTGAAAGAGAGCGTCGGTGTTAAAATAAGAAGAGGCATGCTCCGATGGTTCGGGCATGTAGAAAGAATGCAAGATGAAAGAATGACGAAGCAGATATACAATGCAAAAGTGGAAGGATGTAGGAGCCGCGGAAGGCCAAGACTTACCTACCATGACCAAATTGGTCGTGTTCTATCAGAAGGTGATGTCAGGAGCCCTAGAAACCGGCGAGCGTGCATGAGAAGAGCAATGAATGTTAAAGAAGCGAGTGAGATATGTAAGGATCGAGTCACGTGGCGCTCGGTTCTCTCTGCCTACCCCGCAAGGGATTTGGCGTGAAGTTATAGATAATTAATTATTGAAATACGATATGATTTTGAATTAAACAATTTTTAACGGAAGTATCGCGTATTTTATTTATTTTGTTGAACCTGACGTTTCGAACGCTTTGCAGCGTCCGTGGTCGCAGCAAGAAGTCTTCCTGCGACCACGGACGCTGCAAAGCGTTCAAAACGTCAGGTTCAACAAAATAAATAAAATACGCGATACTTCCGTTAAAAATTGTTTAATTCAATGTGTAACAATCGCGAAAACCTAAGACAATACTACGATATGATTTGTTTATTTTAAGCATGCAAGACGTGTTTACGTATTTTTTTATCTTTTTTACCGCACGTAATTGAACGCTAGCTATATTAGCTCTAGCGTAGCCAACACAGCAACTTCTCGGGAGCATACTGGTAACCTCGCTTGCACGAACACGTCAACCCCGTTAGAAGTTGTTATTTGTTTGTGGTTTTCTATAGGAGGAGGTACTTTCTTAGTCGGGCTACGTGTATGCGCCCTACCTCTCTTAACTTAGGTTAACGACTGTTATCTATCGAAAACGAGGACGACCTACAGCTTTATTGCCCTCCAACCGAAACCCTTCATAGAGAGGCTGCAGTCGAGTCTGCTAAACCAGCGTGATCGATCAATTAGACCTCCACGAGCTACAACTCACGGAGCTACTCAAAAACGCGAATAGAGTATGATGAGTGTAAGAGCTTGCTCGATGATGAAGGAAAACATCGTGAGAAAACGCGCGCGTTCAAGATACATATTATATTTTGAAAGATGTGTGACCTAACCTCAGAATAATCTGGTTTTCGGTTGTGGAGGCCTAACGGCAGTAGCTTTATGTAATAATGAGTATCTTCGCCAAATCATTAGGTAACGGGCGCCGCCAATCCTAATGGATTATCACACGGGATAATGCTAGGAAGACGACACGCAGTACAGAACCTCGGTGCGAGGACATTTGCCCAAGTCCGACCGCACATGGCGTATTGTTTTCACCTTTAGCCAGGAGCACCTGAAGACCGAGCTTGAGCCTTGTGATTCGGTTCTTAGACGAACTGTAAGATTGAACGGTCAAACTGTTCCAAGTTTGTGAGAGTATTTGCCTGTCCATGTGTATTCTACCAACTTCATAGTAAGTTGCGATTTTACTAGTTTGATATGTTAAGTACAACCTCATACAACTGTACTATCTGCTATCGTCAGGGAATTCAGCCATTTTGAAATCAAAGCGGTTTGATACTACAAGTTCAGTTTTTGTTCTGCGAGCACTTGGAAACGGAATGAACTCGCTGCCAAGGTTTTCGTAAGGCCACCGCGTGGGATTCTGCAAGAAAGGAGGAAGTTTTTGCAGGATCGGCAAGTAGCCATAGGCTACGGTAACTGTTTACGATCAAGCAGAAAATTATCACACAAGCCACTGAGTGGCCAATAAGAAGGGATTATATAATGTTCTACAAATATCTAAATATGAGAAAAAAAAACACAAATGTGTCGATGTAAAGAGAGGTAGGGTGCATCAAAGCAGCGTATCTGGGGAAGTAATTCTACCTCACAGAAAACCACAGACAAATAACAACTTCATGGAGGGTTGTTGTGTTCCTTTGAGTAAGGTTATCAGCAAACAAGCTCCTGTAACATCTCATCTACGTAATTAGCAGGCCACTCAAATAATCTCCGAACGGTAAATGAAGCCACCCAGCATCTAACTGACCTTTCACTGATAACGCATTCAGGGAAACGTGATGTCTAAAATCAGACCTCTTCTTTTTTTATACAACTCCGGGAAGCATACGGCCCACCTTATGTTAAGTGGTTACCGTAGTCTGTGAACGTTTGCACTACATTAAGTATCTCGCATGATCCCACCTTTGCTGTTAATACAGCGTCTCCTTAGGAGCTTACTGGTGACCTCACTCCTATGCAGCAATACAGCCCGCCCGGGAGTTGTTATTTGTCTGCGGTTTTCTGTGAGCGAGAGTACTTTTCCAGGCCGCTTTGATGCGTCCTACCTCTTAAAAATACCGAGACCAAGACAAACACACATGTTCGTGCACACAAATGTCTGTCCTTTATGGGAATCGAACCCACGAGCGTTCGTGTCAAAGTAGCGTTACTAACCACTGCGCCGCCGAGCTCGTCATTGTAACTTTTTTGAGAGAGGTAATCAAAGCAGCCCGTCTGGGTAAGTACCTTACCTCTAAGGAGTTGCTGTGTTAGCAGCAGAGGAGGCATCGCGCGACAGATACTTAATGCGTTACAAGCGTTCATAGGTTACTGTAACCGCTTTACATCAGGTGGGCCGTATGCTTGTATGCCTTCCAACGTTGTATAAAAAATAAAAATAATAAAAATAGTGATACAGCAAACATGCAACAAACTAATGATAGCCCTGAGGTATCTGAAACTGCAGCCCTTGGCTGTCAGATTAGTCACGTAGCCAGGTCACGGGTCTTTGGGCAGTTTTTAGGGTTCCGTACCCAAAGGGTAAAACGGAACCCTATTACTGAGGCTCCGCTGTCCGTCCGTCCGTCCGTCTGTCACCAGGCTGTATCTCATGAACCGTGATAGACAGTTGAAGTTTTCACAGATGATGTATTTCTATTGCCGCTATAACAACAAATACTAAAAAATATAATAAAATAAATATTTAAGGGGGCTCCCATACAACAAACGTGATTTTTTTTTGCATTTTTTATAGATAATGGTACGGAACCCTTCGTGCGCGAGTCCCACTCGCACTTGGCCGATTTTTTATCTACAACGTCGTGAGTCTGACAAGCATACGGTCCCCCTGATGATAAGCGAATACCGTAGCCCATTAACGCTTGTGATACAATAAGTATTATGCGCGATGTCATCTCTGCTGCTAACACAGCAACTCCTTAGGTGCTTACTGGCGATCTTACCCACACGCAGCTTGGAACATTTCGACACTAAATCTCTATGTGGTAATTGTTTATACAAGGTTGGGTGGCAGAAAATTACGGCCCGCCTGATGTAAAGCGGCTACCACACCCTAATTATAATAACAAACAAGCCGACGTACCTACTCACTCACGATAGTTAAACAACTCTCGTTTTCTTTGAGTTGTTATTTATACGAGGGTTAAAGTTATCAATGATTTAGCGCGAGTCATTTTTTTTTAAACAACATCAGAACTTCCTGCGACCACGGATGCTGCAAAGCATTCGAAACGTCAGGTTCAACAAAATAAATTAAACACGCGATACTTAAGAGTCTTCCTGCGACCACGGATGCTGCAAAGCATTCGAAACGTCAGGTTCAACAAAATAAATAAAACACGCGATACTTCCAAAATTGTTTAATTTAAAACATCAGAAGGCATACATGCATGCGACCCACCTGATGTTAAGCGGTTACGGTAGCGCATGAACGTTTGTAACGCATTAGGTATCTGTCGCGCGATGCCTCCTCTGCTGCTAACACAGCAACTCATTAGGAGCTTCCTTAGGCGACCTCACTCACACGCAGGAACACAACGACTCTCTGGGGAGTTGTTATTTGGCTGCGGTTTAGTGAGGTGGAGTTCAAAATGAGTGAATGAGGTAAAGAGGAAACTGTCTGGAGGAGTTGCCGTGTGCGCCGGCAACATAGACCTTGTATTGAAAACATTGTTATCTATTCTTTTCTATTGCTATTCTTTTAGGTTTTGGTACAGTTTCCAAATGGCGACCTCGTACTGGTTTACGCAGGTTGGGACCAGCCGCACTGGATGAAGCGACGACCTTGGGAGGATTGCTGTTAACCGGTAGATGCAGGTGTCACAGGATCGAGACGAAATGAGGATGTTCAGCAGTGGCCAAAATGGGGTGAGATGATAATGATGATGAAGGTATTAGTTTAGAGATATAAGCGCCTCACTGTCATCTTTAAAGTCGATATCAATCTTATCAGCACGTGATGCACCATGCTTACCGAAGCTCTGGTGCGATGTAGGGCGCATCAAACCCCGACTATATAGTTTTTATTTTATACAACTTTGGGTGGCGTACAAGAGTATTGACCACCTGATGTAAAGCGGTTACCGTAGCCTATGAACGCTTGCAATACATTAAATATAACTCGGCGATGACACCTCTGTTAAACAGTAACGTCTAAAGACAAGCACACGGCCTACCTGATGGTTAGCAGTTTCCGTAGCTTAAGGACACTTGTAACGCCAGAATCGTAGCTCGTACGTTACCGATCCCGTAAAATCCTCTTCACCGGCATGTAAATAAAAGATAATAATTAATTATTAGCTATTAGATACGATTTACATTTGTAAATCAGTTCATCTTGTATCTTATTAATTCATTATCGCTTTACTCGCTCTTTTTTAATCTACCAGCATTTCAAAAATGACCATTGGCGAAGAAGAATAAATTGTTCCAATAAATTTATGTCAGTGTATATTTAGTATTGACAAGTGATACATACAGTTAAAGACATATTAATATAGGTCATGTGATTAATCATTTCCAGACATCACTGTCAGTCAAATATTCATCGATTCTGTAATAACCATTCGTAGAGTATTTTTATGACAGGCAATGGCAGAATTGTTCCAGGTAATTTATTATAGGATCGAATACAATTTACAACAAAAGATCTATTAGTCTTAGCAAACGGATGTTACCAGCATTCACGGTCTATTCCTGCGGCTAAGATTCGCACTAAATTTTGAAAACGACTCCGTTTTTTTTACGAGTTTTTCATTGCGTTTATCTCATTTGTAACAGATTATTAGGAAAAACATGTTTTACACAATTCTAATAAGAATAGTTTTAAATGAATCGTTACCTACAGAAAGTGTTTATTTTTATAAACGATTACTGTTCATTTAACTTTTACAGAGATGCAATATGTGAAAAAACTTTGAAAAAGTTATAATATGTTGTGCATTAGCTGAGCGCAGTTCCCAAGTTTAGTTCGTAACTATCTATTCTATATTTATATTTTCCAGAGTGTGCAGTATCGTAAAAGCCAAAAGCTGTTCGTCGTGGTCCCTTCAGTTAAGTAGGGAGTAGAATTATCCAACAAACTTGTTCAATATCCCACTTCACTACAAAGAGAGCATAGAAAAAAAATGTTTTGTTTGAAAACACAAAGTTCACGTGATTGACCCAGGTATTATGTCGTAGGCCTAGGCGCGCCCCGATTGGCCGCCCGAGCGCAGCACGAGCTGCGCCGACTAATCACGAACCGCTGTGCACGGTCGCGCGTCCCGACTCGACAGTGTGTTTTTGACATCGGAAAACGTAGTCGTGATCTTCGGAGCGTTTATAAACACTTTTATTTATAGTTTTAATCGAATAAAGTCGTGTGACGTTCGTGAATACGTGTTAAACCAGGATACAATAAATATGAGTATTGCTGCCCTGATCCAAGCCGCTGAATACATCGAAAGGCGCGAGAGAGGTGAATTGGATTTTCTTTGTTTGAATTGTCAATCGAGTGCACTCGACGCACACGTCAACATGGCT
Source organism: Pyralis farinalis (assembly GCA_947507595.1). Classification (NCBI taxonomy): domain Eukaryota; kingdom Metazoa; phylum Arthropoda; class Insecta; order Lepidoptera; family Pyralidae; genus Pyralis; species Pyralis farinalis. Next base: position 32,102,032 of record OX382273.1, on the reverse strand, counting down.
CCCGTCTATTTTTGCCGTGCCATAATCAGCTGATTTTGACGGAATGGCAGTTTTCTTTGTTGCAGAAGCGGAACACGGATACGCGTCGAGTTTACCGGCGTACGACGAATCACGGTCCGGTGGCAAACGTCCGAAGACGAAGAAATCGCAGGGCAGCAGGTGAGTGGTGCCCGAGTGTAGTGCAGTGAAGTGAATACGTGAATCAGTGCCGCGGGGACGCGTTACATTATATGTTTTCTGTTCCAGGACCACTCATAACGAGTTGGAAAAGAACAGGTTAGTCCTATGTTTATCTGAGCGACAGTGGTTTGTTGTGCGAGCGGGCGGGCGCGGGTTGCCGGCGCGCTGTTTGCGCGTGGCGCAGTGACCTTGCGGGATAGACGAGGCAAGGGAAAGAGTGCATGGACGTAATGAGCGGCGCGGGCGGGGCGGCCGACGCTCGTAACCCATTTGGCAGCACTGCCACGGCCAGCAGGGCGCTGCCTGGTTACGTCACGTGCCGGGCGGCTCGTCTTCCCGGCTTGTCATCGCGCCCCGGCCGCGCCAGTCGCGGTGGGCAACGCGCCGTCTGTTTACCCGCCGTGTTTGGCCTGGCCGAGTACCTAGGACGTGCGATACAAAGCGCGCCGCGTCATGCCTGTCTAGTTATTTGCTAGAACCACAAACTAGCCATTTACTCGCGTTCAATAGAACCGGTATATTCTCGTTCTCCATACGATTTTAGTGTGTTTTCGCCATTTATGTACAGTTACCGCCAGTAATCTGCAATTAGCCGACCTCTTGTTGTGGACTATTATCTCAATGCCACGTTTCAAATCAGATATTGCATTACAATGAGAAACGGCAATGAAAACTACCTCAGTGCTCAGTGGTTCGATTGGATATTATAACGGAACGTTGCTATGATTAGGGGTTCAATTTCGCGTCGGAATATATTTAGTGTGAAATGCAGACGAAACTAACGTTTTAGCATATCCTTTAGTGTTTGAGTATTTCGGTGAACAGATGTTTCGTTTTGACTCCGTCGATCGCGAGTTCGAATCTCGAGTAATTAATATGAGTTGAGAGTGGGTGTGGCATATTGTTTACCGATTGGGGTTTGTTTGTGTTACCAAGCTGCTGGTTTGTGATAGCGCGACATACATGCCTACAAGTAGCTACATACATACAAATTATTGTTATGTTTTCATACAAAACTGACCCGTTTGTCTTGTTGGTTTTTTTTAATTATTCGCAATATTTCTCTTTTAAAGAAGATAGAAAGACGTATAAAACAACGAAAATAGGAGACCAGGGAGGCTAACACCCACCTACCACGACCATATTGACCATATTGGTCGTATGTTATCAGAAGATGTTATCACAGTCCCTAGGATTCAGAGAGTGTGCATGAAAACAACTATGAATGTTAAAGAAGCGAGTGAAATGTGTATAAGGGGCGAGTCACGTGGCGCTCAGTTTTTTTTATACAACTTCGGGAGACATTCTAGCATACGGTCCACCTGATGTAAAGCAGCCCTGCTTTGATGCGCTCTACCGCTCTTAAAAACCAAGACCAAGATAAACAGACATGTTCATGCACACAAATGTTTGTCCTGTGCGGAAATCGAACCCACGAGCGTTGGTGTCTAAGTCGCGTTATTAACCGCGGCGCCCGCACCGAGTTCGTCAAAACCTGCCGACACCGCAAGGAACTTGCTTAAAGATCTAAGCAGATAGATTACCTTTTGACGTGTAGTTTTACCTACGTGTAGAACATAACCCCCATAAGTTTAAGCTTAATTGAAAGCATGCTCCGCCGCGCTGCTCCATGACTGATTCGCAGGCATTTATAGACGTTAGTATTACTAGTTACTAATAGTTTCCCGCTTTCAGTATTGTATGTAAATGTACATTTTATCAAAATTCCAGTTTTGTTGATAAGAGCGCGTAGTACAGCTAATCAAAATGCAATTGTAATTCTTATTTTGTACGGAATAAGAACGGTATTAAAGTCAAAGTGTAATGCTCGACGGGCACTTAACTGTCCTAAGTCTGAGAGATATAAGACAAGGTGTGTGTATGTTAACAAAAGTTGGCTCTCAATTTCCACCGGAAGCGAACCGCTGAAACGATTTACGCGTTTTTTAGGGTTCCGAACCCAAGGGCTAAAACGGAACCCTATTACTGAGGCTCCGCTGTCCGTCCGTCCGTCCGTGTGTCACCAGGCTGTATCTCATGAACAGTGATAGTTAGACAGTTGAAATTTTCACAGATGATGTATTTCTGTTGCCGCTATAACAACAAATACTAAAAAATAGAATAAAATAAATATTTAAGGGGGCTCCCATACAACAAACGTGATTTTTTTGCTCATTTTTGCTCGATATTGGTAACGGCAACAGGTAGACGCTTGAAATATTCACTGAATATTTAGTTATATATTCACTTTAAGAATAAATAATTAAATTAAAATAAAACAAATATTTAAGAGGGGCTCCCATACAACAAACGTGATTTTTTTTGCCGTTTTTATAGATAATGGTACGGAACCCTTCGTGTGCGAGTCCGACTCGCACTTGGCCGATTTTTTATATGTGTTATTATGAGTGTATGTTGAATGTATATTTATGCAGCTCCGATGTGATATAAAATTAAGGGTACTTAAAGTGTTATGATCTGCCCTAGGCTGCGGTTGTCACAAAGGCGATGTCTATTACTAAAGATGTAAATAAATAAAAAGCCCTAAAACGGTCCGGTTGTCACAAACGCAACGTGATATTAAATTTACTAAAGATGTAAATAAAATAAAATAAAAAGCCCTAAAACGGCATCTGCAGGGGTATTCACATTCTTTAGGGGGTCGGCAACGCATGAGTGATTGTGGTAGTGTTGCAAATGTCCATAGGCTACGGTCACTGTTTACAGGCAGACCGTATGCTTGATTGCCACCTTAGTGGTGTAAAAGAAAAAAATGTCATTCGTACCGTATTCGTTCGTACGTTCGTTTATTACCGCCGGGCACTGTACGTCACGAAATATTTTCAATGCAAATTCGAATCCATGCAAATTACGATTTTGGGTCAAGATGATTTCTTCTTCTTAATTTCTAGAATTACGCCAATTTGACTGGTAATATTCTCGAGAACTTGTAGGCTCTCGAAATTTTTCTGACGAATATATTATATATTTATATATTATAATATACTCGCTGTGCCCGCGACTTCGTCCGCGCGGAATTTAACAAAAAAGTTATTGTTCAGTTATAATTTTATTTATTTGATTTGATTTTAACTATCTAAATAAGCAGAGTAAAATAGCGAACAGCAAAATAATAATAGATATGTATTATGTACTTCGTCCGCGCGGAATAGTTATTTTTTATTATTTATTTATATTAATAAAAATAAATAAAATTTCTAAAATAAAAGTAGCCTAAGTTACTCCTTATTACACTAGCTATCTGCCAGTGAAAGTCCCGTCAAAATCGGCCGTTTCAGAGATTAGCCGGAACAAACAGACAGACAAAAATTGTAAAAATATTCATTTTGGTATATGTACCATATATATATTCATATGCATTTAGTAAAAAGGAGTTATTTTAATATTATAAACAGACACTCCAATTTTATTTATCTGTATAGATATAGTACATTGAAAACATTAAGTAACTTTAACGAGTGTGGGTTTTAAAATGCGTGTATTTATTTTAAAATTTAATAAATGAAAAATATGAGGATAAAATTTTAAAATTCACTATTGTTTTACGCGTTGTATTGAAACTTCAGAATTTTGCCTGAAAACCCTTCCGAAGTTTTATTCAGCAGAACATATAAAGCTAGAAACTAGAATTATGAAAATTTTGAAACGATTATAAACTTAAGACTTGTGCTATAGGGGTGCGGGGTGCCTTTATGTGCAGTCAAGTGGTTTATTGGTTTGTGAAATACAATATCCTTAGTGCTTTGGTCTTCTATGAGCTGGATCTCCTTCCCCGGCTTCGATGACTGCTCTTCCCCGGCATTGATGAATCCTACCACTTTTTGAACGAGCCTCTTTTGTTAATTAGCAGGGTTCACCGTGTGCACGTGACGTTAACTTTGACTTACAGATAATAGAGCCATTTACATTCTGCTTTAAATGTTTTCTTTGTTGTGCTATTTAACGCCCTATCATACCTCTCTGTGATCTCTTTATATCCCATATAATCTTTAAAGGCCCCACGATCCCTTTAAGGTCCTATGATCCATTAAAGGCCCAATAATTGTAATAATTAATATCCCAATTGCCGCACCACTAATATTAATTTTCACGATCTAATCTTAAATCTATTTTGTGAATAAATTAAATACGAAGCCACCATCCAATTACACGTCGATTCAATCCCTAATCATTAAGCTATTCATAGAAATATGGCACATCCTAATAAGTTGCTGTGTTATCAACAGAGGTGGCATCGCGCGGGGAACACTTAATGTACTACAAGCGTTCGTAGGCTACGGTAATCGCTTTACATCGGGTGGACCGTATACTTGTATGTCCCCGAAGTTGTATAAAAAATCGGTCAAGTGCGAGTCGAACTCGCGCACGAAGGGTTCCGTACCAATATCTATAAAAACGGCAAAAAAAATCACGTTTGTTGTATGGGAGCCCCCTTAAATATTTATTTTATTTTTTAGTATTTGTTGTTATAGCGGCAACAGAAATACATTATCTGTGAAAATTTCAACTGTCTAACTATCACAGTTCATGAGATACAGCCTGGTGACAGACGGACGGACGGACAGCGGAGCCTCAGTAATAGGGTTCCGTTTTACCCTTTGGGTACGGAACCCTAAAAAGATGATCATGTCATCAGTTAGCTTGGTAACTCGTCGGTCGAATTCACACAGGCAAATAAATATGAGAGTTGAATGTTTACTGCGAGTCTAGGATCTATGCTATCACATTCGCTGTGGTCTCTCGAACTGTGTGGTCTTCACAATTTTGTAAAGCATTCGTCCTCAACCAGCCCACTGGATAGCTTGGATCATAGCACTGACAATATTTTTGTTTATTGCGCTCCAACCAAGCTTTCGAAGTAACTTTTTAGAGACACCTAACCTCATTCACTCGCTGGAATACTACAGCCTTCCAGGGAGTTACCTGCGATCTTCTTCAATGTTGAGTTATCAGGTGTTGTGCCTTATCTGGCGAGAGACCAGAGTATTGGTTCCTAATCAGCGTGTAAGACAGACAAGGTACCCTGCGCTCACAAAAACGTCGTGTTTAGCGCTTAAATATCAGCGATTCGTGCTTCTGACCAATGGGAGAATATTTTAACCAATAAGCCGATATGTGTCGTGATTTCAATTAAGATCAAGTTATTTCCTTCGTGGTTTTGGCTCTAAATTTATTGATGGGGATCTGGAAAAACGAACAGTCGTTTTAGAGCATTGAGTTATTATGTAGGTACTAGAGGAGCTATCCTAAGTAAAAGTCTTGCTCCATTTTGGTAATAATTAAAAATAGTGTCCGCTGCAGCGCTGATATAATTTAGATGTCTATCATAAAGATTCGAAGATACAGCACTAAATCGCTTGTAGGGGTATTTTTCTCGCGACTAAAAGGTCAAAAGCGCCGTGCTTTTCATGGCGCTTACGCGTTTCGTTCAATGTAGTACAGCAAAGATTCCACACACTTTGAAAAACACTGTTTTAGAGCATTGTCGCCGACACGTATGTACACCGCTCTCCGGAATGCGTCCGGATCGGTCCGACGCAGCCCATAGGAATGTTTTGCAGAGAAGTAGCTCGAGCCCAGGAAAACATATTTCGAATACCGTTCCGCCGTAAAGCCCCATTAAAAATCTAAATAACACATTTCATCACATTGATTTATTGGAATTTATGGGCGTCCCAATTCCTGGCGTCATAATTCCTTTTTACTCAAAAGCGCCCGTGATGGAAATAGGTTTACTATGTACATAGCTTTGTTCGCTTTTTTATGGTATATACATAAATAGTGTAAGGCTCTTGTCTAACCAAAACTAAGCTGGTTGTGAGATTTTAACAGATATTTATATCTATCTATAACTTTACGCTAAATCTGCCAAATGCTGAAACCACAACTGTCGCGTGCAGTTTCTGAGTACCCTTAAATTGTAGAATGAAGTCCCTGCCGTGGTTCCCGCAAGGAACTACAGCATGAGATTTTTGAAAAAAGGCGTCAAGACGTTGCACCGTTGGCAATGCTCTACGCCTCAGATGTTGCAAGTGTCCGTAGGTTACGCTAACTGCATACCATGTGACAAAATTTTTTTTTCCACATTAGTGATAAAAAAAATGTATGTAACTCTTCGTTTATGATTCGTTTCGGCTTTGCCCTCTGGGTACGGAGCCTTGAACAAACAAGTAAGCACGAGTATATTATAAAGCCAACATAATGCTGTATAAATTGAATAAACATACGTATGAACCCTTAAAAATGTACCCTTCCTTTTGAGCAGTCATAAAAATGTTAAAATGTCAATAAGGTGCGCGGGGAAAGCTATGAAATCGAAAGTCAGACTCACCTCAAATGTAATTTCTAACAGCACTAACAGTGTCTAACTAACATCTAATGAGAATATGCTTGTTTTTGATTTCCAAATCGTATGTTCGCGTTGTGGTCGGTAGCATTGCCAACTTAACCAGGTGAAAATGATTTCACATGGGTGAAGCATGCATACAGAAAAATTTAAACTATCTATATTATGTAAGGTAGTTTGCGTTACGTATGGTATGATTCTGTGATTATGTTGCCTACATTTGCTATCCTATTTCCATTATTGGGAGAATATTTTAACCAATAAGCCGACATGTGTCGTGATTTCATTTTAATTTAATTTCATTATATTCGTAGGGTTGTGAGTCTTATAGTACCGAGAAATCTCCGACAATCAATATAAAAAATATTTACTATTATAATTAAGCCCTCGTTAATTAACTGGCATAAGATTTAGATTAAATTACAGTAGTAAATATTTTTTAGAGATTATGTACATATGTATACTACTATTAAAGCCAAATTGTGTAGCAGGGCATATTATAAAGTATCTGACTATATTAATGATAAAAATGCCTGGGAGTGAGTCGATCCAATTATAATGTAATTAATAAAATATGTAAATTTGTTTGGACACCAAAAGAGGGATGCCTGAGTTTTTTGGCAGTATTTTTATCAGTGCTCACCTAGTCATAAACTGCACGGTAGGGAAAAAAATTGTGACGATTCCAAACAAATGTAGCCATTTTTACGGAATAAAAAGATTTTGACTTTGACTTTGACTATATAATTTACTTCGTCGGTAAGCTCATCCTTGATAACAGATATAGCTTATTTTTATTCTACCTAGACTGGCCATAAGTTCTTTTACAAATGAATAAGCAATTATTTTTTTATGAAGTAACATAATCTTATTAACAATTATATGTACAATTTTATAGAAGTCTCAGCAAAAATAAAAATATGATTCTATTCGAAATGGCCACCTTTGGCTTTGATACAGGCCTTTAATCTGTCTGACCACGCATTTATGGATTTACGCACCTTATCCATAGGATATTTAGCCACTGCTTGCTCCAGAAGAAGAAATTAAGAGACACAAAGTCGGCGTGTCATTTCGAGCAGGCCATGTCCTCTAAAACTGACCATAATTTGTTGTTTCTGGGTTTTTTTCCTCTGGACTAGACGAAGGCCAGTCTTCAGCTCTTACAAATTCTGGAACTTTATTTTCAAGCCTGGCTTGGGTAGTTCGAGCCTTGTGACTAGATGCAGAGTCCTGCTGGAAAGTCCACGGTATATTTTTAAAAAGTGTATTGCTGAGATATTTCACAACACGATCTAAGAGTCTCTTGATACACTTTGGCTGAAGTCTTTTTCACAAAAATGAACGTTTGTGACTCCTTGATAAGACACACCCACTAAACCATTACAGACGCAGGATGATGACCACGTTGTACCTTTCCGACCACTTGGGCGGCTTCTATATAACTGTGTGTGTGTGTGAAATTTTTTTCATCAGTAAAGAGGATATTTCTGTGCCTTTCACCTGCGTCTCGGGACAGCAGCCGTTTTGATCGATCCACTCTCTTCAAATGTAGGGTTTGATTTAAGGCATGTCCTGTACATCGACGAGTAGTCTTGTTTCATTATACGCGACTGAGTCCTAGCAAGAATGTTCATTTCTCGCGACAAGATTTTTTGTTTCCTAATAACGTTTCGGCGAATTCTAGTTTTAACAGAGTTAACAGCCCTTGTAGTTCTAACAGCACGCGGTCGCCGCGATTTTTTATGGTCTTCAACAGAGAAAGTGTTGGTATATCTGTCTATAGTATGATATACCAAACTTTTGAAGTGTCTCGAATATGACTGACGGCTCCATACCCACTTTGTGCAAGGCAATCACTGTAATCTTATTTTATATAACACCTTATTCCATATTGTAATACTCGTATGATCATAAACACGAGAGAAATATGTAAAACAGCGGGAAATCGAAAGAAGTTTTTAACATAATAAACGCGTTCCAAATTCAAAATAAACAGTATTTATGGCCAGACTAGTTATAATGTTTATGATAGTTCGACTGTGGTCTGAAGAGATCTCCTGGAAAATTGGCAAACGAGATTTTCTATGAGATTTTTACATAAACTCGAAACCAACATTCCTATCAATGGATTTGATTTTATGTACATTTTGTTAGCTACTTATCGTCTCACAAGCTAATTATCGTCCTTTGCCTCATCAAATTATCCCACACTAAACTGCTCGATTGGATGATTTTCCACCGTACAAACGGTAAGGCTCCCCCACGTTGCATGTTTATGTAAAGGTGGAGGCCAGCGTCAAACAGCGTAAAACCAAAGCTAACCTCTTAAGTCCTATCAACTGATTAGCTATGAATTAGACTTGTCCAAAGAGCCTGTCATTGTATAGGTCGCTTTTTGACGGGGTCTCTATTTTCCGCGTGAGTACACAGCTGTTTACACGCGCCGCGCCGCATCTTGAATGGACTCCACCATTTTTACATCATAGTGTGTTTACATAACGGCTGGTCCCGCGCCGCGGCCCCGCGCCCTCGCTCCGCCTCGTGACGCGGTCGTACGCCGACACTACACTGCACTGCTGTAATTTTCCAATAAACTAGACTTATCTATGAATAGCTATATCCATGGTTAGATTTACAGTCGCGGAGGAGCTCGGTGGCCCGTTCTGTGTAGATAGACGTGAGCCGACAACTTCTTTCTTGTTTTTACTGACTTTGTTCCCAATTTTATCTAGTTTTTATATAACGCAGAGTGGATTACAAGGACACGGCCCACCTGATATAAAGTAGTCACAACTCTGTAATACAGGAATGGCTCACTAACCTTACTCAGTCGCAGGAACACAACAACCCTCCGTGAAGTTTTTATTTTGCTGTCATTTCCGTGAGATGGAAGCCTCACCTTTCAATCGGTAGAGTGCTGTAGGTGTTACGTCTTGTGTCCTTATATTTCTAATTAGAAATCCGTATTTTTTTTGTTAAATTGCTAGTTTTTAAATCTCGCGTTGATGATGAGCTACGCGTGCTATTAATGTATTTATACAATCACCAAATTTTATTATGTAATTTCTTCTCTTTTTTCATCTCATCCATCTCGTGTGATCATTTGTTTTCGGTCGTATTACCTACTGCTTTCATCGTATATTGGTCAGGAGGGTAGGGTTGATATGTTTCATATAAATGATATGTGATAGTACGCTCTCATAGCAGACAACTAGAGAAGTGCCTCCACCTCTCAAAAAAACACTGCCTAATCGCAAGCGTTCATAGGCTACGCTAAGCAGTTTCCATCAGGTGGGCCATATGCACGAAAGCCTGTCGACATTGTATAAAAAAATGTAGGTATGTCGTTTCATTGAGAAAGCCTCGTTCCTTTGAACGTAGGTCGGCGAGAAGTGCCATGCATTCGCCACGAACTCGTCGTAGACTTGTGATTGCAGGTCTATTTCCGAGTATTTCTAATAAGTCCTTTAGAAATGATCGAATTAGTTTACATTACGCTACTTATTTCCCTCCAATGCGCGTTTATTCAATCAATCGATGTGACATAATGGCCTCATTACGTGGCTAACATAAAACCTTTAATCTTGGTTGACGGTTGGAGTGGTTCTTTTTATGTACATACACATATTTTTATAGAATAAGGTAGGCCAAGGATTTAACTTTTATATATCTTTGTAGTCTGTACCTTGCTTGTTATTTTTGGTGTCAATACGAGAACGAGACAAGTACTGGTTAATAGTAGCAAGTGATAAATATGTACAAAACTAAACAAGAATTTAGTGGTACATGCCCCAGGAAAGGAAACCGGGACCTGTTGTCAATATGCCGGTTCCTTAACCACTGGGCTATCACTGCTTTAAATTGGTCTTTCACTGCACTCTCCTATAAGGTTCTCTAAGATATTTAGGGGCCAAGGGTTGAAGAGGACATTAAAAAAAGGGGTATGGTGTATTTCTAAGCTTCCTTATAGACGCTAATTGAGACGCTTGCGTTATTTCGCAATATGCTACGATTTGGAAATGTTTTGAAATTTTTCACAGCTTCACATTTCTCCGCGTCCATAGCGAGCGACTGACTGAAAATTATTTTCCGTTCCTTCCTTGTGACTGAGCTGTGTTCTGACTTATCTAATCTAGATTTTATGCATTATACAAGTGCATCAAGGTTTCGTGAAAGACATCCGTATCTTCGTTGATTTGATCACTTATCTTTATTAGAGATAATGAAGCACGAAAGTGTGCTAAATTTGTATACATGAACGTTTATTCTATAGCCAATACTAGTTTTTGTTTTTTTCTACTTCGTTGGTGGCAAATAAGCCTCGTAATGGGATGATCTTTATTATTTATACCACTAATTTGGCAATCATAACGTTTGCCTGATGATAAGCCACCTACCGTAACCTATGAACGCTTTGAAAATGAAACTGCAGTTTCTGATGAGCATGCTCACTTTTCGCGAACTGACAGTGTGTGGCAGCGAAGTAATTCAACAACATTGTAAACTCAACCTTGTTTCTTTCGTGCATACGCCTGAATTTGATTTAATGAAAACAGATCACATGATTCTCGTGCCATAAGCTTGAGTGCAAATTTCAGTCGCATGCCAAAGGCAGTAAGGTTCTGTTTTCATTGCTATCGGAAGTCGCGCCATCGGTCTGCTCTGATCAAGGCTTGCAGTCAGAATGTCTGGTCAGGTCTTTAGTAACCACGCGATCTACTCTCACTAGCTTATTATATAATAAAATAAACAGTGTATTTATGTAGGTTCTCCAAGCAATCACTGTTATCTCAAATTACCGGCAGTTCAAACAGAAACAATGATTCATGGTTAATTTTAACTGGATCTTAATTAGGTCTATCATCAATGTGATCTTCACGACTAACCTTCAGAGCTATAGGCGCCGAGGCCTATTTTTAACCTGCTGAAAACTATATATAGGTATAACAAGATAATTATGATAAAGATAAAAAATATTTATTTGCCATTAGGCCCGCCAGGGTCCTTAGACACAAATTACATTCTTATTATTGTAGCTTATTAATTTCCCATAGTTTTAAATTTTCTTTTTTAAACTACCAGCATTTCGAAAATGACCATTGGCGAAGAAGAATTGCCGAAAGAAACTTACCAACCAACCACCAATATAGATCTTTTGTCAAATAGTTAATTTCTATTACAATAAATTTATGTCAGTGTATAATGGTGTCAAATGGTACAACTATAGATATATTAATAGATGTGCTGAATTATTTCCAGATATATCTGACAGTGAGATATCACTGTCAGATATATAATTAAAATTATATCCTTGAAATTAAATTAATATTCAAGGATTCTTTATAATCCTTCTTACATAAAGCATTTTTGATGTGCCTTTTGAACATATTGTCAGGCAAGGACAGAACTGTCTCATGTAATCTATTATACAATCGAATACAATTTACAACAAAAAATCTAATAGTCTTAGCAAGCCCATGTACCCGGCATACACAATCTGCTCCTGAATCTTAGATTTTCACTACAGTTTGTTAAACCAAGGGATTGTTTAAGAGTTAAGGCAGTAAGCTACTAAGGAGTTGCTGTGTTATCAGCAGAGCTTATGCTTGCATGCCACCCGACGTTGTATAAAAAAATAAGGCTAAATGTAGACTTGTGTATAATAAATAGCCTGTCAAATTGGCTGCCCCATCGCCCAGTTCTCAGGAATGTTGCACTTAAGATGTTGAATAGCATAATTACGAAACGACAAAGCGAACGCTAAATCGTTGAATATTGTGCCGTACTTCTGTGATGTTAACGAACAGTCGGGAACAATTCACACCAATACTACGCAAGTTGTCGTACAAGTAAACGTAAATTGGCCAAGAGAATCTCGGCCCGTGCTGAATTTAGGGTTGTGTCGTACGTATAATAGCAGCATGGGTTTCATTACCTTGGCCCTTCATTCTGTTAGTTTAAAACAAGTCATCTTGGTAATGTAATTCTAACTTCTAAGCATTGCCGTTGGCCAGTTCAGTAGACGGAAACGTGCAGTCAACTCAGTCAAAACTTTAGAATTATACCCCATTCATGGTCTTTTACAGCGTACAAGATCAAACCGGCGTTTGTGTACCCGTAAATAGAGCTTAGTTACCGCAAAAATAAAAAATAGTTTGTATTAATTTAAGAAATAAAGACCGTTTTACATCTGGCGTTACAATCGATCCCCCTTTTCGAATGCGGCTTGCGTACACATGACCGAGCTTGAGTTGGGGTACACATGACCGTACTCGTAAACGGCTTGTATTGCACAACGAAGTGCACGACTTGAAGTAATTCCCTAACAAAATTCTATGGTTGCTTATAAAAGGAACGGAGATATCGAATCAGTGTTGTCAATACCAGTCCGAGCTGGCGTTAACACGGCGTACGTAATAGCTCATATAGAAAGCGAACTTTTCTTTTTATAAATGCAATTTGTATAATGCGTGAAGTTTTGCCTCTGCCAGTATAATTACATTATGTGAATTCACAGTGGAACAATGTAAAAAAATATAAAGTACTGTTCATAACAGAACTACAAAAATGTTCAACAGTGCTTCATAACATTTTTTCTAGTTACTTCTTTTAAGTTGAAATATAATCAATATCTGAACAAGCGAGAAAATAATTTCGTTGTTTTGTAGTTATAGTATGTCAGTGTAGCATTTTCTTGTTTTATAACTTCAATACTACTATTATATAATATACAATTAAATACTTCAATCCATCCTTTGGTTCGTATGTTGAACAGGTTTTTGATTGACGAAATTTGTTCAATGTTCTTTCTCAAATTGAGATTTGACTAGGTCAGATGAGGTAGGTCTTGTCAACTACTAAATTGTTTCTTAAAAATGTAGAGTATACAAGTGTTGGCCCAATATTCGGCATTATCAACTTGTCGGCCCATCTCTATAATAATGCAACTCATACAAAATTTTCCTTATAGTTAATTTTTTGTGACAGTATTACAGTACATCTTTTCCTGAATATATACGAGTACATCGCTTAACATAGAACATACACTTTTTGTTCCGACACAATCTATGCAACTTTTGCATAGTGCGAGAGATTAGAGAAATATTTTTGTGTGTAAATTCTGTTGTTTCATATATGGGTCGTTTTGAGAACGGGTATATACGCTGGCTTAATCGCGAAGCCAGCGTATTTTTTTTTACAAATGGTCTTTATTTCCTAACGTTAAGAGGAATTACATTTTCAGGAACACCGTTCCTATATGAAATCTATATGTTTGTCTGTGTGTGCGTGTGTCTGTCGCTTTTTTTTGAATATTCGAATTTTGATTTCAGATTCGGATTCAGCATAAAAAAGTAGAATAGGAATGTTCAGGAACACCGTTCCTATCTCTTAAGGAACATGGTCAAAATGGCCGACAAAGTTTTTTTAAAAAATATTAAATTGTTATATAATTGACGAGCCAGGTGTTCCTCTGGCAATGCAAGCTTCCGCATTCTCAACTGGTTATTATTAAGGTTGCATTTGCACTATAATAAAGGGCGTTCCAGTAAACTTAAATCAATCTTGTGCCCGGTACTGTCACGGACACAATTAGCTAAACTTCACTTCCAGATACCTAAAAATGGTTCTCCAAATGAGAGCGATAATAGATTTTGTTATTGATTTGATTCAAGTGACCTCTGTATAGGACAGGGTTCCTGTATGGGAAAACATTATCATGATTAGTAAATTCGGTTTTTCAGTTGACTCGTTTAAACACACCTTTACATTTGAACAATAAATACCAAACATAACAAAATATCACATCATTTAGTTACTTGTAAGGATCTTAGTCAAATTCAAAATCTTTTTATTCCGTAAAAATGGCTACATTTGTTTAGAATCGTCACAATTTTTTTCCCTACCGTGCAGTTCATGACTAGGTGAGCACTGATAAATATACTGCCAAAAAACTCAGGCATCCCTCTTTTGGTATCCAAACAAATTTACATAATTTATTAATTACATTATAATTGGATCGACTCAATCCCAGGCATTTTTATCATTAATATAGTCAGATACTTTATAATATGCCCTGCTACACAATTTGGCTTTAATAGTAGTTTTAAATTTGTTTATTGACAATTCTCTTGTATTGCTGGGAAGTTTGTGATAGAACCGTATACATTGCCCCATAAAAGAATTACTTATTTTGTGGAGACGGCTTGGATGTAACACAAGATTATGCTTATATCTAGTATTTATGTTATGAATATCACTCTTTTTACAAAATGATTCTATGTTTTTATGGACATATAGACAGGCTGCATTTGATCTGCCCACTGGCTGCAAAATTGCAGTTTGGATGCCGGTTATGTGCAGTTGTTACGACTGCATCAAAATTATCCACTGATTGCGCATTTCTCGTACTATCGACATGCTGTTCTAACGACTGCACTTTGATTGCAAGCTAGCTGCACATTTATAATACAATCCTAATGCAGTTGAATAGTTCCAATAGAATCGCATCCTAGCTGCACAGAAGCTCCTGTATTCGTCCTCGGTGACCACAGAAATTTAAGAGTGTGTTTGAAATGAGACTTCATGTAGAAGTGAATAAGAAATTCTATATAATTGTATCGGTAGCAATGCAGTTCTACTGCACTTGGTCCAATTGTATTACAAACGTGCAGCTAGCTTGCAGTCAGAGTGCAGTTGTTAGAAAAGGATGCCGACTAAAAGCGGACTACGCAATTAGTTGGCAGTTTCGATACAGTCGTAACAACTGCACGAAAACTGCATTTAATGAAAAAATGCAGTCTGTAAGGGCTTTATAGCTGATTTGGGGCCTTAGTCGGATAGTACTCGACTGGATCAAACTTCGATCGTCGTAAGCCAAGAATCCGATTGTTGTATTTCGGCAGTAAACATGTCTCACGTGGACTGTATTCACCGATGTATAAATGCTTACCGACACGTGATCTCGTCGTGACACCCATTAGGAACATTTTAATGTTTGATGACGTTATTTCTCCAAGAGAGGCTCGCACTAATTTGATGTCTTATATTTCAATAATGAGTCGAACACGACGACAATTATTTCAAGACAATTGCTTCACACAAAGACGTGGAAAAAAACGTGAGTTGTTAACGTTGCACTGACACAACTCTGTCTTTTATCACGAGAAATTTTGTGTGAATAGCAATTATGTTTTTCGTACGTGGAACGTAAGAGCTTCGTGGACTGTGGCGTTAACAATGTTTCGTTGAATAACCATGTTAAGTAACGTCTCCTTTAGTCAGTCAGTACTTGGTCTCAGTCTCAGTCACCGACATAAATCCACAAATCGCCAAATGCATGTGTCATAAAAGAGCAGAACAAACGCGGTCAAGATACGAGCGTTGCGCAAAATTTGTGGCGTAACGCTTATTGTCTGCGTTCACACTAATAATGTAAGAACAATAATTTGTCTGAAATATTGAGATAAAAAAGTTATTAGTTTTGATTCAGACATGTAGGGAGAATGCAGGGTGAAAGAATGACGAAACGGATATACAATGCGAAAGTGGAAGGATGTAGAAGCCGAGGAAGGCCGAGACTTTAGCAGGTAAGTCTCGGCCTTGACCAAATTGGTCGTGTTATATCAGAAGGTCCATGAAAAGAACTATGAATGTTAAAAAGCGAGGGAGGTGCGTAAGTACTTATGGCGCTCGGTTCCCTCTACCTACACCGCAAGGGACCTAACGTGAAGATATACATATAAAAGAGCATAAGTATTTCTGTAACGATACTTCACAAATCAAATGTCTTTCTCATCATCATTGCCAATTCAATATACCAGCAGTATACCCCAGCTTTTGCGCAATGTTCGCAAACCCAGCTCTCGCATTCATAAGTTGGCGTAGGAGCCAGCACCGCGTTTTGTATAACGAGTTGTGCCTTTTGTCTACGTTAGTATAGTACAGTAGTATAGGGAGCCACTAACGCCTCAATATCGCCTATCAAGTACATTTCCAAATATCAAGTCGCCGGTGTTGTCCACCCGAGATCGTATTGAAAAACATGCGTTTGTAAAATGAATTTTAGTTCCTACATATGTAGGTAGAACAATGTACTCTATCTAGTAACTATCTAGTAACGAGAGACAATAAAAATGGCAATAATTAAAAGGTCTCACTATTTGACGAGCTCGGTGGCGCAGTGGTGAAACGCGCTGTTACGCTACTTTGACACCAACGCTCGTGGGTTCGATTCCCACACAGTACAAACATTTGTGTGCATGAACATGTCTGCTTGTCTTGGTCTGGGTATTTTCTATGTATAATAAGTATGTATTTACAAAAAAAAAATGTATTTACGTATGTTTATCAGTTATCTAGTACCCATAACACAAGCTTCGCTTACTTTGGGGCTAGATGGCGCTGTGTAATTTGTCCGACAATATATATATATTTGTTGCTCGCGACTGTACAGATAAGTAACGAGGTAATCATCCATCGGTGTCAACATCTTGCACATGTAAGTGCTCATCACTATCGCACTTAACGAAGAATTTGCATCGCTTGTACAGCTCTAGCGACGCACAGTTAATGTAAAAGCATTATACTTAGTATTCCGCTCCTTCGTATGCTTTTTAACTTTGAATGGTAGACAGTGGTATTCAAAGTGTAATGCTTACAAATATGATTAATTAATTTTCTTATATATATATTTTATTTTATTTTTTATCATGGACTCGGTGCTCTCTGCCTGCCCCGCAAGGGATTTGGTGTGATGTTATAGACTAGAATTTTGTGTATTTCCAATTTTTGTTCTTTTCCAATTCGTGCTTAACAAAATGGAATACATTTTTTATACCTATGTAAAGTGGTTACCGCAGGCTGTGAATCCTCGTAATAGAAGGAGTCTCTTTACTGCTAACATGGCAACTCTTCAGGAGCTTATCGAGTAATTTCACTAATTCGTTGACTTTGCAATAATTTGCAGAAATTGGAAGAGCATCTGTGCTGACAGTACAATAATCTAATTATATGTTATTACCCATATTTTTTCATAAATAAAAATTTATATATATACCTTTGTGATCAGAGGGTAAGTTATCAGTCTTTATTCTTGTAGATAGATGACAGTAGGTGAAGCAAGTCAGTGTCCTTTCGGTGGTTTAGTTTAGAAGCACTCCCACATAAAGAGAATTAGACGCGATGTTTTTTTTCTGTTTTCTTAATTATAGTTATTGCTTTACTTGTCCTGACAATTCTTATATTAAAAACTTGTTTATTTGTTTGTTTGTCCGACGCTCGTCTTAAGCAACTGCTGAATTAATTTTGATATTGTTTACATGTTAGTACCAAGTACTGTACCCAGGGCGCTTCTGTTATCCAAAGTTTGAGAAGCTCTTAAGCGGGGCTTAATAACGCATTCGTTAACATTCCCTTGTTATGCTAACCAACTCTTTATCAGTTAACATTAACTCTAATACTATGAATATTTACACAGTCGACATGAGTGAGTTTCAAAAAATCGTATACTCAGACGAAGAAAAAAGGGACACATTTATCAGCTTGATATAATTATAATGATTTATATTTTTCCATACGATTGGAAAAGGATAGCAGCTGTCTGTACAGATGCTGTAGCCATCGTCAACGCAGTACCTCCTAAGAGCTCTGGGTACTAGTTTCCAGGAATGTTACTTACAAAACATCAAGGAATGTTTTTTATTTTACATTTTCACACCGAGCCTTTTACTCACTTTGCCTTTAGAAGCAAATAAACAAATGAAGTCAGTTAATACATATTTATTTGTGTGACATGTGCCCACCATATTATATTATATTTCAATAAAAAAAAATATACTGAGAATGTAGTTTATGAGCTGTGGTCACAACAAATATATATTTTATCTTTGTTGACAAATTAAGAAAAAACCTTTACGGAACCGAAATGTAACTTTACCCTCTTTTTTTTTGCTATAGAGTGTTACCAAGAAATTGTACATTTGGGCAGATTGCTGTAGTATTTGTCCTCAAGCCTAATGTTGGAACAAACATGAAATAATAAATCGGGCTCGATGGAACTATCATTCCATTGGGCCATTGGCCATTCAGGGCCGTTAAACTTAAAAAAAAAAGTATACATAATGTTTTATTTTATGATTTTCCACACATTAATTAGATGAAAATACTGATTTTAGGTAGAACACAACACTTGCAGTTCAAAGAGTTTCGGCATGCACTGGCGCATTTAAAATCCTCAATCATCCAACTTCTAGCTATATTTTTATTGTGACAAGGTCGCATAGCCGTCAGAAATCAATACGCCAGACTATAGACAAGCAAGGTCAATAACCGAGAACAATTGATACCTAACACCTAATAGCGAACTGGTCTCTAATTGGGAAGAATAAAGCAACTGCGATAGAACATTTTTAGTATGGCACGGTGTGTGAGCTGACCTTTTGAGAGAGGTGTTTACACTTGTAGGTATATTTTTGATATGACTTTTTGGAGTTTACAAACATCTATTGTTACTGGAAACTGTGCTAAACTCTTTTATTGGCTCGCTAGTAGTGGCTAGTAGTTCTGTTCCGATTTGGTATTGGTATTGTAAAAAAAAATCTGTGCACTGTGCGCTTCACGAGAAGTTTTTTACCGAGAACTATTATGTTGTGGAATGAGCTCCCTGCCGAGGTTTTCCCAAGGGACTACAGTATGGGGTTCTTCAAGAAAGGCGTGAAGAGGTTCTTACAGGGTCGGCAACACAAGAGTGACACCCCTGGTGTTGCAAATGCCCATAGGCTACGGTAACTGCTTACCATTAGGCAGGCCGTACGCTTGTTTGCCACCTTAGTGGTATAAAAAAATCTCTTAGTGTATGATGAGCTCGGTGGCGCAGTGATTACTACCACTACTATGACTATATATATATATACTATAACGTACCAACGCTCGTGGGTTTGATTACCTCACAGGACAAACATTTGCGACAAATGTATTTACGTATGTTTATCAGTTTGTTTATGTCTAGTACTCATAACACAAGCTTCGCTTACTTTGGGGTTAGATGGCGCTGTGTAATTTGGGCGATAATATTTATTTATTTATTATTACATATTTATTTAAATCGTTTAAATGAAATATTACGCTATAACTGTTTTTTTAACCATACCTAGGTTAGCGTAGGTAACGTTAACTTAGATACGGAGCTAGCACACAGGATATTCGTATATTTCTTTTGTAAAAGAAAGTCAGAACTGAAAGGCGATAATTTTTCTTACCGTAGAAAAGTTACCCATATGAAACCGTTATAATATTAAATAAATAAATATTCTTCCAATAAATTACACAGTCTCAAACTAAGCAAAGGTTGGGGTGGGTATTAGACAACTGATAAACGTACCGAAGACTCAGAACCAGGCAATCAGATATGAACCCACGTTCTTTGATACCAAAGTAATCATCGCTAGCCATGAAGATAATAATCTATAGAGAATCGATGAAACGATTTTGCGTATTAACTAAATCACCAGTACTGGTCGGGGCGTATAGTAGAACACGCCGCTCTTATTGGCTACTTTACGGAACATCGCGACACTTATGCTTATTGGTTAAAATATCCTGTCATTGGCCAAGTAGGCTCAGATCGCTAGGGTATTTAGGCGCTAATACACTACGTTTTAGGGAGTTAGGCGGGGATTTATGTGCGCTCAAGTGGTTTATTGGTTTGGGTCGACATTCCACCACCGGGCTCGTCAAAGTGATCCAACGTTTTAAATGTTGACCTTGATTGTTTTTACAATAGTAAAATTCATACATTAAACGATAATTATAACATAAAGGGATGAAACCTCCCTTGCGTCACAAGTTTTTAACTTTATTATCATTTTTAAGTCTATATTACCATTGAATTAAACAATTTTTAACGGATGTATCGCGTGTTTTATTTATTATGTTGAACCTGACGTCAACGAGCAAACGAGTCTTCCTGCGACCACAGATGCTGCAAAGCATTCGAAACGTCATGTTCGACAAAATAAATAAAACACGCGATACATCCGTTAAAAATTGTTTAATTCAATATGTAACAATCGCGAAAACCTGAGACAATTTTATATTACCATTATGTAGATATTATCTATGGATTGGATATACAGATGTACAAAAGGCTTGTTATTTTCTTGTCACCGCGCTGCCAACGTGCGCAAATGTGTTATATGCATTTATTTTATGCATTTTATTGAGGGACCATGCGGCCATCGAACTGAGAATATGTGAATAGAGCTTTATGCGTCTGGAGCTATGGCGCTAAGCCCATAACAAAAGAGCCTCCGGCATCGCCCACGCCTTCGAGTTCCCACTACCCACGCGTGCACTCCACTCTATGGACAATAAACAGACAAAAATGTACGAAACTACTTACTTAGATTATTTTGTAGCGTCGACACAGAATAACTGATGTCTTAACACTCGTGGGGATGTAACAGATTACATGGGGAGTGGGGATTGGTGAGATCAGCTATCTGAGGGCAGTACCTGCGCCTATGAAAGAAATAGACTATGGAGAATGGATGAAATCGAAAATATTACGTAGTACTTCAATTGGCAAGGGTATGCTTAGATGGTTTGATCATTTAGAAAGAATGAATGACAAATGTGTTACGAAAGAAATGTATCAAGCAAGAGTCAATGGTGATGTCGGAGCCGCCCTAGATGCACACATATAGATCAAATTGGTGATGTGTTAAAAAATAGCCAAATCAAAAGTACCCATAACCGAAGAGCATGCATGAAGAGGTTGATGAGTGTGGAAGAAGCAAGAGCGGTATGTTTGGATCGGTGCACCTGGCGTTCTATCTCTGCCTACCCCAATGGGAGACAGGCGTGATGATATGTATCCCACATCCACCCTTACTCAACCCACTCAAGGGATACGGGCCTCCTTTTAACCGAAGGGGTTTAGAACATATTCCACCACGCTGCTCAAATGCGCATTGGCGGAGGCCAGTGTTTTCAAGCCACTGACTTAGCTAACGACTGTCATCTATCGACAACAGCCGGGACCGACGGCTTAGCGTGCCCTCCGACCACAGAGAAACTCGAGATAGGTAAACCCATCCATAGACAGGCTGCGGCCGACGTTGCTTAACCTGCGTATTCGATTAGAATGATACGCGCAACGACGCCATCGAGCCCTCCATGATAATGTATGTATGTACTCAATTCATCGCTACGGGTTGGGGGTAAAGTAGAAGGCGTAGCTCTTATTGGTTACTGCTCGGATTATCATCGCGGCACTGATAGTCTTATTGGTTAAAATGTTCTTCCATTGGTCAGTAGTCTCGAATCGTTGAAATATGTAGACGCTAAAGCAACGTTATTGTGAGCGCGGGGTACCTTAATGCGCAGTGAAATGGTTTATTATTCTGTGGCCTGTACTGTACTCCACTTCTCACAACAACAGACAAAAAATTCTTGTAATTCTTGCTGCATTGGCAGGGGATGTCGAAAAGCCCAAGCGACGTTTCTCGTATAGGTTATGATAATTGTAACTACTTTATTTCAGGTGGGTCGTGTGCTTGATTGTCTCTCGACGCTGTATATAATAAAGCAAGAATAAATATTTGAATTTTTATTAAATTAAGATAATGACTTCCTATTAAAAAGTTATTTTAGCGTAGTTACTGGCAACATTCAAATTGCAAGCTTAAACACGTGCAAATTTTAAATTACCGATTGTACAATGTAATGTTTAAACGAAGCTCGCGTTAAATATGTGTGATGGCCTTGTACACCTTTGTATTTATTTTTATACACCGTCGGGAGGCATACAGACATACGGATCACCTAATGTAACCGTACCGTAGCCTATGTACGCTCACAACACTAGAAACGTTGCTATCTTCTCACGATGTCGCCTCTGCTGCTAACACATCATCTCCTTATACCTATTTCCTTATTTATTACTGTTTTAGAAAGTAGTTTGAAATTTTTTTCTGCTATCTCTTATCCGCTAGAATCGCTTTTCCTTGTTCCCAGACGACGTCAAGAAGTCATCAATAATTGTCGAGCATTATTGAAGTGCAGTATGATTTTAAAAATGTCAATAATATGACCATTTCGAATGACATTAATTCAATTTGAAAATCTTTTTTTTATCACATCGTTAGGCATACAAACTTACGGTGCACCTGATGTAAAGCGGTTAACGCAGCTTATAAACGCTTGCAATACATTAAGTATCAATCGTGTAATGTCACTGATTAGCAGGAACACATCTCTCCAGGGAGTTATTATTTGGTTGTGGTTTTCAGTGAGGTCTCTAAAACACCCAGACCAAGACAAAAAGATATGTTTACGCACACATATTTGTCATGTGTGTGAATCGAACCCACGAGCGTTGGAGTCAAAGTAGCGTTATTAACAACTGCGCCGCCGATAATTTTCATTTTTTAAATTAACCACACATAACAAGATATATAAAGTGAAAATTTAAATAAGCCCCCATTGAATTCTTTGACAGTAATTTATTTCGTAAAAGATCATTTAGAAAATATGTAAACATAAACACTAGCAAAATAATATATTCAATTCACTAGTCATAATCATGCAAGTGCCTTGTGAATGGCGTTTGTAAAAACAAACAATGAGGTGTTTGGCCCTATTTTGTTTTGAGTTGCTTAGGACTTTGTTCGACAGAAATATTACCTCCGTAATTTAATACCCATTGAATAACATTGTGTAATAGGTATGTTTAGAATTTTCTTGGTTACGTTACGATTTTTATAAAACAATATTTGTGGAATCAAGAGAAAATTCCAAAATCTCTCTTAATAATATTACATTTTTCAAATAATTTCGTGTGACAAGTTTGATGTATTCGATCAATTGTTTAGCTGAAATCATTTTCGGTTGACTGACAGACATTTTAATCGAACGTTTTTGAGTAGATTTATACTTCGAACATATTTTTCTCATCTGCGTCACTCGCTCGAAAGAAAAATATCAATTTGTATAGTCGTTATTCCGTACCGTGTTCCTTCTATAATCGCAGCATTCTCCATTGGCGTTTGTTCATACTTAGCTAAAATAAATCATAACGGCTGCCTAGATTCCGGCTTCACAGAGGCTTTATTATTCATAGACAAATAAACTCTATCCATCTATAACTTCGCGCCAAATCCCTTGCGGGGCAAGAAAACCGAACGCCAAATATTCGTTCATTTAACATTCATCGCTATGCATGCTCGCCGGTTTCTAAGGCTCCTGACATCACCTTCTTATAAAACACGATCAATTTGGTCATACTATTTAAGTCTTGGCCTTCTTCCATTGCTACATCGGCTACATCATTCTAATTTCGCGTTGTACGTTTGTTTCGTGATAAAGCATGAAGAAAGACATGCTTTATTTCTACATGTGCTGACTAACCAATAGAGCACGCCTTTTTTTATTTTAACACCGACACTCACTTACAGATGAACTCTGTGTCTTCGTCATTGCGGCCGCGGTCTACAAGCGTTACGCTACAAATTTTGCACAATGCTCGCATTTCGGCAGCGTTTATTTTACTTTCACAAACAAACTAATGCTGTAACAATGGATTTATAAGGTCATACGTAACGAACTATTTTTACTATAGGCATTCTTCTGCCAACTATAAGTATAATGCTCTTTTGTTGAGCAAAAATAATGCTCAATTATTTTCTTGCTCGAATAACAATTAAATAAATTTACTCGCAGCGGTGAGGAATTAAGGTTATTTTATGTGACTGCTTCAATGTGTATCGAGTTGTTGCCAACAGTAAAATGGAATTATTTTCGACGCAAACTTGAAATAAATCTGCTATATATGCCATATATCAGAGTCTTAATGGAACTTGTTATATTAAATAAGTCGTGTGCTAATTTTGATGGTTTATGAACGGCTAGGCCACTGAAACATTATCGTTTAATGACATTAGTTTTTATAGTTTTAATATCTTGTCGGACAAATTACCCAGCACCATCCAGTCCCAAACTAAGCAAAGCTTTTACCACAGGTGCTAGACAACTGATAAACATTTGTAATTATGTTGATACTGTTGATTGTAGGCGCTTGGTGGAATTTTGAAGACATAGCGTTGGTGTATAAAATACCTTGATAATGCCGTAAAGGTGAAACCGGTCGGTAAAAATAATTATTAATTAAAATTGTGAAGTGGAATCTGTACAAGTGCAAGTATTAATATTAACGCGATTCTTAATTACTTTTTTTGTAAATACGTCGTTATACATGTATATCTTCACGCCAGTTCCATTGCGGGGTAGGCAGAGAGCACCGAGCGTCATAAGACGTAGTTCCTACACTCTCACTCGCTTCATTAACATACATAGCTCTTTATACATATAACACATAGAAAATAACCAGATCAAAATAATAAACAGTCATGTTCATGCACACAAATATTTGTCTTATGTGGGAATCGAACCCACGAGCATTGGTGCTAATGATGTATTCATCGCTAGCCACCGGACCCTTCAGTTTGTTTCTACGAAGCGTGTATCTATGAATGTTAAAGTCGCGAGTGAGATGTGTAATAATGATCGTGTCACGTGTCGCTTAGTTATCTCTGCCTACCGCAAAGTACTTAGCAAGAGCCTTGGCACAAGTATATACATGGATATAGATTAAACTTCGGAGATAAAATTGGGGCGGGACAGTGTCTGTGGCAGACCGAAAGAACAAAACACTAAAAAACAGAACAAATCCCTAATTTAAAGAGATGCCTGATTCGCACTTGGCCGTTTTTATTACATTGCAGTTTTATCATAATAGGCAACAAACAGCACCGTTTTATCACCTCGCCGGCAGTCGGGCTCTTCGCTGGAACGTTTTATAAAAAAATAACACATCACTATTTTTATGTGCACTCTTTATCTCGGAGATTTTACGATTGTTACTGCAAAGACAACTTTGTTTACATCCCCGCACTGCCAGTACTTTACTTATGAGCTATATACAGCCGAGAGCTGCAAATAAACTCGCAATGGTCCTATAAAATAAATGCCAACTCAACTAACAATATTTTTTATGCCATATCCGACTGGAAGGTTTCATTTACAAGAAATCACAAAGTGGTCGTAAACACCCATCTATGCAAACAAATCTGATGGTTAGTCTTGTGTTATATCTTCTTAGCGTTAGCCCGTTTACTAATCCATTAGGATTGGCGGGGGCCGCTACCTAGGCACATGGACTTGGCGAAGATGCTGATTTGATGGAGCGACTACCGTTAGATCTCCACAGCCCGGACGGAAAACTAGACCTATCTTAGGTTAGGTCGCATGTTTTTCGAAATATGATTTCTTGGACCTGCTGGGTTTCCTCACAATGGAGATAGTGATAATTACATAAAAAATATGTACATAAATGCGAAAACACGAATGGTACCGGCCAGGATATCAACCGGGGACTAGGTAGCCAATAGACCGGTTCTCTATCCACTGGGGCGTAACGGCTCATTCTTGTGTTATAATATTATAACATAAAGTTTCCACCACTACCACATCAACCCTTACTCATCCCTCTGCAGGGATACGGGTCACCCTTCAACCGAAGGGGTTTAGACCATACTCCACTACGCTGCTCAAATGTGGATTGGCGGAGGCCAGTGTTTTTAAGCCGCCCGAGGGCCACTGACTTAGCTTAACCGCCCGAGGGCCACTGACTTAGCTAACGACTGTCATCTATTGACAAGAGCCGGGGCCGACGGCTTAACGTGCCCTCCGACTCGAGATAGATAAACCCATCCATTGACAGGCTGCGGTCGACTTTGCTTAACCTGCGTGTTCGTTTAGACTGACACGCGCAACGACGCCATCGAGCTCTCAACATAAGGTTTAATCAATTGAAATTATATCTAGCATTTTATATGTCTCCCCTTCTTCTACACCACTTTATCCTAATTCATTAGGACTGGCAGCTTATAAGTATACTGTGCTGGCGGAGTCCACCACCTAAGCCGATACCGTGTTGATACTGATTTTAACACAACCAGAAATCCGCACGCCAATAACAATTCCCTGGAAGGTTGTTCCTTCGATTAATAGCAATGAACACATCTAATCGCAGGATTTGTTTACGGATTGTAATAATTAAAGATACTCAATGATTAAATTTTATTCCTACCGATAATGTGAGACAATAACATACCTACACGGATATCGAGTAAAAGTCGATAACAGACGTTAAGCTAACCTAAGAAATGTAGGCTACGTCAAAGTAACCCGGCTGAGAAAGAGCCTCCACCCCACAGAAAAGCACACACAAGAAATAGCAACTCCTTGGATGCTTGTTGTGTTCCAGTACATGAGTGAGGTGATCAAGCTCCTGAGGAATTACTTTGTACCAGGGGTGTCAACGCGCCAACGCTACTTCCTGTTAATATGTTACGTTAACCACTTTACGATCAAGACCGTATTGTGTGCCTCCCAAGATTGTACGATTAATCAAAGTGTCCATTGCCTGCAACAAACACGCCTCTCGAATGCAATACATAAAACAACTTGTAATGCAGACAGTTGTGCCTTCAATAACAGCGGGCCGACAACACGAGGCTCATTTCAAAAAAAGTTTCCAATCCTCCAAATTCAATTCACAAATCTTCCCTGACGGCGAAGATAGAATCAATTTACACAGTCGCCTAAGCGAATTACGTCATTCGACTGCCGAATATCGTAACGAGAAAAAAGGCACCAAGGCCGAACATCGATGCAGCCCGTTCACTTGCGATTTCGCCTGGGATGTTACACAGCGCGCACTCGCCCAAAACTCAAGGTGAACCGGTTATGTTTATGATCTCTCGGCGAGGCCGTGAGGCCGTATGCACCGCGCTGCAGCCCAGCGCTGCAGCGGTTAACACGACCAATCGATACGTCAATTAGTCATAGACACGTGGCCGTTCTCAGCGAAATAATGCCTATGACAATTCGATCGGCCCGCGCTCCACCGAGGTCGGTGAAACTGGCCGTCTCGTAATTTACTTAGTACTCAGCTGCCAGCTGTCGAGTTTTCACAACCATAATGCAGTCGACAATAAGCCGACCGCACGACGCTGGTTGTAATCAAAGCGGTGAACCACATGCGATGGCATCATTTTCTATGAATAAAGGTTTTTACTTAGGGTTTTAGACGGGATTTGCGGTCGCTATTTACAACACAACACGTTATAAGAGAGGAAGGGCGGATCAGAGCCTACCTAAAATACCTCCACCTCACAGAAAAACGCAGTCAAGTAACAACTCCATGAAGGGTTGTGTTCCTGAGAGTGAGTGAGATCACCAGTATACTAATGAGCTAAGCAGCAGAGAAATTTCATTTCGAAAAACCTAAGAAAGGATTTCCGTCTGTAACACCGCGTATTTTCGCCAAATCCTTAAGCTTAGGAGCAGACCTCCCCCAATTCAATAGGCTAAAGCTAGGAAGAAGAGGAGTCATCTTAGAAGTACGAAGTAAGTCACGCAGTTCGTATGATAGAGTTGTGAACCGCAATGAGTGGAGTAAGAAATGGGCAAGTGCGAGTAATGCCGTTACCTGAAGGTTCCGTACCATCGCTAGTATTGTCAGGTAGGTAGTATACGATTCTAGAATAACTTCGAGTACGATATAGTTTTAGTAACCTGACAATATGTTACGAAATGTGTTTGTAACAAGCCATAAGACTTTGAGCCCGTGATTCTGTCTGCCTACTCCACAATGCCTTACGTGAAGATATCCATACATAAGACTTTATTGAATTCAGTTACGAATCTGACTTTATAGTTAATAAGGCCAAAGAACTCGGTAAGTACTTGAATATAAATGTTTGCCCTGTGTGGGAATTGAACCCACGAGCGTTAGTATCAAAGTAGCGTTACTGCGGCACCGAGTTCGTCAAAGTTAACTTTTCTTTATTGCCTTGCCTATTATATAGGCCGGTTCTTTATCTACTCTTTTGCGGGCGAAGCCACAGGTAAGAGCTAGTATTACCTAATGTAAATACTGCACTTAACATGACCATATAAAATGAACAAGCAATCGAGTTGCAAGGGAATACGCGATCAAACGTGAACGAGTATAATGCTACTGTATAAAGGCTGTAATAAAGTGAATTATAAAGCAATGTTTGCAGAAAGTCTTAACAAATTGTGTGTAATAAGAGTTCTAGAAAGAATATGCACAATAGTAGTTCCCTCAGGCTGACACATTATTATTTATGACATACATTTGTGATAGTCACAGGAGTTATAATGCGAATGTTTAAAAAGCGAGGCATAGTAGAGGTTTACAGTAGTGGCGGGCGTGTGTTACTCCTACTTGTGTACAGAATATATATATTTTAATGATGATTTCTGTAAAATTATGCCCCAAAATATAAAAAAAAGCGTGTACGAAATGAGCTAGTGAAGGTAAGGCCGTGTGCTCGTATACCAAGTGGTTACCGTAGTCTATGAACGCTCGCAGCACAATAAGTATTGCTCGCGCGTTCGGCATCATTCAATGGCGGTCATTGGATAGGCGGTCTACGTGTTGTAACGCCATGGTTGGAACTGCTTCAAGAAAAAAATTGTAATGAAGATTACTAAAATGTAAAAACAATTACTATTTCAATTAAGCCAGTCTGCCAGCCGCGTCCCGCTCCTGGCGATATCTGTATTAATACACTGGACAATACAGCCATAAATACGTATTGGGATTAATGCCAATGTTTCGCTATTTACGGCAAGCGGTTTGGGATTCTGCATCCGAGGGAGACACGCCAGAGACGGCGGCCATGATCGACTTTGTGGAGCACTCGCTTCCCATACTCTCACACTACCATTGTAAATTTACGATTTTATTATACCGTGGGTTAGAAAAAGAACATTTTTTTTATGCAATGTCGGGAGGCATAGAAGCATACGGCTCATCTGATGGAAAACGGTTACCGTGGCCTACAAACGCTTGCAATACATTAAGTATCACTCGCGCGATGTCACCTCTGCTGCTAATACAGCAACTTACTGGTGACCTCAGTCACACGCGGGAGCACGACAACCCTCTAGGGAGTCAAATGGTTTGTCCTGCGTGGGAATTGCGCGTTTCATCACTGCGCCATCGAGCTATTTATATGGCGGAATTATATAATTATGGAAATCAATATACTCGTAGTCTGTACTAGCTAAAACAAGCTTATCTTCTAAATACTGGCTGGAGTCTTCATGACCTAACCACGAAACTAAGGGCCGTAGAGCGCCATAGCGGTGGAGAGGCGGGCATAGAGCAATCAAAGATGGCGGACCAATCCTTTTGTTATTCAATGTGTAATTCGAGAACTACTGAACCGATTACTTTAATATTGGTCTTGTTTGAACGGGTATAATATTGTCTAATTGATGTCTATAGACACTGAATACGTTAATGAAACGGTCCACGTGCAATAATGCTGAGCATTAAAACTTATTTTTTTGTTATATTTTTATGATAGATAAAATCGATGAGGATTTTAGCAATATTTATGTACACAACAAGGATCTGCGGTTGTGACATTGAAGCTGATTAATGAACGAAATTGCAGGTTATGAGCCTCGTTAACATGTATTCTGCGAGATGCCACCTCGCTCGTTTTTATGAGCTTATCTAAGCTCAATGACAACTCCAACTCCCTCCCTTCAATGAATCCCTACCTCCTTTAAAAGTAGGAACTCTGTAGAGAATTATGAATATCGTCTGTATGTCTGTGTGCCTGCGGTCTGGTATACTGTGTACTTCTAGTCGGGTTCTCTTCTTGAGTATTACTGCGCTACCTCTATTTTGTCTGAGTTTCTGGTTTGGCTGGCAGGCTGTACCACG
Source organism: Pyralis farinalis (assembly GCA_947507595.1). NCBI lineage: Eukaryota > Metazoa > Arthropoda > Insecta > Lepidoptera > Pyralidae > Pyralis > Pyralis farinalis. Next base: position 32,071,655 of record OX382273.1, on the reverse strand, counting down.
TGTAGGTGAGTTAGCTATAGCTCTAAAGATACGTGAGCTCCTTATCTCCAAATCCCCTTAAAGTCGTTAATAGAGTGCGTTTTGTCTCTAGATAGGTAGCACGTGAACTTGTGTTGTTTATCGTAAGCCTATAAAACGTAGGAGGGGTATGGCGGGGCGGGAGAGGGAGGCGCAATCACCGCCTCTCTGGCTCCTGATTACTGTCATTGTCTCCAGGAAATCCTCTCCTCCACCAGCGGCTTTGTGCGTCCGCATCCCTCGATTAATTGAAGGAATCTGAAAAACTCGGGTCCTAAGAAATGAACATTTGAGCCCCGGCGACAATGACCTCAACAGGCATTTAGTAATAGTTAATGACAATCCGGAATAAAGCAGTGGTTAAGAACTAGCTCGTTAACCGAGTGGTCCCTGGTTCGAATCTCGATGCGGTATTACTAATTTATAGTTTTTCTTTATTATAACCGTTATAACATTTTTTTCTTATTATTAACTAATTCAAATATTGTGATTAGTTTGATACGTGGTTGACATATCTCTATGGCAAAATCTTATATTAAGTATGTATGTATATCTTCACGCCAAGTCCCTTGCGGGGTAGGCAGAGAGAAAACACGACCAATTTGGTCGTGGTAGGTTAGTCTCGGTCTTCCTCGGCTCCAACATCCTTCCACTTTTGCATTGTATATGTTATTGTATACCTTATATTAAGGTGAGTTAAACAGGGTACAACTGCAAGTTAAACTCGCGTAGTGACGATTCTGTACTATATCCATGTGCACTACCATGTTTTTTTTTAATCTGACCCTAATTTGTTTATGATAACTAAAATAATTTATCGCAAGAAGAAACACAACGCAGTAGTTGAAAAACATGTACTCCCGTACATTCCAATAACATATACAAGTTCGCATGACAGGCGAACAGACAGACATCATCCAAAAACTACCAAATATTTTCTAATCTAGGTTTATATACTTAGTTTAGCAACACACTCTACCAATCACGTGTATGCCGAAGGGGGCTCGCTTCCCGCTAAATCGATCCACACCTGATGCTATTTCCGTCTATGATGGACAGCCTTCAAATTCAGTGGAATTGCACTCCATTGGATTTTGTGATTGAATTGGAATGGGGACCCTTTTAATTTGGCGAGTGCGTAGCGCCGCGCCAAGGTCCGTGATCCGATACGTTCCGAACAATCTCCGGTCGGAGGAACTCGGGACGTTAATTGGGTACGGATGGTCAGGGCATTATGCAGGCCTCACTGGGCTTTGGGTAGGGTCTATAACTCTATAAGTAGCTGTGCTGGTACCTGTATCCTTGTGGTGTGTGCAGCAGAATAAAAGTCCGGTTAGGTTGCAGGCGGATTTATTCACTTCCACAGTTTCGGCAAGCCTCGTATAGCGAGTGAAGGAATACAGCGATATAATTAACAAGCACAGAAGAAACAATGATAGAAAGAAGGAGTGAAAGCAATAGTACAAAGAATGAAGAACTGATGTAGGTATAGCGGAAAGCGTGATAAGCGGTTAGACTAACGTGCGCTTCGCGTCGAGTATAAATACTGACTGGTTAGCCAACAACGGCGCCGCGAGCGGCGAGGCGTCGTCGCCTGCGCCGGGCGGCCGCGCCGTCTCGGGCCGACCGGGCCAAGCTGGAGCGGCCGGCCGTCGAGTTCCGTGCATATAAAAATTTATCGCGCTATCCGCGTGTGCCGTTATTATTATAAATTACAAGCAATATTAAATATAAGTATATACATATATATATATCCACGCCAAGTCCCCTACGGGGCAGGCAGAAAGAACAAACTATTATATATAATATTATTGGTGGTGACGCCACATCACCCCTCCCCAGAGACCGTCCTACGGGCGATAATAGTCAGGAAAACGCACTTTGCGTCCTGAACGCGTCCTTTTGACATCACCCCCTTCGGAAACAGGTTCATTGGTAGTCTGCGGTGTTGGTGTTGAATTTTGTGGTGTGTGTTTGTACGTGTCTATGTTTTTGTGTGTGCTGAGAGGTGTGTTGGTGACATGTGAGTCGTGCAGTATGTAGGCTGGTTTAACTCGGTCTACTGATACTGTGACTGGTTGCCCTTTTAGAAGGATTGTCAACACTTTTTCGTCTCTTTTTACAACCTCGTGAGGACCGGTATAAGTGGGTCTGAGGGACCCTCGGTTTATCTCGTCCCTAAGAAAAACGTGTGTGGCTGTATCCATGTCTTTGAAGACGAAGACTGAGCGGTTTCCATGTCGAGAGGTGGGCACAGGCTGAATTTTTCGTGCAAACGAGCGTATTCGCTCTAAATAATCCGTCATAGTCCGTCCGTCGTAGTCGTCAGTTTGAGGGTGTAAAAATTCACCTGGGAGCCTGAGAGTCTCTCCGTAGACCAACTCGGCTGAAGAACCACGAATGTCTTCTTTGTAAGCACTTCGAATGCCCAGAAGTACCAATGGAAGAGATTCCACCCAATTTAGATTGGCATGGCAAGTTATGGCGGCCTTCAATTGCCTGTGAAGCCTCTCCACAAGACCGTTGCAGGCGGGATGGTAAGCTGTAGTTCTTTTACGCTGAAAACCGATAAGCTCCGATAAGCGCTTAAAGAGTGCTGATTCAAATTGAGCTCCGCGGTCTGTGACTATGTCTATTGGTACGCCAAAACGTGCGATCCAACCGGATAGTAAAGCCTTTGCTACTGTTTCGGCTGAGATGTCACGCAGTGGTATTGCTTCTGGCCAGCGAGAAAATCGATCGACGGCTGTGAGGCAATATCTGTAACCTTGGGATATGACCATCGGTCCAATAAGGTCAATGTGGACGTGCGCAAATCTGGATCGTGGCAACCTAAATGTACCTAGTGGTGCAGAAGCATGACGAGAGATTTTCGATTTTTGGCATGCAAGACAAGTCCGTGCCCATGTTCTACACTCTTTTCGGATGCCTGGCCAGACGTATCGCTCAGCTACGAGTTTGGCTGTCGCGGTAGCGCCTGGGTGACTCAGTGAATGAAGGCTTTTCATTACTTGAAGTCGAAGTTCTATCGGTACGTATGGTCGCATTTTGTTACCACTCACGTCACAGAACAATTCAGTATCTGTTCCTGGCAGTTTGACTTTTTTCAGGCATAGTGACGTACTACTGTTCAGCAATTTGCTCAATTGCGAGTCAGACTGTTGCAGTTTTGCAAATTGTTCCAAGTCTACTGGTTGAGCAATTTCATGAATTCTGGACAGTGTGTCAGCAACGACATTATCTTTGCCAGATATATGCCTGATGTCCGTCGTAAACTGCGATATGAAGTCTAGATGCCTGAATTGTCTGGGGGAGCAGTTTTGCTTGTGCGATTCAAAAGCAAAGCAGAGTGGTTTATGATCAGTGTAAACGCAAAAATCTCTCGCTTCGACCATATGTCGGAAATGCTTTATAGCTTCGTAGATTGCCAACAGTTCCCGGTCGTATGGAGAATATTTTTGCTGAGCAGGACTGAGCTTTCTGGAGAAAAATGCCAATGGCTGCCAGATACCATTATCTCCTGACTGCTGTAATGCTGCCCCTACCGCTGAGTCAGAGGCATCAGCAACTATGGCTAGTTTGTGGAAGCTGTTTGGGTGAGCAAGCATGGTAGCTTTGCATAAGCCGTCCTTGCAAGCCCTGAAAGCTTTGTGCTCCACTTCAGTGAACGTGACGGGATGCGAGCCCTTTACCGAACCCTCGAGAAGTGCGTTCAAGGGAGCTTGGTGTTGAGCAGCCTCAGGAATGAATCTCCTATAAAAATTAAGCATTCCCAAGAACCTTCGAAGTTCCTTTACGGTTTTCGGCGCGGGGAAGTCCTGTATTGATTGGACCTTGGTTGGGAGAGGAGTAGTACCTTCAGCTGAAATACGATAGCCCAAGAATGTAACTTCCGGGGCACCGAATACGCACTTAGATGTGTTGATGACCATGCCGTAGTCTCTCAGTCTAGTAAAAAGTTCTCTGAGATGGATTTTATGCATTTCCTCATTCTCAGAGAAAACTAAATAGTCGTCGAGATACGCGTAACAAAAATCTAGCCCGCGCAGCATCTCATCGACAAAACGCTGGAAGGTTTGACCAGCATTCCTAAGACCAAACGTCATATAGGGGAACTCGTATAGTCCGAAAGGAGTTGTGATAGCAGTCTTCGGAATATCTTGTGGATTCACTGGGATCTGATTGTAAGCTTTGACTAAATCTATGGTGGAGAAGACTTTGCAGCCTGAAAGGTTGTGAGCAAAGTCATGGATATGACGTATAGGATACTTATCAGGGACAGTCCTAGCATTAAGTAGTCTATAGTCGCCACACGGTCGCCAGCCGATGTCTTTTTTAGGGGCGAGATGAAGAGGAGAAGCCCAAGGTGAGTCGGAAGGTCTGGCTATGCCCATCTGTAGCATAGTAGCAAACTCTTCCTTTGCGATCTTCATTTTGTCTGGGGCTAACCTTCGAGGTGCACAGGAAACGGGTGGTCCAGGTGTAGTGCGTATGTAGTGTAAAGTGTTATGTTTAGGTGGGTGGTGTGTACCGGATGGGCGAGTAATGTCGGAAAACTCGCCTAGTATGGTATGATATGCAGACTCACCAGTGATAACCTTTACCGATGAAATGATGTCGGAAGGATGCGCTGATGAAGCCATGGCTGCAATACTAGTACTATTGTCTACTAGCCGTTGATTCCTGCAATCAACAATAAGGTTAAAGTGGCTTAAAAAATCAACACCTATAATCGCCTTAGTAACGTCTGCAATAATGAACTGCCAAACAAAGTCACGGCGCAACCCTAGGTTCAATTTTAAAGTTATTGGACCAAAAGTAGAAATTTTACTACCGTTAGCAGCACATAAGTCATAGTTAGTCTTTACACATTTACGTTTGATATTTTTAACCGGGTAAACACAAATGTCACTACCTGTATCAATTAAATATTGCACCTTGGAATTGGAATCGGTTATAAACAAGCGACCAGTACTAGGGCGATCGTTTGTCGCCATTATCGACCGCCTGACGCGTTTCCCGAAAAATCACATGGTTTCACACACTTTCTTGCTTTATCCCCAAATTTGGTATGGTACCAACATTGGGGGTATCTTCGATAATTCGACTGGGATCTGGTTGAACTGGAGCGATGTTGTTGTCGGTTGCTCGGACGGCCACGTTCTATTCGTCGCGATCTCCTTACTTCATCGGTCAGGGTTTTAACCTGTTCCGTAAGCACTGCAATTTGTCGTTCCATGTCTACGTGTTTACATGCACTAGATGCCGATGCGACTTGGCGGTTGGGAGCAACTACGTCGTGAACTCGGTCCGCTAAGTCTGCTAGTTCCTCGAGTGAAGCCTTCGGTTGTGATGCGATGATAGACTGCGTACTTTGTGGTAGACGACTAGTCCATATCGTCCTCAAAAAATCTTCGGGTACGCCGGGCCCCGCCAAGTTTTGCAAATGGCGGACGAACTGTGATGGCTTCCTATCGCCGAGCTCCTCGTGGATCAACAACTGCTGGATCTTTTTTTCTCGGCTTGCTGACAAACGCTTGATTAGTTCCGCTTTCAATTTCTCGTAACGGTCGCTAGTTGGAGGTGCCGTTATGATATCTTCAACCTCCTCGGCGTATTGCGGTTCCAACTGGGAAATGGTATGGTAGAATTTGGTGCTGTCTGTTGTGATATTTGACAACACAAATTGCCCTTCCAATTGTGCAAACCACAATGCTGGCTTCTCTGGGTAGAATGGCGGTACCCGTATACCGACGCGACATGACTCACTGTCGGTAGCGTCTTTAGCGCCATTTTGTCCTTTGTTCGACATCTGTACTGTTTCGTGTTGAACAGGGGTCACCAGTTATAAGTAGCTGTGCTGGTACCTGTATCCTTGTGGTGTGTGCAGCAGAATAAAAGTCCGGTTAGGTTGCAGGCGGATTTATTCACTTCCACAGTTTCGGCAAGCCTCGTATAGCGAGTGAAGGAATACAGCGATATAATTAACAAGCACAGAAGAAACAATGATAGAAAGAAGGAGTGAAAGCAATAGTACAAAGAATGAAGAACTGATGTAGGTATAGCGGAAAGCGTGATAAGCGGTTAGACTAACGTGCGCTTCGCGTCGAGTATAAATACTGACTGGTTAGCCAACAACGGCGCCGCGAGCGGCGAGGCGTCGTCGCCTGCGCCGGGCGGCCGCGCCGTCTCGGGCCGACCGGGCCAAGCTGGAGCGGCCGGCCGTCGAGTTCCGTGCATATAAAAATTTATCGCGCTATCCGCGTGTGCCGTTATTATTATAAATTACAAGCAATATTAAATATAAGTATATACATATATATATATCCACGCCAAGTCCCCTACGGGGCAGGCAGAAAGAACAAACTATTATATATAATATTATTGGTGGTGACGCCACAGGTCATCCGTTTTTTAGTTCTCTCGCACCGCAGTTATGCAAATCGTGGCCGGCGACAACCCTGTCAATCAATACACATAGACCCCTCCCCCTCCGTGCAACACCGCCGCTAACTAAATAACAAGATAAAAGGGAAACGCATTCTCTATTTGAATATATTGTATTTTTTTTATGGCAATACATGTGTTACACGCGCGATGCCGCCTCTGGTGGTAACACGGCAACTTCTTGGGAGCTCACTGGTGACCTCACTCGCACGCAGGAACACAACAACCCTTTAAGGAGTTGTTATTTGGCTACGGTTTTTGCGCCCTACCTCTCTTATGTTTGTTTGATTTTTTTTTGTTACCATCCGTAGTATGAAACAAAAGAATAACAATACAGCGTGATCTGATGCGGTTATCGTAGCCATGGATCTTGCAATCCATGGATTGTTCGCGTATAACTGGCACCTTAGGAGATTATTGGCACTCTCTCGCAAGAGAAACAAAATCCCCCCCAAAAGAGTTGTTGATTTTTGTATGACTCCTTTTTCGCGTTATCCCATTTCCTAATCCATTAGGATTGGCGGGGTCCGCTACTTAAGCTTTAGGATTTGGCGAAGATACTTATTTTTGCATGGAGCGACTGCCGTCAAACCTCCACAAGCCAGAGGAAAAACCAGATCTTTCTTAGGTAAGGTCACATGTCTTTCGAAATGTAATTTCTGGGACGTGCGGGTTTCCTCACGATGTTTTCCTTCACCGATGAGCACGTGATAATTCCACAATATGTACATAAATCATGCCCTGGCCAGGATTCAAACCGGGGACCACTTGGTCAAAAACCGGTTCCTTATCCACTGGATTATTACAACTTATCTGCCTGATTTTTATATGTCACCAAATAGGCGGACTGCTGCTACGTGAAAGCACATCCTTAATCGGGTGCTTATTAAATATTAGTTGTGAAGAACCACGCTTGGCATCTGGCAGGATGCACGCGTTTACAGATCCAGGTCCAAAGTTGATGTTGAGCCGTTCACACTCCAAATTACTTTTACTTTCAAATATTTTGCAATGTGATACGGATAACTAATCAGTGTCGAGTTACCAGACTTCTGTGAAAGGTACGTCTCGGCGGGCACGTGTCGTAGAGACATACAGCCAGATAAGTTTGTTTTTCGCCCGGCGAAGGTCAAACTTTTATTCATCTACGTGTATTGATTATGATAACACTGTCAACGTAACTATTAATATAATGCAATTGTCTGTTTGTTATTTTTTGTGTTCCGTACCACGAAAGGTGTCAGCTTTCTAGGTTTTTTATACAATGTCGGGAGACATACCGTACAAGCATACGATACCACCTCTGCTGCTAATACAGCAACTCCTTAGGAGCTCGCTGGTGACCTCAGTCACACGTGGGAACGCGACAACCCTCCGGAGGGTGGTTATTTGGCTGCGGTTTTTTGTGATGTGGAGGCACTTCCCTAGACGGGAGGCTTTGATACTATCCTACCTCTCTTAAAAACACCCGGGCGAAGACAAATAAACATGTACATACACACAAGTGTTTGTTTTGTGTGAGAATCGAACCCACAAGCGTTGGTATTAAAGTTAGAGTTGTAAATGATGAAAATACATAAAGATATCAAACTTAATTTACATAATGGACATTTTTGACTTTCCTATTTATAATTTACGATTTAAGAAATTATATTCACTGACTCCAATATGTAATCGCAAAGTACTAGAACTTAATACTCGTAAGTAATGAAACCTTGTGTGCTTTGACTAAAATATTTTAGGCAAATCACTTATCTATCTAAAATTTCTAATAATGTCAGTACTCTTATCGTCCTATTAAAATTGTTGGTGATTAAAAAAAAAAAGATTCTTTGTGTGAACTAAAAATAAATAACTAGAAAAAAAATGAGGTACGAGTAATCTATACTAATTGTACAGGTTTCTCTGAAACCTGCAACAGGTTCCAACAGGTACCAGTTTCTCCCACAAGATATGTCCATACATTGTACACTATTGAAACAATCTTTTGCAAACTTGTGAAGAGAGAAATAAATAAATGTCTCATTATTATGTTATTACTTTATATTTTTAATGCGTGTAATAGACACTTTTTAATTTTTTTTAAATTAATTTTTAAAAAGTTTTTACACAGTAATATAAAACAGTAGCTTTGCAAAGGCGAACCTATCTCTATAATAAATAGGTCTCTTCCAGCCAAACTGTGCTGTGGGACATTTTGTAAAGTATACCGGATAGGAAATAGTACAATACACCAGAGACATAGTAACACACTAAATAACAAAATACACATATACAATTAAACACTAAATAATATTATTTATATAACATTATATTTATGCAATATATACTACTAAAATTAATACATATATAAACATCTATGCGATAATCGATAGATAGTTTTTAATCTCATTTACTATTATCACTTTTACAAGCTGCAGTTCCCCAGTACTACGGGAACCAGGTTTTCTTAAAAAAAAATCCCGTCTGGTTGAGTGATTAGCGCGTTAATTCTTTTTGCATTTGATAGCCCAATTTTTGAGGTTACAAGCTATTCAAATCACGATACGACCCTTTATAGCCGAGGTAAAATAAAGAAAGTGGAAAAAAAGATTTCTACGGGATACGCATTGTATATAATAATTTGTATAACGCGCAGCTCGTCCGCGCACTTCGCGGAGCCGTACCTCGTCCCGCACCCTACTCGCGCCCGCGCAGCGCATGCGCGCTGCGCTCCTTTAGGCTCTACCGACATGAGAGACCGCGTTCCGCCCGCCAGTCGGCGGCCCGCTCTCGTTACTTGTAGTTGATGTTTGTTTTGTCGACTTGTGTTTGTGCTCGTAATAGTACATAAACTGTTTGTTTGTTTAATAAAAGTGCTCATCAATAATAGCCTTTTTATACTGGCGCACCAACTAGAGGCCGAGCCACACAGTAGTGTTAGTGTTATCGTTTCCCGCTAACAATGCCGCCAAAACGAACGACCCGCACTGCCCGCTCTGCGGAAAAGCTAGCTACAGGGGCAGACGACATAAACGAGGAAGGCAGTGGCTCAGAGGATTTTCAGGCCGCGGAACCGCACAACTACGGCGGCGCCGCTGCTGCTAATCGCCTCAACGCTGTCGCTGCCGCCGCCGCCGACCAAGACAAAAGCCGCACTTACGCCAGCCCTTTCGTGTGTGATCCGGAAAGGCTGATGTCCTCAATGATGGAGACTTTCGTCCGCGCACAGGCGGAGACGAATCGGACTCTCATGGAGGCGTTGCGTGGAATGCAGCAACCATGGAACCCAGCCGCTTCGACGCCGACTGCGGCGTCGGTGCCGCTAACGTCGCCGGGACTTGCGACGACGGTGACGACTGCTTACGCCGGCGCGTCAGGAGGAAACTTCGCACGGTGCACCGCGCGCTACAGTGGTGACTCGCAGGACCCGGAGGTGCTGGAAGCGTTTGTAGACGCTGTGGAGGTGTACAAGGAGTGCGCCGACGTGTCCGACGCTCACGCGCTACGTGGCCTCCCCATGCTGCTGGAAGGTGCCGCCGCCGTGTGGTGGCGCGGCGCCCGCGCTAGTGTCGCGACGTGGCAGGACGCCGTGGCGCGTCTACGTGCAGTGTACGGCGCCCCTCGACCAGGTTTTAAACTGTTTCGTGATATGTTCGCGTCCGAGCAAAGTGATGGTGAGCGTGCAGAAGTCTTCGCGTGCAGGGTACGCGCGTGCATCGCTCGGCTCCCATACAAGCTCCCAGATGCTGCTCAGGTAGACATTATATACGGTTTGATGAACAGACGTGTACGAAAACGCGTATTACGTGACTCAATATGTAGTGTCGATGATTTAGTGGAGAAGTGTCGAATTGTTGAAGACGCCATATCGGAATCAGTGTGCAAAAGCTCTAGTAGCAATAGTGATGTAAAGAAACGAATAGGTATTACTGTTGTAAGTAACTCGAGCGAACGAAACGAAAGCGCGACCGCCGCGACAAACTCGCGCGAACTCGGGCGAGGTACGAACGCGGCCCGTACTAGTGGTTCGTCCACTACTACCGACGCTAAACTCGATGTTAACTCGAATGATACGAAAGTTCCCCGCGGTCGACGTAGGAACGATACTTCGATACGTTGCTATGGTTGTGGCCAGCCAGGGGTGATTAGATCGAAATGTGATAAATGTAAAAACGTAAAATCGGCGGATTTTAATACTTTAGTGAGCGAAAGTGTCACGCACACGCACCCGATGGTAGAAATAGGGATCGTAGGTAGGGTAGGTGTAGCCATTCTCGACACTGGGGCTAGTCACTGCGTAGCAAGCCCATCTCTTCATTCGATTTTAATTCAGAATGGAGTGTCATTTAGAGAAATAGACCGTACCATCGGACTCGCCGACGGATCGCGACAATCTAGAACGGTACTCGCCGCATCGGTACCAGTCATTATCGGTGACAAGGAGGTCACCATCGATTTTATGGTGTTTCCTGGAGACGAGACCAGGACCCTGCTAGGCCGCGATTTTATTGCGAGTACGGGGATTGTGTTAGACATAGCAAAGGATACCTGGCACTTCTCGTCAGACCCTGTAGCGAAGTTCCCTTTTGTCCATTCCTATGTGTTGAACAGTGCAGAGTTGATGCAAGCGGAGGCTTCCAACGTCTGCCTGCGCGAAGGGGAAGGCGCTGGGCTGGCACCAGAGTACAGGATAGCCCTTAATAAGTTCTTAACTGGCAGAGAGGGACAGTTTGCTTCGGCGGGGCCTGCCACAGACTTCGCCACCCACAAAATAAAGGTAAGTGCAGACCAGGAGCCTCTCGCGTCTTCACCCTACAGACTATCGCCGTCCAAGAGGGAGGCGCTACAGACGGAACTGGAGACGTTACTCGAGGCTGATGTCATTGAGGAATGCGAGTCGCCGTGGGCATCCAACGTCGTCCTGGTAAAGAAGAAGGATGGGAGCTACAGGCTGTGCATTGACTATCGCAAGCTCAATGCGGTGACGGAGCCGGACCGCTACCCTCTTCCCAGGATCGAGGACATACTCCACGCTGCGAAGACCTCCAGGTATATGACTTCTTTAGACCTTCGCTCTGGGTATTTCCAGGTGAGTGTAGATCCAGACGACAGGGACAAGACCGCATTCACCACGCCGCTTGGAACCTTCAGGTTTAAACGCATGCCCATGGGCTTGCGTAACTCTGGAGCGACCTTCCAGCGTTTGATTGACAGGTTCAAGTCTAACCTCCCGGGTATCACGCTGGTAGCCTATTTGGATGATTTGTTGGTCTTATCACAGGAGTCATTCAAGCGGCACCTCGAGGACTTGAAGGCGGTATTTGATAGACTCGCTATGTTCAACTTAAGAGTGAACCGCGAGAAGAGTTATTTCGCGAGAGATTCGGTGAAGTTTTTAGGACACGTTATCGTCCCAGGGGGTATACATGTAGACCCCGGTAAGACCTCTGCAATAGCAGAGATGCCTGCTCCTGATAATGTCAAACATTTGAAGTGCTTTCTGCAGACCTCGAGCTGGTTTAGGCGGTTTGTCCCCAATTACGCCGAGGTTGCTCGGCCTTTGACGACGTTGCTGAAGAAGGCAAGTATCTGGCATTGGAACTCTGATCAACAGAAGGCTTTTGAGCACATTAAGTCTTTGCTGACGTCAGCGCCGATCCTGCGACAGGCAGACGAGAGTATACCGTTTGCCCTCAGAACCGACAGCAGCGCTTACGCTCTTGGGGCAGCTCTCCTCCAGGGGGAGGGAGATGATGAGCGCCCGGTTGAGTACGCCAGCCGTCTACTCACCGCCGCTGAGAGGAACTACAATACGACAGAAAGGGAGGCCTTAGCTGTCGTATGGGCTGTCTCAAGGTTTCGCGGCTACATAGATGGAGCAGAGGTGGTTATTAAGTCCGACCATCAGCCTCTTAGATGGCTGATGAGTGTCAAGTCACCCAGCGGTCGCCTGGCCAGGTGGGCGCTGAGCCTGCAAGAATACAACCTTAGGATCGAGTATACACCGGGTAAGTCAAACGTCCTAGCAGATACACTCTCCCGCCCGCAGTGTGTAGACGACGTGGAGTGCGACCTGTGCACGGCAGTGGTTGACGTTCCGGCGCGCAGTACCCACGAGATCCGAGAGGGGCAGCTGCTGGACCCGGAGGTACGTAAGATCGTTGACGCCCTCGAGTCCGACGATCCGTTTAGGGGGAGGGCCTGGGCAGGCAAGGGTTACCTCCTCGATGATGGCATTCTGTACAGGCACGGGCCTGAGAATGAAGGTGATGACAACGCTAGTCTCGTAGTTCCGGAGGGGGAACGTGGTAAAATTCTCGCAGAGTACCACGATGCGCCGACCGCTGGTCATTTCGGCGTCGAGCGTACCTTGCAACGCTTGCTGTCCAAGTATTATTGGCCGGGGATGCGTTCTTATGTAAGTGGATACATTAAAAACTGCGTGCCTTGTCAACGATACAAAGCCGACACGAGGAAGCCAGCGGGGCTGGTGCAGGTACCCGCGATGGCTCGCCGCTTCGAGGTACTGGCAGTGGATCTGTTCGGTCCACTACCAGAAACTGCAGACGGGAACAAGTGGATCCTCATTCTGGAGGATACCTGTACTCGGTGGGTAGAATTGTTCGCACTGAGGACTGCGACGGCTGAGGAGTGCGCAAAGACCATGGTTTCGGAGGTCCTATTGCGTTATGGAGTCCCCAGGAGGCTGGTAAGTGACAACGGTGTCCAATTCGTGAGCGAGATCATGCAACAGACTTGCCACGTTATGGGCATTACGCAGTCGCTGACTTCTTACTATCACCCGGAGGCTAATCCGGTTGAGCGCAAAAATCGCGACCTGAAGCCGCAGCTTGCCATACTGGTCGGCAGAGATCACAACCGGTGGGACGTCCATATCCCGGCAATTCGCTTCGCGATGAACTCTGCAGTGTCGTCAGGTACGGGGCATACGCCCGCTTATTTAAACTTTGGACGCGAGATAAGGGCACCCGCTGACATTGCATCGGATATGCGCGCCATTGTCGATGGCGACCGTACAACAGCTTTGACTCCTTATCTCAAGGAGTTGTCCACCGCTCTTGTGGACGCTAGGGACGCTTACGAGAAGGCCCAGGAAACCCAGAAGAGTCACGCAGATGCGGGGCGCAGACCTGCACCGGAATACCAGGTAGGTGACCTCGTACTACTCAAAACGCAGGGTCTGAATGATACGGGGAAGGGGCAAACTCCTAAATTCATCCCTCGCCGCGACGGTCCGTATATGATACAAAACGTAACCAGCGCGTCAACTTATATTCTGGAGCGCGTTCCCGACGGTACGATCTTAGGCAAGTATCACGTTTCGTGTCTGACACCTTTCGTTGGCCACGCGACAGCTCCCGTACAGGAAAAGAGGAGAAGGGGAAGACCACGTAAGAAGGCTAACCCCAGCGCGGGGACGCATTGTTAGGGGTTAGAGGGGGAGAACTATAACGCGCAGCTCGTCCGCGCACTTCGCGGAGCCGTACCTCGTCCCGCACCCTACTCGCGCCCGCGCAGCGCATGCGCGCTGCGCTCCTTTAGGCTCTACCGACATGAGAGACCGCGTTCCGCCCGCCAGTCGGCGGCCCGCTCTCGTTACTTGTAGTTGATGTTTGTTTTGTCGACTTGTGTTTGTGCTCGTAATAGTACATAAACTGTTTGTTTGTTTAATAAAAGTGCTCATCAATAATAGCCTTTTTATATTTGTGTTTTTAAATACGGATCTCTCGTAAAAATAATGGAAAAGGGACATCTTAACTTCGATATTTTTAGGGTTACTTGGGTACGTTTACCGCGCCGTACTTGGACACCATTGTACTCTTTTTTAGGGTTCCGTACCCAAAGGGTAAAACGGAACCCTATTACTGAGGCTCCGCTGTCCGTCCGTCCGTCCGTCCGTCCGTCCGTCCGTCCGTCTGTCACCAGGCTGTATCTCATGAACCGTGATAGTTATATAGTTGAAATTTTCACAGATGATGTATTTCTGTTGCCGCTATAACAACAAATACTAAAAAATAGAATATAATAAATATTTAAGGGGGCTCCCATACAACAAACGTGATTTTTTTGCTCGTTTTTGCTCGATATTGATAACGGCAACAGGTAGACGCTTGAAATATTCACAGAATATTTAGTTATATATTCACTTTAAGAATAAATAATTAAATTAAAATAAAACAAATATTTAAGGGGGGCTCTTATACAATAAACGTGATTTTTTTGCCGTTTTTTTAGATAATGGTACGGAACCCTTCGTGTGCGAGTCCGACTCGCACTTGGCCGATTTTTAAGATACAACTTAACCCGTACTACCCGCAGTGATGTAAGAATCATATGCTAAGTCCAATTTGGTTTAGGCGTCTAGAAGTTATGGTGAAATAAACAAACTCACGTAGGTTACTTGCAATGCAAAATATACACCAACCTCGAAAACGTTTATTACTCTCCTGTTCTGGAGTCGTGTGAAAAGCCTAAGCATTTGGCGGACTTTAGCACAATACTTCTGGCGTGAGAGCAAAACCTGTACGGTACTTCCGGTTTTAAATTTCGGCATAAAACGAAGCTTTTATAACACAGAAAAAATAAACCCTGAGGTGTCAAACAAGCATGCGGCAAGCGCGTGTGGCATATTAACGCTTGCAATGCATTGAATATCACCCGCGCGATGCCATCTCTGCTGCTAGCATAACAACTCCTTAGGGGTTACTGCAGGAACATGACTACCCTCCATGGAGCAGGTATTTGACTGCGATTTTCTGTAAGGCAGGAGGTACATTACCCAGACGGGCTGCTTTAATGCGCTCTACCTCTCGTAAAACAGCCAGAACATTACAAACAGACATGTTCATACACACAAATGCTTGTCGTGTGTGTGAATTGAACCCCTCGTGGGTGTCAAAGTAGCGTCACTAACCACTGCGCCACCGAGCTCGTCATGCGTCGTTTAAGTTGTTCGAGCACCTCAAAGCAAGCGTGCCCACGCGCTCCAGCTAGTAATATCTTAAAAATATTATTAAAGGCAATCCATTAAATCGCGAAATCAGAAATTCGTTTAACATAAAACCGATTTCGCTGGCTTTTTCCAATTTCTATTGTTGCTAAGTTTATTGAATGGAATTTATTGAAGCCCAGAAACTGTGCCTTTTAATCGAACTGAAAGCGCTAAAACTAAATCCAGCCCTTTGCTTTTAACACAATCGTTGAATTGTTTTTTATATATTTGTTATTATCAGTTGAGAACTCGATAGCGTCGTTGCGTATCATTCTGACCAAACACGCAGGTTTAGCAACGTCGACCACAGCCTGTCTATGGAAGGGTTTATCTATATTCTTCACCGCGGAGGGCATGTTAAGCGGTCGGTTCCGGTTGTTATAGATAGATAGATGACAGTCGTTAAGCTAAGTCAGTGGCGTTCGGGCGGCTTGAAAACACTGGCGTCCACCGATCCGCTAATGAGCAGTGTGCTGGAGTATGCTATATAACTTCGAAAGCCTTTCTATTGAAGGGTGACCGGCATCTCTGCAGTAGGATGAGTTAGAGTTGGTTGTAATTATCACTTGCTGGCGGTGGGGCATCGTGAGGAAACCTTCCTTCCTTCCTGAGGAAGCTCTTCCAAGAAATTATGTTTCGAAAGACGTGGAACCTAATTTAAGATAGATCTGGTATTTTCTCTGGGTTGTGTAAGTTTGACGGCAGATTCCATGTCAAAATCAGTATCTTTCTTTTTTGTACTACGTCGGGAGGCGTACAAGCTTACGGCCCACCTGATAGAAAGCGGTTACCGTAGAATATAAACGCTAAAATACATTAAGTATTACTCGCGCGATGTCACCTCTGGATCTTACTGGTGACCTCACTCACACTTCGCCACATATTTAGTCTTAGGTACCGAAGCCCACCAATCCTAATGGATTAGGAAACAGCATGAAGCTGGGAAGAAGAAGTTAAATTGTTTTTACACATTCTGTACTAATTATAAGTACTAGTACAAGTAGTTCAAGTAAGATGCCCTTGTTTCATTCAGACAGAAGTAAACCGATCGGGACTATCAGGGGCCGTACCGTATAAGGTAAAGAAGAATCAACTAATTTTTTTTTCATTTAGAATGACACTGCGTTTTATATAAATGGTAATTCTCATATCTTGACTCAGTAGAGCTCCAGGGTCTCTGTCGATTTAGCTGAAGACTAACTGAAGTATCAAAACATGGTTCTGAATCTTCTTCACCATAGGCGGTAGGACTCCTGGTTTTTTTTCCCACTGGACTACATTAGGGAGTATGGTCCTCCTTATACAATGTGATCATGATAGATTACGGACAGTCGCAATACAATATGATATGATATGAAATAACCTATGGAGACGCAATGACACTATTTTGCGTAGTTAATCAACTCACCGTTACGGGGGTCGGCGGTAATGTAATCTAGGCTAGTTTACGGATCAACATAGCGTCACTTACCGGCTTATTGGTTAAATGTCCATCATATTCCTGTCTTGTTTCAGCAATTAATACAGTTGCTAAAACAGGACGACAGATCAAGCTGTACAGAATCATACAAATATCACCTTTTCTGCTATGACATTAAGACCCATCGTGTATAGCTTTGTTTTTCGTTCTCTTTACGTTACCGTAATATTTCTAAATCAAACATCATCAAACTTACGGAATCCTCGCTGCACAGGACCGAAACGCACTTCAAAACCGATCGGATTTTGTTTCGTTTTGTGTTACGGTACCCTAAGTACCTCAGTTCTTAGCTCCACAATTGCATTTGACACGACTAACACAAGACATTAGTCATCTTTTCAGTGGGCCGGTGTGCAGAGAGCCTTAATCTTTGAAACTCGTTCCGTGTATGGTAAAGTCTCAAACAGTTCATAATCACGAGTGATGTGTTCAAAGGCGTTTTGTTTCAATAGCTATTTGTTTTTTTTGTCGTTTGAGAGCGTGGGCAGCTTGTTGGTTCGCCTTGACAAGTTGCGCTGGTAAAAGTGCCATGGCTTGTTTTTTTTATGCAACGACAATACAAGTGTACAGCCCATACGGATGTGACGTGGTTACCATAGCCTATGAACACTTGCAATAGGTATACGATATGTCGTCGAAACACAGCGATCCTCCGTGGAGTTGACATTTTTTTTATGAGATAGGGTCGGGCTGTTTCTATAAGTCGTACCTCTCTTTGTACACAGTGGTTAGCAATGCTACTTTAACCACTTTTCGAATTCCGTACAGGGCAAGCATTTGTGGGCATGAACATGTCCTGTCGTGGTCTGAATGTTTCTGGTAGTAGAGGACTGGAGAGTCGTTCTAAGGATGGCAATGCGACAGCAATACTGTATAAAGTATAAACATATAACATAAATCGCGTGTAACACGTGTAGGTAATGTTGGCTTTGACTGTTGATAATCAGTCACTTACCCCCTAAAACGTTCATTGACCACCAAGAATCGACTCCGAGTTTGTACCATGTAAAGGTGTTAAAATCAATGGTAGTTTGGCAGGCACAGGCTCAGTCAAAATGTTTGGGGTATCTCCGGAAGACCAGCGTCGTACCGTCTCACGAGGAATGATGCCGATTCGGTGTCATACTCGTAGTTTTAAGAGTTAGTCTGTTTCCCTTCTTTTTTTCAACCGTAATTAATAACGTCATCGAATAAGTAATTTTCTTTCTTTCTCTGCACCACAAAAAAAATAAATGAATTTTCCGTCCTAGCAACAACTCTAATTTTACGAAATGCTGTGAAATCGATTAATATTCATTAACGGTCCCTAGAAACATTAGCTCCGTAATTTCAGACCTAACAGTACGTGTAAGCACTAGACCTTGGTCCGACCTATCGATTATTACCGAATTAAATTCAATCGAATGACCACAACTGACCTCTCATCGCCCCTACGATGACCTTTTGTACTGACACCTAAAATGAGGCTATAGCCTGGAAACCTTTAGGGCACCTAATGTGACAGTTCGCCAATTTAGTCCAATTTTGCTCGAAAATTGCTGTAATTTTTAACTGGTTTTTAATTAAGGTTCTGTATTAGATTGTACGTTTTTCTTTTGTGTAGGCGTCATCACAAATATGAATCGGTTTTTGAAAATTCCTTTTTCTTTTTGAGTACTACGGAAATAATATATATAAATATAAAAATTTGCTAAAGTCACTACTACGTTGATTCAGTTATTAGGGTTTCTTAAACTTTTTAAAAGAAGAAGAACCGTTGTATTCATGTAGATAATGAAAATAATAATAAATAAATATTCTCGGACAAATTGCACAACGCCATTTTATCCATTACTAAGCAAAACATATACTATGAGTACTAGACAACTGATAAACATACATGAATACTTTTGATTTTTCAATTCAGTAAGGTAAATTAATTAATTGATTAAATTTAAATATATACTACGAAATCATACAAATTCTGATTGAGATAACTGAATACATTATTTTATTTGAATCTGTAATTTGGTCGCCTCAATCAACGGCCTTTTTAGCGCAATTTCTTCGCTCAGGTAATGAGCAGACGTGGATGAGGAAACTGGGTGAAGTCATACTGTACATCATTTTGAACGTCTAATGGAATAAGCAAATAACCTTTAATTCTCTCATATTTATTTCATATTATAATTATTATCAGTCTTGTGACGCTCGGTTCTCTCTGTCTACCCCGCAACTGACCTGGCTGGACCTGGATATGGATAGATAGATCTTCACATAAGATAGCTGAAGCCACGAAAACATGAAAAATTATAGGAAATGTGGAATTAATGACTACATATAAGATAAAGTGTCCCACTCAGCTGTTTGTTTCTTATGGCTAAAATAAAAAAGAAATGCAAGAAATTGGTCGTTACTTGTACTAATAACAGAAAATATATTTGCAGCCTATCTTAATACTTTAAACGAGCAGTTTGTATATGTATAAATACGTTTCAGGTATTTCGGTAACCGCTTTTAACGATTTAGATCTTTTAATTTAAAAATGTCTATTAAAACGACGTGAATGTACACAAAAAAGCGAACCACGCTTGGTATTATATAGCCCAGATACTCTTAATGTGATAAATCTCTGAAAAGTGCGCGCACAAACTTACATTTGCACATGTTTTTCAATATTTTTGAAATAAAGTATTTTTGTTACCATAAAAAAATAGGTCACATTAAAAAACGTGTTAATATTCCTCGTACGGAACCCTCCCCGCGCGAGTTCAACTCGCAGTTGTACGCTTCTTAGTAATCGAATTACTATTCCAAGTTATATAAAAAAAAGCTCTAACGTGGAATCAAATTTCAATGTTAGAATGACAAACCAATTTCATTGTCGGCCATACCATTTCACGTAATTGTATACCAAGCGCACAGCAGTGTTTAGGAGCGGTTCTCAAAGCCATGATCAAATAAAGGGTGTTCATTGTTTTGCGAGCCATAATAAATGTCCCTTCTTGTTGCACATAAGGTCCCCATTGTCTGTGACTCGACGAGTTAATTGGGAACGTGGAATATGTTTGGAGAAGCTTCGGGTTGAATGGTTGAATCTACGAGGTCCTCGAATGTGGCTATATGATTTTGTCAATGTGGAATGATTATGAGTGGTAATTATCCTGATCCAAGTTGCTCTTTGTAATGGTTGTATAGTATAAAGTTTGGGTTGTAAGTGAACCAGATCTAATGGTGCACGTGGTGTATACACTGCTGATTAGCAAGGAGATTATTAGCAGTAGAATTGGAACGCCTTTTTTTTAGAGTCATGTTTTTAGTCTATTCATTTGGTTTCTAAATCTAATAAATCCAATCTAATTTCCTAATAAATCCAATATGATTTTGTCAATGTGGAATGATTATGAGTGGTAATTATCCTGATCCAAGTAGCTCTTTGTAGTGGTTGCATAGTATATAGTTTGGGTTGTAAGTGAACCAAATCTAATGGTACACGTGGTGTATACACTGCTGACTAGCAAGGAGATTATTAGCAGCAGAATTGGAACGCCTTTTTTTTAGAGTCATGTTTTTAGTCTATTCATTTGGTTTCTAAATCTAATAAATCCAATCTAATTTCCTAATAAATCCAATATGATTTTGTCAATGTGGAATGATTATGAGTGGTAATTATCCTGATCCAAGTAGCTCTTTGTAGTGGTTGCATAGTATATAGTTTGGGTTGTAAGTGAACCAAATCTAATGGTACACGTGGTGTATACACTGCTGACTAGCAAGGAGATTATTAGCAGCAGAATTGGAACGCCTTTTTTTTAGAGTCATGTTTTTAGTCTATTCATTTGGTTTCTAAATCTAATAAATCCAATCTAATTTCCTAATAAATCCAATCCAATTTCCTAATCAATCCAATTATATTTTTGAGTCACTATTGCTTTTCCTTCATGTTACTTTGCATCGAATGTTAAGCGTAAGTGTTAAGCATAACACATTAAAATCGCGCATGAGAGCAAGGATAGCCCAGTTGGTGAAGAGCCAGGGTTCGAATCCTGGAGTGGGCGTGTATGTACGTTTTAGATGTACCACTAAATCCGTGTTTTCGGATTAATGTACATATTTGTAATTGCCACTTGCCCAGCGGTAAAGGAAAATCGTGAGGTAATCCGCATGTCCATGAAAATTATCGTTCAAAAGACGTGTTAAACTAAAGATAGGATCCGGTTTTGCCTCTGGGTTGTGGAAACAGTCGATACATTTAAAAATCTGTATCCTTCCCCAAATCCATAGACTTAGATAGTGGACCTCGTAAATCCCAATGTTTTAGAAAGCGGGATAACCTATAAAGAGAAGACGTTAAAATCACACAATATATTAATCCACCCCGGATTTATTTTGTAATACTACGAGTATTAC
This sequence comes from Pyralis farinalis, assembly GCA_947507595.1. Taxonomy (NCBI): domain Eukaryota; kingdom Metazoa; phylum Arthropoda; class Insecta; order Lepidoptera; family Pyralidae; genus Pyralis; species Pyralis farinalis. Next base: position 32,050,326 of record OX382273.1, on the reverse strand, counting down.
AACATCAACATAGGAAAGAATAATTTACGCCTACATCATATTTAATTTATTATTATTGACGTGATAACGTCTTACAAATCGATGAACACCGGCTGCATGCACGAAAAAGTGTCACGTTCCGCCTAAGCCGAGCGTGCAAGCGAGAGCGCGGAACAAGCGATAGAGAGGCATGATTGGCCTAAGCGTTCGGCTTGTGACGCATCTATCTCTCTTCCACTCCATTGGCCGATGCGTCCGAGTAGAAGAGAGACAGCGGCAGCACACAACCTACACGTGAACTGTTTTATCAACTGTTGAATGTTTTCTTATGACGTTATCATGTCATCATAATCGTCCGTAAACAGACTTTTACAGACGACCATTTCTTTATGAAATCTATATGTTTTTCTGGGTGTGTGTGTCTGTGTGTGCGTGTGTCTGTCGCTTTTTTTCGAATATTCGAATTTTGACTTCAGATTCGGATTCAGCATAAAAAAGTAGAATAGGAATGTTCAGGAACACCGTTCCTATCTCTTAAGGAACATGGCCAAAATGGCAGACAAATTAAAAAAAATGAATTGTTATATAATTGACGAGCCAGGTATTTCTCTGGCAATGCAAGCTTGCGCATTCTCAACTGGTTATTTAATCAAATTTATTGGATCGGGTCACGTGGCGCTCGGTGCTCTCTGCCTACCCCGCAAGGCGATTTGGCGTGGAGTTATATATAGATAGATAGATTTTCATTTAAATGCATCCCCTATAGGTCAGTGTCCAAATTTCGACTGTCGAAGTACTTATCCAGTAGGGCTGTGCTACTTCTACCACCACTTCATAGAAAACCGCAGCCAAAAAACAATTCCCTGGAGGGCTGCTGTGCACATACGAGTGACTTCATTTTCCAGTAAGCTCCCCATTAGTCGCTTCGTTAGCGGTCGTGCCATTGCACAAGCGATACTTGTATTACAAGCGTTCATAGGCTATAATAACCACTATACATTAGGTGGGTCGTAAACTTGTATGCATCCCGACGTTCCCAAACACGTCGCAAATTGTTTCCACAGTTGTTTCTTAGGAAATTGATAATCTGCAAGCACAGTAAACAATAACAAACAAGGGATTCCCAGGAATTGTTATATGCAGTAATTTCAGCTATACATTGTTTGACTCACTGTAAATATTTATATAGCACATGCCCACGTCTCCGTCTGCGGGCAGATCCCGTTGCACAAGAATATGTAGTTGACGAGCTCGGTGGCTCATGAATGACGCGACTTTGACACAACGCTCGTGGGTTCGATTCCCACACAAGACTAACATTTGTGTGCATGAACATGTCTGTTTGTCTTGGTCTGGATGTTTAAAGAGAGGTAGGGCGCATCAAAGCAGCCCGTCTGGGGAAGTACCTCCACCTCACAGAAAACCGCAGCCAAATAACTCCCTAGAGGGTTGTTGTGTTCCTGCGTGTGAGTAAGGTTACCAGTAAGCTCCTAAGGAGTTGCTGTGTAGCAGCAGAAGAGGCATCGCGCGAGTGATACTTAATATATTACAAGTGTTAATAGGCTACGGTAACTGCTTTTGCTTTTTAAGGATACTTTATAAGGATTTTTAAGGATGAATATCTCCCGACGTTGTATGAAAAAAAAAAGCCTATGTTCTCTATATACGTATTATCTTGTTAGCGTTGTCCCGTTTTTTAATCCCTTAGGATTGGCGGGGTTCGCAACCTAAACGGATTTGGTGAAGATACAGATTTTGACAAGAATTTGAAATTAATACTTATATGTTACTTTACATTTCGCAAATTCAAATAGTGTTGCCAACAAAAATTTGTATAATAAGTATGGATAGTTCATTGCAAGGCTGTCATTGCAAATTTTAAGTGTCCGGGGGGAAGTCATTAAATAGTAACCAAAAAGGTAGACCAATGTCATAATTGAAATATAAAAATGCCAAAGTTAAAGTAAAATACAAGCGTTGTAAAGTTGTCCATTGTAAATACTGCAGACCGCGCCTAACCCCGTATTCCGTGGGAGTAGCTTTTTCTCAGTTTCTTTTTTTCCTCAGCTTCTAAGGCCACACTTGATGTAGTCTATACCTTCCTTGAGAATTGGGCTATCAAATGCAAAAGGAATTTTTTGAATCCGCCTTTTAGTTTTAGAGACTTTCAAACAAACTAATTAACTCTTCTGCTTATATATTAGTACAGATTTTGACGAGCCTGGCAGCCGAGCGATTAGCAATGGCTACTTTGATATCCAGGTTCAATTCCCACACAAGGTAAACATTTGTGCGCATGGACGTGCGTGTTAGTCTTGGTCTGGATGAGTTTAAGAGAGGTACTTCGCGTTCAAACAACTTGGAGAAGTACCTTCACGTCACAGGAAACCTTAGCCAAATAACAACTTCCTAGAGGGTTGTTGTGTTCTTGCGAGTGAGTGCGGATACTAGTAAGTTCCTAAGAAGTTGCTATGTTAGCAGAGGGGGTGGTGAAGCGGCATAGTGGTGGAATTAAATCAATGCCGGGCTATTTCAAAGGGACCAGTAAGAGGGTCTCAAACAGGGGGATAAAAGGTTTTCACGGGGTCAGTAACTCACGAGTGATGTTAGTGTTGATAATGTCCATAGGCTCATCATCATCAGGCAGTATGTTGACTTATTTGCCACCTTAAGGGACATCAGGTCTAAGAGTAGGAGGAGAGGCTAAGAAGTATATATTGTAGGGTTAATACCGTGCAGGTCACATTACTTACACTGCTAGCTTATTACTATATTACTAGGTTATAGGTAAGCTATTACAAGCTAGGGCTTGGTTAGCATGTTTGCCGACGACAAGAGCTGTACTGATCGACTCGTATGTACTGATCGACTCGTATGTACTGGTATTTCTTCTTCTTCTTTCTAGCGTTATCCCGTTTTCTAATCCGTTAGGATTGGCGGGGTCCCCTACTTAAACCTAAAGATTTGCCGAAGATACTGATTTTGACATGAAGCGACAGCCGTCAGATCTTCACAACCCAGAGAGACCAAACCTTTCTTAGGTTAGGGTTTCCTCGCTATGTTTTCCATCACCGCCGAGGAAGTGATAATTACAAATATGTATATAAATCCGAATCATATGCACTGATACTATAGTATAACAATTAATACGTAATAACTAAAAAATATTTTCAGACTTCAACCCCTTTGCAAAGAAAAAATGTAATGATGTCATTTATTTCCGTCCCTCATTAATAAGTCAGTTCTAAAAGGTTGTTTCCACAGGCTCGTATGAGCGACACAAAATTTATTGGACGTATGAACGTGAACTGCCATGCAATTCTCTAAGCGACTCGTAATGGCTGTGTGCGTCGCTGTGATCACAGATGTCACAGCTTTGACATCGTCTACTGCGATCACGGCTAAATTATTTGATATTCTATAAGGCTGTAAGCGTACGCGAGGCTGTTTGCCTTGTAGAATTCCAATTCCAAACGCAGCCTTGGGGCGCTAGTGTCGCACAACCATGAAAAGCGACACCAAAGAATTGCAATTTTGTGTTCAAGGCTGTAACAGCCGATGTTTCCGAGGATGTAAGGACGTTTGCTCTTACAGAATTGCATGGCAGAACACGAGGTTGCCCGCGTCCTTACTTCGATATCACTGATTTATTTCAGTTAAAGGAAATAGCTCTTGCGTTACTGTATTTCGATTAAAATTTGTTTGAACATTCTATCTATATATTCGTAACATCACGCCAAATCCTTTGCGGGGGAGGCAAAGAGATGGAGCGGCACATGTCTCGGTCCTTACACACTTCCAATTTCTTAATGTTCATCGCTATTCTCATGCTCACTCGCCGGCTCCTGGTGTCACCTTCTGATAAAACACGATCAATCTGTTTCGTGATTCTTCCTTCCTACATTATACGTGGGCCATGCGCTTGTATGCCTCCCCCGACGTTGTATAAAAAAAATCTCTTCAATGGAAACCATCTTTATCAATGGCTAGGACCAATGTTCGACTTTATGCCGAAGCGAGCCGCGGTCCCGAAGCTGTATTATTTATTGCTCCATAAAATATTCAAAGCACCTGTGGCTATTTACGTGGGAGCACGACTCAATGTTTTACTACAGTGATTCCCAAACTTTCCTGTAACATGCCTGTAATTAAACTTAACAATGGCTTGTTTGCAAAGTTTACGTGAAATTTAAAAGTAAGTTTTTAAGTACATAACAATTTTCTACGTTTCGTTTATATATAAACATCTAATAATGGGATGCAATCGATCTAGTATTTTGTTTTATATGATTTCTTTACTATGAACCGAATTTCAATAACTTTTACAAAGGGCGTCCTTAAGGGACAAGCTTTGAATTAAATGACGCTGTATCGATGTTTCTGGTGATACAATCAATCTACTACGTGTAATATATGTTTTTACGATAGGTGTTTCACATCACGTGGTGTTTATGCTTGGTTATCAATCATGTAGTGGTAAATAAACGAATTACTATTATAAAATTAATGTGTATTTTATTATTTTCGCGAAAACGGAACCGCGAGTAGAATTTTGCACAGAGATCGTTTGAATAACGGAGGCTAGTAGACCGGAGGGAGTAATTCAGACAGCAAAGCGGCAGCCAGCAACTAGTGTATCATGTTGGTGTAATACCACGCCTAACTCCCACATTGAACATCACTGTGCCTTTTGAAAATAGTTTCGTATATTTGAAATAACGAAACGCAAGCGATAAGACGAGTTTTGTGCCGGTCAGATGGCTCGGTAAACATCCGCGATAACCAACGTTGGTTCGGTTTGGTTTATCTTAATTGTGTTCATAATTAGTTTGACTCAGTCGGACCGACAACGGGTGCTTGCATTTTGTTAACTCAAGTGTGGCTCGTGTAAACAATCCTCTTTGTAATTGCGTTTCGTTGTTGCATTATACTATGCCTGAGTTAGGTGAGAATGGTAGTAACATTTTGTTTAATGTTTGTTACTAACCTTAAACTTTATGACTTCCCTACAGATACTATGTAATATTTTATAAACATGTATTTAAATGGTATAAAGATTTTCTATTTATCTTTTAATATATATCTCTACACCAGGGCCAACGAAAGTCGTGATTTATTTTTCCATTATAAAACAATTCAATTCCATTATAAAACTTATCATTACGGCTGTCTCCAAACGGGGTGAGTAGTTTATGAAAAAAGAACGAAAGACTCTTCTCTACCTAAAAGAAGACAAGTTGCTAACCGCTAGTGAGCTAGCGTGCTGAGGTTTTTGTACATTTCCGTGTAACTACGTTCATCAGTAAACGACATTTAACTATTAAATAATACCCTGTGCCACTTAAAAAGATGTTTTATATTTTATACTTACATGAATTTATGACGTTTAATAATTTTATAACCTTTTAAGGATAAGGTCGGGGAGAATTATCTATGACATGCGACCGATTGCCATAACTTTTTCATACATACGACCACATTATACTGCCTGATCTGTGTTCTCTACTCTTGCTGGATTTGAACACCTGACCTACGAAATCAAGACATGTCTAGGTCTAGTCATACATATACTGTTATATATAATTTTTACAACCTTTTAACTAACCTTCAAAATTCTGATGATTCTCAATTCGTCCCTTTTTTGTGGTCAATCGTTACTAACGATATAGAATTTTTTTTTTCTGAAATCGCCCCTTCACTGCAGTCAATTTTAAATGACATGTTTAACACTATGATCACATGCCTCATTGGTTATTATCCTAGAACTTATGCAAGCACAGTTTCCACAGCGTCATAGCTAAAACACTTCAGATGTAGTAAATGCATGCAGCTATAATTTAGACTCTTAAAAGCGTCTCAACTTGAAAATAGCGCTATGCTCTGTCTCATAGACAGGCGAACTTTGTTGAATTTATAATTGTTCCCGCTATTGCCGCCGACGTCTTGGCCTCCAGCTCCGCACTTGGTAATTAGGATCCTCATGACTTGAATGCTCTCGACATCATCTGCTTTCAACTTGGCTGTGTGACTTTCCATCCAGATTGTTAGCTGAATCCGCCTTGTTTACTTTGCAAGGAAAGAAATACTTAACATTACAAGATGTCTGTTCGAATTCAAAAAATGTGTAGGATTGACGAGGTCAGCTATCTAAGCATTAAGATTTGGCAAATATACTGATTTTGTCAAGAAGCGATTGCATCAGACCTCTACAATCTAGAAGGAAATCCAAACCATGTCGTAGGTAAGATCTCACGTCTTTCGAAGTATAATTTCTTAGACGTACGGGTTTCTGACGCATCAAGGAGTGCACAGAGCCGTTTTAAGTTTTTCATCGGCGCAGTCTAAATATAAGCATTGGGTCAATTAACAACTTAGATCTGTTTTGACAAAACCCTGTGCTACAGAGTATTCCAAGGACCAGCTGCTACTGATTTGATTTCTAATCTATCTATAACTTCAAGCCAAATCCCTTGCGGGGTAGGCAGAGAGAACCGAGCGCTACGTGACTCGATCCTTACATATCTCACTCGCTTCTTTAACATTCATTGCTCTTCTCATGCACGCTCGCCGGTTTCTAGGGCTCCTGACATCACCTTCTGATAGAACACGACCAATTTGGCCATGGTAGGTAAGTCTTCCTCGGCTCCTACATCCTTCCACTTTTGCATTGTATATTTGCTTCGTCGTTTTTTCATCCTGCATTCTTTCTACATGTCCGAACCAACGGAGCATGCCTCTTCTTATTTTAACACCGACGCTCTCTTTCAGACCAACTCTGTTTCTAACATCATCATTGCGAATACGGTCTACAAGCCTTACGCCACAAATTTTGCGCAGCGCTCGCATTTGGACCGCGTTTATTCTACTTTAATGCTCTTTCTGCCATACCCAGCTCTCGCTTCCATAAGTTAGCGTTGGGACCAACACTGCATTGTGTATAGCGAGTTGTGCCTTCTGGCTCAGGTTTTTACTGCCAAGAAGTTTTCCCAACGCTCCATTCACACTATTCCCAGCACTCACTCGTCTTTCCACATCTGCGGTGTACCTTCCATCCCTGCTGAAAGCGCATCCAAGATATACAATCTCATCCACTTGTTCCAACACTTCATCATCAACCGTAATTCTTACATTAGTTTCGATTTCTAACTACGCTTGTAATCTTTTTTTTATACAACGTCGGAAGACATACAAGCATACGGCCCTCCTGATATAAAGCCGTTATCGTAGCATATGAACGCTCGCAACACGTTAAGTATCACTCGCGATGCCACTTCTGTTGCTAACACAGTAGCTCCTTAGGAACTTACTGGTGACTTCACTCACTCGCAGGAGCACAACAACCCTCCATGGAGTTGTTCTTTTGCTGCGGTTTTCTATGAGTATTAGGCAGTTTAACAGACGGGCTGTTTTGATGCGCCCTACCTCTCATAAAAACACCCAGAGCAGACAGTTCAAGCACACCAAATGTTTGTCCTGTTCCGGAATCTTCTCCATGAGCGTTGGTGTCAAGTAGCGCTACTAACCACCACGTCAGCGACTCAGACTGATGAGTTCGTCAGTCTGACTCGTCATCAGTCTAACGTGGTTGTTAGTACGTTAGGAACGTTTGAATGCAATTCTACTGCCTGTACACAATGATATTATAGTATAACATCATTGCCTATACAGCTCTACTCTGGGTAGTATCTACAAATTGGTATTTATTACACAATGCGACATTATTTAGACGTCCAAAAGCAGATTTTTGGACACGAGTACAAATAACAGCTATACCATATTTCATCTAAATCACCCTATTAGTTTGGGTGATGTTTAAATTTATAATTTTTGACGTTCCCTGGGGGACAAATAAGATGGACGGATTTCTTCGAAACAGCTCCGAGCATGGCCGCCCGTGGGCGGTACCGCTAACAATACCTCGGATTACTGTTATATCTCGTTGTTTTGTTTAGAAAGTTGTCTATCGTACTGATTATCGTGTGCCATTGTTAGGCATTTACGTCCGAACGTGTTATTTGAAGCTACATTTCGCGTTTGAATTTTCGTCGAAGCCTTTTGATCCATTGATTTTGTCACAAAATCAAGGTAGCGCTAAAGCACGCTAAATTGTAGTGCAGTGGTAGTGTGTCTGTACTGTAAAATGAAACGTGAATCTATCGATAATAATCTCTGGAACCAGTCGGATTTCATTATCTGCGCCCCGCATTATCTTCGAAGAGTGGAAAGCGAAAAATTATCAGGGACAGCCCAGTGCGTACTATTATTAAATACACTGTACACTCTACAAGAGCATACTCCACCATGCTGCTCAACTGCACTCAACTCAAGGAGGACCTACGAGTTCGGTCAGCTCTACCTATATAAAGGCATATACATACATACATATCATCACGCCTGTCTCCCATTGGTATAGGCAGAGACTATGGAACGCCAGGTGCACCGATCCAAACATACATCTCTCCCCTCTTCCACACTCATCAACCTCTTCACGCGTGCTCTTTGGTTTCGGGTGTTTTTGGTCCAGGGCGACCCCTGCTGATATCTCCACTCACTCTAGCTCGATATTTCGTAACTTTTGTCATCCTTCTTTCCAAATGCCCAAACCATTTCAGCTAACCCTTTTCAATTTTTGTCGCTACATCATCTTTAATCATTTTAAGAGAGGAAGGGCGCATCAAAGAATCTCTTCTGGGGAAGTACCTCCACATCACAGAAAACCGCAGCCAAATAACAACTCCCTTGAGCGTTGTTGTGTTGTAAAAGCATCATTAGGAAACCCGCTAGCTTTATATTAAAATCAGAATCGTAAAGGATTAGGAAAAGTCCCTGAATGCTTACAACACATTAAGTATCACCTCTGCTGCTAACACAACAACTCCTTAGGAGCTTACTGGTGACATCACTCACACGCAGGAACACACCATCCTTCCAGACAGTTGTTATTTGGCTGCGATGCTTTTCTGTGAGATGGAGATATATTTTCCCAAACGGGCTACTTTGGTGCCCTACCTCTCTTAAAAACACCCAAACCAAGACAAACACGTGTTCATGCACACAAATGTTTGTCCTGTGCGGGAATCGAACCCACGAGCGCGGTGACCAATTCATCGCCGCGCCACCGAGCTCGTCGACCTGCCGTGAAGATATACACATACATGCATACACTTACCAAAATTTTGATAATTGTCGCTCGCGTCGCCGCCGTCCGACCCCGTTTTAACGTGGATAATATAATTGTGTCAAAAATTTGTGAACAGCAGGCATTATGGCATTTCGTGGGTCGTTAGCTCAGGAACGGCTGTAGGTAGCCACGCCCGCGTAATGGACAAATAATACGTACGTACAGACATACGGGGCCACTATTATAATGTTGTTTGAGGGTAGGTAATTGCTCGCTCGATTGTTTGTGTTGCCGGCCGATTTAAATCGCTCTTGTGTACTTTGACATGGATATTCTTTGCTATATCGATAGTTGGGTAATTATAGAGGAATGTGTCGTATTTGAGATGTTTTGAAATGGTTTTTTTTATTACAACGTCGGGAGGCATTCAAGCATACGGCCCACCTGGTGTAAAGCAGTTACCGTAGCCTATTAACGTTTGTAATAAATTATGTATCACTAGCGCGATGCCTCCTTCGCTGCTCCTTAGGTACTTACTGGTAGGAGGTTGTTATTTGGCTCTGCTTTTCTGTGAGGTGGAGGTACTTCCACAGACGGGCTGCTATCATGCACTCTACCTCTCTTAAAAGCACCCAGACCAAGACAAACAGACGTGTTGATTGATGCACACAAATGTTTGTCCTGTGTGGAAATCTACGAGCGATTGTGTCAAAGTATAGTCATTCACCACTGCGCCACCGAGTTCATCTCGTTTATTGATGAAAAATGTTAAGAAAAACACCGTTCCGCTCCTGCATTATATCTTTAAGATTTTTCGGGTGTAAAACGAAAAATCTTCATAATTACAGGTGCTGAAATTGTACACATTTTTAAAAGCTATCAAAAATCCTTCAAGATCAAACATAGTTATGTCCTACGCGCTACTTAGTTATGCCTTGATGGGGTTGAATTGGCCTAAGTGCCAATGGTCACTTCTGGTTGATAGTCAATGCCTCGCCGTGACTTTCATTGGTTATATCCTGATGGTCGCTGATGAAGTAGTAGTTAGTTACTAGTCAGTAGTTCAGGCGTTATTGTGCAAAAGTCAAATTTACATGTATCTGGAACAGAATCCGCATGTGGGTGCATGCGGTTTCTGTCGCCGCCACCGTCGCTGCCACGACTGGCCTGGTCGTCGCTGCGACACGTGTTTCGCCTCCCCACCAGGCATCCTCAGGCGCTGTAGACGTTACTCATTAGAATAACATGCTATAATTGACAAATCCATCGTAGTGTCGTCCCTAATATTAATATAATATTATAGAAGTAGTGGTTTTCCAGTTATACCAGGAGTCACGTGTTTATCACACGGTCCATCACCTTGGACAGAAGGGAAGTTATAGCGATAGGCCGTCTGAGAGATCGCCAAATGTTATGTTAGTTTTATCAGAAGGTGATATCCGGAGCCTTAGAAACCGGCGAGCGTGCATAAGAAGAGCAATGAATGTTAAAGAAGCGAGTGAAGTTTGTAAGGATCGAATCATGTAGCGCTCGGTTCTCTTTGAAAAGGCAAAGATAGATAAACTACCCCGCTAGGGATTTGGCGTGAAGTTATAGATAGATACAGTCTTATAATACCTTAAGCTTCTATTTTTGAAATGGTACATATGTATTTTAATAACTATTTATATGTCTAAGAAATCTACGGAACCCAGGACTGCACCATTTCAAGTCACACTTAACTGCTTTTATTTTCCGAATGATCAGTTGCCCTGGCTGAAGGAAGTTAGAATAAATCACTTTTTATTGACTACTTCCTTTAATTTATTATTTGAACACAAATTAACTTAATTAACCGTTCCTGGTATCATATTTCTAAATTGGACTGTCAATCTTGTACAGCTTCGAGCTGTTTTAGATGGTTTTTATCGATGGTGAAAGGAAGGTACGTGTTCCATTATTTTTAATAAACAGAAGTAGGGAATACTTGCGTACAAAATGTTATGTATGGTAGTTGCATTAAAGTTGAGATGTGAACATTTCGCTCTACTCGTTTCATGTTTTTACAAACTACCCTACTCTATAACTAATCCGTTTTTATCTGAAGCGTAAAAGTTTTAATGATGTTTTTACCAGATAACACAAAATCTGAGTATAATCGGATTACCATTCGGATCTTCATATTTAATTATTTCGTTAATTAACACAAAACAGTTTAATGATGTATACCTGTCACCTGTTAAAAATGCACATACTGACTGTCATCTTCAGATCAGTATCCGCCTGATGCTTCATGCAAATTAACAAGGGAGGCTCTCTCTCATCAAAGAAACTACTGAACGGGTCAGTTTGTAAAGAATAACATTTATGACTTATGCCTTTCTAGGTTTGAAAAAAGGATTTATTTAATACAAACAAGCTGGAAAACAAGCGGCCTACCTAATGGTAAGCAGTTACCTCAGCTTATGAACATTTTTCACACCAGTGGTGACACTCATGCGTTGCAGACGCTGTAAAAACTTCTTCAAGGGAAAAATTGAATTGAGGGCAAGGGATAGAAAGTGGAAATATAAAAGTATTGAATCTCAATCTTCCCTCGCATGATGCTCCGTATTGACCTTGAAACGTCCCCATAGTGGAGGAAAGACCTAAATAGTGCATTAAAGCAGCCTGATTTGGTACCTCCGTCTCCCATAACATCGCAGCCCAATTACAACTACCATCATCACTTCCATCTGATGGACCGTCTACTAGTTTGCCTCTAGATGTTGCATAAAAAATACGTTACGTTGCCAAATGTAGAAATATATACGCCGCACGAGAGCGGCCTCAACTCGACGTACGAAGACAATATTAATACGAGCAAGGAACGCCCATTCCTGGTACACTGTTAGCCAATCGACAGCTTTCGGCACACAACATATTGGGAGAGACTAGTAATACTTTATAAAAGAAAAGGTATACGATGGTTTGGACATGTAGAAAGAATTCTAGAGGAAAGGATGGCGAAACAGATATACAATGACGGAAGCCAATACTCACTTACCACGACCAAATTGGTCGTTGTATTCTCAAAAGGTGGTGGTCCCTAGGAACCGACCGTACATTAAAACAACTATGAATGTTAAAGAAACGAGAATTATGTAAGGACCGATTTTGGCAAATAACAACTCCCTAACTAGAGGGTTGTTGAGTCCCTACGTGTGAGTGAGGTCACCAGTAAGATCCTAAGGACTTGCTGTGTTAGCAGCAGAGGTAACATCGCGCGATTGTTACTTAATGTATTACAAGCGTTCATAGGCTACGGTAACCACTTTACTGGAGGCCGTATGCTTTTTTTTAATACTACGTCAGGAGGCATACAAGCATACGGCCCACCTGATGCAAAGCGCTAGCCTATTAACGCTTGAGATATATTAAGTATCACTCGCGCGATGCCTCCTCTGCTGCTTAAACAACAACTCCTTGGGAGCTTACTGGTGATCTCACTCACACGCAGGAACACAACAACCCTCTAGGGAGTTATTTGACTGCGGTTTTCTGTGAGGTGGAGGTACTTCCCCAGACGGGCTGCTTTGATGCGCCCTACCTCTCTTAAAACATCCAGACCAAAACAAACAGACATGCTCATGCACACCAATGTTAACCTTGTGTGGGAATCGAACCCACAAGCGTTAGCGTCAAAGTCGCGTCACTCACGACTGAGCCACCGAGCTCGTCGAAAAATGCTTGTATGCCTCCCGACGTCGTATAAACAAATTGCGCCGTTCGGTTCTCTCTACCTACCCCGTAAAGAACGTGAAGATGTAGTGGTGTAAAATGGAAGTGTGCCGTGCGACAAATGTTCGAATCCAACGTAGCAATGCGTCACGGTCAATATATCCAACAAATCCAGTGAGTTAAGTGACAAAAGAAATTTGTGGTAGCAATAATGTTCTAATGATATCACGCGATACACCTCGAAATAACTAAGGCGCTAAATGCGCCTACTCACGACACCCAGATTGAGCCTGGCGCATGTGGGCTTCGACGGTAGCGTATTGTTTTTCATGGATTTTATCGTCGCGTGTACATGGATATGGAGCCAATGGTCGCCCAGTGGATAAGGAACCGGCGTGTTGAACAAGAGGTATCCGGTTCAGACCCATGCATGTACCAGTAGATTCGTGTTTTCGTATTTACATACTAGCTGTGGCCGCGACTACGTCCGCGCGGAACAGTCATTTTTTTATTATCTATTTATATTAATACAAAATAAATAAAATTTTTAAAATAAAAGTAGCCTAAGTTACTCCTTATTACATCAGCTATCTGCCAGTGAAAGTCCCGTCAAAATCGGTCCAGCCGTTTCAGAAGTTACCCGGAACAAACAGGCAGACAGACAAAAATTGTAAAAAAATACTTTGGTATACGTACCGTGTATACATCCATATGCATTTAATAAAAAGCGGTTATTTTAATATTACAAACAGACACTCCAATTTTATTTATCTGTATATATTTGTAATTATCACTTGCTCGACGGTGATGGAAAACATCTTGAGGAAACTTACACGTCCAAGAAATTATATTTCGAAGGACGTATGACCTAACCTAAGAAAGATCTGGTTTTCCCTTTAGGTTGTCGAGGTCTGACGGCGTTAGCTCCGTGTAAAGTCAGTGTTTTCGCCAAACCCTTGGCTTAGGTAGTGGACCCCGCCAATCCTAAGAGATTAGGATACGCTAGGAAGAAAAATATGTTAATGTCAATCAAGAATGGTTAATAGATTCAGGCGTTATTTTGCGAAAGTCAAATTTACATGCAATTTGATCTAACCTGCTTTGTTTGCTTCCGCCACCAATTAGTGACACGTGTTTTGCCTCTCCACGAGGCATCATCAGGCGCTGTACATGTTAATCGTAAGAACAACATGCTACAAGTGCTTCTTACAATTAACATGTACACCAAGGGCTCACGTATAATTTAAACTTGAGTAAAGAAAATATATATGGATTAACAAAGTTTGTGGCGTACGTTTGCTGACCGCGTTCGCAATGGTGACAAAAAGGGAGTTGATCTGAAAGAGAGTTTCGGTGTTGAGATAAGAAAAGGGACGCAGCGTTTGAAGGACGTTTTTATAACCGCACCGCTCGCCGACGGCGAGGAGTTCACCCTCACACGCTTGAACCGCTATAGTCGCGTACGGTGCGGTTCCAGAGAAGTTTTCTTCCGAGAACACTCAAGCTGTGGAATGAGCTCCCAGCCGAGGTTTTTCCAAGGAACTACAGCATGGAGTTCTTCAAGAAATGCGTGAAGAGGTTTTTAGAGGGTCGGTAACGCATGAGTGACGCCCCTGGTGTTGCAAATGTCCATAGGCTACGGTGACTGTTTAACATCAGGCAGGCCGTATGCTTGATTGCCACCTTAGTAGTATAAAAAAAAAAAAAAAAAAAAAGGATCTACCCATGAATACCTTCCAGAAGGCATTGTATCAGCTACTTTGTAGAAACAGCATTTATGACATTAATGAATTCGCAAAAATAAAATTTTAAAGATATCAATTTTAAAGATACAACTACGCAGGAACACAAGAATCTAAGGAGTTGTTATTTGGCTGCGGTTTTCTGTGTGGTGAAACCAGACGGGCTGCTTTGATGCGCCCTACCTCTCCTAATTAGGTAATTTTTAAATTGTCTATTAGATATTACTATAAATTTATCTATCTATAACTTCACGCCAAATCCCTTGCGGGGTAGGCAGAGAGAAACGAGCGCCACGTGACTCGATCCTTACATATCTCACTCGCTTCTTTAACATTCATTGCTCTTCTCATGCACGCTCGCCGGTTTCTAGGGCTCCTGACATCACCTTCTGATAGAACACGACCAATTTGGTCATGGTAGGTAAGTCTTGGCCTTCCACTTTTGCATTGTATATCTGCTTCGTCATTCTTTCATCTTGCATTCTTTCTACATGCCCGAACCATCGGAGCATGCCTATAAATTTATGTCAGTAACTAATTTGTTGTTAAAAAATAATGATGTCAAGCGGTAAAATTGTCTGTCTATTCGTGTGTTAGTTTGTTCGTCAGCGTAGCCCGCGGAGGCAGGCCGGGCGGGGCGGAGCGCCGAGCGGCGGCGGCGAGGTCGCGCGCTCTCGCCGAGTTCAATCTAACGGTCCGCACCGGTGTCTGACACTCGTACCTATCAGCGACACAACCGCTTGATCCCTTCTGTCGACCAACACACGACTCTATATTAATGACGAGTCCTTTGCGGAGTAGGTAGAGAGAGAGCGCAATATGACTCGACCCTTTTTTCATGCAACGCGGGAGGCATACAAGTATACACCTGATGTATGGTGATTACCGTATCTTATGAACGCTAGCATTACGTATCACTTTCGTGATGCCACACAACAACTCCTTAGGAGTGTACTGGTGACCTCGCTCACACGCAGGAACACAACGACCCTCCATGGAGTTGATATCCGACTGTGGTTTTCTGTGAAGTATTTTAAAACGGACAAACAAATGTTTGTTTTGTGTGGCAATCGAACCCACGGGCGTTGATGACAAAGGAACGTTACTAAACATCCACACCGAGCTCATCAAAACTGACTGACAATTCTTTATTTTTTGTATGTATGTATGTATGTATATCTTCACGCCAAGTCCCTTGCGGGGTAGGCAGAGAGAACCGAGCGCCATAAGACGCGGTCCTTGCATACTTCACTCGCTTCTGTGACATTCATAGCTATTTTCATGCACGCTCGCCGGTTCCTGGTTTTCTTTATTTTTTCTTACCAATAATTACTTTCTCTACTGTTTTTTTTTCCTAACATTTCCTAACAGTATATTTTCATGAGGGATTACTTTTATTTAGTCTGAAAATAGTTCACATTTTCATGAACCTAGAGTTAAGGACATTATTTATTCCCCTGGTTGTGCTAAGTTTCTTCATTAATGTTCTGAATAAGCCGGCAATAAAATTAATTGTACGATAAAATCCGCCAAGGGATTTTCGCCCGTCTTAGACAGTCACGTACATATCTTTATCGCTTCCTAATTACCTTGTTCAAACAATCGTCTGGCAAGCGGTAAAAATTCTAACGTTGTCGACACAACTCTGGCAAGTCAATTCTGGCGAATTTGCATACAGCCCGAGTCGGGCTTTGACGTTTCGATTTTCGCTTAATTAACGCTCGTTGGGGTTGGCCCCGAAGAAAGAGTTGGATTTTCCTCTCGTTCCCATTCGTTTCCGCCGCGCGTAGCTTCATTTCGAATTTTAGGTCGGACTTTATTCGGAGGCAATAAATTGATGTCGCCCAAGTTTCGCCCGCCTTTTGATAGTCAAATAATTTTATCTTCATCAACGTCCCATTTTGTTATCGCGCTGTAATGAAGACATTTCATTTCGCGAAACGATTCACTCGTTGGCTGTCGATTTCGGCTAATCTTGTTGAGATGGGCGCTAGATTAGATGAACGCCGCTAATCCCGCGGTGTCTGTAACAAACTTGTTACTTTGTTTCAGAGCTTTGTTACAAGCCGTTGCTTGTATAGTGCCGTCTAAATAATCTAAGTCTAATGATACAAATGTTACTGTTGCCTGAGAGCTGTTGACAATCGAATAACATGCGATATCCGCTCTGTTCCTTTGAGTTTAGTTTATTGTATTGATTATATTCCAATCTCTATGCACGCGGTACCGATTCCAATAATCACGACATGTGTGTTTTGGCACTTTCATATTTCTATTGTTCTTTGTAGATTTAGTATTTTATCAAAAACTTTGTGTTAGTTTTTAGTTATATGTGTTCGGTAATAAGTATTTAATCAGCGGTTGCGTTCCGCGCTGGGCGCAGCGCCCCCGGCGACGCCCGGTCTGGAGGACGTGCCGCGACGTACGTGCCGGTGAGATGACCGAGGAGACTCGTCGACTATTTGCATAATAAGCCCGTTCGCCGCTCCGGGAGATTAAACTTTGGCGTATGACGTCCTGGCTGCAGCTCTCGTATAATTCAATAGTGGCAAACTGATTTCCAAGTCCCTATCTAGAGCCGTCGCCGTTCCGTGATTGGATCCACCGATTTACGCGACTACGTACAGCCAGCCGGCAGTGATTTACCTCGTAACAGACCCCTCCTTGGAGCTCCCGCCGACAGACAGTCGAAACGGAAATAATTATCAGATATTTTCAATGGCGACGTACGTGTTCGCGTCTTCGTGGTGCTATGATATTCAATTATTAATACAATATACAAAAGCAGTTCGGTCCTCACGTGGATGCACGTTTAAAAGGCCATTAAAATGTCACAGACTTGATATGGGTAAACTGAACGGCGTCCCTCCAGGGAGCGCGGCTAATTAATTATTTATAGTTCTTATAAACGACGAGCGCTCCGCGAAGTATAGTCGTCTGCCGGCTTCAATTTCGCGGTCGTATAGCGAAAGGAGAGAACGGCCGACGAAGGGGACGGCGGCGCTGTCACGTACAGTCTTTACAAATTTCGTTATTAATTCCGAGCTAACGAGCATCGAACCTGCGGCGCGGGGAGGTCCTTCGCCGGACAGACGCGAGGCCTCCCGCTCGCGAGCGTCTCGTCCTTTTCCCGGGCTCCGCCGGCGGTGGACGAGGGTTCCCGGCCGGCTCCAGTAATAAATGCCCGTCTGGCCCACTCCGCTGTTTCACTTTTCTCAATTTCGTTGACCCCATTAACGGCGACGCGCTCCGTTTGGCTCGCAACCCTCTCGCGTGCCGTTACACTGTCACATTCACTGTCAATTAAATACTTTCTGCACATCCATGTATGAAGTTTCATGCGGAACGCCAGTAATTTCGTGTATGTAATATCAGTGAAGGATTTATCAATGCTCTGTTGACTGTCGAGTGCGGCGAGGATGCGACATCGATCGCACTCGAGTGCTCTCTAAGCGACCGGCACGCGGCGAGCAACAAGCGTTACGTGTTTTATGAAAAAAGATAGCCAGCAGAACTCACGTGACGGTAAAATGAGTACGGGGCTCATAATACAGCTTTAACGCCAAAAACATATAGATAAGTCTTTGCCAATTTCTGAGGGAGCACCTTGAAAACTACAGACATACTAATCTGAATATGTTTAATAATTAATTGATTGAAAAAAAAGACCACGTGCGAGTCGGACTCGCAGACGAAGGATCTGTATCTCAACAATGTTAAAAAATATATATTTTTCTTGTGTGACTCCGCGGACCTCTCTATCTATCCCTGATGGATAGAGAGGTCCAGACTGACGGACAGATAGCGCAGCCTTAGTAATAGGATTCCGTCACAGGCACCGTCTCGTCGACAGAGCTCTAAAAATGTTTATAGTTGTCCGAGTTGCGTGTCGATCTGCTGCGAGCGCACCAAATCAATGTGTAGACGAGACGAGAGCGACACATTGATATCGATTATGCAGTTAAGAGAAATTATGTAAGCGGGGAGAGGCGCAGAAAGCTCCCCAAGTCGTCCCGGGGGACCGACGGGACAAAGCGTGGCTCGCTTCTTAATTACTTGTGACGCTCGCTACAGATATCTTCCCTTGACTTTGTCGCAGCAAAGGGTGAGGCCTATCGCGGCGAGGTCGCGCCGCTGCCGGGCGAATCTGTTCCCTACTGTGCGAGATATGAGGGCACGCAGTTGAGCCTTTCGAACTAGTGCGCTCCATATAGTGTAAGTTATGAAAACATTACGACGCAAGGGTCGTCCTCCGTTAATTACTGCGGAATGCGCGCAGCGAGCATTATCTCCGAATGCTCCGCTATCTTGCACATGTTTGTCGATTAAACAGTCCTAGTTCGGCGAGAGAAGTTTCTCTCGCCCCGCAATTTATTATTAATACTCCCAGCGTCGCGAACATGTAACTTTTTGCTAATGATACACTAGTAGTAAATTTAAAGTTTCGTACATCTGAACGTTTATTTAATTTTAGCCTTCCGGTAGTTCCAATTCGGAGATTGTTTTGTTACGTGTAATCTCTTCTTCTAGCGTTATGGCGTTTCCAAATCCACTAGGATTGGCGGGGGCCGCTAATTAAGCCTAAGGATTTGGCGAAGATTAAAACCAGATCATTCTTAGGTTAGGTCTTTCGAAATATAATATTATTGGACGTGCGGGTTTCCTCACGATGTTTTCCTTCACCGCCCAGCAAGTGATAATTACAAATATGTAAATAAATCCGAAAACTCGAATTTAGTGGTACATTCCAGGGTTCGAACCGGGGACCTGTGGTTCACTAGATTTCTTTATCCACTGAGCAATCACTGCTTACTGCTACTACTTTGTTCCGTGTAATTTATACTAAGATAATACAATTTTGTTTGAACGCGCTTTCTCGAACTACCGGTCTTTGAAAAACTCTCTTGCATTTTGTAGTCTAATTCTTCAGGAAGATTTATAGGCTATTCGACATCAATTACGACCCTTAGACACCGAGCAAATAGAAAGAAATTAAGAAAAATCGGTTCTTAAGGAATACCGGGATGCAAGTCTCGGGAGCTAGTTATTTGTACAGTTGCCGATGACTGCTGCGCCCGAATGGCGTCGGACACGAAATTCATTTAGATCTGAATACGAATAACAGAGAATGAATTTACATGGAAGCAATCAAAATAAGGGGTAGCGCAGCGGCGCTTATTGCCAAGTTTGATTTAATTAGTCCTCCTGCATAATGGAATTCGTCAACTGCTCTTGTTTTTTGATGGGGCAGTCAAAACGTTTCGCGATTTCTGCGAATGGCGCGAGACGCTAGTGTTGTGCGGTGGTGCGTTAACACACGTCACTGGTTATCGATATCCGAGTCGAGCGTGGCGTGAGAGTGAACTTGCCAGCACGCGTTGTTCGCTCACGTGCATAGCTCTTTGTGATCGGCGCCACTTTGTGTCGCTATTGTACGCGAAATTTTCTCCAGATAACGGTACGTCACGGCGCACAATGTTGCCGAGATAACGAACTCGACATGGGTATGTCGCTGCCGATATTATTAAAAATATTACTCTCATTACTTTCTGTCTGAATAATGAGATGACTTGTAGGGCGTATTGGTGTAGTGAGTCATTTGACGTTGTTTCAGATAATGTGCATGTTCAAGGGATGTTTGCTTTATAAATATTAGTATTATATATTATTTATCTTATTAAATCACAGAGTATTAAGTATCATTATTTACGTAACGTATGCTTTATTAAACAAAGATGCGCTGACTTGTAACGTGAATCAACAAAGTTGCAACAAACTAGTTGCGCCCTACAACTTTTTTCGCGCGTACGCTCGGTATATCACAGAAACAGCTTTTCTACTTTCTTTCTTTATCTCGGCGGAAGCTACGAAGCGAGTGAGGTGTGTAAGGGCCGCGTCTTCTGGCGCTCGGTTCTCTCTGTCTACTCTGCAAGGCTGCAAGACTTGGCGTAAAGATAGGTTCCTTGCGGGGTAGGCAGAGGCTGCCAATTTGGTAATTTCGCTAAAACTGTAGTACATAAGAAGGTGACATTTCACAATTTCTCATGGGAAACAAAAGAATTTTAATATACTATTAATCTATTTGATGACAGATATCACCAGAATTGTAATGTCCAATATAAGATCAAATTATTCATCTGTCTCTATTACTTTCTCCCCTATCTGCCTTCGTCGCCGCCCGTAAGCATACTGTAATCGGTTGTGCGCCCGCAGACGACTACGTTTGGTGTGAAGGCTGCCTTAGCCGATACGCACTCGCATAGTCCCCGCCACGTGCAGTCACGTCAGCGACAAACAGCCATTGCGGTTTGCTGGTTAAGATAAAAACGTGACCGAGGCTATCGTTATTATGTATCTAGTAGTGATATATACAATCCAAGATACTTATCTCGTTGCGGATAAGGTTCAAAATCCTCCGCTAAAATTGCAATTTGAATCGGTTACATTGCCTCGCAATACACGTGTAAAGATTTTTTTATTGCGACGGAGTATAAACTCTAATTGTACGTAACTTTTGTAAATTATTGTAGTGACGTGATGCTAGGACGTTTTTAATAAGATTGTTCCTTAGCATTGGTTATTCACTGTCTTTCTGTCTGTCCGTCTGTCACAGGGCTGTTTTTTTAAGGTAGAGACTTGTAATTTTCACAAAGTCGAAAATTAAAGTGTGTCATCATGTAAGTTTTGTTAGTAGTTTAAAAAAAATGTTTGTGTTGAATATTGTACGGCGAAACGGAACTCTTCGTGTCCTAGACCGATTTCCACTTGGCCGGGATTTCTGATAAGCCTTCCCATTTTTAGGGTTCCGTACCCAAAGGGTAAAACGGAACCCTATTACTGAGGCTCCGCTGTCCGTCCGTCCGTCCGTCTGTCACCAGGCTGTATCTCTTGAACCGTGATAGTTAGACAGTTGAAATTTTCACAGATGATGTATTTCTGTTGCCGCTATAGCAACAAATACTAAAAAATAGAATGAAATAAATATTTAAGGGGGCTCCCATACAACAAATGTGGTTTTTGCTCATTTTTGCTTGATATTGATAACGGCAACAGGTAGACACTTGAAATATTCACAGAATATTTAGCTATATATTCACTTTAAGGATAAATAATTAAATTAAAATAAAACAAATATTTAAGGGGGGCTCCCATACAACAAACGTGATTTTTTTGCTGTTTTTATAGATAATGGTAAGGAACCCTTCGTGCGCGAGTCCGACTCTCACTTTGCCGATTTTTTGTCAGTTTCGGAATGAACTTTCCAAAAATCTCATTTTACCCTTTCAAGTCATTATTTACAGCTGTACACTGACATTTAGTAAAATATATACGTGTTTGTATTTTTTATGTATCTAAAATACATATTTACTGTATGTATAGCTATTTATTATGAGTTGGAGTACGAAATTGCCGATTTGTACTGACAAATTTAAAACTCGTTTTTTTCTAAGATGTAACATATTTATTTAATCAATATATTTACCCTCATTAACTATACGTTGCTGCCATCTAATCGGAAGTTTATTTATGCCTTTGCGATAGAACTTTGCGGACCTAGATTCGACAAATTGTGTGAAAGCATTTTGCACTGCCTCCTGGGAGGAAAATTTTTTACCACGTAGAAAATTGACCAAATCACGAAAAAAAATGGTAGTCCGTTGAAGCAAAGTCTGGCGAGTACGGAGGATGACGTATGGTTTCTAACTGCAGCGTCTATACAACGGTTTCTCGTGCAGTGTGAGGTCTTGCGTTATCATGGAGCAATAATGGTGAAGCACGATTCACGAGTCAGAGCTGTTTCACTGCCAGTTTCGCCATCATTGTTCGAAGTTCGTCATAGTAAATCTGCTGTTATTGCTTGGCCAGACCTGAGAAAGCTATAACAAATAACGCCATGAAGAGACCACCAAACAGTTACCATTACCTCTTTATTGGTAATTGTCGTTTTAGGTCACTGTTGCGGCGTTTGACCTGGGGTCAGCCATTGCTTTTTTCGCTTACGGTTATCGTAAAGAATCTACTTTTCGTCACATGTCACAATTCGATCCAATATTTCTTCATTTCAGTACCGATTCAACAAGGCAACACAAGTTTCAACACGCGTTTCTTTCTGCAGATCAGTCAAATAAGAGTCACCCATTTTTCATAATTTTTATCTTATTGATTTGATGCAAGTGTCAATATTGTAGATAAGGTTAAACCATGCCGCTAATACTTGGCTAGCTTGACTCGGATTAGCTTCCACCATCTCCTTCAATTCAGCGTTATTCACCTGTAAGGGGGAGCTTTCCCCGTGGTTCGTTCTTCAAGTCGAAGTTTCCATTACGAAAGCGTTTAATCCAAAAACGCACGGTGCGTTCATTAGCAGTCTCCTCTCCAAACGCAGCATTGATATTGCGAGCTGTTTCTACCGCGTTATTTCCGCGTCGGAACTCGTGTTCAAAAATTACTCGGATTTTGGAAGTATCTATCTTTCCCGTCTATGGTGAATGAAAAAAAAAACGTGTGGCACTCGGGGACTGCCGCGGTAAAGCTATTGCATAGCATTTTTTTTTATCAACTTATGTAATTATAATTATTTTTTCATCACTTTCTTCATTAATAAATGCACTTTGTTTATTCATATTAAAAACACTTTATACACAAATTTTACGCGTATAGCTATTCACCAGCAACTGCTATTCACTGTTGTACATAGGTACACCTATGTATACATATATACCTACATGTATACTTACGGGGCGCACATGCGTTGAGTGTGGCATTATAAAGATATGACAGATATACACCTATATACTTTCTCACAAACAGCTGCTTACGTATTCGTCCGATTTCGGAGCAGCTCGTCTCGATCCGTGCGAGCTTCGTACTGTAGTACCATATACATACACGTTAAGCGAACGCTCGGCCGAGCTACATGGTAGGAGGAGTGGGGGGTGTTAGGTTTTATTTTCGTTACGGAATTTCTTGATTCGGTCGCCGCGCTCAAAGCCCGCGATAAAAGCTATGCAATAGCTTAAAAAACAATTGGTATTCGAAAATCAAATGTTGCACATTTTTTAAAAGAGAAAACTCATAGGTATCATGTTAAAAAAGTTTCACTCGAAAATATCACACGATGAATGTTTAATGTCAATTCAAAGTACCTATTACTATTAAAACGGCAATTTCATGCTTTAATCCCTATTATTATTATATGAATTGTTATTTAGTGTATGTACACACATGTATACCTCTCATACACCATTAACACCTCAAAACATCAACCCTTACTCGTCCCACTGCAGGGATACGGATCTCCCTTCAACCGAAGGGGTTTAGGACATACTCCACCACGTTGCTCAAATGCGTATTGGCGGAGGCCAGTGTTTTCAAGCCGCCCGAGGGCCACTGACTTAGCTTAACGACTGTCATCTATTGACAACAGCTGGGACCGACGGCTTAACGTGCCCTCTGAAGTACGGAGAAACTCGAGATAGATAAACCCATCCATAGACAGGCTGCGGCCGACGTTGCTCAACCTGCGTGTTCGTTTAGAATGACACGCGCAACGACGTCATCGAGATGTATACTATACATATATGTATATATTTACACAAGTATATAAGTAATTATAACAATAATAATAAACTTTCCTTCCTTGCTAACCCTACCTTCTCTGTACGCCGATTCGTTACCTTAAGGTTGCCTTGTAAAGATTACTTTTAGCAATAAGGCCGCCTTCTTGCATAATAAGTATTCATGTACCATTTGTAAGAAATTTTATCTGTAATCATTACTAGGTAAATATAGCTTATTCTATCTATCTATGTCAAGTATTGCGGAGGTCTCCTGTGTAGTGGACCCGTATAACTTATACCTTAATAAGTGGTTTTCTGTTATTGAAAGGGTAACAAAATAAAACACGAATGTATGGATTGATGTAAGCTAGACCACTTGGCACATGTCTACCTTCATTTTGTGTACATTGTCTACATCAACCCCACATATTTAACATTCGATTGTAAGGAGTCTTTTGCTAAAATCTCCCTACACAATGAAGAAGAAAGAAACGCATTCTTTTTATCGAAGCGATTGCGGAATAGAATATAATTTTGGTTTAATATAGACTACGTATCTTGACACGTATTCCTAGTTTATATGTATATATTTAACATCAAATAGCGACAAATTAACAATCACTTTCTGTTTTTAAATGATCAGCAGAATATGACGTCAACTGATTGACATTAGGTAGATCTGACCTCTCCATCAGGTGGGCCGTATGCGTGTATGCCAACGTAATATAAAAAAATGTTTCTACCACAATAATTACTAAACGTCTTAATCGATTCATATAATTGTATATGTATATAACCTCACGTTATCCCGGGTAATGTATATATGACGTCATCAAAAAACAATATGGCCGATTATGTACGCAATAATGTGCAGACTGAATAAAATCTTCGGAAACCTATCGAACGGGGTATCAAAATGAAGATTTTGACAGGTGATCTCAAAAATATAATGTACAAGTTGAGCTACTTTTCTTCATATAACCCTTGACGCTAAATCCAGCCACGTGACTCGGTCCTTACACACCTCACTCGCTTCTTTAACATTTAGCTCTTCTCATGCACGCTCGCCGTTTTCTCAATCACGCTCTGGTAAAACACGATCAATCTGGTCACGGCTAAGTCTTAAACCTCCCGGGTTCCTACATCTGCATATCCAATTCTTAATTAATAAAATATAATATAATCAATTAACTTAATACTTTATTTTTTCCTAATAAATTGAATTTTTCGAATCAACATGGTAGGTACGAACAACCAATTATGGACTAGG
Organism: Pyralis farinalis; assembly: GCA_947507595.1. NCBI lineage: Eukaryota > Metazoa > Arthropoda > Insecta > Lepidoptera > Pyralidae > Pyralis > Pyralis farinalis. The sequence continues at coordinate 32,024,955 of OX382273.1, read as the reverse complement.
CCGCGTATTTAGTTCACAAAAAAGTTAAATTGAATACTAAATGTGTCTGTGAACTAAATATCATCTGTAGCCCCATTTATGTAACACATTCCAAATGTTGTAAACAAATCAAGAGATACTTGCATGCCACGATGTAATATACAATTACTTAATGCGACGTTTACGTAATTTGAGTAGAAAATTTGATTCGATTACACGTGAGGTAATGTAATTTAATACAGATGCCGTCGATACTGACCCATTAGTCACGCTATGGCGGGAGCAGGGTTGAAATATAAGAAAAATATACAAGCTTAATGCAACGTATCGGGTAATTGTTAGAAAAGTCATAGTCAGCAGTATTTTTTTTTTTAAAATGACTAATATTTAAGCGGCAAAAGTCTTGCGATGATGACGACGATGCGTTAGTTTGATTATTATAATTTATAATTATATTTTGAATTTAAATTTATAGCAAAGTTCTGTTTGCTGAACCGAATTTTTCTTCCGATGCAATTATGTGATAATTGTGCAGCATTGTTAGTCCGGTGGATAAAGAATGGCCTATGTACCAGCTGGGTCCCCGGTTTGAATTCTGCACCACTTAATTCGTGTTTTCGAATTTATGTACATATTTGTAATTGTCACTGCGGCGAAGGAAAACATCGTGAGGAAACTCGCACGTCTAAGTAATTGTAACTAGTCTGGCCATAAATACTACTACATAGAAACTTTCCTTTTTTAGGGTTCCGTACCCAAAGGGTAAAACGGAACCCTATTACTGAGACTCCGCTGTCCGTCCGTCCGTCTGTCACCAGGCTGTATCTCATGAACCGTGATAGTTAGACAGTTGAAATTTTCACAGTTGATGTATTTCTGTTGCCGCTGTAACAACAAATACTAAAAAATAGAATAAAATAAACATTTAAGGGGGCTCCCATACAACAAACGTGATTTTTTTGCTCGATATTGATAACGGCAACAGGTAGACGCTTGAAATATTCACAGAATATTTAGTTATGTATTCACTTTAAGAATAAATAATTAAATTAAAATAAAACACATGTTTAAGGGCGACTCCCATACAACAAACGTGATTTTTTTGCCGTTTCTAGGGTTCCGTACCCAAAGGGTAAAACGGAACCCTATTACTGAGGCTCCGCTGTCCGTCCGTCCGTCCGTCCGTCTGTCACCAGGCTGTATCTCATGAACGGTGATAGTTAGACAGTTGAAATTTTCACAGATGATGTATTTCTGTTGCCGCTATAACAACAAATACTAAAAAATAGAATAAAATAAACATTTAAGGGGGCTCCCATACAACAAACGTGATTTTTAGGGTTCCGTACCCAAAGGGTAAAACGGAACCCTATTACTGAGGCTCCGCTGTCCGTCCGTCCGTCCGTCCGTCCGTCCGTCCGTCTGTCACCAGGCTGTATCTCATGAACCGTGATAGTTAAACAGTTGAAATTTTCACAGATGATGTATTTCTGTTGCCGCTATAACAACAAATTCTAAAAAATAGAATAAAATAAATATTTAAGGGGGCTCCCATACAACAAACGTGATTTTTTTTGCCTTTTTTCTAGATAATGGTACGGAACCCTTCGTGCGCGAGTCCGACTCGCACTTGGCCGATTTTTTTTTTGCTCGATATTGATAACGGCAACAGGTAGACGCTTGAAATATTCACAGAATATTTAGTTATGTATTCACTTTAAGAATAAATAATTAAATTAAAATAAAACACATGTTTAAGGGCGACTCCCATACAACAAACGTGATTTTTTTGCCGTTTCTAGGGTTCCGTACCCAAAGGGTAAAACGGAACCCTATTACTGAGGCTCCGCTGTCCGTCCGTCCGTCCGTCCGTCTGTCACCAGGCTGTATCTCATGAACGGTGATAGTTAGACAGTTGAAATTTTCACAGATGATGTATTTCTGTTGCCGCTATAACAACAAATACTAAAAAATAGAATAAAATAAACATTTAAGGGGGCTCCCATACAACAAACGTGATTTTTAGGGTTCCGTACCCAAAGGGTAAAACGGAACCCTATTACTGAGGCTCCGCTGTCCGTCCGTCCGTCCGTCCGTCCGTCCGTCCGTCTGTCACCAGGCTGTATCTCATGAACCGTGATAGTTAAACAGTTGAAATTTTCACAGATGATGTATTTCTGTTGCCGCTATAACAACAAATTCTAAAAAATAGAATAAAATAAATATTTAAGGGGGCTCCCATACAACAAACGTGATTTTTTTTGCCTTTTTTCTAGATAATGGTACGGAACCCTTCGTGCGCGAGTCCGACTCGCACTTGGCCGATTTTTTTTTTGCTCGATATTGATAACGGCAACAGGTAGACGCTTGAAATATTCACAGAATATTTAGTTATGTATTCACTTTAAAAATAAATAATTAAATTAAAATAAAACACATGTTTAAGGGCGACTCCCATACAACAAACGTGATTTTTTTGCCGTTTCTAGGGTTCCGTACCCAAAGGTGAACGGTGATAGTTAGACAGTTGAAATTTTCACAGATGATGTATTTCTGTTGCCGCTATAACAACAAATACTAAAAAATAGAATAAAATAAACATTTAAGGGGGCTCCCATACAACAAACGTGATTTTTTAGGGTTCCGTACCCAAAGGGTAAAACGGAACCCTATTACTGAGACTTCGCTGTCCGTCCGTCCGTCCGTCCGTCCAACAAACGTGATTTTTTTGCTCGTTTTTGCTCGATATTGATAAGGGCAACAGGTAGACGCTTGAAATATTCACAGAATATTTAGTTATATATTCACTTTAAGAATAAATAATTAAATTAAAATAAAACAAATATTTAAGGGGGACTCCCATACAACAAATGTGATTTTTTTGCCGTTTTTATAGATAATGGTACGGAACCCTTCGTGCGCGAGTTCGACTCGCACTTGGCCGATTTTTTGCTTATTTTTGCTCGATATTGATAACGGCAACAGGTAGACGCTTAAAATATTCACAGAATATTTAGTTATATATTCACTTTAATAATAAATAATTAAATTAAAATAAAACAAATATTTAAGGGGGGCTCCCATACAACAAACGTGATTTTTTTGCCGTTTTTATAGATAATGGTACGGAACCCTTCGTGCGCGAGTCCGACTCGCACTTGACCGATTTTTCAACTCTTTATTTTGAATTTGGAAAGCGTTTATTATATTGAAAACTTCTTTCTTCTTCTTTCGATTTCCCGCTGTTTTACATATTTTTTTCGTGTTTATTATCAAAATACAATATGGAATGGGGTGTTAAAGAAAATAGGGTTGCAGTGATTGCCTTGCACTAAGTGGGTATGGAGCCGTCGGTCATATTCAAGACACTTCAAAAGCTTAGTATTAGCCGTATGTTCGTATATGGTACTATAGAGAGATATACCAACACTTCCGTTGAGATCATAAAAGAACGGGGTGACCGCGTGCTCTTAGAACTACAAAGGCTGTTATTGCTGTTAAAGCCAGAATTTGCCGAAACCCCATTAGGAAACAAAAAATCTTGTCGCGAGAAATGAAGATTGCCGCTAGGACTCAGTCGCGTATAATAAAATAAGACCCCAAGCTCGATGTACAGATAAGTTTTACTAAAATTACATTATACTTCATTAAATAATAAATGCACATTCATTTGTAACAGAACTTATTGCCGGACTAGGTATTTCGAAAGACCTAACCTAACCTAAGAAAGGTCTGATTTTCCCTCTTGTGTTTTTTGATTGATGGCAGTCGCTCCGTGTAAAAGTCAGTATTTTTGCTAAATCCTTATTCTTAGGTAGCGGGCCCCGCCAATCTTAATGCATTAGGAAACGGGATAACGCTAGGAAAAAAAATCAATTATATTATTTTACGGGAAGTAAAAATCGCAACATACAAACCATGAATTGATCCATATTACAAAACAAAAGGTAGCCGTCACGGCACGCCCGGCAGATGTGAAACATCTTAGAGAATATTCAAATTATTAATAAACTAGCTGCTGCCCGCGGCTCCGCCCGCGTGGAGTCAAATAACATAGTAACTGTCTACGTGCCAAATTTCATTAAAATCCGTTCAGCCGTTTAAGCGTGAAAGAGCAACAAACATCCATACATACAAACTTTCGCATTTATAATATTAGTAGGATATAAATCAAAAACCAATAAAAAATATGGAGCAAGTAAACAAAACTGCAAAATATGTATATTCCTAAATAGTAAAATAAAGTTAATATTTAATAGAGAGTATTAAACTAGTATTTATCATGAGTGTTGTTATCACAGTGTTCCGCTCTTAGTATTCGTGTTACTATATAATACGATACTAGCTATATTAGTGAGTTTATACGCGTGGGGATACCAGATTATCTGTTTGACAGTTTATATCGTATGTTTCATGCTGTTAAAAAATAACAATATTTTCTAAACCTGTCGCTACTATGATTATTTTAAATACTATTAACCTTAGAACCAAAATATCATTTGTCGTCACAGCCTTCATTAAAGTATCGTATTTAGAAGAATATTTTTTTTTATACAAAGTCGGGAGGCATACAAGCATACGGCACACCTGATGTAAAGCGGTTATCGTAGCCTATAAATGCTTGCAATACATTAAGTATTACTCGCGCGATGGCACGTCTGCTGCTAACATAGCAACTCCATAGGAGTTTACTGGTGACCTCAGTCGCACGCAGGAACATAACAACCCTCTAGGGAGTTGTTATTTGGCTGCGGTTTTCTGTGAGGTGGAGGTACTTCCCAAGACGTGCTGCTTTGATGCGCCCTACCTCTCTTGAACCTGGATCTGAACACCTTTATGGCCTATGAGGGTCTGAAATACCTAAATACACTACATTATTAAACTAATAGGAGGTGGCTGGGGGAAATGCCGAGCAAAGCTCGATCAGTTTTGCTCGGCATTGTTAGAAGAAAACGAATTTACCTAGAGTAGAAACTTAGGTAGATAATAGTTTTTGCTTTACATAAAGATTTCACATATGACTCTTACCTGGGGGCTAGGGGGTTATCCTTGTTGGGTTCTTGCGAGTTAGTGATGTCGTCAGGAAGGACAGGGCGTTGGCAACGGAGATAACGACGTGCGAGCGATATTTTATGTTGCAAGTGTTTATAGGCTACGGTAACCGCTTCTCTTGAGGCGGGCCTTATTGTTGTTGGCAACTGACGTAACAACGTTCATTTTTATTTCTTTTAGCTTTCAATTTATGACAGTATATTAGAAAATATTTTCTCGCAGTAATTAAAAATATTGTAATTATATACATTTAAGAACTTCATTATTTTTAACTTAACTTACGTGGTTGACATGTGTGGGTATTGCATGTTCATTTAAGAATATTTTGCGTTTTTCATTTGAAAGCAAGTACTCATTTAAAATGTTTTGATCAGATCCGAGAGTAGCTAGTTGAATACTAATTTAAACGACCTCTATGCTCATTTATCCAGCAAAAATGGTTCCTAGCTAAACGTGAAATAATAGGTGGGCGATATGTTAAATGTGGTAAATTAAGTCAAATGTTAGTAACCCCACATGTTATAATCCCACTATTTACAGATGACACTTAATGATAATGATAACAAAGTAGCGTTTATAAATTCGCTATTTAATCGATCAATAAAAAAAAACCGTGTATTTTGTGTTAATATAATCAAAATTGGACATTATTGACTATAAATATGCATTAAAATTAATAATCGAATGAATAAATAGAACACGCATCATTAGAGTTTTAAGAAACAAGCGACTTGCCGGTGATATGTTATGTTGGGTTAATTTCGTTCCCTACGGCTTTTACAGACAATTATACACCAACTCACGACGACTGCGTGTTCAATGCACCTTTTGGCATAATCTCTAGGTCACAAATAATAGAAATATACAGGTCTTGCACTTTTATCGACAAAATTCCGTGACAACTTTTTGGTGGCGGGCGCCAGAAGGGTGTACGCTAATAGAAACAAAAATCTCATGCTCTGTCTTGCTCACACATACGTGTTTCACGATAATGCCATCTCTCTTCACGGAGGTATTATTCACATTTCTAACCAAAGACTTCTATGTATTGTTTCTAACCTCAAATGAACAAATAAAATAGAATCATACTAAAATGAAATGGTAATTAACAAATCATTTACTAACCTTTGGTGTGCAAATGCATTGTTTGTGCATTTGTTCATCTCACTTTATATAAATGACTCACAAATTCACAACTCATTTAGAATTATTATAAGTGAATTGTGTATATTAGTTTTACAATATTTTTAGTTGTAAGTTTTTAATCATGAACACTGTTGAATTTCTGAACGGAAGTGATAATGGCGACTGATTTGGATTTGAGTAATAAAAATGTGGATAATTTCCTTTTTTATGTGATAATGTTTTCTAGGGTACAAAAAACGCTTTAGTTATGTGAGCACATTTGTAATAAATCATTTAAGAATTTTACGTACTATTTCGTAAATGTATAATGAGGGGTTCAAAAGCCCCAAAGTTAACCAACCTCCTTTGACGCACGAGGGCACGTGAGCGCGTCATACCAACTTCCGTCACGGCATACGGTTTGATTTTACTGCCAAGGGGCGCCAATAGATGTTTCACATCAAAAAAATGTTTAACGTCAAAAAATTTGCTAAAGCAAATAATGTTCCGGCAAAAAAAAGATAAAATGATTGCTATAACAGTTTCGTCGAGTTTCCTATGGTTTAAGACTTCCTCGTACTTGCAGTGTTATAAAAACCTCTCTGTATTACGTACGCAATAAATCTTTTATTCAAAATCGGTGCATATGAGTAGTCTTATTTTTGGGGGCCTATTACAATGCTATTAGAGAAGGATGGGCCAGGGCTGTCGCTAGAGTTATTGTTAAAGTGTGCGATTTCTATTCATGGCGCGCACGCATCGCCACATATTGCGTACCTATCGACACTACTTTCTACTGAGCGGTTGTAGACGGACGCAGCGTTACATTGCGTTGTATCATGCGATTCGTAGACTGCCGATAAATAAAAGATAACAAAAATGAAAGAAAAATGGCGTAAAACCTCAAATAATTCTACGGTAGTACAATTTTAAGAGCGTTGGGATTAGACGCCTATATTTTTTTTTTCTGTGATGTTGGGTGAAAATAGCATACAGCCGTATATTTTCACGCCACGTCCCTTACTACGAGTAAAGGTAGACAGAACCGAGAGCTACGTGATCCTTACATAGCTCTGTCGTTTCATTAATAATCTCATCACCTAGCGCAACCAAATTCGTATTTGGGATATGAAATAAAAAAAATCATTTATGTTATGACGAGTTCAGTGGCAGCATCAATGCTACTTTAACACCAACGCTCGCAACGGGTTCGATTTCTGTACATTAATGTGTTGGTCTAGATGTTTTCAAGGTAGTGTGCATCAAACTCCTCCGGGGAAGTATCATCACCTCACAGAAAACCGCAATCAAACAACAACACCATGGAAGGTTGTTGTGTTCCTGCAATTGAGCGAGGTCACCGGTAAGCTTCTAAGAAGTTACTGTGTTGTCAGCAAGGGTGGCAACGCGCGAGTTATACTTCAAGTATCGCAAGCGTTCATAGGCGACGGTAGCCGCTTTACATCAGGTGGCCATGTGCTTGCAAGCCTCTCGACGTTGTATGAAAACATGAGACTAGAATTGTCTTTCATAGTTGCGTATCAATTTGTACTAGACTCTTTAAATGTTCCGAACGAAATAGTCTGAAAGTAGGCCATATTTGGCATAGAGACTGCGAAATTGAATCAATATCCATAATGGGCTTGTAAGATATTTAATTGTTTTTCTGCTGTATTTGAGCCAGTAACTAAAACATCCAAGGCTAAAATATAATTAATTTCCCAGTTTTACTTTCTCTCAGTCTATGAATCTCCGTAGTTTCGGAATTAATTATCTTGCCAAAGTTTGAGTTCTTGAATTCTTTGTCGCGTTGCTTGTAATGTGATGAATCGCTCCCTTTGGATTCTGTTTGAAGATTATGTCAATGGAAATATTTGTCAATCAATCTTTATTTCGTGATAGATACATTTGTTTTAACTAGCGACTTTGTTAACTTGACGGATGGCCGCTGACAATACAGACGTGGCGTGCTTGCTTTAGTATAAATTATTCTCAAAATTTTATTGGCACTTTCAAATAAACAATAGGAGTTGTCTTCAAACTAACAGAGAATTGTGCTCGTACTGATCTGATAGTACATACTTACTTTATTATGTAAATACTTGGATTTTAACAAACAGAGGACATAGTTTGTCTGTAATATTTTGTGCTTAGAATTTTTACTATCAGTATAGTATTATTTATTTCTGTGTAGATTATTAGCTATTTGAATATATACACATAGTCATCACCATTGTTTTCTAAAATTTGGTGATACCTAGTAACCAAATAAACTTTAGCCTTAAAAATTTACTACCACGAACGGGGATTTTATTATTTTTTCTTTTAGTGTGTATGCTATGAAAAAAAAATATAATGCAACAGTGTCTGCTATCGACACGTCATAAATGTATGCGATAGATTATGGGCTTGGTAAAAGTTAAACAGATTATACTACGAGTATATTACATATTCTATATTTTAACGACAGTTCGCGGCCATCGGTCGAGATTGTCATAGAGAGCTAATAGGATTTGAAATAAAATGCGCAATATATAAACAGTTAATAGATTCAGGCGTTATTATGCGAGAGTGACATTTACAGTCAATTTGATCTAAACTACTTTGTTGCTTCCGCTATAGATTTCTTCCAATACCGATTCGGTGGCGAAAGCACACAAACTAGTGTAGATCAAATTATCATTGTGTAAACGTCAAATTTACCTATTGTTTATTACCTGTACTAGGTAGATATCACAGGAAGGTGCCATCTTAACACAACGTTGTAGATTAGCCAATGTGAGACACATCGACCACATAACCTAAAAGTTTGATGGTGATATATGAAGACACAGAACAAAGTATGTACGTAATGGTAGTAATCAATAGCGTAATTAAATTAAAAATATTGTCCGGGTGTTCGTAATTCCCCCTAATTGAATGTCAGGTGCAGATTTGCAACGCATTTTTCGCGTTCAAATTGAATAGTATCGCGTCTGCATAGTTTCCAAGATGGCTTCCAAATTTCCTTAGTACTCGCAATTTCTTCGCTTTTGGCGCGTAAATTGGGGTAGTATCATTCACGAAACTATCGTTGCTCCCAGTTTCCTTCGATGCCAATATATTGACGAGTTGTCTCGTTGTACTTATAAAGAAAAAAACTTTTTCCTTCCTTTAAATCCCGTAGTTCAGCCGGGGGCGATAGTCGGATTTGCAAAAACTCGATCCGTGATCACATTATGCTGATAAATCGAAATGTATGTTTTCATTCTCGTGTTTTGTTTGCCTTGTAGGCTGTTGTGGTAAAATCAATCTATAATTTCACGCCAAATCCTTTGCGGGGCAGGCAGACGGAACCGAGCGCCACGTGACCCGATCCTTACGTACTTCACTCGCTTCTTTAACATTCCTTGCTCTTCTCATGCACGCTCGCCGGTTTCTAATGCTCCTGACATCACTTTCTGATAGAACACGATCAATTTGGTCGTGGTAGGTAAGCCTTGGTCTTGCTCGGCTCCTGCATCCTTCCACTTTTGCATTGTATATCTGCTTCGTCATTTTTTTATCCTGCATTCTTTCTACATGTCCGAACCAACGGAGCATGACTCTTCTTATTTCAACATCGACGCTCTCTTTTAGACCAACTTTGTTTCTAACATCATCATTGCGAATATTGGTTACAAGCGTTACGCCACAAATTTTTCGCAACGCTTGCATTTCGACCGCGTTTATCCTAAACCGTGGCAAAACCGTCTCAAAGTATTATTAATTATTAGTATACATGTTTTAAAGACATAAATGATCAACATGTGTATTGTCTACTATCGATTGAATGTATAATGTAATATGCGTAAAAGTAAAATCTATTTATCTATCTATGTCTTCACGCCAAATCCCTTGCGGGGTAGGTAGAGAGATGAAAGATATCAGGTTTATATGCAACTTATAATGATCTCATTGCGCGATTGTCAATCTATTCGAACACGCAAGGCCATCATGGTCCACTGTAGTCCCATCATAGTCGTCATCATTTAAGGTTCTGGTGCTAATGGGACCCTATTACTAAAGTTTATTATGCTAAGGATCTTCTTGAGAACTCTTGCGAGTCAAGAGCTCGATTGCGACGTTGCGCGTGTTGTCGTGTGCGCATTCTAACCGAACATGTAGGTTAAGCAACCCCTGCTTGTCAACGGATGGGTTTATCTATCTCGAGCTTCGCACTGATTAGGAGGACATGTTAAGACGTCGGTCCCGGCTGTTGTCGATGGGAGACAGTCGTTAAGCTAAGCCAGCCGTCTTCGGGCGGCTTAAAAACACTGGCTTCTGCCAATCTGCAGTTGAGCAGCGTGGTGGAAAATGCTCTAAATGCGTTCGGTTGAAGGGAGATTCCTGCATTGGGATGACTTAGCAAGCAAGGTCTTTGCGAGAGGCGAGAGCGCTAGTACTGAAAAACATCTACATATTGTAGTTATGTCTGTCTTTCGGTAACCACGTAACATCAGATGGGCCCTAAAAAACTACCAAGTACCGTGGAAGTTGAGCTAACTAATCCCAGCCAAATACGGACTACCGCCGACAGTGGTTAACTTGCGTGTTTGATCGTCAACACACAACGAGTCAATGCAACGAGGCCATCGTGTCAGAATCAGAGCCTACATAGTGCTGATAGAGTCGACCTTCAATATAGCCTGAGAGGTTGAACCTACGCGTTTAAAAAGGTACAGTATAAATAATTTGTTTAATAACTAATAATTAACATTGAAGTGAAGTACTTCATTGAAGTTACTCGCCTCATTAGTTTCATTTTTTGTTTCAAATTGTGATAGTTGTATCAAAATTTTACCAATATTTTATAGGACCGAAGTAAAACAGAGCCTTTTTTTGCAGTCGGCTAATATATTGAATTTAATGTCCTTGGTAGACGTAATATTTGACATCTATGTAATATGTAAATGGGAGGCACGCGCGTCTCGACCGCCAGGTCAACGGCGGGCGGTCCGACCGCTCTACCGTCGGGTTCGGATGTCAACGACCTCGTTTACAATAACAGTGTGCATACACGCCTTTATGTCTTTAGGATAGCTATGGACTTTAACTACCTACAATTAACACACTTTTTAAGGCATTCATCAAAACGTATCAATGTCACAGACAAACTTACTAATGTAGGTACGGGACTTACCCCGAGTTATTCTACCGATATTTCGGCGACGTTTCAGACGTGGTCCCGGGATGACTGCAACGTCGCCGAAATATAGGGAACCTACAGAAATAAATCACGGTTAGTCCCGTACCTACAATACGTAGTAATATAAACAAATGTGAATGTTTAAAACTATAGACGCACTTTATCCCTAATTCCTCCAATACTATGAGAACAAATGTGACTACAACAAACTTGCCCATTCCAAATATTCAAAAACTTTCAGGCAAAACATCGGTAAAATCTCATGGAAGATCATAAAGGGCGAATCAGAAAAATTACACACAAAATTGTGACATTGCTCAAATAAAATTCGACCATAACACTGTGTCTGATGCAAATAAAATAGTCTTAATTTTAATTATTATTTTATAAATTACACTAATCACGAATTCATCTATCACTACTACAAGAAATCCCCATTATTGTCTCAAATAAATCCTGTCTCGAACTCATTTTTTCTCGAACCTGTAACTGTGACCGAGATGATTAACGTACAATTGTTAAATAATCCTAATGGTTTTCGATATGAATTCGATATGAGGCATGCAGAAGCGACTAATGAAATTTTGTCTGAAGTTCGATGTCATAATAAAATCAGAGCAAAATAGGTTCCAAAAAGGAAAATCCACTACACTGGCACGTTTCAATCTAGTTCACGAAGTTATTCGGGCCCTTGATACAGGGCAACAAACTGTTGTACTTTTCTTCGACATGGCAAAGGCCGCTTAATTGATAAAAATGTCTTGCCAACCCATTGCTCCTGTTATAAAGTAAACAAATTTGATGTCCCACAAGGAAGTGTATTGGGTCCTCTATTATTCATGCTCTACTCTACGTTAATGATTTGCCAAATATAACCAGACATCAGTGTATAATGTTTGCTGATGACATATCTATTTTAATTAAATGTAATTCTAATATTATAACTACTTATGAAAATGACATTAACAATACTATTCAACAGTTTATTAACTGGCTTAAAAATAATAATTTGAACCCTAATCTCTCTTAAGACTAATTATGTACAATATAATGTGTATGTATATCTTCACGCCAGGTCCCTTGCGGGGTAGGCAGAGAGAACCGAGCGCCATAAGACGCGGTCCTTACACACTTATAATAAATATAATGTGAAGGGATGTAAACAACTCAAACTTAATATACCTACAATATAATGGAACAACTATAGATAGTTGAAATGATATGCCATTTCTGTGTATATTATTAAATGACAACTTAAATTTCACTACTCATGTCAGTAAAGTATGCAATAAAATAAATAGATTTGTTTATGTCCTACGATGGCTAACAATAATAACCTCACTAAATGTTACATTCAGCTCTTATTATGGTTATGCTGCCGCAAATATCCTATATGGCTTACTCTTATATGGCAACATTACAGAGGTTAGAAGAGTTTTAATAGCCCAGAAATAATGTGTAAGAGCTATAAAGTTGTAAAGGACCATACGATACATACAAGCCTCTGTTCCGCAAACTAGGAATACTAACTGTGCCCGGAATGTACATTCTTGAATTTTTTAAATTTGTACAACAACACCCTCATCTTTTTAAAACGGCCAGTGAAGGATATTCCAGAAATACCAGAGGTCTTAATAGAATCGCACTTGATTTTTGTTCTAAAACATCATTATTTAGTAAAATTTGTTACGACATGTGCTATGTTTATAACAAACTACCAGAAACCTTCAAGATGGATCCTCCTACGATGCTTATATCAAACAAACTTAGACAATTGTTAATAACTTCGTGTTTGTATATTGTCCAAGAATTTCTTGACTCAACATTTGCATGTTAATATAGTGCATCCATCCATATCTAACATCTAAGATCTTCTAATCCTATTCTTTGCAAGTAAAATGATTTGATTTAAATTCATTGTATAACTTTGGTCGGGTGATAAATTTTATTGGTCAGGTGAAAAAATTTCGGGTGATAAATATACCATTAACAGGCATTCAATTGATATATCCCTTCCTTCCCACTCCCAGTCTTCAGGGTGCTTCCCTCAGTATGCGTAGTAGCCTGAACATGCTGGGTATGGGTATTCATTACGACCTTAACCAGCGTTATTACATCGAGAGCCTCATCTCAACAGCCTCAAGAAAGCTCGGAGTCCTGAACAGGGTGCGCCGGTTCTTCACGCCGGACCAACTTTGTCTGCTTTATAAGACACAAGTTCGGGCCTGCGTGGAGTATTGCTCGCATCTCTGGGACGGCTCCGCACAGTATCTTCTTGAGGCTCTCGATAGGTTGCAGCGACGGGCTATCCGCATAATTGACGACGAAGAGGTCACCAAAAGCCTAGAACCTCTTCAACTCCGTAGGGACATAGGCTCTCTAAGCGTATTTTACCGCCTTTACCATGGCGAGTGCTCTGAAGAACTGTTTTCCCTTATCCCACCCTCACCCTTCCGTCATAGAACCACACGTGCGGGCTTGCGATGTCATAGTTCCACGGTTGAGAATATCTCTTCGCGTACCAAAAAGTTCGGCAACTCCTATCTTTGTCGTACCATCAAAAAGTGGAACGCCTTGCCTGCACATGTGTTCCCTCCTTCCTACAATATGGGATCCTTCAAACGAAGCGTGAAGAAGCATTTTGCGGGTCAGCATGGCAGCGTCAACTGACAGGATGCGGGATGTAGTATGCTGTCAGTTGCAGTTGCGATTTGGGCTCCTCTTTCGCTTACCATCAGGCAAAGAGGGGCCACTATGCTGAACTAATATAAAAAAAAAAAAAAATGCTTTTAATGTAGAATATGATCACTTTTTCTAATCTATTAGGATTGGCAGGGTCTCTACTTAAGCCTAACAATTTGACGAAGATACTGATTTTGACATAGAGCGTCTGCCAACAGACTTCCACAATCCAGGTGGAAAATCAGACCTTTCATTTATTTATTTTTCATTTTCATATTCATTTATTTATTATAATTAATAACATTTAGTACACAAAAGTGGGTTCAGGATGATATTACAATGCTACTCAATTACACAATTTTCAAGGCATTCGTGAATTTTCTACAATACAATATAAACAACATCCAATTAAATTCATATCAATTTCACACGTCAATACATTAGTCATGTAATATTATTTAAAATGTACAAGTAAAATAAGTTTTATATGTTAAAAAGCAAATAACTTAAAACAAAGTCAAAATATCCCAATAAACTAATGTCAACACAATTCAAAAAAGTACATGCCAGTAACTGTAAGGAGCTTGTATTTCACGAACAGCGTTCGACAAGAAACTCGTGGCGCCATAAGGGCCATGAGTATGACCAATGAATAGACAACGCTTTTGCAAAACAGCTACGGCTTGGACATCAGTGGAGTTGCCTCAGAGTACAATTTCGTATCTTATTCAAGATGCAGCATGGCTGTGATACGCGGTGAGAGTACATTCTTCACTTGTATTTTTGCGGAGTGCGTGCAGCTGGTAAGTTTGCTCACCACCGTAGCTACGCGTTGTTTCCATGTCAAGCTCGTGTCTATTACTATTCCAAGAAGTAAATATGTCTCTACCTATATTAAATTTTGTGACCGTTTAGAGTTATATTTAGAGTCAACCCCGGCTTTGGATATGGTCTGAATTGCATCACCTTTGTTTTTTTCAAAATTTATTAAAAGACATATTTCATTTAGATGTATAATAATTTTATTTAAAAATCTTTTATTATATGACTTAAATTAGTAAGATCATTATTATCACCTGAAATCAGAACAGTGGTATCGTCTGCGAATAGAACAATCTTATGTGGCAGTACGGACGCTAGTTCATTTGTATACACTAAAAATAGTAAACACCCAGTACACTGCCCTGAGGTATAGATCCACGTACCACCTGGAAGATCCAGCCCGAGTCAGTTCGCGTGTAGTCTCATTAAAGTGTGTTAGCTGTACTAGTTGTCTTCTGTTTGTTAAGTAAGAGGTTAACCATTTTTTGGTAAACTCCGAATTCCTAGTTAACCCAATTGTTTTTAATAAAATGTCGTGCGAAATTCTGTCATATGCCTTGGACGTGTCTATTAAAACTGCAATAGCACACTTGTTCTGTTTAAGCATGTTTAATATTTATAAGCTACAGTCAGAAACAGCCGAGGTTGTGGAATGGTTTTTACGAAAACCACGTTGGGTTTCACTGAATATTTTTCCAAAAATGAATAGGTACATCCGTTGATACGCAGGTTTTTCTAAAACTTTTGTAGTTACTGGCGCTAGCGCTATAGGACGATAGTTACACATGTTAAGCTAATTTCTCTTTTTAAAATAAGGTATTATAGCAGTTACTTTAAATGCGCCTGGAAAGTCTCTCTCTTCATTAGAATTCTCTTTCTTAAGTTAGGTCATACTCTTTTTCTTTAAATATAATTTCTTGGACGTGTGGGCTTTCTCGTGATGTTTTCCTTCACCGCCGACTAATTGATAATTACAAATATGTGCATAAATCCGAAAACGAATTTAGTGGTACACCACGTCGGTATTCAAACCAGAGACAGTAGGTTAACAAGCTGTTTCTTCATCCACTGCTCTTACTGTAACCTCTGATCATGCCTCATGCTGTAGTCTCTAGGAAAAGTCACGACAGTTCATTCGACAACGTAACGGCTCTCGGAAGAAAATGTGGTACGCAACCACTGAGGTTTCAGTGTATGAGGATAAATTCCCGTCGGCGAGCGATGTGGCTGTAGGAGGAAACAATGAGTGAATTGGAGAACCCTAGGAACACAATCCTTTGTGCAATAATAAGCAGGACATCAATAAGGTTATATCAGGTAATCATGATTTTCCATACATGTATGGTCATGTTATGGGGGAGAAAATGCTTATTACATGACTGCGTGTGCGTTCATGTATGTTTCTTAATTTCATCATAACTTCTATACTCCGTAGCCGATTTAGATGGCTGTGGTATCATTAGAATCCATTAAAAATCTGTCAAACTAGGTGAATATCGAAATAAAGAGTATTATTGAAAGATGATCTCAAATATATATACTACTTACTACTATAGTATAAATAAAATTAGAGTGTCTGTTTGTAATATTAAAATAACCGCTTTTTACTAAATGCGTATGGATGTATACACGGTACATACCAAAATGAATATTTTTACAATTTTTGTCTGTCTGTCTGTCTGTCTGTTTGTTCCGGCTAGTCTCTGAAACGGCTGGACCGATTTTGACGGGACTTTCACTGGCAGATAGCTGATGTAATAAGGAGTAACTTAGGCTACTTTTATTTTAGAAGTTTTATTAATATAAATAAATAATAAAAAAATAACTATTCCGCGCGGACGAAGTACATAATACATAATATCTATTATTATTTTACTCTGCTTATTTAGGTACTTATAATCAAATCAATTAAATAAAATTATAACGGACGAAGTCGAACGAAGTCGCGGGCACAGCTAGTTTTAAAATATAATCGAAAGTGTGTTTTTTTTATTTGACATATTGTCTTGTTTGGAGTTGGTCAAAATCTAAGAGCAAGTGAGGCCCGCGCGTTCCGCCCGCGCGGTTGGGACGCGCGTTTGAAACGCGCCCGCCCGGGTCGTCGCCCTCCGTAACAATGCTATCGTAATTGTTTACTTTGGCCAGAGTGACCCGTTACTTCGATAACGCTACGCATCGGATGCACGCGTTTGCGTTTGCGCAAATCGCTGCAACCTAAATACGCAAAAAACGGTTCGTTGAACTCCATACGTTGGTTAAGATTATGCATCGCATCACGAGGTGAACACACTACTGTGTTTGTACCTTATAAATAGATTTAGCCGACTGCGCAAAGTGGGTACGATGTTTTGGATCCAAAAAACGGAGCTAACGTTACTAAATAACCTTAAGTTGAAAATAATTACGCCTGTCTGCTATTATTTACAAGGCCTGCCAATGAATAAGATACATTGCTATTTTAAATAAATTTTGGAACAAATTTAACCGAGTAAATAGGTATTTCGCAAGTGTAATTTTTTTTCAGTGTGTCAAGGATAGAAAGAGCATGGCATACAAACATAATATATAACATAGCTATGTAATATCCACATTGTTATGTTACTAGTTGAAGAAAAGGGAGTATTAAAAGCGATACAAATTTAATAGGGCTATTTTACAATATAATAAATATAAAAAAAGTGTTCACTATAAGTTCGGCTAAATAAGGTCTTTAAGAACTCGCGTTTTAATTTGTCTAACCGGTATATCACTGATCGAATCACTGGTGGGTGTACTAAGTGGCCACCGGCTATAGTGGTCGACGACTGTAGACGGCAGGTTAGCGTGCTAGCCAGCACGCAGATCCAGACGTAGAAGTTGTTGGTAATGGTGGGGACCGCCTTACGGACCAACACCGCTGCGGTATCTTTGTCAGCCGCCGTAGTCCACAACAGGGGCTGCAGGTATTATAATTTTAGATTAGTTAGATGTCCGGAGATTATCGGGTTTGGAAAAGGTAGTAATATTCCGACGGTTCACCACGTAGCCCACAGCAGGAGGCTGGTGGTCTCAGACGTGGTGCACTGAATCTTTACTTCTCGAAAGCTTCCTCCAGACTCACTTTGTTTTTCGGTTTTTCCTAAAATATCACATTTTCAAACTTTGAAATTACAAAATCAATAAATTTGACAGATCATAGAGCATGCTAAGAAAAGATTCTATATAAATTATATTAAATAAGGTTTTAACATTACAACTTCCACCACCACATCAACCCTCACTCATCCCACTGCAGGGATGCGGGTCTCCCTTCAACCGAAGGGGTTTAGAGCATACTCCACCACGCTGCTCAAATGGGATTAGCAAAGACCTCCTCCGTCAAAAACAATATCTTTAAAAGGGCTATCTTAACATACGCTTTATACTCGTAAAAACAATATTGTAGAGTTTAATAACTAATAGAGATGTCTGGAAATGATTCAGCTTGGACAACCGTATATCTTTAATTTTACATTTAAATTGACATCATCATTATTGTAGATACCATAGCGGTACACTGGCTTTCGGCATTTTTCCTTGGCCAAAACTTATTTACGAAATGCTGGTAAATTAGAAAAAAAAAAGAATCACTATTTTGCCAATGGGTTCAAGCAGTGCTTAGAGACATTTTACATTATTGAACAAAATATTGTATAGTATGTCATTTTTTCTCATAGATTTCATTTTTTTTAATCTACCTGCATTTCGGAAATTGAAAGAAGAAAAATGTGAATTATGACAAATTAATACGATACAACAAGATTTTATTTAAAAAAAGAGCAGTGATAGTCCCGTAGGCAAGGAACCGGCCTCTTGAACAACAGGTCCCCGGTTCGAGTCCTGGCAGGTACCACTCAATTCGTGTTTTCGGATTTATGTACATATTTGTAATTATCACCCGCTCGAGGGTAATGGAAAACATCGTGAGGAAACCCGCACGTCCAAGAAATTATATTTCGATAGACGTGTGACCTAGCCTGAAGAAAGGTCTGGTTTTCCTTCTGGGTTGTGGAGGTCGGACGGCAGTCGCTCCATGTCAAAATCTGTATCTTTAGCCATGCCAAATCTTTAGGCTTAAGTAGCGGACCCCGCCAGTCCTAATGGGTTACAAAACGGGATAACGCCAGGAAGAAGAATAAGATTTTAAATATATATATTATATATATATATAAGACGGGAATTTGTAATCACATGTTTTTTATCTTCACGCGATGCTATTATAAAATCACTATCTATCTATAACTTCACGCTAAATCCCTTGCGGGGTAGGCAGAGAGAATCGAGCGCCACGTGACTAGATCCTTACATACCTCACTCGCTTCTTTAACATTAATTGCTCTTCTCATGCACGCTCGCCGGTTTCTTTAAAAACACACAATGCTATAAAACGTCAATTAGTATTTGCAGCGAAGATTTAACATTCGTTTGCGTACATCGCAATGCGCAACCGTGCGTTCACTTCAATTCACGCAGACACAATATATTCATACTGAAATAAACAATTAAGTGGGTTACACACGCGTGTAGCACAATAAACTATTCAGACAGTGTGCGCGCTTCGTACGAATGCCGATTTCTTAATGATGATTGGATTAACAGTAAGCTGTTTTTGTATCGTGTGGATTGAAATCCCTTTGTGTGGTATGATAGCACTCCTCATTGAATAAGTAATGATTCTACTGTCTATACTCGATTCGTTGAACGTACTTGCACGTCTATACAAATAAATGGAGTTGAAGTGTCAGTTTGTAATGTCAAAATAACTGCATTTTACTATAAGCATATGAATGTATACACGGTAGTTTCACCAAAATATATATATTTTTTAAATTTTTGTCTCCCCGTTTGTTCCGGCTAATCTCCGAAACGGCTGGACTAAATGTTTACTTTGCGTAAAAATCGAACCTACGAGACAAACTTCAAGTTTATCCTAGTTGCATAAGTTGACAACGACGCAGTCCAATCCTAGTTTTTCTTAGCTACAAAAAGAAATCGCGACATTGAAAACAGAACTCTCGGTGCACAAGCCCCAGTAAGTCTTTAGATTAGGAATTAATTAATTATTAGGAAAGGACTTAAGGTTAGGTGAATATGTCTTAGTAGGTTGTAGCTGAACTTTTCGTAACTATTTGGTACTGTTTTGACTTTTGTGCGGTTCTTACTTCGTACATAGTAAGATTATCGCACTTCGAGTCGAAAGCGTGATAAGCTCTTTGGTGTACTACCATTTTTTTATACAACATCTGGTGGTATAAGCATATGGCTCACCTGATGTCAAACCCACCTATTGTTTAGAGGGTTGATGTATTCCTGCGTGTGAGTGAGGTCACCAGTAAGCTCCTAAGGAATTCGTGTGCTAGAAACAGGGGTGGCATCGCGCGAGTGATACTTAATGTATTGCGAGCGATTATAGGCTACGTTTCATTCCCGTACGTAGTATCACTCCCGTATGCCACCCCTGCTCATTACACAGCAACTCCTTACTTACTGGTAAACTTACTCACTCGCAGGAATACAATAACCCTCCATGGCTTTCAGTGAAGAGTGTGTGAGTGAGTACTTCCCCAGTCGACATTCAGACCAAGACAGACATACATGTTCATGCACGCAAATAATTGTCCTGCGTGTGTTTACTGTTTTAATTTGTATATTGTGGCGTGAATTCAAACAGCAGTGGTAATTTTGTAGGACCGTACCTTTCGCAATTAGATTAGAGTTAATGGAATCTAACAGGTTTATCTAAATATAGCTTTCAATGTTTGTGGTTTCCAGTTCTTCGGATAGGCGATATGGTGTCGCTGACCCTTGTAAGAGTAACTTCGAAATTAATGTGGAGTGGTCTTTTTTGGGTTCTTGTAAAAGGTATTGTGTAGTAAATGGCCAGAAAACAGGCTACAAAACTAAACTTATAGTTTGACTTTATAACAACATAATGTTCATGTTATATATGTAATATGTATTTATTTTCGTCCTTTGTAGGGTAGACAGAGAACGCCGAGCGCCTAAGACACTCGTCGCTCGCTTCTTTGACTTCATAGCTTTTTTCACTAACATGGTTATTTACTGTTTTATTGTGCATTCAAACATCAGTGGTACTCCACATTATATTTCTATCTATCTATAACTTCACACCAAATCCCTTGCGGGGTATGCAGAGAGAACCGAGCGCCACGTGACTCGATCCTTACATACCTCACTCTCTTCTTTAACATTAATTGCTTTTCTCATGCACGCTCGCCGGTTTCTAAGGCTCCTGACATCACCTTCTGATACAACACGACCAATTTGATCATGGTAGGTAAGTCTTGGCCTTCCTAGGCTCCTACATCTTTCCAGTTTCGCATTGTATATCTGCTACGTCATTCTTTCATCCTGCATTCTTTCTACATGTCCGAACCAACGGAGCATGCCTCTTCCTATTTTAACACCGACGCTTCAGACCAACTCTGTTTCTAACATCATCATTGCGAATACGGTCTACAACCATTATGCTACAAATTTTGCGCAACGCTCACATTTCGACTGTGTATGTATATGTTGTAGATTATAAATTGTTCTAAATAACATCGACTCTAAAAAACGAAAATGCAACAAGGAATACATAAAATATAAAGTGTACAAATTCAGGCTCCGTGTTCTGTGATAGTTAAAAAAAACGATTCTTACGATGGTACTAATTAATAAGTATTTTAATAATACACACATCAAAAGTGTCTAGGGATCAACATATATTTTTGCAATAACTTTTCTCCTGATTGATATTAATTAAAATTTTCTTTAAGGATTCATCAAATAAAGTGTTTTCGTTTGTCTACAGTAACGATAAACCAAGTCACCTTTGCATTAATAAAGAAATTTGCCATTTTCATAATAAAGGGATTTTTGACATTTGAACCACTAACATTAAAGTTCGAAAAAAAGACTGAAATAACAGTTTTCTTTAAAATTTTATTGGGTAACTTAAACAATTAATAATCCGTGTTTCTACCGCGAACACTAACAACACAAGAACATCGGTTTGACATACTCAAAATGAGTTCATCCAAATCACGCTGTGGAATGGCCGCCCATGTTCGTTGCAACAACAAAAAAAGGTCTTCTTGCGACTGGATACCCTCCATATTCGGCAGAGCTCTTCTCTGTAGCATATCCCATGCATGCTCAATCGGGTTCAAGTCTGGCGACTGAGCAGGCCAGGGCATGACATTGATGTTAGCTGCGGTGAGAGTCTGTCTTACAACTCTTGCGGTGTGCGGTCGTGCATTATCATGCATTAACTGAAATAAGGGACCGATTTGCACTTGTAGAGGAACGATGACGTCTGATACAATCGTCTCAGCATAAATTTGAGCGTTGAGGTTGCCTCTGATCCAAATCAACTCAGTTCTTCCGCCGATCCAAATACCCGCCCATACCATGATGGTTCCACCACTATAAGGATGGACTTCCTGGCAGGATTTTAATCGCTGTTGGCGTCCAGGGGTTCTCCAGTGTCGTATACGTCTTGTATTCGGTCTCATACCAAAACGAGACTCATCAGAAAAGCACACGAAACGCCATTGTTCTTCTGCCCAATTTCTGTGTTCAAGAGCCCAGTGATATCGAATCCTACGATTGTGCATTGCTATAGGTGGTACCCTTAGCGGTCTTCGGGAATGAAGGTTCACTTCATGCAAGCGGTTTCTGACTGTTTGGTCGCTAATTAAGTTCCCTGAAGAGTGATGAAGCGTCACGGCTAACATCATGGCGGTTATTGTTGGAGCTCTTCGAGTTGTGATTTGAATGTATCGGTCTTGTCTCCGTGTCCATGCATGGGATATGCTACAGAGAAGAGCTCTGCCGAATATGGAGGGTATCCAGTCGCAAGAAGACCTTTTTTTGTTGTTGCAACGAACATGGGCGGCCATCCCACAGCGTGATTTGGATGAACTCATTTTGAGTATGCCAAACCTATGTTCTTGTGTTGTTAGTGTTCGCGGTAGAAACACGGGTTATTAATTGTTTAAGTTACCCAATAAAATTTTAAAGAAAACTGTTATTTCAGTCTTTTTTTCGAACTTTAATGTTAGTGGTTCAAATGTCAAAAATCCCTTTATTATGAAAATGGCAAATTTCTTTATTAATGCAAAGGTGACTTGGTTTATCGTTACTGTAGACAAACGAAAACACTTTATTTGATGAATCCTTAAAGAAAATTTTAATTAATATCAATCAGGAGAAAAGTTATTGCAAAAATATATGTTGATCCCTAGACACTTTTGATGTGTGTATATACTATGTTATCAGATGGATGCTACCTTATTTTTTTGTCTGTATGATTTTAGTTTTTGAGTTATCCAATGATTATGTCTTGTCATCGGCAAATATCTAGAAATTATCGAATAGTGCTTAGTCTAGTTTAAAGAGAAACTAATAATTGTTTTGTCTTTTTCAGGTAAGCACTAGAATAGTGCACCATTGGGTCCTATTCAACCAGGAATTCTCGTAAGGTTATATATAATATTTTTAATTTCTTCACGTTCTTTTGGATGAATTTGAAATTTTTATTGATATCTATATCCTCTTGTACCAATATATTTATGTAAAAGAAAATATGTTTAAACAAAATTTTAGGTTTTCGCAATTATAACATATATTACTCGTATATCTTTACTCATATATAAAGCGGAAGAGTTTGATTATTTGTTCGGACGCGCTAATCTCTGAAACTACCGGTCGGATTTGAAAAAGTCTTTTTGCTATTCAGCATCACGATCCCACTCTTAGAAGCTGGGTTATGTGCAGACGAAGTAGCGGGCTGCAACACATGTAAGTGATACCGAAGTGCTGAGTAGGACATTTTTTTATACAAAGAGGAAATTATACAGGCATACGATTCGCCTAAGAACGCTTGCAACCCCTGATAAAAGAGAAACTACTTAGGCGTTAACTGCTAAGATCACTCGCACTTCCCCAGTAAGTCCCGGTAGTTCCCCAGTGGTGTGATACGTCCAAACAACGTGATTAAGACAAACAGACATGTTCATGCACGCAAATGTTTGTTTTGTGTGGGAATCGAACCCGCGAGCATTAATCTTATGGTAGTATTGCTAACGACTATTGAACCTAAAAAGCATGTTAAAATTATTTTGATGTGTAAATGAACCAAAATACATCATAGAAATCTGTTAAAATGGAGTCATGAGCTCATAGCGGGGAAATATTGCATATTTGCGTACTAAAAGTTAGGTTTTATTTCGGCGTAGAGTCTTCCTAGGTGTTCTGAGTACGTCGTTATTCCAGAGCGCGATATACTTGTGTAGTGTAGAATTATGTGGTAATAAAAGAAAATAATTAGGCTATTACTCAAGTTTCTAGGAGCGCGACTGCGTACTGTAAGGTCGTTGTTTCGAGTCCCGTGTTTTAAGGCCCTCGTCACACCTAACTTACCACCATAGACTATGAACGTAGTAAGACTTTGTCACAAATACAATCTTCTTTTCTTAGCATTGTACCGTTTCGTAATCGATTAGGATTGGCGCGGTCCGCTACCTAAGTCTAAAGATTTGGCGAAGATACTGATTTTGACAAGGGGCGATTGCCGTCAGAACTGTATAACCTAGAGGGGAAACAAGACCACACTTAGGTCAGGTCACATGTCTTTTGAAATGATTTCCTTTGCCGCCGAGCAAGTAATACGTAGACAATCCGAAAACACGAATGTAGAGGTACATGTCCACGCTAGGATTCCAACCAGCTATCAGTCTGGTGGGCTGTCTCTTTATCCACCACGCTATAATTTCTCTTGGCATTGTAACGTATACAATTAAGAATGCAATTATTTATGTATGTATATCTTCACGCCTGATCCCTTGCAGGTAGGCAGAGAGTACCGTGCGCCATAAGACGCGGTCTTTACACACTTCACTCGCTTCTTTAACATTCATAGCTCTTTTTATTATGCACGCTCGTCGGTTCATGTCACCTTCTGATAAAACACGACCAATTTGGTAATGGTAGGTTAATCTTGGTCTTCCTCGGCTCCTACGTCCTTCCACTTTCGCATTGTATATCTGTTTCGTCATTCTTTCATCCTGCATTCTTTCTGCATGTCCGCGCCAACGGAGTATGCCTTTTCTTATCGTAACACCGACCGACCGACTCTTTTTCTTACATCATTATTATTTACTAGCTGACCCGGCAAACCTTCTGCCATAAAAATATTTTCTTATTATTTTTTTTCTAATTATTATATATATATATTCATGATTTTTTATGAAATATACTTAACGACCTATTCTCATACCTACCAAATATATATAAAAAAATTCATAAAAATCGGTCGAGCCGTTTCGGTGGAGTGCGACCACAAACACCGTGACAGGAGGTTTTTATAAATATAGATGTAGCTGAATATATTAGGGGTCAAAGTATAAAATTGCCGATTTGTACTTAAAAACTAAAACTCGTTTTTTTCTAAGATGTAACATATTTATTTAATCAAAGTATTTATACCCTCATTATCTATACATTGCTGCCAAACAGATTCTTCTTAACGAGTGCCAGGTACGCAATATCTTCGATAACATTGATTTCGTATATTTTAATTGGTTCTGGCGCCATATTGGTGCTATATAAATTTTATATAAAGGTATTACTTTACTGTCAAGTCAGTTTACGGTTTTTTTACAAAAATGAAAATTCTGATTGTCTTATGAAGCTCCTAACATTTGAGTACGGTACGAATTCGATATTATTTTTTTTAACTTCTGTAATTTTTGCTGTTTACTCCTATGTAGGCACCATCTTTAACTGAGATCGGTTTTGCTCTTGTGATTATGACGAGGCACTTACACCCTTAAGCAACTTACACCCTTCATCCACTTAGTTCGTAACAAACATACCATTATGACGTAAAGTATCGTAAGCCTAGCTCTACGTGGGAGCCAATAATTCAGAGCTCGATAGCGGCCCTGGATACTTAGTGAAAAATAACTAACGCCGTCTATAAATAAGGTACAGTTCACAGTACAAGATGAAAATTAATTGGTTTGATTTTCTCGTGAAGAGAATAAAGCGTAAATAAATTACACCACATAAATACATTTTGAAGTGTTGATGAAAGCGAAAATGTTCACAAGTATCGCCTCGTCCAAAAACCTGTCTTTTTCAATACTGACATTTTCGGTGTTACATTCGCTTTATGTTTGATATGGTATATAAAAGAAAATGTGATATGAAAAATTTATGACAGTCTGCGTTCCTCAAATAGCATGATAGATGCATCGCCGATTGATGTCAGCGATGCATCCATGGCAGGGTTCGTTTTCAAGAACGAACTATTCCCGAATAATGTAATACAGCGAAATGCGAATATCAAAAATTTTAGTGTCCGATTTTAAACTCTGGCCAAAATACTGACAATAGAATATACGAAAGCAGGGAATGAAATAGGATTTCTCGGGGGCGTTTAGGGTATATCAAGTAGGCGCGCATTCTCAAACTATTTTTTCATACAACGTCAGGAGGCAGACATACGACCCGCCTGATGTAAAGTAGTTACCATTGTATATGAATTGCGATACGAGAAGTATCGTTCTCTGCTGTTAACATGGCAACTTTTTATGAGCTTACCGATAACCTCATTCATACGTAGGAACATAACAACCCTATAGGGAGTTGTTATTTGGCTGCGGTTTTCTGTGGGGTGGAGATACTTCCCCAGTCGGGCTGTTTTGATGGGCCCTGCCTCTCTCGGAAACAGCCAGATTAAAACTAAACTAAAAGCGATTGCTAATGCTTAATAAATTTACGACAGAGCTATATTTAATAGGCAGTATAGCTGGGAAAGTTCCTCGTACTTACAGAACACTGCCCCCAAATAACCACTCCCTGGAGAGCTGTTTTGTTTCTGCAAAAGAGAAAGATTACCTGAAAAATTGCAAAAGCACTGCGCGATCGTTATTCCTGTATTTCATACTTAAAAAGAGGCTACAGTTACCTTATAAGCTTGTTTGTAACCCGACTTTATTTAAAAAACAACTACAAGTGAATCCTACTTTGTTTTTTTTATCAGGTATGTTTGTCCCCATATGCAGATGTTCAACATCCACCCCCACTGAACATAGCGATAAATTCAGACAATGTATGTATGGAACTAAACGCTATTATTGCCTATATATCACTTTTATATCTTGATCTACTTACTGTAATAACAATTCTTGCAATTGAAACATATTATGTTGCTGTTTATTACGCATACGATATTTATAAATTTTCTAATGTTCTGAAAGATTTTCCTTACTATATACTTGGAGATCTGTTGGATTCATGGAGTTGATGCCCGTTATCTACTAAAAGTATTAAATTCATGAATTCAATGACAGTCAATACACTTTAAAATCAAACAACACTGAACAAAGCAACTAAATTTTCCTTATAGAAATATCCATCTGTCTATACATTTACGCCAGGTTCCTTATAGGGTAGACAGTGGGAACTAAGGGCCGCAGAATGCGGTTTTTACACATATCACTCGGTTAATAAAACACGAGTAATTGGGTATTGGTAGTCTTGACCTTTCTTGGTGCATATATCTTTTGATTTCATCATATACATTGGCATGGTGAATCTGTTTCGTGCCTTAACCAACCAAGTAAGTCTTCTTATCCTTATAACGACACTCTTAACTCTCTTTCTCAGATCATCGTTGCCAATGCGCTCAGCAAGCGTTACGCCACAGATTTTGCGCAATGCTCGCATTTCTGTCGCATATATTCTACTTTCATGCTCTCTGTGCCATACTGAGTTCACACTCCGTACGTTATAACTGGGATTAGCGTCACTTGTGTACAGCGAGATTCTTACTACGAGTACATACCTTCGGGCTTGAGTTTCAGCTGCTTAAAAACTTTCCCAACTCCTCATTTCTCATTTCCACTGCGCCCTGCACTCGATAAGAAAAAATGCACCTGATACTCGAGTAGTATTATAAAAAATCCATTTTATTTTTATTTTGAGGCAACCCTAAAATTTGACAGCTGATGTACATACCACTGGCCTAATATGCGTGCACTCTTTAACTTGTCTGCTCATTAATAAAAAGTGATTGGATGATGCGAGACTTGCTATAAAGATTATGCAAGCTTGCCGTTAATTAAGCTGACGATTTCACAGCGAGGCGTGCGTAATTGATTGTAGTACATTAGGGTTGTCACACGTACCAGGTCGCGGGACGCTCGATAAACGCTGATGTCATCTTGCCCTAAAGCTAATTTTCATCCCAAGTATCGCAGAGGTCACATAAACGTTACAAAGCGCAGTAATGCTATTCGTTATTCTGCCATTTACTGATGATAATTGACAGTAGTTTTGAGACAGTCGCGCCCTGACCAAAAAATATAATTAATAGCTAACGATAATTAGTGTCTGCTTTCGCGTTGTGTTGCAAAGTTTAGGAACTTTAAATATACCTTCATATTTAGATCAAAGTTAATCCCGAATATGTATGTCATGATATTAATATGATCCGTGACAAATCCGTCACACCGTGTTTCCGTGATTCAATCAAAAACACCAAACTAGCGTTACCAACCCTTACTTGGTGTGTTAAGAAATTACTTCAAGTCAGTCAAAAATCATTATAATACTAATAATATTATACAACCTTCCACTGGTGCTTGTTTAATAAAATACCATGTAAATATCCCGGCTTGAATCTTTAAAATACGGGATATTTTTTTAAACAAGGAGTTGTTTCCATGATACTACGCGCAGATACGATATAATACTTCCGGACATCACATTTATAAAACACATTTATACAAGGTATAGCTTCACCAGATGTAATGGGCCCATAATAAAATTGCCAGATTGACCGTTACAACTAGTACTCGTACTTTAGTAACTTGCATACACCGCACCTGATGTAAAGTGGTTACTGTAGCACCCCTGTTGCTAACACAGCAATACCTTACGTGCTTACTGGTAACCTCGCTCACCCGCAGGAACACAATAACCCTTCAGGGAGTTGTTATTTGGCTGCGGTTTTCTGTGAGGTGGACGTACTGCCCCAGATGGGCTGCTGTGATGCGCCCTACCTCTCTTAAAAACATCCATACCAAGACAAACAGACTTGTTCATACACATAAATGTTTGTCTTGTATGGGAATTGAACCAATGCGCCACCGAGCTCGTCGACATGTATATATATATCATTTTTTTAATGACCCCGCAATAATTTCAACAAATTCGCGTCAATATAATTGAAAACTGCTCAGTGTGCAACCGGCCTACGTTAGCCATGTGAAATCTGTTTGCAGACGGGTAGGCGCGCACGAAATGCGACACGAATCTATCGCTGCGAACGTGGCCCGCATTAATACCGCTAAACGCTATGCCGCGCTATTCTACTACGCTATTTATAAAGTTTTAACGCTATTTACACAGCGAGAGCGTGCATTATGGATGCAGCGACGTCTCGCGGCCTTAAAACATATTTAGACGACGTAAATGGATGTGCCGGGATTTGCGAGTGTGTTTAATGTAATGCACTGTGAATGTTTATGTGTTTGTGTGGCCCTGTTAGGTATATGTCTAGTAGTTATTTTATAGTACACGACATTTATAGCATGCGATATTTGTAGTACACGATATAATTAAGAGAGCAGTGATAACTGGCGTATTGATCAACTAATTCTCGGTTCGAATACCATTAAATTCGTGTTTTCGGTTTATGTACATGTTCGTAATTATCCTTCTTTTTAATACAACGTCGCGCATACAAGCATACGACCCACCTGATGTAAAGCGGTTACCATAGGCTATGAACGCCTGCAGCACATTAAGTAACACTCGCGCGATGCCACGTCTGCCGCCAACGCGACCACTCCTTAGGAGTTTACTGGTGACCTCACCCACACGCAGGAACACAACAATCCTCTAGTGAGTTATTATTTGGCTACGATTTTCTGTGACATGGAGGTACTTCCTCAGTCGGGCTGCTTTCACGCGCCCTACCTCTCTTAAAAACACCCAGAGCAAGGCAAACTGACATGTGTATGCACACAAATGTTTGCTCTGTGTGGGAATCGAACCCACGAGCGTTGGTGTCAAAGTAACGTAACAGCCCGCTTCGCCACTGAGCTCGTCACAGGTGTACAGGGTCGGCAACGCGCGAGTAACACCTGGTTGCGAGCGTTCACGGGCTACGGTAACCACATTACATTGTGTGAGCCCGCCTGCGCCACGCCTATTAAATTGCGTAATAAAATATCATCATTCCGGGAACATTTTCTACGTCTCAATTTGGAGACAAATTATGCAGCCTTATGATATTGTTACTTGAACAATGTCGAGTGCACCATTACTTCAATGTTATTGAATAATCTATCTATGTATACCGCATATGCAAGATTCCCTGCGGAGGAGAAAGAATCGAGCGTCAAAAGGCGCAGTCCTTGCATAGCTCGCTCGCTTCTTTAACAATTAATAGCTGTTCACAGCTTTTTAGCCCTCCAAATTTCACCTATTGAAAGGCGAATTTGGTCGTGAATCTGACCTTCCTCGATCCCTACGTCTTTTTGTTGGATGTCTATTTCGTCGTTATGTTATGTCTTTCTACGTGTCTGAACTAACGGAGCGTGCCTTTTCTTATTTGAACTTTTCTTATCGGAGTCTATTTAACCAACTCTCTTTGTTACTTCGGATGATGTATATTTTCATTCGTCTTGAATTAAACAATTTTTAACGGAAGTATCGCGTATTTTATTTATTTTGTTGAACCTGACGTTTCGAACGCTTTACAGCGTCCGTGGTCGCAGGAAGGTGACATTTGTCTTACATTAGTTATTCAATTATTACATCTACCGACATGGATGGATTAATTATATATGTTCCGATTCACACAAAAATCGCTCACAGTGTCCGACCATTTTTTAGATCTTTGGGTTTGGGACTTGATTATTTTTATGACTGGATCCCAAGCAGGTGGTACTTGCCAACCATCTTCTCTATTGAAATTGGGGTGTTTTCTTATTTCAATAGCCTCGCGCAACATTCTCGGCATATAGCGATTCCCCTTGGCGAGGATTTGTGGTTTGACCAACCACAAATCCAATTAAAAATTGTTTAATTCAATGTGTAACAATCGCGAAAACCTAAGACAATTCATTCGTCTTTTTAGGCAGTTGCTTGGTAGGCGAGATAACCGAGCGTCACGTGACTCCGTCCTTCCACACCTCACTTACATCTTTAACATTCATAGATCTCCATATAGACATGGAACTTATGTTAATTAATAAATCGCATTATAAACCATGTGAATGCAAAGGGGTCTGACAAGATCTCAAAAGCCCTGGTAACCGGCGAACGTGCATGAAAAGAGCTATGAATGTTAAAGAAGCGAGCGCGGTGAATAATCGCGTCTCTTGGGGTTCGGCTCTCTTTGCCTACTCCGTAAGGGAAGATATAGGTAGATTCCGACGAGCGGCCAAACAGTAACTTCCTAAAGTCTTGTTTTGGTCCTGGGAGGGAGTGAGTTACTGCGGTAGTGCCAACGGGAGGAGGGCGCGAACGGTACCTCTTATAATGCAATTATAGGCTACGCTTTACTTAGGAACGGGCTATGCTTTTTGCTAGCTAGCGTAGTATTATATAAAATAAAGCTTTACTTCCCCATAAAAGATAAATAAACATAAAGTTTCCTTATAATTACGTAAATCATTAAAAAAATGTAAATAATGCTAACAAAGCAACCCTATACGCCATTCTCAAATTGCTTCTCAAATGTACACGAATAAAAATCTGTTCAAGAAAATACGAAATCAAGCCATGCACGTTATTTAATTATGTACCTCAATCCGCTTATATAGAGTAGAAATTCGTGTAATCTCCAAAAGGAATTAACCTATCTTTCACCGTAAAAACCGGGGGAAACAAAGAGAAGTCAATTAAACGATATAGAGATCAGGGTTCGAATCGCGCACAGAGCTAACGAAGTGTAGCTAGCTTAAATCTGCCAAGCGGAATGTAGGCAAGACGAGCGTGGATATTAGAGAGCATTGTTTCTCAAAGTGGGCGATAACACCGCTCTTGAGGGGGATAGAGCCACTCAGGTGGGCGATAAACGACCCACAAGGATTTGACGCCAATAAGACGATTGAACTTGGTTTTTTTATTATAAACAAAGACGGTTAACACTAGGTCACATGTATGCAATTACAACTGTGAAAGTGTAAAGGTGGTTAGGTTGGACCGTAACGTTAAGGGGCATGATCGCCTTGCTGATATGTTAGAAGCAAAATGAATAACTTGAAATATCAAATAATAATCAAACTTGTTATTACATAACAGATTTTATATTAGAAATCGCAATTCTAAATTACGGTAGTAAATTGTTTTGTAGGCCGTTTCAATATTTTGCATTCTCAAATTGGGCGGTGATTCAAGAAGTTTGTGGATCTATACGATAAGGCCTCAAAATATCACATAATAAGTATCACTCATAATACACTGTTACATCAATTGCATTATCGGTAATTGGCATCAGTAGGTAACAAACATTATCAGTCCTTACTAGCTTGTACTGGTGCACGCTTGCAATAAACATTAATGGGTTGTATTTAATTATTTTATATAGAACGAGATAGTGTGTGTTGTTGTCCGTGTATCGTACCATTAATTGACTGCGTAAAACTACTGATACCAAGTTTTTATTAATACTTGTTCAGTCGGGGATTTTGAAAAACCCTAGCAGCGTAGCCAGTTCCTGTTAACAGATCAAAGTTGTCAAAACTTTCATAACTATTTCTTTTTCTAACCCGTCTAGTTATACTTTTGGCAAATAGGATATTCATTAGCAACATTCAACATCATAATTAAGACTACAGTGACGTAGAAACCCGAGGTCATCGAGAGTTGTCAGTGCCTTAACCCAGTAATGTATCATTATTTGATTAGATGAGTAGCGTACGTTCGGAGTCAGATCGTGTCACAATGTCCCGAGGGAGAGACCGTCTTTACCGGGACAAGGTTTATTTTGTTATTATTTAGGTTGATTGTTTAAACCCACAAGCCACATATTCTAATTATAAAACTAGGTTTGATGCATGCATTTGTCTGTATTGTCTTTTTAACTAATGTAACTTGGAGTTTCGCATATTACTGATTAGTCTCACTACTTTACAAGTTTAGAATAGATATTAGGCAAATATACAAGGCTTAGTAAAAAATAAGCTAGATGCCATATTCTCTTCGCATGACTGGAGGGAAGCACAGCATTGATGGATTGTTAGACAGAAAACTCCACATGGATGTTAAGACACTAGGAATGATGTGGGAGCGAGGGAGGTCAAGATCTATCGTGACCAAAGTGGTCGGGTTTTTTTTATGAAATTAGAATGGCAAACAAGCATGCGGCCCTCGTTAGATACACCGCAGCCTATTGACGTTCGCAACACCACGGGTATGTTACTCGCACGCTGCCAATCGTGTGACCTAAGGATGTTTCGTAATTTGTCTGCCATAGCTCACCCTTCAAACCATAACACACCTATATAAATATAACTGCTAAGCGGTAGAAACTGGTACCCACGCAGACGATTTTATCAGACGTGGCTTAAACGACGTTGGTTAAAGAATCGCCCTATTTACCAACTGGTTGCCGGTTCGAATCCTGGTGTGGCATGTACCACTTAATTCGTGTTTTGTATTTATGTACATGTAATTATCACTTGCTCGGCGGTGAAGGAAAACATCGTGAATAACCCCGAACGTTCAAGAAATTACATTTCGAAAGACGTGTGATCTAAGAAAGGTCTGGTTTTGCCTTCGGGTTGTAAAGGTCTGACGCCACTCGCTTCATGTAAAAATTTTTTACGTACTACTAACAAATAATTGACTGCTTACAGCTGACGCTACCATTTATACCATGAACAGATTGCTTCATGTTGATAACGTAACTTTACAATAGCACAGAGTATAAACTGGATTTTTTTGTTCTGTTTGTAAACTCAGATTACCTGACATTTAATCATTATAATTTATACTGTGGATGTTCATAATTACTTTTTCAATAAATCATTTTTTATTATAATAACCGAGTTTGATTGGTGCGTATGAGAATTTAAAAAATCTACAAATGGAGTTTTTTAAGTACTACTCATGCGTTTTCAGAGCTCCACATGCTGTCATTTCAAAATGTTACACATGTTTATGTATATTTAAAATACTTTTCTACAATTATAATATTATCCAAAAACGAAATACTGTATTATATAAAATTGACGGATGGATTGGACAATTTGCAGCAAGGTGACATCTGCATTGTGAAGCAAATGTCACCTTGCTTGTTGTGATGTAAAAAGTGCCATTACGTACGTAAGCGTTTACGTATTTTCAGACTTTGTTTGTATATTCGGATTACCTTAACATCGACCACACGAAAAATACCACCAAAGGTCACAACTCTTATGTCGTCTCACGTTGAGTACCGCTGCTTTATTGAATCAATGTCGAAAAGGATGTAAGTTTTGATTTGATTTAAAAAGGTTACTTGTATCATAAAACACACATCTAAAATAATGTGATTGAGTTTTTCACAGAGAATAGGTGCCTAGATTAGAGAAAAAAACGTACAACAAAAAACTATTATCAGATGGACAAAATACTTACAGTATAATGTACAGTGATGTTCAAGCATGTGTGTCGCAGTGATACAACAGGCAGCAGCTCAGTGGGTTCTCTGGTCGAGGAGCAAAAGCTGATTTTCAGCTGTATTTTACTTCAAAATACCTATGTTAAGTCTTTATTCATTAATATTAAGATTAAGTGAACTAATATTAAGATTGTGAACTCAGCAAAACAGATTTGGGTTGTTTTTTAAAATAATACTTCGATGGAGCATTTCTTATTGGAGGGGGGATATTGTTCCAACACTTAGTCGCCCGGTACAGAAACTACCATTAAATGCCGCAGTCCTGTGCATATGAGTAGTCAACGGAGCTCGGACCGACCTGAGAACACCCGATCCATATCTATTTTGAAAGGTGGTAAAACTCAATTTAGTGTATAGGTACATAAGCTTTTTAAATTTTATTAAGTCAAACATAAGTGTTGCGAGATGTAACCATCTACATGATTCCATATTAAGCATAGCAGCCTTATTAATAAATGGCGATACATGACTTCGTGGCGGAACATCAAAGCAAAACCGTAAGTGGCTTACCAACATTTATGAAGCTGAAGTCTATCTATCTATAACTTCACGCCAAATCTCTTGCAGTGTAAACAGAGAGAACCGAGCGCCATATGACTCGGTCCTTACACACCTCACATGCTTCTTTAACATTCATAGCCCTTCTCATGCACGAACGCGCCGGTAAAGCTGAAATCAGTCTCATTTTTACGTTAGTAGACGAGTTTCTGGCAAGGGAGCGACAAATGATATGTTTAAAATTGTAGAATAACTTCTACCCCAGGAGTCACTGCCGCGACATGAATGGGCTCCGTAAATTTCATACTTTAATAAGACACAGTCGTAACTTTATGATCCGATTGAATAAATTAATTAATATTTAATTTATTTTTTTAAAAGAAACGCACTTATAACTTCACGCCAAATCCCTTGCGGTGTAGGCAGAGATAATTGAGCGCCACATGACTCGATCCTTACAAAACTCACTCGCTTCTTTAGCACGCTCGCCGGTTTCTAAAGCCCTAGACATCACCTTCTGATAAAATACAATCAATTTGGTCATGGTAGGTAAGTCTTGGCATTCCTCAGCTCCTACATCCTTCTACATTCGCGTTGTATATGTGTCTACATGTCCGAACCCACGGAGCATGCCTCTTCTTGTTTTAACACCGACACTCTCTTTCAGACCAGCTCTGTTTCTAACATCATCATTACGAATACGGTCTACAAGGATTTCGCCACAAATGAGTCGTCTATCATCCACATATGAGTCGGAAAGACTTGCATCCGCAAGTCTTTCGCTTGCCACGTGTACATACGTTCCCCTTACACTTTCATCTTGCAATTTTTCACTCCTTATCCTTTCATGATCTCCAAAACGGATACGCACTCGCCAATGCCTCCACTTCATGAAAAGTCCCACAAACCGGCTTATCACCAGGTAGTGGCCCGTTTCAAGAGTGGGACCTCTAAAGGCTCTTGTTTCCATTATAGCTATCGGAGACGTCTATCTATTAAAATCAGATGTTTCACACTTTTTTGGTCATTCCGTCTCCATGTATACGTGTGTGAATATCCTTGTGATGAAATAAAGTATTCGACACGAGAAGGTTTGGTTCCATACATAAATCTAGACCTGATATTCCTGCCTCGTTCACTCTCTTATCTCCATAGGGACCAAGAATAGCTTCATAGCTGTCTCGTTTGGTCCCAACCCATTCATTCAAATTTCCGCATTATACTAAAATTTAATAGTTATTAAAACACAAACGTGTTCCTATATCTCGTTATTGGATTTTCCTTAATGTCTGCGGCAGCGCGAAAATAGCTGCAAACACCGTACATGCTTATTACCAAACTTAAATTTCTTTGACTCGTCAAAGGAGAATGCCCATTGTTGTATGGAGTTTGGTTTCAATATTATTTTTGAAATGAAACCGTCTGCAATCTGCAGGGCTTCAACTATGTATTCGAATAAAAGTAACATTGTTTATAAATAGCTCCGGGTGTACAAGACAAACGCTGATAAATTTCTTCATTTTACGTTATTTTTTGACCGGTAATATAATTTTTCGGTTGGATTATAGGTAGCTACAAGATAAAATATATTTGAGGCATAAATAGGTAAATATATTCTTCTTCATGGTTCGCACGAGTAGCAGTTTGTATACGTAGCTCCCACTCAGCATAATTTTTTCGAGATCTTCAACAATCACTCAGCCATATTATGTATATAGCCATATTATTATTTAATATTATAGTTATTCTTTGAGAAGATCATATTACGACACGATATACTCGTATGAAATGATATAAGACACTGGAACACCAGCCGGCGAAACGTAGAACAGCCATGCAATTCTGTAAGAGCAAACGTCCTTACATCCTCGGAAACATCGGCTGTTACAGCCTTGAACACAAAATTACAATTCTTTGGTGTCGCTTTTCATGGTTGTGCGACACTAGCGCCGCAAGGCTGCGTTTGGAATTGGAATTCTACAAGGCAAACAGCCTCGCGTACGCTTACAGCCTTATAGAATACCAAATAATTTAGCCGTGATCGCAGTAGACGATGTCAAAGCTGTGACATCTGTGATCACAGCGACGCACACAGCCATTACGAGTCGCTTAGAGAAGCATGGCAGAACAGAAGCGGAAACATCAAACATATTTTACATTAATTGTCAATTCAAGACTCCCTTCAATGTTGCCGTATTATTCAAACGAGTTTGTTATTTGATAATAAAACATCTTTTTATAAATACACGTAAGTAGTAAAATATACATGAAGAGTTATCGATTATCGAAATATATGTAATATGTATAGATTTTGCGCTATAAATGGTAGTATTATGTTACAATTATTTTCATCTGACTACCTTTGTTCAGTCGCGTATTCATTTACCTTTGAGTACTGGCAATAATTCAATTTAAATGGCGAACCGGAGCTTGTGAGTTACGCTATGATATCACAGTATTTTTAACTTTATGTACTTTGTTCTCCAGATAACTTATGACTTAATTTTTTGGGAGACATTGTGAAAAATAATGATTTGATTTTTAATGTTAATCTTAAGTGTGCACAACTTGAAACCATGAATGCCATTCTCCTTTTCCCACAAACTTTGACCTTGACTTTTGTAAACATAATATAGTATAATAGGTTAGATTTAGATTCTATCAAATGAGTGACTGTCAGTGACCGAGAATTCCAGAAGTGTGGATTAAAAGAGCTTATTGTGGAATTGATGAATATGTAAGTGACAAAGATGTCTGGAAATAATTTAGCACCAATGGCAAATAAATATTTTTTATTTCATCTTATCTTTCCTTTCGCTAGATTCTCGAAGCCACAAAATGGCGATGTATATACGTATTATTTACTTCACTAAATTACTATGAAGGAGAAGCATGAAAGTAGAGTCAACGCTGTTGAAATGAGAGCGCTGAGGAGTTTGTGTGGAGTTAGAATGATTAATAGAATAAGAAATGGCACGATAATGTGGAATGAATGATGATGTAGTGACAAAAATTGAAAGGGTATGAGGGTATGCTGAGATGGTTTGGACATTTGGAAAAGAATGGATGACAAAAGAGTAATAAAGAAAGTATCGAGCAAGAGTGAGTGAAGATATCGGCAGGGATCGCCCTAAACGCACACATATGGGTCAAATACGTGATGTGCTAAAAAGGGTAAAATAAAAAGCAATCAAACCGAAGAGCATGTGAGAAGAGGTTGATGAAGTGGAATTGAAGAAGAATGTGGAGGAGGCGACAGAGGTATGTTTGGATCGGTGCCCCTAGCGTTTCATAGTCTCTGCCCACCCCAATGGGAGACAGGTGTGATCATAAGTACATACTTATCATCACACCTGTCTCTCATTGGGGTGGGGTTTACATACATACATATGTATGTAAATTATACTTTAAGTGTAGATAAGATGGCATGTAACAGTCGTTTGATATATTAAAAACCTCGGCTGACATCTCGATTTTTAAACGAATGATCCTTGCAATCTCTTTTATGTGACAATATTATAAACTATAATTAATTTAGAATAGATGTGCTTGTTAGATAGGTTATGAAATTAATTGCTAATTAGCATAACCTTTAAAATACAAAATGGAGAACCATATTTTAGAGTAAAAAAAATAACACGCTGACACAAATGACGATATTAGAGCTTGTGATAAATGGTGCCATCTGCGAATACTATTGGATTATATAGGATTTACTTCAAAAGATATCTAACAAATTATGTCATTTCTTCACTAATTTCAATTACTATTTTATGACACTGATGAGTTGTGTTCAGTTGTATCTCATCGGAAAAAACGAGTGTGCTTTAGACCACACGACTAAAGTAAAACTTCTTTAGCTCCATAGTGTGATACAGACAATAGACCTGCACTGTCTTAGATATACGAAACTTAGCACGCTATGAGAGAAAGAGAGGAGGAAAATGTATGCTCGCACCTCTCTCTTGCCCCTACAGTAATATACGAAACGTAAGTCTTTCTATTTTCACTAACTTATATCTATCTCCCTTTCAACTTTCGTTTGCCTCGCCCGATCACACTTTTTGTAACGCTCTCGTCACGCATTCACCAGCTTACTCCCCAAGTCAAACGTGCGTAAAGAAGTTTTACTTCAAAAACCGCAGCCAAATAACAACTCTCTGAAGGGTTGTGTTCCTGCGTATTATAAAAGCATTCTATTCATCTGATGTAAAGCGGTTACCGTAGCTTATGAATGCTTGCAACACATTAAGTATCACTCGCGTGATACCACCTCCGTTGCTAACACAGTAACACCTTAGGAGCTTACTGGTGACATCACTCACTCGCAGGAACACAGGGAGTTGTTATTCAGCTGCTGTTTTCTGTGAGGTAGAGTTACTTCCCCAGACGGGCTGTGCGCCCTACCTCTCTTAAATTAATGTCAGCGTACGTGAGCTCCAGCGAATTATTTTGTGTCGGACAGACTAACGGACGGTTTGTTCTGTTGTATATATGTATACAAACACTACACTGTATGCAATTGTACATGCAAGAGAAATTAACTGCTTGACGCAGCGGAAAGATTCCCACATCGATGTAAATATTACCATGATTTGCAATTTATATGCGAGTGAACTAGTTTTTCTCCCTGTATTACGAGTGAATCGACTGTTGTGTTACGGTATAATTGTGCAAAATTATACATGTCCTTTCTATATCTATATCTTCTTATTCTTAGTGCTTTCGCCGTTCCCTAATCCATTAGGAACGGCGGCGTCCGTTACCTAAGCCCAAGGATTTGGCGAAGATACTGATCCGATCGCACCTCCACAACCCAGAGGGTAAACCGGACCTTTCTTGTGTTAGATTGAGGGTTTCCTCACGATGTTTTCCTTCACCACCGAGCTAATGATAATTACAAATATGTACATAAATTCGAAAATACGACTTAAGTGCTACATGCCAGGATTCGAACCGAGGACCTTTTGGTCACTAGGCCGCTTCTTTATCTACTAGGATACCACTGCTCGTATATATATATATATATATATTATTCGTCTGAAGATTTATATTTGTATTTGCACATTCCACCACATCCTTACTCCCGCAGCAGGGATACGGGTCTCCCTTCAGCCGAATGGGTTTAGAGCACACCTCACCATACTGC
Organism: Pyralis farinalis; assembly: GCA_947507595.1. Taxonomy (NCBI): domain Eukaryota; kingdom Metazoa; phylum Arthropoda; class Insecta; order Lepidoptera; family Pyralidae; genus Pyralis; species Pyralis farinalis. The sequence goes on along the minus strand of OX382273.1, from coordinate 31,984,770 downwards.
TCCACTGCGGATTGGCAGAGGCCAGTGTTTTCAATACATCCATATGACACTGTCTAAGCTTTTTTTATACCACTAAGCTAGCAATAAAACGTACGGCCTGCCTGATGGTAAGCCCATGGACATTTGCAACACCAGAGGTATCTTGAATTAAATATTTTTTAACGGAAGAAGAACGGACGTTTCGAATGCTTTGCAGCATCCGTGGTCGCAGGAAGACTTTCCTTTCCGTTAAAAATTGTTTAATTCAATGTATAACAATCGCGAAAACCTAAGACAATACCAGAGGTATCACTCATGCGTTGCCGACCCTAAACGCTGTATAACGACTGTCATGACGCCTTAGTTCTCTCGAGGCACGGATAAACACCAGGTGAATAAATCAATCCATAGACAGGCTGCAGTCGACCTTGCTTAATTCACGTGTTCTATTTAGTGTGACACGCGTAACTTCGCCATCGAGCTCCTCACGAGAGACATGTCAATAAACTATATTTTACTTTGTGTATTTGAACCTATCTATAACTATTAAGAACATCTTCTTAATAGTTATAGATACGTCGTACACGCTCTAGAATGGCAATACGAAAGTAAGGTAATTGCCCAACTCGCATTCAGTTTGCCACGCTCTCGCGTCGCGACTATACGTACTTCGCCACAAAGCATAAATATATTCATCTCCTTCTAACGACAGGTATGCCCTATCAATTGTCTCTTTATCAATTGTTAGAGCAAAGTGTCATAATAAATAACTGTTCGTAGATATAGTACTACTTGCGCCATTTTAAAATACAATAATGTTAGTGTATAAAGTTTCTATGCCTTTTGATATGTCGCTGATCTCAACTAATATATAAAGCGGAAGATGTTGTTTGTCTGATTCTTTGTTTGTTACCGGTCGGATGTGAAAAAATATTTTTGCATTTCATAGGCTAATTCTTGAGGAAGGTTTATACGCTATTCAACATGACGATACGACCTTAGAAGCAGAATAAAAAGAAAGAAAATAAGGCAAAGCTTTTCGCAAGGGATACTGGGATAAGCACGAATGAAGTCGCGGGCTGTAGCTAGTTAAGTATATTTCATTAATGTGCTTCTTAACTGTATGTAGTAAAATACGCAGCTAATGCCAAACATGGAATAAGCTGGGTCAGTCTGTAGGTGTACGAGACCCGTTACTTGCGTCGGACGACCAGATTCATTTTATATCATGTATTTATTATTAGTGTTGAGTATCCTATACCTATCGTCCAGATAAGAAGAGCTTTTGATAATAATCATTATTTTGTGCAAGAGGGATCTAATAGAATTGGTACAAATTTAGAAAATGATGAACACGATGTGAAGAATTACTACTCACCAGGCGATCTGTAGGTTTTGGAGCTACAGGACCACCACTGTGTCTCCTGTGTAGCCAGAATTAACAGCGGCGACCACCAAATAGGCAATGAACAGTGAAGTCCATTGCTGTCCGGGGGTTAAACTACAGCTGCCTTAGAACTCACAACGAATTTAATCAGAAGAAATTTGTAGGAGTAGGAAGTTTTGGAATTGACTTCCCCTCTTGGCAAAGTGAGAGACAGCAATATGACAAATAAGGCATTAAAAAACTTCAAAAAGATGTTTTCTTTTTAGGATTTAGAGCTAGTATAAAAATGTTTTCAAGTAAAAGTTCGTATATCTTCTTCCTAGCGTTATCCCGTTTCCTAATCCATTAGGATCGGCGGGGTCCACTACCTAAGACTAAAGATTTGGCGACGATACTGATTTTGATGTGGAGCAACTGCCGTGAGACCTTCACGACCCAGAAAGAAAACCAGACCTTCCATAGGTTAGATCATACGTCTATCGAAATATCTTGGACGTGCGGGTTTCCTCGTGACGTTTTCCATCACCGCCGAGCAAGTGAAAATTACGAATATGTAAATACTAAAACACGAATGGTACATACCAAGATTCCAACTGTGGCCTGTTGATCAATCGGCCAGATCTTTATCAACTGGGCTATGTCTGCTTTAAAACGTTCGTATATCGCACAGAAATCATGAAACATAGTAAAGGGTACTGATAGTGTAGTTATAGACTAATTTTGTAAAAAGAGTGATACTCATAGCATAAATACTAGATATAAGCATAATCTTGTGTTACATGCAAGCCGTCTCCACAAAATAAGTAATTCTTTTATGGGGCAATGTATACGGTTGTATAACAAACTTCCCAGCAATATAAGAGAATTGTCAATAAACAAATTTAAAACTACTGTTAAAGCCAAATTGTGTAGCAGGGCATATTATAAAGTATCTGACTATATTAATGATAAAAATGCCTGGGAGTGAGTCGATCCAATTATAATGTAATTAATAAAATATGTATGTAAATTTGTTTGGATACCAAAAGAGGGATGCCTGAGTTTTTTGGCAGTATTTTTATCAGTGCTCACCTAGTCATGAACTGCACGGTAGGGAAAAAAATTGTGACGATTCCAAACAAATGTAGCCATTTTTACGGAATAAAAAGATTTTGACTTTGACTTTGAGTGGATAATGAACCATTATATTCAGCGGCTGGTTCGTGGTATGAATCCTGGCATGAGCATATACCTCTTAAGTTCATGTTCTCAGATTTATGTACATATTTATAATTATTACTGGCTCGGGGGTGCAGGAACACATCATCCGGAAACCCTCAGGTCCAAGAAAATATATTTTGAAGACGTGGGACTTGATTTGGAAATATCTGGTATGTCAAAATCAGTATCCTCGCCAAATCCTCAGACTTAGATAACGGACTCAGCGGAACAAATGCACTAGGAAACGGGATAACGCTAAAAAGAAAAAACAGAACTAATGGAATTGTTACTCGTATATAGATATTTTCTGCCATGGATTTCAACTATGTCGCTCAAGATTTTAGATTCTACCGACACAAATAGGCCGGCAGGAACCTCGGCGTATAATTTTTAGCGGCGATAGCATTATCATAATCATTATTAAGCATAATGATGCCCTTTTGTAATATACGAATAATGTAATCGCCTGCTCGCACGCCATCTCTTTAATATTAGGTGAATAAATAACATTTTATATCTTGTACGACCATTTTATCGTACCTGGACGATTGGTATACATAATTGCAGTAAAAGATTTGAACTGTATATAAATAATAAATAAATATTGTCGGACAAATCACACGGCGCCATCTAGCCCCAAAGTAAGCGAAGCTTGTGTTATGGGTACTGGACAACTGATAAACATACGTGAATACATTTTTTTTTTGTAAATACATACTTATTATACATAGAAAATACCCAGACCAATACAAACAGTTCATGCACACAAATGTTTGTACTGTGTGGGAATCGAACCCACGAGCGTTGGTGTCAAAGTAGCGTAACAGCGCGTTTCACCACTGCGCCACCGAGCTCGTCAAAAATCGTATGTATGTACGTTTGCAAAGATGATATAAAAAAGAGAGAGTTGTTTTGAAAGAGAGTGTTGATATTGAGGTAAGAAAATGTAGACTCTGTTTTTGCGTGTAGAAAGAAAGCGGGATGAAGGATTTACGAAACATATATACATCGCGAAAGTGGAAGGACTGTTAGGTTACGAAAGTATCTTCCGTTGGTTCGTATATTTAGACGAAGCATACGGCCCACCTGATGTAAAGCAGTTACCGTAGCCTATTATCACTTGTAATATATTAAGTATCAATCGCGCGATGCCTCCTTAGGAGCTTGCTGGTGACGTCACTCAAACGCAGGAACACAACAATCCTCTAGGGAGTTGTTATTTGGCTGCGGTTTTCTGTGAGGTGGAGATACTTCTCCAGACGGGCTGTTTTGATGCGCCCTACCTCTTTTTAAATTTAAACAGAAAATTGCTTCTATTCAGTTCATTTCAATACTTCCTTATCCATCAGCTGTCACCTGCGGCTTCGATGACCTGGAGTTCGGCTCCTCAAGTTTTTAAGTGAGGTAGGGCGTATCAAAGCAGTCCGTCTGGGAATGTACCCCCACCTCACAGAAAACCGCAGCTAGCCAAATCCCTGGAGTATTTTTATATTCTTGCGAGTGAGTAGCTAGCCCGTAAGCTCCTAAGAAGTTGATGTTGAGGTTCATAGGCTATCGTAACAACTTTACATCATGATTGTATGCAAGATTGTATAAAAAAGAGTGATAAAGATAGTATGGGCGAGCCGGCCGGCGCTAGTTTGCATTAACTGGCGGAAGCACACAAGTAGTTTATATAATTGCCTGTCAGTGCCCACTCGTATACCATACAGATGTGCGCAATATTTACTTATATCCCATCAGTAAGTGGTAACGCATTGTTTACACGGTTTCTTAACGCAGCTATATGTGCAAGTCATATCGTGCGAGGGTGAAAGTGATGAGGTAATACGTACCGCGAGCATGCTCGTCTACAACATTATCGAATGATTGTATCTTGACAATACAATAATTGTTAAACCAAGATAATAATTATTGGACCAAGATAATTGTATTTGAAAGAAAATACGAGGATTACGGTCGATGATGTAGTCTTGGTACAAGTGGTGAGATTGTGTATATTGGATTTAATAGAGATGGAAGGTACACCGCTGATGTAGCGAGACAAGTAAGTTCGAGGAACATCTTGAATCGAACGTTGGGTAAACTTCTAGGCAGCCGAAATCTAAGCCAGAAGGCTTAATTCGCTGTACACAATGCGATGCTAATCTCAACGCTAACTTATGGAAAAGAAATCTGGTATGACAGAGAGATCATGAAAGTAGAATAAATGAGGTCGAGATACGAGCATTGCGCAAAATTTGTGGCGTAAAAATTGCTGACCGTGTTCGCAATGATGATGTAAAAAAAAGAGTTGGTCTGAAGGAAAGAGTATCTTTCTTTCAGACCAATTCTTCAAGTGAATAAACGGAAACATTGCAAAGGTGGAAGGATGCAGGAGTCGAGGAAGACCAAGACTCACCTACCATGACCAAATTGGTCATGTTTTATCAGAAGGTGATGTCAGTAGCCCGAGGAACCGGCGGGCGTGCCTGAAAATGGCTATGAATGAATGTGAAAGAAGTGAGTAAGATTTGTAAGGACGGCGTCTTATGGCGCTCGGTTCATTCTTTCTTCCCCGCAAAGGACTTGTCGTGAAGATATACAAACATACACAATAATTATTGTTAACGACAATATTTGATGGATGTAAAGTGGCTTACTTATCCTTTATAACCACCTGTCGTTATAAAAACTCATGTTAAACATTCGGATGTACGGAATTCTGACTGGAAATTAGTGAAGATTATCTCAAGGAAGCACCTTCGGCCTTCAAATGGCAATTATTTAATTTTTAGTCGATTGACGGTGTTTAATTGCCAATTAAAACTAAAAATCGTATGCCTTTGACTTTTCAATGCTAAAATATTATCTTTTCACGAAGGTTTTTTTGAGTGAAATAGATGTTATTTGACTAAGTAAATACGTGGATATAATGATCACATAAATAACTTTGCAATTTAAAAAAATCTTAGCACAAATAAATATTGTATTGCTCATCAGTATATCATTGTTCTTCTTTACTGCGGGCCGTATGGTGAATCTCCAAGGTATCGTAGCGTGCATGGCAAGGACTATGCTACGACTAGTCTCGAATGAAGATATTCTCATAGAACTAAAGTAATTGGCATAGCCCAAAGGGTAAGCAAGCTGAAGTGAATTTGCTCGTAGAACCGACAACCACTTGGGAAAAAAGGTTCTGGAACGGCGTCCCCGTACTGGTGCACGCAATGTGGGACGACCACCCACTTGATGGAGCGACAACCTCAAAAAAATTATAGTGAGACGATGGATGCAGATGGTTTAGCGTCGGAGCGAGTGGCTCTCTAGATGGGAGGGAGGCCTACGTCCAGTAGTGAATAACTACGACGGTTGTACTACCATCACGAACTCAAAGGTTTTCTACGTTTTGGATTCATTTACGTGCACGCTTGTCAATTAGATGTATTAACACCCGTGAGTTTTATTTTTAGTTGATATGATTCAAGTACCGTTGATATGATTCGAGTAGCTGATATGGGTATTATACTTTGTTATTTGTCCTATATCCTTAAGAGAGATAGGACGCATCAATGGAAAGTCACCTCACAAAAAACCGCAGTCAAATAACAACTCCGTGGATGGTGGTTGTGTTCCTACGAGTGAGTGAGGTCACCAGTAAACTCCTAATGGGTTACTGTGTTAGCATTTGAGGTGGTATCCCGCGAGCGATACTTCACGTCGACCGTATGCTTGTATGCCTCCTGATGTTGTATAAAAAAGCTCTGTTGAAATTTGATGGACATAATATTTTCCACTTCAGCGCATTATTATGGACAAGAACAAAAAGAAACATCTTTCCGCGCACAAAATCATCCGGATTTCACGAAAAAGAAGCCGCTAGCAACAACTCGTATTGATTTATAAAGGTATCACGTTTGGAATATAAGTGTGTCCCTCCCATCTTTATTGCTAATGCCAACCTTACCTGCTCGCGGTACACCCTGTCAACTAGAAAGCTAGACTCAAGCGAGAGAGGTAGAGCCACCACGCCTGTTTAAAAAGATCGATTAGGACGTTCGCTAGTGCAAACATCAATGATAAATTCAGACAGTAAAATATCAATTTATCTATATCGTCTTCTTTGCGTGTTTTTTTTATTATTTCCTAGCGTGATTTGGCGAAGATACTGATTTTTACATGGAGGGAGTTTTTTATACCACTAAGGTGGCAAACAGGCATACGGCCTGCCTGATGGTAAGCAGTTACCGTAGCCTATGGGCATTTGCAACACCAGGGGTGTCACTCTTGCGTTGCCGACCCTGTAAGAACCTCTTCACGCCTTTCTTGAAGAACCCCATACTGTAGTCCCTTGGGAAAATCTCGGCAGGGAGCTCATTCCACAACATAATAGTTCTCGGTAGAAAACTTCTCGTGAAGCGCACAGTGCGCGACCATTGCGGTTCCAGTGTGTGCGGATGAACTCCCAGCCGCCGGCGAGCTGTGCGATTGTAAAACGAGGCTGTTGGTATAATGTCGAACAACTCCTCAGAACACAACCCATTATACAGCCGGTAGAACACGCAAAGGGAAGCAAAATCTCTTCTCAAACTCAAGGGCTCAATGCCGTGTGTGAGTCCAGGATCATCGATAATCCTCACAGCTCGTCTCTGTATCGAGTCACAAGGAGTGCCGTCAGATCTTCACAACCCAGAGGAATAACTAATCTTTTCTAAAATTAGGTCACACGTCTTTTTGAAAAAAAAAAAAAATGCTGAACGAGTGGGTTTTCTCACGATGTTTTCCTTCAGTATGTACCGCAACCTATAATTACAAATACGTACATAAATCCGAAAATACGAGTTTAATGGTACTTGCCCACGAGCTTCGAACCAGTGAGCGTTGGTCACTAGGGTGTTTATGTCACATTTTTTTTTATACCACTAAGGTGGCAATCAAGCATACGGCCTGCCTGATGTTAAACAGTCACCGTAGCCTATGGACATTTGCAACACCAGGGGCGTCACTCATGCGTTGCCGACCCCCTAAAAACCTCTTCACGCATTTCTTGAAGAACTCCATGCTGTAGTTCCTTGGAAAAATCTCGGCTGGGAGATCATTCCACAGCTTGAGTGTTCTCGGAAGAAAACTTCTCTGGAACCGCACAGTACGCGACCATAGCGGTTCAAGCGTGTGAGGGTGAACTCCCCGCCGTCGGCGAGCGGTGCGGTTATAAAATGCCCGCTGCCCGCATCTATCTATATCTTCATGGGAATTCCCTTGCGGGGTAATCAGAGAGGATCGATCGTCAAATGACTAGATTCTTCACACCTTCCTCGCTTCTGTAACATTTATAGCTGTTCTAGTACGGTCGCCGATTTCTAGGGCTCCTGGCATCAAAATAAATCAGTAAAATATGATATTCTTAAAATTCGAGCTCGGTGGCGCAGTGGTGAAACGCGCTGTTACGGCACTTTGACACCAACGCTCGTGGGTTCGATTCCCACACAGTGCAAACATTTGTGTGCATGTACATGTCTGCCTTAGTCTGGATATTTTCTATGTGTAATAAGTATGTATTTACAAAACAAAAAGTTATTTACGTTTATCAGTTGTCCAGTACCCATAACACACGTCGCTTAGTCGCTTAGGGCTAGATGGCGCTGTGTAATTTGTCTGACAATATTTATTTATTGATTAATACAATTAATAATAAATATCATTCAATTCTGGTTGTAACATTCTTTTTAAACTAAATTGACAAACTAGCTGACAGTTTCTCTAGTGATAAGTAGTTCACAGCCTTTGTACGGTTGCAACCCTAGGCGCATTGTCACCCCTAAATATCGCATAACGTTCCGCTTAAAATAAAGGACTCCACCCAAGGTTAATCAATCAAGCGAACCGGAAGTTTGTCTACCCCTTCACGGGCCTACCGTGAAGATACACAAACATCAATCAAGTACAAGTGCTGGCTGAGCCGCCGAGCGAGCCCTGTCAGCTGTTAGGGTCAACGCACGCAGGGCCTGTGACGTCACAGCCGTGCCGCGCCCTTCCCCCCCAACCGACCCCCCCCACCTACTCTCCGCTACGAGCCACACCCTTAGGACAATTATTTGCAGGACACGATTCTTCAGAGCCGAAAATGGTGCAGAGAAAATGTTACAGACAGGGAAATAAAAAATATGGGCACATTGCTACTTCCTTCACAAAAAATTGTTTTATATGGATACGCTGACGATTACGTATTTGTCTGTATATTTTTATACTACATTCGATGCCAAGCAAACATACGGCCCGCGTGATGGGAAGCACTTACCTTCTCCTATATTAAAGGCTTACCCGGCTGTTTACTTCTTCAATTGGATTGACTCGTTTAACCTCAACAAACGGCGGCATTTTTTATACAACGTCGGGAGGCATACTAGCATACGGCCCACCTGACCTAAAGCGGTTACGGTAGCCTATGAACGCTTGCAACACATTAAGTATCACTCGCGCGATGCCACCTCTGCTGCTAACACAGCGACTCCTTAGGGCTTACTGGTGACCACACTCACACACAGGAATACAACAACCCTCTAGGGAGTTGTTATTTGGCGGTGGATCTGCGAGGCTACTCTCCGAGATAGACTCCTATGATGTGCTTTACCCTTCGATCATATTATTTCATATATGATCGAAGGCCCTACCTCTCTTCATTGCCAACAGCCTCGTTTTACAATGGCACAGCTCGCCGCCTTTACACTGGAACCGCAATGGTCGCGCACTGTGCGCTTCAGGAGAAGTTTTCTACTGAGAACTATCAAGTTGTGGAATGAGCTCCCTTTTTTTATACAACGTCGGGAGGCGTACAAGCATACGATCCACCTGATGTAAAGCAGTTACCGTAGCCCATTAACGCTTGTTAGATATATCACTCGAGCGATGCCTCCTCTGCTGCTTACACAGCAACTCTTTAGGAGCTTACTGGTAACCTCACTCACACGCAGGAACACAACAATCCTCCAAAGAGTTGTTATTTGGCTGCGGTTTTCTGTAAGGCGGAAATGCTTCCCCAGACGGGCTGCTTTGATGTACCCTACCTCTCTTAAAAAGGTTTTCCCTGCTGAGGTTTTCCAAGGGACTACAGTATGGGGTTCTTCAAGAAAGGCGTGAAGACGTTCTTACAGTGGCGGCAACGCAAGAGTGACACCCCTGGTGTTGCAAATGTTACTGGCTACGGTTACTGTTTACCATCAGGCAGGCCGTACGCTCGTTTGCAACCTTAGTGGTATAAAAAAATGACATTTGGAGTCTCAGAGTCTCAGCGTATGTCTTAAGCTACATACAAGTAACCTATATAACATCAGAAGTTACTGGATGTCATGAAAACTTTGTTAATAAACAGTGAATACGAGGCGAGTGACGATCGAGAACAGACGCGACTTCACTGAAGGCGGCTTTTTGCTTCTATATTCAAAACTCGGTGGCTCAGTCGTGAATGACGCGACTTTGACAACAACGCTCGTGGGTTCCATTCCCACACAAGGCAAACATTTGCGTGCACGGACATGTCTGTTTTAAGAGAGGTTGGGTGCATCAAAACAGCCCGTCTGGGGAAGTTCCTCTACCTCACAGAAAACCGCAGCCAAAATAACAATTCCCTAGAGCCTGGAGGGTTGTTGTGTTCCTGTGTGTGTGAGGTCACCGGTAAAATCCTGAGGAGTTGCTGTGTTAGCAGCAAAGGAGGCATCGCGCGAGCGATATATTCTGTATTCAGCGTTCATAGGCTACTACTAGGCCCTTTCGGTTCATAAGGTCTATAATATTAAAATGTCCATATTATCAAAATGTCTAATTATTGATAATGACTCAAAATTACCATAGTATTAAATTGTCTATTTATTGAAAAAGACCAAAACTTAATTGATTTACTTAATTTTTATTCATGTCTTCTAACAGGGACATGGCGTAGTGGACACTTGCAAATGCTTTTTTATGTAAAATATTCGCAATTGTAATTCTTATAACTAAAATTGCTTCTTTTTACAATAAATAAGAGATTCTTCTTGTAAATAATTAAGCTAATCAGATTAATATTTCAACACTTGCTCGTAAAGTGGCTCTCATTTCATCATAATTATTCTCTTTGATTGCATCGCATGTAGGTTCAGCGCATTTTATTACTTTAGACCTAATAAATAAATAGACATTTTTGTACTATGGACATTTTAATACTTTAGACCTAATGAATAAATAGACATTTTGATACTATGGACATTTTAATACTTTAGACCTAATGAATAAATAGACATTTTGATACTATGGACATTTTAATACTTTAGACCTAATGATTAAATAGATATTTTGATACTATGGACATTTTAATACTTTAGACCTAATGAATAAATAGACATTTTTATACTATGGACATTTTAATACTTTAGGTCTAATGAATAAATAGTCATTATGATACTATGGACATTTTAATACTTTAGACCTAATGAATAAATAGACATTTTGATACTATGGACATTTTAATACTTTAGACCTAATGAATAAATAGACATTTTGGTACTATGGACATTTTAATACTTTGGACCTTATGAACCAAAGGGTACTGGGCTACAGTATTTTTTATATGGTGGGCCGTACATTTGTATGAAAAAGAAACATCCGATATATTGGGACCTGGGCAAAATTCATTCCAGCGCTTTCTTAATAATTTGTAACTTTCTTTGCACATTGACATGATGTTAAATGTCTCAAGGTATTGCACAATTTTAATTTATCTCCAAAACATCATCGCCCATCCGGTCCTCCGAGCATTACATCATCGCCCAGGACCAAAGCGGTCGCGTGGCGGTTTGCCCGCGACCTCTCAAGTTGTAGAATGAATTCCCAGATTTTTTTTTGCAATGAAACAAGGGCGGAACAATATCTATCCAACCACGACCATATCGGTCGTGTTTTGTCAGGTTGTCAGGAGCCCAAGGAACCGATGAGCGTACATGAAAAAGCTATGAATGCTCAAGAAGCGAAGGAGATGTGTAAGAACCGCGTTGACGTGAAGATATGTATTTCATACATACACTTTTATTTCGAGTGAAGCCTGGCTGGTACACGTATAAAATAAAGGTTCATGATAGCTTTAGACGGCAATTATAGCCGGTTTTTACTATGTATACGTGTTCCCATTACCAGTACAGTGTAGTAATTAGTACTTGTTCACTTTCTCATAGTGTAGTTATAGAGAACAATACAAATATGGTCGACGGTATAATCAGCAGTCGTTATCCCAACCCATACGGCGCCGAATTTGAGAAATAACTGGATTGATCATGGTTCGTCACGATTACACTCTACTTTGAGGTTCGATTGAGGCTTGTTTTAATGAGAATGTGTTTGGATGAGTAATATTTGCATGTGAATGAATAAAATTGGAAATCATTGAAGATGGCTGGATGGAAGGCTTTTGTGTAACGAAATTTTTAGTGAGATATCTTATCGCGTCGAAGATAATAATGCTAATAAAGCAGGTTTTTTATACAACATCGATAGGCAAGCATACGACCCACCTGGAAAGCGGTTACCGTAGCCTATGAACGCTTGCAACACATTAAGTATCATTAAGTTTTCTGTGATGTGTAGGTACTTCCCTAGATGGGCTGTGTTTTTATGCGCCCTATATCCCGTATCTATCCTACTAATATTATAAATGTGAATGTCCGTTTGTCTGTTACGCTTTCACGCGAAAACTACTGAACCGATCATCATGAAACTTTGTACACATATTCTTGGAGATATCAGAAGTAAAATAGGGTACTTTTTTTATTAAAAAAAAAATATATATTTTATCAATGCGAGCGAAGCCGCGGGTAAAAGCTAGTATATATTATATATTACATACGTTGAAAATGAAACAATAATGAAACTCACTTGAGTATAGTTACACTAGTATATTTCATTTAGGCGGACTTTAATATATATATTAAAGTCCTCCTAAATGAAATATACTTAAGTAATACGTATCATTGGAACCAAAGTCTTTCGAGATTTTGCTAAGTAAATTTTATTTTGAAATTGAGTATGCATTCACAAATGACAAGCTGCGACATAGACAATGTTTAGAACAGATCTCGCTTAACGAGTGAGTTCGATTGTATATCTAACTATATTCACCACCCGACTTCCACCGCGCGTGTGACCCGCTATCCCTCCGGAACCTAATACGCTATTTCTATTTTCTTTTTCCTCGGCTTCTTAAGGTAGTATCGGGATGTTGTATAATCTATACTATAACCTTCCTCAACAATTGGCCTATCTATACATCTATACAGATAAATAAAATTGGAGTGTCTGTTTGTAATATTAAAATAACCGCTTTTTACTAAATGCATATGGATGTATACACGGTACATATACCAAAATGAATATTTTTACAATTTTTGTCTGTCTGTCTGTCCGTTTGTTCCGGCTAATCTCTGAAACGGCTGGACCGATTTTGACGGGACTTTCACTGGCAGATAGCTGACGTAATAAGGAGTAACGTAGGCTATCTTTATTTTAGAAATTTTATTTATTTTTATTAATATAAATAAATAATTAAAAAAAACTATTCCGCGCGGATGAAGTCGCGGGCATAGCTAGTCAAATATAAAACAAAGTTTTTCAACTCCGACTGATAATTCGAGATTACCGCGATCAAACAAACATATATATTAGTGTATATTACGTGCGACTGAGAGCTCGATGGCGGCGTTGCGTGTGTCATTCTAACCGAACACGCAGGTTAAGCAATGTCGACCGCAGCCTGCCTATGAATGGGGTTGTCTATCTCGAGTTTCTCCGTGCTTGGGAGGGCACGTTAAGCCGTCGGTCCCGGCTGTTGTCGATAGATGTCGTTAAGCTAAGCCAGTGGCCCTCGGGCGGCTTGAACACACTGACCTCCGCCAATCCGCATTCGAGCAGCGTGGTGGAGTATGCTCGAAACCCCTTCGATTAAAGTGGATATTACGTGCGACGTAAGATACGGTACAAAGCTTAAAGTGCAAAGGTAGACTTGTACTTAGCTGTATGAAAGTGTAGGCTTCTCTAGAGTTTCGTACAGCTAAGTATCAAAAATGGCGCTGCTCTGAACAATGAACCAATGACCCGTCGATGAAATATGCCGTAATAAATTAGGAGAATTAAGCCCACGGCTGTTTGGGCATAGGCACTCCTTTAAACCCTGTCTTATAAAGCAATGTACACAATAGATGACGACACTGCAGTAGAGGCGGGCAAATAAATTGACTACAAGCTTAAATGCCGCGTATTTCATGTCGTCCCATTTAGAATAGTCCAACATTTTCGTATATCCAAAGGTCGTTTACGAAAGTTTGTTCGTTGAACATTATTATTACTAACAATCAATATTTAGAGTTCGATTACTTGCTATATATGTAAATGAGATTGGAACAAACGTTAGGTTTATATAAATAACTAGCTGCTGCCCTCGACTTCCTTCGCGTAACCCGTGAAAACAGTCTTTACTTTCCGCGGCTTCTAAGGGTTGTATCGTGATGTTGAATAGCCAATAACCTTCCTCAAGAATTGGACTATAAAATGCAAATCCGATTGGTAGTTCTAAAATTAGAGAGGTAGGGCGCATCAAAGCAGCCCATCTGGGGAAGTGCCTCCACCTCACGGAAAACCGCAGCCATATAACATCTCCCTAGAGGGTTGTTGTGTTCCTGTGTGTGAGTGAGGTCACCAGTGAGCTCCCAAGGAGTTGCTGTGTAAGCAGCAGAGGAGGCATCGCGCGAGTGATACTTAATATATCGCTAGCGTTAATAGGCTACGGTACCCGCTTTACATCAGGTGGGTCGTATGTTTGTATGGCTCCCGACGTAGTTGGTATATTAAAAAAAAAATCCGCGCGTCAAACAAACTCTTCCGCTTTATGTATTATGTCATATAATTCATAAATAATGAAGCACCTGGATACCAGCTAGGATCTTGTGATTCGACCCAGAGATGGGCTGTGAGAATCGTCGACGACCCTAAGCTTTACACACGATGTTAAGTAAAGTTTACCGAGAGACTTTGCCACCCTTTGTGTGTTCTACCGATTGTACAAAGGATTGTGTTTCGAGGAGTTCTTCGATAGGATGCCAAAAGCCTCTTTCTACTACCGCACCGCTCACCGTCGGCAGACAATTCAACCTCACACTGGAACCACTATGGTTACGTGCTTACGGTTCCAGGGAAGTTTCCTTCCGCTAACTATTAGATTATGAATATAATGATTATGTTATTTTAAGAGACCTCATCAGAAAAGTTAATAGATTTTGACAGGCTCGGCATAAGCCATGCTTAGCATCAGGCCGGCTGTATGCTTGTCTGCTTTACTTTAATGGTATACAAATGTTTAAGAAACCCGCGAACGATATTAATATTTCCTTGCTTATATTTCTGGCTAGGATATAAATAACGGCGGTTTACCACAAACTAATAAACCACATGACTGCGATAAACGCACCCTCACTCACTGAAACGTAGTGTTTTAGCGCATAAATATCTCAGCGATTAGAGCCTACTCACCTATGGAAGAATCTTTTAACCAATAAGCCGACAAAGTGATGCGATATTGGTCCGTGAAATAGCGTTCTATTTTGCCCTCCGACCCGTAGCTGTGATTTTATTTACTACGCAAAATCGCTTGGTTGGTGCTCCATAGGCATTTCCTTAATACGGTATACCGATAGCACTATCATAGAACCACACGTGCAGGCTTGCGACGTTGTCGTTCCACTATTGAGAACATTTCTTCGCGTACCGAAAAGTTCGACAAATCCTGTCTTTGTCGTACCATTAAAAAGTGAAACGCCTTGCCTGCACATGTCTACCCTTCCTACAATGTGGGATCCTTCTAACGAAGCGTGAAGAAGCATCTTGCGGGTCAGCATGGCAGCGTCAACTGACAGGATACTGTGTAGTCTTTTGTTTGTTGCTATTTGGGCTACTCTTTTGCTTACCATCAGGGAAAGAGGAGCCACTATGCTGAATAAATAACTATCATACATACAGATTTACCATGTCCACAACAAAACGTGCTAAATCAGATATTTTGGGTTCATACTGCAAGACGTAGACAAATGAAATAGGTGTTCTATAGTGCCAAGCATTGCTTCAGTTGGACTCGAATATAACCGTCAGGTCGGTGGAGTCATGGGAAGGCGGGACAGTGCAAGACGAAACCAGCCTCGGTGCGGCATAATGGCATTCATATAAAGGCCATTGTACATCAAGCTGAATGTACCCAGTAGATTAATGGTACACGTGTTGTGCCGCGGCACAACGCGAATTGTGGATCATTATGTTTGCTTCCCACGAACCTACGTGCCTCTTAGTTTATCGCACACTATGAGAATGTGTTCTATGGCTTAGAATAGAATATAGGCAACGAGTCTGTTGTTGTAGGCATAATAAAAGTCATATTTACTCAGCGTTTTTTGCGTCGTGATCTAATTCCATGCATGTATGATAAATCGTAACGGGATCGAATTTTGTATGGGATATATTTACTAGGATTTTTTGCCGGTCTGTCATTGTTCAGGTTGCATAAAAACTTCTGAATAGATTTGATGAAATTTTACACGATGATCGATTACAGGATCAACATTTACAGTACTCTTATACCAACTCCTTAGGAGTTTACTGGTGACCTCATAAACACGCAGGAACACAACAACCCTCCAGAAATTTGTTATTTGGTTGTGGTTTTCTTGAGATGGAGGTACTTGAAGCAGCCCGACCAGGACTAACCGACATGTTCATGCACACAAATATTGGTCCTGTGCGGGAATTGAGCCCAAGAGCGTCGGTGACAAAGTCGCGTTATTAACCGCTGCGCCACCGAGCTCGTCAATAATTTTTGTGTATAATGAGAAAGTGGAAGTATGTGGAGTCACGACTCGCCACGACCAAATTTGATTGACGTCTTGTTTTATCAGATGATATCAGGAGCCTTAGGAACCGGTTTTTAGGGCTCCTGACAGCATGCGAGGGTACATGAAAAAAAGCTATGGATATTAATGAAGCGAGTTAGGTGTGCAAGGGCCGCGTCTTGTGTCGCTCGGTACTCTACCTACTCCGCAAAGGACATGGCGAGAAAATATACATACATAGAAAATTATGATTTCTTGATATAATTTCAAAGTCAAATTCCGCCAGCTGCTGCTAGTCTTTAGGTTCATAAGGTAGACTATTAAAATGTCAATAGTATCAATCTTCGGTTCGATTCCCACACGCGAAATACAAATTATTTTACATGCATTTTCTATAATTATGTATTCTAAATGTGAAGACTGGCGCTTGAAATAGGTTGTAACCTGTGCTGCAAGACACCACCTTCACCCCCCGACAATGACATTAATAATTGTAATGCATACTATTTATCAAGCAATACTAGTGTACGGTGAACATGTCATCAATTATATTTAAATATATGAGTGTGTATGAATGCGTGGAAGTAGTGTGAGCTTGGATATGTATGAGAATAAGTATGATGTGTGAGACAGAAAGAGAGTGTGTATGGGTGTGTATGTTTGTATGCATGTGAATGTTAGAGTGAATGGGTCGAGAAAGTACTATGAATGTATGTATGTAGGGCGTGTGTATCTGTGTCCATCCGCTTTTAGACCAGAGGTGTCAGCAAGAAATCTATACATATTTCTCTACAAATGTGAGGACACCAATAATTAATGACACCCACGCACCCCGTGTGGCCAACATTAGGACGAATTATGCTAACACCTTTGAGAGTTGTTGTGTTCCTGAGGTTGCTAGAAAGTTATTGGGGAGCTGCTGCGTTCTCAGCGGTAGTGGAGAGCACTAGGAACACTCCTTGTGTCACTGGCGTTCATAAATTACAACATCAAATAGATTATACGCTTGTTTATGTAACTTGACTTTGTATAAAAAAATAAACAAAACGTGTAAAAACAAGCGCAATGTGCCCACGGTAACAAAAGCTTATGGTTCTAAGAAATCCTTCAATTTGATGATACTTTTAAAGGGAAAATAAACCCTTGTTTTTTCCTCTTCGTTTTGGATAATCTTTCTTCATTGAGCAGGGATTTATTTTCGTTTTCTCATTATCACAACATTTTCAGTTCGTTGATAAATAAATAACTTGTTATTTAAATAAATGAATTTGGTAGGTAGGGCGCACTAAAACAGGCCGTCTGGGGAAGTACCTCCATCTCACAGAAAATCGCAGCCATATAACAACTCCTTGGAGGGTTGTTGTGAGATCAACTGTATGCTCCTAAGGAGTTGGTCCTAAGGAATGTTAGCTGCAGAGGTGGCATAAAGCGAGTGATACTTTATTACATGCGTTCATAGGTTACAGTAACCGCTTTGCATCAGGTGGGCCGTATGCTTGTATGCCTCTTAACGTCGCATATAGAAAAAATACAATACCTCCTTTACTTCCGTCTGGCTACCCCGCAAAGATCTTGGTATATAAATAACTTATTCCAATATTGATGGGGAAATGGACACATTCCACTGATAAAATTGTAATTAGACTTAGCTATAGGTAATAAATATGCTATTGACTAAGTCAGCTCTACAAGTTTTCTTTACGAGCACCTCAGAAACAAGAACCACAATGATCGCGTACTGTTAGATTCCAGAGTTCTAAGAATTTGTGGAATAATCTTCCTGCAGAGGTTTTCCAAGGGCATGGCATGGTTCTCAAAAAAGGGCATATAGAGGTTTTATTTCGGCAACGTACGGATGATATTGTAAGTGTACATCAGGCGGGTTATTGTTATCACCTTATTGGTAGAAAAAGCATGGTTGTGGAGATATCTGATCCACCATCAGATCAGTTATCCGAGGAAGACCAAGACTAATCTACTATGACCACATTGGTCGTGTTTTATCAGAAGGTGATATCAGGAGGTCTAGGAACCGGCGAGCGTGCATAAAAATCCCTATGAATGTTAAAGAAGCGAGTGAGGTTTGTAAGGACCGCGTCTTATGGCGCTCGGTTTTATCTGCCTACCTTGCAATAGACCTAGCGTGAAGATGTACAAACATACTTCCATGTATGTGTGTATGACCAATTTGGTCATGGTAGGTTAGTCTTGGTCATCCTCGGCTACATCTTTCCACTTTCGCAATGTATATCTGTTTCGTCATTCTTTATTTTAATTTTTATCTATCTATAACTTTACGCCAAATCCCTTGCGGTGTAGGCAGAGAGTACCGCCACGTGTCTCCATCCTTACACACCTCACTCGCTTCTTTAACATTCATTGCTCTTCTCATGCACGCTCGCCGGTTTCTAAGGCTCCTGATATCACCTTCTTGAACACGACCAATTTGGTCATGGTAGGCAAGTCTCGGCTTTCCTCGGCTTTCATCCTGCATTTTTTTTATGTTTATTTATTTATTATTAGCATACATAACAGATTACAATCATCAAAATACATATTAACAGATAAATTATAGTGTTGATCTGGATTGTAATCCAAACAAAACGTATGCCTAGAAAGTTTTACAATTTCTTGAGTTAAATAAAACTAAAATACGCTAAATTACATAATAAATAAATAAATAAATATTGTCGGACAAATTACACAGCGCCATCTAGCGCCAAAGTAAGCGAAGCTTGTGTTATGGGTACTAGACAACTGATAAACATACGTAAATACATTTTTTTTTGTAAATACATACTTATTATACATAGAAAATACCCAGACCAAGACAAACAGACATGTTCATGCACACAAATGTTTGTACTGTGTGGGAATCGAACCCACGAGCGTTGGTGTCAAAGTAGCGTAACAACGCGTTTCACCACTGCGCCACCGAGCTCGTCTGTATGTATAATGTGCATGCAATTTTGAGAAGTACATAATACTGAACAGAAAATCAATAAACAGTTAAAGGAGTTGGATAGTGTCACAAACATGTTATATATTTAAATGAGTCATTATTTATTTTCTATTTGTGTATATATTCCTAAAATTGTTGTGCGATCATGCGATTCGTATATTTGCGTCTGAATGGACACATAACATTATTTTTGTGTGTCCTCGGTGTTTTTATATGTGTTGCGCGTGTGAGTCATTATTTAGTTAATTGAGCCGTCCCGAACATCGGTTGTGTAATCAAGCCGTGTGTTTACCTCTATTGCTCATTAAACACGATATATCGTGATTGTGTGACTCGCATTAACAATGTGAATTATATAATTAGTAGGTTCCCCTGTACTTGTATAAATACATGTAGAAAGAATGACGAAACAGATATACAAATGTAAAAGGGGAAGGATGTAGGAGCCGAGGAAGACCGAGACTAACCTATCATGACCAAATTGGTCGTGTTTTATCAGATGGTGATGTCAGGAGCCCCGGGAACCGGCGAGCGTGCATGAAATGGCGCTCGGTTCTCTCTGCCTATCCCGCAAGGGACTTGGCATGAAGATTTACATACTAGATATATAGGGACTTCTAGTGTGTTAGTTAAATCGGTGAATCGATGGTAATGTTTTTTTTATACAATATTGAAAGGTAAATTTAGACGAACTGTAGAACTTTACCGAAGATCTATCTCTCTATAATTTCACACCAAATCTCTTGCGGGGTAGGCAGACAGTACCGAACGCCGCATGACTGGGCGCTATACACCTCACTCGCTTCGTGTAACATTCATAGCTCGGCGGTTTCTAATGCTCCTGGCATCACCTTCTGATAAGATACGATCAATTTGGTCGTGGTAGGTAAGTCTGGGCCTTTCTCATCTGAATCATCCTACTTTCGCGTAGTATATCTATTTCGTGATTTGTTCTTTTTACACTCTTTCAACATGTCCGAACCAACAGAGCATTCCTCTTCTTATTTTAACACCGCCACTCTCGTTACCGAAGATCACTTTGAAAACTGCTTATATCTTTGTAGTATAAAATATCAAATTCCGTTTGTTTTGGTTTGGATGGAAACTGTAAATTGGGGGACGGCAGACCATTGTAGAGACGAGAAACAATTTGCTAATGCGGAACGAACATTCAGGAATTGACAATACATTTCAAGATATACAATGCAGGGTAAACACTCCCATTACTTATACACCGCCGTTTGCGGGATCCTGTAAACTGTATGTGTTGCGTAATGAGAAGTTTCTTTACTCTATGGGTACTAACGGAACCCTATTGCAAATATTGTCTACTGTTTCATCTGTCTGTCTGTTCATTCGTCTGTCACAGGAATAAACCATTAAACCTCTTGACTACGCATGACCCATCACCCATCACTTATCAAAACGCCTAGCGCCTAAATATCTCGACGATTAGAGCCTACTCACCTATGGAAGAATATCCGTTCGTGAAATAGCGTTCTATTTTGCCCTCCGACCCGTAGCTGTGATTTTATTTACTACGCAAAATCGCTTGGTCGGTGCTCCATAGGCATTTCTTTTATACGGTATACCGATAGCACACGAACCTATGGGAGGATATTTTAACCAATGAGCTGACAAGTGACGCTATGTTAGTCGATGAACTAGCCAATAAGAGCTACCCGTTCTACTGTACCTCTCGACGCATAGCGGTGATTTTATTTACACGCAGAACCTGTCATTGGGTCTCCGTTGGTTCATTGTCACAGGTAGAGACTTGAAATCTCGAAGTTTGTATTGCTATGGTCGCTATGACAAATAATAACCAGTTGAGAATGCGCAAGCTTGCATTGCCAGATGAACACCTGGCTCGTCAATTATATAACATTTTTTTTTATTTTTATTTGTCGGCCGTTTTGATCATGTTCCTTAAGTGATAGGAACGGTGTTCCTGAACATTCCTATTCTACTTTTTTATGCTGTAACCGAATCTGAAGTCAAAATTCGAATATTCGAAAAAAAGTGACAGACACACGCACAGACCAACATATAGATTCATATAGGAACGGTGTTCCTGAAAATATAATGGAATTTCCCATACATCTGACTTTTAAGGCGTTTTTTTTTCCTGTACGTTGAAAATTTAAAACCAATATAAAAAACGTAAGAAACCTGAGCAGCTATGGCTACGACGTTGGCTTGCATTTTTGTTCATTTGTTCGTTTGCATTGACGGTTAACGACCGGCGATAGTTCGCACAGGCTAACTGTTGATGGACACTTGCAAAGTAGTAATACAGTCCAGATAATTACTAAGAACTGCAAAGAAACGTTGTACATTGTTGCATTCACACAGATCCGAAGAGTGCAGCCAAACCAGCCGCAACTGGGTACATAGAAACGTCTGGTCACGTTTCACGGCCCGTGTAGCCCGCCCTTTACTATTCGCATTGGCAATCACGTCAAAAAGCACACAATTGCTCTTGCTAAGTTGTTCACGTGTGCTATGGTAGTAAAATAATCGTAGCGCTGCGGAGCGGGCGCCTCGGGGCGAAGTGAAGGCGTGCTTCTCTCGTGGCCGCATCGCCGTAACCTTGCGTACTATGATAAACAGATGACGTCACGTGCTATTTTTACCCATGTTTGTGTCGAACGAGCGGCGTGCGAACGTGCGCGTGCGCAGGGTCGACGACCCGCGCGTATCTGCACCGATCTGAAAGTCGCCTCCGACTCTACCACTGTTTTGCTAACACTGCGACGGTACGCTCCGTTCGGCCTTTTACTGGGCAATCTGTTGCTGTGGCGAAAGACCTTCTAGTGAAGGGATATCGACCGATGCTTGGTACAGCTGGCTCACTATGGGGACAAACAAGCATGTGGCCTGCCTAACGGTTAACATATACCGTAGCCTGTGGATATTTGCAACACCAGGTGTGTCGTTTGTGCGTTGCGACACCAAGAGAATGGAGACAACATAGATTTACTTAGCCGTGGTGGATAGGCACATGACTTCGTTGTACGCATAAAATATTTTGATTTTAATACCACCAATGTCACAGCTACCTGCCTGAGGTGAAGAAGATGATAACAGCATTTTTTTATGCTGAAAATTTAACTTCTATTAATAATGGTGATCGTCTTCAGATGCACGACCCTAGAGCTCTACCAATTGAGCAGGAAAAGATTATCACTTATTTAAACCGAAGTGCACATTCGAAATTGGAAAAGTCTCTCTGAACCGCCTTCACTTTTGGCAGTCAGGTCCCCTTGATCGTTCATCGCAGCCTGTAGGTGGCCCAGAGACATAATGTGGGCATTAGCGGTCCTGAAAAAATCTCTTCGCGTTCTTTTTTGAAGAACCATGCTACCAGTGTCATGATAACTCGACCTTATTCTATCACCTTCCTTGTAAATAAGACCATCAAATACTTATTAAGCACATTTCACTAAAACAGCACAGTCTTTTTATACAACGTCGGGAGGTATACAAGCATACGCCCCACCTGATGTAAAGCGTTAACGTAGCCTATGAACGCTTGCAATACATTAAGTATCACTCGCGCGATGCCACTTCTGCTGCTAATACAGGAGCTTACTGGTGACCTCACTCAACACAATAAGCCTATAGGGAGTTGTTATTTGGCTGCGGTTTATGTGAGGTGAAGGTACTTCCCCAGACGGGGCTGCTTTGTTGCGCCCTACCTCTGTTCAGCACAGTATACTGCCTTCTCTGCCAACAGCGAGAAATACAATTGAAGTAAATCAGGCCGTTAAGAGGGTGCACAAAGCTAAGTGGCGCCCTCATTTTGTTTTTTTCTAATAACGCTGTTTTATTTTTGGAATTGGTCTTAAACCAATTCCAAAAAAAAATGCTCTATACGGGGCCACTGAAGAACCATATTTATGTTTTTTGAGACATATTCTGTTTTTATTATTTATGTAGAATTAGTCATACTTTTGATTATTGCTATAAGTGGCCACAATAAGCAATAATTAAAATTTTGGTTACTTGTCATAGATAATAAATACAAGATATGTTTCAAAAAAACGTAAATATGGTTCTTCAGTGCCCTATAGAGCGTTTTTTTTGGAGTTGGTCTTAAATTCAGCGTTATTAATAAAAACAAAATGAGGGCGCCACTTAGCTTTGTGCACCCTCTTAATGAGTCATGCGAGTGAGTATCCATAACAACTATTCCCTTAAGGTTTGTATTGTTCGAGCAAATAAGGTCATCTGCTGAGAATTTGCTACTCATTGTGCTCCAGATGTTTATAGTCTATGTTTCACATTAACCGGCTGTGTGCTTGTGAAAAAGTAATAAAAAGTCGGGGCTCCGAACAGTCCGCGTGGCGGGCCGTCCCCGCTGCGTTGCTGCCAATCGAAAATTTGAAACTCAATGAAAATGCCGATAGTAGCTCATAAGGATGACTGAGCATTCCCCGAATCGGCATTCGGTCGGCGGGAACGCTTTGTTCGTTGTTATCTGAGCGCACAGCAATGCCTGTAAACGCCAGTGAAAGGGCGATACGACGGGCGCACGCTGACAAAGGGCGGAGTTAATACGATGCCGGGAACTCGCCCGGTTTACGGGTTACGCTCCCGCTCAGCCGGAACGCTTTCAATTTGCCGGGACTTAGCGAATTCTCATTTCACTCAAGGTCCACTTGCACAAAGGCGTCTATTTCACAACACCACCCGGCTGTGATCCACATTGTAGGTGGCTAATACCTCCCCGGGACTTTCGCTCGCGAGATGAAGCGTTATAATATTTTATGCAATAGGGCTATTGAACTCTACGATTACATTGCCATACATTATTTAGTCAAGAAGCCAGATATTTGGTCGCAAATTTTTTCTCGTCATATTGTTACGTGGCGAGTGTAACTGACATAGTGACAAGTGTGAGGCGGACTCGCTCATTGAGTGTTCCGCACGTTTATTGACCAGCATGACTAAAGGTGTTCGTGTAGGATATTTGATGAGTTTTATTAAACTTTGATAAGTAGAAACAACATAATGTTTTTCCTTTTACCTATCTATATCACACCAAGTCCCTTGCGGGCTAGGTAGAGAACCGAGTGTGACATACCTCGGTCCTCACATGCTTCTTTACCATTCATTCATGTCTCTTCTTCCTTTTTCCACTGACATTACTTTAGATTTGCTTTACAAAGTTCGAAGACATGAAAAACTTTAAGTTATATATTTTATACAAGATCTAAATAGCTGTACTAGCTAACTAAATAACATTTTCCCTTATAACTAAAAAGTATGTATACCTACATAAACTTTTATAGACTGTTCTTTAATATTTTCTTTACAAACTTCGGTTGTTTCGGGGGCATGTATCTGTTAGGCGACGGGGGCGGCTCGAAATCGTTTTATTATTACTAGATACCTGGAAACACGACGACTTCAACCAGCGGTCGCTCAGTTCGCGTTACCGTGGCACGTATCTCTATATCGGCGATCTACAAATCATATCTCCGCTCGTACTACAATTTTCATAAACATGTCGTGCGGGCCCGGCCGGGGCCGTAAAATTGCCGTCTAATTCAAGCGGTGGCCATTAATTTGTTGGAAACAAGTGACCGGAGACGATTCGGTAGAATTGCGTGCCCGAGGACGACAGCCGGACATCGACCCCGCGATACCTAAACCCGCTGGCGCCATATAAAGATGCGTAGGTACACGGTTATAAGCGGCCCATAAAGTTAACGGTTCGCCTTGCCTTTGTTAGACGGATCCCGGCCCGTGGTTTCTATTAAGAAGGACATTTCGCCCGACTTGTTACCTTAATGCCTCTCCGCCGAATATGTACGTGGCGTATTCGCCCCTGTTCTATTTTTAGAGTTCCGTACCGAGAGGAAAAAAAGGAACCTTTGTGGCCCCTGACACAGTTCTTCCGTCCATCTACTAATACTATCCTCCCTTACTTTTAGTGAAGTTTGATTGAAGGTTAAACAAAAGAAAAATAGAACGAATTTTAACGGTCATACGGCTTTTAAGACAGTCAAATCGTTAATAAAAAAAAATCTGATATATTTCTTAGGTATGTAAGGCGAAAAAACACAATTAATTACAGTTGATATATGCGATGTTTCAAAATTCTTTTATAAAAATGTCCAAAGAACTTAAGACGCGAGCTTGAATTGAACTTGACCTTGAGGTTTGATTTGTTCTGAAATAAATGACATTTAATTTAATTTAATTTAGATCGGTTTCGGTACCAATTAACATCCGGCATGGTTCTGGTTTGAAGTAAAAACTAAAAATAAAACAATGATTTTCGAAATACCTTCGACGAGTTTTGCAAAAAAAAACAACTACAAATTAGAATGATGTTACAAAAAAATCACAAGAATACTTTCTGAAAATACTTGGGAAGGAACTGAACCTTTGCGTAGAGTCCGACCGCTCTAGACCGATTTTTTCCTTTATTTGTAAGCTGAAATGCCGCGGGCACTGCCATCTCTTGTTACATGCCATACCACTATAAATTTATTCGGAGGACGGCTCGTTTTGGATACACTAGTAATACGAGTTACGTAACGGCTGGATTATAATATAACAAATTAATAATTTATTTAAAACTTTATTGACCACTTTACATTTTGGTACAATAGGCGGACTTAATGCTAGTTGCATTCTCTACCAGTCGACCTTTGGGAGTACAGAGAATCACGATTGCGGCTTAACATTATATATATAATAATAATACATATATATATATATATATGTATATACATATAAATATATATATACATATACGATACATACAAACGTATTAGACATACATAATTGTTACAACTTATGTTAAAATAATAGAAATATATAAATAATGTTGAATCTATGATTTAATAAGTTGAAATAAAATTGAATATGCATGTTTTGGTTTTGTGTGACACAACTATAAAAATAATACGAAATGGGAATATAGAAATATATATACGAGTACATTACACACAACATATAATAACTTTATAGAGTATAACCGAAAAATATAATATATAGGTCTTCACATGTGTGTGTGTGTGTGAAGACGGAATTAGTCTATACAGGCGTTAGTGCTGAGATCACCGTGTGACCCCAGACTGGCGCTAACCGCACAGATAGCCGCATCAGGCAGTCCGTACGCTTGTTTTAAGCCAACTTTATAATCTATCTATGTATATAAAAATGAATGTTTGTCTGTATGTCCTCTATGGACTCGAAAACGGCTGGGCAGATTTTGATGAAATTTTCAGTGAATATTCAGGTTAGCCCAGCAGGTGACCTATGAAGTTTGGTAACGATTGGATCACCCGTGCGAAGCTGGGTCGAGTAGCTAGTAGTATGATAAAAATACTCACACGCCCTTTCAATCATCTTTGGAGATTGTGCGTGGCGTCTCACACTTGATCGATTTTTTCAACTAACAAGGCAATCCGGTATACGGCCTGCCTGATTGTAAGTAGTTACAGTCGCCGACGCTTGGGGCACCAGATACTTGCATTGCCATGTCTGTATAACCCTTTTGCTATTTCGTAGAACCGCATGCTGTAATTCTGTAGACCTCGACAGGAAACTTTTCGTTTTTAACTATATAGTTTGTGGTAGCACAGTATGTGACCACGGGCTTCAATGTAAGAACACGATTACCCAGTTGATCGCTAGTTGTTTTGATCAGAATAATCTCGGAGTTCCGATAGTTTACCGTCCTATTTTCGCATTTGACTTTCACTCGTGTCACAGAGGTGAACCGATCTAATTATAAACATAGGGAACATCCAGACTGCTGGTGGCTGGTGGTCGGTTGCCGCGACCTGTGTTGCTTTCACGAAAATAACTGCGACCTTCGGGCTGTTAATTTATTTGCCTCTGTCACTCGTGCGCCGTGCGATCAGGGCTGTCAGATACAGCTGGCTACCGGTCAGGATAAGGCTTGAGTGCAGGCTCATTCAGAGCATACTTTTATACCATTCCGCACCAAAAACGTAAAAAAGGTTATATATATATATATATATATATGTTAAGAAGCTGTTACCGTAGCCCATGTTTTCTTACAAAATGTACCTTTCCCGCGTTCAAGAAGCAACTTAGAAATTTCCTAGTTATTGCTAGAAAATTTGTAATAAAAAAAAATATTTTCTTTCCTTAAATTTTAGTTTAGTACAAATTATTTCTATTGTTTGTTAATTGTGTTTTGATACGTGCTAATAATCACAGTAACAGATAGAGGTGTTTCTTCTTTGTTTCGTAAAATAAACGATTTTTTGGGAAGAATTCTTTAAGTAATTCATTTCATTTCATATACTTACAGTATAGGAGTTTAATTAATATGGATTTTTGACTTGTTAACTTAAAAGTAAGAAAAATGTGTTGCATTTTCAAGATCTTGTATTGACACTCGTATACAACTAAGCCTGAAATTAAATCAAAAATAACAAAAACTGCGTTTATTATTAAGTCAACTTTACACAGTGCTAACTAATCGTAAACCTCAAAGCTGTTAAAATGCTATGTCGTATACTATGGGTTTTAGTATACAGATAACATATATATCTATTTAAATTTTAACGAAAAAGAATATCGGTAATAAGAAAAGAAGAGGCATGCTCTGTTGCTTTGTGGACATAGAAATTATGCGAAACGAAAGAATCACGAAACAGATATAAAACACGAAAGTAGAAGGGCGTAGGGAGCCGAGGAAGGCTAACGCTCACCTACCACGACAAATTGGTCGTGTGTGTTATCAGAAGGTGGTGTCAGGAGTCCTAGGAACCGGCGAACGTGCATGAAAAGAGCTATGAATATCAAGATACGTGCTTTTATCTTTAGTAGCCATGACACAGCTTGCATATCACTTATAACTTTATATATATTATAATCAACTTGACATATTATTTGTACGCCAGTCGGCAGAATACAGAGTGCGATATAATTAATTGTAACATCAACTTATAACCTGTTTTCACAAATAAAGATATTTTGATTGATTGATTGACGTAAATATTTTGTTCTAAATCCATACTTAGATTACATGCAAAATACCTAGATAAGCAAGTTATAAAGCGTGCCTTACTAAGTACGAGTATGTACCGTAAGGACACGTATGAGCAACGCCATGTGTTCACGTCGCTGTCGATCAATAGTATAAAGTGCTTCTATCGAGAAATAAGTCTTTTTGGGAGTGAGACTTGTAGGAAGTATCGATAGCCTATAAATTTCGACACGCAGAGAACATCACTATAATACCTCTATACCATAGATTCGTATCTATAAAAATTTGCTTACGATCGACACAACCGACCGTGGAGATACGCACGCTCTATAGCTTCATTATGTATAATCTAAGACCCAAATCAAAAGCAGACATTTCCATGCTCCTAATATTCTACAGTACAATGCAGATTCTAATATTTAATAAAATGGTAGCCCTAATTTGTGATCCGTGTCACCGTGGTGACTGATACGTCCGTATATCACGGTTTCAAAATCGCTGTTATTATTAGACGTTCCAGTATCTGGCAGGTGCTCCTTGTCTCTCTTATATAACACTATAAATTACAAATGTATTTGTTTTGC
Source organism: Pyralis farinalis (assembly GCA_947507595.1). Taxonomy (NCBI): domain Eukaryota; kingdom Metazoa; phylum Arthropoda; class Insecta; order Lepidoptera; family Pyralidae; genus Pyralis; species Pyralis farinalis. The sequence goes on along the minus strand of OX382273.1, from coordinate 31,955,804 downwards.
ACTTATGTTTGTTTGTGTTGGAAGTTATCCTAGATTATTGTCATATTCTTGATAAGTACGAGAATCTTTGTAGTGTAAATGCAATTTAAACAAGTATTCAGTGAACATTATATCTACGCTCAGGTGCATGTGATATATGCTACCGAATACCGAAAGAGAGAAAGATAAATAGAACAAAAGTTTAGAAGCCAATAAAAATTTATGAAAAATCTGTGATTTTATTGGCATAATGCCAATTTTGTCATTTTATCCCTACCTGGCTGTAATAAGATAAACAATGTTACGTTAATAATAAAATTAAAATCGAAATTACTAAATAAAGTGAACAGTACGATATTTGGACGCCGGCTGAGAGAGATAGAGTACAGAGAAAAGGGGGAGGAGAAAGTAGACGATAGATTTGTAGGAGAGGACACAGTAGGGAATTTTAGCGGTTAAGTCTGTAAAGGTCGTAGAGGGCAAGAAGGGCAGAGGGAACGATGCAGAGGAAGGTAAAATGCTAGCTATGAAGTGTTCATAAAACCGCTTAAGAAAATTTGAAACATATTTAATTCAAAGTGAAGCGTGCATCTTGCATTCGAATTTTGACACATGAGTAATAGACGCCAAGAGGAATTGGATAGCAGGAAGAATTAGAGGCGAAGTTGTGGATCTATTCCACAACTTCGCCTCTAATCCTTCCTGCGAAGAGAAAAACCAGTTAGATATATGAAATTTGACTTAATGGTCGGGAAGGATGAAACATGACAGTAAGAAATAAACAAAAAGTCAGCAGGAAAAGGATAAGTGAGAAAAGAGGCAGAATTTCGAGCGAAACGTGTCTAGGTGAAATCGGGGCGGGTGGGTAGTATCACATGTGTGCCATAACCTGTTACTGGAGACAGCCTTGTTTGCTAACAGGAAGGGTACACTACAGGGATAACGGCAAACCGAAGAGATGTCCAGAGCGGCAATATTGCAAGACAAGATTAGCAATATTCCCAATATTGCAAATGTTGTCATTTGGCACGTGTCTTGCCACTCTACAAGTTTCGCAAACCGTTTATAATACGGGTTCTAGAATTTGACAGGCGCAACTCAATTGCATAATAGTGGCAGATTTGCAATGCACTTGTGATAATTTATGTCGATATTGTCGTACATTTGTTAACCACAATTTACTGCCATCCATTTAATAATTATGATAATGAGTCACTGACTGGGTGGATATTTATGCTTTGATTTATTAGTAGTAATTTGCTGGTTATTGACAAGTAGTTTACCAGCATTAACTTGACCATCGAAGGATGAGATGTAAATGTAAAAAAATGAAGTTTAAATCTAATACTATTCTAGAACAAAAAATTCAAAGGTTTCTATTTCAATGTATAAGGATTATAGCGCACGTTGCAACACCGCGTTGTAACACAGCAACTCCCAGGAGCTTAGTAGGATTGCATTGCCAATGCACAGAAATCCGCAGCGAAATAACTCTGTGGAGACTTATTGTGTTACTGCTAGTGCGGTGAACAGTAAACTCCTGAATAGTTGCCGCGTTAGCAGCGGAGGGAATAACGCGTGAAGATACCTCATATCTGAATTGTAATTTACAAACTTCCGAAATCAGAGGTTAAATATACGTATTATTAAAATAGCAATTTTCTGAAAACGAATCCTACTTCCGGAATTTAAATTATTATCAGGGTTTTATGACGAGCTCGGTGGTTCAGTCGTGAATGACGCGACTTTGAGACCAACGCTCGTGGGTTCGATTCCCACACAAGGCAAACATTTGTGTGCATGAACATGTCTGTTTGTCTTGGTCTGGGTATTTTCTATGTATAATAAGTATGTATTTACAAAAAAAAATGTATTTACGTATGTTTATCAGTTGTCTAGTACCCATAACACAAGCTTCGCTTACTTTGGGGCTAGATGGCGCTGTGTAATTTGTCCGACAATATTTATTATTTATTATTATTTATTTACTTTCAGCTGCAAGACGCGTTAAGGAGATTCGATCTGCTGGTCTATATAGCCACTACAGGGTTTTTCACTTCACAAATAAAAAATACGGCGACTTAAGAGAGGTAGGGCACATCAAAGCAGCCTGTCTGGGGAAGTACCTACAACTCACAGAAAACCGCAGCCAAATAACAACACCTAAGAGGGTTGTGTTCCTGCGTGTGAATGAGGTCACCAGTAAGCTCCTAAGGAGTTGCTGTGTTAAAAGCAGAGGTGGCATCGCGCGAGTGATACTTAACGTATTGCAAACGTTCATAGGCTACGGTAATCACTTTACATCAGGTAGGCCGTATGCTTGTGTGCCTCCCGACCTAATATAAAAAAATACTACTTTAAAAATTAGTAAATAAAACATCTTTCTTCCAAAATCAACCGAGGTTATTTTTTAAACATTCGCCAACACAGGCTACACATTCAAACACAGACTGAACACGGGTGAATCTCTTTTACAGTGGTTGAAATTGTATTTTTCAATTGAACTGAAACTGTTTTCGCACGGCGCTGTAAAAATTCAGACGGGGTTAGTCTCATCGTTGGCCCCTTCGAATTCTTGGTGCTTCGGAGGTGTTTATTTCTTAATCTTTATGTATATTTCTAAAAAGCCATATATTTTTAGATTTTGATTTAGAAATTTAGTATATACAATGCAAAAGTGGAAGGATGTAGGAGCCGGGGAAGGCCAAGACTTACCTACCATGACCAAATTGGTCGTGTTCTATCAGAAGATGATGTCAGGAGCCCTAGACACCGGCGAGCGCGCATGAGAAGAGCAATGCAATTTCGGTATCTCGTAGGAACCGCGTATTCTTTCTTTTTTATTCCTCGGCTTCTAAGGGTCTAATCCTGTCGAATGTTAAATAACAACCTCCCTGGGCTATCAAATGGAACAAGAATTTTAGAAATCATAGTAGTTCCAGTGATTAACGCGTTCAAACAAACAAACAATCAAGTAAACATCTTTAAAGAAGCGAGTGAGATATGTAAGGATCGAGTCACGTGGCGCTCGGTTCTCTCTGCCTACCCCGCAAGGGATTTGGCGTGAAGTTATAGATAGATAGATAGAAATTTAGTTCTGAATTAAAAAGAAAATAATCATAGCTATCATAATATATAGCATAATAGATAGCTATGTTTTTATTTTCTTATTAATTCAGAACCTTTTGGAAATTAATCGTCACTAACAAATAAGGTTTTATTAAAAACGTTAATTTTGTATGTTCACCCTCCGAATGTGCGGTATAGGGAGGGCATAAGCTTACGCATCCCACCCAGCAGGCTGTGCGGGTTATGTTATGACAGATTCTTATTGACTAAACATCACTTGGGGTTGCCTTTAGTCGGGAAGGCTTTCAAGGCTTCATCGGATGTGATCGCCCGGGGGAATACGACGGCGCAAAATGTGGATCTATTGAAACTGCAAACTTACAAGAAATTGATTGTAGCTTGCAGTAAGTTTTTTACAGGACCCCTAAATATTTCCGGAACGTTAACACTTTTATTTATCTATGTATCTATAACTTCACGCCAAATTCCTTGCGGGGTAGGTAGAGAGAACCGAGCGCCACGTGACTCGATCCTTACATACCTCACTCGCTTTTTTAACATTAATTGCTCTTTTCATGCACGCTCGCCGGTTTATAGGGCTTTACTTACTATACTTTTATTTATACTGTTGAATAAGGCCTTTACCGTGTGTGTTTTCATAAATTCCTTTCAGTGCTTTTTGGTTGATGCACTGACGAAAGAAATTGGCCAAGTACGGACTGGACTAGCACACGAAGTGTTCCGTACCATCGTGTCATGGACTATAGAGAGGTAGGGTGCATCAAAGCAGCGCGTCTGGAGAGGTACCCTCCACCTCACTGAAAAACGCAGCCAAATGACAACTCCCTGGAGGATTGTTGAGTTACTGCGAGTGAGTGAGGTTACCAGTAAGCTCCTAAGGGGTAGCTGTGTTAGCAGCAGAGGTGATATCGCGTGAGTGATACTCAATGTATTGCAAGCGTTCTGTATGCTTGTATGCCTACCGACATTGTAAAAAAAAAATATATATACTATACGATTACCCAATAAACAGAGTGCAACATTTTCAAGGTATCATGTACGCATGCTTGTACGAGTAAGTTGCTTTATTTCATCATAACTACTAAACTTAGTAGTTATACGTAGTTTTAGCGTATCGATAAAATCCTAATTTTATCCCGGGAAACATGGGTTATCTGGCGTCATAATAAAAATAGAAATGGTGGAATATTCCATATTGTCAGACTAAAAAACAAAAGGACTCCAAAATATAAAACTTATGTTTTTATGTGTTTGACGCTGCTTTTTAATTAACAATCAGTATCATCTATTAATCTATACTTAACGCCGCGACTTACGTAACGCGCGAACCGCGTATTCTTTCTTTTTTATTCCTCGGCTTCTAAGGGTGTAATCGTGTCGAATGTTAAATAATAACCTCCCTGGGCTATCAAATGGAACAAGAATTTTAGAAATCATAGTAATTCCAGTGATTAACGCGTTCAAACAAACAATCAATCAAGTAAACATCTTTCGCATTATTTATTAGCTTAGATTTTTTTATTCATTATTGCTTAATAGTGTTGGTATTTTTAGAAATAATAATAGTAATTAAGAATAAATTGCCTTTTTAACGCCAATAATTTTATACGCATCATATACAATATGGCGTTATTATTTGCAAAATTTCATATCAATTAATGATGGCTCAAATATTTGTGGTCACTGAGTCTATATAGATATTCCATCCATGTTATCGCGTTTTGTTATACGCCTTTGCGTGCTTCAATTACACAAATTAATTTACTACAGTAACTCAAAGTGTTAATGCAACTGATTAAAATATAAATTGTTGTTCTTAATTGCAATACAAAATTATTTTAAAATGAACTACGAAAAATGTGTTTTAATAGACTGTGGCGCTAATGAATGTCGTCCCTAATTTGTTGGGGCCTATTACGGGGCCTAAATTATTGTGTGAATTACCATCAAAATGGCCGCCAACGTTACGTCGTGGTCGCTGAACTTAGGATAGATTCACACCGGATAGGATGGACTGCAAAAGGGTGATATAGTAACGCGATGTGATGAACAAACATTGGTTTTCTAATAATGTACTTGTCTTAGGCTTCAACGACTAAGCATTTCGTGTTTCAAGGTTCATTCATTTCATGTTATTTCCTAGTAATAAACGTTTAACATAGTAGTTTTCTCTGTAACTAAACCCATTTTCGAATGATTTCAAATATTTGAGCCTAAATTTGCGTTCAAAATGAAAATTCGCTTCAATTCCTTGGGTTGTACACACAAAGGGTCTCAATTTGCTAACTAATTTTGATAATATTTTTCTTAATGCATTGGAAAGTTACTGCAATAGGACCCAATTGTTTTTCAGAATAATTGGCTGCATGACTTCATTGCTATAAACAATTATCTTAAATAATTTCAGCGAGAATTGTAATGTAACTTCTTCCTAACGCTAGAATTTAGAAGCTAGAATTGGTGGGGTTCGCTTTAGTCTTAGATAAAAATAAATTGATTTGTAATCGCAGATAGCTAAGACTAAAAATTTGGAGAAGATACTGATTTTTATATAGAGCGACTGCCTAAATGAGCTTACACATCTGTTGGTCCAATGTGAAATAGCCATTATTTGGCAATTAGCTTTTATATGTTAATCCTTTTTGTTGGTTATAGTGCATAGGTTAACTGGTCATCATGTAAAAACATTTAAAACAAATATTATCTGAAAAGATCATTGAAATGTTTGTGTGATTTACGTATATGAAACTTTCGATCACCTATCTATCTAAATATAATCTTCACGCCAAGTCCCGTAGAGCTTAAAGGGAGCTATGTGCTACATGACTCTGTTCTTGCAAATCTCACTCGCTTTTTCAACATTCCTTCTTTTCATGTACGCTCGTCCGTCTCTGACAACACCTTCTGATAAAACACCACTAATTTGGTCATAATTGGACAGTCTTGGCTAGTCTTTCCTACATCTTTATTTTTTTATATATGTGTATATGTGTCATCATATGATTGTTTCTACCTGATGTAATATTAAAAAAATAAGCTATATATGTGTATATACATATATAGTATGCAGTGTTTTTTTATTACTCTTATTTATCAGCAAAAAGAAAGAAAGCTCCTAATAAGTTGCTATGTTAATAGCGGAATTGGCAATGCGATTGTGATACTTATAACATTGCAAGTGTTTACGGGCTACGGTAACCGCTTTAAATCGGGTGAGCTGTACATTTGTATAGTTCCTGACGTTGTGTAAAAGATAACCTGCCTTATGTTTACACCTCCAAGCGTTATACGCGATAAGAAGACATTTTTTTTTCCATTCCACTTCGGCGTCAACATAATGAAAATTCTATTTGGTGAGAGAAAATGACTCTCTCATAAAAATGAGTAAACATTTGTTTACTGCCTTTCGTACTAGATATAAAATTGTCTTAGCTACCTTATCAGGGAGAAGCTAAGCTAATGCCGATTTGCCGATACTGCAAATCGGTCAGATATTTCCTAAGTGATGTTATATCTGAGAATCAATAAATTCGACGTCGTCAAAAATGAAAATCTTTTCGAATTAATCATTTTGGAAAAAAAATTCTGGGTGATTCAACATCTCTGGTACATTTTGCCCAAGTAATGGGGTTGACGGTGACATGCTCCGTGCTGTGCAATCCACGTATGAAGGTTGTACAGCATGTGTGCGGGTGGACGGCAGCTTGTCGCCCTGGTTTGATGTCAACATTGGTGTCAGTCAGGGATGCGTGCCTCGGCTATTCATCCTATATCTCGACAGTTGTCTTTAGAGAATAAGAAATATGAAAAGCACATTAACCCTCAGAATGAAGGCACTTCGCCAGTTGTTCTGCTTATTAAATGTTGTTTCTACCTCTCTTTTGATTTTTCCTTTGATAATTGACTATCAGGATTCGAACGAGGAATCGGTCGGTTAACAGGCTGGCTCTTTATCTACTGGCTGTCACTGCTAAGAGTCTCACAACATCTATATTAATATGTAAAGTGGAAGAGTTTGTTTGGTTGAATACGCTAATCTCTGTGGGCCGATTCTACTAAAAAACTGCAACTGCACTGCAGCGCGGCGTTTGTCAAAATGCGTACTTTTTGACGTTTCGTTAAGCGATCTGACAGCAGCAATGTTTAACGAAACGTCAAAATGTACACATTTTGACACACGTCGCGCTGCAGTGCAGTTGCAGTTTTTTAGTAGAATCGGCCTACTGGAGCTAGCCATCGGACTTTAAAAGTTATTCTTGTATTTGGTAGCCCAATTCTTGAGGAAGGTTATAGGCCATCCAACATCATACAACCCTTAGTGGTCAACGAAAAATGTAGAAAAAGTGGTTCGCATTTGGTGTAGTGGTATATGACTGTAGTCCATTTGACTTCTGTATGTTTGTAAGTAACATTAGCGGGCGATATTCGACCTCGTATTAAATGAGAATGGGTCTTGACACTAGATTTCTCGTGTTTGTGACTACATTCTGTAGGTTTCGACTTGTCTGGAAAATGTATGTAAAAGTTAGTAATCTATAGTTTCAGGCTTTATATTGCCAAAGTAAAATTTACAGACAATTGGATCTAAACTAATTTGTGCTAGGATAAATAAATGTCATAAGTAGCATGGTAATGTAACGACTGACAGCGTCTGAGAATGTCTCGCGGAGAGGTGAAGCACGTGTCGCGGAGACTACCAGAGCAGTCATAAGTTCATAACAGCAGCGGCGTGCATCTACTTACGGGAGTGGGTGGATGCCAGCCTGCGATAGTTCGTATGAACTGATTGGTGGCAGGAACTCATAAAGTAGTCACATTGCCTATAAAAATTGGGGATCGAATAGGTACTTATGCAATGATATGCCATCTATGTTTTTTTGATGTTGAGATCATTTATTTATTTTAAGAGTTCTACGTTCCAGCGAAAGGTCGTGCCCCAAAACCTCATAATTTTCACTTAGTGTTGTGGCATAGCAAAATCTCCGGGACCACTCAATTTCCGCCCTGGTAGGCTAAAACGCCAATCTATACATGGGTCCCTGTAGCTGGGTTCAGGAGGATGGGGAAGGAGATCAGCTGCAAAAGGAACTCCCTGTGAAAGTTTTCTCCTTGGACTTGCTGTACTAGGTTCTTTAAAGGCCGTGAAGAGGATTTTACAGGTTCGACGATGCACGCTAGATGCCCTTGTCTAAGCGCTGCATACCATGAGGCAGACCGTCTGCTCATTTCCCACTTTGGTGGTTTTAAAATAATCCGATTTCATAAAACATATTTTATCCAGTATGGGTCTTTAAATATCGTTATATTTCAAATGAGAGTATCCTCATTTGATATTTTCAAATAAATATTAAATTTATTTACACAACCCGGGTCTCTCGTCATTGTTTGATAGGTGTCCTTTATTACACAATGGAATTTCCCGTCAAAATTAAAACGAACCTCGTTTATTCTGAAATATCTCCGAATATTGAAAATCACGATATTGCCTGCCCAAGGTTACTAAATTATTAATAAATAATTACGTTTCTCGAAACCAATTTATATGGCTGGTAAATATCATTTTGACACTTAATTTTTTCTTGTTTTCATTACTGGCAACCTTTGTTCAATAAAGATGTTATGTTTTTGGCGGAAATTCTACAATTGAAATTGTGCTTCCAATTTTTTATTTGCTTTCTGTTGGTTTTTTTAATAGCATGGTATGGTATATTTCATTTAGTATTCTTTTAGACATTTCATGCCCACTACTTGTTCACATTAAAGGTTTTTACGTCATCCTTTTATCTGGCTCTTCTCTCAATACTAACCTGCCGCTATATTGGCTACATTTCGTGTTACTCGGTTTCTTTTTTTCGTCGATTGCAATTATGTTAATTTAATTAAATTATTATTCTATTCTCGTCTACCTAGTGTGCAATTATATTTAAATTCAGTAGTTTTGTTTTTAATAATTAAAAAAAATTCCGTACTCGTACATATCCACTTTGTTCCTTTACGAGTTTACTTGAAAACTGAAGTTATTTTTATATCACGAATGTTTGCTTCAAGTACAGTCATAAAAATACATAATAATAACATCCGATATTCAATGTAATGAGTAGGTACGTTTAGTGTGAGCCTTTAGTAACATCTATATGTACTCGAATACATTGTATCGATTCCGCAATCGATTTCGCCACGTCTATATCATATTACGTAAACACTTACGCCATCCAATGCGAACGTTGAATATTTTTTATCGATTTACTTTATGCGAGTTCTACCGATTACATTGAGGGAATCAAATAAAGGTACCAAACACTGCCTTAATAATTAGCACGATCTTAACAGAGTTGATTACTAATGATACTTAGTGTTGTAAATAGTAAGTGCGTATCATAAGGTATGCCACGTGTTTTTCCTATCTTTCTATCTATGCATTCGTGTCAAGTCCATAGATAGGTAGAGAGAACCGAATGCCAGATGACTCGGTCCTTACATGACTCACTCTCTTCTTTAACATTCTTTCGTGCACCACTGACGACACAGAACCAATTTGGTCACGGTAGGTAAGAGTGTTGGCCTTCACCGGCTTCCGTATCCTACTTTTGCGTTGTATATCCTACCAATGTGGTATTAAAATCTAGGTATAAGATTGGTATTGTTTTTATATTGTTACCGTAGCCACTAGAGGTTGAATCACAAGTTCTTGTAAAATTTAACTACCCTCCGCATGCAGTCCGCATGTGATAAAGGCATGCGATAAGCGTTCGAGGTGAAATTTGATAATTAATGTTAATTTTGGTGGTTTACACAACTTTATATATATCTCAGTAGGGGTTCAAATTAATAATGTGTACATTACTGCAACAACGCCGCGAAGTTGGTGATTGGTGGACGAATATGCTTCTAACAGGACTCGCTGCATAGTAAGGCATGTAGAACGCTTTTCTGAAACATGAGATGAAATAATAAAAGAGCGAATGAAGTTTCCTACATATGTCCCCATTCACTTTTATTGTGACTGTTCATACATCTCTCGTGGCAATCTCGTGACGCGTATACTTTAACAGGACTAGACTGCTTAACGATCTCTTATATATAATATGGGTACAGCAATCATAATCCCAGCCGAGGTATGTATAACGCTTTTCTGAAATATGCATATAAATAATAACAGAGCTAATGTAGTTTCCTACATATCAACTTACTTTTGTTGTCACTGTTCATACATGTCTCGTGACAATTCGGAAAAAAGAAACGTATTCATTCTGATAACTGTTTATAACAATCGATGTTTATAACAGCTTATAACAGTTTAGCGAAGCGAGAAACCATTCTATTACTATGATAATATGTCAATAGATTAAAAAAAATACTACAAACTAGGCGAGATGTCGTTGTAGTTATTGGCAAAGATGTTATCTTAATAATCCTTTCTTTTATTTATAACTACGGGTTCGATTATGATGAAAAACTGATTAAGTAAAATTACGTTAACTTACAAATGATTATATAACCAGTTGAGAATGCGCAAGCTTGCAGAACGGTGTTCCTGAACATTCCTATTCTACTTTTTTATGCTGAATCCGAATCTAAAATCAAAATTCGAATATTCGAAAAAAAAAGCGACAAACAAACGCACAGTCAAACATATAGAATTCATATAGGAACGGTGTTCCTGAAAATGGATCAACTGTTTCAGCGATTCGGGAGGTAATTGAGCGCAAACCTTTGTTATTGTACTAACCGGATATATATATATATATACCTTCACTTCCACCTTCAAATATGGAACGACGAAAAAGGTCTTGAAACATAAACAAGTACACAATTTTAATTGCCACTTTTCGAGCAATTATAATAATTGTTCAAAAGATGAAAACAATTTCCAATTACATTTGGTAATTGAAAAGAAATTTGTGGAAGCTTTACAAAAAGAGGAAGTAAAAAAATATTTTATAATTACCTACATAATGATAGGGTACTTTTATCATTGAAACCTAAGGGTTTCGCGATAAACGTTTATAACACATGTGCGAGCGTGCTATTAGGTAACTCGCAAAAGAGCTACTTAGATCTTTATTTTACTGTCTCTCAACTTAATACCACATTAAATGCTTCTAAGGATGCGTGACAGCTTAGTCACGATATTCCCAAGGTTAATCGTGGGGGACAAAGGCAGGGTCGTCATCCATCGTGAACTCATGACGGAATGCGGTGCAATAGGCCGGAATGTCGACTATCCTCCCAAACGGTCATCTTATCTCAAACAAAGGGCGAGGAAGTGGCCCAAACGCCAAGTCACGCTTACGTTCCATTCCGTCTCATGTTTATTCCACGACAGATATTTCCTAAATTCACAAACGTCACGATCCGCGTACTAACTTGTTGCGTTTACTGCAACACATAATTACCCCGGTTTTTGCAGCACACGCAACACAAAGACCGCCAGCCATTCTATTAGTCGAGCTTCAAAATTTGTCGAAATAACTATAAAGTGTTTACCAGACTACGGGCGGCACTAGGCGGCGCGCACGCGAACTCCGCGGAGCGCTCGGCCGATGTTTGCGATGACTATTAAATTGTCACGCGAAAAATCGCACGGAAGTTAATACAGGGTGTCGTGTGAGGCGATAACTCGGCGTGAGAGAACAAAGAATGTACGAAGCGGCGGCGGCGTGGAGCGCACGTGGCCGTATCGATCGGGCGGGCGGCCCTGCGCCCTGCGCCCTGCGCCCTGCGTCGCCCGCACAAAGCACCATTACAGGCCCATCGACGCCCTGCAACCTCTTGTTTACACTGGTGCATTTCGCGCTTGCCGGCCGCGACCGCCCCACACACTCCAGGCCGGCCACTCACGACGACGACTGCGATCCTGCTACTTTAAATTGCCCCGTGTTTATTCATAATGCGTTCGTGCTTAAACTTGGCCGCCCGGAGCGCTGTGCCGGATTAAATATTGAACGACCTTACTAGATGTGTAGCGTAATTTTTGTTTTGTTACACGTTTTAATGCTTATTTGCATAACACTGCTTTAATTCTATTTAAAGGCTCATGAAATTTAAATTCTTTGTTTCAGGTAAGTGCGCAGTCACCGGGCTCATGGAAGCGCACGCGGGGCGGTGCCCTTTATTGGTATAGGTAAAATGTATCTGTGTAAATATTGTAAGAATGAAATGCAGACGCGGCAGGCGGAGGCAGCCACTCGGACGTTGATATTTTATTTAGGAGAAGAAAGCGAGGCATCGCTGCTTCGTTGAGTGGCTTCGCTGTGAACGGTTCGACGGCGCACGTCTTCCTAGTCGCGGCATTATAGAAACACGTGTAATTTTGTTAGATTTTATAGAATTATATATAGCACGGGTTGACTTTATTTTGCTGTGACTTTATATTGGCAAGGCAGGATCGTTGCTCAGGGGGTATATGTTTCGGAAGGCAAAATATAGATATTAGTAGAAGCACAAAGTATTTAACATTTGTCTTGGTGATATCACCAGGGTGAACAAAGGAAATTGAAATGTACCCGCCGAACCCTCCTTAACAAAAAGATTTCTTTGTTCACATGGGGTGAACAAAGATGTTTGTTTACACCAGGTATTTATTACCCATGTGAACAAATGGGGCTAAAGGTTGGGGAGTATAGAGTTAAAACCAACCGCACCTGCATCTGGTGCACCAAACTAAATAACAAACGAAGCTCTAGCGAAATAGAGGTAGGGCACAACAAAGCAGCCTTACTGTATATCGCAGCATAATAACAACTCCGTATGGAAGTTTGTTCTTGCGAGTGAATAAGGTTTACCACTAAGCTTCTGATTGCTGTGTTAGTTTGTGTTATTGTGTGACAAGCAGTAAAAAATATTTTTACTACTTTTTTGCCACATAAAAAAACAATTGTATCGGCTTAAATATCTCTCCTGGTTAAAAGTATATACCGGTGGAAAGTGTATACGTATACGTAGTGGGCCTATGCCAGCGAATTTCGGCTGACACTCCACTCCAGTTCTGAGAAATTCGCTATTTTCAGAGACATTTTGAATTTAAGCACTGAGCAGATCTTGTTTCGTTATTGGTGTCACTTTACGAATCATAAAACTTTAACAACGTTTTGAAATTTGAGTGTAGCCTTCTTGGAATTACTGAATACCTTTTTTCTGAAGGAAGTTATTTATTTCAACGAATGTAACTGTCATTGATATCGATATTGAATCGAATGCAAAAATAGAGCAAAGCTAAACACAAATACACACAAATACGTCACGGGACTTTTATGATTATTTATGTTATTTAGGGCAAAAAGGGATAAATGAAATAGTCTTTTTCCGCGAAAAGGGATTAAATTTTTTTGTCAATATGTTATATGAACGATGACTCGTGTTAATGGACATACATATTTTATTTGTCATCTGCTTTAAATGATACAAATACTAAATATTATCCTAAGTTAGTATCTGTGCACAATACACTACAAAATGAATAGGAATATGTATATATAATACTAATACAAACATGTCCGTAATTCATTCAACCATTGTGGATTGCATGCACAAACAGATTAACAGCCTGTTTCCAATTTTATTATATGTGAATATTTAAGAAAAAGATCGTTCTTAAGGCATGAAATATTATAGACAATGACGAATGAAAATTGTGAACTGATCATGTTAAATGGTCAAACTCTAGAGCCACAAATTGGGTAAATTTCGAATGGTCGTTATATACAACATGCACACATTTTAAACTACATGAAACTTTGTGTACAATCTGTTATTTCCTATCAAGGCCTTTTTGCCTTCTTCATCTATTTGACCTATCGATCACACCTTTCTTCTAAGCAACGCTAAGTGCATCTAGATCGCCATCGCTATTTTAGACAAGCTTCAACAAACGAATAAAGAAAGTCGGGGTCGCTATAGCCATTAACTAAACCTGAAAAATACTTTGTCTTCACACAAAACCATTGTCTCTGATATTAACAAATTTTCGTTGCGAAACAAGAACATCCATTTGATGTACGATGATGGAGCGAACAAAAACGCATTATAAATGATACGTCTACGTCTGGGGCACGTATGTAAGTACGGCAACTCGGCACTCTTGCACGGAGGTGTGCACGCGACTTTACAAATATCATCTGTCAAACGTCTTTAACAAAGAAAATCCTTTGTGAAACGAAAACTTTATAAAATTTTACTAGCTAAAATCAACACGAGACGTGCAAAATAATAATATCTAGGTTTTTGAGGTAAATGTTTTTTCGAAATCTCTCCCTTTTTTAGGAGGAAGAACGCCTGGAGAGAGAAGCGACGGCATAGTTATAGAAAAATATAACGTATGTATGTATGTATATCTTCACGCCAGGTCCCTTGCGGGGTAGGCAAAGAGAACCGAGCGCCATAAGACGCTGTCCTTACACACTTCACTCGCTTCTTTCACATTCATAGCTCTTTTCATGCACACTCGCCGGTTCCTAAGGCTCCTGACATCACTTTCTGATAAAACACGACCACTTTGGTCATGGTAGGTTAGTCTTGGTCTTCCTCGGCTCCTACATCCTTCCACTTTCGCATTGTATATCTGTTTCGTCATTCTTTCATCTAGCATTCTTTCTACATGTCCGAACCAACGGAGCATGCCCTTTCTTAACACCGCCACTCTCTTTTAGACCAACTCTCTTTCGCACGTCATCAATTCGAACGCGGTCAGCAAGCGTTATGCCACAAATTTTTCGCAGTGCTCGCATCTCGACCGCATTGATTCTACTTTCATGCTCTTTCTGCCATACCCAGGTTTCACTTCCATAAGTTAAAATGGTTCTTATCAAATTTTCTAATACTATTTACATTGTATATATTTTGAAACAACTTAAAGTCATAAGAAATTGTACTTATTTATATATGTTGGTAAACTGCTGATTTCGAAAACATTAAATACACTATTTCATATATACGTGAGTAACGTACACTTAAAACGCGTTACAACTCAAACTGATTGGCACAACTTAGAAATTATGAATTCTGATCCGCACAACTGTGAAACTTTTTTCGCGATCCAAGGAACATATGACACCCTCGGTACATTTCTATTCAGAAATTAAGGGTTTTGCCTTCAGTTACGTAACTAGACAAGTATAGAAATCGTACTTCGTTATTATCGCTTAAGCTTTGTAGTTATACTTTCTAAATATACATATTTTGTAAATATTTGAACGAAATGATTCGACATCCTCATATAAATGAGACCTGAACTCACGTCCAGTTTACCGATTAATGACTTTTCCAACTGAGCTACCAGAAAAAAAAATGTTATTTCGTTTGTAAACAGTTTAATTACGGATGCGATTACTAAAATCAAATAAGTTTATTGCCTATGAGAAAAATATATTCGGTCAGAAAATATTCGCAAGTCGTCGGGAATGTGTCGCCATTGAAAAGTTAAACAGTAGGTTAGGTTTGTTTTTCGGTTAGTTTAGGGCCGTCTTGAGATCCGCAACCGGAAACAGTTCCGTCAGCATGTGGATATCTGTGAATTTGCTTTTCTGCTGATCAAAACGTGAATATTTTGCTAACCATTTAAATGGTAGCATGAAAGTACATTTATTAAAATGATACGAGTTTGAACGGGTTTAATTTGCTTGGGCAGATGATGTTACGATTTATCGGAGTAGATTCACCGGTTTTTGTCACGGGTCATTATTTATGATTAATTAGTTGCGTTAAAATTTTAAAACCATGTCAACAAATTGTTATCTCTTGGTGTTGTCAGTTAATAAATTTACCGGATTGCAACTCGCCATAGTTTTTCAACGTAAATATATCACAGTCCATCCCGAATCAGCCCGCAATGTAGCTGAAGTACTTCTGAAACTATATCCGGGGTAAGCGTCAGAATCTGTTAATTCTAAAAACTTAGCAATTTCCTTAGGCATGGAGCCAAATTTGTTCACCCCGATAGGTTGACACGTACATTATCCTTTTTGATAGTTCAGAGAAGAGCGATCAAAATTAAACCGTGTTTTTTTATACTACGTCAGGAGGCATACGATACGGCTCACCTGATGTAAAGCGGGTACCGTAGCCTATTAACGCTTGCGATATATTAAGTATCACTCGTGCGATGCTTCCTCTGCTGCCTACACAACAACTCTTTGGGAGCTTACTGGTGACCTCACTCACACGCAGGAACACAACAACCCTCTAGGGAGTTGTTATTTGGCTGCGGTTTTCTGTGAGGTAGAGGTACTTCCCCAGACGGGCTGCTTTGATGCGCCCTACCTCTATTAAAACATCCAGACCAAGACAAACAGACATGCTCATGCACACAAATGTTTGTCTTGTGTGGGAATCGAACCCACGAGCATTGGTGTCAAAGTCACGTCATTCACGACTGAGCCACCGAGCTCGTCGTAGTGAATACTAATGATTGTGATATTTCATTTTTAGTGTTAGTAACTTTGACCATATGCTTTTCAAATCATTTGTGGTAATAGTGTGTAGTTCTTGACGTCCACATGTATCAGTAATATTGAATATCAACGCAACCTTAGAAAATATGAAACAGTACCTAAACTACAATAAAATGGAAATCTCGCGAACGGCACACATACTAATTCATGGATTAAGACATATGATAGGTAAAATTTCTAGTGCGGTCAAAGCCACGGATAGAACATATTTCGAAATTAATTAAAGTAACTTGTTGAAGTGACTTTGTCGCCAGATACCAATTATCTAGAGCTTCTTTCAGAAAGTTTTCTACATTGTTAGTAAGTTTAGACTTCTGTTGTAGTCGTGTGAGTGTGTAATCTTTAGGGAAGAATTCGGGGCGAGATACTATTTGATGCGAATATCGTTTTTGGTCCGAGCAGTACTTTTTAGCATGGAACAGAAACACCACATCGAACTAGAGTACCTACTATTTGTTTGTCAGTTCAATGAAGTGGGCTAAAAATACATTTTGGGAGAACGACTTTTGCTATTTTCCACAGCCTTCAATTTCCTTATGCTAAGTGTGTATTTTTCTTGATTTCAATGGCAACACCCTATGACTTGCATTTTGTGCCTGTATTTCGGGCGGTGTAGAATCTGTATATACATTTTCTTCATTACTGGAACGTGGCATTGATGAAAATAAATACAAAATACAGCTATGAATTAATTTATCTGTGAAAATGGCGGCAAATATTTTGTTATTCCAGGTGTCGTGGTTCTGGTTGAGTAAATAAAGACAGTGGATGAACGCACCATGCAGCCTAATATAAAAATGTAATAAACTAAATATTGAAATATTTGTTGCGAAAAATAATAATAAATTGTTTATTAACAATTTGATGAAGTGAAATGATTGTCATTTTATTTTAACTAATATAGTTCACTTCCTTGCAAAGAAAGTTTACTGTTTTTTATAAGGCCAAAACTCTTGGCGATGATTTAATATAAATGTCTTGCATGGGAATCGAACCTGAGACCCTTGGTTAAAATGGCCACCACTAACGACTCTTTCAAGTCGTTAAATACTCTTTCATTCAATGGTTATATGACTTAGTGAGTGAGATCATAATAAATCATTGTGAACTAACCACACGAATCAAATAATAAATGGAATGTAAAAAGCAAAAGTGCGGTAATGTAAAAAAACACTCGTGTTTCATTTGCTCCATTAGTACACTAAAATCACTTTACGAGCAAAAGTGCTGAAAATATTTGTTGAAGACTTCATTTCAATCAACTTAGATGAAATTTTCTAAATGTTTCAATGAAAAATTTCACTTCCCTGCTTAGCTGGACCTTGATCACACGGTCCCTGGTTCGCCGGTCGAGTACCGTCACGGAACTTCCAGCCAAGTCGGTTAGGAGAATACTCGAGGGGTAATAAAGGGGTACAGATCCCACCTACCTATAATCACCTACCCTACAACTAAATACGTTGTCACAGTCACCAATTTTTTTTAAAACCCTGTGATACTGGAGATTACATCGCCAAGAATTCCAAGCGGCTCTGATAGAAGTCTGAAGAGAGAGCCCGCAATATCCCATGTCGCAGGCTCGCGGACGGGTTATAGACTGCTCGTAAATCAGGCGTCTGAGCGCACTGCATAAATTGTTGGGTACTACCTCCACATACGAGCACCTTTTACTGAGCATTTGAAATTGAAAATATAACGAACTTGGAAATTTTTCACTATGTTTGAAAATATGAAGATCACATTTCAGTAAAATTAATTTTATAATATATTTCTGCTTTATATTTTATACGTTGTAGATAGAATTCTCATTTATACTGTTAAAGTCAGTATTATAATATTTTTCACTACATTATACTTTTTACTGGTAAACAAAAATACAGTAGGTATGCATAATATTTTCAGCATCACAGGTATCCATAGGCTAAGCTTACAAAGACGACACTAAATTGATTGTTGTGCGAGAATCACTATTTGAGACTTCTAAAAAAATCTTTCAATTCTATGTATCTATAACTTCACGCCAAATCCCTTGCGGGGTAAGCAGAGAGAACCGAGCGCCACGTGACTCGATCCTTACATACCTCATTCGCTTCTTTAACATTCATTGCCCTTTTCATGCACATTCGCCGGTTTCTAGAGCTCCTGACATCACCTTCCGATATCGGGTCCGATTCCGGGTCGAGCTCGGTGGCTCAGTGGTGGAACGCGTTGTTACGCTACTTTGACACCAACGCTCGTGGGTTCGATTCCCACACAGTACAAACATTTGTGTGCATGAACATGTCTGTTTGTATTGGTCTGGGTATTTTCTATGTATAATAAGTATGTATTTGCAAAAAAAAAAAAAAAAGTATTTACGTATGTTTATCAGTTGTCTAGTGCCCATAACACAAGCTTCGCTTACTTTGGGGCTAGGTGGCGCTGTGTAATTTGTCTGACAATATTTATTTATTTATTTATACCTTCCTCGGCTCCTACATCCTTCCACTTTTGCATTGTACAGCTGCTTCATCATTCTTTCATCCTGTATTCTTTCTACATGTCCGTACCAACGGAGAATGCCTCTTTTAACACCGACGCTCTCTTTCAGACCAACTCTGCTTCTAACATCATCATTATTAATTAGTTATAATTCTCCTTTTGTAATATACTTTATTTCTAGTACATTACAAAAAAAAAAAACTATTCCCCTGTAATCCACTACCCTGTAATCAACTGGGCATTATCTCCTCCTTTCATTAGTACACTATAACATAAAATTCGAATTGACATAATGTCATATTACTATTTATAATTGATACACGATTTTTCATCATCATTCTGGCGTCAGTTTGACCCATCAGTTTAGCATAGTGTTGGGAAACTATCGATACGATAGTGTCTCTAACCTTTAAATCAATTAATACTATTTGGTTTGAGATTGTAATATCGATGGCTCAATAAACCTTAGAATTAGTAGACTTATAGGATTACTCTTGACACTAAATCCAATGATAATCTATAAAATAATGAAATCCTAATTCGAATGTCGTGATTTTGAGTTATAGAAAGTAATATCGACTAACAACCGTCAAAATCTGGCGAGACTGTAATTATAACCAGTTGAGAATGCGCAAGCTTGCATTGCCAGAGGAACCTGGCTCGTCTATTATATAACAATTCAAATTGTTTTTTTTTTTTAATTTGTCGGCCATTTTGGCCATGTTCCTTAAGAGATAGGAACGGTGTTCCTGAACATTCCTATTCTACTTTTTTATGCTGAATCCGAATCTGAAGTCAAAATTCGAATATTCGAAAAAAGCGACAGACAAACACACAGACAAACGCACAGATAAACATATAGATTTCATATAGGAACGGTGTTCCTGAAAAAGTTTCATTATAATTCCAATGCAATAACCCTGTGCATGGTTTGCCCATTGGCCTGTTCTTTTTTCTGTTTATACAACGTCTGGAGGTGTACAAGCTGATGTAAAGCGTAGCCTATGAACCCTTGTGATACATTCAGTCTAGTATCACTCGCGCAATGCCACTTCGGTTGTTAAAACAGCAACACCTTACCTACAAGGAGCTTACTGGCGACCTCACTCGCACGCATCGCAGGAACCTCCAGGGAGTTGTTAGGCTGCGGTTGTCTGTGAGGTGGAGGTACTTCCCCATACGGGCTGCTTTGATGTACCCTACCTCACTTAAAAACACCCAGACCAAGACAGACAGACATGTTCATGCACACAAATGTTTGTCCTGTGTGGGAATCGAACTCACGAGCGTTGGTGTCAAAGTCGCGCCATTACCCGCTGCACCAACGAGCGAGAATATGTTTTTTTTAATACTACGTCGGGAGGCATACAAGCATACGACCCACCTGATGTAAAGCGAGTACCGTAGCCTATACGCTTGCAAAGTATTAAGTATCGCGGATAGTATAACTCGCGAATGCCTCCTCTGCTGCTTACACAGCAACTCCGTGGGAGCTTACTGGTGACCTCACTCACACGCAGGAACGCAACAACTCTCTAGGGAGTTGTTATTCCGCTGCGGTTTTCTGTGAGGTAGAGGTACTTCCCTAGACGGGCTGCTTTAATGCTGCCTATCTCTCTTAGACCATTAGTGTATACATGGTTATAGTGTTTCTAGAATTGTGTACCGAGTACAATGCGCCTTCCGTTCGGTATGAATCCGTAACCCGCATTGTAACATGAAAGCTTGTAGTAGAAGGAATACGCCACCCCTTTAACTTGACATTTAACGATGCGTCGTCCATAATTTATTAGATAGTCTATGGGAAAATATAGTTTGCTATACGATATAATCTTTCGGCAGATGTGGCCAACACGGAGTCGTTGAGTTATTGCAACGCACTGCGATATGACAGCCGCGCGGGCAGATTGGATCGGACGTAGAAACTCGGCAGAAATGGTTTATTAACAATTTAATCTGTTCAGAGTTGAAACATAGAGTATCTATACATATAAATAAAATTGAAGTGTCTGTCTGTGATTTGATTTCAAAATAAAGCCTTTATCTTTAGCTCATATTATTATTTTCACGTTACCAAAGCCTAAATACACATTTTTAACTTTTTTGTCTGTCTGTCTGTTTGTTTGTCCGGGCTAATCTTCGAAATGGCTGAACCGATTTTGACGGGACTTTCACTGGTAGGTAGAGGATTGTTTAGAGCAGAATATAAAATAAATGTATGTTGCCTCCCATAAAGGTCAATAGATGGCGCTGTATAAAAATTGAATCGCGCTATGTTTGCATTTACGGCCCTGAACTTTGTATTTTTTTTTTTTAAAGTCAAAGAATTTCAGGTCTACGGAAAAATAAAGGCTACTAAAAGTCCAAATCTCATGCGTGCGAAGCCGCGGGCTTCAGCTAGTATAATAATATAATCATTTATTTCTCGGCTGGTCCTCAGTAAATAGTATCGCTGCATTTGATTCCTGTGCTCAATTCACAACGATCTGGCATTATGATACTACTCGTAGTTCTCCCTCTCATATTTCTACTGAGTGAAAGAGTAGCCTCCGTTGGTTGTGAGGTTGCTAAATGATTCAATTTTCATACAAGATTTACGTACAATTACAGTATGTTCATTAATTATGGAGCACTCATAGTAGAAGTTTGGCTTAGATCGTGGCTAGATGATGTGTAAATTTGTCTGGAAGAAATATTTATTTTTGTCTATCTAATTCTCTAGCTGTTCCGTAGATCTACCGAATAGAGGAGGTGCTTCAGTTGGCAGCTGAGGTCGTCACGAGTCAGCGATACTTCTTGTTTTACAAGCGTTTATCGGCTACGGTATCCGATGAAATGAAAATCAAGCAGGCCGTACATTTGCTTTTTTACGGATCATCACAGAAAAAATTTTCTAACTTACAGACTTATTTAGTCCTAAGGACGTACATATGACAATAGCTCAACAAAACAAATCTCATCCTAACTGCTACGACATACGATGCATAGAAGTATAGCTTGATTTGTCTTTGTCTCTGCACAATCCTTTAATCGATTATATTTCCATTAAATTACATTAAATGCAAAAATATTTTTTCAAATACGACTGATAGTTTCAGAGATTAGCGCGTTCAAACAAACAAACACGTCCGCTTTATATTTTATTATAGATTTCTAATCAATTGCTTGGCTGTGAAAGAGATCACCGCACGTCCCAGAAATTATATTTCGCAAGACTTGTGACCTAACCTAATGAAGATCTGGTATTCCTTATGGGCAGTGGAGGTTTGACGGCAGTCGCTCTATGTAAAAATCAGTATCTACTCCAAATATTTAGGCATAGGTAGCAGACCCCGCCCATTTTAAAAGATTAGTAAATTGGATAAGTCTAGGAATAAAAAGAAATTCCTTTGTAACAATCGTAGTTTTTCGCTCGCTATTGCCAGCACTAATAAAAAAAACCTACTCAATAGTTAATAGATTCAGGCGTTATTTTGCGAAAGTCAAATTTACATGCAATTTGATCTAACCTGTTTTGTGTGCTTCCGCCACCAATTAGTTCATGCGGCCTAGCGGCCGGCACCCACCCACTACCGGAGCAGCCATGGCAGCGTCGACATGTTGCACTTACTAACAGTAGTGGGTGGGTGCCGGCCGGCGCTAGGCCGTATGAACTAATTGGTGGCGGAAGCACACAAAGCAGGTTAGATCAAATTTCATACAAAAACCTACTCAGTTATAACGTAGTGGCATTGCGTACCGTGTACTTACACCGAACGAGCACTGCACTCTCCAATGAATTCGATCGGTCCAGTCTGGTTCACAGGTGTTGAGTAATTGCTCGACGCTCCGATATGACAGACCCCTGAATCAGTCAGATTGGAGTGGACATCGTCGCCGGCGACGCGAAAATATTGGCCAGGTACAACTGACGATGTGTGTTGATTTTTCTGGATATTCGTTCGGAAATCAGTATTTTGTTTCGGATTTTTAATCCGTCAACCAATTGAATTGATCATGTGAATTCAGCTGTTTAATCTGTTTCAGTATATACAGGGTATTTCGGTGCATGAAAAGAGCTATGAATGTTAGATGTGAGTGTACGAGTTTTGTGACGCTCTTTCCGCCTACTGCGCAAGATATTTAGCGTGAAGATATAAATAGATATATAGAGATCCATACCTTTTAGGATTCCATACCCAAATGTGAGCATTCACATTTGAAACTAGCTGCAGCCCGCGACTTCGTCCGCTTAGGAACAGCTTTTTCCATTTTCTTTCTTTTTTTAATATCTCTTTACTGTATAGCCTATAATCTTCCTCTGGAATTGGGCTATCAAATGCAAAATCATTTTTTCCTAATTCTCTTTGTTTTTAGAATTTGGTCGCAAAAACCATATATGTCAGGGGTTTAAAACCTCATAACACACACCTCTTTGTTAAGGGGTTAAAGATTTTCCTTAACTAGGTATGTTAAAAATTAACTGAAATTATAACTGAACCATGTGTCCGTTTCTCATGTCCGTTAATTAGTAACTAATAATTAGCCAACTATTAATTGACAGTAATGTGCTGTTGTAGCAATTGACAGGTGATATTTAGGTATACAGGGTGATTAGGACTAAAACAAAATTGGATTTGGTTATGCTAAATAACGATAAATATATAATACAGGGTGGGGTTGACTATAGGTTTCTAGGCGACTAGTGAGTACTCACATAGTTGATTAGTCGGCCGACTAATTGGCAATGCTGATCATTGGTTTCGGTGAAGTTCGGATGCGAATGGGTAACTTCGTAGCACTTCGTTTGTCGCATAAATCGTCGCAATTATACGCAACGATGCAAGTCAAGATAGAAACTCGCAGTCCCATAGTTACTCTTATTGGGGTGGTTACCCTTAACTCGTGCGTACAAGAACGCTACAAAGATCAAACAGTCTAACTTGAGGAACTGTTTACACGTTCTAGGCAATACCATATTTCATTATGACGACCTCGGTGGCACAGTGGTGAAACGCACTGTTAGGCTACTTTGATACCAACGCTCGTGGGTTCGATTCCCACACTGGACAAACATTTGTGTGCATGAACATGTCTGTTTGTCTTGGTCTGGGTGTTTTTAAGAGAGGTAGGGCGCATCAAAGCAGCTCGTCTGGGGTAATGCCTCCACCTCATAGAAAACCGCAGCCATGTAACAACTTCCTGGAAGTCCCTGAGGAAATACGGTTCTATAACAAACTTCCCAGCAATATAAGAGAATTGTCAATAAACAAATTTAAAACTGCTATTAAAGCCAAATTGTGTAGCAGGGCATATTATAAAGTATCTGACTATATTAATGATAAAAATGCCTGGGAGTGAGTCGAATCCAATTATAATGTAATTAATAAATTATGTAAATTTGTTTGGATACCAAAAGAGGGATGCCTGAGTTTTTTGGCCGTATTTTTATCAGTGTTCACCTAGTCATAAACTGCACGGTAGGTAAAAATATTGTGACGATTCCAAACAAATGTAGCCATTTGACTTGAAAAAGGTCTTGACAGACGAACAGACGGACAATAAAGTGACCCTATAAGGGTTCCGTTTTTCCTTTTGAGATACAGAATCCTAAAAATCTAAATCGGTCACAAATGTACAAAAATAGTTGGTAAAACCAAAAGTGCTTGTGAGACATTACCCCCTGTATAGCTCTCGCACAGTCATATCTAAAAAGTATACAGATCACATTCTCTATACGAATGTTCATTAACGTTGAGCTGTAGGATAAGCTTGTATAAATAATTCTCTCCTCCGATAATCATAAAATTCAGTAAGTCGAATCTCCCGCGAAATCACAGGCGACCGAGCTCCGCTCCACATGAAAATAAAATTATCGACGTCTTATTGATGGCGAGCTAAACGAGCTATATGATAAGATATTCCCGGGCAGGTCGTAGCTCCATGGTGCTGTACGGCAAATACGGGGCCGATTCAATTTGAACGCCGAGCGTTGCGAAGGTAGCGTATTTGCCGGGTCGAGAGCTTAGCCTTGACGAAAGATTGGCACTTTAGCAGTTTGCAATACCATGAAAGCTTAGTTGGCTATCATTACTTTTCTCGTAAATGGGAATTAGGTTTAGTAGGGCGTTTTAGGTGAATTGCTTGCAAGTTCCTTTTAAAATAAACAAAACTTTTATCGCGGTATATTTATTTTTAGAGTGCGGGATTTAAAAGTTTATTGATATTAGCTTAAGTATGATTTCACCTGCATGGAGATCCCGTTTTTATCTATCTATGACTTCACGCCAAATTCCTTGGTGGGCTGAGGGAACCGGGGGCAACATGACATCCTTACACGCCTCATTCAATTCCTTGACATTCATAGCTCTTCACATGCGCGCTTGCCGTTTCTAAGGCTCCTGACATCACGTTCAGATAAAACACGATCAATTTGGTCACAGCAGGTAAGACTTGACATTCCTCGGCTCCTACATTCTTTTATTTTAGCGCTATATTTCTGTTTTTTAATCTACCACTATCTTTCAAACCAATTCTGTTTCTGACATCATCATTGCGACAATGGTCAAGCGTTACGCCACAAATTTTGCGCAACGCTTGCTCTTCGACCACGTTAATCCTACTTTCATGCTCTCTATGCCGTGCCCAGCTCTCACTTCCATAAGTAAGTGTTGGGACCAGCACTGTATTGTGTATAGCGAGCTGTGTTTTCTAATCCCTTTTAATCTTTATCCGTTGTTAACAAACAGCAAACTACTGTCGAATAACGGGTACGGTAACCGCTTTACATCAGGTATGCCGTATGTTTGTATGCTTTCTAACGTTGTATAAAAAATATATCTATCTTATTAACATTATCGGACATTGAGTAAAAACATCATCGAAAGCCAACTACGATGTCTATCACAAATTTGACAAGTGGAAGCTCTGAAGAACGTATCAAATTATTTCCGAGATAAAATTTATAGCTCTCGTGAAATCGTTGTATATATAAGACAGGAAAATACTTAAAGCGGTCGTTTTTAGCGTTTTCTCGTTTGAAGGCAATAAGAGTTTAATGTGGGCTTTGAAATACAGCTACTAAAACACTTTGATATATTCTTTAGAGCTCCCACTTCTCAAATGATGATTACGATTGACACCTTGTCAAACTTAATTATTATTGATACCGTAGCGTAGTTTCCACCATTTATTTTGTAGCGATGTCATATCTGTTACCATCATACGAATGAGCAAATAGTGCCTCTTTTAAATTCCGTGAATGTATCTGCCAAGATGATTTTAAGAGAGGTAGGGCGCATCAAACAGCCCATCTGCGGAAGTACCTCCGCTTCGCAGAAACCCACAGCCAAATAATAACTCCTTGAAGGGTCGTTGTGTTCCTGCGTGTGAATAAGGTCACTAGTAAGCTCCTAAGGAGCAGTCTTAGCAGCAGATGTGACACTATATACTCTTATATATAATGTGTTACAAATTCAGCACAAGCCAGTATGCTTGTATGCCTCCCGATGTTGTATAAAAAAAAATCAAATGTTTATAAGTGTTACAAACACTTATCAACCTCACCGTGGATGACACAGTCTAGTTTAAGTTTAAGGTACTTATTTTTAAATATTTCACAGTGTGTCGGGTTGCACAATAAATCAGCTTACCTGTTGTGAAACGGTTATGAAGATCATGAATACTTGCAACCGGAGTATCGCTTTCTCGCTTACAATTATAACTGATGACGCAGAACCTTCATTATTTCATTTCATTTCATTTATTTATTTGCTTTTTCATGTTGTGACAAGATGGTGATTATACAAATAGTTTCAAACATGAACCCTGTACAGGGCACAGCATACAGAACTTACTACAATAGATTATAAAATTAAATTACAACGTTAATTACAATTACAATAAAATAAAATAAGATAGAAAGAGAGAGAGAGTTACGTTTCGTATATTACTGTAGGGGCAAGAGAGAGAGGTCCGAGCACACATTTTCTTTCTTTCTTTCTCTCATAGCGAGTTAAGTTTCGTATATCTAAGACCCAGTGCAGGCCTATTGTCTGTATCACACTATGGAGCTAAAGAAGTTTTACTTTAGTCGTGTGGTCTAAAGCACACTCGTTTTTTAGGGTTCCGTACCCAAAGGGTAAAACGGAACCCTATTACTGAGGCTCCGCTGTCCGTCCGTCCGTCCGTCCGTCCGTCCGTCTGTCACCAGGCTGTATCTCATGAACCGTGATAGTTAGACAGTTGAATTTTTCACAGATGATGTATTTCTGTTGCCGCTATAACAACAAATACTAAAAAATAGAATAAAATAAATATTTAAGGGGGCTCCCATACAACAAACGTGATTTTATTCCCTTTTTTATAGATAATGGTACGGAACCCTTCGTGCGCGAGTCCGACTCGCACTTGACCGATTTTTTTTAACGATAAGGGAGGCTGTACTTCTATCAATGCATAGGTAGCAGTATTTCTACATTTAGGCTGTTAAAATTGCATTAGAATGGATAGGTGCAACGAAAAGCTTTCTGGATCTCCTGAAAGACGTAATGACAAATCAGCGAATGATGTAACTTTAGCATTACAATATGGAGTTAGGAAACTGCCTGATGAAGTTATGTTTGTTACAAAATTAAAAGTCAGAGTCGATCATTAATCATTTATCATACCACTAAGGTGATCGAAGCCGCAGCCTCCCTTATCGTTAAAAAAAACGAGTGTGTAAAACTAAAGTAAAACTTCTTTAGCTCCATAGTGTGATACAGACAATAGGCCTGCACTATGTCTTAGATATACGAAACTTAACTCGCTATGAGAGAAAGAGAGAAAGAAAATGTGTGCTCGCACCCCTCTCTCTTGCCCCTACAGTAATATACGAAACGTAACTCTCTCTCTTTCTATCTTCCCTAACTTATATCTCCCTCTCAACTTCCGTTCGCCTCGCCCGATCACACGTTTCGTAACGCTCTCGTCACGCATTCACCAGCTTACGCCCCAAGTCAAGCGTGCTTAAAGAAGTTTTACTTCAATAATCACTGGCAGCATTAGACGCATCACTCGTACTTTGTCTGAAATGAGATAAAATCTATGACTCGTGGTTTGGGAAAGCTTTTTGTGCAGCTGTCATTTTCATTTAATTATTCATTACTTTTTTCATCACAGACTGAACCCTCGATCTGGCGAGGAAGTCGAAATTTCACAGTTCAATTGAATTGGAGCCGTCCAAGACTGGCTTCGTAAACAGCCGCGGGGGTGGATCTCCCCGGAACGCTGTCATTTTTGCGTCACTCTTTTTTTAACCTTGTTTGTAAGATAATTGCATGCAAATTTATTGCCAATAGATCTTTTTTTCGACTTCAAAGAAGTCAGTTTTCAAATAAACACGTGTTTATATGCATATATCCGTTTATTTATTACATACTAGCTGCTGCCCGCGGCTCCGCCCGCGTGGAGTCAAATAACGGAGCCTATGTGTTAATCCAGATCATAATCTATCTACGTGCCAAATTTAATTCAAATCCGTTCAGCCGTTTAAGCGTGAAAGAGCAACAAACATCCATCCATACATACAAACTTTCGCATTTATAATATTAGTAGGATATATTTTTATATTGGACATGTTATGTATGGATGTATGAGCCGAGGAAGGCCAAGACTTACCTACCATGATCAAATTGGTCGTGTTCTATCAGAAGGTGCTGTCAGGAGCTCTAGAAACAGGTGAGCGTGCGTAAGGATCGAGTCACGTGGCGCTCGGTTCTCTCTGCATACCCGCAAGGGACCTGGCGTGAAGATATACATACATACGATATTCAAAGCGGTGGGTGTATCTTGACGTAACTTAACCCTGATTAGAGATTTTCAGCTTTAACATTCTAGTAAAATTTCAGGAATAAAAAAAATGTCTATTCCTCTCGCCGAAAATGGGAAATCTTCAACTATGACGAGCTCGGTGGTGGAGTGTTTAACAATCAGTCCTAATATGGATGTTTTTTAGAGAGATAAGCTAATAAACCATTTGACTGCGCATGAAGACTGTCCGGGGCTCACAATATGTTCCATTTAGCGCCTAAATATCCCAGCGATTCGAACCTCCTGATCAACAGAATAATATTTTAACCAATAAGCCGATGAGTGCCGCGATGTTGATTCGTGAACTAGCCAATAAGAATTGAGCGTTCTACTTTACCCCAGAACCGTATAGGTGAATTGAGTTACTACGTAAAATCGGTCTCATCGTGTCTCCGCCGGTTATTTCCTTCATGAGCACTTCAAAGCAGCTCGCCTAGGGAAGTACCTTCACGTCCTGGACCATCGTAGCTAGATATAAACTCTCTGGAGGGTTGTTGTAATCCTGAGACTTTCCTTTATCGTAAGCGTTCATTTACATCGGGTGGGCCGTATGCTTGTATGCCTCCCGACTTTATATAAAAAACGCGTGTCATTAAGCTGAACGCCACTTCAACCAGTCAATTTTATCTCAATATGTATAAATCGTATAATGTTGCTTGACTCGCCCGATCGACATTGGACGGGCGCGACGACAAGCCTCCTTCGAGACAACCAGAGCACACCACTCATAAATCAATCCTAGAGAATTGACTCTCCCGACAGCTCACTGACAGATGTTTCTGACGCTACATTTACGTTCTAAGTCTACGGAACTCCGCAAAAAGTTATTACCGAAGGGCCCAAGAAGTTATTACTGCCGGTCTCAAACTGAGTTTACTCAGCTCCTTACGGATATGGGTTCGGTGGATGACGGTGGATTTTCGGATAATTACGCGTTTCTTATTAAGCCGTCCGCAAATACTTGTTGGGACGAGTTCCTCTCTCGGAGGGTGCCTTTTCATGTAGAACAATTTGCTAGTAATTTGCCTGTTTGCGGGGACAATGTTAAAACTTAAAATATATAAGGAAGCGAGTTTTTAATACACATTTGGAATCTGTAGCGTAACGCTTATACATGAAGGTAATTGCCTATAGAGAACTGATGAGCTGATTTTGCATGGTATCGCAAATCTCCGCCACGGGTCGGGGGTAAAGTAGAATACGCAGCTCTTATTGGCTAGTTCATGGATCAACATGGCGGCGCTTATCGGTTTATTGGTTAGAATACCCTCCCATTGGTCTCAAATCACTGATGTATTTAGGCGGTAAAACAGTACGTTTTGCGCAGTCAAGTGTTTTTTTTTGTGCGCTTATTGATTGAGTTCGCAATGTAGACGTAAGAAAGAGAGTATCGTTGTTAAAATAACAAAAGGCATGCTCAGCTGGTTGGGGCATGTAGAAAGAACAGAAGAGGAAGTAATAAAAAAACAGATGTATGACGCGAAAGTAGATGAATGTAGGAGCCGAGGAAGGTCAAGAATTACATACCACGACCAGATTGGTCGTGTGTTATCAGAAGGTGTTATTAGTATCATGAGCCCTAGGAAACGAGCGTTCGTGAAAAACCTATGAATGTTAAAGAAGCGAGTGTGGTGTAAAGCAAGTCATGTGGCACTCGCGACTATCTGCTTCCCTCGCAATGGACTTGGCGTGAAGGTGTAGTAGTTTATTAAAACGATTTGTATGTACTTAATAGAATCTTGAGACCCGATTTACTACCACTGCTAATATTGCCTTGGAACTTTGCTTAATATGAAATATGGATATGAAAATGTAATAATACGACGTAATTGGCTTGGTCTGATGATAAAGGTTGATAGTAGACAGAGAGTGTTCTTAATTGTTAACAGTTAGTCTATATAGACTCGATTGATGACTTGAAGCCGTTTAGCTATTCAGCGGGTATTTGTTTTAAATAAACTTTGTCATAAAACGATGGTATGATCCAATAAAATATTTGTATAAATTTGTAGTCGATCATACCATATGTCTTTATCATATCTCATCAGCAAGAGATTAGGTATATCTTCTGTTTTAGGCAGATCATTTACGAGAACATATATTAAAAATAAAATGGGCCCCTAAATGGAACTTGCGGTAGCCTGATTTTGCATAAGCGTGCTTCATTTATAATTAATACATTTATAAATTCATAGTTCCAGTGATTTTAGTAATGCTTATTTAATCAATGAGTTACTTCTTTATATTAATACAAAATGTAATATAGTATTTTTATATCGAGAAATTTTATTCTGAAGTTTTCTTGATATAAAAATAGTTTATCCCGTATATATAATTATCGTCTGACCGAAGACTAAGGCTAATTCAACTAGGACGAGAAGTGAAAAAACATTCGTTATAAGTAATAAATTATAGTTCGTACCTAGTTTTCTTTCCTTCTCTACGCGATTTTGTTAAGTAGCTTTGCCCAGATTGGGGTGAAACTTCTAACTCCGCTGATTGCGTTGTTATTTTCCGATTGTAATGAATAAGGGGATCAGTGGACCCGTTTTCTATTTGTGTTAATTTTCTTTCTTTTAGTTTTCGCTGGGTAGGGTAATGTAATACGAAGTTATACCTATTCTATAGTTAAAATAGAGCAGACGCCATCTTCTAGGGTTCGCCAATTTGTAGAATTCCGCATACAACGATGAGCATACAGGACTATATGAATTGGGCCTGCCAGGATTCAGTTTATTGGTCTGTGAGATCGGTGGGAACATTATTTGTTTGTCTATATATTACATCATTGTAAGCTAGGTTTTTTTAAGGAATTTATATTTTCTCTGAATATGTCCATATTATTATGATATCTGTCACGACAAATAATACAATGCCAGAAAGTCTTGATCTTCTTAACGTTAACGTTTTCCTTTTCACCAAATAGGATTGGCCGGGTCCTCTAAGTCTAAATATTTGGCGAAGATATTGATTATCACACAGAGCGACTGCTGTCAGACCTCTACAACACCGAGTCATACAGACAGAAGAAAATCAGACCTTTCTTAGATTATAGGTCACACGTCTATCGAAACATTTCTTGGATGTGCGGGTTTCCTCTCTATGTTTTCCATCACCGCCGCGCAAGTGATTATTACAAATATATTAATGAAATATCAGAGTAAGTCTACCATAATAATACGAGCGTAACCTCGAAAAGAATAGAGCCAATATAAAATACTTACTCAACCCGCAATAGGTACTTAAGAATTTTCAATGGTCAGGCCAAGCCGCTTATAGTCCTTTTTTCAGTGAGAGTTTTGTTCTTTGAGACAATACTTACCATACAAGTGGTAAGTACCTTCATAGTTCTTAAATGTTAACTTTTATGTGAAGTTTAAAGGGGGATGATAGTAATTAAAAAAAATCAACAACCTGAGTGTATACACGGCGACCGATCAAGGTATACAAAACTATTCAAAATTTGCCTTTAATACAACGTCATAAGACGCATAGTTGCACAGCTTGATGTGTCAATTGCCAATATATAATTGAAAATAAATTTTAAACGTAGAAGTTGTGTATATTTTGTAGTCACTTTAAAAAAACTTCGTTTTGACAGTTACGACCCCGTCTATAAGTTGAAAATTGTCTCTATTTAAAACTGAACAAAATGGCGCGAAATTCGCCATATTGATTTTTCTTTTGAGTCGCATATATCAGGACACTTGGGTTGGCACGATTCGTTTAATGATACCTTAACTTATACTCGTACTATTGTACAAGGTGAATTGTTTGTTTGAACGCACTGATCTCTAGAACTACCAGTCGGATTTGAAAAACCTTTTTCGCATTTGATAGTTCAATTCTTCAAATAGTTTATAGGCTATTCAATTCGATAAGTAGCCTTAAAAGCCGAGGAAAAATAAAGAAATAGAAAGAATAGAAAAGACGGTTCCTATGGGATACCGGGATACGCGCGGACGAAGCCGTGGTGTGCACCTAGTTATCAATATCCATCCAGCCGTTACATCCATACAAGATACACTCGAAAAACAATACCGTTGCTTCAGTCGGGTAAAAATATTAGGCAATTCGTGTGAAATCTAATATTTTTGTAAAATGCTGTGGTTGATGCTAAAAGTCCAAAAAGTATGCAGTATAAGGTAATATAAAAATATGAATGTTAAATTGCGTACAGAGATAGGTCATTTGGAATGACCTAGAATCCCATTTCAAACCTGTCAGGGCCTAACACGAGTCTGGTGTTTGGGGCTGACGTCCGCTTATATTTATCACTTTCATTTCGGGTAGCGACCAGATCGAAGTTTTATAAAATGCCAAGGAAATGTTCGCGGCATAGTTCAACAGTTCCGCTCCGTGTACGCCAATGAAATTGGAATTTATTTTGGTAGTTATTTCACATGATAAAATATCCTGTGGGCCAATTCTGCTAAATAACTGCAACTGCACGTTTACGCCTGTCACAGTAGTCGTGCAGGAATAGTGCAGTGCCGATAGGTGTATTCTACTAAAATATCCTGCACTGCAACTGCGCTGGAACTGCGCGTATGCTGCACTGCAACGGCAGAACGGCAGAAACAGAATAGCGATTCATTTACTGCAACATTCCTGCAACGTCGCTGCTGTCAGATCATTTAACAGAATACCGAAACGTCAAAATGTACGCATTTTGACACACGCCGCGCTGCAGTGCAGTTGCAGTTTTTAGTAGAATCGGCCCACTGCTGCCTTAAGATATTTTTAAATGTGCGACTCGTCTCTTCGAGGACTTTATAGACAAAATCAACTTTATATGTAAAGTATACGCTGAGCAGTTCCTCAAACAAGGGCCTACCAAAGGGTAAGAGGAATTAAGTATTTCCGATTGATATGGACTACTCTTTGGGGCAATGATAGATAAAGAATCGACGTTTGAATCAACTAGTACCGGGTATCCAATCCTGGCATGTACCACTAGATTCATATTTTCAGATTTATGCATATTTGTAATTATCATTTGCTCGGCGGTGAAGGAAAACATCGTGAGGAAACCCTCACGTCCAAGAAATATTTTGAACACATGTGACCTTACCTAAGAAAGATCAGGTTTCCCTCTGGATTGTAGAGGTCTGACGGCAGTATGTAAAAATCAGTATCTACGCCAAATCCTTAGGCTTTGGTAGTGGACCACGCCAATCCTAATGATTTAGAAACGGGATTACGAGGAGAAGACTCTTCGCATTCTTCCTCATTTTGATGCGCCTTACCTTTTTCGGAGTCTCGTTTGTTAAAGAGCAGGATCCTAGCACGAGCGGGTAGGGTTGTTTATAAATCTAGCGAACTGGTTAACTTCGAAAAGAAAGTGAAGACATGTCTTGTACATGGGATAGGTCTACCACGCATTCCCACCGCTATCTCCAGTGTAGCGATGATCTAAAGTTAACCATTCGTCTACCGTATACCGAGCGCTCTCACGGTTTTTTTAAATTTCGATGTTTCTGGCGGCACGGTGTTCGTGTACAGAGTAAACCCCGGTGTCTGCCTCATTAGTCATTCACCTGTAGCCCCACATTTAATTTTCGCTGCCTCAAGGCACCCAAGTAAGCCCCCAGTACACTGGCTTATTACGAAATGGGGGAGTGTCGAGGAAAATACACAATTTATAAACTTTGCTTCTATCAACTCGCTGTAAATTTTCATATATATGTTTCGCCGTAATTTTTTTACCTGTTTACAGCCCCCGAAACATATTTATATAGATTTTTACGAGATTTTGTTTACTATAGTACCGTCTATGGTCTACTGGTTCATATTTTTCTGTATTAACAAGGTCGCAAAGAAACTTATGACCGACCTGATGGTAAGCAGCTACTGTAGCAGATCCTAATAAAATATCTTCGCGGCTGTTGGAAGAGACTTATGTACAACGTAGCGTATGATCCTCGCGATTGTTATACATTGAATTAAACAACAGTGTCAGACAGGAAGTCTTCCTGCGACCACGGACGCTGCAAAGCATTCGAAACGTCAGGTGCAACAAAATAAATAAAACACGCGATACTTCCGTTAAAAATTGTTTAATTCAAAGCGTAAGATCCCTTGGGAAAATCTTAGCAGGGAGTTCATCCTACAACTTTTCTTTAATGTACCATGTTGGGAGGCATACAAGCATTCAACCCGCCTGATGTAAAGTGTTGCTGTTGGTGCTTACTGTTGTTGGTGTCAAAGTAGCGTTACTAACCACTGCCCCACTGACCTCGTAGAAATCTTAGAGTTCTCAGAAGACAATTCATTGTATGAGGACGAATTCCCTGCCGATGACGAGCATTACAGTGTGGTACGGTGGACCAAGCTTTTTTTTTTTTTTAATTTTAGTGCCGAAGCGTACCGCTCACTGCGTGATTTTTTGGGTGACATGATGTACAAATTCACAATAGAAATGAATTAGAATGTATGTATGCCAATAGTCTAGTATTAAAAGTATGATATCATTCATAAAATATCCACTACCCATCGTGACGAACACGTAAGTTGGGAAACAGACTCGGTCCCAAGAGCAATCAATCTTTCTCGAGCACACACGTCCCTAAAACATACAAGCAAACCGTTCGTATAGACTTGTTTGAGTATGCAACTCAAACGGGATCCGGCCTGTAGGGCGATTCTACCAAAAACTGCAACTGCACTGCAGCGCGGCGTGTGTCAAAATGCGTACATTTTGACGTTTCGTTAAACGTCGCTGCTGACAGATCGCTTAACGAAACTTCAAAATGTACGCATTTTGACACACGCCGCGCTGCAGGGCAGTTGCAGTTTTTTAGTAGAAACGGCCTACTGTAACGTTGAATCATTGGCGAGGAGGGGCCACTGCACAACGGACAATAAAACCTAACAAAATATTTGCTTCTAATTCCTCATCAGCTCTTTCATATATGATATTATGACCAACTATTTCTTTTTCACTTCATATCCTAACTACAATGACGGGCCTTACATTTCATTTTTAAGGTTCCGTACCCAAAGGGTAAAACGGAACCCTATTACTGAGACTCAGTTAGACAGTTGAAATTATCACTGATGATGTATTTCTGTTGCCGCTATAGCAACAAATACTAAAAAATATAATTAAATAAATATTTAAGGGGGCTCCCATACAACAAATGTGATATTTGTGCCCGTTTTTGCTTGATATTGATAACGGCAACAGGTACGCTTGAAATATTCACAGAATATTTTGTTATATATTCACTTTAAAAATAGATAATTAATTTAAATTAAAACAAATATTTAAGGGGGGCTCCCATACAACAAACGTAATTTTCCTGCTGTTTTTATAGATAATGTTACGGAACCCTTAGTGCGCGAGTCCGACTCGCACTTGGCCGATTTTTTTTATATATGTATCGGCTCCTCCTCTGAAGTTTACTGGTGAGCCATTCACTCGCAGGAAGACAATCCTCCAGAAAGTTATTTGGCTGGCACTCTGTGAGGTGGAGGTACTTCACCGGACGGGCTGCGTTGATACGCCCTACCTCTTTTAAAACCCCCAGTCAAAGTAGCGTTACTAAACGCTGCGCCACCGAGTTAGCCAAATGTATCTATCGATATCTGCACGCCTTTCCTTGCGGGGCAGGCAGAGAGAACATTCATAGCTCTAGCATATATATAAAAAGACATAAAGTCCAATAGCCGATATACTTATTTAGAAAATAGTATATTTTAAATTTTCTTGTAAGAATCCAAAAAGTAAAAATGCACGTAAGGGGTTGAATTTTTTTTTTTTTTGCTTATTCGCGTTGCTAACGAGCGAACGGTTCACCCGGCCTGATTGAAATGGAGGTATCGTCAAACTAGTTTTAGACTACATTAGTTCTATTTGAGTGCTAGTTACACCCCGTTAATTGAATGACTCTGGCGATATGTACTCTACCTCACAGAAGCCCGCAGTCAAATAATAACTCTCTGGAGGTATATTGTGTTTGGGTTTATTGATATTTCATGACCGTTGTTGCCTTGTATTTGCGACTAATCTCGATTGGTTTGAATATTGTTTGTCATTTAACCAAGTTTGCATGGTATGTAATAATCTATCGTCATACATTGAACCCAAAATGGTCGTATACTGTGTACGGTGTGCTTCCATCGAGATTTTCTTTCTTTATATTGCAGAATGAACCGTGCTCAATGCCTAGAAAATTAAAGCTTCTTGAAAAATGCGTGTAGGTATAGGCTGTGGTAACTGCTTCTCATCAGGCACGTCTGGTTATTTAAGTTTGATTTGAAACAGTGAGTTTTATGTCAATAATATTATACACGTGGTATGGAATCCGAGAATGAGTCACAGAATTTATCTCGGGCCGTGAAGGTTGCCACGCGACCCGATTTCCTTCAATGCTGTTCCAAACGTCACTCGCATTCATATTATCCATCACAATAATGAAAAAGTCATATGATTCAACTTCAAATTAAGATAATACATATTATATATTATTCTTGTCAAATGTTTAGAATTACAATCGCGGACAATTTAGTTGGGTAATTGGAACTTAAGAGTACATTTGCCAATTAATCGTACTTATGGTTAAAGTGCCAAAACTTGTGTCACGTATATTTCTGAGTAATAAATCTCCAGTAAAATATTGTTAGTAATTTATATATATTATACGCAAATTTATCTCTATTTTAACTGATTCCAAAAAATGAGGAGGTTCTCAATTCGATTGTTTTTTTTTTGTATGTATGTTACGGGATGTCTTCCCCAATTGTGGATCGATTTTGATGATTCTTTTTTAGGGTTCCGTACCCAAAGGGTAAAACGGAACCCTATTACTGAGGCTCCGCTGTCCGTCCGTCCGTCCGTCCGTCCGTCCGTCCGTCCGTCCGTCCGTCCGTCCGTCCGTCCGTCTGTCACCAGGCTGTATCTCATGAACCGTGATAGTTAGACAGTTGAAATTTTCACAGATGATGTATTTCTATTGCCGCTATAACAACAAATACTAAAAAATACAATAAAATAAATATTTAAGGGGGCTCCCATACAACAAACGTGATTTTTTTTGCATTTTTTATAGATAATGGTACGGAACCCTTCGTGCGCGAGTCCCACTCGCACTTGGCCGATTTTTAGGGTGTAGGGTGTCAAAGGGTAAAACGGAACCCTATTACTGAGGCTCCGCTGTCCGTCCGTCCGTCCGTCCGTCTGTCACCAGGCTGTATCTCATGAACCGTGATAGTTAGACAGTTGACATTTTCACAGATGATGTATTTCTGTAGCCGCTATAACAACAAATACTAAAAAATATAATAAAATAAATATTTAAGGGGGCTCCCATACAACAAACGTGATTTTTTTGCCGTTTTTATAGATAATGGTACGGAACCCTTCGTGCGTGAGTCCGACTCGCACTTGGCCGATTTATTACTATATAGGATTACACCTCGAGGGTGGTGTTATTACATAAATTTCAGCGATGGAATGTGTTTAGATTTTCAGAAATTCTTGAAAAACCAAATTCACCAGTGTGTATTAACCGACTTTTCACCTGATCTTCGCCAATTGTGAACCGATTTTCATGAATGTTTTTTTAGTGAAGATTTGATGTAGATACGACGAAGATGGTTAACTATTTACATAGTTGCTATGTATGCGCCGACGTCTATTTCTATGAAGATACTTTTTTTTTAAATGCTTTTTTACGATTTTTCTTTGTCCACCAATAAATAAACGGATGATTTAGAGAGTTAATTTGTCTTTAATGATAATGCAGTTTTAAATAAATATAACTAAATAGATTTCATTCACGAACAGACTGTTTTATTTTCAAATTGGCTATATTTCTTTATCGTATAACCTTCGCGCAAGTGCGAGCAATAAGTTGACACAGTTTTATCGCGATAAGTATAATCGCATGAACGATATGGCAGAGCAGAAAATGCAAACAAACAAATCTTAATTTTTATATATATATATATAAATATATAAAGATAGTACTACTGTTTTGTAAACAAAACTGATGTTTGAGGCTTGAAGGAAAATATTAATAATCAAATTATCATCAGTGAGTCACATGGTGTGTGGTTGCTTCCATGGTGTAAGTGTAAGAGATAGTAGGCAAGTAGGTTAAGAGTTTTTACAGGGTGTGTAGTATTAATAACTATCCGTTAGGATTGGACATTCGGAGCTGCGGAAATATAGCGCTTAGTGGCTAGCGACATCCTGTATATGTGACGTTATTAACTGTCCTGATGTATGGACATCGCAACCACGAACAAATCTGTTAGAGAACTGAACGTACACACCGCGAGAGATTAAGCTATACAAAACCATTTAAATTTCACGTTTACTGCAACTATTCATAGAACATGGCAGATAAAATATAATACATGCATCGTAGTCCTCTGAATTAATGCTCACTGGGACTTTCATATATTCCACCTATGAATAGATTATCATATTTAAAACCGCGATAGATCTAGACTTTAAATCCAGCGCATACGACCGCAAACAAGACCGAGACCGCAGCGGTCCCAGGCGAATACCGCGTATCCTCAAACGCAGTACACAGCGCCAGTGTCGCGGATCCCTTGTTATAAAAAGCTTATCACGAATCCACCCGACATAGTTACTGAACAAAATTGGATCCGATAAAAAGTTTCTTCCATTTTTTGTGACTCGTAAAAAGATATCGCAAGCATTCGCCGTGGGCGAATGTCATTGAATTTACAACGACGATTTGAGAAGATTGTTGTGCCCCTCAAGGGTGCTCCTGACGCAATCTATTTGCGTGAGTTAGGCACGGGCCCTCCGAGGAATTAATTTTGGCGATATACGGAACGTCTCGAAGGTGCATGAGCCCCGTGGCTTAGCTGCGCGTGTCAACCGAAAGCCTACGAGCTGAAGCTCGAAATCCAATAATCCGATTGGATTTTTCAAATCCAATTTCGGGAATCGAGTTTTGGCTGTAGGTTAGTGGACATCATTTATAAAGATCACCTGCGCCGAGAAAACCGCAACCAAAAAACTTTCTGGTGGGTCATTGTGTTTCTGGGAGTCTGTGAACTGTGAGTTCACCTTTAAGTACTCGAGGAGATGCTACGTTAGCAGTCTGAGTGGAAATGTCTACCCCTTATGTTGTATGCAACTCACAATCAATGTAAATTCTTCTACGCGTATATTACATGATGTACAATGTTGGAAGATACGATTGAGGTGTGTAGGGACCGACTCGCGTGGCTCTCGTTTCAGCTTACCTGCCCTGCAGGGGACTTGCCGTGAAGATATTCATACATACAATATTGTCTGTATGTTAAAGTAGTATTGATGATGTTTTACGGGAGTATTGTTGCAAAACTAGAAATATTTTTTCGTTACTGCCACTGCAATTATAGCCTCCTCTTCAGCTTCGTGGTGACCTAGCTGACTCGCAAGATCATATGAATTATTGTGAATATTCATTGCCAAGAGGGATATTGCAACAAACTTGTTGAGAATTATATTGACGAGCTCGGTGGCGCAGTGGTGAAATGCGCTGTTACGCTACTTTGACATCAAGGGTTCGATTCCCACACAGTACAAACATTTGTGTGCATGAACATGTCTGTTTGTGTTGGTCTGGGTATTTTCTATGTATAATAAGTATGTATTTACAAAAAAAATGTATTTACGTATGTTTATCAGTTGCCTAGTACCCATAACACAAGCTTCGCTTACTTTGGGGCTAGGTGGCGCTGTGTAATTTGTCCGATAAAATTTATTTATTTATTTTGGCTGTGGTCTACTTTACGATGGAGCAACTTCCCAAGTAAGAGATTTTCTTTTTAATAATGGTATATTCTCTTGATTAAAAAAAACTCTGCGAAAGTTCTGGGGGATACTTTGTTCAGCAGAGGATGTCCTTTGTAAATAATGCTGACGATTTTACCTAAATGAAGTTCAGATCCTTTTGAGACTAATTCTTTCGTTAAACTTGGCAACTCAAAGTATTGTCAGAGCCAAGATCCTTGTGTTTAGGGATAATCGTCGGAATTCATAAACCCTAATATCATAGCCTGAATGCAGTTATGTTTTATATCGTTAGCCAAATGAATATCATTTAGCCAAATGTTATTACGTTATAAATATCAGTAAAAGTTTTTCACATTTCTTAAACCATAGAAAGCTAGAAGTTAACACAAATAGCCTTTGTGCATGCCAGATTTTTACTGCTGGGCGAAGCCATCCCTTTAGTAAATGGTCGGTACGGTTTCCTTTAGCTGCGATGTAAAATTGTGTAACTTTATATTCATGCCATTGCGCCGTGCCAAAACCATTATATACTTTACGTTTTGCGGCGTCAGCATCGCACAAAACCTACGTTTCTAATTTTGATTTGATTTATACAATATAGTAAAGGCAAACAACCATACCTCAGTTGCTTTTAAAAACTTGGAATGCAAGGAGTATCCCTTGTAGCCGCTGCTAACGCCGTCCAGGGAATTCTTTGAATGCAGTTTTTTGTACTTTCTGCACTTTTTGCTTGGCGCTCACCACAATCTTTATGTTTATAATTCTTCTGTACGTGTGTTCATCAGTGAACTCTTAATTTTTTTTGTGTTTGAGTCGGTTTCTGGAGAGTTTAGATTCACAATCGGGCCCGGTAGGTAGCGCTGCAATCTAGTTCTAGGTTTCTTTTTATTATTTTCGGCCTGGACGTTTGATGGATCCGCTAGTACGGTATGAAACATGTTAAGCGTTTGATTTTTTGTTGTACGTAGCACTGTTGTCAAGAGTTTATATGTTGGCAAGAAATATTTGGAAACGTAGTAAGAATACAGTATATGTATAGATTCTAATTACTTGAAATGTACTCATACCTAAATCTTGCAATAAATATTTTTACGATGCACAAATTCACTCCTCTCCCTTCTATGTGGGGTTTAAATTTCCGGTCGAGTGTCCTCCACCTCAGCTAACAGGGAGATTTGTGATGGTGGCGATTTTTTAGAGCACTCGATTGGCACTAGAGAGATCGTGGGTTCGAACCCTACGTAGACGGGGGACGGGTGAATTGTAACAAAATTTTTGGCACGTTATGCGGAAAACAGCTTTATACAATATACAAAATCTTCTCACATTTGAACTAATTAAATTTTGCTACATGAAAATAATAGCTTGTCTTTATATGACCACGGGTATCCCGGTATTCCGTGCTTTTTCTACATTAACTTTTTTCCTCAACTTCTAAGGGTCGCATCGTCGTGATATTGAACAGCTAATCTTCCTCAAGATTTGATTTGATTGATAGCCCATTAAATGCAAAAATATTGTTCAAATCCAACTAGTAAATTCGGGGATAAGTACTCTTCCACTTTATTAGTAAAGATTTGTCCATAATATACTCGACTCTGTTGTATTAATTCAAATTTAGCTACAATTGTAAGAAAAATATTTCAGTAGATATTACAAATATTTGCACTTTGTAAGCAAATAAAAAAATCGGGTGTCTGGAACGAACTCGGCAAGTAAGTATTAGGTTATTATCGTGAAGGTATGCGAGCTATGTGGACGGACGTCCTTCGCACTCTCCCCGACAATTTTATCTACAGTACATGGCAATGTATATTATACAAATAAGAATAAATCTATAAAAATAAAATTAAAGAGATAAGCAAGTATTTATAACCTTGTGGCTTACGTAACTTATCTCGTACAAGGAATATAATTTATAATAAAGTTACCCCGTTTTCTAATCTATTAGGATAGGCGGGGTCTACTATCTAACCCTAAGAATTTGGCGAGGATGCTTACTGATTTTGACATGGAGCGACTGCCGTCAGACCTCCACAACCCAGAGGGGAAAGCAGACCTTCTTCAGGTTAGGTCACACGTATTTAATTTTGCACTTGGGGGTATCCTCACTATGTTTTCCTTCATCGCCGAGCAAGTGATCATTACAAATATGTACATAAATACGAAAACACGAATTTTGTAGTGCATGCCAGGATTGAAACCGGCGACCACGTGGTCTCCGGTCTATAGACTATTATAACTACTTATTATTAGGTAACTTGAAAGCTCGGAACGATACGGTAGGCTATGTAATTGTCGAAACACCCCACCATACTATACGACAATAGCAGAGAGGTATAGATGCGGTCAGAATTAAATATTAATAGAAAATATTAACTCTGTTTAGACAGTTATACAGGCAGGTTATATGTCAGCATTGTAAATTTTGTCTGCTTTACAACGAAGCTTGGTCTACCAAGCTTGTAACGCGTCAACTGATTTACTGCCAAAATAGCTTGTAATGTCTCAAAAATAAACGCGCTTGTCATAACTGGCTTTAGCGTCTAAGAAGCGCTTGAGATATCTTAAGTTTTACTCCTGATGGACGACCCTTATTAATTGCCTTCACCTATACGCTAACTGGTGGAGGTGAATGACTCGTCATTGTTACGAGACCACTGCGGATCGTAAAATTACATCAGTTTTATTGCAGCTTCTTTACTTTTTTA
This sequence comes from Pyralis farinalis, assembly GCA_947507595.1. NCBI lineage: Eukaryota > Metazoa > Arthropoda > Insecta > Lepidoptera > Pyralidae > Pyralis > Pyralis farinalis. The sequence goes on along the minus strand of OX382273.1, from coordinate 31,912,497 downwards.
TTGTCCGGATTCCCCCAGGAGAGATCTTGTAATTATAAGTGGCAAGCAGTTAAATTGTTTATGACCAATCTTAACTTCACCTGGTGATGGTAGTTTTATAGATACTTCAAGGTGAAGTAACTCATAGCCATAGCCAAGACCATAATCTTATGAAGACCCTGCCGAGGTTTCCCCAAAAGACTTTTTTCAAACAACGTCGGGAGGCATACAACAAGCATACGACCCACCTGATGTAAAGCGGTTATCGTAGACTACGAAGTCTTGTAATACATTAACTATCACTCTCGCGACGCCACCTCTGCTGCTGCTAACGCAGTAACTCAATAGGAGCTTACCTGTGACCTCACTCACACGCAGGAACACAACAACCCTCTAGAGAGTTGTTATTTGGCTGCGGTTTTCTGTGAGATGGAGGTACTTCCCCAGACGAGCTGCTTTGATGCGTCCGAGAGGTAAGGTATTTAAAAATAACCAGACCAAGACAAAGAGACATGTTCATGCATACAAAGCTTGTCCTGTGTGTCACACTAGCATTGGTGTCAAAGTCGCGTCATTCACGACTGCGCCACCGAGCTCGTCGTTGTCTTTATACGCCGTCAAGTGGTCTATAGGTTTGTTTTAAAAATAGTCAAGACGCATTAAGAGAAATCGAGTGCGGCAAGACTTCAGAATGATGTACAGCTGGGACTTACTCGACATATTGTAAGTGGAATTATGTAAAGCGTAGCATCGGGCGGGAAACTCACCACTAATTTGCTAATGGAGATTCGAGAAGACGCGTAAGTTGTGGAAATTTGCAATTCAGACTCGATTCCATTCTTATTTATACACGAACGATGTTATTGCTATTCCCGCCGGAGACAAATGACTCTTTGACATTTTGTATTCTCTTTGCCTATCCTCGTCTGTGTTAGTTTTTTTATACAACGACGGAAGGCAAGCATATGGCCCACCTGATTTAAAGTTACCGTAGTCTGAGACAAACACGGCAATTCCTTAGCTCACTGGTAACCTAACTCACTTGCAGGAACACAACAACCAACATAGTTTTTATTCGGCTGCGGTTTTTTTCATGCCTCTAAACAGACTAACAAGCAAACGACCGGTCTGATAGTAAGCAGCCTATTAATACTTGCAACACTAGCGACGTCATACGTGCGTTACCGACTGAGAAAAAGAAACATATTTCTCTATCCCGATATTTATGTATTGATGTAGGTACCCTGTTTTTAAAATATCAGGTCTTTGTCGCAGTAGTCTTAATATAAATAAATATTGTCGGACAAATTACACAGCGCCATTTAGCCCCAAAGTAAGGGAAGCTTGTGTTATGGGTACTAGACAACTGATAAACATACGTAAATACATTTTTTTTTGTAAATACGTACTTATTATACATAGAAAATACCCAGATCAAGACAAACAGACATGTTCATGCACACAAATGTTTGTACTGTGTGGGAATCGAACCCACGAGCGTTGGTGTACATGTAGCGTAACAGCGCGTTTCACCACTGCGCCACCGAGCTCCGAGCGAATATTCAATTTCAAATTACAAACTGAGCAAAATTCAACATGAGTACGGGAAACTATTGATATCTATGCTTTTTTTGTAAGTACTTATTTATATATAATGCATAGAAAACACCCATCTAGAGCGAGAATAAAACTCGCGACCCTAGGTGTTACAGTAGCAATAACTTGCCACTTTAACCACAGGACTCTTGCCATTGTTGTTGACAGGGTGTCTGGGTAGTGTTTTTGTGATACTTCTTTTGTTGCAAGCGTCTATAAGCTACGGTAGTAGCTTTTAATAGACGAGCTGTGAGCACGTTATTGCGAGTTGTGTATAAATTAATATAATTTTGATCTATCAATATATTTTTAATTAAATCAAATTGTCTCAATTAATTTAAATTTTATTTATGGCCAGTGTTCACAATTAGGAACTTCAATTTGATTAAATTCCATTGATTGTAATTACTAATTGATTGATTCGTTCGCTTCTCATATGTATACATTAATTACGGTTATTATGTTTCCAATTTCCGTTACAGGAAAATAAAATGATTATTTAATGTGTTTGAATTGGAAAGAAACGCGTGTTTTTGTAGTGTAATTGAATTGTAATAGCGATGAGTTTATTTTTATCATTAAATAATGATTTCTTCAATATCCTGAGGAGTAAGTGTATTTGAAATTTGTTTTATGTTTTCACTTGCCACAAAATGGCAGTTTTTATATACTAAGCGGACGGTAAACAAGCATATAGATACTATATGTACACTTGCTACCCGTACTGCTACACTGCTGCTAATGCTAAACCGCAGTATCTCTTTACGAACTGTCAGGACAAACCAGCATGTGACATCCCTTACGTTAATGCTCATCGCCGCCCATGGACATCACCACCACCAAATAGCCGTTTTTGCCCTTTCTTACTGTCCTACGAGTAAACACAATAACCTCTTGGTACTTGGACGACAGAGGTAGTACCCCATCTTCGCGCTAAGTGGCAAATGAGGTTGATTTTTACGCCAAAGATAATTTATCTTCCATTCCTTTCTTGTCATTCTAAGAAATAATTATGACAATCGCGAAGATGTTTTTACTTTTCTTTTTTCTATTTTGACATTTTAAGTTCTCAAACTAGAAATATAATCTTCCCTACTTCACTCGCGCTCGTATATTTAAGTTCAGCAAAATCTATTACATTGGCGGTGTTTGTGCACATAATCAAGAAAATGCTTTATTAGATTTTATAACGACTCGTAGTCACGGAAATTCAATGTAAAGTATTATTTTTTTCAAGCTAAACGTTCTTTGAAGTCTGTGAAATCATTTATAATAATGTTATTGGAATTAGTAATTGTTATTTTAATTATAAGATTATCGATATTATTGATGCAATAGGAACAATGACTCGACCACATATTTTTTTTTGCGTTTAATATTATTTTTTTAATTGCATCGTCACTAAACTACTTTTAACACGTGACTGCAGTTTTCTTGGCTTAAATGTACAACCAATTACAGGCAAACACAACTTGCGTAAAGTTTAAATAGTAAGATACTTAAAATAGGTACAATTATCAAAAACCTCTTGTTTTCATATATACCAAGTGGGAAATCAAAAATGCAAACATAATTATAATTAAAAAAAAATACATTATCATTTAACTACATAAACTACATGAGTGTGATTTTGACAGAATCTGTAAGATGCCATTAGGACTTCTGAAGGCACAGATCGAGGTATATGGAATGTATGGGGCTGAATTATAACTTCTCATTATAGTATCACCATGAAATGATTATATTTTATGATGATACTACACAGAAAACTTATAACTCGACATATGTTATTCATACATTAATAAGGAATTAATGTCATTAAAGGAACAAGTCCACCCAAATGGAGCTTCATAGTAACTAATGAAAATATCTTACACCGGATTTCATAAATGACAAAAGAAGAAAGTAAAAGAAAACTTAAGGTCCCCACACAGATAATGTGTTTTTTATGATTTATTGTTGTTGCTTTATCGTAAAAACTCTTATAGAGGCATAGTACGGATCCCTCAGTGTGTATATTCGACGCCCACTTGAATGCTTTTGTTAGTATTATTTCAAACATGTAAAACTAGTTTTAGTAGAACTATTCTTGTGGTTACAATGATTTTTATTTCTATTTTTGCTAAATATTTTAATTTGAGATAACTGATGTCTTTTTTGGTTAGACGTGTTGCTTTAAAAGGTTTAAAGGCTATATGCCAGTACTACGGTATATACTACGGTAACAGCTTATGTAATAAACTTATCCTCGAAATTCCGCAAGGCATTGATTTCTAAAAAAACTACAACTAAATTACTGTAAAAAAATAAGCCGCTGGCAATCCCGAGATCAATGGTTTGTCCTTACATCGAAAAGGTAGACAGATAAATCGATTCCAATGTAAATATATGCATATTTAAATGAACCGGTTGAGTGACCTTTCGCTGTCGAAAATGGTGCTAACGCACTAGCGCTACATTAGATTTACACGTCCCGGTTTAGGCGCCGTTGGATGGTTCCAGATGATTTTTCGTAGGGACACCCCAATTTGCTGTGTCACTGTATTAACACTGGAGTAACTGGATTAACAGGTGCAACCTCCAAAATCACAATGAACAGTGAAGTTCATTGCTACCTTATCCTGGAAAAAATTAATCAGTAATACTAGTTTTGAGTTTGGGGGTCAAGTGCCAGAAGCGTGCTCGTTCGCGACCCCTGCCAATCAATTAGATTGCTATTCTGGCCCGAAAAAGCAGCGATGTGCGGGTTAGGGCGTCCCACGGAGGCGACGCGCACCGATCCGCCCCGTCGGTGCGAACATAGGTGCATGCGGCGATGGGGGCCGCCAGCCATCACGCTGCGCTAATTCCGGCGGGTCGAGGAGAGAGGTGTGGTGCATATGTGACTGTGAGAGGTGGATTGAGTAATAAGATGAACGAGCTGATGAACGTAATGAATGAGAGACGCTTAGATTGTGACGCTTTGTGTGTGACAGAGACTAAGCGCAAGGCAAGCTGATCACACACCGATGATCTGCCCTGTAGGATGATGGTCCTATAGTCTGGGATAGACCGGGTCATCATCACGTGTATACATGGAGACGAAATGATAAAAAAAGTGAAAGATTTGATTTTTAAGAATAGTTAGATGTCTCCGAAATACTGTAATGGATACAAGAGCCTTTAGAGGTCCCACTCTTGAAACGGACCACTACCTGGTGGTAAACGTGTAGAAAGAATGCAGGATGAAAGAATGACGATTCAGATATATAATGCAAAAATGGAAGCATGTAGGAGCCGCGGAAGGCCAAGACTTACCTACCATGACCAAATTGGTCGTGTTCTATCAGAAGGTGATGTCAGAAGCCCTAGGAACCGGCGAGCGTGCATGAGAAGAGCAATGAATGTTAAAGAAGCCAGTGAGGTATGTAAGAATCGAGTCACGTGGCGCTCGGTTCTCGGATCGGAAGGGATTTGGCGTGAAGTTATAGATAGATAGTTTTGAGTGTAGTTGAAGATCATAATGTGACAAAAATGTCTCAGTTCAGACAAGAAAATTGACGGACTAATTAGAGCAGGATTTGAACTATACGTGTCCAGCAATTGTGCAAAACAGTCATACACGGTGGCTCGTATACTCGAATTATGACCTCGACTCTTCGTTTAGTCCTGGTTTATAAATCCGTGAAGACGTTATCATTTCAAGTAATAAGTCCTATAATTAAAAATACGTGCTCCCTTGCTCATTTAGTATGAAATTATCTATTAATCGTCTTTGAAGTTAAAGCTAATCTCATCAGTATGTAGTCCGCCGCGTCGATTAGGCAGCGAATGAGGTTCTGGTAAAAGGGTCCGAAGGCACAACGATATTTCCTGCTCATTTTAGAACAATACGAGCCGTGATCTCCATTGTGCGGTATATCCCAGCCAAAAGTCCTGGGTGTTGTGTCGTATTCGCGCAAGTGAGAAAGGCCCTCCAGAACACCTCGCTGTGTTCAGCAGGCCTTACCTGTACAATTATTGAATTAAAGGTGTGTTAACTATATTATATGTTATCATTCTACTCATGTCTGCTCTGTGATTGATTTTTTGTGTCGCCAACAAAAATTCTGCGTTACTATGTAGGTTTAAAGCACGGGATATTTTACTATATATACCGTTTTTGTTCTGGAAGTGTAGTAGTTGACCAGAGTAGTGTTTTCTCGCTGTGAAACTTTAAGTCAGCGGAGGACGAAATATTTTTAAAGAGACCAGAGAAATAAGGCCATCTTCTCGGCACACCTTTAAGTCTGCATTGACCCTAAGAATGAGGTTCACTTGCCAATAACCCAAAAAATTAAGATTTATATGTGTATTACTAGACGAGCTGATAGACACTAATAAAAGGAACCAATTCCAATTAGATGATTCAAGTGATTAATCGATTGCGAGAGATAGACAAAGGAAGACCCCTCGGCGAAGGTCGAAGATGATCGACAAACTCTCACATGTTTTCTTTAGAGTAAAATATAGAAAGAAATCGTCATTTTACGAACGTACTTCGTTTATCAATCAATCAATTATGGGTCAATCGATTGTGCAGAACTTCTGAGCAGTGTATGTTTACGTATACCGTCTGGAAACACTAGAAAACCATTTATTTTGGTCACGAGTGAAATCCAATTATAGACAAAATTCATACTTAATACGTGCTTGTCGAACTTTCAACGAAATATCGCATAGTTGTGATCTTGATTTATATAATAGCAGTGTATACTATGTTAAAAGAGTGTTAAGTAAGTTATATTTTTGTTCTTAATAACAAACTTTTGAACACCATTTTTTTTTTAACTATCTTTAAGTTAATTGACCGTCTAAACGGTAACAAAGTTATACTCATATTTCTATCTGCGGAAACTTGTAATTGTCCATCTTCATACTAGACTTCTGTAATATTGTTTGTAAATTAGACGTAAGTATCCCAAAAATGTAAAAATAAAATAAAATAAATAAAATCATTTAGGTTTATTTGAGTCTAGTAACTAATTAATTCGTATTTTCCCACGATACGCTTATTGTCATTAATTAATACGCAAAACAGCCTCCATATTGCCATCTCAAGTGCTCTTTACTAGAATAACGTCAAGACTTCTCTCTCGCTCCATTCCTCAGAATTAATCAATTTAAGTTATGAACGACTTGTAGCTTGGCAGTATATATACGCGTAGAGAGACTTTGGTAAAAACCCTCTTAATATATGAAGAACCGTCTAGAGCGTGGGTGTATAAATTGGAGGGTGTAGACCGACTGAAGAGCCCTGAAATTAAAAGATACCTGCATCGAGGGCAGTTGCCAACAACTCTTGATATCAAGACACCGATTTTGTTGTAAATCGAGTTTAAAAATATTTTTCATAAGGAACCTACTAGCACCTACATCAATCGTTGGTTTCATATAAATTGGGTTAATTTTAGATTTCACGGAAGTCAATTTCAATGGTTTATTACTTTAGGAAAATAAAGTTTTTATTGTGAAGTAGTATTGATAGTGCCTGTATATCAAACGCACGTCCAGTGTATTACTAAGGTTTTTACAAAATGTGTCAAGATCATAAGTCATTTATTCGTGCAGTCGGTCAATATACATACATACATACACATGTCTATCGATAACATGTAATCTAAACTTGAACATGACTAAGGTTGCGCTGATAAAACAATATTTTTAAATACCCACAGAAATTAATTTAAAAAGAACCGCAGGTATTCACTTAAAATAATAGTTTGTATGTTTTATTAGAAATTAAAAAGGAACAAATTTACGGCCAACATTCAATTATACGACATCGGTTCGATAACCACCGTAATAAGCTGGTCACTGCGTTCACAAAATTTATATTCATTCAGCACCTCAATCCCCACGATATCCATTGTTTGCAGGATTTAGGGTAAAGAGAAGGGGATTCGTTGGGCAGCACCCCTACATGCTTCCAATATATCTCATGCTTTTGAGACGATAAGCAAAAAATATTTTAATAAAGAATTATATTGACATCATTGAAGTCAACTTCAAAGAACTTTTTGGTTTATCATCAAATCGACATGTTATTATATTTTTATCATGATTACATGGGATTATCAAAGGACTATCGGAATAAAAACTAAAATAAGAAAGATATCAACAAAGTGAGATATTGACGTTTAGTTTAAGTAAATTAAATAAATAAATTTTAAAAATGCACACTTCACAGATATACTAATTACCCAAATAATACCTATGTAACACACGTCTTTTTATTTATTGTAATATTATCTATAAATCAGTAGCTAATTCTGTTTTCCAATTATTTTCTTCTTTCCAATTAATTCAATTTTGTTCCACATTCTAACAATAACTGTACACATTGGTGTCCATATGTCTTTACTTTTTTATTAATTAATATCTTATTATATATATTTCTCATAGTTAGTCTTTTTCTTTTTTTAATCTACCAGCTGTAAGAAATGGTGTTTAAAGAAATGATGAAAGAAATTTAAAAGAAGAGTTTTTTTTTCAAATCGTCATTTACTCCAATACTAATGAAATCCAGCGGTAAACGTAAAGAGCAAGGTTGCCTGTGCTGAATAATTTCCAGATGACATACATATTGTCTTAGCACGATAAGATCCGGAGTCGGGCAAAGCAGTAATTGTGGAAACAGCCGATGCAATTAGTGATCTAACCCGGACTTGGTGGTCAGGTGCGGCGAGGGGAAGCAGCGGCGGCGGAGGGGGTGCCGGGGCGTGGTGCGCGGGAGTCGGTCCGTGGTGCGTGACGACCGCGCATGCGCCAATGTCAAGGTCGCTGTACCGAAATAGCAGTCTTACCGAAATAAACGGCCGAAGCAAATATTCAGTTCAGAAATGACGCTATCTTGTTGATACATCGGTAGATGGTTTTATTATTTTGCTTTCTGGCGGTGACGAACTTCTGAATGAATTTACAGAGATAACCAATGGAAATGCAATTGGCACTACAGACTTCTTAAAGGGTATTCTATTCTTTTATCGATATTATGTCACGCTTCGCCGTGTTTAGAAAGACCTTCGTGGTCTATCTATCTATGTATAACGCCACGCCAAATCCCTTACGGGGTAAGCAGAGAGAACCGAGCGCCACGTGACTCGATCCTTACACACCTCACCCGCTTCTTTAACATTCGTTGCCCTTTTCATGCACGCTCGCCGGTTTCTAGGGCTCATACCTTCATGGTAATTCCTAATTAACCCTGCGGGCCGTATGGGGAAGACCAAGGTCGCTCAGTGTGCTATGGAAAGAGCTATGCTCGGTGTTTCTCTGCGTGATAGAATCAGAAATGAAAATATCCACAGTAGAACTAAGGTACGACATAGCCCAAATGATGAGCAAGCTGAAGTGACAGTGGACTGGCCATATAGTTCGTAGAATCAACAACTGCGCAGGAAGAAAGTTTGGAGCGACGACCTCGAGAAGTTTGAGGAAGTCAATGGATCCAGGTGGCACAGGATCGAGGCGAACGGCTCTGGAGGGGAGGCCTATGTCCAGCAGGGGACGAATACGGACTGAAATGATGGAATTAACCCCAGTTGTTTTTATCGAAAAGTATTTATCCTCAAGATTTGATATTTATATTTCACGATTTATTTTCTTTATATGGTTACTGTTAAGTTTATACTTAATAAAACAGTCCTTAGTATTGTCTTAGGTTTTTGCGATTGTTACACATTGAATTTAACAATTTTTAACGGCAGTATCGCGTGTTTTATTTATTTTGTTGAACCTGACGTTTCGAATGCTTTGCAGCGTCCGTGGTCGCAGGAAGACTAAGGTGACATTTGTCTTACATTGGTTATTCAATTATTACATCTACCGACATGGATGGATTAATTATATACGTTCCGATTCACACAAAAATCGTTCGTGGTGTCCGAACGTTTTCGAGTAGATCTCTGGAGTTTGTGACTTGATTATTTTTAGAACTGGAGAAAACAGTCCTTGTCAAACAACCTAGAGTCTGAACTTGTTTTAAAATTGTGTACTAGATGCAGAACTCGGGATTTGTATATAAATGTAGGTATAAAAATAAGTCTAGAATATTATGTAATATCAGTTGTATAAAAAACTGTAGTCTGTTTAATACTAATTCTGAGATGTCAGCTAGTGGCTAGACCATCGGTATAGAGCTACTTCTAAATATACAAGACATATTTGCACGTTCGTGTATATCGAAGCGTTCAGTAACCATACTTCCGTTTGTTTTACTAAGTGGTTGTTGATACAATTCTGTGGTATAAATATTTCTAAAAGCATACCTAAAATATTTTAGATAAATTGTCAAGTTACCGATATTTAGACGATAGGGGTTGTAAAATTAAAGCTGGATAATTAATATTTTGCGACATGCAAATTCGTCTTAACCTGCTTTGTGTGCTTCCACCACCGTTTAGTTCATGCGATCTAGCGCTGGCCGGCGGTCACCTACTACCGTTAAATGCAACATACCACCGCTGCCTTGACTGCTCCGGTCGTCTCTACCTTGGCTGCAGTGGTCGTCCATATCTATCCATTCCATATCGTCGTATATCTATATCTAAACGCCAAGTTCCTTGCGGGATAGACAGATAGTTCCGGGCGCCACTTTACTCGGACCTTTACCTCACTCGCTTCTTTACTATTCATGGTTCTTTTCGTACACGTTCGCCAGTTTCTAGGGCCCGGATATCACCCGATAAAACGCGCTCAATTAGGTCATGGTAGGTGAGTCTTGGTCTTCATCGGCTTCTACATCCTTCCACTTATTGTTCTCTAAGGCTTACAACAATATCAATAAGTTACATTAATTTATTGAATACTAGCTATCCGCCCGGCTTCGCACGGGTAATATGATCGCTACCAAACTTCACAGCATCACCTGCTAGGCTAACCCGAAGATTCACTGAACATTTCATCAAAATCTGCCCAGCTGTTTTTGAGTCCATAGAGGACATACAGACAAACATTCATTTTTATATATATAGATAGAACATATAAAACGCATCCGAATACGAATTGGCTAAGAGCTAACTAGCGAGCGAGCCTTATTGTATGTAACAAGCAGTCTTAGGCTACAGTAACCACTTAACATCCGGTGAGACATATGATAGTTTATCTCCCGCCGTTGTATAAAAAAAAATATCTTCATATTATATAAATAATATATTTTATTTTTGCGAAATTTCGCACTCTTCCGTGCATGTTATTAATACAAAATACAGAAAAAACTGGCATGTAGTATAAATTATTGCCAATAAACACAGCAACCGAGTATGTGCCTGCGTAATTAGAAAATCTGGTAATGCTGACTTATTATAGTCACCTGTGGTGATTCGAGATTGCTTGTTCAACACCGCTTCGTCTCGTACAAATGCAACTTGAATATTAGTTATTATGCAGTGTTAACAGATTCTTGGATCAAATATCTTGCAGTTATACTTTTCGTTACTACGCTAGGTTATCGTATTCAGCGGTCTCGTTAATCTCAACTATTCAGTATAAAAAGCTTCATAATTTTTATTGTTAATGATGATTTGTTTTAACATTGCTTACCTCAAAAGGAGAAATCGAATGATTAAACGGATCACTTAATGTCCGTCTGCCAGTTGTAATTAATATTAAATACTCAAATATTTGACCCTTCGGAGCAGTAAAGAAATCAAACTTCTAAGTCAACGCAATCAAAGGATAAAGTGTAAAACCTAGGCAATAAAAAGAAGGGTTGTTTGCCAACTTCTCAGTGAGGTTGCTAATAAGCTCCCAATGCTTGAGTAAACGCTCGATCTATGCTTCTTGCAATGCCAGCGGTCAAAGGTCACGATTATCACTTCATATCCTGCCTTTGTTTGTCCGCCAGATATATATAAGAGTAAATTGTGCAGTCAAACATTTTAGACTATTCCAGAAGTTTATCAAATACACTATGTGTAGTAAAATAGACTGTTGTCCAGCGGAAACGTTGTGGTATATTGAGCGCAAATACCACCTGGAGCGAATGTGCGGATATTGGAAAGTTTGAACGAATCAAAATGCATGAAGAAAAAACTACACAGTTTGGAATATTGCGAATCCGTCTAAAAACGTCGAAGTCATTTGCGAACAAAATTTAAACATACAGGTTCTATTCGCGCGAGATTAAGAGACCGGCGTAACGAAAAAAAAAATGTAACTACCCTCAAACCCTAAGCACATATCCAAACTAAAATGTTGAAACGCGAGTTCAACGAAGCCAATAGTGATATATCACTAAATACACCTGATAATGATCCTGTCACGTGTAATTATTGACGAAGGCTCACTAAAAATAGATTTATCTACACAATCAAACTTTCAATGTCGACACATGTCAAACGCCCACAATAGAGACGCCAACAAAAACAAGTACCAATCTGGAGCAGGTTTTTGCCGATGATACCGTATCGGTTTTGATGATACTGCCATTCAGTATTAGCTTTTAATGATGTGAAAATAAGAATGACACGGAGACGGTAAAACGATCTTTATCAAGCAAAAGGTATTAAGGTGAGTTGTGTCAGAATTAATTATGAGAATTGTTTGCTCACGTAATGGTGGTCCAATTTTAAAAGGGTGTTAATAAAGAATTAAGGCGCTACTCGATTGCTGCGTGGGATGTGCACGCAGAGGCTTACTGTCTATATAGTCCCGCATTCGTATGTAGCGTGTTGTGGGGTGCAGTTATAAACCACTTGATGGCGCATGGCGCATGGAGGTACCGTGCGTTCACAAAAACGGTTACGGTTTTGTGTTTAGCGCTTAATTATGTCAGCGATTCGAACCTACTGAACAATGGGGGAATATTTTTAGCAATAAGCCGACTAATTACCGCTGATTGATCCGCGAACAAGCCGATAAGAGATGCGCGTTCTACTTTACGCCACGACCGAAGCGGGGAATTGACAATAGAGTTATATAATACGTAATATCGATCTCATTGGTTCGCCACAGGTTACCTTCCAATGGATGGTAACACATATATTTTCACACAATGCGAAGCTAAATTGGCGTGTGCAACGTGACCGTGCACCGCCATAGTGTAGCGCCTTTATGTTAAACTACTCGTAGCTGTGCCCGCGACTTCCACCGCGCGCAATAGTTTTTTTTTATTATTATTAATAATTATTAATAAAATTTCTAAAATAAAAGTAGCCTAAGTTACTCCTTATTACATCAGCTATCTGCCAGCGAAAGCCCCGTCAAAATCGGTCCAGCCGTTTCAGAGATTAGCCGGAACAAACAGATTAGAATTGAAACTACTAGAAAAATTGTAAAAATATTCATTTTGGTATATGTACCGTGTATACATCCATATGCATTTAGTAAAAAGCGGTTATTTTAATATTACAAACAGACACTCCAATTTGATTTATCTGTATAGATAGATAGAGTATAGATATATCAAAACCAGTTCCATTAGTTTAAGGTTGTATTAGATATCACATGTACCTAATAACGAAAACTTTAAGATAAAAGATCCTACTCGTCGGATAAGTTATTTAGAATACATATCATCTTTACCAAGAAAGCTAATTCAACGGATTACTTTAATATATTGCTGACATAAGTCAAATGGCGCATTAGTTTTATGTCAATTTTTTTTATCATAAATAGTGGTTTCGTGTTGAAGGTATGTAGCTGCAATGGCTTGGACTGTATTTTTTTTTAAAGTCCGTGCCTAAAACATGCCAGACCTCAAGTACTACATATTAGGTTAATGACCAACTGGTCCCCGGTTCGAAGCTGACATCTACCACTAAACTCGTGTTTTCGGATATGTGCATGTTTGTAATTATCACTTTTTCAGCGGTGAAGGAAAACGCCGTGAAGAAACTGCCCGAGAAATTATATATCGATAGACATGTGACTTAACGTTAGAAACATCTAGTTTTTTTAGAGTTGTGAAGGCCTGACGGCTGTCGCTCCATGCGAAAATCAGTATCTTCGCCGAGTCCTTAAGCTTACGTAGCGGACCCCGCCTATCCTAAACGATTAGTAAACGGGATAACGCTGAGAAGAAGAAAATATATTCCTATTATTAGTTTGTTACGTCGTTTAATCAGTGGTCGTTTCATTTAAGCAACGCTATACACTGAGCTATAGCCCATTTGCGCTACTGCAGCACACACACACGCACAAACACCGAATTAAAAACGTTCCCTGTAGTATAGCGAAACTATGTTTTAAGTTAACAGTGTAGTTATATCCATGTACGAGTACATTTTATTGATGTGTGTGCACGAAGTACGTAATAAATGATTTATCTATCTATCTATCTACGTAAATAATAATTCAATAGAATTGTAATGTATGTTAACTACGAAAGTTGCAAGAACCTAATTTCCGCGCTGACTCAAAATAAGAATGATTTCATCGATATAATACCTAGAATCGCTATCTCAACTCGATAAGGCTTCTGAAAATGTTATGGACATTTTTCTCGGTCAATTCAATGCCTATTTCAGATATTTTTAAAGTACTCGCCTTACAAATTGGCTTCTATCAAAATTAGATAGGTCACAGGTGATCTGTTGAGTGATCCACTGGCTTATTATCTAACTTCTTTTATACTATTTCTTCTTCTTCGGTATCCCGTTTCCTAATCCATTAGGATTAGCGGGGTCCGCTACCTAAGCTGATTTTGACATGACACCACCGCCGTCAGACTTCCACAACCCAGAGGGAGAACCAGACCTTTCTTAAGTTAGGTCCCACGTCTATCGAAGTATAATTTTATGGACGTGAGGGTTTCCTCACGATGTTTTCTTTCACCGCTGAACATACCTGATCGGTAATAATTACAGTATACATAAATCCTAAGTCCACTGGCTTTTTATCATCTGTACCGAATCCAAGACAAAAGCCCTTCCCTAAGTAAAGGACGGAGGACTGCTCTAGCTAATCATATATCTAGCTATAGGTTGCCATCACTATTATTGCACCAATACGCTGATAAACGAAAGCTTTTTTAATAGCTTCCCGATGGCGGGGAGTTCATTCTCACATGCTGAAACGCAATGGTCACCTATTGTGGGGTTTTAGAGAAGATTTGTTCTGACAACTCCCAAGTTTTGAAATGAATGTGTAAGAAAGGCGTGAAGAGGTTTTACGGGGTCAGCAATGCATGAATGACTGGTGTTGCAAGTGTCCACAGGCTTCGGGTCTTAACATCAGGCAGGCCGTACTCTTGCTTGCTAATTTAATGGTATAAAATAATTATAAATTTATCGCAATATCTTTTTGACGATTTGAAGAAAGCTCATGTGTTGGCAAGTATCTTTCGGTATTTAAGGCCCTTTCTTAGAGGTACAATGAAGAAAGAAATAAGATTCAAGAATGTTAAATAAAGAAAAACATAAGACGTGCTCGCAAAGGCTCAATGGCATATTCATTATTTTTCCTTCTTAACCCTGATATGCCTCGGAGAGCATGAAGAGATGTCAGTGACGGCTGTTTTCGACAGACTACTGTTTTTTTTGTATACAACGGCGGGAGGTAGGTAGGTAGGTATACAATCATAAGATCTACCTGTTTGTTGCGGTCTACTTCTCTTAAAATGTATATGGGCTACCTATTTGCCAGGTGGTCTCCTGAAAGAAGCTACACTGACGTGGTTGCCGACCAAAGTGTGAAATGGACGCAGGTTCGATATCCGTGTTGAGTTTGCTTATTGACTTTACCGCACAAGGAGTGTGGGTCTTTGACCGCCTAGTCACAATAGTAATGTAAACATAAGTCACGTGAGACGTTATAATTAAATAACATAAACATATGAATTAAATAACAGAAACATAATAATTAAAGAACACATATGTAATAATTAAATAACATACACATAACACATATTTTTAGCCGGAAAAGCGGACTAGATTATCACATACGGAGATGTGGTGTGCGAGGTGAGAATGTTTTTATTAATGATTTTTACTTCAAAATACGTTAAATATACTAATATCTAAAGCGGAAGAGTTTGTTTGTACGCACTAATCTCTGGAACTACCAGTAGTATTTGAAAAATTCGTTTTGCATTTGATAGCCCAATTCTTGATGAAGGTTATAGGTTATTCAACGTCACCATACGACCCTCGAAAGCTGAGAAATAGAAAGAAAGTAAGAAAGAATCGTTCCCACGGGATACAAGAATGTGCATGAACGAATTCGCACTGTGCGGCTAGTAAAGTATATAACGGAACAAACCCTCGAGTTTTAATATAAAATATGCTACCAAAATGAGAAATACAATTTCATTATAAATAAGTCCAAATCAAGTACGCATGGAGACATCTGAAAAGGCGCTTATGGATTGCGTAGAAAGGAGGCACTTGGGAAAAATCTCGGAAACTCATAAGGGATGCCCTCTTGTGATTTTCAAGATTTTCCCCCAGTTTTACGAAACTTCCACGGAAAAATATTATAATAGGCATTCTGTAAAGAAAATTAAGAAGTAACATAATGGGGCCCGTTATCGACGAGAGGATGTGCTCACGGCCGGGCACGCCACTGCAATGGCTTCCTCCTTGTTAATAGAAACTTCCAACAATGACAAGAGCTATAATACTTAATTTCGAGATCGTGAAGAAGCTAGCTTTGGTCTACGTCTCCGTCGCTTTGTCGCTATTCAATATCTATCTATCTATATCTTCACGCCAAATCCCTTGCGGGGTAGGCAGAGAAAACCGAGCGCCACGTGACTCGATCCTTACATATCTCACTCGCTTCTTTAACATTCATTGCTCTTCTCATGCACGCTCGCCGGTTTCTAGGGCTCCTGACATCACCTTCTGATAGAACACGACCAATTTGGTCATGGTAGGTAAGTCTTGGCCTTCCCCGGCTCCTACATTCTTCCACTTTTGCATTGTATATCTGCTTCGTCATTCTTTCATCTTGCATTCTTTCTACATGTCCGAACCATCGAAGCATGCCTCTTCTTATTTTAACACCGACGCTCTCTTTCAGATCAACTCTGTTTCTAACATCATTATTGCGAATACGGTCTACAAGCCTTACGCCACAAATTTTGCGCAGCGCTCGCATTTCGACCGCGTTTATTCTACTTTCATGCTCTTTCTGCCATACCCAGCTCTCGCTTCCATAAGTTAGCGTTGGGACCAACACTGCATTGTGTATAGCGAGTTGTGCCTTCTGGCTAAGGATTTTACTGCCAAGAAGTTTTCCCAACGTTCCATTCACACTATTCCCAGCACTTACTCGTCTTTCCACATCTGCGGTGTACCTTCCATTCCTGCTGAAAGCGCATCCAAGATATACAAACTCATCCACTTGTTCCAACACTTCATCATCAATCGTAATCCTTACATTAGTTCTGGATTCTTCTCTTTCAAATACCATTATCTTTGTTTTCTTCTATCTTGGTATTCAATATGCGGGCTGTATATATCTTGTTAATGATTCGTCTTTCACTTTTTGTGTAAGGATTGAGGCACGTGGCGCTCAGTTCTCTCTGTCTACCCCGCGAGAAACTTGGCGTGCAGATATAGTATAGTTATATTCTATAGAAATAGTATAGTCACTTTGGACCTGATGTCAGAAATGGTATGAAATCCTAAATGGTCAAGCAATTTTTGTGAAGATGATGTTTTTTTTTTATATATACGACATCGAGTGGACATATTAGCAAGCGGCTCACCTGATAACATGATGATGAAATTGGTTACTGTAGCCTATGAACGCTCCCAGAGTACAAAGTATCGCCTTAGCGTTGCCACTTCCATTGATAAAATTTACTGGTAACCTCACTCACTTGCAGGAACGCAATGACGCTCCATGATAATGGCTGCGGTTTTTTGTGAGGTGAAGGAACTTTCTCAGTCAAATTGCGCCCTCCTCTTTACTTAACGATTGTCATCTATCGGAAACAGTCAAGATAAGGTTTAACGTGCCCTCTAAAGGAAGGAGGAACTCGAGACGACTAAGCGCATCCATAGATATACTACGGTCGATGCTACTTAACTTGCATGTTCGATCATTCTGGCGCGCGTATCGACCTCCATCATAATTGCCAGGTTGGGTTTAAAGTAATAATGTTCCTAATATGGCTTCTCTGATACATGGCGTATGAAATTCTGAAGAAAACAAGGGAACAATAGAAAAGTCAGGGCGAAGCTCTTTCATTATTTTCTTTATATCTAAACTTTCTATCCAAATCTGTATAAATATCTCAAAAAAAAAAATAACAATAATGCAACAGAAGAAGAAGGGTAGTTCATTTTTTAGAGGCAAACTCCAAATTTTTAGCTTTTTCTACTCGATGATACCAGTTCTGATACACACTGAATAAAGTCAAGATTTAATCAGTGTGTATCAGAACTACGAGTAGTATCATCGAGTAGAAAAAGTTAAAAATTTGGAGTACCCAACGCCACTTTTTTCTACTTGATGGTACTACTTCTGATACTCGTAATTTAAATCTTGGAGTTTGCCTGCTTGATGGTACTCTTTCTGATACACTCTAGGTACACACCGTGTAAATCTTGGACTTACGAAAACCGAACACGACTTTAACCTCAGAAAAGTAAACATTGAACATTAATAATTTCGTCTTTAATTTAAATATCCTGCTTCGTAAATTAATTCTAGATCTGTTGTCATGGAATTATTTGACTGACGTTTCAATAAATATTCGATTGTGTTGGTCTGGAAGTTACGCTCTCCAGACGTTACGGAATCTGTCGACCCTGATCATGAGGATGAGGGTTGAATATACAAGGATTGGCACCTCTAATTAAATTAATAGTACTGTATCCATCCGTCATAGTGTCGGTTTATGGTTTGGTTGTTGTTTTATGGAATTGTGGATGTGTTTTTGTTAAAATTGTTAAAGTTGTTCCACGACGTTTGCCGACCATATACCACGCTCTTTTCCGTCGGCAAACGTCATGGACAAGTTGTCATGTTGTGAGCTCATGGTATTATTTTCTGTTCGTAAACATATATTAGAGTAAAATTAATTTATTAAAATTTTTTTTTTTCTTCAGTGAGTAAATGGCGCAGGCGGTAGTATGTTGTTTAGAATAAGGGAACGAAATATAAAGTTTAATATAAGAATAATTGATTTCTTGTCAGGAACTCTATGAACCAACAGACGTGCATGAAACAAACTATGAACAATAAAGAAGCGAGTGAGGTGTGTAAGGACCGAGTCATGGGACGGTCAGTTCTCTGTGCCTACCCCGAAGGGACTTGACGCGAATATGTTGTTGCCGTTTGTTGTAATCGAATACTTTAGTCATGGATTAATATATGCTTATTAGAGGTAAACAAATGTAAAATTAAATTTACAGTTGATTATGACTTTACACACGTTTTCTCTTCTTGATTTGAAAGTGACGAGTGATTTCATACCGAATTTGCCTAAAATAACGACCCCCCCAAACATAAAAACATAATAAATCAAGTTCAGTAGGTCACAGATTAGCATGACTCTCCGAGATCTTTTATAGTTGATACTAGGAAGGTAGTCTTTCAAAAAGACTTCATCACAAATGAATGCGTATTAGCGTACGTAAAGTGTTTACCGCTAGAAAAATGTTGTAAATTGTAATTAGATTGATAGTTCTGTTAATCCCGAACAAGTCATTCAGTAGGGCATACTCAAAAGCATGGTCTCTCTCGAGAATGTACTGTATTTCTGTCCTACCTTACACTCACTTATATTTCGGGAAGGTAACTTTATACAGGGTGGACTGCAGTAATCAAAAAAGTAAGGCATGCGTCCGACTCTATGCTTCCCGAGAGTAAATCGTAACTTTATGTATGTGTATTAAGGCGTTTAAACGCCATACTTAGCTGTTATAACCTTTTTAGTGTGCCCGTTACTGGCACAATATGCGTGAGCCACGCGAAATGACAAATCAAGATCTCATAACAATCCCCTGACGGCATAAACCGTTTACGAGCCAATGAAATCGTCAGTATTTGGAACAGTAAATAACAAGTTGATATTGAATCGATATACCAATGGTTGATGGTTCTCAAAGAGTTTTAGCGGTGTCCAACTTGATCGACACTTATCATGTCTTAACGATAGTTGGTGTGAGACATTCAGAAGTACTCTCGATTTTGACGTGGATTTGAAACTGGACGAAATAAAATTCTAGCTAGATTACTTAGAAAATTTTAAGATTTATGTGCGCGTCGTCACGTGAATATATGTGACAATGAAATGATGAGAAATGCTGATGATGTAATGTGCAAATGTTGTGTTAATTATTCTAGAAAATAACATGTCCAGTAGGGTGATTATTGATACCAATTCCGATCGATGAGAGAATTGGAATGAAACTGTGAAAGGTCGAGATTGGTCTAATTTTGGTGGCGGAATATAGTCGAGATTACATAAAACTACATAATACCTTAACATAATTGGATTGGAATTAGGTTTTGGCTCCTAGAGTAACTCTACTGGAAATTCATCGGTGCTTATCTTCCAGAAAGTATAATAGTAACTGCCTAAGAAGGTAGTGTAAACTTGGAGGAATAGATTTTACAGATAAGCAGAAAGGATTATGTGTGTAGTACCTACAGATCATGCTATAGAAAACCATGTATATTTCAATTTTATCAGTACGACATATGAATGGAAAATGATCGCACTGACCTATGATATTAAGAAATGTTATGATACGGCTAAGAGCAGATCACGCTTGCCACTCCAACTGCGATTTAAACACTTATTGTAAGCGCCATAAGAACACAATGGTTGGAGTGTCAATCTTAACGTGCACATAACTGTACCCACAGCGACAAGCCACTTTAGACACTGCGGCACCGTTTTTACTCTTATTGCGTGCGCGTAAGAACGGTACAAAGTTAAAACCACTTGAGGTGTCGCTGGGTGTGTAAGTACATGATTAAAGAGTCCACAATCAATTTTGAAATAAACATACATTGTATGCGATATAATTAAACCACTCCATGTATGAGGATTATAATGCACTTTGGTATTGTAGAAGCATACAAAATTAATTGCGCTAACATTTTAACGACAGTAAACACATATTGTTTATGGCACGGCACGCAATGCATTTTTAAAATAGACTATGGAATTATTGCTATTTCTCCATGGTGTTTCGTGACGCGTCCGTATTGCAGGCGAGACATTGTTCACATAAAAAAAAAGGAACATGGCGGACAAATAATTCATATTCCCATTTCAATATTGGACACGAATGTCGTGTTGAAAATGTTTTTGACGCGTAGGACATGTTTTTTAATGAAAATAATATGTTTGCTATGTCTTTTTTTTAATTGTGGCAGTTTGATGTATAATGTTTTGTTTGCTGCCTTCAACGGTTAGTTCATGGCCATTAGCGTAGACCATGTTCAACTCACTAGTCGTGTATAGTCAAAGTAATGTCCCCACGTCTTTAGCGTTCATAGCGTTTGTATATATATAAATCCTTTATACCATAAGGTGGTAAACAAGCATACGGCCTTCTTCTTCGCGTTATCCCGTTTCCTAATCTAGTGGAACAAGCATGCGGCCTGCCTGATGGTAAATGTAGCATGTGGCCATTTGTACCACCAAGGTTGTCACTCATGCGTTGCCGACCCTCTAAAATCTTCATGATATTTTTGAAGAAACCCATGCTGTAGTCCCTTGGGAAAACATAGGTACTCTCTCCGTTGAAGTTATGCGGCACCTATACACAATATTTTGTTCTCAAAAATTCTAGAAAAAAACTGAATCAATAAATGTTAAATCCCTGCCGACACATGAGGCGTGTGTGATAATTCATGCAAAGCCAACTGTTTAATATTCCTCGCGATAATGAAGCACCACCGTGGAAGCAGCAGAGTAAGCCCTGGTAATTACTAAACAAAGTGGGGTATACGCGCACACCGACTTGTGAATAATCCCGCTGCTCTTGTTATCCTCTTAATCTGGACTCATGGTGCAAGGTGCGAGAGGTCCGCGACTTGCGAAAGCTTGTACATACGTTCCAAGCAGTAGGATAACTTCAGATAAACGCTTAAAATCGTTGTACTAAAATACCGGCAGGAAATCTCCGACGAATTTTCTCAAGACCCTGCAGTATGAGGATATTCAAAAAGTGAAGGGGTTTTTACTGGGTCGTACGGTATGAGTACGCTATTACAAGTATGGTTAAAGTTGCGATAACTGCTTACAGGCAGTCTGTACGCGTGTTTGCCCAAATTTTTAGCAATATATCAGTAAAATCGATTGAGGCTAGTATGTCAAAACGAATTGCTAGGATTTTCATTCCGTTCTGTGTGTGGCTTACAGTTTGTGATCTTGAAGACTTATCTAGCTCTAAAGTGTTGGTAATTATGCCGAAAGGCGTAAGTGCGTTAGTTCTGGCTGATTCTAGACTCTAGCGGTGTAAGTAGGCCAATGTCTTGTCTTTGCGCATTTATATGAGGTACAGAATGCTCGGAGTCCCTGCGTGCGATCTTATGTGACAAAACGCTAGTGATGCTCCTCGTATTGTAAGCGTTCATTGGATAGTGTGACCGCTTCATATCAGATACGTTTACAGCCTGACAGAATTTAGGTGATGACAGGGGCGTGCATGAGAAGACTGTGAATGTTTAACATTCATAGTCTTCTCTACAAGAGAGTGTAATTTAATGAGAGTAAATTAACACATAGATAGACGGAATTTATTAAATAGATGCTACCGTACTAGATCTATGGGATAATTACGTAACTAATTGATCGATAGACACCTTGGTTGGCATTATTTTAACTAGTCTGTAGTTTTATTATTCCAAGTGTAGAATTTGAAGCTAGTTGACCCATAGACTACGGTAACGAATTCCCGTAGCTTGGTTACAATACTACAATGTATGTCGCAGCCTCGTTAGTGAAGATGATTGTGTATCAAATTACATTATATTGCAGTCACTACAGCTAAATAACAGTCTTGAGATCTTGCGAGTGAGTAGAGTCACCTTACTTACTTAAATATTAATCAACGTAACCTCAATCTCACCTAAGTTTTTCTTACCATCAAGAATTAGAATTCTGAATCAATAATGCACATAATAGAAGTCATAGTTCGCTTGCATAATCAATCGATGAACTGGAATGACTCACTCGGCAGCGAAGTGACTAATGATTATGTATGAAAGTAATCGACTAGTTTTTCTCGAGGAAATGCTTTGTAATCGTCAGAGTAAAATATATTTCATAATAAAATTTGGCGAACTGATTACAATACACTTGCACGTTAACCTTTTGTCGGCATGGTCCTAAATATCAGACAGTTCGTCGAGCTCGTGTTTTTTTTTTATACAACTAGATTGGTAAACAAGCATGCTGCCCGATAGTAAGCGGTTATCGCAGCTTATTGACGTTCGCAACACCACGGGGATGTTATTCGCACGCTGCCAATCTTGTGACCTAAGGATGTTTCGTCATAGTATCCAGTAATTTCTCTGCCATATCCACCCTTCAAACCGGAACACATCTATGTAAATAGCTGCTTGGCGGTAGTAATATGTGAGACAGAGGTACCCACGCAGATGACTTTCGTACAAAGTCTCCCCCTGGTTCGTGTGAAAGCAGTGATAGCCCATTGGATAATTAACGTACCTATTGGCCAGTGATCCCCAGTTTGAATCCTGGCATGTGTAGGGCGCGTCAAATATTTAGGTTGTTCTGCGCAGATGTACACCATACATTTTACTACTGCGCGAACGAAACGTGCGGTGTTCAGAGCTAACTAAAATATTGGCGCAATATACCACTAGATTCATGCTTTCGGATTTATGTACATATATTACCGTCAGATCTTCACAATCCAGAGGGAGAACCAGACCTTTCTTAGGATGTTTTCTTTCGCTGTCGAGCTAGTGATAATTACGTATAATATTTTTCTATTCGAACCGGGGACCAGTTGGTCAGTTGGCCGGTTTGCTATCCACTGCTACTGTACTGCCGGGCTATCACCGCTCATATTGGGTACATCTGTATAATTTGTTCGGCGGTGAAGAAAAACACGATGAGGAAATCCGCAAGACCAAGAAATTATTTTCAAAAGACGCGTGAGCTTACGAAAGGTATAGTTCTCTCTCTGGTTTCTTCACCATATCCTTAGTCTTAAGTAGCGGACTCCGCCAATCTAAATGGATTAGGAAATGGGATAGCGCCAAGAAGAAGAAGAAGACATTACGTAGAGCTCGTCACGTCGCTGTCTTATAAATAAAATATATTACTGACTGATTATTTTCACCTGTTTTTTTTTTTTATCAAATTGGTCGTGTTCAGAAGGTGATGTCAGGAGCCCTAGAAACCGGCGAGTGTGCATGAAAAGAGCAATTAATGTTAAAGAAGCGAGTGAGGTACGTAAGGATCGAGTCACGTGGCGCTCGGTTCTCTCTGCCTACCTCGCACAGGATTTGGCGTGAAGTTGTAGATAGATAGATTTTTTCATTCGAGTCTTTTATAATTTTTGTTAATATAGAAGTCTCAAACATGGTTCAAAGTGAACATTAATGACAACACTATGTGTTTTTATATGAAAATATCTTTGGCGGATAGTAGGTTAACAAATGTTTCTAATATATAGTTACCTAACAGGTTTAACGCGTCATTTGAAGGGTCTATACCCTAAGAGAGTACCTACGTAGTATTCACGCCATATCTCTGGATTGGTTATAAAATATTTAAAAGTCTTACTTGCTACTTGTAATCCTGTGTGTACAGCTAAATACTAAGTAAATCTATTGTAATCCTTATTTGGAACGATATAAGAAGCTGGACTATACTTAGCTGTACAACTAAGGCCATATATATAATAAAAACAGCTTGATAGAAAATATTTGTCAAAAATCCAAACGCTGGTAATTTATAACTTGCGCTGCCAAACTAACGGTCGGTCGGCAGTTAAAAGGGCAGTCACCCGCTACCGTGGTACGCACCACGCGGCGACCACGTGGCCCACGCGACCGTACACAGGCGTTGCCAACTGTCGATTGGCCATCAATTTCGTAAGCAGTTTGTTTATACTGTGGCATCGTGAGTTGCTTGAGAACCTCGATACGACGTCGTACCAGTCTAATCTATATGGCGAACGTGGCTTGAGTTACGTGTTCCTAACTCACGCTAAGTTCAACTATAGTACTGTACAAACAAGTTTTATTTTTTCTGGACAAATAACACAGTGTCCAACTCTCATAAAATGGGTGACGGAGTGGTTAGCAATGATACTTTAACACCAGCGTTCGTGGGTTCGATTCCACAGATTAACCATTTGCGTGTATAAACAACATGTCTGTTTGTCTTGGTCTGGATGGTTTTCAGAGAGGTAGGGCGCATCAAAGCAGCCCGACTGGGGAAGTATCTCCACTTCATAGAAAACCGCGGTCAAATAACAACTCTCTAGAAGGTAGTTGTGTTCGTGTGAGTAGTGAGGATTACACGTAAGCTCCTAAGGAGTTGTGTTATCAGCTCGGGTGGCAAGTCGCGAATGAACTTCATGTATTGCAAGCGTTCATAGGCTACTGTAACCGCTTTACATCAAGTGGGTTGTACGCCTGCATTTCTACCGACGTTGTATAAAAAAATCCTAAGCTAAGCAATGTAACTATGGGTACAATTAACCAAATAAACATGGTCATACACGTTTGTTTACGTTGAGAGTCATACCAACATACGGTCCACCTGATATAAAGCGCTTCCCGTAGCCTATGAACGCTTGCAATACATTGAGTATCACTCGCGCGATGCCACCTGTGCTGCTAATACAGTAACTCCTTAGAAGCTTCCTAGTGACCTCACTCACGCGCAGGAACACAATAACCCTCCAGGGAAATGTTATTAGACAGCGATTTTCTGCAGGGTAAACGAGTACTTTCCCAGACGAGTTGCTTTGATGCTTACCCCTAAGACAAATAGACATGATCATGCACACAAATATTTGTCCTGTGTGGGAATCGAACCCACGAGCGTTACCAAATTGTATGTTACACGATGCAACATAAAAATATTTTGCGTCATGTGACGTACACGTCGTAATAGAATTATTGCAGGTGTTCCGTATATTGTAGGTAATCGCTGTACAACATGAACCCTGCTAGGGTAGGACGACATTGTTACAAGCAAATGACGTCATAACATTACATATTAGAAGAAGAAAGTCGTAACATCAACATCAATACATAGTTATGTATAGCTGTTCTTTAATGTTGAATTACATAGCAGCGTTGAGATTTAAAATTGCCTCATTTAGGAATTGTATAATTGAATATATTTATTACGGGTTCCTTCAACTTATTTTTTTTTATTCTTTTTAGTTATATACATTAAAATGCTACAAAACATAAATGTACCTACAGCTAAGTGCAGCTTAAGCTTTACACTTTGACCTATGTTCCGTTCTTATGTCGTTCGTGATAAGAGTTACAATTGTATTTCGAGACTTAAGCGCGATATGCTCTTAGCTGTACAAAGTTTCGGAAGCAGAAAAATTTTTACGAAAAGATTTTGCGTTTTAAGTTTTTCTGTATCTGTATTTTTCAGGAAATACATATTATTTCCTGAAAAAAAAATACGTTTCGGCAATTAACTCGCGGATCATCCAGGTACTAAAGATATAAACGAAATAGACTAAATTAAATGGAAAAAAAAAATGTCAAAAGAAGCAACATGTTATAATAGCAAATTGATAAAAAGTTATGGAAGAAGAAGTAGAGACAAAATACAACAAAATATTTATTTCAGTTAACATGATTCACTTATTATTAGTGTTCGGTTACCAGGTAAGTATTAAGCTACTTGTGTTTGGCAAACTCCGCTCTTCCGTATTATCTAAATAGGTATACATGTTTACTTACCTATCATGATCAGATTGGTCGTGTTCTATCAGAAGGTGATGTCAGGAGCCCTAGAAACCGGCGAGCGTGCATGAAAAGAGCAATGAATGTGAAAGAAGCGAGTGAGGTATGTAAGGATCGAGTCGCGTGGCGCTCGGTTCTCTCTGCCTACCCCGTAAGGGATTTGGCGTGAAGTTATAGATGGTATACATGTTAAAGAATATTAAGAAGCATATAGAAATAGAAATAAAAATAGAAATATATTTATTCCAACTTCACATAATAATTTTACAATAAATTATGTACACATACACACAAGTGAAGTCAGAATTGACACTCACTCAGGTTTCTATGCTAGGAACTCACAAAGAATTCCCAGCCCTGGTTTTCAGTGAATGATATACATATATATATATATATATAGACCGGAGTGAAACAGACGGAAAGCAAACAAGAAAAATAATTTTAAAGCACTGATCACGGTGCGATGGTTTGTTATTTTTTCATATTGGCCTTTAAGTTAACTAAAGTTTTGTTATTTTAATTGAACTGAAACAAGGACTTTTAGGAACATATGCATGCTCGAATCTGGTTAGGATAATTTATTTTTATTTCGCTGTGTTCATGATACTTGTACTTTATTGTTTGTTTGAAAAATGTGTTGTTTTTTTACAAACTGAATTTACTTCACGAATATACATTGAGAATAGGATCAATATTGTTTACAAAGAGAGCTTTACAACTGTCTAAACAAATATAGATTCAGTAATGAGTACATCCGCAGATGAACTAGAGTTACCGACGTGGCTGTAAGGATCAGTAAGCTGCAGTAGTAATGGCAAATTTCGACAGACGTGTAACGTAACCTAAGAAAAGGTTTGGTTTTCCTTCTGGGATGTGGAGGTCTGACTGCAGCAGTTGCTTCATGTACAAATCAGTATCTGCGCCAAATTCTTAGGCTTAGGTAGCTGACCCCGTCAATCCTAATGGATTAAAAAACGGCGATAACGCTAAGAAGAACATGTTATCTTTTATTTATCCAATAGATGTTGTATTTTCCAATAGATAGTATATTTAGGGATCTATTAGACAATATTTTATTTAGTTCGGTTGATAAACCCTCTATCTTATAACTTCACGCCAATTCCGTTCTCATAATATATTCTATCCAATTTTGTAGCAGAATAGCCAGGCGGTGGACTTCACGTTTACGTCTAAAATGTCCACGTCACGTCTTCCCAGGGGACCAGTTTACACAATCGGTAGTCATGTCCCTTCCTTAGTTTTAAGGGCTCAATACGGTGTAAGTTTGGGATCGTTAAAAATTGTCATATCGCGTCTTCGAACCCAGTGTAGAACTCAAAGCTGACATGAGAACTATATTACTTGCGGTGATATTCCACATCAACTGTTATTTATCCCACTGCTTCAACCGAAGGGGTTTAGAGCATACTCCACCACGCTGCTCAAATGCGGATTGGCGGAGGCCAGTGTCTTTCATACTGCCCGAGGACCACTGAATTAGTTTAGCGACTGTAATCTATCGACGACAGCCGGAACCGACGGCTTAACATGCCCTCTGAAACTCGGAAAAGCTCGAGCTAGATAAGCCCATCTATAGACAAGCTGCGGTCGACGCTGCCTAACCTTATTCCAGTGATATAGTCATACAATTGCAAGGTGTAAAATTCATGAAAACGTTTTAAGTCAAACTGATTTCAATGAAGCCGCAACTTCGACATACTTGTTCTAAACGAATGCAGTGAATGAATGCAGTGAGCTTTACAACTACACTAAATAATTCATAAGTATACCTTTGAAACTGACTTTGTAACTGCACTAAATTTGAGTCCAATGGAACGCTACCTTCCTATTAAAAATAATTTTCAAAATCGGTTCACAATTGGCTATGATATCGAGTAACATACTATAATAATGGCATCGCTCTATGGTGTTATGTTACAGACTGCTATCCATCTGTGGGGTAAATACGTAACGTCTTTATCGATCGATCGGTGATTGACATTCCTTACGGAGTTTATGACACTATTATTTGTAAACGGACCCCAATATTTTTTATAAATAAATATACTATAGGCAAAAACAAATAGCTCTGTGACAATAACGAAAAAAAAAAAACAATTGATCTTAGATAGTGGTATCGCTCTGTGTTATTGTTATAGATAATTATGTAACATGTTTTTTTAACGATCGGTCAATGATCAACATTGTTTTATCTGGTACTATAACACTACTCTTAAATGTATTTTTTTTTTATAAATAAATAAACTAGATCAAATATATCAAAAAATACACACAGTGAAAATAATCTGGTTGTAAGATTATCAAAAGATTCTAAAATGTTCGAGTCTGTTGTAACTATTTAAATGTTGATTGTATATAACCATGAAGGCAATAATCTATGGAGAAACGATGAGACGGAATTTACGTAGTAACTTAATTCACCGCTTCTGATTTTCCCATCCGGTTGTGAAGAGCTGACGGTAGTCGATCCATGTCAAAATTAATATGTTCGCCAAATCCTTGGGTGTAGGTAGCGAACCCCGCCAGTTCTAATGGATTAGGAAACGTGATAACACCTAGGAAGATGATGATGATGATACAAGATAAAAGTAGAATAACTTCAGATAAACGTAAGCAATCGTCACACTCATAAAAATTCGCACCGTTATACCATTCTAAGCGAAACTCGTAATCCAAGTATGTGACGTTCCTTGTAAGGCACTAACCAATAAACCACTTAAAGGCACTCCACGCACACAAAAAAGTTGTGTTTTAACGCCTAAATACTCAGCGATTCGTGCCTACTGACTAAGAATATTTTGACTAATAAAGTGATAAGTGCATTGATTTGCGAACTAGCCAACGTCATGTTCTACTTTACCTTCAGACTCGTAGCAGTGAATTGAGTTACTACGTCACATCGGTCTCATCGCTTGTCCATAGGTTATTTCCGGCAGGTTGTGAGGGGACCACAGTTCGCGAACTTGGCAACGACCCTGGCCGCCACGCGATCTTTGCCAATCCTGGTAAAATGACCTATTTGACCAACTGTTTATTTCTTCACTGTGCAAGCGGTGTTACTTGTACGTTACATAACAAAAAAAAAAACGAGTGTGCTTTAGACCATACGACTGAAGTAAACGTCTTTAGCTCCATAATGTGACAGACAATAAGGTCTGCACTGTGTGTTTAGACATACGAAACTTAACTCGCTATGAGAGAAAGAGAGCAAATGTTTGCTCGCACCTCTCTCTCTTGCCGCTACAGTAATATACGAAACGTAACTCTCTCTTTCTATCTTCACTAACATATATCTCCCTCTCAACTGCCGTTCGCCTCGCCCGATCACACTTTACGTCACGCATTCACCAGTAGGCCGATTCTACTAAAATACTGCATCTGCACTGCAGCGCGGCGTGTGTCAAAATGTGTACATTTTGACGTTTCGTTAAGCGATCTGACAGCAGCGACGTTTAACGAAACGTCAAAATGTACGCATTTTGACACACGCCGCGCTGCAGTGCAGTTGCAGTTTTTTAGTAGAATCGGCCTACAGGTTACTCCCCAAGTCAAGCGTGCGTAAAGAAGTTTTACTTCAGAAATGTCGTCGACACAAAATACTATAAAATGCAGCAGTGTGGATGTTATGCTATCGCAGATTCGAAGTGAAAAATAGCACGTGTTGTGACACAGTCTCAAATTTATTGACTGTTTATTCCGAGCGGGGTTTAATCGTGTGTGGTCAGTTAATGAGACGTGGTAATCTGATTGAAATAGTTTTTACATGACGGCTGATGAGAATATTGGATGTTTTCATGTCTTTCTCTTTCGTTTATACTTTCAAACGTAATTTCGATTCAAATTAAAGTTTATGATCGATGATTACGACGAAATTTATGCAAGGAAGTTTTCGTGTATATAAAAATACATTGCCGTGAGTTAGGCTCGCAGAAACTCGAAAGGGCTTGAGTGATTTGTGTTTTTTTTTTGGTATGTTCAACACATTGTCGAGGTTTAGAAAAAAAAAGTGTGTGTGTTGTTATGTACGCACGTAAGAAGTTATACTTCCTTGGCGTAGGAAAACAATAATAATTCGTAAATTTTGTTTTGTGCCAGTACTTTACGTTTATAATACAAAACGAAATTCAATTTCGTGGTGGTGATTTTAGGTTTCGGTATGCGACCAACCTCGCGGTGTCGATTCCAGATGTCTGTGCGCGCGCGCATGTTAAATAACACTCCACATTTTTCTGTAACGCGCCAAAGATGTGTAACTTTTTTCTTTTGTTTATACAACGTCGGGAGGCATACGCCCCACCTGAAGTAAAGCGGTTACCGGAGCCTTTGAACGCTTGCTTGCTTCAAGTATCACTTGCGCGATGTCACCCCTGTTGCTGACACAGCAACTCCTTAGAAGCATGCTGGTGACCTCACTCACTCGCAGGAAGACAACACTCTCCAGCGAGTTGTTATTTGGCTGCACTGCGGGGTAGTACTTCCCCAGACGGGTTGATATGATGCGCGATGCCTACCTCTCTTAAAACGACAAAAACGCTGACGAAGTAGCGGGTATCAGCTAGTATAATGTATAATATAGCTCGGATCTAGATGGACGTAAGTGTGTTGGAGTTAATATTGTTATCTGTGGGAAGTGGACGTAAGGAGAGCCTCGGGCGGAACACAGTCGCCTAGATATATGTTTTGACACGTCTGCTCCAAAAAAAGGTTAATGTTTTCGGCTTCGTGTATGTTATAAAGATCGGAATTGCATGACCATAACTTGTAACCAATATTGAAGTGTGTGGTATGTATATTTTCGCGCCAGATCCCTTGTGGGGTAGGCAGAGAGAGCTAAGCGAGTAATATTCATGTAGTGGGTCAGAATCTCTTGTTGTACAGGAATCTATTTAACGAAATAAAACAACGATGGCACTGATTGACTTCGATTTAGTGTTTTTAAAGTACCGTTCTAGTCTACGTCTCGTGGTCAAGTGAGAAGTCTATTCGCTATATCTCAGTGTTGCCAGACTTCTGAATCACTTGAGTAAATCACTAGTACGACACCTGTTCCGAAATATCGCGTACGACAAATACTTGCCATAGATAATTAATACACCAACAGTAATAACAGTAAGTGATGGCCCAAAGGAATCTTACAACTCGGCCATCCTATCAGAAGTGAGTCCTCTCACTTGGGAACTAGAGGATTAAAAATACAATTTTTACTTAATCAAGGCACATAAATTACATTAATTTCTTGTTTAAATATTAACTGTCTTGCACAGTCTGCTACGATCTACAACCATCTGTGCGATATCAATTGCTTGATATCATTCACTATCTGCACTGATTGCTCGTAGCCCATGCTCTAACAACAAATATAATCTTATACTATCTTGCAATCATCTATGCAACATCAATTGCTCAATGTTATTCGGTATCTGCACTGATTGCTCATTATATACGCTCTTACTATCTTACATGATCTGCAATCATCTGTACCTGTGCGGATGTCACTTGCTATCTGTACTGATTGCTCATGTTTCTATTTTATTACAACCATCTGCGCGGAACTGGTAATACAGCTCATTTCGCTATCTGCGCTGGTTCTGTAATTCTAATCAATTCACATTCATGTCAGTTTTCATCATTAATAATAACGCATCTTAATTTAATCAACAACTCGAATACCATCAAATAAGAATTCAAATACATTATGTATTCTACAACATCTACCAGTTACAGGTTGTCAAACAATTATTAATACAATTACCAATCGCTCAGTACTAACAATACACAATGATATTATTAATAAAGTGTTATCAAAATTCATGAAGTTAATCACGATTACTCTCGTTTCTTATTCATTATCTCATATAACTATCAGCTCTAAATGTCATTTTCGCTACCATCACTGGAATAGTCATTAAAATTGAGCCATGGATGAATTTTATCTATCGCTATTACATTTTCATAT
This sequence comes from Pyralis farinalis, assembly GCA_947507595.1. NCBI lineage: Eukaryota > Metazoa > Arthropoda > Insecta > Lepidoptera > Pyralidae > Pyralis > Pyralis farinalis. The sequence continues at coordinate 31,880,096 of OX382273.1, read as the reverse complement.
TTCTTGTTTCCTTTTTTAGTTAGTGGAGTATCTTCAACTAAAAACCTATCGTTTGGTAGGATCTTTATAATACGATATGGACCATTAAATTTTGATATCAATTTTTTTGATTTACCCAAATGTTCTTTATCTATGATTGTTCTTTCAATTCGAACGAGATCACCCACTTTATAAGTCGTCGAAGGTTTTCTGTTTCTATCAAATCTTTTCTTAGAGATTTCCTGATCCTTGTCAATCTTTTCTTTAGCATAAGATCTCATCTGCATCAAATTATCGCCACTTACTAGTTGCGATGTTTCTGTAATAATGTCTCCTAACATATTTTCTGATACGGTAATTAATTTACATCCAAATAATAATTCCGAGGAGCTCTTTCCAGTTGTTTTATTCACTGTAGTATTAATACCTATCTGTATATCGCCTACGTAATCATCCCAAGTATTCTCATTCTTGCCGTGACACTTAGTGCTTAAGGCATCTAATATAGTACGATTAAATCGCTCGACCTGTCCGTTGGCCCTGGGTGTTGAGACTGCATTTAAAATGTGCTTTATATTTAATTTATTCACGAATTCCTGGAATTTTGCACTGGTAAAGCATGTGCCTCGATCGGTTATTAATCGCGAGGGAGTACCAAAATAACTAAAATATTTTTTAAATTCTTTTATCGCAGTCGCGGTTTTCGTGTCTCTGACAGCACGTATATCGATAAACTTGGTAAATGCGTCAACGATTACGAGTATATATATATTATGCCTTTTAGAGCAAACGAACGGGCCAAGATGATCCGCGTGTATTGTATGGAAGGGCATTTCTATTTTGGGTATGGGATGGAGCAAACCCTCTTTACGTCCAGATGGTGCTTTGTGGTGCGCGCACTCTAAACATGAAGAAACGTATTTCTTCGTAAAACGGCGCATCTTTGGGAACCAAAACGTTCCTTTTAATCGGCTCAGAGTTTTGTCATAACCGAAATGCCCTACATCGTCATGGTTCATGCGCAATACCTGCCAGCGTACACCACGCGGTACCACCCAACGAATGCCATCGTCTAAAATACGATACACATGTTCTCCTTTCAGTTGATAGTTTTTGCGCACGTCGGCAACAAATTTGGTATCGTTATCCAGTAAAATATCTCTAATTCGTTTTATATCATCATCATTACTTTGAACCGTAGCAATCCAATTCTTAACTTCTAATTGCAGAACATCTATCACATGTATATCAGATCGCGATGTGGTATCGGCTACTGGGGCACGACTTAATGCATCCACATGGGCCATGCGAGCACCGGGACGATATTCAATACTACAGTCATACTCCTGCAACTGTACCCACCAACGTGCTATTCTTGGGATAAGGTCCCGTTTCGTCAGAGTAGTACGCAAAGCATTACAGTCTGTTACTATTTTAAATTTCAGACCAAGTAAGTACACACGGAAACGGCTCAATGACGCAATGACTGCTAGAGTTTCAAGCTCAAATGAGTGAAACTTTTGCTCATCTGCGGATGTTTTGCGACTATAATACGCTACTGGCCTAAACTGACCATCAATTCCTCGTTGCATAAGTATGCCTGCGATTCCTATTTTTGACGCATCTGTGTGCAATTCGGTTTCTAATTTACCATCAAACAAGGAGAGTATCGGTCGCTCCATTAACTTTTGCTTTAATATATTAAAAACCTGTGTATGGTCATCAGTCCATTTCCATTCGAATTTTGTACTCAGAAGATTTGTTAAAGGACATGATATTAATGCGAAATTCTTCACAAATCTTCGGAAAAAACTCGTAAGCCCTACAAATCGCCTCAAATCATGTATGTTTTTAGGTACAGGAAAATTTGAAATAGCAAGTGTCTTACGTAAACCTGGCCGTATTCCTTCACCAGAAACATGAAATCCTAAAAAGTCGAGTTCTTTTTGAAAGAAGTAGCATTTTTTTAATTTCAATGTCAGACCCGCTTCGAGTAAAAGTTTAAGAACTTCTTCCAGTCGTAATAGCCCTTCATCAAATGAACAAGCGGGAATCAGAATATCGTCCATGTAAATGACTACATATTTAAGGCTGGAAAGTACTCTGTTCATGGTTCTTTGGAAAACAGAGGGTGCATTCGCCAGCCCAAATGGCATTCTTTTGTACTGATATTGCCCATCGGGCGTAACAAATGCTGTTTTTTCCTGGGAGCTCTCTGAAATTGGAATCTGGTAGTACCCAGATGCAAGATCAAGGCTAATGAACAAAGAATTACCAGATAACCTATCCAATTGGTCATCGATCAAAGGCAAAGGGTAATGTTCCTTACGAGTCTTATTGTTTAAAGCTCTGTAGTCAACACAGAGTCGTTTTTCGCCTGTCTTCTTTTTTACTAGAAGAATAGGACTAGCATATGGGGAATTGGACTCGCATACTATATCGGCATCGATCATCTCTTGTACCATTGAACGTACCAATTCACGTTCTGTGTGCGAAAGTCTGTATGGACGATAAACGACCGGCCGTGTATCATCCAGTTCAATATCCATTTCGACTACATTAGTGTAACCTAAGTCCCTTAGATTGCACGAAAAACAACTTTCATATCTTTTTAACAGATCCTTAAGTTTACTGACTTCATTGTCATTTAAATGTTTACCACAGTTCAGATCTGATATAGTTTCTTGGTCATTAAAATTTAAAGTATTTATATTAAACGCATTTCTAGTACTGAAAACTCTAGTAATTAAGGCATGTTTGTGTAAGGTTAACAAATTATCGCTTAAATTTTGCACTAATAAAGCTCCAACTCCAGATTCTAGATCATATTCGCCGGGTAAAATATAAAATTCCTTATTTGGTTCACCACGTAGAGATCCTCTTACATATACACCTCCGGAGTAATTAATATTTGAATAAATCCGTATAATCAACATTTGTCTTGCTGGAACCTGAACGCTTTCTTTTAAAAATAAATGTAGTTTTAATAGATCCTTTCGTTCAAAAACTAAGGAATCTGCTGTTTTTGTCATGATTATGCCAGGGCTTTCGGTAAAACTGTGGCCAACCAACACAGGATAATTCATGACGCAATCTTCGACAACATAGGCATCAAGTTTTTCTGCAATACTGTGAATCTCAATTTCGACACACGCTATGCCTACCGGGACAACTATATTATTACCTAATCCTCTCATAACCGGTAATTTATCGACGCGCCAATTTACACCTAAACGTTTTGCTTCGCTGTGTTGGATCAACGTACATTGACTGCCTAGATCAATATACCCTTGAGTTGTAACACCATTTACTTTTATTGACATTACAAATTTATCATTAGCAGATTTTTCCAAATTAACCTGCATCACAGACTTCTCATTAGTATTAATAATTGAATCTTTGTTAGAATCGTTCGGTAATCTAGGACAATTAATAGTTAAATGACCTAATCTGTTACATACAGTGCATTTCATTATCTTTTTAGGACACTTAAAACTAAAATGACCTATTTCGTTACAATTGTAACAAATTACAGTTGACTGATGCTTTGATACTTTTTGTTCATTACTACTGTGATGCTTAATATTTGCTGTAGTATTAAATGAAGAAAAGGGCCTTTTATCTTGAATAGTTTTAGGCCGCTCAAATTCACGACCATGCTGTTTAATCGATTGAAAGTAATTCAACACCTGTTCTGGCTCTTGACATTTTGCGGCTTTAGCCCCTAGTCTTAAGGAGCGGTCCTCGATCCCATAAAGCAAACAATCCACTGCCCGTTTTCCAAAAATTTCACAACGATTTAATAAATTAATCTTTTCGTAATAATATAATTCTAATGATTCGTTACATTTCACACGTTTAGATAACATTTCATTTAATAATTCAGCGTAATCATCACAGCTAGGGAACGAATCAATTAATTTATTTTTCCATTCAGGCCACGAAAATGACATTGTAGGTAAGGCTTGATACCATGTTCGTGCGACACCTGACAATCTTGGTAATGCGTAGTGTATAATTTGGTCATCACCCCAATTGTAAAGTCTCGCACATTCATCTACTTTATTCGTCCACATTTGTATAGTTTGACCTTTGACCATAGGGTCAAATTCAGGTATTACATTACCTAACATTGGAAATTTATTGCCTTCCGATCTAATATTTGTCAACGATTTTACTAAATCACATAAAAACAGCCGCGTTTCATTATTTGTTATAACAGAATTAATAGTGTTCGTACCTTGGGGAGGCTGCAACTTTGACGCACTTTTATAACTACTTGGAGACCTGCTGCTGGATTCGGATGCTGTGCGATTGTGCCTTGATCTTCGGTTTTTGAGAAACTTCCTCTCCATGCTACGACTTGGTCGATGCTCGTGTTCACGCCTTCGGCTGCGTTTCCTCATTCTGCTACGTTTACCTTCAGTAACCGTTTTTGAACGGCTCCTTTGTTCATCTTCGTTCGGTGACGAACTGCGCCTGCTTTCATGCCTTCTACGACGTTTTGATTTGTTCGATCTGTCATCGCTGCGCTCATCATCACGACGGCTTCTACGTTTCGGCTTTACGATATCTGGAGTATACCGTGCACGGCTCTCTCGGCAACGAACATCGGTAATATCTTGATGGTTATTCATGACAAAAAAAATTAATAATACCAAATTCGTGAAATTTTGAGTGTATAATGTTCATACCACTTCTGAAATGTTGTACAGGAATTTATTTAACGAAATAAAACAACGATGGCACTGATTGACTTCGATTTAGTGTTTTTAAAGTACCGTTCTAGTCTACGTCTCGTGGTCAAGTGAGAAGTCTATTCGCTATATCTCAGTGTTGCCAGACTTCTGAATCACTTGAGTAAATCACTAGTACGACACCTGTTCCGAAATATCGCGTACGACAAATACTTGCCATAGATAATTAATACACCAACAGTAATAACAGTAAGTGATGGCCCAAAGGAATCTTACACTCTTGTTATCCGGTTACAGTAAAAAACTACTATGTTTATAATGTAATGTTTATAACACGAAGTGTTCCTCATGACTACAGGGCTTTGATCATTAGGTTCTTCTTCACTTCTTCGCGACGTGGGTGACGTAATGGGTTTAAGACCGAGTATGTTGCATTTCATAGACTTCGTCAGCCTAGCCCAAGGGTTATTTTTTCCCCATTATTTTCAGTCTCCCCGGATTGTTGAGATTACGTTTTGTGATGGAGGAAACGTGCTTTGCGGTGCAGACAAGGCATATTCTGAGTGTCTCTTTGTGGCTATGAGCTTAACCAGATGAAGACATTCGTCCTGTGAGCAGTCTACTATGATCTTAATGTCATCTCGCGTCAGAGCTGCATCTTGAAATGTATGAGAAAATATTTGAGAGGATGATGAGGGTGAAATCCAATAGAATATTATGAAGACCCACGAAGGGTTCCGATATGAAATCGCGCATACTTTATCACTCTGCAGTAACGTGGAGAGGTATCTAGTTACCAGAAAGGTGTCTGCGTCTTGACAAGGCATATGACAGGGTTGTGCAAAAAGATCTCTGGCATGTATTCAAGTATTAGATTTACAGTGTATTACTAAATATATTGCTCCTATTATACCACGTTGGTAATACTTCGGCGGTTGGGAAATCTAAAAAGAATGTGAGATAAAATAAAGACGAAACAGATATACAACGCAAAAGTTGATGGATTCGAGTAGATCATAGTCTATACCAGCCGAACTACTCTAAATTTCCCCGGCCACAACTAAGTTGGTCGTGTTTTATCAGATGGTATCATCAAGCTAAAAGAGCTGTGAATGTTAAAAAAGTGAATTGAAAGGACCGTGTGGCCAGGTGACAGTATGCAATACAGTTATTTAGAAATCATCACAAATCCATAGGTAACTTAAAATAAGTTCCTTATCCTGGCTATCGCCATCGCCCTTGTAGACAAATGTCAATACGTACAAGATGACTTCATACTGTTTTACTTCTTATTGTTATCCATCAGGTTTGGCGGAGTCCGCTACCTAAGCCTGAGGATTTGACGAAAATACAGATTTTTACATGGAGCAACTGACGTCAAACTTCCACAACCCAGAGAGAAAATGGGTATGCTTAGTAATCACGATGTCACAAGCCAACCAGTTTGTTAGATTTGTATAAATTGGATGCTTTGGTATATTTTACAGTGGTTAAAAAAACATACGAGCGAACTTTGTGTTGTATATTTACGTGTCTATGGCGACCCCACCAACTACCGTTACCCATACAAATGCATAACTTGCACAAAAAACCCGTAGAGCACAATAAACTTTTGAGGTAATTTATTGATCATGATAAAGGGCCCACTGCTTCGAAAAATAACACCCTTGTGACCCCCAGTAGCGTGACGGCCGAGGTTCGAGTCCAGATCAGTTATCTTTACAATCATCGTATTTAACACAATGGAGAGATGTAAACAGTAGGTTAACTAACGCACTTAGGCCCTTTTGGCATAATTGCCTTGGCGAAGCCGGCGGTGGAGTGGGGAATGATACTTTAACAACGCACATGTCTGTGTATGTTTTCATTTTTTTTTATACAACGTCTGGAGGAGTCGTACACACGCGGCCCACCTGATGTAAAGCGGTTACCATAACCGCTACGTTGCAATACACTAAGTATCACTAGCACGATGCTATCTTTGCTGACACAGCGGTGAAACGCGTTGTTACGCTACTTTGACACCAACGCTCGTGGTTTCGATTCCCACACAGTACAAACATTTGTGTGCATGAACATGTCTGTTTGTCTTGGTCTGGGTATTTTCTATGTATAATAAGTATGTATTTACAAAAAAAAATGTATTTACGTATGTTTATCAGTTGTGTAGTACCCATAACACAAGCTTCGCTTACTTTGGGGCTAGATGGCGCTGTGTAATTTGTCCGACAATATTTATTTATTTATTATTTATTATAGCGAACGACTCCTTAGGAACTTACTGGTGACTTCACTCACGCAGGAACACAACAACCCTACAGTTGTTATTTGGTAGCGTTTTTCTGTATGGTGAAGGACGGGCTGCTTTGATCTTTCTTAAAAACACAGGCCAAGACAAACAAACATGTTCATGCACATAAATGTTTGTCCTGGGTGAAAAGCAAACCCACGAGCGTTGGTGTGAAAGCCGCGTTACTAACCACTGCGCCACCGAGTTCGTGAAATGTTTACCGTCAATTATAATACTGTATTTGTAAATTAGTAGATAATAAATCAGCTATTGATATTTCGTTGTTAACTCTTTTGTTTAAACTAATATTATAACGAGAAAAAAAAATGATTTTGTTGGTTTGTAAACTCAAAAAAATACTTAACCAATTTTAAAATTCTTTCATCTATAGAAAGTTACATTATCACCGAGTGACATGTAGTATTGACCATATATAACGAGTTACGAAAGAGGTATCAGGCAAGAGTGAATGGAGATATTGGTAGGGGCCGCCCTATACGCACACATATAGATCAAATTGGTGATGTGTTGAAAAAGGGCTAAATCAAAAGCACCCAAAACCGAAGAGCATGCATGAAGAGGTTGATGAGTGTGGAAGAACCGAGAGGGGTATGTTTGGATCGGTGTCTCTCTCTTCCTAGTCCGGCCATAAGATCTGTTACAAATGAATATGCATTTATATTTTTATGAAGTAATGTAATCTTAATAAAACTTATATGTACATATTTATGGAAGTCTCAGCAAAAAATAAAAATAAAAAGATTCTATTCGAAATGGCCACCTTTGGTTTTGATACAGGAATTTAATCTGCTGGCCACGAACCTATAGATTAACGCACTGTTTCCATATGAAATTTAGCCACTGCAGGAGCAACCAGAGATTTCTTAAGAGACACGATGTCGGCGTGTCGTTTCGAGCAGGCCATGTCCTCTAAAACTTACTAATTTGTCGTCTAAGGGGTTCATATCTGGGTTAGACGAGGGCCAGTCTTCAGGAACTCGATCTTTACACGTCTCACTCGCGTCTTTAACATTCATTGCTCTTCTCATGCACGCTTGCCGGTTTCGAAGGCTCCTGACGTCACCTTCTGATAGAACACGATCAATTTGGTCATGGTACGCAAGTCTTGCTTGGCCTTTAATCCTGCATTATTTGCATGGCTCTTCTTATTTTAACACCGACGCTCTCTTTCAGACCAACTCTGTTTCTTCTAACTTCTAACTTCATCATTTAGAATACGGTCTATAAACGTTTCCCTACAAATTATACGCAACGTTCGTATTTCGACCGCGTTTATCCTACTTTCCTCTCTCTGCCGTACCCAGCTCTCATTTCCATGAGTAAGCGTTGGGACCAGCACAGCATTGTGCATAGCTAGCTGTGCCTTTTCAAATTCGAATATCACGCTAAAAGAAAATACCGTGAGGAAACCAGCACGTCCAAGAAATTATATTTCGAATGTCGTGTGATCTTACCAAAGAATAAATTGTGGTCTGACAGCAGTCGCTCCATGTAAATATCAGTATCGTCGCTAAATCCTTACGCTTAGGTAGCTGATCCCGCCAATATCAATGCATAACGCTAAGAAGACAAAGATATTAATAGTATTCCTTCCTCGAAGTGTCAAAAAAATGTGTATATTCACTCGCGTCTTGAATCTCTGAACAAAATCAGGGTGCAACTTTGTGTACGTGATATTTATTCTTGTCTAAGTGACTTGTGGAACCGGTTTGGGCCGGTCTAGCCTGCTTTCCAGCAGTTTACATACTTTAATGGCTTATAAAATATAAAATCTTTCGTAGTTGTCGGCTTAATCCCGTTGGGGTCCATATTATTACGTAAGTTATTGCTTATTACTGTGACAGTAGGGTAACTCGAGTTCTGTTCACACTTTTGTACAATATTAAAAAAAATCTATGCTTTTGAAAGGTGAATACTAATATTGGTCCTAGCACTTTTTATGAGTGACACTGAAGTATTATTTTTCTTATATAACGTCGCGAGACATTCAAGAATACGGACCATCTGATGAAAAGCGGTTACCGTAGCCTATGAAGCTCGCAATACAATAAGTATCTGTCGCGCGATGTCACCAGTCTTACTGGTGACCTCACTCACACGCAGAAACACAGTAACCCTCCAGGGAATTGTTATTTGGCTGCGGTTTTCTGTGAGGTGGAGGTATACCTCCAATTCATAGAAAACCGTACCAAAAGTAAACCGAACTGGGGAAGTCCCCAGAAGGGCAGCTTTGACACGCCCTATCTCTCTTAAAAACACCCAGACCAAGACAAACAGACATGTTCATGCACACAAATGTTTGCAGGCAATTTGATCCAAACTACTTTGTGTGCTTCCGCTCCCGATTAGTTCATGCGAACTACTGCCGGCCGGCACCCACCCACTACCGTTAGTAGATGCATGCCGCCGCTGCCATGGCTGCTCCGGTCGTCTCTGCGAGTGTTCGCCATCTGAAATGTGAACCGCATGAACCCGCCACCGTTGTTGCCCTGGCTGCTCCGGTCGTCTCCGCGACACGTGTTTCGCCTCTCCACGAGGCATCCTCAGGCGCTGTAGATGTTAGTCGTTAGAATAACATGCTACGAATTCGTAGCACAAATGTTTGCCCTGTGTGGGTTCGATTCCGTTGGTGTCAAAGTAAAGTAACAGCGCGTTTCGCCACTGCGCGCCACCGAGCTCGTGATACAATTAATAATAAACAATGTGGGCCCTTTTTATATCGTTGCCATGCATGTGGTTCCGTAAGGTATACCTCCACCTTACAGAACCACAGTCTGGTAGCCGAATAAATGGAGATGTTCTCTGTTTCCTTGTATCTCTGCTGGCCACCAGGATTTACGTTGGGGCGGATGGGATTGGTGCTAAAGATGACGGTGACCCTACTTTCCTCGTATATTAATTTCAACCACCCTAAAACCGAGGAGCGCCAGGCTCCCTCTGAATACTCGGCAAAGAACTTGGCATGAATATAAACATCGTTGGTATACATCATGGTTATATAGCGATCCCACGATATGCAAGCTTAATATATCTATACCAATGTAATAATAATAAGAGAGGCGCATCAAAGCAGCCCGTCTGGGGAAGTACCTCCACCTTACAGAAAACCGCAGCTAAATAACAAATCCCCAGAGGGTTGTTGTGTTCCTGCGTGTGAGTGAGGTCACCAGTAAGATCCCAAGGAGTTGCTGTGTAAGCAGCAGAGGAGGCATCGCGCGAGTGATACTCAATATATCGCAAGCGTTAATAGGCTACGGTACCCGCTTTACATCAGGTGGGCCGTATGCTTGTATGGCTCCCGACGTAGTATAACAAAAAAATGGAAGAGATTGTTTGACTGCACTAATCTTTGCCGAACTGCCAGCCGGATTTGAAACAATATTTTTGCATTTGATAGCTAAATTCTTGTAAAGGAGGTTTTCTTAGAAGCCAAGCAGAAAAGAAAAAAGAAACATCGGTTCCCACTGGATACCGGGCAGGGACCAATAAACCACTTGACAAATTAATGAATTCGGTCGACCCACTCCCATGAGATGATTTTGTATACATGCAATTAATTTTTGTTTGTATATAATACATACATGTATACAAAATCATCTGACACTGACACTGCTGTATCACTACTGCACCAGTGATGCAACAATGGTCTGAATGGGTACTATTAAATATATCTTTTCTGTTGCTTCGGCAGAGAGACCGTTCTATTGTGTTCGGGTTTGCCGTTATCGGATATGGCATTAATGAAGGAAACGTTACATTGTTCCGAATGGTACAAACAAAGCTTTTGTTTTTTGTGTCTGATTTCCTTAATTTAATAACATGCTACAAATTTTTAATGCTATTACAGTCATAAAAGATGTATCGTATTGGCTTCTTGTGTAGCCTTCTAGCAGCGTCATTAAGTTCGATCTCTGTCTATACTTCGCCTAATGACGCGATATGGAACAGAATTTTTTTCTGAGGTTAGTGTTCCGAGGAGTTGTTCGATGTAATGCCAAAAGCATCGTTTCACAACCGCCGCACCCGGCGACGTCTGTAAATTCATCCTCCCACACTGGAACCGCAATGGCCGCGTGTTGTGCGGATCCAGACAAGTTTCTTATGAGAACTCTTGCTGGAATGAACTCCCTATCTCTAGAGACTACAACATGAGGTTCCTCAAAAATACGTGCAGATTTTTTTTTCAGGAAGTTCGAAAAAGGAATAAATGCTTTTCATAAAAATAATATAATATTTTAAATTACAGCTAATGAACTAAACTTTAGTCTCGTACAAAATAGCCGCGCAGGGCGAGCATGTCGCACTGCAATAAATAAAAAATAACACAGTGCTCACCGCACTGGAATCAATAACAGCGATTTTGCATGCAATGTGAAAAAATGTACACTCAACTCACACCGCACGTATGACGAATATATTATGAAATTACTTTATTAGAATTCGAGGCAAGAAAAGGAAACTTCGTGCGGAAATCATTTTTAATAGTTCAGCATGCAGGTCGCCAAAATGGTGAGGTTTCTGGTGACCTGGTCTTCATATACTGAACTCTTAAATCTGGACATTGTGCCATCTTCCATACAAACTTTTATTCCATATTCAACTCTCTTCCGGGATACATTTTCAATAGCTCTTTCTTAGTGCTCACCTACGTCACGGACATTAACTATTGTATATACACAAGTCTGTCACTCAGTCCTTGTTAGAGGTTTATTGTGAATAAAACTTCTTTTTGCTATTCTCATAATCAGCGACGTAACATTTCCTCATTAAAATATTTGAGTATGTTTTAATGCTAAAATATTTTTGAGGGGATAAATTCAGCGAGGTTACTTACGAGTAATGTGCCGCCGCGCGTTTGACATTGTAACTGCTACATTTAATACAGTGATACAGTCCTACCACCAGGCTATGACAACAAACAAACAGGATCATATGGCTTAACATAACTGATAATAACTGCAGCCCTTTTCTATATTATCTTTGCCTATAATTCAAGAATTGGGCTGTTAAATAGATTTTTTCAAATTCTAACTAAAGTTCGAAAGATTAGCACGTTCAAAAATATTATCTCTTCCGCTTTATTATATTAAATGATATATGATGAGATTGATGAGAGCACATGTACCGCTGAAATACATAGAATATTAAAGTCATTGCTAAACTTTTCTCGCCGTCAACCACCACTAGACGTTCATAGGTTTATCTAAAATCAGCATCAAGTTTTAGTTCGCCGGTAGCAGCATATATTGTTAAAAACGTAGACGTTTAAAAGGTCACTTTCACAAAGAGGGGGTTCTCCCATCTCGTGAAAGGTTCAATACAAATCTATGGATCTGATCGCGCCGCCACCGCCGACACCCAATGACCGCTGACTTCGCGAAAGGGAACCGTTTGACACTGCCTAACGCTCCACCAGCCGCTTACGAGTCTCTACGTACTCGTAGTAATTGGCGTCTCACTCCAGTCCGCGTGCGGCGAACAATGCGTCGTTTTATACATTTGCATAATGACCGTTTGGGTTTCCGTGTTTATCTCCCGCATATAGTTTTTGTCCCGGACCTGCTTATTGTTTATTCAAATTGCGCGATTGTGCGGGCCGCGACTGTCGGGGTTACAATAATTATGGAACATAATGAAATCGTGCATAAATTAATGTATTTAACATGAACCGCTGTGTTTGTGAAGGGGTTTTGGATGGATTCGTTTTTTAAAGTTTTATATGACTATTAAAAAAACCTGAAGTACGAATAATCTTAACACAGTATTGTTATACAGCGCTTCGGAAGTCCTTTAGTGAAATGGCTGTCGCCGGGCATTCAATGTGCAAACTAGTATATTTTGGTCAAAAAAAAAAAACATGTATTATTACGTTGACGAGTTTGGTGGCGCAGTGGTTAGTAACACTGCTTCGGCACTAACGCTCGTGGGTATGATTCCCACACAGGACAAACATTTGTGTACAGGAACATGTGTGTTTGTTATGGTCTGGGTATTTTCTATGTATCTTTTTGTTATTGAATGTATTTGCACCATACATTTCTAATACCCAAGCTTAGCTTACTTTAGAGCTAGAAAATTACTTCTTATTTACTTATGTTTAATTTGTTCATGTTTTTGTCCAATATAAAAGTTGTAAAAGAATTTGAACTATTCCACACAAGTTTTATGTGCTGAGTTACAACCTGCACGATTTATACTTATTTGCTGAACGTCCTAAATGCATGGTACATTATACTTTGTCATGCACGTAAGTTCTACGGAATAATATCCACTTCAAAAATAAAGTGAATTTCAGTGGCCTGCCTTAATAGTCTTAGCCATTTCAACTTGAATCTCAAAGAGTCTTTATGCAAAGTGTATTTACATCGGAAACCTTAACGCGACTTCCAAATCGATTTTACGCTGCATTATTCGATGAAGGGGCGTTAACAGTGCGAATCTGAGAAAAGTTTGATTAAGGCAAATGTTAAGGGCCGTCTCCACGGGCGAGTGGTATAACGTGACGTTGCCACGATATGGTGACTTTATTAACACGATAATTTCTCCTAAGGGTACCTACCATCACCTTAGAACACGGCGAGCGTGCATGAGAAGGGCTATGAATGTTAATGAAGGAAGAGAGGTGTGTAAAGGCCGAGTCATGTGGTGCTCGGTTCTCTATGTCTACCTCCCACGGGACTTGGCGTGAAATTTCAGATATATAATTTCTCATCGTTGCGACTTACTTACAGTACTTTTAAGAGAGGTAGGGCATAGGTAGGGCATCAAAAAAGCAGATTGACGGGGGAAGTACCTCGCAGGAAACTGTAGACAAAGTGTTCCTGCTTGTGAGCTAAGGAATTGCTTTGTGAACAGCAGAGGTGACATTGAACGATATATGCATAGGCTAGGGAAACCGTTCCGTCAGGTGGACCGTATGCTTGTATGCTTCCCGACATTGTGTAAATAAAAAGTTATATAATTTAGTAATAATTACTTTTTAGGGTTCCGTACCCAAAGGGTAAAACGGAACCCTATTACTGAGGCTCCGCTGTCCGTCCGTCCGTCCGTCCGTCCGTCCGTCCGTCCGTCCGTCCGTCCGTCTGTCACCAGGCTGTATCTCTTGAACCGTGATAGTTAGACAGTTCAAATTTTCACAGATGATGTATTTCTGTTGCCGCTATAACAACAAATACTAAAAAATAGAATAAAATAAATATTTAAGGGGGCTCCCATACAACAAACGTAATTTTTTTGGTCATTTTTGCTTGATATTGATAACGGCAACAGGTAGACGCTTGAAATATACACAGAATATTTAGTTATATATTTACTTTAAGAATAATTAATTAAATTAAAATAAAACAAATATTTAAGGGGGGCTCCCATACAACAAACGTGTTTTTTTTTTTGCTGTTTTTATAGATAATGGTACGGAACCCTTCGTGCGCGAGTCCGACTCGCACTTGGCCGATTTTTAAGTAGTCTTTGTGCATAAGCATAAAGCACATACCATCCCATATCGTCTCAATATCTAAGTCCGTGGAAACGTTGTTTAAGGACTGAGAACTGGGGTTACCTTCGGATAATCACTCACTCAAACTCGAGTCATAAAAGTCGATCCATCACTGTCGATGGTCGTAATGTCAGAATTAGACAGGCCTTTTGCAGCTCCGCACTCCAACGGCGGGCATTATCGCGGATTTTATTGAATTTAAATTTAAGTTTGTAGTATCTTTGTAAATAATGATTATCAATCTACAGAAAGTTATACGTATACATATAGTATATATGCAGCCTTTCTGTCGTTGATTGTTCCTCTGGTTGAACAGCATGTTAAATAACATGAAGTTGTGATAGAACTAGAAGAGTTAAACGAGATACAAATAGTAAATGCCGACAGCCCCGTTTGCCCCTTCACGGTAATATTAATACCCATTACTGGAAAATCTTTCTTGTACGTGTTTGCTACTACCCCAACGAATAAGATACAGTAAGCTTTATGAGGCATTTTCTACCACGTACGGTGAAACCAACCAACCAACCAACTGTCCTCTGCGGTGTTCCCGATCAAATACGATATGGGTGCCTTCAAGAAAAGAGGCTATATTTCCCTAAAATGGCTGGCAACGGATCAGTGACTCTTTGGTGTTGCTGATGTTGGACGAGCGTTGGTGACCACTTACTATTAGGTTAGGTGCATGCTCATTTGCCTCCCTTTAATATAAAATAAAGAATAAAGTAAGTCCGGTGGTTCGGACATGTAGAAAAAATGCGGGACGAAACATATATACAATGCAAAAGTCGAAGGATGTGGGAGCCGAGGAAGACCGAGACTAACCTACCATGACCAAATTGGTCGTGTTTTATCAGAAGGTGATGTCAGGAGCCCCAGGAACCGGCGAGCGTGCATGAAAAGCGATATGAATGTCATAGAAGCGATTGAAGTATGTAAGGACCGCGTCTTATGGCGCTCGGTTCTCTCTGCTTACCCCGCAAGGAACCTGGCGTGAAGATATACATGCATACAAATAATAAAGTAAGACTTGTTAGAGTCATTAAGTTTTCTACCTGCAAACTTTCGCCCCCATTCATTTATAATGAACAATAATTACTTATACAGTTTAAGGGACCTTGAAATTACAAGTTGGAAAAATATAAAGGAAAGGGTGATGCGTAGGGTTGGTGGGTAGGACTTACATCACAACTTAAACCACGATAGAAGCCCCAGATTAATGTGACCTTGATGCTCGATTGTCTAGTTTGATTCTATTAATGAGTTTCTAGGTAGTTGTTTCGTCTGCGGACGTGGCAACGCGCATCGGCCCTCCTGATGTAAGCGGTTGCCATCCTGTGAACGCTTAAAACACATGGAGTGTGATATTTCATGTTCTGCAAGCGTTCATACCCATCAGGAGGGCCGTATGCTTGCATGCCAACCGATATAGTATAAAAAATAAATTGTGGCGGAGAGCAGCGTAACGGAGATTTGTTTTATACATTTGGAAGTCCGCTTTTTTTTATACTACGTCGGGAGGCATACAAGCATAAGGTCCGCCTGATGCAGGGAGGGAGTTGTTAATTGACTGCGGTGTTCTGTGAGGTGGAGATATTTCCCCAGATGAGCTGTTTTAATGGGCCCTACCTCTCTTAAAAACACCAAGACCAAAACAAACACATGTTCATGTACACAAATGTTTGCCTGGTGTAGGACTCGAACCCACGAGCGTTGGTGTCAAAGTAACGTGACAGCGCTTTTCGCCACTACGCCACCGAGCTCGTCCTAATCCGCTTTACTCCGTTACGTCAAATGTATGTAATGTAAAACCCATCTCCGCTCCACTGCTTTCGTTTGAATGCAGTGAGCCTGCTCGCAGTCAGTGGATAACAATGAGTGTGTGTGACCCCGGCATTACGATATATAACCTAAGAAAGTAAAGGGTTGACAATTACTCAAGTTGCAGTCACTTGGCATTAAACGGTGGCACAATGTATGACAATTGATGGACACACAATGGCGTATACTTCCAATTGTGATTTCCATTAGGGTAATTGCAAGAAACTATATGGGGTGCCGCGTGCCGGTGCAACGACGACTAACTCGGCCTTGTCTTTCTTTTCTTCTACAACGTCAAACAGGCAAACAAGTATACGACCCGTCTTATGTTCGTGGGTAACACTGAAAGTTTCAGAAAATCCAAAACGAGTAACGGTAGTGTGCGGGTGCCGGCCGGCGTTAGTTTTATTTTTATGCAACGTCGGGAGGCATACAAGCATACAGCCCACCTGATGTAAAGCGTTACCGCACCCTATGAACGCTTGCAACACATTAAGTATCACCCGCGCGATACCACATCTGGCGTCAATACAGCCACTCGTTAATAGCTTACTGGTGGCCTCACTCACTCGCAGGTACACAACAAACTTCCAGGGAGTTGTTTTTTGGCTGCGGTTTTCTGTTAGGCTTCTTCCCCAGATGAGCTGCTGATGCGTCCTCTCTTAAAACTACCCAGCCCAAGACAAATACATTTTCACGTATGTTTGTCCTGTGTAGGAATCGAAATCGCGAGCGTTGATGTTACGAGTGTAGGTACTAACTTCTTAGGAGCTTACGGATAACCTTAGGTTAGGTCAAACGTCTATCGAAATATGATTACTTGGGCATGCGGGTTTCCTCATGATGGTTTCCATCACCGCCGCTCAAGTGATAATTACAAATATGTACATAAATTCGAAAACACAAATTTTGTTGGTACATGCCAGAATTCGAACCGGTGACCTGTTGTTCCGTAGGCCGGTTCCTTATCCACTGGGCTGTCACTGCTCAACCTACGAAGCAACCTGTATATCTAGTTTTCATATTGTAATAACAACAAGCATATTAATTTCTATAAGGATTAAATAAAAGTATTTTTAAGGATTGTTTAACATGCCCATGACACCCAAAGCTGTTCTATACTGCATGTGAATTAGCTGCCGATTATCTATCGACATTAACTTAAGAGGGCTTGGGCGTACCTCTCTGAAGTCAACATCGGGAGTATTGACAAGCTTGATGTTAGAGGGATTAGCAAGACTGTTTTAACACCAAGACTCGTGGGTTCGGTTTCCAAGACAAACATTTGTGTGCATGAATATATCTTTGACTTGGTCTGGGTGTTTTTAAGAGGGGTAGGGCGTATCAACGGAGCTCGCCGGGGCAAGTACTTCCACCGCACAGAAAACCGCAGCAAAATAACTCGCTAGAGAGTTGTTGTTTTCCTGCGGGTGAGTGAGGTTATCAGTCAGCTCCTAAGATGTTGCTGTGTTAGCAGCAGAGGTGGCGCGCGCGATGCTTAATATAACAAGCGTTCGTATGCTACAGTACCCACTTTAAATCAAGTGGGCCGTATGTATGTTCCCGACGTTGCATAAAAAAACGTAAACGAAGCACTTGCCGAAACATAACATAAGTACGTGTATCTGCCCGCATCTGTTATCAGTGTACACTGGCGCGCTATCACTCCATATCACTTTCACTCCGTTATCGGAGAGATTGTGTCTTGGTTTGGTAGTTACGTAATCGATAAGTCCGCCCGCAGAATGTTTTCAATAGGCACAACATTACCACATGAGTCAAAACACAGTCACAATAAAAAAAAAAACGACAGTTTGAATGATTATTTTGCATTTTGACTAACGATTACTAAAAAATCTGCTACTTGTGTTAAACATGCAATACAAAAACGAATTAAAGCATCTATAATGTTCCATTTTGTGAAATGATACGCATTGTGTTTGATTATTTTGCAAATAAACGTTGTGCGTTTGATTATTTTGGGAAATTCACTTTATGCGTTTGATTATTTTGCGAAATTTTACATTGTGATTTTGATTATTTTTGTAATTCGCTTTGTGCGTTTGTTTATTTGGCGAAATTGCACCTTGTGCGTTTGATTATTTTGCGAAATTGCACCTTGTGCGTTTAACTATGTAGCAAAGTTCTACGTTTTGCGTGATTATTTTGCGAAATTGTGCGTTTGATTACTTTGCGAAATTGTACCATGTGCGTGTATCGAGAAGGAGAATATCAAGTAATAACATACAGATACTAAATAAAATCTGCTCGAACTCTTCTGTGTTCGGTCTCTTAACTAGGCAAATAAATGAGCCCATACTCTTGTTTATTATTTCTAGGTCTAGTAGCGGACACTTGATATGAATTGGTCACTGTAGCACATAAATACTTGCAACACAGGAAGTATCACAAATGTAGCACACATCGCAAGCAGCCGATGGATGGAAGGAGCACAGGACCCATCGCTGTGGAAGTCATAAGGGAAGGCTTGTGTTCAGCTGTGTACATCCTTCATATGAAATGAGGATCATAATGACAATGGCAACATGAAAAATTATTTTTACCCTGACATATGACAAGACGCTTTTAAGGCAACTTAATAAAAAAAGTGACACAAACACAGACGTACTAAAATGAGAGAAATTAAACTTTTTGGCGTATTTAAATTTGTATTTTTTTTAGATAACGTCTGAAGACATACAAGCAGACGGCTCACCTGATATAGAGCCGTTACCGTAGCCTATAAACGCTAGCAATACATTAAGTATCACTTGCGCGATGCCACCTCTGCTGCTAACACAGCAACACCTAATGAACTCACTGGAGACTTCACTCACACGCAGAAACACAACAACCCCAACAATAGAGGGTTGTTATTTTGTTGCGGTTTTCTGTGAGCTGAGGTACTTCCCCAGACGGGCTGCTTTAATGCGCACTACCTCTCTTAAAAAATGTATGCCACAAGGTTCACAATCGTCTTAAGAGACAAAAGTAACCTAATAAGCAGGTCGTGCATACCACCAATTAGCGAGCGGAAACCCGGCCAAAGAAGGATAGGATAGATAGTTCCATTTAATAAGAAACAACCCTATTCTGGTGGTATAGCGTTGACAACTTTTTCTTTTTTAGCGTTATCACTTTTCCTGATCCGTTGACGGGATCCGCTATCTAAAGCCCAGGGTGTAGGGTTTTGTTCCAAGGAGTGACTGCCGTCAGATCTCCAAGGTCCACAGGGTGAACCAGACCTTTCTTAGCTTTGTCCCACGCCATTCGAAATGTAATTTGTTGGCCGGCAGGGTTTCCTCACGATGTGTTCCTTCACTGTCGATAAAGAGATAATTAATTAGTACGTATATAAATCCGAAAACAAAATTGTAAAGACGTTTTCATAACTTGCATGCGGAACACTGAAAATATTAATCCACTCAGTACTAAAAAAAATATTATAGAATAATTTTGTGGAAGAGCCCTTGTTTGATCTGCGTAGGCATAAAAGGACTAAGAAATCGTATTACTTACCTACCTATGTGATTTTCGTAAGTAAATTTTGCGAGATTAGCCTTTTTTTCGATTATTTAGCCGCTTCATTCTTTTTTTTTGCTATCCGGTTTGCTTTGACTATTAGGGGAACAAATACCTACTTATATAAAGCAACGTAGGTCTTTGATAGAATTATTGTTTTTTTTTTTAATTTGGTGGAAATAATTAAGCTTATGTTACATAGGGAAGTTGTAGTTATATACTTTACTGTCCTCTAATATATAAAAAAACTAAAATTATTATAACTTGTGCGCCGCAATTCTTATTTTATATAAATTATACAAGTTCACAGAACAGTGTTAGTCTAGGTAATGAATTGAGTTGTGAATTGACTGGTCCCAGGTTGGAATCCGTCATGTTCCCATATACTGACCGCTAGATTGTGAGGGTGAAAGTATTTTTTTTTTTATACCACTAAGGTGGCAAACATGCGTACGGCCTGCCTGATGGTAAGCAGTTACCGTAGCCTATGGGCATTTACAACACCAGGGGTAATATTTCAAAATTCGTATGTGTGACCTAACCGGACCTGAACTAACAAAGGCACCCGCCTTTAATTATTTTTGTGATTATATTTCGAAAGAAGTGACCTAACCTAAGGATAAACCTGGTTTTCCCTCTAGGATGTGGAGGTTGGACGGCAGTCACTTCATGTGTCAATTCAGTATCTACCCCAATTCCTTAGGTAGCGGATTCCGCCAATATTAATGAATTAGGATACGGGATGATGCCATGAAGCTGAAGAAGTATTGACATCGCCATACTACCTGAATACGATTGCTTCATGATAATATGTACCCTTTCCTTCTTTCGCCGGATCTGAGGTGGCTACTCGACAGGGTGCACCATCTGCCTATTAGGTCACTGTCTCTAAAGACGACTGTGAATCATGAAACGTATTTAATTTAAGCCCGCCTAAAAGTTAATCTCTCTCTTCACCTTGCTAATTCTGAAGACATTAACGAGGAAACATTTAACATACTTCGTTATTCATTAAAAGTTACAGCAAGTTTAACTGTCAAACTGTCTATTACTCGAAAAGTCGCCGAATATATTCCTGGCGTTGCCTACTGGCGCCTGTTTACTGTGGCAACTCTCCACAGAATTAGCAAGCGAATTGTGTTCCTGTCATGCAATTCTGTAAGAGCAAACATACTTACATCCTCGGAAACATCGGCTGTTACAGCCTTGAACACAAAATTGCAATTCTTTGGTGTCGCTTTTCATGGTCGTTTGACACTAGCGCCGCAAGGCTGCGTTTGGAATTGGAATCCTACAAGGAAAATAGCCTCGCGTACGCTTACAGCCTTATAGAATACCAAATAATTTAGCCGTGATCGCAGTAGACGATGTCAAAGCTGTGACATCTGTGATCACAGCGGGGCACACAACCAATACGAGTCGGTTAGAGAATTGCATGGCTGTACGCTTCTTGCTTAGCCGTTCCATTAATGCCTTGAATTTGAGGTTAATCTATAGAACGACGAGCTCGGTGGCCGAGTGGTAAGCAATGCTATTTTAACACCAAGGATCGTGCGTTCGATTCGACAGGATAAATATTTATATGCATAAACATATTTGTTAGTCATATGTGTTAGTCTTGGTCTGGGTGTTTTAAGAGAAATAGGGCTCATCGAAGCTGCTTGACTGCAGAAGTACCTTCATTTTTTTTAAGTAAAATCGGAAGGCGTACAATCATACGGCCGACCTGATGTAATGCGGGTACCGTTGCATATGGCCGCTTGCAATGCATTAAGTATTACTCGCGCTATGCCACATCTGCTGCTAACACAGCAACTCCATAGGATCTTACTGGTGACATCACTCACTACACAAAAAACTCTCAACCAACAAGGAGTTGTTATTTGACTGTGGTTTTCTGTGAGAAGCGCCCTACTTCTCCTAAAAACAGCCAAGCAAGACCAACAGACACAAATGTTTGTTCTGTGTTGGAAGTCAATCCACGAGCGTTGGTGTCAAAACAGCGCTATTAACCACTGCGCCACCGAACTCGTCAAGAAAACAGCAGTGGGTTATAGTATTCCTGCGAGTGAGCGAGATTGCGTCCTAAACATAAAAGTATGTGGAACACAGCTGAGCTTTCTTAGGCTTAACAGTCTTATAGATGTCTTCATTATTCTTGGGAATTTATAAAAACATTATTTTCTTGGCGACATTTCAATGCTATGTCATCTTGAAATTCGCACCAATGTGGTTTATTTTTTGTATTAAAAAAACAAAATGCATTTCAGCCATTTGAATGCCAACTAACGCGATACGAAATTTAAGAATGCGTTCACATATCGTGATAATACAATAAACATGTTTTCTTGCATATCTGTGAATCATATGGTATATTATGTAACATTTTTTATCAGTTCTCATCGTTTTCCGCCTAAGATAACCCACATTTCGTTTGCCATTTTAGGCACCGTACCATAACTATCTTTTTTTTTATACAACTAGATTGGCAAACAAGCAGGCCCGTATTAGATGGTTACTGGTCATTGCCTATTGACGCTCGCAACACCACGGGGATGTTACTCGCGCGCTTAATTTCTCTGCCATATCTCACCCTTCAAACCGAAACACAGCTATATAAATATAGCTGCTTGGCGGTAAAAATAGGTGAGACAGAGGTACCCATGCAGACGGCTTTTGTACAAAGTCTCCCTCTGGCAAAAGATCTATCTGTCAATCATAACTACGAGTATCTACATATGCTTTAATATTAAACTATATTTTAAGGGCAAAGCCCTTCTAACCATCATTACGAGCATAACTTATTACATACGCTCAGTTTACTAGTGCATTGTATGGTTTTTGCTTCCTTGAACGGTACATGAAATGCCTAAAGACTTTTTGTGACGAGCTCGGTGGCGCAGTGGTTAATAACGGTACTTTGACACCAACGCTCGTGAGTTTGATTCCCACACATGACAAACATTTGTGTGCATGAACATGTCTGTTTTTCTTGGTCTGGATATTTTCTACGTATTCATAAGTATGTATTTACAAAAACGAAATGTATTTGCGTATGTTTAACAGTTGTGTAGTACCCATAACACTTCGCTTACTTTGGGGATAGATGGCGCTGTGTAATTTGTCCCTCAATATTGGTTTATTTTATATATGTAGGTAGGTAATCTGGACGTTTTGAAACTAAAACAAGTAAGCAAACTAAGATCATTTCTACAATTGGCAACAAAATTCGCAATATTAAACAATTTTAACACGCGATACTTCCGTTAAAAATTGTTTAATTCAATGTATAACCAATCGCGAAAACCTAAGACAATATTAAATTAGCAATAGTTAAAATTGTGATCTTGGGATCTTTTACCCGTTTTCAAGTCCATCTCTTCGATGTTATTTGTCTATCGCTATGTTTTATACAACATTGGGAGGCATTGGAGCATGTGGCTCGCCTGCTATCATGACTTGCTTGCGATACAGGAAATATCGTTGCCTCCACTGCTGATAACACAACAACACAGGAACACAACAACCCTCCACATACATGTTCCTTGACTGTAGTTTTCTATGAGGTGGATGTTATTCCCCAGTACCCGACTGTTCTTTAATGCGTCACACCTCTTAGAAACAACCAGACCATGACGGGTCTAAGCGTCCGCGAGAGCCCAATGGCGAATGAGGAATTTAATCTTTATGTAAAGACCTTCCGCTATCTCTCGCCAATAGAGGACGATATAAACTCCGCTATTGGGGAGAGCGAACGATTGAGATTCATCGCCAGACCATAAGCTGGTCTGACGGTACCATTAAATATTATAATAAA
The DNA here is from genome assembly GCA_947507595.1 of Pyralis farinalis. Taxonomy (NCBI): domain Eukaryota; kingdom Metazoa; phylum Arthropoda; class Insecta; order Lepidoptera; family Pyralidae; genus Pyralis; species Pyralis farinalis. Next base: position 31,856,454 of record OX382273.1, on the reverse strand, counting down.
AGCTACTTTAAAAATAAGAATATAAAATCCATTTATAGCTGAAACGCTCCGTGCATCATAAAAACCAATAAAAACGGAACCACATTGCACTAGGATATCAGAAATGTAATGAAGGTCGTGGTACAAACACGAATATCAGACATGAATTGTAACATTGAACGGTGTCTGCACGTTTGACATTTCTAAAACTACAAGTATTTCGACATTTTATTGCGAAACTGGTCGCTAAATGTTAAAATATTATTACAATGTCCATGGAAGTAATGGCAGAGTATTGTAGAAACAATTTATCTAGAATTACATATACTTCTATATATACAGCGTGCATGAAAAGAGCTATGAATGTCACAGAAGCGAGTGAAGTATGTAAGGACCGCGTCTTATGGCGCTTGGCCCTCTCTACCTACCCCGCAAGGGACCTGGCGTGAAGATATACATACATATACTTCTTATTAGCGTTATCCCGTTTCCTAATCCATTAGGTCGGGGATCGCTATCTAAGCCTAAGGATTTAGCGAAGATACCTACCTATTTTTACATAGAGCGACTCTTACGGGACAGGCTCACCACTCATTTCCACCACTGTGTCTCCTGTGTACCCAGAATTAAAAGCGGCGACCACCAAAAACGCAGTGAACAGTGAAGTCCATTGCTGTCCCGAGGGTTAAACTACAGCTGCCTTGGAACTCACAACGAATTTAATCAGAAGAAATTTGTAAGAGTAGGAAGTTTTGGTAACTAGGGAAGTTAGGGCCTGCGGCGCAAACGCAAGCGCGCTTTTTATCTTTTAAATAGGTAACAGCAAGCTGTGTAGCAAGCGCGCTTGGAAACTTAGTGCGTCAATCTAAAAAATGCTTGGGCATTTCATTTTATAATTAAATAAAATTAAAAAAAATAAGTTAAAAAAGATAACTTAGTAAAAATTACCAAAAAAATGTTGAATATTCAAAATTTAATATTTAAAAAAATAAGTTACTTTTTAAAAAATAAACTGAAAAATTGTATGGCTCGCTGGGCTCGAAGATTTTGCACCCTAGCACGAGTTGCAGCTCGAGTGCTGCGATTACTGCGACGGCCTCGAGGCATCTTGATGAAATTAGAATTAAAAACCCAAAATTTAATATAATTTAATAAAAGACTAATTTATTAAAAAACTAAAAAAACAAAAAGGAAAAGATGAAAAAAAAATAAAAAAGAGGAAAAAGGAAAATTTAGTACTACCACTGCAAAAGCACTGCTCACAGTAGGGACAAATCTTCTTGGACCGATTTTTCTGGAACAAAACTTCTTTTTTTGAAAAACAAATTTCAACTGGCACAACTACGACATCTAGGCTACACGATCACGAAAAAAGGGGGTTTCAAACTATTTTGGTTTTGGAGAAGTAGAGCGTACAAAATACCGAGAAACTGGAGGTCGACCTCACATATTGCTCGCTTGCTATCGCGCGCTTGCAATGACTTCTCCACTTGGCAAAGTGAGAGACAGCAATATGACAAATAAGGCATTAAAAAACTTCAAAGCGATGGCTAGTCAAGTGAAGCTCAACTGCCGTGCACCACGGTTTATCAAATATCTAATACTATTGGGATCTAAATTGTGAGTTGCTACCTAACACATCGATTCCAATAATATAGATTGCAGAACCGCCTAAAGGCCTGGTAATTCTCCATTGTTGCAAATCAGAATAGTATACTACCCCGGATGTAACATGCAAGGAATTTAAGCTGCTAAATTTACATAGAGCGACTGCCGTAGGCCTCCACAGCCCAGAGGGTAGGCCAGACCTTTCTTGGGTTAGGTTACACACCTATCGAAATGTAATTTCTAGGACTTGTGGTTTTCCTCACGATGTTCTCCTTCACCGCCTAGCTAGTAATAATAACAAATATGTACATAAATCTGAAAACACGAATTTATGCCATGATTCGAAATGGGGACCAATACGTGGATTCTTTATCCATAGATTTTTTTGTATTCATATACTCTGCTAAATGAAAATTATTACTACATTTCTCTTGTTTTGAATTACTACCCCTAAATGTTTGACCTCAATTCCGTCATAACGGTTGTATCGTGCCAAATTTCAAGATCATCCATCTTGTACTGTTAGGCTAGACGCGTGCGACAGACGGACAGACGTGTTTAATCCTTTCAATTGTTTTGCCAAGGTATAAACTAACTAAATAGGTATCTCAATTGCTTGTTACTATGTATATTGTGATGAAGTACTTTATTTATTATTAATCTAACTATATTTTTGTTGTCTTGTTTCAGGTAAATTTTAGTACATCATGCTCTGAATGATTGAAAGTAAGTTATTGAACTGTATGTAATTTACTATATTTCAATTGATGGACATTCGAATGGACCTCATAGATATTTTGTTTATATACAACGTCGGCAGGCATATAAGCATACGGCCCACCTGATGTAAAGTGGTTACCGTAGCTTATGAACGCTTGCAATACATTATCACTCGCGCGATGCCACCTCTGTTGCTAACGTAATTTAAATGCTGTATTTAACGCATGAGTGACACCTCTGGTGTTGCAAATGTCCATAGGCTACAGTGACTGTTTTCCATCAGGCAGGCCGTATGCTTGATTGCCACCTTAGTGGTATAAAAATAAAATAACGCAGGAACTCCTTGGGAGCTTGCTGGTAACCTCGCTCACACGCAAGAACACTCAAGGGAGTTGTTATTTAGCTGCGGTTTTCTGTGAGGTGTAAGTACTTGCCGAGACGAGTTGCTTTGATGCGCCCTACCTCTCTTTACAAAGATGGATATTTACTAAATAATTCTGAGTTGATTATTTGTGTAAACATAAAACTGTAGTTTTTTTTTTCTCTTCCTGCTATGTGATGTCATTGTTCTGAGCTCATTAAGTTGAAAACAAATATATTTTTCTCTTTTTTGTTTCTAAATATGATCTCCATAGTTGTCACTTACGGGGTGTATCTCAAAACTAAACTACTTAGGAATTTGAAATTTCTGTATACTACTCGTATCATATATATGCTATATTTAAATAACAAATCCTGTCTGTCCAGTCATGACCCAAATGTCGTACAGTGGTAGTACATTTAGCGGCGAGCGGTGATAGACAAGTGGATAAAGATCCGCCCTATGGACCACCTAGTCCCCGGTTGGAATCTTAACATGGGCATGTACTAACTTCGTGTTTTCGAATTGTAAATATGTAAAAAATATGTACATATTTACAATTATCACTTGCTCGGCGGTGAGGGAAAATGTAGTGAGGTAAATCCACACGTACAGCCATGCAATTCTCTAAGCGACTCGTAATGGCTGTGTGCGTCGCTGTGATCACAGATGTCACAGCTTTGACATCGTCTACTGCGATCACGGCTAAATTATTTGGTATTCTATAAGGCTGTAAGCGTACGCGAGGCTGTTTGCCTTGTAGAATTCCAATTCCAAACGCAGCCTTGCGGCGCTAGTGTTGCACAACCATGAAAAGCGACACCAAAGAATTGCAATTTTGTGCTCGAGGCTGCAACAGCCGATGTTTCCGAGGATGTAAGTATGTTTGCTCTTACAGAATTGCATGGCAGGAAATTGTATTTCAAAAGACGTGCGACCTTCCGTAGCGGGCTGACGGCTGTGCCTCCATTTAAAAATCTGTATCTTCGCCACATCCGTAGGCTTAGGCAGCGGACCCCGACTTGATAGATTAGGAAACGGAATAACGCTAAGAATTATATAAGTATTTCTAGGTAAATTATTTCTCCAATGCTCTGATAACATTACTTCCTTGGATATTGTAATAATAGAAAGTAGAAATCAGTTTACTCGTCAAATCCTCCGGCTTAGGTAGCGGGCACCGAGAATCCTAATGAATAGTATTGTCTTAGGTTTTCGCGATTGTTACACATTGAAATTAAACTATTTTTAACGGAAGTATCGCGTGTTTTATTTATTTTGTTGAAACCTGACGTTTCGAACGCTTTGCAGCGTCCTTAGCAGAGTCTTTCCTGCGACCACGGACGCTGCAAAGCGTTCGAAACGTCAGGTTTCAACAAAATAAATAAAACACGCGATACTTCCGTTAAAAATAGTTTAATTTCAATCCTAATGAATGACGAAGCGCGATAATTCTAGGAAGAACAAATACAGTGGTAAGGAACCCTTCGCGTTCGACTCGCACGACAAATGTTAAAAAAATGCTTAAAAATATAAATTTGAAACATCACAATGTTTTATCGGAAGCAGGTATGACTGATAAGGTACACCCCTATCAGCCGGTTACGTCATATCGATAAATATTTTTATAATTGGGCGGTCGTCTGCGCACACACAGCTGTTCAGCGAGCTGCGCGTTCTTGACATTGACATTGAAATGATTGCGGTACCACGATAAAAATATACACGTGACTCGACTCGATCGATTCTCGATAGCTAGCGTGAACATTGAGCTTGATACCTATTTTAAATAAAACGCATGAGAATGTTTACTCGTGCATTAAATAAAGTGTATATTGATTTCACTTATCGCTCAAACATATATCTATTGTGAACATATTACCACTATTATTAATTGATCGCTTGTATCTTTAGTAATGTTAAATATGTACGGGCAAATTACATAGCGCGACAATTTCGCGCTCTTCAAACGACAAAACCTTCAAATACTTCAGGTCTGAAGTACTGAAATATCAATATTATCAAAATATCTAGTTGCTTTTTAGGTCAAATGTATTAATTTATTCCTATGGTAATTTTTATTCATTTTACTATTTACTTACTGTATGTAAATAGGTTTTTTTTCACATTTGTTTTACTACTATGGTAATTTTGATACACGCACGTTTGTAAACTGGTCATTTCTAATAATTAGGCATTTTGATAATATTACACTTTTAATACTTTAGACTTTATGAACCGAAAGGCGAAAAAGTACCGTAGTACCTAATAAATTTAAATCTACTTTAAATATTGTTTATATATTGTTTAAATGTTGTTAACTATACATATAGAGAAAACAACATCAAGGCAAGTAGTTTTATTTAGTTCACATGTGTTTTATTCTACAATAAATCGCTTAAATAATTTTGTCCATTCTCGACAATATCTGCAAAAGTCAAATATGAACAGTTGAACGCGCTTTTCACTTATTTAGTATCAATTATAAAATAAACATGTCGTAATCTTTATATATACCTACTTTACAGTATATGTTTACAAATAGCCTCCTTATCCACTGCCAGGGTCACACCTGGATTAAGGATAATCGATATATTATTTATTGCAATTCTACTATTATAATAGTACGTTTGCGTATATACTTTTGTATTAAAATTTAAGGAGCGTCTGTAGTATAATATTCTGGAAATTAAAATTTCAATTCAAATAATGGATAATAAAACAAACGTGAGGTAAAACTTTGTCAAAACTGACACTCATTCGCAAAATACATAATGCATGTATACACCGGCAGAAGCTTATTATGTTTAATCGGAACATTAAGCATTCGTTAGTATATCTAACTTCTTTGGTGTAATGCGCTATACTTTTATTTTAGATATTCCTACATATTTAAGGGCTAGACTTTTGTCGATAGATATTGCTTTTATTAAATGTAACAGTATTAAAAAAACAATATCGTTATCATTACCTACATTAAATTAACATTGTACTATAATCAGCTTCGCGAAATTTCTCCGTCCGTTTTTATGACGTCACAATTCGATAATTTCTATGAAATTTTGCTTGAAATTAATCTACATGTGTGAGTAACCAACTGCCGACTGCCGGATTAATATTTTGATTGAAACGTTCGTTCACTAGGAGCAGCGAATCATAAAAAAATGAAGTTTTAGAAAAAAACATTTTTATACATATTTCTGAATTACCTGTGTCTTTATTAGACATAGGTAATGTTATAACTATTTAGAATTACGCTGTTACGTTATAACTATTTAGAATGCACCAAAATAGAACTATAATGTTAGTAGTAGCTATAGAGACTTTTAAAAAGGGATTGTATTTAATTGGTCAACATACTGAACCTAACACGTAACCTATGAAAATACTATGTTCACATCTAAAAATACTGAAATGCACATTAAATCTATAATCTGATGTGTATTTCAATGTTCTAGATGAACAGTTAGTAGTGTTGCCCATTTTATTATATACTATTAAAAACCTCAAGATGTTTGAAATACTTTAGAGATATTCTGGAACCCTTATTACTTTTTGTGAAGTTAAATAGTGTTTTTTTTTTATGATTTAAGCACGTGGTTGTGCGCATAAATAAACTATCACCATGTGCATCGGTAGGAGCTCTCGGAGACGACGACGGGAATAACACTGCTGGATGAAAGACAGCAGCTCACGCATTGCATTGTCCCCTAACCTACCTGCAATGCCATGGTAATTATAGCGAAGGACGAACACAAATGATACATCAGCTCCTTGCCACTTTCTTGGTGACTTTGCGCATTCGTAGGAAGCCAACAACCCCTCCAGGTAATACGCATTTGGCTGCGATCTTTTAAGACAGGTAGGACGTATAAAAGCTGCCCGTCTGGGGAAGTACATTCACCTTACTGAAAACCACAACCAAAAATCAACTCCCTAGAGGGTTGTTGTGTTTTTGCGTGTAAGTGAGGTCACCAGTAAGCTTCTAAGACGTTGCTGTGTTTGCAGCGCGCGAATGACATCTAATGTATTACAAGCGTTCATAGGCTAGGTATAAAAAAACGACGTTGCGTAAAATAAACATAAGAGACCTGTCCTATTATATGCTTTTGATAGAGCCTTTTCTGATCATGAAGTATCACCTCGCGTAGGTACAGTTGGCTTAGCTTCCTGACGTGATGATGAACTATTTCTCCATATACCGCGTCAGTGAATTTTTGGTCTTCAGACTTAATGACATTAAGTTGGACTTTCATTATACCGTTCATTACGTGGTTAATAAAGTTTATGAAAGCGAATAATTATTCCAATGAATTAAGCAATAATTACTCGCATGTCATCATTATTGCAACCAGTATCGACCTGTTACAAATTGTTATTTCCACCCGGCGGGGCCTACTTGATTTATTCGATCGCCGAGGGATGTTATCGACGCGTTTATCGAACAGCGATACGCCGGTGAAATATCGGCCATTGAACTCCATTGCGATATCATTAAATGGCGGATAACCTTCGGAGATAGTGTGAAAAGAAATGTTTTTCACGCTGCTATCTAATGCCCATATCGTTCGCCTATCCGCTATTCTCTATCAAGGAATAGATACATGCAAAAAACATTGAAGTATATATAATAACAATAAGTAGGTTTGTGAAAAATGGTAAGTGAATTAAAAAACTCCAGAACACATAAAAAAGAGAACACACTTATGAAGCTTAACACAATTAAAACGGTGTGCCCACTCTCATACTAATTTCGCCAAAAAGTATATCTCCGTTTCGAGTCTCCATTGTTGACTAGAAGAGGACTATAATGAGCTAATTCCGCTGCTGGTTATATTACGTGTGTTTTACATTAATGTTTTTACACCAACAACGAAGAGAACTGTAGGTCCAAGAATCATGATGTTGGACTTCACACTCCTTTTTCACCTGCATTTAGTGAGGTGAATATTTAAACTGGCACATTGTCTACACTGCATTTCTGAACGTGGTGGTTATGAGTCGCAAGTGATAGATTTCGGTTGGGCCGCAACTAGAAATGACAGCAGCTGCGGTGGTGGTGGAAAGGAATCACAAGGAATCTGACATAAATAGGATTCGTCTATCAATCTTATAAAGCAGTGATCTCAAACGATGAAATGTCCAACCTCTCGAGAATGTTACTTTTGTTGGATACCTATCTTTGTTGGACAGGCAAAAGTAAAATTTGGGAATAAAGTATTTTGTATTTTAATTGATTTGACCAAACAGTCTATTAATTAAAATATAAAATAATAATAAGGTTCTAACTCAATGGATCTTGGGTGCAATACTAGACAAGCATTTGTGTGCATAAATATGTGTTTGCCTTCTAGGTGTGTTTTCTATATATTACCAAAAAAATACGATAGGTAGAATGCTTATCAGCTGTCTAGAACCTACATCACAACTTTTCCATATCTCGGATTTGTGATTAAATGGCGATGTGTACATTTGTCCAGAACGTTCAGGCGGACTTCGACACTAGAAAGTTAAATAACAGTGAGTTATTTTGAAAAACAGTTTTGCATTTGATACCCTAATTCTTGGGGAAGTTTATAGGCGTCACGATACGGTCCTTAGAAGCCAAAATTAAAATGGTGACCGTCACGTGATGCCCGGGAGATGTGAAACATGTTAGTGTATATTCAAATTTTTAATAAATAAAAATCTAAGACCATCATATAGATATAGTAAATAGCTCATGCAGAGTAGCAACGGAGTTTTACTGCCAAGGCGCGCCAATACATCAAAAATCCCGGGATCCGCGCGGACGATGTCGCGGATTGCGACTAGTCTACGATAAAACTCACGTTAATCGTAAAGTGACAAGTAATCGAGTTTTCGTAGTGACGCCTACATTATTGTCTCATGATATTATTTTTAAGAAACCACTTTTTATGCGCTCATAATTGTGTATTTATTTGTTTTCATTGCGATAAATACTTCGCGTTCATTTTTTTACGACGTCGTGAGGCATGCGAGCATACGGCCCATCTGGTGTAAAGCGGTTAACGTAGTCTATGCACGATTGCAATACATGAAGTATCACTGGCGCGATGCCACCCCTGCTGATAACAGCAACACGTTAGGAGATTACTAGTAGCATGAAATTTGATCTAACTTGTGTGCTTTCGCCATCAATTAGTTCATGCGTACTAGCGCCGTCCAACACCCACCCACTACCGTTGTAGATACAACATGCTGTCGCTGCCATGGCTGCTCCGGTAGTTTCTGGCTCGGCCACTGCGGTTGTCTTCGCGATCGCCGGCCATCTGGAACGGAAACCGCATGCACCCGCCACCGTTGCTGCCGTGACTGCCCTGGTCGTCGCTGCGACACGTTACTGGTAACGCTTACTTGCAGGAACCCAACAACTCTCCACATAGTTATTTGGCTGCGGTTTTCATTTTTTTATACAACGTCGAGAGGCATACAAGCATACGGCCCACCCGATGTAAAGCGGGTAGCGTAGTCTATTAACGCTAGCGATATATTAAGTGTAACTCACGCGATGCCTCCTCTGCTGCTTACACAGCAACTCCTTGGGAGCTTACTGGTGACCACACTCGCACGCAGGAACATAAAAACCCTCTAGGGAGTTGTTATTTGGGATAAAGGTACTTCCTCAGCAAGGCTGCTTTATTGCGCCGTACCTCTCTCGAATGTATCCAAACCGAGGCAATCAGACATATTCATGCACACAACTGTTTGTATTGGGTATCGAACCCACGAGTGTCTGTGTTAAAGTAGCATTGTTAATCACTCGGCCAGAGAGCTCGGCAATAAACCCGCGCTCGTTTGTAAAAACGTGCTCCGAAGCACGTGGTGCACGTTATATCGCACGTTTTTTACATTTATTTGCTGAGATTCATTGTTTCAAGTTTCAATGTTTCAAGCAATCATCTTTTAAATCTATACTAAATATATAAAGCGGAGGAGTTTGTTTGTCTGAATGCGCTAATATTGGGAATAACCAGTTGGATTTGAAGAATTCTTTTTGTATACAAGCGGAGAAAAAAAAATGAATGGAATGCAGCGGTTCACAGGACACCGGAAAAGGCGCGGACGTAGTCGCAGGGTGCAGTTATGTAAGGATGCCTCCTCTGCTGCTAACACAGCAACTCCTTAGGAGCTCACTACTGACCTCACTCACGCGCAGGAACACGACAACCCTCTAGGGAGTTGTTATTTGGCTGCGAGGTGGAGGTCACCAGTAATCTCCTAAGCAGTTGTTATGATAGTAGCAGAGGTGGTTGCGCTGCGCGAGTGATAGTGTATTGCGAGCGTTCATTGGCTACGGTAACCGCTTTCCATCAGGTAGTTGTGAAGAAGAAAAGTAGCTCTAGGAACGGCCAGCGTGTATGTATGAATTTTGTATTATGTATTGCAGGCCTGTAAACACTTATGCTTTATGTCTCCGGATGTCTTATAAAAATATTTCGATGTTTAAACGTAAGTACAGCATCAAAGACGAACTTTTTGCATTATCAGTGTATTAGTTTGGGACCCTAGTTACAGCCTCCGGCGGCAGGGGGCGACAAGTGTCTCTTTACACCACTCCACTCTCTGTCAACCACACTCCGCCATCTGTCCACATTTCAAGTCCCGTTCTATGAAATCTTTCAAAATCAATATATCCCCTTATTGTGTAATTGTCAATTTCTTTTTATAGAACGTCGGGAGGCATACAATCATACGGCCCCACCTTATATAAAGAGGCTACCGTAGCCTATGAACGCTTGCGATATATAAAGTATTACTCGCGCGATCTCTGCTAGTAACTCAACAACTCTATAGGAGCTTACTGGTGAAACAGACACAGAAAACTACAGCCAGAGAGATGGTATTTGGCTTCGGTTTTCTGGGAGGTGGAGTTATTTCCCCAGACGGGCGGCCCTGATGCGCCCTACCCCTTTTAAAAACACCCAGACCAAGACAAACAGATATGTTCGTGCACACAAATGTTTGTCCTGTGTGGGAATCTAAGCCACGAGCGTTGGTGTCAAAGCAGCAGACCGTTTCACCACTGCCCCACCGAGATCGTCAAAGATTTGATCTGAAGGCGAAACTCGCGGCCAAATACTTCTTGCAGTAACGACCAGAGCAGCCATGGCAGCGACGGCATGCATCTGCTAACGGTGGTGGGTGCCTGCCGGCGCTAGTTTGAACTAATCAGTGGTGCAAGCATTACGCCAAGTCCCTAGCGGGCTAGGCAAAGAGAACCGAGTGCCACATGACTCGGTGCTTCACACATCTCCCGTTTCTAGGGTTCCTGACGTTACCTTCTGATATAATATAACTAATTTTGGCATGGTAAGTCTTGGTCTTCCTCGGCGCCAATATCTTTCCATTTTCGCATTGTATATATGTTTCGCCATTCTTTCTACATGTACGAACTAACGGAGCGAACTTCTTAACGCCGACAAAAAATGTGCTAATTAGAAGTGTCTTTATATCTTTCCTATGATATTTACGTATACTTTTTATATTTCTAATTATTTCAGTGTTATCGTTTTACATAATTCGGGCATGGGAGGAGTGTGGTATGTTTTTGAAATGTTTGCTCATCAATCGATAACAACACGGCATAAATCTGTTCTGACTTGAACTAATTATCGCATTCTTGAGTTTCAACGTACCATTTCAACCCCATTTGCGAGATTGGATTAACACTATATAAAAATCAATACCAAATTTCAAATCGATAACAGTCGTAGTTACTGAAAAATGTTAATAGATTCTGGCGTTATTTTGCGAAAGTCAAATATACATGCAATTTGATCTAACCTGCTTTGTGTGCCGCCACCAATTAGTTCATGCGGCCTAGCATGTTATTCTTACGATTAACGTCTACAACGCCTGATGATGCCTCGTTGAGAGGCGAAACACGTGTCGCAGCGACGACCAGGCCAGTCGTGGCAGCGACGGTGGTGGTGGGGGCATGCGGATTCTGTTCCAGATGGCGGACGACCGCAGCAGCCGAGGCAGAGACTACCGGAGCAGCCATGACAGCGTCGGCATGTAGCGCGTACTAACAGTAGTGGGTGGGTGCCGGCCGGCGCTAGGCCGCATGAACTAATTGGTGGCGGAAGCACACAAAGCAGGTTAGATCAAATTGCATGAAAAATGTAACTGTGAGAGACTGAAGTACTTGAGACTTGTAACTGTTTCCTTTTTAGCATTTTGATAAGGAGTCCTTAAAAGTCGGTGAGTTATATGACATCAAGAAGTACTAAATAAAAATAAAAGCGGTCACTAAGATAACAACTTGGCATGTTACCGCCCGGCGCATTTTATTAGCAATGACTGCACTATTGGGCCCTTGTAAGTGGCGAGTTGAGTTATAGCAAGTTTGGTGCCAAATATTCAAGGAATTTAGGGAATGGCTTTGGACGTTTTATAGTACTGTTACTGCGGTACGGTTGGCACGTTTGTTTGGAGGGGAATATTGTAGGACAACAAATAAAACGGCTTTGTGTTTCTTTATACCTTAGTATAGGCATGTAACGTAGTAGATTATGTAACCTCGTGAACTTACACCTTTTTTGGGGTTCCGTACCCAAAGGGTAAAACGGAACCCTATTACTGAGACTTCGCTGTCCGTCCGTCCGTCCGTCTGTCACCAGGCTGTATCTCACGAACTGTGATAGTTATACAGTTGAAATTTTCACAGATGATGTACTTATGTTGCCGCTATAACAACAAATACTAAAAATTAGAATAACATAAATATTTAAGGGGGCTCCCATACAACAAACGTGATTTTTTTGGTTCGTTTTTGCTCGATATTGATAACGGCAACAGGTAGACGCTTGAAATATTCACAGAATATTTAGTTCTATATTCACGTTAAGAGTAAATTATTAAATTTAAATAAAACAAATATTTAAGGGGGCTCCCATTCAACAAACGTGACTTTTTTGCCGTTTTTATAGATAGTGGTACCGAACCCTTTCTGCGCGAGTCCGACTCGCACTTGGCCGATTTTTTGATATTAATACTCGTACCAACGCTCAATACTATAAGGCAGTGATAGGCACGTTGGATAAGTAGCCGGTCTATTGACCACCTGGTGCCCGGTTTCAATCAGGGCGGGGGCATGTACCACTAAAATTCGTATTTTCGGACTTATGTACATTGTACATATGTATCACTCGCTCGGCGGTGAACGAAAACATGGTGAGGAAACTCACGCGTCCAAGAAATTATTTCGAAAGACGTATGACTTAACCTAAGAAAGATCTGGTTTTCGCTCTGGGTTGTGAAGGTCTGACGGCAGTCGCTCCATGTAAAAATCAGTGGCTTCACCAAATCCTTATGCTTAGGTAGCGGACCCCGCCAATCTTAATGGATTAGGAAAACGGTATAATGCAAAGATGTAGAAGCTCAATACTATAAGGCAAAACAAAAAATGTGGAATAAATTGTAAAAACAAAGCCAGTTTGTTTTAATAGCACAAAGTTAGTTATTTTGACGAACACAATAGGTATTTTTGTACTGAAAACCTGTTTCCTGGAACAAAAAAAATTCTAAATAGATAGTAACTATATATCTTTATCTTTATGCAAAGTATTTTGCTGAGCAGTATGTGTGGGTATATGTGGGTAGAAAATATTCGAGAATAAAAGTGTGTTTTGTGTGACAGAGTGACCAAATGTCATGTTTTGTTGTGTTCAGTTTTTTTATTCGTGAGACATATTCCTAATTGTTTAACTAGAAGTTAAACAATTAAGAAGAACGTCTGTTCGTGGGTTAATCTATTTCTTTCTCTGTATGTGTTCCGGTTCAGCCGTACCATTTTTTTTGCGAATTCATTTTTTTACATATCCTTTTACGATCTAGTGCATAACGCTTAATATTTAAAAAAAAATGTTTTAAAAATAAGATTAAAATAACCCTAAATCATCCCAGAGACTATGAAATATTTTTTTGTGTGTAACATTTAAAAGTTATCCGTTACTACCAAATGCTTTTCATTATTTATTTCATAATATACTTTACAATGTTTATACATGGCAATATATAATAGTTTATCGGCAAAACAACGCATGGAAAAATGTATCTTACAATTATCCAAAGCGGCTGTTTTTAATCATCACATCACGTCATCCCACTGCAGGGATACTGGTCTTCCCTTCAACCGAAGGGGTTACTTCACCACGCTGCTCAAAATGCGGAGTGGCGGACGCTAGTGTTTTCAAGCCGCCCGAGGGCCACTGGCTTAGCTTAACGACTGTCGTCTATCGACAACAGGCGGGACCGAAGGCTTAACGTGCCCTCCGAAGCCCGGAGAAACTCGAGATAGATAAACCCACCCATAGACAGGCTGCGGTCGACGTTGCTTGACCTGCGTGTTCGGTTAGAATGACACGCGCAACGACCCCATCGAGCTCTCAAAGCTCTGTTTTTAATACCTTCACTTATTTGCGCAAAAATCAGGATCTTCGCCAAATCCTGAGAGAGCAGAACCTGCGGGTATAATGGATTAGGAAATGCAAATAACTCTGGGCAAAAGAAGGAGCATGTGTTAAGTACGTCATGAAACTCGGGCGATTTAAAGTGATTGTATGCGTTCTTACATATATGTACTATATTTGTAGATCCAGTTGCTTAAATGTCTAGCCGTCCCCATTAATATGCAACGCAGTCTGGTCTAGACTTTTGTAATGTAGACCTCGTTCCATTATTACCAGACTGACCTTAAGAGTTTTTCGATACACGAATGTGTTACATGTTTATTTAATCGCCATCACAAACATCACAATTAAAGTTAATTTGGTAAGGTGCCTAAGAACGCTTGTATATCTTATTGCAGACTAGCTGAAGCCCGCCGCTTCGCACGCATGAGATTTGGGCTTTTAGCAGCCTTTATTTCTCTATAGACCGCAAAGTCTTTGTTTAAAAAAAAAATCAAAGTTCTGGGTTGTAAATACAACCATAGCTATCGATTAGCCTTTACGGGAGGCTACGTATATTTATTTTATTTTTATTACATAAAAAATGCGTAGTTATTTTATGTCACAAAAAATACGTATTCTGTGAAAATAATAAAAATAAAATTGCACAGTCCCCCGAAGGGAGAAGATATTTCCCCCTAAAAACGATGTTTTTCAGGAGGAGGGATACAAGCATACGGCCCACCTGATGTGAAGCAGTTACCGTAGCCCATTAACGCTTGTAATATATTAAGTATCACTCGCGCCTCCTCTGCTACTTACACAACAACTCCTTAGGAGCTTACTGGTGACCTCACTCACACGCAGGAACACAACAACCCTCTACGGCGTTGTTATTTGGCTACGGTTTTCTGTGAGGTGGAGGTACCTCCCCTGATGATTTGATGCGCCCTACCTCTCTTATATGATGAAATATTAAATAAAAATTTGAATTTCCTAAAACCCCACACGTAGAAATAGGAACCTTGGTGCAGAACACCATCGACCCTGTACTGATAATGTCCGTGGTAACGTCTTCGTGGTTGAGTAGCACACCCCTCTAACCAACGTGATGACTTGAATATGGACTTGACGCTGAGTACTCACAACGTTTGTTTAATCATTTACCTCGTGAGAATCCTTGCGCTGTTGGAACGTGCCTAGTTTATAGAGCCTGTTGTCATTGAACCCAAGCGAACTATGTGTCACCATTGTGTACACAAATCTACATATTTCTAAGCCTCCGTTCAATCATTACTTCTTCAATATTTTGATATACTAAGAAGGCGAAAGGGTAGAAATTGTCAGGGTACTTTATACCACACGATCATTGACTAATAAATACGACATAGGGAAATTTATAATGAAAGTCTAGTAAGACTATTATGAGTTTTCTATATGTACGTACTTACGTCATTTAACTCCTGAACGGCTGATTATAATGATGGTTTTCGATACATTCCATCTTTTCATTGACAAATTAAGGTAAGGATGAATGTTGTGTCATATCAATATTAATCACACTTGCACATGGTGCACCCTGCTAATTTTAAAAAGAGACTGGTGAGAGGCGCCGCTCATCGATGCAGCCCGACTGGGAAGTACCGGCATCTCACAGAAGACGGCAAAGAAACAAAAGCTGCCGGAGGGGGTTTCGTGTTCCTGCGAGTGAGGGAGGTTACTAGCGAGCTGGGCAGTATTTTTTGAGGCATACGAGCATACGGCGCACCTGATGTAGAGCGGTTACCGTAGCTTATGAACACTTGCATTACATTGAGTATCACTCGCGCGATGCCACCTCTGCTGTTAGTATAGCAACTCCTTAGGAGCTTACTGGTAAACACTCACACGCAGGTACACAACAACCCTCCAGATATTTGTTATTTGGCTGGAAGGTAGTTCCCCAGACGGGCTACTTTGATGCGCATGTTGCTACCTCTCTTAAAAAGTATGCATGCTTCCCTCTAGATATTATAAAGAAATATCTACGATCTGATGGTGAGTTACATAATATTATGCCACTTATAGCAGTTGAAAGCCTTGACATGTCAAAGACCATATCGAGAGGGTTAGTAACAGATGCGCTTCTTTTTAAGCGACTGGAACACGCTTTGCTTTCGTGTCTGGTAGGTACTCCCCAAGACCTTGAACCATTGTCTGTCAGAGACCATATTGCATGTTGACTTCTAATGATACCTGAAATCACTGACAATGAATATAAATTTTCAGCCTGTTCAGTAGTGTTTTATCTATTATAATAAATCATATGAAATATAAAATGGAGCATCAAAGTCTTGGTAAGTACTTCCACCTCACTACTTGGAGGGGTGTGAGTGAAGTCACTAATAAGCTGTTAAGGAGTTGCTGTTAGCAGCCTAGTCGGGATCGCACGAGTGATATTTAATTTATTGCAATCTTTCACAGGCTAATAACGACTCCGTCACCAACAATTCCACTTTAAAACTTCACTTTGTGTGCATGAATCTTGGTCTAGTCAAAATCAGTATCCTCGCCAAATCTTTGGGCGTAGGTAGCGAACCCCGCAACTCCTAATGGATTGGGAAGCGGGATAAAGCTAAAAAGAAGACGCTTGTCTGTCTCTAGACTTTGTACAGGAAAGAAACCCGTAACCTATGCTTGCTTCTTTTCCACGCAGCATATTAAAAAAGGTGTGATTTCGTTAGAACAGACGTGTGCACCGGTGCTGTCTGATCGCATAGCACGTCGAGTTCCGACCTTGCCTGCATACAATGCAACTACCTGGTAACAATTAATTCACATACACCGAGCGTGCTTCGCGATCATTTGTCTCTCGTGGTAGCTTGCCTTTTTGTAATCCAGGGTTCCGTAGAGATCCATTTTAAATGTGTCATTCTAATCTAATACTCAGGTTAAGCAACGACGACCGCAGCATGTCTATGGATGGGTTTATCTGTATTTATCTATCTCGAGATGTGCATGAACATGTCTGTTTGTCTTGGTCTGGATGTTTTAAGAGAGGTAGGGCGCGTCAAAGCAGCCCTTCTGGGGAAGTACCTCCACCTCTCAGAAAACCGCAGCCAAATAACAACTCCCTAGAGGGTTTTTGTGTTCCTGCGTGTGAGTGAGGTCACCAGTAAACTCAGAAGGAGTTGCTGTGTAAGCAGCAGAGGAGGCGTCACGCGAGTGATACTGAATATATCGCAAGCGTTAATAGGCTACGTAAGTGCGTTACAGCAGGTGGGCCGTATACTTGTATGCCTCCTGACGTAGTATAAAAAAACTATTCAATAATCTTTCTTCCTCAGCGGTTGTCGGTTCTACGAACCATGTATAATAATACTACTTAATTATCATTATTATGGTGAAATCTCAATTTTTGTTTTGTTTTGTTATGACGACATCATTAGGGGGAATCCCCGATAGATTAATTTTATCTTTATATATTTGTTGGTAAATACCCATTTATTTGGGGTTCGGTGGAAACTATTGCAGTAAAAAAATCCGTTCGGCCTTCCGACGGCCGAGGTGGATCTGTAGGGTAAGCACGAACATATTAGAAACTCGTATCGTAATCGTAACGAGTCCTCGATAGTATTACGCAGCATCACGCTAGTACGTAGCACGAAGCACCTTCGTCGTCCTATCGTATCCTCGATAGCATTTCAATACTACGTAAACCGGGAACGAACAAATTGAGTGAACGATTCGTTCTGAAATTAGATGAAGTTGTTGTAATTTTTATCTTAAGTATTCTATGAAATATTCGAGTGAATTATGTACAAAAACTTTGAAATATGAATATCCTTTTTGTATTAACATTTTAAATTGTATTAATATTTGAAAAAATATAAATTATGTTTTAATTTGAAAAACATAAACAGCTGGATTACTTTTATTTCTGAACGGCTTCTTGATATTCTGTCTCGGAGACTCGACAAAGGAGAACTGTCGCACTTTGTTTATTTATATATCGTATAAATAATCAAAGGTCGCAAGGTATGCATTTAATAGTCTCAAGAATTTCAAGAGCTCGTCCTAAGTATAATATATAAAAAGTCATTAATCGATTTCGTTCATGTCGCACATACCTTATCAGTATTTTTTGATTGTTTTTGTGACGGAGTGTGAACTCAGTTTTTGTTTTAATTTATTTCGTTTTATTGGGTCAAGGTTCGAGCTCCTTTAAAAACAACACGATATGCATTAGACAAATATCTATAGGGCTGCTAGCTAGTGGCACTGGTGGAGGGCTGGTTGTTATCTTTGAAGGCAAAACTATTTTTAAATTCAGTTTCTATCAGATCTAGCAGTTTTGTTGATTTTCTTTGTTAGCCCTGCGGCTTACTTCTGTGTAACATAATCAATAAATAAAAATAACGGTAGGTACTTTAGTATAAAAAGATATTTTTTTCGATTATGTATTAGTCGAATGAAATATAAACTATATATTTAATATATAAATTTATTATTTACACATTTTTATTTCATGCTACTAATAATTGAAAAGTAAGTTTATTTTTCTATATTATTAGTATAGGTTTTCTATATTATTGTTCATTTACTGGGTGTTCAATGAGTATTGTAGTAAGATAATAAAATAACACAATAAACTACGTTAAACTCTAGGTAAATCTTGCATTTTATGTAAAACAGTAGCCTACTAATGTTTTCAAGCAAAATACTACCAAAAACACTGAAAATAATGGTCAAATACTATGTTTTCACCATTACGCAAGTTGTTTCATTCACAATTTTTACGTGAATAAATATTCGTAAATTTCGATAGCCAGCCTTCGAGATTGTCGATACCTTACGTCAAAACAAAGTTCGTGCTCCCAAATTTCATACAAATATGTCAAGATACGTACACGTTACGATATACGTTACGATACGAATTCGATACGAAAGTACTTTGTGCTTCAAAATGTAGTTACTTTTACGTCCGATGGAGGCGCTGCTCAATTTTCATACAAATTGTATACGATGACGATACGAATGTTTTTTCGCAAAGGATTCGTGCTTGCCCTACTGCTTGTCAATATGGAGACCATTTACTATTAGACAGGGCTCAACGACGCCAGCAAAAATATTCCGTCAAGTGATCACTTCGTATGAGGAAGTCAGATTTCCTAGTTCCTCCGTCCGCCTCCGGGATGCATCATCAGATCGCCGTCACCAACTGTAACATATTCGACTCGTCAAAACAAAACAAATGAGATCAAACTCGACGGGTTTATTGGAAGCCATTGAAGAGTTCCGCCGTCCATTTTCTGCGTCTTATCATCAGATCAGCTAAATGGAAATTATTGTATTGTCGTCGATATTACACTATATCCCAGATATTATACTACATACCGCAACTTCATCTGAGTATCCCGGTCTTCATCCCGGTATCCCGGTATCCCGTAGGGGCCGCTTTTCCTACTTTCTTCTCCCCCGCGCCTGTAGGGGTCGTATCGTGATGTTGAATAGGCTATAACTTTTCTCAAGAATAAGGCTATTAAATGGAAATATTTTTTTAAATGCGAGGGATATTTCTAGAGGTTAGCGCGCTCAAACAAACAAACTCTTCCGGTTTGTATATTAATATACGTGTATCTCGAAAATGGCATTAACAATTTTGATAAAATTTTGTATTTAGAGAGTTCGCTTTTGAGTTTATCTATACGTTATATAACACAGGAGTCTTTCCTGAAAAATGTAAATATACATTAACTAGCATAGCTTATATATAATTGTATTTTGTTGCTATTAACATCAACGCTGCTTTTGTATGCCCAAGTGGGCAAACATGTAAAACTAATGTAGTTATGTATCATCTGTGTCCATGTAAGTTATGTTCGACGAAATAAAAAACCCTGATTCTGATTCTAACGATAACCCATACATCGGAGTCAGTTAAGAGGTTCAGTAGATATGTGGTATTAAAAAAATACATGAACTCATAAATCATTGGATTCTTTTTTTGATCAATAATGTTAAAAGATTGAAGTGCATTACGTCGTATCTTTATGAGTAACATTCATTGACAGAAACCAATAAATTGATTGAAAACTCCTGAAAACCAAAAAGCTGTACCCTTAAATCCTAAATGTATGAGATTTCTATGCTTCAACAGTTCACACAACTTCGATAATCAATGGAACATACATTTCTGCGTTATTCTATGAAAGCCCCTAAACACAGCTGACTCGCAAACATAAAATTCCCATAAAAAAACCACGCTAACTTTGGCGTATCACCACTCAGGTTTCATTTCTTTACAACGTTGCCGGCGACGTAATTTGAATTCTAGGTGAATAGTAACAGAGTCGGACGTCCAATGTGTACGTTGAGTGTTCCCATCCACATTTTTCACTCTAATTGACACGCGTGTAGTCTGGATGGATCGTGACGTATATGCAACGTTTCGCAGTTAGACTCGGAGCTGGGTTTATGTTTTAATTGGTTATTGATGTAGATTTGAATTTATACATACACGGATTAAGAAACTTCAATTTTTTTTATACAACGTAGGGAGGCATACAGCATACGGCCCACGCCACGTTATGGAAAGTAAGTATGAAATAATGATCATAATGGCAATGGCAACATGAAAAAATATTTTTACCCTGACAGATGACAGGACGCATTTAAGGCTTAATAAAAAAAAATACACAAACTCCTACTAAAATGAGAAATTATTTTTTTGGCAGATTGAAATTTGTATTTTTTTTTATACAACGTCGGGAGGCATACAGACATACGGCCCACCTGATATAAAGCCGTTACCGTACCCTACGAACGCTCGTAATACATTAAGTATCACTCGCGCGATGCCACCTGTGCTGCTAGCACAGCAACTCCTCTCTCAGCATACGGCAGCGGTAGGCAGGTTCAATTGTTACTAAGAATAAAATATATTTTATAATCAATAAAAGATTTTATTAATAAATAACCTTTCCTTACATTATCTTATTAATAATATATAAGATAATGAATAAAGAATAACCTAAGCTTTTCTCAAGTTAAACAATTTCCATATTAAATAGTTCAACTTAGATTAGTTTAAGTTATCACTTCTGTCGGGCGTCCCAAGACGCACACGTTTTTTTTTCACAATGTCTCTCTGTATAGCCAATCTCCCCCTTCTCCTTCGTTGCCGCCCTCAACGCACACCATGACGCCATGATCATGCACACAAATGTTTCACATGTGTAGAACTCCAACCCGACGCTTGATGGCAGCGACGTATCAAAAGGTAGACATGTTATACACCAGGTATGGGCAACCTTTGACATGTTGTGGGCCAATATATAAAGTAGTGTACTTATTATTTTTTTTAATTGGATTTTTCAAAATGTCTCGCGGGCTGATTCAAACTTTGCGGCCGGGTGTTGCCCACATGTGTTATACACCAACATTATTGTATATTAAAATGGCGCAACTAGTACTATATCTACGTACAGTTATTTATTATGACACTTTGCTCTGACAAAGAGACAGATGATATGGCATACCTGTCGTTAGAAAGAGATGAATATATATCATAAGACATTTATGCTTTGTGGCGAAGTACGTATAGACGCGACGCGAGAGCGTGCCCAACTGAATGCGAGTTGGGCAATTACCTTACTTTCGTATTGTCATTCTGGAGCGTGTACGACGTATCCTATAACTATAAAAACATCTTAGCTTGATGGTCGATGGTTTGTAATATATGGTTAATTACAACACCAAGTATAAATAAGGAAGAAGTTCTGACGAGCTCGGTAACGCAGTGGTTAACAGTGCTACTTTAACACCAACGGTCCTGGGTTCGATTTCTACACATGAAAAACAATTGTATGCATGAACGTGTCTGTAGTTGGTCTGGATCTTTTCAAGACAAGTAGGGCTTATCAGAGCTTTTATCTCAGCCTATGAACACTTGCAACTCAACATTACTCGCGCAATGCAAATTACTGGTGAACTCATTCACTCTCTTTTTTTTTTAGCTGCGGTTTTCTGGAAGGTGAAGGTACTTACCCAGATGGACTGCTTTGATGCTTCCAATCTCTACTAATTTAATTAGACTGGCGTTACTGAATATAGTGATAGAACATAATAGCAAATCGAGCAAAGGACACGGTTTTACTCAGT
Organism: Pyralis farinalis; assembly: GCA_947507595.1. Classification (NCBI taxonomy): domain Eukaryota; kingdom Metazoa; phylum Arthropoda; class Insecta; order Lepidoptera; family Pyralidae; genus Pyralis; species Pyralis farinalis. Next base: position 31,834,227 of record OX382273.1, on the reverse strand, counting down.
CCATGGCCATACACGTCTATTTGAAGAGATCATTGCAGATTGCAATCGGATAAGGGATCGCGTTTCATCGGGCACGGAGCCTTATCGAGGAGCTATCGGGGCTCCATCGCGGTACCCATGTCAGCGATGCTCATTAAATTGATGCCTGCGAGTGCATGATCTGGAAGTTAAGGCTTTCGAACGATTTAGTCTCGTAAATTTTAAACGATTTTAAAAACGAGGGTGTTCTATATTTAAATAGTTGGTCTGAATATTACGATAAGAAAAGGCATGCTCCATTGGGCGGGACGTGTAGAAAGAATGCAGAAGGAAAGAATGTATGATGTGATGTAGAAAGCTGAGGAAGGTCAAGACTCACTTACTACGATCAAATTGGTCGTGTGTTGTGTGTTATCAGAAAGTTATGTCAGGAAATCTAGAAACTGGCGAGTGCGCATTAAAAGTTCTATGAATGTTAAAGATGCGAATGAGATGAGTAAGGACCAAGGCATGCGGTGCTCGGTTTTGCACTGCCTACGGAACAAAGTACTCGCCATGATTGATTGATTGTTATACAACCTCCATCTCACAGAAAACCGCACTGCGGAAGTGGAGGTACCTCCATCCACAGAAAACCGCGCTGTACTTCTCCAGACGGGCTGCGTTGATACGCTTACCTCTCTTAAAAATACCCAGACCAAGACAAACAGACAGTTCCATGCACACAAATGTTTGTCCAGCGTGAGAGTCGTATCCACGAGCGTTGGTGTCAAAGTAACGTAACAGAGCGTTCCGCATTTTGTAAATATTTTTTTTTATGTTCATGTTCTTCGATATTTCGGGAACTGATCAACCGAATTGAATAATGCAGATGGCGTTGTTAAGGTTAATTCGAATTCTGTCCCATTTAAATTTTGTCAATATCTGAGGAAAAAGTTATTTTAAAAATCTCTTCAATCCTGCCTTGTTCGAGTCTTTGTTGTGTTTACCCAATCTTGATTTGCTAACGAGGGGAAAATGTAACAATGTACGAGTTGATAGCTAATTCCGCTAAGGTGGGAAACAGTTACTGTAGCCTATACCTATATCAAAATCTCCTGACACTTAGCCCTTAATACCGTGTGTGAGCTAAGGATCACCGATAATTCTCACAGCTCGTTTTTGCATCGAATCACAGAATCAATACTTATCATATAAAGCCTTTTAAGTAAAGATGTCCGATTGAATATTTTTGATAATGTGTGTATCTTAGCTTGAATTATTTTATCTGTTTAATCAGGCCAATACTTTCGCAGTATTTAATAAATATGATTTTTTTAGTTACTGCTTACTATTGAATGCGAAGAAGACAAAGATAATGATATTTAAAAGGGAAGAAACCATAACTAATTTAAGGATTACAGTTAATGATGTTGGGCATGGTAGAGAGAGCATGAAAGTAGGATCTGCGCGGTCGAAATGCGAGCGTTGCGCAAATTTTGTGGCGTAACGCTTGTAGACCGTATTCGCAATGATGATGTTAGAAACAGAGTTGGTCTGATAGACAGTGTCGGCGTTAAAATAAGAAGAGATACACAACGCGAAAGTAGATTAGTAGTAGTAGATTTATCGTGTTATAACAGAAGGTAAGGTTAGGAGCCTTAGAAACAGGGGAGCGCTTTTTTAACATTCATGGCTCTTCTTGTGCACACAATAAGAGCAATGAATATTAAAAAAGCGAGTGAGGCTGTAAGGATCGAGACACGTGGCGCTCGGTTCTCTCTGCCTGGCCCGCAAGGGATTTGCCGTGAAGTTATAAATAGATATTTTTTTTCGAACATCAGATTACGAACTCTTTTACCAATTGATAAAAGGTATCACCAATGTTGTCCAAACCAGTTGTTCTCGTATCGTGCTAGTTCTCTCTCAATCAATTATACTAACTCCACACATAATCATAAGTATCGCGTATTTTATTTATTTTGTTGAAACCTGACGTTTCGAACGCTTTGCAGCGTCCGTGGTCGCAGGAAGACTAAGGTGGTATTTGTCTTACATTAGTTATTCAATTATTACATCTACCGGCATGGATGGATTAATTATATATGTTCCGATTTACACAAAAATCGCTCACAGTGTCCGAACATTTTTTAGATCTTTGGGTTTGGGACTTGATTATTTTTAGGACTGGATCCCAAGCAGGTGGTACTTGCCAACCATCTTCTCTATTGAAATTGTTGTTTGGTGGTGGTTTGTTTGGTGTTTTCTTATTTCAATGAATTTGTTATCACATAGTTTTATTTAGATGTATTGAAAAATAGTATGAATTGGACACACTACAATTTAATATTGTGTAACATATATATTTATGAAGAATTCAAAACTTGCAGGCGCGTGCCAACTGAGCTCTCAGACGTCATTCACAACTGAATTATTAGTAGAAAATAATTATGTAACACAACATTTTCTATTAATAGCACTCGCTGTGTATATTATTAATAGAAATGTAGAGCTAAATTATAAATTAATAATAAATATGTTGAAATATATCAGTGTTGTTCTAATTTTAATAAAAATCGTTCTATAAATTTGTCAGCGTTTGTAAATTTTGCGAATTTAATAATTGTGGAATGATTTAATGAATATTGTAGTGTTCGTACTTAATTTATTGTGCGAAATTAGAACGATGATTATTTCGCTGGTTCGTCTGCGCATCGCGTTGAAAAATACCATATAGTTTTCTCTAAATCCCTATGATTGACAGACTACTTGTGTATTAAATTACATAACATTTTCAGGAACACCGTTCCTATATGAAATCTATATGTTTGTATGTGCGCCATTACACGCGGTCCTTTCACACCTCACTCACTTCTTATTCATAGCTCTTTCTCATTTCGCTCGCTTAACATTCATAGCTCTTTTCATGCCCGCCCGCCGTTTTCTGACATCAACTTCTGATAAAACACGACCAATTTGGTCATGTTATGTTAGTCGTGGACTTTCTCGGCTCCTACATCCTTTCAGTTTCGCATTGTATATCTGTTTCGTCATTCTTTCGTCCTGCATTCTTTCTACGTCCGAACCAATGGAGCATGCCTTATCTTAACACGACACTCTCCTTCAGACCAACTCTCTTTATTACGTCATCAAAGTCAGTGGAAGATGGTACGTCAATAAAATTTACGAAAACGCTACACTACGAGTACTAATACGCTATTAGTGAAAAACTTCAACAACTTCGAATTTCAGCGAATACGATTATATAAAAAAAAAATTATATTTAAATAATATAATTTCCATATGCAACACAATCCCTTTGAGCGGAGGCGCGGTTGACTTCCGAGAATTCTGTCGGAATAATTTATTTCAGAACGGATGTCCATTTCGCTGGCTTTCTTTGCGAGGAATTAATGAGCTATATTTAGGAGTCCCCGGCGAAAAATTAGAATCCATGTTAAGAAATCACTCAATTTGTAGTTACTTTTGATGTAAAAGATTTTTCACCAATAACTTAGCATTACATATAATTTTTAAAAGTCATTGGTCAAAAACCTGATAGTGCTGTCGTGAGGTTGTGGGTGCTTTTTCGTTGTAGGCTTATCCCGTTTCCTAATTGATTAGGATCGGCGGGATCCGCTATCTAGGCCTGAAGATTCGGCGAACGTACGGATTTTTACATATAGAGAGACCTCTCCAGCCCAGAGGGAAAACCAGACGTTGCTTAGGCCAGGTCACACGTCTTTCGAAATATAATTTCATGCGGGTTTCCTCACGATGTTTTCCTTCATCGACGAGATAATTACAAATATGTACATAAATTAGTAATACATGATAGGATTCGAACCGGGGACCAGTTCCACTGAGCTATCACTGCTCCTCATGAGGCTCTGGTGGTGCAATGTACATACAAATTATACCCAGTGCTTCCGGAATGCTCAATTGATACCTACCTATATCAATTGTACGAAGGGATAAATACTAATATGTAGGGAGAACCGTGCTTGAAAATAAGGTCCAATTAGGTCGATGTGAATGAGAAAAAAGGCACATCAAAGTAACCAGTCTGCGAATGAACCTTTAACTTATAGACGACCGCAGCCAAATAACAACTCTCTGGAGGTTTATTGCGTTCCTACGATCATAGGCTACGGTGAAAATGTTATATCAGGTAAGACGTATTCTTGTTTGCCAATTGACGATGCATACAAAAATAAGAATAAACAGACTTCCGTTTTGAGCTACTGAGCTTTAAACAATGAAATCTATTGCTTATACTCTTAGTAAAATTCAGTACGGAACCCCCACAATACAGTCATGTAGGCACTTAACCATCTGTTTTTTTTAAGTACAGATTTCCCATGGCGCTCGGAGCGGACGAATTTTCGTTCGAAAAATTCCTGTATTTCTCGCTGCGTTTACCTGTTACATGAAAGTTTTTTTCGGTGGAAACTTGTCGTTTGCTTCCGGTGCGGGGCCTTCGAGTTGTAAACACGTTAATTTATGTACTGACTATGCATATAATATATTCAAATTATCCTTACTACACCAACCATTAGTTGCATTATTTAAACTCTATATAGATCTCATCCCACTGCAGGGATATGGGTCTCCCTTCAACCGAAGGGGTTTAGAGCATACTCAGCTCAGCTGCGGATTTGCGGAGGCCAGTGTTTTCAAGCCGAAGACCGAAAAGAACTGAGTTAGCTTGACGACTGTCATCTATCAACAACAGCCGGGACCGACTGAGAAGGCCGAGATTGATAAGCATGGCATCCATGGTCAGGCTGCGGTTCTATCGAACTCTCAATTATTCTAATACTCAGACTTATATAATATTAGACTTATATAAAGAGATGGGAAATATCCGGGGTTAGGTAGCTCTGATTTTAAAGTAACCGCTCACGATAGGCACCATGGAGATACCTTTGCGTCGAATGCGATGATTCCCCAGTTTCTTTACTCACTCACAGGATCATAAGCATTCAGTGGTCATACATACATACATACATATCATCACACCTTTCTCCCATTGGTGTAGGCAGAGACTATAGAACGCCAGGTGCACCGATACAAACATACCTCTCTCGCTTCTTCCACACTCATCAACCTCTTCATGCGTGTTCTTCGTTTTTGGGTGCTTTTGATTGGGCCCTTTTTCAACACATCACCAATTTCATCTATATGTGTGCCTTTAGGGCAGCCCCGCCAGTCAATGGGTGGAAATTAAGCTGCATGGTTCTACAATAAGATAAGGTAAAGATAGTTATCCCCTCCTCCTCCGGCCTGTAAGATGAGTTTGCCCGTGGCCGCGAGGACACTTAGACACATCTTATATGTTTTTAAATGAAACCTATTGTATTTTATTCATTTCTCATTGTCAATTTTATTTTTGATGTACTAGCATTACGAAAATATCCATTGGCGAAGAAGTAATTCCCGTAATAAATAAGATGCTGATACTTTTCCAAAATTCCTGGTCGGGCTACTTTTTTATTAAGTATATAGCTACTTTCGCCCTTTTCGCTGAGTAAGCTCAGAGCCTCGTTCGCTAATCAACAGCGTATCCAGGGCACCCGTTTGATTCCAAACCAGATGATCCCAAAAATCTTACACGAATAAATTATGTAACAGAATAAAATCTCATCAGAATAAATGTATTTACGGCTTTTAATTTCAATGCGAATTCAGAATTTACGTGTCCCTAAAGACGAGATTTTTGAATTTAAATTTTCCATTGAATTCACCCCAATTTGTCGGAATTAGAGATAACAACGCAATTCTTGCTCGGGCTTGAAGATCTAACAGGCACACAGTATATGTCTGATCTTTGTTTGCTATGTCGATCGTTGTATTTGTGTCATTGTTTTGTTATCAACTGGCCCTTGACAGCGAAAGCCAAACTTAATTAGGAGAAAAGTTGTCGGGACGAAATGAATAATATTTGGCGAATACAGATGTCTGGACGGAACAAATTGAATTTTTTACGAGCACTTGTAATCGTACAATAAAACTTGTTTATTTATAGACACTTCTAGTTATGGCTGTCGTTTATTTCGCTTTTACAGCTTATGTATCTTACTATTAATTAAAGATATGGCTATATGAACGAGAGTTATACTCGAGCGAATAGGCCATTCTTGACTTTAATAAATATGTGCAGTGCTTTACATTTAAAGGTAAAAATTCTTTATTTACATTTAGACCCTCACGGGCACTTAGACACGTCTTACATTCTCAATATTGTATCTTATTAATTTTTCAAAAGAATGACGAAGCAGATATACAATGCAAAAGTGGAAGGATGTAGGAGCCGAGTAAGGCCAAGACTTACCTACCATGACCAAATTGGTCGTGTTCTATCAGAAGGTGATGTCGGGAGTCCTAGAAACAGGCGAGCATGCATGAGAAGAGCAATGAATGTTAAAGAAGTGAGTGAGGTATATAAGGATCAAGTCACGTGGCGCTTAGTTCCCTCTGCCTACCCCTAAAGGATTTGGCGTGAAGTTATAGATAGATAGATTAATTGTTCATAGTTTTGATTTCTCTTTTTTAATCTACCAGCATTTCAAATGACCATTGGCGAAGAAGAAATGCCGAAAGAAACTTGCTAGAATAGGTCTCTTTTCAAATCGTCAAATCAAATTTCTGCGGCGCCTCGGAGAAATTTTAAGAGAATAGGATTATAAGAGAGGTAGAAGGCATCAAGGCACCCCGACTGGAGAAGTAAGTACATTCACGGCACTAACAACTTCTTGGACTTTTTTGACATGTTCCCGCTACTGAGAGAGGTTACCAGTAAGCTACAGGCTTACTATGTTAGCGCCAACGGTAGCAACGTGCAAGCAAAGCTCCTGGGTAGTTATCCGCAGCGGCAGTGGCAATGCGTGCGCAATACTTCAAGCGTTCGTAAGTTCACCATTACCTCAGATGGCCATGTACCTATTGACGTTGTATAAAAATCTGAAAACAGCCCTGTTACAAAATTATTTAAATCGGCTGCCAATGACTCCCGTAGAAATTTTGGAATCGATCAAAATTTTTAATCAACATCACAATATTTCGCGCCGAAATATTCAGCACAATGTGATTGTTGTACCGATAGTATATAGTACTTCAGGAGCGACCGTGCGAGCAGATGTGGCAGGATTATGCCACCAAATTAATTTGCCGGCAATAAATTCCCAGCTGTATAGGAATTATGAACGCCGTATAAATTACCAGGCACGACCCGCGATTCGTTATTGTGTGCATTTATATTTTCTCCGGGACTTGCTCAAGTTGTGCCCTCGTTTAAATTGGGGAAAAGGGGTATAAAGGTCAAAGGAATATTGAAGGTGCTAATATCTAATAAATCATTATTTTAGGTACGCGCGACACTATTCTGAAAATGAAAAGTATAAGAAATTTATAAAAAATGACTGAAAATCGTATTAAAAAATAATGTACTATTTTGTGTGTAGAATTCGGCCCCTCAAATCCTGGCGTGACAAAGTACTACCAAATTCATGGTTTCGTATATAGGTACACTTGCTTGGCGGTGAAGAAAACATCGTGAGAAAACCTACACGTCCAAGAAATTATATTTCATAAGACTTAAGATCTAACGTAAGAAAACTGGTATATTCCTTTATTGAACCCTACCAATTCTAATGGATTTGGAAACGGGAAAATGGCAGGAAAAAGAAGGTTATATTGGCAAGAAAAATATCATGATGTAAACGATGAAAAGAAAAAAAACCAGTTGAGAATGCGCAAGCTTGCATTGCCAGAGGAACACCTGGCTCGTCAATTATATAACAATTCAATTATTTTTTTTAATTTTTCGTCCATTTTGACCGTGTTCCTTAAGAGATCGGAACGGTGTTCCTGAACATTCCTATTCTACTTTTTTGTGCTGAATCCGAATCTGAAGTCAAAATTCGAATATTAGAAAAAAAAAGCGACAGACAAACACACAGACAAGCGCACAGACAAACACATAGATTTCATATAGGAACGGTGCTCCTGAAAATATTTGCCTCACGGCCGCTTAGCCATATCTAAGATTTTTTTATACTTTATGTATCTTATTCTTATGTCACCATTTTTCTTTTTTAATCTGTAAAATCTTGGGTTCTTATAAATTACCTGTTTAGAGAGCTTTCTCGTCACGTTTTGGTTTCTAACTTCATTTTTATGAATAGCATGTCTACTATGTACATAGAAGTATTATGAGGGTATCTAAAATGTATAAAACACATATCTCTTCGCATGTTTCCAGCTGTAGGCTTCGTTTTGCTCGCCCGCTCGCTTATGTCCCGTCCGTTCAGCGTTTGACTTTTTTAGCGACGCAGCGCCTGTCGGAATTCCGGCAATCAAATGACGGAAAAAAGTAATCAAAGTTATACGGATGTCCGACCAGTACCTATGTACTGGCCTGTCCGACGAATATTGACTCGGATTTGTTATATATATATACTAATATATAAAGCAAAATAGTTTGTTTGTACGCGCAATATCTGCAACTACCAATCTGGTGCTCGGAGGCTCAGTCGTGAATGACGCAACATTGACACCAACGCTCGTGTCTTCTATTCCCACACAAGGCAAACATTTGTGTGCATGAACATGTCTGTTTGTCTTGGTCTGGATGTTTTAAGAGAGGTAGGGCGCATCAAAGCAGCTCGTCTGGGGAAGTACCTCCACCTCACGGAAAACCGCAGCCAAATAACAACTTCCTAGAGGGTTGTAGTGTTCCTGCGTGTGAGGTCACCAGAAAGCTCCCAAGGAGTTGCTGTGTAAGTAGCAGAGGAGGCATCGCGCGTGTGATACTTAATATATTACAAGCGCAAATAGGCTACGGTACCCGCTTTACATCAGATGGGCCGTATGCTTGTGTGTCTCCCGACGTAGTATAAAAAAAGCTACCAGTCGGGTATGAAAAATTTGACGGGCACCCGGTGGCGCAGTGGTGAAACGCACAAACATGACTACAGTACTCCATGTGCGGTCTGACTTGTATAATATAAGTCTCGGTTTCGCGCTGAGTATTTTATTGCTCTGTTGAGCACGCCAACTGTAGTCACCTTTGGAAGGGCCCACCTTGGATTCGGTTCAGGTCCAGCTAGGACCTTGTGATTCGGTTGAGAGATGAGCTGTGAGAATTATCGGCGATCCTAAGCTTACTGATGGTATTGAGCCCTTAAGTTTATATGATTTATAAGATGACGAGCTCGGTGGCGCAGTGGTGAAAGGCGCTGTTACGCTACTTTGACACCAACGCTCGTGGGTTCGATTCCCACACAGTACAAACATTTGTGTGCATGAATGTGTGTGCGTGTGTGCATTTGTGTACAAAAATGTATTTACGTATATTTATCAGTTGTCTAGTACCCATAACACAAGCTTGGCTTACTTTGGGGCTAGGTGGCGCTGTGTAATATTGTCGGACAATATATTATATATGATGATATATTTACCAGAGGGAGACTTTGTACAAAAGTCGTCTGCGTGGGTACCTCTGTCTCACCTATTTCTACCGCCAAGCAGCTATATTTATATAGCTGTGTTCCGGTTTGAAGGGTGAGATATGGCAGAGAAATTACGGGGTACTGTGACGAAACAGCCATAGATCATAAGATTGTCAGCCCGCAAGTAACATCCCCGTGGTATTGCGAGCGTCAATATGCTGCGGTGTCCGCTTACCATCTAATGCAGACCGCGTACTTGTTTGGCAATCTGTTTGTATAAAAAAAATGCCGTCCAGTTGACCATGAGGGTCCAGTGTGTGAGTTCACCCTCACACACTGGACCCTCATGGTGGACCCTCACGTACTGTGCGGTTCCAGTGAAGTTTTCTTCCAAGAACTCTTAGGTTGCGGAATGAACTCTCTGGCAAAGTCCCAAAGGACTACACCATGGAATTCTACAAGAAAGGCGTGAAGAGGTTTTTACAGGGTCGGCAACGCATGAGTGACACGCCTGGTGTTGTACGAGTAAATGTCCATGGGCTACGGTAACTGTTTACGCCCTGCGGGTCGTTTACCTTTACATATACTATAGTCTCTAAGCTATGAAAATTCTGGTATAAAATTTAATTTCGAGATTGATCGCGACGAATTAGTTCAGATAATTGTTAGTAACAATTGACCCACGACACGAATCATTATGTTGTTAATACATTTCTATTGTGTTTGTTTTCCAATCGATTGAAAACAGGATGATTGAAATACCTCATTCGAACATTGAATTTCTTTGTAGCGTTTTTGCTTGAATTGTTGCTTTGTTTGAATTGATTTCATACGTGGATTTCGGAAATAAAGAATTCTTAACGTTGCCAATATACCTATTGTAACTTCAATCTGCCCACATCAACCCTTACTTATCCCTCTGTAGGGATACGAATCTCCCTTTAGCCAAAGGGTTGAGCATACCCCGGTAAACTGCTCAACTGCGGATTGGCGGAGGTCGGTGTTCTCATGCCACTCGAAGGCCATTGACTTAGCGTAAGGACCTGGCTTAACCCTCCGAACCCGTAGAAGCTCGAGATAGGTAAACCCATCCATAGACTGGCTGCAATAAAAGTTGCTTAACTTGCGTATCCGATTAAAGTGACACGCGCAACGCGCCGTCGAACACAATTTGCCTTTTTTCTTTCATTTGAACATCTTGTAGCGTTTCAATTGGCTGCTGTATACCATTATACTGTTTCCAGTATTTGCATTGAAGCGCAGGTTCCCACAGCTCAGCAGCTCGCATCCTAGTTCGTTTCCGAGTAATGTAAATGCAGACGAACGCATCGTGAGCGAGGGAACATAGAAAATGGATGGGTTTCGAGAAGCGAGCATACGTTAGCACTAAAAATAAATGCAAATAGTTGGTATTTCTTTGCGAGCTTACACCTACGCCGGGGAATGAACATTAGTAAAAGAACCTAATAGGTACAACAAGGGGAAAACCTACCACAACAGAACTCTATTGAATAGTTAATAGATTCAGGCGTTATTTTGCGAAAGTCAAATTTACATGCAATTTGATCTAACCTGCTTTGTGTGCTTCCGCCACCAATTAGCTCATGCGGCCTAGCGCCGGCCGGCACCCACCCACTACTGTTAGTACGTGCTACATGCCGACGCTCCCATGGCTGCTCCGGTAGTCCTGCCTCGGCTGCTGTGGTCGTCCGCCATCTGGAACAGAATCCGCATTCTGTTCCAGATGACGGACGACCGCAGCAGCCGAGGCAGAGACTACTACTACTACTACGACTACTGTACTAACAGTAGTGGGTGGGTGCCGGCCGGCGCTAGGCCGCATGAACTAATTGGTAGCGGAAGCACACAAAGCAGGTTAGATCAAATTGCATGTACAGAACTCTATTGCCCTTATAATGATCCACCGCATTCTATCTAAATTGATAATTTCGACGAGCTCGGTGGCGCAGTCGTGAAACGCGCTTTCGTTTTGATTTATAATCAAATTTACTGCTGCTACGCGCGTATCCCGTGGGAACAGCTTTTTCTTACTTTATTTATTCTCGGCTTTTAAGGTTCATATCGTGATGTTGAATAGCCTATAAACCTTCCTCAAGAATTGGGCTATCGAATGCAAAAAAAGTCTAATCCTACTAGGATTCGTTTTTAATATTAGCGCGATCAAACAAACAAAAATTTAAAATTGAAAAATATTTATTCAAGAAACACATATTAGTACATTATATTATAATTGGACCTCCTTTTAAGTATATAATATTTGTAGTAGGAGGTCCTCTTTTCCTTACAGTGTCTATATTCCAATAGAAATACGTAAACATATACAAATATTAAATAAAGATTTAGTTTTTAGAGTGTGTAATAAACACATGAAAACATACCGCTTACATATTTTATGGTGTTGTTCTAGTGTTGTCCAAGAAGTGCCTCGGTTTCCTCGTAGCTTATCGATTTAAGCCAATTTATGACTATTAAAAACGCTTCCACTTTATATATTAGTATAGATTTCATCTCCACAGTATCAACTCTAGAAAACAAATCTTTAATAAAGGCGTCCACAGAAATCCGCCATTAGAACAGCTAGGTATACTTGCAGTGTTTGCAAACACCACTTCCAGCACCGAGAGTGTCGGGTTCCGTAGTCTAATAAAAAACTTGCGACACGTTTGCACAAGTAATGCTTGAGTCAACACAGGCCTGGGATCCGCTAGGATAACGTTTTTTCGAACATTTCTTTGTGGCAAAGCTCAGGTTCTTTTGTCGCGATTATTAGAAGCGTGATGTGCATTCCCTTAAGTTTTAAGACATGATTGTTAACTAGTGACTTGTGTGTGCGATCTATAAACTTTGTGTATTAACAAAGACTTATTATGTATGCTTATTAATTTACTAAAGAAAGCAGTATTTAATTTATTGGCCAATATTCAAATTCTGGCATGTGCCATTAAATTCGTGTTTTCAGATTTATGTACATATTTATAATTATCACTAGCTTGGCGGTGAAGGAAAACATCGTGTGGAAACCCGCACGTCCAAAAAATTTCTAAAGATATGAGACCTAACCTAAGTAAGGTCTGGTTTCCCCTCTGGGTTGTGGGCTGATGGCAGTCGCTCCATTCAAAAATCAGTATGTTCGCTAAATCCTTAGGCTTAGGTAGCGGACCCCGCCACTTCTAATGGATTAGGAAACGGGATGACGCTAAGTAGAATACTAATTTACTAAGGAAAAAGAATTACCATTTTGCAGTTACGTCACAGTTTTTGTTTGCTGTTAATGTCCTTTTAAAGTTTATAATACCCAATAAATGTATACACACAAAAAGGACTTGTTTGCTGACAGATGACTGACAGATAATGTACAGTCTTAACCGCTATACCTAGGGTCGTTATAATTTGGAGACAGTATAACTTCGTCTCCAGCGTCCCATCTACGTGATGAGGACGCGACTTCTGGTCGAAAGCGTGTCCCGGAAGCTAGATTAGGATCGGCGACGATCGCCGAATATGTTTTTTGACGTATTTCTATGCCTCCCATCCTTATCAAGTTAGCCCCTTGTGGCGGTGGCGTATGAATCTACTAATTGGAACTGTTGCCTAACCCTTCCATAAAAAAAAAATACCGAGTCGAATAAAAAGCTGCTGTTCGTTCATTTTGTTGGCCGCCGTGTAAAATGCAAATGAGAAAGTTTTTTTTATTATTTTTATATATACACGCGCAGATATGAAGTTGCGGAAATTTTTAGTTAAAGATAAAACAATTAATGGAACTCTTTTACAAATACTTAAAGATTTAGTAAAGACGTTTCCAAACCGTATTTGAGGTAAGAAAATATCGGTTGATCGTAATGAATAAGGGCAAACTTTGCCGTAGGTAATATAGCAATAATGCCATGGCGGCACTTTACTATTAAATTTATAATATTTAATATACGGAGCTGTCTCCCGGGTACGAGGTCATATAGAGTTCATAATGAGATTTAAAATGTTTGCCTGGATCCTGTATATAAGCGTAGGTACGGTCATGATAACATATCTGGAAGATATGATTATGATTTCCCTCTGGTCTATGAGTCCGGTCAAAATCAGTATCTTTGACAAATCTTTAGGTTTAGGTAGCGAACCCTTCCAATCCTAATGGATTAGGAAACAGGACAAGGTTAGGAAGAAGAAGAAGGAAGAAGACGATCATGATAACATAAACCCTATCTTGAAACCGCAAGCAGCAACGTTCGCAATTATAAGCATAATATTTAACACAGCACAAAAGTTACAACGATTTTCGCTCGCGATCAAACCATACACTTACGTATTCTTAATCAATGGTAGTTCAGTCCAATATTACATTTATTTGAGCTTAGCGTGCAAAAGTCAGAGCACGGTATTTTTTTTAATCTCAAGAGGGGGTTAATGCAAAGTTAAATCCATGTTTGTGAAGTCGCAACCATTGTCCCGCCGCCGCCATCTTGTAAAAATGGTTACAAATAGTTTTTACATTATATTTAAAGTATTCGTCATACAGAAAATTAGTGAAAACACTTTTCGTTGCAAATTAAATTCTCTACAACTTTGATTCCGTAACTTTTAGTCGTAGGGCCAATAATAACACAGTTATTATCGAAAATAGATAAAAATTTGGGAACAATTTTTATTTTGACCGATGGAAACATGATAAATGGAAAGAAAACTTATTTCTTCAAGGGCATGTTGTACTGAACCCACCGCCCATCGCCCTCGGTAATAAAACAAATTACACTATATATATTTCATTATAATTGCAGCGCGGATATTGCCTGCCTCCGAAGTCGCTCTGTGCTCGGGCATTAAGCGAATCGGTTCGACGATGGCCCACGAATTTAACTTTCCATATTAGCAGAGTTTGTATCTTACTATTATGAGTAAAACACGCTAATCGCTATCAGTCAGACGCGTGTGGGGAATGTACAGATAAATACAATGTCCGATACAGACGCGGACAAAAGGAGGTCGGTGTTTCAACCGTCGAGATTGTGTCGGTCGATTCACGTCGGCGTCATGTGCGTTTTATTGCTGACCCTACTTCGCACTTATGATCCGATTGTATGGATTTGGAATACTTGTAGATATATTATATTTATACTTAGGAAATACCCCTTTTAAAAAGCAACTTAAGTATTTGATGGAATTGAATTTGGTATTCGGTATTTTATTTATTTTGAATACCAGCAGCTAATATAAAACTTATTACGAGTCATTTTAGAGCCACTAATTTACTATATAAATGTTAGAGAAGCGAAGGTGAGTAAGAACCCTCCCTCTTCTTACCAGAGAGACGTGGCTTGAAGATTTCCATATACAAAATTCTTCTATATCGCTCTTGGAAAGATTATTGAGAGGAGAATGAGAGGTGATATCCAATGAAATACTTTGGGAAACAGGGCGTTTAGAACTGTCAGAAGAGGTTTTCGTACTCCGGAATATCGTAGAGAAGAATGTAGCTGCGGACTATACGGTTTTCGGCGTTTTGGTGTATCTTAAAAATACATTTAATAGATTTGTACGAAAGGATCTCTGGAACGTTGTGCCTACATATGACGATGAGCTACTCCGTATTGTGCATTTCACTTGTGATGAATGTACAGCATGTGTGCTTGAACAACAGAGCTGTAGCGATGACACCATGAGGAAACCCGCCCAAGAAATTGTTTTACGAAAGACTTGCGACCTTTCCTAAGGCTGGTCTGATTTTCCATGTAGGTTGTGGAGGTCTGAGGGCAGTCGCTCCATCTAAAAATAAGTATCCTCGCCAAGTCCCTTAGGCTTAGGTAGCGGAGCCCGCAACACCTAATGGACGACACCTTAGGAAACGGGATAACGCTATAAAGAAGAAGTGATTATGACTTATCTATTATGCCAATATAACACGTAGAAAAATGAGGTGACACAAACAAGTGTTCTTTAGTGACGTTGTTCACACATTTTTAAAGGGATAATTCACCCCCGTTTTAAAATATACATAAGGGTATTACACATTATCCACCGTAATAACTTCATAATGACAGGTCACTTACGATAATTTTGATATCAAACCGTAACAATTTTAAAAGGACAGTAATAGTCAGTTTTAGCATTTTTGATGACAATACCCCACTTCGCGTCCACCCTGCGAATTAGCCAATAAAGGAGTAGCGAAAGAATGGTTTGAATTGTAGGGTTCCGTAGTAAACAAGGAAACCTTACAGTTTCGCTATGTCCGTCTGTCTGTACGCGGCCTAGCTCAGTGACGCTTGACATTAGAAAGCTATAGTTTGACAAAGATAAATTATAAGATAAGATCGAATAAAATCTTGTAAAAAATTTTTTTTAGCTGGTTGTTTGGGGATAATTTTTTTTAATTCGCTCCAACCCCATTGTGGAGTCGTTAGATTTTTAAATGGGATGACAGTTATCTCGTTAATAATCGACGCCATTGGTCACTGATTCAAATTATAAGATTTATTTTACGGCATTCTTTTTAATGATATAAGGTCAGATTACTCCGATTTTCAGGTCCAATTAATCCAATTTTCTCGATGGTGGCGAGGACGGCTGACAGTTTTTATCTTAGCGTGCGACCAGATAGCACGGGACCCTGTGGGTATTCTCGTAAGCCGTACACTCTTGACGACGAAATCCAATCTGCTCTCCTGTTAGCAGTATTCAGCGATGTTTTCAAGGGAAAGACATTAGGATCACCATTAGCGCGCGTGCTCTAATCCTCGTAAGCAGCTTGTTTGAGAAGGTTATCCGCTACAAGGCCGATGAAACTGCGGTCGCATTTTAGGTACAGCAGCAACCACTAGGCGATTGGGAACATAATATTTTGTACCTCTCAATCATCTCAGTCCCACCGAGGTTGCACTGAAGGCAAATCAAATTGGTTAAGTCTGATGTAGCGAACTTCGATTCGACAAACAGTTGCCAAACAAACATGTGATTCTAACGACTACCCCGTCTGAAGATGCCCCGTGGAGAGGCGAAAACGTGTCGCAGAACAACCATGGCAGCGAGCCCATGCGTCTTCTAATCTCATGAATTAACCCGCGGCGGAAGCACATAAAGTTTCGATCAAACCGCCGGGATTTTTTATTAATCCGAGCTGTCGCCAGGGAAGCATACAAGTGAAGTTATATTACATACAACACAAGGGTAAGGTATTGACTTCTGAATATTTGATGCAAATTGTGGGGGTGTGGCCGACATGACATTATAACCACCACGCATTTATTGTGCCAGTCTGAAATGCCACTCGATGCTAGATTATCACGTTTGCTATGTGATATCGTTATTGAAATGTCGATGATTGTCATAACAGTTAATATTAAATTGTTAACAGTTAATTAAATTGGCAAATTATCAAATCGTAACCTCAGAGCAGACCTTCCTCCAACCTGAGAGCGCGAGTTATATTGGCTCTTGTCTGGATTGTTTATACTAAGATGCAAGAACGACACGGAAAAGTAGTTGCCAAGAACACTGGCTATACTGAGGGCAGCACTCCATTACTATTGTCCTTTTTGAAGCACCTCATGGTGTACTCTCCCTGGGCAAACTATGGCGGGTCAAATTTCATACCCCAGTATCGGTAGCAGTACAGTGACATCTTACCGTAAACTTATGAGTCCATATGTACTTATCCACTACTGTTAGTAGATGCATGGCGTCGCTGCTGCTGTTACTATCACGTTGATCACTCTGTAATTGCCACGAATATGTAATTCTAATGACTAACACCTACAACGCTTGAGGTTGCCTCGTGGAAAAGCGAAACACTTGTCGCAGATACGACTAGAGTAGCAATGGTGGTGGATGCATGCGATATGTATATGTCACAGGCGCGTCGTACAATACGTTGTCGGCGTCCTTTACTAAATTGTGTATGATCAATTAAAGGGATAGTATACACTGTCCTTTCTTGTCCGCCGTCGCTATTCTTGAGCTTTTCTACGCCAGTAGGATCTCAGAGATACGTAGCTTTAGCCAAACCCAATGCGAAATGTGCCAAACGTCGTAAACTCCCAAACAATTCCTGCAAATAGTGCAAGGAATCCTAAAATATCTTTACGGCGGCTTTAATATAAGCTGCCACATATTCTGGCCGAGAAGAAAATAACGATAGCCAATATTACTGATAACCAGCTAGAATGGAGCGGTGTTTATGTTAATAATTTGGCAGGGCCCTGCGCGAGCTCTGCCAGTCGCGATGGTATCGCCGCAAGATACGGCGGCTAGCCGCTTCTCACACCGACGTGTAATCAGGGACTAAAGTCATACATCTATAAAAATATAATTTAGTACACAGCTATCCCCTTTATGATTGCTAATGTTATGATTGATTGATGACAACCTGATGACTAATTTGCTACCTTTAAAAAATATAATTCAGTTCAATAAAGTACCGTAGTCTATCGCTTGCAACATATGTAAAGCGACTCAAGCTTTGCTTACATATAACTTAAGGGGATTTTGCATGGCTGAGGTAAAATGAAGTCATTACCCAGTGGGTTTGATCTGAATTGAGTTAAAATATGTCCGTGCAATACCTCTTAAACACCAAAGGCTTCTTGCCGCATCATTTTACCTTAAGTACAGACTAATAGTAAGCTGATGAATCACGGTCAAACATAAATAATACAGACTAATGGCAAGATTAATCGTTGTATATGACATAATATCTATGTGTTCCGGAAGTATAATGCGTTGACCAGTTATCTCTTTTCCCGCCATACTGCATTATATCACAATTGAAGTTACATAAAGCAAAAATGCAACTGTCTATTAAGACCAAAAATCAATCTCGGACGCCATTTGATAGACTGTCTTACAATGATAAGCTTGAATTATACGACTCGCAAAGTTAACTCCATTAAAAACTTTAAAAAGTATAGTGTATAGTAAAAGCAAAAACGACACCCTACAAGACGGTGTTTAATCAGATTTTTTAAGTTGCTCTATATGCGTTTTACCCAAATAACTGTTGTTCTTTTTTTGTTGTATGTAAATGATTTTTCCTAACAATAAATTTAACATTAGAGTGAATTACAACTATTACTATTCTTGGTTTAATATTCAAATCTGTTTGTCATAAAGATGTAAACTTGTCTAGTTCCGGCGAAAATATACTATATAAGCTATTTGAAATTGGCTTATGATATATTCTCATTATTAATTTTTTTATTGTAAAGTCTTTATACCTTAATTTTCTATATATTTTTCATTCCAGTAGCCCACAGACAAATCTTCGACATTATTTTTTATAAACTCTTGGAGTGTTTTTACTTTTATACACTTCATGCCTTGAGCTATGAATGCTTCTCTAATACTTTTTGTAGATAAAGTCCCACGTTACGCGTCGGTGTGAGAGGCACTCGGCTTGCTTACCGTGTGTCACCCGCACCGTCGTCGCACCTCCCAGTCAACTGTTACTTTTATTGCACAATTCTCGCTCCCTGGCACATGCCTGTAATACAGATTGCAAATTCCGTCTTACTCCAAAATACGGATCAATAAACTCTTGCACGTGTATAAGTAGGAATGTAGGTCGAAACGAAAGAACACATGTTGAAGGGAGCCTTTGATTGCGGAATTGTTTATTCGTATTGTTGGAAAGACGTTTTTGATTGGCGTAGCGTCGTTTGAACTTCAATAGAGAGCCCTTCTATTGTGTACGTCGTCGGCCGTTCACGAATGGCGTTTCTTGTGATTGTTAGCTATACGTATGGGAAGGCAATAAATAGCAGTATCGAGTTCGTACAGCTGATACTTAGATCACGGTTCACGCTCAAAGTGTGATTGTAACTTTTAATGCGTACAGAGTTTGATAAGTTCGATGGTCGAGTGATTAGTAGCGCTACTTTGACACCAATGCTCGTGGGTTCGATTCCCACGCAAGACTAATATTTGTGTGCATGAACATGCCTGTCTGTCTTGGTCTGGGTGTTTTTAAGAGAGGTAGAGCGCATCAAAGCAGCTCGTCTGGGGAGTCTCCACCACTCTCCACCGCACCCAACTCCTCAACAAATACCGCAGCTGAATAACAACTCCCTGAAGATGCGCGTGAGCGAGGTCACCAGTAAACCGGTAAGAAGCAGCTGCGTCGGCAGCAGCGGTGGCATCACGCAAATTATACTTAATGTATTGCAAGCGTTCATAGGCTACGGTAACTGCTTTACATCAGGTGGGCTGTATGCTTGTTTGCCTCCCGACATTGTATATATTTATTAAAAAAAAAGAATAAGTACAGTACAAAGGTTTCTTTAACATTCATTGCTCTTCTCATGCACGCTCGCCGGTTTCTAGGACTCTTGACATCACCTTCTGATAGAACACGACCAATTTGATCATGGTAGGTAAGTCTTGGTCTTCCTCGGCTCCTACATCCTTCCACTTTTGCACTGATCATTCTGTGTTTCTTTTAAGCGTTTGAATAATCTCATGTCAAATTACTTCGTCTCTTTACTTCAAATAAATTATTAAAAAAGGTATTAACTGAATATTATGTTTGTTGCAGGTATGTACGCTGTCTACCATTACAAACGGACGAACATGTTAAGGTTGTGTAATTAGGTATGTTTTTTTTTATACTACGTCGGGAGGTATACAAGCATACGGCCCACCTGATGTGACGGGTACCGTAGCCTATTAACGCTTGCGATATATTGAGTATCACTCGCGCGATGCCTCCTCTGCTGCTTACTCAGCAACTCCTTGGGAGCTTACTGGTGACCTCACTCACACGCAGGAACACAACAATCCTCTATGGAGTTGTTATTTGGCTGTGGTTTTCTGTGAGGTGGAGGTACTTCCCCAGACGGGCTGCTATCATGCACTCTACCTCTCTTAAAAGCACCCAGACCAAGACAAACAGACATGTTCATGCACACAAATGTTTGCCTTGTGTGGGAACCGAACCCACGATCGTTGGTGTCAAAGTCGCGTCATCCACGACTGAGCCACCGAGCTCGTCGAAATGTCGTATGTCCGTTAGGGTCTGTACTTGGCATTTGAAATGCAAGTTTCTGTGCAGTTTATACTACTGCATCAAAACTACCAGACTGCGCAATCCGACCAGCTCAGTGGCGCTGTGGTTAGTAACGCTGCTTTTGACACTAACGTAGGTTCGATTCCTACGCAGGACAAACATTTGTGTGCTTGAACATGTTTGTTTCTCTTGATCTAGTTGTTTTAAGAGAGTTGATGCGCATCAAAGTTTGGGGAAGTACCTCTACGTCACAGAAAACAACAAAAACACAGTCAAATAACAGCGGTTACCTTAACACCAATTTAACCAAATCGTGGATTTGATTCACACGCAAGACTTATATTTGTCCTTTATTCCTTTGGCCTGATCTGGGCGCATCAAAGATGCCCGATTGGGGAAGTTCCTCCCCCTCACAGAGAACTGCTACCGAGTAACAACTCCCTGAAGGATTGTATTGTTCTCCTGTGAATGAGTGAGTTTACTCGGAAGCTCCCCAGGAGTACTCTTACAGTACTCCTGAGGAGCTTCCGAGTAAACTCTTCTTGTATCACAAGCAATCACAAGCTACCGTAATCACTTTACATCAGGTGGGTTATTTGGTTGTATGACGCCGACGTCGTTTAAAAAATATTTATAGTTAAACAATATGAGGAGTAAGTCCAAGTCCATTCATAGCGTAGGTAGCTGTGAATGCTTGTGATACATTAAGTATCAGTCGCGCGATGCCTCCTCCGCTGCTAACACAGCAACTCCTTTGGAGCTTCCTGGTAACCTCACTTCCACGCAGGAACACAACAAACCTCTAGAGAGTTGTCATTTGACTGCGGTTTTCTGTGAGATGGAGGTAACTCCCCAGACGGGCTGGCAGGCATCGCGCGAGTGATACCTACTTAATGCATTATAAGCGTTCATAGGCTGCCTACGGTAACCGCTTTACATCAGGTGGGTCGTACGCTTATGTGCCTTCCGCCGTTGCATTAAACAATTTTAAACCCAATTCCAATGACCTAAAAATAAATGTGTCGAGGTTTAATTGACACGTGTTGTACACACAGACAATAAATTTAGTCCAAGACTCCGTGAAGGGCGTATCTCGCTGATCCGGGATTAGTGCAGCCTACCACTGTCCCGGGGTGCCCCCGTCTTACCATCCCCATCTATATGTCATGTGTTAATCTGGTAACACCATGTATTAACTGTGCCTGTTATGTACGTCGATATCTGTCGCAATTTATGGTATGAAAGATCATTCATTATTTGTCATTGGCCCTCACGGGTACTTAGACATATTGAATGAAATCTTGTTGTATCTTACTTATTATTTACAGTTCATAATTTTTTATAGTTTTAACTTTTCTTTACTAGGGGAGCTGGGTCTGCGGCGCATTGGCAGAGCTGCTTTTGCACAATAAGTACCTAAATAACAGCAAGCTGCGTAAAGCAGAGCTGCTAACCCTAACCCTAACCCTTGTGTCAATAAATATATTGACAATTAATTTGACCCGGAATATAAATTTGCAAAACTTGAAATGAGCTCGCCATACGCGCTCCAATAGACTTTGTATTGGAACGGTTTTTCGGGCGATAACATCACTTATCGATATCATTTATTGAGCTAATCGAAATTTAATCTATTTTAGGGGAATCTACAATACTTAAGGTATATTCACGTCGAACAATCAGCTCTCTAGCTTCTAAACTGAAGGAGTACTACGTGTAACAGTCGAAAACCGCAAAACTGCAAAAAAGACAAATTTCTCGGTTATAAAGCTTCGCTGGCTAACGCAGCTCTGCAATTAATCTACCAGCATTTGTACAGCTAAGTGCAGCTCAAGCTTTACACTTTAACCGTTGTACCGTTCTTATGCCGTACGTGATAAGAGTTACAATAGGACTTCGAGTGTTAAGCGTGATCTGCTCTTAGCTGTACTTGCCAATATATGTGTTTTTTGTGCAGTGATAGCCCAGTGGCACCGGCCTATTGACCACCTGGTCCCAGTTCGAAACCTACCGGGGGCACGTATCGCTATATTTGTATTTTCGGATTTATGTACATATTTATTACTTGCTCTTCGGTGAAGAAAAATCTCGTGAGGAAACTCACATGTCCAAGAAATTATATATCGAAAGACGTGTTTCATAAACCTAAGAGAGATCTGGTTGTCCCTCGGGATTGTAGAGGTCTGGCGGCAGTTGCTCCATGTAAAAATTTTTTTTTTCGCCAAACCCTCAGGCTTAGGTAGCGGACCCCGCCACACCTAGTAGATGGGAAACGGTGTAAACCATCAATTTCTATTACACTACATTTATGACTAGTGATCCGCCCCTGCTTCGCACGTGTAGATAGAGAGATAAATTAGTACTTTACAAATAAAACATAACGATAATTCCTTATGAAAGTATTGAGTTTGATAAGGATTGATACCATGATATGAATGTCATCATAATTTGAGTCTTGATCTCGTTCCTTGATTGATTAATTTGAACAAAAAACGATTATTGTGACTTAACTATAATAGTTAGGCTTTATGGACTTGTTTGTAGGTACTAAAGTGTAAAGTACTGTAAACATCTTACAGGGTCGGCAACGCAAAAGTGACGCCCCTGGTGTTGCAATTCCCATAGGCTACGGTAACTGCTTACCATCAGGCAGGCCGTATGCTTGTTTCCCACCTTAGTGGTATAAAAAAAATGTGTAGTGCATGGTTTTATGTGTCATTAATAGTTTGCTGTAAATAATATATATTCTGTGTTACTTCGCTGATGACGTAGCTTTCTATGTGAAAGAATTTTGAAAATCGGTTTGATATTTTTTTCACTTTATTCAGAAACATATATAAAAAAAATCTTTATAATATTAATTTTTATGACAATTGGTAAAATTAAACGTTTATTAAATACATTATGCAGAATTATTTCCAGATATCTTTTTCAGTCTGATATAAATTAATTCTATAATAAAGCCTTCTTGTAAAGAGTATTTTTGAAGTGCCTGTTATTTTTCAAGCTATGAATGTTAAAGAAGCGACTGAGGTGTGTAAGGAACGAGTCGAGTGGCACTCGGTACACTCTGCCTACCCCGTAGGGGATTTGGTGTGAAGTTATAGATAGATAGGTAGACTTTTGTGTGTAATAAATAATATACAAATATAAAGTCTGTATATTTATGAAATTATGTTTTCATAAATGTGCTGAGAGGTAACAGTGAGGATATTTATTTCTTCGAACAGTTCTGAAAGTGATACCCTAGAGCCCATGCTATAAATAGAGCAGCAAAATTTAGATATATTGTAGAGAATATATTTTAGAGTTCCGTAGTTAGCAAGAAACCTAAAATTTACAATTTGGGTATCGTTGAAAAGATTAACCAAGGATATTGAGGCTTGCCTTGCCATTGTATGTGTAATATAATGAAATATGTAGGTTTTTGGTAGATTTTTTGTTAGAATTACGTGTGCCCGATCCAGTTCCATGTTAATAGGTATTGTTGTTTTAGTGTTAGTAAATGCAAGAAATTCAAAAGGAAAACTATCACAGAAGTGTACTTTACTATTTTATATGAAGAAAGTAAGTAACCTATAGAAAAGAGGCATCATCAGGCGTTGTAGACGTTAATCGTAACAATAACTAGTTATAGACGTTAATCGTAAGAATGAAAGGTTAGATCAAATTGCATATAAATTTGACTTTCGCAAAATAACGCCTGAATCTATTCTCGTAACTATACTTTTTTTTACCACTAATGTAGCAATCAAGCATACGGCCTGCCTGATGGTAAACAGTCACTGTAGCCTATGGACATTTGCAACACCAGGGGTGCGTCACGTCACGCATGCGTTGCCGACCCTCTAAAAACCTCTTCATGCATTTTTTGAAGAACTCCATGCTGTAGTCTTATTATATTACTTATCGGCTTATTGGTTAAAATATCAGTAGGCTTGAATCGCTGATATATTTAGGCGCTAAAACACAGCGTTTTGGTGAGTGAGGGTGGCCTTTATGCGATGTCAAGTGGTTAATTTTAAAGTCGCAGTAGAAACTTCCACGACGAAAGTATTTTATCCGGGCTAAAATACATTAAAGTTTATGCCATAAAATAAGCGTTGGAGAGCAGATAAACACACTGCATTCGTATGGATAGCGTCACTGAACAACTTGAAGTGAAAGAAGTGATTCTCTAAACTTTCAGTGATATATTAAGGGAAGGTTTACAGTTGGGATCCTTTCAGAGAATCAATTAAGACTTGCCAAGTTTTTGTTGAGCGTTTCAATCTTTTAAACGTATTTTTGGTGATTTGTAGTAAGTTATCTAACTTTTTCTTAGCTTCCAGTAAAAGCTATCTGCTTTTAAGTGCTAAACTTTACATTCAAACGAAATAAACTGAATTATCGTTGTCTAGCTTAATAAACATTTTATATGTGCGACAGTATTCGACTAAATTACCTATCACATCGACAAGGAGTGAGACCGGTGAGTGTGCATGAATCTATGAATGTTAAAGAAGCGAGCAAGCTGTTTAAGGCGCGCTTCTTTTAACGCTCTGTTCTCTCTGGCTATCCTGCAATGGATCTGGCGTGAAGTTATAAGATAGGTAGAGAAACTTAGCTTTTCACTGAGAGAACGGTTTTGAAAAAAATAATCCGATTTGTCATTGTGTAGCTTAATAAACATTTTGATGAGCCCGGTGGCGAAGTGTTAGCGATAATACTTTAGCACCAACGCTCGTAGGTTCGAATCTCGTTCAGGACAAACATTTGTGTGCGTGAACATGTTCGTTTTTTTTTTGGTCTAGGTGTTTTAGGAGAGGTGAGGCGCATCTCATCCCTTTTGAGGAAGTACATTCAGCATCGTAGAAAGCCGCATATATAGCAACTCCCTGAAGAGTTGTTGAGTTCCTGCGTGTGAGTGAAGTTACCAGTTAGCTCCTAAGGAGTTACTGTGTTAGCAGCAGAGGTAGCAGCGCGAGCGATATAGCAAGTAAATAGCACGAGCAAGCTTCAGATATTGCAAGCGTTCATTGGCTACTGTAATCACTTTATGTCAGAATATGTTTATATGCCTCCCGACGTTGTTTTTTTTTATACCACTAAGGTGGCAATCAAGCATACGACCTGCCTGATGGTAAACAGTCACCGTAGCCTATGCCCATTTGCGACACCAGGGGTGTCTCCCATGCGTTGCCGACCCGTTGTGTAAAAATATTGAAAAATTACATACTCACCCTGGTCTGACATAGTTGATTTAATGCTTATACTCTCATTGTGAGCTATTCTAACACTTCTACTAAATTTTGTTTTAATAGTATAATATTGTTGAATTAAACAATTTTTAACTGAAGTATCGCGTGTTTTATTTATTTTGTTGAACCTGACGTTTCGAACGTCCGTGGTCGGACGGACGCTGCAAAGCGTTGCAAAGTTTAATTCAATGTGTAACAATCGCGAAAACCTAAGACAATACCAGTACAATATTGGTTTAGTTATTTTATCAAGCATAGAGTCCACATCAGCTGTAGTCTCCCCTCCCCCAGCAGTCGACAACCCTATCGATATCTAAAATGTATCTCGTTCACACCATTTGACGATTTGGTTCTTTCCAGCGATGCCTCTATGCAATTTATGATCGCCTGGTATCGCATTTTGTACGTGTTATAACGATATTATTTTCTGTGACTTTATGCTTGTTTGTTTTATATTAATTTCAGTATAAATTTTGTTATATACAAATAAAACCAGATGAGAATGCGCAAGCTTGCATTGCCAGAGGAACACCTGGCTCGTCAATTATAACAATTCAATTTTTTTTATTTTATTTGTCGGCCATTTTGATCATGTTTCTTAAGAGATAGGAACGGTGTTCCCGAACATTCTTATTCTGAATCCGAATCTGAAGTCAAAATTCGAATATTCGAAAAAAAAAGGGTCAGACAAACGCACAGACAAACATATAGATTTCATATAGGAACGGTGTTCCTGAAAACTGGTAAGTTTAAGATTCTATCTAGATAGATAGGGTATTTATCTTCACACGAAGTCCCATGCGGGATTGGTAGGTAAAAACGAACACCATGCGCCTTGATCATTGACTCATCCGCTCGTTTAGCATTTCTCCTCCTAAGCTAAGCTCCTAAGGAGTTGCTGTGTAAACAGCAGAGGAGGTATCGCGCGAGTGATACTCAATATATTACACGCGTTAATAGGCTTCGGTAACTGCTTTACATCAGGCGGACAGTATGTTTGCATGACTCCCGACGTATAAAAAAAAATGCTCTCTTTTCATGCACGGTCGCTGGTTCCTGGGGCTACTGACAGTACTTTAGCATTATATGTGATTCGTCATTCCTTCCGATTGCATTATATCTACATATCTGAACCAACGGAGCATGCCATCTTTACCTTAACGCTGATTCTTTGTTGTTTCGGTATCAAGATGAAAACAATTTTAGAGTTTTTAAGATTCAAGTCTCAAATTTGTGAGAGCTGGGTATGGCAAAGAGAGCATGAAAGTAGAATAAATGCGGTCGAGATGCGAGCATTGCGCAAAATTTGTGGCATAACGCTTGCTGACCGCGTTCGTAATGAAGACGTGAGAGAAAGAGTTGGTCTAAAAGAGGGTGTCGGTGTTAAGATAAGAAAGGGCATGCTCCGTTGGTTCGGACATGTAGAAATAATGCGGGACGAAAGAATGACGAAACAGATATACAATGCAAAAGTGGAAGGATGTAGGAGCCGAGGAAGGCCGAGACTAACCTACCATGACCAAATTGGTCGTGTTTTATCAGGTGATGCCAGAAGAAGAAGTAATGAAGAATGTCACAGAAGCGAGTGAAGTATGCAAGGACCGCGTCTTATGGCGCTCGGTTCTCTCTGCCTACCCCGCAAGGGACTTGGCGTGAAGATATACATACATTCAAGTCTCAAATTTTATATTTTGTGAAGGCTAGAGTTCCTGCTGGTTCTTCTTCTTCCTAGCATTATCCCGTTTCCTAATCGGGGTCTGCTACCTAAACCTATGGACTTGGCGCAGATACTGTTTTTTACAATGAAACGACTGCCGTCAGAGCAACACAACCCAGAGGGGTAAAACTAGACCTTCCTGAGGTCAGGTCACTTGTCTGCAAATGTTTTCTTCATCCAAGAACAAATGTTAATTACAAATATGTACATACATCCGAAAACACGAATAAGTGGTACATGCCTAGCTTCGAACCGAGGACCGTAGCTTAATTGGCCAGTTCTTTATCCACTGAGCAATCACTGCTACCAGATTTCTTGTTAGTTACTGTATATTGTTATCAAGGTATGTTGACAGTATGAAGAAAAATAACGAATAATGCTATGATAATACAGATATAAAAAAAATTGTTACTATGTATCTATTATAATTTCATACAGAATTGTCCTTTTAAGTAATATTTAAATGTAATTGATTTAATTAAATGTCAACATCCCCATTGTCCATATATATGTACAATTTTAAATGTAAAAGAAACGTAAAATGTTGTTCTGCGTTATTACCATAGTGTGTTGGTTTTAATAAGGTAACTAGTGATTATTGTATGATGTGTGTATGTTTCATAGTGTACAAATAAAGTTCATATCTATCTATCTATCTATTGACGAGCTCGGTGACTCAGTCGTGAATGACGTGACTTTGACACCAACGCTCGTGAGTTCGATTCCCACACAAGGCAAACATTTGTGTGCATGAACATGCCTGTTTGTCTTGGTCTGGATGTTTTAGGAGGTAGGGCGCATCAAAGCCCGTCTGGGGAAGTACTTCCACCTCACAGAAAACCGCAGCCAAATAACAACTCCCTAGAGGGTTGTTGTGTTCCTGCGTGTGAGTGAGGTCACCAGTAAGCTCCCAAGGAGTTGCTGTGTAAGCAGCAGAGGAGGCATCACGCGAGTGATATTTAATATATCGCAAGCGTTAATAGGCTACGGTACCCGCTTTACATCAGGTGGGCCGTATGCTTGTATGCCTCCCGACGTAGTATAAAAAAGAATACATATATAGAGTTGTTATATGTATAAAAGAACGTTCCAACAGCGGGACATTTCAGCTCAATAAACAGTCAAAGGTTCCCAGTTCAAACGCACAAAGATCTAGAATTTCGCTTCCAGAGTCCTTTGTAGAGCACAGCGAAAGGTCGTCCCAAGTCCGTGGCTATCTAGATGTTGCTATCCTGCAGACCGCAGCTGGGCCGCAGTCGTCGGCCTTTTTAATGTGGTGAGCCTTTTTGTGGCCGGTTGTTCTTTAGTGTTTGGACGTTGGAGCCACCCGACGATTCGATCTTTTAATTCGCTTCTACCTTCTACCACAAAGCGTAAACTTTTCTTGCCGTAGTTTTAAATTGTATTTTATCTGTTTAATGTACATATATAGCAACAATTTATAATTATCATGTATATATGGCGTACTCTGACCATTTCATACATAAATTCTTTACTTCGTCTGGGTTTTGCAAATATAAGCTTAAGCAATCTATTTATAACTAACCTACCATGACCAAATTGGTCGTGTTTTATCAGAAGGTGATGTCAGAAGCCCCAGGAACCGGCGAGCGTGCATGAAAAGAGCTACGAATGTCACAGAAGCGAGTGAAGTATGCAAGGACCGCGTCTTATGGCGCTCGGGGTTCTCTCTGCCTACCCCGCAAGAGACTTAGCATGAAGATATACATGCATACAATCTATTTATTTATTTAAGTATTTACAATATATTTAAGTGATGTCTGGAGCCTTAACCGGCGAACGTGCACGAGAAGAGTAATGAATGCTAAAGAAACGAGAGAGGTGTGTAAAGATCGCTTTATTCGCATCTCTAGGCGCTCGGTTCTCTCTGTCTACCCCGCAAGGGGTTTGGCGTGATGTTATAGACATATAAAATATATTTGTTTATTATATTTTACTATTGTACAATTAGGGGTTGGTTATTGTTTTAAAATGTCAGTTTGTATAAAAATTCAAAATTGTCATAATGACAACTTGTCAAATGATATATATTATAAATATTCTATATGTTACCATTAATGTTTGGCAACTGGCAACATGCATATGGGAATGCGCAAAATATTTCATTAACCTTTAATTGGTACGTTTTGTTTAATCCACTGATTACATATGTCCTTTTGAATTCTTAGACTATTTATATGTACCTACCGTATCAATATGACAATATACGACATAAAATTTTTATTTGTTACTTTTTATTTTTTTACTTTTTATAATCCGGTTTATATAATGGGTAGCCTTGGCAGTCAGTTTTTCGTAAAAAAATCTGTGTGTCTTCTGTTATATTCAACTATCTATCTACAGCTTCTTGCTAAGTCACTTGCAGGGTAGGCAGAGAGAACCGAACGCCATATAACTGTGTATATGTGTATGTTGTATTTATATTAAGCAAAGACTTTTATGTTAAAAACCTTGCGTAATTGTCCTAGGAGGTGTAGTGTGTAGCTAGTGTGGCCATAAATACTGTTACATTAAAACTGTTCTTTTTTACATCTCTTTAATTATTTTGAATTTGGAACGCGTTTATTATGTTATATATATGTTATAGACTTCTTTCGATTTCCCGCAGTTTTACATATTTTTTCGTGTTTATTATTCAAATTACAATAAGGAATGGAGGGTTAAAGAAAATAGGATTGCAATGATTGCCTTGCACAAAATGGTATGGAGCCGTCGGTCATATTCAAGACACTTCAAAAGTTTGGTATCAGCCGTATGTTCGTATATCGTACTATCGACAGTTATACTTCCTCTCTTGAAGACCATAAAAGATCGGGGCGACCGCGTGCTATTAGAACTACAAAAGCTGTTAATGCTGTTAAAGCCAGAATTCGCTGAAATCCCATTAGGAAACAAAAAATCTTATCGCGAGAAATGAAGGTTATATATATACAGGACATGGCCTAAATCAATCCCTACAGTTGACGAGATTGGATCGATCAAACGCTTTTTGTTCCGGTACGCGGGTGATAGGCACTGATATATCCTCTTTACTGATGAAAAATAATTTACCATTGAAGAGATCTACAGCAAGCAAAATAGAAAGTGCACGCGCACAGTCCTAAAGAAGCCGCCCATGTGGTCGGAAAGGTACAACGTGGCCATCATCCTGCTTCTGTAATGGGTTGGTTGGGGGTGTCTTATGTATATATATATATATAAAGAGTCACAAAGCTTCATTTTTGGGAAAAAGGAGTAAAGACTTCAGCCAAAGAGTATCAAGAGACTGTCTTGGATCGTGTTGTGAAACCTCTCAGCAACACACTTTTAAGAAATCTCTGGAGCAAGCAGCGCCTAAACCCATGGAAACAGTGCGTAAATCCATTGATTCGTAGCTAGATAGATGAAAGGCCTGTATCGAAGACAAAGGTGGCCGTTTCGAATTGAATATATATTTTTTAGTTTTGCCGAGACTTCCATAAATACATGTAAGTTTCATTAGGATTACATTATTTCATAAAAAAATAAATGCATATTCATTTGTAATAGAACTTATGGCCGAACTATGTACGAGTATATTGCCTTGCCGCGAACACTAAATATTCGTGCCAGTTCTGTTCATTAGAGAGTTAATAATTTTCGACGGGATCGTAACCATGTCAATTAGGTCCTCGATTGTCTTACTTAGCTCTCTCGGTACGTTTTTATCACAATATTAACTTTTCAGCTTCTCTGTGCATATTTTCAATTTTTTTCTAAATCCTCGAATGTTTCTGCTGAATTCATTTCATCTGCATGTGGCGTTTTATGTTAACGTTATATATACTAGTTGTTTATTGCTCCCAGGGTTCTTTTATGTACAAAGAATACAGGAAGAAAGAGTCACGAAACAGATATCACTGCGAAAATACGAGTAGAAGTATGTAGGAGCCAACAAAGACCAAGTCTTCGCTACCATGACCAAATTGATTGTCTTTTATTAGAAAGTGATATCAAGAGCCCTAGAAACTGACTAGCGTGCATAAGAAGAGCTATGAATGTTAAAAAAGCGAATGAGGTGTGTAAGGACCGAATTATGTGGCGCTCATTCCTCTCTGCCTACCCCGCGAGAAATTTGGCGTGAAGTTGTAGATTAAAATTTATAGTTTATTGAAATTTTAAGGAAAACATTATACGAATGTTCAACCCTTTTTCTTTTGTTGCCAGTTTTTTAACTCGCTACCAGGTATCTACAATGCTGTAAATACCTCTTTACGATATTTTTAAAGTACCTTTGTTCACTAAACATAACCTGACGGTTTAAATATTATTTTCTTCTGAAATAACGAAGGTAAAATTCTGATAGTAATAAAAAACGTATTGCCGATTCCAAATTTAATGTATCGATTTTAAAATTTGTGTGGTTGCCAAAGCCACAATAAAGCGAAGTTGTTAAAAAATCATGTCCAACGATGCCAAAATTTGGAATGCCCAATAATGATAATCTCCTTTCATCATAAATCTCCAATTCCAGCCTTGTCAGGCAAAATGTTGGCTTGTCCTAGCTCCTCTTATTTAACGATTCACATTAAATTTCAAGTGCATAAATTGCTAGACCGTACCTAGATAGAAATTATCTAGATATTTTCCTACGGGTCTGCCAAATTTCTTAGCGCTAAGCTTGTAGATTTTCGATCTTGGCACATTCGCGGGGCATAGAGGACTCTTTAGATAAATTTGTGAGATTTTGTCTTGATTAATGAGTGCACCTATGTTTTAGATTTGCGATCTGACTGCAAGACAGTAGTTTACGTAGGTCTTACTGTAAAACTTTATTAAAATATTATATTTCAGTTTTTAAAAGGTACTCTAGTTGTTTTGGTCTTAACTTATGCCCATAGTTCCACCTGCAGTAACTACGCTAGCGAAAGTAAATGTGTAATGCTGAAATGAACTTTTCTGTTATGTTGGACACCATTGAGCCTCTGAGGGCACTTGAATGTATCTTACACATTTTCATTTATTATATTTTCATGTTCTTTTTTAGGGTTCCGTACCCAAAGGGTTCCGTTTTACCAAGGGAACCCTATTACTGAGACTTCGCTGTCCGTCCGTCCGTCCGTCCGTCTGTCACCAGGCTGTATCTCACGAACCGTGATAGTTAGACAGTTGAAATTTTCACAGATGATGTTTTTCTGTTGCCGCTATAACAACAAATACTAAAAAATAGAATAACATAAATATTTAAGGGGGCTCCCATACAACAAACGTGATTTTTTTGCTCGTTTTTGCTCGTTAATGATAACGGCAACAGGTAGACGCTTGAAATATTCACAGAATATGTAGTTATACATTTACTATAAAAATAAATAATTAATTTAAAATAAAACAAATATTTAAGGGGGGCTCCCATCAAACAAACGTGATTTTTTTGCCGTTTTTATAGATAATGGTACGGAATCCTTCGTGCGCGAGTCCGACTCGCACTTGGTCGATTTTTTTTATTTTAAACTGCTTGTTCTTTTTAAGTTACCAACATTTCGAAAATCACTGGTGAAGACGTAATAAGTAAAAGTAAAAAGAGCCTGTAAAGGGCTTTTTATGATCGTATTTTCTTTTATACAACGGCATACAAGCATGCGGTCCACGGGATGTTAAGTTGTTACCGTAGCCTATGAACGCTTGCAATAACCGAGCAATAATTCCTACTTTGCTCGGGTGTTGCCACTCCTGCTGTTAACACGGCAACTCTGCCTTAGGAGCTTAATGGTAACCTCACTTTAGTCACAGGTACACATCAATCGTCCAGGGAGTACTTAATATGGTTGTGCCCTACCTCTCTTAAATTTTGATATAAACAACAAGATATTGTAATTTTTATAGGTACAACAGATTCATTCATAACTATAATTGTATCAACACAACAAGTTATGCTGTCGACTTATACAAATTCTAAGAGAGGTAGGGCGCATCAAAGCAGCCCGTCTGGAGAAGTACCTCCACCTCACAGAAAACCGCAGCCAAATAACAACTCCCTAGAGGGTTGTTGTGTTCCCGCGTGTGAGTGAGGTCACCAGTAATCTCCCATGGAGTTGCTGTGTAAGCAGCAGAAGAGGCATCGCGCGAGTGATAAATAATATATCGCAAGCGTTAATAGGCTACGGTACCCGCTTTACATCAAGTGGGCCGTATGCTTGTATGCCTCTCGACGTAGTATATATATAAAAAAAAGAGATAGACATGTGATTGGGCTGAGTTTTTATGTACGCTGCATTATTTTATCGAAATCATTTGTGATTTGGATCTTAACTCGAATCGACAGAATTTATAAGAAATGTTTTAAAACTCCTAGCAATCAGATGAATCTGCGTAAGCAATTTATATGCATCTGGGATTTACCGTTCTGTGCTCTTTACGTTACGCCAAAAGGAGGCGTAATGCTGCAACTAGCATTGTAGGTGTACGCGACAAACTGTGTTCGCGTCAAACAGGTATGTTGCGACACTTAATGGAAGATCTGTCCTCGAGATAATCAGATTCCATCGCTGTGTATAAAATTACCACAAATAGTGAGGCCTCAATCAGAACTAATTCAGATTTACGAGTGCGTCGTTCGTCGCTTGTCGTTCGTCGCCGACGACATGTCGGCAACATCCCGATACAGTCGTAAATAACGTTTCTTGTTATGCGATGCGTATTTCCTATCACTAGAGATTTATTCATGATAACGGGAAAGAGTAGTGTTGGGGTTTTCTATCGATATTTTTAATATCGGCTATCAATCAATTCAGTGACATCAAAGGCAAGTGAACAGTAGTTTTTTTATGTTAAGATGCGCATACGGCCTGCCTGATGGTAAGTAGTTATCATAGTCTATGCGACTAGGGGCATAACTCGTGCGCTACACACCCTGTAAAGACCTCTTCACGCCTTTGCAGGACCTCGTGCCATAGCAAAGCCTCAGTAGGAAGTTCATTAAGAAATCTCGAAGTTTAAAGAGTTAGAACAGAGGGGATATTGAACAAAGAGTCCTAAAATGGCGATATATAAGCAGGTGAAAAATATTATCGTGGTAGTGGCGAACCTAGATTCATAAATTAAATCCTGGCGGAGGTCGGTATCGTCCGTCATGTTGCATAATTAACTCGGGGAGAAAATTTTGAAGAGAAAATTGCACCGCAGCACACGCGACGCTCGAATAAATAAGGAGAAACGATCAATTTCGGCCTCGATTACTTCTGCCAACCATTACGGAGACATTTACAAAATGAAAGATTCATTTGCTTACAGTATACTTCGGCGAGCTCCGTAGCTCAGTCGTGAATGACGCGACTTTGACACCAACGCTCGTGGGTTCGGCAAATATTTGTGTGCATGAACATGTCTGTTTGTCTTGGGCTGGATGTTTTAAGAGAGGTAGGGCGCATGAAGCAGTCTGTCTGGGGAAGTACCTCCACCTCACAGAAAATCGCAGCCAAATAACAACTGTCTAGTGGATTGTTGTGTTCCTGCGTATGAGTCAGGTCACCAGTAAGCTCGCAAGGAGTTGCTGTGTAAGCAGCAGAGGAAGCATCGCGCGAGTGATACTTAATATATCGCAAGCGTTAACAGGCTACGGTACCCGCCTCACATCCTTTACATCCTATACATCAGGTGGGCCGTATGCTTGTATACCTCCCGACGTAGTATAAAAAAAAGGTATTTAATTTTTAATCCAAATACTGTTTGTAAAATAATTTCACTTATTTATATATTTTTTTCTCTACAGCACGTTGGGAAGTATTCAAGCATAGGGGCGTATCTGATGGAAAGCGGTTACCGTAGCCTATGAGCATTTGCAATACATTAAGTATCACTCGCGCGACGCCATATGCTGCTAACACAACAACTCCTTAGGAGCTTACTGATGACTTCAGTCAAACGTAGGAACACAATAAACCTTTAAGGAGTTGTTATTTGGTTGTGAATTACTATGAGGTGTAGGTACTTCCCCAGATGGGCTGCTTTAATGCGCCCTACCTTTCTTAAAAACTCCCAGACCAAGACAAACGACATGTTCATGCACCAAAATGTTTGTCCTATGTGGGAACCCACAAGTGTTGGTATTAAAGAAACGTAACAGTGCCGCCGTGCTTGTCCTTTTATGTCTCCAGACGTATAAAAAAACTGTACCTTTCTTAAAAACTCCCAGACCAAGACAAACGACATGTTCATGCACCAAAATGTTTGTCCTTTGTGGGAACCCACAAGTGTTGGTATTAAAGAAACGTAACAGTGCCGCCATGCTTGTCCTTTTATGTCTCCAGACGTATAAAAAACTGTACCTTTCTTAAAAACTCCCAGACCAAGACAAACGACATGTTCATGCACCAAAATGTTTGTCCTATGTGGGAACCCACCAGTGTTGGTATTAAAGAAACGTAACAGTGCCATCGTGCTTGTCCTATAAAAAAACTGATTTCGCGCAAACTTTGTTAAAAAAAAATATTCACAGCGCGAGAGTAGTATCGATCAATGTAAAACCGCCCCTCCCTAGTAGGAGCTCATGAAACCTAATATCTCTGTCTCCGTCTAGCGATCAAATTGACACATTTCTTCGTTGTTCCTTTTAATATTTATGAGAGAACTGAAGCGCTCTATCCACCGACTGTTTTCATCTGCAGAGGTAAGACGTGTTCTAAGAATAAATCTCGGACGGGTAATAAATCGCATTTGCATTTTGCCGCATAAACTTGTTTTACAAATTAATTGCACGCCATGACGCATGAGACTGGGTATCTATCATGGGAATAGACTACAGACACACAAATATGATGTCAATTCGATTCAGTTCAGAGGCTTATTTGCCCAAAATGTGGTAAATTCGTGTTGTTTTATATCCTGCATATACTGCTGATTTAATCAGTAAAAATATAATACGCGTATAAAAATGGTAACTTATTTCAGAAGGCCTAATAATTAGATAGCCTATAGACAACTAACCAACTACAGGTTCCTGGCTCGAGATCCTGATGTGGACATGTAGCACAAGTTCGTGTTTTCGAATTTATGTACATATTTGGTATCTTTTTCTTCTTATTTTTAGCGTTATCCCGTTTCGTAATCCACTGGATTGGCGGTGTCTGCTAGCTAAGCTTAAGGATTTGGCCTAGATCCTGATGTTTAGTTGGAGCAACTGCCGTCAGACAAGCACAAGACGTGTTGCAAAATCACGTTTTAAAAGTAAATTTTGACGTTCTTGCGTTTTCTCGACACGCCCAAAGGAACCATCGCTGGTGATAGTGAATCAACAATTTCATCTACGGCAAGTCTAATAGTATAATTAGAATCAATATGCAGTTTGCTAAAATACCGAAAGTCTGCCGATCGCTGGCTCGTTGACTAATTGGTTCGCATGAACTAATTGGCGGCGGAAGCACACAAAGCAGGTTAGATGAAATTGTATGTAAATTTAAGTTTCGCAAAATAACGCCTGAATTCATTAACCAACTAGTGCGTTGTCGTTTCCTGTGGTTGATGCGAGTTTACCAGTAATGGTGGTGAGGAGTTAACGCTTCGTCACTCTCGCGAATCTGGTTATCCACAGAGTGTTCATATTTAGTTTCAAAGAAATGTCATATTTGTTTGAGAACACGGTATAATGATGAAAATAATATACTGAACTAATCTGAGTTAAACTGTTGGTAATTTAACAAAAACTATGAACAGAGAAGGCTTAATTAAAAATCCTTTCAAGCGCGAGACAGCCTCGCACGCTAAGGATAAGGTGCTTGTAGGAAAAAGTTAAACACTCGTTTTCTTGCATGGGAACCCCATACATAGTCCTGTTAAAGAAGGACGGCCAGGCTAAGTGACGGCGGATCAGTGACCCTTTGGTGTTGCTGATGTCTATTTGGCGGTGGTGACCACTTACCATCAAAAGACCCACGTGCTCGTTTGCGAAACAGATACACGACGCGAAAGTAGAAGCCGAGGAAGGTCAAGACTTACCTACAATGACCAAATTGATCATGTTTTATTAGAAGGCGATGTCAGGAGCCTTAGAATCCGGCGAGCCTGCATGAGAAGAGCAATTAATATTTAAGAAGAATATGTGGCTCACGGTTCTCTCTGCCTTCCACGCATGGGATTTGGCGTGATGTTATAGATATATAGATAACAGTGTTATTCGTCAGTAATTTGCAAAAATAGATATTATTAAAATCAAGTTAGATGATTATAAAAAAGGTATGATGTACAGTGTGAGTGTGTATAATCTATGTTATGCACATGAAAATCAGTTCGTGAAAATAGAGATCGAACTGCTTCTTTGCGTTTCTCGCTCGAGATCATTATGTTACAGATCATTATGTTACATAAAAAGAACAGGTTACAAGAAAAAAAAATACGGCATGATGTTTTTTTTCTCTAAATACAGGCTTTCAATTTCTTACGTATGTATGTATATCTTCACGCCAGGTCCCTTGCGGGGTAGGCAGAGAGAACCGAGCGCCATAAGACGCCGTCCTTACACACTTCACTCGCTTCTTTCACATTCATAGTTTTTTTCAGGCACATTCTTTTCAATTTCTTACTTATAAAAAATAATAATATGGAAATATCGCACCGTTCACTCGCTAGGCCAACAAAGACATTGGACGGTTTCTACCTTTTAAGGCGAGTATGAAACCCTTGACGTTATTAAATGATTAGTTGCAGTAATAGTGTACGCTGAAACATGGCGGCCCGGCCCGCGCGTCACGTAAGCGCCTTACGTCTCACGTGCAGTCGCGATGACGTGCACGTACAGTCGGCACCAGAACTACGTGAAAGGATTTTATGGGCTGCTATTATTTGTAGTGTTGTAGCTCTGGTACTGAAATTGTTATTATGACTTACGCGATAGAAAAGAACGAAACATTTTTTAATTGCCATGCTCAAAAAACTTTAGTTTGTGTATGGTTTTGTAATTTTGTTCGTAAAATAGTAACTAGACGACCGATCTTCGCTTACCGTTTTTAATGTTTTTTCAGGAAACCTACATAATCTTAAAAAGAAAACCCTTTTCTAATTACAAAATACGCTAGATACACAATACAAATATATATTGTAATAAAAATATTTTAATTTACTTATATATATCTATCTGTAACTTCACGCCAAACCCCTTGCGAGGTAGACAGAGTGATCCGAGCGTCACATGACTCGGTCATTTCACACCTCACTCGCTTCTTTAACATTCATATCTCTTATCATGCACGCTCACCGGTTCCTAGGGCTCCTGATCAAACACGATCAATTTGGTAATGGTAGGTAAGTCTTGGCCTTCCTCGGCTCCTACATCCTCTACTTTCGCGTTGTCTATCTGTTTCGTATTTTTTCCTCCTGCATTCTTTCTATATATCCGAACCAACGGAACATGCCTTATCTCATCATACTTATCTTTTATGTCCTATAAATTAGTAAAATAATTAAAAAAAATATTAACCCATTATTAATAAAATTATAACTTACCAAGCATATAAAACACGAAACTTTTTGTTGAAATCTTTCAATTGACGTCATAATACACAAAGAAAAAGTAATGTAAAATAATAAAAATATACATATGTCCCTTGTTGCTGCATCAGACTCTCCTATAAATATGACAATGGGGATATGGGGTCAGAAATTATAAAAATATTTCCTTTATAAGAAAAACGATTCATTTTAAAACTATCAACATAAACATTTTTAGTTGGAAATTATATAAGCTTATTTCTTATAAAACAGTCACTCCATAGAGGTATTCGCATTTTTCACAAAAAGTTGTTTTTTAATCTCGTCTTGATACATTTTTCTATGGAGTTAGCTGATTATACCTATTATTCCGTAAACGCTTTTAATGTGGCGGGCCATATAATTTTTTGAATTCGGTTACTTGGTTCTTCGATTGAGAAGAGGTTTTTACAGGGTCGATAATGCACGAGTGACGCCTCTGTCGTTGCCAATGTCCATAGGCTACGGTGAGTGTTTACCATTTATTTCAGGGTTAATGTATGGTTGGTACAGTGGCGATAAAGAAAACCAAGTAAAGAGGGAACATTTTTTTGTCCAACGACGTTAGGCATGCAATCATACGGCCCGGCTGATGTAAAGTGTTTACCATAACCTATGAACCCTCGCCACACATTAAGTATCACTCGCGCGATATCACCTCTTAGGAGCTTGCTGATGATCACACTCACTCAAAGAAATACAAGAACCCTGCAAGGAGTAATCATTTGTCACGCCTTGCTACCCCTGCTAATAACACAGCAACTCCTTAGTACTCAGTGGAGGTACTTCCCCAGTCGGGCAGCATTTGATGCTTACCTCTTTTGAAAATACCCAGACCAACAGACATATGCATACAAATGTTTGTCCCGCATGAGAATCGAACCTACTAGTATTGACAGTATTGCACTCCACTACCGAGCTCATCAAAGTGCTTAATGTCGTCTTGTTTGCAACAATAGCTTTATAAAAAAAAATATTCAGCTGTATAAATAAGTACACGTGATATTAAATAGCTTTTATTGTATATCTCCCACCCCAACCTCCGAAACTCCTCCCCCGTGACTTCCTCCCGCCGTACCCGACTTCTTGGAACTCGTTAATTGTGATACCACTATTATTGGGAAATAATTATTAATATCGATGTCACAGTACACGTGTAAAATTGAATTATGTTTTGTTCTAACACCCGAATATGTCTTCCATCGTGCACTTGAAGATGGGAGAGCAAATTGTTTTAGAACAATGCGAGAATGACATGCTACTAATTCCATCGGAAAACTTTCGTAGCATGCTAGTTTAATGACTAACTTCTACAGCACTCGAGGATGCCTCGTGGAGAGAAACGCGTGTCGTAGAGACAACCAATGCACGTGGCGTTGCACGCGTTCATGTTCCAGATGGACAACCGCACAAATGGCGACCGGAGTAGCCATGGCAGCCAACCGGTGGCGGAAGCACATAAATTAGTTTAGATCAAATTGCTTTTAAGCTTTCGGTCCTTAATGTAATTATCAATCTTTTTATATACATTTGGAATATCAGGGATGCGTTGCCGACCATGTAAAAACCTTTTCGAACCTCATATTTTACACTAACGTATACCAGTGCCTTGTAAGGCCCACTTATTGCAAAGCTTTCATAAATCGATAAAATTAAATAATTAATGCAAAATCCTTTTATATTTTTTATTTGTGAGATCAATCATGAATAAAGTTTGAACCTAAAGTTGCATGTTATTATCAAAATATAGCATTTTAAAATGATTTATGAGAAACATAGTAACTTAAATAGCCCGCTATATAAATGTTTATATCTAGATAAAAACAAAACCAACAGGTCCAAAAAACAATTAAATAGTATTGTCTTATCAGTTGTCTAGTACCTATAACACAAGCTTCGCTTACTTTGGGGCTAGATGGCGCTGTGTAATTTGTCCGACAATATTTATTTATAACTCCTTGTTATATTGTTATTTATAACTATTGGTGACCTCACTCATACGCAGGAACAAAACAACTCTCTAGGTAGTTGTATTGTCTTAGGTTTTCGCGATTGTTACACATTGAATTAAACAATTTTTGACGGAAGTATCGCGTGTTTTATTTATTTTGTTGAACCTGACGTTTCGTACGCTTTGCAACGTCCGTGGTCGCAGGAAGACTAAGGTGATATTTGTCTTACATTAGTTATTCAATTATTACATCTACCGACATGGATGATGGAATTCCTACGATAATAAAAAAACGAGCTATATCTAAAATTTACGGTCAGAATCTGAATCAAAATCTGCAACTATCATTTGAAAAGGTAAAAACGTATTTACAATCAAATTACTTAAAATTACGTGTTAACTTTCTCTATCTTAATATTCAAAGTTCTAATAAGGCCCGGGCTAGCTTTGGAGACCAAATGATGGGCCTTCATAGGAACATCTAAATTATGTTTTTGAACGGCAGTAAAATAGTAATTATCAATTAAATACGCGAATTAAATGCCCTGATATCTATTCTAGACTGATCACTAACAAAATTGTTATATCAATAACTTTTTGCCGAGAATTTTTCAATTATAATATAATATATATTAATCTAGATTTGACGTTATAAATTGATGAGCGCTTGTAGTGTTACACGAACAGACGCACACAACTAAAATGGTGGCTTTATCTGTGAATGGAATAGAGTATGCGCGCAAAAAAAATCGCATTTTGCTACATTCGAATAGTTTAATAACTATTCAAATTTAGCAAAATGCGATTTCTTTAAAGTGGCAAACTTTATAGTACTAAATCTGCTTTATAAAGCTAGATCCAGATTCCACTATCTAGCTCCTGGCCCCATCATCAGATCAGCTCGATGGAACCAAATTATTGTATTATTATCGATAATACAAACACATCAAATCGATACGAAAATTGGAAGTTGGTCAAATGTGACTTCCAAGATTTGGCCCAAGCATAGTAGGAAGTTAAATAAAAGCTTGTAAAAAGCTAATCTAGAAACTAAGGTGCCTAGAAGATTGTAGCCAAACAACATTTGTCTTATTGGTGTGTCCTTGCGAGTGAATAAAGTCACGAGGAAGCTGAAGAGAAATCAGTGGTTAGCACCAGGAGTGGTAATAGCAACATGCGAACAGTACTCTCTTTGTGTTCTTAGGTCCTTAGGGTAAGGTGACCGATTCGCACAATGCGTATCACGTGCTTGTTTGCGGCCTGACGTAATACAAAATATAAATTCACGCATCCACCTGCCAATTTCAAACGAACAGACAATGAGGGTGAAATGGTCGTAAATCGTGGTAACAGAGGGTGGGCGGTGGCATCGTGGACGTTGTCAAAGTGTGACCTTCAGGAGCCAAACGGAATTTATGGCTTGGTATATGGCAACCCGGCCGGTGCTGCAAGCGATATATGTAAATTGTAAAGTAGTAGGTTTCGTACTTTTATTGAATGTACCAATGACTTTTGAAACCGGCCGTGTATCAATAAAGTTGTAAGCAGTAGGGGATTGATTCGCCTATTTTTATATTCCAAAATACATAGTGGACACAGACAAATAACAATATATCGATATTATACCAACAGCTATTTCTACCACTCACCATTGCTATTGTTGGTTCGGACATGTAGAAAGAATACAGGATGAAAGAATGACGAAGCAGATATACAATGCAAAAGTGGAAGGATGTAGGAGCCGAGGAAGGCTAAGACTTACCTACCATGATCAAATTGGTCGTGTTCTATCAAAAGGTGATGTCGGAAGCCCTAGAAACCGGTGAGCGTGCATGAAAAGAGCAATGAATGTTAAAGAAGCGAGTGAGGTATGTAAGGATCAAGTCGCGTGGCGCTCGGTTCTCTCTGCCTACCCCGTAAGGGATTTGGCGTGAAGTTATAGATAGATAGATAGACCATTGTCAGGGAACTTATTTTCACATATAAAGTGGAACGCGAAGCTCTTATTGGCTAATTCGCGGATCAACATCGCGTCGCTTATCACCTTATTGGTTAAAATATCCTCCCATTGGCCAGTAGGCTCGAAACGCTGAGATACTTAGTCGCTAAAACTAAATTTTTGTAGATGTGGGGTCAAGTGGTTTACTGGTTTGTGGCCACAATAACAGTATACTATTCCGACTTTATGTGAACTAAATCACCATTTGGTCGACAGGCTACCGTATTTTTTTATATATCACTAAGGTGGAAATCAAGCATACGGCCTGCCTGATGGTAAACAGTCACCGTAGCCTATGGACATTTGCAACACCAGCGGCGTCACTCAAGCGTTGCCCTCTAAAAACCTCTTCACGCATTTCTTGAACAATTCCATGCTGTAGTCCCTTGGAAAAACCTCGTAATAGGATATAATGTAAATTTACACATTATAAGAATTGTATGTATGTATATCTTCACGCCAAGTCCCTTGCAGGGCAGCCAAAGAGAACCGAACACCATAAGCACTCCGCACTCCTTACGCAACTCGCTAGTTTCTTTGACACATTTACAGGTATTTTCATGCACGCTCGCCGGTTCCTAGAGCTCCTGACATTCTGATAAAACACGATTAATTTGGTCGTGATAGTCTTGGCCTTGCTCGTCTCCTACGTCCTTCTACTTTCTTCTTCTAAATCAGGGCTATCCAGACCAGATATGATCGCGGGCTTATACAAATCACTGTATATATTGGCGGGCCGCAAAAACAAATACCTAGCGTTAATTTATTTATTTGGAGAAAATTAAAAAATCAGCCAAGTGCGAGTCGGACTCGCGCACGAAGGGTTCCGTACCATTATCTATAATAACGGCAAAAAAATCACGTTTGTTGTATGGGAGCCCCCTTAAATATTTGTTTTATTTTAATTTAATTATTTATTCTTAAAGTGAATATATAACTAAATATTCTGTGAATATTTCAAACGTCTACCTGTTGCCGTTATCAATATCGTGCAAAAACGAGCAATAAAATCACGTTTGTTGTATGGGAGCCCCCTTAAATATTTATGTTATTCTATTTTTTAGTATTTGTTGTTATAGCGGCAACAGAAATACATCATCTGTGAAAATTTCAACTGTCTAACTATCACGGTTCGTGAGATACAGCCTGGTGACAAACGGACGGACGGACGGACAGCGGAG
This sequence comes from Pyralis farinalis, assembly GCA_947507595.1. NCBI lineage: Eukaryota > Metazoa > Arthropoda > Insecta > Lepidoptera > Pyralidae > Pyralis > Pyralis farinalis. The sequence goes on along the minus strand of OX382273.1, from coordinate 31,790,219 downwards.
CCTCAGTAATAGGGTTCCGTTTTACCCTTTGGGTACGGAACCCTAAAAACGGCAATAATGTTAAATTTAATTTTATTAATTCTTCATTACCTAATCAGTCACCTAGTCAATCAGTCAGTGAAGACCTATATTTAAAATTTATAAAATTGTCGCGTGCCGCATCAATATTAGGCGCGGGCCACATGCGGCCCGCGGGCTGTGCTTTGGACAGCCCTGTTCTAAATGTACTTACTCTAAAAAATATGTCATTGATTGGTGGTTTTATTGAGGTACAAATTTCCACCAAGTGAAGACTATGTAACTTATTATTAGAGGTTTCAATCTGTAATCTGTATTAATCTATTATATCTATAAAAGAAAGTCGTGTTAGTTACACCATTTATAACTCAAGAACGGCTGGACCGATTTTTATGATTTTTGTGTCTTTGGATTTGTCTTCGTCCGGAATAGGATAAAAAGTATTAAAACATGGAAAAAAATAACAAAAAAAAAATATAAAGTAAATTCCATTTCTTATACATTTTATATGAAACTTTTTTTTATGATATCTCAAGAACGAATTAGTATATATCTATATTATATATATAATTTTACTGTACGTGTGTATGTGACTGAACTCCTCCTAAACGACTGGACCGATTTTGATGAATTTTTTTGTGTGTGTTCAAGGAGATTCGAGATTGGTTTAGATTCACAATTGGACCCAATAGGTGGCACTGCAGTCGGGTTCTGGGAAACTTTATATTATGGGACAGGACAACGTCTGTCGGGTCCACTAGTATCCATTAGGTAAGTTATAGTTTAATATTTCCAATCCTTTTGGACAATAATATAATGTGACAAAAGGTTGAAATTAGTATTTCTCCTAAACGCAAGGAGCTAGTCGTGTGGCAGTAGATTCTGCGGCTTACCTCGCAAGGGAAGTTACCTATATTTTTTTTTATACAACGTCGTCGGGAGGCATGCAAGTATACGGACGACCGTATACTTGCATGCCTTCCCACTCAAGCCGTTGCCGTTGCCTATGTTGACTTGCAACACATTAAGTATCACTCGCGCGATGCCACCTCTGCTGCTAACAGCAATTCATTAGGTTCTTACTGGTGACCTCACTCACACGCAGGAACACAACAACCCTCTAGGGAGTTGTTATTTGGCTGTTGTTTTCTGTGAGGTGGAGTGGTACTTCCTACGTTTATTTACTGATTGTATAAATTATGTTTGCGATTGTTGGCGCAATATACCTGGATAACTCAAGGCTGCAGCGGGACTAACTACTACTAAACTATCCAGTAATAATCTTTAACAATGTATTAACACTTTCGATTTGATGTCTAAGTAACCAATGCATGTCTTGCAGTAAAACATTGCTCTCCGCATGCCAAAAAAAAAAAACTCAAAATCCAAGTCGAGGCTTGGATGACTCGCTCGTTACCGGTTTGTTTATTAGCGAACATTCGGAGTTAATACCCCATTTCACTTTCAAATGAATGCCAGTATTTGCAAGTCATTTGAGAAAAATTACTCAACTCAGGGTTGCCCCACGTTGGATATTCCAGAAAAATTCTCATTTTCTTTATTAATCTTGTAAACGCATTGAGTAATGTTCATTAACTTTCTGCTGGAGGTTTTAATGAAGTAATCTTAGATTTTAATGGTGTTTTGTCTGTAATAGAAACTGATGATCTTTATAGCATATTGCCTTATTATACGGGTTATTTAATCTTCGAATACTTCGTATACCTACCTAAATACGAGTATCATGTCCTGGATCTTCGTGACAAGTATCACCAGTATAACCAATGCCACACTGAAAGTTTTGCGTAACTCATAATTGCAATTAGTTAAGAACAAAATAATTTATTTATTCTTTCTCAAAATAGTGTCATTTATATTTTATGTTTCATTGAAACATTTTTCTAAACACGTTCAGATGACATGACATGTAACCCATCACTGCTTCTTCTGGTTTCATAAAAGAAAAACCTCTCACCAAACCTTTGGTACCTTTCCAGGAAAATAAAGAAATCACGGTGCACGAGGTCCGGACTATCTGCTAGATGGATCACTATCACCTACTTTTTCGGAGGCTTTGTTTAGCTCGCCGTGTGCGATGAAGCATTGTCATGGTTCAAAAGGATGCGGTTTCTCGATCATCTTTCTCCTACTAGTTAAACATAATTGGTAAACAAATGGTCGTGTTACAGTCAGTATTAACACTTTTCCCCGGGATTTGCACATAGTGGACTACTGCGGAATACACCAGATTTTTTACCTACGTTGCTCGACGGTCTCTTAATTTTTGGTTCTGTTCGGTATAAAATAACAAATCCACGTTTCATCTCTTGTAACTTATGAAAAAGCAAATGTACAATACAGTGCATCACAGCCCGAACTATCGTTGTTTAGCTACACGTTTAACGTCATCTCTGAGACTGTTTGTTGCATGCGAGAATATATCTTAAGGTACTTAATGCACACGCGAATTTTAGCAGCGGCAATTAGTCGCTTTTCTGAAGCTAAACGCGGCGATCAAGCACTCAATACCGCGCTCATTAAAACTTAGATAGCTACGATCGATTCACCTTTGGGAGCTCAATACAGCAGTTAACTTTTTGCACACATGCGAATGTCGATTACATCGATTAAGGACTGCCATTTGTGGAACACTAGTCAGTGTCACACTGACCCTTAAAGACTACCATGAATCTGACGAAGTTGCACTACTTTTGACTTCATTCCTGAAACGAAAATGTCATTCACTCCAAAATCCATTAGTCATGCGAATGTTCCAGATCGTATCCGGGGGCAATGTCTAGGCGTATTACATGAGCACGTATAATGTTAGTGACGTGCTCTGTCTGCATATCAGCCAATCTATTGTCAAAGTCAACAACAAGAATTAAATTAAATTAAATGTATGCGAAAATATGCAAAGTTATATACAGTAATAGAATTTGACTGTAAATTGGACTTCTGCAAAATAACTCCTGATCTTATTCTTCTTCCTAGCGTTATCCCATTTCCTAATCCAATAGGATGAACGGGATCCACAACCAAAGCCTAAGGATTTGTCGAAGAATCTAATTTTTATATAGAACGACTGCCGTCAAACTTGAATCTAAATGTTATCTGCTAATTATTTTGCATATAATTATAGTAGTTGAAGCTGCGCTGTACATAATTGATAGTTAATAGCCAGTGGCGTGCACAAAGATTTTTGACAGGGTAGGCAGATTTTTTTTAAACCTATTAACTTACCAAAAAATACAGCATGTTGCATTTCAAATCCGGTGTACAGCGGCCTTTCTCAATCACTTGTTTTATTTTTCACCGAAAGATAGTTTTGAAAACGCATAATTTTTTATTTTCCTTACACACACACCATCTGAACAACTTACGCAGTGAATATTATCCATTTTTATCAACTTATCCATTTTTATCAACTTTAAAATCTTCTCTTTCTCTGCAAACTATCCAAACCATTTCTAAACAAACAATGGCGGCGCAGTTACGTAGCAATATACGCGACACTTCGGTAATTTACGTCATGGATCGGGTGAAAAGACAATGTCTATCCTATGCGATTGTGTGCGTTATTTGTGTACATGTAATTACAGGAATGCACACTACGCTATCCGTAGTGTGCATTCCTGTAATTACATTACGTATGTTTGCCGCGGTGGTACCGTGGCACACATACGTAAATTTAGACAGAAATAATTTGTGTCTCTGCCGTTAAGGTCTCATAGCGCCGCTGGTGTAGCACATCGATTTAGCAGGTACCTACTAATGAATGAATCTATTTTAATAACTTGCACCGATGCCGATAGATGGAGTAGTTTTTAATTTTTTGTTTTTGATACGAAATATTAGTTAAAAACTATGTTTAAGAATTAAGAAACATCGGATGGTATTTATCAAATTGATAGGGTAGGCAATGTCTTTTTGCCTATATGGAGTGCACGCCACTGTTGACTACCATATATATTTTAGTCTTCTTTAACCTAAAACAGACGTTTGGTACTAGTAAGTTTCACACAAACCTCGTACAGACTATGTCTTGTCATCTCTCAGCGGCGTTAAACGGTGCATAATAGAACATTTCAAACACTACGCGTATTCAATATAATCGGTTATGTAATTGACATGCGGTTGACCATCTGAATGAATTGACTGCCAAGCAACCAGCCATGCAATTCTCTAAGCGACTCGTAATGGCTGTGTGCGTCGCTGTGATCACAGATGTCACAGCTTTGACATCGTCCACTGCGATCACGGCTTTTTATTTGGTATTCTATAAGGCTGTAAGCGTACGCGAGGCTGTTTGCCTTGTAGAATTCCAATTCCAGCTAGCTAGCTAGTGACGCACAACCATGAAAAGCGACACTAAGGAATTGCAATTTTGTGTTCAAGGCTATAACAGCCGATGTTTCCGAGGATGTAAGGATGTTTGCTCTTACAGAATTGCATGGCTGGTCCGAATAGTATTCTTGCTGATTTTGAATGATTTTATGTCTCACATAATAAATCAAAGCTTCATTGTAAAAAGTAGGTTTCTTAAAACATACCTTGTCATTTTTAAAGACATAGCTGACAACCCTATTTTCTTTTGTAATCATGTTAGTCCTGAAATAATTATTGATAATAAACGCTTTTTGTTCATTTCGGAGTGTTTTAAACCCTTTGAAGTATCTTTTATGAACGATTAAATATCTCATTGAGAAGGCGTCGCCTTCCCCCTTATTTGTTTCAGAAGATGGTCACAAGAAGGGGAGGGTTTCTTAGAAAATAAAAGAGACGAAAGTGCGAAGCTGACCCGTTTGTTAATGGTTCCGTAACCATTACTAGTTTTCGTCACGTTTCCTGCCCTGTAAACAGTTTTTTAATCTCTAGGGTTTACTGAAAAAAGTATTTGTAAATCTTTTGTTCTGGTTATTGAAACACACAAGATATTATAATATTATGTAGTACTTGTATCCAGGGCCATTTAACTATAAAAAAACAGTGGACGTAAGAAGCATTGTGAGAAATTATTAGGTAGGTAATTTATTACTACTTATTATTACTTAATTTAAAAATAAAAACTACTTTATTTATTATTTATTCACAGTCGAAAATAAAAGCTGAGTGTTTGACTCGGGAAAAAGTAAGCATTTAAAATTGCCAATGAAACATAGGTGCATGATCGGGCGTAGCTACTAAGTATCTCGGGTGCAATAGTCCTCTTTTCCCCTTTGTTAACAATCTACTATTTTTTTATTACATTGACGTCACAATGAGGATACGTCCCCGTCTGATGTGGAGCAGTTATCGAAACACTTGCGGCACCGGGGGCATATCTCATGCGAACCTGTAAAAATCACTAAACGCCCTTTTTGAGCAATCTCCTGCTGTATTCTCTTGGGTAAAATCTCTGTGTTGGGTTCATTCCACAACCTTAAGAAAACGCCTCTAGAATCAGACAAGATTGTGGTTTGAAGAAATCCCTCTCGATTACAACTATTGCCGGATAGTTTTGTCGTATTAAATATAGCTTTACGCAAAAATGCGTGAGAGATAATCCTTGTATTGCAAACTACCGTAATCGTTTCAGTTCACGAAGATCATACGCTGATTTATTTCCCAACCAAGAAGAAAAAGTCAATTAAGTTTCAAAGTAGCCGCCAGAAATATTCTATATCTTGTGATAAAGATTTTATCACAAAATTAATTTAAGCATAATATGAGGTGTCAAATTAAAATGTCATTTGCACAGGCGACTAACGAACTAAATAATAATAAATAAGGCTTCCGGTTTTCCATTTAATAGAAACGGAACTCTATCCCTTTGATGTGCCAAGTTGATGTAAAAATAAAGTCGGGGTATTAACGGCGTCATTAGAATTTATTGTGAAGGGTTCCGCGTATTTTATTTTGACTGGAAGTGACTGTTATTGATGAAGGGATTGGTTTTATTGTACTTCGAATATTCGGTCTTCTCGGTAATCTGGCAAGTGAGTGTTATGAAAATTGAGATGAAGATTGGTCAAGAGCGCAACGGACTTTGCTTAGTTAGGGTTCCGATGCTGAAGGATTATCTACTACTATATTTTTTTATTCAAGATGACAGAGAGCCATAGTCATATCGAGGAAAAGTTGTTTTTATGCTGATTACCTGTTTCCTAAAGTCAAATAAGTAAATGAACCTTGTGGTTATCTCATTTCATTTTTTCATTTTAATATCATTTTTTTTATACTACGTCGGGAAGCATACAAGCATACGGCCCACTTGATGTAACGCGGGTACTGTAGCCTATTAACGCTTGCGATATATTAAGTATCACTCACGCGATGCCTCCTCTGCTGCTTAGACAGCAACTTCTTGGGAGCTTACTGGTGACCTCACTCACACACAGGAATACAACAACCCTCTAGGGAGTGTTATTTGGCAGCGGTTTTCTGTGAGGTGGAGGTACTTTTCCAGACGGGCTGCTTCGATGCGCCCTACCTCAAAACATTCATAACAATACAATTTTGTGTCGAAAGTTAATCTAAAATATTGCATTTCATGAGTATAAATGTTCAAATGTACAGATATTCAAGCTAATCATACATTTCAAACGTCACAGCACAATAATTATTACGATGTCGACAATTAATTATGACTGTATGTAATGTAATTGTAATCAAATAATTAAAATACAATTATAATAATACAATTATCCTATACATATTATCAGTCAAAAATACATTACAAAAATAGTATAAGTAAAAAATCTTATTAACCATTAACTCAGGTAGGTAAGTCATGATATTTTTTATACATAGCTCATTCTTAGTAGTCAAAGCCAACTACACCTGCACGCCGTGCACCCTGCCAGGCTCTGGTACAGTTAGTGCACAGAGACATTTAATGACTCGACAGCAATTTTATGCAAGATCGCAGCCAAATAAAATCTCCTTAGAAAATTGCTTCCTACAAATGTGTGACATAAGTAAGATAAGATATATTGCAGGAGTGGCAAGTGATACTACCGTTCCCAGCGTTACGTTGTATCACTTCAGGCTGGTTCTCATCTATATTTGTTTACCAATGTATAAGGCACTTAAAATGAACAAAGCATGTAAATTTGTTTATTCGAAACACGAGATTATTAGTTTTACATTATCATTCATAACATCTCTCCCCAAGGCATTGTGAAAATTCGTACATTTCAACGACAAACAAGGCACTACTAACTGCCTCGATTTCAGCCGTGCGTTTGAAATCAAATGCATATTTGTAGTATTTCATACTATTCCAGACAATCAACGCCGAAGCTATTGTATTCGGTGTACCGAAGTTCTCACGATGTAGTAGGTACTGCTGGAAGTGATGTGCGATCGATTCCTGTTCTAGTTGTGTAATACACGAGAAATACACCTACGAAATATACCAGGTTTGTGTGGTGCTTCAATTATAATTGATTTGGTAACGTGGTAGTCTGGGAGCTGGAAAATAACACAGGTTACTTTTAGGACAAGCTCTGAATTGAACTAACAGTTACCTATCAATCGTCAGGAAATTAGTAAATTATTTGCTTGAAATGAATTCAAATCCTCTTTTTAAACAGTAAACACGATGTCACACAACGGAGCGTTATCGGTTCTCTACTATTTTTTGTTTACTAGTTATAGTTGAATTAGTTAGTCAAAAAAAGTGCTTTTATAGTCGCTATATGCATATATCAAAAAAGTATGAGCCGCCTATTAATGAATTTGTGTGGCCCCTATTAATGTATTTCCAATCCCCACACACTAATAATTCAAAAATTACAGATCTATAGACTGACGTTGTTGAGCAATGAATGTTAAAGAAGCGAGTGAGGTTTGTAAGGATCGAGTCATGCGGCGCCCGGTTTTATCTGCCTACCCCGCAGGGGGTTGGCGTGAAGTTATAGATATATAATTAAACATATTAATACTGTGATATTGTCTTATATTTTGGGTAACTTTTCCTATGTGGCTTAACTATTAAAAACCCAAAAAAAAGTTCTCGGTTTTTTCAGTAACGTAAGGTACTTGATTTCTCTCGCTCTAGATACACAATCTCAATTCCCCTTTACAACATTCGGCAAATTAATTGAAAGAAATTGTGAAATGGTATCAATAATAAATGACAGTGAAATCCCCCCTGACATAAGACAGTAAACAAATAATCTTTTCGTATGAGAATTTGCAAATAGTTACTGAATAAATATTTTTATAATTTATCCTAATATTTAGATATGATATTGCGCTTTGTCTTTGTTTGTATTGTCTATCAAATACATATAAATATTTAAATTGCCACGATACATGTGGAGAGCCGATGAGACCGATACTATGTTGGAACTCAATTCACCGGTACGGGTCCGGGGACAAAAGCGCAACGCTTATTGGCTAGTTCGCGGACCAACATCGCGGCTTATTGGTTAAAGTATTTTCCCTGGACGTTGGACGTATTTGGTCTTCGTTTATTGGAATGTAATTACATACAAGACAAATGTCAAATACTCAATATTATAGACGTGACAGATGTCAAATATAAGCATTATACATTTTTGTTTGTCAACACCATGAGACATTTAACAACATGTCAAAGTGCAAAGTAGGCAGTTGGTTAAAACGTTTCAAATTATTAAGATAGAGAGCGCTGAAGTGCAAATTTTGTCCACTCCCCATTGGTCAGAAGATTCTAATCGCCGAGATATTTAGCGTCGGTGTTAACGTAGTCTCTAGGGCACGTGTTAATCATTTCTTTGTAAACTTGACTTTCACTTTTTTCTCTACTTTCATTAGTGGTTCCATAAACAATGCATCACTTCTCAGTGCAAGTCCCAATCTTGTCTGTGGTCCACGGTCCTAATCGTTTCTTAAAGAGCTACCGACCGCTGGCGAGTTATCAGCGGAAAGTTATGAAAGTTGGGCAGTTTGCGAGCGGTCGCCCCACTCCAGATTTAGGTAATCAACTCAAGTTGAATAGTTTGAGTGGTTCGCGATTAGGGCTCTTTAGAGATTGGTGGCACTGTCGGTGACTTCTGTGGCTGCGCAGTGCTGTGAATTTCCAGATTATATGAATCGAATTAATTACTTTTAAAGAGCTGCTGCTGAGGAGCTCGGCGTGGTTGCTTGTGTCACAATTATTGTATACACAGGTTAAGCAACTTTCACCTTAGCCTCTCTATGGAAGGGTTTCTTTATTTCGCGCTTCTTCATGTTTAAACTAATCCATACCTTGATCTAGTAAAATGCGTGTTGTTTTTATATAACGTCGGGAGGCATGCAAGCAAACGGCCCTCTTGATGTAAAATTATCATATCCTATGAACGCATGCAATATAAGGAACTCAACAATTGCTCCAAGAACACAACAGAGTTATTGTACTTAGTTATCTAGGAGGTGGAGGCACTTCCCCAATCGCCCTACCTCTCTTTGGTCAGAGCTTCGTTTGTTAATTAACCGGGTGCGCCACGAGCAGATGAGGTTGACTTTGACTCTGAAAACGATAGCTACTTACTCCCCAAAAATAAATGCAGCATACATGGCTAAATCTGATATATGCAGGATAGAAATGAATAGGTTTTTATACATACACATCATCACGCCTGTCACATTGGAGTAGGCAGAGCCTATGGTACGCCAGGTGCAGCGATCCAAACATACCTATCCCTCTTCTTCCACACTCATCAACCTCTTCATGCATGCCCTTCAGTTTTAGGTGCCTTTAGCACATGGACTACTTGATCTATATGTGTGCATAATGGGCTGCCCCTGCCGATATCTCTATCGACTCTTGTTCGATACATTTCTTTCGTAACTCTTGTGACATCCATTATTTCCAAATGTCCAAATCGTCTTAGCATATCCTTTTCAATTTTTGCCACTACATCACCTTTCTTTCCACCTTCTTCTCGTATCGTGCTATTTCTGACTCTATCAATAATTCGAACTCCACACATACTCCTCAAAACTCATTTCTACAGCGTTCATTCTACTTTCATGCTTCTTCTGCCATATCCATGTTTCACTGTTTACAAACATTTGTGTGCATGAACATGTCTGTTTGTCATGGTCTGGGTATTTTCTATGTATAATAAGTATGTATTTAAAAAAAATGTATATACGTATGTTTATCAGCTGTTTAGTACCCATAACACAAGCATCGCTTACTTTGGGGCTAGATGGCGCTGTGTAATTTGTCCGACAATATTTATTTATTTATTTACTGTCTTATATAAATATGTTGTTTACACTATCGTAGACATTTGTTTAATATTATTTAGAAATTGTTCACCTTATTCTAAAATTTCCACCTTTTATAATAGTTAGGCTATTTTTTTAATTTCTTCTTCTTCCTAGCGTCATACCGTTTCCTAATCCATGTGGATTGGCGGGGTCCGGCTACTTAGGCCTAAGGATTTGGCGAAAATACTGACTTTAACGTGGAGTGACTACCGTCAGACATCTACAACCCAGATGGAAAATCCTTTCTTAGATTAGGTTACACGTCTTTGAAATATAAGTTCTTGGACGTGCGGGTTTCCACTCGATGCTTTCTTTTATGAGCAAGTGATAGCAAATATGTAACATATCTCCAAAAATACGAATTTAGTGACCCATGAACCATGGATTCGAACCTGCGGCCGTCGGTAAATCCCCTGAGCTGTCACTGCTATTTTTTAGGGTTCCGTACCCAAAGGGTAAAACGGAACCCTATTACTGAGGCTCCGCTGTCCGTCCGTCCGTCTGTCACCAGGCTGTATCTCATGAACCGTGATAGTTAGACAGTTGAAATTTTCACAGATGATGTATGTCTGTTGCCGCTATAACAACAAATACTAAAAAATAGAATAAAATAAATATTTAAGGGGGCTCCCATACAACAAACGTGATTTTTTTGCTAATTTTTGCTCGATATTGATAACGGCAACAGGTAGACGCTTGAAATATTCACAGAATATTAAGTTATATATTCACTTTAAGAATAAATAGTTAAATTAAAATAAAACAAATATTTAAGGGGGGCTCCCATACACCAAACGTGATTTTTTTGCCGTTTTATAGATAATGGTACGGAACCCTTCGTGCGCGAGTCCGACTCGCACTTGGCCGATTTTTTTAATTCCATGACAATAGAAATATTGTTTTAAACGTTGCTGATTTAAGCAAGTTAATAACAAGTTTGTATCACCACAAGATTCGGTGAAGATTGTTTTGTAAGCTTACTTATAAAATAACATTTAACTTAGCGAAATTGAAAAGGAATTTCTGAACAGAAATATCCTATCCTACGGAACCCAATAAATGGTATTAAGACATACCTTTCTATACAGGGGTTCCAAAAGATCTTTTTCGTTGGATGTTCCCAGTTCGGGAGGAATTCTACGCATATCTAAGGTGAAACGTATGCGTACATTCCGCATTCCAAAAGCTGACAAACACCGTGACCAGTCAGAACCCGTTATATACGTTTTCCCATACATTTCGCGGTCATATATGACCACCCGGGTTTCGAAGGGTTAAGTACCTTCGGCTTACAAAAAAAATCGGCCAAGTGCGAGTCGGACTCGCGCACGAAGGGTTCCGTACCATTATCTATGAAAAAGGCAAAAAAATCACGTTTGTTGTATGGGAGCCCCCTTAAATATTTATTTTATTCTATTTTTTAGTATTTGTTGTTATAGCGGCAACAGAAATACATCATCTGTGAAAATTTCAACTGTCTAGCTATCACGGTTCATGAGATACAGCCTGGTGACAGACGGACGGACGGACGGACGGACGGACGGACGGACGGACGGACAGCGGAGCCTCAGTAATAGGGTTCCGTTTTACCCTTTGGGTACGGAACCCTAAAAAACCGGCCAAGCGCGAGTCGGACTCGCGCACGAAGGGTTCCGTACCATTATCTGTAAAAACGGCAAAAAAATCACGTTTGTTGTATGGGAGCGCCCCTTAAATATTTATTTTATTTTAATGTAATTATTTATTCTTAAAGTGAATATATAACTAAATATTCAGTGAATATTTCAAGCGTCTACCTGTTGCCGTTATCAATATCGAGCAAAAAAATCACGTTTGTTGTATGGGAGCCCCCTTAAATATTTATTTTATTCTATTTTTTAGTATTTGTTGTTATAGCGGCAACAGAAATACATCATCTGTGAAAATTTCAACTGTCTAACTATCACGGTTCATGAGATACAGCCTGGTGACAGAGGGACCGACGGACGGACAGCGGAGTCTCAGTAATAGGGTTCCGTTTTACCCTTTGGGTACGGAACCCTAAAAAGAGGTTGCCAGTAAGCTCTTGCGGTACTGAGGTATCGCTGTCTTAGCTGTTGGGCTACGCTCGAGCGTACAGATGGCTCTAAAGATGCAAGCAAATATATGAGCTATAAGAATAAACATCGCGTTAATGTTAATACTTGCACTTAATAATGCCGTAAAGGCGAAACCGGTCGGTAAAAATAATTATTAAATAAAATTGTGAAGTGGAGTCTGTACAAGTGCAAGTATTAACATTAACGCGATGTCTTCAAAATTGCACCAAGTGCCTACAATCAACAGTATCAACATAATATAAGAATAAAGATCACAGTTAGCCTTTTACTAAGCTAATCTAGCAAGTTATAGACCAGATGAAAAGTAAAATTAAGGTAGTCGCACAGTACGCCTTTCTGTTAGCACTTTCAAAATATCTTACTCATAATGGTGATGATTTTTGCCTTTTTTATATACAATTAAGGTAATAAACAAGCATACGGCCTGCTTGATGGTAAGCAGTTATCGTAGCCTAAAGACACTTGTAATACCAGCGGCGTCACTCGTGCGATGCGACCCTGGAGTACCTATAGTGTATCATACTAGCAAACCGCCCCGGTTGCACATCCGATCGAAACTTCACGGGATCACTCGCCAGGCTAATCTGAAGATTGCCTGTAAATTTTATCAAGATTAATTCAGTCGTTTAAGTTCATAGAGAACACCGATTTGTATGTGAAAGAAAACAGACCCTATTGTATGGTACATAGATTCACAGTCTTCAGCAATTTCTCCTATTCAAAATGATAGCCGACAGTCAAAGACAGTTCACGTGAAACGTTTGATGATTTAGATAAGTGCATATTAGACCGTTCGTCCATAGATTACGGGTGTAGCACGCAGGGAGCACGGCTTGCAGGGAGCACGGCTTGCAGGGAGCACGGCTCGCAGGGAGCTCGCTCGCAGGGAGCACGCTCGCAGGACCACGCTGGCAGTTACGGTCGTGAGAGGGGACGCGTGACCGGAGAGTAAATATAAATGGCGCAATAAATGTCACGTGGGACAATTGCATGCCGGCTGTGATTGTCCCGATTCCGGGATATCCAAATGCAGTACTAATTAATTTCTACTATAGTATGCGATAATACCATTACACAGGACGGAACCGTTAAGTGTCCATCGCATTATTCCATTATGCAGCTACTTATCTGCAGCTTTTTTTCCTTTTGCTCGGTGTTTATTCGTCGTATCGTGATGTTCTATAGCCTATATAACCTTCTTCAAGATCTATCAAATGCACAAAGAATTTTCATATCCGGCTAATCTTTGAATTCATCTCATTTCATCGGTTTGGTGCAATTTATGTAAAAGAAAGAAAGAAGATAGAAAAACGTTTATTTGGACATAACACAACACTATACAGAGTACTAATTAAATATATTATGTACAATACACACTACACATTCAATATAAAATACCTAAATGCACACAGTACACATATGCGTTTTTTTATACTACGTCGGGAGGCATACAAACACACGGCCCACCTGATGTAAAACGGACCCTAGCCTATTAACGCTTGCGATATATTAATTATCACTCGCGTGATGCCTCTTCTGCTGCTTACACAGCAACTCCTTGGGGGTTTACTGGTGACCTCACTCACACGCAGGAACACAACAACCCTCTAGGGAGTTGTTATTTGGCTGCGGTTTTCTGTGAGGTGGAGGTACTTCCCCAGACGGGCTGCTTTGACGCGCCCTACCTCTCTTAAAACATCCAGACCAAGACAAACAGACATGTTCATGCACACAAATGTTTGCCTTGTGTCGGAATCGAACCCACAAACGTTGGTGTCAAAGTCGCGTCATTCACGACTGAGCCACCGAGCTCGTCAGTGCGTTAAAAAGTAAATGCTCAAGTATCAGAAGTAGAGTCATAACGCTTCTTCACTTGTAACTTAAAGGAGTTAGACGATTGGGGTAACTTCACACTGGTTGGGTTGGGAGTGTGTTCCAGAGACGTGCGGCTTGGACCGTAAAGGATTTAGAAAAACATTGGGTATTATGGACAGGGATTTCTAAGAATAGATCGTTCCTATATCGAAGTTGAAGGTTTCGCTTTAATAAAAAAAAGTGTTTAAAAGATATCGCAATGTGTAAAATTTGGTATTCAGTGGCGTCCCTGATTTAACATTTTCACACAATTATCCCGAATTAAGGCAATTAAATCGCTCAATGATTTTGAACGGTCGCTGTCGATTCGTTGTAATTCTAGAGAGGTAAAGATTTTTTGTTTTCGCTTTGTAATTATATTGTCTATGTTATCTAAATTTTCTTTTTATACGTCGGGAGGTATGCCTCCCTGCACGCATAACCATAATCATAAATTTGTTTGCTTGAAATGTAGGTATGTTTAAGTAGGTGATACACGGTTAAGTTGAGGGCCTTGTACATTTCGCCTTCAAATGAGACATGCAAAAATTTAATAAAAAATACAAGTGAAGTTATCTTTATCCTATTTAATATAACTAATACTCCTCAACTAATAAATGCATGAAATTTTATGAAACTATTTACGTCATTTACAATAATCATTAATCGAATTAATCGAAAGTAACATTTGTTGGTTGACGACAATATTTTTAAACTGTCTGGTAGTTTATTACATATTATAGGTCCACTTCCGATTATAGTCTTCTCTAACAATACTGTATTATAACTACCAACTCTAAGTTTGTGAACATACTGGGATCGTAACTGTACTATGTCTTTTGCTCGTTTTATTTGTTGAGATGACGTATTTTGTATAATTTATTGTATTATTTATTCTGCGATACATATTGTGATATTACTATCCACAATGTATAATTAAAGTGTATAAGTGTAGAGTGCGTTGAGCACTACCACTTGGTTTGAGACATGTCTACCTACACCCTTGTTTATTGTATATATGTGTGTCCTCTGGTACAAATAAAAACTTTATCTATCTATCTACTACCCTGTTTTTTGACTGTGAAATTGAACACAGAGGTTATGGTTTGTTTCAACAAAACTGCTCATTTCTAATATGTACAGAGATGGAACGGTTAATATTTTCAAAGACTTAAATATAGGCTCGCAACTGTCGGTGGTTTTTAATTCACACATCGATCTCATGCATCTTTTTTGAGCTTTGAAAATGTTTTCTCTCTCGCTTGAGTTACCCCAACAAATTATATCGTACCTTAACCCTGGTGATACAATGCCATGATAAGCTACTAGTGACGTTTCCCGTTTTACTTTTTGTGATATGTTATGCATAGCATAGGTAGCTGAGTTTAGGCGTTTGCAGATGTGCTCTGCTGGAAATTTCCGAGGGATTTCTTCAATATTTTGCCCATTATAATGTACTTTTATGTTAGGGGGGTGCAATTTTTGACGGAAGTGAATAATGTAAGTTTTTGCAAATTAATTTTAAATTGTTAATGTCAAGCCAGTATAAAATATCAGCGAGTGTATGATTTATATCAGATTCATAGTCAACCAAACTATTATTTTTACTATGACGGTGCTGTCATCAGCAAATAAAACCATTTGGTGTTGAATGTACTTTGGTAAATCATTAATATATATGAGGAACGACAATGGCCCAAGAACTCTCCCCTGAGGAACCCCTTATTTTACTTCTCTAGCATTGGACAAGTATATTAGTTCATATTTAGTTAACATACGGCCCTCCTATTTAAATCCCTATGTAAAAAGCCCCAAGGCGGGCTTTATGCCTTTCATAATAATAACACAATAGCGAGAGTAACAAGCTTTTTAAAAAAATTAAACTACTAAGATTTTATGCGTGTATTAACAACTCTTGTCCAAAAATTAATGAGTAATTTATTTTATATAACATTTCATCGCCTTATATTTCTGTGTATTTCCTCATAAATGTTATAGAACACTTCGTAACACGGACGGCACAGGAATTATAAACTCGAGTTATTAAAGTTCATATTTATGGTTCCTACGTTACCGTCCTCTCATACAATGTACTGTAACATACGTTTATTATTATTGAAGAATTGAGAAATGTCACAAAATGGTCTTAATTTGGAACATTTTATTATAAATTAAAACAAAAGAAAATACCTATCTTAGAGACGGAGGGAACCGAACGCCACATGACTCGGTACTTACACATCGTCCTTGCGTCTTTAACAGTCATAGCTCTTCTCGTTTTCACGCTCGCCGATTTTTAAGGCTCCTGACATTACTTTCTGAAAAAAAAACACGATCCATTGAGTCATGGTAGGTAAGTCTTGGCCTTCCTCGGCTCCTATATCCTTCTACTTTCGCATTGCATATCTGTTTAGTGATTCTTGCTTAAAATATATATATATAACATTAAATGCTAACTTATGGAAGTGAGAGCTGGTATGGCAGAGAGAGCATGAAAGTAGAATAAATGCGGTCGAATGCGAGCATTGCGCAAAATTTGTGGCATAACGCTTGGTGACCGCGTTCGTAATGAAGACGTGAGAGAAAGAGTTGGTCTAAAAGAGAGTGTCGGTGTTAAGATAAGAAAGGGCATGCTCCGTTGGTTCGGACATGTAGAAAGAATGCGGGACGAAAGAATGACGAAACAGATATACAATGCAAAAGTGGAAGGATGTAGGAGCCGAGGAAGGCCGAGACTAACCTACCATGACCAAATTGGTCGTATTTTATCAGAAGGTGATGTCAGAAGCCCCAGGAACCGGCGAGCGTGCATGAAAAGAGCTATGAATGTCACAGAAGCGAGTGAAGTATGTAAGGACCGCGTCTTATGGCGCTCGGTTCTCTCTGCCTACCCCGCAAGGGACTTGGCGTGAAGATATACATATACATATAACATTAAATGTCACATATGATTTTATTCATCAAATAGAGACGTCTCGTTGTTTTTGTGATTTGAGTAAGTTATCCCCTTAACATGTGGTCGTACACACGTGTATATTGTGAATCACAAATAGCGATAAGCAAAACAACAACGCAAATATCATTAAATTACATTTGAAATGCAAAATTATTTATAGTGAAGGACGCAAATACGTACCTACATAAAATTTTAATGCATGTGCAATGTATTCAATATGCCACATAATTTCCAATTGGGAACACTGTTTTACTTAATTTTTAGTGATAATAATTTTCTACATTAAACTATGCTTACTTTATGGAAGTTTTGAAATAATTTATCATTAAAGGAACCAGTGGTCTGGACATTAAAATTAACAAAAAATAATTAGGAGCCCTGGCAACATTAATACTTTAATGTTCACAGTTAAAGTTAGATTAACTTATGAATAGTCCACTAAATTTAAGTTTAATTTCAACCTAGTACCTAGAAATATAAAACAAATAAACAATGTTTATGATTAAAAATAATAATAAAATCTGGGTTACTATGTAATAAAGTAATTGATTGGCATCATCCACTAATGATCTGTATGTGGGGTAAAACATCACATTTATTCTTCAAACCTAAAAGTTCTCATGTCAACCTGGGTCGACAATTCCGCCCGCTCACACGACCCCAATTAAATCTTAAATTAGCCGGTTAATCTTGGTTTATTCTAATTACTAAAACCAGCCGCACTATTATTTATTATTTACCAACTTCCATTTACGGAGTTCTAGTTGGGCCGCTTCTGTGTCTGTCGGGACGATGGCGTGTTTTATTAATAAGTATAATATGATGTAGCAGTGCCTACTTTAATACCACCAAAATCATCTAGACGTGGTATACTCTCCAGTTAGCGAAATGAAACTGTAGTGGAAATAAAAGAGTGGTAGGTATAGGTTACTATATTTAATGAAAAGTAGTCTGGATGGCAATTTGAGGTAGCTGAAGATCTAGTCACTTTAGCCATGGACAGAAGACTTCAGGCCGTTGATCAGATCTTTCATCTGAATGTCGTCGATATTAGAATGTAGTACATATTTTCTGTTTACACTGGGAATGAATTTTTTCATTTAATTTTTTCAAGATGAAACATACGTTTATTTGTCTTTCGACGATTCTCAGTATTTTCATATAGTTCTAAATAGTGTTCATAAAAGGTTTTTCAAGGGTATCAAAGTGATCATATACACAAGAGTCTACGAGTCGAACGATATCAGCTCTTTTATGCGTACGTGTTGCACCGCCTGGGAAATGTTACAGTCGAAATACAACCAATGAAACAAACGCAGAATCGCATTATTGGTCTCTTAGTAACAAGTAAGTCAGATGACAAATTCTAACATAGAGATCATCTGACCATTACTGAGGCGGACAGATATTTGTGTGTCAAAAAAGTGCCTTAATCTTTTTATAGCACCACTATACATAATATGTATTTACTACAACACGATGAGACATATTAAGTAAAAGCATAAATCGGAATGCCTTCAACATATATCATATCATTCAAGGCAGACAGTAAATCACTGAAATCTTTCCGAGCTATTTACCAAACGTCGAACTGCGTCATTAACCCTCCACTAGGTGACTGCGAATCGCTCATACTCTCGTTCGTGCGATATTCACCAATGTTAAGGTTTGTTTTTGCCGGAAAAACATTTGAAATTTGATTGGGAATATTTTACTTTAGTTTTTGATTTGTCGTCAACGTGTATCTAATCATCGCTTCCAACTTTTAAGGTCATCGGTTCATTTTGAGGGCGTGCTATGCACCAAAACTTCGTTATCCCATCATAGCACACACCATAAGTTCTTCTTCTACCAAGCCAAATGTCACTTCGTTTTACTGTTCCTGGGAGCTTTCGTTCTTTGTAGAATTTCTCGTTTTAGATTTAATACTTAAAAAAACCTCTTAATTAATATATTAAATGTAGATATATAAGTATTACAATTTGTTATTAATTATTGTACGTCAGAAATAGGCAACTGTTCCAATCTCTATACCGTATACGGATCATAGAGGCTATATAGCAATAATGGAATACTTTGGTGGACAAGCTTCGATTTTGGCAGTAATTGAGTAAACAAAACAATATTATATTATATGCATTGCGGCTGGACAAATTTCTGCAATATTCGCATATAATTCCATGCGAATATTTAATACTTAGTGAAGCAGTGTTACTACGCTATATTGTTTCGTATCTATTACCGGTAAGCTAGACTCCTTGTATCCTACATCATATCTGTCGGAAACACTACTTAAAGTTCACTCGGTCCCCTCACGCGACATTTTTCGGCGCATTAGACCGATGACTATAAAACTTTATTTACGACCGGCATATGAATGCTCCCTTTTTATTATGTTAATTCGTCGGCCGCATCGTGAGCGGCGACCCTAATTTACGATCGAGCCGAGCCTGCACTATTCTGATGCAAACAATGTTCCTTTCCTGTTTTGTGGACACGTATAATAGAATAGATTTCAGATTTTAACGCCTTGCTGTGGGGGTAATAAAATTTATGAGTAGTTTAGTTTAGTTTCAAGGTCCTATGAACTGTTTTTGATATAGTCGATATAATAAATAGTGATATCGGTTTGATCTTATCACTGGTTTCCTTATTAATGTCTTGCTACACTTTATGTGTATTTACTAAATTTTATGAGTTTATTTCAAGGTCCTTCGTGGTTTTTTCTTCGATACGCTCGATATAATAAAATAGTAACATCAGTTTGATCTTATCACCAAATTATTTCTGAATATTTTATAAAATTTTACTATATCTATGTTTATTCCAAGGTCTTTCACGGTTGTTTTTGTTAAGATTAGCATCTCAATCTGCATCATGTGCTAGCAGATTAAAATAGAAAGATAACAACGTAAGAGAAAATAAAATTCAATAAGATTAAGTATATTTAAAAAATATAAGACGTGTCTAAGTGCCCATGAGAACACCGTGGGTACTTATTATCAGTATATTAAAATGGTGAGAAATTTTGAGCTTATTTTATTAGTACTACATGAAATAAAGTTTTTAATACCTGTATTATATTAATGTTTTTACTGTATATGATTAAGGGTATATGGTTTTATTTAGCTTTGGTCGTAAATAATAAATATAAATAAAGTAAAAAAAAAACGCAAATATTTCGCGTACCATCCCCGTGCGAATTTAATAAAAGGCCATTACGCACATTGCCGTTTGGGCGGTTATTATGTCGCTATGTCCCGCGATATATGTGACAATCGCGCAAATTTACGATCGCGTCCAAATCGCGCCCGCATGCCCCTGTTTGCCATCGCCGATAGTCAGATTATTGCTGGCATTTATCATACGAATTAAGCTTTATTTGTTTAGTAAAAATACTGTTGTGTGCCAACACATTTATCGGTTGAATAATACAATAAATAACGATTACTTGCACACATAATGTGCTGATTCGATGAGTATTTCTTGTATTATTTTTGGTGACAACATGACACGGCCATACTTGCAAGGCGTTTTCATTCATTTATCTCTGCTCGGGTCGTGAATTGTACGGCTGGCCTGAATATAATTTACAATAATACTGTAGCCTCGCTGCGAACCCTGCGCCTCTGTAGGAGCTTTCCAGTGTTTGAGTAAGTATTAAAGGGGAATTTGACAAGAGTGCAGGAGGCAGAGTGGTTGACAATGTTACTTTGACACCGAGCTGTTTCGTGTGTTCGATTCCCGCACAAAACAAACATTTGAGTGCATGAATATTTCTGTTTTTCTTGGTTTGGGTATTTTTAAGAGAGGTAGCACACCTCACAGCAACGCACTGGAGGGATAATGTGTTCTTGTGAGTGACTATAGTTACTAATAAACTTAGAGTGGCAGTAGGGTAGCAACGCAAGTGGGCCGTATGTCTCCCGATGTACAACAAAAATGTAGGCCTATCTCCCCAGTCCAACCCCCAGTCCCCAGGCAAGCAGATGGTAATACAATAATATGATTCCATTGAAAGGGTCTGATTGTTTAGGATGGAGTCATATTGACTCCTCCGTCATTAAGATTAGTAACTCCGTTTAGTTTAAACTAGTATAATTAATCTTAATGAGCCCTCTGATAACGTATTTTTAAGTTATTTTCAAACTATAATATATAATAATAAAACGAAAGAGTTTGTTCGTTTGAAGCGTTAGTCTCTGGAACCACCAATCGAATTTGAAAAAATCTTTTTGCATTTGATAAGCCAATTCTTGGGGAAGGTTATGGCTATTCAACGTCACGATACGATCCTTAGAAGCTGAACAAAAAGAAAGAAAATGCCTTTGCCACGGGATACCGGGATACGCGTGGACAAAGTGACGGGTTGCAGCTATGCCTTGGAGGATCTCCTTTCCGTTACATCACATAGTCAGGCACCATAACAATATCGTGTACTTTGCAGTTCCAGACGGGACTTTTTCCTAGAATCGTTAGGAAATAACTACCTGCTGATGTTTTCCTAAGGGGTTTTTACAGCGTCGAGAAGGCAAGTGACGATGCTAAGGCAAGTGTAGGTCTCTAAACTACTTACCATCGGGCCGTACGCTTGTTTTGCTATCATATTAATTTAAACATTATTTTTAAGAGAGGAAGGGCGCATTAAAGCACCCTGTCTGGGGAAGTACCTCCACCTCACAGAAAACCGCGGCCAAATAACAACTCCCTGGAGGGTTGTTGTGTTCCTGCGGTAAGCTCTTAAGGAGTTGATGTGCTCGCAGCAGAGGTGGCATCGCCCGAGTGATACTTAATGTAATACGAGCATTAATAGGCTACGGTAACCGCTTTCCGTCAGGTGGGCCATATGCTTGTATGCCTCCCGCCGTGATATGTAATAAATAGCTTTATCATATTATTAATGGTTGTCATATTTTTACGGTAACTGCTTACTGCCAAGCAGGTCATATATTTGTTTGCCTTCTAAGTGGTATAAAAAAAGTATACGTATGGAAAAAATGTACATAAGCGTTTTTCATCGTAATCAGTTTAAAGATATACCGATATAAGTTACCGTATGTGCATTGACATCACCAGGGGTGTCGCGTTGCCGACGCTCTTCACTCATTAATAGGCTCTACGTGATTTCGAGTATGTCTGTCTGTATGTTTATTTCATGTATGTCTTTTTTGTTACAGGTAAACCTTTGGCCATATATCATAATGATTGTGGAAGCTGTCGTAAGTTCTGCCATCTCTTTCTACGATTACAACGTATACCATCGAGAGAGGCATCATTCCTCGTTGGTACTAAAACAGTCGCTTCACGGTTCAAGACAGGTTTCCTTCAGTGCACCCTTTGGAGTTGGTTAAATTTTGCCTTAAGGTCATAACTCATTAGAGCCACCGGGCAACCGACTAACACCACCCCGGCGCTTGGCATCAAAGTCAAAGTCAAAATCTTTTTATTCCGTAAAAATGGCTACATTTGTTTGGAATCGTCACAATTTTTTTCCCTACCGTGCAGTTCATGACTAGGTGAGCACTGATAATAATACTGCCAAAAAACTCAGGCATCCCTCTTTTGGTATCCAAACAAATTTACATATTTTATTAATTACATTATAATTGGATCGACTCACTCCCAGACATTTTTATCATTAATATAGTCAGATACTTTATAATATGCCCTGCTACACAATTTGGCTTTAATAGTAGTTTTAAATTTGTTTAGTGACAATTCTCTTATATTGCTGGGAAGTTTATTATAGAACCGTATACATTGCCCCATAAAAGAATTACTTATTTTGTGGAGACGGCTTGCATGTAACACAAGATTATGCTTATATCTAGTATTTATGCTATGAGTATCACTCTTTTTACAAAATGAGTCTATGTTTTTATGGACATACAAAAGATTTTCATATATATATTGCCATGCGACTGTTAAAATATTTATTTCTTTGAATTTTTCTCTAAGGCTCCCCCGGGGACCAAGTTTGTAGATAGCTCTTATGGCTCTCTTTTGCAATAAAAAGATGGTGTTAATGTCCGCGGAGTTACCCCAAAGAAGAATTCCATATGACATAATACTATCATCATCACATCCTCTCGTCATCGTCCGGTGCTTGGGTGGACGCTGCCTGGCCAACCATTGAACGCCATAGGTGGACGACGATCGCACTTGACCTAACCCAATTCCGAGTTCAATCTGAATTCTCTTTATCTCTTTCTCCCTTGCTTATCGACTTATCTATCTATGTATAACTTCCCGACAAATCTCTTGCGGGGGTAGGCGGAGAGAACTGAGCTCCGCATGACTCGATCCTTACACATATCAGTTGCTTCTTTAATATTCATTGCTCTTCTCGTGCACGCTCGTCTGTTTCTAAGGCTCCTGACACCACCTTCTGATAAAAGATGATCAATTTGAAGTCTTAGCCTTCCTCGGCTCCTACATCCTTCTACTTTCCCATTGAATATCTGTCTCGTAATTCTTTCCTACTGCATTCTTTGTACATGTCCAAGAACCAACGGAGCATGCCTCTTCGTATTCTTGTAGACATAGTTTCATAAAAAAAAGTATAATCCAGGATTCAGGATCGGATTAGTAATCCCGGTGGTTGTTTGTGAAGGTGCCAAAGTAAATCAATACGACGTTCAAGTTACAAATTGTTTCCTTTGAAAAAAGCTTCCATTCGGAATATTTTATTTCACTATGGAGAACACAGACAAATAATGGGATTTCAGATTGTTAGTAGCGATGAGACGGCCATCTTTAAATAAGTCAGAAATGGTGATGAAACGCTGTGTTTATCGCCGAATATGTTGATATTTATATCCAATGTCGTGAGAATTGTAGAGCCATAGCATTGTCTACAATCCTAAGCTTACACACGGCATTGAACTCTTAAGATTAAGGAGAGATTTTGCCTCTCTTTGTGTGTTCTACCGATTGTACAACGGGTTGTGTTCTGAAGAATTGTTCGAAATGATGTCGACAGCTACCTTTTATAACCGCACCGCTCGCGGAGTTCACCCTCATATGCTGCAACCGCAATGGTCGCGTACTGTGCGGTTCCAGAGAAGTTTTCTTCCGAGAACTCTCAAGCTGTGGAATGAGTTCCCAGCCGAGGTTTTTCCAAGGGACTACAGCATGGAGTTCTTCAAGAAATGCGTGAAGAGGTTTTTAGAGGGTCGGCAACGCATGAGTGACACCCCTAGTGTTATAAATGTCCATAGGCTACGGTGACTGTTTACCATCAGGCAAGCCGTATGCTTGATTGCCACCTTAGTAGTAAAAAAAGCATGCTGCGATGTGTCAATAAGTCCCCTACTATGATAGATAGGACTCTTGATATTAATTAACTACAGAAAGTGTGTTAGTACAATTTCTCATTTCAAACTACAAGCTTAAGTACTCTGGTCACACTGGTTAATATGTTTGCCGAATATTATATATGTTTAATTAGTAAACTCTAATTACAATTATGGCTACTTATTCACTGCGAACATTGTTAACTTGACCAAGGGATCTCCGGAACAACTTTCTGACTTATAGGTAAGGAGCGACTGACTTCCACCGTTTTATGGTTCACCTCGTATGTTCACCGCGCTTCAGCTCAATATACTGTGGGTTGAATACCCTTACAAATGTAATACGCGTAAATACTAACATATATACATAGACTGCACACGTTATATATAAAAAAAGAAAAAATAATGTATGAAAGCTTTATTTGTCTGTACATAACACATGTTTTGTTATTTAAGAGCGCGTCTTCCTGACACTGGTTTATTTAACTTAAAAGGAAGGCCCAACCTAAGTCCTAACATTGTAATTTTTATGGCAATAAAGTATTTATTTATTATTATTATAGACTGCTAAAATCATAACTCTTCGTTTTGGCTTTTCAGTAGTAAAAACTAACTTATTTGCATCGATTTGAAGAGGAAAATTTTCCATCCAAAGATACTTTATGTCCTATATACCACGCCGATCACTGTTCAAGATTTTATAAAGTGCCAACCCTAGCGCTCTAAAGTGAGCGTTGGTAATTAGGTAAAAAAAGGCGCAAGTACACTAGTTGACCTACCGCTTAAATTTCTACTGTGGTAATAACCTTTAGCCTTCTTCGGTCGTGACACTGTTGAACGTGACACGGGCTAGCGTGAACGCTTTTGAGAATTCGACTTCTTTCCCGAGATAACGAGCTCCCGGCACACTGTTTTCCACATCACGGAATCTGAATTACTTATTTCTGTTGAGTACTTTCTTATAAGTAGTAATATTCACTTATTTCTGTTCAGTAAGTAAGGAATAGAGAAATAATAAACCAATAAATATTGTCACACAAATTACACAGCGCCATCAAGCCCCAACGTAAGCGAAGCTTATGTTATGGGTAATATTCTTGACGAGCTCGGCGGCTAGTCGTAAATGACGCGACTTTGACACCAACGCTCGTGGGTTCGATTCCCACACAAGGCAAACATTTGTGTGCATGAACACGTCCGTTTGTCTTGTTCTGGATGTTTTAAAGAGAGGTAGGGCGCATCAAAGCAGCCCGTCTGGGGAAGTACCTCCACCTCACAGAAAACCGCAGCCAAATATCAACTGCCTAGAGGGTTGTTGTGTTCCTGCGTGTGAGTGAGGTCACCAGTAAACTCCCAAGGAGTTGCTGTGTAAGCAGCAGAGGAGACATCGCGCGAGTGATACTTAATATATCGCAAGCGTTAATAGGCTACGTTACCCGCTTTAGCCCATGGGCCATATGCTTGTATACCTCCCGACGTAGTATAAAAAAAAAGACTGATAAACTTTTTTTGTAAATACATACTTATGATGTTTAGTCTTAGATCAAGACAAATAGACATGTTCATGAAAACAAATGTTTCTCCTGTGTGGGAATCGAACTCACGAGCGTTGGTGTCAAAGTATTCGTAGCGGTATTAGCTACTGCGCCACCGCGCTCGTGATTATCATTTAGGTATACATCATAATACTTGGCCTGCGTCTACCACTTCTAGATTTCCAAATGCTTTCAGGCGTTCCCTAATGCTTTCTTCATAAGCGATGCTTTGCTTTTCGTATCCAGACATTACATCTTTGAAAACCTCGGTCTATGAAGAGAAGGTACACCCGACGCTTTGTCGTTCCGATTAAGGCCTTCAGTTCAGATGACTCGGCGAATGTGACCGGATCGACTATAGTTCTTTTTGCTTTGTGTTTTAGGTTCAAATTTAGTTCTGCATATGCACAAATTAAAAAAAGACATCAGATAATTACCTATGTAAATTCAAACGAAATCAGTTCCTACACCTCAGTTACATCCTAGGGATCAAAGCTCTGGTCACATAATGAACTGGTTTTGAATGTAGGCCTAAGTTACCATCAACTTTACAAGACAATGAATAAAAACAATGATTTGTATAAACTTAAGTATACCTTCGTACATGTTTTATCCTTCGTTGCCAATTTGGAAGTTTAGCAAAAAATAATTTTACGTTGTCATCATCACAACTATTTTTGAAATCATTATAGAATCGATTTGGAAATTAACGTTCGTTCTTTTTTTTATACGAGCATACGGTCCACTCTGTGCACCGTTGCAATATATTAAGTATCGCTCGCGCGATGCCACCTCTGCTGCTAATACAGCAACTCCTTAGGAAACAAATAACAACTGGAAGGTTAGTACTCGTAGTTTTCCTGCGAATGAGTGAGAGTACTAGTTAGCTAGTTCCTGAGGAGTTGCTGTGTGCAGCGGGGATGGCAATGCGCAAGCGATTCTTCTTGTATTACAAGCGTATGTTACAATAATCAGTTCAAATCAGGTGGACCGTATGGTTCATTGCATCCCGAATAGAAAAAGAAACAGTGTGACGAAACGTGACCGTATACGAATATAGATCCGTGATAGTGCGGGTAGCGCGCGCAAGTAGCCGTCACTCAGAAACTTTCGTGGTAGACAACACGACGGAACATCGTTGACAAAGTAAGCGGCCCGCTCGACCGCCGCACGTAATCCAGTCGGAAACTTGATCGGCGGTGGAGAGCGCGCCGCACGCCGCACGCCGCGCGCCGGGGCGTGCGTGGCCCGCCGACATCGATCCGCGATCGTGCGAGTGGGACGCGCGGGCACCGTAACTCACAAACTGGTGTAATTGCGAGCGTGAACAACTAATGGCCGCCCGACCCGCTGCTTAATGGCCCGTACGGGTTTCATTACAGACCGCTTTCCCCGATGCCAAAATTTTAATCTGAAAAAGTACTCCGGAAAATTCTGCGCCTTTCCTCGCCGAACGCGAAATCCGGGTTCCTTAAGTGCCTCGGTATTTTCGCTCATAATGGACCTTAAACAGCTTTTAGGGGGATCGTTTAGTGCTTCATTCGTCGGCAGCGTTAACGATGTAGAAACGATAACGTTTTACGAATAAACATGATACGATCGTTAAGAGCAGGTATTGAGATGACGCGCGCCGCGGGCGTGCACTCAACAGCTTCGGACGATGCTCGCGTTTGTTCCACGGGCGACGCGCCGGCCGCGCGGTGCTCGCGACCACTCATAAACCCTCGGCGGGCTGTCGGTATCGAGCGGGGGCGCGCTCTGTTCAACACCACTCACATACCTACACACCGCTTGTTTAACTGCCCGCCGTCGCGAAGAGATTCTCAACATCCGATTTCTATTTTTACGATGCCGTCGCTGCGATTTTATTTGGAGTGCCCGCCGATAATAGTTTTTTTTTCGACATCCCAAACTATCTAGACATTGTAAACACTTTCGTGGGTTGTATTTCAAATATTGTAAACTGTCACACTTTGTTATCCGTGGCCCTGTTTTCGAACAAACACTCCCTTTTATCACCCCTTTGTTAGATTCGGGAACAATGTAGGTACCAAAATTTGTCTTTCTAGCATTATCCAGTTTTATATTTCATTAGGATTGGCAGGGGCCGCTATCTAAGCCTAAGGAGTTGGCCAAGGTATTGATCTATCAGATCTCTACAACTCAAAGGGAAACTCAGCACCCTCCTCAAGTTAGTTCTTAAGTAAAACGTGTGGGTTTCTTCGTCGTCAAACAAGTGAAATAATTACAAATATACGTAAATAAACGACATTAATTTAGTGGTACATGCCCACGCCAGGATTTCCACCAGGGATCATCGGTTAATAAGATCATTATTTTTATCGTCTGTATCGCTGCTCAACATGAAGGTAGGTATCGAAATAAATTGTTTTTACATTATGAAACTTGCTGTTACCGAGAACCATAGCATGACACCGGGCAGATGAATTCTTTTTTTTTGTATGATGTTACGCCATATCGTCTCCAATTATGGACCGATTTTGATGATTCTTTATTTATCGTGGATGAGTACCTCGTCGGTGGTTCTACGTACGTTTCGGTGACGTAGCGTGTACAGTTTTTCAGAAACTCTTAATAAACCAAATTCACCTGATAACTTCGTCGTGAATATTATATGTAGATACGACGAAAATGTAATAAAAACTAAAAAGTTATGGAAAAACTTTTCTTTGAAGTTAACGCCTGTTTATGTTTTTTTTATACATGTCCGGTAAACCGTAAAGCGGTTACCTTAGCCTATAAACGCTTGCAGTATATTAAGTATTACTCGCACGATGCCACGTCTGCAGCTAACACACCAACTCCTTTAGGAGCTTACTGGAGACCTCAATCACACGCAGGAACACAACAACCTTCTAGGTAGTTGTTATTTGGCTGCGGTTTTCTGTGAGGAGGAGGTACTTCCCCAGACGAGCTGCTTTGATGCGGCCTACCTCTCCTACATAGTTGCTATACATGTGCTGGTGTCAATTTCAATAAAGTCGTTTCCACTCTTTTATTTAAAAAGTTTTTGTCAGTTTTTTCAAAAGCTTTTTCATTATTCTAACGAACGGGTAGACCAAACCGGCTGAAAAAGTAATGATAAGTATTAAGGCTTCATAGAGCTGTGAAATAATTGAAGCCTCTATCTCGACGCAGTACAAAGTATGGCTTTATAACGCTTATTTTTTATGCCAACTTCGTAATCAAAACTTTTTATGCTGCTTTTCGTTGAAAGGAAGGTAAAATTGTAAGGAAGGAATATGAAATGGAGTCCGCAGATGTTAAATTTATACTACGACGGATAGCAAACAAGCATACGGCTGCATACCGCCTGATGTAAAACGGTTATCGTAGCCTATGAACGCTAGCAAAAAACGAATGTCGTTAGCGCGTAGCCACCCCCGTTGTTAACATAGCAACTCTTCAACTTCTAGTGACCTCACTCACTCGCAGAAACACAACAACCCTCCAGGGAGATGTTAATTGGCTGCCGTCTTCTGTGGGGTAGAGGTACTTCTCCATTCGGGCTAACGTCGTGCCCTACCGTTCTTTCGCCAGAGCCTCGTCTGTTGGTAAGCACCGTGCAGGTGACGTTGGCTTTGGCCCTATAGGTGACATTAAGCCTCTTACACCCCAAATGTTAAATTCTACTCCCGCTTTACAAAATACTAAACTATGCGTCTATATTTTCTCGACAAGTCCCTTGGGTTCTAATATACTATAATGAACTAATTAGTTACTACAAATTATTAAAAAAAAAGTATAAAGTAATTTGTTGGATATTTCTTGCCAACTCCTATGAGAATACAGAGTGGGGTTGATCAAAAAAGACCTGATGGGTTTTCATAGCCGTACGAGCTTTATGAGCGATTCCCCATGTATCACAGAAGAGGTCGTTCATGGGCGATAACTCTTAAGATGATGCAGTTTCAGGTTCTAACTGATCTACAGATTCCCTAACAGGTAACAGCCAGTGACTGCATAAAAAACCGCTATACTGAGCGGTTTTTTATACGTCGTGAGATATGCAATCATGCGCCATACCTCTCTTAAAAGTACCACCAGCAGACTAATACAAACAGACATGTCCATGTACACAAATGTTTGTCATATGTGGGAATGGAATTCACGATCCTTGTTGTCAGAGTAGCATAGCTACGCCGCCAGGCTTGGGTTTCCGCACTCAGTGTGGTTTTTTCGCCCCCGCCAGGTTCTGATAATCCTATTTTCAATCAGATATCCCAATCGTGATTGAAACATATCTACAACTTTCAAGGGACAAATGGCGTGAGCTTTTTTTTCGTCGTCGGTAGACATACAAGCATCATATACTCATTAGGAGATTGGTGACCTCATTCGCGCAGGAACACTGTGGTGGAGTTACTTCCCCAGACATATTCATGGGTAATCATAGCATGGGAATCGAACGCTCGAGCGTCGGTGTCAAAGAGCTCACCAAAAATTTCCATGGTAGAGTAATTTCGCCCACGCAAATACGCCCCTACTCCTGCGGGCGCTGGGCGGCGTGTAGCTGAAGTGTTTGTACAGCGAATGTGTAGTTTAGCGGTCTCTCGACACTCGGCTGGGCAAACATGTGCCCAGGGATTAGTGAGTCGAGGAAACTGTTTGTTTTTTTATCATTTGCATTGTTGCTTGTAGATCGAATTCGAGATGTATGAAAGAGAGTATCGGCGTTAGGATAATGGGCACGCTCCCTTGGTTCGGATATGTAGAAAGAATATGTAACACATTTTGTTTTCTTTCTATACTACGTCGGGAGGCGTAACAGGCATACGATACACCTGATGGAAAGCGGTTACCGCAGCCTGTTGACGCTCGTAACACCACGGGGATGTTGCGTGCTGCCAATCTTGTGACCTTAGGCTGGTTTGGCACAGTACCCAGTAATTTCTCTGCCATATCTCACCCTTCAAACCGGAACACAGCTATATAAATATAGCTGCTTGGCAGTAGAAATAGGTGAGACAGAGGTACCCACGCAAACGACTTTTGTACAAAGTCGCCCTCTGGTGTTTTTAGTTAGCGGGATATCGTTTGTCATCAATATTGAAGTCCTAAAGCTACTAACTTAGATTAACGAACGAAAGTTGATGACGACATGATCATAAATGTTTTATCCTGTTAATCAAATCCACGAGCGTTGGTATCAAAGTTGTTAACCGCTGGGCCACCGAGCTCGTACCTTTTTGACAACCCTAAATAATATTAACCAGAGCGTATGTGATTTCAAATTAAGCCATCATATACGTATATCAACGTACTATAATTGAACGGGCGCAAAGATACCAATAACATTTCAACTCACCCAAGATAAAGCCCCGAACACACGAGCGTTATAATGTCATATAACATAGATGCAACGGATCGAGAGTAATGACGCGTGAAGCTGATACCAGCCCGAATTTCCATTTCTGCCCTCTCTGTCACTCGGCTCACAAGAGAAAAGGAGGTCGTAATTAGTGAAGTTACCGGGTGAACTTTGAGGAATCGATACCATTAAAGTTTGATACGTGCTTAATGGTGATTTGCACGAAGCGGGCACCGATTTCGATATACGGCCCGTTGGTTGAATGGAGTTTGGATATTTTAATGCTACAATCGATAACTATTAGCATATAGCCTGCCTTATGGCACAACACTAATGTTTTTGCTAGCTTTTGTCAGCGGCTTTTATTGCGTTGAACTATGCAAATTAATCTTTTTAGAGAGCTACGAGTAATTTGACACAACGCTTCGCTCGTTTGAGTGCATGAACATGTCTGTTTGTCTTCGTCTGGGTGTTTTTGGGGTTTGTGTGTAGGAGCCGAGGAAGACCAAGACTGACCTACATGACCAAATTGGTCGTGTTGGGCCCTAGGAACCAGCGAGCGTGCATGAATGTTAAAGAAGCGAGTGAGGTGTGTAAGGACCGCGTCTTATGGCGCTCGGCTCTCATTCCCTTCCCTGCAAGGGATCTGTATCATATAAGAATAGAAAAATAAGCCTTGGAGTTAACTTAGTTGAAACATGTACGTAAATAAAAATTTCAAAAGTTTTATCTTATCTAAGTTACCGCCTCTTATGGATGCTTGTAATAACTAATAGCTCCAGTCCATACATAAGTACCTAATACGTATTACCTAGCTCCTAGGTATTGACAGGTCGTCCAAGGTGCTTATTCATTTTACTGAAAGTAGGTAAACACAGTGTCGTCGACCCAATCAGCCGAGACGACCTGTTTTCATTCCATTTGACACCATGGTTGAATAGGTCTTCAATAATTCGGAGCTAGACATTTGTTTTAGGTGACCTAGCTCGTTCATATAATGAAATTGTTTACCTGAATGTGTCGAGCTACCTACTCTTTTTTTTATACAACATCGGAAGCCATACAAGCTTACGACCCACCTGATGAAAAGCGGTCACCGTAGCCTATGAACGCTTGTCATACATAAAGTATCACTCGCGCGATGCCTCCTCTGCTGTTGTTGAACAGGAGTTGTTATTTGACTGCGGTTTTCTGTGAGGGGGAGGTTACTCAGGCTTTGATGCGCCCTACCTCTCTTAAAACATCCAGACCAAGACAAACAGACATGTTCATGCACACAAATGTTTGTTCTGTGTGGGAATCGAACCCACGAGCGTCGATGTCAAAGTCGCATCGTTCGAACTCGTCAACTTTTGCACAACCGAGCTTTTCCAAAGCTCACTGATTTGTATTATTTATTGGTACAATATATAAATAAACTTTATATACCGACATACCACTAAAGTATAGCCACGAACAAATTGTATATACAGGAAATACGTATTGATCCTGGGAAACTGATCCACGGCAATTACACTATCAACTCCTAGACTATAAAATGTCATTAACGCCTCATGAAAAAGGGTCTAATACTATTCAATAGAACTGTAATACAATGTAATAAAGACGTTATGTCTATAAGTAATAGGATTTAACTCAGACGTGATCGGCTGAATGAGTGCCGCGGAAGTGGTAGCACCGACTTTCAAATGTAGAGTCTATTTTTAATAAATAAATAATAATAAATATTATCGGACAAATTACACAACACATTTAGCCCCAAAGTAAGCGAAGCTTGTGTTATGGGTACTAGACAACTGATCAGCATGTTTGTCTTGTGTGGGAATCGAACCCACGAGCGTTGGTGTCAACGTAGCGCCATTCACGACTGAGCCACCGACCTCGTCAAAACCTCCACCTCTACTGCTTAGGAACTTACTGGCAACTTCATTCAATCGCAGAAACATAACGACTTACTAAGGAGATGTTACATCACTGCGGTTTTCTATGAGGTGGAGGTGCTTCCTCTGTCGAGCTGTTTTGATGTACCATACCTCTCATAAATGCATCCAGATCAATACAAATAGATATGTGCATACATACAACTGTTAGTCTTGTTTGGGAATTAAACCCACGACCAAACTGACAACAGCGGACTGCCATTTAAAAAAACTGTACGCAATGGCAACACTGCGGCGTATTTTTAGATTATGACGTAATGAGCCATAGATTTTGTGGTACGGAGGCGAACACATATTTGAAATAGCTTCCATTGCGGGTTGGGTAAGTTTGTACACATTTCCAACCACTTTGATAGACGCCATTGTTTGCAGTTTCGAATAGAGACGTGGAATGATTTGATTAAGACCCTCGTATAACATTGTTGTTGTCGTGGGTTCTTGAATGGAAATACTTTGGATATTAAACGCGAGTGAGTATTCCTTAGGGTTACCACTCGTCTGGATTTTATCGTGTAATTGATATGACTATTAATACGTGTTTTATCAGGAGGTGATGACAGGAGCCCTAGAAACCGGCGAGCGTGCACGAGAAGAACTATGAATTTTAAATAAGCGAGTGAGGTGTGTAAGTAGCGGGTCATGTTCTACTGTCTAACTCGCTTCATTAAAATTCATAGCTCTTCCAAAGCATGCTCTTGCAAGATTGCTTTACTGTGACGAAGCAGCCTTTGGTCACAAGATTGGCAGCGCGTGAGTAACATCCTGGTGGTGTTGCGAGTGCCAATGGGCTGCGGTGACCGCTTACCATCTAATACCATGCTTGTTTGCCAATCTAGTTGCATAAAAAAAAATGCTCACCCAAAGTCTCCTGTCATCACCTTCTGTTAAAACACGTCCAATTTGATCATGTTAGGTGAGTCTTCTCTGAAGAGATTTCAATGAATGTGGTAAACCAACTGTTAAAGGTGTGCGAGATTTTATTGGAATTGTATGTGTGTATTATTTGACTAGCCCGGTGGCGGAGTGGTTAGCAATTCCACCAACCAACCAAACACCAACGTGGGTTCGATTGCCGCACTGGACGAACATTTGTGTGCATGAACATGCCTGTTTGTCTTGGTCTAGGTATTTTTAAGAGAGGTATTAAAGCAGTTCGACTGGGGAAGTACCTCCACCTCACAGAAAAACGCGGTCACATAGCAACTCCTTGTATGGTTGTTTTATTCCTGCAGGGTAGAGAGGTTACCAGTGAGCTCTCAAGTTGCTGTGTTAGCGGTAGGAGTACCGATGCGCGAGTGATTCTTCCTGTTTTGCAAGCGTTGGTAACATCTTTGCGTCAGGTGGGCCATATGCTTGCATGCCACCCGACGTTGTAAAAAGTGTAAAATGAACTTTTCAAAAGAAAGGCTGATTCTATAAACCAAAAAACCTTCAGTCATAAAGCTAACCTATATAACACAACAAAAAATTGCAACCCACACCACAAGTAATTTTCCTTAATGTCATAATTGAGCGTGGCATGTCATTAAGTCCAGTCAGTTTATCATTAAAATGAGGCAGTTTGTCATTAATATCATTACGGACAATTACTCGCCGTATAATGACACCGAGTTGAAACAAGACTCTGACAAAGTGAAAATTGAATATACTGAAGGCGTTGAAACGTTTATGGATTCCTTTTCAAGTAATATTTTTTGTTCTGGCGTGTAATTATAATACAAGAAATTGTAGGCTTCAAATTAGTGTTTAAAGATGATAAGATAATTAGACAGTAGATTTTAGTTATGTATATACTACGAAGTGCAGTTCGTAGCATGTTATTCTAACGATTAACATCTACAGCGCCTGAGGATGCCTCGTGGAGAGGAGAAGCACGTGTCGCAGAGACGACCGGAGCAGCCAGGGCAGGGCGGCATGCATCTACTAACGGTAGTTGGTGGGTGCCGGCCGGCAGTAGTTCGCACGAACTAATCGGGAGCGGAAGCACACAAAGTAGTTTAGATCAAATTGCTTATGTATGTACCTAAAATCTTCTTCTTTTTAGTGTTATCCCATTTCCGAATCCATTAGAATTCGCGGTGTCCGCTACCTAAGCCGAAGGATTTGGAAAAGACACTGACCTTTACATTTAGCGACTGCCGTCCGACTTTCATGACCCAGAGTGAAATCCAGATCTTTCTTAGGTTAGGTCACATGTCTTTAGAAACATAATGTATATGTTTATTTATTCGTAGATGTACGAATCTGTGCATGTGTATATATACCTACGAGCTTTGATGTAACGATTAATTTAAACGAAATAAGTTCTACTCCCCCCCCCCCCCCCCCCCCCCCCCATTATCACGTTCGTCAATCAATGCCTATTTGACCTTCCGCTACAACAGTGTTCTATAATTGGATGCCTGTGTAGTAATTATTGATAAAAAATGCACGTAGGGCGGTCTAATTTTAGTATCAATGTACACAATCAGAAAGCCTAAACCTAGTTAAACTTTAAACTGTAGTTTGTACGATAATTAACCTAAGTTTCTGTGTGGTTTTTATAAAAGATTCATGTTTTCGTGATTGAATTTCGTTGCTGTGCAAAGGTATTACAAGTTCCACGGCGAACCAAACGGGGTAGTTAATGTCGGTTCGTTTTAATAGATACTACATTTAACTTGGTTGAAATGAAACAAGTCATAAATATTGAAAAATGCAAGTTTATGAAAGGAAATATATAACCGTTGCACAAAATCTGCGGAGTTGACCGCATTCTATGAAGATGTAAGAAAGGATGTTGGTCTGAAAAAGAGTATTTGTGTTATATCTTAACATAGTAAAAGCCTAAAGATTTATGCATTATGAAGGGAAACTGGAGTATGCAGTGATAGTCCAGTGGATAAAGTACCGGTCTATTGATAAACTGTTTACCGGTTCGAATTCTGATATGTACATGTGGTACAACTAAAATTCGTGATTTCGGATTTATGGACATATTTATAAATATAAATATTGTCGGACAAATTACACAGCGCCATCTAGCCCCAAAGTAAGCGAAGCTTGTTTTATGGGTACTAGATAACTGATAAACATACGTAAATACATTTTTTTTTGTAAATACATACTTATTATACATAGAAAATACCCAGACCATGACAAACAGACATGTTCATGCACACAAATGTTTGCCATGTGTGGGAATCGAACCTACGAGCGTTGGTGTCAAAGTCGCGTCATTCACGACTAAGCCACCGAGCTCGTTATAATTATCACTTGCTCGGCGGTGAAGTAAAACATCGTGAGTAACCCGCACGTCAAGGAATTACATTTCAAAAAACGTGTGACCTATAAAGATCTGTTTATCCCTGTGGGTCGTTGAGCTCTGACGGCAGTCGCCCCTTGTAAAATTCAGTATCTTCTCCAAATCCTTAGACTTAGGTGACGAACCTCGCCAATCCTAATCGATTAGGAAACGGTATAACGTTAAGAAGATCTAAACATAATTTAGACCTGATTAGACAGGGGAAGGGAAAGGACTTGGCGTGAAGATATACATACATTCATACATAGACCTAACAAGGTATGTAGAGACAGATGATGTGTGGTGGAGGGAGAGTGTTGTAGGATACTTGTCCCGGGAATCACATTCCCTAGGACTATCGAAGCGGGTTAAACCTATATAATAAATCATAATGTGTTTAATATCGACCCGTGGTAGCTTAAAATCGAGCGTAGTTTGTCTTTATATAGCCCCATTTGGCGGTATGAAATACGGGCTGAAACCTGTCGGCCGCGGAATTATCTGCAGCGGTGAACGCTTTAAAATCGTTCAGGACTCATTGAATTATTGCTTTTTACTTGTGCCGTAATCTGCTTTCGCAGCCATTTTTTAATTTATCGCGTTGCTTTGTTCCAAAGCTTTATTACAAACGTAGGTAAGTTTCGCACCGCTCTGGAGCTGTTACATAACCCTTTTCATATCAGTAACGGTTCCTTGTTAAAGATTTTTAAGAGAGGTAGGGCGCATGAGAGCAGCACGACAGGGAATGTATCCTTCTTCATAGAAAACAACAGCGAAATAACAACTCTCTGGAAGGGTGTTGTGTTAGCTCTTATGGAGTTGCTGTGTCAGCAGCAAAGGTGACACAGCGCGGGCAATAGTTCCTTTATTACGAGCGTTCATAGGCTACAGTAATCACTTTACGGCAGGTGGGTCGTACGCTTGTATGTCTCCCGACGTTGTATAAAAAAATAAACAGATAGATGCTGCAGTTTTCTAGGAATACCTTTGCAGTTAATTGCACAACTTTATTGGATTTTTCATGAGTTTTGATCGTTGAAGTAGACGTCTACGGTATATGGTTTCCATACCTAAATGAATATGATGAAAAAGTTAAGCGAAAAATTGAAATAATTACAGTCGATGTAACAATCGGTTCTACATTGCAATTAAAATATTTATTAACTAGCTATTTTATTGTTTTTTAGTTTATCACCAATATAATAAAGTGAATATATACAACCCCATTTAGCGCACCCTCGGCTCCGAAGCGAAAGCGTATCACCACCATCGTTAGAAATAAGAAAAAGAAAATCGTAAAAAAAGAACCAAAACAAAAAAAAATTATAATTACGTTTACTTGCTATCACAATAAAATACATTTTTCGGTTTAATATATACATAGGACTCCATTTATACTCGTATATTCAAAAGCGGTTAAAATTTCTGTATAAAAAGCAAGATCTGTGTTAGCAGCGGAGGAGGAAACGCCCGACTTATCCACCCAGTGTTGTTGGTGTACACGAGCTGCGGTAACCGCTTTACATCGGAAGCGTGCTCATTGGACTTAGTGAAAAAAAAACCCGTGTGCGTCTCGGGACGGCCGACAGAAGTGATAATTTAAACTAATCCGCTGCCGTATGCGTGAGAGAAAGGGATGCCAGACAGACTGGCGCCGTAACGCGTTACGTAACGAAGCTGTTTACCCTCCCATAAGAAGTTATCACTTCAATAACGTCGAAACGACGAAGACCGATTAAAATTAACTTTTAACTGATTTAGCAACATAAACAACGTATTTTACTACAAAGAGCTTTCTCTCTCTCTTTGTAAGCTATAGGCTATTTCATCTTTGACATGTTACGCAAGTTTTCAATCAATCACAGTTACCTAATAATCGACCTGTCGTAAAGCGAAAATACTCCGGTCTATTTGCGAAGAATAACGCTTCGACTTTGCCCAATAAATTGATTGATAGCTCGGAAAAAAGATTGAAAACTTTATTACTCACTAGTAAAGGAAAACGGCGAGTGAGTTGTAAATAAATTGGAGTATCGCACAACTCGGCGAGTCTGTGGTCTGCCCGTGCATCAATCATTTTGAGAGAGGGCGTATCAAAGCAGCCCAGGAAGTACCTCCACCTCACAGAAAACCGCAAGCATATAACAGCTCCTTGGTGAGTCGTTATGTTTCTGCAATTGAATGAGGTTATCAGTAAGTTCCTAAGCAGCAGAGGTGGAAACGCGCGAGTGACACTTCCTGTGTGAGCGGTCATAGGCTACGGTAACCACTTTACGTCACGTGGGCCAGATGCTTCCCGACGTTACGTAATAAAAAATCGGCCAAGTGCAAGTCGGACTCGCGCACGAAGGGTCTATTCATCATCAACCATCATCTATAAAAACGGCAAAAAAATCACGTTTGTTGTATGGGAGCCCCCCTTAAATATTTGTCTTATTTTAATTTAATTATTTATTCCTAAAGTGAATATATAACTAAATCTTCTGTGAATATTTCAAGCGTCTACCTATTGCCGTTATCAATATCCAGCAAAAACGAGCAAAAAAATCACGTTTGTTGTATGAGAGCCCCCTTAAATATTTATTTAATAATAATTTTTAGTATTTGTTGTTATAGCGGCAACAGAAATACATCATCTGTGAAAAATTCAACTGTCTAACTATCACGGTTCATGAGATACAGCCTGGTGATAGACGGACGGACAGCGGAGTCTCAGTAATAGGGTTCCGTTTTACCCATTGGGTACGGAACCCTAAAAATTAAAAACTAACTTAAATAATTCAAAGATATAGTAGAGGATTGTCATGAGTAAGATTGCGATAAGGTTCTAAGCAGTGACTGTGTTACCAGCAGGGGAAGTAACCCGCGAGAGATTCTGTATTGCAAGCATTCTTCACTATGGTTTCAATCAGGTGGGCGGCCGTATGCTTGTATGCCTCGTTACGTTTGTATATAAATTGTATACTGACGCATAGTACAGATAGCATAAGGATTTTTACGTGCAATTTGATCTGCCGTCGCTGCCATGGCTGCTCCGGTTGTTGCTGCCCCGGCTGCTGCGATCGTCCTCGTGATTGTCCGCCATCTGGAACAGGAACGCCATGCACATGCACCATTGCTGCACT
Source organism: Pyralis farinalis (assembly GCA_947507595.1). NCBI lineage: Eukaryota > Metazoa > Arthropoda > Insecta > Lepidoptera > Pyralidae > Pyralis > Pyralis farinalis. The sequence continues at coordinate 31,750,552 of OX382273.1, read as the reverse complement.
GACTACCCTGATCGTCTCTGCGACACATGTTTCGCCTCTCCACGGGGCATCCTCAGGCGCTGTAGATGTCAGTCGTTAGAATAACGTGCTACAATTATATGCTATAGGGTCTTTCTTAATTCGAATATGTTCAGGTCATTCTCCGTCACGCTTCTTCATTGGGGATTCACGGAGATTGGTATGTGTGTATGGGTCAACGCCGTTTTTTTTTTTATACCGCTAAGGTGGCAATCAAGCATACGGTCTGCCTGATGTTAAATAGTCACCGTAGCCTATGGACATTTGCAACACCAGGGGCGTCACTCTTGCGTTGCCGACCCTCTAAAAACCTCTTCACGCATTTCTTGAAGAACTCCATGCTGTAGTTCCTTGGAAAAACCTCGGCTGGGAGCTCATTCCACAGCTTGAGTGTTCTCGGAAGAAAGCTTCTCTGGAACCGCACCGTACGCGACCATAGCGGTTCAAGCGTGTGAGGGTGAACTCCCCGCCGTCGGCGAGCGGTGTGGTTATAAAAAGTAAAAAGTTTCTGCTACTGTTGCCCGCATACTAAGCCAAGCGGGAGTTGACTCATTAGTGCTTACACTAGCTTCTTTTCACGGTTCTGACTGGAATTTGGGTTTACAAGTTACTCCCAGGAACCCTAGCATTTGCAGACAAGAAACCTTCACTGACTTGGGCAGTAGGCTTATCTTGCTGATTTTAAATTAGAGTCGGCTGTATCATATTTTAATATATTCCATGCACAAACTCCATTCTGCTATGACTATTGTATGTATAGATATAGCACAGATGTACGTTTTGAAAGCCACCTCCTGATATCCTGCCGGGCAGGGCTTAACGACTGTTGTCTGTCAATAACTAACACGTTAAACCCTCGGTATCTTTGACGGCTTAACCTGCCTTCTGGAGCATGTTTGAGCGCGAGATAAAGCAGCTTATGCATAGACAAGCTGCAATCGACGTTGGTGACTTGTGTTCGATAGGACATCGACGCCATGGACTAATACGCCCGTTGTAAAGTGCAATTTGATCTAACCTGCTTTGTGTGCTTCCGCCAACATTTAGTTCATGCGGACTAGCGCCGGCCGGCACCCACCCGCTACCGTTAGTAGATGCAACATACCGTCACTGCTATGGCTGCTCCGATAGTCTCTGCCTCGGGTGTTGTGGTCGCCCGCTATTTGGAACAGAAACCGCATGCACCCATCACCGTCGCTGTCACGACTGTCCTGGTCGTCGCTGCAACACGAGTTTCGCCTCTCCACGAGGCATCCTCAGGTGCAGTAGATGTTAATCGTTAGAATAACATGCTACAAGAGATAAATCTATCATAGTGCCGTCACGAATATTGATTTGAGGGCGGGGATGGATGGGGTGAGTAAAATACATTTACTAGAGGGGAGTCGCTTAGGTCTGTCTGTTTGTTCTTAAGAGTAATTTTAGAATTATTATGTTTAATAATTTCTAATTGTTAGCTCTCCGATGAAAGTCTAGTGGAACTTCTGTCCATTCTGCTGCTATACCAAGACTTAAACCGTTCGATGCTCTAACGTCTATTGTGTACAGTTTCTGAGTTCCATACCTATATCATGAAAAAGTAAAGCGAAAATCTGAAATAATTACAGTCCATCAAACATTCGGTTTTACATTGTATTTAAAATATTTATTAAATAACTTTTTTATTGTTTTTTATTTATCACCAATATAATATATCGCCCTATTTAGCGGAGCCTGGGTTTTGAAGCGTATCACTACTATCTTTAATAATAAGAAAAAGAAAGTCGTAAAAAAAGAAACAAAACAAAGAAAGTTATAATTACGTTTACTTGCTATCACAATAAAATACATTTTATAGTTTAATATATACATAGGACTCCATTTATACTCGTATATTCAATCGCGGTTTAATAAAATTTCTGTATAAAAAGCAAGATCTGCGTTAGCAGCAGAGGAGCAGACGCGCGATTCCACTACCCAGTGTTGTTGGTGTGCAACGCGGTAGAGCGACACAGGGCTCCAGTATGCAGACAAGATCAGGGCTTCGAAGAAGATGGGGTGTCTTCACGGTGGTCCGGCTGGGTTAGAGCTGCAGTCAGATGATGACGACGATGGTCAGTGATGAAGACCGCAGTCAAGTAACAAAATCGAAGACTTGCCGTTTTCCTTCGAAGTTGACTAGGGGTTGCTACGTCAGCTAAGGTGACGTATAAGCGATACTTGCTCTTTGTTCCACCATCCCTAGGTATTAAAGAAATCCCGTAATGGCTCCACATCGCGTGAGGCGTAAGTTTATGTGGTACACCCCGCTGTATAAAAAGTCCCCATCAGAGTCACAGTAAGCCTGGTTAGTCCGCCTCAGTTAGTCGTTAAAACTGAGACTTTGCAACAAACCCTTCTTTTTTGTGGCTTCCTTGTCCAAAATTGGAGAGCCATTAAAAATACAGTATATTGCAATTAAAATGATGAAACATTAATTTTGACAACAAAGCGTAATTGTACGATAAATAATATATTTTAAAATATAATGTAAATAATTAATATAATTATGCCATTACCATTATGCCATATTGCCAGATAATAACAATATGCTAGTTTTATCTCGTACGTACACTCACATCAGAGGGAAGGAGGGTAAACGAACCGATCTCTTCAATAGTTTGAGGCTCTGAATTCTCTAGTGCGTGTGAGTGTTCCGTATATGTAATCATTTACTTAGTAACAAATTCTGTCATAAGGTACCTAGTACTATATTATCTAACCGAATCGAACAGGCGTTGTATACAAAAATTAAGCTACATCGGAGGTAATTCCTCATTGGATTCGTTTATATATATATATATATAACCCTTACTTACCTCTACTGAGGAACGGAGTGCCATGCTACTACTCAATTACGAGATATCATAGGCCAGTGTTTAGCGGCTCGAAACCTATTGACGTAGCTCTACGACCGGCATCAAATTAAAACAACCGGGGCCGACACCATAACGTTCCCGCTAAAAAATCTCAAGAGTGTCTAAGATAGGCTTTTTTTAAACATATCAGACAAGATATATAAAACAAAGGAAACATTTTTCTCTAAATTTTCCAGTTTTTTTAGTTTCAGTGATTCTCTCTGCGCACTGTCTGTCAGCGAGTGAGGTTTTGTATGTAGGTTTTTAGTACTTAGTATGTCAAAATATTTTTTCTTCATCCATATGTATCTAGAGAAAAAAAGCATATTGACGAGTACTACATGGCTTTAGGAATATATCAAACGAAGTAAAGCCTTCTTTGCTACTTAATGTGACAAAAAGTTTAACTTGTTCATTGCCAAGTACTGTAATTGTAAGTAATATGTGACACGGGGCTTCGGATGGACTGTGGTTACCGATACTGCCGATTTTGTGAAATGCTGCGGTATTTTGTTTCCTATTTATAAAAAACCTCTTTTATTAAATGTTTTATGTTAAAATTAGTTTATTTGATGTATGGTTTTCGATGGACAATCTCCTTTTACTCAGCTTCATTTATAAAAAAAAAAAGAGTGAATATTGAACATACAAAAATCTGAAATGGGTAAAAGTAGAAAGTTTTTTGTATTAGACCTCCTCTCTTGGAAATATGAAGGATACTACTTTTTTGTACCACTACGGTGGAAAACAAGCGTATAGCCTGCCCGATGGTAAGTAGTTACCGTAACATGTGGGTATTTGCAACACCAGGGTGTCACATATTCAGTTAGCTTGACTGATGTGCACTGAGGCTCTGAGGTGTATCATTTTATATTACTACTTAAAACATATTATTTGACAATATTTTCAAAATTAATAACATAAAATGTGTGTGAATTATTAATTAAAGCTCGATTTCAACAATATATATATATATATATATCTATACAATCTTTATTAGTGAATCAAGTGCATACAGTTGGAATAATTAATTCTAGAACAGCATTAATTTTTTTATGCACAACGTCGGAAGGCATACAGCATATGACCCATCTGATGTAAAGCCGATACCTATCGTACCGTAGCCATGTAATACATTAAGTATCACTCGCACGATGACGTTTGACGACCTCGGTGGTGCAGTCGTGAATGACGCGACACCAACGCTCGTAAGTTCGATTGCCACGCAATACAAATATTTGTGTGCATGAACAAGTCTGTTTGTCTTGATCTATATTTTAAGAGAGGTCCCTACGCATAAAAGCGGCCCCTCCGGAGAAGTACCTCCACCTTACAGAAAATCGCAGCCAAGTAACAACTCCCTAGAGGGTTGTTGTGTTCCTGCGTGTGAATGAGGTCACCAGTAAGCACTTAAGGAGTTGCTGTGTTAGCAGCAGAGGTGGTATCGCGCGAGTGATACTTGATATAATACAAGCGTTCATAGGCTACATTGGCCATGTCAGGATTTGAACCGGGGACCTGTTGATCATAAGGGCGGTTTTTATCTAATGTTCTCCACTGTATTAAGATGTAATATGCAGTATTGTCTTAGTTTTTCGCGATTGTTACACATTGAATTAAACAATTTTTAACGGAAGTATCGCGTGTTTTATTTATTTTGTTGAACCTGACAACAAAATAAATAAAACACGCGATACTTCCGTGAAAAATTGTTTAATTCAATATGTAATATGCAGCCCATATACTTACGACCGTTGTAAGCATAGGATTCCTTGGTGTTAAGATATAATAATTAGTGGTACGGAACACTCCATCTTCATGTGACTAGGCCTCTTTTTACTAGATACAATTTAAGAGAGGTAGAAAGTAGCAGAAAACCGCAATCAAATAACAACTAACGGGCGGCTGTTGTGTTCCTGCTTGAAAGCGAGATCCCCAGCAAGCGCCTAAGGAGTTGCTGTTATAGCAGCAGAGGTGGCATCGCGCGAGTAATACTTAATCTATTGTGAGCGCTCATAGGCTACGGTAACTGCTTTCCATCAGGTGGGCCGTATGCTTGTATGTTTCTCGTCATTGCCAAGGAAGGAAAGCAAATCTCAAACTCCTGCGTCTATTAAAAGTTCGTCATAATCATTGTAAGTTCCAAGGGACCCACGGTTTTACCCCCTGGACTGTAATGATCTTCACTTCTACAAGTTATTGTAGCTACTGTTAATCTTAGCCACAAATCAGCAGTGGGCTTGCCCTGTTGTAGAAAAAAATATATTAAAGATTGAACTACACATCAATAAATCCTTCTTTGTTGATGCAAGCAACTTTCTGAATGTTATGCGGTCGCGTATGTTACGTATTCAGTTCCAGCGAATTTTAAATTAGGCATCTATAATTTAATTTAGTGTTAGGGCAGCGTTTTCGTAATCCCAACCTTTAGTGGTCAAATAAAATTAGTATGGCAAAAAAATATGAAATATTTTCACGCCCTTACTCGGGATTATAGAGGCGGGTCGAACGAAGCCCTTCAGCGGGCGAAACTCGACCCTCCCTGAGCAGAGTCGACGTTTCATCTCATCCCATCCTACAATTAAGGGTCGAAGTTGTCGAAGAAAATCATAAATTAATAACTATTTCCTCTTTGTTTCCAGGTATTGACGGCATAATGCATTGAGAACAATCAACAGATCCGGTGAGATTATATTTGACAACAGCTGAAACCAATTAGTGGGTCCAACCATTAATTATTCAGCTGTAATAACCACGACTCTATTATGTGATCATGCCATACTGCTTGCATACATAGTACACATATGTACAACGCGTGCGTATATGTAGCTAACTATTTGAGTGTTCACGCGAACTGTATATGCATATTGTGTATTTTTGTATTATAAGAAATTTCTAACTATCTACCTATAAACTACAATATGAATCGCCATTTTGAATATTTGTTGTTTAAACACTGAATTTTTATACCTTTCATGCTGTTAGACGGCGTCGCTATGAAGTGTTTTTAAAAAAGAGAAACTGATGACTGATGATTATATAACATTGGGGTTCCTCAAGAAACGCGTGGAGAGGTTTTTAGAGGGTCTGCAACATATCAGTGACATCCCTAGTGTTGCAAAAGTCCTACGGCGACTGTTTACCATCGAGCAGGCCGTATGCTTCACTGGGCTCCTGATATGACGTTTTAAAACAAATCTTAATTTTTATGTATGAGTTAAATCTTTCATTCCCCTTTGATTTTTAGAGATAACATTTAAAAAAGAGTGTACCTACAGTAAGAAGGGGTTAAAGGAGCTTGAGATGTATACATGCCTATCTTTAAAAATTTCGAAATTTAAAAATCTTTCATTTTTTTATGCAACATCGCACAAAGCATGTGGCCTACTTCATTTAATGCGGTTACCGTAGCATATGGACGCTTGCAATACATTAAATATCCCTCGCGGATGCCACATCTGCTGCTAACACAGCTACTCTCTAGAAGCTTATTACTAACCTTACTTACTCGCAGGAACACAACAGTGCTCCAGGGAGTTGTAATTTGTTTGCGGTTTTTTGGGAGTAAAAACATCTTCACGCATTTCTTGAAGAATTCCATGCTGTAGTCCCTTGGAAAAACCTCGACTCGGAGCTCATTCCACAGCTTGAGAGTTCTCGGAAGAAAACTTCTCTGGAACCGGACAGTACGCGACCATTGCGGTTCCAGCGTGTGAGGGTGAACTCCCCGTCGTCCGCGAGCGGTGCGGTTATAAAAAGTAGCTGTCGACATCATTTCGAACAATTCTTCAGAACACAACCCGTTGTATAATCGGTAGAACACACAAAGGGGTGCCTCCCTTTGTGTGTTCTACTCATTTCATCTCATTTATTTGTAATTATCGTTAGCGCGGCGATGAAGGGAAATATCGTGAGGAAATCCGCCCGTCCAAGAATTTTCATTTCAAAAGACGTATGACTTAATCCATGCAAGTTCTGACTTTCCCTCTGGGTTGTAGAGATCTGCAGTCGATCCAGTATCTTCGCCAAATCCTTAGTCTCAGATAGTGAAGCCCGACAGTCTTGATTGATTAGGAAAGGAAATTGCATGGAAGAAGACAGACAGAGATTTTCTAATTTACTTTGTATGAAATAATTGACGTTGTGCATATCCGTGCGCAATATCAATTATTTCCCGCAAAAGAATTTTCATTTAAATATATTCATTGTCAAAAAGAAAACCTTTAAATACTTCATCAATCAATCATCAGTATTCATCAGATGACAACGAAATAATGCGAGATTTGTATTTTGAAATATACAATGTCAGGAGATATACAAAGTCTACCTGATGTAAATTGGTTACCGTAGCATACGTAGGCTTGCAATACAGGAAGTATCGCTCGCGCATTGCCACTTCCGCTAATACAGCATCTCGTAACTTCACTCACACGAACAGAACAACCTTACAGAGTGTTGTTATTTGGCGGCGGTTGTCTGTGAGGTGATAAATGGGCTAGCTTAACGACCGTCATCTGTCGAAAACTGTTGGGATCGGCTTAGCGTGCCCTCCGATGCTCAGAGGAACAGGGGACTGATCTCATCCATAAGGGGCTATAGTTGATATTGTTTAAAAATCGTCCAAGTGCGAGTCGGACTCGCGCACAAAGGGTTCCGTACCATTATCTAAAAACAGCAAAAAAAAAAAACACGTTTGTTGTATGGGAGCCCCCTTTAAATATTTGTTTTATTTTAATTGAATTATTTATTCTTAAAGTGAATATATAACTAAATATTCTGTGAATATTTCAAGCGTCTACCTGTTGCCGTTATCAATATCAAGCAAAAATGAGCAAAAAAATCACGTTTGTTGTATGGGAGCCCCCTTAAATATTTATTTTATTCTATTTTTTAGTATTTGTTGTTATAGAGGCAATAGAAATACATCATCTGTGAAAATTTCAACTGTCTAACTATCACGGTTCAAGAGATACAGCCTGGTGACAGACGGACGGACGGACGGACGGACAGCCGAGCCTCAGTAATAGGGTTCCGTTTTACCCTTTGGGTACGGAACCCTAAAAAGCATTAGTGACGTGTGTGTTTCCTCATGATGTTTTCCGTCACCGCCGGCCGGTTTCTTCCCCACTGGGCTATGACTGCATCTTTTCCTAATTACTTGAAAACCAGAACTCGACGCGGGCAAAGCCGCCGGCAGCAGCTACTGTTTCATTTTAATAACCCTTTATCAATACCAACGAGCTGTATTCAGCTGTTCATGTTTGGCAACAATGGTGGCCAATTAGGAGGGATTCTATTAATTAATTCACATTCAGCCGACCACTGCATCAATTACTTGCTTTGACACGTGACAACTTTGAGTAGCTACCGGATTCATTATGGAGGCACGCAGGATTTAATCATGATGTATATGGAATATACAGCAAGGTGTATTGTATTATATCTTTATAGCGATATCACGTTTCCTAATATTTTAGGTAGCTAGTTAATTCGAAGAATTTGACGAAGATACTGATTTTGACACGGTACAAACAAAGCCGTGAAGGACCAATGGATAAGGAAACGGCCTATTGAACAACCGGCCCCCGGTTCAAGTCCTGTATGCCGATTCTACTAGAAAACTGCAACTGCACTGCAGCGCGGCGTGTGTCAAAATGCGTACATTTTGACGTTTCGTTAAGCGATCTGACAGCAGCGACGTTTAACGAAACGTCAAAATGTACGCATTTTGACACACGCCGCGCTGCAGTGCAGTTGCAGTTTTCTAGTAGAATCGGCCCACTGGCATGTGGCACTATATTCGTGCTTTCGGATTTATGCTCGTTTTTTTGAAGTGAAAATGTCTTTAGAGGCGTTGTGCACTTTTTGGGATGAGTAAAAAATGTTACACTCGCGTCAGGACACGTGACCCTGACCGTAAGATTTTGGTGTGAATTAGAACTTAAGTTCGCTGCAGCGCTAAAACATTAGTTACCTCTAATTGAACAATTAAAGCCTGAAGCGCTAGATCGTTCAGGGCATTATTTTCTCGCGAGCAAAACGTAAACGCCATAAAATTCTTGGCGCTCACGCGTTTCGTTCAACGTAGTTTATCAACATCGCTGTTTGCTCCGCATGTTCAAGTTTTCACTTCTGCCGGCACTCCCGGAGTGCAACCCGTTTTTTTTATTATACCTACTCGTAGGACAAATTACACAGCGTCATCTAGCCCTAAAGTATGCGAAGCTTGTGTTATGGGTACTAACCAACTGATGAACATACGTATATGCTTTTTGTTTGTATAACTTTATTGCATTATCCATAATTACAAAGTATAAAACTTACATGATTTGCAAAGGCGGACTTATTCCTTCAAGAAATCTCTTCCAGCCGACCATTCCTTTCCAGTACTTGAATGGAGCAATGAATGGTGGTGGTAAAAAAAGATCGAAGAGATGGAAAATAAAGTAGATAGAGAAAAAGCATGACAACATATGATTAATAACGAAATCGCTAATAAATACACACATTCTATAAATACTAGCACACACATATTAAATACATAATAACTACACTTTTTTTTTGTAAATACATACTTGTGATACGTAGGAAACACCTAGGCCAAGACGTACAGATATGTTCATGCACAGAAATGTTTGCCCTGTGTAGGAATCGTACCCAGGGATATTGGTGTCAAAGTAACGTTACTAACCCCTGCGCTACCGAGCTCGTAATAGTCAAAGACGTGTGACCTAACCTAAGAAGTCAGCCAGTGGCTTCGTGTCAAATTCAGTATTTTTTTTTTTACACTACGTCGGGAGGCATACAAGCATACGGCCCACCTGATGTAAAGCGGGTACCGTAGCCTATTAACGCTTGTGATATATTAAGTATCACTCGCGCGATGCCTCCTCTGCTGCTTACACAGCAACTCCTTAGGAGCTTACTGGGACCTCACTCACACGCAGGAACGCAACAACCCTCTAGGGAGTTGTTATTTGGCTGCGGTTTTCTGTGAGGTGGAGGTACTTCGCCAAACCTGCTTTGTTGCACCCTAACTCAGTAGCGCAGTATCTTCGCCAAATCAGTTAGATCGTCAACCCTATATACTTACCGATACTAATGCATTAGAAAAACGGAATAAAGTTACGAAGAGTAGTGATTTCGACATGGAGTGACTCATCAGATCTCCACAAGCCTTAGAAATAACCAGACCTTTCTTTGGTTACGTCACACATTTATGAAACATAATTTCTCCTCCACATTTTCCTTAACCGACGATCGAGCGATAATGATAATGAATGCGAAAACACGTATTTAGTGGCCACATGCCCCCGCCAGGATTCGAACCTCTGACCGTCGGTAAACAGGCTGGTTTATTTTGACTATTACTGCTGGGATCGTCCTCCCTGCGGTCGCCCTCCATGTGTGCCGTCCATAGGGTCGGCAACGCATGAGTGACACCCCTGGTGTTGCAAATGTCCATAGGCTACGGTGACTGTTTACCATTAGACGGGCCGCGTTGCCACCTTAGTGGTATTTGAAAAAAATCTAGAACCGCATGCACTCAACATTGCTGCCCTGATTGTCTCAGGGACTCGTATTTCGCCTCGATACGAGGTTATGTTATTCTATCTATATATCTATAATTTCACGCCAAATCCCTTGCAGGGTAGGCAGAGAGAACCGAGCGCCACGTGACTCGATCTTTGCATATCTCACTCGCTTCTTTAACATTCATTGCTCTTCTCATGCACGCTCGCCGGTTTCTAGGGCTCCTGACATCACCTTCTGATAGAACACGACCATGGACCATTAGTCATAGTGGGTAGGTAAGTCTTGGCCTTCCTCGGCTCCTACATCCTTCCACTATTGCATTGTATATTTGCTTCGTCATTCTTTCATCCTGCGTTCTTTCTACATGTCCCAACCAACGGAGCAGGCCTCTTCTTATTTCAACACCGACGCTATCTTTCAGACCAATTCTGTTTCTAACATCATTATTGATTATGTTATTCTAACGAGTAAAATCTACAGCATGCAACAGAAATTAAATTTGTTTGTAAAAAAAAATTCTTCACAAACAAACTTAGCCACACCTTTATCGAGTATAGTATCTTTACTTCTGTACATTATTCAGTAGTTGGTACACTCCTCGCTACAAGGTGGGCTAATGAATGTTCAAATAGTGGAGCTGTAAGAGGCACATCCTCTCATTAATTAAATTCACACGCGGTGTATTCAAATGTTCAATGTATTAATCGCGAAACCGTAATACCTTTGATCTAAATGCGGAAACAAATTTAATCATTAGCAATACTTCGATCACGATCTGTGGATATTACTTCCAAATAATCGTTAAACCTATTGAGAATGCGCAAGTTTGCATTGCCAGAGGAGCACCTGGCTCGTCAATTATATAACAATTCAATTTTTTTATTTTATTTTCGGCCATTTTGACCATGTTCCTTGAGATAGGAACGGTGTTCGTGAACATTCCTATTCTTCTTTTTTATTCTGAATCCGAATATATAAATATTTATAACCGCACCGCTCGCCGACGGCGGGGAGTTCACCGTCACACGCTTGAACCGCAATGGTCGCGTACGGTGCGGTTCCAGAGAAGTTTTCTTCCGAGAACACTCAAGCTGTGGAATGAGCTCCCAGCCGAGGTTTTCCCAAGGGACTACAGCATGGAGTTCTTCAAGAAATGCGTGAAGAGGTTTTTAGAGGGTCGGCAACGCATGAGTGACGCCTCTGGTGTTGCAAATGTCCATAGGCTACGGTGACTGTTTATCATTAGGCAGGCCGTATGCTTGATTGCCACCTTAGTGGTATAAAAAAAAATATATGAAGTCAATATTCGAAAAAAAACGCACACACAGACAAACACACAGACAAACATATAGATTTCATGTATGAACGGTGTTTCTGAAAGTACATATTGCGTATACTCAAACCTATAAATGCATTACATCACTCAAGTGACAAAATCTTGAATTTTTTTCGCCGCGAGCGTGCATGAGAAGAGCAAGAATGCTACAGAAGCGAGTGAGGTGCGTAAGGATCGAGTCACGTGGCGCTCGGTCCTCTCTGCCTACCACGCAAGGGATTTGCGTGAAATTACTAAATCCATCCTTAGACAGTCTGCGGTCGCCGCTGCTTGACTTGTGTGTTCTATTAGATTAGACTGACACAAATCGAGGTCATCAAGTTCCTTTAACTATATTTCGGTGTTAGCTCTTATTGCATCAGTACATGAGTATTTATGATCTAATGAATATAATTCATGTACCGTATATGTCATCAGCAAAAATTAAAAAATAATGATGTATCTTTAATAATGTATGAGAATTTTTAAGAGAAGTAGGTCGCATCAAAGCAGCCCGTCTGGGGAAGTACCTCACAGAATACTGCAGACAAATAACAACTCTCTAGAGGGTTGTTTTGTTCCTGCGTGTGTGCGATTCCTCCAGTATGTTCCTTAGGAGTTACTGTGTTAGCAGCAGAGGTGGTATCGCGTGAGTAATATTTAATGTATCATCAGGTGGGCCGTATGCTTGTTGCCTCCCGACGTTTAGAAAAAAAAAACGGGTTGCACACCGGGAGTGCCGGCAGAAGTGAAAACTTGAACATTAACGTTGTGCATTTTTGAATTTTTTGGAATGGTTAGGGAATAATTTCGCACGAATTACTTTATTTATCTGTATAAAAGTACTATCATGTATGTGGTAAAATACAATATTCATTTATTGCGCTATCGTACACAAATATATCAATTTATATTACATTAAAAATTTAACACTTCAGAACTATTACAATTATTTTACATTAAAAAGTTTATCTCTCAGTAAAATCAACTTTCATCCATAATTTCAACGACTCTTTCACCATCGTCATTACCAGCATCATCATCGCTAATCTCTAAAACTCAAACACACCGCGCCGCTTAAACCAATCAGCGATGTTGATAAACTACGTTGAACGAAACGCGTAAGCGCCAGGAATTTCATGACGCTTACAACGTTTTGGTCGCGAGAAAATAATGCCCTATGAACGATCTAGTGCTTTATGTTTTAATTGTTTAATTAGAGGTAACTAATGTTTTAGCGCTGCAGCGAACTTAAGTTCTAATTCTCACCAAAATCTTACGGTCAGGGTCACGTGTCTTGACGCGAGTTTAACATTTTTTACTCATCCCAAAAAGTGCACAACGCCGCTAAAGAAGTTTTCACTTCAAAAATTCGTTGAATTTAATAATAAATAAAGTTTATTTCGGTTTGTAGGGTTCGTTTTGAATGAATGTATGCCGCTAAAATGAAATTTCCCAAGTAGTTTCCAGTTTATTTCGAGTTACGAGTATTCCATGAAGACGCGGCAAGTTTTATCAGTGTCTCTGGGTGTAGCAGTTGTTTTAGCACTTCAAACTGAGGAAGAGAGATACCTTTAACAAAACACGCCGGTGCTCAGTACGTCCTCAAACATACAAAACGTCTCGGCAGTGTTTACGTACGTGCTAGAAGCCCGCAAACACCACCAGCCCGGCTCGCTCGAATATCAATAGCTATGTGTCTTGTGATGTTAGGTATATTTTGGTCAAGCAAACACAGTCTTTGGACACGTCTAGAATTGAAATCTCTATTTGTCAGTTTACGCGCAGACTGCATGGTAGTTGGGTTCGAGGAATAATGTGAGCTTAATCTTTCCAAACCACTGTGCAAGGTAGTTAAAACTATTTATAGTGAAAAGCCAGCCGAGTTGGACTTTCTACACATCATCAATTCAGCCTGTATTCGCCGTAAAAGAAAGGACGTAGGAGCCGAGGAACGCTAAAACTCATTTGTTATGTTTTATCTGAAGATAATGGTAGGAGTCCTAGCAATCGACGTGTATGCATGAAAGTAGCTATCAATGTGAGTGAAGCGAGTAAGGCGTGTATGGACGGCGTCTTATAGCGCTCGTTTCTCTCTGCCTGTCCTGAGAGGGACCTGCCGTAAAGATATAGTATACATTATGAATCGGCGTTTTGAATATTTGTTGTTTTAATAAAGTATGCGGAAACATTGTATAGAGAAATTGCAAGTTTTAGTAAAAGCTTTATTAATAGCATCAACAACGGAACTTCCGATGCCTTTCTCCTAAGCCTACAGTCCATCCAAAGTCTTTAGCGAACAAAAATAACAGACGAGTTGAACACCTTTTCATTAAGCGAACTCGGAAGTACTATTTGTTATTTTGCCTGTCCCCCGAGGACGGCTGACGAGATAAAAGTCGAATTACTTAGAAAGGTAACGATCCAGTGCACTGCAAGCTATAATAATACGCTATATTTTACTCTCACTGCAAGCCAAATTTCTGATTGAAGTAAAATGACATAGCGCAATCAAAAAGTCGAAACTCAAGATATACTCGAATGTTTGACCACTTTTTTTCATAGAACTTTATGCCTCCCAATGCTATCATGATTGTGAAATGCTGCTTGGATAGAATGTATACCTTAGGGACCTAAGGTTATCTAATTAGTTTGTAGCGGAAATGATGAAAGGCACGTCGCATGATCTTTCCAGCGTTTAGGCGACTATCATGCGACTTGATTAAATCGAATATCGAAAACCATAGATTACTTTTAAGGCAATTTTTGCCGGAAAACTGGTAAATTTTCAGTGGATTGGACACGCGTAGTAATTAAACCGTTGTTCAAAGGCATGGAAACGCGGATGGAGTGCGCCCAGCTGGGCTAGAAATTTGATCAGATTGATTCAAAAGTATATTAATTATAATTGACAGGAGAAAGAGGGAGGGTGAGTCCAGGAACTGGGTAAACTTGTTGGGTGCAAAAACATACTCGCTAAAGGCACAGCTCGCTATCACAACTATATAATAACATGATAGTATTGTCTTAGGTTTTCGCGATTGTTACACATTGAATTAAACATTTTTTAACGGAAGTATCGCGTGTTTTATTTATTTTGTTGAACCATACGTTTCGAACGCTTTGCAGCGTCCGTGGTCGTCCTCCTGCGACTACGGACGCTGCAAAGGGTTCGAAACGTATGGTTTGTTTAATTCAATAATAACATGATGTTGATACCAGCGTTAATATTTGGAAGCTAGAGCTTAGTACGAGCGAACAAGACTTTATTTATATAACTTTCATGAAGTTAAATAAATAAAGTCGAAATGCAAGCATTCCGATCGAATCTTTAGCTGGTATACCGTATTTGCAACGAGGTATGAGAAATAGAGTTAGTCTAAAAGATCACACTGTCTTTCAAACGAAACTCTCTTCCTTTTTAAGATAAGAAAATGCATGGCCCATTTCTTCGGATATGAAGAAATAATGTGTAAAAAAATATACAACGCGAAAGTCAACAGATCTAAGAGCAAAAGAAATCGGTCGTGTTTTATGAGAAGTTGACTTCAGAGTCCTAGAAAGTGGCGAGGGTCTACGAATAAGCCATGAATATTGACGAGATTGTGAAGTATGGAAGAACAGAGTCATGTGGCGCTCGGCACTTTCTGTTTTACCCTACATGAAACTTGAGCTATAGATAGACAGATAGAGAGCCCATGATGAGTCGAACGGTGACAATAAACAAACTATATATTTTTATACGTTAATTAGTATCGCCCCGTCGTGCACACAACAGGGTAGAGTGGTATTATACTTTGTGTGACAAGGATTCAGTCGAAACAATGACACTATTGCTGCACTCTAATTGGCTGATTCAGTACTTTGGCTATAACGAACGTATAAGCTATTCATTCTATACTGTTTTAGGATGAGCGATGATTTATAACGTATCAATTTACTGGTAACATGGTTGATCAGCACGGAGTTCAATCGTCGTATGTTATCCTGACTACTGTATTCTGTACGCGTACGTGTAGGATGCGCGTGCTTTCACATTGTCTTACAAGAATCTTTTTGAAATCTGGTTAAACATTGAAAATATTTATTTGAGAGTGAAGAGTCTCTAACGTGTTAATGTTATCTTGTAGCATGTCATCGTATAGCATCACATCTCTATTGCTGGATAAATATCTTTCAAGGTAAACATCTCCCAGCCGTCCATTGTCGAAACCGGATTGGGGCTCCTATCCAAATGGGATTGCGGTGGTCCCGTGAAATATATCAAAACCGTGTCTGTTTGACCGCTATTGTCTTCTGCGCTTATTGTTATCTGTACATTTTTCTATTGTCGTATTAGGAAGTGCTTGTGTCAAGTACGTAGTTTAAAAATTGCAAACGAACGATGCACGACGCACGATCTAGGAGGCAGGTAAAAGCGATACTAGAACTGTGTTTAATACACTGACTGCTTTTTATATGTACCAATACATTCTTCTTCATCTTACTGTTGTCTCGTTATCTAATCCACTGGGATTGGCGGGGTCCGCTACCTAAGCCTAAGGATTTGGCAGAGATACCGATTTTTACATGCAGCGACTGCCGTGAGACCTCCGCAACCTAGGGGCAAAACCAGATCATTCTTAGGTAAGTTCACACGTCTATCGAAATATAATTTCTTGTACGTGCGGGTTTTCTCATGATGTTTACCTTCACCACCGAGTTAGTGATAATAACAAGTATGTATATAAATTCGAAAACACGAACTTAGTGGTATGTATGTATGTATGTATGTATATCTTCACGCCAAGTCCCTTGCGGGGTAGGCAGAGAGAACCGAGCGCCATAAGACGCGGTCCTTGCATACTTCACTCGCTTCTGTGACATTCATAGCTCTTTTCATGCACGCTCGCCGGTTCCTGGGGCTTCTGACATCACCTTCTGATAAAACACGACTAATTTGGTCATGGTAGGTTAGTCTCGGCCTTCCTCGGCTCCTACATCCTTCCACTTTTGCATTGTATATTTATATTATATACTTAGTGGTTTATGCCACATATGTTTAAAGCACATATAGTAAAACTAGCTGACCGGGCAAACGTTGTTTTGCCGTATAAATTATTCCTAGGATTATTTTAGTATTATAAAAATAGGTGTTGATGGTAGAAGGGTGAAAATTTAGGGTTGTATGTATTTTTAATGCCACATCATAAAAAAAAAATTGTCCCAAAAATAAAAATAAAAGAATTTGTGGTGGACCCCCTTATCACTTAGGGGTATGAAAAATAGATAGTAGCCGATTCTCAGGCGTACTGAATATGTATATAAAATTTCATCAAAATCTGTCAAGCCGTTTCGGAGGAGTATGGTAACTAACATTGTGACACGAGAATTTTATATATAAGAAATACCGTATTGACTCCACTATAGAGACACAGCCACATTCGGGTTACTTTTTATAATATAACTGCATGCCATGTTTCGTCAGAGCCGCGGTTTATTATCTTGTATTATAAAGGTACTAGTGAGTCTCATAAAATATCACCGCAATGGCGTTTAAGAAAGGGGGTGTACTGAACAGAATGAAGTAGTTCTTCAGTTCGGGGCTGACTTATGTTATACAAGTCTCAAGTCTTACCGCATTTGGTGTGCTGTAGTCATTTTTGAGCAGGACACCGTGATATTAGCTGGGACCTTGTCGGACCAGTTCAGAGACGAGCTGTGAGAATTGTCGATGATCCTAGTTTGTACACGGTATTGAGCCTTAAGTTCAAAGAGAGACTTTGCCTCCCTTTTTAGAGATTTGGCCTCCCTTTGTGTGTTTGACAGATACGACGAGCTGTGTTCCGAAGAGTTGTTAGTTATGATGCCTAGATTATTTTTTATACAACATCGGGAGGCATATAAACATATGGCCCTCCTGATGCGGTTACCGTAGCATATGAGCTCTTGCTATACATCAAGTAGTACTAACCACTTCACTACCGAGCTTGTCAAAAAGCTCCTGAAATTAAATAAAACGGACGAATTTGATCATATTTTATAAATGAGTATTGGCCTTCCTCGATTCCGCAATCCCTCGTCTTTAGCTATAATATATATCTCAGCTTACTCATTATTTCATCCTGCATTCTTTTTACATGAACAACGGGACATTTTTCTTCTTTTCCCATCATAAATACTCTCACACCAACTGTTTCTTATATCATTATAGTGATCGTGGTCTACGTATGTTACGCTACAGATTTTGCTCAATGTCCCCATTTCCACCGCGTTTATTCTACTTTCATGCTCTCTCTTGCCATAGCTCTCACTTTGATTAGGTAACGTTGGGATCACCGCCGCGTTGTCTAAAGCGAGGTGTGCCTTGTGGCTCAAACTTTTAAAGCTTGGAAGTTTTTCTAACACTCCATTCACACATTCCTGTATTTATATATCAACAGTGAACTAGCAGTTCCTGTTGTAAGCGCATCGAATATGCAACACTGCATCATCCCTTATAATTCTTGCGTTCCTTCCGGTTTCCTCACTTTCAAATACCATTATTTTTGTTTTCTTTTTGTTGTATTCGGTAATAAGTTTTTCTACATAAAACCGTCGATCATTATTTGTGACTAGTGTTCGCAGTTCAGATGATGTTTCCATAAGAAATATGGCATCGTCTGCCCAAAACAGACAGTTCACTACTGGGTCACAAATGCGTTAATCCTACATTCGTAGCCCTTATTCTTTGTAGACAATTATCGAGATGAAATGAACAGCAGAGCCGACAGCACACAACCCTGTTTAACATCCAATTTGACGTTAAATCTGGGCGACAAGCTGCCGTCTATGTGCAAACATTCTGTATAATCCTCATACGTGAACTTCACAGCAGGGAGTTGAATAAATGTGTCTATAAGGACATTAATTCCAAATAGAATATATTTATTTATCTTTATTTTGTTATTTACTGAACCAGCGTAATAAAATTATTTTTTACTATATATACCTCATATGCAGCAATGGCGACTTTCTCTCTTGTAATTTTACATTCTAAAGTAAAAAAATATATATTCCATGAACCATTTCCATACTTACTTGTCAAAAATGTAATAGCAGGTTTTTTCGCGACTTCACAATCAGTATCGTAATAAATATTATCTAAACACTTCCCTGTAGATCTTTTGATCTAATGAAGTGAGTACACATTGTAAAATAACTAAACACGCCTCTTTCGTCGAATAAAAATTGACTTATGAACAGATAGACAGGCAGCAAAGGGGTTCTACTAACTTATGAGCTTACCGACCGAACCCTACAAAAACAAATTCATCTCGTTCCATCATTCTAGCTGCGTATACACAGGCTGTCATAATTATGATAAACCTCAGTGTATTTCTCCAAATGTAAACAACATTTTGTCTTTACCTCATCATACCGTAATGGTAAGATTAAGGTGCGCTCATAAGGCACCATTGGTATGGTGCGGCCTTATTGCGTTGTATAAACATGAGTTATGTCTGCGTGTTGTACCTACAAGACGTTTGACGAGGGAACTGAGCGAGGATCAGTGGGGCGGTCCAAGTGTTAAGATATTAGTATCGAAATGATGAATCGACAATAAAAGCCGTATGTTGGACAAGTACAGGTTGTCACTCTCATTGTTGCAGTGATTTCTCAGAAGCTAGACTTCTTGTCATCTCACCGCACAATAATCCTCTAGGATATTAGCATTTGATAACGGTCTACTGTAACGTATAATATAATACAATGCAATATAATACCTCTGACTTTTACCAATCGGGTCGCTTCTAATTACAAGTCAAATATCGTTAAGTATTTTTGAGGTAATCTTCCAAAACCCTTTATTTTGATATCCCTCACGAAAGGTTTGGATGTTTTTTTCTTTTTCTTCAGCTTGCACAATATAGAGTACATGATTGTTTTTCTTTTGCCGTCGTAATAGTCTATGTTACCGATATAACGTACCTAAGCATTTTAACAATTCTTCATATCTCTGAATCGGTTAAGTCATTTATTAGTTACAATAACTAAATAATAATCGGTACTAATATACGAAGCAGAAGAGTTTGATTTTTCATTTGTTTGAACGCTCTAATCTCTAAGAAATACCGGTCGGAGAAAAAAAATCTTTCTGCATATATTAAGCTCAATGCTCGAGGAAGGCGAAGTCTATTCAACATCACGATACGGCTCTTACAAGCTGAGGAAAAAGTAAGAAAGTAGAAAAAGCAGGATACCGGGATACGCGTGAACGAAGTCGCGGGATGCAGCTAGTATATAACAAAAGAACTCATGAATATACATGAATATGAAAGCTTTGCACTCCCTTTTTGGGTCTGTAGTGTAAAGCAGCCATCGGAGGGGAATATCGCCGGCGTGAAAACGGCGTTTTAGTTATACTTCTTTTGACGCGTTAGGGAAAATGATGAGAGTGAATTTTTACGATGCGCGCGCACACCGACATCTAAAATCGACACCACGAAATTATGCCAAAGAACTATAACTTATGCGTACGTAACTACACACATACGTTTTTGTCTCATACGGGAATCAAACACACGCAATTTTGTGTTAAAGTACCCTTTGTTAACAACAAGTGAGCTGGTTATACTCGTAATTTAAACTGTGTAATCTTGTCACTTGGACCACCGGCCGTCTCACATGACGTTGCGCCTCGACTAATTGTACGCCGGTTCCCCCACCGCCCCGACCGCCATGAATTAATTATCAACCCATTTCCCACCACGTCACAGGGTGCAGTATGCAGGCACGAGTAGCGTACCGTCTTCAGCAGATAACATCTTTTTGTTGTGGATAGTTTCAAGACGTTTCTCAAATTAACTTTGTTCGTTTTTAGCGACTTTAAAGGCTTTTTGCGTGTGGTTTTAGGGTTCCGTAGAAGAGGAACGTAAAGCGCGAATTTCGTCCACCTGTCTGTCACAATATTATCATCCTTATTTTTAAAGATTGTATGTATGTATATCTTCACGCTAGGTCCCTAGCGGGGTAGGAAAAGGGAACCGAGCGCCATAAGACGCGGTCCTTACACACTTCACTCGCTTCTTTCACATTCTTTACATGTACGCTCGCCGGTTCCTGGGGCTTCTGACAAAACACGACAAATTTGGTTATGGTAGGTTAGTCTTGATCTGCCTCAGCTTCTAAATCCTTCCACTTTCGCACTGTATATCTATTTTGTCATTCTTCCATCCTGCATTCTTTCCACACGTCCGAACCAACGGAGCATACCTTTTCTTATCTCTTAACACCGACACTTTCTTTCAGACCAACTCTCTCTCTCTCTCTTACGTCATCATTACGAACGCGACTGTAAAGCGATAAATTTTATTAATTTTAGTTTATAATGGATTAAGTAAATATTACAGTGCACAGAAGTTGACGTTTCTATCACATATTAAAAAAAAAAACATTGCTTTTATCTTCTGAGTTTGTAAAGCGAGAGCTCTGAAATAATTGCATATGATAAAGCTCATCCCAACTCATCCCGCTGCAGGGATTGGAGTCTCCTTTCAACCGTAGGGGCTTAGTACACGCCACGATGCTCAACTATAATAAATATATTTTTTTTATATATTTTCGCACAAATTACACTGTTACTCAATAGCTGAGCTGCCTAGTGTTTTCTTGCCACCCTAAGACGTTAGCTTTACGACTGTCATCTATCGACAACAACCGGGATGGCTTAACGTGCCCTCCGGGAAGCGAAAAATAGGTAGACCCTTAGGCAGGTAGTTGGCGACTTTGATTAACCTGCATATTTGATTAGATTGATACTATCGGCTACGCCATCACCATAGCGGTAAATGTATATGTTAATCGATGTATAAATGTAACAAAAAACTAACTAACTAACTAGCATAGTTTTTTTCTAGGTAATCCTACTAATATAATATTATAAATGCGAAAGTTTGTATGTATGGATGTTTGTTTCTCTTTCACGCTTAAACGGCTGAACGGATTTGGATGAAATTTGGCACGTAGATAGATTATGATCTGGATTAACACATAGGCTATGTTATTTGACTCCACGCGGGCGGAGCCGCGGGCAGCAGCTAGTTATCTATAACTTTACGTCAAATAAGATAGAACCGTAGGCAGATAGAACCGAGCGCCACATGGCACGTTCTTTACACACCTCACTCGCTTTTTTAACATTCAAAGCTCTTCTCATGCACGCTCGCCGGTTTCTAGGGTTTCTGTCATCTCCTTCTGATAGAACACGATCAGTTTGGCCATCATAGGTAAGTCTTGGTCTTCATCGTCTCCTACATCCTTTTACTTTGTATATCTATTTCGTGATTCTTTCTCCCTGCATAGTTTTTAAATCGTCATAAATCCTATACAAACATAGTTAGACTGTCCTGTTCTAAATTATTTAGCATGTATTAACAAAGGTAATATTAGAAGCGTCATGACTCATGACGCTGTATGGCCGATAGGTATGACGATTGACCAATCCTGTTGTTACGCTTATTGTAGAGCTATATGTCGTCATAGAAAATCCAACATGGCGGCCAGTTTCATAGTACGAGTTGAAGTCGAACGACAACCCATCGCCTTTATAAAATATTCGTCACTTCACCTACCAAAAAAAAAATGACGTTAAACACAAAAACCTGCCTTCGACAAAAATACCTACTGAAAAGGTACGTAAGGCATCAATGGAAGCATATATAAAAATATATATATTTCCGTATGGGGGTATGTATACGTGTGACAGTACATATCCATATATAAATAACATTTGTGTGATTTATGTCTGTCTAATACTTATACATATATCTTCTTCGCGTTATCCTGTTTCCTAATCCATTAGGATTGTCGGGGTCCGCTACCTAAGCCGAAAGATTTGGCGAAGGCACAGATTTTTACATGAAACGACTGCTGTCAGACCTACGCAACCCTAATATATATATAGCAAAATCACAACTTCAGCGAAATTTATTTCATTGCTGGTTAAGATCTGTATAACGAGTCTCTATCGCATCGAATGAACAGTTTTATTTTCGCCGTTTGATTTCAATTGATCGCCAATCGTCTAATGAACGCGTGGGATGCTCTGCAGAATCGTAGAGACGTCATGCATGTCGGGTGAATAGGCACTCATTAAAATGTGTACTTATTGAACTCGTTGTCAAAATGGCGCATCAATGTAGCTCGTCTGGGGAAGTGCCGACTCGTAGATAACTGCAGCCATATGACAACTTTCTGTGGGGTTGTTGAGTGTTCGTGTGAGTGAGGTCACCAGTGAGACTCCTAAGGAAGCGGTGGCATCGCGCGAGTGATTAATGTATTGCGAGCGTTCATAGGCTACGGTAACCGCTTTCGATTTGGCGAGCCGTATGCTTCCCGACATTGTATAAAAAAAATCGGCCAAGACTCGCGCACCAAGGGTTCCGTATCTATAAAAACGGCAAAAAATCACGTTTGTTGTATGGGAGCCCCCCTTAAATATTTGATTTATTTTAATTTAATTATTTATTCTTAAAGTGAATATGTAACTAAATATTCTGTGAATACTTTAGGCGTCTACCTGCTGCCGTTATCAATATCGAGCAAAAAATCACGTTTGTTGTATGGGAGCCTCCTTAAATATTTATTTTATTCTATTTTTTAGTATTTGTTGTTATAGCGGCAACAGAAACACATCATCTCTGAAAATTTCAACTGTCTTAACTATCACGGTTCATGAGATGCAGCCTGGTGACAGACGGACGGACAGCGGAGTCTCAGTAATAGGGTTCCGTTTTACCCTTTGGGTACGAAACCCCAAAAAAGAAGTCTTTGGCGAAAGGCAGGACGCAATAACTCCAGGGTTGTTAAGTTTCCTACGAGTGAGTGACATCAAGCACCTGAGCCGATGCTGCTTGAGAAGTTGAGGTAGTAACGCGCGGACGGTACTCCTGGTACATTTCCAATCGCCTAGTGGCTGCTACGGGATCCAAAAAGCGTGGTTTAATCGGTAGAACAGTGCAATAAATAAATAAATATTGTCGGACAAATTACACAGCGCCATCTAGCTCAAAGTAAGCGAAGCTTGTGTTATGGGTACTAGACAACTGATAAACATACGTAAATGCATAATACCTCACTCGCTTATTTAACATTAATTGCTCTTCTCATGCACGCTCGCCGGTGTCTAGGGCTCCTGACATCATCTTCTGATAGAACACCACCAATTTGGTCATGGTAGGTAAGTCTTGGCCTTCCTCGGCTCCTACATCCTTCCACTTTTGCATTGTATATCTGCTTTGTCTTTCTTTCATGCGTGTAATTAATTAATTTGCTTTTGAAGTTAAAATTCTTTAGACGCGACTTATGACGAGTAATTCAAATCTTTTTCGGACGGAAATGACGTTTGTAAACGGAAATGACGCTCAGTAAAAAATATATATTTCGTTTGCGTGTAATCGCAGTAGTGTGACTTATTACATGTTTAGCTATTGAGAATTCAAGTAAATACAATAAATACATATTTCATTAATACTTTTACAAATGCATAAAAGTATTAGTTCCGTACAAGTGCTATTAGTATGCTGTCTGTGGCATTGTCTGTCTACACTGAAAAAAATGTTTAGTTGGATTTCCCAGATTCCTAATAGAATTCACCAAAGTCGACGGTTGAACTGGGTCCTACCTTTGATTTAAGTTGATTTTACCAATCAAAAAAGGTTAATGAAGTACCAGTAAAAATAATAAAATGTATGTATGATAAACTGTACCATATTATATGTACAATCCATTTATTAGCGGTAAATTATACATTTAAAATAGTGATAGCTACAAAATACTTTTGTATGAAGACCAACCGTAATATATTTGTAAATTTAACTACAAATTTTTGCATTAATTAACAAAGTTTACTAGTAAAATAGCCTACCTTTGCTTTTTTGGTAAATTCAACTAATCTGTTTTTTCAGTGTAGTTTTGAGTGACTATTGCCATCTTTTGTTAATCAATCGTTCAATTATGATAACCACTGTATTGACTTTGTAGTAAGTTATGTAAATGTGCATTTTTATTATTCATACTGCAAATTGTATTATCAATAATACCAACATCTCGGAAAATGAGTTTGTGCCATCTGCCGGCCAACTCTAACATCGCGCGCGCTCATTGGTCAAATCACCAAGCGCGCGCCTCCCCAGTTTCCTGTTACAAACTTCCATCCCTTTCACGAAATCACTCCCACAGATTGTAAGATAGCGAGAGGAAAGATGTTACACATCAAAAAACGCTGCCTGACTACTGACTATTTATCATAGACACAACATTGTGTCACATATGTGTGTCGGCGATGATACGTATTCTTAAATCGACCGACATTAACCTGTCGCAAGCTTCGAAACAGTATAGCGAATAGAAACGAAGGAAAATTTCAGGGGAGCGCACGAAAGCATCAAAAGCTGTCATATTACGTTCAATTCGAAATATCAGCATTCAGGCGCATAGCTTCGGCATTTCCTGAAACTGTAAAGGTCGGATGCATTTAAATGTAGCAGGGAGAGGCGAGACAGCGCGGCGCAGGAGGCACCTAGACATTAACGACGCAGCTAGACCTCTCGCAACAAGATGACATGCCGCTGCATTCCGCTTGGCTCTTTTGTTTCGTCCCTCCATTTAAATTCATCTGAACGTTTCGTTCGCTTTGTTCCAGTGCAGTCGTCGCGATTTTAATCACTTAAGCCCGACGCGTCCCCTCGGCGATGCTACTTCGAATAAACTCATAAAACTTGCTATAAAACCCTGGTTTTATAGAATGATACTCCAACCGAAGCTCATTATTTGGACGTTTCAGAATTATGCTTGATTGCAGACTCTTGTCTTGCCAATTAAGTCGGCAGTTGGAACTAAGTGAACTGTTTTAGAGCTATCCCATTTAGTCACGGTTGATAGTGCCCTTACGCTCGCTGAGAGGCCATTAGTCACCATTGTCCATGTATTTTGTAACAGTGTAACTTTAAGTGTATGATAGTAGGCAAATTTTAATACATGCAATGTGATCTAACTAGCTTTGTGTGCTTCCGCCACCGATTAGTTCATGCGAACTAGCGTCGGCCTGCACCCACCCAACACCATGTCGTTGCTGCCGCCATGGCAGCAACGACATGGTGTTGGGTGGTTCCGGTCGTCTCTGCGTTAGTTGCTGCGGTCGTCCCCGCGATTGCCCGCCATCTGGAACAGGAAACGCGTGCACTTGTCACAGTTGCTGCCCTGGCTGCCCTGGTAGTCGCTGCGACACGTGTTTCACCTCTCCACGAGGCATCCTCAGACGCTGTAGATGTTAGTCGTTAGAATAACTTGCTAGTCTTGTAGCATGCAAAATGCCTGAATCTGTTAGCAGTTTTAATCCAATTCGTCTGAATATGTAGCTCCCTTTCATGCATTCTGCCTTCTAACATATGTAGTCGGACACGATGAACGATGACTATATTACAATGAGCTGTAATAACCCGGATAAGAAACCTACCTATTGAGTAACAGGTTCCCGGTTCGAGTCCTGGCATGTACCACTAAATTCGTGTTTTCGGATTTATGTATATACTAGTTTTTACCCGCGGCTTCGCTCGCATTGATAAAATATATATATATATATATATATATATATATTTTAATAAAAAGTATCCTATTTTACTTCTGATACCTCCAAGAATATGTGTATAAAGTTTCATGATGATCGGTTCAGTAGTTTTCACGTGAAAGCGTAACAAACAAACGGACATTCACATTTATAATATTAAGTAGGATTTGTAATCATCACTTGCTCGGCGGTGAAGGAAAACATCGTGAGGAAACCCGCACGTTCAAGTAATTATGTTTCGATTGTCGTGTGACCTCAACTTAGAAACGTCTGGTTTTCCCTCTGCTCCATATCAAAATCAGTATCTTCGCCAAATCCTTAGCCTTAGGGAGCGGACCCCGCCGATCCTAATGGATTAGGAAACAGGATAACACTAGGAAGAAGAAGATGACTATATTACTGTCGTCGAGCACTGTGCACCATGTTTTAAGATGATATGCTATGGTCATGTTTCAAAAGGCAGCGGTGCACCTTTTTTTTTATACAATGTTGACAATCATACAAACATACGGCCCACCTAAAGTGGGTGCTGAGTTTATGAACGCTTGCAACACAGGAGGTATCGCTCACACGTTGCCATCTCTGCTAACATAACATTATCTTAGGAGCGTACTGGTAACCCTACTCACTCGCAGGAACCTGTTAGCCTCCAGGGAGTTGTTATTTGATTAAGGTTTTTGTGTGGTGTAGGCTGTTTGTTGCGCCTTACCTCTCTTAAAACACCTAAGTCAAAACAAACCGACGTGTTCATTTACACAGGGCCTGTGTGAGAATCGAATACACGAGCGAGCCAAACTAGTGTTACTAACCAATGTACCACCGAACTTGTCATATCACCAGAATCCTGGTGAACTTACTCAGGAACACAACATCCTTCATACATCCGGACTAGCTACTCTTCTAAAGCACATAACATTGACGTCTCGCAAGTGATTCCCTTTTTACGGCCCTCGTATCGTAAATAACTTATTATGTTACTTATTTTTTCGTGAAAAATGACTCTACCGTGTGTGGCAATGTTACAAAGATAGCGGCGTGAGCGCTAAAATAGAGTTATGTAATGAATCATCAAGTTGTATTCTTGTATTTTAAATGTAAACAATTATAATTTACATTGAGTTATTATGTAGGTACTAGAAGAGGAGCTATCCTAAGTCTAAAAGTCTTGCTCCATTTTGGTAGTAATTAAAACTAGTGTCCGCTGCAGCGCTGAAATAATTTAGATGTCTATCCCAAAGGTTCGAAGATACAGCACTAAATCGCTTCTAAGGGGTATTTTTCTCGCGACCAAAAGGTCAAAAGCGCCGTGCTTTTCATGGCGCTTACGCGTTTCGTTCAACGTAGTATAGCAATGAGTTGTTGCCGATCGGCAACAAAGCTTGGCGCGAACGTTTTGTTCGCTGTGTTGGTTCTAGTACACTAGTACATAATAATTCAATGATAATTTATGCTTAGTTCACGCTCGCGTGATTGGACTTAATAAATACATGAATGCAAGTAATGCATTTCCCCTTTTTTGGAGGTTAATCAAAGCCCGCGGCGCTGAGAACGCGATACCGCCATCAATCCAAGTTGACTGCATTTCGCTGCTCGCTTGAATATTCTAACATTTCGGACAAATTTTAAGTCGTCCACGCGATTTTTGTAGCTGAAATGCGCAGCTCGCTGGTTTCAGGAATCTTAGATAAAATGTTTGGGGTGCAATTTTGAATATAAATAGTTTGGTAAAGGCACCGCAGCTGCCTAATTCTGTTACTTTAGTGAATTTAGAAAGAAAGAAAGAAAGAAAGAAAATGGTTTATTTGTTGCCTCACATGTAATCACTAACATTTAAAACCTACAGCCAGTAAATAATATATAAGACAACAAATAGGCATCCACTCAGCATAAGCCGTGGGGTCATCTGACACCACGGCGCTGGTCTTCCGTAGATGCCTGTTTGAAATATAACACTACTGTGCGCAAAACATACCTTGGTACTTAACATAAGTTTAAACATAACAAAATAGTAAGTGGTACCTTAAATTTATAGTTTTACATATATAATTCTATGCTCTGTGGGAAGTAAAATTACTAAAAGGTAGACCAAACCTAGGGTAAAGTGAACGTGAAATACCTACTACACTGAAACTGAACTGAAATTTAGTAACTGTATGTCACGAAAGGTTTTTTAAGAGAGGTACGACGCATCCAAGCGGTTCCTGGAGTTCCTCAATTCCATGGAGGATTGTTGTGTTTCTACGTGTAAGTGAGATCACCAGTAAGTTCCTGAGGAGTTGCTGTGTTAGCTGAGGTGGTATCGCGCGAGTTGTACTTAATGTGTTGAAAGCTTTCGTTGGCTACGGTAACCAATTGATATCATGTGAGCCGTATGCTTTGCATGCCTCCGGACGTTGTATGAAAAAAATAAAACGTCATGTGAGAGTCCGACTCGCGCACTGAGGGTTCCGTAAAAATATAGTTTCGCATTTTTTTTATGATGTGACTACAAATTTACGGTTTTCGGATGTTTTCCTTTATTTGTGCTACATGACATTGCTTCTTAGCAAATTTCATGATTCTAGGTCAACGGGAAGTACCCTGTAGGTTTTGATTCCCTTGCGAGTGTCAAAATATGCGCCTGACCTAGGCATAAACAGCTGTATCTTTTGATTGCGGTGACTTAGAAGTTTGATGTTTCACTGCTCGAAGGGATTGCGGACCTGAGTATTTGATATAAATTTCAGTTCGATAACTCCACCCGTGATTGAGGAAAAGGGCATCGACAGACGTGCAGACAGACAGACGTACAACAAAGTGATCCTATAAGGGTTCCGTTTTTCCTTTTGAGGTACGGAACCCTAAACAACGAAATTGTGAGGTTTTCCGCTTAAAGTTATGTTTAGATATTACGTGGGAAAGCACCTTATTGACGATTTTTTAATGTATTGAGGTATATTTAATTTGCCATTGTTTAGGGCGAAATAAAGTATTTTCGCCCGTATGTGTTTCCATATCGAAAAACCATAAATTGACCAATATACCTAACCACACAAACCATTATACCTTACCCATTTTACGTGGGATCACTTTGGATGTAATTACCCATACTGATCCCACTCCTGGCATCCGGCCCAGATTTAAACTGAAAGAGTTCAGAGGCCACTCCGCAACGCAAACTCATTGACTTAGCTTAGCGGTTATCATCTATTGACAACCTACCTGTAGCCCTCCGAGGAACTCGTCATAAACCCATCTGTGGACAAGGTATCGTAGGGAATTGTTGGACGTGAGTGTTTGAGGACCTCCATTGAGGAGTTTAATGATATAAAATGAATATGAGGTATGTAAGGATCGAGTTATGTGGCGCTCGGTTCTCTCTGCCTACCCCGTATGGGATTTGGCGTGAAGTTATAGAATAGAATAAAATGAATATCTACCGATATTTTCTACAGTCACTACCTGCGCAGGATACACACCGGCAGTTAGAAGTAGGTTTTAAGAGAGGTGGGACGCATCGAAGCATCCCGTCTAGGGAAGTACCTCCACCTCACAGAAAACTGCAGCTAAATAACGATTCGCTAGATGGTTGTTGTGTTCCAGCGAGTGAATGAGGTCACCAGTAAGCTCCTAAGGAGTAGTTGCTGTGTTAGCAGCAGGGAAGGCATCGTGCGAGTGATACTTAATGTATTACTAGCGGTCATAGGCTATGGTAACCGCTTCACATCAGGTGGGTCATACGCTTGTTTGCCTTTCGACGTTGTAAAAAAAAAAAATTAGGAACATAAAGAGACGTAAGGTAGTTAGGGTGTTTACAGACCATATCCTCGTTTACCAACCGAAATCACTAAAATAATTTACTCTGAAATGTGAAGCTTCTACTGTTACTAACGTTCCGTTATACGCTAATTGCTTTATTTCCTAAACGTGATAATTACGCAAAAATCTCACCAACTCACTGCAAATATCTCTGTTTTCCTCGAAACACAAGGAAAGGCCGGCTTAACTGTAAAAAACTATGTTTTTATACCCCTCCCCATCAATTCATTAGTTCGTAATTAAGGCGCTTCTGCTATTTATTGTCTCTCAGATTTAACTAGAATAGACGATTTGCGATTAAATGGTGTTTTCGATTCTATAGATAATTAAGGAACCCAAAACTTACGTTTTAGAAACACAAAAATTCTTTATTTGCCATTGGGCCCTGGGCCCTCGCGGGCAATTAGACATGTCTTTTTTATATACCACTAAGGTGGCAATCAAGCATTCGGCCTGCTTGCCTGATGGTAAACCGTCACAACACCATCGGCGTCACTAATGCGTTGCCGACCCTCTAAAAACCTCTTCACGCATTTCTTGAAGAATTCCATGCTCTAGTCCCTTGGAAAAACCTCGGCTGAGAGCTCATTCCACAGCTTGAGAGTTCTCGGAAGAAAACTTCTCTGGAACCGCACAGTACGCGACCATTGCGCTTCCAGCGTGTGAGGGTGAACTCCACGCCAATGTCGTAACATTCTTTGAAAACATCTTGTATCTTATTCAATTCTTTTTTGTAACTATTTTTCAGAGAATTACGAAACAGATAAACAACGCGAAAGTAGAAGGATGTAGGTGCCGATGAAGACCAAGACTTACCTACCATGAGCAAATTGGTCGTGATTTAACATAAGGTGCATAGAGTAATGAATGTTAGTGAAGCGAATGAGGTTTTTAAGGATCGAGTCACGTGGCGCTCGGTTCTCTCTGCCTACCCCGCAAGGGATTTAGCGTGAATTTATATAATACTAGCTGCTGCCCGCGGCTCCGCCAGCGTGGAGTCAAATAACATAGCCTATGTGTTAATCCAGATCATAATCTATCTACGTGCCAAATTTCATTCAAATCCGTTCAGCCGTTTAAGCGTGAAAGAGCAACAAACATCCATACATACAAACTTTCGCATTTATAATATTAGTAGGATAATAGGAACTTTTTTTTTAATCTGCTAGCATTTCGGAAATTACCATTTTCGAAGAAGAAGTGCCGAAAGAAACTTGCCAATATAGATCTCCTTTCAAGTTGTCAATTAGATTTTGACGAATTGACGAGCTCGGTGGCGCAGTGGTGAAACGAGTTGTTACGCTACTTTGACACAAACGCTCGTGGGTTCGATTCCCACACAGTACAAACATTTGTGTGCATGAACATGTCTGTTTGTCTTGGTCTGTGTATTTTCTATGTATAATAAGTATGTATTTACAAAAAAAAAATAAAAAAAAAATATTTACGTATGTTTATCAGTTGTCTAGTACCCATAACACAAGCTTCGCTTACTTTGGGGCTACATGGCGCTGTGTAATTTGTCCGCCAATATTTATTTATTTATTTATTAGATATTACATGAATTGTAATAAATTAACGTCAGCGTATTAGTACAATAATGATATCAAATGGTAGTATTAAAGATTATTAAGAAAAGGCCGTCTGTGATGAAAGAGTTTTGGTTTTGGAAGTGTACATGACCATTGTGTTTGGAGATGAATACCCAGGCGTGGGCAAACGGTGCGATTGTAAAATGTGGTTGTTGGCATATGGAGAGACTTTTCGAAACACAACTCATTGTGCAATTCGTAGAACACCCTAAATAAAGGGTAATCGAGCTCGGTGGCGCAGTGGTGAAACGCGCTGTTACGCTCCTTTGACACCAACGCTCGTGGGTTCGATTCCCACACAGTACAAACATTTGTGTGCATGAACATGTCTGTTTGTATTGGTCTGGGTATTTTCTATGTATAATAAGTATGTATTTACAAAAAAAAATGTATTTACGTATGTTTATCAGTTATCTAGTACCCATAACACAAGCTTCGCTTACTTTGGGGCTAGATGGCGCTGTGTAATTTGTCCGACAATAAAAAAAAAAAAAAAGGCATAATCTGGCACTTAAACTCGAGGACTCAATACCGTGAAAAGCTTAGGAATAACGACAATTCTCACAGTTAGTATATTTCCACATAATATGTACAGATATTCCGGTAATTAATATTTATTGTAATTATCGGTGTAAAACATTGTGAGCAAACAGGCACGTCAAAGAAATTTTATTTCAATACTAGCTGTGTTTTATTTTTTATTTATATTAATATAAATAAATACAATTTCTAAAATAAAAGTAGCCTAAGTTACTCCTTATTATATCAGCTATCTGCCAGTGAAAGTCCCGTCAAAATCGGTCCAGCCGTTTCAGAGATTACCCCGAACAAACAGACAGACAGACAAAAATTGTAAAAAAATATATTTTGGTAACATGTACCGTGTATACATCCATATGCATTTAATAAAAAGCGGTTATTTTAATATTACAAACAGACACTCCAAATCTGGTTTTCACTCTGGGTTGTGTAGGTTTGACAGCAGTCGCCATTTTACCAGAGGGAGACTTTGTACAAAAGTCGTCTGCATGGGTACCTCTGTCTCCCCTGTTTCTACCGCCAAGCAGATATATTTATATATGTGTTCCGGTCAGATGGGTGAGATATGGTTTAGAAATTACTGGGTACTGTGACGAAACATCCTTAGGTCACAAAATTGGCAGCGCGCCGGTAACATCCCCGTGGTGTTGCGAGCGTCAATAGGCTGTGGTGACCTTACCATCTAATGCGAGCCGCTTGTTTGCCTCTTTCTTAAATTTTTTTTTTTTAATTATTGTCGGACTAATTACACAGCGCCACCTAGCCCCAAAGTAAGCGAAGCTTGTGTTATGGGTACTAGACAACTGATAAACGTACGTAAATACATTTTTTTATACATAGAAAATACCCAGACCAATACAAACATACATGTTCATGCACACAAATGTTTGTACTGTGTGGGAATCGAACCCACGATCGTTGGTGTCAAAGTAGCGTAACAGCGCATTCCACCACTGAGCCGCCGAGCTCGTCTTTCTAGTTGTATAATAAAAATGTTCGATAAAATCAGTATCTTGGCTACATCCTTAAGCTTATGTAGCGAACGCCGACAATCCAAATAGATCAGGAAACGGAATAACCCTTAGAAGATTCCTATAGTTAATATAAAGACTATTTCTGTTGTGGAATTGGTCGAAAAAGTATATACATTTATCTTGTTGTGTGTTCGTACTGAATTACTATAACACAAACTGTTATATTCAATGGGTTGTCATATTTCGTAGATACGCCGTTATTGCATTCCTCATATAGAAAAGATGATGGATTATTATTCCAGTTCAAAAGAGTCCTTTTGTACGGCTCACCCAATGACGATACAAATATTTTTATTGACTTTCTGGTGTATTTTCTGGATGTCCTTTTACGCCATTGAGTGGATATTTTTGCGGTGAATCATGTTCATTTAAGTTGGCATTTTGTAACGCTACAGTATATTCCTAGGGTGCAGTGCGTTCACTTTTACTCCATTTGTGCAGGAAGGCTACACCTGCTGGAGTCTGCTAGTATTTGTAAGAAATCTAGTAAAGATAACAATAATATCTTTAATTTTACTTTTGTGTATACATGTATGTATATCTGCACGCCAAGTCCCTTTCGGGGTAGGCAGAGAGAACCGAGCGCCATAAGACGCGGTCCTTGCATACTTCACTCGCTTCTGTGACATTCATAGCTCTTTTCATGCACGCTCGCCGGTTCCTGGGGCTTCTGACATCACCTTCTGATAAAACACGACCAATTTGGTCATGGTAGGTAAGTCTCGGCCTTCCTCGGCTCCTACATCCTTCCACTTTACTTTTGTGATATCATTGTTATATGATTATATATAATATACGAGCGTTTGACGAGCTCGGTGGCGCAGTGGTGAAACGCGCTGTTACATTACATCACACAGACGCTTGTGGGTTCGTTTCCCACACATTTGTGTGCATGAACATGTCTGTTTGTCTTGGTCTGTGTGTTTTTAGAGAGGTAGGGCGCATCAAAGCACCCCGTCTGGGGAAGTATTTCCACCTCACAGAAAACCGCAGCTATATATAAACATTTTGTAGGGTTGTTGTGTTCCTGCGTCTGAGGGAGATCACCAGTAAGCTTCTAAGGAGTTGCTGTGTTCGCAGCAGACGTGACATCGCGCGAGTTATACTTATTGTATTACGAGTGTTAATACGCTACGGTAACCGCTTTACATCGGGTGGGAGGTATGCTTGTATGCCTCGCGAAGTTGTATAAAAAAAACTTTCCGAACCATTTACCGTACATGTACCGTTCCGTATATATCGTTCCGTACACGTACCGTTTTATTATATTTCTTTTCCACCATCGGACTTAAAAATGAATTGTAAAGAGAAGACGCTTATTTAATAGTCTTCCTTTAAGGGAGGGAGGGAGTTCATGTCACATTTATTGATTACTATCAATAGGTAGTCATGATGTGTTTTTATTAAAATAAAAAAATGAAATGTATCGATCCTGTAAAGAATATATTCTTTATAGGGTTATCTAACATAAATTTAAGAATACATAAATAACTACGATAATACGTACACAACCACTATAATACAAACTCGTACAAAAGTCTATATATATGTAAAATATATACATATATATTTTATATCATATACTAATTATACAACGTTGGTTGACTACTGCGTGGACAGGCTCTCTAAAAGATAGGCACGTAACTTCTTTGTGAAAAGTAAATTTGTGTGGAAGTCTCTAATGGGTTGTAACTGCTTACCATCAGGTAGGCCCTGTGCTTGTTATCTTAGTGGTATAGAAATGACTTTTGAATAATGTATAATTGCAAGGATAATTTGTAATCCGCCAAAGTAATTAATCAATTCCTAACTAAATCGGTTAATTCATTTGTATTCGTCTGAAGTGTATAAATTATTCTGTGTATTTTTCAATGACGTCCATTTGTTAAATTTTAGTTTGTGTGCGCTGAATTAATGGTGGAATATCCAGGATTAGATCATCGGCCTGCCTATCACACCGTGCCTGGTTTATTGTCAATCGATTTGTTATTATTGTCAATCAATATTATACATAAGAATGAAAGAAATGTAGGGCTCGTATAGCGACACGATTTGGGAAGTACCTCCAACTCATAAAATCCGCAGCCAAATAACAACCACCTTAACGGTTTCTAGTTAGGGCGTACTTGTTCGCCTTTCGACGTTGTATAATAAATACGGTTCCGTAATTAACACTAAAAAAGAATATGAGCAATAAAATCCTTGCACGTTAGATATAAGTGTTGCCATATGCAAGTTTAAGCTATTAACCCTACAGATTATGCGACAATGCAACTGGCTTGCAAATGCTGAGTACAGTACACTATGGAGCGCATATACGGTTATATTCTACGGTTACAGCGACATTTACGCGGGAATAGTAGCCATTTTGGGTTGCACGGTCTCCATGACTTTCTAGAATTATCTTGTTGGCAAACTGGCATACGATGATCGTGTTAATAAAAGAAGGTACGTTCTGCATTACACTAGTCTCTAACTATACCCACTCGCTGTAATTACGTGACTGTCGAGTCAGTCTATTTTTGGGTACTTTGAGTCTATTTTTACCGACGGCGAAACCGAAAAGAAGGCTTATATTTTAGAAGTCCTCCCATGTTTGTATTTACATAGCATTAGTACATAAATAAAGTACTTAATGCCGATTTTGGTTAAGAGGTGCCTCGCCATCTCCCGGTCCGCGATGCGTCACTGTCCTCACTCCACTGTATTTTGATTCTCTAGCTATTAAGTTGTGTAATAAAATTTTGGATGTAAACGATGTATGTAGTTACAACAGCAAACTGTATCCCCTGATTTTGTTATTATCAGTTTTCTGAATTGCATCCCACTATGGAGCAAATTTTAAGACTTATTCACGTCAAAAGACAGTATATCAGATTTTCAGGAACACCGTTCCTATATGAAATCTATATGACTGTCTGTGTGTGCGTTTTTTTCGAATATTCGAATTTTAACTTCAGATTCGGATTCAGCATAAAAAAGTAGAATAGGAATGTTCAGGAACACCGTTCCTATCTCTTTCGGAACATGGTTAAAATGGCCGAAAATTAAAAAAAAAATGAATTGTTGTATAATTGACGAGCCAGGTGTTCCTCTGGCAATGCAAGCTTGCGCATTCTCAACTGGTTTTATTCTTGTTTCAGGTAATTCACCATCTGCATCTATGTCCACAATTCCATCCACGGTAATGTAAGCTGCTATTTAGAACTAGTTTCGAAAGAAGAAGAAAACAATTCGATTCTTTTTTTTAATACAACGTTGGCAGACATACATGCATACAGCCCACGTGATGTAAAGTGGTTACCGTGGCTTGCAACACATTAAGTTTCATTCGCGTGATACCACCGCTGCTGCTAACACAGTAACTCCTTAGGAGCTCACTGGTCACTACACTCATTCGCAGAAACACAACAGGGCCTCAAGGGAGTTGTTATTCGGCGGCGGTTTTCTGTGAGGTGGAGGCACTTCTCCAGACGGGCTGCTTTGATGCATCCTACGTCTCTTGAAATCACCCTGACCAAGACAAACAGTCATGTTCATGCACACGAGTGTTTGTCCTGTGTGGGAATCGAACTTACGAGCGTTAATGTCAAAGCCGCGTTATTAACCGCCGCGGTACCGAGCTAGTTAAATAATTAGTTGACGAAATAGTACCTCCACCTCACAGAAAACCGCAGTTGAATAACAACTCCTTTGAGGGTTGTTGTGTTCCTGCGTGTGAGTGAGGTCACCAGTAAAGCTCCTGAAGAGTTGTTGTGTTAGCAGCAAAGGTGGCATCGCGCGAGTGATATTTTTGTATTGCAACCGTGCAATCTGGTGGGCCGTATGCTTGTATGCCTCCTGACATTGTATTTGCAGAGGTGGCATCGCGCGAGTGATTAGTTAAGGTATTGCAGACGTTCATATGCTACACAATAATGGCTGACCCGATCTGGGTGTTAGTTTGCGCATTACATAGAACAGATACAGTACATACATCGTTTTGTCTTACGCCGTTTTAGACTATTTTGGGTGTACGTTATTTCATATTCTATATCTTCCGTTGTGGGGTAGACAGAGAGAACCGAACGCCATATGACTCTGATCCTTAATCACCTCACTCGCAATAATTAATATTAACAACAAATTTAACCACGGTGTGATGAAAGCCCCACAGCCCTGCTTATTTTGGGCCGTATTATTCTCATGTGACCTTTAGGGCCCGTGATATGGGTGGCCTGTCGTTGCTTATTGCCACCTTGTCTATTTATATTATGTACGTAATTAAAATAGGGGATCCGTAAAATGTCAAGTCTATATCTAGGATAATATTAGTTCATTACTAAGAATTTATAAAGATAGTTGACATTGTTAGCTTTACAAGGAAAGGAGGAGCGAAGAGATTTAAACAGTAACTTAGTGGAGCCGTGCCTTCTTTGACGCCCGCAGTCGAATCTTTGGAGCTTATGAGAATGAGAGAGGGCAATAGAAGCTTCTGAGGAGTTCTTCTGTTGACTTTTGCTTCTGGTGCTGCGCGTGGTTATACCACTTCGGTTGTAAGCTTTCGTCTCTTCGTAACGTCGCTGCTGTCAGATCGTTTAACGAAACGTTAAAATATACGCATTTTGACACACGCCGCGCTGCAGTGCAGTTTTTTAGTAGAATCGGCCTACTGTTAAAAACATCCAGACCAAGACAAACAGACATGTTCATGCACACAAATGTTTGTCCTGTGTGTGAATCAAATCTACGAGCGTTGGCGTCAAAGCTGCGTTACTAACCACTGCGCCATTTGAGCTCGTCATATGGTTCGACGACCATGCATGAAAAGGGCTATGAATGTTATAAAAGCGAGTTTAGTTGTGTATTGGACAGAATTGTTTGGCCCTCTGCTCCCTCTGCTTAACCCCCAAGGGGATTGCGTGAACATGTACATAGATATGAGACTACCATTATACAAAACAACAATTCAATCACAATAAGGAAAATCAATTCGAAAAACTATTTATTCGCTATATGCAAGTCGGGGCCAAGTCCACTCGCCAGCGCTGGTCAATTTACATATTCGCCGGATAAACATAGGATAAAAATGTGTTATTTACATAAACGGACACTTCCGACATTGCCCTGTAAATCTATTCCACGTAATAACAATGTAAAATATGTTATTGTTTATTTTTGTCTGTATTTTATTATTTTTGTCTATGGTCTAGTCTTATTCTCGACCAAAATGTTCACGGAAGCGAAGCAACGTTGGCCTCGTCTCATTGTATGGGTGGATATAGCTGGATCTCCTTCGTTTGTTGGGCATGTTTCTACGAGCTCGGTGGCGCAGCGGTTAATAACTCCGATGTTCGTTGGTTCGATTTCCACACAGGACAAACATTTTTGTGTGCATAAAAATGTCTTACCTCACAGAAAACCGCAGACAAATAACTCTCTGAAGGGTTGTTGTGTTCCTGCGTGTGAGTGCGGTCACTAATAAGCTCCTAAGGAGTTACTGTATTAGCAGCGGAGGCGACATCGTGCAAGCGACGCTTAATGTACTAACAGCGTTCATAGGCTACGGTAATCATTTTACATAAGGTAGATCGTATGCTTGTAAGCCTCACAAAGTTACATAAAAAAAAAAGTTTCGATTCCATCGATGTACCACAAAATTCGTGTTTTCGAATTTATGTACACACATTTGAAATTATCACTTGCTCAGCGGTGAAAAAAAACATCGTAAGGCAACCCGCACGTAAGTACTTACATGAAATTATATTTCGATAGACGGGTGACCTTACCTAAGAACGGTCTGGTTTTCCCTCTGGGCTGTTAAGGTCTGACGGCAGTTGCTCTATCTAAAAAACGGGTTACACTCCGGGAGCGCCGGCAGAAACGAAAACTTGAACATGCGGAGCAAACAGCGATGTTGATACACTATGTTGAACGAAACGCGTAAGCGCCAAGAATTTCATGGCGCTTACAACGTTTTGGTCGCGAGAAAATAATGCCCTATGAACGATCTAGCGCTTCATGTTTTAATTGTAAGTAACTAATGTTTTAGCGCTGCAGCGAACTTAAAGTTAAGTTCTAATTCTCACCAAAATCTTACGGTCAGGGTCACGTGTCCTGACGCGAGTTTAACATTTTTTACTCATCCCAAAAAGTGCACAACGCCGCTAAAGAAGTTTTCATTTCAAAATATCTTCGCCATATCTTTAGGCTTATTTAGCGGATCCCGCCAATTCTAAAGGATTAATAAACGGATTAACGCTAAGAAGAAAATACTGACTGACAGACAGAGATCCTGCAGATGAATCCTTAAACAAGACGAAAAGTGATCTGTCCCCCGTGATTTTTACCTGGATCAGGAAGTCACGTAACTGATGAGTCAGTGTTGTGCTGTAAGTACCGTATAATTGGTCTAGATTGCAGACTTGTTTGAAAGCCGAGCTTGTAGTTAGGGCCTATTTATAATACCTAGTTGGCGGCAAACTGACGCCTATTTCCGTTTAGGTAAAATTGATACGCTGCTGGAAATTCAACCCTTTTTGTTCACTTAATCCTTTTTCTTTATACAACGTCGGGAGACATACAAGCTTACAAGCTCGGTGGCTCAGTCGTGAATGACGCGACTTTGACACCAACGCTCGTGGGGTCGATTCCCACACAAAACAAACATTTGTGTGCATGTCTGGATGAGAGGTAGGGCACATCAAAGCAGTCTGTCTGGGAAAGTACCTCCACCTCACAGAAAACCGCAGCCAAATAACAACTCCCCAGAGGGTTGTTGTGGTCCTGCGTGTGAGTGAGGTCACCAGGTCCCAAGGAGTTACTGTGTACCTATAAGCAGCAGAGGAGGCATCGCGCGAGTGATACTTAATATATCGATGGCGTTAATAGGCTACGGTACCCGCTTTACATCAGGTGGACTGTATGCTTGTATACCTCCTCTGACTACACGCACTACTATACAGACTGTAGGTATGCTATACTACGTCTAGTATAAAAAAAAACCAGTTACCTAATGGTAGCCTATAACACTTGTATTACTCCTTACAAGCTTACTGGTAACTTTACTTTCAATAACCCTCCAAGGAGATTTTTATTTGGCTACGGTTTTCTGTGAGGTGGAGGCACTTCCCTAGACTGTGTCCTTTGATACGCCGTACCTCTCCCGAGAACCTGGGAGCAGTTGATCAATAGGTCGGTTCTGTATCCACTGCGCTATCACTGCACTGTCCGTCAGTCAGTAGGTCCTATTCTTTTAATTTATTGAGTGAATGAAAAACGCCTTGCCGTTTTGATGAAATTTTCAGGGTACGTTTAAATATGCTCAGCGGGTGATCTTGTGAAGTTTGGTAGCGATCGGGTCACCCGTACCAAATCACGCGTGCGGAGCCTCATTTAAGATATTAAGTATTAATTAGTTAACAAAATATTAAGTATAAACTTATATATATTTCAATTTTCAGGAACACCGTTCCTATATGAATTCTATATGTTTGTGTGTGTGTTTGTCCGTGCGTTTGTCTGTCGCTTTTTTCGAATATTCGAATTTTGACTTCAGCTTCGGATTCAGCATAAAAAAGTAGAATAGGAATGTTCAAGAACACCGTTCCTATCTCTTAAGGAACACGGTCAAAATGGCCGAGAAATAAAAAAAAAAAATTGAATTGTTATATAATTGACGAGCCAGGTGTTCCTCTGGCAATGCAAGCTTGCGCATTCTCAACTGGTTTAATTGTAAAGTTGCTTTAAACATATTAGTTATATATATAACTATATTCTGTGTAATAAACGATCTTGAACTTGTTCTAAAGAATTCCAGGTGCTTACTTTATGCAGACGAATTGAAATTAATGTACACAATATGCCTTCGGATTGTATATCATTGCTGGATGATGTCAACTCGGTGCTTCAATGGAGTAATACCAACAAGCTTCATTTTAATACGGCGAAATGATGTGACGTGTCCCACACTAGATCCACAAAACCAATTCTTGCCTCATATACTCTGGGCACTGACGTTATAACACGAGTAAACTCAGTTAAGGACCTAGGTGTTACCTTTGACATGAACCTAACATTTCATGATCACATAAAATCTGTAGCCGAAAATTGTTTTCGAAGGTTAGGTTTCATAATTTGTTGTGGACGTGATTTCAGTAATCCTAAGGCTATCAAATTCATTTACAACGCGCTCGTGAGAACTAAACTTGAAACTGCAAGCATGGTGTGGAATCCTCATGAGAATTCCTATGCTATGTACGAGTATCTTCTTAAAAAGTGCAAAAAGCTTTTTTAAGGTTCGTATATAGGAAATGTTTTTGGTTTTTATCCCTTTTTATTTCCGACAAAATTCTTATTGGGCACACTAGGATTCAACTCTTTGTTTATACTACGTCGGGAGGCATACAAGCATACGGTCCACCTGATTTAAAGCGGGTAACGTAGCCTATTAACGCATGCGATGTATTCATTATCACTCGCGCGATGCCTCCTCTGCTACTTACACAGCAACTCTATGGTAGCTTATTGGTGACCTCACTCACACGCAGGAACACGACAACCCTCTAGGGAGTTGTTATTTGGCTGCGGTTTTCTGTGAGGTGGAGGTACTTCCCCAGACGGGCCGCTTTGATGCGCCCTACCTCTCTTAATTTGAGGTGAGGCGTAATTACAACCTACTTACGACTACATGTGTATAATGAAAGGAGAAACAGACTGTCCTGAACTTGTGTCTCGTTTGGTAAAGCTTTTCGTCCCGCCTGTGCCCAATTACTGCCTGAGGCCACGCGTTTCAGTTCTACTGGCCCCACCGAGGACTCGGACAGTATCCCACTTGAAGGCGCCTCTTGTTCTTGCAATTAGTATTTTCAATGACCTTCTCTCGTCAACATCCTACTTTGATCTGTTTGCGTGAAGATGGATGAATGTGAATTATGAATGCCTTAGACATTGTGAGAGAATAGATGAACGTACGTAGATGATAATTAACTAAGACATAATTAATTGTTATTGAATTAATGAAATATTGTTATTAAATTATGAAACGTAGTATGAAATTTATAGCGCAATGGTTTGCTACTGTAATGCTGTAAATTTTGATTTACAATAAATAAAGAAAATATTTGAGGTCTTCTTTCAAACCCCTTTTTTTTTGATACCGTACTAAAAGGATTTGAAAAATTTTCGAAGTTATACTTTTTTGGCTCGTTAGGAAAAAAAAAATACATTTAAAATCGACACCACGACGTGGGTTGGTAAATGTCTTTCAAGTTTTGTTCATCGTCTATATCTAAGGTAGTTCAAATACTTATTTGTGAATCTAGAACACGTATTTTAACCAATAAAATAAAATTTATTTATATGTATATCTATATATATCCGGAACGCCGCACTATAAGACGCGGTCCTTACGCATTTCACTCGATTCTCTAACATTCAGATCTTTTTTCATGCACGCTCGCCGGTTCCTAGGGCCCATGACATCACCCTCTGATAAATATATATATATATATATGTGTGTGTGTGTAAATTATATACAACGGCCAATGATATTTATTAATGATTTTATACATTATCGTTTTGTTTTACAAATGTAGAATAATGCCACGTGGGGTGAGATTTTGGAGTTATTTTTATTTTGTTACGCGAAAGAAGTATAACTTAAATTTTTAACGAGTTCGGTGGTACAATGGCTAAACGCACTGATACGTTACTTTGTTCAATTCCCACACAGGGCAAACATTTGTGTGCAAGAACATGCCCGTTTGTGTTGGTCTGGGTATTTTTAAGAGAGGTAGGGCGCATCAAAGCACTTCGTCTGGGGAAGTACGAATACCTCCACTTCACAGAATAACCGCAGTCAAATAACAACCCCCTGGAGGGTTGTTGTGTACTTGCGTGTGAGTGAGGTCACCAGTAAGCTCCTGAAGAGTTGTTGTGCTAGTAGCAGAGGTGGCATCGCGCGAGTGATCCTTAATAGACGAGCACGGTGGCGCAGTGGTGAAACGCGTTGTTACGCTACTTTGACACCAACGCTTGTGGGTTCGATTCCCACACAGTACAAACATTTGTGTGCATGAACATGTCCGTTTGTCTTGGTCTGGGTATTTTCTATGTATAATAAGTATGTATTTACAAAAAAAAAATATTTACGTATGTTTATCAGTTGTCTAGTACCCATAACACAAGCTTCGCTTACTTTGGGGCTAAATGGCGCTGTGTAATTTGTCCGACAATATTTATTTATTTATTTAATATATTGCGAGCGGTAATAGGCTACAGTAACCGCTTTCGTAGTATAAAAAACTTCTTACGTGCGTACATAAGTACACACACACTTTTTTCTTTAGATTTATATCGGAACTCGATGTTGGCGTGTGCCAAGTCAATATAGACACTTAAGGCGGTGTTTCCTCACTCTGACGTAGTTCAGGTGGTGTTAGATATTCCGAGTGATAGTTAGTACAGCTCGCAGGCACTCGAACGTGCCGCCGCCGAGCTCCGGCTTCGATTCTCGACTTACTTGTTATACAGTTCAATTGGCATTTAATCCGGCGCTGTTTCTAGTTGCATCTTTGTTATTTGATTTCTATTGGATTTTCAGGTTTCAGCTCGATAGGTATGGTCACGTGGGATATTGTTTAACGTTTTCGTTAACTGTAAGACGAAGCCATGTGGCGCTCTGTTTACGACTTAAGGGTTTTGGTGCGAAGTTTAAGTTAGATAGTTCTTGTTCGATCTGTATTGTTTGATGTACTTATGTTTTCTCGTTTGTGCGATTTTTTAGGATTCTATACCCAAATTATGCCTACGGAACCCTGTTCCTAAGGCTCCGCTGTCAGTCCGTCTGCCCTTGATCCGTCCTTCTGTCACAGAACTATCTTTTGAACCGTAATAGGTAGATACTTGAAATTTTCACAGAGCGCTTATGTAACTATTTATATAACTTCACGCCAAATCCCTTGTGGGGTAGACTGAGGGGACCGAGCGCCACAGGTCTCGGTCTTTACGCACCTCACTCGCTTCTTTAACATTCATAGCGTATCATTGCTATTATATCGGCAATAGCGCGTAAAATAAATATGGTAAGCTTAAAAATGAAATGGTGTCCCCCGGTACAAGATACTCTTTTTTTCAGTCCTTTTTTGCACGG
Source organism: Pyralis farinalis (assembly GCA_947507595.1). Classification (NCBI taxonomy): domain Eukaryota; kingdom Metazoa; phylum Arthropoda; class Insecta; order Lepidoptera; family Pyralidae; genus Pyralis; species Pyralis farinalis. Next base: position 31,706,125 of record OX382273.1, on the reverse strand, counting down.
TGATGGTACGGAACTCTTCGTGTGCGAATCCTACACGCACTTGATCAATTTCTATAAATAAATAAACTGTAATACTATAGCGAAAGAAACAAAAGCGTAGGCAAGTTACAACCAGTTGAGAATGCGCAAGCTTGCATTGCCAGAGGAACACCTGGCTCATCAATTAAATAACAATTAAATTTATTTTTCCTTAAATTTGTCGGCCATTTTGACCATGTTCCTTAACAGATAGGAACGGTGTTCCTGCACTTTCCTATTCTACTTTTTTATGCTAAATCCGAATCTGAAGTTAAAATTCGAATATTCAAAAAAAACGACAGACAAACATATAGAATTCATATAGGAACGGTGTTCCTGAAAATGCTGATCAATGGTATACGCAACGTAATCATCGCCCCACTAATTTTGATATGTACTCGTATTTGACGAACCCGCTGGTAGAACCTTGGCTACTTTAACACCAAGAAAGGTTCTATTCTCTCACGTCAGTATCTTTATTTGTCTTTATCCTACTAATATTATAAATGTGAATGTCCGTTTGTTTGTTACGCTTTCACGCGAAAACTACTCAACCGATCATCATGAAACTTTGTACACATATTCTTGGAGGTATCAGAAGTAACATAGGATACTTTTTATTAAAAAAAAATATTTTTTATCAATGCGAGCGAAACCGCGGGTAAAAGCTAGTATATTATATGTCTGTATTATTGGGTGTGTTACTTTGTGTTGTATAGTATACTAAAGAAAATTATTTAGGAACACACGGCGTCAAGTCATGTTAGACACCGGCAGCACCATTTTTACTGTTATAGCGTGCGCCATAACGGTACAAAGGTCAAACAGACTAGCTTGAGGTGTCGCTTTGTGTACATATAACGTTGTTAACTGATATATATGAAATAAGTGAAGTTAGTTTTGCTGGTTTTAAGTCTACATAACTCTGTGTAATTTAGCTGGGAATGGTTTTATACTACGTTACATGTCAAACATAAGTTGCGAAATACCATAAACCCTGGAAAATTAACCCTGGAATACACACATGCTACATGGATCCTGAAATCTTAAGAAAAAGAAGTTTATTGCCATCGAATGATTTATTACCTAAGGTCACACATACATTTTTTTATACGAATTTGGGAGGATAATTCCTTAGGAGTTTCTGGTAACCTCACTCACTCGCAGGCGCACAACCCTGTGGGGAGTTGTTATTTACCTACGGTTTTCTTTAAAGTGTGGAGGTACTTCCCCAGTAGGATTGATTTGATGTCTCTTACCTCTCTTAAATATTAAAATAAGTTGTAGTCTTGCAGGCAAATACTTCGATAACCAAGTGATAACATTCAGAAGCACGATGTTTAAATTACCAACTAATCTACGCTATAACACGCCGTTTATTATAACAAACAGGTACTTAACTAATATCTTCAAATATTAATGCTGCATTTATTACCCTTTTAAATTTACGTTCGTATCACAATAAAGGTCTGCGTTAAACCGCAGACGTCCCGTAATCGTAACGTGAACGTAACGAGCGGCCATCGCGCTCGCCGATAAATCGTGGCGTTTCGGTGATATCGGTAGTGGCATTTGCCGACACCAGCCGGCCGCCGTGTACACCGTAGCGAACAACCTGAGAACGATTTCCTTTTACACGTTTAACCTGCCTAACTCTTCTTCTTGCTAGCTAGTTATTCCGTTTCCTAATCCATTAGGATTGGCGGCGTCCGCTCTCTAAGGTTAAGATTTTAAAGATACTCGTTATGACATTAACGACTGCCGTCAGGTCTCCATAACCCACAGGGAGCACTAGACCTCTCTTAAGTTAGGTCAGACGTCATTCGAAATGTAATTTCTTGGGCGTATCTTACGATGTTTTCCTTGAGCACCGAGCAAGTGATTACAAATGTGTACATAAGTCCAATTCGAGTTGAACTAGTGACGTGGTAAAGAGGTTGGATTTTTATCCTCTAGTCTATTACTGCTCATGTAGTCCACACTGTTTAACCTGTCTAACGTTCAGCTTATACTTAAGGTCGGGTCAATAGTCAAACTCGTTCACGTCACGTGCACGCGTGTGGTCATGATGTGTGTTTTCCTGCTTTGCCGTACCGACAGGAGAGATACTGCACTCATCACGCGGGCGTACCCACGCTGCTGCGTAATAAATAAATAATCAAATCATAACACTTTTTAGTATTTAATTTACAAGTTTAGTTATTTATCATGTAATATGAAATAGGACCATTGAACATCACATCCTTTGCCTAGACCTGTAGCTGTATTTTGAACGTATTGCCCTGCAACACGGCTCATTTGTTGAAGGGCGGGGTGCAGATTAAGTGACGAGTTCGGTGGTGATTTGAGCGATATCTACTTTAACAACGAATCTCGTGGGTTTAATTCCCGTACAAGGTAAACATTTGTGTGCATGAACATATCTGTTTGTCTTGTTCTGGCTGTTTTGTATGTATTATGAGTCTGTTTTTAAAAAGAGGATATTAACATACGTTTGTCAGATATCTAATATAGCACAAGCTTTGCTAAGTGGGACTGTGTAATTTGTCCAAGAAATTATTATAAATATTTATTTACGCTCTAAACAGAATTTTTAAGAGTATTAAAGAATATTAAAGAAGCAAGCGAGGTGTGTAAAAATCGCTCTCTCTACCTTCCCTATAAGCGGCCGTGCTGATATATTATAAATATAGTCGGACAAATTACACAGCGCCATCTAGCCCCAATGTAAGCGAAGCTTGTGTTATGGGTACTAGACAACTGATAAACATACGTAAATACATTTTTTTTTGTAAATACATACTTATTATACATAGAAAATACCCAGACCAAGACAAACAGACATGTTCATGCACACAAATGTTTGTCTTGTGTGGGAATCGAACCCACGAGCGTGGGTGTCAAAATCGCGTCATTCCCGACTGAGCCACCGAGCTCGCCCTTATACTCCTCATGTATTCCTATTTTTTGCCAGACATTTATGATGTTAAATTGTGGTTAGCATTACACTGCGGTGTGACACGGGGCGGGTACCGCCGAGCTTCGTATCTTTAGTACGCCACTTTGGGCGAGTGTAAAAAGTAACGGTGCATGTGCACTATCGCCTCTGCCCGTTCTCCAATTATATTATACCCGGCTACTGCCACCGCACTTGTTGGCCGTTTTTGTTATCAAATGCACTATCTGCGAATGCATTTTAATACATAGAAGATAAGAAATCGTAACTTGGGAGGTTAAGTGAGGTAAGGCGCATGGTAGCAGCCCCACGGGGATGTACTTCCAGCTCATAGAAAATCACAGCTAAATAACAACTACCTATAGGATTGTTGAGATTTCCAGTAAGTACCTAATAAGTTGTCATGTCAGCAGCAAGGGTGGCATGAGCGATACATCCTGAATTGCAAGCGTTCATCGGTCACGATAACTACATTACAATATTCTGTATTCTTGTATGTATCCGGCGCCGTGTAGAGGGTGTCGTAGGCATTTTTGTCGTTATCGGATTTCAGTATTTATATATTATTTTTTTATTGTTTTTTTTTTAATTGGTAAGTAATGCATCTATATAAATAAAAATGAATGTTTGTCTGGAATGGACTCAAAAACAACTGGGCAGATTTTGATGAAATTTTCAGTGAATCTTCAGGTTAGCCCAGCAGGTGATCCTGTGAAGTTTGGTAACAATTGGATCACCCGTGCGAAGCTGGGTCGACTAGTATTAGCTATTGATTTATAAAGACGATGGGTTTGCGCATCTATCCCTTCATCTCACCCTATAAAAACTTAAAAGTGCCTTCTTCCTTATGATTTGAACGTATCTGACATTTTCATAAAGTACTCATTTACGACCTTTCCCTAGACAGTATACAAGATACACTTTTTTATTACTTTATATTCGCCATAAGCCGTCACGTTCGATTTTCAATAATTTACCTATAATCAGCGGAACAGCATGACGCTTCCAATGATACCTCATTTGTTCATTTACGATGAATATTTGAGAAGACATCGGGTTACCGATGCAAATACACACATACGTATCCTGCTAAAATCATAACCCTTCTATTTCCTTTGCCGTGGTAGCATAAAAAGTATCATTCACTTCCAAATTCAGCGCTCCGTGCTGTTTTATTATAGGTATAGAATATAGATTTACTTGTTCCGCGGGTATATAAACTTAAGGGTAGAAGAACTCCGAGCTACTACATTTTGATATCAAGCCCGCCGCAGAAGGCGCGCGTTAAATCTCTATAAAGTAGAGTGCTATCAGCCTGTTCGTTTTAATAAATTGGCGAGAGTTTAACGAGTACACGACGGATGTTCCTCCGGAGGGCGATTCGGCGAAAACATTGCACTTATACCAATATACTGTGTCTTAATACCTTCGTAAGAATTAATGCGAATTACGAAATTAGATTATGTGTCTTCATTTTGAATCTTTATATCGAATAGCCACAATTAGAAACAGAGTTGGATTGCGTACGTAAATTTTGGGCCTTTTAAACGAAATCATTTGGATGGAATGATTTGGAATTACATGCGCTATATTTTGGTCATTTATAACTAAAAACGTTAATTAAAAATGGATTTGGTTGAATAAATGAGTGCTACTCATGGACACTGACTTTTCTTTCTCGCGTGATCCCGGTTTTTAAGATAGGCAGGGTCTGCTACCAAAGCTTAAGGATTTGACGAAGATACTGTAAACCTAAGGATTTTTACATAGTAATAATAAACATATACATAAATCCATGAAAGCGAATTTACGGGACAGTATGACTGGATTCAATAAATAAACATATTCAATACCGCATAAATACTAGACATCAGACCTTTGTGGATGAAACCAGTAATTAATCAAGGGTGCGCCTTGCGACAACCCCCCCTTCCACCCTTCTCCTCCTCCTCACTGTCCCACCTCCTTTATTTTTACAGCTCCAAAGAAACCTACATTTCATTAGAGCGCTACAAAAGAGTTGGTCTTCTGCAATCTAGTTACATTAAATGTTTAATGGTGTTTGTCGGTCTTTATTTAGCTTCGTTTAAAATCTTAATTGTGTGAACAATACTTGAAGTACAATTAATTAGTGAGTAAGTTTTGTTTCTGAACCAAGTTTTGGTAAATCAAGCTTACAAGAAAGAAAGAAAGTAGAAGGATTCTCACTCCTCATTCATACAGATGCCTGCCACAACTATCGCAAGTTATCGCAGGCATCTATTCCTCTTCACTAATATCCCAATATTACCCTCCAGGATGAAATCTCTCGATCCCTCCTTCTGGTCTATGGCCAGATACTTCTCCACGATATTGTAGAGCGAAAAAACTTGATCTGCACATCACAGGATTCCGAAATGGAAGGCCATTTCGGAATCCTCCCTGTGTCTCCCATAGCATTCCACCGAATTTCACCTTCATTCTCCTTTCAATTACTTTTCTATATACTTCTGCTGTTAAGGTGATCAAACTTATAGCTGGCACCGTCCATGCATGACTACCACGATAACTGCATGTCTCCAGTCCATTCCGTTCTCTAGCACAGATTGCTTAAATATCAGAAGGCGTCCCGGACGTAAATGCCACCAAGATTGATCATCTCAGCTGTAATCAGATCAATTCCCGCTGACTTCGTTTATCAGTTTCGTATCGTTTTTGTCCATTCGATCTTATCCATAGTTATGCCTTCGTCGGACGCCGTCAAAGTGGAGTAAGCATCAGACTCACTTGTTGATTCGTTAACTAGCCAATAAGAGCTGCGTGTTCCATTTTGACCCCCGCCCCGTAGCGGTTGTCGCAGGGGTTACTGCCCCTGGAGCATGAAGGGCCGGTATTCCACTAGAGTGAGAAAAAAAAAGAATAGCTATAGGGCCATCAGTTTGATCAGCTTAGCAGCAATAGTATATGGAAAGGTGATTGAAAGGAGAATGAGGGTGAAATCCGATGAAATGCTGTGGGACGTACAAGGAGGTTTCCGAAATGGAAGGGGATGTACGGATCAAGTTTTCTCGCTCCGCAATATCGTAGAGAAGCATCTGGCCATAGACCAGAAGGTTTTCTGCGGTTTTGTGGATCTTGAGAAAGCCTTTGATAGGGTTGTGCGAAAGGAACTGTGGGACATATTGCCAAGATATGGGATTGACGGTTCACTGCGCCGTGCTGTGCAGTCCACTTACAAGGATTGCTCAGCATGTGTGCGGATAGATGGTGGCATGTCACCCTGGTTTGATGTCAGAATTGGTGTCAAACAGGGTTGCATGCTATCTGCTAGGCTGTTTATCTTGTATATCGATAGTTGTCTGCAGAGAATAAGGTCAACGAATGTGGGATTGCGCATGGGTGACCTAATGGTGAACTGTCTGCTGTATGCAGACGATGCCGTGCTATTAGCAGATACACCATCTAAACTGCAAACACTGGTCACAACGATGAAAGTCGAATGTATGGAGAAAGGCTTACTACTGAATGCGAAGAAAACAAAGATTTGAAAGAGAAGAATCCAGAACTAATGTAAGGATTACGATTGATGATGAAGTGTTGGAACAAGTGGATGAGTTTGTATATCTTGGATGCGATTTCAGCAGGGATGGAAGGTACACCGCAGATGTGGAAAGACGAGTGAGTGCTGAGAATAGTGTGAATGGGGCGTTGGGAAAACTTCTTGGCAGTAAAATCCTGAGCCAGATGGCACAACTCGTTATACACAATGTAGTGTTGGTCCCAACGCTAACTTATGGAAGCGAGAGCTGGGTATGGCAGAAAGAGCATGAAAGTAGAATAAACGCGGTCGAAATGCGAGCGCTGCGCAAAATTTGTGGCGTAAGGCTTGTAGACCGTATTCGCAATGATGATGTTAGAAACAGAGTTTGTCTGAAAGAGAGCGTCGGTGTTAAAATAAGAAGAGGCATGCTCCGATGGTTCGGACATGTAGAAAGAATGCAAGATGAAAGAGTGATGAAGCAGATATACAATGCAAAAGGCAATTGAGAAAATGAAAATGGCGGAAAAGTAGAAAGGCAGACAGACAGGCAGCATAAAATAGCACAGAATAATTTAGAACATCAACAAAACAAGATTAGCACTGGTTGCTTAAAAATATTATTAATGTTTAAAATAAGAAGAAAAACTATCTAAAAAAATATTAGCCACTTTAGTGAGGCCGTGTCGGTCAAGTGGCAAAGAATATTTTTGCAAGGTTATAATTTTTGTTTTATTCAACGTTGAAAGGCATACAAGCGGCCCACCTGATGTAAAGCGGTTAGCGTAGCCTATGAACGCTTGTAATACATTAAGTATCAATCTCGCGATTACGGATAACCCGTTACAATTGAATTGATTTATTTCGAGAGATCAATCTAATTGGTTCTCCATAGGTTATTTCCTTCATGCCTAATACCCACTGAAGTAGAAACCTGTACCAGCTATTTAAACATAAGTTAAGAAGTCCAGTCTGCCCGTTATAGCCACGAAGTTGTTGGGACTCAAGCGAAGCTAGGCCATGTGCGCTAGTCTAACTATATTTACTAATAAATATACATATTCTAAAATATAAAGAAACCTGTAAATCTGTTTCCTCAACGCTACCATGACAGTTATAATAAATATTAAACTTGTGCCCTCTTTGTAAAATCGTAATTTAAGAAACGTGTCCCCGAAATTCGTGAGTTATGAACACTCTTTTTTGTTATTTAACCGCATGGAAATACGAAATATTTTACTTTGCACGTTTAACTTTGGGTTCGACGTAGGCATCTACTAACTCATTTTGGATTTGATTATATTTATAAGAACGAAATATTGTTTCCTCAATTTCTGATTAAAAGGGAGCTGGTAGCCGTTGTATAACTTCCAGCAGTCCGGATAAAGCTTCACCATATCAATAATTTCTTTTTTCACAAGTGAGTGAATGATGAGAAATAAGTGAATGTATTCACCATTCCGAAGGGCCCCCTTGACCTGGCGACTGGTCACTGTGACGACAAGATTTCTAGGTACGGTAGTTTTTTTCCCACTAGTGTGGCGGTACCACCTGGATACTAGCTAAGAACCTTGTGATTCGGTTCAGAGACAAGCTGTGAGAATTGTGTATGGTTCTAAGCTATCACGTTGTATTGAACCATTTCGTTTAAGGAGTGACTTTGCCTCAAACATACATACTGTTTCCTTTTACCACCGCACCGCTCGCCATGCGGATGAATTCATCTCCACGCACTAGAATCGCAATATTTGTAAGCCTTCATGGGTGACGTAATCCTAGCGTCTGATTGATCCGTGTTAAATTTCATGAAGTTTATACTTCATCGTCAATTTTTAGTTACAGTTTTTAATCTCATATAGATCACTCGGGAATATGCGTTCATATTTTATAAAGTATCGTATTCATAAAAATCTCGTATATTTTGTTATGAAAATGGATCCAGATTTAAAATATTTTCCGATGTTTAAATTGCTTCTCAAACAAATATTTTTATTAAAAATAGCAGCTCCCGTGTCAGACGGGTCCAATAAAATAAAACCGACTCGAATTTTATTCAAAGTCGCAAACAATGCCTCGGCAATTTAATTTTTTATTGACTGACTTGTTTTTGTGAAAGCTACCAAACAAGATTACAGCCGCCATGATGATCGAATCACCTTATTTGGTCCTTGTATCATAGTCGTGTGCCAACAGAACAACTCAGTAGTAGAACACCTTTCTGATCTTGATTCTTTCAGATGTGCCCAACAACTTAAGGGAAAAATAAAGAGATAACGATATTGGATGTCGATTTAATTGCATGTACATACGACAATAATTATTTGTTTATATGTGATTTCCATCCATCTATGTATGAAATCTTCGATCCGTTCTTCTTTATGTTAGTGGTATCCCGTTTTCTAATCCCTTAGAAATGACGAGGTTCTCTACGGAGTCTAAGGATTAGGCGAAGATGCTGATTTTAATATGGCGCGACTGCCGTTAGACCACCCCAACCCAGAGGCAAAACGAAATGTTTCTTAGGTTAGGACACATTTCTTTCGATATATAATTTCTTGGATGTGTGCCGAGCAAGTAATAATTAGGAATACATACATAAATTCGAAAACACGAATTTATACACTGATTTTCTATCTACTAGGCTATCACTGCTCAGAAAATCTTATTCATTATTCAATGCAGTGGAGAAAGAAAGCATGACTGTTTATCGAATATCTAAGTAACTACATTCATATCAACAAAATGTCTCTCTCTCACTTTACGTAATTTTATGCACGGATATGTGGTAGCCATTTTCAGAATTTCGGCGCGCTTCCCATTGAGAAAAGCACATGTGTTTTCACAATTTATTAATTCAATATATGTGTATATCGACCCTATGAGACTAGAATCCAGGGCCGTTAATTATAAACAATTTTAGTTGTACGACTGTATATTCATATCTGTTATAGTATTATTGTAATTTTAGCGGAATGTAATTGAGGTTATAGAATTGTCTTTGTTAACGTCTCCTCTGTGTTGTTAGCTTACTTGTATATACCTAGTCGTATTTTGACAAACTAATATTCGCTAGTTTTTAAAGGTAGAAAAAAATTATATATATTGATATCTGCAATATTACTGGCAACACTACGAAGGCGCTCCTATTTAATGTCATCAAAGTGTAAAGAATTATGATAATTAAAATTGCTACTAATCACTTAGGGAGGGATTATGATTGAATTATGTAGAACAAAGAAGTGTGCATGAACATGTTTGTCGGATTGTCTTGGTCTGTGCCTTTCTAAGAGTGCACAACGGTGCATTAAAGCAGCCCTTTTACCCTATGTATAAATCGAACCCACGAGCGTTGGTGTCAAAGTAGCGTCACTAACCACTGACTCACCGAGCTCATCTAAATACATATTAACAGCTCTTGATGTAGAAATATTTACCCATAGCCTTATAGTTAGTTGGCACAAGTTAGTTTTTTTCTAGCATGATTAGTTTTTCAGTTTCGGTTTTGGATGGATAGTTTCGATGGTGCAAATTTCTGACTCATGTCATGAGTATGAGTATCTACTCGCTGGCTGCCGAAGACTTCAGGTGCAGTTCCACCCGTCAACAATACTGAAACATGTCATTACATAAATATGAACTAAATGACAAATTGAAACAGCGAATAACGTGCATACGAATAAAATATAAAGCTTAATACATGTTTGAAAGAGTGGCGACACACGCCCGCGGCGGTGAGTACGGAGCGAACGGAACTGTAAGGGTGCGCCCACATTACCATTTATTAATATTATTTACGCTCTCAATGTAGAACTCGCATATCTTTATAAATAAACATTAATGTATGTATGTTTGTCCTCTATGGACTCGAAAAGGACTGGATCAATTTTGGATATATACGGCGGTGGAGGCCGCTACCGCAGCCGCACCGCACCGCAACGCAGCGCTAATTCCGCCGGGTCAAGGAGAGCCGAGTGCTGCATAGGCACGTGGAATGTGAGAGGTGGATTGTGTGATAAGATGAACGAGCTGATGGACTTAATGAATGAGAGACGCTTAGATGCTTTGTGTGTGACAGAGACTAAGCGCCAGGGGAGCGACACCGATGATCTGCCCGGTGGGATGATGGCCCTATGGTATGGTGTAGACCGGGACGATCATGCCAGTGCTGGTGTAGGTGTCATACTCTCCTCTCGCTTAGCCTCTAGTGTGAAAGATTACTGTTTGGTAGGGCCTAGACTTCTCTGGGTTCGTATAAAACTGGGCGTCACGCGAGTATTTCTGGTTGCATCATACGCTCCCGTAAGCTTAGCATGTGCCCAAGAACTGGAGAAGTGTTGGGAGTCTGTGAGGGATGTTCTGGATTTAGCTGAAGGGAATGAAAGAGAGATTATGTGTAGAGATTTGAATGGATGGGTTGGGACCAAACGAAGCAAGTATGTCGATTCTAGATTTATGTATGGAACGAAACCTCCTCGTGTCGAACACTTTATTTCGTCACAAGGATATTTACACGTATACATGGAGACGGAACGACCAAAAAAGTGTGATTGATTTGATTATAATTGATAGACATCTCCGAAATACTGTAATGGATACAAGAGCCTTTAGAGGTCTCACTCTCTTGAAACCGACCACTACCTGGTGGTAAGCCGGTTTGTGGGACTTTTCAAGAAGTGGAGGCATTGGCGAGTGCGTATCCCTTTCGGAGATCATGAAAGCATAAGGAGTGAAAAATTGCAAGATGAAAGTGTAAGGAGAATGTATGTACATCTGGTAAGCGAAAGACTTGCAAATGCAAGTCTTTCCGACACAGATGTGAATGATTGCTGGAAAGTTCTGAAAGAAAGTATGGTGGATAGTGCAAAAGAACATGTGGATGCGCAAATGAGGATGCGGAGGTTGAGGAAAGCGTGGCTGGATTATCTATGCCATATATATATATATATATATATATATATATATATATGTATATATATATATACATATATACATATGTATATATATATATATATATATATATGTATATATATATATATATATTTGCCCTTAAATGAAAGTAGTAGAGAGAGAAGAAGAAAGAAATGTAACGTCTATGCAAGAATAAAAACCAAGGCTTTAGTGAAAGAGAAGCGTGAAAGACAAATTACGAATGAGGAAGAGAGGCTGACGAAAAACTTCGAGGCAAATACTAAACTCTTTTGGAGAGAGGTAAAGAAGTCTCGGGGTGGTTCGTCGGCATCCAGTATGAACAAGATTAAGTCTAAAGCTGGTATCATTCTTGCAAACACTCAGGAAGTGTTAGAACGGTGAAGTGAATATTTTGAAGAAATGTATGAATATGCCTCGGACGCTGACAATGAGAGTGAGTCTGCTACATAAGTGGGTTTCCTCACGATGTTTTCCGTCACCGCTGATTACAAATAAGTACATAAGTCCGAAAACACGAATTTAGTGGTACATGTCAGGATTCGAACCGGGGACCTGTTGGTCACAAGGCCGGTTCTTTATCCAGTATGCTATCACTGCTCAAAAGTCGCCTGACATTGTTTATGAGTTAAACGTAAGTCACAAGTGTACGCAGCCCCTTACTACGGACCGGGTGGAAACTCCGGAGTAACTACTAAAAACTCGTACAGCGCCCGGCAACTAGAAAAAGTCAGATCGTAAGTGGTCGCTTAACTCGCGGTAGCTCAAGTGCGGGAGCTCAGTGAGTCCTTTTTACCAGCGACTGCACCAAGTTTAAATTCAATCTAGTCTGTTAGAAAATTCTCAGTAAACAAACACGGTTATCGCGCACTTCGCTCGCTGGCATTTTTAGGTTTAGGGTTCCTTTTGCAATTATATACGACGGAAATAAAGCACTGTCTTCTTCTTATTCCCAGTGTTAATCCGTTTACTATTTCATTTGAATTGGCGGCATTCTCTACTTGAGCCTTGATTTGAGATTCAGATGAGATTTGGCGAAGATACCGATATTTGCATCAGACACAATTCACAGGGAAAACCAGGCCTTTGTTAGGTTAAGTCACACATCTTTCAAAAATATCTAGTACTACGTTCTCCCGATGATTTCCATCACTTTGTTTGGAAATCTAATCGATAATACAATGAACAACGAAGCGTTTACAATTATTTTACCACTTAGTTTTATTTATAATATATTGGATTAACTATAGCCTGCTCACTATCGAAGGCTTTTATTAATAAAATTACAATGGCGCGACCAGCGAGTAAGCTTTAGAACTCCTTTAAAATATCCTCGTTTGAGGTGGAATTTTAAATCAGCGATAAACAGATAAATAAATAAATATTGTCGGACGAATTACACAGTGGCGCTGTATAATTCGTCCGACAATATTTATTATATACCCAGCCCTAAAGTAAGCGAAGCTTGTGTTATATCTACTAGGCAACTGATAAACATACGTAAATACTTTTTTTTGTAAATACATACTTATTATAGATAGAACATCTCTCTCTTTTACTCTCATTTCTTGTCTTATTTTATACTTGGCAATGGGCTGTTGCAATGTGTGACAGAAGACAGACAGAAACAAAACAAAATTCTGACACTAACGAGCGAAGACTTGAGTCTTTAATGTTTTTTTTTTGTAAATAATTACAAGAGAGATAGATCATTTTCGCTTTACAAGTTTCAGCAACAAAAAAAAAGCTAAGGTCGGTTCGATAGATTGAAAAATTTTTTTTTCACTTTATGTGTACTTTGTGTAAATATAAAGCGGAAGAGTTTGTTTATTTGTTTGAAATGCGCTAATGTAGTTCCTACGGAATACCGGCAGACGCGCGGACGAAAACGCGCGCGACTTCGCGCGCGAGACGCTATTGGTGCCGTATTCCGGTTTTTAGCTACAAAGAAATCACTAAAACTGTACGGAATCATTCCTCACATATAAATCGCACCTACCTTTTCCTTCCAATATCGTTTCAAAGCTCGCATCGCCTGAAATATCCACGCTAGAAGTCTAGTTGAACGACTTCTTATAATGAGAATTTCGTAGCGAAGGGGTCGCCCCTGATTGATAGACAGATAAACATTTTATTACATAGATACCCGGCATAAAAGCCGGGCGAGGGCCGCTATCGTTAATAGAGATCGTGAAGCAACCTTGAAGGAGATATTTCCGAAATATAATAAAAAGTGGAGCATGTTTTAGTGGATGACATATCGCGCGACATCCATCTCGATGGCCGATGTGTTTGCGCCATTTGCCCCGTTACTAGCTTGTTCGTGATTGTTATTTGTCGTTTTCATTTATTGCCCGTTGGCCTTTCTTGATATGAGAATTCCTTCCTATTTTTGGGCAAACAAGCAAACAGGCCGCTTATTGGTGGTACCTGCAGAAATAACATGCAGTCACTTAAGTATGGTGAACTGAAAATCTGCAGCCGACTGTTTCTTGTTGTGCTCTACATTATGCCAAATATGATGTAATGTGATGTAAGCAACAATGCTGTAAACGCACGCTTAAGCTCAGACATAGTAGATCATTTTTATACTCGCAAGCATACAGACTACCTAAGCGGATGTATGTTAATTATGATAGTTATCGTGTCAAGATGCCGTGATCTTTGGATAAATGAAACTCTTCGATATCAATAAATAGTGAGAAGCACGGCACACAGGACGTAAAACGTTTTCGTTTTAACACACCAGTCTCAACGGATTTTGACCAAAAAATGCGAGTGATGTATTTAACGAAGAACGATAAGAATAAGAATAAAGATAAGAACGATAATCCAGAACATTTCTTTGAAGCTATTCTACTGCTTGTCTCTCTCAGGATTCGATTATTTAGGTGTGTCAATAATTAACGTTTGCAAACATAAGAATCACTATATAATACGACACACTCCAATAACTTCTCTCTGTAATCACTAGTCATAAAGAGGGCATACGAGAGGTGACAAGATGGAACACGGGCAGGTAAGTATGGCTTCATCTCTAAAGATATAGTGAGGTACAGTGTGCCCCAAAATAGGTTAGTGGTGGTAGTTAATAGTGGTGGATAAAAAACCGGCCTTTTAACCGACAAATCCCTGGATTCAATCCTGGCATGTACGAGTACCAAGCAGTCAGAACCCGTTATGTACGTTTTCCCATACATTTCGCGATCGTATACGACCACCCGGGTTTCGAAGGGTTAAATTCGTGTTTTCAGATTCATGTCCATATTTGTAATTATCACTTGCTCGCTAGTAAAGGAAAACACCCTGAGCAAACCTCCGTAAAAATCAGTATCTTCGCCAAATCCTTAGACTTAGGTAGTGGACCCCGCCATTTCTAATGGATAGATAGAATCTGGATAACGCTAGTAAGAAGAACACGTGTATACCTAAAAGTGACTGCATTATTTAAAGTGACTGCATTATTTAAAGGAAATGCTTTTAACAAGGAACTCAAAATGCCGGTTAAGGCAAGTCATATCTGAGTAAATCGGTCTCGAGTAATATAGTGCCATAACTCATCGCAGTGCGCCATCCGTTTTAATCCGGGGTTATTCAAAGCAGAAATTTAATTAGCAGTAACAAACTGCAACGTAGCACTGCGGGGTGTGTACCAAAACAACGATGATTACATAGTTGTTTACTTTTATATATTACTCGAGTCATAGCATATAGCATACTATATGCTATGACTCATTTGCACGGTACATATCGAGGGCTTCAGACAAAAAGGATGTATATACAAATTATGCATCGTTTTAGTTTCACTCCGTATAGTATATTATTTTGAATGATATCTTTTATAGACTGTATTCGCAAATATAATGTTAGAAACAGAGTTGGTCTTGAGAGAGTTGGTTTTAAAATAAGAAACATGCTTCGCTGGTTCGGACATGTAGAAAGAATGCAGGAGTAAATAATTATGAAACAGATATACAACGCGAAAGTAGAAGGATTTAGGTACCGAGGAAGGCCAAGACTTACCTACCGTGACCAAATCGTTCGTGTTTTATCTGATGATGTCAGGCGCCTTAGAAACCGGCGAGCGTGCATGAGAAGATGAATGAATGAAGACGGTGAATGTTCTAGAAGCGAGTGAGGTGTGTAAAGATCGAGTCATGTGGCGCTCGGTTCTCTCTGCCTACCCCGCAAGGGATTTGGATTTGATTTGTTATAGATATTAAAATATATATGTATATTTTAAGTAATTCATCCATTTTTTAATCAATTTAGTAACAAGTAATTGGAATGGAATAACGTTAAATAAAAATTGCAATTTTGTACGTACGTCCCTTTAGCCTGAAAGCCTACGATATGGTTAATATTATGTTCATAATATGACAATATACCGCGAAAGTGCAAACAAGTATACGCCTTTTTTAACAAACATCACACTGTAGACTTCAGAGAAAATACTACGCCATCAAATAAACACCTGAAGCTCCTATGATGATGCTCCAGCAGGGTGGCAACATGTGGGGAAACTTCGTGTTGGAAGCGTTTATAGCTATGGTAGCCAGTTTAACAGGCGTCTATATGTAACCACTTTCATCTCCCGTCAGGTGAAATTGAATCACTCTGTGCTTGTTTGCCATCCGAGCCAGTGTAAATAAACTATTTATCGCTCTATTAACATTTCTTCTAAAAGAGTCCCGCGCCATGTTTTCGTATGTTAATTTACACTGACAAGTTTGTGCAAATGTTTGCGATGCATTTTTCCCGGGCGTTGTAAAGCGAAATTGATTTGGACAAAGTGGGCGCGGGGCGGGGCGGATATCGAAAGCTCATTTCCGGCCCGCGGGGCGCTTCCGGTGCCGGCCTCCCCGCACCGTCCCTGTCTGCCTCGTAGGCACAAAATAGAATAGAACTTTGGCGTGTTGTATTTGATTTTTTATTATAAACTTGTGATGTGATTAATATTATTATAACTGTCTGAGCCTGTAGATAATGTACCTATGTGGTCACATTGAACCTGCCGAAATTCGCGATCGAAACTCAACATACAACGGTCCTTACGGTGTATATAGGCTACTTCTCATATGTCAGGGAAGGGCCTTTCAATTCTTTCATTATTTGCAAAGGAGAGCGATCCGAAACACTGATAATTCTAAACTTGGTGTTGTTCTTGAAACATAATCATAAGTATTTATTTGCGAGAAATGTAGGTACAAATAACGGATGTATAGATAGGCCCAAGTACGTTTCGCCTTCGTTAAGACATGCAAAAATTTAAAATACAGTGATGAAAGAAAAGAATATTAGTAATGCCAAGAGAGTAGTGTTGAGAACCTGACACTCCGTAGAAAAATGACAGTGCTCAGCCATTTTTATCAGTTATATCATGGCGAGTGAAGAAGAAGAACAAAGCCTTATTTCTCCATTTCCGTTCAAATATTCCGTGAAAATTTGTTCATGGCCTGACACAGTAGATACAACCAGGCATGAAAAGTATTTATGAGCTTATAAAAACTGCCAGGATAGTACTGCCAGTAGAGGCGACGAGAGAAAGCATCCTGAACCTCAGACACGTGTAGTTACGCTTATGGTGAGGTTAATGCCAATGCACGTTTGTGTAAGATTACTCTTATTATCTTTATCTTTATTATCTTTATTAAACAATATCTTTGTTAAACAATATTTAACTGATTTCCTGCCTTGGTAATTACTTAGTTTAGTTGACACGTATCAAACTGATTATCTTTCTGTGTTTACAATAATTAATATTATAAATGTAAAAGTGTGTTAGTGTATTTGTTTGTATGTTTATCCTTTTTTCACATCAAACCGGAGCACGGAATGATGTGATTCATTGTATGGAGATAATGAGACTATCCGAGAGTGACATAAGCTACTTTCTGTCACGGTAAATTAGCTCATTCCCAAGAAAAAATATGTTTTTTTCCCTTTCAACACGCGGACGAAGCCGCGAGTAACAGCTAGTACACAATAAAGTTAACATATTTAATTAATCCTCTTCTATTCTTAATGTTTTCTTTATATATACATATGATGTAAAGTGGTCACCGTAGCCTATGAACGTTGGTAATACGTTAAGTATCACTCGCGTTATGCCACGTCTTAGGAGCCTCACTCAGTATGAACACAACAACCCAGAGAGTTGTTATTTGGCTTCGGTTTTCTGTGAGGTGGGGGTACTTGGGGGTTGCTTTGTTGAGCCCTAACTCTTAAAATACCCAGATTAAGACAAACAGACATGTTCAAGCACAGAAATGTTTGTCCTGTGTGGGAATCGAACCCACGAGCGTCGGTGACAAACTCGCGTTATTAACCGCGCTATCTCGGAGTACACAATAAAGG
This sequence comes from Pyralis farinalis, assembly GCA_947507595.1. Lineage (NCBI taxonomy): Eukaryota > Metazoa > Arthropoda > Insecta > Lepidoptera > Pyralidae > Pyralis > Pyralis farinalis. The sequence goes on along the minus strand of OX382273.1, from coordinate 31,688,351 downwards.
AATAGACATGGAATTCATCCTCTTTTATTATTTATCTTTTCATCTAATACCGAATGATATGATCTGATAAAGATATCCTCAAAATTTGCATTTGAAAAGTAATCAACTGCAGCGATGTAGGTAAAGTCCGCACATTTAATTAGAGGGAAAACCAGTCAGAATGGGATTACACTGCATTATTCCTGTTTATAAATTCACTTTGTGACGTGACACCTTTGTTTCCTGCACTGCGTTTATACACTGAGCGAATGTATCAGATACAGGGCTTAATTTTAACGCATATAAAATACTACGAGTATCTATGCTACACCACTATGTCTTCTTGGCAGGTCCCATGCCAGGTTGGCAGGGAGAAATGAGCGGGATACCTGATGAGACGCAATCCTTATACACATTACTCGCTTCTTTAATATTCACACCTCGTTTCATCCATCCTTCTGATACGTTACGACCTATAAAACGAAGAAAGGAAAATGGACCAGCGTTGACCAATAATTTGAAACTGAAATGTCCTAGGTACTAGGCAAGAAATATAACAAAGGTATAATGGTAACAAACCGAAATATAGTGTGTATTTCTAAGTGTTATTATAATTTGGTAAATATAGGTCCCGGCTGTTGTCGATAGATGACAGTCGTTAAGCTAAGTCGGTGGCTCTCGGGCGGCTTGAAAACATTGACCTCTGCCAATCCGCATTTGAGCAGCGTGGTGGAGTATGCTCCAAACCTCTGCGGTTGAAGGGAGACCCGTATTCTTGCAGTGGGATGAAGTAAGGGTTTGATGTGGTATAGCTTCCGACCTGAAGGTGAACATATGATGTTTATAACTGCGACAACAAGAATATGCGAACAAAGCCGGTATATGAAATCCGGCCGAGTTGGAATTGGTGGCCAGTGGTCCGTTGGCATGGAAGCCTTGGTACTGAACGCTAAGGGAATACACAAACCAATAAAATTTGACGAAAATACTGATTTTGACATGGAGCCGCTGCCGTAAAACCTTCTCAACCCAGAGGGTAAATAAAAACTACTCGTTCTGCGAAATATAATTTATGTGTCGGTTTTCTCATAATGTTTTCCTTCCCCGAGCAAGTGATAATTATAAATATGTACATAAATTCGAAATGACAAATTTAGTACATGCCCACACTGGGATTCGGAGCAGGAATGGCTTAACCCCTCGAAAGGCTTAACCCTTAGAAACCCGGGTGGTCGTATACGACCGCGAAATGTATGGGAAAACGTATATAACGGGTTCTGACTGCTCAATAGACACTGGTTCTTTATCCACTAGACTATCTCTACTATTAGTATATTACTTAGTGGACAGATGGCGCTATAATGCGACTTTCCAATAGTAAATAGAAAAATCGATTGCCTTCACGAATCTTAGTAGATCAGCTGAAAAAAAACTCGGCCAGCAATAGAGGAGTTATCAAAAGTCTACATTTATTGTATGTCTCAACTTTCTTTTCTTTACCTGTTCAAAATATTATCACTTAGTTACACTCATATCAGCAAACCAGTACTCTTTACGCCAATGCACGAAAACCAATAAAAGGCAAAAAATGCATACGAGGAAAAAAAACATGGGAACTGAACACACTCCCATTGGCTGTAAATGGCTTTCAACGTCCGAATAATCCTTTGTACTTTAATAAATATGTAATATGCTTTTTTGACTACTGCCGGCGGGCTTAAAACTTCGCTTTTGTGTTACCTTACAACCGGCTGATGCATCTGATGTAAATGCATTGTTCGCGATTTTTGCTCTACTATATATTTTCGTAGGTTTATACTTGCTACAGTATATTGGTTTGGTCACCGATGTATGCTTTGTGTTGTAAACCAATAACGGTACCCGTTTTTGTATGTGTATAGAGCTTGCATTGCTATGAAAATTGTTGTTTGGTTGCAATCTTTTGTTAGTAGCAGCTTCCCCAGTCGGGCTGTATCATTGTAAATGTGTCCTACTCCTCTTTTCCAGAATCTTTAACACCTTTAGCTTTAACAAATTTTGCTGTCACTCTGAAGTTTCCCCTTTTCTCTCCCCTTTTACTCCCGTACAGAAATCTGTAAACCTTATGATAAGAAAGGTTGTAGAATAACGACTATTTTGTATGTGATGTAAAAAAGAGAGTGTCGGCGTTAAGATCAGGAAAGGTAGACATCGTTGGTTCGGACATGTAAAGCGAATGATGAAACAGATATACGAGTACTAATGAAGAATGTAGGACCCGAGGAAGACCAAGACTCACCTGCTATTACTAAATCGGTCGTGTTTTATCACTACGAGCCCTAGGAACCGGTGAGGGTTTGTTGTTTTTTTTTTTTTTTGTATATTAGTTCAGCATAGTGGCCCCTCTTTGCCTAATGGTAAGCGAAAGAGGAGCCCAAATCGCAACTGCAACTGACAGCATACTACATCCCGCATCCTGTCAGTTGACGCTGCCATGCTGACCCGCAAAATGCTTCTTCACGCTTCGTTTGAAGGATCCCATATTGTAGGAAGGAGGGAACACATGTGCAGGCAAGGCGTTCCACTTTTTGATGGTACGACAAAGATAGGAGTTGCCGAACTTTTTGGTACGCGAAGAGATATTCTCAACCGTGGAACTATGACATCGCAAGCCCGCACGTGTGATTCTATGACGGAAGGGTGAGGATGGGATAAGGGAAAACAGTTCTTCAGAGCACTCGCCATGGTAAAGGCGGTAAAATACGCTTAGAGAGCCTATGTCCCTACGGAGTTGAAGAGGTTCTAGGCTTTTGGTGACCTCTTCGTCGTCAATTATGCGGATAGCCCGTCGCTGCAACCTATCGAGAGCCTCAAGAAGATACTGTGCGGAGCCGTCCCAGAGATGCAAGCAATACTATAGTGGGTGCATGAAAAGAGCTATGAACGTTAAAGAAGCGAGTGCGGTGTTTTAGGACCGCGTCTTAAGGCGCTCAGTTTTCTCTGCTTACCTCGCAAGGGACCTGGAGTGAAGATATATAAACATACAATTTCATAGGTCAATACGACCGCCAGTACACGAGATGGTAGCACTTCGAGAGCTTCCGCCATTGAGTCTGTGCTAATTATCAATACAATAATTGTGCAGGTTTTAATACGCTAAAATCTAACTTATGTTAGTCGTATACCAAATACCTTCACCATATTTGTATAAGATCGATCGGTGATGTCCGATGTTACGACGTAGCATACAGACAAAAAACGCGATGTAAAAGAAAATTTACCGGAAAGCCAATGTAACTTAGATTGAGTTGAGTAGAGTTACATTGATTGAGTTTTTTATTGCACTTTTACTTCTACTCGCCAGAATGGGTTTAGGTGAGTGTACGAGTAGTATCGAATCTCTATATAGTAGAATAGAATGGTATTGATTCTTTTCATTCTTACAGGTTACATGGGTTATTCAGAATTTCGTTATTAAAGATCCATACATAAAGGGTTCTAACGGAACCTTATTATTAGGCTACGCTATCTGTTCGTCTGTCCATCAGTTTGTTACAAAGTTTTACCTATAAAGATGTGTGTCATTATGTAGAGACTTGAAATTTTTCATAGTATATATTACTATGACCGGTATAAAATAAATGGTAAAATTTACATGCGTACATATCATGTCTGTCTCTCATTGGGGTAGGCAGAGACTATGGAACGTCAGGTGCACCGATCCAAACATACCTCTGTTTCCCCTCTTCCCTCATCAGGTTTCGGGTTGTCGTCATCATCATATCAGCCGAAAGACATCCACTGCCGAACATAGGCCTCCCTCTTAGACGTCCACAGTGATCGGTCTTGCATCCATTCCCAAACGCTGCCCATCCGAGTTGGATTCGACGAGAGCACTCTTTCTCGAAGTAGGATCTACCCAGCTGGACCTAGGTAGACATACTCATCAACAACTTCCAGAACCGAGTTCTCAACTGAAACTGGAGTGGGTACAACATGTACATTCGTCATAGTCTTCGTTTTGTCCATGTTCATTTTAAGACCCACTCGTTGGGATGCTCTGTCGAGATCTTCAAGCATTGTGTTCAAGTGTCGGTTTCGGGTGGAACAAACGTGTTTTTTCCGCGTTTCTTTCGTGCGTATCCGAAACGTACTTGGCCATTTTTCTTCTAAAGTAAATAATATGGCCTAATATAAAAATGGCTGTTGTCAATCGTTATTTAGTCACACTCAATACAAGACCGAACAAAAAATCCACTCTGTGTACACCCAGACTAATACAATACTAAATTATGCTTTTTTAATTTGTGGCTCAGGATTTTTTATTTTTCTACTAGTGTCATATTTGTCAAAATGAACTGTTGTACAGATTTGACGTATTAAAGTACCGCTACATTACATTTCATAAAAGATTTTCGCACATCATGTCTAAGTTATTACATACGATGTAAACAACACAATCTTACCAAGCCCGTCTAATTACGAATTCGCACGAACTACAAATAACTCCTATTAGAATCACCCTTTGAATATTCAAGTGGAAATATTTCAAAGAATGTACCGTTGTTATAAAATGTGTTTTCAACACCTTCGCATTACAATGCTCTACAGCGGAATACAAAGCTTTTGTTAGGAGGAAACGTTCGTAAGGTTCGTTTCCCCTGGCTAGATACAAAAACTAATATAATTTACCTGATCAGTCTGATCCCAGTATTCTTATAGTGATAGGGTTTATCAATCCAACGTTGTTATTTAGAATAATAATTCTTGCCACTGTTATCCCGTTTTTTTAATTTATTAGGATTTGCGGGGTCCGCTATCTTACCACTGAGGATTTGGCGAAGATACTGATTTTTACGTGAAGCGGCTGCCATCAGAACTATACAAACCTTTCTTAGGTTAGGTCACACGTCTTTCAAAATATAATTTCTTGTACGTGCAGGTTTCCTAGTTGCCTTCACCGCTAAGCAAGGGAAATTTAAATATGTACTCGTAAATTTGTAATTGTCACTTGCTCAGCGGTGGTCTTCTTGTGTTTTCTATAGTTAGAGGGTATGTATTTGTACTGCGATTAGAGAGAAAATTATAGTATTTATTGTTTTTAGGGTTCCGTACCCAAAGGGTAGAACGGAACCCTATTACTGATGCTCCGCTGTCCGTCCGTCCGTCCGTCCGTCTGTCACCAGGCTGTATCTCATGAACCGTGATAGTTAGACAGTTGAAATTTTCACAGATGATGTATTTCTGTTGCCGCTATAACAACAAATACTAAAAAATAGAATAAAATAAATATTTAAGAGGGCTCCCATACATCAAACGCGATTTTTTTTTGCCGTTTTTATAGATAATGGTACGGAACCCTTCGTGTGCGAGTCCGACTCGCACTTGGCCGATTTTTTCCCCTCCTGCGTCACCAACTGGTGGAATGATTACGGTGAGCTCTCTCGTGGTTGTACGATGACTAACGATGACTACACTTGAGAGTCCACTGGTTACTGTTACTGGTACCTATAGGCCACCACTAGACGTTGCTTAGACTCCCCTCGTAAGTCTAGAATATGATGATTCAGTTCCCTGGGGGTCGTGATCGTGACTTGCTGAGCTCTACGGTGCTCCATTGAAGTTACACGTTGGCAGTCGTATCCGCTCAGGAGGTATCTGTGATGTGAGGACTGATGTCCGTGAAAAAAATGGCCCTGGATACCCGTCCTTTACCTACTGTTAACTTTCAATTAACAGTATCTATATATAGACTCATTATAGTTCTAGTCTAACCGACGGAAACGTATCTTTTCGAGGAAACAACTACGTAAGGTACAGATGTCGTATTTTTGAAACGTGTCAGCCGACTTAATTTGCATAAGAAAAGCACACGCCTTCACACACTCGCCGGGTTGAGTGTATGAGGCGTTCGCTATAAAAGTGACTACGCGTTAAGAATGGACGTTGACTAGTTTAGGTATGTCGGGACTGCGCGAAATAAATGGCCTCGAGACTATACGAATATCGAAGTAGCAAGACATCTTTAAGAGAGGTAAGGCGATTCAAAGCTGTCCGACTGGGGAAGTACCTCTACTTCACGTAATTGCAGCTAAGTAGTGACCCGCTGGAGGGTTGTTGTTTTCCTGCGAATGAGGGAGGTTACCAAGCTCCTAAAGAGTTATTGTGTTAGCGGAGGTGGCAACGCACGAGCGTCACTTCAGGTATTGCAATTGTTTGTAGGCTACGCTGTATACTTTAATTCAAGTAGGCCGCATTCCTCTCCACGTTCTATAAAAATATCTCCTGACGATGTGCAAACGATGCAAGGGCTTAATCTACGAAACGTTAGGAGGGCCCTACAGTTCCATGGCACGTAAGATGTGTTTTAAAAATATGAACTAAAGAAGAAAAGTGCTGATCCCGACGCTAACTTATGGAAGCGAGAGTTGGGTATGGTAGAGAGACATGTAGAAAGAACGCAGGAAGAAAGAATGACGAAACAGATATACAACGCGAAAGTAGATGAATGTAGGAGCCGAGGAGGGCCAAGACTTACCTACTTTGACCAATTTTATTATGTTTTATCAAAAGGTGAATCACCTAAAGGTAAAGATAAAAAGATAAAAATTCTTTATTTGCCATTGGGCCCTCGCGGGCACTTAGAAACGTCTTACATTTTTTTTTTAATTACCTTATTGTATATTATTTAATTCTCTAAATTTTACGTTTATCCTTTTTTTTAATCTACTAGCATTTCGGAAATGACCATTGGCGAAGAATAAATGCCGAAAGAAACTTGCCAATATAGGAGATTTAGAAATCGACGAACGTATATAACAAGAGCTAGGATTGTTAAAGAAGCAAGTGAGGTGTATAATAATCCCTGCCTCTGCCTATCCCGCGAGGGATTTAGCGCAAAGTTACAGTAATAGATGGAATGAATACTTATTTCTTCAAAGGCATCTTGTACTGAACCCACCGCCCATCGCCCTGGGTAATCAAACAAATTACACTATATTTTTCATTATAATTGCAGCGCGGATATTGCCCGCTTTCGAAGTCGCTCGGTGCTCGGGCATTAAGCGAATCGGTTCGACGATGGCCCACGAATTTAACTTTCCATATTAGCAGAGTTTGTAACTTGCTACTAATACCCACTATTAATACGCAGCTGATATCTGCACGTGTATTTTTGAGTTCCGTAGACAAATAATACGCGAGGAATATTGAAAGTATCTCGTACTGGTCACTTGTAATAATACAATTTGTTTTTAAATAAAAAAAAACGCCTTCAATAAACACCCAGGATCTAAAAGGGAAAAATCGATGCCAGTATACTGATATTATCAATTGATATTGATGCGGCTGGCACCGACTACAAAATTCGTAAGTAATTGTGACCATTTATTTTACGCATTTTAGTACTTTTTTGAAGGCGGTTTTTTTTTTTAATTTGGCACGTAGATAGATTATGATCTGGATTAACACATAGGCTACGTTATTTGACTCCACGCGGGCGGAGCCGCGGGCAGCAGCTAGTTTATTATATAGATATTTTGATGTGTACCAGTATACATAATTTACGATAATTAAATATGTTTATTTCAGGTAATACACCACTACTTGTACCACTCTTTGATAACGACCATTTCAAAGTGAGTATTCATTTGTTAGTTAACATTAACCGTAGTAGACACTTTTGCCTCTGCACCAATAAACATACGTATTTTAATTTAATATTTAAAGTTTAGAGTAAGAAATTCTCTGAATGGTATAACTACGCGTTCTACTTAACACTCCGACTTGTAGCATTGAATTGACCTATTACATAATATCGGTCTCATCGGTTGTCCATAAGCTGTTTCCTTTATGATTACATAGCTCTACCATAGACTAAGGAGAGTTGCAACATCAGAAACTTCACTCACGCGTTACCGACAAAGTATTACGTCTTTACGCCCTTTAAAGAAACAATTAAAAGAATTGCGAAACGCGAAATTAGGAGGATAAAGTAGCCGACTAAGGCCAAGACTTACTATGACCAAGTTGGTCGTGTTCTATCAGAAGGTGATGCCAGGAGCCTTAGAAACCGGCGAGCGTGCATGAGAAGAGCAATGAATGTTTGGACCAGAGGGAATTTTTATGCAAAAGTCGCCTGCGTGGGTACCTGTCTCACCTATTTCTACCGCCAAGGAGCTATATTTATATAGTTGTGATCCGGTTTGAAGGGTGAGATATGGCAGAGAAATTACTGGGTACTGTGACGAAACAGCCTTAGGTCACAAGATTGGCAGCGCGCGAGTAACATCTCCGTGGTGTTGCGAGCGTCAATAGGCTGCGGTGACCGTTTACCATCTAACGCGGGCCGCATGCTTGTTTGCCAATCTAGTTGCATAAAAAAATGCTAAAGAAGCGATTGAGGTTTGTAAGGATCGATTCACATGTGGCGCTCAGTTGTCTCTGCCTACACCGCAAGAGATTTTGCGTGAAGTTATAGATAGATAGATAAAAAAACAATTTTTGGTGTAATTACTTTAAAGAATTATAGGATAAACGGACGTATGAAAAGCTTCCCGTTTCTTTGTCTTCTGTGAGTAACATCACGTCTGTTATAAATAGAGCTCTAAATGTGTCTGTGCCCTTCCTCCCTTATTCTACATCCCTGTGTTTCAACCCCACCGATGTTACTAATAGTCCCGGTGATGACTCGAATCAAACTTTCCATATTAGTCGTGTTTCCGAGGTGGCAACTAATTCACACTATTAATACGCATTCGTGCCGCTCGCTCGTGCTTCTATTATCGCTTGTTGTTCACTATTCTGACTTCGACAAACTAAAATTAACTCCACTTTCTGGTTATGTATGTTGAAATTATTACTAATCGAATAATACTAAGTATGTGCCACTTGTATTCACGTACTTGAAATATATATATTTGACTTTGACGAGCTCGGTGGCGCAGTGGTGAAACGCGCTGTTACGCTACTTTGGTACCAACGCTCGTGGGTTCGATTCCCACACAGGGCAAACATTTGTGTGGATGAACATGTCTGTTTGTCTTGGTCTGGGTATTTTCTATATATAATACAAAAAAAATCATGTAATTGCAAAAAAAAATGTATTTACGTATGTTTATCAGTTGTCTAGTACCCATAACACGAGCTTCGCTTAGTTTGGGGCTAGATGGCGCTGTGTAATTTGTCCGACAATATTTATATATATGTATATATATATAAACCGAAAGCAATGATTTGGCAGTAGATAAGGAACCGGACTATTGACCAACTGGTCCCCTGTTTGAATCCTGGCGAGGGCATGTACCATTAAATACGTGTTTTCGGATTTATGTACATATTTATCAGTTGCTCGGCGGTGAAGGAATAACATCATGAGAAAACGTCCAAGAAATTATATTTCGAAAGTCGTGTGACCTAATCTAAGAAAGATCTGGTGTTCCCTCTGGGTTGTGGATGTATGAGGGCAGTCGCTCCATGTAAAAATCAGTATCTTTGTCAAATCCTTAGTCTTAGGTAGCGGACCCCGCCAAATCTAATGGATTAGGAAACGGGATAACGGGAAGAAGAAGAAGATATAACTGAAAACCGTCACCATTTAACAACTTCCTAGAGAATCATTCAGTAAGTCGTTAAGATGTGCTAACACAGCAACTCGTGAGAGCTATCCTGCGTGTATTGCAAGTATTCACAGGCTACGGTATCCCATCACGTCCCGTCATCTTCATGACGAGTCTCTTAGCGGGCTAGAAATTCAAACTTAAACATTTATGATACGTTTCTTATATTTATAACTCGTTCCTTTTACATTGATAGATCTTTTCATTAATGCTCACAGGTATTTAGAGCTCCTGACTTAGCTGGTGATTGATATCGTCTCACCAGTCTTCACCAGTTTATAAATGACTTTACTCACTCGGAAATACAGGAATAAAACAACACTCAATAATGCTAAGCAAGAAATTGTTAAGCGATATTTTGTAAAGTGGAAGTATTATCAAGTAGGGCCATTCCGTATTATTCAGGATTTCCTTAGAAAAGACACGGAGTAAATTAAAATATATTTGAGTACTTTTGAAAATGCCTCGTGTAGTCTCTAGGGAAAATCTTAACGAAACGTTATTCATATTTATCAAGAATTTTATTTTCATCGTGAGATAAGTTTTCCTTGGTCCCTAAATGAGAGGTCGTCCTATAAAAGGAAATTAATTACTACGCATACAAATACCTCCACTGGCGAACGGGACCATTCGAAATGGCCCCGGCTCAATTAATTAATTCGCTCCAATCCAACATATATATGTCCGGACACGTCCGAAACGCTTTACCGGAATGGACGCAGAATGGTCAGACGCGAAAAGGATCGTTTATATGCATAGGGAAATGGAAAAAATAGAAGGGTTAAATATGGAATGGTGCACTCAAATCTGAAAGTATTTCCATCCTTCTGTTTTTTGTTGTGAAGCTGTAACAGCTGCAAGTAAACTGATTTAATTTTAATTAAAGTGTAAGAGGCTTACAACCACGAGGCATCATGGCAATTGAGACGTAGGACCATCGATATATTCAATCAGAATTAGCCTGACTGGGGAAGTAATACCACAATTCCCTGATGGATTTTGCGTCCTGCGAGTTAGTAAGGTTATCGGGAAGTTTCCAAGAAAATATTGCAGAATGAGAACGAATTAAGGAGTGAAACCCATCGTGTAGCAAACGTCTACACATATATGGCTATACGGCTACCGTAACCACTTCACATCAAGCGGATCTCTTGCTTGCCTGACAATTTTGAAAAAAGGAGAAGGGAGTAAGTGAATATTTCTAAAAGAAATTTACTCAGGCTCCCATTTCAATCTCGGCCCATGTAAACCGTCCTTCCATTCACCCGAAGCCGAAACTTGGCGCACGGCGCGCAAACCAAGTAGAGCCACATATCTAGCGGCCGACTCAATCTGTATGCAAAACGTCCCGGGGGTGAGTATCTCATTTCCTACCCCCTCCCCGCCTGCCCTGCGGCCCGCACTGACCCTCCCCTGTCAAAAGATAGATGGATTTAAAAGAAACCGCCCGCGGAGCACCTGTTCGGCTTTGCGGTAATGTATGGTAGTGGTGAATTGAGCGTATATGTTCTATCTATAACTTCATGTCTAATCCCTTGCGGAGTAGGCAGAGAGTACCGAGCACCATAAGCCGCGTTCCGTATACATTTCACTCGCTTCTTTAACATTCATAACTCTTTTCATTAACATTTTTCTCTTTTTTGCGTATATATTGATTGTATATAAATAATGTTTCGAGAAATCGCACTATGGTGTCTCGCTTCGTAAAGTAAAAAAAAACATATCCGTCCTGCGGGGACGTCTTTACGGGTCATTTTTACATGTTTAAGTCAAAAAAATGGCAAAATATACACTATAATAACGCCGAAATGGAGTGGTGTTTGTATGCAAACGAAAACTACTCGTTGAATTTTAATAATACTTGGCAGTGTTAAGGAGCTGAGATACTTTGGTATATACATTCTGTGTACTAAGTATCGGGAATTTGTCAATAAAACAAAAAATACAAATTATTCATCTAAATTTATTTTATCGCCTTCAAAGTAGGCCCCATCGCTTGCAATACAACATCTCCACCGCTTCACCCAGTCTTCCATACATTTTTCATAGGCTATTTGCGGTATGGCCTTTAGCTCATTCAGCGAATTTTCTTTTATGGCTTCTATCGACTCAAAACGTTTTCCTCGAAGTGGTAATTTTAACTTGGGAAATAAATAAAAGTCAGACGGAGCCATATCAGGTGAATACGGTGCTTGGTCGAGAACTTTTGTTGAATTTTTCGCTAAAAACTCTTTCACTATAATGGCTGTGTGTGATGGTGCATTATCATGGTGCAGCATCCATGAGTTGTGTTGCCACAAATCTGGACGTTTTCGGCGGATACTCTCACGCAAACGCTTCATGACGCCTAAATAATATTCTTTATTCACTGTTTCTCCCTCTGGAAGGAATTCGGAGTGAACCACACCACGGTAGTCAAAAAAAACTGTCAGCATCACCTTGATTTTGGAGCGACTTTGCCGCGGTTTTTTGGGTTTCGGCTCGTTTTCGAGACGCCATTCTGAAGACTGTTGGCTTGTTTGCATGTCGTACTCATAAACCCATGTCTCGTCGCCAGTTATTATACGTTTCATAAAGGTCGGATCCGTAGAAGCTCGGGAAACCATGTCTTCAGCGACATGCTTTCGCTGCGCTTTTTGAACAAAATTGAGCTCTTTTGGAACTAGTCGAGCGGCGACGCGTTTCATGCCTAAAATGTCAATGAGAATGTTGTGGACGGACTTAAAAGATATGTTCACCTCACTAGCCAACTCTCTCAGACTCATACGTCGATTTTCGAGCACTAGCTTCTTGATTCTGTCGATGTTTTCTCTGGTCGTAGCGGTTGAAGGTCTACCAGAACGAGGCAAGTCTACTACTACTTCTCGGCCTTCTTTAAAAGCCTTATACCATTCATAAGCCCTTGTTTTCGATATACACGATTCGCCGTAGGTATTTCGCAACATTTTTAGTGATTCACCACATGAAATATCATTTGAAACACAAAATTTAAGGCACACTCTTTGTTCAACAATATTTTCCATTGTAAAAATCGCCGAGGACTCAAAACTATGACCAACAAAAAGTGTAGTTTAAAACAAATTAAATGACAGATCCCGCTCAAATTTTGCGCGCTAAATCAGTACAGTGCTACCAACATGCAGTAAAAAAATTAGAACGACCTCTTTTACGCGGGTCTTTTTATTGACATATTCCCGATACTTTTTACACAGAGTAGTATAAGATTCACTTGCTGGAGCAGTTCGCTTCTGTACTGGCTTTTTGTAGCTACCTAATAAAAAGGGTTACGTGCTTTACTGACTCGCGCATTGTGGGGTCCGTACGTAGACGTGTTTTTAATGTATTTGGATTTTATTACTCTGGGTACGAGGAATTAGGAATAAACTGGACGTGTAGGTGACAAAAAAGTTTAAAAAATATTGACGTTTTTTCTCGAGGAAAAAAACATTTTTTTTTTTACACATGACACTAATATATAAAACGAAAGAGTTTGTTTATTTGAATGCGCTAATCCCTGGAACTACCAGTCGGATTTGAAAATTTTTTTACATGTGATAGCCCAATTCTAGAGATAAGCTATATATATGCTATTCAACATTTATTTATTTATTGTGAAACATACACGTACTTACAGTTATAAAAACCAAATCATACATGTATATAACAAAGAAACAATAAGATTAATTTAAATTATAAATAAAATATGAAATATAATTACGAGTAACTCGTAATTACATTTTTTATCAATTACATATCCGCCGCGAACATCACGACACGACACGAAGCCGAGGGAAAGAAAGAAAGAAAAGAACCGGTTCCTACTGGATACCGGGACGCACGCTGGCGAAGTGCCGGGCTGCAGCTAGTTATATATATAATTCTACGTACTATTCTACTACGCATGTGTCTGGTGCAATTAGTTAATTATATTTGTGATATTAATATCAGAATATGAGGAAGTCCGCATGTTATGTAACCACGCCAAATTCCACTTTGGTACGTCGTACGCTGAGAAACGTCATTGAGACGTCTGTGATAGACATGTCAATGGTATAAGGGTTCAGTATTTTTCGTTTTAAGTACCGAATCCTAAATGATGTGGCTGTACATGAGATTTCTTTAATAAGATTGTTGTATTTTATCTGTACTTATGGAAGAGTTTAAGTAATAAACAAAAGCAACATAGAGGTATCTGTATATACAAAAATCAATTTTCCGTCCGTTAGTCGTGCAAAAACTCGAAAATGGCTCGAACGATTTGAGTAATTATTTTTTCGCTGTGTTACCGGGAAGGTTTAGAAAGAAAAAGACGAGGTGGCAAGCGTCAGCTAGTCTGTAATAATAATTCTTTACAATTTCAATGTTACGGTTACATTAAGCCCCTAAGTTTTTGCTGTGTTGGCAACAGAGTGGGAAAGTATTATACGAGCGTTCGTATCTGCTGCTAACATAGCAACTCCTTAGGAGCTTACTGGTGATTTCACTCACACGCAGGAACACAACAATACTCCAGGGAGTGGTTTTCTGTGATGTTGCTACCCAGACGGGTTTCTATGATGCGTCCTACATATCTTAATAACACCCAGGCCAAGACAAACAGACGTTGATGCACACAAATGTTTGTCCTGTGTGGGAATTGAACCCACGAGGTTGGGGTCAAAGTGGAATTATTAACCGCGGTGCCAGCGAACTCGAATACCTTTTTAGTATTGATTGATAAGAGTTATTTAAAATTGGAAGGACTTTTTTTTTTTTATATATTAGTTCAGCATAGTGGCCCCTCGTTGCCTGATGGTAAGCGAAAGAGGAGCCCAAATCGCAACTGCAACTGACAACATACTACATCCCGTATCCTGTCAGTTGACGCTGCCATGCTGACCCGCAAAATGCTTCTTCACGCTTCGTTTGAAGGATCCCATATTGTAGGAAGGAGGGAACACATGTGCAGGCAAGGCGTTCCACTTTTTGATGGTACGACAAAGATAGGAGTTGCCGAACTTTTTGGTACGCGAAGAGATATTCTCAACCGTGAAACTATGACATCGCAAGCCCGCACGTGTGGTTCTATGACGGAAGGGTGAGGGTGGGATAAGGGAAAACAGTTCTTCAGAGCACTCGCTTTGTTCTCAATATGGTATTGTAGTCACAAAAATAATTACCTACCATTTGAACTTAATAACACAGTATTCTATCACGCACAAGCAAGCAGAAACCGTTCCTCGCTCGTTCGCACCCAAAATTAGGGATTAAGTACATAACAGTTCAAATATCAGGTATGTATAGTTAGCACATGGTATATAGCGCAATCCGATCGAGCACATACCCGACTACGGCTGGCCATAATTTAGCCACTAAAACCATATTACATTTGAGGTAACAGCCATTCTACCGTTTCAGCACAAACGAAATGTACGCTTTGCCGCGAATTGTGGGTGCCATTGGCCATACTAATGTAAATTGTGAGTTTGAATTAGTGGTCGAATTGTGATCGAGAATAGACTAATAATAAGCCAAATTAAACATCCTGTTTTATTATTAAGTTTTTTTAACGTAAAAACAATAACGAAAGTCGTTATATAATAAAAAAACGCAATTCTATGCGTATTTTTAGCGTTATTCCGTTTCCTAATCCATTAGGATTGACGGGATCTACTATCTAAGCCTAAAATACTGATTTTAATGATGGAGTGACTACCGTCAGACCTCCACAACCTAGAAGCAAAACCAGATCTTCCTTGGGTGAGGTTTCTTGTCCGTGCGGGTTTCCTCACGCTGTTTTCCTTCACCGTCGAGCAAGTGATAATTATAAATATGCACATAAATCGGAAATCACCAATTTAGTGGTACATGCCAGGATTAGAACCGGGGATCATTTGGTCAATAGGCCGGTTCTTTATCCACTGGGCTATCGCTATTCATAGAAATGTATGCTACAATTACCTTGTTACATGGTATAGCTGTATTTTTATATGTTGGGAAAATAATATAAGACAAAATTATTATGTCTTACGCAGTTTGTAATTATGAAACATTACTACTCAATTTCTATCGTAATGCATTTTATAGAAATTTTCGTTAAATGTACAGAAATTTTGACTTTCAATCATAAAAAGATTTTTAGAACAACAATAAAATATTACGATTGTAAATGCAATACATTTTATCCACTGAAATCTTTTCAGTTAAATTCTCGCTAGAATGGTTTCGAGTTCCCGAAGTAGGGGTACAAATAAGCTTTGTTAGTGCGCAGTACGACAATCGGCCGGGCCACGCTCGCGCGGTGTGAAACCGTCTTAGTTGGCTTCAACGGAATACCTACTAATTTCATTGAGAGTCGTTTATACGTAACGATTTCCTTATTTCCTTTTAAATGAGCGCTGCGTTTTAAAATAATTGGATCGCGTTAATGTCTTTATAGAATAAATCTCTTAACAGGAAAGTAATTCATATTATTATGTCAACTTGGGTGGCAAACAAACATACGTTAGGCTGATGTTTACACATAGGTCACACTGAAAGTTTTGCGTAATTCATAAAGAAAGCAAATATTGTTTATGCAAGTCCGGAGGTATACAAGCTTACGCTAAACAGGATGTACAGTGGTTAGCGCGACCTATGAATGCATGCTATGCAGGAAGTATCGCTCGCGTGTTGACACCTCCTGTTGCTAACACAACTCCTTAGAAACTTACTGGTAACCCCACTCGGTCACAGGAACATCCCTCCAGGGAGTTGTTATTCGGTTTTCTATGTAGTTAATGGGTCCTAATTTTCAAAACACTGATTCCACGTGTAGGCTGAAAGACATCGCGGACTCTTCAGCCGTCGTAAAATCCCCTTCCACTTCAAATTTATGTTTTTCAAAAAAATAAATATATAACAGAATGCGAGATCCGAACTATGTCTAGGATGGGAGACGAGTTTTACTTTTTGGTAGCCTAAAATTAACTTATTTATGCAAAGAAGTATTGTCATAGTGCATGAATATGCGGCTTTTCGCTTGTCATTATCGTATTTTTCACGCACTAGGTAAACGCATGTGTAGCCCTCAGCGTTAACACTTCTTTGATCTTCTGTTCTGAAGAGGATTCTACACACTGTCTAACAAACTAATTACTTCTTGTCCATGTTTCTCGTCTCTCTCAGATTTATTGGTCTGTTCTCGTTGGCCCATTCACAAGACTGCTATTTTTTTTCTCGGTTTGAAAAAATTAAATCCACGTTTTATCTCCTGCGAATGTGTCGTAAACAGCATTGAAATGCCCGTGGTCTTTTAACAATATGTTTACTAACCACGTGTACTTTTCTATTCTAGCGCTTAGAAGGACCCCGAGGGCAACAAAGATTCTTATTTTTAAGATATTCAAGTTATTTTTAGGGTTCCGTACCTCAAATTGAAAACGGAACCCTTATCGTTGTCCATCTGTCTGTCTGTCCGTCTATCTATCTGTCTGTCTGTCCGTCTGTCAAGATCCTTTTTCTCATATACCGGTGGAGCCATCAAGCTGAAATTAATATCAAATACTGAGGACTGCAATCCCTTCGAGCAGTGAAAAAATCCAACTTCTAAGTCGATGCAATAAAATATTAATTACTATTCTTTATTTATGAACATGTCTGTTTGTCTTAGTCAGGGTGTTTTTAAGAGACGTAGGGTGCATCAATGCAGTCCGTCTGGGAAATTACCTATCCTCCACCTCATAGAAAACAGCCAAATAACAACTCTCCGGACGGTTGTGGTATTCTTGCGAGTGAGTGAGGTCACCAGTAAGCTAAGAAGTAGCTGTGTAAACAGCAGATGTACAGCACGGGTTCATAGGCTATGGTAACCATTTACATCAGTTGGTCCGCATGTTTATATGCCTCTCAACGTTGTATAAAAAAGCTTTGGTGCTAAAATCAATTTTACCTGCACGTAGCGTATCGTACCGATTACCCAACGAATCTAGCTGAACAGAGCCTACTTATTAATCAACAGCATCTTGACAGGGAAAGTTACCCTTACCCTACTGATGACCCCGTCAAATTACTACTGTTTAGTAGCTTATGGTATTACTGTGAGAGATTGAGGTTACCATAATAAAGCTCCTAAGAAGGAGCTGAACAGTCGAGCGATAATTTCTGTTGCATCATCATGCATGGCAACGGTAACCACATCACATCGTGTGAGTCGACGTATGGGTGTTTACCATCCGACGAGGCATAAAAAACTCTGCGTAACTAATAACCTTTATGCCATTACGATCGAACAGCAGATACCACAACCTTCGATTACTGATGTATTACGATGTTCGCATATTATGCACATGTAATTAACAATTATATTTCGTAAATAACAAATAAATATAGGTACAGCTAAGAGCTCGATGATGTGAACTCGATGGCGTTGTTGAACGTGTCAATCTAACACGCAAGTTAAGCAACGTCGGCCACAGCCTGTCTATGAATGAGTTTATCTATCTCGAGCTTCTCCGTGTTCGGAGGGCTCGATAAGCTGTCGGTCCCGGTAGTAGTCGATAGATGACAGTCGTTAAGTTAAGTCAGTGGCCCTCGGGCGGCTTGAAAATATCGGCCTCCGCCAATCCGCATTCGAGCAGTGTAGTGGAATACGCTCTAAATCCCTCCTGTTGGAGGTATACCCGTATCGCTGCAGTATGATGAGTTAGGGTTGGTATAGTAGGTACAGCTAAATGACACAAAGACTTTTTGTTGTAAAAATCTGCGCCGTTTTTTCTTCAAAATAAACGTATTAACTAGGCAGGTACTATTCCTTTATTAAATTACTCTTAGCTGACGTCCTTACCTTTTACTTTAGAAAAATACCGTCTAGTTTATTTTAGTTCTGGAGGCTGTATTTCCCTTCTCTCTTACCTTTCCGTGAATTAGTTTCGTTTTCTCCCCTCTGGTTTATTTTTTCATTGTCGCGCGTTCTCGGAATAACATCGCAATAAATTAACAATTTCTACATTATACTTAGAGGTAGCTCTTACGAAGGTAAAGTGGAATTACATAGTGGCTTGTAATTCGTTTTGTGAGAAGATAGATGTATATACCAATACACGCAATGTACTGTGAAGGGTATATCAAGCCGAAATGAGGTGATTCTACTCTAGTGGATACAACCAACACTTTAACATCAAGGTCCATGGTTGGAATAGTCCGCTCTACGATCGATTTTTTTCACGAGGATCCCGATGATTTTTCCCGGACGTGTCACGTCTCAAGGCCACTTGGGTCGAGCCGGATTATCCTACCACTCAGATCCTAACGGGTACAGAGATGACTCTGAATACGGGAAGTGTGTCCACTTGTGGTGAAAGCGAGGAGGGCAGATACCACGTACTGCCATGCAATTCTGTAAGAGCAAACGTCCTTACATCCTCGGAAACATCGGCTGTTACAGCCTTGAACACAAAATTGCAATTCTTTGGTGTCGCTTTTCATGGTTGTGCGACACTAGCGCCGCAAGGCTGCGTTTGGAATTGGAATTCTACAAGGCAAACAGCCTCGCGTACGCTTACAGCCTTATAGAATATCAAATAATTTAGCCGTGATCGCAGTAGACAATGTCAAAGCTGTGACATCTGTGATCACAGCGACGCACACAGCCATTACGAGTCGCTTAGAGAATTGCATGGCTGTAGTCCTGTCCTCAGTAGGAGGATCTGCGAAGAAAGACGGGATTCGGCGCGACGAGTCTGAACCGGGACCGGTATACTTTGCGTACCTTGTATCGTCAGCAGCGATCTTCGCGTCCTTACGTGGGGTTCGCCCACGCCTGGCAGGCGCGTAGAAGCGCGCAGCAGCTACTCCAGTGGGCAGCAGAGTGCTCGAGGAGAATGTCAACCAATGGACGGCAGTGATGGCGTTAGTTTTGAATGTCGCGGCGCCCCCCAAAGAAGGGGGAGAAAACGTAACAAGACATTGTGGATAAGGTCTAAACGAACTCGGTGGCGCAGTGGTTAGTTACGCTACTTTGACACCAACGCTCGTGGGTTCGATTACCTCATACATTTGTGTCCATGAACATGTCTGTTGTCTTCGTCTGGGTGTTTTCTATGTATCATAAGTATGTATGTATTTGCAAAAAAAAAAACTATTTACATATGTTTATCAGTTGGATAGTACCCATAACACAAGCTTCGCTTACTTTAGGGCTAGGTGGCGCTGTGTAATTTGTCCGACAATGTTTATTTATTTCCTTACTCATTAAAATGAACAAACAAAAGCTTCGAGAACCTCTTATCTACCACATGTAGAAAGCATGTTTCTAGAGCTTTTCCGAGATAAATAACCAAGAATAAGTTCTAGCGATAACCAGGGCGCAAAGCGACGTAAACGTTTACTTGTATATTTTTAAGAAAACGTTGGGGTCTTAGAAAAGAGCTATAAATTCTTAAGGTCCCAGCGGAAAAAAGTCTCCCCGAAAAGAAATAGTCGCATTTGACAATAGAGGTAATGGGACGCGAACTTGATATTGTCTGTTAGTGTCACCTTTGATACTGAGCAATTTAGGTGTTTTTTTCAGACCCGTAAAAAAATATTCTTACTTGAATAATGAATATTTTTTTTATCTAAAAGTTGTTTTATTGTAATACAGTTACGATGGGAAAATTAAATGAGCTTACTGCTGGCCATTGTCCCCGTGGGCACTCGTGAGCTGTTCTATTATCATTAGCATTGTTTACATTTGCAAAGTTTTAATTTGATATTACAATGTTTTGTGATATTAGGAGTTTTACATTTTCCGCTACGCCGCGTTCGCGATATAATAAAAATAAGTTGTAGAGGGTGATCTACAAGACTTTCTCGTGCCATAATTTGTAAGACTTATATTTATGAATTTAACAAAGCAAAAATGTATTAAAGGTTTCAAAAATTCTGATATCAATTTGACCCGAAGGAATCGAAATGATCAAGATAATCTTTAATAACACAGTATTATTACCAAACCTGTCATTAAATTAATGAGGCAGTTCTAGAGCACAAAAAAGTTGGTATGCATATATAATATTCCAATATCTTTTCCGTAGTATAAATACATACTTTATAGAATTAGGCAGAAGTAGATATTTTATTATTAACTGTTTCTCTTCCGTTACACTAGGTCCCTACTTTATTTCTTAAAATACTTATGCAAAGGGCCCACTGTGAAAGTAGTCCAAACAACAAACTATTTAATTTGCCTTACACTAGATAAGCTTAAACTTTTCGCCATAAAGACAAAGAATCCACGGGAACCCGTCTCGTGTGTCCGTTCACGCACCATAAACCGCTATAGTTAGCGGCTAAAGCGCTGTTTCTGCAGACACGTAAAGACATTTTCAGTTAAAATAAAGTTTTTTTTTTAAAACATAAATTATTATAATAGTAAACTATTAGTTTTCTACTGGTCCAAGAATTGTTTTTTTTTATTATTATAACTGCACGCCAAATTCCTTGCGGGGTACGCAGAGAGAACCGAGCGCCACGTGACTCGATCCTTACATACCTCACTCGCTTCTTTAACATTCATTGCCCTTCTCATCTCTACTCTCTTTCAGATCAAAATTAATTTTGCTTCCAATGATCACATTATTTAACGGAATTTCAACTTTGTTTATTTCTTTTGGAATAACATTTATGACTTGAAGTGAAAAGAAACAAATATCCATCCTAAATATAAACTTTCAATACCTATTTAACATTCTGAATTACATGCAGAAAATTCTATTTTTGTATTGCATAGGCTTATGACATAGTAAGGTTTTTTAAACGCATTTACTGGTAAAGTATCTAAAAGGTATCACTTGTTAGTATTATGACTTTCGATTTGAAGAAATGGCGTTATAATCAAAAAACGCTATATTATTGCCACGGAAGGGGAGAAGATGAGAGGTCGCGTTTATAAGGCTGCAGAAAGCGGCAGTAATCTACGAAATGGTACCGTCACGACATATTTCTCTTCTTAACCAATGGAAACGCGTCTTAATAATGTAGATAGTCGGGATAGTTTGCGACTTAATTCAGTGCAACCGGGCCACTGTTATCGCCAACCGCTTTTTACGATGTCATAAATTACACAGGACTCGAAAACTCGTAAAAAAGTCATCAAGCCCAAATTGGGCGCACTCCACACTGATAATGGTGAACAATCGCTGTAATCATCCTACCGGCCGGTCGCATAAACTATTGAATTTATGGCTCATGAAACAAGAAATGAAATTGGCTATGGGTTAGGCCTTAGGCAATACCACAGATAATATCGTTCCGTAATAGGGTCCGCCGTAACGATACAGGTAGAGTACATGATAAGAAGAGGTCGCCAAAATTTTTTAGGAGAATTAATGTTGGTAGGCTAGCTTTTCAAACATATACTAGGTTATAATACCATACAGTACTGCGAGTATTGCGCAAAATTTGAGTAGACTTGCTGAAGCCGTTCGTAACGATGATGTATAATGGAGAGTTGGTCTGAAAGAGTGTCGGGATTGCTTCGGGCATATGGACAGAATGCAAGATGAAAGAATGACGAAATATCTAGATATACTCTATGAAAGTGGAGGTATGTAGAAGCCTAGGACGGAAGAATTTCCTACTACGACGGAATTTAAGATAGGTAGGGTCTATCAACGCAGCTCATCTGGGGAATTGCCTCCACCTCACTGAAAACTGCAGCCAAATAATAACTCTCTAGAGGGCCGTTATGTTCCTGCGCAAATTTATGGTTTTCGGATTCTTTTTTCCTTTACATATGCCCCATGAAATTGCATCTTACCAAATTTCATGATTCTAGGTCAACGGAAAAGCCTATAGGTTTTGATTCCCTTTTGAGTATCAACTTATGCGCATAAACGAGGCATAAACAGCCGTATCTTTTGATTGCGTTGACTTAGAAGTTTGACTAATTTACTGCTCTTAGCGAATACAGACGTGAGTATTTGGTATTAATTTCAGCTTGATAGTTCTACCCGTCCCTGAGAAAAAGGGTTTTGACGGACGGGCGGACGGACGGACAGATGAACGAACGGACGGACTGACTGACAGACAGACGGACAACAAAGTGTCCTATAAGGGTTCATTTTGAGGTACAGAACCCTATAAAGATCTGGTCGAATTTCATTAGCAGGTGATGTCAGGAGTCCTAGGGACCGACAAGCGTGCGTGAAAAGGGCAATGAGTGTTCAAGAAGCCAGCAACGTGTATAAGGACCGCATCATGTGGCGCTCGGTTCTCTCTGCAAGCCTACCTCGCAAGGGACCTGGCGTGAAGGTATTGATAGACAGATGAACTGTTCGCGCTTGGCTACCTTTCGGGCATAGACATTGTCTCCGAAGTTAAAGCAGTATCATGTCAGACGTGATTAACTTTCGGATTCATTCGCCTGCATGCAGTCAACACTCGGTCTGCGTATATATCCTGCATCTCCTCGTAATTTCGTTCATATATATACCTATATATTTATACAACGTCGAGAGCAACTGCAAGCAACTGCCCACCTGCTGTAAAGCAGTTACCGTAGCCTATGAACGCTTACAATAAGTATCACTCGCAATATGCCACGTTTGCTGCTAACACAGCAATGCCTTAGGAGATTACTGGTGACCTCAGTCATGCACAGTAACACAATACCCCTATAAGGAGTCGTCATTTGGCTGCGGTTTTCTGTGAGGTGGAGTACTTCACCAGACGTGCTGCTTTGATGCACCCTACCTCTCTTAAAACTACCCAGACCAAGACAAACATGAAACATGTTCATGCACACAAATGTTTGTGCTGTGTGGGAATCAAATCCACGAGCGTTGGTGCCAAAGTAACGTAACAGCGCGTTTCGCCACTGCGCCACCGAGATCGTCATATTCGTACTCTTTCACGAAAATTATTGTGTTACATGTCATTTTTACTTTTTTGAAATGCCCGTCCAAAACTTACCAGTTGGCAATGGTTTCTGCCGTAAACATCTCGAACAAAGAACCATACCCGTGCCTATGCTAATTAACAAAACAGGCTGAGGCAAAAGAGGTACAAGGCATCGGAGCAGCCCGACTGAGGAAGTACCTCCACCTCACAGAAGAACGTAGCTACAGCTCCCTGCTTATTGTGTCCCTACGAGTGAGGTTACCAGTAAGATATTGAGCAGTTGTTATGTTAGCTGCGGGGTATCAACGAACGTGTAATACGCCTTGTTTAAGGTTACGGTAAACACTACGTGTGTATGTATATCTTCACACCAGGTCCCTTGCGGGGTAGGCAGAGAGAACCGAGCGTTATAAGACGCGGTCTTTACATACTTCACTCGCTTCTTTAATACTTAAAGAAATAAATGTCCTTACGGTTACCTCTCGGTATATTTATGAGAACATAATGTATGCTCGTAAAAATATAGAGTCATTTTCGAAATTTTATGAAAATCTTAGAAGCAGGAATAGATTGCGTATGCCGGTACATCGGCTTGCTAAGACTAGTAGATCTTTTATTCTAAATTGTATTCGATTTTATAATAAATTACCTGAAACTGTTCTGTCCTTGCCTGACAACATGTTCAAAAGGTACATCAAAAATACTCTGCAAGAAGGGTTATTATAGAATCGATGAATATCTAACTGACAAGGATGTTTGGAAATGATTCAGCACGTGTATTAATATATCTTTAATTGTACCACTTGATTTCACTATATGTACACTCACATATATTTATTGTAATATGTATTAACGATGAAAAAAATACCCATATTGGCAAGTTTCTTTTGGCATTTCTTCTTCGCCAATGCTCATTTTCGAAATGCTGGTAGATTAAAAAAGAGACATTAAAAGTAAAAAAAATATGGAAAATTATTAAGATACAATATGATTTAATTTAAAGAATGTAAGACGTGTCTAAGTGCCCGTGAGGGCCTATTGGCAAATAAATGATTTTTATCTTTTTACTCATAGCTCTTTTCATGTACGCTCGCCGGTTCCTAGGCCTCCTGACCATTACTTTGAAAAAACACGACCAATTTCTTTAGTTTTATTAGTTTATTCTTGATGTTCCTCCTTTGGCTCCTACATCCTTCCACTTTCGCGTTGTATAATATAAATATATCTGTTTCGTCATTCTTTCATCCTGCATTCATTCTACATGTCCGAACTAACGGAGCATGCATTTTCTTAACACCTACGCTCTCTTTCAGACCAATCATCATTACGAATGCGGTCAGCAAGTGTTATGCCATAAATTTTGCGCAATGCTCTCATCGCGGCCGCATTTATTCTACTTCATGCTCTCTCTGCCATACCCAGTTTACACTTCCATAAGTTAGCGTTGGGATTAGCACCGCGTTGTGTACAGTGAGCTGTGCTTTTTGGCTTAGCTTTCACTTTACGTAACGTGGGTAGTAAACTCCCGACGTAAAAAAACAATGTGGACATACAAATGATCATTCTATTTCCCTCAGTGTTGCCAGTTACCGAATGGACTTTTACCTACGATCTCGTACGCGTCGCGATTTCTATGCACATCAGATAGGAAAATCATATTATTGCCTCACAAATATAGGTGTCGCCTTGGTAACCGTTACCTATTTCATTTCATCCCCCTGCGGCTATTATATCAATTCTAAGTGTTAAATATGAAATTGATGCTCTCATTCATACATATTATTCATTTTACCTTTTTTTATTACGTCATATTTTCCATAAAGGTAGAAGCATTATCCTGGTTATTTGATGGTGTGAGGTTGAGATGTGTATCGAATACAAAAATGGTATTTTCGGTTGTGAAACGTAGTTTGTGTTATTATTTTTATCGCGGAAGTGGAAGGATATAAGGATCCGAAGAAGACCAATATTCACCTGTCACGACCTGCCAAAAGGTGATGAAAAAGCCTCACGAGCTAACATTAATTTTCCCGCACGCTTGGGAAAATATCTATGAATGATAAAATGGCGAGTGATTAGTCGTGTATCATTCAGTACCTGCCTTGCAAGGTAATTGGCGTGAAGATTTTTTTTATACAACGTCGGGAGCATGCACACATACGGCCCACCTGATGTAAAGCGGTTGCCATAGCCTATAAACGCTTGCAATACATTAAGTATCACTCTTTTTTTACACAACGTCGGTGAACCCAGCCGTGCCCAGTCGTGGAGTGGTTAGCAATGTATACATTAACACCGTGGCCGGTGGATTCGATTCCCATACAGGACAAACAATTGTGTGCATGAATACGTCTGTTTGGTGGTATCTGGGCGTTTTTTTAAGAGACGTAGGGCGCGTCAATGCAGCCCGACTAGGAAAGTACCTCTACCTGACAGAAAACCCACAGCCAAATAACATCTACCTCGAGGGTTATTATGCTCCTGTGAGTAAGTGAGCGTAGCAATAAGTTCGTAAGGAGGCTGCTACGTTAGTACCAAAGCTGGCAACGCGCGAGCGATGCTACGTACTTCCTTCATGTAACTACTTCACATCAGGTGGAGCGTATACATGTATGCCAAGGAAAGGAAACAAGGAGTATCGTATAAAGAAATGAACATGTAATTGGATATATTTTATGAAACTAGGGGAAGGTTGCTTGCTTATTTAGTAGTTCAGGACAGCAGACAATCGACTACTTCCTAACCCGGAAGCTACTTCATTTTTAGGGTCTCAACTCAAAAGGAACAACGTAAGCCTTATAGGTATTACTTTGTTGTCCGTCTGTCAAGATCCTTTTTTTCAGGGGTGGATGAAGGTACCAAGCTGAAATTAATATCAAATACTGCAATCCTTTCGAGCAGTGAATACATCAATCTTCTATCTGAACGCAATCAAAAGAAACGGGTGTTTATGCCTCGTTTATGCGCATTTTTGACACTCGCAAGGAAATCAAAAGCTATAGGGTACTTCCCTAGAATCATCAATTCAATCAATTCAAAAAATTCATCAATTTGTAGTAAAAAGTAAAAATTTTTTTTTTGCGAAATTAATTTGCGATAATATTTTTTACGGAGCCCTTGGTACGCGAGTTTACTTGCATTTGACGGCTTTTTATCGGACAAATTACACAGCCCCACGTAACCCCAAAGTAAGCGATGCTTGTGTTATGGGTACTATACAACTGACAAACATTCATAAATACATTTTTTTAGGAAACAAACAC
Source organism: Pyralis farinalis (assembly GCA_947507595.1). NCBI lineage: Eukaryota > Metazoa > Arthropoda > Insecta > Lepidoptera > Pyralidae > Pyralis > Pyralis farinalis. Next base: position 31,661,674 of record OX382273.1, on the reverse strand, counting down.
ACTTATTATACACAGAAACTACTAGTCCCAAGACAAACAGACATGTTGTGCGTACAAATGTTTAGGAATCGAACCCACGAGCATTGGTGTCAATGTGGCGTCACTAACCATTGCGCCACCGAGCTCGTCAATATTGCCATTAATACTAAACGTGATATCATTTTGTTTGTTCCTTTTTCGAATTAAAAAGAGAAAACGTGATATCATAGTGAGAGAGAGGGAGTTTCTTCGCTATTTTTTACATAGGTTACCTTAAGTTAAAATCTTACATATGCATAGCCACGGTTAAGACTTCTTAGTGACCTAATTAAATGAAACCAAGAATATTGAAGTAAAACTTATAACAAAAATATAAATAATATAAACTTATAACACGCTTGACTTGGGGAGGAAGCTGGTGAATGCGGGACGTGCGTTACGAAAAGTGTGATCGGGTGAGGCGAACGGAAGTTGAGAGGGAGATATAAGTTAGTGAAGATAGAAAGAGAGAGAGTTATGTTTCGTATATTTCTGTAGGGGCAAGAGAGAGAGGTGCGAGCACACAGTTTCTTTCTCTCTTTCTCTCATAGCGAGTTAGTTTCGTATATCTAAGACCCAGTGCAGGCCTATTGTCTGTATCACACTATGGAGCTAAAGAAGTTTTACTTCAGTCATGTGGTCTTAAACACACTCGTTTTTTTTTCTACGGTAGTAATTGCGTCGTTTTGCAAACGCATCTCAAAACTTTCTATTACGCATAAGAATGTCATAATTCAATATGGATATATATTTTTTTGATGAATCAACTTTAAGTCGTTCAATATAACTATTTATATAATTTTATGCATTATTTATGTTGTTTATATGGCGTCCATTAATATTTTTTAGTCATTGAAATTGTTTACATTAGAAATACAATTGAAAGAATATGTTGGGGTAATTCATATTATACGATTTCTTTGAAAACCATTACATAATTAACAAGTGGATGGGATTGTATATCGTGGATGCGATTTCAGCAGGGATGGAAGGTACACTGCTGATGTGGATGGACGAGTGAGTGCTGGGAATAGTGTGAATGGAGCGTTGGTGAAAACTTCTTGGCGGTAAAAAATTGAGCCAGGAGACACAGCTCGCTGTACACAATGCGATGCTGGTCCCAACGCTTACTTATGGATATGGCAGAGAGAGCATGAAAGTAGGATAAACGCGATCGACGACATAACCCCAACTAACTAGGTTAGTGTAAAATAAACATACGCCCTGCCTGTATAACTAGGTTTCATAAGTCACTCGTTGTATCTCTCGAGTATTACCATTTCCATCCTAACGCAGCACCTCTTTAACAGCTTCATGGTGACCTCACGCAATCACAAAACCAAAAAATTAAAAAAGGAAAAAATTACGACGATGTAACTCTGATCATTCAGACATTTAACCTGTCGTGAGTGTAATAAGATAACCTCTGTACGCGTAGATCTTTTAAACAATGCAACGGATTTTAATGCGATTTTCAATAATAATGGATAGAGTAATTCAACAGGAATGTTTACGTGTAATAATATATGTATATTATAGCAGAGAAAAGTCGAAAAGTTAAAAAGATTTGTAACATGATATATGTAGATTGAATGCTCATACAAATAGGTACCTATAAAAAGCAAACAAAAACCATGGACCCGGAGTGCTTAGATTGTAATAATTATTTAATAATATCTGACTTTGAGTTGGTATTCATGATGTTTTGGTAATGTCATTCATATGACGAGCTCGATGGCGCAGTTGTCAGTAATGCTACTTTGATACCAACGCTCGTGGATTCGATTCCCACACAGGTCAAACATTTGTGTGCATGAACATGTCTGTTTCTCTTGATCTGGGTGTTTTCTAAGTATCATATGTATGTATTTACAAAAAACTAGTATTTACGTATGTTTATCAGCTGCCTAGTACCCATAACACAAGCTTCGTTTACTTTGGGGCCTAATGGCGATGTGTAATATGTCCGAAAAAGAAAAAAAATACGCATTCAACTTGTTTTCAAATTTGGTTTCTCTATGTTATATCTAACTGAACATATATAACATTAAACTGATAAGAGTTTGTTAAGTTTCGACACACGGATCATAAGCAACAAGCAATGATGACGACAAATCGTGTCGTGAGGTATGAGTACTCTCCTTTTGTCCGAAGTCGTTTAGTCTGAAACTTCATATCTGTATGTAGGTTTATTCCGGGAGAAAGTAAAAAGTTTGTCGGGTCGTTCCGAAGAGGGATGAGTAAGTTAGCAATCACAATAACGAGGGTATTTACAATGTTACGACGTATAACTCCTCTATACATCTATGTATGTGCTTTATATACACACAGCTAGACATATACTTACTTAACTTTTTTAAAAGAAAGAAGTTTGGTAATTCGATTCGTCGGATGTTTCTTTCGGCACGAACATTTTTTTTTATATTAGAGGGTGACAAACGAATATGTGGGTCACCTCATGGTAGCTGGTCATCACAGCCCATAAACAATAGCAACACTAAAGGGTCAATGCTATCTGATCTGTTGCCAACATTTTTAGGGAAACATAGACTTTTCTTGAAGGCACCAATGTCGTATTTGTTTGGGAACACCGCTGAGGATAATTAATTCCATAATTGATGAGTACTTGGTTTCGACTAAAAATTAGTATTTTAAATATAAAATTATTTTCACTTAGCTTAGCTTTTGACTTAGCTTAATGACTGTCATATATCGACAACAGCCGGGACTGAAGGACACGGCTTGAAATGTATCTAAAAGTTTCTCAAAGAAAAACAATTTAAATACAGTAAATATTAGTATACTTAGTCAAACTGATCATGACGTCCGCGCTTCTCAATATTCTGCACAAATTATACATTGAACGTCCACAGCATGCAAATTATAAAAGCCTATTTACTGCGGCCGTCTTTACCGTGGACAGCACTGATAACGTGACGTGAGAATTACAAAAACGTACATTAAGTGTGTACATTGGGCTCAGTGTAAAAGTTGTGAGTTGCGCAGTGAAATTACGAGTACTATTAATCTATCTATAACTTCACGCCAAATCCCTTGCGGGGTGGGCAGAGAGAACCGAGCGCCACGTGACTCGATCCTTACATATCTCACTCGATTCTTTAACATTCATTGCTCTTCTCATGCACGCTCGCCGGTTTCTATTTTTTTTTTTATACCACTAAGGTGACAATCAAGCATACGGCCTGCCTGATGTTAAACAGTCACCGTAGCCTATGGACATTTGCAACACCAGGGGCGTCACTCATGCGTTGCCGACCCTCTAAAAACCTCTTCACGCATTTCTTGAAGAACTCCATGCTGTAGTTCCTTGGAAAAACCTCGGCTGGGAGCTCATTCCACAGCTTGAGTGTTCTCGGAAGAAAACTTCTCTGGAACCGCACCGTACGCGACCATAGCGGTTCAAGCGTGTGAGGGTGAACTCCCCGCCGTCGGGTTTATCTTAGTCTGGGTGTTTTTAAGAGAAGTAGGGCGCATCAAAGCAACCCGTCTGGGAAATTACTTCCACTTTACAGAAAAACCGCAGCCAAATAGCAACTCCTTAGAGGATTGTAGTTTTATTGCGTGTGAGTGAAGTAGCCCATAAGCTCTCCAGGAGTTGCTGTGCTAGCAGCGGAGGTGACATCGTGCGAGTGATACTATTGTTAGGTATTGAGAGCGTTTATAGGCTACGGTAACTGCTTTCCCGCTACGGTAAATCCCTCCCAAGACAATCGCGCGCGGTGTTCTCTTGTTGTTCGTATAAATACAAAGAAATAGACCCGCCGCCATCCATCTCTAACCGCGCCCGTCCTATGTTTGTTGGTTTGTTTTTATTGGATGCTCTCTAAGCTAGCTCTATCCAAAATTTCATATTTCGTTTGGGCTTAGTTTCGATTGTGTATCGATATATAAGCCTCTTCTTTTATACAACTAAACAAGGCCTAGCTGATGGTAAGATCACTCTAGCCTATGGACACTTGCAACATTAGAGGTGCCACTCGTTAAAACCTTTTCACGCCATAGTCCTTACGGAAAACCTCATCATGGAGTTCATAAGTTAAAGAGTTCTCGGTGGAAAATTTCTCCGGAGGCGCACACCGCGCGACCATTGCGATTCCAGTATGTGAGGATGAATATAATATCACGACAGTCTCCCATTGGTGTAGGCAGAGACAGACATACATAGTACTTCTTTTATAATACATAGTAATTTGGTGATCAATTAGGGTAATTTGGGTAATTACAATAAGGCAGGGTAATTATATTATTAGAGAGATATGTCCACTGCGGTACTATAAATACAATAACTTTTATTACCTAATTGACTTTAATGGAGAGATCAAATAGAGTCTATTCCTGCCAAGTTTTAGGGCTTTAGTGTCCATAAAAAGTCTGAAAGCCTAAGTAATGAAATCGATACACTTCGATCTAATCAATTTAGAAAATTGAGAATTAATCTCGTCTAAGTCATTAAATAGCATAATGTTTTCAAAAAATATATTATCTGAAGCCTCTTTTTAATCCTTTTCAACACAACCTTCAAAACCATATGCTAGAGACTTGATATGTGCAAAACTTGTTATGTTAAATGCTGTAATTTGTCATATTTTTTTAAATGTTAAAGCAAGTCAAAAACATGTAGTTCTAGTTACTGGGAATTCTAGCGAGTCGTAATTTTAAAATGCCATTCGCGATTTTCTAGAAAAGTCGCGTAAACAAACTACTGTTTTTAAATTTACGATTAAGTGATGATATATGTTAATTTCCATGGTTAAACATTTTTATATTTACAATAAGCAATGGGGGAAGCACTTCATTACGACTTTTATTACAATTCGACAAAGAAATGACATGGTGATATATTGCGTGAGTTGCCAGGTTCGTTTTGTAAAACTAATTTTACTTACAGTGCCTGAACTTCATGTTGATAGTCGTTTCGTAAAATATTCATTATCTATTGGTAGCATTAACGCCGTGCTATTAGTTCTTATTAGTAAAGGGTTGTATTAGATGAAGCATATTTAAATTTGGAATTCGAGAGACCAAACAACAAACGAAAAAGTTTTTAATAATGCGTTCAACTTTGTCAACGTTTTATTTGGCAAGACTTTCAATGAATGATTCCATCCATCGCAACAAATAATATCCATTAGTGCTGATTCGCTACTGATGGATGAAAGGGTTAAGTAGAAATCATAGCAATAGCAACTGAGTGCGGGTAGAAGAGAGGTGGTGGATCTGAAATGGGAGAAGCTCGATGGTGTCGGTCTGAACTGAATATACAAGTTAAGGAACATCGACCGCATCCTCTCTATTTATTGGTTAGTCGTGTCGAGTTCTCCATGTCAGAGGGCACGTTAAACTGTCGGTTCCGGGTATTTTTAATAAATGACAACCATTGAACAAAGATATGCACAGCCCGAACGGTGTGGACCTTCAGGAAAAACACAATATTTGGATTCCTCATAGAAAAATTGCAGAGTTCTTATGTTTCTGCGAGTGAATGTTACCAGTACGCTCCTGATGAGTTGCTCTGCTAGCAATGAGCGAGATAGGCCACGATTACATCAGGCTGTATATTTGTATGCCTCCCAAATTTATGTAAAAAATAGGTTTTAATTAAAGTGTGCTTTAAAGCCAAAACTCACAGGGGCGGGAAAAGTGGCCCTACGTGTCACGCATAAAGCGATCGCCCCGCCGGATCGCTTTTTATGTGACAGGTTCCTTAGAAAAACGAATGTTACAATAAATCCCATACCGGATCGCTGCCGCTTTCCCGATATTTTTTTCAATATTTATTCAATTAGGTGCAACTCGCGGCTTCTATCGTGCGTATCCCGTGGGAACTGCTTTTTCTTACTTTCTTTCTTTTTCTCGGCTTCTACTGTCGGTCATTGCCTATTAGCCTTCCTCAAGAATTAGACTATCCAATAAGATTTTTTCTAATCCGACCGGTAGTTCCAGAGACTGGCACTTCAAACAAACAATCAAACAGGCAAACTCTTCCGTTTTATATATTAGTATAAATGTAAACGTTCAGGCAGTCGGCAAACGTGTATCACCGAACATTAATATGATCGAGTGTTATTTAATGTTGAGATACTTTAATGATATATTGGCCATGTTTCCGTGTTTCACATTTTAAGTTCCGCATCACGGCGGCTCGTGTCGGCCATTTCTCTTCTTATGTTATTGAGGCAACCAAACGCGAAGTCTAAAATCGCGTCATACCGCCGCTTTAACCACGCCGATAAAATTGCGGTTTAATGTATGATTCGGTACTTTAATGGCGTCCCAGGGAATAAATTTGTATTGCTTTTTTGTATAGATTATTGTCTGTATTGACAAGTTTTTTTTATATAACGTCGAGAAGCATTCAAGCAAACATTACGGCCCACTTGAAGGTTTGTTTGCACCTGCGTGTGAGTGAGGTCACCAGTAAGCTCCTAAGGAGTTGCTGTGTTAGCAGCACAAATCGCATTGCGCGAGTAATATTTAATGTGTTGCAAGCATACGACTGTATGCTTGTACGCCTCCCATTAACAAAGAACCTTACCAAACAATTATAAAAATATTAGAGACCTCGGCAAATGTTTCCTCGGCCTAAAGTAAAAAAACTCCTAGAACGCGACTGCAGCGCCACTTACCTACCCATTCGAAAAAACAAAAGTTTCATCAAAATCGATCCAGCCGTTTAGGAGGTGTTCAGTGACACACACGTACAGAAGAATTATAAACGAGCTCGGTGGCGCAGTGGTGGAACGCGCTGTTACGCTACTTTGACACCAACGCTCGAGGGTTCGATTCCCACACAGTACAAACATTTCTGTGCATGAACACGTCTGTTTGTCTTGGACTGGGTATTTTCTATGTATAATAAGTATGTATTTACAAAAAAAAAATGTATTTACGTATGTTTATCAGTTGTCTAGTACCCATAATACAAGCTTTGCTTACTTTGGGGCTAGATGGCGCTGTGTAATTTGTCTGACAATATTTATTTATTTATTTATATATCACTAGCCGGATATCACTAGCCGCGACATCGTCCTCCGCACCTTTCGGTATCCCGTAAGAACCGCTGTTTCTTACTTTCTTTCTATAATAGCCTGTAACCTTCCTCAAGAATTGGTTTATTAAATACAAAAATATTTTTTTCAAATCTGACTGGTAGTTCCAGCGCTAAGAGCAAACAAAATCTTCCGCTTTTTATACTAGTATACATTACTTAAAAATATATTAGTGTCTTAAATTAACACAGACATTTAGGGATCATCGACATTCCTTTGCGAAATTATTTGTCCTTGGAACGTACTGAACTTTCAGTAGAGGAATGCGATGCACGCTTGATCGGTTCTGTCTTTAGTGATATTTATAAAGGCTCGTTCCAGACATCTGAACCCTAAATCCGAAACAAGCTTTCACCTAGAATCTATCGTTCTATAATAAACATTTGTCCGTGTTTTTGTCACACAAAGGTCATAGAAATTCAGTAAATTATTTCGGGGCTTATGAATCAAACAAACTAGTACAATAAATAGCTATAATAAGGCTTTGTCCTGACCCATTCAACCGTGTCCATGATTGAGTGATTGTGTAACTTGGAAACATACGAGGTCATTAGCTGGACGTGCACGGTGGTAGTGTTAATATGTTGTCCAAATATTTGTACTTAAGTTGAGTTCAGCTCATTAAGTAAAATTGTTGCAACGAGAGATAGGGCCCGCTAGGTAAATATTTCTGGTTCATTAAAAACTGCGACCAAATAACAACACCCTGGAACGGTGCTGTATTCTTAGGCGGTGTTACCTGTGAGCTCCTAGGAATTCGCTGTATAAGCAGCAGTAGTAGCAATGCGCCAGCCAATTAATCTTTCAAACGAGCGATTCTTCCTGAACTGCAAGCTTTTGTAGACTATGATTACCATTTTACATCAAATGTGCAACATGCTTGTATGTCTCCGGATGTAGTATAGTAATAAAGAACAATCTTTTTCTTTTTTTTTCTTTTTTGATACGGTCTTCCTACAAATGACTTCATATAACATAATTTTAGGGAGCCTACATTTACAATTCCTTTGGTATTACTGTAGACGTGTTAATTAAATTTAAAATAGTTTACTAAGCAGTTAAATTTAACAATTACCTCGTTTGTCACACATCTTATCACAAAACGTAGGTAATGATTGTCTCACGCCTACTAAAGCTTACTATTCGACTAAACAATGAAATTGTACAGAAAAGGTTTTCTCTCCTAATGCCGAATAAACAACTTCGCTAAATATTTCTGCATCTTAAAGAAACCTCCGTTTAATGATTTTTTCGTAGTTGTGACTGGAGCATTTGAGAGGACTTCACCGGCAACCGTTTTTGTAAAATCTTCAATTGACTAGTGATTCCCCTGCTTTACAAGCATGCTTTGGAAACATTACTATGGTAAGTATTTACTAATGTGCGCACCGTTGTTGTACAAATATAAAGAAATATTTAACGGATCTTTTTCGAAGTACGCAGTCGTATGTTTTCACTAGCACAATACATATGTTAGCAGCGACCTCGCCAAGTTCCCAATATGATGAAACGGAAACAATCGCCAACTGAAACTTAGCACAGACGGACGAACACCGAGATTGACTTAGCATGCCTTTCAACTTACCAAGTTTTATACGGTTACATAGAACTTACTTTTGTCATTGGCAAAAGAAAAGTTATACTTTTACGCTCTTTAGTATTGGAGGGATAATATAGTCCATGTAGTGAGTGGAGGGTTGGTTATGTCATTTCAACCAGGAATTGAGAACCAAACTCCAATATAAAATAGCGATTCGGAATCGATAAGTTTTCCCTTAACGTATGAGTATATGGAATCTGAGTAAAAACTATTCGAATATGGATTTCTGAGAAAAGGTCCAAGACTGTACCAAATTTTGTTACCGTGAATAGTTAAAGTTAATTTAACGTTTATAATATTAGTGAGGATATATCATATTAATTCGGCAGTAAGCGATTCCCTCTCATCTAGGTCTAAGGTTACCTTTAGTTTTCACTTCACTGCAAGTTATATTATTTTATGGTTTATAAGAGTAGTAAATAATAACATCACGAATAGTGTAGCAAGGTTTTGTACTCACAATATGATAATTTTGATGAAAATTGATTCAATAATTTGAAAATGTGATGAATACAAGCTTACATGTAATTATGTATGTAACAATATAAATTAAAAATTAAATTGAATTCGATTAATACCTACCCGTTTTTTTAACAGGGTTTATGTACTAAACTTTTAGTTTACACTTATCTCGTGCAAATATAACAAACTTACGTAAATAAACACTTAATATGAAAACGTTTAGATAAATGCGAGAATACGCCTGCCATGAATTCGACACCAGCAAATATTATAACAATAAAGTGAATATATAAAGTCGATTTTTTTTAATCGCTATTTACCATTAAACAAAATTACAGAGTATCATTTGCGAGTATAGTCATTGAAGGAAAAAATTTAATCGGTATGTTAGCAACAGCGTTATGTTCATAATATGAAAGTTTTTGCCTGAGAACTTTTTAATTATTGCCCTAATATTACTATCCGCTATTTATAAAATCGCTAAAAACGAACGGGAAGAAAACAGTTGTTCTGAAAGGAAAACTGGACATTATTCGTTACTGTAAAACACGTAAAAAGTGTGTCGTAGCGGTACGGCGATGGTTCTACAGACTGCTACGACGTGTAGCGCGTTGTAGCACTAATAGGATGTTACCGTGTGTAGCGATATCAATTTGCTACGAGCCTACGGCGCTACTGGCGTAGCACACCTACGTTGTAGTCGCTAAGCGTATTATCGTAAACCTTTATAATTGGACATAATTCGTCATTATGCATTAGTTTTAGAGGTTAACTTGTACACACAACTGCGTCTCATGTTATTGTAGTAAAGGTAAGTTTTGAACGGTTTTGTATGGCTTGATCTGTCGTTGTGTATGTATACAAGTAAATAAACTTTGTCTTTGTAATATTGTTATAGATATTTTTTTTTATCTATGGTTTACTAAATTTCTAAAAGTTTAGATCAACATTCAGAAAATTTAACTTAGCAATTACACATAGAGGCGATCGATAGCGTGAGGAACTCAATGGCGTCTCGTCCAACTAACCGAACACTCAAGTTGCTTAACTTGCGTGTTCGATTAATGAGACTAGAGGTCATCGCCCTCAACCTATCTATGGAAGAGTTTCTTATTTTAAGCTTTCCCTAGCTTTGGAGAGCACGTTAAGCCGCTATTTCTCGTCTTTTGTCGATAGATGACAGTCATTAAGCTTTGTCAGTATCCTTTGGTTGGTCAGTGGCTTGAAAACACTAGTCACCACCAATTCGCGGTTGGGCAGTGCGGCAGAGTATACTCTTTCGCTATCAATTAAACAGAGACACTGGAATTTTTAGAAGAGTAAGTGGAATTTTTAGATTGGTGTTGGGAATTAAATCACGTCAATAATTTCACATATATGTTTAGGGTCGGCAACGCAAGAGTGATACCCCTGGTGTTGCAAATGTCCATGGGCTACGGTAACCGCTTACCACCAGGCAGGCCGTATGCTTGTTTGCCACCTTAGTGGTATAAAAAAAATTATGATGGTAGCGATATTATTTAAATCTCGCTTTAACATTTAAGACATTCATACATCACTAAAATGGGGAAATGCGAAATCCTATCAGTTTCTAAAATTCTGCGTTTCATTACTGGCTGACGTTTTACTGATATATATGTGTATACACACGAGATATTTGATTCCACTCCATTGCGCCGTCTATCGCTAATTTCGGAATATCTGCGTAATTCCAACGTTGCTAAAAACCACCCTCCCTAATTCTTACTTAGAAACGAGACACCTTGTATCAAAGAGAACAGAACGACGTCATTACGTATAGTGGTAGTTAACCAAATTATCCAATTTACCAGTGTGTATGTTTGTGTCCACGTTTCTAATAACGACGCATTACTCCGCTAATAATATTTATCACCAGTTATGGCCAGTTTGTCAGATCTGTATCTTAACCAAGTCCCTTCCGGGATAGGTAGAAGGGGCCGAATGTAGAGAACTCTTATTATAGCCATCTTGAACAAATACTCACCGTTTTGCAGCCCGTAACATGAATTGATGATCCGAAGATTTAGGGTGCAGGAAAGGAGTCGATGGATTGTGGAAGACTTGTGAGATATACCTCACAAGTCTTAGACAATCCATCAACTCCATCAAATATGCAGCTCACCATTATCTTTCAAATTAGTGACAATCTCATCTGCACATGGTACACCCTGGTGGTGTTGACTATCGACTTAGAAACGAGGCTCTAGCGAAAGAGCAATATAACAAGTATTAGTAGATATGTTTAAAAGCTTAATGTAGATGTTAAAAAGATTAATGGAGAGGTACTACAATTGTATCGAAAGTACCTCCACCTTATAGATAGTGCACCTAAGTAACAACTCCCTGAAAGGTCGCTGTGTGCAAGTAAAATTGAGCCAGTGAGCTTAAGAGTAGGTATTTTTTCACGGAGCTTAAATCATTAACTACCCAAAGAATTACAAATTTTATTACTTAGACAATAAATTCTTGACATAGAGTAGTAAAGATTAACATGAACCGTAGACTAGACAAGTGGGCAATTAGCCTACGATATATTGCCTAGTAGGTTTTATAGACGGAGAAACGAGCGAAGTAATGTTAAAATCGTTTTTAGGACGAACAATAAAAGGTGTACACGGAACCGTTATGTAGACGAGCTCGGTGACGCAGTGGATAATAACGCTACTTTAACACCAACCCTCGTCGGTTCGATTCCCACACAGGACAAACATTTATGTGCATGAACATGTCTATTTGTCTTGGCCTGAGTGTTTTAAGAGAGATAGGATGCATCAAGCCCCTCTGGGGAAGTACCTCGGCCTCACAGAAAACCGCAGTCAAATGACGACTCCCTGGAGGGACAACTTCCAGGAAGTAATTAAGAGTAAGGAAGGTGAGATTTCCATGGCTTTGCATAGCATAAGCTGTCGACGTGTGTATACTATCAGTATTCTAGCAGAGTAATTTAAAGATAAAGTAAAGATAAAGTACGTAAGAATATCGATGTACCAGCGGCGTGTCACCAAGTGACCACGCTTATAAATATTAACTAACACCGGCTCAAGTGCACACTGCACGCCTCTCTGCATATAAAATGTGGAGCGCCCTTCGGTGCAGTAGTTATGTAACAAAATGTGAACAGACTTGGAGATATACGTAGGTTAACAAGCGCACTTAGGCCTTTTTTGACATAAATACCGATGCTCGCATTAAAACGATAGTCTTGTCATTCTTTAATGTCTGTCCTATTCTGATAGGACATCAATAATACTCTTTGTACTATGGTATGTTATAAAATCAATGAATATCTGACTGACAAAGATGTTTGAAAATGATAATATAATATGTCAACATATGCATTAACATTTTTGAAGTAAAACTTCTTTACGCACGCTTGACTTGGGGAGTAAACTGGTGAATGCGTTATTAAAAGCGTTACGAAAAGTGTGATCGGGCAAGGCGAACGGAAGTTGAGAGGGAGATATAAGTTAGTGAAGATATAAAGAGAGAGAGTTACGTTTCGTATATTACTGTAGGGGTAAGAGAGAGAGGTGCGAGCTCACATTTTCTTTCTCTCATAGCGAATTAAGTTTCGCATATCTAAGACACAGTGCAGGCCTATAGTCTGTATCACACTATGGAGCTAAAGAAGTTTTACTTCAGTCGTGTGGTCTAAAGCACACTCTTTTTTTTTTATTTGATCACTTCACATTATCATTGTTATTGTGCTGTCATATTTTTTTGTAATATCAATTGAAAAAATATCTATATTGGCAAGTTTCTTTCGATGTTTCGGCAATGGTCATTTCAATGCTGGTAAATTAAAAAAAAAACAAAATCGTAATCTATTATAAATTAATAAAATACAATAAGAATTTGTTTTAAAATCGTATCACGAAGTACCAGCGAGGGTCCAATGGTAAATAGAGAATCTTTATGCTGGTGAAATGCTCTCTACACGCAACGTCACATGTAACTAATCATTTTGACGCACCGCTCACAAATGGTTTTTTTTTGCTTTTGTTGGAGTGGGAAGCTTTTACACTTGATTTTCCCATTTAAAATGTGTGAGACAGCAGTATCCAAAGGCCTATCGATATCCTTGGGTAATCAAATGAAGTTAAGAGGACGAGAGAAATAGATATCACAATGTCAAAATTTACCTTGACAAGCAAGGTTTAAACTACTCGAGGTAAAATGGCGTGGGGAATATTTTAGGTGTTCAAGCGGTGATGGTTTGTTTACAATTTAGTTTATTTGCTGTTTACATCAGAACGTTTTGCTACACAGACATTTTTAAAATCTATATAGTTTGCCAATAAATACTTCTTGAAATCTAGCCCATACGAAGTCAACCGTCTTGGTATTACTAGTCTTGTAATCATCATCTTGCTTGCGTGCTTGTCACCAGATAGGAGATTTGACAACAGATAATATAGATGACCATATGTTGATGGGTAGGGAGAAAAGAAATACGTAGCTTTTTTTATATACTACGTCGGGACACATACAAGCATACGGCCCACGTAATGCGGTTACCGTAACCCATTAACACTTGCAATATGTTAAGAATTACTCGCGCGATGCCACCTCTGTTGCTAACACTGCAACTCCTTAGGACCTTACTGGTGGCCCCACTCAAACAGAGGAACATAACAACCCTCGAGGGAGTTGTTATTTGACTGCGGTTTTCTGTGAGATGGAGGTTCTTTATCCACTGGGCTATTGCTGTTACGTAGTTATTCTATGTACCATTTGTGTCTTAATGGTTGTGGTTCGATTTTAATGATGATAACATCAGTATGTGTTTGTTACAGGAGAGCACACCTCAGAAGTTGCTTGGAAAAACTCAAGGACATGGTACCTCTAGGCCCCGAAGCGTCACGACACACAACCTTAGGATTATTAACAAAAGCCAAAAGATTTATAAAGGTAAGCTTATACATATTTTTTATCAATAATAGTAACCATTATTTTGGCTAAACTTGAGATTGCTACCTCGGAAATGTCTCTATCCTTATTTGAGGATCCGTTTATTAAGCAAAACCTTAGAATAAAGAACGATAGATTGGATTCTAATATATATTCACTGACTTACTGAAACAAAACACATAAAAGCGGCTTTCTCCGATCAAATCTCAAATCGATGCGAGTTCCCTGACATATTTCTAAGATAAGAGAAAATTCTGTACACAAAAAGAAAAGATATATCCTTTATATCTGATCTTCAGACAGGAAGTAATGAGTAGGTGTACTTTAGTAAACATAGACGCGAAATACTAAATCTTTTTATGAATAGCTGGTAAATAATATGACAGAGATTGAGAAGTAGCGAATAAAAAAGTTCTTTTTATCGAATGGAATGTAGGGATTTCAGGGTACCTATGACAGATTTGGAAACACTCATTTCGCTTTAAAGACATCTTTATATATACATAATAAAACATACAGTTCACTTAAATGAACATAACAACATTAATAAGTACGTAATGTCGGTAGTTCTATTTTTAATTAAAAAGAACATTATGCCCATTAAATACCTATAGTTGTCGGCTAAATATGTAGTGATATTCGACGGCTAAAAAGATATACTTTTATATTCCACACAGAAAGTAATTTAAGACTGTAAGAGAAATATATACATACAAACACATAAAATACAGTACCCGTCTACCAGCTTCGCCGTTATTGGGTATAAAAACCGAAAGATTAAAAATTACGTAGTTATTTGGAGCATGTCTACGATAAAATAAAAAAGATCAGAGAGATTTTTAAATAAGAAAATAAACTTGTGAAATCATTTTAAGTGCCTGTCATCACCACAAATCGCTGAAATATTCAACTTTTTAATTTATTGCATAGTTGGCGAAACCCACATCTTCAAACATTGTCACTGCGCTACAAGTCGAAACCTTCTACGACCTTCTATAAACAAAGGGCGAGGCAAAGGGTTCGTGCGCTTCCGCCCGGCGCCGTTTCCGGCCCGCCACTTCCGGTTCCTCCCGCTCCTGCCCCTTCACAGAGGATCCCGGAGGTTGTTCTCCGGAGGCGCTTTTTGAAGTTCTGTGTCTGAACATTAAAATGTGAAATCCTTAGCCAGTTATTGCCATTATATTCGAAGAACTAGGAACTGGTTAGTAAGTTATTTACACAATATATGTATAACTAACATAACCATGTCACACGCGTACTATTTGAAATTGTGTTATAACTAGATTACGTACAATCCATACCACAAAATATATATTCATACCACTGTTCAGGTGGTAGGTAAATATTCATACTGTAAAGCGATTACTGCAGCCAATAGCCTTCCATAGAAATAGTATTTGGTTATAGAATCTTTCTATTAACAGTTACAACGATATCCCTGTTCTTGTCCAGTGGTAAAAATCTCCACTTATACATATGCGTCACATAACGCTATGTCTCACCTTATCGATTATATCTGTTACCATGGGGAGGTGAAAACGGATTGGACTCAAACCATGATACGTTAGAGTACAGGTAGTTTCTACTACATTTAACGACCATTAATTTAATTAAGTACTTAATTATGAAACATCGATGCTGATGAGCATTGAAATATGAATGTTAAATATTTTTTTTTTTAATGATTTACCTTTTGCCCACAATCCATCCGCACCCAAAGCAGCGTTTGTCATTTTCCACTGCTTAACTTGGCCTCTAAACTTTAAAAAAAATCCATGACAGAAAGTCAGCCGAACAGAGTTTCTTTTGTATTGTATAGATAACACGACAACGAATTTAATTGTAAGGAGACGCTTACAGATACACTCGTTCATTCAGTTAGTTTAGTCTCAAGGTATGTAAAATAAAAATAAATATTTGTCTATCTGTTAGTACACCAACATCTTAGGAAATAGCGCTGCTGAAATTCCGCGCGGTAGACCTACAGTTTTCCATATAACATTGTGCATTGGTGCATTGTAAACAGTATTGTATGTTTAAACACTGTATTTTCCGTCACGGATATTTTCGCAGGGATATCCCACTTGCGAAATAAGTGTCTTCTGAATTCAACGTGATATTGAAACAACATATGTTTATGGCGGAACCGTCAGCACGCAACGCGATTCGCACTTGGCAGTTTTTTTAAGTTGCGTATGCTTTCAGTGGTAATGGAAAGTGCTTTGTCACCGGAGTTTGATGTTGTTGCGACGTATCTGCGTTTGTCATTTTTTTATCATGCAAAGAATGTGGTTTTCTTGTATGTGTAATATATACTTATTTTTATAAGAAAGGTACAACACCTAACTCGTTTATTGAAGAAGGCCGGAATAATCTACATTTATATATACTATAATGTAGGAAACTGACGTTTCAGTGAGTAGCTTTTAAACTTCGGTTTTTTTTATACCACTAAGGTGGGAAACAAGCGTACGGCATGCCTGATGGCCTATGGACATTTGCAACATCAGAGGTGTCACTTTTGCGTTGCCGACCCTAAAATCGGATGTAGGATCCTGGCTTCCGTGAAGGGATTTTAGAAATTTCCTACCGGCATACGTGCAAATGAATTCGTGGGCAGTGTAGGTAAGGCGCGGTTATATGTTTGACACCAAATCCTAGCCAAGTGATTTATCGGAGAGGAGAATGTATGGATTCCACGTATGCTAACGATAAATCTAGCTTCTGTCAATTCATAACTTTTACATTTTATCTTTTCTTCATAACAGCACTTGTCTACAAGAGAGACGGTTAGATTTTTATTGCATGAAATCATTCTTTAAATTCCCAAGGAATATCTATCATATCATGGAGTGTAACAAAATGTAACACATTCGATAAAATTTGCAAGTGTAAATTGTGCCTAACAAAACAAACAGAGAAGCCGAAGATGAGTTGAAGAATTGCGAAACAGTACTTCAAACTCCAGGCAATAATTAATTACAAATGCTACAGTAACTGCTATCCTTCAGGCAGTCCGTGTGCTTACTTATTTGTCACCTGGTATAAAATATTATACAGTAGCATAAACAATTCCACTGGGCTATCAGCAGCAGAAGTTAGGCGTTAACTTTAATGATATATTTTCATTAATAAATCTATCTATCTATAACTTCACGCCAAATCCTTTGCGGGGTAGGCAGAGAAAATAAGTAAATAAAGTTCAATTTATTTAAAGTTATACTTCTTTTGGCGCTTTAGCGAATAATTATGATACTTTTACGTCAATGACATCTAAAATCGACACCACGAAATTGCTCACATACCAACATCTTAAATCGACACAACGAATTTGTTTGTTAAAAGTCTCTCATGATTTGTTCGAGGTTATATGAATCTTAAACACGTGTTTTATATATAAGTCAGGTAAAATATATTTGTATATGAATATATATGTGTGAGTTTGTGTTTAATTTATATTCGATGTTGAATGATATTTATTGATAATTATTTATATTATCGTTGTGTTGTACTAGTTCGCGGTATTTATTTTGAGAGTTATTTTTGTTTTATTACGTGAAAGAAGTATAAATTGTTACGTACGTACATAAGTGCACACACACACTTTTTCTATATCAAATGTCAATTTCATGGAAAATATGAAATATATTTATTTTTCAATTAAGTTATGAAATGATTCATTGGCAGTGTACATATAATAAATGAGTTGACACCTATGTACAAGGCTGTGTCGTTTATTCAAACACGGGTAATTTATTTTAGCGGCCATTCTCGCTGGAATCGCGTGACTTGCTGTCAGTATCTGTAGCTAACCGACTGACTTGGCTGTTCTATTCACAATTAGCTCGAAGCTGCGTTTTGTTCGCTCGTTATGGGTGTACTAAAATAGTTTTGTTAATTTGATTCGTAGCATCGTAAAGCCTAATAACCTGCAAACCGTAATAGCCTGGTTGATTATTTGTGAATAAACAAACAATTTTCGTTATGTATAACTCTGTATTTTACGTTTCCTCTACAATGTTTATTCTATATAAAACATTAACTATATAGTTTTCTTTTTATTTTCTGGCTTGAAATTTCACGTAAATTAGAATTAAAAAGAGAATTTTTTAACATAATAAACGCGTTCCAAATTCTAAATAATTAAACGATTTGAAAAAAAAAAAAGTTCTATGTGTACAGTATTTATGGCCAGAACTAGTTATACATATCGAAAAACACACACCCATATGTCAAATCAAATATGAAGAAATTCATCAAAACTAATGTCCCCATCGAAGGGAAAATTTTGAAAGGAAGATTTTTTTGCAAAATATTTTTTATCTCCTTAAAATAACAATCTGAGATTTCAACCTATGTTACGCAGGATTAATTTTAATTTTTCTATTTTTGTTTCTAATTATTGACTATTATAATCATTATATCTAAGTAGAATAAACTAAAGCCTATTCTAGGCATATATATTGTAGTATGCCGTGCCTGAATGCGTGTATACGTAATATACGGCCACGAAATTAATAGCGTCGCTTTGACAAATGTATGTTGGTAGCTCGGTGGTGTCATGGAATACGCACGCCACGGCTGTGTGATGAAAAATTATATTTATGGCACAAGTTTCTGGGCTACATAATATATCACTTCCAAGGATTGTTTTGAGCATTCGTGTTAAAGTGTCTCTGCTTGCTTGGTCGATAGCTAGACGTCACATCTACCCCGGCGATGTGATACGTTGGGCTTAACTCACAAGTGAAACAAAGGCAACACGGTTTAAAACTACTGTGGGCCGATTCTACTAAAAACTGCAACTGCACTACAGCGCGGCGTGTGTCAAAATGCGTACATTTTGACGTTTCGGTATTCTGTTAAACGATCTGACAGCAGCGACGTTGCAGGAATGTTGCAGTAAATGAATCGCTATTCTGTTAAAAAACCTGCACGTTTCCTGCAAAATAATCGTATTCTGATAAATTGTTTTGACATTTGCATACCGGTGACAGAAGTTTTGAAGGAGTTTACTTGCAGTTTTGTTAACGTTACACTTGAGCAACTTTTGCGAAGTGAAATTAATATTCTGAGGCGGTGAATTATATCTGCTTTGTTTTGGGAGATGTTTGTGGATAAATATAATTAAGTAAAGCTTATTTTCGGTTAGAAATGCCTCCACTCCGGCAACCAAGGTCAATAGTGAAACTATAGGAGTCAACATTAAATAAAAATTCAGTTTTATTAGATTGAAATATGGCAACATTTCAGATTTTATGTAGTTTACTTGCAGGATACGCACAGTTGCAGCGTAGTTGCAGTGCCGTTGCAGTGCAGCATACGCGCAGTTGCAGTGCAGGAAATTTTAGTAGAATACACCTATCGGCACTGCACTATTCCTGCACGACTCAAGTGACAGGCGTAAACGTGCAGTTGCAGTTATTTAGCAGAATTGGCCCACTGCTCTCACTGAAAAGCTACTGAACTTGTGCTATTAAAAAACGTTTTGAGTTGCCGTGTATCAGACTGTGAGTTTTCCCTGATTATATTTACGGTCCTTCTTGGTCGCTCATAGGCAGTCCCGTTCTTTTTTTTTTACTCGTTAGGGGAAAATGATTAGAGTGAATGTTACTACACGTACAACTAACACCACGTAACTTCGTGGTGTTACGTATAGTTGTAGTAAAATTCAGTTGGTAAATGTATCTCAATTTTTGTTCGTAACTATATATTTTTATAATATAAAACGTCGGGTAATTATAAACTATAAAACTTGATGTAAAGCGGTTTCCGTAGTCTATAAACGCTTGCAATACCTCTCTTAAAAGTTCAATGTTTATTCAAATACCTATAATATGAATATGATATCTCTACTATTATGAAACACATATAACACGTGTTTCATACTCGTACAGATGTTTTTTTTTTTCAAATTTTAAGAGCAATGTTTATTTATTGATAATTAGTTACAAATGTCAATTACAAATTCAAATATACGAGTAGTATAACCCTAAAAGTATATTAATATATATGTGTATTATTACGCTAGTAGATTAAAAAAAAGTAAGGTAAGAGAATTGAATAAAATACAATAAGATTATATTTCAATTATTTTATATTGCCCGCGACGGCCCAATGGCAAATAAAGATTTTTTATCTTTTTATCTATTATTAAATTGTATACGGCGGTGAATGATATATTTAAATAATTTCTTATTGTTTTGTTTTGCAACCGTAGAATACAAAAGGCTTTGCTTCTGACCACGTTCCTGTGCCACGAGATATTACGATAAATTCCTCAGAAAAAATGTATTATGAATTACTCATGTCATACGTCAGTGGCAAGTGGCATATTATGCTGATACGTCTAATTTTACTATCAATCACCTCTGTATATGAGCTGAATAAAACATTTACATGAATAATGAATATATAATAGGCCGTTGCAAATAAATGTCTCGCTTCGCTCGCTCGCTCGATAGATTTCTTACAACACATAGCCTTATTACTTGTCCTTTGTCAACCTAAAAAAAGCCTTTATACAAAGTTAGTTTTGAATATATGGTTCAAAGTATATCCATACTATAGTCGTGAAAAGGTACAAAATAAAGGAGGCACAAAAAGGAGATATGGAATAAAGCGAACAACAAAAGACAAATGGAGACAACCACACCGATAACGGCGAAGCTATTGTATAAAGAATATACATATTGTATAAAAGAATAGACAAAATGTTTGTGTATTATGTTTGTATTTTATAGTCGCGGTGCATAATAAATCTTATTTTTGAAGCAAAGTGAGTTCCGCTCACGCTTTGGGTTTCGTGTCAATAATGCATTGATGGGTTTATATTGAGTATATGTTATTTTTATGACACTGAAACTAGACAACATAAATTACATTAAATATAGATAATTCAAGAATATTGTGTTAAGCCTATATATTTATATACTCATAGGTGCTTAAAATATTAAAAAAACTCCATTTAAATTCATGTTTCTATTTAAATTTCTTACCACCGCTTGTAATTTCATGCTACATATTTGTAATTTTAAAAGTATTGGTAATCAATTGAATCGTGTTTCGGCTAGCTAACAAATTTCTCTATCGAACACTTTCCGAGATAATCGTAAATGTGTTTGTTTGGTTGTCTGGCGAACAAGCAAACAAACGCATGACACTATGAAAGAGACTGGCGAACTATCGTATAATTGTTTTCTTATATAATTGTATATTGCACAAAATTACTCCATATTTCAGTACGTAATTCTTCTATGCCTATAAAACTTCTTGTTGGCGTTATCCCGTTTGCTAAACCATTGCGATTGGCGAATCCCCTACAAAGATTTGGCGAAAATACAGATTTTTACATGGAACAACTGTCAGACCTCCACAACCCAGAGGGAAAACCAGACCTTTCTTAGCTTCGAACACGTCTTTCGAAATATAATTTACTGGACTTGCGTGTTTACTCACGCGTTTTACTTCACTACCGAGCAAGTTATAATTACAATATGTACATAATTCATAGATACATATATGCCTATCATCACGCTTGTCTCCCATGGTGGTGGGTAGAGACTATAAAACGCGCAAATGCACCGTTCCAAACATATCTCTTTCGCTTCTTTCACACTCCTTCTTTCAACCTCTTCATGCATGCTGTTCGGGTTTGGCCCTTTTTTAACACATCACCAATTTGATTTATATGTGTGCGTCTAAGGCCGCCCCTAACGATATTCGTAATGGTTATCGGTTTACTCTTGTCCGATACACTTCTTTCGTAACTCTTTCGTCATTTATTCTTTCCAAATTACCAAACCATCTCAGCATACCCTATTCAATTTTTGTCACTACATCATCTAAATAAATAAATAAATATTGTAGGACAAATTACACAGCGCTATCTAGCCCCAAAGTAAGCGAAGCTTGTGTTATGGGTACTAGATAACTGATAAACATACGTAAATACATTTTTTTTTGTAAATACATACTTATCATACATAGAAAATACCCAGACCAAGACAAACAGACATGTTCATGCACACAAATGTTTGTACTGTGTGGGAATCGAACTCACGAGCGTTGGTGTCAAAGTAGTGTAACAACGCGTTTCACCACTGCGCCACCGAGCTCGTCGAATATATATATAAATATACATAGCAGGAGTCGAACCGGAGACCAGTCGGTCAATAGGCTGATTCATACACTGGGCTATCTATGCCTGATACTATATAATTAACGCAACTATGTAATTTGTAGTATAGTATAACATTTGCAAATAGGATCCTATGTAAATACTCGTACGTACTCTAATTATACAATAGTTTGCTTAGTGTTCAGAACAATTAGGCCTCATTTGTACACGTCTAGGCATGGTTTGTACTATGTTAATTAAGTCAATTAATATATTGGCACATACAATTATCTTAGCAAGGTTCGGATGAAATTGCTTTCATTTATTTTAATTGCCGTATTTTGCTAATTGGAAGCCTAATGGTCATATCTATGAATTTTATGTTGAATGGTTAACGATCTGAACTTAACCCGTAAAGCTCTATATCCACTAGATATAGCCTTGTATTTTGATGAGTTTTGAGCTCTATTTGTAGACGATACCTTAATGTGACAACCCATTTTGTGTTACCGCAATGTTGTTATGAAAAGAATGCAGGAAGAAAGAATTACAAAACAGATATACAAGGCCATACAAGTAGAAGGATCGTATTGTCTTAGGTTTTCGCGATTGTTACACATTGAAATTAAACTATTTTTAACGGAAGTATCGCGTGTTTTATTTATTTTGTTGAAACCTGACGTTTCGAACGCTTTGCAGCGTCCGTGGTCGCAGGAAAGACTAAAGTGGTATTTGTCTTACATTAGTTATTCAATTATTACATCTACCGACATGGATGGATTAATTATATATGTTCCGATTCACACAAAAATCGCTCACAGTGTCCGAACATTTTTTAGTAGATCTTTGGATTTGTGACTTGATTATTTTTAGGACTGGATCCCAAGCAGGTGGTACTTGCCAACCATCTTCTCTATTGAAATTGGGGTGTTTTCTTATTTCAATAGTCTCGTCTAGAAGGACCCTATTTCCCCACGCCGAGGAAGGCCAAGACTTGCCTACCATGACTTAATTGATCGTATTTTATCTAGAAACCGCCGTGCGCGCATGAGGAGAGCTGTCAAATATGCGAGTGATGCGTGTAAGGACCGAGTCATGTGGCGCTCACTTTTTCTGCCTAGCCCGCAAGCAAGTGATTTGCCGTGAAGTTAAAATAGAAAATAGATTACAACAATAGTTACAAGAACACATGAGATAATTACGAACTCCCACAGATGATTCTTGAACTATTTATGTAACTTAACTACACAATCAATTATGCATTTACCCATCACGTGAAATGAAACTCGTAAGTGTCCTTTCCAGCCACATTTGCAAACATTTGAGCATATTATTGCCGTAGTGTAGATCACGATTTGGTAAAAAAAACGATTTATTTTTGGTGCTGAGTCTTATCATTCAAAATAAAGAACCAGAGCGGTTGATAACGCCACCACCTTTGACTTTGACACCAACGCTCGTGGGTTCGATCCCCACACAAGACAAACATTTGTGTGCATGAACATGTCTGTTTGTCTTGGGTGTTTTATGAGAGGTAGGGCGCATCTAAGCAACCCGATTGGGGAAATACCTCCACGTCACAGAAAACCGCAGCCAAATAACAACTCCTTGGTTGTTGTGTTCCTGCGTGTGAGTGATGTCACCAGTATGCTCCTATGGAGATGCTGTGTTAGCAGAAGTTGTGGCATCGCGCGAGTGATACTTAATGTATAACAAGCGTTTATATGCTACGGTAAGCGCTTTACATCATGTGGGCCTTATGCTTGTACGCCTACCGACGATATATGAAAAAAAGAGCCAACACCTTCACAAATTGGTTTCAGCGGTCGCCGACGTCTTGCCTGCGAAACTCTTCTTTCAACACGTAAAGGAAATAACCTATGGAGGAACAATTAGACCGATTTTACGTAGTAACACAATTCACCGCTACAGGTAGGGATGTAAAGCAGCACTAGTCAACGTGTAGCTCTCATTGGCTAGCTTACAGATTAACTTCGCAGCACTTCAGCAGTCAAGTGGTACTTGTTTTACTCGATGAATAGAGCCTTCAGTTACTGTGTCACATAATTTAGTGAAAACAGACGTAGTAATAGTCTCAGGATTTCGCAATTGTTGTACATTGAATTAAACAATTTTTTTAACGGATGTATCGCGTGTTTAAAAGAAAATAAATAATTTTCTTGAACCTGAATAGGAAGACAGTCTTCCTGCGACAACGGATGCTGCAAAGCATTCGAAACGTCATGTCAGGTTCAACAAAAAAAATAAAACACACGATACTTCCGTTAAAAAAATGGTTTAATTCAATGTATAACAGACATATTCCGAATTTACACATCAAAATGTGTCATCGCCTTTTTGAACAAAAATTGTTCGTCGCTGTTTAGTCGTAGCGTACGACAGTTTATTTCCTTAAATATTCTGATTCTATTGTTTTCACTGAAATAGATGAGCACCTTTAGTCATACATAAGCATACTACAAGTGCTACAAAATATTCCCGGAAACCACAGGTCTCTATGCGTGCTTTACGGTTATTTGGTATGTAAGCGGTAAAAAAAGGATATGAAACCAATTTGGAATTCTTATGATAATAGTACCGCCAAGTCACAAATGATTGAGCACGTAATAGCGAGGATATCGGAACACTTTTTATGTAATAGGCCATCGATAGGAACTAAGCAAAGTTCACGAATCCTCGTCCTTCATGACGGCCCTTAAAAAGGCGGCCTTAGACTGCACAAACAATAGCTTGTGTAGGGACTTCTATATAAACCAGTTGAGAATGCGCAAGCTTGCATTGCCAGAGGAATACCTGGCTCGTCAATTATATAACAATTAATTTTTTTTTTAATTTGTCGGCCATTTTGACCATGTTCCTTAAGAGATAGGAACGGTGTTCCTGAACATTCCTATTCTATTTTTTTATGCTGAATCCGAATCTGAAGTCAAAATTCGAATATTCGAAAAAAACGCACAGACAAACATATAGATTTCATATAGGAACGGTGTTCCTGAATATAAAATGAATTTAGACATATAGTCTTCATTACGGCAGACAACAAATTTAAGTTGGAGATTACAGATCTGGATTACTTTTAACCACTTTCGACGAGATTTTGGTATTGCGTGAAATCTTTTGACGAGCTCGATGGCTCAGTCGTGAAAGACGCGACTTTGACACCAACGCTCGTGGGTTCGATTCCCACACAAGACAAACATTTGTGTGCATGAACATGTCTGTTTGTCTTGGTCTGGATGTTTTAAGAGAGGTAGGGCACATCAAGGCGGCCCGTCTGAGGAAGTACCTCCACCTCACAGAAAACCGCAGTCAAATAACAACTCCCTAGAGGGTTGTTGTGTTCCTGTGTGTGAGTGAAGTCACCTGTAAGCTCCTAAGGAGTTGCTGTATAAGCAACAGAGGAGGCATCGCGCGAGTGGTACTCAATATATTACAAGTGTTAATGGGCTACGGTAACTGCTTTAAATCAGGTGGACCGTATGTCTGTATGACTCCCGACGTTGTATAAAAAAAATCTTTGTAAAATGTGAACTGTCTCGGCAAATATATTATTTTTTATTATGGCACCATATAAATTGACTTCATTGAAGTCGGTTTCTTCCGAAATTCCCACGAAATACCAGAATGCTCGCGTACTACATTGCAAATAACGTTTAGAAACATTTTATGCTCGCTTTCTATTTGTAACTGTTATATTTATTAACACCTATAAAATTGTCAGCACATAATACTTGTAGCATTTCTCCTCAAATTATAGTAAAAACAAATGACAATGGCAAATGGTGTGATATATAACAAGTATACATTTAGTAGAGGCGATTCCATCGCCGCTTCCCTTAGCGAATCGACGTCGATCCATCAACGTCGCAGGAAATCGACATCAAATAAATATCTCATTCGTTACGAGACAGTTGCGTTAATATAGCCTTGTGTGGCATTCATATACGCTCCTTGCGCGCCGGAAGCACGGCTTAGGTACGTTCTCTTAGGTACGTTTATTATTATAATTGTATGTAACCACATTATCGTGCCGATAACATCGTAAAGGGGTATGGGTAAAAGTGTTGTCACTTTTTTTTTTCGCGGCCATGAATGAAAGTTGCTTTTATTGAAAGTATAGATATACACAAACATATTTTTGTACGGAATATGATAGCCTAAAATGCATCGGAGCTGAGATATTTGACCTAACATTTAATTAAGATTTTTTTTTAAATCGTAAGGATTAACACTAATATATAAGTTTTAAATTCGCCATTACAGTATGCTATCTACTTTCCTTACGTACACCTCAGCATCTGGAAACAAAGGACTTAACGCTCGCCCTTATCGCTCGCTCCATGACATGCCGACCAATCACAGAGCTCGAATTCGGGTACCTGCGCTGACGCCACCGCGCGCGAAGACGCACGATGCATGCGTCACTCCACTCACCATTCTTCCTTCGTGTTGTGTGCGTGTGTGTTGACTTCCCAGTTATTCTTACTCGGCGTGATTTTAACAAACATTATTTGACCTCAGCTTTTGTACCTGGACACTGATTTGCCTCGTAGTTTTGATTGGTTATTGTGGACTACATCATGGAAGCGTATGGTTTTTGTATTTGTTGTCAAAGAAGCATAAATCGAATCGGGAGCAGTCGTCGGAGATCGTATGTTTTAAATAATGAATTCATTCAAAGTCATCCATTTTTGTTGACATACTTTGAAGTGGTTAAAGTTCAAGAATTCAATGCAGAAGACAGTGTTTGTAGACCGTGCTTGCAACGTGCTGAACGACACGGGCAAGGTGTACTAATTGTGCAAGATGAACAAGAGGAACCGGCACAAGAGAATCCCGCGCCTCAACATCATGTTCCGATGGTAATCGAGAACATGCAAGATCAAGCTGTGCAAGTTAATAGATTGCAAATGGTTAGAGTGGCAGGGTACACGCGTGCACCTTATAATACCCGTTCCTGTATTTTCGCTGAATGTCGGAACAGAGTTTTGCAAAATATTCGAAGAGATATTAGAGTTACAATTCTTCAAGGAAAAAAGTTCTACATACCCCGATTTAGCCGTGTCTGTGAAGAACATTCTACAGGTATGGAGTGGCATAACATCGAGTTAAGCACGCGCCGCGTTCTTCATAAATTTTCACCAACCCACGTGAGTGATACGATGGAACTTTTAAGAACTCAAAAAGTATTTTTAGACTTTGAAAGAAACACATTAAATCATAATACGATTTTTCAATATTACATAGGTTTTACAAAATCACAGTTTAACCAAATTCTACAAAGTACACCTAGAATTGCACGACGATTCCGAAAAAAACCAGCAACCGCTCTAGCTACAGTGTTAGCAAAACTTCATACTGGTGAATCGAATGAGAGGCTATCTAGCATATTTCGAATGACCAGAAAAACATTTGAAAAGACGATGGCTCTGGTCAGGACATATTTGATGCAAGAGTTCGTCCCACAGCACCTGGGCTATAATCATATGACCCGAGAGGACGTGATGTCACACTGTCTTTCTGTACCGAATGCTTTATTTGGTAATCCAGAAGCTCCTTTGATTGAACGAAAGGCTATAGTAATAATGAATGGCACATATATATACCTACAAAAAAGTAGCAATTACTATTTTCAGCGGAAGTCTTATAGTCTGCACAAATTCCGCAATTTGGTAAAGCCTTTTTTAATTGTGTGCTCTGACGGACATATATTAGATATTTACGGACTCTATGAAGCAACGAAATCAGATGCTACGATTCTTTCTGAGATCCTAAATAGCACAACTGATCCATTTCACTGGTTTTTTTGCAAGGACGATGTTTTTATATTATATAGGGGCTTCAGAGATTGTATTGAAGAAGTGGAATCATGTGGCTATACTCCTCATATGCCTGCAAGCAAAGATGAAGGGGAAACGCAACTAACAGTTGCACAAGCAAATGCTTCAAGGAAAGTGACGATGTGTCGCTGGGTTGTCGAAACTATTAACGGACGATTAAAAAATCAGTTTAGACAACTACGCCATCAGAATTTTAATAAAGCTGCGATACATCTCCTGGATGAAATAAAAATCGCAGGCGCTTTACTAAATTGTTTTGGCAAACCATTAACAGACCACAGATTGGTAGAACCAATATTAGAAAAAAATGGTAGATGTGGTGATCGTAATCGGCTTAGTGAATTCGTAATCGAAAATAATTTAAATCAAAAAAGAGTAAGATTTCAAACCATTGATGGTATTGTTCCTGGTATGGATGAGTTTCCAGTTGTAAGTGATGATGATTTAATTATTTATGCGCTTGGCACGTATCAGATACAACAAGCTCGAAGTTATTATGGAGAACATGCCAAAAATGGATCATACTTAATAGAAGTATATAGAGATTCAACGGATTTTGGTGCTCAAAATATTGATTGTACGGATCCGTGGATATTGAGAGGTAGGATCCAATCACGCCACACTTCCAGAAGAGTTTACTATGTTTATATATTAATAGAAAGAGACGTACGGTTAGAAGGCATCCAAGCAATTTTAGGCCATTATTGTTCGTGTGTAATAGGGAAACGATCTTTAGGGTGTTGTTCCCATGTCATGGCAATCCTGTGGTATTTAGGGTGGGGACGACATCAGCCAAATCTTAATCCACCAGCACTTTTCTTGGATACTATAATTAGGCAGGATGAAGAAAACCAACGCTATGATGAACCCGAAGATGTGTAGTAATGTAGTTTCTTTTTATTGTTCAAATGTACTAAATACTTACATACCTTATATTTTCTTTTTACTAGTATCCACTTGATTAGTTATATACACATGTATAAGATAGTATTTTTATAGACTTTCAGTCAGATTTTGTGTTTTATTGCTGACATGGCAATAAACCTTAAATATTTTTATCTCTGCTTCGATACAGTTTAGAACTTCAAATGATATTTATTTATGTAGTATTATAGACCCTTTAAAAGACTATACAAGTTTCATCAATGGCCGCTAGAAAAAAAATGACAACATTTTTCATACAAAGTTACCCAAACCCCTTTATGTTTTGGAGATCAATATAATGATTATAATAAAATAATCAAACTTTTAATAGGACCGAATATATTAATTAATTATTCAGAAGGAAGTATGTAAGGACCGCGCCTTATGGCGCTCGGTTCTCTCTGCCTACCCCGCAAGGGACCTGGCGTGAAGATATAATCGATAATCAAAGGATCAAAGGAGGACAACCGATAATCAAAGGACCGTGCGTGCAAGTTTTAGCTAGTGTTCCGGTAGTCGAATATTTTTACTTAACCTTTTAGAAAATGTTTGATAAGTTATTACAAATAATAAATACCTTATTTACAAACAGTAGGCCGATTCTACTGAAAAACTGCAACTGCACTGCAGCGCGGCGTGTGTCAAAATGCGTACAGTTGCAGTTTTTTAGTAGAATCGGCCTATTGAGCGTTGGGTTTGAAATGAGACATATTTATTTGAAGCACTAATACAGTTGGGTTCTACTCTCAGTAAAGAAAGGAAAGCAACTATTTTTAAACTTTTTGTGCATCCGATTACCGGAGAATTATAACAGGTGCTTAAGTGATTCTGCAATATTCATTATTAGAATCAAAATATTTAGCTAACAACTCACACTTATATAGTACTAGCTTTTACCCGCGGCTTCGCTCGCATTGATAAACATTTTTTTTTTAATAATAAGTATCCTATTTTACTTCTTATACCTCCAAGAATATGTGTACAAAGTTTCATGATGATCGGTTCAGTAGTTTTCGCGTGAAAGTGTAACAAACAAACGGACATTCACATTTATAATATTAGTAGGATTAGCTACGTATCCCGGTGACTCGTGGATTTTTTTTCTACTTTCCTTTCTTTCTTTTTCCTAAGCCACTTAGGTTCGTATCGTGTTGTTAAATAGTCTATAACCTTTCTCAAGGATTACCCTATTAAATGCAAAATATTTGTTTCAAATCCGACTGGTAGTTCTAGAGATTAGAGAATAAAGTCCTCTTCCGCTTTATATGTTACTGTAGATTAAGATGTAATATCCATATTATCCATCGATATTTCCTCTATTCTAAGGTACATACCTCGTCGATGACTTTGTGACGTCATCACTTTGCAGTTTCGCCTAGTACCACGGAGGGAACTAATTTCTCAAACTTCCTACTCCTACTAATTTATTCAAATTAAGATTGTGCTCCATCCTATGCGCAGTTTTATTAATATTGTATTTAAAAATGAAACTATATTTTTAGATATTAATGGACTTCACTGTTACTTGCCATCATGGCGATTGGCGCTGCAAATCTTGGCTGAATGGTCTACGTCTTCTATGCCATAGTTTAGGTGCAAATAACGTAAAAGTAGCATTGAAATTATCTGGTGAGCTTTTATTTTGTACACGCATCAGGCAAACACTACTGAATGCATTTTGTTAAAAAAAATATATGAAGATGAAATTACGATTCAAGTATGATGAAACTATCTATAACTTCACGCCAAATCCCTTACGGGGTAGGCAGAGAGAACCGAGCGCCACGCGACTCGATCCTTACATACCTCACTCGCTTCTTTCACATTCATTGCTCTTTTCATGCACGCTCGCCGGTTTCTAGGGCTCCTGACATCACCTTCTGATAGAACACGACCAATCTGATCATGATAGGTAAGTCTTGGCCTTCCTCGGCTCCTACATCCTTCCACTTTTGCATTGTATATCTGCTTCGTCATTCTTTCATCCTGCATTCTTTCTATATGTCCGAACCAACGGAGCATGCCTCTTCTTATTTTAACACCGACGCTCTCTTTCAGACCAACTCTGCTTCTAACCTCATCATTGCGGATACGGTCTGCAAGCGTTACACCACATGATGAAACTATATTGCGTAAAACTTAAAAAAAACTTACGGGTGTCAAACAGCAGTCAGATTGCACGCATATGCATTGCCGCACTCACATTGCCTCAATTAAGGAATATTTCCCACTATCAGTTGCTCTATAAAAACAAATGGGGGTATATTAATAACGCCGCGTTTGCAACTGAAATCCGGTAGTATTAATCAGGAC
The DNA here is from genome assembly GCA_947507595.1 of Pyralis farinalis. Classification (NCBI taxonomy): domain Eukaryota; kingdom Metazoa; phylum Arthropoda; class Insecta; order Lepidoptera; family Pyralidae; genus Pyralis; species Pyralis farinalis. The sequence continues at coordinate 31,630,375 of OX382273.1, read as the reverse complement.
TATAATTAACCTCTGAGGGTAGGCGCGATTCCTCCGGAGTACTCTTACCGTTCGCCCTCTGCCCCCATAAATATCCGACGAGCGACCTAATTAGGGCGAATGTAAGGAAAAATGTTCAGGAGACTTAGGCGTGTCGTGTATGTTTTATACGAAATCTATGAAAAAGGGGATACGACTTGAAAGCTTTTTAGGGTTCCGTACCCAAAGGGTAAAACGGAACCCTATTACTGAGACTTCGCTGTCCGTCCGTCTGTCACCAGGCTGTATCTCACGAACCGTGATAGTTAGACAGTTGAAATTTTCACAGATGATGTATTTCTGTTGCCGCTATAACAACAAATACTAAAAAATAGAATAACATAAATATTTAAGGGGGCCCCCATACAACAAACGTGATTTTATTGCTCGTTTTTGCTCGATATTGATAACGGCAACAGGTAGACGCTTGAAATATTCACAGAATATTTAGTTATATATTCACTTTAAGAATAAAAAATTAAATTAAAATAAAACAAATATTTAAGGGGGCTCCCAAACAACAAACGTGATTTTTTTTGCCGTTTTTATAGATAATGGTACGGAACCATTCGTGCGCGAGTCCGACTCGCACTTGGCCGATTTTTGACATTTAACTGAGTTAACTTTCCTTCTTAATGTTTTCCTATTTCATAATCTGTTTGGATTCGTGGGATTCGCTACCTAAGCATAAGGATATGGCGAAGAGACCGATTTTTACATAGAACGACTGCGTCAGACCTCCACTACCTAGAAGGAAAACCAAACCTTTCTTTGGTAAGGTCACACGTCCTTCAAAATTCGAAATCGAAATTTCTTGGACGTGCGGGTTTCCTCACGATATCTTCCTTCACCACCGAGCAAGTGATAATTATGTACATAAATCCGAAAATTTGAGTTATTTGACTTCACTATATTTTAAATAAGTGTTCGTTGTTCGTGGCGGTGTAGTATTAACATGATTTAAATCATTAATTATTTAAATAAATTAAATTGATACTTTACAAGCGCATACTTTTTTCAACGATGTCTGTAATGCCATTATACATCATAGGCGTTCGAGGCCAAGCGATCTTAAAAGTGAGGTGTTTCCATAACCACTTAAGTAAACAAACATGAGAAGATTCTGCCAAAAATTAAAATATTATTTGTACAATAACATAGATATATATGGTGGATTTTGAAACGGCAGACGATGTACGGATCAAGTTGTTTTACTCCGCTATATTTAAAGAAGTATCTAGCTATAGCCTAGAAGATTTTCTGCGGTTTTGTGGATTTTGAGAAAGCATTTGGTAGGGTCTTGCGAAAGGATCTCACATTTTGCTCAAATATGGGTTGACGTGATCTACTCCGTGCTGGGCAATCCACTTATGAGGAATATACAGCATGCATGCGGGGAGACGGCAACTTGTCGTCTTGTTGCGTGTTGCCTATATCTGGAGCGCTAGGAACGCTCACCGGCGTGTATGAGTGTTAAAGAAGCGAGTACAGATTGTAATGACCGTGTCTAAAGGCGTGCGGTGCTCTCTGCCTATACCGCAAGGGACCTTACGTGAAGATATATATATGCATATACATTTGTACAGATCTGTACTAAATAACAAAATTTGTTACCACAAACGTTAATTAACCAAATCCGCCTTTTAATACAAGTTTAGGTGAAAAATGTTCCTGGTACATGGAAGAACATACTAAATAACATAGGCTACTTTTTATCGCAGTAACGTAAATCGCGTGGGCGAATTCACGAACAACACCAATACTGGCTGTATACAACGGAACGAAATAAAACGTGAAAAGCACCAAATTTCAGCCGTGTAAGTTTCAACGGACCGACAGTGACAAAATACTACAGCGGGCGTGAAACTCCTATAGAATTTATACGTAGTGAAGTTAGCAATAAGCAGTAGCGTTGCTACTCACATAGGCTACGGAAAACTATGAATTATTTAAGAGTTGCGCAGTGTGAGGTACGTATTCTGGTTTAGATAAAATGTCTCGCTCGTGAAACGGTACCAATACCAACTATTTCTTTTTATACAACGTCAAAAATACAAGCATACGGCCCACCTGATTTAAAGCGGTTACCGTAGCCTATAAACGCTTGTAATACATTAAGTACCACTCTTGCGATGCTTCATCTGCTGCTAACACATCAACTCCTTAGTACCTTACTGGTGACCTCACTTACACGTAAGAATACAACAACCCTCTAGGGAGTTGTTATTTGGCTGCGGTTTTCTGTAAGGTGGAGGTACTTCCCTAGACGGGCGGCTTTAATGCGCCCTATCTCCCTTAAAAATATCCAGAACAAGACAAACAGACATGTCCATGCACACAAATGTTTGAGCTTGTGGGAATCGAACCCACGAAGATTGGTGTCAAAGTCGCGTCATTCACGACTGCGCCACCAAGCTCGTCAAAACTCAACATTGCTTTCCCCGTCGGCAGTTGGGTAATTTAATTTCAAATACTAAAACAACACGCCACATTTTCACACCAAGTTCCTTGCGAAGTTCCTCTCTCGCTTCTTTACTATTCATAGCTCTGTTCATGCACGCTCGCCGATTCCTAGGTCTCCCGAATGATAAATACTTCTTCATTTACTACATCCCTCAACTTTCGCATTGTATATCCCTATCTTTATTCTTTCCTCTTGCATTCAATCTACACGTGTGAAACAGTGGAATATTCCTTTTCTTATCTCAATATCGGTACTCTTTTTCTTACATATTCTTTGCACATTCGATCTATAAGTGTTATGCCGCATATTTTGCACAACGCACGCATCTCGACGACGTTTATTCTACTGTCATGCTCTCTCTCTGCCATCCCAGCGCTCGCTTCCATATATTAGCGAAAAATAATGAATCTCTTCCCTATTTAGACTACTTCAAGTACTTCTACTACTACTTGAAGTAGTCTAAATAGGGAAGCACTTCTTCTTACTTAGGCTTCTTTAGTCGCTTAGGTGAGAATGCACCCACATATTATTGAAGGCTCATAGATAGAGAAAACCGCTTCACATCTTATCACCGTAAATAGAAAAGCTCTACATTTGTCAAGGTAGAGATTCATTATTTTTCGCTAATGTATGGAAGCGAGCGTTGGGATGGCAGAGAGAGCATGAAAGTAGAATAAACGTCGTCGAGATGCGTGCGTTGTGCAAAATATAGCTGTGCCCACACTTTTGCCAAAGTCTCTTGTTTGTTAGTCGTGAACGTACACCGCGTACGTTTTGCTTTTGACCAAAGATATTGGCTAGACATTTTATTGAAACATTATATATTGAAACAACCGCGCAGGAGTAAATTTGAATACATCATTTGCACCATGGAAGAAATTGCATCGTGATAAGACCGCTGCTCTAATATTCTCTGGTTTTCCTTTTTATGTATTTTCCTTTTGGTGCAATAAAGTGTATTGTATTGTATCATTTGACTTTAGTGTACGAGTAATAGACAAGATGGGGTTTTTTTAATCGCTTGGCATTATTTGGATTTCAGAATAAAACCGCGCCGTAACTCTTCCGGGGATGTGTTTATGACGCGAGAACCGTGCCTACGATCGATACAGATTTATTTATGACGACTAAAGAACACAATAAATTCGCCCCTCAACAGCCAAACGAAACGAATCGGTTTATTGTCTATGGAACAATCGAATAATCGAGAATTGAGATAATCTATTAATAGAATCGGTTACGAAAACTAATATATTTCCAGCCGAGTGTTTGATCGCTACTCTGTTTAATTGCTTTGTTGGCTGCGGAATTGTTTTAAGTAGGGTTTCTGTTATCTAAGAAAACATTAATTGAAATTAGTTTGCAATGGTCTCGAAAGAGAGGTAACGTGCATCAAGTCAATCCAGCTGGTGAAGTAATTCCACTTCACAGAATACCTCAGCCAAATAACAAGTCCCTGCATAATTGTTGTGCTGTCACCCGTAAGTTCCTGTTGGTAACTCACAGGCAGTAACTCCTTGTATCACTAGCTTTCATTGGCTACAGTAACCACTTTTCGTTTGGTGGACGTTTGCTTTTTTATCTCCAGACGTTTTAAAAAATTAGACAATTAAAATCGCATTCTAATATGTAATAAATAATTAGTGTTTTAAATCAATCTGTGTAATAAACAATAACAATTATACAGATCAGTTAGTAAGACACGTAATGAAAAATATGATCGTAAGTTTGAATGTCGATGGGCCCTTCTCTCATCGACATCCACATTACATGGACATACTCGTACATATATTAAATTATATTTTATAAATTCGAAACTGGTATTAAGTTATAGAACAAGATCTCTCTTATATGTGATAACTACGTCAAAAGGTTATTGTAACTAAAATTATCTAGAATATGACAGTTGTTGTTGAAATCTAAGGCGGGAATGTTAAATGATAACATTGCACAGAAACAATAGGAAATAAGCAAACTATACTATTTTAATAACTAACTTGTATATTATACAACAAAGAATCGGTTAAGTTACATTTCTGCTGCGACAGCTTAAGAAATTTTTTGCTGCAACATAGCTCGGGGGCCTACCATCTAAAATGATGTAGATTAATACATTTTTGCTGCTTGTTAACTTCGGTACCGTCTGAAACTTTGCCGGTTTGAGCCCTGATTAGCTTTTTTGGACCAGTTGCTGTTCAGCAATGTAAAAAAATATGATTGTTTTTACATTTTAAAATAGGAAATGTATCAACTTGCCAATAGACGAAACTTCTCTCTTCTGCTGCATCATCAATTTAAGAATAATTTATAAATTACTATATCGGTGTAAGTAAAATGTAATTATATGATAATCTCCAAACATAGATAAAGTCTTTGTGTTAATAGAATATAAGCTAACGAAAAGAAACTTACTAAATAGTAAAAACAAATATTGCTAAAACACATTCAGTTACTGTTTCACGGAAACACACCTTAAGCCCGTTTTATCTTCGACTAAGTGAAATACGAAATTATTTTTTCTTGAGTGGAGATGAATAACTGTAAAAGTTGGCGATGTCTAGTAATCTTATCTCCTCCTTAACTTCTGAATTGTCTCTTAATATAACTGCCAAGGAATAATTCATTTTAGCTTTTTATGGGTTAAATGCTTGTCGGCAGGAGCTTTATCTGGCTCTTGTTTGTTTGTCTGTTATTTTGAATGAGTACTTCTCTTGAATGTCAGGTATAATTTTGGATCTGATTCAACGAGTGTTACGATTAAACGTTAGTGTGGTGATTGTAGTTTTTATACTATGATGGCACAGGCGGCAAAGATTATTGCGGGTCGCCGTTATACAATGGCGGAAACAAGCCCACATAAGTTAACCATTTCACATTAGTTGATACTTCTTCCTCTTAGAGTTATCCAGTTTCATAATTCATTACGATTAGCGGTGTCTGTTAGCCTGAGAATTTGGAGAAGATACTGATTTTGACATAGAGCAACTGCCAGGCCCAGACCACCACCCATAGGGGAAACCAGACCTTTCTTAGGTCTGGTCATTTTATGGGTGTGCAGGATCACCGCCGAGCAAGTGATTATTACAAACATGTGTATAAATACAAAAACATGTTGAAGAGAAGTGGTATATGGCTGCGCCAAGATTCGAATCAGCACTAGTCGATTAAGAGCTGATTCTTTATCTACATCACTTCTCTTGACTATTACTTCATATATTGCAAGCGATCATAGGTTACGTGGGCCGTATGCATATAAGCATACGGCCTATTGACGTTGTATAAGATTTTTTTTAATAATATTATATATTAACTTCGGATACAGTGCAGCACACCTCTCGACACCCCTAAATCACTCACACCGGCGGTACGAACAACAAACAATAAAAAAGTTGTTAATTTCAATGCATCCAAGTACAGTCTCTACAAAACGGTTCAAGTTACAACGCTAGTCCAGCCACTCGAACGATCCTTCAAGCTAAATGTTGAGTTCTGGAATTAACTTACAGTCTTGTGGCTGTGTTTTGTGGCTTGGGGCGATTACAGTTTGTGTTTGAGTTTCTGGTTCGAGCACAAACCTGATGTTCCAGTGGTAATATTTATAGAAGCCGTGCAATAGCTATTAATTTCATTGGGAATAGGTTGTTGTGGTGCCAGCAAGGAACTGCTGCAGTGAGGGTGGTAACGTGCGAGCGAGCCTCCTTGCACTGCAACTATTCATAGGCTATGATGTAAAGTGATGGTAGACGCCTGCAATACATTAAGAATCGCTCGCGCCATACCCAATCAACCACCGCATCCAAACCAGTAAGCTCCTAAGGAGTTTCTGTGTTGGCAGCAGAGATGGCATCGCACGAGTGATACTTAATGTAATACAAGTATTTATAGACTACGGTAACCGCTTTGTATCAGGTGAGCTCTACGCTTATATGGCACCCGACGTCGTATGAGCAAAATATATTAGTCGTTTTACTTTTGACTATGTTTTTCTTGAGCCAGTATGTATGTATAACTTCACGCCAAATCCGGTGTAGGAGAGAGGGCCGAGTAACCTAGGAAATATAATCTCTTACTCTCAAATTAGATTGCAATAACTCTTCTATTAAAATTCATAATGGAGACAGTGATATGTGACTGTGCCTCGGCCTCCGGAGGTATAAAGTTACAAGTGTAAATTGCGAGTCGCCTGTAATCAGGGGGCTAATCGCGAGATGGAGCCACTGTCGGAATGTATTAGCTAACGCTGCGAGTTAATTAACGCTGGGTTAGATGGTAATTTATCATGGACGTGCGTATCTATGGCGGGCATATTTCACCCGAAATGTAGTGGTGATTATAATAATTTATACACGGAAAGGAGGTACGCTGAATTTGGAGACATTCGCAAAGATTTTTTGATGTCTGACATCTTTCCTCTCGCTTTCTTGCAATCTGTGGGAGTGATTTCGAAGTGTGTAACAGGAAGGAAAGCGTGCGCGATTTTATTTGACCATTGAGCGCGCGCTATTTGTTTGAGCATTGAGGACGCGCAGTGATAAAGTTGACCGTCGATGGCACGAACCTATTTTTCTGGAGGTTGGTACCAGTGTGTGTGACGAGAAAGAGAAAGGGAAATAAATAGTTAATTAGAAATATACAATTTTCATTCAAAAAAAATATTCTTCGTTACTTACGTTTTCGGGATATAATGTTAATTAGTCTGTCAGAAGCTTCATAAGCTGTACTAAATGGTAGAAGTAAATTTTATGTAAAATGTTGCTACTTGACATCATTATCACTGTATCGCTAACTGACTTCTGACCTAAATTTGTTATAATATCTAATTGACGACTTGAAAATAAGACTTACATTAGCAACTCTTTCGGTATTTCTTCTTCGCCAATAATCATTTTCGATATTCCGGTGGAAGATGAAAGCTATGAGAAATTAGTAAAATATCTATCTGTCTATCTATCTACAACTTCTCGCCAAATCCCTTGCGGGTTTAGGCAGAGAGAACCGAGCGCCACGGGACTCGAACCTTCAATCGCTTCTTTAACATTAATTGCTCTTTTCATGCACGCTCGCACGTTTCTAGTGCAAAATAAATAAAATAAAAAGTAAAATATAATAAAATATTATTAAATTCGAACACTTAGACACGTCTTACTTTAAAAAAACGTTCCGTGTGTAAGTGCCCATTGGCAAATATTTTTTTTATGTTTAATGCCACATATGCATAATTTAAACTTTCAGAGCAGTTTCAGATTTCAGACCAAGTTCATCTTGAATTGGAATATTGTAAATCACCTCAACCGCTCCTATTGATTTCTAGGATACGACACTCATTTTATCGTTAATAGATTCAGGCGTTATTTTGCGAAAGTCAAATTTACATGCGATTAGAACTAACCGGCTTTTTGTGATTCCGTCACCAATTAGTTTATGCGGACTAGCGCCGGCCGGAACCCGCCCACTGCCGTTAGTAGATGCAACATGACGTCGCTGCCATGGCTGCTCCAGTAATCTCTGCCTCGGCAGCTGCGGTCGTCCGCCATCTGGAACAGAACCCGCATGCACCCATCACCGTCGCTGCCACGACTGTCCTGGTCGTCGCTGCAACACGTGTTTCGGCTATCGAGGCATCATCAGGCGCTGTAGATGTGAGAACCGAGCGCCACGTGACTCGATCCTTACACACCTCGCTCCTTTCTTTAACATTCATTGCTCTTCTCATGCACGCTCATCGGTTTCTAAGGCTCCTAACATCACCTTCTGATAGAACACGACCAATGTGGTCATGGTAGGTAAGTCTTGGCCTTCCACGGCTCCTGCGTCTTTCCACTTTTGCATTGTATAGCTGCTTCGTCATTCTTTCATCCTGCATTCTTTCATGTCCGAAACAATGGAGCATGCTTCTTCTTACTTTAACGCCAACGCTCTCTTTCAGACCAACTCTGTTTGTAACATTATCATTGCGAATACGGTCTACAAGCGTTACGCCACAAATTTGGCGCAGCGCTCGCATGGCATTACAAGAAGATATTATCATAAAGTTAAAATTGAAATAAATGTAAAAGCAACTGCTAAAAATGTCAAAAACTACTATAGACCTTAATCAATCAAATCCCTGCCGAACCCAAATTCAACAGGAGAACCAACAAATCCCAGTTAGGAACGAGTTTACTAAATAATTACCAAATTTACCCATAAAGCAATAATAGTTGTAAATTCTAATGGAGCCAGCCCAAAGATTTACCATTTCCGCAGGGTGCTCGGCAGGGGGGGGGGAGGTTGCTAATCGGAAAACTTAGTGATTCGAGCACGGGTTGTTCATAATGTGATATAGTTGGGCGGAATAACGGTAGGGTTGAAATATTTTACTGAAGTTATTTTTTTTATACTTACACCATGTTATTTGTACACGTATTCACGTCCTAGTAGCCACAGTTTGTTATCACGAACAACTCTTCACTAGATCTTTAAACGGTGCTTGGACTGTGGCAGAATACCGGTGTTTCCGCAAGGCACGCGTGTTCCGCATTGTATAGCTTTTTATAGAACGATTTGTACCGAATTGAACACAAAGTGTTAGTTGTTCCAAATGGACCAATTGATTTATTATTTTGTCTATTACATGTTGGTATATTCCAGTCGGAACAACAACAACTTTTTGTTTTAATGTAGTTTTTAAACAATTCTTGTGTATTATATGTTTGTGTTTCTATATTCAAATAAATGGAATATTTATCTATCACCCACCACTTATAAAAAAGTTTTCTTCAATTGTCTTTTAATAAATCCTTTCACCAATAAAGCTATTTTTTGTACATACTTTAAACATTTTTTTGTTAAATTGTGGCAGATGTCTGAATTTTGTAGTGTGTATAACAATACATTACTGTTTAGGCTGGAAGTAAAATAATAGATTACTCAGTAATATTGGAAGAACGAAGCGTAGCCAAGTGCTTCCGAAGTGAAATTACCTTTTTGATGAGACGAGGCTCGTTAATTGCTATTTCGGCTGAGACTTGACTTTTCCCTGATTTGCCAGGAAACAACAAGCCAACCCAAGAAACATAAAGTTTAATTAAACATGTTAAATTTATATAGTAGTTTGTATAATTAGATAATTCGTTCTTACCATTACCATGTATATATAATTCTTTAATGTACCTAATACTCATTTTTGTAGACATGAAATTGTGGTAGAATTATGAAAGCATCCATAATGCAGTCAATATGTAATCCATTCAGGCCAGCATACACCAACGCACCCGGGTCCTGTATGCTTATTTTTTTATTTTTGTAAAGAAATGTATGTATGTATATCTTACGCCAGGTCTTTTGAAGGTAGGCAGAAAAAACCGAACGCCATTAGACGCTCCTGACTTCACATTCTGATAAAACACGACCAATTTGGTCATGGTAGGTGAGTCTTGATCTTTCTCGGCTCCTATTTCGCATTGTATATCTATTTCGTCATTCTTTCATCCTGCATTCTTTATATATTATTTAGGAGGCATATTTCTATATGCCTTCAAAATAATAAACATCGTGTACACCACAGGCCAAGACTCACCTAGCACGACCAAATTGGTCGTGTGTTATCTGAAGGTGCGATCAGAAGCCATGGAAATCAGCGAACGTGCACGAAAAGAATTATGATTGATGATGAAAAATAAAAGATAGAGCAAGTAATGTAAGGACCAAGTCATCTGGTACTAATTTCTCTCTGACTTGCTACGTACTATGCGTGAAGATGTAGGTAGATACAGACCTAATTCATGTTGAAAGCTAGTTTAATTAACAGCAATTGCTACACTGATGTATTTCGGGCCTGTTTAGTAACAAAAGGAGCTGATTGTGAACTTCTTTTTATAATAAAGAGATTTCCGAGCTAGCGAGTGGAAAATAATATTCTATCTGTGAGAATATGTCTACCGATATCGTGTATCCATCCATCATGTTCCAATATATCTAGGGATTATTAGCAAAAAATAGATATGACTAGATGTTGCTAGTAAAATTGGGTCGATTATAATTCAGCATAAGTGGCTTACTTTGCAAGAAGTACCGTTACTTCTACGTTGCAGAAGTTCGCAGCAAGTTTAAATGCTCTGCGGTTCGCTGTCTTCCTACGAGTGAATAAGGCCACCAGGAAGCTGGTGAGGAGTTGCATTAGCTACGGATAAGTTGCAAACATTTATAGACCTTCACATCAGGCTGGCAGATCGTATGTTTTGTACGAAAGAGATATCATAAACGTTGTACCGACAGCATACGAATGTATAGGTAAACAAGACAAACATTAGCATATAGCCCGGCCTTCCGAGGTTATTGTATAAAACGGCGAGTCGGACGCGTCCGAGCGGGATGAGCGATGGCCGGACACCGGACACGGCGCGCATTCGTCACCGGCCAGCGTCCGGTACCACGGACTTCGTACTTCGAACACACTATGTTATGTTCCTTTGATAGTTTTACGAACTGGAATGTTATTAGAAACAATTTCGAGGTAGTTTTTCTTTCGTACCTAGCTTTTCAGTAGACATTTAGTGATGTTATGAAGTTCTTATTTATGTTTGTTAGGTATGTAGTTACAAAGTACTCGCGTATGTTTATCATTTTGTAAGTGTTCGTAATAAAAGTTTTGCTCACTCTGTGAATAAACGGAGAAGTGTAATTCGTCCACTAATATTTATTTACTTATTCATTAACAGAAGCATCTGTACTAATTCGCCTGTATACTTGTTTCTAAATGTAGTGTACAATAAAATCATTTTATTACTTCATCAAGGAAGAAACAAATATACACCACGTATAATGGAACGGTTCTCGTGCCTATGTATGCTTCATCATCAACAGCACTAGTACGTATCGTATTTCGTTATGCTACATATTGCTCCATATATCGATGTGTAAATAAACCAAAAACATAGGCCTCTCGTTTACAGTGACATTCGTCTCGATCCTGTGCCATCTGCATGTAAGGATGTGTGGCCTCGGCTTAAAAATAGAGCACCCGTGGGTGTTGTAAAAGGCCACTAAGGAAATTATTCCCTTACTTTAATATACCTTAATAACTTACTGTGGTTGCCAATGCGCCTGCCAAGCGTGGCAAAACCTCCTCAAAAAAAACATAAACAGAATACTTGATACAAATATCACGTGACAATATTTGTGAGCGAGAACTAGTAATAGGGTCGTCGAGTATGCGGCGCGCCTCCCGATTGTCGGCCATTCGTTTTGTACGTCACATTAAACATGACGCCGTTGCTGACCGTGCCTGCGCCATGGAGGATATAGTGCACATTATACAGAACTGTCATAACGATATCAATACGATATTGGGGGCGATTTATCTTCGGGCAGTAACAGTTATCGGTAATATATACATGTAATAAAATACAAGTGATTGGGTGATGATGCTGAGTTGGCACGTTGGCTATTTTTTAGTAGAACTATTCTCATGTCTGGCATAGAGCAGTGTATAAAGAACCGGTATATTGATCAACTGGTCCCCGTGGTCGAATTCCAGTATGTACCACTATACTGATGTTAACAAATTTATGAAGACATTTGTAATTATCACTTGCTCGGCGATGAAGGAAAACATCATGAGGAAACCCGCACGTCGAAGAAATTATATTTCGAAAGGCGTGTGACCTTAACTAAGAAAGGGCTGCTCTCAGAGGGACCTCTGAGTTGTTTGACGATGGAAGTCTATCGGCAGTCGCTCCGGCATGTAAAAATCAATATCTTCGCCAAATCTTTAGGGTTGGGTAGCGGAGCCCGCCAATCCTAATGGATTAGGAAATGGGATAACGCTAACAAGAAAAAGATTCTTATACCTGGTATATAGTATGTGAGCTCTATGTAAGCCTGCTCGCCAGTTTTTAGGGCTCATATCGTCTTCCGATAGAACACGACCAAGTTCATCATAGTAGGTGAGTCTTGCTCTGTTTCCGTTCATACATCCTTCCACCGTCACATTGTACATCTGTTTCGTCATTATCTCAACTTTTGTGTGCTTTCTGACATACCCGACTCTCGCCTCCATAAATTAGGCTTAAGATACTGCGTTGTGTACAATCGGTTGTACGTTCTACCTCAAGCTTCTACTGCCAAGTACTTTCCTCAAAGTTCCATTCACACTCTTTCCTGCACTGTCTCTACACATCAACGGTGGACTTTCTATCAATGTTAAAAGCGCACCCGGGGTATACAATATCACCTACTTATGCCAATACTACATCCTCAAACGTAATCCTTGGATTCGTTCTAATTATTTTCTTATTCTCTCTCTAATCTTTTAAATACCATTATCTTAATTTGCGTGTAATCATCACATTTGGTCTTCCTGAATATATTTTGAAAAATCTAATCAAAAATAGCAACATAATTTTTAAGTATTTTGTTACCAAATCATAAGAAAGTGCTTATTTGGATATGAATAATGAATATGAAAGTATTTATAAGGGGCACCTTAAGAGTATTTTTATCTACGATTTTAATATAAATATCCGACGGAGTATATTACTTTTCCCTTATTATCTTTAAGTGAGATCTTTTCCCATTAAAATTGTAAATGCTAAGGTAACTTTGCCTGTTTGCTACCTTTTCACAGCTAAATCCCTAAGCGGATAGTAATAAAATTTAGTAATGAGGTTGTTTGGTATCTGAAGAAGAATTTAGGGTACTTATTGTTGCGATAACAGGATCGACTTGAATCAGAATCTAGTTATAAGTAAACAGTAATTAAGTAACATTTATGAGTGTTAGGGCGCATCAAAGCAACCTGTTTATGCTTGTAATAGATTAAGTAGGTATAGCTAGCGCGATGCGACCTCTGCTGCTAAGCACTTCTTTAAGAACTTACTGGAAGTGAGGTTTCCAGTAAGCACTCGCAGACACACAACAACCCTATGTGGAGTTGTTATTTGGCTGCGGTTTTCTGTGAGGTGGAGGTATTTCCCCATTCAGGCTGGGCCCTATGTCTTTTAAAAGCTCCCAGACCAGTGTATGGGGATCGACCCCACGAGGAGCCCCTAAGATAGAGCTTTCGTAAAACATATTGACGCACATGCCATAGATTCGTTAGTTTGATTCCCACACAGGACATACATTGTCTGCTTGTCAAAGCAGCCTGTTTGGGGAAGTACCTCCACCTCAAAGAAACCTGCAGCTATATCATAACACCCTAAAGTGTTACTGCGAGTGAGTGAGGTTACCATTTACCTTCAAAAGAGGTGCTGTGAGCAGCAGAAATGGCGCATTTGCTAAATGTATTGCAAGTATCAGGTGTGCCGTAAGGTTATATCCCTCCTTACTTTGTATCAAAGACATATTCCCTTTGTCTTGGAGATGATTTCAGATTTCATATATCACTAAGTTATTATAACATGTCATTATAACAGTAACGACATAGGTAACTAATGTGCTTTTTTATACTGTTTTATATCACACATCTTGCGTACCTAAAAACCTAATACGTACTTTTTTCGCAAATGTTTTTAGGTAGAGTTGAGAGAAGGTTTGACCTCCAGAAAACAGTTGTTATTTCGTAAAATATATTTACGAGTACCTACTCGTGTTTGGGAGAATTGTTTGGGTCTCGGGACTAGATAAGTGCCTACCCATTTAGTCTTTAAATTACGTGGAATTTTGATGCGAGATGTTCCCTTCAGGAGTACTTGTGACAATCACGTGATATATTTTTATTTTATCAACTTTTCTAGTACACAGAAGAGTATAGTATGAATATAATTATAATATTTATTTATTTTTAGCACAATCAAGTATTTCACAAAAAGGCTTTGAATACGTTATTACATTTTCACTATAAATATTTTGAAAACTATTCACACTTTATTGAGATACCCGCTGGTGGAGCGCTAGGTATATACTTGTGTTACAGATCACAAGGGCTCCCTTTGGATACGAAATGTACTTAATCCATTTTGTGCATATGCCAGTATAAATCACAAGTAAAAGTTACACAAAAAACAAATTTGTAAACTACCATTTACAACATTATGTTGTCTCGAATGTTTAAATGTCTCACACTATTTCTGGCCCTACCTTCGCTCTTTCTATTATGAATACAGATAATGCTAGATGATTGCTCTGCATACGTGGTACTCTTTGGCTTATTCCAATGTACTAACACTCTTACGTTTTGCTTTGAAATAAATAGAAAACAAAAAACTTTTTTTTAAACTAATTGGTGGCGGAAACACACAAAGCAGGTTAGATCAAATCGCGTGTAAATTTGACTTTCGCAAAATAACGCCTGAATCTATTAAAAAACTTTTAAACATCAATCCTACTAATATTATAAATGCGAAAGTTTGTGTGTATGGATGAATGTTTGTTGCTCTTTCACGCTTAAACGGCTGAACGGATTTGAATGAAATTTGGCACGTAGATAGATTATGATCTGGATTAACACATAGGCTACGTTATTTGACTCCACGCGGGCGGAGCCGCGGGCAGCAGCTAGTTGACAATATTAAAGATTAAACAGTTGAATGTTTATTTCAAAATGCTACGAGACATACAAGCATGCGGCCAAATTGATGTAAAGTACGTGATGGACATGTTACTCCATATAATAAAGCATAATATACTACTCTGTGTAAAAAGTATCGGGAATATGTCAATAAAAAGACCCGCGTAAAAGAGGTCGTTCTAATTTTTTTACTGCATGTTGGTAGCACTGTACTGATTTAGCGCGCAAAATTTGAGCGGGATCTGTCATTTAATTTGTTTTAAACTACACTTTTTGTTGGTCATAGTTTTGAGTCCTCGGCGATTTTTACAATGGAAAATATTGTTGAACAAAGAGTGTGCCTTAAATTTTGTGTTTCAAATGATATTTCATGTGGTGAATCACTAAAAATGTTGCGAAATACCTACGGCGAATCGTGTATATCGAAAACAAGGGCTTATGAATGGTATAAGGCTTTTAAAGAAGGCCGAGAAGTAGTAGTAGACTTGCCTCGTTCTGGTAGACCTTCAACCGCTACGACCAGAGAAAACATCGACAGAATCAAGAAGCTAGTGCTCGAAAATCGACGTATGAGTCTGAGAGAGTTGGCTAGTGAGGTGAACATATCTTTTAAGTCCGTCCACAACATTCTCATTGACATTTTAGGCATGAAACGCGTCGCCGCTCGACTAGTTCCAAAAGAGCTCAATTTTGTTCAAAAAGCGCAGCGAAAGCATGTCGCTGAAGACATGGTTTCCCGAGCTTCTACGGATCCGACCTTTATGAAACGTATAATAACTGGCGACGAGACATGGGTTTATGAGTACGACATGCAAACAAGCCAACAGTCTTCAGAATGGCGTCTCGAAAACGAGCCGAAACCCAAAAAACCGCGGCAAAGTCGCTCCAAAATCAAGGTGATGCTGACAGTTTTTTTTGACTACCGTGGTGTGGTTCACTCCGAATTCCTTCCAGAGGGAGAAACAGTGAATAAAGAATATTATTTAGGCGTCATGAAGCGTTTGCGTGAGAGTATCCGCCGAAAACGTCCAGATTTGTGGCAACACAACTCATGGATGCTGCACCATGATAATGCACCATCACACACAGCCATTATAGTGAAAGAGTTTTTAGCGAAAAATTCAACAAAAGTTCTCGACCAAGCACCGTATTCACCTGATATGGCTCCGTCTGACTTTTTTTTATTTCCCAAGTTAAAATTACCACTTCGAGGAAAACGTTTTGAGTCGATAGAAGCCATAAAAGAAAATTCGCTGAATGAGCTAAAGGCCATACCGCAAATAGCCTATGAAAAATGTATGGAAGACTGGGTGAAGCGGTGGAGATGTTGTATTGCAAGCGATGGGGCCTACTTTGAAGGCGATAAAATAAATTTAGATGAATAATTTGTATTTTTTGTTTTATTGACAAATTCCCGATACTTAGTACACAGAATGTATATATTTATAAAAATAAGTATTTGTGTGTGTACGGGAGGCGGTCAAATATTCGGTCCACCAGATGGAAAGCGGTCACCGTAGCCCATGCACACTTGCCAAACATTTAGTTTAGAGTCGATCTGATCGGATGTCACTTCTGCTGCAAGCACAACAAATCGTTAGGAGCTTATAGGTAACCTCACTCACTGTAAAGAACATAATTGCAGCCAAATAACGTACCTCCGCGTCACAGACACCTAAAAAATACATTTCTAAATGCATTGTAGCCTTTGAAGTTGTAATAATGTGGACGTCTGCATAGCTCTGGGCGAGCAGGTGCCCGCGCTACATAGTTACTAGTGTATAATATGATGTACTAGCACACTAATCATATTGAGCGGTGATTTTCTTCGCCAACAAATTGCTTAGCAGTTTGGCGAATTTCATGAAGTGTAACTGCCTATGTATTATTCTATTAGGAGAAATAAATTAAAAAAAAAAACAGCAACCAAATAACAACTACTTAGAAGATTGTTGTGTTCCTGCGAGTGAATGAGGTCACCAGTAAGCTCTTAAAGGGTTGCTGTGTTACCAGCAGGGCACACTGCTCGAGCAACATTTCTTGTATTGAAAGCGCTCATAGTCTGTGGCAACCGCTTTAGATCAGGTGAACCGTAAATTTGTGTGCCTCCCAACGTTGCATAAAAAAAGGTGTAAATAGAAGCAAGCCACATCCAGATTGAAGGCGGGAGTGAACCGCGGCGATAGAGATATTTTTTGTATGATGGAAACATAAATTGCCTGTGTAGGCAAAATAGGCAATTTTTCTCGGCAACGTGCCGGCGATTACATAGTTTTTCAACCTCACTTTATAAATCGCCTTGCCGTTCGGTATTCTTACTTATATTTTTATACAATACTGTATCTATTTACAATAGGGATAAAGCTTTTAATAAAACGAACTTCTTTGTAGTGAACTAACTTCAACCATTTTATAAAAAGTGAAATGCTTACAGTGGTATTAGCGATTGTTTTTTTTGTTACTATTTTTTTTATACTACGTCGGGAGGCATACAAGCAAACGGTCCACCTGATGTAAAATGGGTACCGTAGCCTATTAACGCTTGTAATATATTAAGTATCACTCGCGCGATGCCTCCTCTGCTGCTTACACAGCAACTCCTTGGGAGCTTACTGGTGACCTCACTCACACATAGGAACACAACAACCCTCTAGGGAGTTGTTATTTGGCTGCGGTTTTCTATGAGGTGGAGGTACTTCCCCAGAGGGGCTGCTTTGATGCGCCCTACCTCTCTTAAAATTTTGTAATACACTACTGATCTGATACTGATGACACTACTATCGATTGTGAGTGAATTTAGCTCGTAAGGAGTTGCTGTGTTAGCAGTAGGGGTGGCCCTTGTTTATCTGCGGTTTTCTCTGAGGTAGTAGGAGAACCGAACGCCACGTGACTCGGTTCTTACTCACCTCACTCTCTTCTTTAACATTCATAGCTCTTTTAATGCGCGCTCGTCGGTTTCTGTGTGTTTCTTCTCCTCACATCTACTTCTATTAAAACACTATCAACTTGGTCACGGCATTCCTCGGTTCCTACTTCCTTCTAATTCCGCGTTGTAATCTGTTTCTAATTCTTTCTTTCTATATGCCCGAACCAACGGAGCATACTTCTTTACTATTAACCAATAAATAATAAACAAATATTTATCACCGATACGACGAGTATAGATAGTATTAACCTAATAATAGACCATGTCTCATCTCTCATTGTCTACAATAATTTATAGTACAAAACGAAGACTTTGGATAAAGTTCATTTTTGGTTTTCTTTGTTTAAGTTTTTATCAGAAGGTGATGTCAGGAGCCGTAAAACCGACGAGCGTGCACGGGAAGATCTATGAACATTAAAGAAGCGAGTGTCATGTAAGGACCGAGTCATATGGTACTCGGGTCTCTGCCTACCCCGCAAGGGACATTCCATGAAGATGTGGAACCTTAATTGACTATATAAGAGTGAACTGTGGCTCAGTGGCGTGCACTCCATATAGGCAAAAAGACATTGCCTACCGTATCAATTTGATAAATACCATCCGATGTTTCTTAATTCTTAAACATAGTTTTTAACTAATATTTCGTATCAAAGACAAAAAATAGAGAGCTTAACGGCAGAGGCACAAACTATTTCGGTCTAAATTTACGTATGTGTGCCCTGTTGGTAATACGGATAGTGTAGTATGCATTCCTGTAAATACATTGCCCACAATAACACAAATAACGAACACAATCGCATAGTATAGACATTGTCTTTTCAGCCAAACTATAACGTAAATTACCGAAGTGTCGCGAACATTGCTACGTAATTATTTTAAAAAGTAGTTTGCTCCATATAATTAACGGCCGCCATTGTTTTTGTTTTGAATCGATTGACTGGTAGCAGACAAAATAAGATTTTAAAGTTTTATTGTTGATAAAAATTGATAATAGTCACTGCGAAAGTTGTTCAGGTGGTGTGTATGTAGGGAAATTAAAAAATGATGCGTTTACAAAACTATCTTTCGGTGAAAAAAAACAAGTGATCACATACATCATTATTTCCACAAGACCAACCGACCATTTTGGGTAACCAAAATCAACATGTTGTATTTTTTGGTAAGTTAATAGCTTTAAAAAAATTCTCTGTGTACGCCACTGCTGTGGCTATATGTCAAACATAACCGCATAAATTTATATAAGACCAAGACCTACGAAACTTCAAGAGCATGAGACATTTCTCTTGTCTGGGTAATATAAAAACATATATATCACCAATATTTTAATGACACCGTACTTTACAAGTACTTACAACATAATTACACGTGGCAATGCCCCCTATTGCTATGTCGTTGTTAATGTATTCCTTTAAGCCTCCTCGTCCTGGCACGTATTAATTCAACCTCAGTGCCAACACCACGCCGCTACCCCGAGGCCGCATCTTTCATCCGTTTATTGCTAAAATTTTCTTTATAGCCCAAGTTATAAACGGGGACCCACCCGCCTGCGTTTTTTATGCGGAAAACTCATAATTAAATCACCGTTGGCGCTTCTACATTGTTTAATTAATTTTTTAAACGTTTCACTTGCTTATTCAGTTGACAAATCGTTTGCTCGTTTGGGAATCGTGTCGTTTAGGATTCTGTAGATCGACAAAGTTTTATTAGGTATAATGCCATCTAGTCTATGCCTAAGGGGTTTTAAGTTTTCCTTTCTACGGAGTCCTAAAATTGATCCGACAGACAACCGTTATCTTAATGGCAAGTAAGCAGTACAGCTTACTTGAAGGTATTTTTCTTCCTAGCGTTACTCCGTTTCCAAATCTATTAGGGATGGCGGAGTCTGGTTTCTCCAAAACCCAGAGAGAAAATCGGAACTTTCTTAGAGTCACGCGTGTTTCGAAATGTAATTTTTTGGATTCCTCAAGATGGTTTTCCTTCGCCGCCAAGCAAGTTAATAAAAAACATGAATTTAGTGGTACATCCCCAGTATTCGAACTGGGACTAATTGGTTAACATGCTGGTTTTTTTATCAAGTGGCTATCACTACTCATTGGAAGTAAGTTGTCATAATAATTTTGACGAGCTCGGTGGCTCAGTCGTGAATGACGCGACTTTGACACCAATGCTCGTGGGTTCGATTCCCATACAAGGCAAACATTTGTGTGCATGTCTGTTTGTCTTAGTCTGGACGTGTTAAGAGAGGTAGGGCGCATCAAAGCAGCCTGTCTGGGGAAGTACCTCCACCTCACAGAAAACCACAGCCAATTAACAACTCCCTAGAGGATTTTTGTGTTCCAGCGTGTGAGTGAGGTCACCAGTAAGCTCCCAAGGAGTTGCTGTGTAAGCAGCAGAGGAGGCATCGCGAGTGATACTTAATATATCGCAAGCGTTAATAGGCTACGGTACCAGCTTTACATCAGGTGGACCGTATGTTTGTATACCTCCCTATGTAGTATAAAAAAAAATTTAAGTACAAGTACTACTCGTAGATCAGTAACTGAAAGTAGTAGGCATTGGCACCTTCCTTGTATTAATCAAATAATGTGATAAGTTTACAAAAAGACATCAAATTTTAACTTAAAATATACTTACTAAATGAAACAACAGGTTAAGAAAGTATATAAAAGAGGACTAAAAGGATTTATAACCCCGATAAGTAGTTAAATTATAAGAGAGGTAGTGCACATCAAAGCAGCACATCTGGGGAAGTAACTCAACCTCACAGAAAACAGCAGCCAAATAACAATTCCCTGGAGGGTTGTTGTGTTACTGCGAGTAAGGTCACCAGTAAGCTCCTAAGGAGATGCTGTATCTGTAGAGGTAGCTTTGCGTGAGCGATACTTAATGTATTGCAAGCGGTCATAGGCTACGGTAACAACTTAACAGCAGGTGAACTTGTATGCCTCTTGACGTTGTATAAAAAAAATAAAGTGAAGATTATTCCTTAATTATTCATCATATATAAATATATCCATACAAAAGAGGTTGTAGACTCGTATTAGTAGCTGCTGTAAAAAAGTGAGACGAGTGACGACTACTCTCTCACTCACTCTAATGTCAACAAGCCATAGAATAAAATTGTTAGTCATCAAGTCATAGTAAGTTTGACCGCGCAATAGAACGGATGTGTTTTTAGTAGAGTGCTGCAGAACATATTGTTAGACGTATTAGTGAGGCCCTCTGTGTATCCCACACTCACCCATATTTATACATATATAATACTAACACAAACATGTTTAACTGCATCGATTTGCGCAATAAAGGTAATGATAAGAACTTCTGACCTCTGTCAAATCAGTTCTATATTTTTTACCACGCTCTACAAGCCGGAACACAGATATACAACTATAATATATAGCATGTAATGCTGCCGCGATTCCGTCTCTTCATATTTTTTCATCCGGTGAAATTTAATAAGCTACGAATTTGAATCGCGGCGCTCGTCCCCTCCGCCGCAGGCTTTCATTTCGGCAGTGGCTGAGACCAATTACCGATATCCGACACCTACCCTCTGATACACTATGTGCAAATTTAATGATATATATTTTCATATTGGATATCATTTTAACTTTCCATCGTTTAATTTCTAAAATATCTTTCCTGTTTCGCCTTTAATTACAACAAAAAGTAAAAATACGTCAGAATTCGCATACATTTTTGAAGTTGAACTTATTTAGACGCGTTGGCCGATTTGTAGGCAGGAAGGAGGGGGAAATCTATAGATTTGCACTGGCATGTTAATGTAAATGTATCTATTAGTATGAGTTTTCACTTCAGTTAGCAGTCCCCATCTTATCTTAGAAAACCGCAGCCAAATAACAACTCCCTAGAGTGTTGTGGTATTCCTGCGTGTGAGTGAGGTCACCAGTAAGCTCCTAAGAAGTTGCCGTGTTAGCAGCAGAGGTGGCATCGCGCGAGTGATACTTAATGTATTGCAAGCGATTGTAGGCTTTACATCAGGTGGGCCGTATGCTTGTATGCCCCCCGATAAAAAAGAAGTTGAAAACATGCTTTAACCAGCCCTCGAGTCATCATGACATATAAATCCAATATTAACCATCACGTAAATGTAAATCGATACCGATAGGTTTCAGCGCTACCTACTTGCAGGGGACTGTCTTCAGTGTGTCTTTGACAGTTTTAATTACCACGAGAACGCCTCGAGCAGACAAATCGGAGACCAATTACCGATATCCGACACCTAGTCTCAGACACAAAACACTTCTTGACATAAATCCGTTTGAAAATATACGACCCTTATGATTCACTATAATATAATATAATTAGTAGTACTTTTAAAGTTTGATAATTGGATTTTTGAAGTGAAAATTTCTTTAGCGGCGTTGGGCACTTTTTGGGATGAGTAAGATTTTGGTGAGAATTAGAACTTAAGTGCGCTAAAACATTAGTTACCTCTAATTAAACAATTAAAACATGAAGCGCTAGATCGTTCATAGGGCATTATTTTCTCGCCGCCAAAACGTTGTAAGCGCCATGAAATTCTTGCCGCTTACGTACTTACGCCTTTCGTTCAACGTAGTTTATCAACATCGCTGTTTGGTCCGCATGTTCAAGTTTTCACTTCTGCCGGCGCTCCCGGAGTGCAACCCGTTTTTATTTGTTATGCTACATTGACTACAAATCAGCATACGGCCCGCCTGAATGTAGCACTTACCGTGGCGTATGAAGCCTTGCAATACAAGGAAGCTCCTTCATCTTCTTAGCGTTATCACGTTTCCTAATCCATTAGGATTGGCGGGGTCCGTTACCTAAGTCTAAGGATTTGGTGAAAATACTAATTTTACATGGAGCGACTGCCGTCAGACTTCCACAACACAGCAGGAGAATCAGACCTTTATTAGCTTAAGTCACACGTCTTTTGAAAAATACATTTATGGGCGTGCGTGTTTTCTCAGAATGCTTTTCTTCACCGCCGAGTACATGCCAGGATTCAAACCGGGTACCATTTGGTCAATAGACCGATTTTTTATCCACTGAGCTATCACTGCTCAGCTCACAGTCTTGCAATACAAGGAATATATGTTTGATATAATTGTTCCACCAAATTCGTATTTTCGTACATATTTCTAATTTACATGCAATTTGATCTAACCTGCTTTGTGTGCTTCCGCCACCACAAAGCAGGTTAGATCAAATTGCATGTAAATTTGACTTTCGCAAAATAACGCCTGAATCTATTAAATATTTCTAATTATCATTTGCTAGGCGGTGAAGAATGACATCATGAAAAATCCCGCACGAAAGTTTCCAAAAGACGTGTTACTTCGTGGGTTGTTGAGGTCTAATGGTAATAGTTTCATGTCAAAGCAGTATCTTCCCCAAATCCTAAATTATCTGGAAACAGGATAACGCTAAAACTAATAAGAATCATAAATATCGATCTAAGTAATTGAGTTTCTGTCTATTGATGCCCCATAATGTTACAAATGTACATAGACTACCTACAAGAACTGCTTCACATCAAGCAAGTCTTATGCGTCGTAAATATTCATGCCAAGTCCCTTCCGAGCTAGGCAGAGAGAACTGGTCGTCCCATGACGTGGTTCTTACACACACATAACTAGCTTCTTTAATATGCATTGCTCAATTCGTGCAGGCTCGCCGGTGCTCCTGACACAACCTTCTGATAAAACACGACCAATTTGATTTCTTCATTTCACTATAAAAATATCCGTCTGCAAAAGTCAGAAAATTCCACACAATAAACTGTAGAGATATGACACACTAAAATACACGGGTCGCTTCGGATAATTCGAAATGGTGTCCGAACTTCCAGCGGTGTCCCAACTGGCAGCGTGTGTCTGACACTTTGCGTTCTCGCAAACCTGATGTAGGGTCCCGCATCCGACGCAACTTGCTCATCATTAATCTGTTTAAGGGTGTTCAACTCGACCACTGTGCATGTAGTTCAATTTCAAATTAAAGTTAAAAATTAAATTTCTTACTCTCTTTCCTTTTGCTCGACTTCGTCGATGAGTCGTATCGTGATGTTGGAATCACATATCCTTCGTCAAAAATTAGGCTTCTAAATGCAAAAAGAAAATTTTCGAATACCAACTCGCTTTTTATATTGACATGGCAGTGACGCGAATCTATAAGATTTTTCCTACCAAAAATCTCTCAAAATGCTCAAAAAAATGTTCACTTCTAAAACAATTGAAGGTTTCGACTCGATTTTTCAATTTCAGTTGATTCATTATAACATAATTTTGTTGCTCGGCAAAATTTCCACGCATACCAAACATTTACAAGAGCAAGCAAATCAGAGACAAGGAATATTCCGCCCCAACGATCGCAAATAATGACGTGATTATTGTACGGAATACAATTTTTGTATAAGTGTCATCAGAAAAAACAAATATCTTAAAATAAACTTTACAAATATTCTTAAGATTGCACGGTTATATGAATTAGTATCAGCAAAATTTGTATGTGTAATATATGTAAATAAATATATTATATGTAAACAAAAATCTATATTTTAATGATTGATTGCAGATTTTGATGTAATTTTCAGGAAATCTTCAGATTAGCCCAGTCCAGTAATTACCCATTCTGTGAAGTTTGGTAGCGCAGATCAGACCCGTGCGAAGCTGGCGTAGATAGTTTGTAATATATATTTAGACTATATGTATAATATATATTTGACGTATGTATATTTGACGAGCTCGGTGTCGCAGTGGTGAAACGCGCTGTTACGCTACTTTGACACCAACGCTCGTGGGTTCGATTCCCACACAGTATAAACATTTGTGTGCATGAACATGTCTGTTTGTCTTGGTCTGGGTATTTTCTATGTATAATAAGTATGTATTTACAAAAAAAAATGTATTTACGTATGTTTATCAGTTGTCTAGTACCCATAACACAAGCTTCGCTTACTTTGGGGCTAGGTGGCGCTGTGTAATTTGTCCGACAATATATTATTATATTAAATATAAATACTGTCACTGACTCGGCGATGAAACCCGCGCGTCCAAGAAAATAAATCTCGAAAGACGTGTGAGTAGCCTAAGAATGGTCTGGTTTTACTCCTGGGTCGTGGACTCCTGGTACGGCGGTCGCTGCATGTCAAAATCAGGATCTTCGCTAAGTTTTTAAGCTTAGGTAGTGGAATTCTAATCTGTTAGGAAACAGGATAAGGCTAAGAAGAAAAAGAAGATATATATATTAAGGTAGCATACAAACATGTGGCTTATTAATGGTATCCAATTGCCGTAGTTTATGGACCATTACAATGCAAAGGTATCAACACTCGCGAGTTGCCGACTCTGTAAAAACGTATTCACGTCTTTTTTAAAAACCCCCGTACAGCAATCTTGGGAAAACCACGACCATTTGGAAGATAACCTCCCTGGAAAGAAAGCAACCATTTTGGTTCCAGAATATAAAATAGATAAATACCCAATAATTTTGAAATTGTGATGAATCAGAGCCATAGGGCCGCATCTTCGAAAACAATTTCGTCCTAAGCAGAATCCCTGTTGTACCTACGCTCGAATAATTCATGTTTAAAAAGCAAATTTAGATCATTGGTAGTCATAGGCGCGAAAAAATTCTTCTTCAAAGAGCAAATTTCACCAGACTCACTTCCTTCATAAATTATACATAATACATTTAACTGAAATTGAATCGTAAACCTTCCTCAATAAGTTTATATGCGATGCGATGTGGTATTTATTCCATATAACAAGCATATCGTTACATATCACTTGCGGATATTTGGGATCGTCCTTAATATAAACGCCGGTTTTCCTGCGAACGCCATTATCGCGCTGTGCCTGCGATGAGAACGGGGAGACCGTAGGTAACTGCTATATTTTCCTCAATGATTCCCCCGGCATCGATGTTGTGATTTATTTTTGTTTGCACGTAGTTGAATATCTCGGAATTATAAGCTTGGAACCGCGTTATGGCCCATAAAAGCTGTAATGACTCGAACGGCCGCTGTTGGCCGTGCTAGGGTGGTATTTATTTAAAAAATGTTACCTGACGCATTTAAATATTAATTGCTTGTATACCTGATGGCATATTTCGGATTGTGAACTTTATGTCTTGCATTTAGGCTCGATGTGAAAATAGACGGCAAACAAATGGAAACTCAACACGAATTTACTTAAAATGGGTCGTGAATATTGAACATCATGCTCTCTCTGTGTAAATTTCCAATCTTTTATAACTGCTCATTTTAGTGAAAAGAACATAAAATATTCAGTACAAACGTATCTTTAATTCTATTTCCGAATAAAATCATAAATAACCGCACCGTGATAAAATCGTCCGTTGTAATTGGAGAGATTCGTCCCTAGATAGGACATCTGACACTTAAGCACGTTTGCGTGGAACGACAGCCGGCGGCAGCCTATCTTCAAATTTAGGCATCTCTGTGGGGACATTTCGAAAGAGGTAACGCTATTGACAATAACGACTGAAACAATGCGGTGTACGTGCGGTGAACTGCGCCGGCTGCATTCACAGGAGGCTTTATCAGAACATTAGCGGTGACGTGACTCCTCTGTGCTAGCTTTATCTATATTCACTGTTTTGTTTTGAGACTAGTCTTATCTTGGGGTATTGCAGGGATCGATATTTCGCCCTTCGCTGTTTATTAGGTAATTATTGGCAAGAACAAAGTTATAAATTTTTAACTTTCTCCTTATTTCCTTGCTTTTGTGTAATTTTTATTTCTTTACCAAAAATTCCACCACCAAATCCTTTTTATATATAATGTAATGAAGGAGATCGGTGTCTTAGACGCCAGGAATAGCAAAACCTCGCCGATCAGTTGTCAAACTTTTAAGCAAAACTTAGACTCTACCTAGTTTCTTGATAGTTACTGAATCCATTTAACATTTCCTCACGAACATACAAAAATAACGCAACCCCTTTGACAATTTGATGATATCGTAAAAGCGGCTCGTTCCGCGTACTTCATCGCTAGATAGTTGTTCCCATGGGCATTAATTCTGGAACAAACTCGGAACAAGCGACGACTGGAACAAGGAACGAGGGAGAACATTCTGGGTGGAGGGAGGAGGTGTCACGTGTGAGGCTTCGCTAATTGAGTGTAAAATAAACCACTGTCGTTGGAGCGAGGCTGTTATTAAACTAAACTTGCTCCTCAACTATTATTGTGTCGGCACGCTTTGATGCCAGTATTCGATAGGTGTTGCTTTTGATCGAGTTTCACGGATTTTGTTAGTGGTTTATACATGGAATTTAATTACAGTCGACTATAAACACTCGACATTCGAATAATAGCACGTTTTGATTATAATTAACGCGGGACGTGATTCTAACGTTACATGAAAATGTTTATCGAGCACCGCTATTAAGGGTATTTAATTTTTATGGTCCTACTGTAATAGTAGCAGGAACGTGGCCATAATTCGTTACATTATCGTTCTGTACATACAGTGGCATCAACACAATAAACAACACAACAAATGAACGAGCATCACGCAACAGCACAGTGTCTGCCCGGGAGGCCTTTACGTACTTTATTTGCGTACAAAGCGAGGAATTAGAACTCTCTTTAGGCTGTTCAGCGAAACGAGCCTAATATGTTAATAGGCACGGTTCCGCACTTTATTTAGTTGGGCCAATTTATTCTTAACCCTCTCGCATTTCGTCTGATTAATATGCAGGTCTAATTAAAAGGCATCGTTGGAAGCAGATCGCAACTCATGGGAGCAGGAACTTTTCATTTACGTAAAGCGAAACGTTCTGCTGCGAACTTGCGAGAAATGCATTAAAAAGGCCCTCAGCAAATTAGGAGCTTACGTCATTCACCTGATAATGTTTTAAGCGAATGAGTGTTAAAGTAAATTATGCCGGGGCCGAGATGGCGGCTTTAAAATTAAGAGGATTATGCCGCGTGGACGAAGGATCTGCGGCGAGGGCGGATTCTTGATGCCGTTCGCTCCTTTATATTGATTTGTGTATTGTCTGCGAGTCGTACTTGTGGTTTGAAATGAAATTTGTTATTTTGCTTTTGAGCCCCTGTGGACACTTAGCCTCGTCTTACATTTTATTTTATTGCATTGTTATCATTTTGCATTATTTTCGTATATTCTTTTGCCTTTTTTAAATACAAAATATTTTCTTTGGGCGCGTTGAGCGATTATTAGAAAACTTATGGTTTCGCCTTTTATAAAAAGCTATGACTTTTAAATTTTTACTTCTGTCAGCAGACCTCGTGATTGCTTATGTTTTTTTTTAATATACCAGCGTTTAGGAAATGGAACTGGCGAAGAAGAAATGCCGAAAGAAACTAGCCAACACTGATATCATTTGAGATCATCCGTTAGATATTACAGTAGATGTGTGACTTTAATATAACAGAATATAGTTGGAGTGTGATGTTTACCAAATTAAAACTAACCTCACTTGCACGTGATGCATCTTGCCGATTAAGAAATGAGGGTGCAGCTTTCTTAAACTGCACCCTCGTTTCTTAATCTTAACCTCGTTAACTCTCTTGAGGTAGGTGAAATGTTTCAGGGGCACTATGCTGCGTCTGTTTCTAGTGTAAAGTATTAAATTAATTAAATGTTAAATTTATCAATACTAGTGTAGTGAAGCAATCGACGGCGCCGTTGCTATTGTCATTCTAATTAAATACGCAGGCTAGGCAACATCGACCGCAGCCTGTCTATGGATGGATTTATCTGTTTATAGCTTCTTCGTTTTTCAGGGCACGTTAAGCGGTCGATCCCCGCTGTTGTTAATAGATGACAGTCGTTAAGCTAACTCAGTAGCCTTCGAGCAGCTTGAAAACTCTAGACACCGCCAATTCGCAGTTGAGCAGCGTGGTAGTGTATGCTCTAAACCCCTTCGGTTGAAGAGAGACGCGTATCTACAGTGGGATGACTTAGGGCCGGTGTAGTGTAGCGTACGCCTCAATGATCGTAATTCCACCATAATGATTGATGACAATTTGAGGAGAACTTATATTATGTTTTCTACTGTTTCCAATTCCAATACGTGGGACACTCCAATACATTACAGCCTGTTCGAACGCTGACAGCGCATCTTCCGGCGACGAAAATTGTATCCCTTTGAACTGATTTTCAGGAACACCGTTCCTATATGAAATCTATATGTTTGTGTGTGTGTGTGTGTGTGTCTGTGTGCGTGTGTCTGTCGTTTTTTTTTCGAATATGCGAATTTTGACTTCAGCTTCGGATTCAGCATAAAAAAGTGGAATAGGAATGTTCAGGAACACCGTTCCTATCTCTTAAGGAACATGGTCAAAATGGCCGACAAAAAAAAAAATTTGAATTGTTATATAATTGACGAGCCAGGTGTTCCTCTGGCAATGCAAGCTTGCGCATTCTCGACTGGTTTATTTTCAGAAATAAAAAGAAGTCACACGGTCAGGGCTGTAAGGAGGGTGACCCAGGAGTTTGATCGGCGTGCTGTCCAAAGTCCCTCGTTTTGAACGCGGTGTGCGCGGGCGCGATGTCGTGGTGGCAGTGGCCGCGGAGCCCTGTGTTTGGTTGCTTGTTGCTCACAACAGAGAAAACTTCTGCCAAGCATTTGGTAGTATACCATTCGACGTTGATGCTTCTTTGGTTCTGTAAAGGAATTGACACCAGGTAGCCAGTCAAATTGAAAAAGCTCGCGATCAAAATCTTCCCCCCGCTTCTAAATCGCTTCCATTTGGTAGGCGTGGATTCATTTTGAAATACCCAAAACGTCGACTGGCGCTTTGTTTCTGAATTATATCGATAAATCCAGGGCTCATCACCTGCAATGATGTCGTAAACACGCCGAGACAAGCCTGCTTCAAATTTGTTTATCATATCACGACACCATTCCACCCATTCTTTATCCCGCAAAGTTAGTCGACCGCGCTTGAATTCGTTATACTAACGATACACGGTTGCCTTCATCCATGAATGCCATTTGAAGTCTATCGTACCATTCGTCTGGTTTCAGGCGACTCTTGAAATCGTAAAAAATCATAGCGCGAAAATGTTCCCAGCGCAGATTCATTTTTCAATGAGACACGATAATTTAAATTAGCTCGCAAAAAATGATAACGAAATAAGTTTTGTATAATAAGTTACCGTATTTTTACTTATAAATAAATATAATTTCAAAATCGATTATAACTGGCCAGTCTCTCATACATAAAAATTTTTTTTCACAATATTTTCTGAGTAGCCTGGCATATACCGATAACGCTCATCATTAGCTACTAAATACAACAAAAACGTAAACCCTGTTAACAAACAAAGAACAAAAGATACTGATTTGTTTTGTCTTTGTGTATCTATATATAGATTCTCTTTACAGAACGTATATTTTACACCGTCCATTTGTAAAGAAATAATAATATGCTTTCCTAGCTTCAAAGGAACTCAAATTAATCCATCAACTTAATAAACACCTTACCGATCTCGCAATAAGCACGCGTGTACCTAACCTGTATTTGCTTGTATCTTTATCAGAATATATTGCGACGGAGCTAAATTTTAAAGCCCGCACTTAAAAGCCGACCCATATAATTAAGATGAGGATGATAGGGTGTGGCTGTGTACGCGATGCTGAGTACTGCCGCTCCGAGTCATCTCGTAAATCCGCGATTACGTTCACCCTGCGAAGGTTTTAATGAGCGCGCGCGGTTGGATCTTGGCCCCCTCGTCTCCTGGCCTCTCCTCGGCACTCCACGCTTCTCTCGTCCCGTGTGAGCCGATAAGCCGGCTGAATTGCTCGCAACTTGAGAGACACGAAGAGGCTTCGTCGATACGTATAGGTACGAGTACAGTCGTGCCTAAAAATATACTCGTATATGTCTAATTCTAAGTCTGTCTACAAATTCGTGCCTTAAATAGGGGTGCGAGTAATGTTTACTCAATATTACGTATCAGTCTTGTAGGCAATGCCATGTAAACTTTGGGGTGTTTAACTCATAACTCATGAACAAGGCACTTTCAAAACAGAGCCAGGGCGCGTGGAAGCAGTCCGAGTTGGTAAGTACTTCCATCTCGTAGAAGGCCGAATCCAAATAACAGCTCTGGTGGATTATTGCGTTAATGCTAGTGAGTGAGGTTACTGATTAGCTCTTGAAGAGTTATTGTATTAGCAATGGGGTGGTTACACGCGATATTTGTATTGCATGCTATTATAGTTTGCAGTAACCACTTCACGTCAGACGGTATACTTGTCAACGTTCTATAAAAAAGCCTTTCAAAATATGACCTGTTACCAAAGGCACGTTTAGTACATTTGACTAGTTGCATAACGTTCTGAGAGATTCCATCTATATTTTCACGCCAGATCCCTTGCAGGGTAGGTTGACAGAACCGGGCACCTCAAGACACAGTCTTTACACACGTCGCTTACTCCATTAACATTCATAGCTCTTTTCATGCGCGCTCGTTGGTTCCTAGGACTATAACATTAAATTCTACTTTTACTATTTAATATAGATCCATTGATTATATGTGTTCCCTCCTTCCTACATTATGGGATTCTTCAAACGAAGCGTGAAGAAGCATCTTGCATCATCAGCATGGCAGCGTCAACTGACAGGATACGGTGTAGTATTTTGTCAGTTGCAGTTGCGATTTGGGCTCCTCTTTCGCTTACAATCAGGCAAAGAGGAGCCACTATGCTGAACTAATATATAAAAATTGACATTTGTTAAACAACGCAAGCTTGCAAGAATAACGATATATACAAGGAACATAAATTTGTTCCTTCTGTTTGTAGACAAGCTTACCATCACAATCATAAAATCATAACTAAACTGCGTGGTCTTCTTGGAGCAGTGGATAAAAAATCGCCCCATTAACCAACTGAGACCCGTTCCAATCTTGGTGGGAACATGTACCATTAAATTCGTTTTATTTATTTACATATTTGTAGATAAGTGATAACTCAGCGGTAAAGGAAAACGACGTAAGGAATCCCGCACGCCCCAGAAATTTAAATTTCTAAAGCCGTGTGACCTAACCTAAGAAAAGTCTGGTTTTCCCCCTAGGCTTCGGAGGTCTGAAGGCAGTTACTCCAAGTAAACACAGTATATCCGCTAAATCCTTAGGCTTAGGTAGCGGACCCTACACATTGTAATGGATTAGGAAACAGAAGAAAACGAATCTTAATCCTTAAGCTAAAAATTTGGAAGGTTTGCATATTTCTCGAGGCGACTATACAACTAATACGGACAATCAACTGCGGGAAATCAGCATTGATGGCTGATATTGAAATTAATTCGTGTTAGTGCGCGCCCCTGAGGGGTAGGAGTTAGGGGATGGCATTTAACTAAAGATATGCTCGTGTCAATGTTTCATAGTTAAATTGAATCTTTGACGTAACTTTGTGACATTACGGATTCAAGCATCGCTTAATCTATTAATACATTAACGGTTAAGGGTATTGTCAAAACGGACGGAGTGACATCCTTCTTGTGTCTATAGTATAGTAATTACTGTATATGTAATAAAATACACGAGTGAATGACATAAAACATAATTGTTAGTAAATTACAGTTAGTAAGAGTTTTGTAACACATCAATTAATTAATATTTCTTTAAGTACTCTTTTGTTCGATGGCGTCGTTGCGCGTGTCATTCTAACCAAACACGCAGGTTAAGCAATGTCGACCGCAGCCTGTCTAATGATGGGTTTTAGTTTAAAGATTCTTTATTCCCCATAAAACACATAATGTCACTTACGTGAGAAATTATACTATAAATAAAGTACCTAACATAAAGTACTCGAATCGCTCGAAACAGTGGGCACACGTTATTTGTATAGTTTGAATATTATCTATAGCTAACTAATTACTCGACGAGCTCGGTGGCGCAGTGGTGAAACGCGCTGTTACGCTACTTTGACACCAACGCTCGTGGGTTCGATTTTTACACAGAACAAACATTTGTGTGCATGAACATGTCTGTTTGTCTTGGTCTGGGTATTTACTATGTATAATAAGTATGTATTTACAAAAAAAAAATGTATTTACGTATGTTTATCAGTTGTCTAGCACCCATAACACAAGCTTCGCTTACTTTGGGGCTAGGTGGCGCTGTGTAATTTGTCCGAGAATATTTATTATTATTATTTAATTACTTACCATTGACAAGAGATGATGCAACAATCAAGAACTAAAATAGTTACATTGCCACAAACTCATCACAAATATGCAATCATTACCACTCATAAGTAGCAAACCACTATTTAAAAACACAAACAAATATTCCCTTAGGGTTTACCTATCTCGAGCTTCTCCGAGCTCCGTGGGGTACGTTAAGCGGTTAGTCCCGGCTGTTGTCGATAGATTACAGTAGTTAAACCAAGTCAGTAGGTGGCCTCTGTCAATCCGCAGTTGAGCAGCGTGGTGGAGTATGCTCTAAACCCCTTCGGTTGAAGGGAGACCCGTATCCCAGCAGTGGGATGAGTTAGGGTTGGTGTAGTCATATGATCATGTTAAATGGCTGTTATTAGTTTATTTAAAATAATCAGTATCATTTTTCTCGCTATG
Source organism: Pyralis farinalis (assembly GCA_947507595.1). NCBI lineage: Eukaryota > Metazoa > Arthropoda > Insecta > Lepidoptera > Pyralidae > Pyralis > Pyralis farinalis. The sequence continues at coordinate 31,596,918 of OX382273.1, read as the reverse complement.
TATAGTGAGAAAAATGCACTTTGGATAACGGTTTAAGTTTCCTGATGTATCATATATTTACTGTGTGGTTCCAGATAAGTTTTCTTCCAAGAACTCTTGAATTGTAAAAGAGGTTTTCTAATGGATTACAGCATGAGGTTCTTTAAAACAGTTGCGTAGAGGTTCATACAGGAGCGGCAATATGCAAGTTCGTAGGTCGCAATAACTGCTTACCATCAGAGAGGCCCTACTTTTGTTTACAGCTAATAATATACTTTTTTTTTATACTACGTCAGGAGGCGTACAAGCACACGGCCCACCTGATGTAAAGCGTGTAACGTAGCCTATTAACGCTTACGATATATTAAGTATCACTCGCGCGATGCCTCCTCTGCTGCTTACACAGCAACTCCTTGGGAGCTTACTTGTGACTTCACTCACACGCAGGAACACAACAGCCCTCTAAGGAGTTGGTATTTGGCTGCGGTTTTCTGTGAGGTGGAGGTACTTCCTCAGACGGGCTGCTTTGATGCGCCCTACCTCTCTTAAAACATCCAGACCAAGACAAACAGACATTTTCATGCACACAAATGTTTGCCTTGTGTGGGAATCGAACCCACGAGCGTTGGTGTCAAAGTCGCGTCATTCACGACTGAGCCACCGAGCTCGTCAATATACGTAATAATCTCTTATCCTTAGCAATATCTCATTTCCTAATCTATTAGGATTGGCGGTTCGCTTCCCAAAGATTTGGCAAAGATACTGGTTTTTACAAGGACCACCCGCCATTAGGTCCCCACAACCCAGAGGGAAAACCAGACCTATCTCGTAGGTTAAGTCAGACGTCTTTCGAAATGTCTTGCGCATTTTCTCACTAAGTTTTTCCTTCACGGACGAGCATTTTGCGACGTGATAATTACAAATATGTACTTAAATCCGAAAATACGAGTTTAGTGATACATTCCTGGCTTCGAACCTGGGACCAGTTTGTCAATAGCCCGGTTCTTTATACACGGGGCTTCCACTGCTGAATACATACGCGCAATAATCGTTTAGACAAATTTAACGATTGAGCCGTCCTTACTATTGAATCCCAAATTAAGCTGGGATTCATAAGTGATGGTTGCGGTCGCAGCTTTAGGAAGTCACTACTTATTTAGTTGTTTGGTTGTATTAACAAATTGAATGTTCCGCAACTGACTGACAACTTGTAACAAGAAGTTGACTATTAATATACTTTTGTTTATAACATTTGATTTTGCCTTGGCTTTTGGTTCATTTTTTTACTGTTTCTTCATGAATACAAGTCGTTTTCACCTATAATTATAATAGCATTAAGCTAATAAAAATTTGATGAGCTCGGTGGCTCAATCGTGAAAGACGCGACTTTGACACCAACGCTCGTGGGTTCGATTCCCAAACAAGATAAACATTTGTGTGCATGAACGTGTCTGTTTGTCTTGGTCTGGGTTGTTTTTAAGAGAGGTAGGGCGCATCAAAGCAGCCCGTCTGGGGAAGTACCTCCACCTCACAGAAAACCGTAGCCAAATAACAACTTCCTACAGGGTTGTTGTATTCCTGCGTGTGAGTGAGGTCACCAGTAAGCTTCTAAGCATAAGGAGTTGCTGTGTAAGCAGAAGAGTGGGCATCGTGCGAGTGGTATATGTTACAACCGTTAATAGGCTACGGTAACTGCTACATCAGGTGGACCATATGCTTGTATGCCTCCCGATGTTGTATAAAAAAAAATATAAATGATCATTAACCCGTTAAGGCTCGCGCGGCTGATTTCCGCCATGCGCTTTACGGCGCCAAGTATATAATGGGCCTCAAGGCGTCAAGTCCTATTTATATGTATGATGCTTATTATGTTGGTGATCATAAATAAAGACCGTAAGAGTTATGAAAACCGGCAAGCGGCAGCTGAAAATCGATCGGCAAGTCCTCGGATAAATGTAGTACCGCCAAAATCAACAAGGTTTCTGTATATTTAGCGAGGCAAAAAGTCTCGCCGCCACCGCCCCATTTCTCATGCAGATTGGAAAACTTTTCAAATAACCAATTAAATTATAACCGATACCCCGCTTGTCTCGAGAATACAATGTTTAAAATTCATCATCCTCTTCATCTACATGTTTATTTCTTGCACTTCACCGGTTACTGGAGATGTTTCTTTGTACACTGGTTATCGTTCGCACTGTTTTGGCGAAATACTTTTTCAGGTTTCTGTTAATTTTCTTTCTGTGATTTTTGTAATTTAAATGTTCTTCTTTAAAGATAATAAATATTTCCGGATAAATTACACAGCTCTATGTAGTTTCAAATTAAACTTAGGTTTTTATGGACAACTGATAAATATACGTAAATACCTTTTTTTTATAAATACATCATAAAACCCAGAGCAATTCAAACAGACATGTATGTTTTGGAATTGACTTCAATTCCAAAACTTCCTACTCCTACAAATTTCTTCTGATTAAATTCGTTGTGAGTTCCAAGGCAGCTGTAGTTTAACCCCCGGGACAGCAATGAACTTCACTGTTCATTGCCTTTTTGTTGGTCGCCGCTTTTAATTCTGGCTACACAGGAGACAGTGTTCATGCACACAAATATTTGGTCCTGTGTGGAAATCGAACCCACGACGTTGGTGTTAAAAGCATTGCTAACTACGCCGCCACCGAGCTCATCAGAGTAGAAAGAAATGTTATAACCATCGCCTAAAAATTTTGGGTCAAAGAACAATTTAGTGTTTGATTAAACAACCATTGTACGTTATAGAAGCATTGTTGGTCACGAAAGTTCTATGATTAAAATGATTGTGATTACACAATTAGCTTGTCGTTTTTAGAATAACTTAATTTTTAGCAAAGACGCCTTGGAGGTGCAGACTAGACGCGATCTGCCGACTTTTGCTCAAGTTCGTTAACTTCGTTTACAAAACGTCTAATTGGCGTGGTAGTACCATTAAGATACTAATTAGTTTTCTTACTAATAAATCAGTTAAGATACTTTTCCATTTCTTATCAGTTTGTTTGTAAGTGCAGATACAATTCAAAACAACGTTAGTAAAACTTTGTATGTATGTTTTTTTTATACTACTTCGGGAAGCATACAAGCATACGGCCCACCTGGTGTAAAGCGGATACCGTAGCCTATTAAAGCTTGCGATATCTTAAGTATCACTCGCGCGATGCCTCCTCTGCTGCTTACACAGCAACTCCTTGGGAGCTTATTGGTGACCTCACGCACACGCAGGAACACAACAACCCAAGGGAGTTGTTATTTGGCTGCTATTTTCTGTGAGGTGAAGGTACTTCCCCAGACGGGCTGCTTTGATGCGCCTTACCTCTCTTCAATATCCTTCCTTCCTTATTAGCGTTACGTCGTACATTAGGATTGGCGGGGTTGAATTTTACATGGAGCCGACTGCCGTCAAACCTCCAAAGCCCAGAGGGATACCAGGCCTTTCTTAGATAAGAGAACCGTTCGCTCTATTATAACATGGATTCCAGGATATCACTTAGGGTATTGGGCAAAGAAATAAATATCCTCACTGACACCTCTTGTGTATTTATCAAAACAAAATGTTTTTTTTTATACTACGTCGAGAGGCGTACAAGCATACGGTCCACCTGGTGTAAAGCGGATACCGTAGCCTATTAAAGCTTGCGATATATTAAGTATCACTCGCGCGATGCCTCCTCTGCTGCTTACACAGCAACTCCTTGGGAGCTTATTGGTGACCTCACTCACACGTAGGAACACAACAACCCAAGGGAGTTGTTATTTGGCTGCGGTTTTCTGTGAGGTGGAGGTACTTCCCCAGACGGGCTGCTTTGATGTGCCCTACCTCTCTTCGAAATGTATGTTATAGATGGAAGTAAATTATGAAGTTGTTTTCAAAATTCAGTGAAAATCTTAGAATTAGAAATAAGTTGTCGGCTTGCCGAGACTGGTAATTCTTTTGTTGTAAATTGTATTAGATTCGATAAGAAATGGCCTGAAAGAGTTCTGTCCTTTCCTTACAAAGTATTCAAAAGGTTACATCAAAGACACTCTTTGTAAATGGCCTTATTATAAAATCGATGCGATGGTGATGAAACTGGCAAACATCTGGAAATGATGCAGAATTATTTCCAGAGCTTTATCAGACATGTATATTTTTTTATTATTTTGTCACTAGACATAATCTTTATTATTGTATTGCCATACCGACATAGATTTATTGTAATGTCAATTACGACCTGTATTGCCACGTTTCTTTCGCGATTTCTTGTTCGCCAATGGTCATTGCGGAAATGCTAGTAATTTAAAAAATTCGGTCAAATGCGAGTCGGACTCGCGCACGAAGGGTTCCGTACCACTATCTATAAAAACGGCAAAAAAATCACGTCTGTTGTATGGGAGCCCCCCTTAAATATTTTTTTTATTTTAATTTAATTATTTATTCTTAAAGTGAATATATAACTAAATATTCTGTGAATATTTCAAGCGTCTACCTGTTACCGTTATCAATATCGAACAAAAAAATCACGTTTGTTGTATGGGAGCCCCCTTAAATATTTATGTTATTCTATTTTTTAGTATTTGTTGTTATAGCGGCAACAGAAATACATCATCTGTGAAAATTCAACTGTCTAACTATCACGGTTCGTGAGATACAGTCTCTCTCAGTCTCCGTACCCAAAGGGTAAAACAGTTCCGTTTTACCCTTTGGGTACGGAACCCTAAAAACAAAACTGAAAAGTATGAGAAATTAATAAAATACAATTCGATTTGATTTTAAAAATATAAGACGTGTCTATGTACTCGCGAGGGCCCTTTGGCAAATAAGGATTTTTTTATCTTTGTCTTAGACTTACCTACCATGACCACATTGATCATGTTTTATCAGATGGTGATGTCAGGAGCCTTAGACACCGGCGAACGTGCATGAGGAGGCTATGAATGTTAAAGAAGCGAGTGAGGTGGGAAAGGACCGAGCCACGTGGCGGTTGTTACTCTATGCCTACCCCGCAAGGGATTTGGCTTGAAGTTGTAGATAAATAGATAGATCTTTACCACATGTATTACTGGGTATACCTGAACGAAAATCTAGTTTTGCATGCACATGCATCGGATGTGTGCATACGTTTACCACATTCCCGCTGTTGTCAGCTAAATATTATTTATGAAGCCAAAAAGTCATGAAAGCATTCGAGCTTCACCAGCCAGTTAGTTTGCCAAATTCAAAGCAAAGTAGCAAAAGCCACATTTTTATAAAATAACGTTTAAACTAAACGTAGAGACACTGGGCAACGGGCGCGGGGCGTTGGCGGTGAGTCGAGGCAGATTTATGAGGGGATATTTCATCTGCGGCCGGGGGCGATAGCGTGATGTGACCCCCCACCGACCCCCTCGCTCCCCAGGGCTACCACACGCATGGAATTGCCGGGAGTGCCCCGACATTCTCGAACTTATCCAGAAATTCGAGCCTTTTGCCCCGGAAAATCGTTGTAGCGGCATATCACAGACTTGAATATAAAATAAATAAATATTGTCGGGCAAATTATACAGCACCATCCAGCCCCAATGTAAGCTTGTGTTATGGGCACTAGACAACTAGTAAACATGCGTTAATACATTTTACTTTTTATAAATACATAATTATGATATATAGAAAACATCCAGACCAAGACAAATATACATGTTCATGTACACAAATGTTTGTCCTGTGTAGGAATCCAACCCACGAACGTTAGTGTCAAAGTAGCGTTACTAACAACTGCGCCACCGAGCTCGTCAATATATACAAAGTTGAATTTTGTTTTTGAATTATGTAATTATGGATCCTGGATATATAACATATTCAGTTTTATTATAGGATGGTCAACCCTAATCAGCTTAATCCGAACGCACACTTTTAGCTCCCATAGCTGAACGTGGACATTTAAAAAAGTGGTTAAACTCCTTTGAAATGTGGCTAAGGCTTTCGTCATTATCGTACATTCGGGAAAATGATTCAAATAATGACAGTACTTATTTAAAAATTGCACACTTGAAGACTTTGGACTTTGTACACCAGAGGGAGACTTTGTACAAAAGTCGTCTGCGTGGGTACCTCTGTCTCACCTATTTCTACCGCCAAGCAGCTATATTTATATAGCTGTGTTCCAGTTTGAAGGGTGAGATATGGCAGAGAAATTACTGGGTACTGTGACGAAACAGCCTTACTTAGGTCACAAGATTGCCAGCGCGCGAGTAACATCCCCGTGGTGTTACGAGCGTCAATAGGCTCGGTGACCGCTTACAATCTAATGCGGGCCGCATGCTTGTTTGCCAATCTAGTTGTATAAAAAAAACATACTATTTGCGATACTTTCCAGTTTTACCCGTATGATATACGTTCACCACACAGTTTTTATCGCTGTTACATTATTGATTTCTAGATCAATAAAAAAGAAGATAATGAAATCCTGGAGTAATTTTCTTTCATCACATCTCTAGATTTTAGCCTCCAAAGAAAAGAAAATCATAGCTGTAGCAAAATAGAAACGTGAACGGACTATGTGTAAAAAGTACATAACAACGGTAACATATTTCACTAGAGCAACTAATAATCACATGAAAACATTAATCGAGATGAACAAAAACTGGGTCTTTTGCGGGTATCGTAAAACCGCTATGTTCCACTGCGCTCGCTGTAGCAAAAAACTAGATTGGATTTTGCTTGCCACCCTGTTATCGTTTGCACTGTCAATTTAGAGATTACACTCGTATGAGTCTGTACTAAGGTAGTATATTTTATGTTTATGTCAGCGTAACACTGCCATATTATAGACTTCGTTAGGTTTTTGATTTTATTTAGAAAATACCTACCTTTTGTATGTATATCTTCACACCAAGTCCTTTGCGGGGTAGGCAGAGAGAAACTACTTACCTACCTTTTGGATATATGTATTTTTATCCAATCTTACCAAACAATATTTCGTTCTAATTTTTGTTTGTTCTATGTATGTATATCTTCATGCCAGGCCCCTTGCAGGGTAGGCAGAGAAAACCGAGCGCCAAAAGACGCGGCATTACACACTTCACTCGTTTCTCTAACAATGTTAGCTATAATTTTTGTTCTTGTTTCTAATATTGAAAATATTGGCCTGTTGAACAGCCGATGGATTCATAAGGTCTTAAGAAGTTTTAAGAGAGGTAGGGCGCATTAAAGTAGCCTGACAGGAGAAGTACCACCACCTCGTAGAACCTCGCAGCTAAATAACAACTCTCTAACATTACATAAGGTGGGTCGTATACTTGTAGGCCTTCCAACGTTGTATAAAAAAAAGGTTCAACCTTATCAAGCAATATTTTTCTATTTTTATTCCTGTAATATTCGAAGTATTGGCCTGTAACTCTGGTAGGATAGTTGATGGATTATTAAGGTCATATGTTCCATTTATCAATTAAAATTCAAATCTGATCATCGACTACCTGTGTATTGAATATAACAATTAGCTTTATATATTTTTTGTCGGATAAATACACAGCATCATGTAGCCCAAAAAAATACAATAAACATACGTAAATACATTTTTTTTTGTAAATACATATCTATGATACCATAGGAAACACCAAAAAATCCAAGATAAACAGACACGTTCAAGCACACAAATGTTTGTCCTGTGTTGGAATCGAACCGACTGCACTACCGAGCCCGTCATTAACCCGTGAGAGCAATTCTTTAAAAGCTAAAAGATAATAAGTAGGCACATCTGCTTTAGTAGCATTTTCGTATCAATTATCCAATGGATAAACACTATTTACGATAGAACGGGGTCGAACGAGGGAGTTTAGCGTGTTACATAGATAACTTATTACAGAAAGATTACTGCGGACCGTCGGACGGCCGGCTTAATCAGCGATTGTATGATTAATTCCCGCTCATGTTGTACCGAATTAGGGCTCCCAGTGTAGGTGCTCACACGTACCAATTACGATACCCAACGATTTCAATACTAATGAGGTCCGTTCAACTATTTTGAATGCAACAGTATCGCACGTAATGATGGTTAATTATCATCGATCGAATATTGGTCCCAGAAGGGAACCTTGCGTCGCCCAAAAGCCGGCAGAATATTTGTGATGGCAGGGTTATATTGTATAATGAATTGTCGATTTTCAATGAGAAAACAAAATAATATATATATGGTTGACGGAGTGGTTCACAGTGCTACTTTGACACTAAAGTTTGTGGGTTCACTTCCCATACAGGATAAATATTTATGTCCGTACTGTCTGTTTGTATTGGTCTGTGTGTCCTTAAAAGAGGATTGAACGAATTAAATCACTCTGACTGGGGAAGTACCTTAACCTCACATGAAACCGCAGCCAAATAAAAACTCCCTGTATTATTGTGTTCCTGTGAGTGAATGGCGTTACTAGAAAACCCCAAAGGAATTGCTGCGTTAGCAGTTCATAGGTGTAGTGTATAACAAGCGTATATAGGACTGAGGTAACCACTTTACAACAGGTAGACCATATACTTGCCTGACAAAAGAAAACAAATGTTTTTTTGAATGCTTCCTAATAATGGAATGTATTTAAAAGACGGTAAAGAGATCCGAAGTATAATTTGCTAAGATTTTCTAAGATATAAAAAAAAAGTTTACTTCTGAATATTTCGAGTATAATAATTATATTTTCAGGAAGATCAATAATAAATTATTACGTGCAGTTTGTTCTACTGATTACATCCATTTCCAACTTCCGCGACCTCTGCCACTCCTACGGGAACGAAATGGGCGAAACAAAACTAATATTTGGAGTTACTATTACATTGTAATTTGAACAATTCCACCGAGGTTTGTTATCATTTGTAACGTGAATTGGAACACATCAACAACTGTCGTTCATGAAATGGAAAATAGAAACTGCAAAATTTGTAAACATTGAGATTTTCTCTAGTGGGTATTTCAAAATTGAGCAGCGATATCATCAGCTCAGTGGATAAAGAACCGGTCTGTTGACCAACGGTTCTCGGTTTGAATCCTGCCACGTATTACTGAATTTGTGGTTTCGGATTTATGTACATAATTGTAATTATAACTTGCTCGGTGGTGAAAAAAAACACCGTGAGGAAACCTGATAACAGTCGGTTCATGTTAAAATCAGTATCTTCGCCAAATTCTGAGGCTTAGATACTGGATTCCGCCTATCCCAATGGATTCGGAAACTATAAATCCTAGGTAGAAAGTATTTCAAAATGAGATACTACCACTAGTACTAAAAATGTGACGATACATGGTATGGTAGATCATTAAAAAATATACCTCTGGGAATAAATGGAAATTGTGATTCAATAGGTAGGTAGTTCAATGGCACAAATCTTTTCTAAAAAAATGATAAGATAGATTATATTATAGATATGCGCATAAATTCTAATAATGCTAGTATTCATGGCATATAGCAGCTTACCACTGTTACACGTGGGCATGCGCATATCACACATGGGCACCAATCAAGTGTGTAAGTGATATACCAGTGACTGTGTAGAAGAATAAATAATTATCTTGTACTTAGTACCTTTTTCGAGAAATGCTGCTATGCTAATGATCATAAACTGCTACCTTGAATCCTTCCATTACCGCGCAAACCCTCCACCTTCCTCATGATTGCTCTGACCTTGAGGTCATTTAAGCCGAAACGCGAGAGATGCAGCACGGCACTTGTGGCTCTGAAGTTCTATTCGTGCCGTCGGATTCCCTATCCTTTGTCTCTAATTTACTCACTCTTCTGGTGCAGCGACATCCATAGAAACGCCTACACTGCTGTCCACTGGCACTCTACCTCCGGCCTTTTCTAGCCATTCCTCTGCTCTCTATCGTCCTCACTCCGCTGCCTCGCAGGGGAAAAATCAGACGCAAAACTTCGCATTGATCCCTGCACTGAATGCTATTGTCCAAATTACTAGCACGTGTATGGAATAGGTGTGCGGGCTTGCGATACGGTTGATTCAATTGCTTCCATTTATATTGCAGAGTCTGGAAGAAAGAGAGAAGAGACATTCAAGCCACAAGGAGCAGCTCGCGCGGGAGCAGCGCTACCTCAGACGGCGGCTCGCACAGCTCCGGGCGACGCCACGCGACATCACCTCTCGCAGTTTGTCGGAGAGTTCGATGACGCACGCGCACGCGACGCGGGCTGACTCGCTCTCCTCCCTCGAGTCCTCCTCGGGCGTGTCAACCGCTGAGCGGTCGCCCTCCTCAGTATCCGAAAGCGGTAAGTGCTTTCATACATTGCTATACAGTCGGAATATCATGTTCCTAGCATTCAATAATCTTTTTATAGAGATCTTTGTATATATTTATCAGAATTCACATGATCACATGCAGTCGTAGTTGTATTGCTTCGAAACACCAGATTCGATTCTAAAAGTGTTTCACTCGGTTCCATACATTTTGAATGAAAACTTATCGATTCCGTTTAGAATATAGTGTTTATAGGCAATGTCAATACACCTAAAAGATAGAGATATTTTGAGTTATGTTGCATAATTACCTATTGACGTTATAAAACATTTTAAAATACGTTTATTTCAACTTAAAATCTAAAATTCTCAAGTAAAGTTTACGTTTCGTGCAGCAACCACTATATTTGTGTTAGCGATGCTAGGAAATGAAAATGGCGCATTCTCCAAGGAAATCTGAGGATACCTAGGGACTCACAAATATTTTATTCAATAGCGGAGAAACAATATCCGACTAGTAGCGGCAGACAGCCAGAACGGCCGCGCTTTATTTACGAGCAATAACTATTAGGTGGCCGATTCATTATTTATAATAAACAGCTCTAACGTGGTTCAAAACTGATTTATTGACGTTATACCAGTGTGTATCGACACACCAGGAATTTTGTGCAACATCATCTGACTATAGTTTTAAATGAATTTTAATGAATAATTAGATTGAACTGCAAATAGACGAAATGACTGGTCTTCTGTTTATTTAGTTAGTTGTGCATAACAAAAGTATGTTCGACGGATTGATACAAACCCAGCGTAACAGAAAAAGGGAAGTAGCTACTCACGGGAAGAACAATCTCAATCTCTTGTAACAACGCAATAGCGTTTTACGGAATTGTCGTTTTGCTTCTATAAAACTAATATCAGGCAAACCGCCTGTGGATGACGTTGATTTTCTGGATCTTAAAATAACGATGAGTCATTTACGTTGATGTAATTGTGCAAACATTTACTATTCATACCCGAAAACTGTAGTATACTCTTAAGTCCTAATTACATTTCCAAGAGTTGACATCTCAAACAATATCACGATTACAGCAGGGCCGGGAATGTCGCCGCAGTGGGCGGCCCGGAGGCATTGTGAGCGGCTTAGCCGATACAAGGGCGAGGCGAGCCGGGACGCGCCCTGCCCTATTTTGTTACCTTTTATTTATGCATTAACTTTTGCAATTTAACTGTCAGAGGCACACTTATTCCGGGGATCGGCGGACGCACATAAATTCGTGATCCATTGTTGGCTACGCGCCTAACTTTACTTTCCTCTGCCGTTTTTATTATGTTTTTTATTTCTATAGGATTGATATGGTAAACAAGCGGGTTTTATTGACCGTATAAATAGTTTCGGGGGACGATTAACCGTCTCATTAAGTCGGTTTATCCGGCATTAGGCTTTATAATTCGCGAGGAGTCGGCATTTATGATGATCTATCGGGCCACCGCTTCCTCGGGCGGGCGGGTCGTTTGCATTCTGATGGAGATGTCGTAAAATAAATATTTGCATCTCTATTGAATGTTTAGGGTAAATAGCGATGCTTTCAGGCTTCGGTGGATGGCTGTACGTGTAATATAGAGATTCGTGTGAGGATTTCTTAACTGCCTTTCACGTTTTGTTTGTCTCATCCGTGATAAATATATTGCTTGTTGCTTTGTTAGGCTGGCTATGATGAAGGTAGTACTGTCAAAATTCTTCAAGATTAAATTCCGTATGTCAAACAAAACAACTATAAAAAATGTAAGAAGATAGGAGTTCCCACGTGGAGCTAGATGACGCTTCTGTGTGAATTTGACTAAGTGCGCAGGACTAAGTTCTCTAGCTCCTCCGTGCTTCAGAAGGTTAATTACGTTAACTCGGTTGCTCTCGTCGGATGGCAGTCGCAACAGGTATTCAAATAGCTCGAAAACATTTGCTTCTGCTCTAATCTAGGTTAAAGAGAGACTAGCACCTGCAGAGTGATGAGTACGGGTTGATTTGGCGGATGTGGTTCATTAGTGGAGCAAGCGTTGAAATCACAACCTCTTGTTGACTTAGATTTTATCTGATATGTATAAAAAATATAATAGCCATATTTAATAAATAATAAATTCGCATACTAAAATCCGCAAATTTGAGAGTAGTAACAAGCGATAGCATAACGAGCAAAGCTCCTCTTGCATCATTCAGGTTATATTAACACTAACATTGATGCACGGCAGTAAAACATCGGTGTAGCAGAAGAAGCATGAAAGTACGGTGACGCCGCCGTAGAAATAAGAGCGCTGAGGAGTATGTATGGAGTTAACATGATTGATAGAGAAAGGAATATCATAATTACAGAACTATGGGACATGAAAGACGATGTAATGACAAAAATTGAAATCGGTAGGCTTACGAAATACGTGTATCAAGCAAGAGTGAATGGAAATATCGGCAGGCGCCGCCCTAGACGCACACATTGGTGATGTGTTAAAAAAGGGCCAAATCAAAAGCACCCAAAACCAAAGAGCATGCATGTAGAGATTGATGAGTGTGGAAGAAACGAGAGTATGTTTGGATCGGTGCACCTGGCGTTCCATAGTCTCTGCCTACCTCAATAATACAAAAATCCTATTAAAATGCAATCATTCATGGTCATACCTAGAGACACCAAGGGTTGTGTAATGGGAAATCACTATTCTCCATATCACCACACCACCGACCGCATGTGACGGCTTGATAAATACTGTAATGTGTAACATTACTAATTAAATTACTATTAATCTATCAATCCTCCTGATTTCTTAATTTAGGTTAAGCAGTAATAACTTAGTGTATGAGAAACCGGCCTAAATTCGTGTTTTCGTATTTACTTACATATTTGTAATTATCACTTCCACGGCGGTGAAGGAAAAACATCGTGAGAAAACCCGCACGACCTACAATTTATATTGCGAAAGATATGTGATCTTACCTAAGATATGTCTGATTATCCCTCTGGGTTGTGGAGGTCTTACGGCAGTCATGCACGCCCGCACCAGTATTCAAAGGAAGACCAGTCAGTTACTAGGCTGGTAAAGAAGCTATCACAGCTGTATAATTACGCATCATAATGAACTATTACAATTTGTAAAAAGTATACAATTTCCATGACCAGCGTCCCTAATTGCGTATGAGTGACGCCTTAATTTCTGTAATTTCATTTGCATAACAACGTAAATCCACTGGTGTATTAAAACATCATGTAACTTAATTGGACAATATTGATTTACATTTCAACTCGCGCATAACTCGTTATAATTTTCAATGTTCTCTTCATTAAGTAAATTATACATGTTATATTTACCTTCCTAAGGTACGACACTTTTAATGTGTCATACATTAGGAAGGTAAATATTGGAGTGAAACCTGGAAACCTTGTAGGCAAGGGACTCAACAAACATTTTTATACATACACCGTACAGTTTGCAAGTAAGCTGATTCGGAAGGGAGAAATAATGTTATCGGCCTTAAAAATATTCCAATTTCTTTGCCAATATTTTTAAATAAATGTCACGAGATATATATATATACAACAATTGCTCGTTTAAATAGGATGAAACGAGGACTCGTAGAGATCCATTTTCTGTTACGCGCCCCTCGATCTACTTTGCTTCGCTGCTTTTTAAGTTTCCTCGCTTAATTAAAGGTACTTTTTTCCTATTACCTGAAACAGATTACATAAATAGAATCTTGATACGTAATTAGATTTTCCCGGATCGGATGTGGTTTTCTTACGACCTGTATAAATGTTTAGTTTGTGTAGTATTTTATGCGATCATAATAACGACTCACAACTCAGTTCCTGATATTGTTAGTCACGAAAATAATGTTCATATCATCGGACGGGCTAAATAGCTGAATGTTTTTTGGAATACTGAAATGTTAAAATCAGTATCTTCGCCGAATACTTAGACCGCCTGATCCTAAAGGATTTAGAAGCGGGATAACGGTAGGAAGAACAAGTTGCGTAGCATAACAGGTAATTATATTCTTACCGCCACTTGTATACGACCTTATTTTTGCATATATTATGATAAAAAGATGGTTCGGACATGTAGAAATAATGCAGGAGCAAAGAATTACAAAACGGATATACAACGCTAAAGTAGAAAGATATAGGAGCCGAGGAAGGCCAAGACTTACCTACTAAATTGATCGTGTTTTACAGAAGGTGATGTCAGGGGCCTTAGAAACCGGCGAGCGTGATGAGAAGAGCAATGAATGTTAAAGAAGCAAATCGGGTGTGTAAGCATCGAGCTATGTGGTGCTCGGTTCTCCCTGCCTACCCCGCATCGGGATTTGGCGTGAATATCTAGATTAACATATTTTTACCACAGGGAGACTTTGTACAAAATTCGTATGCGTGGGTACCTCTATCTCACCTATTTCTAGCTATATTTATATAGCTGTGTCCCGGTTTGAAGGGTGAGATATGGCAGGAAAATTACTGGGTACTGTGACCAAACAGCCTTAGGTCACAAGATTGGCAGCGCACGAGTAACATCCCCGTGGTGTTGCGGCCGTCAATAGGCTGCGGTGACCGCTTACCGTCTAATGCGGGCCGCATGCTTGTTTGACAATCTAGTTGTATAAAAAAGATAAATAGATGATTAAAAGTACCGTAGTCAAACTTACTATAGTTAGAAATTTTTAAGTGGACTTTACATTTCCAAAGATTTTCAACCTAAAATAAGGGATGTAAGTCTGAATTGGTGTAGTTTCTTGAACATTCGCCTTCGTACTTGGAGCACACTAATTCCTTATTCACTTTGCTCACTACAAACCGCGGCTTCCATTTCTTTTTGCCTCCAACTTAGAGTACCCTCACAGTGGTTAATAAAAGATGTTTTGTTTTTGTTTCTCTAGTTCGGGCATTATGTTCGAAAGGCGAGGGAAAGGGAAAAATACTGGCCTTATTTGTTCGAGTACTAGTAGTCTATATATACGAAAAATAATATATCGACGAACATAATAAATGAATATAATATAAACATAATTAACATCCTTTGAAACAAAAAACAAGTCATTCAATGTTTTGTTTTTGTTTTAAAGTTTCTTCCGTTCTATTACGATGGATGAAATTATTTTATTTTAATTAACTAGATATATATATTCAAGTCCCTTGCGGGGAAGGCAGAGCGTACAGAGTGCCACATGACTTGGTCCTTGCACACCGCTCTCTCTTCTTTAAGATTCTTTTTATGCACACATGGATCTCTTTCAACTCTTTTCATGCACGCTCGCCGGTTCCTAGGGCTCCGGTTTTTATTATTTAACACCCATAACATATCGCAATAAGCTGATGTTGTAAACTGACGAAATTACACTATACCTTTTCACTGATATAAAAGCGGTATTGAATATGTTAATGTAGTTAAGATCATGAAACTCCAACGTATTTCGATAATTTATCATAGGAATTTTCAATCATTGATATCCTATAGAACCCTTGCCTGTATAGTTTCTCTTTCATGTAAGCCCTTCACTAATGTATGAATTTTACGGACCACTTGCATTTCGGCATCGACCCCTCGATGTTGTATGTTCAGTCTTCCCTTCAAAATGTAATGTTTTTGGCAAACAACCATGCGGCCCGCATCAGATGTTAAGCGGTCACCACAACCTATTGTCACTCGCAACACCACGGGGATATTACTCGCGCGCTGCCAATCTGGTGACCTAAGGATGTTTCGTCACAGTGCCCAGTAATTTCTCTGCCATATCTCACCCTTCAAACAGGAACACAGCTATATAAATATAGCTGCTTGGCGGTAAAAAAATGTAGGAGTAGGAAATTTTGGAATTGACTTCTCTGATCTGAGGATCTGATAACAGTCGCTCCGTGTCAAAGTCAGTATCTTTGTTGTATACAGTATCGTGTCGAAGGTGACGGACCCATTCTAATGGATTAGGAAACTGGATAACGCTAAGATAAACACCCAAAATACCCGAATAGTCCATATAGTGGCACATTCACTATGTAGACTACTGTCCCGACAATTTTATTCCAAGTTGAAATTAATTGGTTCGGTATTTGAGTCATATCGTTTCTGAATATCCTTCCTAATACATACAGTTGAGTTTTTGACGAGCTCGGTGGCGCGCAGATGACGCGACTTTGACACCAACGCTCGTGGGTTCGATTCCCACACAAGGCAAACATTTGTGTGCATGAACATGTCTGTTTGTGTTGGTCTGGATGTCTTAAGAGAGGTAGGGTGCATCCAAGCAGCCCGTTTGGCAAAGTACCTCTACCTCGCAGAAAACCGCAGCCAAATACCAACTCCCTAGGGGTTATTGTGTTCCTGTGTGTGAGTGAGGTCACCAGTAAGCTCCAGGCTATGGTAACTGCTTTACATCAGGTAGGCCGTATGCTTGTACGCCTCCCGACGTTGTTTATAAAAAAAAAGTACCTCCACCTCTCAGAAAGGAGTTGCTGTGTTAGCAGCAGCGGTGGCATCGCGCGAGTGATACTTAATGTACCTATTACAAGCGTTCATAGGCATCAGGTGGGTCGTATTCTTGTATAACTCCCGATGTTGTATAAAAAAAAAACATTTCCGTAAGACAATCACCTCCTTAATATATAGATAGATTCGGACCGATTGTAATAATTTTACACAAGTTTTAATTAAAACTTCGAAGCAAGTCGTTCCTACCCGGACACTGTTAATTTACCTACTCTAGTTTTGATGTATGCGTACGTGAACCGTACGTTCTGTCGGTAGGTCGCCATCGCGGGTCGCTTCCCACACGTGATTACACCGGCGCGGCGGCGGCGTGATTGCGTCCCGACCGCCCGCGGCCGCTGCGTGCACGCTAAATCTATTTAACTGGCGCTGATGATACCTAACGTGTCGACGACGATACACGTTATTAACTACTGCGCTCGTGAAATTAAACATCTCCAGGGCATAAGGTTTACCTTTGTACCGCGCGTCAACATAGCCGAAGGGCGATTGACTGGAATGGGTTTCGACGAAAGTGCTGCTGAATTCGAACGACACACATTTTGAGAACGCTTAATAAATGATCGGGGTACTTACATAGTTTCCTTTTTCTACTATGTTGGGTAATACATAATCAAACATTCATGACAGCGGCGTGGTTTGCTTCAAATAGAAAGTTAAGAGGTTTTTACATTATCGAATCCATCATTTGTAAAAGTCAGTCAGACGTCATGTTTGCAATTTAAAAATTTGAAACTGTTTCAGTGACTTAGTTGTAGATCGCAGAAACTGTTTCAAATCAGGATGAGAGGAGCTATCAATTTGATGATTAAAAAGAAACTATACTGGCACGTTTTATCTGTGTACCTAATTCTAAGGGAGATAAAGGGAGGGCAGTTTAGTGTATTCTAACATGTCTTTTTTCGTATTACACCACCAAGGTGGCAAACAAGCATACGGCCTGCCTCATGGTAAACAGTCACCGTATCCTATGGGCGTCATCTTCTTATGGTCTACTCTGAAATACTCTCAAAGTTGTGGAATGAACTTCCAGCCGAGGTTTTCCCAATGGACTACAGCATGGGGCTCTTCAAGAAGAAGAAGCTCTTCAAGCGGCAATGCATGAGTGACACCCCTGGTGTTGCAAATGTCCATATGCTACCATCCACAGTCACAGTCAAACACCCACCACCAAGGTGTCAAATAAGCCAAGCGTTGGTGAGGTGCGTTCTTGAATTGTGGAACTAATGGGGTTTTCTTAGCGCTGAATGCACAGTGTCGTAGTGGGTTGAATTGAACCCAGTTCAATCGCCCTCAATTCCATACTCCAGTAGATTACTCTTTTAGACACAGGTTTCCCGTGACTTTCTCTACAAAGGAACGAGCGACATTAGAACGGTCTGTATAATGTGTGTTCCCGATGCTGTCGCCCGCATAGTAATGACAATATGCCATTGATATACAGCAGAAACAGCGGGATGCCAGCGTTTATGTTCATGCTATCGTAGCAGCAGCTATTAACGATGGCTTTTATGCATCTACTGGACAAGAACCTAGCAACCAATCTATATAAATTCTTGGACAGCCCATAAAATGAAGGCCCCATTTTCAAACACGAGTTTTTGCACTATAAGAACTGGCACAATAACACAACTTTAAGGCTCATCCCTTAAAAAAAACGGAGTCGATCATAAACTATTGAAAATGGCTGACTAACGCTATTTCTATTTATGATAGGTAACACTGCGTTTAGCGCTTTATGTATTATGTATAGATATACATCTTCAAGTAAAGTATCTTGCGGGGTAAGCAGAGAGAACCGAGCGCCGTAAGTCTCGGTCCTTACACACTTCAGTCCTTTCTTTAACAGTTGATTCGTGAACCCTTACCTTTATACAAGGGCACGATGACTGCGCGTCTCCAATCTTATAGGCATTATGTATTAAAACCCATAAAGACACATCAAACTACATCTATGTGATTTTAGAAAGATATAACAGTGTAGCGACTAGCGCACTTAGATCTTTTTGACATAATTACCAAAGCTTGTATTACAGGATATGGGTCGTCAATGGTCATCACTTACAAAATTCCTTCAAGTTACGTTAACTTTTATTTTTGTGTCTATATACTTCTTTCATTCCCTAAATTTTTAGTCAAGATTACGTACAGCGACCGGTCGGCTACGTTGACATGAAAAGGCTAAGACTTACATACTTACTTAAGAATGTTAAAGAAGTTAGTGAGCTGCCTAAGAACCGAGCCATGTGGTCTATATCGACCCCATGGGGGGTCAATAGCTATAAATAAGGGGTCCATCAGATTCAAACATTAGTTAGGCAGAGGGTCTACGGCGAGCTGAAAATATATAGACAAGGGGACAAAAATGATTGGAAATCTATACGGTAGAGGTACTTCCCTATTCGGATTGTTTTGAGTTCTAAAGCCTCTCTTAGAAACACCCTTATACATAAATGTTTGTCGTACGTGGGAATCAAAGCCACAAGCCTCAGAGTTAAGGTAGCATTACTAACTGTTCTAGGGGGTGAGTTCATCATTTATTTGACTTTATTTTAGTAATTCAACATATTTTTCATTTTAATGGAACTTCCTAATTGGAATGGAGCAAGCCTGCAAGGCGATCCCACTATCGCAGTAATAAATAGTACGTTTTATACGGTTCGTTCTTAAGAAAAGGTAACAAACTAGCAAGAACAGAGACGGACCTCTCGTTTGTAATGTTAATGTGGATATATCGGGGAACCTTTCATTGCGCAATTCCAATAGGCATGCCTACGGCATATTCCCATTAACGCGGCAAGTTCCGCAAGTCATTACGAGCACGCGTAATGTCATTAAACAGCTGTACAAAAATCGAACAATCTTGTATAGCGAGGCCGTCGGTAGGGTTTGTTTGTTTGCTGGCTTCGAGAGGATGCCGAGTTGAGGCATGAGAGCCACGGATGTAGAGAATGCAAAATGTGGCAACATGTTTAAAAAAAATTGCTTATCAAATTTTGATGAGCTCGGTGTCTAGTAAATACTAGGCTGCAATGCCTAAGAAGTTATTGTGTTAGCAGTAGAAGTAGCATCGCGCGAGTTATACCTAATGTATTGCAAGTGTAACAGCACAGCTATATACTATATATTCATGGGCGTATTCAGCTCTTGGCCCAGGAAGGGTCAAACCAGAATTAATTTAAGCCAAATACCTCGAGCTTGCCTTAACGTAACTGTTACCGATAACGATCAAGCTCTACACCCATGCATCTTATGTCGTCGCAGTAAAGGTGAATTCTGCATGCTTTTGTAAAGCTTGGCCTATCGTCGCGTGTACATAGCTATACATAGGCAAATAAAATCCCGTGACAACTACCCCCGTACCATGGGACGATTTATATCGTAAAATATATTTTGAAAGTAAAGCAACTGGAGACTAGTACCTCATAGAAAACGGCAGCCAAATAACAACTCCTTTGAGGGTTGTTGTGTTCGATTCGAGCCTACGGTCCAATGCGAGAATATATTAACCAATAAGTGACGTGATATTAATTCGTGAACTTACCAATAAGAACTGCGCCTTCATCTTTAATAGTAATTCTGAGTTAAGTTTCAAAGCAACATCGCACTAGCTGTTCTCATCGGTTATGGTTATTTAATGTCACAGAATAAGTAAACGTGGTAAAAGTGTCCCTTCCAGTGTTTTTCTCTATGATGGTGATGTTGGTGTCATTAGAGCGAGTGATTTACGAGCGCCGCGCGGCTTATCGCTCTCTCTCCGCTTATTAATTACACCTAGCCCACGCAACACCTCCACCTACCCGCCTATTGTGCACATATGGCAGAATCACCCCGCGACTGGGGAAACGCGTTACTACTCCTACTAACTAATGTTTTTTTTTTTGACGAACTCGGATACGTTGTAGTTAGTAACGCTACTTGGAAACAACATTTGTGTACTTGAACGTGTCTGTTTGTCCTGGTCTGGGTGTTTTTAAGAGAGGTAGGGTACATCAAAGTAGCACGTCTGGGGTACCTCTGTCTCACAGAAAACCGCAGCCAAATAACAACTCTTGTGAGAGATGTTGCGATAAAAAAGATAAAAATCACTTTTTTGCCAGTAGATACGTCTTACATTCTTTAAATTAGATCATATTGTATCTTAATAATTATCCATAGTTTTTTAAAGTTTTAATCTGTCTTTTTTAATCTACCAGCATTTCGAAAACGACCATTGGCGAAGAAGAAATGCCAAAAGAAACTTTCCAATATGGGTCTTTTTTTCCTTTTTACGTTCCCGTGAGTAAGAGAGGTGGTATCACGCGAGACTTAATGTATTGCAAGCGTTCATAGGCTACGGTAACCGCATCAGGTAGGCTGTATGCTTGTATGCCTTCGAACGTTGTATAAAAAAAGTCTGCTCCAAACAAGCCCAATTTATGATTCTAATTGTGTGAACTTTCGAATTAAAATAATATTAAGCACATACGATGTTATTTCAAACAATTGTATCCCCCCGGCGGCATGACAAACGGCCGTTTGGAGTGCCAAGTAATTTGTTTCGCTAAATGTGGCAACATTGGCACTAGTATTTCTGAATGTTTATACAATGACATGAAGTTGGTTAGTTTAATTTAAGATACTAAATGGTAATATATTTGTCTTAAAACATGGTAACTACGGATATATTCTTCCTCTATGCGTGTTCCTGTGTACCTCTACTTTTTCCTAGCGTTACAAGTATTCTTTATTGCATAACAAAACATATAAATTAGGTACTACAGCAAACAGTGTGCAAAGGTCAGCTTATCCCTTTAAGAGATATCTACCAGCTAACCCTAACGTGGGTGCAGTAATTTTATTTTGGCTGGTAGTTAAAAGTTATGCAGAATTAGATCTTCATATTTTCCATATTTATAAACTTCGTGGTTTTTGACAAGCTGGTTTCTGGTTTCGGTGACTCAGTCGTGAATGGCACCAACGCTCGTGGGTTCGCTTCCCACACAAGGCAAACATTTGTGTGCTTGAACACGTCTATTTGTCTTGGTCTGGGTGTTTTAAGAGAGGTAGGGCGCATCAAAGCAGCCCGTCTGGGAAGTACCTCTACTTCACAGAAAACCGCAGCCAAATAACAACTCCCTAGAGGATTGTTGTGTTCCTGCGTGTGAGTGAGGCATCGCGCGAGTGATTATTAATAAATCGCAAGCGTTAATAGGCTACCGTACCCGCTTTACATCAGGTGGGTCGTATGCTTGTATACCTCCCGACGTAGTATAAATAAAATACAAATTAATAAATACATAATATTAAATACATATATACTATAGATATAATATTACTTGTCATGAGTAAGATAGTGCTCACTTAACCTCTTCTTGAAAGTAGATACAGATGCTTCTTTATATGCAAGTGATAATTACAAATATGTATATAAATCCGCTGTTGTACAATCCCTTTGTTCAATATCCCACTTTTATTTTATTTTATTAGGTCTACCAACAGTTGTTACGTTTCTTTCTTCTTATTTACATAAAAGTAGGTATACATTTGCGACATTACTGGCTTAAATGTACAAACAATTACAGGCAAACACTACTTGCGTAAAGTTTAAATAGCAAGGTACAATAGGTACAATTATCAAATTACAAATATATATCCTAGATTCAAGCTCATCAAAAGCAGTCTGGAAACGTATCAGACGCCAGCCTGGCTGGAAGGCAGGTCGACATAGTTACTTTCGCATTTATAATAATGAAATTTGCATGTATGAGTAATGACATTCGCTCGTTCGAAACCTGATGGTAATATATTTTTAACGACATTGTACGGAAAACCGAATGTACGTTCAGTTTTTAAACTGGTTTTACCGATCATGAATATTAAAATAAAAATATATAAAAGATTCGAGCCAATATATCATTTATATTCAAATATTCAAAAATATACATATAGAGTGAATGATGTTTTTACATTTGGTGTGTTTACGAGCAGATATGAAGTGCGCGCTCCGCAGACTCCCAGTTGGAAGTCTTATTTTGGCGGAAAGGGGGGCCGGGGGGTGAGAGCGGGAGGGGGGATAGCTTCCGTACCACGATATACGACACCCGGTTCCCAGGAATTATTTCAGGTTATGGCCGGGCTCACCCGCAGTCGTGTCCGGTTCAGGACCTGAAAAAATTACACACACATGTTCTAACGAATAGTGTTGCCAACATCAACAAAATAATCTGAGCTATATTTCCTCTGGACGGTTTGAGGGTTAAACATATAAAAAACTCGTCTGATCTTCTTTTATACAACGTCGGGAAGCGTACAAGTATACTGCCCACCTCATGGAAAGCGATTACGGTAGCCTATGATAGATATGATATGACGATGCCTCTGCTGCACAGCAATTCCTTAGGACCTTAGTGGTGACTTCAGTCACACGCAGGAATATAACCCTCCAGGAAATTATTTCACTGCGATTTTCTTTGAGGTGGAGTTACTTCCCTAGACGGGCTTCGATGCGCCCTAGCTTAAAAACACCCAGACCAAGGCTAACAGACATGTTCATACACACAAATGTTTGTGTGGGAATTGAACCCACGAGCGTTGGTGTCAAAGTAGTGTAACAGCGCGTTTCGCCACTGTGCCACCAAACTCGTCAAAATGATTAGGCACTATAGTGGTAAAATCGATCATATATGTACTTAAATGCCACGCTGATTCTTTTATTATGAGATATGTAAATATAAACTACATAAAAATGTAGCAAACGGTTGAGTTAGTTGAAAACATTACGAGTATACTGGCTATCCTTTATATAAACCTAAATTTTAGCGCGAAATCAAGAATGTACACACCTAAACGCGGCACATTGAATGAAAATGATCGTTTCGCGTTTTATACGCAAAATGAGACATCATGTTCGCAAAATGATATAGCCCGCATTTCTTTGAATGAATCATATTTTGTACACTCGCATGCAAAAAAATATCACTTCACTGTGGAACCATACCAGGGTTTTTTATACGGGACTTATCTTCATAGTAATTCGAGCCCAGCTGTAACAACATTTTCGAAGAAAATACACAGCGCTATCTAATCCCAAGCTTAGCAAATCTTATACTATAGGTAGTTAGACAACTGACAAACATACATACTTGTAATAAATAAAAAATACCCAGACCTAGACAATCAGACATGTTCATGTACACAAATGTCTTGTGCCAGAATCGAAGTCTTGGTGCTGATGTAGCCATCGCTAGCCCTTCCACCACTAGGCTTATCTTACTTATTTGGTTGTTACTATTTATTTTTCAGCAACTTAAGATAATCTCTTCATTGTAATCTATATTCCACTGGAAACTGTCTGCTTTTTAGAAGCTACGAAAAGTAACTGATGGTAAACATTTATTCCAACCTGTGAACGTTTGTAGCTCTAAGAAGTCGTACATTGGTGACTTGTCTTTAAATAACTTCTTTTCTCTTCTGGGAGTCCAGTCCATTCTACAACCTGATAGTTGGCGTTAGAAAACCTCAAAGGGCTAATAAAGGCAGTGAAAATGAAATACATATTGGTAAACTTAAAATTTTAACAACCCTAGTAGTGGCTCGTAATTACTTCTTCTCGAAATAAAAGTAATGTTCCAATGAGGAGGGCGGTCAGGTGCGGCGATAGCCCGGTGGATAAAGAACCGGCCTTTGATCAACTGGTCCCCGGTTGGAGTCCTGGCATTACCATATGTCACTAAATTCGTGTTTTCAGATTTATGTACATATTTGTAACTATCACTTGCTCGGCGGTGATGGAAAACATCGTGAGGAAACCCGCACAGCCAAGAAATTATATATCGAAAGACGTGTGACCTTACCTAACAAAAGCTTTCCCTCTGGATTGTGAAGTTCTGACGGCAGTCGTTCCATCTAAAAATCAGTATCAATTGTTAGGCTTAGGTACCGGACTTCGCCAATCCTATTTATTCATATTCCATTAGGAAACGAGACAACGCTAGCAAGAATATGAGGGCGGTCAGAATTAATAAAAATCTATTCTATTTTCTCCCTTATAATTTATGCTAGGACGTGTCACAGATGTAAAAAAATGGCGGAGATAAAGTTCGGTTTCAGCAGTATGTTCAACTTATTTATTCAGTTGAGCCTTTCAGATACTTCACTTTCAAATATTTAAACTTTCTAATTGTTGGAAAGTTTCAATACTGACCTTTATTATAAACTGCGATGTTGTCCTCGCGATATATATCTAAATTTAACAAAATGTTTTACATATAGACAAATGCGCCAGATTAGATAGTTCCTGCATAAACATTCAGAGCCTTGCTTGAGCTCGTATTCGTGAATTTTCGTTAACATCCAAATGGAATATTGAAAAATAGCGTGAAGATATTTTTATACTATTAACGTGGGTGTCGAATGCATTGTAACTGCTTGCCGTCAGGGGTATGCTTATTTACTGTTATCGTATATATGTATATACACTAGCGAACCCGACAGACGTTCCCCTGTTCGAACATGAAAACAGAAAATTCTGTAACCCGATCGCAGCGCCACCTACCGTGTCGAATTGTGAATCTAAACCATTCTCGTATCCACATATACACACACAAAAAATTCATCAAAATAGGTCCAACCGTTTAGGAGGAGTACAGTGATGTATACAAGGACAGAAGAATATATATATGAAGATATGTATGTAATATATTTTCCGTGTATCTCTGAAACTACTCCAGCGATTGAAATCCAACTTCATTTTTAGATAAGATTTGCTTATTGAGGTGGTCGGTGCTGGTTCGGGCAGTAATTATGCTTAAAGCACGCCGAGTAATATGAATGCGGTCTTTCGAGTTCCGTATCCGACCTAATTAAAGTTGTGTGGTGGTAATTACCGGCCAGCCTTCGATGCCGGATAACATAAAGATTACAGCGGCCGTTGCCCCACTCTATCTTACCCTGACTCGACTGGGATGTATTTAGGAATTTAGACTCGTTTGAGTGCTTTGATGTGTCCTACCTCTCTTAAATAAACCCAGGGTAAGACAAACAAACATGTTCATGCACACTAAATGTTTGTCCAGTGTGGGACTCGAACCCACATGCGTTGGTGTGAAAGAAATGTAACAGTGCGATTCACCACTGCGCCACCAATTATCGTAACATTTGAAACTTTTATTTCTATAGTAACATAAATTTGTATGTTAATATTTCATAAGTTTTAATCATTACCGCGCGTATTGCCCGATTGAATCTCGTCTTGATAACTTGACTGGAGTAGAAGGAGGAGAGAATGGTATTCCTCCATATGCCCCACAAACTAATAAAACACGCTGTACTTTCTACCTCAACCCCCGACCCGTGAGTTTTAATATCAAAATTGTTCTATTGGCCATTTATGGTATCTCAGATTTTTTTAAATATTTAACTCCGCAGTAAATATCTTCAAACCGATTGTACGAGTGGTCAAACTGTCACCATAATCTGGTTGGCAGACATAAACAAAATAAAACTTAACTTAGTTTTAATAATCTTTTTATAAAATACATACAAAAATTGGATTTCCGGTTACATTGTTTCATTATTAGTCCCTTTTTATTATATGTTTGTTATTTTCTTCTTGGCAATATTTAAAAAATATATAGTCCCACCTAGGTGGGATTCATCCCCCATGGGACTTGAACCCATGACCCTTCGATTACCGTTTCTCTTAATTCCATTTAAAAGGAACAGAGAATGTGAGTTTTAAGAACATAAACTATAATAAAATTCGAGTAGTAAAATATATTACAATATTTTCATATTGTATAATATTCGGTAGTCTATTATAATGGTATATTAGTATTATTTACCGAATATAATGAGAGTTAATAAATTTGAAATAGCACTATACGAAAACTATATGGAAAAATTGAAAAGGGTATGCTGATGGTTTGGTCATTTAGAAAGAATGAATGGAGATATGTTAGGGGCCGCCCTAGATGCACACATATAACAACTATTTGGTATTTGAGGTAGTCAAAGTTTCGTATTTGTTTTTTTTTCGTGTAATTCTTGTTCAAAAATAGTTCAATCAAGCATATTGGTCGAGATAAACTTTATTGTACGTACACGTTTGTGTCATGGCTCCAAATTCACTTTGAATTGGTTCGTCCTCCGCTCACGTTTCGCCGTTTCCTCGACGCGATGTCCTCGGAGCGAATGTATAGATTGCTTTGTTGATATGTCGCGTTCCGTTTCAATCACCATGATACCTACTATTTTGTATATATGTACCTTTCTAATCTTATTTGATACTGATTGGATGGATATGTACGTGGACGGATGAACGGGTGGGCCGGCCGCGTAAAAGGTGGAAAGACTGTGGACAATAATGAAAGTAGCCGATTGTCGGGATGAATGGAAGTAGGAAATTATGGAAAGGGAAAATACGCACTGCCAATTTCAAATACGAACAAGAGATAGCGAGACGATTTTATCGAGATGAAAAGGGTAATGCGATGAGGTAAAATTAACAATAGAAAGAGAGAGGTATATTTGGATAATTGAAAGGAAAAAGTCATCGGAAAATGTCCGTCGTAAGTGTTGAAATCTGCGTGATATTTCCATACAAACAAACAGCT
The DNA here is from genome assembly GCA_947507595.1 of Pyralis farinalis. Classification (NCBI taxonomy): domain Eukaryota; kingdom Metazoa; phylum Arthropoda; class Insecta; order Lepidoptera; family Pyralidae; genus Pyralis; species Pyralis farinalis. The sequence goes on along the minus strand of OX382273.1, from coordinate 31,569,606 downwards.
ATGAATACTGTAAAGAAGCGAGTGAGGTGTGTAATCATCGAACCATGCGGAGCTCAACACCCTCTGCCTTTACAGGGGATTTATCGTGCATACAGTTAGATAATGTGTACCATAATACTACTCGAGTTGTACAGCCGTCGCAGATTTAGCCAATCAAGGGTATAATCTTCATATAAGATAGGAACAGCCGTCTGTAACATCCCCCCGGTAATTACCACAGCCACCCAAGTTTAATTAGCTCCGTGTCCGGAACTCGGCGAACTGGTGCCGCGTGTGCGATGCAAGCCTTCATTTGCGTCGCTTGTAACCTATAACAGTGCGAATACACGAACATGAATATAACCTGTCAAGCGTGAACCTACGATGCTTTTGACGAGCTCTGTGGTGGAGTGATTAGCAAAGCTGCTTTCACACCACGTCTGTGTGTTCGATTCTCACGCAAGACTAACATTTTTGTGCATGTAGATGTTTGACTAGTCTGGTTGTTTTTAGGAGAGGTAGAACGCGTCAACGCTGTCCAGATTAAAGATAAGATAAAAATTCTTTATTTGCCATTGGGCCCTCGCTGGTACTTAGACCCGTATCACATATTTTGAAATATAATCTTATTGTATCTTATTTCATTCTCTTATTTTACTTTTTTTAATCTACTAGCATTTCGGAAATGACCATTGGCAAAGAAGAAATGCCGAAAGAAACTTGCCAATATAGGTCTCTTTTAAAATTGACAATTAGATATTACAAAAAAAATACATAAGCATATTGATACAATAATGATATCAAATGGTAATATTAAATATTGTTAAGGACAGGTAGTCTGTGCTGAATTATTTCCAGATATCTTTGTCAGTTACATATTCATCAATTCTGTAACAAGCCCTTCTACAGAGAGTATATTGGAATTGGAACTCACAGAAAAACCGCAGTCAAATAACAACTCCGTGGAGGCTTATTGTGTTCCTCCTAATTAGAAATTAGGAAACGAGATAATGCTAGGCGCAAGAAGAAGTAAAACAATAGATAACCCTCCGGACATAGTAAAATACGAGTACCTATGTCCCGAGCATTACATCAGACCTAACTCAAAATCGAAGATGTCTTAGATACGCCCCTTCTCCCTTGTGCCGACGGTTTGTGCGGCAATTCCGCTTTGTACGTAAAAGCTAAAAACATTTATTATTAAAAAAATAACTTATTCGAGTCTGATAAAGCGTAACTCATGTGTCGGAAAGAGCGACGTAAATTTGAAATTCCAATAATGTTCAATGTAAATCAATGTTCTACACTCAATTTGCAAAGGAACGTCCCTTAACTTTCCAGCAACTCGACAGAATTGCAAACGCTTCTAGATGAAATGCGGTTTAAATTTGTATTTACATAATTCCAGTCTAGGTATTAATGGGTTTACTACGTTCAGCCATAGTGCTGCTTTATAACTGGAGGCTAGATAGGCAATCACATCAAAAATTCACGGTTTGGGCTGCGTCGCCGTATGTTTCTTACATTAGGTATTCAGTTTTTTTAGATGCCGTAAAACATTGCAACTAAGGAAAAACGTTACATATAATCCCACACAAATTTCTATGATGTTTGTTGTCTTACTGTACTACTCGTATAACTTTACGCCAAATTTCTTACGGGGTAGGCAGAGTGAACCGAACGCCAAATGTCTCGTTCCTTACATACCTCACTCGCTTCTTTGACATTCATATCTCTTCTCATGCACGCCAATAATAAAAAATAAAAATTATTTACTTAAAATCAAATTTATTATCTTTATTTATAAATATTTCAATATAGCTATTGCGCTTGACTTCACGTTAGGTTTGGTATTACGCAGAAACACTGGTTATTTTCAAGATGAGAGGTAGTCTAAATATACTCTAGCTTCCTTCATATAAAATTTTAATATAATTCATTCAGTAGTTTTTGCATGACAAGTACACAACGGATATACGAGCAGCAAACAAAAACTGAAAATATACCTTTTTAGCTTGTATATCGATATCTACAAATATATCATTATGTATGTGTATCTATATATGCATCTTTATATGGTCTTGTTGCATCTTTATTTCTAAAAATATTCCATGAACCATTTTATTATTATATGTATTAAAACTTATATCAAAATTAAAACGATCATTCGGTAAAATGCAATGCCTTATCATTAGAATTGAGCAATCGGAAATTCGTGAATGGGGTAGTTTGAGAACTAAGAAAGAATATCGGCTGCTCATTACCGCGTTAAAGGGAAACCTGTGTGCAAAGCTATGGCCACTCAAAATGTGTCTTCTGTGTCTATGAACATGACGCTACATCTAAAGTATATTTTAATTCTTTAATCTCAACATATAATAAAATCAAAGTCTTTGTCTTTAATTTAGATACAAGGCTTTTTCAGCTCACATGGTTAAGTGCGATAATGCGACAGACAAATGAATAATTAAAAGCCCTACTATACATATACTTGCGGATTAGCGGTATCTAAACCATAAAAAAATTCATCAAAATCATTCCAACCGTTTAGGAAGAATTCAACGACATAGACACGGACAGAATAATTACATATATGAAAGTAAAATTTTTCGTTTGACTGTTTGTTTGGGCGGGCCAAACTTGACAGGCCTTTTATTGGCAGCTATAGACTAAAAGAACGAAGTTTACTTTTTATCACGTATACATTTCGGAACTCTACACAAACGCAGTCACGAATACGCTAGTTTATCAATACTTTATGAATACTAGACGTATATTCAGCACATAACATATAAGCTTTAATCCATTTTCAATACACGCCGTTTGCAATACAGTAGCGTTCGAGGTATTTTGTGTATCGCTTTGATGTCAAAGCAGAATTGGCTGAATGTATTGACATTGCAATCTCTTGATATGTATAGGCTTAACGTAGATACGTTACGCAATTCGAGCTTACGAGTCTCACTTGGAGGCAGATCGGCACACATGAGTAGGTATGAATGCCTTAGAACTCCTGCTTTATGTGTTGCTCGTAGGTTTGTATGTATGTAATATCTTTATTCTACTGCAGGAGTTTACATAAATAGGGCAACAATAGTATGAAGACGGACTTTTCCCTCTATATAGAGGATCTCTTCCAATCAACCTTTATCACAAAGGATATTGAAAACCCGAGGATGAAGGTCACCCATTGTGTTTTTCAATACATTTACGAGACGATTAAAAATGTAAGGCGGAAAACCTTTACTCATTTAGTAACAAAGTACTAGTAGACGGATATGTTAATAAGTGGTTAACATTAAATTAATTAATCTATTAATGACTTTTAATAAGTTTAAATTTATTACTTGGTCCTTTCGATCACTATAAACTCTACATTTGTGTCCTCTCTTATATGATTATTTAATCAATGGCTACTTTAATATAAAATTCTAATAGAAAAACGAATTTAAAGGATCGGTCTATACTATTATTTGATCGTTATAGATGAGAAATGAGATGTAATAATAGACAAGAATGTAACTTGTTGCACACATAATGCAAATGTTACGTTTTATAACGTGAAAATTAAGACTAACCCAAGTGAAAATTAAGATAACTTATCATGTAACAAATTGTAGTAAAATGATATAAAAACTATTTTAAGCATATGGTACATTTCTACTATATAAAGGGAATATATATGTATATACTATATAAAATAGAAAATATCTATCTATAACGTCACGTCAAATCCCTTACGGGGTAGGCAGAGAGAACCGAGTGCCACGTGACTCGATCCTTACATACCTCACTCGCTTCTTTAACATTCATTGCTCTTTTCATGCACGGTCGCCGTGTAAAATAGAAAATATATGCATTACATTTCTCTAGAAGTAACATTACAAACGAGAAAAAGACATTTCTTTGTCGTTGATTTAAAACCTCCTTGCCTGGAAAATGGATAAGATGTGATGTGATTAAATTTAAAAAAAGCTATTACGTACGCGGGCGTTATGAAGGCCATACGTTTTTACGTGGTTGTTATGAGACACTTTACGAGCTAATATGATGAAAAAATATTTGGGAGTGTTTTTGTTTATTTATGTATAATGTAATTCTCCATCCTCCAAAGATAAAGGTTCACTTAGGCGAAGACAACGTCACATGCATGAATGTGTTTCCTTGCCAATCAGCTAATGATGCTCTGGAAATCAATACGTACCGATGATAAGTAGACTGATTGAACCAGCCAACTCCCTGACTATGTATTCTTATTTGTATCTGCAAGTGACGGATATTGCCCTTAAGCCCGCGAGAAGTATTTGCTCCTTCAGCGTGGTCGGCAACTAGTGAACGAAACTCCATATATCCATCATAGGTTACTATAATCCCTTTGCAACATGAGGCGAGCTGTATGTTTGTTTCCAAGCGGATGTAATATAAAATATATTGAAATTTTACTGACCGTAATGCGGTTTATTAATAGGCTACTGTTTTATATGAGGTGCAAGTGAATGCCCATGAATGGTGTACTTGCATGAACATGCCAGAAGGACGTCTGCCCTGTTGAATACGTTTCGATTAAACTCCATACAATTTTTATACAACTTCGGGAAGTATACCCACACTGATAGAAAATGTCATCGTAGCCATGAACGCTTGCAGTATAGAAAGTATACAATATAGCGGTTTACCACCCCAACATAGCAAATTCTTAGGAGCTTACTGATATCCCCAGTCACTGACAGGAACACATCCATGTCTAGCAGTTGTGAGGTGAAAATAAATCTCCAGTGAAAATAATCTTGCTTTGATGCGCCCTACCTTTTATATTTTATACAACGTTGGGAGGTTACAGTAGTCTACAAGCACTTGCAACACATTAAGTAACACTCGCGCGATGCCACCTCTGCTGCTAACACACCAACCCCTTACTGCTTATATTACTCACTCGCACGAACACACCAACTCTACAGGAGTTGTAATTTAGCCGTGGTTTTCTGTGAGCTACCTACTTACTCTCCTAACTCAACACACCCAGACCAACATAAACAGACATGTGCATGCACACAAATGTTTATCCTGTGTGAGAATCGAATCCACGAACTTTGGTGTTAATGGGCTCGTCAATGTAGAGATACTGGATCCACTGATCCTATTCACAAATACACTTGTAGAAAACTACATTATGTCTGAAACTTAGCTGCACTCCAGACGGGCGGAGCTGCGAGCGTACAACAATAGTAAAACAAGCAAACAAACATTTTTTAAGTACAAATATGATTTATACTGCTTTATTTCTAAATGTCATAAATGAAATTAGTGCAGCGGGCTGGCGAGCACTCCCGGCCGTCGTAAACACACGACAGCCTGTTGTAAACTGAATTGACATTTACAACAACCTTTTTACTGTCTGCTTGTGTGTCATTATGTAGGTGTACCATAGACTTAGGTGATAGATACAGCTGTCGAGCTGAGATTTTGACGAGCTCGGTGGTGCAGTGGTTACTATCGATACTTCAGACACCGACGCTCGTGGGAAATCCCACACTGGACAAACATTTGTGTGCATGAACATGTTTGTCTTGGCCTGGGTGTTTTTGAGAGAGATCGGGCACATCTAAACAGTCTGTCTGGGTACCTCCAGAAGACCAAATAACAAGTTCCTGGGGGATTGTTGTGTTCCTACGAGTGTAGCAGCAGGGGTGACAACGCCAACTATTGTATTCTATGCGTTCATAGGCTACTTTACATCGGATAGGTTTATGCATTTACATGTCGAATGTATGTGAATAAAATACGTTATTATGGACTGGGAGTTAGAGAGAACTAGCATTACAGCGCGGATTCGACTAGGTGTGTTATATCATTTAGGTGGTAAACAAGTGTACGCCCTGCCCGATGGTAAGCAGTGACCATAGCCGATAGACGTATGCAACACCATTAATTATTACTTAGTATTACTAATTGCCGACCCTGTCATAGTTAAGGGTTTTATAAAATTAAACTGTTTAGGATTATAATTAACGAGAGAATTTCCCCAGTATTAAAAATCAACAAAACGCCTGTCTATTATGTAGTTTTACCTGTGGCCAAAGAAGCAAACATTGTACAAAAAAGACATTGCTTTTAACCGACTCCAAAAACAGAAGTTCTTAATTGAACACACATTTTTCTGTGTATTTGTTATCGTCATTCGTGGAGCGATTATGATTTTTATTATTATTATTAGCAACCTCCTATCATCCAATTGGTCCAATATAAAATTTAGTAAATTTACGAATTTACTTTAGTCAGTTTTAATGGCTTTTAAACTTGTATCTTCTTCTAATCCTGATCCAGCGGGGTCCGCTACCTGAACCCAAGGCTTTGGCAAAGATACTGATTTAGCGAATAGCGCGTAAGAACCGAATCACGTGGCGTCCAGCTCTCTCTGCCTACCTCCTAAGGGACTTAGCTTGAACATATAATAGACTCTTATACGAGTGTTTGGCAAAATGAAATATTATACTAAAGTGACTTACTACCAAATTCGTACATTTCCCGGCCGACATCCCCTCACCTCCTTGCTCACCACGGGCCCACGAACGATCTAATTTGCCCTTCAATTTATACGAAATTGAATTTCTTTACGCGTCAAATGTCTTATGAGATCGTAATTTCACGCAAATAGGTTTCTATTTTATTCTTTTCTCCATCATATTTAAATAAATGATGCCGTGTGTGTTAATGTAGAAGTCGCTCTCCTCTCGACGCATCGTTTTCTCGAAATATCCTATCTCAAAATGTCCTTTCTTATGTTTGTAATAAAAGTATTTTTATTATGGTACATCTGAGACCTGATGGTAAGTAGTTGCTAGAGACGTTTGTAATATTAGAATTAACGCCCTCATCGCGACTTTCGCTGCCAACGTCAGCTCTCTTCAATAGCTCATGTTACTGTATACACTCGTAGATTCCTCTCAAAACCAAGAACCGAAATGCCGAATTTAATACGTTTATTTTCACTACATGATCTTCATATGATATTTGTAATGGCTTTTTAACCCTATTGGTTAAGTAAGTTTAAATGTAGGATTTAAAATCCGTAGTTAAAGGCTATGGCACATGTGATTACATGTAAGCTGACATGTAGTTACAATGTGTAAAGTTTTCGTTAAGTCAGGTATTTTGTCTTTTATAGAAGACTAGCTGTAATCCGCGAGCATACATGCGTATCCCGATATCCCGTGGTAATTTTAGTATATTGCTTCTAGATACGCTACATACGCAGTACGCACATTAAAAATCTCTATCCAAAATGTTATATCTATCCAGCAATTTAGTTTAAAAGCACCTGACATCACCTTCTAATAAAACACGATCAATTTAGTCTAGTTATGGAGCATCTTATTTTAACACCGATTCTCTCATTTAGACCAACTCTGTGTCTAACATCACCAAATCTCTCACACTAAATACAAATTTCTATAATACTCGCATATGAATACAATAAAATACTTCATCAGCAAGCGTCTCTTTTTTTTAATTAGATTTTGCGATAATTGAAATACATATTTCTTTATTTCTATTACAGAATTAAGCTACTGACGACAGAAAAAGTTCCACTAACAATTTTTCCTCTATCTATTTAGTACAAATTCCAAAATTCACTCCTTACTGTTTGTCTGAGTTTGAAAAAATCGTACGCTCATCGCGTTTTAACTTCAGTACTTCAGCTCTGCATTGGTGAGTCAGTCACCTGTACTTTATTAATCTACGTCACGTGACATGACTTGGTTCATAAAGGCATATGTCACTATGTACGTTATACTTTTATCGAGTAGAGAGGCAGGTGCTGCCTGTGGGAGCTCCAATAAATCTTGGCTCGATAATTTAGCGAGTGTTTGTCTCCCAAGCTCGTAAATCGCCCAGCCCTGTCGTCGACGCCTGCCCAGGCCCAGCCGCCAGTGGTCTTAACAGAAAACTTCCTTATTTATATGTTTTGCCCAAAGAATTACTACGTCTTTATATACAAGTAAAGGTGAAATGGAGGTAAAGTGTGCCTCTTGGAGGATATCCAATTTATCTTTTTTTGCCCTAAACAGAATTGCCCTTATCGTCTCAAATCAAGTATGTATATAGAGTTACTTCCGAGGTGAATGGCTTTCACAAAGGGAATTAAAAACGCATAATTCCAAAACCAATTATAAATTTATTTCTTTGACTTTGCTATTCCCTTTCTTCGAAATAATGTTTTGTTTTAAACCCCCTGATAGGGATGTTCCGGAAGTACTATGAAGTTACATATAACGATATATCTTCTTCCTAGCGTTATTAGGACTCGCGAGGTCCACTAATTAAGCTTAAGAATTTGGCCAAGATACAGATTTTTACATAGAGCGATTGGCGTCAGACTTCCACAACTCAGATCAATCAATCAATCAGACCTTTCTTAGCTTAGGTCACACTCCTTTCAAAATATAATTTCTTCGAAGTGGGGGTTTCCTCGCGATGTTTTGCTTTCACCGACGAGCAAGTGATAATTACAAATATGTACATAAATCCAAAATCACGAATTTAGCGGTACATGCCCAGATCAGGATTCAAACCCGGGATCGTCGGATAATGGGTTGGTTCTTTATCCACTGAGCTATCACTGATCAAATGATTTTATATAACAATATATAACTTAACATATTTCAATGCAACGATCACCTTCCAATATTTTTTTATAATTATCACAGTGGCAGCAGATTAATTACACTTACAATTCTATTAATGCAATCTAATGTAAATTTTTCTGGTGTCAGTATACAGTTATTGTTTGTTACGATTCTAATATTACCAGCGATTATCCTTATTCAATTAAGCTTATCTCATTGTGCATATATGTTTAGAATACTGAGTCGGTAACACCATCACTATACTTAGAGAAAATTAAAAAACACCTAAAGAGGATATGCATAAAACGAATTATATACTTCTATCTATAACTTCACGCCAAATCCCCTTACGGGGTAGGCAGAGAGAACAGAGCGCAACGCGACTCGATCTTTACATACCTCACTATATTCTCTTTATCTATCTTTTATTAAATTCAACTAAAACCAAATGTATAAAATTTAGTCTTCCAAATGTGGCGTCTTCCAATACACAAGTTTTCATTGACAATAATATACTAGAATTTATTAATGATACTGTATTTCTTGGGATTACGATAGACCCAAAATTGCAGTGGGGCCCCCACATAAATAAACTGGCCAGTAAGCTCAGCTCTGCCGCATATGCCGTTAGGAGAATTAGACAATTGAAGGATGTGGCTACCTCTCGCTTAATCTATTTCAGCTACTTTCTCAGCCTTATGTCATATGGTATACTGTTGTGGGGAAGAGCGGCTGATATTGAAACTATTTTCATATTACAAAAGAGAGCCATCCGCTCTATTTATAACATGGGCTCCAGGGAATCACTTAGAGAACTATTTAAAGAAATAAATATCCTCACGGTTACCTCTCAATATATTTATGAGAACATAATGTATGCTCGTAAAAATATAAAATCGTTTTCAAAATGTACTGAAAATCTTAGGAACAGGAATATATTGCGTATGCCAGTACATCGGCTTGCTAAGACTAATAGATCTCTTGTGGTAAATTGTATTCGATTCTATAATAAATTACCTGAAACAGTTCTGTCCTTGCCTGACAATATGTTCAAAAGACACATCAAAAATACTCTATATAAGAAGGGTTATTATAGAATCGATGAATATCTAACTGACAGAGATGTATGGAAATGATTCAGCACATGAATTAATATAACTTTAATTGTACGAGTACCACTTAATATCACTATATGTACACTCATTATATTTAGTGTAATATGTATAAAATGATTTAGAAAAAAAGACCTATATTGGCAAGTTTCTTTTGGCATTTCTTCTTCGCCAATGGTCATTTGAAATGCTGGTAGATTAAAAAAGAGAAAAAAAAATGATAGATATAATATTGAAAATGTAAGACGTGTCTAAGTGCCCGTGAGGGTCTAAAGGCAAATAAAGAATTTTTATCTATTCTATCTTTTTAAGAATTTTTATCTTTTTATTATATACTTCTACCTACTTTTTTTCTAAACAAATAATATGTAGGTTTTTTACTTTTAGTTTCTTCCGTAAGATTTTTTTTTGCACATACACATGTTCTCCGGCGTTTCTCTTATACAACCAAAAGGTAAAGCGTTGATTTATAACTAAAAATAAACACACGATATCTTACAACCTGCGAATCGCATAATCTATTGGTTCTGAGGAATGTTTATTACGGTTTGAACGGAATTTTGAACAAGAACTAAGTGCCAATAAAGTTAGATTCACCCTCGGATTGCACAGATATTTCGCAATGTTAAGCGATACTGGTGCCACCTATAATCGTGTAAAAAGGTGAACATAACAGAAGCTAAATGTTGTATTATAAAAAGAATTTTACCAGTCGATCTCAATTCACTGCTTATATTTTATTCATTGAAACGAAATTGCTTTCACGACAGAATATTTTTGTATATTAGAAATGTACATTTGGTATAATGTGGGAAAGGAAGACATATGTGTGAGTTAAAGGTATTACAATTGTTAGACAAAAGGCTGGCAGCGCTGTCCAATATGTCACTTCTTTATACTACCTCAGGTTACAAATCAGAAACAGATTATGGGCGCTTACAAATCAAAGACTCACGCGTTGTTTCCCTGGCTGGTAACTTAACTCCTCAATAACATTGTGGTGACTTTACTCGCAGAAATATATCAACCATCCTACGAATAGTTACTATGCTACGATTTCCTGCATTTTTTTTATACCACTAAGGTGGAAATCAAGCGCACGGCCTGCCTGTTGTGCACAGTTACTCGTGCGTTGCCGACCCTGTAAAACCTCTTCACGCCTTTCTTGAAGAATTCCATGCTGTAGCCCAGAGATTCTCAAACTATTTTGGGCAAGAGACCCCTTTACCAAAATGAACTGATACAACAGACCTCCATAGCCAAATTACTTTAAAAATCCTATCTCTAGTTTCTTTTTTAAATACAATAATGATATCTTAAAATCTTAAAAGTTTCAAATAAGAACATGTGTTAATAGGGATTTTTAGACCTCGTCGACCCCCAAAATCAGTTTTCGTTTATATCGACCACTTTGGAAATCCCCGCTGTAGTCCCTTGGGAAAACCTCGTCTGGGATTCATTCCACTACTTGAGAGTTCTCAGAAGAAAACTTGCTCGACTGCATAGTACGCAACCATGCAGTTCCAGTGTGTGAGGGTGAACTCCCTGCCGTCGGATAGCTGTCGACGTCATATCGAACAATTCTTCCGAACACAACTCGTTGTACAATCGGTAGAACACACAAAGGGAGGCAAAATCACGCCTTAAACTTAAGAGTTCAATACCATGTGTAAGCTTAAGATCACCGACATTCCCACAGCTCGTCTCTGAACCGAATCACAAAATCATAGCTGATATCCAGGCGCCAAAAAGGTTAACATTTTAATAAAACCCATATTTTTTATGAGACGTAGACGGACAGCTCTGGTGACCTAACAATTACTATTCTTCTGCATAACGGGTAGGTATATTGCATAAAATTACGTATCACGCTGTGCTACTTAGAAAATGATATTAGGAGTAAAAAAATAAAAAGCATTACAAGAGCCATACGGACCAGACGCAGGCAAAATTGACTGACACTGGTCGGCTTTATCTGGACGGATGACAAACCCTAATTATATGACTTAAGTAATAACAAAAGTAGTAGTATATAGATTAATTTCCGACTATCTACTGCGTAAAAATTTCCAAATGGAGTGCACATTTCGTACGTTTTTCCAAATTAAATACGTTAACACCCGGCGATGCGGCCGCACTGCGCTCCTATTCAATTTCTGTTGGAAATAAATTCCACTGTCGAAATATGGCGTCGCGACTGTAAACCAGCAAGCTCACACAGGCATATTTTATTGAATGTGGAATTTGCTCATTTATCTGTGTGGTGTGGTGCCGATCAAAGATAGTGCTTTATTCATGCTGCATGCCGCTTTGATCCGTGTTAGCAGTAGCCCGTATTGATTGAGTATTATATCAGTGAATAGTTGGCTCCACGTTGGGCGCCATTGTGTCCCTCTATACTACTCTGCGGTGATTCATGTGTGTATTTAACTGTCCTTGTCGTATTATATATACATATATATAACGGCATATTATGTGTATATAGATATTATGCTAATGTCGCTAATTAATGTCGCTTTGATCAATGTTAGCTTGTATTGATTGCTCATTATAGCAGTTGGTATCATATTGGCGCCATTTACCCACAGTAATATTTTTACGGTCACATAGGGGTATATTTATATTTAATTAATGATACTTATTACAGATAATGCTATGTTTATGCCGCTTTCATCCGTTTTAGTTAGCGTCCCATATTGATAGCGTATTATATGGACATATACACGATACGCTATTAACATAGATAGGCGTCTCGCTTCAGGTGCTATCCTTTGAAAATTAGTTTTAGATTATTCTTCTCATACTTGCGATTCCTGTAAAAGTAAGTGCCTTTTTATATGAGAAAAGTGTAGCAAATATAAGATGGATTTGGGTACCTCGAGAATTCTGAGTTCATTCCTAACAACGTACTTATGTTCGCACGCACTTGCAATCAGCTGTTCGATATTCTTTGGGCTGGAATTTCCATAAGCAACAGTACCCTCAGCAGACGATAAACTTGTTTTCCACACGACGTATGTAATATATTGAATTGAATGCGTGACGTTATATGACGATGACGATATTATGACGTTATAATAAATATAGTACGGTAAAGAACTAGTCCTCCTTTCAGAATTGTGGCGCAGGGCGCATACTGCTGTAATTATATTTATAAGACCTAATGTACACGTTATAGTTCCAATAAATGATATTAATATATAAAACTAATATTAACATAACGCAAAAGCAATAATAAACTATGCATATTGATATGACTAAAAAGCACTCGCAGTTTTTATTCACATCGACATCACTTTGAAATAAGGGTAGAGCGGCGCGCGGTTCAATTGGTCGCCATTTAACATGTATTGCAGGAAGTAGGCGCCCACATGCCATTGCGAGCTGCGTCTGTCTCTGTGCAATAATTAGTGCATTCCATAGCTCCATATATCCGACATGTGCACGTCTGTAAGCCGTGAATTTGAAACTGTAACTTGTCATATTCACATCTAGTGACGTTGGAGAGAGGATGCTTGTAATTTGTATAGAGCTCATGCTACACGCGCTATGGTATTTCGGTAGACAAGGCGTTCAACGTTTGAATTGTTATTTAAAAAGAAAATACACAGATTTCCTCCTCAAAAAATTTGCAAGGGTTTTTAAAAGTTTTATTCAGTATTCCGAATCTTTGGAGTTTCTTAATATTTGGTGATTCAAATATTTATGAAATCTTAAAATATACAAGCTTCATCGGGGAGGCTATTGGATAATTTCTTTTTCCTCTGTAAATGGAATCTTTTGGAAGTTAATGTAGAATCAAGTTCTTCATAATACAAAATTTTAATCTCTGTTATATTGTTCATGTCTGAATGTTAATATATATGTTTTTTTTTTATAACGTAGCTCATATTCTGAATATAAATATATGTCTTTGAAACTTCGTAGTTGCTAATCGCAGTGAGCAATAATATTCTTAATATCTGCGTTAGTACAATACAATATGAAATTTTATATACGATTTTTGTGTTCGTTATGTATTGACTAACACAAATGTAAAAATATGCCAGTCAAATACTATTATCTTCAGAATGGACTTGCCATATTGAAACAAATTTTCGGTTTAGTGAATTACTGTAAGTTAATTTTCATCATCAAACTAGAAATTTGTAATAAACAAAAATGTTTGAACAACATAGCGCTACAAACTCTGTATATGCTATGAATGTAAACATATCGCGACTAATCCCCTGTAGATGACGCTGATTCTACTTTTTTCACGTCTGTTCGTGAGGATTATACGAGACGCAAACACGAGCGGAAAACCAGTGTTGCGGATTCGAGAGATACCGCTTTGTTGGATGAGCGAATATCACATATGTATGTGTGTAGGTTTTAATGCATTACATATTGCACATAAGGGTGTTTTAAGAAGAACCGTTGCATTATGATTGTTAGAGAAGTTAAACTAGATTTGAAGTGATCGAAATATTTCATAAGTATTTATATTTCAGGCGGGTGGCAATTAAACCATACTTCAGAGGAACATTACAAGTACTCCGTAATTAAAACCTGTGTGCCCAATGCGGTCTCTCATCGGAAGTATCTTAGGACTAATATACTATTTAACGTCATTAGATGATAAATTGATGTCCAGAGCTGTGGTAGCTTAGTGGATAAAGAACCAGCCTATTAATCGGCTGGTCCGAATTCTTATGCCATTAAATTCGTGTTATCTGCTTTGCTGCTAACATAGCAACTCTTTACGAGTTGACTGATAACCTCACTCACCCACAAGAACGCAAAAACCGTTCAGGGACTTGTTATTTCTGTTACGTGGAGATTCTTCCCCAATATAGCTACATTGATGCGCCGTCCCTCTCTTAAAAACACCCAACTATGTAGGAATCGAACCCACGAGGCTTGCTATTAAAATAGCCATTGCTAACCAATCCACCACCGGGCTCGTCATATAAATAGAATCTCTAAAGATATTTGATGTGTTCTCAATAAAAAAAAGCATTCCAGCGAACGAAGCGGCACTTCAAAGCCCTCACTTGTTTTTCCTGAGTCAAGGTCTTCCGGGAAAGTTTTTTGTACGTAATGTAATGACCTAACTTTCAATATGCTGAGTGTATTACGAAAAGGAATGAACTCCGAATCAATAGCTTACTATTTGTTGTACAACGTAGGGATTTTCGAGAGTGGAATTAAGATCTATCATACTCAAATGCGAACCGTATTAGAATTTTCCGCAAAATTATGATGAGCATAAAAAGCAGCGACATCCTCGTGGATAAAGAAATGTGCGTTCCCATTGAGGGACCATATTGGATTTTTGAGCTTTTGAATGCTTCAGCCTAAAGTTTTCAAACAATTGTAAATTCAACCTCTAATTTGTAAACGTAGGAACTCTAAAGTTACAATGGGTTAGAGGTAGTCCCTCAGTCGTGACTGACAGGTTAAAATTTACAACTGCTATAAATTACTACTCGTAAAATATTTATAAAATTAATTTTATTAAATATCACCCCTTTCTGTTCCCTGAATAGAAGGAAGCAGCATGCAGAAGGTGGCCCCTCAATCGATCGCCACAAGTTCACATTAAGTAGGAACCACAATAATATTTGAAATTTCCGTATAACTGACAGTTAGTAAAAGTATTGTAAATTCAACCTCTAGTTTGTAAAAGAAGCCATTCAAAAGTTTCAATCGGTTAAAGGTGGTCCCTCTATTGAAACGTGTATCATAAAAATATATCAATTTACGTAGCTTTTGGAAGTTAAATAGATGATTGCTATAGTATCATATCATACGTTTCCGTTTTTAATGAATGTTACATTTTTATCGAACGTTTTTTCTGCCTTCGCCTTTCCAGTTTTCGGTATAAGATGGCTCATCATGAAATATAGAGTCTGTGAAAAATGTATGATTATGAATGAAATCCGAGTCGTCGTTATTTACAGTTGCGAACGTAACGTGTCTACCGTTTCCGAAGAAATTATTAATAGTATTGTTTAGTGTCAAAATCTGAGCTTCTTTTGTATATATGAACACATAGAAATCGACGTATTTACCAGACCAGTTACTCTACTACAAGAGCTATTTGACGTGCATGTTATGTATTTTTCTTTGTTCTAATGTTTTTTGTCTGCGTTTTTCCAGATGAGGTAGACGTGATCGGATACACGTCGAACCAGAGTGACAGCGAGTCGCTGGTGTCTGGTCACAGCGGCGACAGCGGCGTGGGGGTCGCCAGGGTGCGCCGAGCGCGCGCCGCCTCGCCCTCCGCACTGCCCGCGACGGCGTCGGCTCCCTGCACCACGCGCCCGCGCCGCTCCGCTCGCTCCACGAGGGTCTAGGTCAGTTTCTTTCTATATTACTAAGCCTGGCACCGAAATGACTTCGTTGCCATATTAAGTTATGTTCAAACATGTCTTGTTGTTGAACATAAAATTTGCTGTCGCACAACATGATGGACATCGTATAGCGCTTTACGATTGAAATAAACTCGAATAAAATGACGCAATTTGTTTTCATGGTCCTGCACACCCTACGGATTTTAGTGAAATAAGGGATTAAAGTAAATATAATCTACAAAAATCCATGAAGGTATCTTTTTTTTTATGGATCATAGTGAAGCAAAGGAAACCGAGATAGACTTCTAAACTTGTAACGTACAATTGTTGTCTAGTCTAACTGATGTATTCGAACTATTATGTTGGCCTAAAAATCCATTCCGGGGGGCGAAGCGAAGCAAATTGTTGGATTTTTCTATAAATATTGTCTGCATGTCAACTCCTCCTGGATATATTTCGTTATGTGGAACAAAGTATTCAACAGTGCGTTTGGTCTGTTCCAGGTGGGCAGTGGTGGTGGCGGCGCGCGGGACGCGGGGCGGGCGCCATGTCGTCCACGCCCGCTACGTTAAACTTCGTAACGTAAATCGTAGAACATTTTGTTGATACATGTACTAAGGCGAATGTTGTTTCTGTGACTGATCGGAACGTGACAGCCAGCGTGACGGTTCCACGTGACAGAGTGATCGGCGTTCAGCGCCCGCGCCGCACACACACACAAACACACACACACAAACACTTACACACGACACACACTCACACACCGCCGTGCATGTGTGATTCTCTGATAGTACGAAATAATATGATTAGTATCGTGTATTCGTTGTTAAAGTTTCTAACAATCAGTTGGTATATATATAATCAGTCTTTTATACATTGAATGTTTATAAAATGTATTTTTTGTTTCTTGCCTGTCCTTTACGCGTGACGGCCATGACAGCTATGCCGAATTCAACAGAAGTTTTATTTATTTTTCAAAGTTTTATTATATACCTGAAAGTCTGACAAAATTATTTCACCAAGTTACATTTCGATCCGTAAGAATGTCCACGGGAACAACTCGAGCTATCCCATATAAAACAGTGTTGTCTCTGGTCATTGCAAAATATAAATAAAAATATAATAAGACTTCAAAATACCCTTAAATATTTTTAATTTTTTTTAATATATATTTTTTTTAATTAAATGAAATAATCAATCAAACCTCGCGTCTCTCCACGGTTTCATTTAAGTTTTAGCCCCGTGTCGTTAATGTCCTGTTTAATTCTGCTTTCAGAATGTGATTGTAGCATCAGACTAATGTACATAATATGGGAGTATAATATGGAAAAACTAGCGTATGTTCCCTTTCGGATATGTTGCCATCTCACGCGGGCAGCGAAAGAGACTCAGAGAAATAAGGATTGTATGAGATGAAACACATAAGACTGCTATATTTAAACTATCAGAGAGCCATTCGTGCACGTGAACACGACACACCTCTGCGAAACATCACCGAGTACAAAATTGCCAAAAAGTTACATTCAATGTTTTGTTTTTGACACTCGGGACGTCTCACTTGTCGAGCCTGGCTCACACTCGTGTATGATCGATGTTAATCGTGAATCGATGTCTATTCCATGCGTTTTGTTACCGCATCGATGTCACATTATTCCATTGTTTGTGTTTAAAACACTTTAAATGATGCGTGCGAAACTTTTTAAATATTCAATAATATATTATTTTAATAATTTAACTTTTTACATCTAATGTTTTATCGATATGTGTAACTTTGGGGCCAATTTTCATCGACGGTTTGAATGGTTCGATTTAAACGTACAATGTAAACGCCCCTAATAATGTAAGGCATACTGTAGCCGACACGTGACTTATCTACAGCGGTTGCTAATAATTCAGGAGGGTTATGTGTACTCGGGTCGGCAACGATGAATAAGGCGTCAAGAAGTACAATACTACCCGCGTAAATAATTTTAAACATAGTATAATAAGTCACTAAAAACAATTAAGTAATGTATTTCTAAAACGCACGTTTTACGACCGCGTATCGTTGTCGACCAAGGTACACAATAGCCGCAAGTATGGTCCACGAATCATTCTTTTTGTACTCGAAAATAACGTCGACGGCTTGAAGGAGTATGGAGTTGCACGATTGTAAAACGGAACTTAACACGATCATGCTTCTCAGGCAATAAACGAGGTATGCAAAGTATTGTAAATACCTCACTTACACGCACGTTCGCGTTAATTCCCGTTTAAACACCGCTTAAACTAACGTCAATAGATCATGCTCAAGAATCGTATCAACTAGATAATTGGTGCGCCTTTGATAGTTACACAAAAGTGATCATGTTATTTTTGTATTTATTATTGAATTTTTCTATCAGACATAAATATTGGAATACAAATTTTACCGTCTTTGGAAAAGCGTTTTCAAATACCTGTACTTACTGTTATTGATTTTCACAAAAAGAGAATTTGCAAATATAGCGAATGTTGTATAGATATCTATTTTGTATTTTGTATATAATTATTTTTCTTGTATAAATTAATCAGTAAGCGTTAGATCTGTACATGCCTGTACACTTGGGTTCAAATTGAGCACGAAAACCCACCAAAAATAATTTAAGTACGATTCTAACCGTCTGTCCATCTTATTAGAATACTAACATAACATGCGGCTATGAGAACTTCTATGTAATAGTCACATAGATTGCTTGATATTTCACATTTTCGCTATAGTACCCTGCGCTGTATTCGGACACTGTCGTACTAAAAGGTGTGCGCACACTACACTATTGCTCCGCCACACCGATTCGTACAACAGCGCGTGTTCACAAACCTAGTCGAACATCAGAAGAGGAACGTTTCAGTTGAACAATAGGAAAGTTGCTGTTGTTAATTACTCTAACTATCCCGTTGTTCATCAGATAAAGTTATATAAATCGTCTGTGTTGAACTTGCACGGGAAATCCTATCACACACATCAACGTATTGACGACAACATTTTTACATAATACACGGTGAACATATTTATGTCGCAGCCAACTGGTAATCAGCCATTTGATTGGGCGGCTAGCCCATTCATTAAATACCGGCATTCAATTGAAAGCCTAGGCAGGTTGGCGTCTGAATTAGAATCAATAAACGTTAAACGTTTGTTAAGCTTATTAAAATCTACCCCTTTTGAAGTGTCTAATTTAAAAACAGCCAGGTGACTCAAATTTTGTTCATATTTTTACCCCTGCAGCGCTAGTAGACTAAAACAAATATGGCGTTGGTAGCTGATAAAGCGAACTTAGATTTGTATTGGTGACTTGTTTATGGGAAAAACTGCAATCGATTATGATTGGTAAATACAACAATATGGACATGACTGTACTAATAACATAAGAGACTCGAGTTTTTCGAGAATTTTGACAAAGACAAATTCGACCTGGCCTCGTGTACTTTTGCAAATGGCATTTTATAGCCGTCTTAACACATCGTAGTTTCATTTAACTGAACGACCAAAAACGTCGATTAACCGTAGTTAAATAATGTGTTCAACAATTTGGCTAGGTGTTCTGGAGCAATTTATTTGAATACCGGCATTTAATGAACAAGCTAGTCGCACAGTCAGCAGGCCAATTGAGCCAACACCGTTTTAGGGTACTAGTTTATAAACAAAAATTAAATCGTGACTACATACTCTTTATTTTTAGTTTCACTTTGCAACGAACTTGGTAACATTTAATGGAACCACAACGTTTTCTTTAATTATATTGTCACTCTTTAAAATCTCTTAACTATCGAATTAAATGAAAACAAGTTCGAAGTAGAAAATTATATACAGTGTGTCACTTAATTATGAGCAACAATAGGTGCTGAATTCTTTACAATAATAAAAAAAACATAATACACAACTTCGAAATCGCGAGAAATAATTCGATTCTCCCACACAAATTATTCGATCAGCTTCATCTCTTTATATGGCGATGTCGATTATTTGTGCAACCTTGAAGTCTTTACTTTACTGAAAATCTTTACTATTGATGAGTGCAAGTAAAAAATTGCAAGAAATTAGGTCACCAGCCCTGTACAAATAAAGATAAAAAGAGAGATATTACAATTAAGATATAGATCTTGATGAACTTGATTACAATGGATATATTGATTGTAATATCGCTTTTCCAAAAAAAAATGTTTTTGGTCTTGTGTTTAGTGTTACATATTTTAGACAGTTGGTAACCCTGCATCTAATATCTAATAATTCATGACTACATACAATAAAAACTGTCACAAAAATAATTATAGAGATTTTATGTCTTATATAGTTAAATATTTACACACGCCTATATCATTTAAAACATGAATATATCAAGATTATTTTAATAGAAATATATATTTACTTAATCAATTAAAATTATTTTATTTATACATGCTTATTTAACGCGTTATTTTCTTATGAAATTATTAGTCCAAATATTCTAAGATCAATTTAACTAAAATTAATTTATTAACTCATAATTTAAATAATTTTATAAAAAATGTAACACGATCACCCTTGTTAGATATTTAGGTACATTATGTACATTTTTATTACCTGGCCAGGCCAGGTAGCGCCGGCTGTGGTCCCAGTATTGTGAAGTTGGTCTTTGAAAACAATTGTACCTATATTTTTCCACGGCTCACTTTCTTATTTTCTTCGTACGACAGTGTCGATTGCGCATAAAGTCAGCATCACATACTAACCATCGTATTGTTAAGTATTAATATTGAATATTAATGATCTCACTTCATTGTCACACGTCCATTCTAGTAATGTGTCATTTAGTTCACGGCTTTTGTTTCGTCGTAATCAGCTCTTCAATTCGTAGCCAAAGATGCAACAAAACATATTTTAAACCTCTATTCGTGTATATAAATTAAAGGTATTGTTTCGGAAATTGCTCGGGCAATGCATAGAAGGGGGTGTGATTCAGTAACACATACATTCATGTATTACTTGAACGGCTAGAAGAAAAGCGGAATTCTATTGACGCCGCGACTCACTGCGTCAGTAATATAGGATGTAAGACACTAGTTCGGTATGCACTCTTGAACATGTGTACCTAACTGGCGTCTCGTATGTATATTGAGTTTACTACCCCTCTTGGCTTATCTGTCTTGGAGCTGGGAACTCTGCGAACAGTTTGTTCCAATATCTAACGAATCAATGTTCAAATAACGAGTGTATATTTTTAGTATACCTACATTACATCCTACATCACGGTACGATTCTTATACTTATTTTAATATTTGACCGTATAATTAACTAATGTAATAATTATTTGTACAATAAATGTACCTCAAATTAGGTTGAGTTACTTATTATTATGTGGAATGGCATAATTACTGTAATGGATTGTACGTAAGAGGACATTCACGTACCAAAAATAAATGTTATAAATGATCGATCGCAGGACAATAGGCCGAGCGTCGACGCCGCGCGCGTCGCTTCGGGTACAACTCTATATATTTTGTTATAACTTGTATCTTTATAAATTGTTAATTCATTTTGTGGATGAACGCGACTGAATTTCGTTTTATTATATTGTCTATTCTTTCATATGGCAATACCTATTCGGTGGGCCCGCTTCGAGTCAAATTTCATTCGTCTCTTCCTCCGGACCTACTCGATGTGGACATTTTCTTTCTAATATATTCGTGAAATATTATTGTAAATTGTTTTAGGTATGGATGTTACGATAAGAATAGTTGTAAACGTATTATCATTTTGTAAGTAATAAATTGTTTAAATGGCAGTCTGATCTCTTAAGGTAATATTGCGTGTTATTCCATCGCCGCGAGTGGCCACTCGCGTATCGCGGACGACTCTCGAAAGTCAAGTATTTGCGCCAAAATGTTCTTTATTATAAATATTTGTAAGCGCTAGTTTCTCGTGTTCACGTCGGCTGGCCAGGCGCAGTGACGAGTGGCCATGCCGCGGCGAGGCGGCGCGCGGCGCGTCTCGGCCGCGCTCCCCATTTAAAGCTCACACACGTGTCGCGAGCAACGAGCCTCCACCGACTCGCACCGTCTCCTAGCTCTACACTCATGAAAAAAAAAAACAAAAACTAGATAAATAAATATGAAAAAAAATCTTAGATAAATAAATATGTTACGTCAATAGATAATCTAATGTGGCCTGATTGTAGGCACAAACGTAATTAAATTAGAAAAAGTACATGATTAAAATCTAGATCTAACTTATTGTCACACCACACATATGGGTCTGGATTTTAGATATCGTGACAGAGCCAGCAGTATTTTCACAGACATAAAACCAAAGTATTCTGTGAGATATAGCTTTGCTCTCCTACAAATTTGAGGTATTATTGAGTGAGTTGCAAGTGCGAGTCGCGAGGAAGCCTCCTGACGCAGGCGACGGGCTTCGCACCGCGCCTTCACTCCGCGCCTGCATGGAACACCATAACATAGGTAGACACAGAACTCCTTACTTAAGAGCGAAAACGGTCACTTCGCCAATGACATAGTACGAAGATTTCTCTCAAACTTTTAGAGATTATTCTACGCGGCGGCTGACAGTGTGGGATCGTATCTTGGTTCCCATCAGAGTGGGCATTCTGTGTCTATCTATATTGTGCCAATAGCCTCCACGACGTCATATATCGTTCGGAAATTATTTATGTATCACAAAATTATTTATTTAACTTTAGGACCTTGATTGACAACCTCGTTATAATAAATGGTACCAGTGTTTCGCTTCAGTCGGCGTACCGCACGCCTGTCGTTGGGTACATTCGAGACTAGTCGTGTCGATGTGTGTGACCTCGCGATACCTCACGTTTGTTCGCCGCCGAGTGTAACGGGCGCAAGCGGCGACGGGACGCTCAAAGAGTACAAATTCTGTATAAGCCCCTACTTGAGTGTTAATTCTAAATGTTAATTTTAAAACACGAAACAGGGAGAAGCTATCGTCAGAGTACGAATCTAGTATAATATGTAGCGCGCGGGCGATAGCGGCCAACGGATCCAGTCATCTCTGCCTTCGATGTTGTCTCTTCCTTAACTAAATTGTCTGTATCCTATTGCTACAGTGAGTTTGATTTGCTATCTTCCGTGTGTGGTTCTCTTTGGTGGGCGGGCGTACGGCCCTCGAGGCAGGTGTCACTGTAACGATAGGGTGTAGAGGTGCGACGCACTGTACGCGCGCACGTCTTATTAGATAAGAAATGTGTTATTAGAAATGAAATTGCAATAGGACGTAAGGCTCAGCGCCGCCGACCGCCGCTCCGCAACTGTTTACCCAACTTAGTCGCTGTAAAATATTAGTCCGGCGTTGTAAAAATATCAGTGCGATTGTAAATATTGGAGCCAAAATTTTTATACAAATTATTTCATAAAATATATTCTTGGACCAAGTTGCGCGCGGAGCGGCGGCGGCTGCCGGGCTGACTGCGCCATCGGTACTCGACTCAGATCGGCGGCGTCAGCCGCAGCTAATCGGGACTAGGGACCGATGCGAGCGATGATCGATGGTGGGCGAGTCGAGGGCTCGACGCTGTTATGTACCAGCAGCGTCGGCTGATTGCAGTCATTCGTTGTCTGGACGTAGAGGCAAACATTAGGTACTATTATGACTACTGCTGATGTGACTTGGCAGCATTATTCAATGTAATTGACGAAAAATGGCACATACTTTACTATATGTAAAAAAGTTATAGAATTAATTTAATAAAATTATAAATAAAGCCTACTTTGTTTTATTGAATATCTTTATGATATAACTTAAAATGTCGCTTCACTCATTTAATATTCTGTGTTCATAAATGTACGTGAATGTGACAAAGTTATAGAGCACAGCGACATTTGATTAGAAACATCTCGAGTGAGAAATTCCTCCACATACGTCTTACAGGAGATCGCTTTCAAATATTCACTGCTAAATGTTGGAACAGTATGCCTCCTCCACTACTACTACATATACAATGGTATTCTCAGAATGTGCTCATTGGGTTAATAAGTGACTTATTATCATGTTTTATAGACTAAGGCAACTTCATACATGCACGTAGTGCACCCTGTATTTTCTCCTAAAGTACTTATCCGGATTATATGCAATTGAAACATTATCGACAAAAAGTAACCCGTCAGAAATCCATAAGTAACAAAATCTTAAGATTAGATGCTAAGCCAAAACCTCGGGGCCAAAGGTATGATGCTAATAGACTCGTGGGTTTGACTCCCACACAGCACAAATATTTGTGTGCATGACCATGTCTGATTTTTTGAGTGTTTGTGAGCTAGGGCGCTTCAAAGCAGAACGCCCTGGAGAATTACATTCACTTCGATAAATACCGCAGGCAAATAACAACTGCCTAAAGGGTTGTTGTGTTCCTGTAACTGGATGAGGTTACTATAAAACTCCAAAGAAGTTGCTGTGTCAGCAGCAGAGGTGGCATTGCGCGAATACTTCACGTATTGCAAGCATTCATAGGATACGGCATTCAGCACCCATGAGGTGGAGGTATGCTTACGAAAATTGTATAAAAAAACTCTGGCATGCGTCTGAAGCATGTAAAAGTATCGCACGGCACCCGCGATACTTTCGTGACCCTTCATATATGAATTTCATACATTATAAATCGTGACGCACGCAGGTGTAATGCGATGCACTAAACGACATTTTTGGTGCGTATTAGACCTTGTCCAAGATGAGTGAATTCGCCGCGATCGTTTCACAAGATTTGTTACGCGAGATAATAGGCGTCAATGAATCGCGTTCACAAGTATCGCTCGAGTTCTAAATTTACGCGTAAATAACGCGCAAAACGCCAACTCGTGAGCAGTGATACTAGAGACACTTTGGAGCATTCAGTTTGCATACGAACATGATGGAGGGCATGTATTAAAAATGAAATTACAAAATTTTGATACCTACATAATTATAGATGAAATAGAAAAAAGTCCGGTAAGGTCGGATATAGGACTTTCTGATTATTCCAATAGAATTTTAAAACGGAGAGTTTGGGCAGAATTGACATGTCCGTATGTATTGAGGATCCGCATTTCGCATTTTAATAAAATTAATATACTTATTTGGTAGTAATTTTAAAAAAAATCTAGGATTGATCCTCGATTTTGTAGTATAAATAAATAAATATAAATATTGTCGGACAAATGACACAGCGCCATCTAGCCCCAATGTAAGCGAAGCTTGTGTTATGGGTACTAGACATCTGATAAACATACGTAAATACATTTTTTTTTTGTATTTTTTTTTTATAGCGTTTATTCAAAGCACAAGTGCCTATTTAAAATGTTTACAAATGCTGCATCACGAAAACCCGCAGGGTTTATCTGTGTACAGCGATACATACTTATTATACATAGAAAATACCCAGACCAAGACAAACAGACATGTTCATGCACACAAATGTTTGTACCGTGTGGGAATCGAACCCACGAGCGTTGGTGCCAAAGTAGCGTAACAACGCGTTTCACCACTGCGCCACCGAGCTCGTCAAATAGTAGTAGTAGTGAAAATACTTCAAAACTTATATGATCATAAGGGTGGCACCCCAATCTAAATGTTTGGATTGGGGAGTCACGTCAGAACTAGGAACATCATGGATGAATGCTTTCATAATTTGGCATGATTTTGTAGCATTTGAGAGTAGACAAAATCTGAGCTCGGTAGTATTAAAATTAAAAAGGTTGCCATACATTATTATGTGGCGCCTCAGATCATACATACGACTCGTTATTTAAAAAAAAAAGCAGTAGTTGTTCAGTGCGTAACTTCTTCATCATTTAGTAGTAAGTATATTAGATTTGTGGGACAAAAGTCAGTAATCAAAAATGACTAAATTGGGAGATATTTTAACATATACATTTTAACTGGCTCCTCAATTTAGGTGCGTCGGTAAATGGGGTTTTTTTAATCTACATAATCTTGTGACGAAATTTTGAAAAAAAAACACACTTTGTATAAATTTATACTAATTGTACGTATAATCCTGCCATATAAAAGTGCATATTAAGTTATTGGGCATCCTTTCATTTACTAACAAATTGTTTTGAAGGGTGTCCATGAATAAATAATATAAGATATTTTTTTTCGATTTAGAATTGCATCAATTTGTAATACAGAAGAAAAAAACGCTTGTACATCTTTTGTCAAACATTTCTTTTAAACTTTTCGTTTCATTTGTACTAAATGTTTGTACGAAGTTTCGAGTAAACGAGGTACCAGAATATATAATGATTTCAACTAGATCATATATATCAGATCAATAAGCGTTATAGAATTTATCCCTGCAAATAGCGACGCTGGCATGAGCTACTATAAATGTCACTACCTAACGAAGGATGAGATGTTTTGTTACGACGATTATGATTCTGTGTAAAATTCGCAAAAGCACCGACCAAACAATATTAATGTATTCTTTAACTTATGTCGAATTGACTACTAAATACCTAAAACATTATACATAGATTCTTCATATATTTACATATACCTATATTTGATATTCTCGATTTGTTAAAAATTAAATTTGATTCATCACGGTTTCATTCATGTAACATGGTCATGATTGTCAGTGACCCTTAATGGCGAATTCTTAGGGAATATCGGAAAGTAATTTGTTTTTGAAATACCTACCGATTATATACAATGTTGATCTGTCCATATATATTTAGTAAACAATTATACTAAATGTTAGTGTCTCTGGTTTTTGATTCCGTCATGTCATGATCTCAGGTAGGCACAGTCAATTATTTATTACGCAGAACGTCAGGATTGAAGAGCCAAAAAAACTCATCCCACTGCAGGGATGCGGGTCTCCCTTCAACCGAAGGGGTTTAGAGCATACGCTGCTCAAATGCGGATTGGCGGAGGCCAGTGTTTTCAAACCGCCCGAGGGCCAGTGGCTTAGCGTAATGACTGTCATTTATCGACAACCGGGACCGACGGCTTAACGTGCCCTCCGAGCACGGAGAAATTCGAGATAGATAAACCCATCCATAGACAGGCTGCGGTAGACGTTGTTTAACCTGCGTGTTTAGTTAGAATAACACGCGCATACGCCATCGAGCTCTCTTACCTTTACTTACTTAGTCCATATGCTACAAATTCGACCACCTACACTACTAAATGTTTTTGGAGTGGAATATAAATTATCCAATTACTTTCATGGAAATTCAAGCTCTTATGTATAGATTGAGGAGCCACGTCAAAAGTACTGCATATTCTTGAATATCAAAAGTACTGGACTCAAATTTTTGGTACGCACTATACACAATTACTACTAAATGATACAAAAACTTCAAATACTTTACTTGTTCCAGGTGGCTTCTCAATTCAGATTTTTACATTGAGGGGCCACTTTTATATTGATATAACTTTGAATATATTTTACTACAAATTTGGTCTACAATATTATGTTTTCCTACTAAGTAGTAGTAATAGAGTTTCCTTTTTAAATCTGAAGTGGCTTCTCAATCTATACGGACATGAATTGACTAATATTTTCTGTGTGAATATTTTATACCTATGTCTTTCTGTTGCGAAAAGTTGTATGTATAAAGTACATTCTAGATTCCATTTATTGTCGTCTTTTCTAGCGCGGTAAGCTATCGACAACTCAATCGCTACATCCAAATTCATATTTAATATCTGAATTCAATTTCCGATGATCGTGCGTTACCTCTACTTTCTGGGCGCAATACGTGCGTACGTGTATACATGCGAAATAATCTGAACAAGATCTCAGCCTTTATTTATAATACTTTTCCGACATCAGCGTGGTACGATTAATTTCATGGCAGTCAAATGGTAAGCAATAGGTACAAAATAGAATTATTCTGACCTCCCTAATCTCTCTTGATCCAATTATCCTAACGTTTACATAGGGAGTTCGTTAACACTATGTTTGTAAGTTATTTCTTACACTAGTCGCAAATACATTTGAATAGTAATCCAACACAGCAGACGTCATATGAATTCATTACGGGCTCGATGTCAAAGACCGCACTCTCAGCATGACGTGCTGTTTCTCAATTTCATGATTTGCCGTAGAACACTCGTTTAGTTTTCACGTTTCCATGCTCAGTTAAAATTAAAATGGAACTATCAAGGAAATTCAAATCAAAACAAGTAAATCGGGATCAATACATTTGTATTTCCTATATTCAACACACACTGGAAATATCGACCAGCGAATAACCAGTAATTAGCTTTTTACAATATACTTAGCTATTTCAATTACATCCAATAGGTCTCACATATTTTTATAATAAAAATAAAACGGGATCTGAGTACTTCGTTTGCACAACAACGTGCACTATAGTACACTGTAGCTCCAGAATTTCAGAAACGGTCACATATAGCCACGAATATTGTGAACTAGGTAAAAATATATTAGGTACATTAACAGATAATTTGAAATAATAATGAGAAACAGCCCGATTGAGGAAGAACTCCCACGTTCAGTGAGCTGAATACTGCAGCGAATTTCCCAAGAGTTACCTTGTAGAATTGCGCTCCTACCAGGAAACTCCAGACGAGGTATTGTTAGAGCTTGGCAACGCACGAGCGATACTCTTTGTACTACAGTACCCACTCATCAGGCGGATCTATGCTTCTTTCTCGTAAATATAGTATAAGATAACAACGATATTTTTATCTTGATCATACGTATAATTCGTGAGCATTATACCAAAATGTAAACATATATGTAAACGTATTTTGTGAAAAAATTTAATAAAAAGGCGATATGGCGGCATCGGGTAATTTAAGTCATATCTGCATCTCCCTATTGATTCTCATTAACGTTACCTTTGACGCCTTGAGGCCCGTTATATACTTGGCGCCATTACGCGCATGGCGGAATTCAGCCGCGCGAGCCTCAACGCGTATACGGTACTTTCGTGGTTGTCTGGAAAGGATCGTATCGATAAGACCGCCGTTGTACTGGTACTTTCTTATTATTATTTTTTTTTTCTTTTAGTTAAAGTGTATTATATTTTTGTTCAATGTCATTGTGTGTCGTGTACCGCCGCTACTATGACTCAAGACGACGAAGTAAAATTAGGTTAAATAGCTTTTCGTCGCGATTGTAGGATTAGTTGATAGAGTGAGACCCTGCCATCAAATTCTACACCTGATGTTTATTGTGACAGAGAATATCCGATTTGATTTGCGTTTCCAGAAGACGTTATACGGTATACTATTTATGTGTTCTTCGGTCTTAACATCTAATTTAAGAGGCTTTAAGCGTTCACATGAACAGTTTGTCGGAATTTTGTCCTGTTTTTTAAGTATCACTCGTTTCATATCTATATAAACAATTTTTTCAATACCTCAATACTGTAGCGAGACAAATTGTAATAAATTATGGTTTAAGGGGGCTGCAGCGATATATATAGCTATGCTATTAACATGTATATTGTTCTACCAAGATCACGGATTTATTTTAGGATTCATGTCGTGGAAATATGAAAAAATGAGAAAATAAAAATTATGACGCATTTTCCCCAGTTTAAAATTTGCGTCATAATTTTTATTTTCCCAATTTTTCATATTTCCACGCATTTTCCGAACATTAGAAAAGTTTTCTCGCCTTTATTTTTGATTTATCTAAAACTTTCCCATTGCATGTATTAAGCAAAAATCTAAAATAAATCCGTGATCTTGGTAGAAAAATTTACATGTTAATAGCATAGCTATATATATATCGCTGCAGCACCCTTAACATATGAAAATTCTGATTAGTTGAGGTGCAAATACAAGTACAATTACATTATTAAAAGCAGTGTGTCGCTAGTAACTCTAGGAAAATATTAGTGGACAAGTAAATGGCACAAACAATTATATATACGAGTACAAACAATTAGTCATACAAGATGGAATTATGAAAGATATATTTTCTACGGTAATTTTGAAAATATTTTTATATTTTAATTTTGTACGCGCTAGTGGACTAACTATCAACAAGTTTTGTAGGGTATTTGTGGCACAGTAACATTGGAATGATATTAATTTTCCAGTTGAAAATTTGAGTGCGATAATTTCAGGCATGTGATAAAATTTTACTTTCAATGAAAATAGAGGTAGGCGTCACTAGTGCGTACATATTAGGTCCTATAAAATTGCTGTTTTTTTTTTATTGAAATCAATATCCTTCAATCCACTTAGAATTTACAATTAAAATATTTTTTATTATAGTTAATAATATTTTGGAAAATTTGTTTTCCTGCTGCGCCGTCACATTTTTCTTTGATGTCTGTGAAATCAGATTTTCCCTTAACCGAAAATGCGGCTCATAGATCTCCGAGTTTTGTCGTGGCACCAACTCAGCACAGATATCAAGCAATGTCAAGGACGTGTATACCAGGTACTGCAAGTAAACTCATATTGCGTTACAACAATAAGACACGTTCAATGTCAATCAATCGAGTCGTGTTGATTGCTCTTGTACACTCATTCTTCACGACTTCAACTCTCGCCCAAATACCACTCAACGGGCCATCTCAAAATTACAGGAGGTGTAACTCCTGAAGTTTCAATCGATTCAAATTTTCATCGGAATTTCGGCAACATTTTAGCCAAAATTAATAAAAAAGAACATGAGCTCATTTCTGTCCCCATGGCCTTCTATAATCGAAGAATCAATAAACTTTCGTTAAAATGACAAAACTATATCGACAATAACGCCCAATGCTTCGATTAATTGAATATTTTGCATAAAACAATGGTTTTTCTACTAAAAGCGGCATTTTCATAAATAGAGACCAATTATACCTGATCAACTGCTCTCCAATAACTGAGTATTTCACATAAATAAGAATAAGAAATCGTAATATTTACGTAAAAGTATTAAGCTCGTTTATACCTATGAGCACCCCATAACACGGTTAACTCTCAACGAATGTCACGTTTAATCGATATTAAAATAATAAATTCGCTACAATTTACATCTAGAATTAATAATGCAGTTATTTTGGAAAGAGGTGTCAAAAAATCTGGAAACAGATGATAAAATTTTAAAACATTCATTGTAAAACTAAAACATATATCTCACAGAAAATAAGTACAAAAATATAGCATTACAGAATTTTCAGGACCTTGGTAACAGAACGTTATCCTTTTGAAGAAAAGAGGAGAGGAGAGAAATAATTCGTTGGATTACACAAACAGAAAACTTATTCAAAATAAAAATATAAAAAGCTAATAAAAATAATATTAGTACAAAAATATAGCATTACAGAATTTTCAGGACCTTGGTAACAGAACGTTATCCTTTTGAAGAAAAGAGGAGAGGAGAGGAGAGAAATAATTCGTTGGATTACACAAACAGAAAACTTATTCAAAATAAAAATATAAAAAGCTATCGCACTTGGCCTGTTTTTATTTCCAATGCCAAAAAGTGATTATAATTGAACATAAAAAAATACCGTTTTAAATAAATGAACCCTTAAATGAGCCAAACTGTGTCCAAAACTGTTTCTTTATTTAAATATGCTGCATAGAAAACACGTGCAGTCATTTGTTTGTAATCAAATTACAAGCTGTAAAACTATTATATTATTCCTGTATTAAAGCTATTTTGTAACATTTAGCTCACTTGTTTGTATTTTGTTTGTTATTAGTCTATCAATTGCAATAATAGATTTTACGGCTGATAGTTTGTTTTCATTGTCACACGTTCCGAGGCCAATGCGCCATTTACGCGCCATTAAAAAAAAAAATTAACATAATTTTGAGTCATTTAAAAGTGTATTTATTAAAAAAAGTATCTTTGTGTCCATTTTTTGAAATATTGTTCAATCTCTTACTACGGATTATCGAGATCGTGAAATGACTTGTTTGTTACATATTGTGAAAATTATATTTTTAACATACACATTCTTACAATAACAATGACAATTAGAATACGAAGCTAATGATGAAATAAGGCAAAATATAATTATTTTATATTGTTTACACAAAGTATTCGAAGACACAAGAGGTTCATACTGAAATTCAATTTCAGTGCAACACTAAATGTAAATTATTTACACATATGTGATCATAACCTGACAACATAACATATATTCTTAATCGACCAAAAAAGGAAGATAAGTTGAAGAAAAATATTTAAGTGTAAATTCTTTTTCCAGTTGCTTATTTCATATGAAGTAAGTAATTTTTATATGAATAAGTAATCGTCAACATTGTGATTCCAGTCGAAGTCACTGCTGAAAACAATACTCGTATCAATGTTGCATATTATGCTCTTTCTTACAGCACAAGCTCCGGCTGCCAGCTGACATCGAAATGAGATCTAAAGCTTGGGATTGTTCAATATTAATTGACCAAAAATAGGCTTTGGGAAGTTTTGGTAATATCGCTTACCGCACATTCTGACTCATCTGATGCTAAGTACTATCGAACATATTAAAATTGCCGCCCTTGCTAAAGCAATGCTATGGGATTCCTACGGGAACACTTTCAGCTCTTAACGCTTTCAGTGAATTGATAATTTTCTAAATATTTTTGTGATGCATGGCTTTTATGGTATGAAATGACAACATCTTTTGCAGGCAGCGCTCCAACAGACTATATACAAATTTGTATAGAAGTTACGTACGTATTTCTTCCGAAAGAGATAAAGCGATCTGTCAAAAATTGCATAATACTAACGGAACCCACTTGCACAATTAAATACAACCTGTACAGTTGACTATTGTTTCGAGCATTGACTTAGAAGCGATGGACACTATTACTGAGACCAACTTGAAAAATACAGACCGCCTCATACATTTTGTACAAGTGCGAATACTTATTTAAAAAGATAATTTCTTGAGATTTCAGAGTTGAACATTGATTGTTATAGTAAAAGTCGTTCAAAATATTTTCATACTTCATATACATAGTATACAAATAAAATAACAGAAGAAACAAAATAACATACATTATAAACACATACTATTCGGTTTAGTCTACTTAATAATAAAAACTTAAAATAAAGAAATAAAGAAAAAATTAGCGATGCTGTGTGAAAGAGATATGCTCGGTACTAGAGGAGGGTATTGTTTACAGTACTTGACAAAAAAATGGTAAAAATATACAATAGGCAACTATTAGGACTTACCAAGTATCGAAGTACAATTAATGGGGTTTTATTCTTGCCACTAAAACTATTGAATAGTTATTTTTCTTGAATATTTAAAATTATATATAGAAATATTGTAAATATTTTGGTACCTATCAAAATTATAATAACAATTAACAAGTCAAACTTTTTATGATAAGACTGGGAATTAACATTTAAGAGAACATTGAAATTTACAAAAGTGTACCTTATACGAAGATTAGAATACCCGACGAGCTCTATACTGTACAATGTAAGTATTTAAATTAATTTAGCACAAAAGCTTTTAAATTCCACCATCTTGTATACTTATACAAGGTAACGATTTATCATTCTAAATTTTGTTCAATAAAATGTTAATATTCAGAAAAACTAACAAATCGATTCGCAGGGATTGACCCCGAACTCTTAGCAGTAATTCTGCTAGCTGCCTTTTTCTAATAAAATATTTTTCTCTTAAAACTACTTCAGCATTTAACACTAAAATCTATATTATTGATACCTCCTAATAAAGCTCATTACAGTTCCTGGCATTAAAGTCAGCAACTCGAACAACTTGTTGCTAACAATTTATTTATTTCCAGAAAAATGTAGCAAACTATCCATAACCATCTCCTTTTACATATTACATTTTGAAAGCTTTCTGACAAAAAAAAGAATTACAGTAAGTTCCAAACTTTGTGACAATGCCAAAAAGAAACATCAGAATGTTCGGAACATAGTTTCTTCAAAAGTACAGAACATATATTAAGGCAACAAGATTTTACACTGTTGTGTCAACTTTAATGCCACACACTGTAGTTGGAACTGTACTATCTTACACTGTGGAACTACGCTATATTTGGTATCTAATTGCAGTAATACTATAGTGAGCATTTTTAGGAATTATGCGACTTTCAAGTTTCAATTAAATGTGGTCTTTTGGCGAATGAAAGATCTATTGAAACCGCCGCAATACACGACGAAATCAAAATAACTAAGCAAGTAGTTTATGTAATTTCTACATTTTTTGGAAACAGCCTGTAGCTGTCAATTATCTCTTATTGTTACACACTACCTATCTCTCTTGGTCACTGGCTGTAGATAACATCAACATTTTTTTAGATTCATGTATGGATTTTTATTAATAACTAGCATCAGTTTAAATTTATAACTTATCATCACTTTTTACTGCAGTTATTTTTGTAGTCAATTTGTGTAGTGTTCTCCGATTTCATTATTTAACTAAAATCAACTACAACCGTCATTCGATGTTAGTCAATTTATAATGATACATGTCAATATTTCCACATAATGATTTGCATTAAATCTTTTGTCATTAACACATCAAACATTGTAATGTGATAAAAATATTCAATCCACAAGGGTTTTAATAAAAACTTGATTTAAAATTGTGACATATCTAAACATTTCCAATAGGTATTACATTACCTAGATATTAATCTAGATATAAGGCGTATCCTACACTATATGCCAACACATTTCTCAATATTTTTTACAATTCTAAGTTCATCGTTGGACATGTACGTCGTCATATTTGAATTGATCAATAAGAAATGACTAATCAGTCATGCCCGAATATCAATATCATATATATTTCTTCCTTATACATTCCACAAATTGGAATAAATCTTGACTAAACAATAAGGGACACAATTAATCATTTACAAAATATGTAATACTTCAAATCCGATATATTTGTATACCTTATTTTACCATAATTAAATTCACATTTACAACTTCCAAAGCTAGATATTAATCAAATTCCAACAAAACAAATGCACCACTATAAAAAAGAACATTACTTGTTTCATTTACCTAACAAAACAATATAATTAATATGTTATATTCGTACCCTATAATTTGGAATGACACATTGCACGTTACATGTCAAATTACTTTTATTTTTTAAATATTATTAAGTATAATAAAATAAATGGTAACTATATTCTTTTCAAATCATAAACCACCCAGACTTACATAATGACAACATCTGGACCACAGTCGAAATTGCACTTTTATATGGCAAATCCCCTGCACGCAGCACCTACGTGCTTACGTGTACAAAACAGACCAATGCACACACAGCACAGCCATGTGCCCACGTCATTGCGGAGCTTTTCTTGTGAACAGAATTTACAGCACATACTTTTCCTCAGCACAAGATTACTTATCGCAGTCTTGGACAAGTTGCACGCTATCTTCGTCCCGTCTGGAAGCATGCGGCCGCCGCAGAGGGCGCGGGTGTTGCAAAAGAGTGAACCTCTCGCTTTGGGTAGATGACTTTTTACT
Organism: Pyralis farinalis; assembly: GCA_947507595.1. Lineage (NCBI taxonomy): Eukaryota > Metazoa > Arthropoda > Insecta > Lepidoptera > Pyralidae > Pyralis > Pyralis farinalis. Next base: position 31,534,141 of record OX382273.1, on the reverse strand, counting down.
TAGCGCGCTTCGAAGATGCGTTTCTCCTGAAATATTTTTTTATAAAGCTTTATATGCTATTTTTATCCTATACTCGTACATGAAGGTGTAAGTGTTGCCATATCGGATTTTAACACATACTAACATGGGCGTACCCAGTTTTTGGTCCAAAGAAGGGCAAATCAGAAATCTTTTTGGTGATTGAGATAGCACATTTCACGTCTCACTTATCATAGTAATTCTTGATTAGTTCATTCTAGTCAAATCATCACTAAATCAACTTTCATACTCTATTTCTTTTTGATACTAATTATGTAGTTGACCCCTGTAGGCGAGAATAAAACGCCACAGCCTGAAAAACGAAGAAAACGTGACTACCTAAGCCCCAAAGGGGTTGAACCTCGGCTTAGGGCGTCCCGGGGCTAGACAAATCCAACTCGGAGAATGTTCGGTGTAAAGAACCTGTTCGGAAGTCTTACGCGAGAACAACTTCGTACAATAACGCCTCATTACATAACATAACTAGTCTGGCCAAAAAGACACAGTATTTAACTGTATCTTTTTTTCAACTCTTTAATAATTTTGAAATTGAAATGCGTTTATTATGTTAAAAATTTCTTTCGTGTTTATTATCAAATTATAATATAGAATGGGGTGTTAAAGAAAATAGGATTGCAGTGATTGCCTTGCACAAAGTGGGTATGGAGCCGTCGGCGTCAGTCATATTCAAGACACCTCAAAAGCTTAGTATCAGCCGTATGTTCGTATATCGTACTATCGACAGATATACCAACACTTCCTCTGTTGAATATAATATAAAAGATCGGGACGATTGCGTGCTGTTAGAACTACAAAGGCTGCTAATGCTGTTAAAGCCAGAATTCGCCGAAATCTCATTGGGAAACAAAAAATCTTATCACGAGAAATAAAGATTCCCGCAAGGACTTTGCCGCGTATAATAAAACAAGACCTGAAGCTCGGTGATTATCGTCGATATACAGGGCATGCCCTAAATTAATCCCTACAGTTGAGAAGAGTGAATGGATGAAAACAACTTCTGTCCCGATACACAGGTGAAAGGCATAGAAATATCCTCTTTACTGATGAAAAAAAATTCACGATTGAAGAGCACTACAACAAGCAAAATGACAAAGTATACGCGCACAGTTCTAAAGAAGCCGCCCAAGTGGTCGGAAAGGTACAACGTGGTAGTCATCCTGCGTCTGTAATGGTTTGGTGGGGGCGACTTATCAAGGAGTCACAAAGCTTCATTTTCGTGAAAAAGCAGTGAAGATGAAGTCTTCACTCCTTTTTAGTGTATCAAAAGACTGTCTTGAGTCGTGTTGTGAAACCTCTCAGCACTTTTTAAAAATGTACGGTGGACTTTCCAGTAGGACTCTGCACCTGGCCACAAGGCACGAAATACCCAAGCTTGGCTCGAAAACAAACTTTCCGGACTATAAGAGCTGAAGACTGGCCCTCGTATAGCCCAGATCTGAACCCCTCAGACTACAAATTGTGGTCAGTTTTCGTAACAGAACTTATGGCCGGACTAGGTATATCCCTGTTGTTTGTGAATATTGTCGAGATAATAAATGAGAATATTGCCAAAGGTGCCGCTACAGACTGTCATCTGTCTTTACAAAGTTAGATACTCCTCTGCCAAAGCTTACCTGGTAAAGATAATGGTCGTCCACACATGGATAGGTCGTGCGATCGCGGGGATGCCGATCGCGACGACCTCGGTCTCGCAGGATGGTTGTTGTTCCGTGACTCATCGCGGTCCTCGCGATTATGCCGGGTGCCGCGTCTCGGGGACCGACTACCGAGGAGCTCCTGATCAATACAAAATTTATATGGAAATGAAGTAAAATCAGGGGTCTGAGGTGAGCCGAAGCCATTATACTACAATTTAATAGGACATTTGAATTTCTAAATAAATGTTTCAAATCCTAAAAGTAAAGCAATATACACCCATCCGGAGTACCATTTTGGTCGACAGGGAACGCTTAGTGGGTACTAGATTCCATAAGCTCTGCATTCAGGTGCCATTGTGGGCATTTTAAATAGACAATTATCGACGAATGACTAATGGTGACCCCGGTAGCAAAATTCTTCGATTGATGCACAAGACATCTCTTTTTGTTACACATGAATTTGTGTATTGTGTGTTTTGATCCGAGTGTTCTATGTTTACAAAAAGCATACCTATGTATGTTCAGTTAACTTAGTATTCCTTATAACTTATTTTGTGAGAATTTAAAATATAACATTTTATATTGTTTGAAAGTCTTATTATGATGTAATTTTGTATTGTGTATATCATTTCATTATACTACGACGCAAACGTATGCTCGTCTGGTAGTAAGCCGTTCCCTCATCCAATGGGATAGAAAGCTTACAATAGCAGAGGTCTCTGTTGTATATTGCTGACCTTAGAAAAAAATATTCACGACATTCTTTAAGAACATTACGCTTGTGGAGAAATCTCGACAGGTAATTTATTCGCGAGTAGTTCGCAGAAGAAACAGTCGAACCGTCCAGTGCGAAATCATTGTTATATTAACGTATGAGGATGAATTCGTTGCTGATTGTGAGCGAGATGATCGTGCAACTAAATGCGCGTAGGAAGCGCGAGTATGACTACGCGCTACAATAAATCTAGTACTGAAATATCAACAAAATACTAAAAAAGGACTAGAAATACTTATTAATACAGAGGCAATACAAACTAAAATGCAGTTTATGTCTTTATGTTTGAACACATTACTATGCAACGTATCATGCAAAATGTGCAACATTTTTACATTAATGGTACAGTTTTAGAACAGAGTGACTGAATTGTAAAATAGTCATTTTATAGTATGCAGCAGAAAAATTTCGTCAGCTCAAGATGTGTTACAACTTTTATCGGTTTTTTGGATTTTTTTTACTTTGAATCATACTTTTGGTGGAGCCGGATACACGCTGTCTCGGGTGTATGCTTTGAAAATGAATAAACAAACAATGAAATTAATTAAATTCTACAATATTGATTGTTAGCTCCTAAAAGTGGCGCTTACAATCACCTGGAGTTTAGGAAAGAATTATATGTAAGAACAAGGGATAGACTACACATAAAATAACGGAGCAATACAACCCCAGTGGCTCATCCAGTTTCGAGATCGATATTTTTTTTATACAACGTCGACAGGCATACAAGCATACGGTCCACATGATGTAAAGCAGTTACCGTAGCCTATTAACGCTTGTAACGTATATTATTCGCGCGATGCCTCCTCTGCTGCTTACACAGCAACTCCTTAAGAGCTTGCTGTGAAAGAGTCTGAGCTTACAGTGATATGACTGTGAAAGAATAAAAACAAACATGCTTTTGCATTTATAATTTTTGAATTCATCTACACCTAGTTATCTAATAATCCTCCATAATATTTTTTTCTCACAAAACCGATTTGCGTGTCTCAACAGTTGTTTCTTTCGTAACTTTGCATTCCCGTAGCCTCGACCTGAAGCAAATCAGGTTTACTTCAAATCGAGGCGAGTCATCTTGAGGATGCACAAATGGGTACGCAAGTAACCTCTGCGACTGACGTGGTAGTTTGAGAGGCATCGCGATATAGAAAAACATGTGTAGATTGCCGATTTTTCAAATGACTACTCTGGCGTTCTCAGTACCCTGTAACGTGCTCATGCGTGTCTCAATGAGCCAAAAATAGTTACACCGAGCCCAGGTGATTACATACGAAGCTATTTTGTGAAAATTGCCAAAAACCAAAATTCAATTCAAAATTCATTTTGGGGCCTATTATTTCATATTGAACCAATAATTAGATCTCAATTTAAAACATCTAACTATAATTAATAAATGTAAATTTGATATTTATATTCATTTTATTGAAAACTAGCTATCCGCCCCGTCTTCGCACGGGTGATATGATCGCTGCCGAACTTCACAGGATCACCTGCTGGGCTAACCTGAAGGATTTACTGAAAATTTCATCAAAATCTGCCCAGCCGTTTTTGAGTCCATAGAGGACATACATACAAACATTCATTTATATATATATATATATAAATGAATGTTTGTATATATAGATTGTTTATATTTTTTATTTTTATTTTAGACCGATGTAAGTTTCTGACTGACAATTGTTTAACTCAAATTATGTTCTTGTTGTTGTGTACATATAGTTATTAATTTCATAATTTTCATAGAAAATAATATATATATATATATATATATATATATATATATATATATATATATAATTAAAAAGATATAAGCTGTCAAAATGCTGTCTACTCTAGACCTATCACGTCAGTAGAATTGTGAAATTTAGATCATCTCAGTTGCTGAGTGTTAACATTATGACATAAAAACTGGGATTATTAAAAACATGTACATTATATCAATTGCGCTATTACAGTTAACTATTGTAAAATTCAATTATTCTGTTCTACGTGATCGAAGTGCTAAATAGTTTTGTGCAGACATAGAGGACATTACATAAATAGTGTTGTTAGTAACCTTTTCCTGCGAATCGACTGAGTAAGCGCTATACGACACCGGGCTGCCTGCGAAGTCGAAAGCGCTGGTTGCTCGGTACGACAGCGAGTCTTGAAGCGTGTGTAAAAATATTAGTTTTTAGTTCATTAATGCTATGGATATTGAAGATTAGTGGAGGGTATTGCGATACAATGGGGGTTAAAACAAAACTAAAGTACGCGCCACAAAAGAAGTCCCGTAGACGCAACGCTGCAGTCGCAAGTCAAAATGTTGCCAGCACTGTATTTTTATTTTACTTCTTTGTATTTCTGTAATAAATTCCTCCTCGCTAGTAATCTATACTATAATAAAATTGTAACTGGACGATGTCTGTACATTGGAAATATTTAAAAAAAGTTTATGTGGGGGGTATGAGTAAATAAAAAAATAAAAGCCAAAATCAGAAATTAAAACTCCTTGTTCTTCGTCACTTTGCCAACATTTTTTCACATGATATGTGGGGTGAACATATGTTTCATCTAAAAACACAACAGGCCGCTTATCAACTAATCTGTTTTTTCTCATCCTCTCTATGTACCTGGCACGCCAAGCTGTTATATCATAGCGTTCCAGTAAAACATTCCGGTTTGATTGACATCGTTTAAACTGATATCCAATTGTTTTCAATATTCTTCGTAGTGTTGTGTTACTTCCTTTAAAATTTATATCTTGTTTTAAGTCAAGTCTCAATTTATTGACAGTAGGCAATTCCTTTGTCACTAAATAGAAGAAATGTATTTTTTGACGTATGACTGAAATATCAAAATCGTCTCAATCAATTATTTTAGGATGTGGCCTACTTTTTCCCGGTGTCACAATTTTGGTTTTTGATTGCTCGTTGTCGCAATTTTACCTTCACTAGTAATTCTAGTAACAGTGTTTTCTGAAACACCTGTAACCAAAAGTTATAAAATATATATACTTACTAATAGGAGTCATATCGTTCTAAGTATATTATAGTGTTCAACTAGTTAGGCTAGGTATACTCCAATCAAAATGAAAAACAAATAAATAACACCAAAATTTAGGGAAACTTTATCATTTGGCAACCCCAAATATTATGTCATGGCAGCGACGCGAGCTCGAACGTTATATATATAATTAGAACGTCATTATTCTTCCTTCCTTCTTCACAAAACTCATTCACCTTGAAAATCATTTCTCTACCTTCACTTTTTATCACTTTCGGCATCGTAAAAACTGGAACTGACCAAAAAAATCACTGACCCAAACGAGACGAACAAATGTCAAGCAATGACATCATGGCGGGGCTGTCATTTTTAGTTCCCTGTTTTGTCGCGGGACTTGTTTCGTGGCGCGGACTTTAATTATCAGCATTCTTTCGCAAAAATTGAAATACATATACAACATTTAGTAATACATTTCTAAAAATAATATGTCTTATACTATTTAATTATACTAAAATAAAAAAATAACATACAAGTATATAAACATACGATCAATTACAATAACAAAAACGGTTTGGCTATCTGTTTAAAAATTAGATTAAAAGCATGTAACGTTATGCTCGTACGATGACTGTACCCAATTTAAGCTTCTTCCTAGCTTTATTCCTAATCTATCAGGATTGACGGGGTCTGAGGATTTGGTGAAGTTACTGAACACGGAGTTGTCAGCCTCTACCACTTAAGAGTATAAGCAGACCTTTCTTAGGTTGCCTCTCACATCTTTCGGAATGTAATTTCTGGGACATGCGGGTTTCCTTGCGACGTTTTAATTCATCGACGAACAAGTCATAATTACAAATACGTATATAAATCCGAAAACTCGAATTCAGTACCAACATGCACACCAGGACTCGAACAAGGGACCAGTCGGTTAAGAGGTCTCTTTATCACTAGGCTGTAACTGCGGTATCCAAATCATATTGTTAATATATACAAGGACGCGGGAGTAGGTAAGTACTAGCAACGCACTGGTTAGTTGCACACTGCTTTATTTGTCACAATGAGGTGCCGGTGCGGCCGCGCGCTCGCACGCACACGTACAAACGTAACGCTCACATCTGCATGTCTAACAATTATTAAGCATTTATGATCAAAATCCTTGTAACTCGTGATTATGCGCTGACTAAATGCCCCCAGCGCTGCGCTGTCAGGTCGCTTGCGGCGGCCGAACCTGGACGAAGCGGCATCCTCAATGGAAATGCCATTGATATCTAAACGGTTTTCCGGTTTTTTAAAGGGCGTCTGTTTAAAAAATGATCATTTAAGTGTTTGTTGTTTATAACCATTACTTGTTAGACAACCCTTACTACAAATTTTCAGATATTAGAAATTATTACGAGTTAGGATATAACAAACTGGGTTTTCATCTGATGAAGCATTTGTTAGAAGTTGAAATTGTTTACGTTATTGTGTTTACCTGTTACTGAATGCTGAACATGACTACCTAGCCGATTGTGCATAACAATAGATCACCCTGATATAGCCAAGCAAATCAAGGCAATAATGCCGCCGTATAACACTCGAATAATAGATAAAATACAGTAGGTAAAGGATTTGTAAGACGACCACGTAGTAACAGATGGTAATGTTTGTATTTTATCTATTATTCGAGTGTTATACGGCGGCATTATTGCCTTGATTTGCTTGGCTATATCAGGGTGATCTATTGTTATGCACAATCGGCTAGGTAGTCATGTTCAGCATTCAGTAACAGGTAAACACAATAACGTAAACAATTTCAACTTCTTTATTAAAAATTCGTACCAGCGATGCGCCCTTCTACATTTACGGTCGCAGTATGGACCTAAATACATACCGGGCGTTGTAATGGTCTTTTACACGACCAAGATGCGCGCTAATTCACTGTTTACGTAGACTGTGTACTGCTCCTGAATAATTCATGAGCGTATGGGTGTGTATGTAGTAAATATGATGCATCTACGCGCTCGAACAGGCCTTTGGTCAGTCGCCATATAAGTCCCTCTCTATAGTAGCCCTCGCAGGGCGCCTGTAATCTGCCTGGGGGAGACTGGTTATTAGCTCCGGATTCTTTCAGCATTCCCTTTATTTAACAGGGTATACGAAGCCATCGCTTCATACATGAGACATGGCATTGTAATCGGCGGCATTCTCCGGTCCTAATAGTGCACGACATGTTTGATGCGTCCTATGACCTTATTTACATGTCTTTTCATAGCGATTCGCCGGTCAATAACAACGCAAAAGTATGACACTAAGTAGATAAGTTGATATCGCGTCAGACTACTTCCTCGCCATGAAGTCGGAGGGCGGCTTCTTTACGGAGTAATCCCACGAATATTGCTTGCGTCCTTCACACGTCAAACGAGAGTTTCCACTTGTCGAAATATCCGGGGAGTAAGCTAAGTATGCGTTGCATCTTCAACGCAAAGAATCTTGCATTTTTGTTGTATGATAGATGGACTCTATAGTTCGTACAAAGCCAAAGCTACTCATCCGACTTCGGGATATCATCGGTGTGATAGTGTGACTGTATTCTTCTAGTGGTGGAAGGTTCATTCTCTACTACAACGTAGACTCTATCTATTGGTCAGAAAAGAAGCCACTATTCACACTAAACGTGTAATTGCCATAAACGCCGCATATTTGTACAACAAATCGTCGTGCCAAACTTTATCGAAAGCTTTCTCCATAACGAGAAATGCTGCGACAGTACTCGACTTCTGTTTTAAGTACCTGGACATTATGTACAGCACTCTCAGTAACTGTAGAGTCGTCCAATGTTCTAAGACCATACTACTTCGCCTCGTGGAATAAGGTGCGCAATTATTGTAAGAGCTTTTCAAACATCAGTATTAACGTCTAATTGCATACGTCATATCTTTTGATAACATTGGACCGCGATAATACAAATATAGTGTTTTAGCCATTCAAATATGAGATTATTTTAACTTATCAAAATACGTAAGTCCAAATCAATATGTGTCATACTAGGAAATCATAGTAACAAAACATAAAGATATAGGATAATAGGTCATAGCGATAAGCTTATCAATATTTGTGACAATGCACAATATAATCACATTTTGAACTACTTGAACTAATTTAAAATAATCTAAAAGCTGTAAAAAAATGTATAAAGTATAATTTATACAAAATACTGGACGTGTTTAAGTCTTACGGACAAGAATAAATAAAGGGCTTTCATTTAATTTGATAGTTCGCAATACCCTCGACTAGTCTAAAGAGAAAATTGGTATACGTTTTTAATAGAAAGCGAGAAAAATGATTTATTAGTATGTAGCTTAAAAAGTTTTTAGTATCGGAATAGGTACACGTCTGAATAATAATAGTATGACATAGGTATAATTTTGTATCAACCTTTAAAAAAATATTCAGTTTTTACAAAATTAAATACTGAGGACGTGGAAATGCTTCCTATTGGAAATGCCCATGAAAAGGTTGTTATATCTTGTTTTTATTTAATTTTAATAGTTTAACACTTGTTAATTTGGTAGTTATTAATGGTGTTAGTTTTTTTGATACGCACAAATGCTTAGTCTTGTCTTTTTTGGTATTATTATTGACGTATACTTTTTCTGTCAGTAACTCTTTTTTATTATATTTTATTATGATAAGGTTCGTATATGAAAGGTGTAACAAATGACCAATGAGACTTAGGTGAGCTATGGTCATTGACCTTTCGTGACACGTTTATTTACTAAATAGATAAGTTTTTTAGGATATGTACATATTATATGTTAGTTTCTAGTAACGTTTCTAGGGTTATTCTGTTAGATATTATCTACATGAACCTTTTTATGAACATTTTACATTAGCCACTATTTCAACGTCCACAGAGTATAATTATGATCTGTACATTGAGTAAAACAGAACGTACGAAACTCCCTTAGTGTTGTGCGTACGGCCATAGGTATATTAACAACATTTGCAATTGAATAATTATATTTATACAAAATAGGTCAAAATGTAAGTTTAAATTGATACAACAGTATTTTTTCTTTCCTGATTTCAGAAGATTTTTCCAGTAAACGTTGTTGAAATACAAATTCCTAAATGAAGTTTCAATTGTTCCGCTCCACCCCGTATACAAATCTAGTCACAAAAAATGAATTTTGGTCTAATTTTATTAAAAATTGCTAGGAATAGGCATGTAATTTTTACCATGAGGCCAACAACTGATAGGTGGAGGAGACCGAATCATATGTTCGTGGACCTCCTTCAGCGTCAGAGGGTCGTCTTCCACGAAGTCCAGGGCTGTGCTCCCGAATTCCTGAAAAACATAACCATAAATTTAATTCATTATACTGTGTAAATAATCTAAAATTTAGATTATTTATTTATTTATTATATCTATATAAGTTTGGATGGATGATATCAGACATTTCTCATATCGTTGGTTTGTGTATTGTCTTATAGAAACTATAGACTACATTCCATTCTATAAACATTGGTGACATTATTTCCTGATTTTTCTTCTTTGGGAAAGATCTCCAAATAACTCAAGGAACGGTTATTGTGTTCCTTGTAGTGCAAGTGACATCATTATCTACGATAATCTATATATGAATATATGAAAACAAAACAGTCAACTAATTTTCTCCTTGTATAGTAGCTATTGAAGAGCCTAAGTGTTATCAATAAAAAAATTGGAAACAATAACAAATAAAAGTTGGAAACTAGTAAATTCCAGTACACTTTCCTCAAATTTTCAATAATGTTACTACTATTCGCCCCAATGGTCGATTTTCAAACAATGGGGCGAAATCTAATGGCAATATATAAAACCCGATAGTATAAATAATATATAGTATAAATAAGTGAAACAAAACTCAAATGAAACGAAACATAAAAAAATATGATACGTCCATTAACCTCGTGGACATCATAATATGTTATGTGTGGTTTAATTACTTATGCTGCCTACAGGGCTTTGGAGTATTGGATTACGACAAATTTAATTACGGTCATTACAGCTATTTGGGGAATTTGGTGGTGATTTGGAACAATATAATAGTAGTACTAAAGCGGTCAAGGGCGAATCGTGCCACGTGATTTGAGTATTTGCTATCTTTACATTTACATTGTAATTACAATTGAGTCAAAAAGGTCCAGCCTGCGCAAGTTTGTGCAAATGGGTTGCCAGGTTCTTGTCCGGCAGATGCATAACAGTCAGCGGTGGCTGTTTGGTAGCATGCATGTCAATGTTGGCGTCCCCGCGAGACTTTGTGTTGCCCCCGACGCTGTTTCTGGTGCATAGGAATGACGACAATTGACGAAATTGTGTCTGAAATTAAGGGTACTCTAATGGAGGAGTTTAATTTGGTCCAATTCAATCTAATCAGGGCACAAATCTGTGCGTTCACCGCTAAAAACCTCCCTTAATCTAGTAATACCTCAATTCAAAAACATGCCTTTTACTATCACGAAGGTCCAGCCAACGTCCAATAAACTTGGTGTGCTCAATAGTGTGAAGGAGTATGTGAGCAGCAGGGGCAGACTTATTACTTACTTACTTACTTACTCAGATACTGGATACTAGCTTGGACCTTGCCTTTTTCGGTTCCAGGACGAACTGTGAAAATTATTAACGATCCCAAGCATATACATTGAGCCCAAAGATGTAAAGAATTTTGGCCTCTACAGACAGCCTCGGACAGAACCGAAAGCCGACGCAAGACGCAGTCCTTACACAACTCACTTCTTTAACATTTATAGCATTTTTTATACGCGCTCGCTGGTCTTATATTCCTAATAACGTTTTCTGATAAAATACAATAAATTTGTTAATGTTAGTCTTGGCTTTCCTCGGCTCTTTCCACTTTCGCGATGTACATCTGTGTCGTCACTCTATCACATATTCTTTCCACATGCCCGTACCAACGGAGTATGCCTCTTCATATTTTAACATCGACACTTGAATATTTATATATATTAAAGTAACCATACCTGCGACATGAGTATGGTGTCGTCAGACTCGCACTCTTCAGCATGGCTCTCAATTAAGCTTTCTCTGCTCGCCATCACTTGCTGGAAATAAAAAAAAATACAATTGTTTTTTTTTAATATACAAAGCTGGAATCACCGAACCTTAATCTGAAAGGTTACACGCAACGTTTCCAATCGCCCGGTGTTTTTAATACAATTTCGGGAGGCATACAATCTTACAGCCCAACCAATGGTAAAGTGGTTACCGTAGACTATAAAGGCTTGCAATACTGGGAGAATTGCTCGCGCGTTGTCGCTCCTACTGCAACTGCTAACATAGCAACTTCTCAGAACGTTACTGGTAATCCCAGTCACTCAGGAACACAACAAGGCTAAGTTACAATTCCTAGGCCCTCAGTGGGCCTAAGAGTTGTAATATGGATGCGGTTATCTATAAGATGGAGGTGTGCCCACATCTGCCCAACCTCTCTTAAAACACAGACAGACAAACAGGTCATGTTCATGTATATAAATGTTTCTCCAGTGTAGAAATCAAACCTACGAGCATGAGCCTAAAGTAGCACTGCTAACTTCACTTCGCCAAATCTACCTCATTACTCTTCTTTTTCTAGCGTTATCCCATTTCTTAACCTATTGGGTTTGGCGGGGTTTGCTATATTCTATATCCTATATATGGATGTAGCGACAGATACTGAATTTGATATAGATTAACTATCTTCAGACCTCAACAACCCAAAGAGAAAACCAGAGCTTTCTTAAGTTAGGTCACACATATTTGGAATTTCTTGAACGTGTGGGATTCCTCGTGATGTTTTCCTTCACTGCCTAGCAAATTATAATCACAAATATGTACACAAATACTAAAATACGAATTTAGTATTCATGTACCACATGCCCACACCAAGATTCGAACTTCATACACTAGGGCCTAGAGACTAGGCTATCACTGCTCTATGGTACTGCACGACATTCATTCAAAAATGCTATCTTTACAATCATGGGTGGCTCGACTGTAATAACATTGATAATTGTTGCCATGATTATTTCATTCATATTGTATTGAGCTTTACAATCAACTTATTTAATGCGAAGGGTAGCGTAGGAAGAGTATTCCTGACAGACTTAAAGTATCAATTATTCAACCAATGTAGATTGTAGAGCACCAACTATTGCAGTATAGATGGCAGTATAGTTGCAGTATGGACATGGCCAAAGCATTTGATTGCATTGACTACTGTTAACACAGTAGCTCGTTGGGAGCTTACTGGTGACGTAACTCACACGCAGCAGGGATACAGGTATACAACTACACCAGGGAGTTGTTATTTGGCTGTAGTTTTCTGTGAGGTTAAGGTGCTTCCCCAGTCATACTGCTTTGATGCACCCTACCTCTCTTAAAAACCCCATACCAAGACAAACATGTGTTGGTCTTGGTATGTATGTTTTTAAAGAGTCTGGGTGGGTTAAAAGTAGAATAAACATGACAAAGATAAGAGTATTGAACTATCTAGTTCATTGCACATAGCAAAATATATATATACATATACTGCAAACTTCAAAACTTTCTATTACATTTCCTTTTATATTTATTATATTATTCTGCATGTGTCCAGGTATAAGTCTAACCACAATTAACAATAAAATGTTTACATAGAGTATCTCCATTAGTAAAAGTATAGTAGATAACAAGGACAATGACAGAAAACAATAATCATTAAATTAAACTATTTTTAAGGGAAGTATCGTGTGTTTTATTTATTTTGTTGAACCTGACGTTTTGAACGCTTTGCAGCGTCCGTGGTCGCAGGAAGACTTCCTTTTAACTGAAGTATCGTGTGTTTTATTTATTTTGTTTTCAATGTGTAACAATCGCGAAAACCTAAGACAAAACAATAATCATTTGCCTGCTGGCCGTTTGGCGGGTCTTGCTTCAACTGAAAGGATTTAGAGCATACTCCAACACACAACTGATCAGCAGATTGACAAAGGGAAGGTTTTTAACTATCGACAACAGCCAGGACCAACAGCTTGACATGCCCCCGAGTACGGAGAAGCTTGAGATAGGTAATTCCATTCATAGACAGGCTGCATTTGATGTTGCTTAACCTGCATTCTGTTTAGAATGACACGCGCAACGACGCCATCAAAGTCTCGATGTATGATTGATAATGTAATACATTAGATGCATATTCATATAATAAATAAAAATGACTCACACACATAATAAAATCGTAAACAGATTATTATTATTGCATCCTAATCTCCACAATAGCTCAATCAATTTGAATGGGGTTTTAGAGATCCATTGAGATAAGCTTTGGCAAACATTTAATGTTTCTTCTCATTCGAATAGGTTGACAACAGGTCTTATAACAGATAGAAGATAATGATATCAGGGTGTAGTAATGTCTTGTAGATATACTTAAGATTAAAATGAATTTCAATTATACACCCTTCTGATTTAAAACTTCTTTATACCTCAGGAGCTTTCAGGCACTACAGTGATTTTTTAAAGCCATCAAAGAAAAAACTTGTGTGTAATTTCCACAAACATGGAGCATTTAGAATAGGATTAGCATTTAAGAAATATTTTAGATATAAAGCAACAATTACACGTATTATGGAGACTCCAACAAACAATGATTTACAAGTGCTATACTGTGATTTTTGTTATTCAAACACATGTGATTGCCAAAATTCAGGACATTGTATTGGATGACGGAAGAGTAAGAGTAAAGTACATAAAGAGTGTAAAGTTGGGAAAGTGGACATCTGAAATAAACATGTGTGCAATAATATATTATTTCAACATTTACACATGTAGATGCTCACCGTGTGGCAGGTGTCACATTTAGTCACTGTAGATAAAACACATGTGCGTGATGGCTTCAGGAGAAGCTTGGCTTTATTTCATTCGGTAAAAAGGAATTTATAAGTATTTCATACTAATAAAATAGATGTGAGCCACCAATACACACCAGAGATACAAAAACAATGAATTGCTTCTGGCAAAGTCACTTGCAAGTAGGGTAAAACATAATAAAATAAAACCCTTATTAATGTATGGTAAATATTTCTATTTGTTACTGGTTTTGAATATATTTAACGCTTTATTTACTCTTTTTATACCTGTTACATATAAAATCGACCACACAAAATACATTACAAGACAATAGGCCTATTGTCCTGTCCTGTCCTACCTGTGGCACAGTGACAATCTCTCAAGCATCAGCTACACTTTGCTGCTATATAATAACAGGTTTAACCCTTCGAAACCCGGGTGGTCGTATACAACCGCGAAATGTATGGGAAAACGTATACAACGGGTTCTGACTGCTGAATGATGGGCTTATAAACCTGTCCTTTCAACCTAACTGGCATTTTATGTGTATTGACATGACAGACCCCAAGTGCTTACACTGATCTGTATGCTCAACTGCATCTTTAGCAATGCATACAGTTGTAGGATTTGTGATATTACAGGCCAAGTACTCAGTCATCGCCACATTCAATTTTAGACTACCGCCATTCAGACATGACCCCTTCCACAATTTCACAAGTTGCACCTGGCGCCCCCTATCTACATCCACCAGCGTAACCCTTGTTTATAGTCTCTTACGAATGTCCAACCATATTAGGATTTTTTTTTAAATCCTCCACTAATGAAATAGTCAAAGGCAAACACTAAGAATATATGAGCAGAACTTGTCATTTTATTTATTTATTTATTTATTTATTATACCAGTTTACATAAACATTTTATAAAAACAATATTAATGCATTTTATAAACCACTGAGGTTTGACGCAAATGCAATGATATCACTACATCAATACACAGTCATGTAATAATTACCTACAATGTAAAATAAGAATACTATAAAATAGTGCGTACTTAACTACAACAATGAGATTCATTGGTGACCGGGCAAGTACGTTCGAAGACATATATTAGGATATAAGTGAGTAACATAAATAATACATACACATACAATAAGCAACTAAGTATACGGTAAATATGAATTATAATTTAATTAAGATTTATTTTATTGATTTGAATGTGACTTATGAATAAAAAATTGTCTATCTAAGTTGTCACAAATATATATGAAAATTTTATCTTCATATATGTTTGTGACAATATATATTAGATAATATTTTTTTTTATCATTTGCTATTGCACATGAAGCTGTAACAGTTGAATAATCAGTTTCGTTATAATCGGACAAAATAATGTTGTTCCTATTACCTATGCACTTACATAATGGATTGTGCTTCTAAGTAAAATATATAGATACCTGCAGGTATGGATTGTCTTGTCTAGAGAGCCTCAGAGCCTCCATGTCCTGGGCAATGTTCCGCGTTCTACCTGGAGTAAGAAGAACTGCTGGAGAACCGCTCAAAGGAGGCGATAACACTACAACCATAGAAAAACATCACTAAAATAGAAATCGAAATTTCTTACGTATACATTTAATAACCAACATACCGGATAAAGAATCAGTACTTCCCTCCATATTCACGATAAATGCTCTAATGCAGAGTAAAGATAATCAATTCCTAAATTCACTAATTTGTTATATACCAATTCGAAAGACACGACACTTCGTAAAATATCACACACGCGCAAACTAGCTATGCAACAATGTTGTAAATACTATTCGGTAACAATGTATAATTTAAAATATGTTCTACTGTTTATTGCGCATTTTTCTACATTTTTATGATAAATTTTAATGAAAGGACGAAATAAAAGTGTAGAAGGATGGGAAACTGAAATTTCCTTTTTGACAATTAAACAGATGCGAACAAGTTGACATATGACATCGACAGCTGATGAGGACTCCGCCCACACCCATATCTGGTCCACGCCAAACTGTACAACCAGTATTATAATTTCTTTCATAGACTTGATCGCAAGACAATTATACCGTATTTATGTACTTAGGCGTGAGACAAAATGTAAACAAACTATAAAAAAGGTTATTTTAAGTGTCGTATTTTTATGCCAAAATAAATATTTGCAGAGCTGCGTTAGCTACATAACCGAGAAAATTGTATTTTTTGCAGTTTTGCGGTTTTCGACTGTTACACGTAGTACCCCTCAGTTTTGAAGTTAGAGAGCTGATTGTTCGACGTGAATGTACCTTAAGTATTGTAGAGTCCCCTAAAATATATTAAATTTCGATTAGCTCAATAAAGGATATCGATAAGTGATATTATCGCCCCAAAAACCGTTCCAATACAAAGTCAATTGGAGCGCGTATGGCGAACACTGAAAAACAACAACACCGGGTCAAATTAATTGTCAAAATATTTATTGACACAAGGGTTAGGGTTAGGGTTAGCAATTCTGCTTACGCAGCTTGCTGTTATTTACTTATCGTGCAAAAGCAGCTCTGCCAATGCGTCGCAGGCCCAGCTCCCCTAGTTATCAAATACAACACATTTAGCAAAAAGGTCAAAATTACTTGCATGTAAATAAATATCATAAAGTTACCACAAGAATTGTGGAACACAACCCATTGTACAATTGGTAGAACACACAAAGGGAGGCAAAATTTCTCCTTAAACTCAAGGGCTCAATACCATGTGTGAGTTTAGGATCATCGACAAACCTGACAGCTCGTCTTTGCACTACACACGAGACTTATGTAACTTGAGACTTTGTCCCGAGCTGAAGTACTGTTTGGCTCTGTTGATACCAAGTTTCTTGGACGCCAGCTTGACCGTCGCTTCCAGGTGACTACGGTACTGAATGTCGCTGGAGATCTGCCATGAGAATCCTAAAGCTCATGGCAATGGTAAGTTGGCGTGTTCTAGAAATAAGGAACTGTAGCTGCAGTTGGGCTTTTCATAGCGGTGAATGCGCAAACTTTATAGGGTCGAATTTTACTAAGTTAACCATCCCCAGTCAGTAACTTTACTTAAACTATCTTCAATTTCAGATACAAGTTTAACGTGGCTTTCCTCTACAAGGGAACAAGGAATGTTAACACGACCTGTATAATAATTGTCTCCCGTGCTGTCGTCCGCATAACAAGGAATGCCATCAATTGAAAGTATATCATTGATAAGCAGCAAAAGCAGTATCGGGGACAATACAGAGCCCTGTGGGACGCCAGCATCGATATTCATGCTCGGATTCAGTTCGGAGCAACTACCGTCTACCACGACTTTTATACATCTGCTGGATAAGAAGCTGGCAACCCATTTGCACATACCCTCGGGCAACCCCTAGGACTGTAATTCCGATAGAAGATCCCGATGCTAGACCCGATCGAACACCTTTGCCATATTTAGGCTGACAGTTAATGCTTCACCTTGACTCTCAATCACCAAAGACCAGTGGTGTGTAAGATACACTGGAAGATCACCAGTCGAACGACCGTGGCGAAAGCCGTATTGACGGTCGCTGATCAAGTCGTGATCCTCTAGGTATGCCAGGAATCCTATGTTTATCGCACGCTCCATCACCTTGGAGAGAAGGGAGGTTATAGCGATAGGCATGCGATTTAATGGATCAGTGGGGATATTCACAATGCCTCAGAAAGCCATATGCGAAACAAAATCGAAAAGTTTTCATTCAGATTCCATACATTTTCATAGACAGCTTTTCGAATCCGATTCGAATATAGTTTTTCAAAGCAATGTGAATACCCCCACTGATCATCGTTTTTGGGATAGCACTATAGGCCAGACTGCCATCCGGTTTTTGCAATGGTGGCATCAGGGCCGGATCTACCATATGGCTTTTTGGGCTTCAGCCCAGGGCCCCGTGGATTCGAGGGGCCCCCAGCTAAGTCAAGTCAAAGTCAAAAAGAGTCGATAATGCGAAAAAATCCATAATCTTATTAAATTAAACAGATCGTAAGGCCTGCGAACCTGCGATTAATTAGACCCATTCAATTAATTTAATTCAAGTCTACGTTCAGGTGTTGGTACTTCGAACTGACAGTTAAAATGTTCGGCTACCATTACACATTCATTCGATCTCGATCGTGCTCCGCTGTTTCCCTCTCAGACTATGTCTCTCTCTATCTTGCTAGAATTATTTATAAGTACCATTACTTATCATTTTTTAGTATTTTTTTATTATTTATAACTAGTAGGATAGAAAAAAACAGAATTTTGGAGGAATGTAGCGGATCGTGATCCAGATTGAATGTGTAATGGCCGCCTACAGGTAGGCAACCCTGACCTCCCGGTATGCATCTCTATCAAACGGTACGGAGATTTCCCCGTCGAATTTTTACGGACGACAGTATATTTTCTTAATTTTCTAGAGTTGTAGATAACTGCTTAAAAAATTTTACACGATAAGAGAGAAGATAATATTTTAATAGCGATTTCACTCAAATATTTAATATTATAAATACAGAAGACGATGTCAAACTCACGACTTAGTTGGAAGGTCTAAGAGAGCAAATTAAAGAATTTGCCAAAGGAAAGTGCAGAAAGGTTGCTTTATAATTTGTCAATTTATTTACGGTTGTATTTAACAAACACTAAGGCGGGTCTCTGCCTTTTCGCAGAAAATTGTTTGGTCGATTATCATTTGCCAACTAACGTTTCGAAGAATTTTATTTAGCGGAATAATCATTTGCCAACTTCTTGTATAGTTTTGTTTTATCTCCCAACTTCACAGTTGCCAACTGTATGTTTGGTCTGCTTTTTATAATGACACTTTTCAAAATGGCAACGATTCGCTACTGGCACTTCGCCCGCCGCTGCCGCGGCACGCTCGCTTCGCTCGCTCGCTCGGCTCGTGCGTTGTTTGTCATACTCTAACCTAACCTAACCAACAGAGATTTCTGTTGTAATACTCGTACTTATTACAAAAAAAAATATTTGTTTAAAAGATTTGACAAATGATAAATTCTCCAAACGTTTTGTGTCAATGTGTAATAATCAGCTTAACAATAATTCTATCAAAAATACAAAAATTTGATAATCGTTAGTTGTTAAAGTATAAAATAGGCGAAACATTGGTTGGCAAGTGATTATCGGCCAAAAAATTATCGGGGAAGAGGCAGGATACCAACTAAGGCATAATATAAATCAAATATTTTATTGTTTTATTTTTTTCCTATACTTTGAGTAATTAGGTGGGCGTGGGCCCCTACGTAGTATAAGCCCAGGGCCCCCTAAACTCACGGTCCGGCCCTGGATGGCATCGTCGACTGACAGAAATTTCCCTCAGCAGCTTTTGCGAGCGACCAGAAAACATGGCTCCCAGAGGGAAGGCCTACAAGCGGATCGCCAACTCTACTTACGAAATCAAATATCGCCTCTAACTGGATCTCGAGGCAGCATTCAATTTACGTTTCAAAACAGTGATATCAGGGTCCCCATACGCACGCGCCGTGGTCCAAGCCTCTTAAGCAGCCTGTTGAAGAAAATTAGCTTCTCTACAAAGCCGATTAAACCACGGTCGCTTCGTAGCTCCCTCAGCAGTCACTAAGCAGTTTGGAATGTAGCTTTCGCTGCCATCCAATTACGCCATAGCTACTGTAGTCGCACAGGGTTTGATGTCCTCTGATTTTAAACAAACCTGCCTCCAGGGGTACGATGCGTAGAATTCACGCAATCATTCCAATCTGCCAACTTATAGTACCATACGCGACGCCATCCGGTAGGCTGAAGTGGGTCACGTCCGGTGCAGGGCACTTGGGTCCTGATAAATCAGTGGTCTGATGAGCCAAGTGGCGCATCCATTGAGATTTTATACTCATCCGTATATGTAGTTCAGCAAAAGGTCCAGTAGAGAGCTTGCATGGTCCTTTATATCTGGTATTCTCATGGGACCAGTTGAGGGAAACCCACCTTATGAATATAGGATTGCACATGGTCGACTTAGTGGTGAATTGTTTACTTTATGCTGCGCTTATTACAGACACATCATCAGTAGGCTTATTCACATTGCCTCGAAACACTACAATCGAATCAGAATCGAAAAGATATCTGTAAAAATGTATGAAATTTGCGTCAAAACTTTTCGAATCCATTTCGAATATGGCCTTTCGAGGCAATGTGAATACAAACACTAGTCTTAATGATGAAAGACGACTGTATGGGGAGAGAGAGAGACCCTGGTGTTGCAAATGTCCATAGTTTACGGTAACTGCTTACTATTAGGATGACGTTACCTTTACGTTTACTTACGTTTGTATATCTTGGATGCACATTTTGCATGGATGGACACCGCGGATGTAGTGAAGCAAATAAGTCCAGGGAATAGTATGAACAGAGCGCTGTGAAAACTTCTTGGCAGCAAAATCTTGAGTCAGAAGGCACAGCTAGCTATACACAACACGGTGTCGAACCAAACACTAGTATATGGGAGCGAGAGTTGGGTTTGGCACAGAGACCATGAAAGCATGAGTAGAATAACGCCGGCGAGATCCGAGCGTTGCGCTGAATCGCAGATTTAGCGAGTTCGCAATGAAAATGTAAGAAAGAGAGTTGGTCTGAAAGAGAATATCGGTGTTAAGATAAGAAAAGGCATGCTCCGCTGGTTCGGATATGTTGAAGGAAAGGATGAGATAAAAATGACGAAACAGATATACAATGCGAAAGTAGGACCAAATTGGTCGTGTTTTGTCATAAGATGGCATCAACCCTAGGAACTGGTGAGCGTGCATGAAAAGAGCTATGAATGTTAAAGAAGCGAGTGAAATGTGTAAGGACCAAGTCTTGTGTCACTAGGTTCTATCTGTCCCCACAAGGGACTTGCATGAAGACAGAAGTAGTAGTTATAGTTATTTTAAGATAAATATTATGTTTGTATTTATATACCTAGTCCGGCCATGAGTTCTGTTACAAATGAATGTACATTTATTTTTTATGAAGTAATGTAATCTTAATAAAACTTATATGTACATATTTATAGAAGTGCTAGCAAAAAATAAAAAAATGATTCTATTCGGAATGGCCACCTTTGGCTTTGATACATGCCTTTAATCTGTCTGGCCACGAACTTATGGATTTACTATTTCCATGGGAAATTTAGGCACTGTTTGCTCCAGAGACACAATGCCGGCGTGTCCTTTCGTACAGGCTATGTCCTCTATAACTGACCATAATTTGTAGGGTAAGGAATTCAGGTCTGGGCTAGACGAGGGTCAGTCTTCAGCTCTTATAAAGTCCGGAACGTTGGTTTCGAGCCAGGCTTGAGTAGTTCGTGCCTTGTAGTTCGTAACTATATTGGCAAGTTTCTTTGAGCATTTCTTCTTCACCAATGGTCATTTCTAAAATGCTAGCAAATTAAAAAATAAAAATAGTAACATACGAGAATTTAATAAGGTACAATAAGATTATATTTAAAAAATGTAAGACATATGTAAGTGCCGGTGAGGGCCCGATGGCAAATATTTTTAGTCCTGCTAGAAAGTCCACGGTACATTTTTAAAAAGTGTATTGTTGAGAGGTTTCACAACACGATCTAAGGCAGTATCTTGATAGACTTTGGTTGAAGAGTCACTCCTTCACAAAAATTAAGCTTTGTAACTCCTTGATAAGACACCCCACACTAAACCATTATAGACGCAGGATGTTGACCACGTTGTACCTTTCCGACCACTTTGGCGGCTTCTTTAGAATTGTGTATACTTTGTCATTTTGCTTGTTGTAGTGCTCTTCAACCGTGAAAATATAAAGAGGATTTTTTTGCCTTTTTTTTTTACCTGCGTATCGGGACAGAAGGCATTTTAATGTATAAAATTAAGAGTGGATCACTCTCTTCAACTGTAAGGATTGATTTAGGACAATTGACGACCTCTGTGGCTCAGTAGTGAATGATACGACTTTGACACAAACGCTCGTGGTCCCCACACAAGACAAACATTTGTCTGCATGAACATGTTCCTTTAACTTGCTCTGGATGTTTTAAGAGAGGTAGGGTGCATCAAAGCAGCGCGTATGGGGAAGTACCTCCACCTCACAGAAAACCACAGCTAAATAACAATTCCCTGGAGGGTTGTTGTGTTCCTGTGTATGAGTGAGGTCACCAGTAAGCTCCTAAGTAGTTGCTGTGTCTAAGCAGCAGAGGAGGCATCGCTCGAATGATACTTAATATTTAATTACAAGCGTTAATAGGCTACGGTAATTGCTTTATATCTGGTGGCCCGTATGCTTGTATGCTTCCCGACGTATTTAAAAAAAACGTCCTGTATATCGACTATAAGTGCTGAGTTTCAGGTCTTGTTTTATTATATGCGACAGAGTCACGATAAACTCTTTTGTTTCCTAATGGAGTTTCGGCTACTTCTGGCTTTAACAGCTTTTAGTTCTAACAGCACGCGGTCGCCCCGATCATTATGGTCTTCAACAGAGGAAGTGTTGGTATATCTGTCGATAGTACGACATACGAACATACGGCTGATATCAAAAACTTTTGAAGTGTCTTGAATATGACCGACGGCTCCATACCCACTTTGTGCAAGGCGATCACTGCAATCCTATTTTCTTTAACACCCCATTCCAATCCGCTTACGTGCACCGCGACCGGCGCCGACTAGACCTAAAGTGGACTCGCACGGCGCACCGATTCGACAAAAATAAGAAGATATGACTTTTATTTTAAGAAGTGGACCTTCAACTGATGTTATTAATGAATAAATGCTTTGAATGGTATAATACATTTCTGTAATTAATAGCCCTGTTTTAAAATACTTCAATGTATAAGTGTATGTTGCGCTTTTTAGCCTTTTCGTTTCACAAATATATTTCTATTTTAAAAAGTAAATTGATAACATATTTATTTCATTTTTTTACAGATTGATGTATTCAAATGAAAAACGAAACAATAAAAATCAATATTATTTGTACAGATAAAACATTTAATATCAAGCGTCCATTGTTCCGTCAAATTTGTCAGCGCGCGTATTTTACGCTCTATCTAAAAAAATGTATTACAGGATTTCTTGCACATGCACTAGAAATAATATTATTTTCAAAAAGATTATCTTGTGTTTAAACTCATTTGTTAAAACTATGGCAATTACATAAACTACTAGAGAAAAATATGAGATATAGAAGACATGAAGTAATATTTAATTACAGAGCGTAATAATAGCCCTAATACATGTTATTGTAATTTGATAATATCCACGAAAAAAAAAGACTTAAAACGGCAGGAAATCGAAAGAAGTTCTTTTTAACATAATAAACGCGTTCTAAATAATTAAAGAGTTGAAAAAAAAAAGTTTCTATGTAACAGTATTTATGACCAGACTATACACTGTCCATCTTATAATTAAACTTTTGATAGGTTATCATTTTCACGAGTCAGAAAGAGACAGGTAACTATCAAGTGTTGCATATTTCTCAAATCCGAAAGACATAAAATAATCCGTCAAAAGTAGCTTCATAAAATGAACGCAATAGAGTTACATATATTAATACATCTACCTACATTCAATGCTAATAATAAAATGGTAACGACTAACTATAATTCAGTTGGATAGGCTGAATGTGGCGTCCAGTTTTACCTATAGGTAGATTCAAGACTTTAGATTTTTTTTACATTTAAGAAATGTTTAATAAACCAAACTACTGACTTGGCCTAAATACTAGATATTTCATATATAAGTGTTGTGTATAATATCTATCTATATAACTTCACGCCAAATCCCTTGCGTGGTGTGCAGAGAAAACCGAGCGCCACGTGACTCGATTCTTACACACCACACTCGTTTCTTAAACATTCATTTCTATTCTCATGCACGCTCGCCGGTTTCTAGGGCTCCTGATATCACCTTTTGATAGAACACGACCAATTTGATCACGGTAGGTAAGTCTTGGCCTTCCTCGGCTCCCGCAGCCTTCCACTTTTGCATTGTCTGCTTCTTCATTCTTTCTACATGCCCGAACCAACGGAGCGTGTCTCTTCTTATTTACACCAACGTTCTCTTTCAGACCAACTCTGCTTCTAACATCATCATTGCGAATACGGTCTACAAGCGTTACACTCACTCGTCTTTCCACATCTGCGGTGTATCTTCCGCCCCCGCTGAAAGTGCATCCAAGATATTCAATCTCACCCACTTGTTTCAACACTTCATCATCAACTTTGTCATCATCAACTTGCTAATAGGACGGCATCATCTGCATACAGCAGACAGTTCAACACTAGGTTACCCATGCGTAATCCTACATTCGTCGATCTTATTCTCTGTACACAACTATCGAGATACAGAATAAACAGTATAGCAGACAACATGCAACCCTACTTGACACCAATTTTAATATCAAACCGGGGTGGTATGATCTACAGCTTTTTCAATCCGACTGGCTACCTGGTGTCAATTCCTTTACAGAAACAAAAAAAGCATCAACGCTGAATGGTATACTACCAAATGCTTGGCAGAAGTTTTTTCTATGCGAGCAACAAACGGCCAAACACAGGGCTTCGCGGGCTACTGCTCCACCACAACGCGCTCGCGCACACCGCGCCCAAAACGAGGGACTTCCTGGACAGCACGCCGGTCAAATTCCTGGGTCACCCTCCTTGCAGCCCTGACCCAGCACCGTGTGTCTGCTTTTTGTTCCCGAAAATAAAAAATCTGCTCAAAGGGATAAAACTTTCGTCGTCGGAAGATGCGCTGTCAGCGTTCGAGCAGGCTTTAAATGAGTCTGCGGCGGGCTGGAAAGTGTTTTGAAAACTGGTTCAGACGTATGAAACTTTGTATAGAGAATTGTATTTTTTTTTGTAAATGAAATTTAGGAAAAAGTTAAATATGTAATGCTTGTATTCTAGTAGGTCGTCGATTCGCTTAAATTAGTCTCGGTTTTCGCTTCGTTAACTAGAGATTGTGGCCTAGAAATACAGAGCGTGGTACGTAGTGCGATGGAATACATAGAAAAAGGCAGGAGTTAAATTAATACTACATTTTAAGAAACCTCCATAGTACCCGTAAAGCATAAGAGCAAGTCGAATGCTGAACTTCACCTGATGATGTAAAGTAATTACTGTAGCCATTCACAGGCTTGCACTACAAAAAGTATCGCGCGTGTCTGCTACCAGTGGAGCTTACTGGTTGGCTAAGGAGTTGGCGTGAGCAAGCACGCGCGAGCGATACTTAGTAACCAAAGAGCTTACTTGGCAACCTCGCTCACTCACAGGAACAGAACAACCACCCAAGCATTTGTTAGGTATTACGCTGCGGTTTTCTGTGAGGTGGGAGCACTTCCCCAGTTGTACTGCTTTGCTGCTCTGCTCCCTGTCTCATAAATTACGTATAAATAAATAAAACAAAAGTTTAAATTTGATATATGACTTTAATTGTAATGTGAATAAAGGCACTACCTTAGCCAGGAAGGCACCTCCCAGCAGATATCTTTTTAATGCGACAACATTGTAATTGTAAATAATTCGCCTAGTGTCTACACCTTTAACAAATTTACCAAAGCAAACACTATGTACATTATCGTTGCATGTCTCATATGAATCTCTATAACAATAGCAAACAGTGCTAATACTATCCATTTTGAAAATATTACTAGTGAAAAAATATTGCAATTTACATGTGTTTTAGTTTTAATGTCCTATATCATAATTTTGTTCGTTCAGAATTCGATGTCAGTGAGTACAAATTGAGCAGCGCTCCCGTAGTCTAATATGCAATTTCTGATTCCCTTCAGTTTCGCTATGTAATGCTTGTGTATCTTCGTATTGGTCCTCTTGTAGCGGAGGGCTGTTATCATTTTATCGACAGTGTAATGCAGCCACAGTATGTTTGTGTATGGCTCGAAATTCTTCCAATCATTTCTGGAAAAGTAAAAATAATATTAATACAATTATTATTATTGATCAGACTATCTATATATATATATTTACATTTTACGTATGATCTTGCGCCAAGGGTCGAAAATTTGCAAAGGATGCTGCGTCCGACCGGTATACTGCGTCCGATATACGGACGCAAGATTAACCCCACCTGATTTTCACCCAACAGGCTCCATATCACCTATAAAACGCGTGGGCAAAAAATCGGCCTGGACGTGTTTTGACCTCTGAGGTGTAATTCGCCGTATTTTTTAGTTCTGGGACTTACCGCGCAACTTTCTGAGGTCGTTACTGCGCGGCGTATATCGGAGCGACGTATATTAACATTTTTTGTCTATACATTTCTCCGATTATCCTGCTGCTATATATTGTAAATAATATTCATGTTTTTATCAGTTCGAAGTGGCGATTTAAATGCTTCCGTTAAATTTATTTCGAGATAGATGTCTGCGGGGAAATGACAAAAGGAAAGGGGGGAGGGGCAGCAGAATCGCGCGGTCGAGGGGCCACTATTTTTACACGTATTTAATATCTTCTTTTGCGACTATGTATGGGAACAAATATTGAAAGACGAATTTAACCAACTTGTAATTATCGTATCAATTACTAACTTCGCGTATGCATGTTAATCCGATGACAATAAAATAATAATAAAAATGTATAATTTGGTTCGACCGAGCTGGTGTGATGATGCACCCCGAAGGTGGATTGTGAAACTCTTTATTGATTACTAGTAAACCCCCCGAGTTTGGGCTAGTTTGGTTAGTTTTAACGAGTCGCATACGTTACACTTGGTGACACTGTTCTGACGATGCATTTTGGAGGTGGATAGTGGAACTCATAAACTGTTACAAGTAAACCCCTCGAGTTTGACCTTAATTGGTTTGTTTTAACTAGTTGAATACTTTAGACTTCGTGATAAGTATCTGAGAATGCATCCTGGAGGTGGATAGTAGAACTCTTTAATGGTTACTATGTAGTAAAGTCATCGAGTTTGAGCTCCTTTGATTTGCTTTGACGAGTCGAATATGTTACACTTGGTGACGACTATAATTTTTACATCACTATAGGGCCTGATTGTGGTGATGATGCATCCTGGAGATGGATAATGGAACTCATAAATGGTTACTAGTAAACCTATCGAGTTGCAGCTTATTTGGTTTCATGACATTAGACTTCATGATGTGGGTCTGATAATGCATCCTAAAGGTGAATAAAGGAGGAATTCTTTAATGGTTTCTAGTGAACCCATCGAGTTTGAGCTTATTTATTATATTTTAACGAGTAATACTTTAGACCTCGTGATAAGGGTCTGAAGACGCATCCTCGGAGTGGATAGTAGAACTCTTTAATGGTTACTAGTAAAGCCATTGAGTTTGAGCTTCTTTGATTAGATTTGACGAGTCAAATATATTCTACTTGGTGACGACTATCTTATGATGTATCCTTAGATAGTGGATATTTCTTGTACATTTCAAGTCAAGAGATTAAGATAAGATTCATTCTGGATTCAACGGGAATTTTTCTTCTTGTTGAACGATCACAGTGCCTGCGCCCACGCTGTCATGATCCTGTAGAGCATTAAAATTTTCATTCCTAACCAAGTCCCAATTATTGTTCAAGAGGTCTTGCACAGATGGGGTACAACGTAGGCGGAGTGCATGCTGACCCCAATCTAATGGCTTCTGAACAATTGCTGTGTTAGCAGAAGGATTGGCAACGATACTTTTTACACTACATGGGTTTATTGGTTTGTTCATCTGATGCTATTGTATAAAAAATCTCCTGCTTCCCCAATACTTGTAACCACGGGACAATGAAGTCGCTACAAGTAGCAAGTCAATGATATGTATAAAGAATAGAATAGGGGACAAGAAACAGCCTTGTGGTATGCCAGTATTTAAGAGCAACATATTCAAGCAAGTACCGCCAACTGCGACTTTGATGCTCCACATGCAATTAATGCTGGACACTACTATTGAAGCTTCTTTAATTTCGCAAATTGTGCCATTTGCCACATCCGATCGAATGCATTTAACTAAGTCTAAGCTAGTGGCTAAATCTTCACATTTGAGTTTAATGATAAGTTTAGTACACTAGAACATCCCAAATGAGTAGAAACGACTTATGTTTTCCACAACTTTAGAAAAAGACATAATTACTATAGGAAATAACATTGGATTAATCAGAGCCTATCCTGTGTTGGCATCCAAATCTCCAGGTCTCTCTAGTGTTAGAACAGGCCAGTATAAATCATGCTAACTTGCAGACGTCAAGTGGTAAGTCCCTTTCATAGTTTGGGGCGTCTTACCTTGGAGTCTTAACAAAACCCACAAACCATGGCAGGAACTTACCACTGCTGAATCAGATGAACAGAATTTTCCTATCTTGCAGAATGGCAGTAGCGAAAGTGTTGGCATAGGCGCAGTGCTTATCCAAAAATACTAAAAACCCATTCTAATATTCTGATAATTTGGGGCCATCACTCAGTAAAAATCCTAAAAGGAAAGTTATAGAATGGTAGCCTTTTCCGTCTGGTACTTACATAAGTGACGTAAATAACAGCATTCGAACTCAATATTAAAAATTGCGTTCCATATACTGAGGCTGATCTCTCCGCTTTGATCAGTTGAAAGTTTTGATGTAGTAGGCACTAAGATTACACAGAATCATTATTTTAGGGGAAAGGATTGCCTGTATAATTCTGTCCGTTGTCCTTTGAATCTGTTGTACAAATGGAGATAACTGCTGGATACTATATCTATGCCGTCGTCAAAAAGAATCAAATTAATTTAACTGCTTTCTTGGTGACGTCGTTAAGCTCATACAATGTAGTCATACAATGTAGAACATAGGGTGTCACGCCATTTTCCTCTTTCTCTAAATTTAATCTCAATAATTTGACATTGGAAAATAATAATAACTAATATAGGGCGCTAATTTTAGCTCCCAAATATCTTATCAATAAGCTAACTAATTAGAGCTGGGTGTTCTGCTTCATCCCCCAAATCCGTAACGGTGAGTTAGTTGAGTTTCAAAGCAAAATCGTTCTACCAGCTGCGTTTTTGGATAAGAAAGAGAAAATCATAACTAATTTATGTATCGTCTTTGGACCTACGTATGAGAGAGTAGAAGAAAGAACTATTTCGTCAGTACTGGAATTAAACACTTCGAGTGAGGAAGAGAGGCTGACAATTCTGGAAGGAGGTAAAGGCTAGTAGTTCGTCAGAATCCAGAATCGATGAGACGAAGTCTAAAGATGATATCATTCTTACTAATATATGTGATGTGCTGAACGGTGACGTAAATATTTTTCGAAAAAGCATGACTATACCTCGGATGTTAATACTGAGAGTAAATCTATTACTGACCCCAAAATATCAGCAGTAGCAGCAGATACGATGTTAACCGAGATGATAATACTAGGTGGTACCTATACGTGGTACATGACACTCTCTGGTACTTATTAGGTTGGAGAACCGGGACAGTCACAACGGATTATAGACGCACAGTTACCATGTCTTGTATAAAGGGTTCACTGATTAGAATGAAAGACTGTAGACCACCGTGGGATGTACAGCGGTCTTTTAAAGATCTTGAGAAAACATTTGACAAAATTATGTTAAAGTATCTAGAGGCCATATTGCAGCTCGCGTGTGGGAATTGTACAGCAATGTGCAGGTAAACGATAACTTTAGGACGTAGATTGAAGTCAGAAGCCATAGTACGCTTAGTTGGCGTATTTTACGAATGAAGGACTGCGTGTAAGTGACCAAATCGTGAATTATCTGCTTCATGCAGGTGATGGCATGTTGTTAGCAGAAACGCTGTTGAAAGACAAATATATAGAAATAGACGTACACTGAATGTAAAGAAAACAAATATGGTGTTCAAAAAAGAGCATTAACACAAACGCATATTAACGTTTATGTAAATAATAAATAATGGTTATGTAGTGTGAGAATAAGTGGATCAAATTGTATATCTTGGATGTACTTTACAGGGATGTAAGGAACACCGATGATGTGAAATGATGACTGAGTGCAGAAATAGTATAAACAGAGTGTAAAACTTAAGCTAAACAGCACAACTCTTTAATAATGCAGTATTAATCCCAACATCACATAATCGAAACGAAAACTGGCTATAATAGAGAAAGCATGAAAGTGGATGATGTAGGTAAGAAAGTGTGTTGGTCAGAAAGAGAGTATTCGAGATACGATAAGATGAGGTACACTCCGTTGGTTAATACATGTAGGAAGAACACACGAGGATAGATTGACGAAACATATCTATCTACCTATAACTTCACACCAAATCCCTTGCGGGGTAGGCAGAGATAACCGAGCGCCACGTGACTGGATCCTTACATACCTTACTCGTTTCTTTAACATTAATTGCCCTTCTCATGTACGCTCGTCGGCTTCTAGAGCTCCTGACATCACCTTCTGATAGAACACGGCCAATTTAATCATGGTAGGTAAGTCTTCGCCTTCCTCGGCTCCTACATCCTTCCACTTTTGCGTTGTATATCTGCTTCGTCATCCTTTCATCATGCACTCTTTCTACATGTCGTAATTCAGCACAGACGACCTGTCTTTAATAATAATCTTTAATTCTACCATTTGATATCATTGTTGTACCAATATGCTAATGTGTTTTTTTTTGTGATTGACAATTTAAAAAGAGACCTATATTGACAAGTTTCTTTCGGCATTTCTTCTTTAGTCATTTCCAAAATGCTAGCAGATAAAAAAAAAAGTAAAATAAGAGAATTGATGATACAATTAGACTATATTTCAAAAAATGTAAGACGTGTCTAAGTCCCCGCGAGGGGGCAAATAAAGATTTTTTATTATTATCTTATCTTTTATGTGCCACATTGTTTCCATCAGGAACGGGTTTTAGAAGGGAGCAATTTACACATACCATATACGGAATATACAGTGTGCCATATAATTTTCGTCACGAACGGACGTATTAAGTGAGCACAATACACCAAATATATACGAAAATATACAGGATGCCTGAAGTTTCTCAATACGAACGGACGCATAATGTTAGCAAAGCATATAAACTATATACAGAATATACACATGTGCCCCATGGTTTCCATAATGTATGGACTCCATAAACAAGCGAGAATTATTCAAAATTGAATATTGTGGTATGTAAAGTAAATGTAATATCTTTATGACTACGGTCTTAGTTTACAATAAAACAACCAATATTCACAGTAAAAACAATTAAAATACCATTAGAAGTGGGAGACGCAATAAGTATCGAAAATGAAAAGACGTAAGATCACGTCTGCGATTTAAATATATATATATATATATATATATAGATATATATATATATATATATATATCTTTATGTTAAAACCCTTGCAGTAGTACTAGGCAGAGACAACCAAGCGCTTCATGACTCGGCCCTAAATCTACATCACTTCTTTAACATTCATAGCTTTTTTCTTGCACACCCGGTTCCTCCTGAGAACACTTTATCTGAGAATGTATGTACAATTTGGTCACGATAGGCCTTCCTTGGCTCCTACATCCTTCTAGTTTCAGGTTGTATATTTGTTTCGTTTTTCTCTCCCAATATTCTACTCCGAAACAATGGAGTCTCTCTTTCTTACATCTTGATTACGAACTCGATCTACAAGCAATATGCCGCAGGATTCGCGCAACGCTCGCATCTCAACGATGTTTATTCTACTTTAATGCTCTCTCTCTCTCTCTCAAAGTCAACTCTCACTTCCATACATTAGCGTTGGAATCAGCACCGCATTGGGTATAGCGAGCTTTGCCTTCTGGCTTAAGTGTTAAGTTAAGTGTTAAGGCTATTCAAGAATTTTTTTTTTGCATAAGTATTTATTTCGTGTTTAAATTCTGTTCATAATAAATTTTATAAATTGCCCAAGATTGGCCAATACTTTTTCTATGTAGGTAACTCAGAATACAGAATAAACCAGAAGGAGCATACAGCCGATAATACATGCGGTCCGCTGTGTCCAGAAACATTTCGCAATCCCCCGCACTCCTCATACTTCCCACCCGTACAGTGTTGCTAGGTTAGTGAGAGTTCGCCTCTTTTAGGGTAATTTAAAAGTGTAATATTAAAGATGTTATATTAATATACTGTTATGCATAAATAAATGTTTTAGTAAAATAAAACACAAGTAATTTACAAAAATATGTCTTAGGTACATTTTGTTGTACTAATAATATTGCCGTTTTGATTCTGAGGTAATCAATACATTTTTACGTTTCGACAAATGAAGAAGTCTTGCTCTTTGCTTTTATATATATATATTTATATTTATATATATATATATATATATTTATATTTATATATATATATATATATATATATATATATATATATATATATATATATATATATATATATATATTTACGATTTTTGACGGCACTGATGAAATATATATATATATATATATATATATATTTCATCAGTGGGGTACTGAAATTCCTCATATAATAATTAGAATAGTTTTACACAAAACATTTTTGTAAAAAAACTACTATTTACACAATTTCACATATGCAGACTATATACTAAAAACATTAGTCCTACTAATATTACGTAGTTCACACTATAAGTTTTGCGTAACTTAAAAAAACAACATATTATAACCAAAATATTATGTTTATGGCTTTTCAAAATACTCTCCTTTTTATTTTAAACATTTTTTCATGCGATCGAACCATTTTATAAAACAGGAGGAAAACAGATCTGAAGGCATGTTTTCTACGTGCTGATTAAACGCTATCAGTGCCTCTTCGGAGTTGGTAAAAGTGAAACCTCTCATCAAATCTTTGATTTTGGGGAAAATACAGAAATCACAGGGTGCTAGGTCGGGGCTATGCGCAGGATGGGTAACGAGTTGTACTTTTTCGGAAGTTAAAAATGATTTTGTTTTGTTGGCCGTGTGTGAAGAAGCATTGTCATGATGTAGGAGAACGCGGCTTTTTGGTCGTCTTTCGCGAACTTTTTCTAACACCCTGGTAGAAAATGGTAGAATACCACTCGGCATTAACACTCTTTTGATCTTCAAGTGCAATTGTGCAACCCGTAGCTGAGAAAAAAAACGTGATCATTTTTTTACCAAAGTTTCTCGCCTGCCTCACTTTTGTTGGCCTGTTCTCATTTTCAAACACCCATTGACAAGATTGCTGTTTCTTTTCGGGTTCAAAACAATAAATCCACTTTTCGTCTCCTATGACAATGTCATAAACAGCATTAGAATGTCCGTGGTCGTACTTCAGTAGCATCTGTGAGAATCATTCCACGCGAGCCCGCTTCTGCTCCGCTGTCAGTTCATGAGGGATCCAACGACAATAAAGTTTCCGAACTTTCAATTCTACGTGTACAATTTTCTGAATTTGGCTCATACCAATCCCCAATAGTTCTCGAATTGTCTCATAGGTAATCCGCGGGTTTTCTTCAATTAGCCGCTTAACAGTAGCCACATTATTTACGTTGACGGCAGTTGAAAGCCGCCCTTCACGAAATTCGTCATGTAAAGAAACTCGACTTCTCAAATTCAGCAAACCATCGCCTCACGGTGCTCAAAGAAGGTGCTTCTCTCCCAAAAGCATTTTGAAGACGAGCAGCACAGTCATGCGGGGAGAGAGAACTTTTAAAATCATAAAAAATCATCGCTCTAAAATCTTTTCGACTCAATTCCATTTTCATTGCGTACGTAGAACTTTGATGTGTGATAAAAAACAATTGACAAATTCCCGCTAATTGTTTTTTTTTTATTACTAAGTAGGTTGCAACGTTTCAAAAAATATAACATTCGAAATTCAAATCGGAACTATTTGAATTTCGAATGTTATATTTTATTTAGCTAGAAGTGCAAAACTTTTAGTGTGCCCCATGTATAAATGCGAAAGTTTGTATGTACGGATGTTTGTTTCTCTTTCACGCAAACGGAATGAATGAAATTTGGCACGTAGATAGATTATGATCTGGATTAACACATAGACTACGTTATTTGACTGCACGCGGGCGGAGCCGCGGGCAGCAGCTAGTTAATAATATTTCAATCATTTATTTCAGGCCATATTTATATTAAAATACCTCAAATAATGTAAGCATAGGCTCATATCGTAAATACCTTAAAATTAAATAAATATTTACATATTTTATATTCATCAAATTATTTTTTAATTACTTAACATGCATTTATTATTTATTTCATCAATGTCACCTTTATAAATAAGTAGGGAAAAGAAACCAGTAAAACTGGCAACATGAACAAAATGGACTCGCCCAAATTGTTTACCACTATCAACGAGTAAAAGAAACTCATTATTTAAATAAAATGAGATGTAAATGCGCTAGTTACACATGAAATGTGATCCCATCTTGTTTTTTTATGCTTCTAACTGCATTCTTGCAGGTGGGAACCGCAAAAGACAGCATTATTTAATAAAAACTATCGAGAATTTTTTACGTGTAATAGACACGGTGGTCAAATATATACTAGTCGTCCAAATATCAAACTACTCTCATTGAGAGTAGTTTGTATGGCTTCAGTTTTGGGCGTGTTTGCGGTTTCTGGTTTATTCTGTATTCTGAGGTAGGTAATTAGTATTTTACTTGACATAAGGGTCAAATGTGTAAATTTTACAATTCTGGAATTTGAACTGAGCGAAAATTGTTTATTAATATGGTTATACAATCAGCTCTTACAAGTCTTTGTTTTGAACATGTCCCACCAAGTTTATGTGAATACTTACATTATATTTATATTAACATATTTTGTTTTTCGATATCTGTTAAACTTCTTTATTAGTGCATGTTCGTCTATACTATTAAGAGAGCGTTATTAAGAGCGTATCAAAGCATCCCGTCTGGGGAAGTACCTCCACCTCACAGAAAACCGCAGCCAAATAACAATTCCCTAGAAGGTTGTTGTGTTCCTGCCCGTGAGTGAGGTCACCAGTAAGCTCCCAAGGAGTTGCTGTGTAAGCAGCAGAGGAGGCATCGCGCGAGTGATACTTAATATAAAACAGGCGTTAATAGGCTACGGTACCCGCTTTACGTCAGGAGGGCCGTATGCTTGTATGCCTCCCGACGTAGTATACAAAAAGAAACCGAAATAACGAATTTTATGATTCATTATAATAATGCATAACTTCATAACATGCATTACACGATGGAGTAAAAAAGCAAATGTTTAATTGTAATAAGGTTAAATTTCCTTTTTTATACCACTAAGTTGTAAAACAAGCCTAATTATATCCAGCCTAATAATAAGCTGTTACCATAGCCTTTGAAGACTTGTAACCCCAGAGGCGTTACTTGTCCGTTGCCGACCCTGGCTAAATCATTACGCCGTTTTTTGAAAAGCCTCAAGTTGTAGTTAGTCTCTTGGGAAAGCCTCTGCAGACAATTCTTTCACTACTTATGAGTTCTAAGAAGAAAACTCCTCTGGAACCGTATACTACGCGACTATTGCGGATGTAGAATGAAGCTGTTAACATTGTATTGAACGAGTCGTTCTTTATGACGTCCATCATGTTCCACAAATTGTTCGTTATGATGTCACAACCCACTGGAACACGTTCAATTGTACATTTGGATGTGTACCGAGTACAATGGCTACAAACAAAGGGAGGCACAACCTCTCCTTAAAATTAAGGGCTCAATACCGTGTGCAAGGAGGACTATGAATTTTTCATTATTTTTTAAATTTTGTATTTAAATTCTGGATTTACTGCGCATGGTACAGCAAAGCATTTAATTAAAAATAACGGAAGAACGTTTCTATGGAAACGAATGTGGAGAAGATCCGCTTTATTATTCTAACAATTGACGGAAAGAATCGCATAGAAGCAGCTTGTCCGTATCCGTCCCTTGTTCGTCACGCGGCGGTGGTAGACAGTTCCAACATAGGTCGTCATAGAGTTAATATGCGAGTACTCACCCCAACTTGTCCCTCATGAGGCGGTAGACCTCGAACTGATAGTCTCCTCTGGCGTCGAAGAGGCCGTCGTCGGTGGACAAATCGTTGTAGAGCGCGGCCGAGTCGGTCGCGGCTGCGTGTGTCGACAGGGGCAGCGACAGCCGTGACAGTGAGTAGTCGATGATTGTGGCCGCCACGCCGCAGCGGGCCACGCGGTGCGCGCGACCGCGGACCACGAAACTTGCGAACTACACAATTAAATCATCAATTATTAAATAAATAAAATAAATATTGTCGGACAAATTACACAGCGCCATCTAGCCCCAAAGTAAGCGAAGCTTGTGTTATGCGTACTAGACAACTGATAAACATACGCCAATACATTTTCTTTTGTAAATACATACTTATTATACATAGAAAATACCCAGACCAAGACAAACAGACATGTTCATGCACACAAATGTTTGTGTTGTGTGGGAATCGAATCCACGAGCGTTGGTGACAAAGTAGCGTAACAACGCGTGTCACCACTGCGCCAACGAGCTCGTCGAATTATTACACTATAAGTAGCGTGACAAAAGGTCATTTGATTCACACGTGTCTTTTAAATAACTTAAAACATATGATTTTCGTATCCAAGTGTATTGTAATGTTGACCTGGCAGTTTAGAGCAGTGATGGTAGCCCAGTGGATAAGGAAACAGCCTATTGAGCAAATGTTCCCCGGTTCGAATCTTGGCGGGGGCATGTTCCACTAAATTGGTGTTTTTAGATTTATGTTGCTTGTACGGCGGTGCCGGAACACATCGTGAGGAAACCCACCAAAATATATTTCGAAAGACGTGTGACGAACCTAAGAAAGATCTGGTTTTCCCTCTAGGTTGTGAAGGTTTGACGGCAGTCGCTCCATGTAAAAAACAGTGTCTTCGCCAAATGTTTAGGCTTAGGTAGGTAGCGCCCCCGTGATGATCGAAATGGTTTATTTTCCTCGATGCGCTCGGTGGAACGAGGCAGACATTCCTCATATCATTGAATTTGCCCACTTTTCGCAAGATATCCGAAATTGCAGTTGCTTCTTCTGGGATAGCGGTCATGTTAGTAACAGGACGCAGAACGTCTCATACAGCGTTGAAATTATCGTTAAACCTTCAAACGACTGAAACCCCGACTATGTTGGATACATTGCAAAACACTCAGCAAGGACTAAAGATTTGGTAACAAGTAAAATCATCATCAGGGATGAACGCACAATGGCATTAAAACGCGTATTTAATCTGATCGCGATCTGGCCAATGACTCGATATATTTTGGAGGAGCAATGATTCTACTTCTGGCGATTTCCGCTATATATTTCGTGCCATAAACGCTTGTTTATGACACAAAACTTCAGCTAACTGCAAACATGCGAGTTGTATTGCTAAAGAATACATCTGCCCCAGGTTTCTCCAAGCAATTATCGACTATCGGTAATGATCGTATTCCTGTCGGCGAATCTAACAAATTGATTTCGTTTCCGGCGAATTTTGCAGTTTCTTCTCAATGAAGAACGAGCTCATCAACAAAGTATTCCCGAGAATCTTTGATGACTACGAAAATCACAATTGGTTTAGTGAACGAGAACTAAAATGTAGAACATTTAAACATCACAATTCAAAATTAAATCGTTGGCCTACTGCATATTCCTTCAAATCTACCAACGAAGGCGACGCAACCACTTACACAACTGAAAGTTTAAACTCATTGGATCAGCCCGACTTGCCCCTGCACAATTTACAACTGAAGGTTAGCTCGGCAGTCAATTCAACGAAGGGAATCGACCCGAATGCAACCCATCCAGCGAATAGCTCAATATAAAGTAGTACAACATTGGTACGCGAATCATTTCGTTCGCCTCTATAAAGCTAATGCTTTGCTGCCATGTGAATTACATTAGATTTAATATAATTTAAATACTTCACATATATATTTTTGAACAATTATTATACTTCATTCATATTTACCAATCATTTTGTCTTAATAACCGGCGAACTTCATACAGCGGTACGAAGTTCGCCAGAAACACATCCGTGCCGCGGAATAATGAAATTAAAGTAAGTATTACAGTTGTAAAGTATTTTTCTCTTATTGCCCAATAATATTTTGCTTAGCATACCAACGTGTTAGGTTAGCTACTATTTCAAAATTATAGCCGATCTTTCAATTATAATCTTTAAAAAAAGTCATCGCAGGCCTTCGGGTCCGTTAAGTAAGAAGTACCTAACTTCATTCAGCAGTAACTCTTGCCACATAAAAAGTAACTTATATTTTCACAAAAGTCCCACAATCTCCATGTCAAAATTAAAAATCAGCTAAGCCACGTCAGATAAGAGAATTTCCCTTTACTAATCATAAACTCAGCCATTCTATACTAACATTATACAATGGTATTAACACAAATTTATGATTCTACGACTGTTCCAAATCGGACCACAAGTTTTGGCGTCGGATTAGAAAATCAAACGTGTAAACTTCCGTGTTAATATACGTGATATTTTCTCATATCACAACCAAGATCGTATATATGACGCGGCACGCGGTGCTGCTTGGCTCGGCGCCAAGTGCCGAGTGTATTCAATAACACTACCGCTAATTTAAATGAATATACATCTACTGGCGACGCGGCGAGTACGTTATCCGCGAAACATAAAAAATTACCTTTCCTTCTTAATCTTTAATTTTAAGACTTGACATTATTATGAGTACATAAATTTATTGAAATATCGAATTGACGATTTGAAAAGACACCTATATTGGCAAGTTTCTTTGCCAATGTTTATTTCCGAATGGTAGTAGATTAAAAAAAATACAATAACAAGAGAATTGAACAAGATACAATGGAGACTATACCAAAAAGTGTAAGACGTGTCTACCTACCCACATGGGCCTATTAGCAAGTAAAGATTATTACGTTTACGCAGAAAGAATTTATACATTAATAATTGTTCTACAAAGCTGCAAAATCACAAAAGCATTGCAATTTAAATCGGATCAAAATGATCATTTGCACCACACACATTTTCGATCCACGAACGTCTGCGAAAAATTAGTTTTATAATTGATCACTTTCTCTCGAGTTAAACACTACACTGATCATTTCGACTACGCGGAATCAAAAAGCATGTAAGAAAACTTTCTATCCACTTGTTATATTTAAAGATGAGCAACTAATCCCCAAAAACTCTGTAATTGCATCCGGATCAAACTATGTTTGAATTTAAACAAACTAAACGGTAGGCCGAAGTTTAATAAAATATAATAATACTATAGGAATGAGAATGACACTAAGTCTAAGGATATGCGGCCGTCCGCATGCCCATAGACCACCAATTTCATTTCACCAGACCGGGACTCCTGCGTGAATTTATAAAGAACTGAAAACTGGACACTGCTCACACACAAAAAGGATTCAACCAAAAAGTGTAGTTTTGTAGATGGGATGATTTTTTGTAATTACGTCCAATTGTAGTTTTACGGAGAATTTAACAATAAAAACAATCTCACCTTTTGGTCTGAAGGTGCGATCAGTACGTTCCCCCAATGCAAATCACGATGCTCGAACTGAAAACTTTCCTCTCCAACTGCCAAACCGAAAGCCACCTGAAAATATTATAACATATTTACATATACAGCACAATTGGTTGTTATTGTAAGCTACTGAAATAAATTCGAGCATACACATTGGACACTTTTGTGTATCACACTATGTGTTGGGTGGTCGACTATTCTGCATAGTTCAGAATGCTCTCAAATTATCTACACTACATGCCTTTTACGGGTAGGTACGTTTTATACGCGAAAAACTTGTTTATGACCATTGAAGTAAAAAAAAGTGTAGGTGTAAGATAAAAGGCATGTTCTGTTGCTCCGAACATGTAAAAAGAGTGCGAGATAAAATAATGACGAAATATATACTAAACGAAAGTGGAAAGATTTGGAATCTTATAACATAACAGCAAATTGGTCGTGTTTTATTAGGTGACGTTAGGAGCCATGGAAACCGCCAAGCGTGAACGAAAAAGAGGTATGAATATTAAAGAAGCGAGGTGTGTAAGAACCAAGGAAACTGGCGGGACGATATAATTTAGTTGCCAGCAACGATCGAAAAATCTCGAAAATATGTCAACTGTTCCATGCGTTTTAGTCAGTATTAAAAATTAATACGAAAAGGCAGATTTGTTGACATTGTTCTGTAATAACGATGGATTGACGATAATTTGGAAGCATTCCTGTACGACACGTCCGTTTTCTATCAATGATTTTGTCTATGTCTTGTATTTCAATTACAATGACATATGCGTATGTGCGCGCGGTACATAAGAGGGTAAAATAAAAAAATGCATCAAATTCTCGTGCGCTTTCGTTTCTAGAAATATTTACAGAAAGAATACTTTCTCACTCTTTCTTAAAGTAACGGTTGATACCAGAGTAGGATAAGCATTCCAATATTCATTATTGTTCCAAGCCAATTTGACCTCCGCCGAATTACGTTACACTTCAAAATTGGAATGAATCAAAGATACTTCATACTATTTTTTGTGAATGATTCTAATGAATCACGTTTGTTACTCAACATAGCAACAATCATCAAAACTTATTGCTATTCCGATTGGATCTTCATTTACATTGAATTTTCGACAGCTTACTATGAAAAACTTACTTTGTATTTCTTTTACAATATTAACATTGTTATTAATAAAAAAACAAACCTATACACCTATAACACAGTAAAGTTAATTTGTTAAATGTTTGGCAGAGCTGCGATAGCCAGCGGAGCCACATTACCCTCAAAATTGTCGTTTGAGGTAGACTGTTGTCAACCTAGCTAGCGTTTAGACGGTAATAGTGAGAAACTCCAAAATCGACACACTAATAGCTAACATATTGTAGTTTTGTATCCTTTAATTTGAAATTTAAATGTTCGTTGGTGAGGAAGAACGGTCCAAAATCGTTCCAATTAGAAAAAAAAAACATATAGGAAAACGTATGGCCGGCCACTCTGCAGTGCAGAGTCTGCACTGCACTCCCATCAACAGAAAAAGTAACAGCACTCGTCACTAGATGTCGTACAGGGTTCCATATATTTTTAAAAAATTAAAAAATAAAAATAAAATATTTAAATATTTTTTAAATTTAAAAAATATGAGCTCTGCCTACACAGCTTGCTGTTATTTACTAGTTAATTTTCGTATACACATAACACGTTAAGGTGTACGTGGATCGTAAATCTCTATGCGTCTTATAACATTGTTAATAAGGTAAGTTTGAACGGTTTTGTATAGCTTGATCTGTCACCCGTGTATACATGTTTGCACTTATATACGAGTATATAGAATGATGTAACATTTGTCTACAAATCAGACTCATAAAGTACAATTATAAAATTACGCATTGAGCATAAGTACTGTAGTAACACTCGGTTTTTGGCGCTTGGTTCTGTCTGCCTATATGCAAGGGACCTGCTGTGAAGTTATAAATATTCTTCGGGCAAATTACACAAGCCGTCTAGTCCCAAACTAAGCAGAGTTTGTGCTGTGGTTACTAGACATACATACATACGTTTATTTTTGTAAATTCATACTTATAATACATAGAAAACACCCAGACCAAGACGGACATGTTCATGCACACAAATGTTTGCCCTGTGCGGAAAACGAACCCACGAGAGCCTTAGCGCTGAAGTAACCACCGCAAGCCATTCCACCAGAGGGGTCATCAAATGAGTATATTGATAGATAGACGACATCCAGAAAATGTTTAGGGTTCCTATATTAATCTTGTGTCTACACAGGTAATATTAAAATCTTCTGTTTAGGCCATACTCACAATATTGTAAAAAATGTACAGTATACTGTACACCTAACAGAACAAACAAGTTATAAGCCTTTGTTCACATAGTTAACAAACATCGTGGACGAAATTACGAAAACAGTACACGCTGCGCTACTACGCATTGTATGTAGAAATGATTTGTGGAAAAACGAGACTCGTCTAGATATAACTAGACAGGGACATTGAACTAAAGTACAGAGTAAAGTCACGATCACAAAAAATATACACATCACACGTACAAAATAACAAAGATGTCAAATCATTGTTTTTTATTGGTCTGGCACATGCACGTTTTGGTTTGTTTTTGTTATCTATAAGATCTTTTCATAGATAATTGTATATTGTGGGATAAAGTAATTTTAAGGAAGGAAGGCAGTAGTATTGACATTTGCTATAGAGGACTCAGAAATGGAGAAGAATAAACTGCAGGAACCAAGGCATGACTCCTACTCATTACCAAATTTCGGTGAATTATGTTACTACTAATTATAAGCCAAACGAGGGTAAATGTTTTTTTTTTCTTATATTAAAATGCTTTATGGCATTAACAAAACACAAATGAAAAAGTACAGTCATGGAACAAACAAAACATTTCTTTGGACCACTGAAACTATTCATAAAAATGAGATAATAGTTGTTTGACCTGGTAACGTCGATTTAATCAAGTAACCTAACACTTGTGGTAAAGTATAAGAAGGCTTATTAACAGTGATGTCTGGAAATGATTCAGCATATCGTCGATGAAGTGCCAACACCTCCTAACTGACATTTTTGCTTAAATTGAGTTTTTTAATACAATAAAAGGCTTAAAGTGGTTTACTCTTAATTTAATAGGTATTTTCACAATCTGTTCAGTCGTTCTGGTAATGATTGATGATTAGGTGTAATTGCCACCGATGCAAATTCCAACTTTAAGCCAATTGTATTAAAAAACTCAATTTAATCAAAAATGTCACTTAGGAGGTATTGGCACTTCAACGACGATATGTATTAATAAAACTTTAATTTTACCACTTGACATCACTATTGAAATAAATTCATTGTAATACTCGTAGAAATTGACGATTTGAAAAAAGACCAATAATGGGAAGTTTCTTTTGGCATTTCTTCTTCGCCAATGGACATTTTTGAAATGCTGGTAGATTAAAAAAGAGAAATTAAAACTATAAAGAAACAAAAGTATGGAATTGATAACATACAATCAAAATGCCCCAATGGCAAATAAACATTGTTTTTAATTTATCTTTTAACGTCTAAACATTCAAATTGGATATACAATCTAACAAACATCATTTTACTCGCGCACGAGCAAAAAATCTTTCGATCTCGTATTATTACTATCAAATAACACTTTTATAGATTTTTTTACCACTGCAATTCATAAAACATTATAGTGCAT
Source organism: Pyralis farinalis (assembly GCA_947507595.1). NCBI lineage: Eukaryota > Metazoa > Arthropoda > Insecta > Lepidoptera > Pyralidae > Pyralis > Pyralis farinalis. Next base: position 31,490,703 of record OX382273.1, on the reverse strand, counting down.
AAAATATATTATTATAAACAATTTTGTAGATACAAAGATTTATATAATCGACCAGGGGGCCTATTGCGTCACGTTTAGCAGTCGAAGTGTAGTCGAATAGGAGCGCGGAAAAGGTAGTTTCGTATTACGCTGCCCACTTAGAAGCGCGCGAGAAGTTAAACTTTTCCGTGCAGCTCAGCGTTTAATGTGCTCTAATTACTATGAGATTTCGTATTGCCGAGACACATCGGCGCGGAGTTGAGCTGCTCACATCTGTCAAATACGCAGTTGAACAAAAGTTATTAAAAAGCAACTTCTACAAAACTTCTTTCATATTATATTGAATTTTTTATTGCAATTATTAGTGTTTTTTTACAATTTACATATTAGTAACATAAATTTATTTAATTGGGTGCGTAAGAAGTGTTATATACAAGAACAATGGCTCGTTTAGGATTGTGGATTGATTTGTTCGAACGCGCTCGTATTTTCGACATCCGCGCAAGACGAACGGAAATGCGACAGCAAAGGGAACTCGCAGACCCTTTTGAAATGCCGGATGCAGAATTCATAGGGACCTATCGTCTCTCTAAGCCTTTAGTTGAGGACCTCATCCTTGAGCTGCAACCACTACTGCGAGCCACAAGACGAACTGGAGACATCTCAATAGAAACTAAGGTAAGCATCGTGTATCATTTAAATTATATATTCACGCAAGGTCCCTTGTGGTGTAGGTAGATAGAATCAAGCGCCACATCCTGTCCCTTACCTTTTTTTATACTACTATGGGTAGCACACAAGCATATGACCCGCCTGATGTTAGGCGGTTTTCCGCAGTCATATAGTCACTTGCAATACAAGGAGTATCGCCTGCGAGTTGCCACCCCCGCTACTACCGCAGCAACTCCACTTCTGGAAACCCCACTCACTCGTAAGAATACAAAAACCCTCCAGGGAGTTGTTATTTGGCTGCAGTGTTTTGCGCAAGTACTCCCTCATACTGACACAACAATGTGGTTATTGCCATACCTATCCTGCCAGACCAAAACAAACAGCATACAATTGTGCACAACAAATTGTGTGGTCGAATGGCAGTCCTTGGTAATTCGACCATAGAATTCGTCAAAACCTCATTCGCTTCTTAAAACTGATAGCTTTCTTCATACACGCTCGCCGGTTCTTAGGACTTTTAACCATATTAGGATAAAACACGACCAATTTGGGCATGATGGCGCTTGCCTTCCTCGATTCCTACATCTTTTTTTTTATACTACTAAGGTGGCAAACAAGCTTACGGTCCGCCTGATGGTAAGCAGTCACCGCAGCCTATGGACACTTGCAACACCAGGAGCATCACTCGTGCGTTGCCGACCCTGCAAAAACCTCTTCACACCTTTCTTGAAGAACCACATCTATTCACTATTGGATCATTTTTTCATCTCACATTCTTTCTATGTGTTCAAATCAAAGGGTGCTCCTTTGATTACTATGACTTAAACAGGTATTATAAATATTTTTTATGTGTAAGTGTATGGAGTGCTATGTTAAAAATTTAGCGTTCTTTCTTTTCTGCCTACTCCACAGAGACTTATGTGTGAAGACATGTATTGTCGGTATTCTCGTAAAAATAATGTACTTATATTAATTTCATTGCAGGTGTTTACTGCTTTATCATTTTATGCCTGTGGCTCGTACCAAAGAGGCATTGGGCAAAACATCAGCCATTCAATATCCCAACCAAGTGTGTCCACTGTGCTCAGAGAAGTAACAATGGCGTTAAACCATCGGACAATGAGGAATAAATACATTCAATTTCCTCAGACAGTGGAAGACAGAAACAAATTAAAAACAGAGTGAGACTATTAACACATTATTATCTTCATTATTCATAGGAATAAAATATTTGAATGTTACTATTACTTTACCATTTCCAGATTTTACACTTCGTTTGGGATACCTGGGGTAATTGGATGTATAGATGGCACACACATCGCTTTGATAAGACCCGCTGAGCATGAGGAAAGATATTTTAATAGAAAAAGATATCACTCCATTAATACACAAATAGTAAGTACTACCTATTTATGTTATTAATATGAAATTTTATAACTCCTAATACATAATGTATAATATCATATATAACTCTCAGTGGTTGACTGGTAGAGAATGCAATTAGCATCAAGTTTACTTTTAATCCGACATATAGTGATCTAAAAAGTTTTTAGTAAATTAATACTTGAATGAAACTTGAACTACTTATTCAAGTTTACATATTAAAATACAAGTGAGTGTTATACAGTGGTAATGTAATTAAAAAAATGGAAAGAATTCATTAATTTATTTTTATTTAATACAAAATAGAATTAAACTAAAGAAATAGTTACAAAATTTCTTATTAGCTAATTATTACTAGTTCCACCTATATTATGAAACCTTAAAATTAATATTATCCTATTATTTAAAGATTTCTTCATACTTCGCAGATCTGTGATGCATCAATGAATATTTTAAGTGTAGATGCTAGTCGTCCTGGATCTTGCCATGATGCCTTCATTTGGAATGCACACCCAGTGAACCATCATCTGCAGGACCTAACAGAAAATCACAATGAAACTACTTGGCTTCTAGGTAGGTATTTTCTGAAATATGATGAATTATTGTTTTTTGATTCAATATCTTATATTTGATTATTTAAAATTTATAGTAATTTTATTTATTTATATTTTTCAGGTGATTCAGGATACCCCCAACGGAAATGGTTGATGACACCAATTCTTAATGCTGTACCTGGCTCTCCTGAGGAACACTACACAGACATGCATGTTCGAGCCAGAAATGTTGTGGAAAGATGTTTCGGTGTCCTTAAAGCTCGGTGGCGATGTTTATTGTCTCATAGAGTATTGCATTATGATCCACATATGGTGGGATTAATAATCAATGCTTGTGTGATATTGCACAACATTGCTATGCGAGCCGGGCTCCCTGTGCAGGAATTACCCGCAATGGACCAAGAAGCTGAGGAAGCAGTGAGGGTACCTATTGATGAAGAAGCCCATGCCGTTGCTGGTGGTAGAGTAGCACCAGAACTTGCTGCGGGACGAGCAATGCGGGATGTGTTAGTTAGGCGTCTTTGGCATGCTCGTGCCCCCTAAAAAAATTTTTCAATGATGTTATAATTAAAATACATTTTAATAATATAAATTGTATAATCATTAATTTCAATAAATTAATTTTATTTATTTACATGTATATTAAGTAGGTTGTTTACATGTGTATTAGGTAAATATACCTACCTAAAAAATCTGTTTCATTATGTTTCATTAAAGTTGAGATCTCTTAAAGAGATAATGCCTATATGTTTTTAAACTATGTAAACATTAGGTAACTAATGTTGTATATTGATTATATGTATTCACAAAGTTGTCAATGTGTGATTGACAACTATGTGAATGTGTGTCCCTGGCATTGCAAATGCCCATAGGCGACAGCAATGGCTTACCACCAGGTACGTCATATGCTTGTTTACCATCTTAGTAGTATAAAAAATATGTTTTATCCTTCTGGTTATTACGGGAAAACTACAGAACCAAGGGTACTCTCATGGACCAAAACCTAAAGGAAAATTACAACTTGATATTATTTTGAATTACATACATAATTAAAAAAAATCTAATTGCAATAAAAATATATAAGCAGTTACAAACCTTTTAGTTAAACTTCTCACACTTTCTGCTAAGCTATTTATGGCACTTGTCATTTGCCGCCCGAGTTCCTCCTGCACAGCTACTGCCCGTTCATCAACGCTGATTTTGCGCGCCAGAAGTTTCACCATTTCAGCAATGGAAGTAGCATTCAATAGCTCAGCTTCTACTCTTTTTGCCTCAATGTCAGCCAATATCCTGTGGGCTTCGTCGAATGCAGTCTGGGGTCTATCTATAAAATGTATTTTCAATTATACATATGTACAACACATACCAAACATGCTTTTGCTTTTTCTATATAATATAAATATGATAAAAACAAATACATGCTGAATATAATAAATTTTACATACTTCTCAGACGAGTACGCCTTTGTCTAAGTGGCCCTCTTCTCATAACTCTCTGTGCTGATGGGGGAGGTTGGTCCGCAGGAGGCTGGTCTGCGGGAGGATGTGCCCTTTCAGGTGAAGGACTTTCTAGCTCCTCTCTTGCCATCCCTTGATCAGGCCTCAATGCCGGTACTTGTAAAGGGACCTGGGAAAATAAAATTTATTTAAATAAAATAAAAGATAGATCCTATCATATTTAAGCTTTGCGTGTAATATAATTTACCTGATTTCCAAGTGCAAATGGTTCAACAGCTACACCTTCTAGCTGTCCTCCAAAGTTCTCTCCTAACACAGCGAGCAATCTAATCTCAATATTAGAGAGAACCTCCTCAAGTGCAGGCCCGCCACCAGTTCCTGCCATGTTGACTCTGATATCGTGGACCTTCTTTTTAAGTTTACATTTGTAATCATTCCAAAACTGTAACATAAAACAGTATATTTATATAACATTATACATTACAAAATATCAACAGTCCACAACTGGCACAAATAATTGCTAGTTACTTATATGTGAGAAGTGAGAAGTTAGTTTTGTCAGTTTTATATAATACAATATAATGTGAAATTAAGTATAAGTCAGTACTCACTTTGGACCAAGATTTTGCTTCTTTGGTGACACCTTCCCCCTCAGCATTGAGCAATGCAGCAAGTTGCTCCCACATTCGCAGTGCTTGCTGACGAGCCTGAGTACTTCTAGCGTACCCGCGAGCCGCTTGAGGATTTTGTTCAAAAAACCCCACCAACTGTTCCCATTGTGCCGAGCTTAATCTAGGCCTTCTGTCCATCTGAAATGTTTTAACAGTAAATATATCACAAAATTCCACCCAAATAAAATTTCAATAAGAATACTGCTAATAATTATTTTTGTTTCAAAAGAAACTGGTCAAGTTGAAACTTCGTTCACGTATGGTTGTCACAAACAGAATGAAACGTGCACCATGTGCCTATCTTATCCCCTAAAATGCTATTAATGTTGTACACTACGCTTGAAACTTCTTATAAGAGGCAAAAAAGCAAAATTTTGCAAAGCCAAATGACAATGTTTTTCCCATCATAAATCAACACTTAAAAAAATAGGTAACTAGACACTTAATACTTATCCTTCATCGAAGCCAAACGCTGAAACACTTCTAAAATATGTTCTTCAAATCCTCTCGTAAAAAACCACTTATAGCTTCGACCATTACGAAATCTTTTATCATTTCAAATTCCAAAGTTTGTTTACAAACAAAATAGTTTGACGTTGTCGAAACAGAGAACCATTGAAGATTTAAGCTTGCCAGTGTAAAAAGTAGAACAATATCTTTGATAAATGCTTTACTAATATTTCTATTTTATACGTTTGTTATACTTTTTAAAGTAAATAATAACATACTGAACATTTTAGTGTAATATATACTTCTTTACATATTATAATGTTAAAGATTTTAATGTATAATACGAAAGTAGGGAAATATTTTTTTTTCATTGGCACCCTCATTATACGCTGAGCTGCGCTCCTATTTCAACGTATCCGTTGACGGTTATTATGCGTCGCAATACGAAACAAATTAACCGCTGAACTTTAACTTCGACTACACTTCAACTGCGCTCCGACTTCTACGTATTTGGCGCAATAGACCCGCTGATTTAATTACTCGTGAGAGTATTTAATGCTAATGTATCATACATCATCACATCATACATATATTACATCATCGACACACCGGAACATCGTTTGCGGTCCGATTTTAAGCTAAAAGTACACGTTCAATGCAAGATGAATGCGATGAGATGCGTATACTCACTCTTAACCTTTCACCCGCCTTTTTTTCTTTTAACGTGCCCTGAACATTATTTAGTGTTTGCAAATTTAGCTACAATCGATATACTTTCTATGATATTACTGCGCAATAAACATTGGCCCATCACTATAATTGCCAATTATAGTGAAACTCAAAATTCCAATCGTTATCCCGTTTCCTAAGCCATTAGCATTGGCGGGGCCCGCTACTCTAAGCCTAAGGACTTGGCGGAGATATCGAATTTGTTATGGAGCGACTACCGTCAGATCTCCACAACCCAGTGGGAAAACCAGAGCTTTCTTAAATTAGGTCACATGTGTCGTTCCAAATGTAATTTCGGGAATGTGCGGGTTTTTTACGATGATTTTCTTCTCATCCGGGCAATATATACATAAATTCGAAAACACTAATATAGTGCATGCCCATGCCAGGATTGGAACAGAGGACCAGTTGGTCAATGCGCCGGATCTTTATTCACTGGGCTATCTATTATTATATTCATAGTTAAATACAGAAACTAACAGCAAAAAATTAGAAATTAGTCTCATTTATGAGTCTGATATTTAAGACCACAGTTAAAAGGTTAATTGTGCAATAATCAATAACAATATTTATTCGTTAATTTTAATATGGTGTCAGTAAAATTAAAAAAAAAATATTGGTAACCTATTGAATATTGTTGTGACATCGATACAATACAGAAGTCAGTAAACCCAGAGATAAGACAATGAACTTGCGTACGAAATTTACAATACAGTTTAAAAATACCATCGACATTACTCTCAATCTTTGTTTCTACGATCATAAACAAAAAAAAATAGGTAAAAAACACACACGGCAAACATCAAAAGCGGTGTCCGCGTCCGCGGAGGATAAGTGAAAATCTAGTCAAGATAGTAGAAACTTGCACTAGAAAGTCACTTACCATCCGAAGACGCCAAAACGTCATGCTGCGGCACTGAAAAAAAAAACGCATTCGGGAGATTCTGCACTAATAAACAATAATAAACATGACGGCATGATAAAAAAAAATAATGCTTCATTGAAATAGAAATGTTCTAATTTGACGAGCCCGGTAGCGAGAGTGGTTGATTAGTAATACTATGTACTTATGTATGTATGTATGTATATCTTCACGCTAAGTCCCTTGCGGGGTAGGCAGAGAGAAATTAAAAAAATAGTAATACTTTAACACCAACGCTCGTAGGTTCGATTCCCACACAGGACACACATTTGTGTATATTGAACATGTCTGATGTCTTTGATCTGGTTAGTTTTAAAGATGTAGAGCACATCAAATCTGTCCGACTGGGGAATACATCCACCTCATAGAAAACCGCAGCCAAATAACAATCGCCTGAAGGGTTGTTGTGTACCCGCGAGCGAGCGAGGTAACCAGTCAGCTTCTAAGGATTTGCTGTGTTACCAGTAGGGTTGGCAATGCGCAAGTAATACTTCATGTATTGCAAACGTTCAGTTAACCTTCTTAAATCAGATCAAAGGGTCTATTGAATGCCTCTCGACGTTGCATAAATAAAAACTAATCTATTGTATATTATATATACTATAATTTTCTTTTACCAACTATCACGAATTTAAACCATGTTTTTATACAACGTCGGGCATAGAAGCATACAATCCACCTGATGTAAGATGATTACTGTGTAGTCTATAAACGCTTGCAACACAGGAAGTATTGTCACACGTTGCCACTTATGCTGCTAACAACTCCTTAGAAGCTTACTGTTAACCTCACTCACTCGCAGGAATACAACAACACTCTAGGAAGTTGTTGTGCTCTATTGTAGGGAGTAGGAAGCTTCGGTTTCGGGCTTCTTTGATGCGTCTTATGCCTCTCTTGCAAACGTCCGTATCAAGAGAAACATATTCATTGTTCATACACACAAATGTTGGTCTACTCACGAGTGGTGGTGATAAATTAGCATCGTGCTGATCACTCCGCCAACGAGCTCGTCAAATAAGTGAACAGTTATATTAAAACGAAGTATATATATTCATTATTTCGCTGCGGTTTTCTGACGTAGAGGCACTTTCCCAGTAGGGATGTTTTGATGTGCCCTACCTCTCTAAAACGTATATATTTTTGTTTTAACATGTAATTTCTTTGATTAATTATGAAGCTTAGTGCAGAACCTTGTAAACACAAAAAAGCAAATAACGCTGTTAAAATAAAACAAAAAACAATTTATAAATATGATGAAGGGAATGCGACACAGTAAAACAAGGAAAAAAGTATTGCTTAAAAAAAAAGTTGTATAAGCAAATTTATATAAGAATAACCTCGACTTTTTTTACTTGTATCGTTTTATCTCAAGTACCTCTGCCTGAAGAATCCAAACTAATTTAAAACCCTCCCGATTGAACTAGCTATAATCTTTTTCCACGTGCAGCCTGTGGGCTGTTTGCGAAGACCCCAGTAGACTGCTTCCAAGCGAGCGTGAATGTAACAACAAAACCTTGTGCATGGGTGGCATATTTTTTTGATACAATGTCGGGAGGCATACAAGCATACGGCCCACCACGGAAAATCACTGGCTCCAGAGAGTACCCCTACATCTAAATAAGACAATATTTACCTTTTTTGATACAACTGAAGCATACGGTCCATCTGGTGTAAAGCGGTTACCGTAGCCTATGAACGCATGCAATGCAGGAAGTATCACTTGCGCGTTACCACCCCTGCTGCTAACTCACAGAAACAATTCCCCGGGAAGTTTGTTATTTGGTTTCGATTTTCTTTAGGACGTACTACTCCAGTCGGGCCGCTTTGATGCGTTCTACCTATCTTAAGAATTGACTACTTATGGGTACTATATACTATAGATATAGATTTTTGCACGATTGGCAACGCACGAATGATGCTAACTCTGCTAAAGCGTCATTAGCCTGCTCATTAATAATGTCGGCGATTAGTTCCTAATTACTAATTGTCCACGTGTGACATTTTACAATTATCGGGGTGAAGACTTTGTTTATGAAAAGTCTTCATTTAACAAATTCTTAATTTTCTGTATGCCTCATTTTCCTAATATAGATAGTACGAATTCGGTTTTTATTGCAGAAGAAAGTACAATTAAACATATTATTTGTTGAAATAAAAATATGTGAAATTCACAATAATTATGCAGCAATTCATTTGTATATGAAGTAACCTACGTCTACTATACTTGCCTATTTACTAAGAAACTCCTTCATTATGTTGAATAGTCAATAGATAAAGTGTCAAGTATAAATTTAAAATCTTTGATATTCCGTCTTGTGCGTGTCCCTTGCATATAAACCTGTGATATAAACTAAAATAACTATGGCTTCTACGAGCGCGGGAGTCGTCGATTTTAATTTTGCTTTCGTCGGATAAATAGAAAAAAATTGTACGTAGTGGCTATCAATACTAATCTCAATCAAAAAATTAAAATGGAACACAGATTTGGCGTTGTTCTAACAAAGGAGTACGCTGTAATACGTCTGTAACATTGAACTCAGCACATTGAACTCGGTAATAATGGAAACGTGCAAATCAGATTTTTTGAAAAAGAAAGTACCACTTGGTATATTGGGAAACCGTAGTAGCCGCACAGAATGAAAGCCTGTTTCTGAATTATACGAAGAGTCCATGAAGGGTTTAGACCGCGATTCCGATTCAAGCGAAAACACGGAACCACCGCCGTTCAGCTCAGTAAAAGACGCATGCTACTCCCGTGAGGCTGTTTAGAATATCCACAAATTGAAGTTCAGAAGTGTTCAAGAAGTTAAGTTTCCGGAACTACTGAGAATTTGCTTTTACATGAAGGAGAAAACGAGGACACAATTATTATTTTTGGGAGCTGAGAGTACATGAAGTTAATAAGAAAACCAGATTTGTATTTAGCTGATGGGACATTTCGATGCGTACCAAAACATTTTATAACCACGAATAATTGTTTACGATTCGCGTAGACATAAGCAGTACAAGAGAAGTGACAACAATAACACATACATTTTTTTGGTTTTTACCTAACAAAAAGGAATCGACATACCTATACAGAAGTGTTTCGTGTTTTGAAAGAGAAGTTTCAAGTGACAATTACCTTTTTCAAAAGTGACTAGGATACTGCCATAATAAATACAGTCAAAGCTGTGCATCCCGATGTAAGAGGTTGTTTTTACCGTTTTTCAAAGGCGATTTGGAAGAAAGCGGAGAAAATACGAATGTTAATGGATAAACAACACAAAAGGATAGTAAGGCTGACATCCTATTAAGCTCTTCTGCCTGTTCAATATGTCCCAGAAGGTTGGTTGTTCATTTTGAATGAAACATCGAACGATACCGTAACACAACGTATTTTTGTGTAATATTTCCAAAAAATATTATTAATTAATTACGTCTTATGGCGCTCGGTTCTCTCTGCCTACCCCGCAAGGGACTTGGCGTGAAGATATACATACATACATACATTTCCAAAAATAGTGGATTGCAAAACTAGGTACAAATGTGTGGTGTTGATCATATGAGTATCACAGGACTACAAACGCCCTAGAAGGATGGCACTCGTGCCTAAACAAAAAGATTGCGAAGACAGATTTTTTCAAATATGTAAACTTTTGAGCAAAATAATCACGTTTGTTGTATGGGAGCCCCCTTAAATATTTATGTTATTCTATTTTTTAGTATTTGTTGTTATAGCGGCAACAGAAATACATCATCTGTAAAAATTTCAATTGTCTAACTATCACGGTTCGTGAGATACAGCCTAGTGACAGACGGACGAACGGACAGCGAAATCTCAGTAATAGGGTTCCGTTTTACCCTTTGGGTACGGAACCCTAAAAACGAATTCGTACTATCTATAATAAGGAAAATGAAGCAAACAGAAAATTAAGAATTGCTAAAATGCAGACTTCATAAGATTTCGTCCCGATAATAATTTGTAATATTACACACGTGGAAAATTAAGAATTGGGAACTAATCGCCGACATGTCATTAATTGCTTATCACTAAATAGGACATGTTTATTCGTCACAGTCGCATTCGCTAATCACGCCAGGGTGCACCATGTGCAGCAATTTGCCACTGAAGATAGTGAGCTGTAATTACAATTACCATCTTACTAACTGCACTAATACAAACAAAACTTACGGAAACTAGTCCAATTGCGTGCAAATTATTCCAATAAACACATCAACTATGACGTAACCCTACAGCGAATTCAGTTTCGTAAACAAACACTGTTGACAGACGTCACACCAGTTATGCAGATTGTTTACAATTTCCCCGTTTCATTTGCCAATTGCATGTATGTCATCAAACGAGTCGAGAAATTGAACTAGCTTAATACGTCATGCGGAAAATTGTGTCTAAAACGATCGAACTCCATACAAATGAAGTTAGGTGCCGCTAAAAATGTATATGATCTATGTCTGTTTAAAAATACACATGACGTAGAACTACAGCTAAAACCTACACCTTTATTTCAATTATACTCTACGTGTAAAAGTAGTTTATTATTATTATATATATATATATATACCTATGTCTAACTATTGTTCAGGCCTTTTCAGTGGTCATTTTAGTCGTAGTCGGTTTCTTTTGCCTTTTATAAATGGTAAATTCATTTCAAATGATATGCCAACATAGGCGCATAGCTAATGTATAGTCTTCTTCTTCCTAGGGTTATTCTGTTTCCTAATCCATATTGATTGATTGATTGCCGGGGTCCAGTAACTAAGCCTAAGGCTTCGTTAAAGATACTGATTTGGAGCTATATGTAGGTAAGTAGAGTAATTTAAAAGTATTTTGACAAATTATGAAATAAAATAATATAGGTTTATAATTTATCTTGACAATTTGTAACCAAAACGTTATATAAAAAGTATCAGTCAACACAATTTTGTATAATTTTGTGAAAATTAAGAAACAAGTCTTTTGACAAATACAGAAAAAAAAGAAATATATATCGGACTGTATTTACTTATATAAAAATGTGCAACCAAGTTTTCATTTATTCACTGACGTCGTTTTCAATAAAGTCGAAATTCCTTATTTGTCTACAATATTTTTTCTTGCCTTTAAATCATCAAATCATAACCAAAATTACACGGAATCACCACAGGAGCGTGCGCATGAAGGAATAATATAAATCGGAACACAAAGAACGAAAAGTTATTAACAATTACTAATTCTTAACTAACTAAATTTATACTGTCAATAAGCCATTTTCGATATTACATACATATTAAAAAGTATGTTACCTGCAAAAAGAGCGCGTGCGCCTGTTCAGCACTGTTAAACTGGTAGCTCTCCAAGTCCTGGCCAGCGTTGGCCAACTCCAGCACGATGTACTGTTGGTCCAGCGGCAGTATCGCTGGGCTGTCGTTCTCGGAGCCCTTGGTCTCGTCGAATAGGTCCCAAAGGTCGAGCAGACGCGAGGGATAGTTGCCGTATACGCACCTCACGGCTAAAACCTAACAATGAAAAAAAAGTAATGAAAAACGCGCGAACTAGTGTTTGATAGAAATTAAATGTAGTGTCTTTTTTTTATATACAACGAGAGGCATTTTTTTAATATAAAAAAACAAATAAAAATTATTTTAAGAATTGCTCGTTGTAAGAAATAAAAATAAAAGTGCTACTTCCGCGGACTTCGAACCGGGACCGTTTATGACATACGGGGGGACCAAATACGTAATAATCATAATAACTAACAGTGTTTAACACCATCCGGAGGTTTTTGTTAAAATCACGTTTTTTTTTTCAAGAACTACTTATACATATTATAGATAAATGGCAAAACCTTATCTAAAAACAAAATCTGATCCTAATCGTTAGAGCCGTTGCCGAGATACTCGATATATATATATATATATATAATATATATATATATATAATATATATATATATATATAATATATATATATATATAATATATATATATATATACAAGAATTGCTTAAGCTTTTGTCATCGGTATATAACAGATCGAAATGAAAAAGATCATCTTGTGATCTGCGCTTTATAAGGGACCGCATAATATATACTTCACGAACGAAGCGAGCAGGCAAGTTTTACTGTAACAAAAGTGCACCTATTGTTTGTTTCTCATTTACAACTAAACCTATGAGTCAGTTTCAATAAATTTTGTGACGCATTTAGCTTATCATTTACACTCATAGACTGATTACGCGTTTCTTTTCCGACCTTCCACGCAGATCCGCATTAAACATGTAGTAAATTGCATAAACTCGGAACCATTATCTACAACTGTGTCGTACTTCCCCGATCTACAATCTAATCGCACCGTATCTCGGCGAGGCCACGTGTCGTCTCGGGGCATGTCCATTATCATATAGACAGCGTGAATTACATACATATCTCCACTTACATTGAAATTATATTTTATGCGGAATCGGTGACTTATCTATAGTCATTTATATACATGTACAATAGAAAAACGGTATTGACTGTGCATACAAGCATAGATAGCCCGCACTTGCAACATCTTTTTTTTATATACAAGGTCGGGAGGCATACAAGCATACGGCCCACCTGATGTAAAGCGGTTACCGTAGTCTATATACGCTTGCAACACATTAAGTAATACTCGCGCGATGCCACCTCTGGTTAACACAGCAACTCCTTAGGAGCTTACTGGTGACCTCACTCACACGAAGGAACACAACAACTCTCTAGGGGGTTGTTGTTATTTGACTGCGGTTTTCTGTGAGGTGGAAGTACTTCCTGAGATGAGCTGCTTTGATGCTCGCTACCTCTCTTGAAATAGAATCTTTATATTTTTACACCAAGTTTAATATTTTTTGAATAGACCGCTTTTTCTGTTAGTTAGACTTGAAACATTTACGATTAATAGTCTATCTTTATCCCGTTTCCTAATCCATTCGGACTAGTGGAGTCGGCTACCTAAGTCTAAGGATTTGGCAAAGATATTGATTTTGATATAGAGCGACTGCCGTCAGACTTCCATAACCCAAAGGGAAAATAAGTCTTTCGAAACATAACTTTTTGGACTTTAGCGCAACGCTCAATGACCACAATACTGTCTCTAAGCAAGCAAGCCGCAAGATAAACACAGATAAGACTAAGATCATGTCACAACTATATCGGTCACAGTTGGTAACATTAAGCTCGAAGTTGATGACAAATATGTCTGTCTACATAGGACAGGTTATTCAGTTAGATAAGTCCAGCTTCGACCGTGAGATCAAGACAACGGAAACAAGATGTTTCACTGCGTCACAAAACCAGAAATGAGGATATTCGCAATAGAACTGAAGTAAACTGACATAGCCTAAAATATAAGCAAGCAAGTGGCAGTGGGGATCCACATGGCTAGTAGAACCGACAACCGCAGGGGGAGAAAAGTTCTAGAATGGCGTCCCCGTACTGAGGCAGCACGCCGTGTGGGACGACCGGGGTGATCGTTGCACACGATGAACGCCGACTGCATGCACGAAAAAGTGTCACGTTCCGCCTGTGCAAGCGAGAGCGCGGAACAAGCGATAGAGAGGCACGATCGGCCTAAGCGTTCGGTTTGTGACGCATCTATCTCTTTTCCACTCCATCGGCCAATGCGTCCGAGTAGAAGAGAGACAGCGGCAGCACACAATACCTATACACGTGAACTGTTTGTCAACTGTTGAATGTTTTCTTATGACGTTATCACGTAAAATTATCGTCCGTAAACCGACTTTACAGACACCAATTTTGTTTTTGTTTATATTCCTCGTGTCAAGAAGTTAATCTAAGTTAAAGATATGACGTAACTAAATTTTTAAAAAGCTATGACGATTATGTGCGTGATGAAGACCGCCACAAAGCTGTATGTAACGAAACATAAATTAATTATGTTAAATAATTTAAATTAATAATATATCTAAGTAATTCTCGTATCATGATAATTTAATTGGCCTATTGGAGCCATCAAGTGCAGCTGTGGCATGATAAGTTCCGATGATAAGGGTGGCCCAGTTCGCTTATCAAATAATTATTACGGTACAAAGCCCGGCTCACATTGTCTTAATGAAAGGCGTGATTCATGCTATAATTGTACTAAAGTCTAAGTAATGCTCCGGCTGATGATGAAATGGTAGAGTGAACGACTATTGTAACTCTGTATAATGTCCGTTTCCGTTCCCCTAGGTTATGGTGGCAACACACGCTACGACAAATCGTGCGGTTCGGACTTCAGTTTAAACTGCACTGTTTATCGTAACGTTGTGTGATTACTTCGCTAGACGACACATTACTTCTTGGATCATCAAA
Source organism: Pyralis farinalis (assembly GCA_947507595.1). NCBI lineage: Eukaryota > Metazoa > Arthropoda > Insecta > Lepidoptera > Pyralidae > Pyralis > Pyralis farinalis. Next base: position 31,475,572 of record OX382273.1, on the reverse strand, counting down.
AAGCGAAAATATCGTAGGACATGGTGCAAGCATTAGCTAGTTACATTTTGTACTACTTTCACATAAAAACTGACACAGGCCGGCTCATCGATCATCACAATTTCCTCCCAATCCGATTTATCTATTCAAATTCGATAAATCGTGCACACTGCACAACTTTTATCGTATACCTACACCTTCCGATTTATCCATGTAATGCAATCGTAACGATTTCTCGTAACGTGAGGAGCAGCCATACCGCAAGCATGTTTCTTTTATTGAAAAAATATTTGTCGCCAGATGAACCTCTACTAATTTAACCAGCAACAACAGCAGTATTAAACCAGTTGAGAATGTGCAAGCTTGCATTGCCAGAGGAACACCTGGCTCGTCAATTATATAACAATTTAATTATTTTTTTATTACTTTGTCGGCCATTTTGACCATGTTCCTTAAGAAATACCGTTGGTAATATAAGTCGATGTTAAGAAATATGATATTGGTTTTTAAGACATTCCTATTCTACTTTTTAATTTACTTTTCGAATCTGAAATAAAAATTCAAAAATTTTATTTTTAATTTTGTCGGCCATTTAAACCATGTTCCTTAAGGGATAGGAGGTTCGTTTTTCAGATATTCCTAATCTATTTTTTATGCTGAATCCGAATCTGAAGTCAAAATTCGAATATTCTAAAAAAAGCGACAGACACACACAGACAAACATATAGATTTCATATAGGAACGGTGTTCCTGAAAACAGACTGCGTGAAATAATATTTCTATCTTTTGTATTTGATAGCCTATAAAATGCGTGAAATAATATTTCTATCTTTTGTATCTATAGCTTCACGCCAAATCCCTTGCGGGGTAGGCAGAGAACCGAGCGCCATAAGACGCGGTCCTTACACATTGCACTCGCTTATTTAACATTCATAACTCTTTTCATGCACACCCGCCTGTTTCTAGGACTCTCGATATCACCTGATAAAACACGACCAATTTGGTCAAAATAACATTTCTAATTGTTTTAATCGTGTAAAGAATAACTTACCTATTATAATTGATCGCAAAATACAAAACAGAGTATGTACAGCTAGTTATAACATACGTAGAAAGATACCAATAACGAACTTAATCATCCACTACACTAAAGACCAAAAAACCTTCGAAAAAAAGCTATCAAAAACAGGTAGAAAAATTCCGATCCCCATAGTTAGAGACACCGAAATGTGGCTAGGTAGGTAGGGAAATTGTGCTTATGCCTAGTAATAAAAAGAGAGGTCAGAATAGACATCTCTTTCTATACTACCAGAGAATTAGTTCAGGTACTTGGTTAGCAAAGACGGCACAATCACGGCCCCTACTATATAAATTGGTTCCTACGCAGTATAGATAGAGAGCTCAAGATAAATCCACTTATCTACTAAGCAAACTATTATAAATGTTAGTCTAGAACCATGTAATAAATATGTATCTAATTCGCAAAAAACGAAAGTGCCTTACTTCTCCAAAAACGAAGGAAAAAATCAGTACTTTCTCACACATAAGCTGTTGTTGTATGGAATTCATGCTGCAAAGAAGGCAACGCGCGATGATACATAACATTTTTTTTATACAACGTCGAAGACATACAAACATACGGCGTTTATAGGCTACGATAACCGCTTAACCGGTGGACCGTATGCTTGTATGCCTTCCGACGTTGTATAAAAAAAATTACATAATTTGTATTTATGATAGGGATAAGTACCTCCACCACACAGAAAAGAAAATCTCGCAGCCAAATAACAAATTCAAAAGTTGTTGAAGCGCGAGTCAATGCGGGAAGCGATACTTCCCGTAATGCAAGCGTTCAACTGACCCTGCCTCACGACTTTGTATATAAAAATATATCCAAATTCCCCACTAGGTTTACATTCATGAACTTACCTCATTAAAAACATCAGTTGCATTCTCTATGGAGTGTAAATCCAATGCGTCAACGTCTTTTCCTTCATCAAAATGACTTTCTATTTCTGCTATGGGAGCGCGTAATGCGCTCAATTCCCTGTGGGCAAGAAACACTAATTAAAAAAAATATCTCTAATATAAAAATCTTTTTGGGCAAATTACACAGATTCATTATGTTTAAATAATGTAATGCAAAACGTCTCAATATACCTGTAGATTTAGAGTTATAATATATAGATTAGGAAACGGGATAAATAGTGCAAGTCAATATGGTATAAAAATAGGTCGATTATAAAATAATCAGCGACCGATAAGTTGTGGACAAAAATAATTTGGGATCCTTTTGTCTACATATTTTTCCCCATCGAATCCATCCTGTTTCAGCCTGATCGGTTGTTATTCAAAAAATTTTAAGTAAAAAATATAAAATAATAATAATAGCGAGCACAACGAAATAAGAGTACATGCAGGGCGGCCATTTATTCTCAACTGCCCGACGATGGTAGGTACACACATACATATTTTGTAACTACCACCCGATAAAATACTACATATTACAGACACCACATGCTCGTGGGTTCGATTCCCACACAGGACAAACATTTATGTGCATAAACGTGTCTGTTTGTCTTAGTCTAGGTGGTTTTTACAGAGGCAGGGTGCATCAAAGTAGTCCGACTGGGGAAAGTACCTTCACGATCACATAAAAAGACAACACAATTACACTTTATTGCACCAGTAAAAATAAATGTACAACAATTGCTTGCAAGATTTTTTGCAATTTCTTCCATACAGGCTTATGGTAGATAAGATAAAAATGACATGGTAGGTGGCACGGTGTAGACAAAGAACTACCAATACATTGAAATTAAACTATTTTTAACGGAAGTATCGCGTGTTTTATTTATTTTGTTGAAACCTGACGTTTCGAACGCTTTGCAGCGTCCGTGGTCGCAGGAAAGACAATAAATACATAGCATATACCTAAACAAAAACACAATATATGCCAATCTAAATAAATATCACATACAACAAACAAATTCTAATCACACGCGGCCGGAGTAGCAGGGGAGCGGACCGCTAGTGTTAAATAAGATACTAAACGAATACCACGCTGGTAATGAAGCGAAAGAGGGGGAAAAAGAAGGGAAAAAAGGATGGATGCAGAGGTACACACAGAAAGGTAGAAAATTATAAAGAACTAAGTGACAGGCAATGATATTAACAAGAGTTTTGCATGAGGATACAGTTTGAACATTATGAGCACTGATAGTCCAATGGATAAAGAACCACGGTCTGGGCCTGGTTCGAATCCTGCTATGGACAAGTACCACTAAATTGCTGTATTCAGGGTTATGTACAGATTAGTGAGATCTCGCTCGGCGGCGAAGGTAAAGGAATGGTACCGTGGTTGTTTAGGTGGGGTGCCGCGGGAAAATGACCAGTTTTATCAGAAAGTTAAGAAAATAATACCTACACATAGTTGAGAGCTATGCTATGCTATATAGCTTATTAACGACTGCCCCAAATTTTGATCGCTTGTGCTCATATAAGTACACTCTATTTTGATTACCATAATAATTAAATGTTAAATATAAATTCTATGGTGTACAAGTAAAATTTGTTGATTTGGAAAAGTATATTTTGAATACAAAAAGTGTGGAACACTGCTATAGAAACATGACATCATCGGAGAAATTAAGTATGTTCTTCTCACTTTTAGGATTCCCTACCTCAAAAGAAAAAACAAATCCTAACAGTGCACTTCACTTATTTGTGCGTCTGTAAAGATCCTTTTTTCAGAGACGTGTACAGGTAGGTATCAAGTTGAAATTGATATCAAGTCTGCAATTTCTTGGAGAAGTGAAAAAAATCAAACTTCTTACTTAACGCAATCAAAAGAAACGTCTGTTTATGCCTCGTTTATGCACATTATTTGACACTCTATGGAATCAAACCCTATAGAGTACACAAGCACAAGGAAAACATTCGAATACTGTAGATTTATAGTTGCATCATAAATAAAAGTTATTCTTTTTTGCAAATTTATTTCCAGTTGTTTTTCAACTTCAAATAAATTTGTCGTTGCAAAACAGACTTTGTTTTGAGTTTTATTTAGATTGGCATATAATGTGTTTTTGTTAAAGTATATGCTATGTATTTATTAAGTAAGTATTGGTAGTTCTTTGTCTACACCGTGCCAGCTACCATGTCGTTTTTATCTTATCTACCATAAGGTTGTCTGGAAGAAATCGCTATGCGATAAGTCCGCCTTTTGCACTTTAATATCTTGCAAGACGTACGTCGATGTATACGGACAACAGTTTTCTAACGGCAAGGTAAAGTTATAGTTCATCTTTTCGTTAGAGCAATGTTCGACGCTATATATTTTTGTACATATAATGCAAGAATATATTTAAACATAAGCATACGGACCACCTGATATAGTGCGATTAGCGTAGCCTATGAACGTTTGCAAAACATTAAGTATTACTCGCGGCGTCACCTCGGCTGCCTCTTCCCCACGGGCTGCTTTGATACACTCTACTTGTCTTAAAACACCCAGACCAAGACAAACAGACGTGTTCATGCACACAAATATTTGTCCTGTGTGGGAACCGAGCGTTGGTGTCGCTCGTAACGTAACAGTGCGTTAAGTAACGTAACAGTGCGTTTCACTCCTGCGCCACCGCACTATGGGACAATAGCGTGAGTTTCGTCTCATAAATCTGTAACTTTATTATTATTCATAGTAGAAGCCTGAAACTTTGCACACAGCTTCTTGAATATGTAGGGTAAGAAATGAAAATACTAAATGTTTATATGAAATATATTATATATAATACACGAAATCTCAAATTGTGTTTTTTCATACAAAAAAAAAATATTTTTATGTCTAAATCTAAATTGATTACACTTTAACTGCTTAATTCCTACCTAAGTCCCAATAATATATCCAAGTTTTTTTTTACAAAAAAAAAAAAAAACAGTATTATTCAACAAATCTTGCAGCTTTACTTTAGCACCCGTATCTGTTATTTCTATGCTTGAAGATGGGGGGGTAACATAATTGTTTTGCAGTAGATAAAGCGTGATACGAAGGCAAGATGGGACAATTCTTTTTGATAAGGCACGCTCTTATGAATCCATATTGGGCCTTTGACAAATCTAGATCAGTGTACAAACCTAGAGCTTCTTCCGTAGAAAATGAATTTATTTCCACAGTTTCCCCAAGAATCTTCTTTTTTATAGTTGATTTTTCGTCTTTGCTTAAACTTCTTATGGCAGCTACAACAGCAGCATCTTCAGATTCGCCTTTAGACCTCAAGCCTTGTTCATATGCGTTATGTACATAGTCCAACCCGAATTCTTGAACTAACTCCATGTTCTTTCTCTTTTTTGATTTCTCCGACAGGTCTTCATAGGCTTTTGATGGTCTTCCACGCTCTTCAGATGATGATGATGGGGTCGTACGTCGGACGTACTGTCATCAAAACTGACCTTGAATTCGTCATTTAACCAAGTCGCATTTTGCGTCAGGAACCTCTCCTTAGTACGGCTAGATTTTGTCCAACGATTGTTGAATTGGGTTAAAAAGCTTCTTTGAATGGTGGTTACAACTTCTTGGTTTCTTGAAGACGATAAATTGTGCTGCTGCTCTAAATATTTCTTAATATCTTCTGGTTTTGTTCCAAAATTGATAAAAAAAAACGCAGAGTTCGCGTCGAGTCATAACGAATTCACTCATTTTAGAAAAAATAAAGGTTTTTTGAGGGTCGCGAAGTAACTTGTACTCGGCAAGTGCTGTAGTTTTTGAAAACTGGTAAAGGACCACTGAAATTAATTGTTTATATACAATTCTACATTCCGTGTGCAAACTTGATAAATAATATTTCACATGGGAAATAAATTTATTATCTTTTAGAAAACAGAAGCAATTGCAATTAACCACTATCTAGAAAATATAAACACCACAATTTCCTTCCTTTATGGTTTGTTTTTAATGGTAATTGATAAAACTTATCGAAAACAAGTGTTTTGTAGTCATACAGTTTGGATAAGAAAATAAAAACAATATATTCTAATATTTTAAATTTTCCAAGTTTTTGACCTTTAACACTAAAATGCATTTTTTCCCCAGGGTGGCAGAGTCGGGCAAAATTTTTTTTTTGCCTCGTATTACTGATGAGTTACTGTATTCAAAATTATAAATAACTCGACTTCGCTAACACTCGAGCTTTTTTGAAATTGCAATACTATAAAAAAAACGAGTCTAAAACCTGAGTAGTTTTACTTTTCGTGTCAAAATCTTTATGGATATGATTTATGAGCATTACTAAAAAGTACAATAACAGACCTTTCTAATGATATACTACACAATAATTGAATATTACAGAATCAGAAACTATCATAGTGCAAAGTTTGAGGTTTCTCCTATTCTGTGCTAGCAGGAATTTCATTGAACCAGTTCAAGCCTACACTAAGCTAAAATAATATATTGACTAAAGGTTTTTTAGTACAGATTTAGGTACTTTGGACATTATTCTTCATAAATCAAACTAGAACAGTTCTGAATTACGACTTATGTAAAATACATTTTTGAGACGAAACTCACGCTTTTGTCTCATAGTGCACCGTGTTCGTCAAAAGCGTAGCCCTCACTTCCTTTATTCTCCATATAACTATAACGCAACTTAGTCTATGACCGTATACAAAGTCTATTTATTGCACATAAACCTTAAATCGTTAACCTAACTTTTAACATAATAATGATCATTAAGTAAGCGTCATTAGCATTTGGTTAAGTATTCCATTTACGTATTACATTTAGTGATTGCTTTCTTGTGCGTAGGTAACGAATAAGTTATATGAATGCGGGGGGGGTTGAACTACCTTGCCCTGCAAATAGTTCCCTAAAATATAATTCGTATAATTGAGTTTGTTGCACTTTTTTTTATATACTACGTCAGGAGGCATACAAGCATACGGCCCACCTGACGTAAAGCGGGTACCGTAGCCTATTAACGCTTGTAATATATTAAGTAACACTCGCGCGATGCCTCCTCTGCTGCTTACACAGCAACTCCTTGGGAGGTTACTGGTGACCTCCCTCACACGCAGGAACACAACAACCCTCTAGGGGAGTTGTTATTTGGCTGCGGTTTTCTGTGAGGTGGAGGTACTTCCCCAGACGGGCTGCTTTACCCTACCCCTCTTAAAATCTCTAAGTCAACATTATTTATAATGGGATTTCGTAATAGGAATGGAGTGTAATAATTTCTTTTTACTATGACTCTTTTTAGAAACCTCTAACCGCAGTTGCACAATGCCACTGTAATATTGCTCAACGAAATTACGTAAATGAAACCGGATCCTTCAGAATCAATCCGTGGTTTTGGACATTTCATCCTAATCATTAGCAAATAATATCATATCAACAACCAGCTTAATAAACGAATGATAATTTATTGTACATATGTAGCTAATGATCATGAGTAATCATGAGTCATAATCATATTACTCATATTGAAGTAAAACTTCTTTACGCACGCTTGACTTGGGGAGTAAGCTGGTGAATGCGTGACGAGAGCGTTACGAAAAGTGTTATCGGGCGAGGCGAACGGAAGTTGAGAGGGGGATACAAGTTAGTGAAGATAGAAACACACTATGGAGCTAAAGAAGTTTTACTTCAGTCGTGTATTCTAAAGCACACTCGCTTTTTTGTTTGTAAATACATTAGAACGTTATTGATGTCTTGAATCTATACTAATATATGAAGTGGAAGGGTTTTGTTTGTTTGAACGCGCTGATCTCTTGGAACTAGCGGTTGGATTTGTAACAAATTATTTTTGCATTTCATAGTTCAATTCTCGAGGAAGGTTAATATAGACTATTCAATATCACGATACGACACAACATAACAAATCTCCAGGTAGTTGTTATTTGGTTGCGGTTTTGAAACGGAGGTACTTCCCCTGACGGGATAGTTTGATACGCCCTATTAAAATTAATGCTTAACTTCAACAGCGGCTGTAGCTATATATTTTTATAGGTTATTCCTAGCTATACATAATGTGAACAGCACTACACTATTGTCTTCCCGAGCTTCAAATGAGAGGCGCATAATCATGTATTTAATGCCTCGCGCTCTGGACTGCGATAAGAGGCAAAATTTTACATACTCGTTGGGAAATTAATAGTCTCTCAATCGGAAAATCACTTTATACGTATTCACAATAAGCTCCACATTAGTTAAAGTTCATTAAAATATTTTTTCCGTTCTCTTAAACGGAGTTTACAGTAGGATAACTTTTAAGTAACGTCGCAAATTGCCGCGCTCAGACTGGCAGCTATATGAGTCTAAGAAAAATTGTCGAAGGTCGCGTCGGAGGTACTGTGATATTTATGTGGGCATGTGATCAGTGACAGCCCAGAGGAAAAGGAACTGGCCTTTGACCAACTGGTCCCCGGCCTCCTGGCGTGTACCACTAAGTTAGTGTTTTCAGCATTATGTACATATTTGTAATTAACACTTGCTGAAAAACATCGTGAAGAAACCCGAAAACCTAAGAAAGGTCTGGTTTCCCCTCTTGGTTGTGGAGGTCTGACGGCAATCGCTCCATGTAAAAATCAATATTTTCGCAAAATCCTTAAGCTTAAGCTTAGGTAGAAGGCACTGCCAATCCTAACGGAAAAGGAAACGGGATAACGCAAAGAAGAATGAGCAGATTTGTGGGTCGTGAATCCGAAAATGCAACTACGTTCCTAACATGAAACACCAGCGTGGATTGGCCCCTTTGTTATTATAGCAACAAAAATTCTTACGGTCCTATCTAGTAGAGCGCGTGAACTATGAATGAGTGGGCAATTAGTTGCGTGAATACACACCGCGCGAACGAGCATTGGGCTTTAGAAACAAAGCCAATCTCAGCCGCAAGTTTTTGTTAATACAACGTCGGGAGACATACAAGCATACGGCCCACCTGATGTACATGATATACCACCTCCGCTTATAACACAGCAACTCCTTAGGAGATTACTGGTTACCTTATTCACTCGCAAGAACACAACAACCCTTTAAGGAACTTTCTAGTTGTCTGTGAAAAACTGGCTGCTCTCCACCGATTAGAAAAGAAGGCTATTTGTCAGATGTCAGAAGGTGTAGCCTGACCTCTACCGAAATAGAATGAGAATCAGGCAGAGTTGTTCCTGCAATTGAATGAGTTCACCAGTAAGAGGTGTGGCTAAGTAGGAGTAGTGGACGTACCATTGACGGCAAGGCGGGAGCAAGTGCGTTCTAATTAGGTTGGCTTTAAAGATAGATCGACGCTGCCGAAACTCAACTTCAAGGACTATTACACGGTTTTCCATGAACGCATTTCAATTGACTCGGCAAGAGCAGTCGCCAATGAGCACGCCAAAAAATATCAAAATAAACTCAATAAAAACTGTAGGCAAGCATATTTCAATAGATAGTCGTGCACATTTGTGACTGTTTCGGTCATTTCTATGAAGTTATCCTACTTATCTAGATCATAAAAGCTTAACTGGTGACTTAATAAGGTCACCAGAACCCTTCCTTCTTCATGGCAATATGACACACCCTGAGTTACAAACGCTACGGTAGACAATTCTCATCCATCAGGTCACATGGAGATTTATATAAAAATCATAAACAATAATAACTTAAAATAAATACTTACATAGCAATCACAATTTCAGATATGATCTCGTGGAAGTCCTTCTGATGCTCTCCATTGACTTTGATGGTGCCGGCGATGGGGACTATCTTCATTACACGCGCTCTGCCATCTCCAGCACGCCACAGAAACACCTCCCCATATACACCCTCGCCGATCTTGCGGCAGTTTTTCAACACCCTACATAGAAATAACATAGATTAATTTAAGAGTTAATGTACTGTATATTAAAAGGACAATACAGAACTAGTAAGATAACCCTGTGTCCGTTTGCATATCACACGTAACTTGACATAGTGATAAACCTTGATCCCCAACTGTATCTTCTTCCTAGCATTATCATGTTTCTTAATCCATAATGATTGGTGGGGTTCACTACGTAAGCATTTGGTAAGATGCACATTTTTATGTAGAGCAACTGCTATCAGACCTTGACAACCCTGAGGGAAAACCAGATCTTTCTTAGGGTAGGTGGGGTGCCACACCCCTTGCGAAATATAATTTCTGTAATTTGTGTATTTTTTCTCTAGTATATATATATATTGGGTTCTGACTGCTCAATAATGAATCAGTCTATTAATCAATCTGGTTCAAATGAAATGTTGTGAAGAAACCCACACATCTAAGATATAATATTTTGAAAGACGTGTCATCTAACTTAATTAAGGTCTGGTTTATCCGCTGGGTTGTGCAGGTCTGATGGCTGTCGCTACATATCAAAATCAGTATCCTTCACAAATCTTCAAGGCTTAGGTAGCCAACTTAACTAATCCTAGTGGATTAGGAGATAGGGTCATGCTAGGGATAAGACTTTCGCTTATTGAGTGTTTATCACATAATTAACACTTTATGTATAGATAAACACTCAATAAACGAAAGTCTTCTCCCTTCATTATTATTACTAGGTGTGCTGTATGCGTTAGCAGACTTTCTTGCATACTATGTCATGTCTGACACCATTCAGGCAGTTAATAATATATGCCAGTATATACTTGTGTGTGTTGTCACACTTTCATTTCATTGCATTACTAAACAAAGCAGAGCCATTTCTGTGTACATTTGATGGGCTTCAGGCGACTTAAGTTTTATAGCTTTTTTCACTTACCATGTATTTTAATCACTACCACAAGCACTACAGTCTGTATAAGCAGCATGGAAGATTGCGATACTAAGGTGCATCACTCACACATACTCTACACCTTAATGTGTAAGTTTGCAATACAAGCCAGATAAACAATTTAGAAGTGCATACCAGGTGAACACAGTCTCTTTTTCATGTATTTACATTTGCCTATACAAAATGCGTTTTCCAACTAGGTTAAGAATTTGCAAAGTTTACACATATTGCTATGTTTGTGTCTACTTAGCATAAAACTGTGCCACTAAAGATTTAGCAGTTCAAATAGCATTTGGAGCATTCATATGTTAATATTACTGTGTACATGGGGCTTAAATAAGATAACTACATACGGCATAAAATATATTTTAATATAGTAATAAAGGACTGTTAAAGAATCGAATAATTATAAAATTAAAATTATTAAACAAGCATTTTGTGTTTGTATGTTTGTCTTGTATCTTTTATGGTAAAACTGGTTTTTCACTGAGTAATAACCTCCTTCCTATAAAAGGAGAACCAGTGAGACCGATATTATGTAGTAACTCAATTCAGCACTATAGGCCGGAGGGAAAAGTCTTACTGGCTAGTTTGCAGATCAACATCACAGCACTTATCAGCTTATAGGTTAGAATATTCTCTAATTGGTCAGTAGGCAAAAAAAACTATTCAGTCATTAACGCTTTGAGGCCCGTAGGCAAAAATAGTTTTTTTTTGCCTACGGGCCTCAAAGCGGTAATAATTGAAAATTATTTAACTTTTATTTACTCAGTGACTGCACACATTTATTTTAGATATTTTGCATAAAATAAGTAGTGGTTGAATAACATAAAATAGTAAATATCAAATTGTGTGTAACCTAACGTGAAATGTATACATAACAATATATGTATCTTCATATACATACACATTTTTAATCATCACATATAAGTATATTCACAGAATTTCTTTTTATCTTAGTAATGTATGTAAATGTGCTTTTAAGATGACTAAACTTAATGTAACAAAATTGCAGTTAGGAGGGTATGATGAGATTTTTAAAGAGTTATGGTTTATCACCAGTGATCGGATAATCGGGCGCTAATATACCTAAACTTCATTTTTATTCCCACAAATGAATAATACGGACATGCCTTTCAGAACCCCGGATCCCGGAGTCGTTTGAAATTCCTGAGATTGCTAAATATGTTACCTGCATACAAAATATAGTTAGAACTCGTTGTGATAATGATATATTTTCATTGAATAATGCTTACATACCCTCTCGTACTTTCAAGACGGCTGTTCCTTGTTAAACTCTTATTGTATTTTTTTTAGAATTAAAAAGCCGATTCTATTGAAACTTTTAATTTACAATAAAAGTTTTATGAAAACTGGTTTCGTAACAGGCCAGCAACCTAAACTACTTATGGAATTGAAACAATTGTAATTTTATGTGTAGCACCATTTATGTTCGTACAAAAGTAAATTATAATTATAAAATCTTTCACAAAAAATATGAATGAGAACTTTTTTAGTAGTAACCACTGCTATATTTTCATTATGTTACTTATAGTTGTTTTTACTAAATTGTTCAATCCCGGGTATCCCGGATTACTTATTAATTCAGGAAGGAATATCCATATTATTCTTTCAAGGAAAGAAGTTTAGGTATATAAGCGCCCGATTATCCGATCACTGTTTATCACATATTAATTCCTGATTGGTGTTAAAAGTATCAATAGTCCAGTGACTATCCACCATCCGGCAGGCTATATGCTTATTTTTATTTACCACCCTAGTGGTACCTATATAAAAAACAAATTTTAGTCATAACAATTAAAGGATTGGGTACCTAATATACTAACAAATAATGTTGCAAGGTATGACTATAGAAGTTTTACTGCCAACATGTACTTCATATAATGTTCAGAAGCCAAAGCATTTAACAACAATGCCATATTTTGCTTGGCTGACCTACATAATGTAATTTTTACACAAGGTCACAACTCCTTGAAGAATAATTGTATTTAAAAATATACCTACTTAAATAAAAATGGATACTCACGTATCTGGATAGCATTCATCAAACAGTATAGCGTCTGTTTGATTGCAGCGTCGCAGTACGTAGTCTCTCGGAGTAGATACACGACCCGCAGTATCATGGAAGTTCTCTAATACCGTGACCTCGTGCTCAGAGTCGGCGATTGATAGTTTTGATAACTCGACAATCGTATCATCACAGTCTTCGTTCAGAAATCCTGGAAACAACCTCTCAAATTATGACACACACAAGGAAGTGAGTGACGAACTTTCGCTAGGCGTAATCATGTTACGTAGACGCTACCGAGAAATCACACGACGTGGATTTTTTTTTTGAAACAATTTCAACAAACAAACCTGGGTATTGCAGGGAAAGATGCATGCACTTGGCTTTAGACACTTTTTAACGAACAAAGGCGTAGAACCAAGCTATTATCCTCTAACGGGATAACTAGTGGTAGTCAACTGATGAAGTCAAATCACAAGATTCACACAAGTGTAAAGTCCCACTACTATTACTTGACGGTAATAGCAAATGTTAAACACTACAAATTGTATTTTAACACGTGATTATTAAATAAAAAATAAAATAAAAATTATGGACAAAGACCCAACGAAGCGTCTCGTTCTGTGAAATTCACCACAGATAGTAAAAACATTCAGGTATGTGAACGGAATGAGTGAGAATGAATCATCGTCATCGCTTTCATTCGCGTTTGTTACAAAAAAAAAAATACTCGGTGTTGCTATTTAAGAACCGTAAAAAGTTGCTAGTATTTGTTCAAAAAGAAATGGAAACATGGGTTTAGGAGAATTAAATTATAATTAAAATATAGGTAGGCTGCTTTGTTTACATGACTTGTAAATATGTCAATCTCATTATATACATAATCAAAAATACGACATATACAGGTCTAATATTATATTTTTAATTATTTATACCTTATCTGCGAGCATTTTTTGTGGTAGTTAAAAGGGCGAATAAATCTATGTGGCGCCCTCATATTGTTTTTATTTTAATAACGCTGAATTTAAGACTAATTAAAAAAAACGCTCAATACAGGCACTATAGAACTATTGATCTTTATGTTTTTTTGAAACATATTCATTCTGTATTATTATTTATGTACAATTATAAATATTAATACAAAATATGTTTAAAAAAAATAAAGATACACATATAGATAACATAGAGCGTTTTTTTTAATTGGTCTTAAATTCAGCGTTATTATATGGTCATAATTTTGATTATTGCTGTAAGTGACCACAAATAGCAATAATAAAAATTTTGGTTACTTGTACACAAATAATAAATACAAGATATGTTTCAAAAATCATAAATATGATTCATCAGTGCCTGTATTGAGCGTTTTTTGGAATTGGTCTTAAATTCAGCGTTATTAAAATAAAAACAATATGAGGGCGCCACTTAACTTTGTATTATTGCATTCCAAGTGAAACAAAGTACAGCGTTATGCTGGAGAGAGTACAAAACAAACTTGCCAGACATCTCTACTTGAGACTATATGGAGTGTACCCTCAGTATCCATTTGTACCCAACGCTGTTCGTATTAGGCATGATTGTGTACAGTGAACTGAAAGTTAGGAGAGAACTTAGACTTAGTTTATATTTATTTAAAATACTCAGAGGCAAGTTACATAATCCAAGTCTGTTAGAGTGTTTATGTGTTCCAAATGAGTACGTGTTTAGGCGACGCCAACCACAATTGTTAGCTGTACCGCTACCGCGAACTAAGTTGCTCGTAAAGGCGCCTCTGTCGCAGCACTGAACGCCATAGCGAAGAGAACTGATCAAATCTGTTGCACTATCAATGAATTTACAAAATATAGCATTATCTACAATATCATACGAGCTACATTCGTAATTCATACTAAAAATATAGCACAAGTATTGTATTGGGATCTAAACCTATAAAAGTAGTTGTAAGTTGATAAATAAATAAATAAAAATTTTATGGCCGCCATACCGGATTTTCTATGACATCCATATCGCCAATAACCAGCGGAAAAGCAAGACGCTTCCATTGGTACCTACTTTTCAGGACACCGTTCCTAGCTGAAATCTATATATTTGTCTGTGCGTTTGTCTGTGTGTTTGTCTGTCGCTTTATTCGAATTTTGGCTTCAGATTCTGATTCAGCATAAAAAGTAGAATAGTAATGTTCAGGAACACCGTTCCTATCTCTTGGAACATTGTCAAAATGGCCGACAAATGAAATAAAAAAAAAATCGACTTGTTATATAATTGACGAGCCAGGTGTTCCTCTGGCAATGCAAGCTTGGGCATTCTCAACTGGTACAATAAATAGTTTAGGAGGTATATTATGACGGATGAAACAAATACATAGCCAGCTAAAATCGTATCTTTTGGCTTCGCAGTAGCCAAATAATATATTTCATTTTTCACAAAATAGGCTCCGTGAAGCGGTTGCCCCCTAAGCGCTTGCAATACACACAAAGATTGCCACCCCCGCTGCCACTTCTACAACTACTTCTTCTCAGTTTCCTACTCTACTTCTGCCACAGTTTCGTTGAATAATTGGTGGGGCGTACGAAAAGACGAGAGTGAATTTAGCTCTATATACGTATATAGTTAGCTGTTTACATTGCAAATTGTTTTGTGTACATACTCACGAGAGAGCTATATGTATTTTATGAAACATTCTTTCCCTCTAAAATATTACTGTAAATTTATTATTTTGACATAACAAGTGTGCTGATTATAATGAGTGATATTATTCGTCAAGGAAAACATTTCAATATGCGATGAATAAAATATTAAAGCTAAATCTAAATTACCTTTCAAATCGTCAAATACTGTTGAAGTAGATAAACTTAATCTGAAACTATTAGGTTCCTGAAAAAAAACAGATTTTCGTTTAAATTACAATGATATTGAACAAAATGAAAATGGAGTGAACAAAAATAATCTCTTACTTTTACAATCTTGATGTTTGAACGGCATGGCTTGGATACAAAAGTACTTCTGCGACTAATCAATGAATCATTTTGCAGTGAATCTGAAAATAATATCCTGTTATAATAATAACGAAACCGTAATAAAAATAATTTCTTTCAAAAATTACACACCTGACATTACACTAAAACTTTTGATAGAAGTGACAGACCCGTCAGATTTTTTATTTAACCTAGTTCAGCCTGCATGGAAATTTCAAAAAGGATCTATGCATATGACTCACCAAATGCTTATTAGCTAGGGTACTTTTGAAATTACTCTCATTAATGTTAAAAGTATTTAAATTGCTAATTACCCATTTATGTAATTATCGACAGAATAGATAATTATTAATGCAACCTTATGAACTGCAATGCGCAACTAGGTACCATTTAATCTTAGGCAATGATAAAAAAGGGCACAAAAATACAAATTTACCTCTAAAATCTTGCATTTCCATTGTACTAATAACACTTTGCCTGTATTTCCGCCCTTTACAGTGCAAGGGCTCATCATCAAGAATGGAATGATCAAAATGATCTGTCATCATCGTCATCCTTCTGTATATACTCAAAGATCGCTCCCATTTCTTTCCAGGTTGTAATACTATTGAAGGCTTCATTTCTCGGGTCAGATTTCCACAAGGTTCTACGGTACTTGCTATCACAGAAGATTCTGATGTTCTAGAACTCGTTTTTGGCATAACATTTGACAGTGAAGTAGTAAGATTTGGGCATTGAGAAATTTGTTCTGTAGTTGTTAATTCAATTGTTTCTTTAACAGGAGAATCATTGACTAATATCCCATCTTCTATGTCTGCAGCTACATCATCATTTGTACGTATGCTAATTTTGTTATTACTAAGTACAGTCTTATTACAATCTAAACTACTTTTACTATCATAAGAATCATTGAAATCGAAAATCATTGAATCGTTAGTGATTTCGTTTCGTCTTCTTGTTGTAACAAAACTTATACATCTATCTTCTTCCGTATAATCATTTAAATCAGCCTCTACATTAGTTTCATCAGATATTACGCTAGATACATTCAAATCATGGTTTTCTTCTATATAGTTATTATCTACAGAATCATTCATTAAATAATTTGTTAGATTTCCAGTGCTACTTTCATCAAAGCTAGCATAACGCTCACTGTCTGGATAACTACAATTGAATTCTTCAGTCTCGCTTTCATCAATTTTCTTATAATATCTACGAAATGTAGAGTCATTCATTCTTTTAAGTACAACTACTGGCTCTTTGGTAAAAAATATGTCACCAGTATTTTGGAATGATTGACTACTATCACAAGTGTCATACATGGACATATCATATTGAGAACTCATAGAAGTGCCGCAATCGTCACTTTGTTCGTGAGATGAAACTGTAATGTCATCGACTCGGCTGTCATCAGGCTTAAAACTGTTATCTATATCCTTATCCCTTTTTACAATTTTACATAGTATGATACTTTTATTAATTGATTTATCACTTAATGAAATTTTGCTTTTAGACAATTTAGAATCAAGTGATTTTTTTATATCGCCTTCATTACAACTGTTTTCGTCATGGCATGGAACATTTACTAAAATTTCACTGTTATTATCGTTGTTATCTACTTCTTTATTTAATTCAGTCTTTTGATTATACAGCAAAAATCCTAAAAATGGTTCTAACTCTGTTGTCTGTAAAGTACTTATTTCAATACTTGATAGGTTGTCACAATGATTATCATTTGAATCACTTGTAAGGTAAACTTTAGAGTCCTTAATTTTTTTATGTATTTGTTTATCTACCGCTGGTACATTACCTAATGATATATCCCGCATAGAATTAGTAAATAGACTGTCAGATTTTTCCTTTGAATTTTGTTCTTCACAATTGTAATGTTTTTTTTTATCTGTTACATTGACAACTGATATTATATTTAATTCTTCCTCGCAAATTGAATTACTACCTCGACTGTCACGCTTATCAGTATTATCAAGGTTGTTAGAAACATATGTAGCATTTTCACCGTCGCAACTACCTTGTAGTTTTATTCCCGTTGATTTCTTTAGTGGCAATGTAATTAATGGCTCTTTTTCACCTATAAAATTTATTTCATTTTCAGTCTTATCCTTAAAATATTGTGTAGCGAAATTATCATTGCAATTTCTGGGTACTTTTTCATTAGTTACCATATCTATTGACATGTGATTGAAAAATTCTTCTCCATCATTAACAACGACGTTTCTAACATTTTTACAAATTTCAGAAGAAATGGCGGGTGATTTTATGCATTTAACTGATGCTTCAGTAACTACGGTTTTGTCATTTTGTTTTTCAATAGATGTTGAAGGTAGAGAAAAACTTAAACATTCATCAGGTAAATTTTTGTCATCGTTACGTACATTGACATTTTCTATTTCATTATAAAATTTCTTGTTATTATATTTAATTTTACTTTCATCAAATGTATCCGGGCGATTTTGTCTTTCGGCGAAATTTATAGGTGAAAAATTATATATGGATGCTCCTCTGTATTTTTCTTTGAGTGGAGTACTACACAATGGAGAATTATGTAATATTGGAGATTGTATATTGGTTGTTAATCTGTTTCTAACAAAATTAAAATCCGAGGACCTACCAGGGGTACTTTGCATGTCGGATTTCTTTAGCACAGTAAATTTTTGTACTAAATCATTGATAGATCTATCAAAGCGATTTGGACTTATTTTGTCATCTTTTTCTATTAATAATTGATGCATTTTTATGTTGGATGTTTCTTTTGTTTCATTCTTAGAATTTTCCTTGTCGGACTCTGAAATAAAGAAGAATAATAGTAACGAGTTGCATTAATTAAGAACATAAAATACTTGGTTGCAAGAACAAAGTCGAAATATTACTTCAAAATGTAAAAAAATATTATTACGAAATAATACATTTCATGTTTACTTGTAGAATTTGAAAAAAAATATCGAAGAAGATACTTCTGGGTAGATTTCAACAGAAACAGTCGATTAACTATCATATCTGTGTAAGTGCGATGATGTAGAACGTCTCTTTCTTCTGTTTAACATTGGACACTGTGAAGGGATAAGGAATGGTTAACGTTAACGGTTAACGTTGTCCAATGAAGGCATAATAAATGAATGGTCCCTACGATGCTTGAAAAATAGAAAGTCAGCAGGAATTGATAATAGTCACAGCTGAGATGATCAAACTAACTACTTAAACTAACTAACTAGGATCAAACTAGGACGCCTTCTGGTACTTAAGCGGTCTATGCTGGAGAACTGGAAAGGTCCTAATGGACTGGAAAAGCGCAATTATTGTACCCATGTATAAAGACAAAGGATCACACATGGACTGCGCCAGCTATAGGACCATCAGTTTGATCAGCTTAGCAGCAAAAGTATATGAAAAGGTAATTGAAAGGAGCATGAGGATGAAATCCGAGCGAATGCTGTGGGAGGCACAGGGAGGATTCCGAAATGTACAGATCAAGTTTTCTCACTCCGTAATATCGTAGAGAAGCACCATGGTCATAGACCAGAAGGTTTTCTGCGGTTTTGTGGATCTTAACTCCAAAAAGGATTTGACATGGTTGCAGAGATATGGGATTGACGGTGCACTGCTCTGTGCTGTGTTCACAGTCCATGCCACCCTGGTTTGATGTCAAACAGGGTTGCATGCTGTCTGCTAGTTATCTGCAGAGAATAAGGTCAACGAATGTAGGATTGCGCATGGGTGACCTAGTGGTAAACTGTCTGCTTTATGCAGACGATGCCGTGTTATTAGCAGAAACACCATTAGAACTGAAATAACTAGTCACAATAATGAATGACGTTTGTATGGAGAAAGGCTTAGTACTGAATGTGAAGAAGACAAAGATAATGGTATTTGTAAGAGAGGAAACCAGAACCAATGTAAGGCTTATGGTTGACGATGAAGTGTTGGAACAAGTTCATGAGATTGTATATCTTGGATGCACTTTCAGTAGGAATGGAAGGTGCATCGCTGATATGGAGAGACGAGGGAGTGCAGGGAACAGCGTGAATGGAGCATTAGCTAAACTTCAAGGCAGTTGAAATCTAAGCCAGCAGGCACAGCTCGCTGTACATAACGCGGTAATACCAACGTTAACTTATGGAAGTGAAAGCTGAGTATGGCAGAGAGAGCATGACAGTAGAATAAATGCGGTTGTGATGCGAACATTACGCAAAATTTGTGGAATAACGCTTGCTGACGGCGTTCACAATGACGATGTAAGAGAGTTTGTCAGAAAGACAGTGTCGGTGTTAAGAAAAGGCATGCTGTTGTTTCGGAAAGAATAACAAAACAGATATACAATGCGAAAGTGGAAGGATGTAGAAGGCGAAGAAGACCAAGACTCACCACGACCAAATTGGACGAGTGTTTGGACAGAAGATGATGTCAGGAGCCCTAGAAAGTGAGTGCGGTGTGTATGAACCGCGTCTTATGGCGCTCAGTGTTCTCTACCTTCCCCACAAGGGACCTGGCGTGAAGATATACATACATATAGTATATATACTTGGAGATGTGCCTTTTGGCCTTTACCAACACTGTTCCCTTCACACACTCTTCTCTTCTCAGCGGTGTATCTTCCATCCCTGCTCAGGGAAAATATATAACCACATTCATTTTGCTCCAACACTACAACATCAAAAGTAATAATTTCATTCATTCTGGTTTCCTCTCCTTAAAGCACCGCTATTTTTGTTTCATTTACATACAGATGCAAATGCATTTGCAGTCCAGACGGTGTGTCTGCTACAAGCAAGGCATCACCTGCATAAAGAAGACAATTCACCACTAAATCACCCATGAGCAATTTTATTCCCTGCACACAATTATCGGACACAAAAAGGTCGTTTTTTATAAGGTGAGTAACAAGCATACAGCCTGCCTGATAGTAAGCAGTTACCGTAGCCTATGGACATTTGCAACACCAGGAGTGTCTCTTGCGTTGCCGACCCTTATTATTATCTTTATGTTTTGTATCAGGTGACGTTAGAAACACTAGAAACCGGCGAGCGTGCATACGAAGAGCTATGATTGTTCAAGAAGTTAGTGAGGTGTATAGGGACCTAGTCAAGCGGCGCTCGGTACTTTCTAGTTACTCTGCAACGGGTATGTCGTGAAGATGACAGACAAGCGAGTGATCTTATAATAAAAATCGTCTGAATAAAAGGCACAAGTAATGCAGTCTTAAATCTGTGCATTTGTAAACCAATAACCAAAATTATAGCCCGCAGAGTTGCAATTTAAATACAAGTTTATAATTTAAAACTTTGTACGGTTTGGCATAAGTGTTGACACTATCATTAAGTAATATAATATTTTAAAATTGACTGGACGCAATCTAGACTAAATCATAACCGTGCATAAAATCTTTGTGCACTAAGTGTCGAAACCGTCCGAATCAAATCGGTACTTCATGAAAAAAGAAGGTGAAAGACAGCCAGAGAAGTTTGAAATTGAAAAGTTGGCATCAAAGCTTAAGGCGCATGTTTTGTTTGCGGACATTGATTACCCGCTAAAGTGGACTGCAACAAATGGTGACAGACAGACATATAATGAATACAGTTCAAAACTATCTATGATAATTTTCATTTTACAGTCCGTTCCTAAAGGGTGTCAACGTAACTCCATTACTAATGCTGAGCTGTCTGGCCCATTTTGTTTGACCTGTAATACGTAGATGCTTCAAACGTTTTTGCTCGGTGGCACAGTCGTGTATGACACATATTGTGCTCGTGAGTTCAATTCCCACACAACATGAACATATGAACATGTTTGTTTCAGAGATGTTTTTATCAGAGAACACTCCCAAGTTGTGGTACAAACTCCCTGCCGAGGTTTTGTCAAAGGGCCACTGCATGAAGTTTTTCAAAAATAGCGTTAATCGGCAACGCATGAGTGACGTCCCTGGTGGTGTAAGTGTCCATAGGCTACAGTAGCTGTTTGCTAGCAAGCAGGCTGTAAGTTTGTCATATATTGTTAAATCTATAAGAAAATAAAAGTATCTAGTCCTGCAATGTAGGGTTGAAAAAGCTCCTTTCAACATATGCTGCTAGATTGTCATATTACGAGGTTACATAACCAAGATGATATTTCGTTTTATAAAAACTTGCTTCAACTGCACTGTTTTTCTAAGGTTATTAAGTTGTTTATTTGCGTGTGACGTCATATTAAATACTAGCTGTGCCTGCGACGTCGTCCGCGCGTAATTTAACAAAAAAGTTATTGTTCAGTTATAATTTTATTTATATGATTTGATTATAAGTACCTAAATAAGCAGAGTAAAATAGCGAACAGGAAAATAATAATAGATATGTATTATGTACCTCGTCCACGCGGAATATAGTTATTTTTTATTATTTATTATTTATATAAAAATAAATAAAATTTCTAAAATAAAAGTAGCCTACGTTACTCCTTATTATGTTAGCTATCTGCCAGTGAAAGTCCCGTTAAAATCAGTCCAGCCGTTTCAGACAGACAAAAATTGTAAAAATATTCATTTTGGTATATGTACCATGTATACATCCATATGCATTTAGTAAAAAGCGGTTATTTTAATATTACAAACAGACACTCCAATTTTATTTATCTGTATAGACTTATTGGCAGAGCTGCGATAGCCAGCGGAGCCACATTACCCTCAAAATTGCCGTTTGGGGTAGACTGATGTCATCCAGCTAGCGTTTAGACGGTAATAGTGAGAAACTCCAAAATCGACACACTAATAGCTAAGATATTGTAGTTTTGTATCCTTTAATTTGAAATTTAAATGTTCGTTGGTGAGGAAGAACGGTCCAAAATCGTTCCAATTAGAAAAAAAACATATGGGAAAACGTATGGCCGGCCACTCTGCAGTGCAGAGTCTGGACTGCACTTCCATCAACAGAAAAAGTAACAGCACTCGTCGCTAGATGTCGTACAGGGTTCCATATATTTTTAAAAAATTAAAAATAAAATATTTAAATATTTTTTAAATTTAAAAGATATCAGCTCTGCCTACACAGCTTGCTGTTATTTACTAGTTTATTGACAAATATGTTACATGTGATCTATTTTTGATTTACACATCATGTATATTGTTTGTAAATAGTGTTTCAGTATTGTTTGTCAAATTTTAAAGTAACATACTTAAATCACTGTATGACTTGTTAGTGCATGAGAGTTCATTGTACCAACTCTGTAAACATACGTGCAGCTGACATAAATAAATAAAACACACATAGATGCGTACAATACATACAGGTATGTTTGTTCAACGTAAACCTTAGCCTGGAGTCTGGCTCGTAATATTTCATACTGGTTTAATGAGCGTAATCAAGAATATTAACTATTTATGTTTAAAATTTTTACTTGCACATTATTTCTTATTAATATTACTCACCACCGTTGTCACTAGACGAATAATTGTATTTCTTAATTTTTGCTACTACTCTTCTGGTATAAGTTTTTCCTTCCCTGCGAAAAATCTTAAACATCTTATCTTACTTATATATATATGATATAACATTGGAAAGGCGGAAAGAGTCACATGACGCAGGGTGGGAATAATCATAATCTGCAATAAGTTCCACACTCGCAGGTCCTGTCTGTTGTCACTATATGAAATGTTTAATGAACTCCAGGATCATGTGCCAGAAGCATGCTCGTTTGCGACCCCCGCCAAGCAATTCAAATTGTAATTCTAGACCAAGGGATGTGCGGTTTAGGGCGTCCCCTGGAGGCGACGCGCACCGATCCGCCTCGTCGGTACGAATGTAGCTGCATGCGGTGGGGGCCGCCACTCACCACGCAGCGCCAATTCCGGCAGCTAGAGGAGAGCCGAGTGCGTGTGCTGCATAGGCACGTAAAATGTGAGCATCTGGGATACATCTGGTAAGCGAAAGACTTGCCGACTCAGATGTGGATGATTGCTGGAAAGATTTGAGAGAAAGTATGGTGGATGATGCAAAAGAAGCATGTGGATACGCAAAGAGGTATAAAACATTGAAAAGAGGTTTGGTGGGATGTGGAGGTTGAATCCTCCGTAGCAAGAAAGAGGAAAGCATGGCTGGATTAGGTATCATCTTTGCCCTTAAATGAAAACATGAGAGAGAAGAAGAAAGAAATGTACCGATTTAATGTCTATGCAAGAATGAAACTAAGGCTTTAGTGAAAGATAAATTATGAATGAGCAAGAGAGGCTAATGAAAAACTTCAAGGCAAATACCAATACTAATGAATGTTAAAGAAGCCTTTGAGGGGTAAGTAGAGAGGACTAAGTTTCATAGACCTTTTGCCTATATATTTACAGCCACCCTATCTAACTAATGTTTTAATCTGATGGGCTAGTTTCAATCGACCCAATGGGGTCAACATAGACCACTTTGAGAAACACGGATTTAAAGGAACTATAAGGACAGTTATAATCATTGAATATGAAAGACGACCCCAGCTAAAGGGAACCCATTTTTAAAAAGCTTACTTAAATTTTTCTTTTGTTGCCTATTTAACTTATTTCAGTCTTGCTAGTGTTGTAAATCCAACATAAAATTTAAAATTGCACAACTTCCTCAACTCATTCTTGTAATCCTTCTACTGTTGCATTGTATGTTCCTTTTATCTTTCTTTCTGTATTATTTCTATGTGTAGCAATAGAGAATGCCAATTCTTATTTTAACACAATTACTCTCTTTCATATCAACTCTTCTAACTTTATCATTGCATGTAGAAAACTTTAATCTACAATCATCATAATCAAATTAGTATAAAACAATAATTGAATAGTGAGGTGTGTAAGGGCCATGTCCTTTGTCACTCTCTGCCTACCCCACAAGGAATCTGGGGAGAAGATATAGATAAATAGAAAAACTGAAATATTGGACACAAGAACTTATTGCTATTCTAATTAGTGCTACATTTCTTTATGAATACAATGTGCCTGGAGATACAAATATAGTCCCTCAATCACTCTTATACCAATCTTTTGGAGAGATTTCTAACTATTATAAGTATCAACATTTCTAACAAGTGGTTACACTCTTTTCACTTTTAATAGTGATTTCTTTCCTATGTTTGTTTCTATTTGTATAATTTATTAATATTTATATAATGTGGAAAATAGTAATGTTATGAAATGAATACTTACTTCCTAATTTTGCCAAATATATCGTTATTGTCTCGAGAACAGTGATTTCGAATCGTGGATGGAGAATTCAGTAGTAGGTCAAACGGGTCCAGGGGTTTATTTACATGCAAAGACTTGTTTGGAGTCAAATAAACCGATTCTAATACAGAGTCCCGATACACGGGTTCCACGTCCTTTACTATTCTTTTAACATACTTTTTACGCTTGCGAACTTTATTATAGCCAGCGTGAAGGTGTACAGAAGACATTTCTTTTTTCGTTTGCTTAATATTTTGTATGTAAAAAGCATCAAAAACCGAACTCTTCTCATCGAGGGTAAGCAAAACATCCTTGTGATCTAAAGCTTCGCTTGTATCTTTTTTAGACCGGTATGTTCGCCGCATTATGCGCCACGTTTACATTTATCCTGTGGGCACGTAAAATACTACATTAATCTTTTATTATACATAATAATCCGTATTAAATATATTTTGCTTCATTTGAATACAAATTTTAACTTTAGAATTCAAGAAATGTTTCATTCAATTTAACTGACAGCTTCCTAATTTTTTTTTTGGTTCTTTTTATCCCCGAGGGGAAAGGCAAAGGGATCTAGCCCATACAGCCAAGTCATTAGTTTAGAACCATTTGAAAATCTTAATTCTATGTTCCAGCTTCAGGAACTGTGCTGAAAAAATACTTGAGACGGGTACTTCGACCCAATCAACCCAGTTTAAATATCACCCGTAAAACGATAGGAATTTTACAAGGTTTTCTTGATGAACTTATTGGCGTCTTCCAAAAAGTGCATAAACGTGTTATATTTGAGTTTTTTCAGTATTGTATAATTGCACTAGCACTTATGTTACAAAACACTATCGAAATCGTCACATAAAACTAATTTTACACTGAATTGTAAACATTTCAAGTATAAGAACAATGACACTCGTCTATTCTATTCTATTTTTAGTTATGTGGCTCCATCATTAATTATTAACGATGATTTTGCCAATGTCGAGGTTGAGAAAGCCACGTTCCGGTTGGTGCGACTATTGATCGGTAGCGAATAGCAAGTGGCCGCTGAGTGATCTAAAACAACACAACATATAGTTAGTACCATTTCTAGACACATATATTAGTAGTTAGTATAGAGGGGAGATTTAAAAAGGGGAGACATAACATGATCTACTTAACAAAAGGATAATGAATGAGACTCACAGATAAATATTGTTAGTTTTTATAAATTTGACCAGAACTGAGATAAAAGGAGAATACACCAGGGTGAGTAGATAGGAGACATTAACAGGGCGAGGGATATTATGAGGGAGCATGTCATACAAAGATACCTGGAGTTTTGGACAACTAAAGAAAAGATGCTCAAGGGTTCCCTCTTCCAAGCCGCACTCGCATAAAGAGCTATCAAGAATTTTTATTTTCGCTAAAAACACTGGGGAGCAAACATGGCCAAGACGTAACCTAATAATAGCCGATGTTGGATGCTTGTCAAAATGGCGATATTTGAAGAACCACGGTTTGATAGGAATGTCAGTCTGGATTTTGAAGTAAGATTTTGCATGTGTGGCTCCTCGTCTCTGCCATAGCCCATCCCAATCTCTCTTCAACCGCACATTAGCCTGCATTCTAAGGTCTCTGGAGAAGTTGATGTAGTACTTATCAATACCTAACTGAATTGCTTCTTTAGCACATCTATCTGCCGTTTCATTGCCGGCAATGCCCTGGTGTCCTGGGATCCAAGCCAAGACCACCTCTAAGCCTGAGGAGTGACATTGGTATAAAGTTTGTCTTATGGCTAAAATAAGAGCAAAGTTATCTTTGGCATGAAAAGGGGACTTGATTAGATCTTGAAGGCAACTCTTCGAATCTGACAATATTAAGGCTTTGGGGATGTGATGGGATTCTATATAGGAGACAGCTTCAAGGATAGCTGTGGCTTCGCCTGTGAAGACGGAAGACAGACGTGAGCATTTTAAGCTTAAGATTATATGGTATTTGGGAATCCATACTGCAGCTCCAACATCACTGTTCTCTGAAGGTTTGGATGCATCAGTATACAATCTAAGCCAATCGGTCCAGTCCTTTTCGAGTAACCTGGAGATCACTTTATTTGAGTCAGCGGTCTGTTTATTAACACCTAAATCCAGGATAATATGCGGCTGAAAGACAAGAGCTGCGTATTGGATAAGATACACTGGATTTTGATAAAATTGCTTTACAGGCAGGGTAACTTCCTTATAGCTCCTATAGCTATTGATAAGAGGGGTTGGAGTTTTATGGGTCCAGTATGGGGAAATCGGGACGGACTGAAGGAGACGCTCTAGGATCTCTGGCAAAGGGTGCGAGGAGTTTTGGATGGATTTATAAAGGAATCTGTCCGCTAAATATTGTCTACGTAGGTGAAGAGGAGGGTCTAAGCATTCCATCTGCAGGGCTAACGTTGGGGAGGATTTCATAGCACCTGCGATAATCCGCAGACACCTGGACTGGATTTTGTCTAGTTTATTTAGTGCCATTTTACTGCATGGTTCCCATAAAAAACAACCATAATCAAAGTGGCTGCGGACTATCGCATTGTATAACATTTTTTGATTGTAAGGATGGGATCCCCATCTTACTCCTGACAGAGCTCGTAAAACATTAATACTGTTTTCCGTTTTACTGCAGATGTAGTTTAGATGGTGTAACCCTGATAATTTGGAGTCCAAAATGATGCCTAAGAATTTTACTTTTTCCTGAACTTTTACATTTTCGTTTTTAATTTTTAGAACAAGGGGGGGGATTACTCTTTTCCTCGTAAATGCCACAGCGCTGCATTTGTTAACGGCTATAGTTAGACCATGTGCGACAAGCCATTCATTTAAATGGAACAGGGCTGAGTTAAGCTTGGAACAGGAATCAGGAAAGGAGGAAGAACGAGAGTAAATAAGAATATCATCTGCATATTGCAGGATTTTACAAAAACTAGTAACGGACAGGTCTAGGTCTGATGTATAAATGTTATAAAGGAGAGGACTAAGAACCGAACCTTGAGGTAGGCCTTTCCAAGTGTGACGGGGTGGTAAGAGCTCTCCGTTAACACGGATACAAATAGAGCGGGACATGAACAACTTGCATATTATGTTGACCAGTCTCTCAGGGATACTCAGCTGTAGCATTTTCTGCCTGAGCACTGGAAGCTGGACATTGTCATATGCAGAGGCTATATCTAAAAAGACCCCAATCACATGTTGGTTTTCTGAGAAAGCAAGTCTAACCTCAGATGTAAAAATACTCAAGCTGTCACTGGTTCCCATACCGCGTCTGAATCCATACTGGCTTCCACTTAGCAGTGTTCTGTTTTCAACAATCCACTCCAGTCTGATTTTAATCAAGTGCTCTAAGATCTTAGCTAGGACAGATCGAAGAGCTATGGGTCTATAGGAGGAGGAAACTGAGGGATCCTTACCCGGCTTTGCAATAGGAATGACAATTTCGGAAGACCAGGAATGTGGGATATTCCCCGATAGGAAGATATGGTTTAGGATTTCAAGGAGAATGATTTTTGAAGAGGTAGGTGCTTTACAAATGAAGGAGTATGGGATACCGTCAATGCCTGGGCAGGAATCCCTCAAGTGGTCTAAGGCACAGTGCAGCTCCGCTAGTGTAAAGGGGTCATTCATGCTATCCTTTGTGGTTGGGGGTGAAGGAGATAGGAAGGAGTCATGATTAGGGACATATGGAGGGGCTAATTTATTAATGAAGTCTTCTAACCATGGAGAGGGGTCATTAGATTGGTTATTTTGGATAGAATAGGAGCAGCGGAAATTTTTGATCTTCTTCCAAACGAGAGCAGGAGGGGTTCTAGGAGATAGGGATTCGCAGAACTTTCGCCAACCAATTTTCTTTTTCTTTGCTAAGAGCCTGGTTGTGCGTGCGCAGGTTTTTTTATATGCTATGTAGTTACCCATATTGGGATTGGATTCGTATATGTTTTCAGCCTCCTTTCTCTCCTTTACACTATCGGAGCATGCAGAGTCCCACCATGGGGGTGATGAGATTAGTTACGGGCAGAATTTTTGAGAGGGATGGTCTCATCTGCTGCAGACAAGATGCATGAAATGAATTCTTCATAGCAGGCAAGGAAGTTGTTCTCATCGACAGGAGAGAGGGAAGATAATTTGACCTCTAGACAGCTTGAATATTTAGACCATTCGGCTTTGTGCGTGTTATATTTAAGAAGAGGCTTAGGACTAGGGGCGGGAGTGAAGGAGCTTCGGATAGAGACCAAAATAGGAAAATGATCACTACCATGGGAGTTAGGGAGGACAGACCAAGAGATGATGGGGACTAGGGCAGGGGAAGCTAGAGAGAGGTCCGGGACACTTGGATTCAGGGCTGGGGATACTCTACGAGTGGCAGAGCCATCATTCAGCACGCACAAATTATGAGTATCTAGGAGGTCTAGAAATAAGGATGAAACGGGATCAATGGAGCTAGAGCCCCAAAGGGTGTGTCGGCAATTAAAATCTCCTAGCACAATCATTGGATTGGTGAAGTTGGAAATAAGGGAATTTAATTCTGAAATAACTTGTGGGGATGGGTGAGGAATATATACAGATATCAGGGAAATGCCAATGCATTTAGCGCCAACTACATGTAGGTCAGGACTGTGGGGAGGAATGGGGATTTGGGTAAAAGGAAAGGAGTTGGATATGAAAAGGGAACAACCAGCACGACCGTCGCCCCTATCGTCCCGAAGACACGAATAACCCGAAACCCGAAAACGAGAATCTGGTCTCAGCCACGTCTCCGAGACGGCAGCAGCAACAGGTTTCCACTGATTAAAAAGGTGAATAATATCTTGTTTTTTGAGCCTTATACTCCTACAGTTCCACTGCAGAAGTTTTCGCTCCATTTTGATTAATTAGTGCTGATAGCAATTCTTGTATCAAGCTGATGACGTTGGACGGTAAGGAGTCGCTGAATTTTGAAATCATATTTAGTAAGGAGCATACTAGCAGTTCTATAAGATTATCATTTGGAGTTATGACTGGTGTAGGACTATCTATTAAAGCGCACCCATTGGGCTGCACAGACTCGGGGGATCTAGTAATAGAATTATGAGCAGCATGGTCATAAGACTTACTGGGGGATGACTTAGGGGTGGGAGAATAGAAAACGGTTTTCTTATAAGAGTGGTGTAGGTTAGAGGAGGCCACAGGGAAGGTTGGAAAAGCATTTTGTGATTGGGTGGGAGTAAAGAGGGGTTGCGATTGAGGCTTTGGGCTGGAAGTAATATCGGCGTATGATCGCTTACTGATTGGGAACCTTTTAGAAGCTTCGGTGTAACTAATGTTCTCCTCGGACATAACAATTTTAATAGATTTCTGTCTGCCATGTTCAGGACACCTGGGGTCGATGGCAGAGTGATTGCCATTTTGACATAAAAAACAAGAAACACTGTCCTCATTCACATCACATGTGTCGCCTGTATGAGGTTGTGCACATTTGTAACAGCGAGGTTTAGATCTGCATTGGGTGCGAATATGTCCAAATCTACAACAGTTTCTGCACTGGATGGTTGGTAACATGTAAATATGCACATCCATTGCCATGTGATAGCAAAATATTTTGTGTGGCAGTATTTGTCCCTGGAATGTTAAGACTACGGTTGTAGAAGGAACCCATGAGACTCCTGAATCTGATCGTTTTTTAATATTCAACCTCCTCGCTTTAATAACCATGCCACAGTCACGGGGAGTTGAGATGCTTTTAACTAACTCCTCTAATGTCCAATCTGTGGGGATGGAACGTACAATGCCCATGCGTGACACCTGGAATTTGGGTATAGTAGATGTAAATTTTTTTTCTGCCAGCAAAGGATTTTCGGTAAAATTGTTGGCATCTGAAGCACTTTTAAAAGAAACTGCCATTTTACTACGACTTAGCGTTTTGATTCCGCCGTCAACGATTCCTCTGAAATTGTTTCGATGAATGAACTGAGCGAATTTCAGTGATCGTATCGTTGGGCTGGAGGTGGTATCGGGATCTTCGCGGGTTACGTGGACAGTGTATGGACCAGGGTCAGTCTCCGAGTACTTGAACGAAGAGTCATCTTCGAATCCGGGTCTCGTGTATACGGACTGATAGGAATTAGATGGAGAAAAATTTTTTTTAGCATCACTTTCCAGTATGTCATCGGCATGTCGTTTGTTTCTTTTCTCCTTATTTGGATCAGACACCGATATCTCAACATCCAGAGGAACAAGGCCTCCCCCGTCAGGGGGGTCCTCGTCCATACCGGAGTCAAGAACTTACTAAAAGGTTAGTATTCTTACCTTATATCCAACCTAAAACCACCACCGATACAAAATAAACACAAAACTGAGAAAACTCAGCGGGAAACCGCGATAAAACAAGAACTTTATCTCAACCACGTGTGTTAAACAACACAGCGACGAGCAAAATCCATGACACTCGTCAAAAGCGCGGGAAGAAGTGTGACAGCTGCCTAAGTCAAAGAATCAGTGTTGCCAACCCAAATCTTGGAAAATTTGTAGATTAAGTGCCAAAAATCGGTAGAAATTGGTAGAATTCAAAATGAAAAATCGGTAGATCTACCACCTTAATTTAGTAGATTATTAAGATTAAAAACACAAAACTGTTCTCAAATTATTTATTGTTTATGTTTATACATGTTCTTGTTAAAGAGTTTTTAATGTTCTGAGCTAGGCTGCCCATTGTTCTTCATCATCACGAGTCATGCAGAGGACTGCGAATGCGAGCTTCGAGTTGTATACTCCTTGCTCGAGTGAGGCTCCAGGGAAGTGCCCTTCCCTGCGGATTGTGTTTTTCGCTTTACGCGATATTTGTTTTGCGTGATGGATGAAAGGCGCCATCGTGCTTATAGGTTTGATATTTGCCGTGCCGTGCCGCCACAGTACAGACTTCGCAAGCGTTTAAATTTTATTGAAGGAATGGGTTTGGAGAACTAAGTCCCGAAAAACAAAACAAACAAGAGAAAAGAAACAAACAAACAGTTGCAGGAACGAAAAAGACGACTCAGAAATCTGGGCTGCACAACCTCCGGAGTCCACGCGGCTGTCCCACCTGTGAGCACCCTCCCCCTCGGCCCAGACACTATATTAACTTAGCAAGACTGGACCTCAAAACAGGGGCTCAACCGAGGACAGCCGTGCGGACAACCGGCAACGTATTGTTCTTATCTATAAATCTTTTAGTATGCAACAAACGCAATACCAATACGTAGGTATTGTACGAACGAAAGTGCGATGCAAAATGTCAATCAATGTGAATGTCACTGTGTAACTGTCAAGTGTCAAAGTCAATCTGTAACGAAAGTATTTTCTTTAAGTTTCGTCGCGGAGCCAAGTCACAATGCCATACTGCCTCATCATGAGTCTTATTGAGTCTGACTCGGTAAAACATTTTTTTTTACGGTGTCGAAAACTTTGGAAAATAGGTAGATTTAAGCCTTAGGGTGGTAGACAGGTAGACTGAGGCCAAAATAGGTAGATCTACCAATAAGTTGGTAGATATGACAACACTGCAAAGAATAATAATAAACCCTGACTAGAGCAGAGAAAACCCCTGAAAAGAAAGGCAATGCAAGTATAAACTGATACTAGCGCCATTGCGGAATAGCATATAAAACACCTTGAATGATTGGTAGTATTGCCATTTAGCAATTGCCGTGTGCATGCGAGCGTGCCTTACAGTCGTTGCATGTATGTGACATCTCACATTGGTATTATGCATCTATCTATCTCTTATCTCTAATCCATCTACTGCTTGCTTGACAATTGAACTAAATAGCCACATCAAATCAAAATGCGTCGATAAGTAAATACTCCACATATTCTGAGTAATAATGGAGTACCTTATTACTCAGAATATGTGGACTATTTACTCCAACATGGATGACTTAACAGTGGTGCCCTCTTCCATAATAAAAAATATTGATGTCCTTGTACTTACTGAATGCAGACTATCTACTGACAAACCACTTCCTCAAATGGATAATTACCTCTCCTATGCTTCTTCTAGATATCTCAACCATAATGATGGAGTTGTGGTTTATATTAGAGCAGATACGGTGAAGGAATTCAACTTATCGGTGGCGTCGTGTCTGCAGATTGATCTAGTTAATTATACTTTATTAAGCATCTACCGTTCTCCTTCTAATAGAAAAGCGGACTCTTTCATATATTCTCTTAGTAGTCACTTAGAATCGTTAAAATTAAACAAAAACGTTATGATAATTTTTTTATTTTTTTATTTTATTTAGGATAACAAACAATTGTACAGAAGATTACTTAATAACATTACACTAATATTTGAGTGGTTGCACAATCAGCACCATTATCCTCATTTTACTTTAATAAGCAGTTGTGAGAGTCAGTTTTCCCACTACAGAAATTATTATAAAAATATGTAGGTAGGAACTTTAGTGTCGGAATCACACAAAGCAGACCAAATCAAATTGCAGATACCATTGAGCTCACATTACTCAGTCAAAAAGTCTAAAATACTCTTCTTAAACAATGCTGGCGACAGTGCAAATAAATCAACATGTTTAAAGCAGTCGTTGTATGATTTCATGATACGCCTTACAGGAGCACGCTCACCCGCATTCGTTCTGCACTCTTTGGGTGCAAAAAGACGAAAAGTCATAGTGCTGCACGTACGGCCCGCTCTGCTTGGCACCCGATAGTAAATTTGGTTATTAATGTCACCACAATCAAATTTGTTGCAACATATATTGTACAACAACATCTGATCCATGAGCAATCGTCTCTTGTAGAGTGAAAGAATCTTAAACTTATCTAATAAAATGTCATACGAAGATCTACTACGATGAGACTTATAATCGATAACACGGAGAAATTTGCGTTGAACCAATTCTATACTATCGCTGTATTTATCATAAAAAGGATTCCAAATAACCGTAGCATACTCGAGTTGTGCCCGAATTAGAGACTGGAATAAAAGTAGGTAAGTAGTAGAATGTTTAAAGGGGGTACACGCTCTCAGGACAAATCCATACAATTGATAGGCTTTGTTAGTAATATAGTCACATGCGCTTCAAAATGCAATTTAGAATCCAGCAATACACCTAGATCCTTTATTAGAGACACTCGAGCAAGTGGAGCACCACAAAGTCGATACTGGTAGTTTAAAACATGTTTTTTCTTTGTAAATACAATATATTTGCATTTAGAAAGACTGAGATGTAGCTTATTCCGCACGCAATAATTAGATAATCTATCCAGATCTTCTTGTAACTTTATGCAATCGTTGTAGTCATCAACGTTTAGATAAACCTTCAAATCATCAGCATATAAAAGAAATTTGGCGTTCTGGAAACAACTATTAATATCATTAATGAATATTATAAACAGCAGCGGACCCAATATGGATCCCTGGGGTACCCCAGATGTAACCAGTACTGGATCCGATGTAAATCCATTGATCACAACAGTCTGAACTCTATTTATAACATAGGATGAGAACCAGCGCGACAGATTTCCTCGGATCCCGTTAAAAGCCAGTTTTTTTAATAATAACAAATGGTCAACTTTGTCGAAAGCCTTGCAAAAATCTGTATAAATGGCGTCTGTTTGTTTACAAGCATCGAAACTCTCAAACAAAAAAATTGTATAAACTGTAAGATTACTGACAGCAGACCTCTTCTTTACAAATCCGTGCTGTTCAGGAATTATGACATGGTTTATTATGGGATAAACCGCATTGTGTACTAATTTCTCAAGAGTTTTTGATGGAGTGGATAATAATGATATAGGACGGTAGTTAGTTACATGAAATTGGGTCCGCTGCTGTTTATAATATTAAATGCCATAAGCCGCAAATTGTTCTCTTCCCTTCACTCTCTGAAGCGCCTTCAAAATTTCCTTCCAACGGAGACCAAGGCGTTGCTGGCTCAATCTCTTCTCCTGCCGCTCCTTGATTATGCTGATGTAGCCTTTCTGCATCCCTCCGAAGATTTACTGAATAAATTGGACAGGCTTCAAAACCAATGAATCCGATTTGTATTTGGTCTTCGCAAGTATGAGCATATTTCTCAATTTCGACAGCAACTCAACTGGCTGCCTATAAGGCTACGGCGTAAAATCCACATTCTAACCTTTCTCTATAATGTTCTTTTTAATCCTTCTTTTCCAACGTACCTCAGGAGGAGGTTTCATTTTCGGATCATGGACGAGCGTCTACGATGTAGCCAAGACCCCATCTTGAAGGTGCCTGCCTCCCTGACCAACACGTTCGGGAATTCTTATACCGTGCATGCCGCCCGTCTTTGGAACGCACTTCCGCTCGAGATCAGAGCTTCGCCTACTATAAATTCTTTCAAAAAACATCTAAAAAGCTTTTTCAGTACTTCTGCGAGACATTGAGCTTACATTATGTATTATTTTTATTCAATTATATTAAATATTTGTTTGTATTCTATCGTTATTCATTAGTGCGTATGTATCTGTGCCTTACATTTACATTTGAGTGTCTATATGCTTATCAATTTTCTTAATATATGCTAGCATCAATGTGTTATTATGTTAACCTTATATACACTTTTTGTCTACATACCACCGCCATACATTATTCCACTTAGGAACTCGAAAGCAATGGTTGGCTGGAAGAGATTCCTCGAAGGAATAAGCCCGCCTTTGCAAATCAAATTCCAATATTTTAAGAATGTAAACATTAACTTAGCAATAAAGTTCTACAAACAAAACAAACAATTTTAGAACCATTTTTATGCACAGGTGTAACATTGGCAATCTTCCAACACTGAGGCACTATACCTTCTCGGAGACTTTTATTGTATAGGATAAAAAGAGGCTTATTAATTGATTCAGCAGTAAGTTTGAAGAACAGGGGTGGCAACCGATCAGGTCCTGGACCTTTAGTAACATCCAATGACTTAAGTTCTTTAGTCACGGCCTCCAATGAGATATGAATATCCGAAAGTGCATCACAGTAGTCGTTAGCCTGAGGCAAATTCTCTGCTTCAAGATTATTTAATTCACTGTTTTCATACACTGAGCTAAAGAAATTTGAAAACAAGTTACAAACATTTTTAGGGTCATCTGAGTGAACGTCGCTGTATACCACAGTGCTGGGAATTCCAGATCTACTTTTACGACTATTAACGAATCTCCAGAATGTGTTAATGTCATTACGCAAGCCGTCTTCAATGGATTTTATATAATTACGGTAACATTTCTTCGATAAAAGTTTGAATCGATGGCGACAAAACGACAAAAGGAGATATAAACGTTAATTTATTGACTGTTGAATCGCCTACCGCTACAAATACGTCTATGTATCTAAACATGTTATCTACCTACGGTATTTTACCTGGACATGTGTTCCCCACTAGAATTAACAATTGCCTGGACCATGTTATATTTCGTATAGACACTGAACATATTCATCCTCTTGTTGCAGTAGGTACATGATACAACTGTTACGGACCACAATATGGTATACGTGTCACTGTCTCCTGTTAATCCTATTAAATCTACTAATACCTCAAAATTTAGAAAGGTAACGGATTTACATCAGGCGATTGAAGCTTTAAAAAAAAGTAATTTTGATAAATTATTTGAAATCCAGGACCCAAATGAAATAGCTGAGCAATTAATCGAGATGATCTCTAACACCTT
This sequence comes from Pyralis farinalis, assembly GCA_947507595.1. NCBI lineage: Eukaryota > Metazoa > Arthropoda > Insecta > Lepidoptera > Pyralidae > Pyralis > Pyralis farinalis. Next base: position 31,438,990 of record OX382273.1, on the reverse strand, counting down.
AAATGATCATATAAAAAGTGTCCCTATTCCTAAAATTAAAATAATAATATAAAACCCCGGATTACGCCTGGTATTGTCAGATGTATTAATAATCGTAATAATCTTCAAAAGAAATTTAGAATTGAACCAAATAATGAAACTTTAAAAATAACCTATCGGCGTTATCGTAACTACTGCAAAAACATTCTAAAAAATCTCAAAAGTAATTATGTAAAAGATCAACTTGACTCTACCATTAAAAACCCTATAGCCCTTTCGGACTCAGTCAAATTCATAACTCATTTAGGTAAGAAGAATTCTAATTATACTGAATTGCTTTTAAATTATCTAAAAATCCTAATGAATCCATTGAACTTATCAATAGCTTTTACTCCAACGTTGGTAAGAATCTAACAGAACGTATAGTTATACCATCAAACAGTACTGATCTGCCGCCTAATTTACTCAACTTGCATTCTTTCGGTCTCCTTGAAGCTGACTGTTATGAAGTTCGTAGCATCATAACAAACCTAAACCTGCAAACCTAAAATCATCAAGTGCCCCAGGTTGGGATAGCATTAGTACTAAGTTCGTCAAATTAGCATGTGATCTTCTGACCCCAATTCTGACACATTTCTCTAATCAATGTTTTAAACTTGGTATCTTTCCTCGTTCACTTAAGAAATCAATAATTCACCTGTACACAAGGGTGAGAGCAGAGACGATATCAATAATTACAGACCCATAATCGTGCTATCGGTCATTGCTAAAATTATTGAAAAACTGTTAAACTCACGCCTAACTAATTACCTCGAAAATTTTAACTTACTATCTAGGTCTTAGTTTGGATTCAGATCAGGTAAAAGCACTGAACTTACTAAATTAGTTACTTCACAATTAGACAATGGACAAAAATATCTATCAGTATTTTTAGACCTAAAAAAGGCTTTTGATACCGTCTCCATTCCGATTCTTGTACGCAAGCTTGAAATCCTGGGTATTAGGGATACATCGTTAAAACTTTTTACAGACTATCTGACGGATCGGACTCAAAAAATCAAAATCGGTGATATCACCAGCTCTGATACCGGCATAAATTATAGTGCCCCTTAGGGAAGTGTGCTTGGTCCTACGCTATTCTTGATCTATATAAATGAACTTTGTGAATTAAGTGGACTCGGCGGTCAGTTATTTGCTTACGCTGATGACACCGCTATTGTGTTCTCAGGGAAAACCTGGAAGGAAAAGTTCAAACTAGCGGAACGAGGACTAACTCGCGTCGACAATTGGTTGAAATGTAATCTCCTCACCTTAAATATATTAAAAATTCGGAATTCTTACTAACCACTAACAAAATTGCTAAAGATCATGTTTTCGGACTGTAACTGTCATCCGATCCTAAACATAAGTTCAACCAAATACCTGGGGATAATCATTGGCCAAAACTCAAATTGGTCCCTACAAATTAATTTAACAGCTTCTCGGTTTAGAAAGGTTTCTTAGATTTTTAAGACCCTTAGACATGTAGCTCACCCTATACTTTTTAAAAGAATCTACACAGCACTTGTCAAATCTATTACAGTTTATTGTATCTCTATCTGGTGAGGTGCCGGGATAACTTATCGAAGTTGAACGGCCGCAAAGATCCCTTCTTAAATTGATGTTTTTCAAACCTTACCGTTATTCTACTGAATCCCTCTATACTGAACTGAACGTGCTAACCATAAGAAAACTCTTTGTTATTCAATCCGTGTTACGTCCATTAATTGGTTGGATACGATCATACTATTTCCTCGAAGAGTAGACAGGAGTCCTTCATGCGTGGCTATTCGGCTAAAACCACGTTTGCATCAAAACAATTTTACAATATATCTGTATGCTTGATAATACCCACACCCTCGGTATACAGGAGACTACTGACGCACTTTTGCATGCTTTAATTCCGGATGATTGCCCTGATAATGATAGTGACTACCATCGCGAGGTGAGGGCTGCGGTAGATCTGTGCCCTGCCACTCCAATGTCAACTGTGGTGTCAATGGACGAATTTCTACATGTTGTAAAAACATTACCAACAAATAAAGCTTCTGGTGATGATAAAATCTCAAACAAAATGATCAAGGAAGCTTGTAAAGTAGCCGCGGAACCTATTTTAAAGGTATTAAACCGGTGTATTGTAGAAGGCAACTTTCCTAGCGTTTTGCGTAGTGGTGTTATAAAGATAATACCAAAAAGTGGTGATAAGCAACCCGACGATCCGAAGTCTTATCGCCCTATTACCCTACTGCCATCGTTGGGTAAATTACTTGAACGTTTAATTGTACCACGTCTGTTACCCGGTGGCCCTCAATTTCATAAAAATCAATTCGGCTTTACCATCGGCAAGTCTACTGTTGATGCGGCACTCGTAGTGCGTAAAATTGTGGAACTCTCGGTTAGTAAATACGTTGTAGGTATTTTCTTAGACATTTCAGGTGCCTTCGATAATGCTTGGTGGCCAATGTTGTTGCTGAAACTAAAGGCGAGAGGTTGCCATAGCAACATATACTCCCTTATTCGATCGTACTTTTTTAATGGTACAATTAAATTAACATTTGGGCATTATGCTGCTTCGAAGGTGCTTACGCAGGGCTGTCCTCAGGGTTCGGTGTTAGGGCCGTATCTTTGGAATATCGGTTTTGATGACTTTCTTAGCCTACCCTTACCGGAAGGGTGTTCGTTAACTGGCTACGCCGATGACGGCCTCTTATTAATAAAAGCTAATTCCAGATCAAGTATAGAAAAACTAGCCATTACTTGCCTTGGCCTCATTTCAGACTGGGGTTATCGTAACCGTCTCGATTTCGCACCTCACAAAACATATCAGCTTTTGCTTAAGGGAAATTTGCAGGTTCCGCCGCGATTCCACTTCAATGGAGTATCAGTTGCAAATAAAAACTCGGTTTGTTACTTGGGATTACTGTTAGACAAAGGTTTTAATTACATTGAACACATAAAGCAGGTTGGAGAAAAAGCCAAAAAGAACTTTTATGCGTTAACTCGAATTTCCACCTCGACGTGGGGCTTAACTTTTAAAACGTTAAAAATTATTTACACAGCCACATATTTAGGATGTATTACGTACGGTTCACCTGCATGGGCTGATAGGGCTACCATAGGTGCTGCGCGTCGTAAGTTGCTGCAAAGTCAGCGGCTCGCTTTAATATTCTTATGTAAATCGTATAGAACTGTGAGTACCGAGGCACTACCAGTGCTGGCAGGCGTATTACCAGTTGACTTAGAAATTCAACGCCGGGCTTCAATGTACTACACCTCTAAAAACATACACCCTGACTTTCTAAAACGCCGCGATATTGACAAAATTCTTAGATTGTTCAAACCAATTGACGAGGTATTTGAAACTTTACTGTCTGAATGGCAAGAAAGATGGGAAACTTCTACTAAAGGACGCCACTTGTATCTGTTCTTTCAATCAGTGCGAGACAGATTAAGTAAAGAGTGGTTAGAAGTCGATCATCCTGTTGCGCAATTTTTAACAGGGCATGGAAACTTTAGGGCAAAGCTCTTTTCATTTAGACTTGTGTCATCGCCTTTATGTGAGTGTTCTACGACAAATCATGAATTCGAGCAAACAGCACATCATGTTCTCTGGGAGTGCAATCTCTGGCAACAGGAGCGGGACGATATGTTAAATTCCTTGCGTGTCACATCCGGGGTAGTATACTATTCTGATTTGGTGGCAACAAGGGAGAACTACCAGGCGTTTAGGCGGTTCTGCAATCTATATTATTGGAATCGATGTGTTAGGTAACAACTCACAGTTTAGGTCCCAATAGTGTTAGATATTTGATTATCCGTGGTGCACGGCAGTTGAGCTTCACTTGACTAGCCATCTCTTTGAGGTTTTAAATGCCTTATTTGTCATATTGCTGTCTCTCACTTTGCCAAGAGGGGAAGTCAATTCTAAAACTTCCTACTCCTACAAATTTCTTCTGATTAAATTCGTTTGTGAGTTCCAAGGCAGCTGTAGTTTAACCCCCGGGACGGCAATGGACTTCACTGTTCATTGCCTTTTTTGTGGTCGCCGCTGTTAATTCTGGCTACACAGGAGACACAGTGGTGGGTATGAGTGGTGGGCCTGTCCCGTTAAAAAAAAAAAAAAAAAAAAAAAAAAAAAAAAAAAAAAAAAAAAAAAATATATCTGTATATTTGCTTAAGATAGTAAATAGGAATCTGAACATCTATAATAAAACTTTGCATTCTTGTAAACTTATCATCCTGGCTAAAAACGCTGACTTACGAGGAAACTGAATCTCTTTTGGAAATAGTTCTAGTTGTTGAATCATCATTCGTTCACATTTTGTTGTAGTTAGGCATCAAATATCTTATTATCAAATGACCTACTTGAATACTCTTAAATTGTTAATTTACATGTAGGGTATCTTATTTAATAATCTTTGAAACAAGTTAAACAAAAAATATTTTTGTACAGTTGTAGTTTAACATAATGTCAAAGTTCAGCATGATGTGATGTGTGTTGTTTTCTTATATTAGCTGTGGCAATCGGTCCTCGCCTGAGTTGTGAACCATTTAATTGACTCTGCTAATAATATCTATTGGTTTCATGTAATGATATACCAAGAAAAGGATGCAAGTGCATGTATATAATTGTTATTTATATCTGTCTATTATTATTTATATATTTATTTTATATATCGTATTTATTTTTTATTACGTTTGTGTACTACTTTTTATGTCATTACATATTAATGTACATGACGACTATTTTGAATCATCCTCTTCTGATGAGTTTGAAAGTGCTGTCAGTGACATAACATCATCATCATCTGATACTGATGTCCTTGAGAGGAATTTGCAGTCTGTGCTTAACCATAACCCCCAAAACCTAAACCTTGTGCACATTAATGCACAGAGCATAGTTGCTCATTATCACGACTTTCTCGCAACTTTTAGCAATGTCGCAGTCGATGTTATCTTTGTTTCTGAGTCCTGGCTTAAACCTTCACTTCCTTCTACACTCTGTTCCCTCCCCGGCTTCCGGCTTCTTCGTAATGATAGAATCGGAGCTGGTTCGGGGGGTGTATGTATCTATCTCCGTGAGCATATTTCTAGCACTGTTATTGCACAATCCCCTAACGAATATTCTGCATCTCTAGAATATTTATTTCTCGAAATTTCACTGCACCACTCTAAAGTCCTACTAGCAGTAGCTTATAGCCCCAATGACAGGACAGACTACTTCCAGACCTTCGAGTCAATATTAGAACAACTTCGTCCCTCTTATAGTCATGTTATTATAATGGGCGATCTTAACACCTGCCTATTAAGAGATGACAGTAGGTCAAATAAGATCAATAATATTGCATCCTCATTGGACCTAAATATCCTTCCACTCTCTGCAACGCATCATATACCCAATTGTAGGCCGTCTTTGATTGACCTAATGATCGTCTCTGATGTTGACTCGGTGGTTTCTCATGGACAACTTACAGCACCTTTCTCCTATCACGACCTGCTATTTCTTTCATATAAGGTGCGTCCCCCCAAACGTATTAACAAAACAATCTTCCAACGTAACTTTAGAAATATGGATGTGAATCGCTTGAGGGATGACTTTTGTAATGTTGATTGGACTAAGCTTTACGCAGCAACTTCCATTGATGCAAAAATTGACTTTTTCAATTCTAATGTAACTTCACTGTATGATACTTATGCTCCGATAAGACCTGTAAGAGTGAAACACCAACCAGCGCCTTGGCTTTCTACATCTATTAAAACCTGTATGCGTAAGCGAGATAAAGCCAAGTCCAAACTTAAAAAATCCCCTAGTGAAAATCATCTCTTGGAATATAAAAAACTGCGGAACATCTGCAATAGGATGTGTAGGGATGCAAAACGCCAATATATTCATTCCTCTTTAGAAAATATGCCTCAGGCAAATATCTGGAAATTTCTACGTTCACTGGGTGTAGGTAAATCTTCCAAGAATGTAAATTGTTCTTTGAACTTAAATACATTAAATAAACATTTCTGTACTCCCCCGATTTCGGTAAATCAGACCATTAAAAATGGTACTTTATCTTCGATTTCTCAAATTTCTCAACCTGCAACACCCGCACGTGACGCATTCTCATTTCGCTGCACTACCGAGGACGAAGTTAAAAAGAGCATTCTCTCCATTACCACCAAAGCTGTGGGCAGTGATGGCTTGAGTCGTGACATGTTGATTCCAATTTTGGACTACGTAGTTCCAGTAATTACGCACATAATAAACTTTTCTCTCTCTACAAACGTTTTTCCAAAAGCTTGGAAGATGGCTCAAGTCATTCCGATCCCTAAGACTTACAACCCTACATCCTTCTCCGAGTATCGGCCAATTTCTATTCTTCCACTATTATCTAAAATCCTCGAAAGTATTGTTCACAAACAACTAAATTCATATCTCAGACATCATAATCTTCTCAGCCCCTTTCAGTCGGGTTTCCGTCCTCATCACAGCACAACGAGTGCGTTATTGAATGTCACAGAAGATATACGACATGCTATGGACAATAAAAAACTTACCCTTGTTATTCTGTTGGACTTCAGTAACGCATTCAATTCTGTCGATTTTGACATTCTCCTTGAAATTCTTCGCTCTTTGAACTTGTCCTCCTCTGTGATCGAGTGGTTCGATTCTTATCTTCGTGGACGCTGGCAATGTACTAAAGTTGATGAATATTCATCAGATTGGGCTCTATTGACTGCTGGTGTACCACAAGGCGGTGTTTTATCTCCACTACTTTTCTCGATCTTCATCAACGAATTATCTAAAGTAATCACTTCTCCTTACCATCTTTATGCGGATGATTTGCAAATATACAGTCATTTTTCCTACTCTGATGCATCCAGGGCTATTTCAGCCATGAATGATGTACTTTGTGCAGTCCGGGGGTGGGCTGATAGCTTTGGACTCCTAGTCAACCCATCAAAATCTCAAGCCATTGTTATCGGTAGTCGCCAGATGAAAAAGAAAGTTAAATTTAGTGATTTGCCGCAAGTTTCCTACAACGGCCTACCGATTGCTTTTACAAGCAAAACAAAAAACTTGGGTTTGATCATTGATGAAACTTTATCGTGGACAGCGCAGGTCAATGACGTCAGTAAACGTATGCATTACAATTTTCATTCACTCAAGCGGCTTCAGAATTTTTTACCATTCAAAACTAAAGTTATGCTTGCTCAGTCTCTTTTACTCCCTATTCTTGACTACGCTGATGTTTGCTATTTAGATGCGACCGAGGAGCTACTTAACAAACTAGAACGCCTACAAAACCTGGCTATTCGTTATATTTACGGTTTGCGAAAATATGACCATATTTCCGAATTTCGTACAAGATTGAAGTGGCTCCCTATCCGCCTTCGCAGAAATGTGCACATATTATGCTATCTGTACAAAATCCTAAATAACCCTGAGACTCCCCAATACCTCCGATCCCGGTTTTCACTTAAATCAACTCCTATCCGTTCCCAACGTCCTTGTCTAACCAAAACTTTGAATTATCCATCATCCAACACTATCTTCTACTTTCGTTCTTTCACTGTTAATGCTGCACAGCTGTGGAATAAATTACCGCTACAAATACGAGACAGTTGCACTTTAGTTACTTTCAGGAAAAGGTTGAGAGAGTACTATCTTACTCACAATAAGTGATATTATATGTATAGTACTTATATATTTATATGTGTAGTTATTTATATGTATTGATATTAATAAAGACTATGTATGTATTTTATATACTTATATATTGTATACTTAATTTCGCATAACTTTTTAAATCCCAGCCAAAATAAAATTACTGCACACACGCTACGGCTAGCTGGAAGAGATCTCTTAAAGAGATAAGCTCACCATTGTACACTATTTTTAATGTAACACAATCTATGTATAATGTTATGCAATAAAGGATACATAGTTAAATAACCAACATACAATATATAATGATACGACCGGCTTTTATTTCATTTTTAGGGTTCCGTACCCAAACGGAACCCTCTTACTGAGGCTCCGCCGTCCGTCCGTCTGTCACCAGGCTGTATCTCATGAACCGTGACAGTTAGACAGTTGAAATTTTCACAGATGATGTATTTCTGTTGTCGCTATAACAACAAATACTAAAAAATAGAATAAAATAAATATTTTTTTGCTCATTTTTGATCGATATTGATAACGGCAACAGGTAGACGCTAGAAATATTCACAGAATATTTATTTATATATTCACTTTAATACTAAATAATTAAATTAAAATAAAACTAATATTTAAGGGGGGCTCCCATATAACAAACGTGATTTTTTTGCCGTTTTTATCGATAATGGTACGGAACCCTTCATATGCGAGTCCGACTCGCACTTGGGCGATTTTTTTTCTATGTATGTCTTTATATTTCCATACCTATCTACATGGAAACCTAATATATATATCCAATAATTTAGATAATATGACCTTTACTATATTTTGACAGCACATACAATACATGCTTACGTACGTACACAGTGCCACAGATTCACACACAAACAACAACAGGTCTGTTTTCTTTGTATAACTTCTTAGTATATTTTATATAGCATATTATTGTAATATAAAGAGCGGGACTCGCCAGATACAGGTTTATATAACTTAATTGGCGAGGCCCAGAAAGCTGTTTGTAATGACTATATAGTATTGAATAAATGAATTATAATTAAATGTAATTAAAGAAAAACTTCAAATTATATATATCTATAACTTCACGCCAAATCCCTTACGGGGTAGGTAGGCAGAGATTTTGCAATTATAATTAAGAAATTATTACTATAAAAGAGATTATCCGTGTAAGTAATATGTTATTTAAGTTAAAATTCTTTAATGTTTTTCGGACGGCAATAACGTTCTATAAATTGAGTATTCAAGTACAATTAAATACGTATTTATTTGATTACCTACCTAATACTTTTATAGATGCAACAATGTATCAATTCCTTACTAGTGCGTTTGTTGTCTGTGGCATTGTCAATCTTATTACTATTATTGCTTCTTTGTGTTCTCGCCAATGACAACGCTACAATTGTCTATCTCGTTTTGAGTGATTATTGGCATCTTTTGTAAATCGGTCACAATATTGGCTTGTAATAAATTATGTAAATGTAACTTTTTACATAAACTGTACATGAGTAGTACCAACACTACTAACTGCTTTTGGTTGGTACCATTTGACGGCCAACTCTACCACCGCGCGTATTCATTGGTCAAATCAAATAGCGCGCGCGCTACCCCGGTTTCCTGTTACACAATTCCGTCCCTTTTCACAAAATCACTCCCACAGATTGCAGTAGGTCAAATTCTACTAAATAACTGCAACTGCATGTTTACACTTGTCATTTAAGTCGTGCAAGAATAGTGCAGTTCCAATTCGTGTATTCTGTAATTTCCTGCACTGCAACTGTGCGTATCCTGCAAATAAACTACTTAACATCTGTCGTGTTATTATATTTCAATGTAATAAATAGAATTTTTACTAAATGTTGACTCCTGTAGTTACAAACCCCATTACCCTTGGTTGCCGACGTGGAGGTCACAATTTCCAGAATTTCCGATGTGAATTATATTGTATACGATGTAATTCACGCCACTTCTGCAGAAAACTAGAAATGAGCAATCTAATTAGTACAAAAAACGATATCGCTCCAAACCTGAAAGTAATTGTCTGGTAAACTAGATAATGAATCAATTACATATATCGCTCATTTTACACTCACTGACAATTCTGGGATGCAAGCACTATAGAATTCAAATTTTTCCCCGACTTTCTAGGTGGTTCGATTTCGCTGATTTTCCCACCATGAGATTCCCTAACTTTACAGAATGTAAATACTCCGATAATCAATTGCTTAAATTTGAAATTAATCGACAATTTGAAATAATTGTTTAGAAATCCAATATTCTTAATAACAAGCTGCGAGGTGTTCGTTCTCACTAGGTCGATCGTCGAGCTAGTGAGAATATTTTTTCTTATTTATTCGACTGTCGAACTACTAAGATTTTATTTTACATTTGTTTGATCGTCGAAGTTATTCAATCGAGATATATATAAAATATTGTTTTTTTAAGATTCTAATTATGTATAATTGTAATTTTGACGTTCCAATTTGATCTTTGACTACTGATCATTTATTACACTCATAAGCATTTTTTTATTTCATATTCGTTTATCCACTATAACTGATAATATTTAGTACACAAAAGTGGGTTCAGAATGATATTAAAATACTACTCAATTGTCTTTTCAAGGCATTTGTGAATTTTTCTACAATACAATCGAACTCAAATCAGGTCAAGCTATTCAATATAGGTGTCATTGTCTAGGCTCATATCAGCTGGGCCGAATGCTTTTTGTAAGCCGCCACAAAGTAAATATAAAAACTTTATATCATTTAATTCATAAATAAAACAACTGACGGTAAATTTTTCACTTATTTCTATTTAAAAATATACATAGTTCCTGTAATAATAAGTCGATACATTGCAGCAAACTACGTTATTAGGTACCACATATTTTAATATATAATGAACATTTAAACACCACTTAATTTACCACAAAGATTGCAAATCTTTGGCAGAATACCTTGCGCTCGACAAAGTAATACATAATGAAAATCTGCAAGTAAAAAAGGGGGTTTCAGTAGTATGTTTCAATTAGGTATACAAATGATATAAAATTATTCTTGTCTATGATTTGCCCCTTCTCCTCGCACGATTACAATTATTGCAATTAAATGATAAGAAATTGCAAGTTTTGTTTAAAAATATTAGCCAAAAACAATTTACAAGAAAATAGCATCATATTCGTAACAAATTCTACATACTTACAAAAAATAACGTCTATACAGAAAACTGTCTATGACACATAAAAATAAATGAAAAAAATTTACAAAAGAAATTTTGAACTTCATCTATAGAGAGTATTAAAAACTCATTACAAACATACATTTTTACAAACGTAATATCTACATAATATTAATGTTAAAATGAAAATTATGTTCCTAAAAATAAACAACAATAAAAATTAACTATTCACTTCCCTTGGTTTAAAATTTAAACATTGAGATATAACTTATTAAATAAACACATTCTGATATAATGCATTGTTTTTAGAAAGTTTGTATGAAATTAAAAACATAATGGTAAATACTGTAAAATAATGGAATATCTTGTGAATATATTAAATCTATAACAAAAATAACATTTTAATTAAAACTATAACAAAATGTTAATTTAAAACCAAGAGCAGAGACAAAAGGAATGGCTCCCAAAACATTAAGCACGCGCAATGTTTCGGGTAAGTATCTATTTCCCAGGCATAAATGATCTTTAATAGGTAGACACTAAGGTCTACATAATCGTATATTTACACCTACGAATAATATATAATGTGAAAATCGATCACAGTACGCGGGGCGGCGTATACGAACACATAATCGACAACGAACGCACCACCTAGAGTTTGGTGCTACGTTGCGAATCAATATTCATGAGCAATCATCAAATCAATGCTTCATGACCATTATTATTCGTAGATTATAACTATTATGTTCAATAGTGAAGGAGTAATAGGTAGCGTCTGTCGCTGTAAACTACGGTTGGTGTATTGCATTGTAATGTAAAAAGAAATATTGATTAATTTCATGGTTCATCCATAGGCCGTGACGTCCCCAAGGCGCCATAGTACAAGAGAATCCATAAGCCCCATTTATCGCTTCATCGTTATTATAATGACGTATATTTTTTTTCGACATATTCGAGCGTAAACATAAACAGATCGTCACAAGTCACACCAATAACACTTTATTATGTGGGTTTTTACATGTATTTTTTTATGAATATGATAAAGTACCGACGAGGAAACACGAGATTGGATCACAAATCAAGCGTAATAGTTTGACTGAATAACATCAAGGCATTGAAACACACAGTACAATACTGACTTAGAAATTAGTATGTTCCCGCGATAAAAGCGCCCGTAAAGATAGTGCCCTGATATTCATATGAATGCAAGAGTGCAAGAGGGCCTACAGCGAAGTTACTGATTTTTACATGAAGCTACTGCCCTCAGATCTCCTACATGAAACGACTGCCGTCAGACCTCCTCGACCCGGAGGAAAAACCACACCTTTCTGGTCATACGTTTTACGAAATATAGTTTGGACGTGCGGGTTTCCTAAAGATACTTTGCTTCACTGCCGAATAAGTGATTATTACAAATATGTATATAAATCCGAAAACATAATTTAGTTGTAAATGCCCCCACCAGGACAGGGATGTTACGGAGCTTCGACTCCGGTTCCGTTAAGTCGGAACTTCCGATTATTATTACACTTTCGGTTCCGACTTCGGCTCCGACACTCTTAAATCGAAGGTTTTAATCGGAAGCCAAAGCATAACATAGCGGCGCGGCGACGGCGGCGGCCTGTGTCGACTGTTATGAACAGTTTCCATACATGTTGCGCGGGGAATCCCTCCGACTCCCACTACGTGCACTCTATCGTCAATTATTTTTTCACTTGTTAATTTGTTACGCACACGACACGTTCATAGGTTATAGATATTTGTTTTGATTTTTGCGGCTTATAAGTGTGCACAAAGCTAAGGGGCGCCCTCATTTTGTTTTAATTAATAACGCTGTATTTAAGACCAATTCCAAAAAAAAACGCTCTATAGGGCACTACAGATCCATATTTATGTTTTTTGAGACGTATTGTTCGTAAAGTAGGTATAATACACTACTTTTGGGGTGAATTCATTTGATTTAATTTGTTTTAAAGCTTTTGTTCATTTAATATAATGTACTTAATATGCTACTTTGGGTTTAAATTCATTTATTTTAATTTCTTGTTTATTTGAATATATGCCATTTTTTTTTCATTGTTTGTGTATTATTTTATAATTGAAAATTGAAATGAAAAAAATTTGACTAAATAATGTTTTATTTGTCCTTAAATAAAAATTCTCTCTCATGCCACCACTTCTGATCCTGCCTCCGACTCCGATTCCGACTCCGATAAAGCAATTTTAAAAACTCCGATTCCGCCTTCGGTTCCGATAAAACTACCTCCGTTACATCCCTACACCAGGATACGAACCGACGACCAGTTGGTTAATGAGCCAATGGGCTACCATTTGTTCGTAAGTAAAATAGTACGATGGATGCAGGTGGCCGAAGATCGAGGCGAGTGGCTCTTGAAATGAAGATTTTGATGAATAGTACAATAAGTTACTCTCAATATGTGGTCCACTGTATGTTCGTCATTTCCATACACCGCCTTACACCTGAGTATACACAGATATTATAAAGTGGTTTAAATTACTGTACAGAATACAGAACGATGTTGAATGTAGCAGTTTGCAAATCGAGCAACGTATGCTGTTGCCAACCTATGGAGAAAAGATGAGGCAATTTTGCGTAGTAACTCTGCTTACCCCTACGGGTTCGGGTTACATATTTACTTTTATTATTTGATAATTGATAGACCCATATGGCACTTCCACATTGTACAGTCACAAAGTCCGGTGGCGGGATTGCATGCAATAATATTGTTTTGATGGTCACATAGAAATGATCCTTAAATTCTCTGGGCTAACAATTTTGCCATGATCGTGGTATAAGTACCTTATTAGTGGTGGTATCGAATAATATCCATTGCATATCGACAAATGACTCACGAGGGAAAGGTGCTGCTATACAGAACTACATGAAAACATTTACAAACGATTGTCTCTCACGACGCTTAATATATTTTTTACGTAAACTTGTTCAATATGTAACTATAGGTGAATAACATTTTTTTTGTTATGTAAAGTGGTTTTAATTTAGCAAAAGGAGAATGTAAACATTTTACGAAGTCTTTTTCCACGAACGACGAAGAATTTCCATTGAAAATAACTATTTTTTACGCGTCGTGTATTTATTTTTACACTTTAGGCATAACTTCCATATATTATATTTTATCACGATGAATGTTTTTTTAGTCATAACCTTTTTAAGAGGTCTTAACCAAATCTCCATGAAACTGGACGTATGTTTCTCATTTTTTATGGATTTTTTTATCGCATGGTGCATAGATTTTGGGTATCAATCCCGAGTTGAAAATATTTTTCCTATGAATGAACGCATAGGTATAATTTTGATCAATGGTATATTTTATCGCATTGAACGATTTCCGTACATTTATACACATATACATGTAGCATTCATTCTGCTTTATTATCTTCATAATTAACACAGAACGTGAGTTATCATGTCTTAAAAATATTTTTTTACACTTAGACCTGACTTTTCCGAACAACTGTGCCAAATAAGTCATAAACTTGGTGAAAAATTATCAAAATTTTAAGTCACAAATAGCCGAATAAGAAATTTTTAGGGAAAAATATCTTAGACAAATTAAAGAACTCTTGTATTTTTGTTTATCGTTAACATCATATTTTTCATTAAAAATAAATATATTTTTGATTTCATATCAAATACTACAAAATAATGTGTAAGCGTTCTTTAAAAATTGTAATCATTCAAATTAAACCCATTTTAAAATATGAATAGAGCATAGACAAGATATAATAATGCATATTAAAAACTTCAAGTAATGGAATTATCATAAATGGCGCATATTGCAAACTTGCGGTCACGTTAAAACCACAGTTTTATTGCACGTTCACAATGAAGGAATTACAATGAGCTTAATGTTAACACCTATCCAAAATATCCCTTTAATTCTTCCACTAAACTTAAAATCTAAACGATGCCACATCTGTACAGGTCATTATGTTTGTTTTATTCTGAATATTAGATTTGAATTTAGGACTTAATAGCAAGAACTAGTCCGCCGATGTCACGTGAAAAAAATATTTACGTGGTAAACGATTAGTCACATTGTGATAAGCACTACAAGTAAACTTCTTGTGCACTTATGTTCTCTATAAATACTTAGTTTGCGGGAATCTGCTCCCGCTAAATAATTTGAGAGTGACGAGTTAAGAAGTAATAGCATATAACAGTAGGCGTCCCATTTGCCTGGCCGGACTTAGGATCTTAGTCTTTACCATAGACGAATTTCTATTGTGTGAAAGTGGAATAGTGAAAGTACGGTAACTGCTTACCATCACTTGCTTCCCACCATCACTTGCCCCCTCAATGGTATAAAAAATGTTCCTGGATTCTGGTTAGCAAGACCTGATATTAAACATAATATACATTGTGTATGGCCTCCTTAGGAACCCATTCCATGACTTCGTGACACGCATTCACTACCGACTTGTAACGCGTGCGCCTAAGTATGACTATTATAGTATTAACTTTAGGTAGCAAAAAAGGCGCAAAGTGGAAGGTCTGAGCTATAAGGTGGATGCATCATCAGTTCTACATTTGAAGTCTTAAAATACGCTTCCGCTGCCTTTGCGGAATATGCGGACGCATTATGCGTGGCGAAGGATGACTTTGCTCCGAGGACTCATTTAACGAAATCTTTCTGAAGCTGAACAAATCCTTTGGTCTTCAAGCGACACTGTTGTGTAATGTTCTAATTTGGCAAAAAAATAAGCATCCATTTTCCTAGGAGTTGACATTTTTTAACATTCGTGTGCAAATCTTCAAAAGGAAAAATCCATTTTGAGGATTTGCATTTTGTTTTCATTTTAAAATAATCTAACGAAAAATACATCACAATACCGCATGTTCGCTTTTAAGTTTCATCGACTGTATTTTTTTTAAGATTTTCGTTTTACAAATATCGAAATAATACGGTGAGAAATCGTGAAAATATTCTTTTGTTCCTTTAGTAGGTTTCTTTTTACTATTTAAAAAAAAAAAAAAATAGAATCAGTATTTCATTTTCCTACGTACTTTTGTTTCACGTTTATGTAAATTGTCTCATTGTCTGTAATTCAAATACAGAAAAAATAAACATTAGTGCTTACATACATAATGACCTGAATTGCTGGTGCTACACCAATATGCTTATTCCAGCATGTAATAAAACATGAAAAGCTGTATTAAGAACGTGTATACACCTTTCTGAACTCAGTGATATTTCACAATCACCGCATCTCGACGCCACTGCTCGAACACGTTTACGAACTGTACGGTATTCATTCAATATTTATATACGTACAAGTCTTATAATAACATTTAAAAACATGACAGAAACATGCTTTGATTGAGATTTGATTTCAAAAATGGCGACAAATATGGTTCTTTACCATATTTTACTGCCGAGAGAGAACTTAGCTTCAACAACAAAAACAACAACTTTTGGATATGTAGATTGGAGCAGTCAGAGTTTATTCTAGGAAACAGAGGAAAGTGTAAATATAGTTAGTTCTGTTAGCGGTCATGCGTCGTCTGAGATTCAAGTGGTGAATGCTGTCAACCTGTCACAACTTTGATCAGCTTCTCGACAAGGATTCGGAATGTTTTAGTACTTAAAACACCCTTCTAGATAGCTTCAGATATTAACTTCACAAATGTATATACTAAACTGAATTTTGAAAGTTGGTCATATAAGAGTTCTGCTTACAGAAAGATGTATTCATAAGAAATTAAATAATTCAATTTCTAGCTACACATCTAGAATTTTGGTGCAGCTCCAGTTTTTGTGCATTTATAAGTCCTTAATATATCACATTTATTTGAATAAATTCGGGTGTATACCATCACAAATTACGAGAACACGTCTATGGCTCGGGGTGACGTCGTAGGCAGGGTCGACGTGGGACTCGCCAGCGGATCGCCCGTGTGAGATTCTAACCTCTTCGCCTCTATTGTGGCTTGTTTCACAGCCTCTTTGTATGGACCCCTCTTTTTCTTATTAAAGCGTATCTGAAAAGATAAAGAGACCATCGCTTAGAAATTTAGGTAAACACAACATTCCATGTAAATAATTAAAATATCAAAATATTTCTTTATGTCTTACTTTTATGACCCTTTTATACTACAAACAAATGCGCCTAAAGTGAAGTGACGTATATCGTAGTTTATAAACGCAACGAGCAAGCGATTGAATACTACGCATTGGCACCCCAACGCGTAGTATTTAATCGGTTCTCTTTCTCCGAAGTTTACTCATTAATTTGCAGGAAAACAACAACCCTGCAGGGAGTGCCCATTTGCGTGAGTTTCGCTGCAATATTTAGTACCTTCCGCTGGCAGCCTCCTATTTACATATTGCAGTACCTACCACTCTTTTGCTAGTGCCTTGTATGATGTACAGGGTGCATGCAAGTAACGTTGATTAGGGCTATGATAATATTGAGCCATTTATGTCGTCAGTTAAATAATGAATTGAAATGATCAAAGCCGCCTGTCAAGTTTGAAATACTTGCAGGAGGGATTGAAAGTGTGGAATATGGTGTGGAGGTATGCCCGAAACAAGCAAGTTGTTTACCTATGACTCCAAGAAAAAGCACACGGTGTCAGTCTATATCTTGGCCGTCATCCTTTGATTCATCTTTGATGCATAACACATTTGTAGACTAGGACACCTAACTATCTAGCTTACGTTTGGGTTCTGAGTCATTTTATGAAGGACTAAACTTAATTGACCAAAGAAATGGAATCCTTAACATGGCAGCAATAAGGCGGAATTACACTTGTTGTATCATGATCATTCAAAGCAGTTAAGTCCTTTTATTCTATACTAGCTGTGCCTGCAACTCTGTCCGCGTGGAATAATATTTATTTTTATTAATAATAAAAAAAAATGTTTAAATAAAAGTAGCCTAAGTTACTCCTTATTACATCAGCTATCTGCCAGTGAAAGTCCCGCTAAAATCTGTTTCAGAGATTAGCCGGAACAAACAGACAGACAAACAAAAATTGTAAAAATATTAATTTTGGTATATGTACCGTGTATACGTCCATATGCATTTAGTAAAGAGTGGTTATTTCAATATTACAAACAGACACTCCAGTTTTATTTATCTGTATAGATTACAATATAAGCAGGTCAAATGTGTGTATCATACAGGTTATTATAATGCACTGAGCAATGCTATACGTACTAATGTACTGAGTAAGTGCAGAACGACATATCTATATGCACGCCGATGACTCGTATACACGATGTCTAGTACATGTGACCAAAGACATACATGACTTGCAAACATGTTTACAATATGAAAATATAATTCACACAGTGGTTAATAATGCTACTTTGACACCAAGGCTCGTGGGTTTGATTCCCATACATAACAAATATTTGTGTGCATGAACATGTTTGTTTGTTTTGGTCTGCGTGTTTTAAGAGAGAAAGAGCGCATCAAATCACCTCGACTGGGGAGTACCTCCGCCTTACAGAAAACCGCAGCCAAATAAGAAACTCGCTGGTGGGTTGTGGTGTTCCTGCGTGTGAGTGAGGTCACCAGTAAGAGTCCAAGGAGTTGCTGTGTTAGCAGCAGTGGTAGCATCGCGCGATTGATACTTAATGTATTAGCAGTATTCATAGGCTACGGTAAGAAATTTACATCAGGTGGACCGTATGCTTACATGCCTCCCGACGTTGTATAAAAAATAAGCTTTTCTTAGCGATGAACGCGCAGCAGACTAGTCGCAGTCTTTATGGGGTAGAAATGGACCAAATTCAGCCGCCCCTAGTCAGATACTTTAGTCAAAGTACCCGCAATTTCAGACACTAGTTTACGGCTTTTCTTGTCAGCAAGGCCTTGTAATAAGTGTCGTCGATGCTGTCGTCCGCTTAACAATGAATGCCATCAATTGACAACATGTCATTGATAGGCAGCAAAACCAACGTCGAGGACAGTACAGAGCCTTATAGAACGGCAACATTAATATCTATGCTATCAAATCAGCTACCGTCTACCACGTCTTTTATGAATCTACTGGACAAGAAGCTGGCAACCCATTTGCACAAACTCTCGGGCAGGCCGTACAGTGATAACTTCGATAGAAGACCCCGATGCCAGACCCGATCGAACGCCTTCGCCATATCTAGGCTGACAGTCACCTTGACTCTCATGGCCGGAGCCCAGCAATGTGTACAGCAGAAGATCTCAAGTCCAATGACCGTAGCGATAGTCGTATTGACGGTCGCTGATCAAGCGTGATCCTCTAGGTATGGCAGGAGTCAAGTGCACGAAGAAGTCCAAGACAGGATAAACTCCCAAGGAGTGTTTATCACACGCTCCATGACCTTGGAGAGAAAGGGAAGTTACATCAACAGGCCTGTAACTCGATGGATTTTATCTATCGCTATTGACATGGGAACCGGGTGCACATTGGTGGTCTTCTATGACGCGTGAGGCCAGACGCCTAGAGGAGTACGAAAAGGCCCAGAGGAGGATGAAAGGCCTGTACAGAATATAATTCAGGAGCACACAGCTTCAGCATCATTGCTGGTATGTCGTTTGATAATTCGCCGTATGAATGTCGAGAGAGTAATGCCTGCCGAACATCTTGCTGGGTAATTGAGATCTCCGGTGTTGAGTTACCGCACTACGGTGTGGTAGGTGGCACAGCTCCGTCATTCAAATTCGGGTTAGAGGTAAAAGCTAAATAAGTGAAGAAGCTAAATAAGAAACAGACAGATATAATTATGTAATCATCAGTGATCGGAGTTTGTAGATTGATTTAGAGTCTATGACCATTGTTAAAACATTGATGTTAATGTATGTATATCTGCACGTCAGGTTTCTTGCGGGGTAGGCAGAGAGAACCGAGCGCCATAAGACGCGGTCCTTACACACTTCACTCGCTTCATTCACATTCGTAGCTCTTTTCATGCACGCTCGCCGGTTCCTAAGGCTCCTGACATTACCTTCTGATAAAACACGACCAATTTGGTCATGGTAGGTTAGTCTTGGTCTTCCTCGGCTCCCACATTCTTCCACTTTCGCATTGTATATCTGTTTCGTCATTCTTTCATTTTGCATTCTTTCTACCTGTACGTACCATCGGAGCATGACCTTTCTTAACACCGACACTCTCTTTCAGTCCAACACTCTTTCGTACGTCATCATTTCGAACGCGGTCAGCAAGAGTTATGGCACAAATTTTTCGCAGTGCTCGACCGCATTTATTCTACTTTCATGCTCTCTCTGCCATACCCAGCTCTTACTTACATAAGTTGGCGTTGGGATTAGCACCGCGTTGTGTACAGCGATCCTCATAGGTGGATTGCACAGCACGAAGCAGGTCACCGTCAATCCCATATCTGGGCAAGATGTTCCAGAGATTCTTTCGCATCCCTATCAAATGCTTTTTCAATGTCCACAAAACTGTAGAAAACCTTCTGGTCCATAGCCAGATGCTTTTCCACGATGTTGCGGAGTGAAAACACTTGATCAACCAACATCATCTGCCGCTTCGAAATCGCCCCTGTGCTTCCCCAAGCATTCCATCGGATTTCACCCTCATTCTACACTTTAGCTGCTAAGCTGATAAAACTGATGGCCCTATAGTTGGCACAGTCCATACGTGAACCCTTGCCTTTATACAAGGGCAGGATGACTGCGCGTTTCCAATACGTCGGAACCCTTTCGGTTCTCCAGCATAATTTGCTCAAAAACCAGAAGGCGTCCCTAACGTAGGTGCCACCCAGTTTGATCATCTCAGCTGTAACCATATCGATTCCCGCTGACTTTCCATTTTTTAAACTTCGTATCGACCAATCAATCTCATGCATGCATGCATAATGTCTTCATGGTACGCTGGCACTGCCGAATCAGTCAGACTCATTCACAGTGCCAGCGCCCTGGACATAATCATACATTTCTCTAAGATATTCGCTCCACCGTTCTAACACTTCCTGAGTGCTAGCAAGAATGCCACCAGCTTTACATTTTATCTTGTCCATTCCGGATGCTTCCTTTTATTCCGGACGAACCACTCCGAGACTTCTTTACCTCTCTCCAGAAGAGTTTGGTATTAACCTCGAAGTTCTTCGTCAGCTTCTCTTCCTCATTCATAAGTAGTCTTTCATGCCTCTCTTTCACTAAAGCTTTGGTTTCATTCTTGCATCTTGCACTCTGGTGCAAAGATGATACGTAATCCAGCCACGCTCTCCTCTTTTTACCCACGGAGGATTAAACCTCCGCATCCCACCAGGCATCTCCTTTCAGTGTTCTACGTCTCTTTGCGCATCCACATGCTTCTTTCGCACTGTCCACCACTTTTTCGCACACCACCTACTTTCTTTTAGAACTTTCCAACATTCGTCTACATCTGAGTCGGAAAGGCTCGCGTTCGCAAGTCCTTCACATACGTACTCCTCACACTTTCATCTTTCAATTTTTCACTTCTTATTCTTTCATTATCTCCGAAAGGAATACGCACTCGCCAGTGCCTCCACTTCTTAAAAGGCCCACAAATCGGCTTATCAGCAGTTAGTGGCCCGTTTCGAGGGTGGGACCTCTGAAGGCTCTTGTCATCCACCTCTCACATTCCATGTGCCTATACGACACTCAGCTCTTCTCGACCCGCCGGGTTGGGCGTAGCGTGGTGGGTGGCGGCCCCCACCGCCGCATGCACTTAAACCCGCACCGCCGAGGGCGGATCGGTGCGCGTCGCCTACGGGGGACGCCCTAATCCGCGCGTCTGTGCGGTTTGTGTTTAGGTCCCGAATTGCAATCCAGTGTTGGATAGGCAGGGTCGCGACGTGCACGCTTCCGGTACCGACCCCAAATTGATGTTAATAAGGACATATTTCCGTGATTCCGGAATTTCAAAATTGTTCATACTTTAATTTTATTCTAGTTGTAAGTGAAAGATAAGCTAGATTTTTAATTTAACTTTTATATTATACATTTTATATTTGTAAATGTCCATAATTACATGTAACAAATAAAGTATTAATTGAAAATGCTTTGCTATCGAAACATCAAGTCCAAATTCAATGGCTACTAAATCACAACAAAATGAATTAAACTGAAACTAAAAAATAACAAATGTTTAAATCTTAGCTTTCTTTAGTCATTTTTGGTCAGTTGTATGTATGTATGTATATCTTCACACCAAGTCCCTTGCGGGGTAGGGGGAGAGAACCGAGCGCCATAAGACGCGGTCCTTACATACTTCACTTGCTTCTGTGACATTCATAGCTAACACATGGGAAGCACAAGTATCACATTTTTTTTAATTAAGTCGAGAGACATATAATCACATGGTCCAAATAAAGTAACTTGATTAACATAGCCTATAAACATTTGCAGTAGAGACAGTATAACTTACATATAACCACCTGTAGACTAACATAGGAGCTTACTGGTAACTTCGAACACTCACAAGTACAACAATCACCCGGGGAAAACAATATGTTATTCCAAAGACTCCATGCTATATTAGAAATAAGCTATTGTAAAGTAGCTGTCGGCATCATACATTGAACAAAGTTACATAAATTGTGATTTATGCAACATAATTGATATGAAAACCAGTTGAGAATGCACAAGCTTGCATTGCCAGAGGAACACCTGGCTCGTCAATTATATAACAATTCAAATTATTTTTTTCTAATTTATCGGCCATTTTGTCCATGTTCCTTAAGAGATAGGAACGGTGTTCCTGAACATTCCTATTCTACTTTCTTATGCTGAATCCAAATCTGAAGTCAAATTTCGAAAATTAGAAAAAAAAAGCG
The DNA here is from genome assembly GCA_947507595.1 of Pyralis farinalis. Lineage (NCBI taxonomy): Eukaryota > Metazoa > Arthropoda > Insecta > Lepidoptera > Pyralidae > Pyralis > Pyralis farinalis. The sequence goes on along the minus strand of OX382273.1, from coordinate 31,416,328 downwards.
ACAGAAACACAGACAAACATTTAGATTTCATATAGGAATAGTGTTCCTGAAAATTGTATGATTATATTGTAGGACATACAGCATTAGGAAATAGCACTTACTACGGCACTATTTAATAAGTGGTCTAAGAACAGAATAAGAGAGTCAAATAATCAACTTTTTGGAGAGTTGTTGTGCAATTAACCCATCGAGTCCCGACTGCCATATATATGGCACTCGCTTACAACACATATATGGAGTAATGGTGCCACTGGGTTTCCACAGGTCACGTGAGATTATCAGCAAGCTCCTGAGCAGATCAACATTAGAGCAGTGATAGCCCAGTGTATAAGAAACTGGCATATAGAGCAACAGGTCCCTGGTTCGAATCCTGGCATGTACTACTAAAATCCTGTGGAGGTCCGATGGCACCTCATGTAAAAATCAGTATCTTTGCCAAATTTTAAGGCTTAAGTAGCAGATATCGCCAATGCTAATGGAATGGAAAATGCTAGGATGAAGAAGATCAGCAAGCTCTTGAGCAGTTCCTGCATAAACAGTAAAGGTCCCAATGCACAAGTGTTTCTCCTTGTATTAGTAATATGAACACATGCTAACAAATAAACAATATTTACCTTGTAGTCTTCCAGGAATGGACTCAAGCTGTCACATGGCATAAGCGAAGATGTTGTAGAAGCATACCACGCCACATGTGCTTTAGATGTTGATGTGACGCTTAGCACTCTCCCTGGCCACCAAGGAAACCCAACCACTTTCCCCCATACAATATCTCCAGGTGCCACACGAAGCAGCTTACCACCGCCACACTCTGTACCATTCTCCGGGAAATCTGGAACCATATCACTTTCGCCTTCCGAGCCACTCTCAACAGTATCTTCAGACCTTTTCTCATACGAGTTACTACTCAATCGTCTTAAACTAATCGACAACTTCTGATTAAAGTTATCTTTAATATCACTAAAATAATCGATTGATTCTTCACTACATTTACTCGTATTTTCATCTCTTTTTTTCTGTGTTTTATATTTCTTTTTATGCTTCACTCTGTGTTTGTGTTTTTTTTCTAAAGGGTCTATCATCAAGGGATTAGACATATTGTTACGTGGTGACAGTGCTCCAACATGCTTTGGTGACTGGTTAACCCACACTTCAACACTACTCTTTTCCGTAGTACTATTTTTTTTTGCTTCCTTCTTAGCCTTCTTCAAAGCTTTCTTGGCAGCTTTCATATCAGGCTTGGGAGGCTTGGACATATCACAGGAAACACCAGAATCTTCATTGTAATCACCGGTCAGAGGTGGTATTTTCACAACAGTGCCTTCACCTTCACCATAACATATTTTGAGGGTCCGAGCACTAGAGAACATAGAGCTAAATGACACATTGTGGGCGTTTTCATTTTCGTCCCTAGAGTCTTGCTTATCACAAATATCACTTTCGGGAACACTTACGAATGCTAGTTCACGAGTTGTTCTTTCGTTCTCACTATATTTGTCACTTTTTGTTTTGTTAATTGATTTGTCACTAGCCTTAGAACTTTTACCGGCGCCTTTCATAGCACTTGATATCTCATTTGGGTGGAGGCGGGACAGCTTAGGTATGAGCATGCTGCCCATTAAGAATTTCTTTTCCATTCTGGATGATTCATATGTTTCGTGTGCCGTGTCGTCATCTGAATCTAATTTCCGTTTCTTAGACACGTCCACATTTTCACTGTTATCGGTACAAATACCCTTGCAGTTCGAACACAAAACCTTTCGAGGTCGCAATCTCACCGTCATCTTCTGTCGCTGTGGTTTCGCCTTGGGGCCTGGTTTTTTCGACTTCTGTAAAGTCTCACTCCATCCAGGCTCTTGATATGCGTATCTTTGACCAATGGAATGTAGTCTATCATCTTTGTTATCGGTGGCTGGGATTGTTTTATTGAATGCTGGATGAAGGCTATAGACTCCAAAAGGTAAATTACTGTAAAATATAGTTAGATAAAGCTTACAATTTATTAATTATCGACAATAATCAATAACAACACCATTAAAAACGTGAGTCACGTACCCTTTATTAGAATCCAAAAGAACACCTTGGAACTTTTTATTTTCACTAGAATAAGAAACAACTAGCAGATCAGCTAATGCTTCTTCTACATTTACTAAAATTTGAGAATTCTTTTGAATCGTCATATCGGCTGTTGCAGCGACAGCCGCCATATTTTTATTACGTAGGTATCACAGACTCGTAGGCGAAGGCGAAGGGTAGGTAGATGTTCAATAATTAGCGTAGTCAACGAATAAATACTCTGTGGTCAGCGATATTCACTTCCATATACACACCGATTGACGAACTCCAGACATCCCATATTTAGCACGACATTATGGTAGCAATTTAAACATTTTATAATGAATATACTGAAAAAATACTTTAAATAAAATGGAAAATTACTACATCCAAGTAGATATATTAGTAATAAAGTTGTTTTTATCACTGGGCGGCGTTGACTTCAGAAAGTCAGTTCAAACTTTTATTTATTTCAAAAGTTCATAATCTATCAATCCTATCATCAATTGAATAGCTCAAATAGATCGGATCATAAACAAAACAAAAATGTGAAAATTAATTATTTTTCTTATTTTTTATCAAACATACATGGGACCAAATTCGGATTATTCGGAGGTAGCTACATAATACTCAATTTAAGTTCTACGAATCGATTAACTTTTGTACGTTCGTTATTAACTTGATTATCTGTTAATTTATTGACAATTTCATTTAAATTGCAGTGCCAACCCTTCTATGAATTCTTCCATGTACCCTGTATAGGCTGGTTGTTGACTACAGTAGCCCATTGAATGTCCGATGCATCTGTTATTACATAATTTGTTGGGTTCAGTTTTGGATAAATCGGCGATCTCCGAGTTACTTTCTGTAACCACCATTCGAGCTCGAAACGTACTTCCTCTGGGTAGCGTTGCGCCTGCTTGAGGGTCCAACTGCCGGCAGCAAGGCGCTGAAGGAGAGTCTGGCGGATTCTGGATACCTTGTCGGGTGGCTGACACTTGTGGTTAAGATGTGTGTCCCCTTCTATTCCCAAAAGTTCGATAAACCTGGTTGGTTTCAGAACAGATTTCTCACCAACCCAATATAATCAATAATTGTATTTTTTTCTTTTTTTTTCTATTATTTCGGAAGAGGTCCATATGGTGTTAGTAACAATACCCGTTAACTAATGTTAGTATACATTTTTGAAATTATATAATTATTTATTGTTTTGGTTCAACTAGTACGTAGCTGTAATCATCGGCACATCATCGGTGAATTTCATCGATCTGCGAACACACTCAGGATGCTGTTGGCCACTGCGGAGGCGAGACATTACGGAGCCGCACCTTTTTCTTATAATGGCTACAAACCCATCAGTGCGGGCCTCTGCAAACATACTAGAGGCGCTGCACCGCCACGGCAGCCCCAGTAGCGCTCTGAATGCGTTATTATACTGCACACGCATGTTGCTGTATCGCCTCCGCGTGAACTTGACCCACAGACTACACGTCTCAAAGCTCTGGCAGTATGCTTTAAAAAGCGGAATTTTCACCGGTTCCGTGCAACGTGCAAACCTACGAGCCAACATGTTACACCTGGCAGCCAGCGACCTGCGTTCCCTATCAATATCCACATCATCTCTAAAATCTTCAGTGACCCAGTGGCCCAGGTATTTGAACTTATTGACTCTGCGCAGAGGTTTAGCACACAGTAGAATTTCCGGTATGTCTGCATATGTTCTTGTACAAACCTTAAAAACCATGAGTTCGCTTTTTTTGCATTATACCTGATCCCATGAGCCACTGCCACTGCATATGGCTTACAAACAGACACAAGTCGCCTCATTGCAGCAATAGATGGGCTGAGCAGCGCCATATCATCGGTAATTTATATTATTATTGCATCCCCTCTACGTGACATCAAATTTTGGCACTACTGAGCTCAACGATCAGCTCATTTATTTAAAAGTTGAAAAGGCGAGGCGAGGTCAAACCCCTCTGCCTTACCCCGCATTCCAATCGGTACACAGCGGCATCGTGGCAGCGGGAAAGGATCTGAGCGCTAAGACTTGTTCGTTATAAATCAAATGAGCGCCAGAATTTATCGACAGATCGAGAGGTCGTAGCACACTATAACGCCCCGGCACCAGACCAGCACCGCCTCAATACATTATATATTGGGGCATCTCACTCATTACATATTTTTATTGCCATAGAATGGGGGCCGGTGTTAACAACGTGCAGTTTTAGCGTTGCTTGTTTGTCTAAACTTTTCCAAACGTGAATATACAGGAAACAAATAAGTATTTTTCTTGACTAGAATGCATATTTCAATTACGTATAGCGAGGTCAAAGTCAACATCTTGTATTCAACAAAGTAACTTCTACAACTGGTCATTTGATCTATATTTGCAAGTATGCGAATCAGATGCGAGGTGCGAATACATTTTTTTTGTAATACAAATACTTTATGAATATATGTGCTATTTTCACAAAGTACTAAACCGTAGCAGAGCCAGTATCGAGCGTATGCGTAGTATGCACTAGTTGTTGTTTTTAAGTGTGTTTTTTTGAAGTGAAAACTTCTTTAGCGGCGTTGTGCACTTTTTGGGATGAGTAAAAAATGTTAAACTCGCGTCAGGACACGTGACCCTGACTGTAAGATTTTGGTGAGAATTAGAACTTAAGTTCGCTGCAGCGTTAAAACATTAGTTAACTCTAATTAATCAATTAAAACATGAAGCGCTAGATCGTTCATAGGGCATTATTTTCTCGCGACCAAAACGTTGTAAGCGCCATGAAATTCTTGGCGCTTACGCGTTTCGTTCAACGTAGTTTATCAACATCGCTGTTTGGTTTAAGCGGCGCAGGGCGCTTGCGCGAGTGTGCGTGTGTGTTTGACGTTTGTACTACAGCCTGCTACGCGTATCCACGGATGGTGACTGCTGATGGCTCGAGATAGTACTTTTATACTGATAAATAAAGCAATTCGTGCGAAATTATTCCCTAACCATTCCAAAATATTCAAAAATGCACAACGTTAATGTTCAAGTTTTTACTTCTGCCGGCACTCCTGGAGTGCAACCCGTTTTTTTTAATTCTGTGAGGCCATATGTGAATTTGAAGAAGTAGAACTTGCGTCAATAGGTAGACGGAGAAAAGAATAGACCAAGTGACGTTTTACATCTCATTCACACAGTAAAGAGACAGCAATATACGTTTCAAACGTAACAGAACGAGATAGTGATAAATTATTTTCTGTCCCTCATCTAGTTTCAGTTTTTTCAAGGACAACAACTCTAATTGCGAAACAAACTTGACATTTTTCTCTGTTGTGCAAAACAGTGTAGTTTGGAATACGTTTTATTTTATTTTTATGAATAAAACTACTGTTTTGGTGTTTGAATAAACATTAAGGGTTAAATAAACTACGGTACGGTGTAGTGTTATTTTATACAAAAGCGACAGGAAAGGAAAATCTAAAGTGTATCTTTTCATGGGTTTGTAACATCATTTTATAACTTGTAGCCTATATATTACACCTTTTGTCTCGTATTCCCCCATATTATTTGCATTTAGACTTGATAAAACCATATTGTAACTCCATATTCATTAGAAATTTTGGAAATTTTAGATTCGTAAACTAAATTTAGTAGTTATAAATGTATTGCCAGTTTTGGTATGCAATTACCCTATTGCTACTAATCAACAAACAAACTACTACTATCATGGTACTATGGTAACTATACTATTCTGGTACTCTAAAGAGTAAAAACATTTTCAATTAGTTGTAATTAATACTTAAGGAACTTTCTCCTGCAGGCCACTAAATGTATATACATACAGATGCAATATCTTTTTGCAGGCGTACTTTATTTTCATAAAAAGAAACTATAAATATTACTATTGATATCAGATAATTTAAACGTTGTTTCATTTCAACTCCTAGATAGTACCTACCTGCTAGCCAACCAGTATCTTGTCTGCTATAGCAGGTATTTCTCAGGAATTTAGATGTAACCGTACTCATTCGCAGGATCTCAATACCCTTTCCAGATAACTCTAACAACTAAGAAGAAATTGATTTCTCAACAAGCGTGCTGAATAAGTATGCATTAATAAAGTAGTACCTGTAATAAACTTTAATAAACATACGTAATTAACAGCTGATCTAATATTTACATACAAGAAATTGAAAACAGACAGACAAAGACACATAGTCAATCTGGAAATATACGAGTATATCTTCTACAAGAACCGTACCCATAAACCGGTTATGTCACACATAGGTAAACTATCTCTGTCTCAATCATGGTCACAGGGTACCTTTATCTGTTATTTTCTCCATCTACGCGTCAATAGCAGTTACAGGAACGGAACGTGACAGACTATCAGGCACGATATTTTCAGAACCCTTTCTATGCCTAATCTCGAAATTATAGACGGATAATCTTACACACCAGTGGGCTAAGCGACCAGGACAGACCACGCGCCAACAATCCGCGCCCTCACTTTTCGTAGCGGTTTGAAATCCGTCAGTCCTCCCGCTGCCCGCGAAACGACTTTTCAAGTAACTGGCGTCCTTAGTCATGCCCAAGAACAAAACACTCTTCCTGGAGTTGCTGTTTAGTTGCGGTGTTCTGTAAGGTAGAGGTTCTTTCCCAAACGGATACTAAGAGCAAGAAGTACTGCCATGCCCCATCACTACAGGAAGATCTGACGGGACGGAGCACAGCGTGACTCCGTTCTGGGTCCTACCTCGCTTAAAACGTATTCGACACAAGGTTTTGTTCCATACTTACATCTAAATGTAACTTATCAGCATCGTTCACTTTCTTATCTCCGTATGGACCAAGCACAGCATCATAATTGCTTCCAACCCGTCCATTGAGATCTCCACACATAATTATCTGTTCATTCACTTCAAAAATCCAGAATACCCCCGTTACGGTCTCCGAAAACTACTCGAGCTCATGTGTATTAGTAGAACTTACATGAGCATATGCTGCAACCAAAAAGTCTCGCGTAATCCCCAGTTTTATCTTAACCCAGAGAAGGATTGGACTACTAAACTACTAAATCGTTGTGTGTGTGTGGACTGAAATTCTGGATTCAAAACGTAATGCGGTTTGAGTTCACGAGATTGAGATTGCAGTCCACAGTGTTAGACTGGCAGGGTCGCGGCATGCACGCTTTTGGCACCGACCACACATACGCAGATTGTTACTTATTGTTTGTCTTGGAAAATATTCCACTGTAGCGCCTGAGGAGCAGTGTTCTTCTCTATCACGACATCACTCCAACTCACTCCGCCAAATGGGCAGCTGAGTATTTGTCTGTGAAAGGTGTAGAATTAGAGAATTTATTTCCCAAAATAAAAGATAAATTGAGTGAATTTGAGTTTATTTTGGGAAATTAATAAAATAATATTTTCGCTTTATGAATTCTGAAGATCCGCAGCTGCGTTCGCGAAAGGCATGGAAGAGATCCCTACAAGATAGACTCAGTGGTTCAGTCAATGGTTCCATCGTATGCAAAAGTGCTTAGTCAGGAACGCAGACTACTCCGTAAAGCAATAAATATATATTACACGATTCCTACACCATTCCGTTTTCGATTTTCTATTATACGTGCGAGACATAGAAAACAAAACCCGTCAATGTTTCTCACGTAACACATGAAAACGTTTTATAATTTTGGTAATAGCAAAATAATTTTCACGTAGAAGACTTTTTGCCAATACAGTAAGTAAGAAGAAGAACCATTTAAATAGTTTTGTCACGGTTTTGTCAGATTTTGTCACTCTCAAATTCTCAATTTCAATCGCTTTCAAACTATCTACTTACATACTCGTATTGGCCTATTGCATTTATTTAATTTTGCAACTTTAGTCGTTTCCTTTTTGTAGGAACATTTTGTGAGTAATGATATTAAATAAAAAGTTATTAAAATTAGTCATAACTCATATTTTAATTAATTCACTTCAGTTATACTTACATAATCATTTGTACGGTTCTATTAATTTATTTTTGTGATGTTAGCTGTTTGAAACAACCTTGAAATGTGTATGTAACGTCGGTAGGCACTTTGTTTGAAGACAAAAAATTGAAGTATAATTTTCTTCCTGTTTAAGTTATCTTCCTCATAAGCCTATCTGATGCTAAGCACTTATTTAGGTAGTCAGCAACAGTTGTAACATCAGAGCCATCATTCGCAATTTGTCGATGAGAGGATATTATAGTAGTAGCAATGATGTAGATATCATTGAATAGCAGTAATAGTTCAGCTTTATTTATAGTTGATTTGGTTTTTACACTTGTCCTGTTTTCTAAATCAAGTGTATGTTGTGAATTTTATCTAAAATGGGATACATATTTTAAATCGCGCACATGCATGCTGTGAGATTCATGTACAAATGATAAGACTTCTAAGCATCATATGCATAAATTACCTTGTGCTAAGTATTCAAGATTGAATCATTAAATGTACTGTCTTTTTTGTTTCAATAAAAATATATAAGGGGTAACTAATGTATTTAATACCAGGGTTTCCAATAAAATTTTGAGAGAATGATGAAAGTAATAGATGTTCCAAAAAACTTATATTTAGCATTATTCTATCAAAAAAATAAAATAATAAAAAAAAACATAAAATATGCTGTAAAGCACATGTGGGCAACACCCGGCCTGCTGTAAGGTTTATCCGGCCCGTGAGACATTTTGAAAACCCCAATTAAATATACTCACGGAATCTACTTATATATATGCACTACTTTTAAATGCGGCCCGCGAACATATTTACATGCTAAAGTTTGGCCCACAACATGTCAAAGGTTGCCCATACCTGCTGTTAAGTATACAAAATGCAATGTGTCAGTTTCTTCTATAATAAAAGCACAGTACTTTTAATGATAAGTCACAAATATTAATTCAGTACATGAATTATACTTGTACTGATTATTTACCTCCTCCCATTGTATAAAAAAAGAATTATTATATGTAGTGGCTTTGTTTTACAAAAATAATAATATTTACAATTTATCACAAAAATGCTTTTTTTTACAAATTAATTGTTCTAAGTCAGTAATATAATTTTATTTATAAATTAAATTAGTTTTAGTTCAAAATAAAGTTACATTTATATATGATAATTGTTTATAATCAGGTAGGCAGTATGCTAGTTTCAACCTTACAGTTGGTTATTGCTACAGTATTGTCTTAAGTATTTGTATTCCATAAACAATTTTATTAGGTATTAGTTTATTGAAACAGACTGACAATTCAGACTTGTTTTTTTTGTATATTCAATTGATTATCGGTTTAACTGAAATGTTTTTGGATTGGGTCACTCCTGTCTTCCCTTCCTCGGGATCTGGTGAAACTGTGGTACTTTCCTTATCAGGTTGTCTTATATATTCTTTTTCATTACAATTTTGCTAACCACCTGGCTGTCCCACATCCAAGGTTGATTGGTCTCGACTCTAAAGATGATATTGTAACATGTTCCTAATGCAAATATTTTATTTTTAGACAATGTCGAGAATAGATATAACACAGCCACTGTGGGACCAGAGCACATTCTACGGGAGGTTCAGGCATTTTGCATTTATCTCAAATCCCTTGTTATCATTCACATCAGAAAAGGAACTTTATGAAGCCAAGACACTATATCACCAGTACAAGTAAGTGATGATATATCCTTATGTATACAACATATTAAGCTACAAATAATGGTCAATTATTTAAATTGACTGTTATTTGAAGCTTAATTTGTTTGAGAGAGGCCCGTCAGGTTTTTTACCTCTTTTTCTACCCACATACAGCTCTTTCACACAACCTTATAAAACAAAACAAACTTAAGAGCGATTACTAGTTCATGAAATAAACCAGGAAATAGACAAATTATGCAAGCTAATTGTTATGCTGACCCAAACAATATTTCAAGTTGTAACTGTAATAATGTTATCGATGATGATATTTTCGGTTTATAGTTACGTTAGTGGAATATTTTATGAAGATGCAAATACTCAGATCCTTCAAACTCTAAACCACTAGATTCAGCTTTGCCATAGTGACTGAATTAAAAGAATATTCAGTTCCTAAACTTGAAAACACTGGCCTCCACCAATCCACAGTAAGCAGTAGGTAAAGTATGCTCTAAAATCCCTTCGCTTGAAGGGAGACCCGTTGCCCTGCAGTGCAATGAGTAAGGGTTAGTTTATTCTCTGGGTCCTGCGGGCCGTCTCCTCCCCGGGATGAGTGTCATCTGTTACGCAGATGACACCCTTGTCACATCCTGGGGTAAGACCTTCGTGGAGGCGGCGCGGCTGGCTGAAGTTGGAGTAGGACTGGTGGTCAGCCGCATAGAGAGGTTTGGGCTTCGGGTCCGGTTGGAGAAGACCGAGGCCCTCCTCTTCCGCGGGACCGGCAGACGGAGCCCCCCCTCGGGAGCACACCTCCAAATAGGAGGAGGTAGGATCAGGGTGAGTGCCCAGATGATGTACCTGGGCCTCACCCTAGACGGGAGATGGACCTTCGGCCCCCACTTCGAGCGGTTGGTACCGAAGGTCATCAGAGCTGCGGCGGCGCTGGGTCGCCTCCTGCCCAATGTGGGCGGACCCGGCGCCGCGTGCAGGCGGCTGTACTCCGGCATCAGCCGGAGTATGGCCACGTACGGTGCCCCCATATGGGCGGACGCCCTCTGCGAGCGTAACAAGGCCCAGCTGCGCAGAGCGCAGCGGGTCATACGCCGAGGGCGATAAGGGGGTACCGGATGTAGCCTGGACGGCCGCGACCACCCTCGCTGGCGATCCGCCCTGGGAGCTGGTGGCGGAGGTGCTGCGCCCGGTCCTAGAGACGTGGATGCGTAGGAAACGCAAACCCCTCACCTTCCGCATGGTGCAGGTACTAACCGGGCATGGGTGCTTCGGGGAGTATCTGCACCGGGTCGCGAGGCGGGAGGAGCAGCCGGACTGCCATGAGTGCGGCGCGGCGGAGGACACTGCTCAACACACTCTGGAGCAGTGTCCCATGTGGTCTCGGCAGCGCCGCGATCTGGTGTCCGTGCTGGAAGACGCAGACCTCTCGCTCCCGAGCGTGGTCCGCTCCATGCTCGGGAGTGACAGGTCCTGGAAGACAATGGCCTCCTTTTGCGAAATAGTTATGTCCCGGAAGGAGGCCATGGAGCGGGACAGGGAGGATGATCCCGATGCTGTCCCGCTCCGGAGACGGCGTACGGGAGTGCGGCGTAGGCGCTACGCGCACCTTTTGCCGCCTCCCTAATATGTGGGACTAGGGGTCAGGATGGGAACCTGGCCCCATAGTGGTCCCGCCGCCGGAGGGGCTGTCCCAATTTGCCGGGATGGCCCCTAGAGTGAAGAAGTCCGGCCCCTTATGAGGGGCTGGCCAGTCGCAGTGGTGACCTGTTGCTGACAGATCCGGTGCACCACACCAACGCGGCCGATGGCAATTCGCGGGGTTGTTTAGTGGGTATACCGTCGGGCAGCCGACGGGGAGTCCCACACTACCACCAGGCCACCCAGGCACCGGTGGTGTGCGTAACGCATTCTTCCCACAAAAAAAAAAGGGTTAGTTTATTCTGACAATTAAGTACTTTCGCCTTATAAAAGAATACAGCCAAATAAGATTTCTTGGAGGGTAGTTGTTTTCCTGCGATTAAGGCTTGGACCACACACAACAGACGGGGTGGAGCACATTTATTTAAGTATACTCAAGCAACGGCGCGCGAATGCGACTAACGAAGTAGCGACGCACCTATGACCTTGTTCATAAGGAGCAAATTCGCATTTTGTGTATGCGCGCGTACATCCAGGATGTGTCCAGAAAGAAGCGTTTACACGCGAGCATTCGAGAACGGATTCAGAGTATTAAACATGAATTTGGATGTAGCGATCGAGTTGTAATTACTCTTAGCTTACTGCTGCTTGAAATGACGATAACGAACAAACCAGAATGCGCGTAGTGCATGCAATTCTTTGCGATGGAATACATAGTACCTATATTCAAAAAACAAAACGACCATTTCTTCCCAAGCTGTTCGTTTTAAAATTCTATTGGGATAACCAGAAGATCCCATAATCCACATTGCCGGACTTTTTTCTATTTCGTGAGTACCTAATCTGGATGGAAAAAAGAGTCTAGTACCGCAGCTCACGCGTGTCTTGTACAAATCACGAATTGGCGTATTGCGCGCAATTTACGCGCAAATTTAGCACTTGCGACATATTTGTGCACGCGTTATATTGACACCTAACTCGCTCGCTGACGCGCGTAACAATTCGCGCGAGACAAGCCGCGGTTCGCTTACGGCGAATTCGCTGAACAATGTCTTTACACAGCGTTTAGGTAATCTTGGAACAAAGCGTGTGGGTGTGCGAACGGTGTGTATGTTACCATCTCTCGCCACGTATCCGTGTGCGCCTGCAAGCATTCGAGCCCCGTCTCTTGTGTATACTTTGCAATAGTGCGGAAGGAAGCGTCGTGACTGCGCTCCGTTTTAACTGTATGTCTTGCCTTGCGACATTTATTTATTATAAGGGTGTATTAAAGGGTGCCACGTCTTTTCTTCATCTGACGTCTCATATGTGTGGTGTAAATTTGATGAAGAGTTGGTACATGAACAGGGGAATAGCAATCTCTGCTGGCTCTGAGCTAATTGTCTTAACATGATACGGACTATATTCTTCTTTGTTTGTCAGACGTTATATAAAAAAATCAATCCGAAGCAATGGAAGCGACATGTCCGACGCCCCCCCTCAAGGGCCAAATGCATATTCTGTATTAAAAAATAGAGTAGGTATAACGCAGTACCTCAAGTTAGACCGTTCTTTACGTATTAGCCGTGGTCGCGTTAGGGTTGGTACTCGTTCAGATCGAACATAAAACGCGAGTGGTCATTTTCGTGCACCAGTCGCACGCAACTGATTTAACTTCAATTCTTACAATCGTGTGGCGGCGTGCATCTGTGCGAGTATGACACTTCATCTGCACGTGGTGTACTCTGCTAGTGAAGAAATCAAGGCTCTGTCGAAAGAGAGAGCCGAAAGATAATGGGCGAAAGTTGGTCTACTATGACCAACTTTCGCCTCACAATAGACTGCAAATAACAACTCTGTGGAGGTTCTTGTATTCTTGCGAGTGAGTGAGGCTACGAGTTAGCTTCTCTGGAGATGCTGTATTGGCAACGAGCGTGTCAGCGCGCGAGCTGTGTTCTTTGTATTGCAGGCGCTCATTTGTACGATCTTCTTCTTCCTAGCGTTTCCCGTTTCTTAATCCATTAAGATTGACGGGGGCCGTTCTAACCTGCCTTTTGATTTTAACATGAAGCGAATCAAAGTCAAACCTCCATAACCCAGAGGGAATATCAGACCTTTCATAGGTAGGGTTACACGATTTTCGAAATATAATTTCTCAGGTGAGCGGGTTTTTTCATGATGTTTTCGTTCACCACCGAACAAGTGATACAAATTGGGGCATACATCCGAAAACACGAATTTAATGTTACAAGCTCATACTGGGATTCGAACCAGGACAAGACAGTTAATAAACTGCTTATTTATCCGGTAGGCGATCACTGCTACGGTAACCACTTTAAATTAGGTGTACAGCTCCTTTGCCTCCTAACTTGCATAAAAAAGTCAAAGTTTTGCTTATAAATACTCTATATTCAAGTCTCTCAACATCATGCCACTACCGCGCATGTACATCTTTGAAGTGGCAACTTTCGTTCAAAATAATTTAAATTTAGATATTTGTCTAAGAAATACACGAAACCCAGACAGATTATAATTAGTCTTTAAAAATTTGCCTAGTCTTGAACTTTATTGTAAGCAATGTTATGTAATGTGTCTAAAAGTATATAATGCAATACCTAGTAAAATTAAAATCTCAAAGTTAACTTTTATAGAAGAGAATTATTAAAATGGTTGAAAGAGAGAAATTTTTACTCTGTTAAGGAATTATATGGAAGATAATAAAAAATGTATTTGCTTGCTGGAGAAATATGCTGTACCATTAATTTATTACACTGACAACACGTATAACCATATTTGACAACAATAAATAATTCTAATTTTATATCTGATCCTAATCATCTATAACTTCACGCCAAATCCCTTGCGGCAGATTCCTTCAGGGGTATCTGATTCTGCCATGTATTAAACAGTCATATATATTTCAGATCAGCTTCTGAACCGAGCGGTACGCCTATTGAGAAAGTGATAAAGGCTAAGCAATTATACGAGTCTGCGTTCCACCCCGACAGTGGGGAGCTCCAGAATGTCTTCGGCAGGATGTCCTTCCAAATGCCGGGGGGCTGCCTCGTCACCGGAGCAATGCTGCAGTGGTATAGGTGAGTATTAAATCAGGCTTAAATGGTTTACTCAATTCAAATAATTTATTTTCAAACAACAGGTTTTACAACACGAGTCCATAAATATATATAAAATTATATATAAATATATATAAAATTGTATATTCCTTAACTTAAAATATATATGATATTATAAACTTAAGTTGAGTTATTTCCACGTAGAGTCGACGTCGTGTAGCGCGTGTCGGTAACCGTCATCGGAACTTCCTAAATACGATTCCCTCCGACCGGAATTCTTCCTTCATGAAGGTCGGCAGTTGATGAACTAAAATTAATGTTACGGCGAGATTCCAGTCGCTCCACTCTCAAGATGAAGTTGGTCTTCTTATCCACATAGTCTACAACCTTACCTTTGTAGACCAGTGTAGTCTGGAAGCTAACGGCGTCGATGGTACTCCCACGCGCAGTTGTGACGGTCCGGTCTGTGTGGTGCCAGTAGTTGCGATTGGAGGGTCTCTTCCTTTCCATTTTTATGAAGCCCTGCTCATCGCACTGGTCCTGGCGAGAACCCGGTTGCAAAGCTTTGCGAGTGGGCTCGCGCTCGCAACGACTTGACTTCTCCCGGTGAGATGGTAGGTTAGACGGTGGTAATGCGGTAACTTTTGCGTACTCCTGCACTACAATCGAACGCTATCGCGTTCGACTTTAGTGCAGGAGCTCTTTTACTTCTTCTATATTTCAACGATGTAAACGGTCTAAGCTAAGAAATGTAGGGCGCATCAAAGCAGTCTGAATGATGGGAAAGTACCTCTGTCTCGACGAGCTTGGTGGACAGTGGTTAATAACGTTACTTTGACACCAACGCTCGTTGGTTCGATTCCCACATAGGACATACATTTGTGTGCATGAAAATGTCTGTTTGTCCTGGTCTAGGTGTTTTTAAGAGAGATAGGCATCAAAGCAGCACATGGAGGGTTGTTCCTACGCGTGAGGGCACCTAAGGAGCTGGCAGTAAGAGTTTAGCAGTAGCAGTGGTATCGCACAAGTGATACTTAATGTACTGCAAGCGTTCTAGGCCACGGTAACCACTTTACATCAGGTGGAGCGAATGCTTGTATGCCTCCCGTCGATGTATAAAATCTCATAGAATGCCGCAGCCAAATACTAACTCCTTGGAGGGTTGTTGTATTTCTGCGAGTGACGGGAAAGCTCATAAGAAGTTGCTGTGTGCAGAGGTGGCAAAGCACGAGCAATACGTCCTGTATTACATCAGATTGGTCGTATGCTTGTATGTCTCCTGACGTTGTATATACAGGAAATAATCTTTATTGATGTTGATACTCGTACTGTTGATTGTAGGCGCTTGGTGGAATTTTGAAGACATCGCGTTAATGTTAATACTTGCACTTGTACAGATTCCACTTCACAATTTTATTTAATAATTATTTTTACCGACCGGTTTCGCCTTTACGGCATTATCGATACGATATGTTGTATAAAATACCTTGATAATGCCGTAAAGGCGAAACCGGTCGGTAAAAATAATTATTAAATAAAATTGTGAAGTGGAATCTGTACAAGTGCAAGTATTAACATTAACGCGAAATCTTTATTGAAACAATTGAAATATTGAACTGGGTAGCTCGGTGGTGGAATGGCTAGTGATGGCTACTTTAGCACCAAGACTCGTGGGTTCGATTCCCGCACGATGCAAAATTTTGTGTGCATGAACATGTATGTTTGACTTGGTCTGTGTGATTTCTATGTATTATATAAGTATGTATTTACAAAAGAAAAGGTATTCATGTACATTTATCAGTTGTCTAGTAACCATAGCCCAAGCTCTGCTTTGTGTCGGCGTTGTGTAATTTGTCCGAAGAATATAAGTATATCAAAATTTGAGGAAAATGTATACGCATTTTTTGAAGTTTACTCTTTAAGAAACGATTGTGAGTTGTAAGGCCCGGTGCGGAAATTTTATGAGGAGTAAAATCAAGTGAACGCGTTAACTAAAACCGTTACGCTCGTCCGCTCAAAAAGAGACAAACATATACATCTGCAGGATTTAACGTGCGAGAGAGAGTAGAAGTTTCTAAAAAATTTAACTGAGTTTTCACGATCTATTTCTGTTTACAAAGATTTTTATTGATAACACTAAAGCCCGTCAATAGTCATTAAAAAAATCGGTTGACAAAAAGAGAAGAAAAATGTACTTAAATTTTTACTTGATGTAAAGCTGTTACCGTCGCCTATGAACGTTTGTAATACAATAAGTATCACTCGCGTGATACTACCTTTGCTGTTGACACAGCAATTCCTTAGGAGTTTACTACTTTTACTAGTGACCTTACTCACGCGCGGGAACACAACAACCCTCTAGGGAGTTGTTATTAGAGTTAGAGCAAGACAAACACACATGGTCTTGTCATGTACACAAATGTTTACCCTGTTTGGGAATCGAACCCACGAGCGTTGTCAAAGTCTCGTCATTCACCGCTGCGCCACCGAGCTCATCACAATTTTTTAATTTTCTTATTTATATGTAAATAATAGTGAGCATTGTATTTGTAATTATATTAATATTAGAATACTTATTAGTACTAGAATACTATATACTACACCAAGTAAATTTACAATTGGCGACCTTACAGAGTCACGATGTATTTACAATTCTATAGTATATATAATTACGGTTGTATTTTCGTTGAGCTTGAAATGTGGTTGACCGTGAGTGTTATGGATTTTGCTTGTATGCTTCTAATATGTCTAACTATTTATTACAGATCTGTTTAGGGTTCCGTAAAAAACGACGCGAGCATTACGAAGATACGGCCCTCCTGATCTGACGTGGTTACCATTAGCTCATTAACGCTTGCAATACAGAAAGTATTATTACACGCGCGTTATCACCTCTGCTGCAATTCCTCAGGATCTCACTGGTAACCGCACTCATTCGCAGGAACCTAACGACGGTCCAGGGATTTGTTACTTGGCTGTGGTTTTCTACGAGGTTCAAAAACACGCAGATCATGAGAAACAGACATGTTCATGCATAAAAATGTTTGTCTTGTGTGGGAATCGAACTCACGAACGTTGGTGTCAAAGTAATCATTGGTAACATCTCGTCCACTGAGCCTGTCACCCGGGGCGGGTTTATCTCCCAAATATATAAAGTGATAAAATTTGAAACAATTACTTTTGACAAAGTATTATGTAAATATCAAAGAAAAATTTGTTTCTAAACAGCTTCTTTCCTTCTCTCTCCCTAGATAGATAATATTTATTAATTTTTTAAGAGAGGTAGGGCGCATGAAAGCAGCCCGTCTGGCGAAGTACCTCCACCTCACACAAAACCGCAGCTAAATAACAACTCACTAAAGGGTTGTTGTGTTCCTGCGTGTGAGTGTGGTCTCCAGTAAGCTCCCAAGGTGTTGCTGTGTAAGCAGCAGAGGAGGCATCGCGCAAGTGATACTTATATATCGCAAGCGTTAATAGGCTACGGTACCCGCTTTACATCAGGTGGGCCGTATGCTTGTATGCCTCCCGACGTAGTGTAAAAAAAAAGATAGATAAACTTTTATTAAGTTGCCCTCCTCATGAATAAACTTAGGAAATATCAATTCGTATCTGTTTACGAACTGTAACTGCTTATCATCGGGCAGGCCATACACTTGTTTGCTTACTTTAGTGGTAAAAAACTATTTAAATAATATCCTATATTAGCAGTGTGATCAAAGCAACAAGATAAAAAAAAATGCTGATACCAACCGATTTCCACTGTTCCACCACACTAATTGAAAGAGTATGCTCCCATTGAGCCTGATACAGATTGGAGATGGATATTTTATCCACTGAGAGAGATAGATGAGATGTATATTTTAGCCACTGAGAGAGATAGATGAGATGGATATTTTATCCACTGAGAAAGATAGATGATATGTATATTTTAGCCACTGAGAGAGATAGATGAGATGGATATTTTATCCACTGAGACAGATAGATGAGATGTATATTTTAGCCACTGAGAGAGATAGATGAGATGGATATTTTATCCACTGAGACAGATAGAAGAGATGTATATTTTAGCCACTGAGAGAGATACTCGTAGATGAGATGGATATTTTATCCACTGAGCTATCACTGTTCAATCTCGAGTCTACTTACCAATAGGAGGTAATTTTGACCGATAAGTGACGCGAGTGTGGCGATGTTCATGCGCAGTCAAGAGATTTGTCGGTTTGTGGCAACGCGCGGGCGATACTTCCTGTATTGCAAGCGTTCGTAGTCTACGGCTACATCAGCTTGGCTGTATGCTTGTATGGCTCTCGACGTTGTATAAAAATCGTGTCCTTTCCGTGCAAAAGTCACTGTATCGCTCTGTGACGATTGGACGTGCCTCTCGTTACGAAACTTGTCCATTTATTTTAGATCCGTGACGCAGACAGGCGTGTCTGTTGACTTGACCGGAGGTGAGGTCGACTTATTTATACGACCGCTATTGAACAACATTCGTGCTAGTATTGAAATGGTTAACACATACATTTATTCATCAACCGCACATAGACATGTTAATGGGCAATGGGCACTGAATGGTCGCCGTACATGTTGTAACAAAGGTGAAAATGTTTTTTGCTATAAATCATGTCCCAGGCGAAAGTTGACTCAGGAAAAGGGACTGGTGAGTGTTTGACACCAGTACAGGTCCACGTACTGGTGTCATACATTCCAGCTTCTTAAGATCTGGCCAGACGATTACGGCAGATCTGTATTGCCAACAATTGCAAACCATGATGGAAAAGCTCGCCATTCAACAACGGAGACTGGTCGATTGCTCTAGCCCACTGCTGCTAGGACAACGCTAGACCTCACACTTCACGACAGACGGTCGCTCAATTAGGAGCTACGATTGGAATGTCTCTGACACCCACCATACTCCTCAGACCTTGTTCCAACAGATTACCACTGTTTTACGGAATTTGGACAATTTGCAAGGAAAAAAAACAATTCCGATGGAGCAGTCCAAATCGCCTTCAAAGATTTTATTGATTCTCGCTCCCACGATTTTTTCGGCAATGGAATCCATGAACTACCTATAAAATGGCGAAAGTGCATAGATAATAATGGTACATACTTCAATTGATTCAATATATATATTCATATTTTTTTTTAGTTTATTTTTTTCCGTATTAAACGCCAATTTCATATGTAAGGACCTAATATAAAAAAAAACGAGTGTGCTTTAGACCACACCACACGACTGAAGTAAAGCTTCTTTAGCTTCATAGTGTGATACAGACAATAGGCTGCACTGTGTCTTAGATATATGAAACTTAACTCGCTATGAGAGAAAGAAAATGTGTGCTCGCGCCTCTCTCTCTTGCCCCTACAGTAATATACGAGCCGTAACTCTCTCTCTTTCTATCTTCACTAACTTATATCTCCCTCTCAACTTCCGTTCGCCTCGCCCGATCACACTTTTTGTAACGCTCTCACTTTCTTTACTTCAAAAATTTCATCCGAAGCGGTATGTAAAAGAACATATATGACTTTACAGAACGGCAACGGCAGTGGTATTCTGGCAGTGGGTGAATCAGTCGTTCAACGCGTTGGTGAATTACACGAACCGCAACGCAAACTCCCCGCTGACTACGACGCAGATGGGCGTCGCGTACGTGTCGGCGACGTCGGCTGCGATGGCCACCGCGCTCGGCTTCAAATTTATCGTCCAGAAAAGAGCCAAGAACCCTATTTTAGCTGTAAGTTTTATTTAAACGTAACAATTCAATATAATATTCCTTACTGTAACTACATAAAACAATAAAATACACGATATTAACGTATAGGTAATTAAAAAGGCGGTCTTATCGCAATGCAATCTCCTTTACACAACCTTAGGGTAGAGGAAAATAAAAAAAATCAAGCAGAAAGGTGGCGCAGGATTAAAACATACAAGGATACTTAGAAATATTAATCAAAATGACAATAACGATAGATTTATATGTTACAAGCATACATAAAACATATACACATATACATTCACTAACCTAAGGAATTGGCGAAGATACTGCTTTTTTACATGGAGCGATTACAGACCTCCGCAACCCAGAAGGAAATCCAGACTTTTCTTAGCTTAGGTCACACGTTTTTAGAAATATTATTTCTTGTACGCGCAGGTTTCCCGGGATGTTCTCTTTCATCGCCGAGCAAGTGGTAATTACAAATATGTACATAAATCTGATTATAAAATTCAAACCGGGGACCGCTTAGTCAATACTCTGGTTATTAATTAATTAAATGAAAGAATGATTCGTCATTATGCAACGCAAAAGAGGAAGCATGTTTTGACGAGCTCGGTGGCTCAGTAGTGAATGACGCGACTTTAACACCAACGCTCGTGGGTTCGATTCCCACACAAGGCAAACATTTGTGTGCACAAACACATGTCTGTTTGTCTTGGTCTGGATGTTTTAAGAGAGGTAGGGCGCATCAAAGCAGCCCGTCTGGGGGGTCTCCACCTCTCAGAAAATAACAACGTCCTAGACTCCTAGAAGGTTGTTGTGTTCCTACGTGTGAGTGAGGTCACCAGTAAGCTACCAAGGAGTTGCTGTGTAAGCAGCAGAGGAGGCATCGCGCGAGTGATACTAGCTACATATATTACAAGCGTTCATAGGCTACGGCAACCGCTTTACATCAGGCAGGCCTTTTGCTTGTATAAATCCCAAGGTTGTATAAAAAAATTCACCAAATATTAGTGTAATAATACATGTAACAAGCTACTACTGTACTCCTATGGACTCTTGACACAACGAAGCACCTACTCTGTTGCCTGGTGGTCGAACTCCTTAGAACACACGTAAGCGAGCTTTAGCGCGTATATTTTTTTTATATACAACAGGAGATACTTCTACAAGTCTCACTCCCAAAAATACTGTTATTTCTGGATAGAAGCCCATTTTACCACCGCCCTGCGCCGCTTAAATGTTGTAACCAAACAGCGATGTTGATGAACTACGTTGAATGAAACGCGTAAGCGCCAAGAATTTCATGGCGCTTACAACGTTTTGGTCGCCAGAAAATAATGCCCTATGAACGATCTAGCGCTTCATGTTTTAATTGTTTAATTAGAGGTAACTAATGTTTTAGCGCTGCAGCGAACTTAAGTTCTAATTCTCACCAAAATCTTACGGTCAGGGTCACGTGTCCTGACGCGAGTTTAACATTTTTACTCATCCCAAAAAGTGCACAACGCCCCTAAAGAAGTTTTCACTTCAAAAGCAGCGAAGACTTCAGCCAAAGGGCATCAAGAGACTGTCTTAGATCGTGTTGTAAAATATACTTTTTAAAAATGTACCGTGTACTTTCCAGCAGGACTCTGCACTTAGCAGTCACAAGGCAGAAACTACCCAAGCCTGCCTCGAAATCAACGTTCCGGACTTTATAAGAGCTGTAGACTGGCTCTCGTCTAGCCCAGATCTGAATCCCTTAGACTATAAATTATGGTTAATTTTAGAGGACATGGCCTGTTCGCAACGACACGCCTACCTACATTGTGCCTCTTAAGAAATATTTGGAGCAAGCAGTGGCTAAATTTCTCATGGAAACAGTGCGTAAATCAATAGATTCGTGACCAGACAGATTAGGCCTGTATCAAAGCCAAAGGTGGCCATTTCGAATAGATTTTTTTTGCTGAGACTTCCATAAATACGAGTATGTACATATAAGTTTTATTAAGATTACATTACTTCATAAAAAATAAATGCATATTCGTTTGTAACAGAACTTATGGCCGGACTATGTATATTATTATAGAATATGTACTTCAAAAATAGAACACCTTTCATTCCTTGGGTATTTAAACTTCTGACCTTTAGTCGCAGATAACGAAGTCAACAATTTTATCAATATAATCCCTATATATTATTATCACGATAATGTTTATGTGTCTTGGTACTTTGTACTGTACTCGCGTATGACCCAAGGCTGCTTGAGTGAGACAACACTTGGTGCAACGGGTATAAAGCGCATGCTATTGTTTTTGTTACAATATAGGTACCTTGACGCATTCATATTTAAATGAAGGTTTTCACTCGATATAGAGTGCTGAAGGGAGTTACACTTCAGAGCTTCTTATGTGTGATGTTTTAAAATTAAAAATATACACATATACATTAATTAAAAGTTGCAGTACTAATCGCGTAGTAAAGTTACGGTCGATACGGACCATATTTTCGTACCACAAACATGTAATTCCGACATTAACTGAATAAAGAATTATTTTTTTATTCAGTTAATGCCGGAATTACATGTTTACAATTACATTTCTCACGTTTAGATCAGATAAATTCGTAGTCAAACTCTTATTCAGGTATATCTTAATTGGCATTTTGCTCTCAGGGTAAATCTGTTTACCGAGCGAGATTTCTATCGGAAACTTTTAGATTGTGGAATGAACTAACTGCTGAGGTTTTTGCAAACTGCATTATGAGTTTCTTAGAAACGGGCACGTAGAGATTTTTAGAGGCGACATTTGTGCGTTGCCGTCGCACCACACTAGTGATGTCCATGATGTTGCAAATGGAACTGCAGACAATCTGGCACGCCTTGTTTCCCACCTTATTATTATAAAAACATCTCAAGTTCTGCTAATCAACAATTTTTATATTGAATTATCTACAACATTTGGCAAAGTGAAGACGATTCACGACATTTTATGTTCATATCGATCGTTTACGGCCAAGGCGACTGGGATCCTGGTGCTTTACCGACTGAACACGAGAAGATTATCAATTATATGAACAGAAGTGCGATATTTGGATTGAAATAAGTCGATTTAAATCGGTCCCACCTTACACCATAGGCAATCAAGTTATTAATATATATCGTGGATTATTCTGGAGCAGCGATTGCCTATTGGATAAACAATCATCCTATTAACCGACATGGTTCCTAGTTCGAATCTTCGTATGACCATGTATTGCTAAATTTGTGTTTCTCGGATTTGTATAGGTACGTATTTGTAATTACCACTTGCCCAGTGGTGAGGTGAGAAGTAAAACTTCGTGAGTAAACCCGTAGTACGTCAACGAAATTATATTTGCAATATAATCTAAGATAGGTCTGGTTTTCCCTGTGGGTGGTGTTCCCTAGCGGTGTGAGTCGCTCCATCGCATCCATCCATTAAAATCTGTATCTTCGCCTGATCCTTAGGCTCAGGTAGCAGACCGCGCCAATCCTAATGGATTAGGAAACGTGATAACGCTAGGAAGAAGAATTTACGATACATTATTTAATTTTTATTATTTTAATGTGTGTTTATGCTGAATTATTCTTGATAAATTACCTAATTGATATCTTTTTTTACCTTAAATGACTACATTTATATTTTATTTTCCAGAGGTTCGTGCCGTTCGTGGCTGTAGCGGCCGCCAACTGGGTGAACATACCGCTCATGAGACAAAATGAGATTTTATTAGGTAGGTATTAATAATTTATAAGGTTCCATATCTCAAAAGGAATAATTTTTGGTATAATTTTACTGTCCGTCTGTCTGCATGTTGAGTCTATTTTATTCCAAAGCGGCTAAATATCACGCCGAAATTGTACCTATGTCAAAAATTAAGGTCTACAGTCTTACAGTGTTACTAAATAATGTTTCAAGTTTGAAAAAAAAAATGTCGAGTGCTAATATTTTTTTCTTTTCATTTAACGGAAGTAGAAAATTCTACATTTGTTATATGAAATATTATCCCGTTTCCTCGTTCATTGGGATTGGCGGGGTCCGCTACCTAAGCCTAAGGATTTGCCGAAGATACTGATTTTTACATGGAGCGACTGCCGTCAGACCTCAACAACCTAGAGAAAAGTTATCAGGCTTTTTGAAACAATTTCTTGGGCGTGCCGTTTCTTTATTCACTGGGCTATCAATGTTCCTTCTTCGTTACAGAGTCTTTATTTGTGTGTCGTATTAAAATAAATCTACAAATTCTCTGTGAATGTTCTCTGACCCGTGATATTATATAGTAGGATTTAGTTTAATTGCTATGTAATCCAATAATCAATGATGTTATATCAATAGATAACAAAAAATATCGATAGATTAACTGATTAACTTGTTAATGTCATATAAATTGTCGTAATCAGAATTAATTGTATGTCATATCTAATCGCCCGATGTTAATTGTGGAAACAGTTTGTATTTTTTTTTGTACTGCGTCGGGAGGCATGCAAGCATACGGCCCACCTGATGTAACCGGGTACCGTAGCCTATTAACGCGTGCGATATATTAAGTATCACTCGCGCGATGCCTCCTCTGCTGCTTACGCAGCAACTCCAACTTTTACATATACTACTCTGTGTAAAAAGTATCGGGAATATGTCAATAAAAAGACCCGCGTAAAAGAGGTCGTTCTAATTTTTTTACTGCATGTTGGTAGCACTGTACTGATTTAGCGCGCAAAATTTGAGCGGGATCTGTCATTTATAGAGATGGGCGGTCAGTAAATACTAAATAGTATTTACTGAGAAGGAAAGATAAATATTAGTATTTATCCATTTTTACTCATTTATACTGAGTATTTATCCAAATGCATGAGTAAAAAAAAATAAACACAAAAAGACTTGAAATTTTAGTCCCAGTTTAACAGAAGAGGTTTAGAGCATACTCCACCACGCTGCTCGAATGCGGATTAGCGGAGGCCAGTGTTTTCAAGCCGCCCGAGGTCCACTGACTTAGCTGAATGACTGTCATCTATCGACAATAGCTCAGACCGACGGCTTAACGTGCCCTCGGAGCACGGAAAACCTTTGCTTTGCTTAACCTGCGTGTTCGGTTAGAATGACATGCGCAACGACCCCATCGAGCTCTTTTTTTTTAAAGATTTTTTTTATACCACTAAGGTGGCAAACAAGCTTACAAGCTGTATTGTATTGTATGGTACGCAGTTAGTCCCGTAGACTATGGACATTTGCAACCACCAGGGGTGTCACTCTTGCGTTGTCGACCCTGTAAGAACCTCTTTCGCCTTTCTTGAAGAACCCCATACTGTAGTCCCTTGGGAAAACCTTGGCAGGGAGCTCATTCCACAACTTAATAGTTCTCGGTAGAAAGTTTCTCAGGAACCGCACAGTACGCGGCCATTGCGGTTCCAGTGTATGAGGGTGAACTCCCAGCCGTCGGCGAGCAGTGCGATGGTAAAACAAGGCTATTGGCATGATATCGAACAATTCCTCAGAACACAACCAGTAGAACACGCAAAGGGAGGCGAAATCTCTCCTTAGACTCAAGGGCAAGGGCTTAATACCGTGTGTAAGTTTAGGATCATCAACGATTCTCACAGCTCGTCTTTGCACAGTGTCAGAAGGTCCTAGCTGGTAACCAGGTGCCCCCGCCCAGAGATGACTGCAGTACTTCATATGCGGTCTGACTTGGGATTTATCTAAAATATAAGTCTAGGCCCCGCGCTGAAGTACTGTTTGACTCTGTTGAGCACACCAAGTTTCTTTGACGCCAGCTTGACCTTTTCTTCCAAGTGGCTTCGGTACTGAACTTCGCTGGAGATCTCGACGCCGAGAATCCCAATACTCTTGGCAATGGTTAGTGGCGTGTTCTGGAATTGGGGGACTACAGCAAATGGGGTTTTTTTAGCGGTAAACGCACAGACTTGCGTCTTGGAAGGGTTGAATTGAACCAAGTTCAACCGTCCCAGAGTCGGACACCCTACCCAAAGCACACTCTATTTCAGACACAAGTCTAACGCGGCTCTCCTCCACAAGTGAACGAGGGGTACTAGCACGGCCTGTGTAATAAGTGACCCCAGTACTATCGTCCGCATAACAATGAATGCCGTCAATTGACAACATATCATTGATATGCAGCAGAAACAGCGTTCGGGACAATACAGAGCCCTGTGGGACACCAGCATTGATATCCATGCTATTGGAACAACCACCGTCAACTACGGCTTTGATGCATCTGCTGGATAAGAAGCTGGCCACCCTTTTGCACAAACCCTCGGGTAGCCCGTACGATGGTAACTTCGATAGAAGACCCCGATGCCAGACCCGATCGAACGCGTTTGTCATATCTAGGCTGACAGCCAATGCCTCACCTTGACTCACGATCGCCGAAGCCCAGCGGTGTGTAAGATACACTAGAAGATCACCAGTCGAACGACCGTGGCGAAAGCCGTATTGACGGTCGCTGATTAAATCGTGATCATCTAGGTATGCCAGGAGTCGTGTGTGTATCATACGCTCCATCACCTTGGAGAGAAGGGAGGTTTAGCAATAGGCCTGTAATTCGATGGGTCTGATCTATCGCCTTTTTTGGGCACCGGGTCTTCGACGGGTTTTTGGCGGTCTTCGACGAAGACGGGACTTGCCCAGTGGAGTAGGAAAGCACGAAAAGGCGCGTTAGCACAGAACACAGCTCAGGAGCACACTGCTTTAGCACCACTGCGGGTATGCCATCTGGCCCACTCGACTTATGAATGTCGAGGGAGAGCAACGCCCGCCGGACATCTTGTTGGGTATTTGAGACTTCCGGCATTGAGCTACTGCACCTCGGGATGGTAGGTGGCACAGCTCCCCCGTCATTCAAAGTCGAGTTAGAGGCAAAGAGATTACCCAGTAAATCGGCTTTCTCTTTAGCACTGTACGCCAGACTGCAATCCGGTTTTTGCAATGGTGAACTAGACAACTGACAAAAGTTTCCCTCGGCAGCTTTAGCCAGCGACCAGAAAGCATGGCTCCCAGATGGAAGGCTTGCAAGCCGCTCGCCAACTCTACCGACGAAATCAAACTTTGCTCTGGCGAGTACCCTCTTACTGGACCTCAAGGCAGCGTTCAGTTTACGTTTCAATACAGAGACATCTGGATTTCCATTAGCACGCGCCGTGGTCCAAGTCTCGATAGCAGCCTGTTTGAGAAGTTTGGCTTCTTTACAAGGCCGATTAAACCACAGTCGCTTTTTAGCTCCCGCTGTCGCCACAAAGCGATTGGGAATGTAGCATTCCATGCCATCTAATATCGCCGCAGCTACCGTAGTCGCACAGGATTCGACATCAACTGTTTTGAAATAAAGCTGCCTCCACGGGTACGACGCGTAGAATTCACGCAATCCGTCCCAGTCTGCCGACTTATAGTGCCATACGCGACGCCATTCGGTAGGCCAAGGTGGGTCACGCCTGGCACAGGACACTTGGGTCCGGATGAGACAGTGGTCCGATGAGCCAAGCGGCGCATCCACAGAGATGTTTTACTCATCCGGACGTGTGGTCAGGTCCAGTAAGAAGCTTGTATGGTCGTCTATCTGTCTGGTACTCTCGTCGCAGAATGTACCAGTTGGAAGAAACCATAGGCTAAAGCAAAGTCATGAGCAGATCTACCCGCACGATCAGTGCACCGAGAGCCAAGCCATTCGGTGTGGTGGGCAGTGAAATCTCCCAAAATCACTAACTCCGCAGAGGGATACTGCTCGATAACTTTGTCAGTTGCCATTTGCAGGTGCTCAAATAAACGGGATGTGTCTGTATCACCGCTATAGGACCTGTAAAGGCACGCATAGATTCGAGTGTGGCCGCTATGATCCACACGAACCCATAATAATGACAGGTCCCTGTCTTCCAGGCTATGAAGACAGCGACAACAAATATCCTCCCGAACGTACATAACGTACATATCCCGGCACGGCGTACAAATAGGTGATCAAGTTTGCACCCGGGGTAACGTAAGTAAGATGTGTCGGCCGGTGAGGATATTTCTGTCTCCGTGAGGAAAAGAAGGGTCGGCCGAGCGGTCTCGAGGTGATGAATATTGGAGTGTAGTCCCCTGATGTTGCAAAAATCCATATTTATTGTAGAAGGAGCAGCCGCTGTAATATTTCTTTTCCTATTCCTTTTCGGTGCCATTTATGTTGGGTTGAGGTTCAAAAGAGAAGTCGCTGAGCCGACAGAGTAGAGGACAAAAGCGCGGTATCTTCCATCACTGGACAATGCAGGTTATGTGATTTCTGGCACGGCGGGCGGAAGGGCCCCCCGTCCCCCACTGCTGCAGCAGCCGGGTACACTCCGGTCTCCTTCTAAGACACGACCACTACAACGGGGATTTTTGCGGGTTGGCGGTTCAGCCTCCCGGGCCGGAGTTTAAGTAATCCCCGGGTTCAGGAACCCTACTGACCCACGAGCCGCCAGCGGTCAGTCGTTTCACCGGATCTCCCTGACCGCCGAACCAGCCTTCCACGCCCACACCGTCATTGGCGGTTTGTATCCGCCGGTCCTCCCGCTACCCACCTAATGTGGAGGTCCTTCCCCAGACGGATACTTAGAGCAAGAGGTCTTGCCATGCTCCGCCGGTACAGAATGTCTGACTGGACGGAGCACGGCACGATCCCATGCTGGGTCCTACCTCTCTTTAGATAACAAAAGTATATTTTTTATATACCACGTCGGATGATTGTAAGCAGTTACCGTCGCCAATGGATGCCTGCAACACAAGGAGTGTCGCTCGCGCATTACCATCCCCGTTGCCAACGGAATAGCTCCTTATTGACCTACCTCTCTTTCGCCAAAACCTCGTTTGCTGATCGGTATGCGCTACGTGCAGGTGATTTCACATTCAAATACACAAATAGGACAAGTAAAAATGCTACAACATTCATTTTAAGTCCAAATACGACGAGCGCGTGCACTTCTTCCGACGCGTGAGACTATACTGTCGTATGTAAAAAAAACGCTGACGACAGTGACAGCGAAATAAAGGACCCTTCCCCCGCCTACCCCACCTCAGGTGTGCCTCAGGCGTATAGCTAAGTCGGAGGCCTTTAATAATACCAGTGTTTGTGGGTTAATAATAAATACCTTACATTGAATATTGGCACAGTACTTTTTTATTAGGTACTTACTATTAATAAAACACACAAATAACCTCTAATCCCTTGAAAATATCAAGGGATTAGAGGTTATTTGAGTAAATCCATAGTTCCGAATCAATTTATAAGACTTAACTAAAGAAAAAATATTTACTGCCGATTTTGGATAAAAACTCAGTAGAAACGGGTATTTATGAGTATTTACTCAACCTTGGATAAATACTCAGTCCTTAACCCATCTCTAGTCATTTAATTTGTTTTAAACTACACTTTTTGTTGGTCATAGTTTTGAGTCCTCGGCGATTTTTACAATGGAAAATATTGTTGAACAAAGAGTGTGCCTTAAATTTTGTGTTTCAAATGATATTTCATGTGGTGAATCACTAAAAATGTTGCGAAATACCTACGGCGAATCGTGTATATCGAAAACAAGGGCTTATGAATGGTATAAGGCTTTTAAAGAAGGCCGAGAAGTAGTAGTAGACTTGCCTCGTTCTGGTAGACCTTCAACCGCTACGACCAGAGAAAACATCGACAGAATCAAGAAGCTAGTGCTCGAAAATCGACGTATGAGTCTGAGAGAGTTGGCTAGTGAGGTGAACATATCTTTTAAGTCCGTCCACAACATTCTCATTGACATTTTAGGCATGAAACGCGTCGCCGCTCGACTAGTTCCAAAAGAGCTCAATTTTGTTCAAAAAGCGCAGCGAAAGCATGTCGCTGAAGACATGGTTTCCCGAGCTTCTACGGATCCGACCTTTATGAAACGTATAATAACTGGCGACGAGACATGGGTTTATGAGTACGACATGCAAACAAGCCAACAGTCTTCAGAATGGCGTCTCGAAAACGAGCCGAAACCCAAAAAACCGCGGCAAAGTCGCTCCAAAATCAAGGTGATGCTGACAGTTTTTTTTGACTACCGTGGTGTGGTTCACTCCGAATTCCTTCCAGAGGGAGAAACAGTGAATAAAGAATATTATTTAGGCGTCATGAAGCGTTTGCGTGAGAGTATCCGCCGAAAACGTCCAGATTTGTGGCAACACAACTCATGGATGCTGCACCACGATAATGCACCATCACACACAGCCATTATAGTGAAAGAGTTTTTAGCGAAAAATTCAACAAAAGTTCTCGACCAAGCACCGTATTCACCTGATATGGCTCCGTCTGACTTTTTTTTATTTCCCAAGTTAAAATTACCACTTCGAGGAAAACGTTTTGAGTCGATAGAAGCCATAAAAGAAAATTCGCTGAATGAGCTAAAGGCCATACCGCAAATAGCCTATGAAAAATGTATGGAAGACTGGGTGAAGCGGTGGAGATGTTGTATTGCAAGCGATGGGGCCTACTTTGAAGGCGATAAAATAAATTTAGATGAATAATTTGTATTTTTTGTTTTATTGACAAATTCCCGATACTTAGTACACAGAATGTCCCTTGGGAAAACCTCGGCAGGGAGCTCATTCCACAACTTAATAGTTCTCGGTAGAAAGCTTCTCAGGAACACACGTACAGTACGCGACCATTGCGGTTTCAGTGTACGAGGGTGAACTCCTAGCCATGCGTCGGTATATCTCCCTTTCAACTTCCATTCACGCATTCACCAGCTTACTCCCCAAGTAAAGCGTACATTAAGAAGTTTTAGTTCAAAAAATTTTTTTGTGAAAGTATTTTTTTACGGAACGCTTATATGTAAGAACAACCTTTGTACGTAGTTGACAATAAATGTTTATTTTATCTTCTATCGCCTAGACATAGGAATTATGGATTCTCAAAGTAACTCCCACTTGATAATACCCAGTAAAATTGGTTTGAACACTTATAGTAGATTATTTTTTCAGGTTTGGAGGTAACCGATGAAAACGGAAAAATAATTGGAAAGTCACAATTAGCCCCCGTAAAAGGAATATCACAAGTGGTCACTTCTAGGTAAGCATCTAGAGGTGGCATCGCGTGAGTAATACTTAATGCATTACGAGCGTTTGTAGGCTACGGTAACCGCTTTTCATCACGTGGGCCGTATGCTTGCATGCCTGTGATGTTTGTTGGCTCTTTATCCACTGGGCTATCACTGCATTATAAACCCATACATTTACACTGCATTCAACAAACAGAATTTTCAAATTTTATATGAACCCCTTCCAAATGTACACCTACACAGTGTTTCACGTAGAAAGAGTCCAGAGTATGCCACCGTTCGCAGACGGTGCACATCCCTTCTCTGCGTAGTCCGGGCCAGCCCTCACAATAATTTGGCTATGATAGCTGACCGAGCTATCATGTGGGTATTTATGTGGTGGCATAAAACAAACTACTTGAGCATCGGTGAACATTCACAGATTGCAGAATCAGGCAGCTCCAACTTAGAGAGTAACGCTAACTTGCAGGAGGACGGCCCACGAGAAAGACGTAGTTGAACAACGAGAGACGGACAACATCTATATATAGTGTGAACTAGATTGTCTAGGCACTTGCAGTTTAAGTAGCACCTTCTGTGCTCTGCTTCTCTCAACATGCTTGTATGCGAGGTTAAGTCTCTATTGGCAGCTACTGCCGCTTCGTTCATCAGTTTTCTGAATTACCAACCACAATGGAAGTCAATTTAATATTCACGTCAAAAAATATTTTTTACCTTGAATCTTATGCTTAATGCTTAAGGAATGCTATTGGCTATTTACTCCGACCCTTAAGATTTGACCCTTATGGGAGTCGAACAAACGACGGACGAAACCGTGGGCCACAGTTCCAAATCGCCTGTATATGTGATTATATGATATTAATGTATCCAAATTTCACCCTTTGTTATGTTATTATTAGAATCGCGATGTGCTCGCCGGGCATGCTGCTGCTGCCTGTGCTGATGGAGCGATTGGAGAAGAGAGCCTGGATGAGGCGGATCACGTGGGCCCACGCCGGCATTCAGACGGCCATCGTCGGCTTGTTGTGAGTATCGTTTATGATATTAATTCCAAATTTGAATGAAGCCCTTTATAATTATTACGGTCATTGCAAATGGACATTTTCATGGTATGCAAGAGAGGTAGGGCGTAACGCGACTAGGGAAGAATAGTACCTCCGTCTCATAAAAAAAAGTTCCTGCTAGTGAGTGAGGGCTACTGGTAAACTTTTCGGAGTTACTGTGTTCAGAGCAGTGGTAGCAACGCCCGAGCCATACTTTCTATGTTGGATGCGTCATGGTCATCACCATCATTTCAACAGAAGGACGCCCACTACTGAAAGTAAGCCTCTTAGACTTCCACAGCGATCGGTCATGTGCCGCTTGCATCCATCGGCTCCCTGCGATCTGCACAAGATGCCCAATTCATAGTCACCACTTGTATTTCTTTTTTAATTTGCTACCACTGTCACGACCCACATGTGAACAAAACGGTATAACTTTTAAATTAAACTATCTATCACCATTGTGTTTTATGTAGGTACTAGAGGAGCTATCCTAACTAAAAGTCTTGCTCCATTTTGGTAATAATTAAAACTAGTGTCCGCTGCAGCGCTGAACTAGTTTAGATGTCTATCCCAACGTTTCGAAGTTACAGCACTAAATCGCTTCTAAGGGGTATTTTTCTCGCGACCAAAAGGTCAAAAATGCCTTGATTTTCATGGCGCTTACGCATTTTGTTCAACGTAGTACAGCAATGAGTTGTTGTCGATCGGCATTAAAGCATGGCGCAAACATTTAGTTCGCGGTGTCGGTTCTAGTATACTAAATACATAATAATTCAATGTCTATCACCATGAAACAAACTCAATAATCATTGGAAATAACAGCGCGTCTACGTAAAATAAAACTTGATGAAGAAAAAGCGCCCTCATTTAAAAATAAAGATGCTTTTATAACAAAAATCAGTTCCTTTTATCGTCAGTTGTTACGGTAATTTTTAGATTTATCGTTAAAACGTTCCTTGGCTTCTTTTATTATTACTATAAGGTATTCTATTTTATACAAAAACGCCATGTTTATAACTCATCTACCGACCGGCCCCGGCTTCGCACGATGATCCGATCGCTACCAAACTTCACAGGATCAGATGCTGGGCTAATCTACCTAAAGATTCCCTGGAATTTCATCAAAGTCGATCTAACACGGTCTCACATTTAATTTATTTGTAAGAAGATTATAACACTTCCTATCGAATCTTAAAGAAAGACGCTCTGAACGCGTGATGTGTATCTGAGCGCTCGGCTTTATCAATTATTTATTTTTGCGGTTACAGAGATTTTTTTTCTTGTCAAGTTGTGGAGTGAACTCTGCCGAGGTTTTCCCAGTATAGAGCTAGAAGCATAGTCAGAGAGGATTATATAGTGACTGCAACGCGCAAGTAATGTCTGGCTGGTGTTGCAAGCGCCTATTAGTCTAGTCTAAGTCAGTTCCGCAATTCCCGGCGCCATTAGGCAAACGTTAGTGGTATAAAAACCGTATCTATGTATTATCTAAGTTCTTCCTAGATTTTTCATACTCCTTTCATAATAATAAGAAGATTTTAGGAGCAAAGAAATGGTACTACTTTTGTGGTAAGATTGAAGAGAGTGTTGCAGCTAAAAGGAGATCACGCTTGACACGAATCGAATTGCGATTTAACTTCTATTTCGTACCACAAGAGTTATAAAGCTAAGAATCGTTATGTTACAGTGTAAAGCTTGAAATGCACTTAACTGTACCCACTCAATCATCAAACTCGTTAACATAAATTATCAAAAGCAAGTTGAACCCTACATTGGGCGCCTATTTCTGGGTGTGGGGTCTAAAGAATCTAACGAGCGTACTGTCCGCCTGTGAGCGAACAGTTTTCATGTAAACTGTTTGCGTGGTTATTAGTGTTATTACTAAATATAAAGAAGTTACATGATTATTAAAATTTTGTATGTAATTATTTTAACCATTTGTGTTACATTTCAGCTTGACTGTCATGGTGCCCGTGGGCTGTGCTCTGTTTCCACAAAAATGGTAAGTTTTTATTTTTATTCTGACATTTGGAAAGGCATTTTGCAACTGTTTAGTACGTTTTTGATTTATTTCATGTATTTATGAGTACGCCCATACGCGACTGCTATAGGAACCAAAAAGACCCGAGGAAAACGATAGTTGAAGATTCCTTGGAAGAGCGAGTTTTGATGGCAACATTAAGGATTATTAAACTTTTTTAATATGCACGTATTTCTTTGTCTTATTTACTATCTTTATATTCATAATATAACTAGAAATACAATGTTTTGAATATACCAACATGTAAAAAGAATCACTACCATCCTAATACATTTATGATAAGTCGTTGACTTGTCTATAGATGGTAGGGATGTGACATTAATGGAAAAGAATCGATTTAATAAAAATCGATTTTTCTTTATTCAATATTAATCGATTTGTCAATAATCGATTTTAATGAAAATAAATAATCGATTTTTGCGAAAAAATCGATTATTTCTATTATTTAAAATCCTACATGTTTTTCATATTCCAATAATAAACCTAAGAGATTCATATTAACAATCAATCAGATTAAAAATCAAATAAAAAAATAACCAATTCAAAACTAAAAATCAAAGCAAATGTTATTTTAAACTTTCAAGTTAAGGAGTAATGAAATCAAATATCATTATTGATTGAGAATTTGTTCTCAGTCATAATGAAAATGAAATGAGCACCCCAACAAAATGACAAACTTATTGTCGCAAAAAATAAAAATAAATCAAATAAAAAAAAAATATCACAAATGTCCAGTCCTATTTTACATGTGACTTGTATTAAAATAAAATACTTAAAATAACAATTAAAAAACTAAACGACGACGGTATGGTCTCAAAAACAAAAATATGAATCAATTCTTTTGTTAATTTTTAAATTTAAACAATAACAAAATTAAAAATAATTACTGTCACAAATGTCACGCCCCATTTTACATTTGACTAGTATTAAAATAAAATACTTAAAATGACAATTAAAAAATCGTCCAAGTGCGAGTCGGACTCGCGCACGAAGGTTTCCGTACCATTATCTATAAAAACGGCAAAAAAAAAACACGTTTGTTGTATGGGAGTCCCCCTTAAATATTTGTTTTATTTTAATTTAATTATTTATTCTTAAAGTGAATATATAACTAAATATTCTGTGAAAATTTCAAGCGTCTACCTGTTGCCGTTATCAATATCGAGGAAAAATGAGCAAAATTCACGTTTGTTGTATGGGAGCCCCCTTAAATATTTATTTTATTCTATTTTTTAGCATTTGTTGTTATAGCGGCAACAGAAATACATCACCTGTGAAAATTTCAACTGTCTAACTATCACGGTTCATGAGATACAGCCTGGTGACTGACGGACGGACGGACGGACAGCGGAGCCTCAGTAATAGGGTTCCGTTTTACCCTTTGGGTACGGAACCCTAAAAACTAAACGACAACATTATGTGTTTTACGGTTAGAAGACATTTATATTGTTTACCAACAACTATATTATCTCAGATCTCAGTCACTACACTGAAACTAATTTACACGCATACATACCTACAGATGGCGCCGTTTTTTATATAATCAACTTGTAAGTAATAATGCTTCGAGTTTTTTCATTCGGCCCATAGATGGTGCTATTTATGAAAATCGATTTAATCGCGTAATTTATTTAATCGATTTATTAAAAATCGATTAATATTGCTTTGAAAATCGATTATAAAAAATCGATTATACGAAAATAATAATCGATTAAAAGAAAAATCGATTATTTTTTAACATCCCTAATAGATGGGTTTATGATTAGTTGTCTCGAGTTATTTTCCGCGCTTCGGATGGCACAGTAATCTGTCGATCTCTGCTGTATCCGATAAATGACAGCCGTGAAGCAAAGAGCGGTTAGAAATCAGTCCGACTGGGGAAGTAGCGTTACCTCACAGAAAACGGCGGGGGAGCAAATTTTTAATTTTCAAAGTATTTAAAATAAGAAAAAGCTCACCTTTTTGCAAATTTGTTAACTTATTTCTTACAGTAAACTGTCAATGGACACCATCAAGAGGTTCGAGAAAGAAAATTATGATGAAATACTGAAGAACACGGGCGGGAAGCCTCCCCAGTACGTGTACTTCAACAAGGGCTTGTAAATTGTGATGGTGGTAACTGTGAGTGTCATGTTGATATTAGATGAACGAAAGATGAATGAAATACCTATGTACAGTATACGGAATGTTGAAACTTAATGTTATATAATTTGGATGTTATAGAATTGGAGCAAATTGAGGAATTTGCATTAAAAGTGGATAGGCCAGACTTGATTATGCGGTTCAATCTATCTATAGCTTCAAGTCAAGTCCCTTGAGCGGTAGGCAGAGGGTATCAAAAGCCACAGGACTTAATCCTTTCACACCTCGTCGGCTTCTCCATCTTCTTTTGATATATTGTCCTCGATTACTAACTACGTTCTCGTACGTACACGTTACATGTTCGCACCGGAGTTGTAAGTAAGCGTTGTGTAAAATAACTAGATTATTTTTGGTATTCGACCTTGCCTTCTTTGAATATGTAGGGTCGATAAAAAAGTACGTTAGTAAGCGTCCATATGCGAGCACAGGCAGATTCATACGGTTAATGTGAAACGTTGGAAAGGCGCCATTTCGGATTTATTATCGGTGTATATTTTGACGTTCGTGTGATACGCGCTTATACGTACGTCACATATTACCACACGTCCAATGGGAGAATCGTGCGAGATATGCATGTTACATAGATCGTTTTTATACATACACGGCTACGAAAAAGTGAGTAGAGTAGAAAGTACTTGCAGTTTGGAACCGTTCTTAGTGATTTACCGAAAATGTTGGGCCCTAGTTCAGCGTATAGACGCATAATTCCTTTTACAGCGTATGTCGCGTTTTTTTTGTAATGTAAATAGCATAGTACCAACTTTCAGTCACGTATTTTCGATAGGTGTGTCGCGCTAGTTAGCCCAAGGTAAAGGAGCGTCCATATTCCTTAGGCTACATACACACGCACGAAATTGCACTTACGTGTGCACGCATTCCAACCAGTTTAGAATATTCTGTAGAGGCAGCACGCAATAAAAATTCCTAAGACTTTTTGCTTACTCCGGTCGAATGAATAATTAACGTATGCTAATCGCTGAATTGTTATTTGTTATTTTAAATTTTGGGTGGTTTTAGACGGAGTATATTTTGGCGCATGTATTCGTTTTTGACATTTGGAATACATTAGAACTGAAAGTGCGTATTAGAGCTGATGAATGGAATTACGTTACTCGCTTGTATACGAATTTTTGTGCGTCGTAGCGTAATTTTTCTTCTATGCGCCAAAAACACCCGCTGAAAGTACTTTTAAACGATAGTTTTTATTTATATATTATTTCTTTTCATATACAAGTACTATTGTTATTCTATTTAAATGATAAGAATTAATAGATCTGGTCGATTTAATGAAATGTTGGCGTAGTGTTTGAAAGTCGCAGAATTATATCCTTATTTTGAAAATAGGCCTTAAAAGGTATTCATTTGATTAGATTCGCTATGTATTATTGTAAAGTTTTATTAAAATACGCGTATTCGACATTCCAAACAAAACATTTCAACGACAGACGCTTTTAACATCCGTCTACCAGATTCCATAATGTACGGATAAGATTTTTTATTTGTAGTCTAGAAGTTGCTCTGCTCACGATCTACAAATATATGTTTTTATTGAATTACCTAAATTGCCCATTGTTAATACGAGTATAATAGTGTCTGGTATAATTTTAATTTTCGTTATCATACGTGGTGGTCTTACAGTGGTTCAAATTATTTGTTAGTCAGGTGACATGAGTACTTTTATAAAATCTTTAATGTGATGACAATCACTATTTGTCGTTTTTATCATGGCACCAATGACGTACATAACAATAATCGTAGTCTTGCCTGTATAACAGTTTTTACTTGATTAACACACAAATTAATATGCATACACAGGATCCACTATTTAAATTTTAGGGCCACCATAACTGAGCCACCTGTATATTCAATGTATGTAAGTATACGTGAGCATACTGAAAGTCTTTGGAACTGGCCACTTGGAAATAGAAAAGTAATTCACAAACTTGAAAGTAGAACTTTCTGGGCACGTGTTCGTTTTAAACGGAAACATGTTGTTTTCGTGCGTGTTTTAAAAATAAATTTTATTCGAGTAAATGCTCTGATTTTTACGATTTTGCTGCGGCTTAAGTCAGTTAGAGAATTGCTAGGGATTTCAATTGGCATTTGACGTTGAAGCTCTATCTGGTAGCTCTGTATATATGAGTGAGTATGTACATGGATGTACTCATCTCTCTAGCGATGCATTTGAAGGCGATCTGCAACTGCCTGTCTAATATTCATAATGTACGTCAATTAATAAAGACTGATAAAAAAACTTATCTAATACTAGTATTAGAAATTGAAATGATTCAAGTGGAAAATAATTTACATATGCATGAGAAGGTACGTAGGCTTTGCACTCGATGGCACCACATGATTTGACGAAAGACCAGAAACGACTGCGCATAGAGAGGTGTCATAAAACGACAGCAAAGTTTAATGAAGATTAACCTGTGTGTACTACCTTGAACATAAAAGAAAAAGTCAATCAGCATAATGGCTCTTTGATTTTGAAGTTATAAAGAAGTGTGGACACTTCGAAGCATTGGTAAGAAAATGGTTGTCTCTTATTGTATAAAATTAGAATACTATCATACCAATGTCGCATGAAAACCAAAGGACAGTATCGACAGATCGGAAGTATATTTGTTGGCTTCAAATGTAGAACTGATGACGCATCCGACATTCAGCCTAGACCTAGCACTATGCGACTTCTTTTTCCATAATTGTAAGACAAACTTAGTGGCGCATGTTTTTCGAGCCCCGAAATGGGCGAGTAATGTATTCTATGTAACCATTGAAGAGGTCCTTAAGGAATACTGGTCCGACTGGTTTTTACAATAGCTTCTGTGAATGTACACATTGTGGGAGCATATATGAAAAACAATAAGTCTAATATCAGGTCTTATCCAAAATCCAGAAACTTTCAGTATGACCTTAGTATCTTTCATTCATAAAGGTTTTTTAAATGTTCTCGCAGCCATTGCAGACGATTTGCTTAACGAATATTTTGTATTTTAAGAGGGTATTAAGTCCAGGTTAGACACGGCCTACAATCTAGGAAATATATTCTATACAATCATATTAAACCTTTGAATGATGAACTACAAAGGTTTAATATGATTGTATAGATTATATTTAGCCGGAAATCGGAATTGGAAATCAATTACTTGATTACGGCCTAGTCATCACCTTGGATTTTTCAATGTTTTGGATGATTGTCCAAACAATCTAAATCATTTGTTACTTATTATTTTCTACTAATATTATGAGAAGTAAGTTCGGAGTAATTATTTGGTTCCATTGTAAGAGAAAACAATGGCGAATGGAAAACAAATTCTAGTATTATTTCGAATTGTGGTTAACAGTTTTTTTTAAAGTGATTAAGTATAATTTGATCTGTGATTCCTGGTTAATTCTGTCATATTTATGGGTTTGTTTAACTAAGTTGTTTGTTTCTTTTAACAGTCTTTATTATCATATATTTTTATTCACATTCAACAACTTTTACAAAAGTCATTTTGCTTCTTTTTCGGCTTCTGCGGCAGCCAGCAATGTTTACAATGTCTCACAAAGATTAGTAGCTTTACTACAGTATTTTTTACAAAGTATTATATAAAAATTAAAATGGCAATATATTGTTTATAAATAATTTGAATACCCAGTTATGTACATAAACTTAGCCGTAAATACCGGTTTAGATCTTTCATTCAAATTGTTTATTTTTTAAATTGACTTGTTATTTGTGTAAGTTCATTTTGTATTTGATATTGAGTATTATTTTTTAATAGTTATGTGATAAAACAGTTTGTGTGTGATATACGTGAATCGATCGTTTATTAACAGGGTACCGGGGTTAATTAATCTGCATTATTCATTTAAGTTAATATTTGATTTTACGTTAAAGCCAGGCGTTAGCTTGACATGCTGGATTTCCCATATTTGCCATTAGCAGATCGCGTCTGTGCCGCCATTTTAAGAGACGGAGTGTTGTTTGCAAATCAATTATTTTATTTTGTGTTGTACTTGTTGGTTTTTTATTACTTATACAATAAAAAAATACAAAAAATATTTTTTTCTATGTTTCTAATTGTTTTTTTATATTACCAGCTTTAATTTAGTACACATGCTACCAAGCCTTGTCGGTAAATTGATTATTCCTCCCAAGTTTCAGTAAAATATTAAATTTTGTTCACATATATAAATCTAGTAACTATGTAATAATCTAGTCATCAGGTCCTGGTGATCCAGACAGGATCTTTCCACACAGAGC
Source organism: Pyralis farinalis (assembly GCA_947507595.1). NCBI lineage: Eukaryota > Metazoa > Arthropoda > Insecta > Lepidoptera > Pyralidae > Pyralis > Pyralis farinalis. Next base: position 31,375,699 of record OX382273.1, on the reverse strand, counting down.
CCCTGAACGGTTAATCGTATCGAGTTGAAATATTAATATTTAGGTTTTAATATCTAACACGAACGAGGCGATCTGATGAGTCTCATTTGTTTATTTGCTGTAAACATTAATTTACCTGATTTTATAATGACAGTACAAATGCTTGTTTCTCCTATCCTATTCCGATCATCGGTAATAGACTTATGTTTTTAAATATTTTTAAATATATTTGATGCATGAAAATAGTTTTAAATTCTGTATTAAAACGTGTTTACGTAAACACGTTTATTTAAACCATTGACAATGTGGCAAACCCCCTTCTTTTATCTACTTGTCTATTAATTAATTTGCATTAATATGAGTTACATAAAAGTTGTATAGAAATGTTAATACAGCTTGTGACATCCGGTATGTTAAAATCGATATAAAAATAGTATATAGACCTGTGGGCATTATTTACATTGCCTCGGAAAGCCGGATTCGAAAAGCTTTCACTTAGATTAAAGTTCTTTTGAAAGCCTATTCATTGCTAGGTCCTTTCATACTATTACAATAAGCTACAATAATGCATGTTTCTACAATATGTAAACTGTTGTGGAGATGAAATAAAGATTTATAATATATTTCTAGCCTGACGAATTTACATAATCGCATAACGCATAGAGAATAGAATTAAGTGAGCAATGAAAGGTACATGGCGCATGTATAAATTATTATATGCGCTCTCCTTCGCACTCATGCATTTACTTCTGCACTTACATGAAGAATTTTTGATATTTTTGACGCCTGGTTTATAGGTTTTTTTTAATACTGTAACGGTTACAGGCGACATAAAACATTTTGAAGTCAATTTATATCAATAGAAATTCATCAACAGAAAGATAATAGGGAGTTAGTTGCCTTGGCAGGTGATTGACATACAGTTACAGTATGCCTATAATGATTTCATACAAAATTTGAACACGTATTAAACAATTTGAATACATCGTTCAGTAGCTCTTGAACTATAAAGTGGTAAATGCTTGCAGACAATTTCTGCGAGATAATGGTACTAAAGACAGCAACTAGGCAGATTAGTTGCACTTTGTTATTAGTTAAGTTTTGTGTATGATGTGACACTTGACAGCATGTACACTTGTTTATACTTAAACAATGTCAATTAATTTGTTATAAATGTCAAATGCTTGCAGACACTTTCTACGAGAAAAGGGCAGTTGCAGCTTAGTTTCATTTTGATGTTGTTAGTTATGATTTGAATACATTGAGTATTATGTTTTTATAATTGAATTTTATATAATATAGCATATGCGGACAGCTATGAATACATTAAGTTTGATACTGAAATTCGAATTTAGCTTTTATTGCATGCGGCATAAAAATTGAACAAAAATCGAAAGTGTACAATGTATTGAGTTTAGAACTTGATGTACTCTTAACTATACCGCGAGGACTTCTATAGAGCTAATATTGTAAAACGAAAGAATTGTTTGTCTCATTCTAAATTGCTGACAATAAATGAATATTAGAATTAATTATTTGACTTTTTTTGTACTGTCGGGAGTTTACACAAGTACCTGATGTAAAGTGGTTAACGTGGCCTATGAACGCGTGCAATACAGAAAGTATCGCTCGAGCGATTGCCATCTCTACTACTAACACAGCAAAACCTCAGGAGCTTACTGGTAACGTCACTTATTCGCAGAATTAGAACTACTCTACCGTGGCCTTTCCAACAGGACTCTGCACCTAGTCACAAGGTACGAACTACCCAAGCCTTCGAAACGAACGTTTCGAACTTTATAAGAGCTGAAGACTGGCGCTAGCCCAGATCTGAATCCCTTAGACTACAAATTATGGTCAGTTTTAAAGGACATGGCCCGCTCGAATCGACACACCCACATTATCTCTCTTCAGAAACCTCTGGAGCAAGAAGTGTCTAAATTTCTCATGGAAACAATGCGTAAATCATATGGATTTTTTGAATTTTATGGATTCGTGGCCAGATTAAAGGCATATATCAAAGGCAAAGATGGCCATTTCGAATAGAATTATTTTTTATTTTTTGCTGAGACTTAAAATATGTACATATAAGTATTAGTATATGTACATATAAGATTACATTACTTCATAAAAAATAATACCTTTTCATTTGTAACAGAATTTAAGACCGGACTAACTAGAAATTTGTGCTTTATGTAATACTAGCTTTTACCCGCGGCTTCGCTCGCATTTTGTTTTAGTAAAAAATATCCTATGTTACTTCTGATACCTGCAAGAATATGTGTAGGTACAAAGTTTCATGATGATCAGTTGAGTAGGTTTCGCGCGTAACAAACAAACGGACATTCACATTTATAATATTATTAGGATAGGATTAGGATAGGATGAACAACTTTAACTGTGAAACCGAAAATACTACAAAGGGTTTTATTTATACCACTAATGAGACAAACAAGCTTCAGGCAGTGGTAAACAGTTATCGCCCTTGGACACTTACTCTTAATCTTCCGTTGCCCGAAAAGATTCTTTTCTGAATCCCGTAATGGAGTCCCTTGACAGGCAGAATACTTCGACAGGCAGTTCGTTCTACAGCTTAAAACTTTTCTGGAATCGCACAGTACGTGATCATTGGAGTCCCAGTATGTAACGATGAAGCGGTTGTAGAAAGAAACAATTGGCATCATGTCGAACAATTTGTCAGAATACCAACCGTTCTTATTGTATATCCGGCAGATCACTCAGGGGCAGAGGCTCCTTGGGCTCAATACCGTGTGCAAGCTTAGGATCATCGACAATTACCACAGTTCGATCTGAACCGATCACAAGGTATCCAAGTGCTGCCCGCAAAGGTGATAATAGTACTCCATGTGCGTTCTGACTTGATACTTCTAAACTTCGGTCTGTTGACCGCACCAATTTTAAATTTACTTCATGCCTCATTTAAACATCTGATTATTCAACTTTTAGACTTGGGTTTCTGAGAAATCCTGTGCAAAAAGAAGGGAAACTAGCATATGTACATTTTTTATATAACGTCCGGAGGCATACGAGCATACGGCCCACCTGATGTAAAGCCATAGTCTATGAACGCTTGCAACACATTGGTATGCGACACTAGTAGCCATCTTGTCACGGAGCGAATTACGTCGCTTTGAATATTAAGTTATATTATGTTGAAACTTCACATTCAATTGCAAGCCTTTCTTCATACAATCATCTTTCATTGTTGTAACTAGTGTTTGCAGTACGCATGGTGTAGGTAAGTATCACTCGCCCGATGCCACCTCTGCTGCTAATACAACAACTCCTTAGGAGATTGCTGGTGACCTTACTCACACGCAGGAACACGACAACTCTTCGGAAAGTTGTTATTTGGCTGCGGTTTCTTGTGAGGTGGAGGTACTTCCCCAGACGGGCTTTGATGCGCGCTACCTCTCTACCGCTTGATAGTAAGTGATCGCGAAAGGCTTTAGTGATAATAGAAAAATAAAAAAATACATAATCATATAAAGAATCTGTATATTTATATTCGATGAATACTTAATGTAAACAGTAAGGCAGAACTCGAAAATTACGATGGGAGTTCAATTGAAACATAAATTACACGATTTACACTTACATTACGTACTCTATGTATTTTACACTGAATAAGGCACCAGAGATATATGAGTATATGACTTCAGTATTATATTGGCACCTAACATTAATAAATACATTTACACATAGACAAGTTTTATTTCTATTGTCAATATTTTTCCCAGATTTATGGCAGTCACGAGATATAGTAAAAAAAAAAATTCTGTCGTCGATATTATGGTAAGTATAAAACTCACAATATATTGATTTAAATATATATTTTTTTCAAATATGTTTTATTTCTTTTAATGATATTCCCTTATGAATGTAGTGTACTACATTCATAAGGGAATATAAAGTGTGTAGGGACCGCCTCTTATGGCGCTCGGTTCTCTCTACCTACCCCCCAAGGGACCTGACTTTAAGATATATATAGATAGATGTACCTAGTACGTCATAAACATTTGATTGATATTCTTTTTCTTAGCGTTATCCCATTTCCCAATCCATTAGGATTGGCGGGATCCGCTACCTAACCCTAAGGATTTGGCGAAATACTGATTTTTACATGGAGCGACTAGCGTCAGACCTCCACAACCCAGAGGGAAAACCAGACCTATCTTAGGTTAGATCACATGTCTATCGAAATATAATTTCTTGGACGTGCGGGTTTCCTCACGATGTTTTCCTTCACCGCCGAGCAAGTGATGATTACAAATATGTACCTACATAAATCCGAGAATACGAATTTAGTGGTGCATGCCGGGATTCGAACCAGTTGGTCCATATGTCGGTTCTTTATTCACTGGATTATCACTGCTGGAAAACGTTTGTTCTGGTAATGTCACTAAATACTTAAACGTCAAAAATAAATAACTACTTTCCAAAAATACACTACAGCCGGGCGGGAAAATTCACATTACCACTAAAAACAAAGTATTTAAAATTGTTATTTACAGTAAACAGATATATTTATTGCTATACGATAATATAGTTGAAATATTTTCTAATAGATACGTGTGTAAAATAGGAAATTTAAATAGCGGAAGTTAATATAGATCCCTACAATTCACGTTAATGTTACGCGAAAACCGATTACGAAAAAATAAGTAACACAGAATTAAATAACCTCGACTTATGATATGATATTCAGGCAAAAGAACGCGATCCTGTGGTTGCCATTAAAAGGAGACCCGCATCCCTGCAGCGGGACGCATATGAGTCAATATTGACACGATAACTGAAGATTAAATTATAGATACAATAATTAAAGTTGTCTTTTCAAAAGTTGGAATAACAATAAATGCAGTTTGGACATTTTATTCGAGAAATAATTCGTTTAGGTGCCCGACTAAACTTAAATCATAACTAAAGTAAGGATTCCTCAAGTTTGTACGCGTGCAACAAATTCACTACAAATATTCTGAAAAAAAAGTAAATTTCATTCAAATACCGTTTTTAATATCTTTGTGTTTTTATCTCAATCAACATAAGATTATGTTCTCTCTGGTAAGTCTTGTCCTTTGACACTCTTTCTTCAGTCTTTATAGTATTTTTCTTAATTAAATACACATTTATTACTGTCAGACTCAAGTTTTCATTCAAATATTTCTCTGACAATAGGTCCCTGTTTTTTATTGCATAGTATTATGCTATGTATATATCAATAACTCGCGTACAAACTGAATAATCGAAGATCATATAATAATATTTACAATTTAATAGACATTGGCTTTCTCGAGCAGTACTAATGCATCGCACATCGCCTTGGCTGTAGACCGTACTAAGAATAGGAGATGGAGTTGCTCAAAGACGTTCAGTTGGATCCTAGTTCTTACCAGGCCATGTAACACTGTCGCTCGCTCTAAATCCAACCACCTCTGTAACGACAATTCTCTTTCAGTAACAGGAACGCCCTGAACAACGTCCAGTGGGCCCCATAACATGAATTCGAGAACTGACTTTGCCTGGTTGAGTGATATGGCTCTCTCCTCCTGCAGGACTTCTTTCAGGAGAGGTGTGAGTTTCTCGCCCGGCAGGAGAATTTCCAGCGCCTTGATAGCACATTTGCACAGAGAATTGAGATGTTCCTCGTCTGCTGATTTGCTGCAGTTGATTTCTTCGCTCAATCTGAAAATATAATTTTATGATTATGATTTTTTTCTATACTATTCTGGTAACAAAAAAAGCATGTATCTCTTGTGATAATCAGCAGTTACTGTGGCGAATCTAAAATCTAAAGTGCCTAAAGAAGGTATAAGCGTGCCAACGCTTGGCAGCTCTCTTTCAGATGCACAATTTTTCCATGGTCGTCTGAAAGGTGGATATACATATATACGTAATTCCCTACTTGACCAATTGCAATTTAGGCAATAATCTTGATAATCTCCGCCTCACAGAAAACTGCAACCAAATAACAACTCCCTAGAGGGTTGTTGTGTTCCTGCGTGTGAGTGAGGTCACCAGTAAGCTCCTAAGGAGTTGCTATGTTAGCAGCAGAGGAGGCATCGCGCAAGTGATACTTAATGTATTATAAGCGTTATTAGGCTACGGTAACCGCTTTACATCAGGTGAGACGTATGCTTGTATGACTCCCGACGTTGTATAAAAAAAAAAAACAAACAATATTTTAACATAATAATTCATTATTACAAATATAGATCAATCGATACAATTTCAAATGGCAACACCACAGCCCGCCAGCGTCGCCGAGCTCTCGATTCTCATAGTGTGCTAGGATGTGTGCATCTTTTGCTAGGACATCTTTCGATAGCCAGGGTGCACCATGTGTGGGTGAGGTTATAGGAGTATGATTTAAGTTTTAGTCACCTTTAATCGTCATTAATTTTGACGATGGGTTTGCGTTCATTGATTGAAGACGTGAATTTTATTATTAATTACGTTATTAATACTTGTGTTATTTTGTAAGCTACTTTAAAAAGAAAGAGGACGCGTATTCAGAATCAACAACGTCGGGCCATACAAGCCTACGAACAAATGCAAAGTCTCATTTGCGCATCGTGATCCCCGCTGATAACACAGCAGCTCCTTAGGAGCTCACTAACAGCCTCACTCACTCGCTCAACTCTCCAGGAAATTGTTATTTGGCTACGGTTTTCTGTGAGATGAGTGGAGGAGGTACTGTTTGTCCCGTTTAGAAATCGAACCCATGAGCGTTGATGTACATAACTAATTACTCCGCCATCGTGCTCATCACGTACTTACTACATAACTTTTTTAGCTAAACTATTCAACTTACCCTTGTAATATGCATAGTCTTCCGTAAGAGTTGGTCTTAGGCGCCCAGAGAGAGTTCAGCCTGTCATCAGGCGATGGCAAATTCAGCGTGCTGCCGTGCGATACCGGCGGTTGGATCTCCTTCAACGCTATGAACGAAGACATGCTCTCCGGGATCTCTTCAACTCCTCGCGCTTGGAGGCACTTCAGTCCATTTATTAATTGGAGCATCATGAAGATCGCTTCATGGATCTGCTCCGTCTGGACAAGTTGGTACTCTTTCGTGCTTAAGCCTTCTGCAGCGTGAAGGCTTTCTCCGTAAGACTGAATGGTGTCTACTTGGGCCTGTGCTAATACGACGATGGTAGCTGGAAAATAAATCAAAATTTATTTCATAGTTGTTTTTTTATAATAAATATAGATAAATTCACGTCAATAACTTTGCGGAGTAGGCAGAGAGAACCGAACGCCACATGACTCGATCCATACACACCTCACTCGCTTCTTTAACATTCATAGTTCTTCTCATGTATGCTCGCAGGTTACTATCGTGTTTCTATAATAAATATTAGGTACTGATATTTTTCTTCCTAGCGTTATCACGTTTCCTAATGCACTAGGATTGGAGAGGCCCGCTACCTAAGTTTAAGGATTTGGCTATGTTGAATAATGATAACAATTAAATGCAATATTTTTAACTTTGCTTGTGTACCGTTTCCTGTAATATAACAACATGTAAGTAACGACTAATAACATGCATATCTACAGTATTGTACACAGTAATGGCAACCATGTTAAAATTTAACATGCAATAAGTTGTTCCATAACGATTCTCTACGCGAACGTACTCTGCACGTTTTCCACACACATATACATCTAATCTCTTATGGGGCAATGTATACGGTTCTATAACAAACTTCCCAGCAATATAAGAGAATTGTCAATAAACAAATTTAAAACTATTGAGTAGCAGGGCATATTATAAAGTATCTGACTATATTAATGATAAAAATGCCTGGGATTGAGTCGATCCAATTATAATGTAATTAATAAATTATGTAAATTTGTTTGGATACCAAAAGAGGGATGCCTGAGTTTCTTGGCAGTACTTTTATCAGTGCTCACCTAGCCATGAACTGCACGGTAGGGAAAAAAATTGTGACGATTCCAAACAAATGTAGCCATTTTTACGGAATAAAAAGATTTTGACTTTGTTTTTGACTTTAATATAATAAATAAACTGTTTGAATCCAGGGTCTGTACCACTAAAGTCTTGTTTTCGAATTTATGTACATATTCATCACGTTCGCGGCGGTGAAAGACAACACCGTGAGGAAACACACACACGGCCACACGGCCAAGAAATTGTATTTCGAAAGACGTGTGACCAAAAAGATCTGGTTTTCCCTCTGGGTTTGTGGAGGACTAACGGCACCCACTCCCTTTAAAAATCATTGTCTTCGCCAAATCTTTAGGCTTAAGTAATGGATCCCGCCAATCTTAATGAATGAGGAAACGGGATAACGCTAAGAAAAAGAAGAAGAAAACTAAACAACATTAGTTTATGATCCTAAATTACCATTTGAATTTAATGAGAATTTTAAATCGAGAAATATTTCAATTCATTGTAATAGTAAATCAATTCAAAAGATCTATTAAAATAATAGTATATATCTATATCTATATATATATATATATATATATCTTTTGTAAACTGGTCGCGGTCTATTATAAAAAAAAAAATAAAGTTCAAAACCTTATTACCTTGGACCAAATCATCGCCTTCCTCACCAAATTGTTGTAACGGCACCAAATCGCAAAACTCTGTAATTGCGTTTAAGCTTAACGTTTGTGGCTGAACAGATTGCTGGCAGATCATTTGTGAAGCCATCTGTTCCTTGTACAGCATCAGGGTGACATTGACAGACCCTTGGCTTGAACTCCAAATCGCTGGATAGAAGATGCGTTTGCCAGCCCTGATGAAACTGTTCTTACCAGTCGATTGTATAGAAAAATCATTCCATCTTAAATTGGTACATGCTTTCAGGCCCCGGAGAGAAGGTTGCATGGTTGCACTTTGTTGCACCTGGAACAAAAAATTGTAGTAAATTAAAATAAATTCGAACAGTTTCATAAAATCTAGACACACGCCAGTGTATCAGCCAAGTTTGACAAGAATAAGGGCGATAGACCGTCAGTGTGTATATTAAAAAAAACTGTCTGCTCCTATTAGAAATCTATAATAACTTGGTAAGATCATGTGGCAAGATATAGTAGCTAATTTTTCATTGTAGGAGTCAGGTTTTTTTGAACATAATTTCATCATCATTTCTCATTCTATTCGTCCACTGCTGAACATAGAGCTCGCCTCTAGAGAGCCATTCGTCTCAGTCCTGTGCCACCAGCATCCATTGACTACCTGCGAACCTCTTGAGATCTTCGCTCCATCTAGTGGCGGGTCGTCCCACACTACGTGTACGTGGACGCCGAACGAAAACCTTTCTTCCCCAGCGGTTGTCGGTTCTACGAACTATGTAGTTAGCCCACTGTCACTTCAGCTTGCTTATCCTTTGGGCTATGTCGGATACCTTAGTTCTACTGCAGATATCGTCATTTCTGATTCTACAAAATAGAGAAATCGCGAGAACTATTTCTTTCCATTGCCCGCTGAGCGACCCTGAGCTTCCCCATACGGCCCGCAGTGACGTAATTTATTGACATTTACAGTTACATTTAAAAATCTGATATCGATGACAGTAAAAATTAAATTTGATATCGGATTGACTTGAAAAACTTTTTTAAACGACATGAAAAACGTTGTACAAATTTTGGCATGCGTCACTAAATTCATATTTTCGGATTATGTACATATTTGTAATTATCACTAACCTTGTTCTTCCATGAAGGAAAACATCGTGAGACCAAACCAAAAAAGATCTGAATGTTCCTGTGGGTCGTGGAGGTCTGATGGCGGTCGCTCCATGTCAAAGTCAGTATCATCGCCAAAACCTTAGACTTAGGTAGCGAACCCCGCCAATCCTAATGAATTAGGAAACGGAATAACGCTAGGAAGAAGAGCACTTTGTTACAAGTTCGTACTTACATTCATAGGTAGGCTATGTATCAAATCTTCGCAGTGACACAAACATACTAAAAAGTAGCTTAATATTCACCTGTTCTAAAACTTGTGCGAGCGCCTCGTGGTTTGCAATTACAACTGCACCATAATTATCTTCTAAGTTCTTATGTACAACACTCCGTCCTTTTCTCACTCGCAATTTATTTGTAGTGTTTTTCGGAGTGATTTCGTTCTGATAATCTTCATTACTGGGGCTTTCCATTGCATCGGTCGAGCTATAAAAGCTATAAGGCGAGTAAATTTCGGACTCTGTTTCACTTCCACAATATGGAAGAGATGATCTATTGAACATTCCATTGTTGTACTTTGGATAGTCGACAGACTCCGTGTCTCCTTTTCTTGGTTCAATTCTGCTTTCTGAACTAGTTTCTCTAGGTTTAATGGCAGCATCACATTCAGGAGAACTGGATCGAGCATGGTGGACATACTCATAGTCACTATCGCTATTCTTTGCGGAGTCGGAATTCTCATCGTATTTAGCAGAGTTGTAAACGTCGTCATAGTTATGTATGACAGTTTCATTGGTGGCTTGCACTATTTCTTGAGGTCCATCGTCGATTTCGTCTTTGTCATCGTCGTCTATTGAAGTCCTGCGTTTGGGCAGCTCTAAATAGGCCTCTCGTTCACGCATACTTGCTGTTCGTTCAGGCTTCCTTGGTGCCAAAGCCGATCTTATTTCTCCTGAAAGTAAAAACAACCAATAAAAAATTTTAAGATGTGTAATAAAATTTTGGCGTAAGGCTTACTATCTTTAGAGTCAAAGCTAATTTCACCCGCACATGGTACAATAAGAGGTAGAGCGAATTGAAGCAGCCCGACTGATGAAGTAACCTCGACCTCACAGTCCAAATAACAACGTCCTTGAGGGGAGTTGTGTCTCTGCGAGAGATTACTAGTAAGCTCCTGAGGAGTTGTTGTGATAACAGCAGGGGTTGAAATGCGCGAGTGATATTCCTTATGTTGCAAGCGTCCATAGGCTATGGCAGCCACAGATTGGGTAGGGCCTAAGTTCGTTTGTCTCCCGACGTTATATAAAATACAAGCTGCTGCCCGCCGCTCCGCCCGCGTGGAGTCAAATAACGTAGTCTATGTGTTAATCCAGGTCATAAACTATTTACGTGCCAAATTTCATTCAAATCCGTTCAGCCGTTTAAGCATGAAAGAGCAACAAACATCCATCCATACATACAAACTTTCGCATTTATAATATTAGTAGGATAAATAATGTCAGTAAACTATGTGAATTACAAATGTTTTCTTACCTAAATTCGCATAAATATTATCCGCCTTAACTGGTGCGGCTGCCCAAGCTTGTTGCTTCTGTTTCTTCTGCAAAGCAACAGATTTAGGCGGCGGTGGTCGAGCTGGTTTTGGCACAATAGACACAGTCTTGTGATCTTCATTAGATTGTCTAGGAGGAGGAGGCGGCTTGTTCACAACTTTCGGGCTGTCAACATCTGTCGTGGAACTACTTCCACTGTATGTTGAAGACACGTCGTCGTGACTGATTCGACGCAAATCCGGAACTTCACAATTCGTTTTAACGACTTCGACACTCGAGCCATTTATATCCAAAGGATGAATAATAACAAGGCGCGGCTTAGGTTTTGGTGTCAAATCGTAGATTTCTTCTGTTTTGGTAGGAACTTTAGTCATTGTAGGAATACTAAGTTCTTTTTTATCTAAATCTTTTGAGGATCCAATACGGAGAAGTTTCTTGATTGAAAACTTGAGTTTGCCTTTACGCTTTTCATCCAAAAGTAAATTGTCATGTGAAAGAGAGATATTTCGCCGCGGCGCTGGTTCGGGCACACTTTCAACTTTTTTTACTTCTGCTATTTCCTCTACATTTCTTGTTTTAGGCACTGACGACATAGTGGCTCTTTCTCTTTTTTCCATTTCTCTGACGACTGGGGAATCTGACTTTGTAAATCCACTGGCATTTCTTTGGTAAATGTTATTAGAGTATTCTTCTACTGTAGGAGATGAGGGTGGCGTAGGAGCTTTCCTTTTGCTCAAACTGTTTAACGAGGTGTCGCTGTCTTGTTTAGTGAGAACAGGCTTCGCGTAATATATCGGTTCGGACTTGTCTTCATGGACCTCAGTAATTTCATTGTTTTTCTCGTCGCTCATTCTAATACCCTTTTCGTTTTCCTTTTTCATTGAGTGTTGGAAATGCATGACTATATGTTGTTGGTGTATTGTAGTATTGGCCTTCTTTGCAGTCTGTTTTATTACTGGCTTTATCGGCAGTTTTGGTTTTTCTGGTACCGCTGGCTTAGACATAGGCATTAAATCTGTTATCATTCCATGAAGGAAAGAAGGTCGCGGATCCATGGTTGGCATTGGGCTTTTAGGCAACGCTGGTGCTTCTGTAGTCTCATCGGGATCTGCACGGCCATCAGGCTCGCCAGCCAGTTCTCGACTAGCATCGGCTGAAAATATATTTTCAGGTGGCTTGGGTATTATGGGAGGCATATCAATAATTGGTGAATGGAATGTTGAGTATCCGTTGCTCGCCTGTCCGTCTACCTTTCTCAATTTACCTATTGGTGACATTTTGATGTTTTTGTCGCCGTCGTTAAATATCTTTATTTTGACGGTTTCTTCATTTTTATGTGATTCTGAGAAATGTCCACTGTCATCGTTATCAGAATCAGTCCGTCCACTGAAGCTTTCATCATCAGATGCCAACGAGTTATTTGCCGTAGAATTCAAAGTACTTACAGCGGAGTCAACGCTGCTGTTTTCAATATTAATCTTACAAAACTTAAATTCTGAACGGCTGAGATTTACTTTAGGTCTTTCTTGCGTCTTTATTAGTGGAGATTTTCTAACGATACCGTTTTTCTTAATTTCATTCGCATCTCTCTTATCGAAATCATCTTGCATACTTTCTTTTATTTTTTCTTCAATCACTGTTGGTTTCATAGATTCTTTTTGAGATGAACTGGAATCATTATTACTAGCAATATACTTTTGTCCTAACGTCTCTGATATTTCTTCTAACAATGATTTTTCCGTACATAGTTGAGTTGCAGAAGTGTCAGTTGTAATTATAGTTTCTGTTTCTTTTACGTATGATGATAGAATTATGTTTGTTTTATAATTACTTGAAGTTTCTTCAGGAGCCTCTGCTACATTTGTAGAGGGTTTAAGACCATGGGATTTTACAGTAGTACCTTTGTTGTCGTGACCAAAAGGAGTGACAGATACTAATAAAGTTTTCTTCTTGCCATCTGAGTCTGTTTGCATTTTACCCAGTAATAAAGAAGTGTAAGATTTTCCTACTGTATCTCCTAATAAGTTTGCTTTTACAGTGTTGAAATCCGTATTAGATTTAGTGATTTTGTGAAGTTCTCTTTCTTCTTCAGTATCAGGAAAAATATCATCGTCCTCATTGTCCTCTGAAACTTCAAATTCTTCTCCATCTGACCAATCGTCACCACCAAAACCTATAACACTGCATATTACTTCAGGAAATCTTACATTTCTTTTGTTTTTTTTCTTTGGATGACTCTTTAGTATACTCGGTGGCGATTTCTTGAAGAAAGTGCTTCTATTCTGAAATGGAGTCGCTAGGTATTTACTGCCCTCCGTTACTCTTTCATTTTTGATATGTTCTTCGCGTGATTTAAAGCAGTTTGAGCAGAAATCTTTCTTCCACGCATTCTGGACGAAGTTGTGGCATACTGGTGACATCTTGCCCTTCGAATACCGTCTGTTTATCACATAACTGGCATTCTGGAAAGAAAAGAAAAGAAAGTTATTAGATTATGTAACTTGGTACTCAAATATTGCATTGGGAACAGAATGTCATAATGTGGATTAGGGTTGGTTTTTAATATACGTTAAGTGCTATGTGCATTAATATATGCATAATTGCATGGACAAATAAATCTTTTCTTACGTAAATTGCAAAACAACTCAATATCGTTCGTGTATATATGGTAATATTAATGCTTTGCGTTGCTAACATGGCTCATTAACATCAAATCGTGTATTCCGTTATGCCAATACGCGCGGGAATAAGTGCAGTGGAGTCATCATGGCAGTTCTTACGTTGATTGGTAAGTGGAATAAAATGTAAAAGGTAGCGGCAGTCACTCATGGATTTTCTTTGCCGTTCATTCCCCTTTACCTGCTTACTGTGTACTAAAGATTAGTTTACTGGTTAGTAATTCGGCATTGGGTCTATGTGTAGAAACAACACCGTACTCATGGAATTTACAGAAACATCATTTGCATGGAAAACATGCTTTCAGATCCTTTGCTGCCATAACAAATTGCTTTCCTTGACAATGAACCCTTTTTTCTCTTCTTTTAGTTTTTCTAGCACATCGCAGGCTGTGATACGATTCTTTCTAGTGGAGTTACCTACACATGTATTCAAATATAAAAATATATGTTTGAAACGAAAATTCTCACGCCAATATTAGCACAAATAAAAAACAAACAATCACGACCTACCCAACAAAACATCTTACGTCCTTCACTTTACTATTGTCATAACCTGACCTAGTCTGATAATCATGTAAAATGAGCGTTCAAAAGTACGTTTTAGAAACGCTTCCGCTCTTAACATAGAGCATTGTAAAGAATGCGACAGACACTGACTTTCTCTGTAAACGATGGTATGGGTGTCACCTTTTACATGCTAATCAAATATTCAACGGAGGAAAACGGTGGAAATCGATAGAGAAATTGCGCGTACATTGAATATAGATATTGCAGTATAAAACAGCATCTGAAAGGAAATTCCCGATGCATTTACATTTATTTTTATGGTGATACATACATATATTATCATGTAGGGGTAAAAAAATACTGTCTCTTCGTGACTTCTGCCTTGTTATAGTTGACGAACAACCTTATGTATCTGTCGCATCAAAATATAAAAATATACGTAGGTAGGTATAGATTTTCCAAAAGTCGGTTGGTAAATGGTAGAAGATAGCAGGTTGATTTAATCTCTGGATTTGTACCTATATAGTTCAATTAGTTGCAATGTATACTTTAAGACACGAAAAAAATACTAAATTGATTTGTATATAAATATTGTATTCGTTCCACGGTAATGCAACATTTAACAGAGAAGCAATATAGCATTTGTAAAGTTAATGTAGAAGGGTGCAATTATGAAATAGACTAGCTAGAGTAAGTAAGCATGATATAACTTTGAGTTTATATTGCAGTTACATAGAATTTTTACATTGACGTGCTCGGTGGCGTAGTGGTGAATCGCGCTGTTACGCTACTTTAACACCAGCGCTCGTGGGTTCGATTTGTGTGGATGAACTGTTTGTCTTGGTCTGGGTGTTTTTGTAGGGTGCATAAAAGCAGTCCATCAGTAAATTCTTAAGGAGTTGCTGTGTTAGCAACATAGGTGGCATCGCGCGAGTGATACTTAATGTATTTATTGCAAGCGTTAATAGGCTACGGTAACCGCTTTATATCAGGTGGACCGAATCAAGCTGAAATTAATATCGAATACTCAGGACTGCAGTCCCGTCGAGCCATGAGAAAAATCAAACTTCTAAGTCAACGCAATTAAAAGATATGGCTGTTCATGCCTCGTTTTTACGCATACTTTGACACTCGCAAGGGAATCAAAAACCATAGGGTACTTCCCGTTGACCTAGAATCATGAAATTTGGCAAGAAACAATGTCATGTAGCACAAGTAAAGGAAAAATCCAGAAACACTAAATTTGTCGTTACATCACTAAAAAAAAAAAAATTGCGAACATAAGTTGCAAAAATATTTTTTTACGGAACCCTCAGAACCCTCAGTCCCTCGTGAGTCGGACTCGCACTTGACGGTTTTTTTTTTTGGCTAAGCGCACTATTCATTTTTTTATAAGTAAATACTATCCGTGCAAAGCTGGGGCGGGTCGCTTGTTAATAATAAAATATTTGAACCACAAAGAGCATAATAAACAGTAACTCGCAACGTATTTGCATGTACCGCATTCTTGTAGAATGTAACTAGGGCGAGAGCCAACATTTTGCATTCAAATACAGTGAGCAAAACTGGTGTATTTATTGAGTTTGCACACATCAACAGGAGATAGTCGGTGGTATCCTGTAGCTTTCCTTCTGTGACAAAATAACATCGGATTTCATAGTGTTATTTCCGAGACTTAACTTTTTAAGACTATGGATCATATTTTTGTACGTGTGTTAGCACGTGCGCGCGCGCACGTATACGCAGTGTTACGAAGCTTGGAATATACGTATATTTTTATGTATATTAAACAAATCATCAAGTGATTAAAGTTAAAAGAACATTGGAAAATATGGAACAAATTGATTCGAGTGGTAATTAAGAAGAATCCGAAAAATACGTAAATGCGGATAATTTGTAAGCCTTATAGTTCACATTTATGAATAATATAAATTTTATTCTTATTACTTTAGAAGATGCGTTCATTTACCCTATTTAAAGTAAAGAAGTAAACTCCAGTCGTGCGTCGGAGTTGAGACACACACCTTTTTTAAATTACGTTTTCAAAGAACCATTTTACTATGTGGTACTTTCGGTTCTCATTCAACAATGTTTTATGCTTGGGTTCGCTTTGAACTAACGCTTGTTTCACACGTGCCACTACCACACCGCATAGCAGCTACAACAAGTGGTCAAGCAGTGGTTACTGAAGTATAGTGTCGCTGCAGCTTCTTGTAATTGCGTTGTGGTAACCACGACGCTACGTTGCGTTGTCGCTAGTTGTGTTCTATTGATTGTGTTGTAGCTAGGTTTGCAGACGCTAGTGGTTGCGTTGTGGTTACTATATGGTCAGTAATCACCCAGACGGTTGAATTTGTCGGCAAAATGTGTGTGAGTTTAAGACTATTCATTTTAATACTAATTAGCGCCAACCCACGTGTCGTTGTGGTGTGGTACGTGTGAAAGGGCACTTATGCAAAACGGGAATCACTACATTTTATCGAAGGAACTAACAACAAGCCACTTGCCTGCGCATGAAGACATCCCACTCACAAAGCAGGGTTTAAGCGTCTAAATCTTTCAGTGATTCGAGCCTGACCAATGGGTGAATATTTTAACCAGTAAGCCGATAAGTGCCGCGTTGTTGATCGGCGAACTAACCAATAAGAGCTGAGCGTTCTACTTTACCCTCGACCCGTAGCCGTGAATCGAGTCACAACGTAATATCGGTCTCATCGTCTCTCAATAGGTTATTTACTTCATGGAACTCAGTGAGCGTTGCGGCATATCGTTAATAGAATGTAAAATCGTAGCCGACTGTACTCGGTTTAGGCGCATCTTTGCATTATTCCGTTCAAGGCTGCGGTAGATGTAGACCGTCGACCTCACCGGTTGCGAAATGTGCCGATGAGTAAACACTACCTACTTACTGACAACTTATTGTAGTCCTCATTGAACAAGTTAATAGCTTCTTTTGTAATCAAACCACCCAATCGTGCGTTGTTGACTTTGACACGGTCGCTGTCCACCACGATATCCAAATGAATATCAAACGTGGAGTGCGTGTATCCAAAAGGTTACATTGCTAATAGGTTCTAGGGAATCAAAGAAAAAAGGGGACTTGAGGTGTAAAAGCTTTTTGTGGACTATGGTGGACCGAGGACTTGTTAAGCTTGCCAAGATAGATAACCTTTTTTTGTAAGTCAGGTTTGTTTAACGTGATAGGTATAATAATAGTAAGGTATACCATATATATATCATTATTGTACCAATATGTTTATGTGATTTTTTTTGTACTATCTAGGTAATTGACAATCATAATTTGTCATAATTGATTTTAAAAGAGGCCTATATTGGCAAGTTTCTTTCGGAATTTTTTGTTCGCCAATGGTAATTTTCGAAATGCTAGTAGATTAAAAAAAAGAAAAAGTAAAAGAAGAGAATTGAATAAGATACAGTAAGATTATATTTCAAAAATGCGAGACGCATCTAAGTGCCCGCAAGGGCCCAATGGCAAATAAAGAATTTTTATCTTTTATATAACTTGCCTGATGTTGAATTACGTAAACACTTGTAGGTACTGACTTGGATTTCCAAAGATTAGCACGATCAACAAACAAGCTCTTCAGCTGTATTATTATTATCTATAGATATACATCGATGGCCATACAAACTAGCAACTCCTATCTATGCTGTACTGTGTATATATACGTATGTATAAATATATGTAAGTGTTTAAGTGAGCAAGAACTGTAGTTATGGTTTGCATGTATGACTCTAGTCTGAAAAAATCGTAAATTCATAATTAGTACGTTTTTAAAAAAATATAATTAATGTAGTTGTTTAGAGAGCATGGGTCTCGCTTATAAACTTATTAGTTTGTCGAGCTTATATTAAAATGCCAATTTTTTATATATTTTATTATTTGAAACAGAAGAATCCAGAACTAATGTAAGGTTTACGGTTGATAATGAAGTGCTGGAACAAATGGATGAGATTGTATATCTTGGATGCGCTTTCAGCAGGGATGGAAGGTACTCCGCAGATGTGGAAAGACGAGTGAGTGCTGGGAATAGTGTGAATGGAGCGTTGGGAAAACTTCTTGGCAGTAAAAACCTGAGCCAGAAGGCACAGCTCGCTATACACAATGCAGTGCTGGTCCCAACGCTAACCTATGGAAGCGAGAGCTGGGTATGGCAGAGACAGCATGAAAGTAGGATAAACTCGGTCGAAATGCAAGCGCTGCGCAAAATTTGTAGCGTAACCCTTGTAGACCGAATTTGCAATGATGATGTTAGAAACAGAGTTGGTCTGAAAGAGAGCGTCGATGTTAAAATATGAAGAAGCATGCTCTGATGAGGCTGAGATTGGTTCGGACATGTAGAACGAATGCAGAAGAAAGAATGACGAAGCAGATATACCATGCAAAAGTGGAAGCATGTAGGAGCCGAGGAAGGCCAAGACTTACCTACCTTGACCAAATTGATCGTGTTCTATCAGAAGGGGATGTCAGGAGACCTCTTTTAAAATACCAAGACAAACAGACATGTTCATGGACATTAATGTTTGTATTGAATTGGCAATCGAATCCATGAGCCCTAGCGTTAAGTAGCATTGCTAACCAAAGTGGTAACCACTTCACCACCGGGCTAGTTGAAACACTGGCAACACAGGGCCAGTACGCGCATTTAGACTCACTTTTTTTGTTAAGACTGTGACTTTTGTCTCTTAACTTAATAATACCCAATGTTCATATAAATGAAATGACTTGTCCGTCCATATACTCATCATGTAGGTAACCCCGTTGTCTATATCATGTGGGCTGTGATATTTATTGTTTTATTAGCTCGAGAACTAAAGACATTTGCTAGTTAGAGACTTCGTAGAGGAGAGACAGTAGGCACAGCAAAAGTTAATTAGGATCAATCTAAATTTAAAAGTACAGCCACATAAGAAGACGGCCTAAACTGGGTCCTTGTTATGTTCCTGCGAGCAATAACAGAGCAGTTTCTGGCTCGATTTGGATTAGCATGATAATAAATAGACAGACATCTTCAATGATCCAGAGGAGAACAAATACATACTTTATCTGCTTTAGTAGGTATTGTATATTTATATCTTCACGACAAGTAAGCGCGAGAACTGAGCGCCTCAGGACATTTATGGTTCTTTTATTTATTTATTTATTTAAAACTTTATTGACCACTTTACATTTTGGTACAATAGGCGGACTTAATGCTAGTTGCATTCTCTACCAGTCGACCTTTGGGAGTGCAGAGAATCACGATTGCGGCTTAACATTATATATATAATAATAATACATATATATATATATATATATATATACATATATACTTACAATACATATACATACATACATATAAATTATACGATACATACAAACGTATTAGACATACATAATTGTTACAACTTATATTAAAATAATAGAAATATATAAATAATGATGACGGTCTTACTGCCTTATCGAGCTTTCAAAAAGATATTGGTATACCTTCTTTTTGAAGACAAATTTGCTGCACGATTTCTTGATAGAAACTGGTAACGCATTCCAAAGTTGAATTGATTGCCGAGTGAAGGAGTTGGACATGAAGCCTGAGCGGAAAAGAGGGATAGAGAGTAAGAGAGAATTGTAGGAACGTAGTGGGAGATTATGAGAGTCACAGAGATACTGAAACTTGCATTTCAAGTATTCTGGAGAATGAGGGTTGGAAAGAATAGAATAGAGAGTACAAAGTAACCTCAGATTTCGACGCTGACGAATAGGTAGCCATCCAAGCTTAGACCGGTTTCTTCATGCGCTTCGGGTCTTTTCATGCGCTCTGGTCGGTTCCTATGACTCCTGGCATCACCTTCTTACAATACACGACTATTTCAGTCGTGGTAGGCGTGTCTTGGCCTTCCTCGGCACCTACATCCTTCTACTTTTGCGTTGTATATATGCGTTTCGTCATTCTTTCCTCTTACCAAATTTATGTCGAAACAAAGAATCATGCATCTTATTATGCTGCGATATCCAACCCGATTCTATAACACCGATACTCTCTTTCAGACTAATACTCTTCATTTAAAATATGTTAATTAATTGCCATGTATGAAATTTAGGTCATATTCCGCCATATGCGTATCGGAATGTTCCCCAGCGTTACTGAAGCGTAGCGCACCGACACCTTTACAAACAATTGTCTATTGACAAAGGGACACGTGCTGCGTTTGGCAATGGTACATTATGTAGGTTTTTAGCTCATTACATTAAATAATAACCCTAACAGTAAGGATAATCATTGAGTTTTTCATACCGTTAGTTCTAGCTAGTAGTACATTCCACAAGGGTATTTTGGGTATGACGCAGTCAACGTAGAGAGATAAGCATTTTAAGTTGCGCACTTACGTCTTTTTCTCATAATTCAATCAATTTCTATCCTAAGTGTAACCTAAGTAGGTACCATATATCAATATCCATACGTATTTTTCCATAATGATATAAAAACCATTAAACTTCTTTAAAAAAACTGTTAAAATGGGTATATACCATGACCAAATGGATCGCGTTTTATCAGAAGGCGATGTCAGGAGCCTTAGAAACCGGCGAGCGTGCATAAGAAGAACTATGAATGCTAAAGAAGAGAGCGAGGTGTGTAAGGATCAAGTCATGTGGCGCTCGGTTCTCTTTGTCTACCCCGCAAGGGATTTGACGTGAAGTTATTGATAGAGACTAATAATAACTATTTCATAACTGCCATAATTTGGAATGACTTTATTGTTAACATACGTGACTTCAAAAAACATTTTTTTACCTTACGTAGGTTCGAATATCTTGTTATTGGTAGAAATATAATAAATATTTTTGTTATCAGAAATTTCAATATATTTCGATTTAAATTAATCGTAATATTATATTTCTATTACAACGTATAGCCGCAGTAAAGGTAGCCATATAATTACATAACCTTCCTTTTGAGCTACTGCAATCGGTCAAAACCAATCACCTTCAGTGCACGCGAAGTCAAGATACCGTATATGGAATTAACTGTGTAAATTCGTGATCTCATCTGGGGCTTATGTCACGACTCGCTGCAAGACGCTCGTAGGTATCTGTTATGCAGATTAGCATTATTCGGCTGGGACTTTTGTTACATTTTTCCCTTGGGATGTAAGCGGTTTATATCATCTTTGGAGACAAAGCCAACCTCACCTGTTCGTTGTGCTGACTTGCAAATGACGACAAGAGAGGAGAAGTATGTTTAATTTGAAGTAGGTAACTTACAGAAAACTGCAGTTCAATAAATTTCCTTGGAAGGTTCTTTTATATCTGCGAGTGAGTTAGGTCACTAGCGAGCTCCTAAGGAGGTGCTGTGATATCGTGGGTGGGATATTCACCCATCGAGTTGGCCGTATACTTATTTACTACAGAGAAACACAAGAGAAATAATTTTGTTTTCCCTTCTCAAACTTGCTTTGTCCTTTTTTCACTTGCCGAGGAATTGTTGAATTAAGAGTTGAGGTTCATAAAACACCCATAGAACAAACAAACATGTCACACAAATGTCTAGTGTTAGAATTGAACCTTTTTTGCCAAAGGAGCTATTGCCAACTTCACAACCACTTTATATAAACAACTTGAAATTCTGGGAAAAATATGAAAATGTCAGTTATCTGATTTTCATTGGCGTCAATATTAAGTCCTATTTTTTTTTTAATAAATGCTCGTAACATGTCAGCGCGTTCTACGAGTACCAAGTTAATTTCTTTAGAAGCTATTGCTTGTAAAGAAGTATAATGATGGATTATATAACATTTAGAACTTAAAACATTAATAATTGTACTATTTGCTAAATTACTAGAATCTTTTTGGTATAATTAAAAAAATAAATAAACATAAAATTGCGAGTTAATAACGACAAATTAATTCAAGTAAAATAATTCATATTTAAACTTACATTGCCCTTTATATAATTAGATAATGAAAATTGGATATAATAACAAGTAAATGTAATTCCGCTTCCGATTAACTACGCATTTTTTTATACAACGTCGGAACGTATACAACCATACGGTTCACCTGATGTATAGCGATCGTTACTGTAGCCTATCAACTTTTGCAATACGGCAAGTATCGCTCGGGCGTTGTTACCCCTACTGCTAAATCAGCTACGAGGAGGACCTTACTGGCGACCTCAAGTACTCGCAGGAACACACGAATCCTCCAGGTAGAAGATGTTACTTGGCTAGTAGTTTCTACATCTATGTATATTTATAAAACAGTACAATTAAGACCACGATCGACACTTAAAGTGCTACTATATTATTACTGTTTACATTTTCATCTTATCTTAAAACAACTCCAAACCGTTTAAGCAAACAAACAACCATTACATATAGCACCTTAGATTAATCTCTGGTGCTATAGATAAACGATACAGTAACTGCATTTAACTGCCGGGAATTGTCAGGAAATGCCGATACCTGGTTCTTACTGCTTTCTCTGGACGGTGGTCGGATACCGGACGCCATTAATAAATTAGAACCACATAATTATGGGTGCTCGAGCAATTGTATCTTTTCCTGAGATGTAAAAGCTATTCATTTTGTCAGGACCTCCATGGTAAGAACCTTAACGTTTGTGCCGCTCTTATGTCGGCGTAATAAGGGCTTGCTAGTAAATTAATAGCTTGTACTTAAATGGTGTAATTAGGAGTATTTCTATTTGATTTTAGAGTCGGCAATGTACGAGTGATACCCAATACAATTAGACAAAAGTCATTGAACAATTCGAATCCAAAGGTTATTAAGGTAGCATAATGAAGCGAAAGGTTCAATAGCTACCGTAACAATTTACCATCAGATCGTGTGTTATTATAGCGGTATTAAAAATATCTCTAAAAAATATACTTTCTTTACATACACAGCCATACATATTTCCGCACTTAGACCACATTATACCGCCATCCATCTAGGTCTAAACTAAGAGAATTCTACTATAGATATCATAACTGAAAAACATACGAAAATACTTCAATTTTTTCGTAAACATATGATAGTAATGTATAGAAAACACGTAGACCAATGCAAATATGTCGACGCACACGTTTGCCTTTTGCGAGAATTCGCACTCACTACCTTTGGTGTTAAAACCATTGCTAGTCACATGACCACCGGGTTAGTTGTCTTTGTTTTCTTTATGGTCCGATTTTGATCATTTTTCATTACTGTGCTTCTGTCACTTGATAAACATTAGAAGTCAACCAAAATCAAAGTTAAAAAAGTAAAGTTAAAAATTTATAAGCGGTGGTTTCAATTTAAAAGTTTTATATTTTCTTTTTTAAATACCTTTATCTATTGTTACGTAATTATGTGGGGGTGAGGTACTATCTCTCTGCCTATCCCACAATCTGACCTATTATTAGTAACTTATCTATTATTAGTAATCTATAGTACTTAATCTATGTTTTACCTTAGGAACTTATTTCCCACGTGATATAATAAATTGGTCCAATTACTTTTATGTTTATGTAATTTGGAAGGAATTTTCAAAGGTTTCGAAGTTAGAACGGAGATTTAATGATAGCTTTGGTATGTTTGAGATTCTTTGTAATGGGCAGGTGAAATGCATACTTAAGCCAGGAAGCGGGCAACACCTGGGATTAGCTGCCACTTGGAATTCTTGGCTGCCACTACACACTTATCCCACCCACTCCACTCCACGTACGTTAGTAAAATAAGCTCTCAAATCTGACGTATTAAGTGTTCCGTATAACATTTACTACAAAAGAATTTGTTAAGTATTTCATTTCTTCTTCTTATTAGACCCATTTTCATCTTTTTTGCATTATCATATTTTTATATGGAGCACTGCCATCAAAATTTTAGGAGGTAAGGTCATTTGTCTTCTGAAATATAATTTCTTGGACGTAAGGATTTCCTCACGATGTTTTCCTTCACCATCAGCCAAGATAATAACAAATAAGTATGTACATAAATACGGAAATACAAATTTAGTGGTACAGGACTCGAACCGGGGACCAGTTGGTCAATAGCCCGGTTTTTTATCCATTGCGCGAACACTGCTCTTGTTAATTATTATATATATACTAAGTAAAACTCAAACTTTGAATTGTGAGATAGATAAAGCTTAAAAAGGTTTGCAATACCTTGGCAACGCATTTTTGTATAAATACGAGTAGCATATAAATTTATTTGAACAGTCACGATTGCCTGCTATTTTTAATACTATCGCTAATTATTTTAATAAATAAACGAATAGAATAATTATTTTTTATCGGGATTTTCTTAAGTTAAGCAAATTTTATTCTCTATTTTTATTATAGCACAAATAATTTAAGCGGTAAACATTCATCTAATGCAATATGTGTCAATGAATTTTCTGGGACAGCTGTTTCTTTCGTGATTTCAGTTATTATTATTATATGTAGTATATAGTAAAGTATATATAATATATAAAATAATATTCAGATTTATTTTTGACCTATTCGTCTAATAGTGTATTTGAAGCTGTAGTCAAAACGAGCAAATAGGTTTTCTTTCACGCGTTTTTCCAATGCAATGAGACAGAGAAAGGGTTTCCAAACGATAATAGAGCAAGGTATATATCGAGTTTGTCCGTTTTTTAATTTTAAAACTGGTTCAATCAGCTATGTTTGATGAAATCGTTTCATCGCCACCTGACCAACAGCTATAAGAGAAACAAGTCTGCTGAGGGTTGTATCCATCTACAAATAACACAGACCTGCAACAAAGTTATACCCACAGACTAATGCGTATACAGAACATGTAGTATTATATGTGCAAGTTTATAGAGCAACTTCCCATATATAGTCGGGAAAAGTAGTAGGAAAAGCTAAGTCTTACACATTCCGCACAGTAATGTATGGCGGTGAAAAACAAAACATGTTTGAAACCGAGTAGAAACGAAACCTGCTTAATTTCACTGACTTTCTTACATGTAACTTGCCAAGTTAGATGTAATATTGTTGTACTTGCTAGAAAACATGCGTAACTTATTGACCATTTGTTGCCACCCGTATTATTCATGTAATATTATGAACGTATCAACATTATTATATGAATATGAAAGAAACGAGTGAAGTATGTAAGGACCCCGCAAGGGACCTGGTGTGTAGATATATATAATATATATATATATATATATATATAAACATTATTATAGACTGTTAAACATTGTATCATCAGCAAAAAAGTGACTGTGATCAATGAAGTTAAATCCATCGTTATGAGATGACGTGAAATGGAAACAGCAGTATCAGAAGATAGCAATGATATGAATGTTGAGGAAGAAACCAATATTACAGTATAACAAAACGCTCAGAAAAAATTAAAAACTGGGGTTTTTATTGTTTTGTATGACTTCAAAAGTGTTTTTTTTTTTATTCTAGAACTGTTGTGACAATAAGCCCACATAATGTTCGGATATTATACACAATATTCAATGTTCTGATATCCTGAATGCCGCAAACGTCTCAATTGGTTAACAATCAGAGATCGTAGGAAGATGCACATTCTCAGTCTACTGTTTAATGTTTTATATATCCATCTGCACCTTACTACCTAAAAGAGACTATTCATCTTCGTGATGTTGACGATCGATTGCGCTCCTGTGGTACACATGTATTCGATATTCCGAGTCAGAAAACAAATTCATACACACAGTTTTTTTCCGCTATGTCTGTTAGTCTCTGGAATGCACTTCCTCTTGAGGTTAGACTGGCTCCCTCCATAGATTCATTCAAACTCAAAGTCAAAAAAAATATTAAATGGTGAGTTGTGATCTCATGTTTGTTTTTTAGCTTCTGTATTTAATGTACGTATATATTTTTATTTATTTTTCATCTATATGTATTGTTTTGTTTAACAGTGAATTCGTAATATGTATAAGGTAAAATTGTTGTGCGTTACTTTATAAAATTTATGATATTGTTGTAGTATATTGGTGTACGTTTGTTCCCTCACCTATGTATATTATCCTGTCAATAGCTCTAGGTTGGCTGGAAGAGATCTCTTTTATATATAGGGATAAGTCCGCATTTCTAGCAGATCTAATTATATTGTTATTTATTTTTTAATTTATCGTACAAAAAAGATATTACAACAACAACAACTGATGCTACGAAAGAAGCCAATATCTCGGAAGAAGTAAGCTAGAAATAGGCTTGAGTTTCGATCGCTTTGCATATCTTTAAAAGTGATAAAATAGATATTTTAGGGCAATTACCAAATATTATCTTAATACAAAGCCATTTTTACTTAAACAAATCATTAGAGAAGATTAATCTCTATAAGATTTACATCTCTAAATTGCAGAGACGACCGGAGTAGCCAGGGCAGAATCGGTAGCATGTGGTTCATGTTGCAGATGGCGGACTTTTGCAGAGACGTCCGCAGCAGCCGAGGTAGAGAATACCGGAGCAGCCACGGCAGTGGCGGCATGCATCTACTAATAGTAGTGGGTGGATGCCGGCCGGCACTAGTTCGCATTTAAATAATCGGAAGCAGAAGCACTCAAAATAGTTTAGGTCATATTGCCTGTGAATCTGACTTCTGCAAAATAACGCCTGAATCTATTAGCTATATAGTATCTTTTGTTTATTTATAACGGTGATAGTATTTTAATAATTCCCGAAATTTTATTATATACAGTCGCTTGTTTGAATTAGCAATTGAGTAAGGTCACCAGGATTTCTGAACAGGTACTACGTCGGTAGCCGAGAATGCGTGTCCTTGTATAAAATTATTACAGTTAAACAGTATATGCTTTAATGCCTTGTTTGTATCTATAGTTTGCACTGAGAGTAGTTAACCTTGGTAGGTCGGCTGACTACGGTATCAAACTTCTAATTTCCGTTATAAGTAAATGTATACGCATCTATAACAGGTTGGTTATTTTCCAATATATGTAAGCTGGTTTTCGTACCCATCCTCTTTTTTCAGGCAATTAGTCTATTTGTCTGTACCTGTTTGTAGAGGGAGTCCGACGCTACGTTACCAGGTTCGGAGCCTAAAATCTAGGCATTTCCTCACCTTCTATCATCACGTACTTAGTAGAAGTGGACAACCCATTACAAACTTAGATGTCATGTAACGACTGCTCTGGTTTACCGAAGATCTAAGTCTTTCCGAACTCTCAAACCTGACTTCGTTAAACCTGACAATTATTCTGCTGGAGAACTGACAACAACCTTTGATGCTATAAGTATTCATCCTAAACACTTACCATCAGGTAGGTAGGTGCTCGATTACCGGTTATACCATAAAAAAAGTAACATAATATTTTGTTTTTGAAAAAAATGGACGCGTAATGTGCTTGCTTTTTAATGAGATAAGAAACTTATCAATGCATCAGTTGCACGTTTCTCTCAACCTTGGTCGTGCCAGATAAATGTAACTGATATAATATTAATAGCTCAGGCTGTACGGTGTAGCCGCACATGACGCCCGAGCAGCTCTTTGACATCCATTAGTTTAGATATGTATAAATCAGTTCACGCAATATCTTCGCGCATACCATTCGTGTACTCATCAAGCATCAATCAATTAGAAATTAGCATATACTTAATATATCATTATCTATCTTTTAATCATCATCATCTTCGGCGTACTACGTTTACACAGGCTCTTGAGGTAATTATACCAACTTTGCACTTCTAAGTGCAAATATGTAAATATTATTTTCTTCGTTATTTGTTTGCAGTCTATATGTTTTTAAGAGAGGCAGGGCGCATCAAAGCAGCCCGTCTGGGGAAGTACCTCCACCTCACTGAACACCGCAGCCAAATAACATCTCCCTAGAGGGTTATTGTGTTGCGTGCGAGTGAGGTCACCAGTAAGCTTCTAAGGAGTTGCTGTGTTAGCAGCAGAGGAGGCATCGCGCTAGTGACACTTAATGTATTACAAGCGTTCATAGGCTACGGTAACCACTTTACGTGGCCGTGTGCTTGTATGACTCCCGATGTTGTATAAAAAAAATGTTTTTGTCTTAGCTTTTTATCTCGTATTCCACAAAAAGTAGAAACT
The DNA here is from genome assembly GCA_947507595.1 of Pyralis farinalis. Taxonomy (NCBI): domain Eukaryota; kingdom Metazoa; phylum Arthropoda; class Insecta; order Lepidoptera; family Pyralidae; genus Pyralis; species Pyralis farinalis. Next base: position 31,347,255 of record OX382273.1, on the reverse strand, counting down.
GCCTAATTGACGTATAAGCCACTGGCATCAGAGGTTCTTCTTCTTATAGTTAGTTTTGTTTCCTAATCCACTACCACTAGGATTGGTGGGGTCGCTACCAAAGCTTAAGGATACTGACTTTTACATGGAGTAACTGCCGTCAGTCCCCCATAATCTAGAGGTAAAGGCAGACGTTTTTTTAGATAAACTCACGTCTTTCAAAATATAATTTTTTCGACGTGCGGGTATTCTCACTATGTTTTCCTTCATCGCCGCGCAATTACAAATATGTACATAAATTCGAAAACACTAAATTAGTGGTACATGTCAGTATTAACCTATGAACGCTTGTAATACATTAAGTATATCTCCCGCGATGCCACCACTGCTGCTAATACAGCAACTCCTTAGGGGCTTACTGGCAAACTCACTCACATACAGGAACACAACAACCCTCTAGGGAGTTGTTATTTGGCTGGGGTTTTCTGCGGTACTGGTACTTCCCCAGACGGGCTGCTTTTGTTAAGCCCTACCCCTCTTAAAACGTTGCAACCTCTAAAATATAATTTGGTATTGTTGGATAGTGTAGGTGCCCTGTTTGCTGACTGTATACTAATTTGGCATTTTTTATAGCACCTGCTTTACAAATTGGCACCACAATGATTATGAATCAGAAAATGACTAATGCTGCGTTATGTAACAGCAGCCACAACTCACCTGTTACCTACCTACACTTTACTGTCGCGTACATATCCTGGATACACAAAACTACAAACTTTATTGCTGAAGCCTATAAGGTGTATTGTCGCATAACAGGATTTAACCGAAGGTTGTTTAAAGTTCAACCAGGTTCTCGGAATAAGGCGCGGTGGAAATGTGTTCTTTGCCAAGAGTTGATATAATGCAACCTCGGTTGGAGCAGTATTGTGAAGGTATTTTATTGGTTATCAGTACGGTATGTAGAATACATAGAACAGTATACCTAGTTTTTTTATACCCTTAAAAGGGCGCATAAAGCTAAGTGGCGCCCTCATTTTGTTTTTATTAATAACGCTGTATTTAAGACCAATTCCAAAATTGGCACTCTATATGGCACTGAAGAACCATATTTACGTTTTTTTGAAACATATCTTGTATTTATTATCTATGACAAGTAACCAAAATTTTAATTATTGCTTATTGTGGCCACTTATAGCAATAATCAAAAGTATGACTAATTCTACATAAATAATAAAAACAGAATATGTCTCAAAAACATAAATATGGTTCTTCAGTGCCCTATAGAGCGTTTTTTTTGGAATTGGTCTTAAATACAGCGTTATTAATATAACAAAATGAGGGCGCCACATAGCTTTGTGCACCCTCTTAATCTACTCGCATTCTCGACGTAGTGCCTTTCCAGTAATTCTTGCGACCATGTGACAAATTCTATCAAGTTATAACATATTTCTAGACTATTATTAAAACACTACCAGGCAAAGAGACATGCTCATGCAGACAAATGATGCGTGGGAAACAAACTCACGTGCATTAATATCGAAGTAGCATTGGTAACCACTACGCCAACGAGCTCGTCACTGGTTGTAAACAAGTAATCTACTCATTGAAAGACATTATAAAAATTGAGAGCGTTCAATCGGCAGGATTAAGTTTTCTTTAAGTATTTTCTTATAAAATTCGCAATAAGGTGATATTTATTGGTTTTGACTTTATACGTATATACGTGTATATCAAATGTCTCTTTTGAAGATATGTGAAGCGATCAAAACTCAAGCCTACTCATTTTTTCGTAGATATTGGCTTCTTTTTTAAAGATCATATCTTATTCATTATTGTTATCGCACAGTAGATTATGGAAAAAAATGATTCTAAATATATTATGGTAATATTCAAATATTGTACGGGGAATGCCTGGCATCGAACATAATTATATCATCGAATATAAATATATTTTTCTAAATATGAGTCTACACTTACATATAAAAAAAACAACAGACAAGTAGGTAATTTTTAAAATATGTATAAAAAAATCTATTGTGCTCGAAGCCCCGCGCAAAATATTTTCATTTCAAATGATGAGTATGCATGTGGTTAATGCCTGAAGGAAATTATTTTAACATTTTTGAATGAGTACTTGCTTTCAAGTGAAGAAACGCAAAATATTCTTAAATGAACATGCAATACCGACACATTTCATCCACGTAAGTTAAATTAAAAATAATGATTTTCTTAAATATTTAAAATTACAATATTTTTAATTACTACGAGAAATTATTTTTAAATATACTTACATAAATTGGAAGCTAAACGAATTAAAAATGAACGTCGTTACTCTTTTGGACTTGGAATAAAGGAACAAGTTTACTAATTTTCATCAAGTCTGGGAACACATCCATATCTACACACATATATATTAAAAATACGTGACAAGTATGGAGCTATTGCCTCGATAACACAATAAAATACTTTAATAGACATTTCCCAGTGATCCTGTGCGTTTTTAATGATCAACTTTTTTTAAGTTTAATGATTTTAGTTGATTCAATTTGTCTTATCCTGGTATAGTAGTAGTATAATATGCACTGTACTGTACTGTGACCGTGCAGTTCAAAGGACTAGCTGTGTCGATCAGTACATTAGAGCAATACACGAGCATGTGAACAAAGGGCCGCTGTTACCACATTCCTCGAAGAGCTGCTAATTATTACACTCCTGGAATGTGTTGGACTTCGGTAAATCTAATGTAACAGGTCGATGCACCTAACATTTTTTGATTGAACAAGCCAGCTTATGAGCAAACCAAGGATCAATTTTTAAAGATTAAAACAACTGTTTCTCTCGTGTACACATTCTCAGGTAGCATAACAAAATGTTTTTTGTTTTACTTTTTATATGATAATTGTGTGATTTAAAACGAAAAATAACTTTCATGCATATTCCCTATTTTCGAATATTCGAATTTTGACTTCAGATTCGGATCCAGCATAAAAAAGTAGAATAGGAATGTTCAGGAACACAATTCCTATCTCTTAAGGAACATGGTCAAAACGGCCTACAAATTAAAAAAAAAAAAATGAATTGTTATATAATTGACGAGCCAGCTGATCCTCTGGCAATGCAAGCGTGCGCATTCTCAACTAGTTTTTATTGGAATCAGTATTAGCTCACAGACATAGGTTTCCAATAGCCCATTGTACTTGGCTAATTCCAGATAATTCTATTACTAACGACATGTGACACAGCTCTCGATGTGACTAATATTTCTTTAATGGAACAAACCAGTCAATATACCTACCAATTAGTAGTAAACGAGACGTATGTACAAGCCCCCTTTGTAGTAGGCGTTACATTTCATGTGATAGGAGATGAGATTACCTGAGTAGAGTCTGAACACTATGAGAAATAAGGAAAATCATCATTCATTCCCCATGGCACCACCAAAAAGACACTCGACTATTAGTGATGAGCAGGTCATCTAGGTATACTAATATACTTATATAAAACGGAAGATTTTGTTTTTGTCTTTGTTTGTTTGAACACGATAATCTCTGGATCTACCAGTCGGATAGCCCAATTCTTGAGGAAGGTTGTAAGCTATTCACCATCACGATACTACCCTCAAACCAAGCCAAGAAAACTGAAAGAAATTAGGCCTTTTCAAAGGGATACCGGGCAAACGCGCGGACAAAGTCTCGGGTTACAGCTAGTACTATAATAAAAACAGTTTATGTTAATATTGAGCGTTTTTTCATACAACGACATAATCATACGGCCCACCTCATGTAAAACAATAACCGTAGGTAGACTATGAATGCTTATACATTAAGCATCACTCACTCGAAGATACCTCTGCTGCTACCACAGCAACTCCTTAAGAGCTTACTGGTGACCTTTACATGCAAGACCACATTAACGATTTAGGGAGTTTGAAGAGAGGTAGAGAGCATAAACGAGCCTACCTGGGAAACTACCTCCACCTCCTAGAAAACCGCAGCCATATAACAACTCCCTTGAGGCTCGTTGTGTTCCTGGGTGTGGTGAAGTAACCAGCAAGTTGCAGAGAGCAGCAAAGGTTGACATTGCTGGATTCGTGTCATAAAAAAACGGATAATCGCGAATCTGTGTGACTAAGGTCCGGAAAATCGGTCTGTAGGCTCAATTCGCTAAGGTATTTAGGCGATAAAACACAAGATTTTTGTGAGCACGGGGTGCCTTCATGCGCAGTCAAGTGGTGTATTGGTTTCTGTTTTAATATAGACTTTAATGACAAAAATGGAGAGGCGACATCACTAGGGTTGAGACATGGGAAAAAAGCTGGAAATAGAGTGGGCTAACACTGATTCCAGTAATAGCAAACTACGAGTATATTATCGAAATAAAATGTTACCCACAGGTATCAATAGTAGATAAGATTATAGTAAGATATTCTATTACTTTTACTTCGAGCTACTTCTTCTTTTTCTTAGCGTAATTTCATTTTGGTAATCCCTTGGGATTGGCGGAATTCGCTACCTAAACCTAAGGATATGGCGAAGATACTGATTTTTACATAGAGTGACTGCCGTCCTCTCTCCCTCCTCCACAGTACAGAGGGAAAATCAGACATTTCTTAGGTAAGGCCACACGTCATTCGAAACATATATTTTTTGGACGTGCGGGTTTCTTCACGATGTTTTCCTTCACCGACGAGGAAGTGATAATTACACGACGAGCTCGGTGGCGCAGTGGTGAAACGCGTTATTACGTTACATTGACACCGACGCTCGTGGGTTCGATTCCCACACAGTACAAACATTTGTGTGCATGAACATGTTTGTCTTGGTCTGGGTATTTATATGTATAATAAGTATGTATTTACAAAAAAAAAATGTATTTACGTATGTTTATCAGTTGTCTAGTACCCATAACACAAGCTTAGCTTACTATGGGCCTAGGTGGCGCTGTGTAATTTGTCGGACAATATTTATATTTATATGTACATAAATCCAAAAACACGAATTTAGTAGTACATGCCAGGATTCGAATCGGGGACCAATAGTTGATCAATAGTTCATTTCTTCATCCACTGGGCTGTCTCTGCTCCTGTTTACTTACTTCGAGCAATTATTGTATACTAGCTGCTGCCCGCGGCTCCGCCCGCGTGGAGTCAAATAACGTCGCCTATGTGTTAATCCAGATCATAATCTATTTACGTGCCCAATTTCATTCAAATCCGTTCAGCCGTTTAAGCGTGAAAGAGCAACAAACATCCATACATACAAACTTTCGCATTTATAATATTAAGTAGGACTAGCTTTTACCCGCGGCTTCGCTCGCATTGATAAAAAAAAATATTTTTTTTTATAAAAAGTATCCTATGTTGCTTCTGATACCTCCAAGAATATGTGTACAAAGTTTCATGATGATCGGTTCGTAGTATTCGCGTGAAAGCGTAACAAACAAACGGACATTCACATTTATAATATTAGCAGGATTTCGTGTATTTCGTAATTTTTTATTTTGCTGTTTAAGTGTATCTATACTGAAGTGAGATGCTGAAAGGAATTGTCATGGCGTCAGCATCTGGACCTGCTCCGTTGGGATGTAAGGACGAAAGCACATTAGGCGTTGTATCTTTCTCTTAGTGGAATAGGAACATGTACAATGAAATCATTGTGAGGATATGCCTTTTTCGATCGGATAGCATTAATACAGTAAAAAAAAAAAATGAATGTATCTAACTACGAAAGCAGAGCGTATATCATTTAACCTTAAAAACCATTCAAATACTCGGACTCACGCTTCGAGGGTTCCGTACATTTTTAGATCCCTTATGTTTTCAATTTATACATTTTAACACTTACACGATAAGTAAAGAGTATTTCTATGAAAGGTGCGCCGCATAAAAGAAGCGCGTCACGGAAAGTACCCTCACCTCATAGAAAATGACAGCAAATAATAACTCTCTGGAGAGATTTTGTGTTTCTGTGAGTGAGAATACCAGCAAACTCCCGAGAGTCGCTATGTTAGTCCCCCGGCAACACGCGAACAAGAAATAGTTTTTGTATTGCACACGTTAATAGATTACTTCAACTACTTTACATCAGCTGGGCCGTATGCTTCAGACCACCCAACGTCGTATAAAAAAAGTGATAAAGAAAAGTGCTGAAACGCTTCACTTCAACCTAACGCTTCACTACAACCAAACGCTACACTACAACCAAATGCTTCACTACTACTAAACGCTTCACTACAACCAAATACTTCACTACAACAAACGCTTCACTAAAAACAATCGTTTCACTACAACCGCTATTGCAACATATGACGCCTACGACACTAGAAATATCGCACGTCCGTTGCCAACGCAACCGTTGACGCGTTCTTTTTGTCATTATAGCAAGAGGGTTTTTGTCAATTTAATTGTAACAGCTGATTCTAATTAATGTCTGCGTTGAATTTAATTGGTTATTTTTTTTATTACCTTAATGATATTTTTAACGTCATCCACGATTTGTTTGTTGCTGATAGAGGGTGATGAAATGATGATTGCCTTTGCAAAACATTCTTTAAGACTTGAACAAATTGATTACTTAAGTTTTTTTCGTGTTTCATCATTTACCACAACTACTTTTTAATTTTATACGTATCCTTTACAATCCTTAAATAACCTAATTCTTTATAACTTTAACATAACATAAAAAAAATCACGCCTCTATCCTGTAGGGGTAGGCAGAGACCACTTCTTTCCACTTGCTACGATCCTTACATACTTGTTTCGCTTCGTCCACGTTCAGTATTCCCTTCATACATGCTCTTCAGTTTTTCTTCTTCGGCTTCTTGACCTGGCCTTTTTTCAAGACGTCCCTGATTTGGTCTCGAAACGTCCGCCTAGGTCTACCCCTTCCAACACTTTCATTCACACTCGCCTCATACACTTTTTTCGTCAAGCGTTCTTCATTCATTCTCTCGACATGGCCAAACCATCTCAGCATACCTTTCTCAATTTTTGTCACTACACCTTCTTTCAGACCACAACGTTTCCTTATCTCACTATTTCTTAACCTGTCACTCAGTTTAACTCCTATCATACTTCTTAACGTTCTCATCTCAACTGCATTTATTCTGCTTTCATGTTTCATCTGCCATACCTAACTTACACTTCCGTACATGAGTATCGGAACCAACACCCCCTCATGCACAGCCAAACGAGCCTTGTTAGACACCTTCCGACCTGCTCATAAAGGAGTGGAAAGCTCCATTCACCATGTTTCCTGCATTCGCTCTTCTTTCAATATCACTCTCACACTTTCCATCTCTTGTAAACTTTGAACCCAGATACACAAACTCATTCACCTGTTCAATTTGTTCATCTCCAATCACGATATTGCAGTCTGTCACTGCCTCATCTCTTTCTATACTTAAACATAACTTTAAACGAGTGTATATATCTATATTAATGTAAAAATTTAGAAGAGAAGAGAAGGTTATAGATTATTCAGTATCACAATATGGCCTTTAGAAACCGAGGAAAACGACAGAAAGTAACAAAAAGCGGAATATCGGGATACGCGCGAACGAAGCCGCGGGCTGCACCTAGTATAATTGTGGGGTTTATCTAAGTGCTTTTCTTAAAAAAGAAAACGTGATATTACATAAAAAAAGGTCGTCTAGGTTTAAATTAAACACAGTGTAACTTTTTATTACTGAGCGATGCTGTAACTTCCTATTTCCCGTCTCTATATTTAGATTTTTAAAGGTAAGATAATAATTCAACAGCTTATAACACCATCTTCCATCCATATAATTGTTTTCAAACTTATGGAACTTTGCAGATATATGGAGATTTGCATTTTTTTACTACTAATATTTTTTTAATTAGCATACGTTCTGCAATTTTTTATTTCTCCGTCATATAATAATACGCCCTTGATTTTAACTCTAATGTAATTCTTCTTAGCGTTATGCCGAGGCCTAATCTATTAGCATTGGTGCAGTCCGGTCCTAAGTCTAAGGGGTTGGCGAAGATACTAATTTTGATATGGAGCGACTGCCGTCAAACCTCCGCATCCTAGGTATAAGAAAATCAGATCATTCTTTGGTTAGGTCACGTCTTTCGAAATATACTTTCATGAACGGGTGGGTATCATTTACTGTCAATATTACCTATTATTGATATCAAACTTTCAAGACGGTACGTGTTATCTTTATTTATCAGTTTTCCTTGTCTGTTTTTCAGTTATCCAACTTCCTATTACTTACTCGCATCATTTACAAGATAATAATAAAATCTACCAAATTATTATCATCAACAATCAAGGTAATATTAATTAGAAACTTTCGAGACTTGTGCAATTCTCTTAGAATTAGCATAGATTGTAGTTGTAGATTTTTGTCCTCAAGTGATTCTTAATCTGTAATAAAAAATCTCTAAGCACTATTGTCCACAAATGAATTAGTTGATTGTTGATGTACTGTGCCGACCAAGCCACCTATATTAGTTGACCAGCAGACCGAAGTACCATATTCCGGCTGTGACATCACTATGTAAAAAGTAACAAGGCCATTGGCACTTTTTAGCGCCAAGAATGGTCGATGAAGCGTGTTTTAGAGGTCGCCGTGACATTAGGCGGTCGGTAAACGACGGTAGGGTTACTGCGTAGACGTTCACGCATTTTTAAATATATTATAAATAAACACAATTTGGCCCTCGTGAGGTGAGTATCAAGTCTTGTGGCGCTCGGTGCTCTCTGCCTACCCCACCAGAGTTGACGTGAAGATATAGATAGATTGATAGATGGACAACTTGGAGGTAGTACACATCCAGAAGGATGTTGCCCATTCTCCCGAACTACATTTCGTTTAAGACGCTATATACGATGTTTTATTTTCGTTATGAGAAATGATTTTTTATCACTATAGTGGCAAACAAGCGTACTGATGGTAAACAATTAGTGTAGACTGTAAAGGTTATACAGTAAATAGTATAAAACGTAATTGTGATATATGTATATGTTATTTATGTTATCAACTACATAAAACAGTAAAAACACTTTTAATCTAATTTCGTTACTGTATAGCCTAAAATAAAATTACGATAGTCATTGTTAAAATAGAAGAAACTATTATTTGTAATTACGTTTAGTCAATATTGTATGCTCACTGAATAATGATAATTATCTAAGATAAGCCCTGTGAGAAAAATAAATCTTATTACTTCAAATGAGTAATTTTTGTATATATATATAATATTTTATAGATAGATAGATAGAATACGCTTTATTTGCATAAGACAGATATTTGGAAATACATTCAAAAGGATTTTTACAATTTTAGAAATGAACTATACAATATAATATTTTATATTATATATATAATAAGAAGAGGCATGCTCCGATGGTTCGGACATATAGAAAGAATGCAAGATGAAAGAATGACGAAGCAGATATACAATGCAAAAGTGGAAGGATGTAGGAGCCGGGGAAAGCCAAGACTTACCTACCATGACCAAATTGGTCGTGTTCTATCAGAAGGTGATGTCAGGAGCCCTAGAAACCGGCGAGCGTGCATGAGAAGAGCAATTAATGTTAAAGAAGCGAGTGAGATATGTAAGGATCGAGTCACGTGGCGAACGGTTCTCTCTGCCTACCCCGCAATTAGGTGTTTCTCGGAAATGGCACTAACGATTTGATTAAAATTTTGTATTTAGATAAGGTTTTCCTTTTTAAGTTTATCTATATCGGTATCTTTCCTTAAAATTGGGGTTTTATAAAAAAAGAATCGCGACCTTCGTTTAGCTCGGTCTTCCAGGTACTATATACATATAATCTTCAAGAATGGAGTAGATAACAAAAACGAGTATGATATAATAAGAACAAACATTTAGCCAGCTGGGTTGCACGTTTCACAATTCAGATAGTGCGTTTTGCCAGCCCTATATAATGGGTGTTTGAGTAGGATGGATGAGCGAAATCGAGACTTGACCAATTTGCCCAAACCAAACAGAAACTGCACACTTGGTTGACTGTTTTGAACGGCGCTTTCACTGCCTATATCAACACTGCATTAAAAGATTTCGAATAAGAAGAATTTGACCGGCGTGAGAACACATCATGAACCAATGTGCCTGGAAATTTAAAATACTTCCATCGACCATTTTCCCCTGGGGCGATCGCCACCGATGAAGCTTTAAAAGCCTTCCCTGCCAAAGATCCCGACGGTGATTAGTCAAGAAGAGTCTGACATAACCCGTACGGTGGCGGTCCATAAGGATACTCGTTCACCAACTCGCTCCCTCGAATATTTCGGAGGGTGCCACCCTCAGAGGAATGACTAATGCACGATTTCAGTGAATTAGTCCTTCTTTTGTGAATCGTTGTTTAAGTCGGGCGTAAAAACAAAAAAAAAGTATACTGCATGACAGAGTAAGGAGTTTATTTAATACTAGGAAATGCGCCAACCTAACACATGTAACTGAAACTGATAATTGTAGCAGATATCAGGGCAATAGGACACTGGATGACGCGTAGGCCATATGTATTAGAAACTCTGATAATGTGGCAGTTATCAGAATAAAAGTATATTGGGTAAGACGCCAACCATCATGATTATTATCCAAGTGTAAGTCACGATGCGTCCCTGAGCTCTCGCTTCGGAGCCCGGGATGCGCTTGCAGTCTTCTTCTGCAGTTCGCGCGGTCTTCGGCATCCCTTACCGTGAGATTATTGGCACGGTAAGACATCAAGCATATTCATCAGAATTTCTAATAATTGTAACCTTGTCAGTTTAACAGGTATACTGGTTAACGCGGTAACCGTGCGTGTCAGAAATCCTGATAAATACTCCGGTTATCAGAGTTTCTGATGGTTGGTACGAAGAAGTTATGAAGTTGTCAGTAAAAGATCTTGGCCGAGAGTATACCTATCAATACGGTAGTCATCTACATGTCATAACTTGAACTTGAAAGGCGTGTGTGTGGGGAGTGTCTGGGTAACGTCGCTGGCTACAAAAACAACAAAGAAAAATGCGCTATCGCTAAAGTGCCCATAAGTTAATCTAACTCATGATCCATTATACCATGATCTAACTGAACTTACTGTACTACAATTATAGAACGTAAGTGTGGCCACCTGCTAATTCCGCCATTATTGTGTTACCATAGTATTGTGTTGCCAGTAACGTCATCAAAAAGTTTCAAATCCATTACTGCCATCCATTAGTAAGTAAAAGTAAGTAGATAATTTTTATTATGTCACAAAACGAGCCTTACGTTACCTAAGCGAATATAATAAAATCTAATAGATATAGGTAAGGCATGGGTACTTAAACACTCGGCCAATTTGATATACAATCTACTAGTTGATTTGGCTTATCAAATTTTACACGGAAACCGTGAATATTTTCGGGATAAATAGTAGCCTATATATTAATACTGGACATACTCTACTTAAGCAGTGGTTTATTCAAACCCCTCCAGCCACTTTTGAGTGTAAGAGTAACATAAATCCACACAGAACATTCATGTTTATCATAAGTAGGACTTAGTGACAGAGCCCTAAACTTATTAGTAGCATACTCCATTATAAGTACCATTTAAAATACATATATGTAGGCGAAGATAAAACAATGTGTATGTAAAAGAAAATCAGTTTAAAATCGAGATGCAAAATCACGATTTTAAACTGATTTTCTTTTTTTTATTTTGTATTATTAGATATACCTACTCGTAGATATTGATGAGCTTTAGTGTCATGATCATGATTAAAAACTTTTTAGTAAAAGTAGAAAAAATGGAAACGTGCTTCAAACGGAAGTACAATAATGATTATGGTCGAATTTCGACAATTGGGCAACTACTTTTTTTGTTCCTTTAACCCATATTTATATTTATGAATTTGAAATAAAAATTTGAGAAAGTCAAAGGGATCTAGCCCATACAGCACAAACCTTCAGTTTAGAACCATTTCAAAATCTTCTTAATTCTAGATGTCTCAGTTGCAGGAACTGTAAAAAAAATGCTCGGAAAGGGTTCGCCGATCCCATTCTGAAATTTATATACCTACCAATTGAAATTTAAACACCACTTTATCACGTCTTCTGAAACTGTGTTTTTAGTCACTAGTACTTTTGTTACATTATCGTATCATAATTGTCACATAAAACTAATTATAAACTTAAAATTTTCAATAATAACAACAATGCCACTCGTAAAAAGCGCGGGAACACACCTACCCCTGGGGTGGCCATTAGTAAAAATATAAATGTTCATTCCACGGAAGTAATTGACGTTAGATACACTAGTTTATATAAAAAATATAAATTATTTCCATGGAATGAACGTATCGACATACAATAAAATCAAATTTATAGTTTACTAAAACCTAGGTAGGTACCTAATTTATAACAACATTACAATGTTTCTATTTAACTTTTCGTTTTTAAAGATAGGCTACGATTTTGTATGAGGCTTTCGCTTGAGGCATGGCAAAAACTGGTTGTGGCTGGCAACCCGTTTATTGATTCAGCGGGCGTGAACTTCTCTAGCTTGTTTATGGTCCACGAAACCGTAGAATAGAAGCTTATATAAAATTAATAGACTTAATGGAGTCAGGTAGATGAACTGTATTTGCGTTTAGCATTTAGTCTATTACATGAGGGCAATAATTATATAATATTATAAACATTAATTTTCCCGCGATGTAATACGTAATTGTATTTTATTACTTACTAGCTGACCCGGCGAACTTCGTACGGCCTCAGGATCAATAAATGGTGTGTTAACTTATTAGATGGTATAAATTCTTTTAATACTTATTATCCTATTCCGGACGAAGACAAATCCAAAGACACAAAAATCATAAAAATCGGTCCAGCCGTTCTTGAGTTATAAATAGTGTAACTAACACGACTTTGTTTTATATATATATAGATAGATTTTAAGAGAGGTAGGACGTATTTAGGCAGTCCGACGGGGAAATACCTGCATCCCATGTAAGAGTGCAGCTAAATAAAATGAAAAAGAAATGCGAAATATTTATAGTTCTAACAAAAAACTTACTACGGGTAGCAGCTAGCATATAATAAATTCGTTGGCAACCTTTGGTTTTATCATAAAACACAATACTTTGTGTTTTATGGACATTTAATGTTCCCGAAGTATTTAAATTACGAATAAAACAATACGATGACAGAATTTTAATTACAATGGACTCATTATGAAGATAGAATAGACAGAACGAATATAAAATATTTTTTTATATCGTAATAATAAGAATTTATGCAGTGATAAAGAACCTAGTGGATGAAAAGAGGTCTATTGACCAATTAGTCCCCAGTTCGAATCCTGGCGTGGGCATTTACCACTAAATTCGCGTGTTTGGATTTTACATATTTGTGATTTACACATGTTCGACGGTTAACAACAACATCGTGAGGAAACCCGCACGTCCAAGAAATTATATTTGAAAGACGAGTGCTCTAACCTAAAGAAAGGTCTGGTTTTCCTTCTGGATTGGGGAGGTCTGTTGGAATTCTTGTGTTAGCAGCAAGGGTGGACAACCCGGCGATACTTCTGTATTGCAAGCGATCATAGGCTATGGTAACCACATTACATCGAAAGAGACGTATGCTTGTATGCCTTCAGATGTTCTATACAAAAAAACAGAATAAACCATGCATGATGAAACCAGGTTATGGGTTCATGCAATCCATCAAAACTTACAAATTAAGATATCTAAGCTGGTGCCGGTGGTCGGGGTATTTGAAGCACCTGAGGAGGTGCCGCGTTGGCTCTTTACACTGAAAAAAAAGATTAATTGACTTTACCAAAGAAGCAAAGGTAGGCTATTTTACTAGTAAACTTTGTTAATTAATGCAAAATTTGTAGTTAAATTTACAAACACATTACGGTTGGTCTTCATACAAAAGTATTTTGTAGCTATCGCTATTTTAAATGTATAATTTACCGCTAATAAATGGATTGTACATATAATATGGTACAGTTTGTCATACTAAATAATAAATTTTATTATTTTTACTGGTACTTCATTAACCTTTTTTGATTGGTAAAATCAACTTAAGTCAAAGGTAGGACCCAGTTCAACCGTCGACTTTGGTGAATTCTATTAGGAATCTGGGAAATCCAACTAAACATTTTTTTCAGTGTACTATAGGCAATACTGTGCGACTGAGGCTACAGCTAAATGCAGCATACATCATGCAGGCCGAACTGCTCGAATGGTATTAAAAATCGAAACTCCTCAACATTCTTCGCATGACTTAAGCACATTGACAGCCTCATGCGTAACACCATAGCAATAAATGCTCATAAACCGAAGTGGTTCACACAATAAATTCCAAGAGGCCATCTATAACCGATTACTGACGTAAGGCCGACTTACCGCACTTTCTCTGATCTACATTTTTTGTAGGCGAGCTCGGGGCTTGTTCGATGTGCCTAATTACTTTGTGCTCTCAATGGTTTGCTGATCTATCTATATACTACACGCGTCACATAACTCGGTTCTTACACATCTTCCTCGTTTCTTTAATATTCATAGCTCTTCTCATGCGCGCTCGCCAGTTTCAAAGGAGGCTAGCTGCGTTGGTTCGGAAATGTAGAAAGAATGCTGAAAGAATCACGAAACAGATATACTTACAACGCGACAATAGGAGGATGTAGGAGCCGAGGAAGGCCAAGACTTACCTACCATGACTAAATTGATGGTGTTTTATAAGAAGGTGATGTCAGGAGCCTTAGATAATAACTTAATAAATAAATAAGCGCAAAGGTATAAGGATCCAATCCTAATGGACTAGGTCACACGTCGTTTGATATATAATTTCTTGGACGTGAGGGTTTCCTCACCATGTTTTCTTCACTGTGGCAAGTGATAATTACAAATATGTACTCATAAATCTGAAAACACGAATTTACTGGTAAGTAACGCCAGTATTCTAACCGTCAATAGATAGTAGATAGTTGGTCAATAGATAGTAGATAGTTGGTCAATAGATAGTAGATAGTTGGTCAATAGATAGCAGTAGCCTTCAATTTAAGAGATAAAATGCTAGAAAATCATTTCCATGAAATTGGACAAAGAGAGTTCAGAAAGTACCCTGTGATCTCACAACAACAACAACAAAATCGCGTCGAATCCATACTAATTTACATGTAAAACGGAAGTGTATATTTATTTGTTTGAACGCGCTGATCTCTGGAACTACTAGTTGGATTTTTAAATTTCAGCATTTTATAGCCCTATTTTTAAGGAAGGTCATAGGCTATTCAGCATCACAACACGACTCATAGAAGCCGAGGAAAAAGAAAGACAGTAGGGAAAACGGTGCCTACTGGATCTCCGGCGAACGCGCGGACAAAGTCGAGGCGGGCAGTAATATATATATATATATATTTATACTACGTCGGGAGGCATACAAGCATACGGCCCACCTGATGTAAAGCGGCTACCGTAGCCTATAATAGTATATTAATTATCACTCGCGCGATGCCTCCTCTGCTGCTTACACAGCAACTCCTTGGGAGCTTACTGGTGACCTCACTAACACGCAGGAACACAACAACCCCTTAGGGAGTTATTATTTGGCTGCGGTTTTCTGTGAGGTGGAGGTGCTTCCCCAGATGGGCTGCTTTGATCCGCCCTACCTCTCTTAAAACATCCAGAATAAGACAAACAGACGTGTTCATGCACACAAATGTTTGCCTTGTGTCGAACCCGCGAGCGTCGGCGTCACGACTGTGCCACCGAGCTCGTCAATACTAATATAATATTGAACTTACTTGTCCAAACAACCAATTAATAAACGTAAACATAGCACTACACTAGTCACCCAACACTTCACTAACAAATCAGCTTGATGACTGATCGTGGTAGGCGATAACACTTCGTGTCGAACAATTGCATCAGTGACTAATGCAATGATTACGATCGTGTGATAGTATTTCTACGAAAGATACACAAATATATCGGAAATTAATGTACCTGCTTACAATATTTGTAGCATAAAAGATGGACATGGCATGGCAAAGGCAATTTATCCTTAACGGATACTTGTAACCTAAAAGATGGACACCGCATGGCAAAGGCAATTTATCCTTAAAGGATACTTGTAACCTAAAAGATGGACACCGCATGGCAAAGGCAATTTATCCTTAAAGGATACTTGTAACATAAAAGATGGACATGGCATGGCAAAGGCAATTTATCCTTAAAGGATACTTGTAACCTAAAAGATGGACACGGCATGGCAAAGGCAATTTATCCTTAAAGGATACTTGTAACCTAAAAGATGGACATGACATGGCAAAGGCAATTTATCTTTAAAGGATACTTGTAACATAAAAGATGGACATGGCATGGCAAAGGCAATTTATCCTTAAAGGATACTTGTAACCTAAAAGATGGACATGACATGGCAAAGGCAATTTATCTTTAAAGGATACTTGTAACATAAAAGATGGACATGGCATGGCAAAGGCAATTTATCCTTAAAGGATACTTGTAACCTAAAAGATGGGCATGGCATGGCAAAGGTAATTTATCCATAAAGGATACCGACAAGCTGTTGGCGCGGCAGTGACGTTCGAAGTACCTGCACATACATTCTTTTTATTGGTAGCATGTAATACCACAACCACCACATCAACCCTTACTCATGCCACTGCAGGGATACGGATCTCCCTTCAACCGCAGGGGTTTTTTTATACTTGCACCCCTGCCATTGGCAAGGATCTTTTTATCACTTATTGATTATTAATATACAAATTAACACATTCATCCATCATATTCTCTTTCATACCACAATTCATTCATTCATCATCTTTCAGTTTTTTTTGCCTATTCTTGAACGCCGGTGAAACTACAGCTGTTTTCAAACTTCCCTCTCCATACTTCGTCTGTCCAGCCATATGGGCGACAGCGTTTCACAGCTTACATATATATATCACATCCCATCAACCCACACTCATCCCACTGCAGAGATACGGGCCTTCCTTCAACAAAAGCGTTTAGAGCATACTCCACCACGCTGTTCAAATGCAGATTGGCGGAGCCAGTGTTTTCAAGCCCGAGGGCCACTGACTTAGCTTAACAAATGTCATCTATCGACAACAGCCGGGACCGACGGCTTAACGTGCCCTCCGAAGCACGGAGAAACTCGAGCTAAATAAACCCATCCACAGACAGGCTGCGGTCGACGTTGCTTAACCTGGGTGTTCGATTAGACTGACACGCGCAACGACGTCATCGAGCTCTCATAAGTTGCATGTAATAAGTGTATCTATAATAAGTAATAGTAACAGATAATGCAGATATGCTCTTAAATATGTTTCGGCTTTGACTTTGTCAGCCATTTGATATATTTTTTATATATGACGCCGGAATGCAAGCATACGGCCCACTTTTAAAACGGTTACCGTAGTCTATGAGCGCTTGCAATACACGAGGTATCACTCGCGCGGTACCACCTCTGCTGATAGTACAGCGACTCCTTAGGAGCTTACTGGTAACCTCACTCACTCGCAGGAACACAACGACCTACCAGAGACTTGTTGTTTAGCTGCGGTTTTCTGTGAGGATCTCTGAGGGTTTCTCTTAAAAACACCCAGACAAACAGACATTGACATAAACGTTTGTCCTGTGTGGCAATCGAACCCACAAGCGTTGATATTAAACTCCGCCACCGAGCTGGTCATTAGTCATGTTAGTTTATGTTAACTATAATCATAATTATTTTAGTTAATAGATTCAGGCGTTATTTTGCGAAAGTCAAATTTACATGCAATTTGATCTAACCTGCTTTGTGTGCTTCCGCCACCAATTAGTTCATGCTGCCTAGCGCCGGCCGGCACCCACCCACTACTGTTAGTGCGTGCTACATGCCGACGCTGCCATGCCTGCTCCCACCACCACCGTCGCTGCCACGACTGGCCTGGTCGTCGCTGCGACACGTGTTTCGCCTCTCCACGAGGCATCATCACCAGACCAGGCCAGTCGTGGCAGCGACGGTGGTGGTGGGGGCATGCGGATTCTGTCCTAGATGGCGGACGACCGCAGCAGCCGAGGCAGAGACTACCGGAGCAGCCATGGCAGCGTCGGCATGTAGCACGCACTAACACAGTAGTGGGTGGGTGCCGGCCGGCGCTAGGCCGCATGAACTAATTGGTGGCGGAAGCACACAAAGCAGGTTAGATCAAATTGCACATAATTATTTTACAATTACTGACTTACTGAATTCACGCTCCAAATGAGGTGAAGTCAATAAATACTCTAATAGGTGTTTCACCGGAGTATTATCAATCATCCTGTCCCAGTTATTTATTCAACGAATTAACCAGACGTTTATATTACCTACTTACTTATTTATAGTGGACGGAATGTGTTAGAAACATAAAACAATGCTAGAACCGAAATAGCTGGCCCTAATGCAGCCACTCGGGCTTCAAAGGTGCTTGTACTGAACTAAATGCACCTAAAATTGGCTGGGGTTATTGACACTTTCTATGATAATTGTTAAAGGTTTGCAAATTACGAAAACTAATTTTACAATAAGTTAGATGTATACGAAATTTTTTTATCCTCATGCCAAATCCCTTGTGGGGTGGGCAGAGATTTTGACGAGCTCGGTGGCTCAGTCGTGAATGATGCGACTTTGACACCAACGCTCGTGGGCTCGATTCCCACACAAGGCAATCATTTGTGTGCATGAACATGTATGTTTGTCTTGGTCTGGATGTTTTTAAGAGAGGTAGGGCGCATCAAAGCAGCCCGTCTGGGGAAGTACCTCCACCTCTCAGAAAACCGCGGCCAAATAACAACTCCCTAGAGGGTTGTTGTGTTCCTGCGTGTGAGTGAGGTCGCCAGTAAGCTCCTAAGGAGTTGAAGTGTAAGCAGCAGAGGAGGCGTCGCGCGAGTGATACTTAATATATCGCAAGCGTTAATAGGCTACGGTATCCGTTCCATCTTTACATCAGGTGGGCTGTATGCTTGTATGCCTCCCGACATAGTATAATAAAAAATCGGCCAAGTGCGAGTCGGACTCGCGCACGAAGGGTTCCGTACCATTATCTATAAAAACAGCAAAAAAAATCACGTTTGTTGTATGGGAGCCCCCTTAAATATTTATTTTATTCTATTTTTTAGTATTTGTTGTTATAGCGGCAACAGAAATACATCATCTGTGAAAATTTCAACTGTCTAACTATCACGGTTCATGAGATACAGCCTGGTGACAGACGGACGGACGGACGGACGGACGGACGGACAGCGGAGCCTCAGTAATAGTGTTCCGTTTTACCCTTTGGGTACGGAACCCTAAAAAATCGGCCAAGTGCGAGTGGGACTCGCGCACGAAGGGTTCCGTACCATTATCTATAAAAAAGGCAATAAAATCACGTTTGTTGTATGAGAGCCCCCTTAAATATTTATTTTATTCTATTTTTTAGTATTTGTTAGGGTTCCGTACCCAAAGGGTAAAAACGGAACCCTATTACTGAGGCTCCGCTGTCCGTCCGTCCGTCCGTCCGTCCGTCCGTCTGTCACCAGGCTGTATCTCATGAACCGTGATAGTTAGACAGTTGAAATTTTCACAGATGATGTATTTCTATTGCCGCTATAACAACAAATACTAAAAAATAGAATAAAATAAATATTTAAGGGGGCTCCCATACAACAAACGTGATTTTTTTGCCGTTTTTATCGATAATGGTACGGAACCCTTCATGTGCGAGTCCGACTCGCACTTGGCCGATTTTTGTTATAGCGGCAACAGAAATACATCATCTGTGAAAATTTCAACTGTCTAACTATCACGGTTCGTGAGATACAGCCTGGTGACAGACGGACGGACGGACGGACGGACGGACGGACGGACGGACAGCGGAGCCTCAGTAATAGGGTTCCGTTTTACCCTTTGGGTACGGAACCCTAAAAAGAGAAAAGTTGTAGTAAAGTCGGGCCTTCCACGGCTCCTATATCTTTCTACTTTCGCGTTGTACTCGTATATCTGTTTCATCCTGCATTCTTTCTACATGTCCGAACCAATGGAGCACGCCTCTTCTTATTTTAATATATATATATATATATATATATATGCATATACTGTCTGTCTGCGCGTATCCCGGTATCCCGTGGGAACCGGTTTTTTTTACTTTATTTTTGCTGCGCTTTTATGAGTCGTAACGTGGTGTTGAATAGCCTACTTTTCTTCCCTTCTACAAGAATTGGGCTATAAAATGCAAAATGCATTTTTCAATTCCGACTGGTAGTTGTAGAGATTAGCGCTTCAAACAAACAAAGAAACAAATTCTTCCGCTTTGTATATTAGTACAGATTTGGATTTAGTTCGGGACAGTTTCGTCTATTATACGTTCAGGCATTCTAAATATTCGTTATTATAAATAATAAATAAATAAATATTGTCGGACAAATTACACAGCGCCATCTAGCCCCAAAGTAAGCGAAGCTTGTGTTATGGGTACTAGACAACTGATAAACATACGTAAATATATTTTTTTTTTGTAAATACATACTTATTATACATAGAAAATACCCAGACCAAGACAAACAGACATGTTCATGCACACAAATGTTTGCCTTGTGTGGGAATCGAACCCACGAGCGTTGGTGTCAAAGTCGCGTCATTCACGACTGAGCCACCGAGCTCGTCGAAAATCATTTTTTTTTTGTGAAGTTCTTAGTGTTCGATTTGTCTTATATATGTTTAGCGAAGTTAAAGACTTCCCAGTTTTTTCACGGGCACTAAGTCTTTGTAATGATGTCATTACCGATAAGATATTCTTGCTTCTTGCGAGAGAGTACGGTTATCATATTAGCTTCTGGTTCCTGTATTATCAGTGTGGAAACCAGATGGCAAAGCGCAAGCTTCACTCTTTGACTACCTCTTTGGGTAGCATTAATTTACTGAGGTAATTGCACTAGATCAGTCGGGCGGATCGCGTGCTTATTTGTCATCCGTCAATGTGACAGGTGACAGGAGTGAAGATACAACTTCTAACAAAAGTGTATAAGAACTCGGTGACGCAGTGGTGGTAACGCGGCTTTGACGCCAACGCTTGTGAGTTCGATTTCCACATAGGACAAACATTTGTGCGCGTGAACATGTATGTTTGTCTTGGTCTGGATGTTTTTAAGAGAGGTAGGACGCATCAAAGCATTCCATCTAGGGAAGTACCTCACAGAAAACCGCAGCCAAATAACAACTCCCTAGAGAGTTGTGTTCCTGCGTGTAAATGGGATCACCAGTAAGCTCTAAAGGAGCTGCTGTGTTAGCAGCAGAGGTGGCATCGCAGAGTGATACTTAATGTATTAGAAGCGTACATATTCTACGGTAACCGCTTTACATCAGGTGGACAGTATGACTGCATGCCTTTGTGTAAAAAAACGTATATTTAACATAAGCATTCGTTTAAGGTATTAATATTTTAGACGTAAAACAGTAAATAAGCGACCGTAGAAAATATTCGTGGGAATTCTACATATACCACCGTGTTGTGATCGGAGTACAATGCAGTACCGCAGCAAAAAGTGCTGCAAAAACGCATTTATACAATACACTATGTACGAAGAACGCTGTTGACCGCATCGAATGCGGCGGACACGTCGAACTTGAACTTTGGACAACGCGCAATAAATCAGGACTGGCTATAAGCACGTACAGGCAGACACGCGGACAGAAATGTCGTTTGGTTGGTATTATTTTTAATGCTGCACTGGATTTGTTGCTTTTTCAACCCTGTTCATGACTCCGTATAGAGTCATACATTTACTTATCCACATAGCCACGACTTCCTTTGGAGTCTTGCAGTCTGTACAAATCTTATGACGTATCTAATATATTTTATGAACGAACTAAGTAAGACTGTATTTTGGCATCTATAACGTAGAGTACGTTTCAAGGAAGACTATGGAGATTTGATTTCAGCCTTGGCAGCAAAATGCCGTGTGCCGTGACGACAAATGGCATGACGCTCTCTCATGCCGTCATGCGCCCTCTACGCCGCCGTTCTCGGCTCTATTGCGTGTGTGCGTGCGCATACTAGACACTTCGCTGCATGGGCTGTTTACTAATCTATCCGACTACAGAATACTCATACTCCACATGTATACCGCTTCTTCGCACGCGTTGTTTTTTTATTGGTTTTTGATTTTTATTTATTAAAAATTTGAATATTCTGTATGATGTTTCACATCTGCCAGCGTCCCGTGACGACCACCTTTTTTTAAGCCAGAATGTTGACGACAATAGTTAATAATAAAATTTAGGAAAACAATTTAAATTTGGTGATATCGATTGCTCAATTTTTCGAATGTTATTAATTTGGAAATCACCCAGTATGCAATTTTTTGGGTAAGTAGATGTGCTAGTTTGGGAAGCAAGGTCCGCCGCGTTGCAATGTAGCATGTATAGTTAGTATCTTTGTAGCCGTAATGTACTCGTACATAGCATAACCTCTACCAGCAAATGCACACAAGTTTATGACATTTATTTATTATTATATAAATTTCAAGTTAAGTTCATATAATATTCTCTGTCATTATACATCATAATAACACTTATTAGTTGAGTCAAGCAAAATTTAATATTTTAAGTTAAAACTAAATATAAAGTGGGCGAGTGGGAACTACCCTTATATATTTGGAAACTAATCCACAACAGTAAAAATAATTTGCTGCTTCTGCATGAGACCTATTTACTATCTAAGATGTCTTTTAGCATCATTAAAATAATCATAAAATAAAGATAAGAAGTAAAATAAAATATATGGAAAATTATTAAGATACAATATGATTTAATTTAAAGAATGTAAGACGTGTCTAAGTGCCCGTGATTGGCACTTAGACACGTCTTACATATTGGCAAATAAATGATTTTTATCTTTTTTTTAACCTTTGGAGAACCAATGAGAACGATATTACATGGTAATTTTTAATTTACCGCTACAGGTCGGGGGGTAAAGTAGAAAGCGCAGCTCTTATTGGCTAGTCCGCGGATCAACGTCACGACACTTATCGCCTTATTGGTTAAAATACTCTCCCATTGGTCAGTAGGCTGGAATCGCTGACATATTTAGGCACTAAAACAAGTTGGTGAGCGCGGGGTGCCTTCATGCGCAGTCAATCGGTTCATTGGTTCGTGTTTAGCATAGACCGACGGTTTATCGTTTGCTAAAGTATATTCAGATGTGATGTGGCTATAAACAATCGTGGCTACGAATGTTTGGTCCAATCCAACGGATGCACATAACGGGAGTACTGGATGTGGCAACTTTCTCAAACGGGTTTCTACCAATAGGTTTCTTGTTTATCGTATGCGGCTAATGAATTGGTTTTGACTATTTCATATTTCCACAGAGCACACGAATCGTATACCTAATACTTAGTTTTAATTATTTATATACCAGCGGGATATAATAAAGGTAAATAAACTCAGCTCAGTGATTCGTTTGCTGCTTGCTTGCTTTTATGAGAGTGATATGGGAGCGTTTGATCATGATGTAGGTGATGGTGTAGAGCTTATCGTTTGTGTGAATATTACCTTCTTTTAGGTTTGTAATATTTCTTAACTAATGTTTAAATTTTGAATTAAACAATTTTTAACGGAAGTATCGCTTGTTTTATTTGGTTTGGTTTACAAACCCAGAGATCTACTCAAAAACTTTCAGACACCGTGAGCGATTTTTGTGTGAATCATCATAATATATATAATTAATCCATCCATGTCGGTAGATGTAATAATTGAATAACCAATGTAAGACAAATGCCACCTTAGTCTTCCTGCGACCACGGATGCTGCAAAGCATTCGAAACGTCGGGTTCAACAAAATAAATAAAACACGCGACACTTCCGTTAAAAATTGTTTAATTCAATGTATAACAATCGCGAAAACCTAAGACAATACTAATGTTTAATTTACGCTATTATTCCAATTATATTACTATTTTTTTTTTTACTCAAAAATACTATTTTCTCATATTTAGACACTATAGCTTTACTTTTCATGCTAGGTTCTATTATAGGCGTAATCTGTGTATTTATAGCTACGGTTTTACAGTTTATTTTTGTATGGTGGAAACAAATAAATCGGAATTATTATTTCCTTGCTTCTTTTGTTCAATAACTGAATGCCAGGTTCTACATCAGCAGTGTCTTAGGGGGGCAGTTCACATCTTTATACCCACTGCCGCAGTGTCCAAACGAAGCGAAGAAATGTTAGATAGCATATTGAACTCTATATCGACACCATAATGCACAATTTTCTACCACGACTAAAAAACTATTTTAGCTCTGTAAAAATAGCGCATTATTATAAAGAGTTTGAGTCAAAATGGTATATAAAAAGTGTATTAACGCTTCGCTTGAAATGTTTTGCAACAGTAGGAACAGAGCACTGCCGCGTTAGTCAGCATATGTTTAGGGGAATTCTCAAATGACTACAATATGCGTTTAATGAATATCATACTCAATCATACTGCAAAGGCTAAACGGGTTACCGTCTACAGGATACTGGCGCGTGATTGCTCCTTTTTATCTAAACTTTGATCACTAAAGCCTGTCATAGACGCAGCTATAATTATGTCGTTAAGCAGCGTGCTTGTGCATACGGTCCATTTGATGTAAAGTGGTTACCGTTGCCCATGAACGCTGGATATACATTAAGTATCACTCGCGCGATGCCACCTCTGCTGATAACACAGCAATTCCTTGGGAGTTTACTGGTGTCACTCACACACAGGAACACAACAACCCTCGACGGAGTTGGTTATTTGGCTACGATTTTCTGTGAGGCGGAGGTACTTCCCAGCCGGGCTGCTTTGAAGCGCCCTACCTCTCTTTCTACCTTACTTTATGTATATGGAACATGCTGATACAGGAGAAACACGGCTTTCATATATTTGAGAGAGGCAGCATGTTATCTTCCGATATACTAGTAAATAACAGCAAGCTGTGTAGGCAGAGCTGATATTTTTTAAATTTAAAAAATATTTACATATTTTATTTTTAATTTTTTAAAAAAATATGGAACCCTGTACGACATCTAGCGACGAGTGCTGTTACTTTTTCTGTTGATGGGAGTGCAGTGCAGACTCTGCACTGCAGAGTGGCCGGCCATACGTTTTCCCATATGTTTTTTTTTCTAATTGGAACGATTTTGGACCGTTCTTCCTCACCAACGAACATTTAAATTTCAAATTAAAGGATACAAAACTACAATATGTTAGCTATTAGTGTGTCGATTTTGGAGTTTCTCACTATTACCGTCTAAACGCTAGCTGGATGACATCAGCCTACTCCAAACGACAATTTTGAGGGTAATGTGGCTCCGCTGGCTATCGCAGCTCTGCCAATTATAGCTTACGTCTGTAACGAGTTTTACTATAATACATATACTACTTTAAAATAAGCAAGTAGACTGCAAGATGATTTTGTCACATCGTTTATAACGTTGTGACAAATTGAATCTTATTATGTAACTGGCGGATATCTTTTATGGACACGGTTTATCGCTGGTACAACAATAAAGTTACGTTAACCGAATTAATTACTGCTATATTTATTTGCGTCAGAATAATCAGTATGGAAAGGTACTATGTCTGATGAGGAGCGATGGAATCATTGCGAGAAAATATTTATTTTCATTTAATTATGTTAACTTTGAGAGCTCGATGGCGTGGAAAACGCAGGTTAAGCAACGTCGACCGTTGGCTATCATTGGATTTATTATCTATATCTAACACGGCTTAATGTGCCTTTCGAGGCACGATAAAGCTCGAGGTTTTTCGTGCCATGCTTTAAGTAACATTTTTGCATTTTCATGGATGAGCGCCCAAGGCAACTGCGTGTATGAAGCGGTCGCCCTTTGACGGCTGTTACGGAAGAAAATGTGCTAGCAGTGAAAATTTTAATCCAAGACAATAGGCGAGTTACTTATCAGGAGATTCAGCACATACGGCAGATTGGATCGGGAAGCCTTCACGAGATTTTACATTTGCATCTTCGCGTGAGGAGTATAGTTTCACGCTGGGTGCCGTACAGCCTCATCGTTGCTCGGAAACAGGCGCGGATGGGATGATGCTGTGACCGTGTTTACGATATCATTACAGGTGATGAGTCCTGCCTGAGTATATCCATACGATCCAGAAGCGAAGCACCAGTCGACGGTTTGGGTGTTTCAAAACGAATCAACGCCTACCAAAGTGAAGCGATCTAGAAGCGGGGGGAAGATTCTGATCGCGAGCTTTTTCAATTTGACTGGCTACCTGGTATCAATTCCTTTACAGAACCAAAGAAGCATCAACGCCGAATGGTATACTACCAAATGCTTGGCAGAAGTTTTCTCTGTTGTGAGCAACAAGCGACCAAACACAGGGCTCCGCGGGCTACTGCTGCACCACGACAATGCGCCCGCGCACATCGCTCTCATAACGAGGGACTTCCTGGACATCACGTCAGTCAAACTCCTGACTCACCCTCCTTGCAGCCCTGACCTAGCGCCGTGTGACTTCTTTTTATTCCCGAAAATAAAAAATCTGCTCAAAGGGATACAATTTTCGTCGTCGCAAGATGCGCTGTCAGCGTTCGAGCGGGCTGAGGCGTCTGCAGCGGACTGAAAATAGTGTTTCGAAAACTGGTTCAGACGCATGAAACTTCTATACAAAGCTGGTGGAGAGTACTTTGAAAAGATTTAATAAAAAAATATTTACATATAGAACACCATTTTTTATTTACGAGTGTCCCACGTCTATATATAATTTCTTAAACACGAAATTAGTTGTATATGTTACCACAATTCGAACCAGTTGGTTAACAGTCTTGTTCATTATATCTTAGGTTATCACTAGACAATACGGAATACATTTACTATTCTCCTTTCGGTGGCCTCTACTGCATTATAGTATATGTGAAATCCGTAGGTAAAGTACAAAATCACACTTGTAAAACAAAGTACAGACCTACTTAGTTAATTTTACGATGTTTCCGACATATGGCGCGGGTATGGTGATAGACGAATGGTGGTATGGTGAGAATATCGACAGTTCAAAGGCCCCTCACAGATTTGTGGAGCGGCCGCTTCCGATAACGAGTGTGAACCGTTCCCTCCCTACTATTTTTATGTTATTAATAGTGTCGCGTGGTTCGGGACTTTAAATGTATGCACACACAACGACTGATAAAGCTATACACCCATGCATCTTGTGACGTTGTGATAAAGGTGACATTTGAACGATTCCGTATAGCCAGATTTGTCGCTGTATTACATGCTCGTACTTAAACGGAAGCTATCGATAATTGTGTTGAAAACTATTTGATTGTTTTTTGTATTTTTTTGAAAAGGCCAATATAATTGATGGTCTATTACTTTCCGTTTCTACTGTTCTAGATAGTTTCTTACTATAATTAAATTAGTGTACTAATAAACATATGATCGGTGCACCTGGCGTTCTATAGTCTCTACCTACCCCAATGGGAGACAGGCGTGATGATATGTATGTGTGTATGTATAAACATATCTATCTATCCATAATTTCACGCCAACTCAAGTCCCTTGCGGGGTAGGCAGAGGCAACCGAGCGCCACGTAACTCGGTCTTTACACACCTCACTCGCTTCTTCATAGCTCTTCTCCAGCACGCTCGCCGGTTTCTAAGGCTCCCGATATCATTACATTCGCGTTGTATATCTGTTTCGTAATTCTTTCTTCATGTCCGAACCAAAGGAGCATGCCGCTTCTAATTTTAACACCGACACTCTTTCAGACCAACTCTGTTTCTAACATCATCATTGCGAACACAAAACAGCGTCACAGATTTTGCGCAACGCTCGCATTTCGACCGCATTTATCCCACTTTCATGTTTCCTCCATACCATCTTACAAGTTTACGTTCATTTATACTAATAAATCTTTCTTCATAATTGAATGTTCAACTTATAAATATGAAAGTGTGTGACAATATTTCATGGTATACCCACTTACACCAATATATATATTTTAGGGTCGGCAACGCAAGAGTGACCCCTGGTGTTGCAAATGTCCATAGGCTACGGTAACTGCTCACCATCAGGCAAGCCGTATGCTTGTTTGCCACCTTAGTGGTATAAAAAAAATTTGATGTATACCTATTTATTTTTTTAAATGTCACGTCACACATTCACGGATTTATAAACGGATTTTGATGACATACAATGAGTTCTGCGGCTAGAGTGAGTTTTACAAAGATTTACATTACTATAGTGTTTACATTTAGGTACTCCAATAATTCTCGGTAACTCAGGATCCATACAAATTTGGCGAGTACAATAATAACGTACATCTTTTTAAACTCGTCATCATCATCACATCAACCCTTCAATCATCATCACATCAACCCTTCAATCCCACTGCAGGGATACGTGTCTCCCATCAATCGAAGGGGTTTAGAGCATACTCCACTACGCTGCTCAAATGCGGATTGGCGGAGGTCAGTGTTTTCAAGCCGCCCGAGGGCCACCGACTTAGCTTAACGACTGTCATCTATCGACAACAGGCGGGACCGACGGCTTCACGTGCCCTCCGAAGCACGGAGAAACTCGAAATAGATAAAGCATCCATAGACAGGCTGCGGTCGACGTTTCTTAACCTGCGTGTTCGGTTAGAATGACACGCGCAACGAAGCCATCGAATTCTCATTTTAAACTCGTAATACAAATTAAAAAGATTCTTCTATCCCAAAAATATTTAGAGCAAAGACGCAAACTAACAATTAGTATAGTTCACGTTGAATCCCAAACTTTATTAAACGATATAAATATATTTGTTAATCGAAGGTTACGGATGATATTTAGAGGTTGATGTTTTTTACAGGTTGTGTACTCAATAAACGCTTTCAGTCTCTGAGATTTAAGAGGTTGTACCTCTCGATGGCGTACATACAAACTTCGTTTGATCCTTTTTGGTATAAAACTAACGAAAGATATTAGTTGTATCTAATTAACATCTTTCCTGTCTCTGCCTACGCCACAAGGGATTTAGCGTGAAGTTATAGCTAGATAGAACTAACGAAAGACAATGAAATATGGAGTATTTGAATTCTAAGTAAAGATTTGTATGAAATCTTTCCATTAGTTACTTGTCATTTTGTAACTACATATTACCGAACATGAGATTATAGGTGACTAGCTGCTGCCCGCGGCTCCGCCCGCGTGGAGTCAAATAACGTGGCCTATGTGTTAATCCAGATCATAATCTATCTACGTGCCAAATTTCATTCAAATCCGTTCAGCCGTTTAAGCGTGAAAGAGCAACAAACATCCATCCATACATACAAACTTTCGCATTTATAACATTAGTAGGATGTGTAGTTAAAATGTACGAGTATTCGACGTGTCTTAAAATTTCATTGGCTTCAAATTGGACCGAAGTAAACAAATTTAAACCTGCGAGTGACTTCGTTAATATCTTTGACAGTTGTGTTAAAATGCCACCAAACTATTTTGGTTCAAAGTGGGTTTCGTGGATAAATTAGGTGCTGTGCAATGGTGTGTGTGAGATGGATGATCCTCCGAACGCAAAGATTGAGTGACGCTTCCTGATTCTACGTTTTATATTTATTTTTAGGTCATTCTTGGGTTCCGTACTCAAGTGATGTCAACAAAATCTTATTATTAAGGCTGCGTTGTATGTCCATCCGTTCGTTATAGGGCTGTATCTTTTGAACCGTAATAGGTAGACACTTGAAATTTTCACACAGTGTGTATTACTATGACTGCTATAACAAAAAACAATAAAAATAAAATAAAGTATAAAATTAAAGATGGTCATCCATCATACAAGTAACTTGTTTGTTTATTCTACACAGTGGCACCACAACTACTAAACGTCTTAACCGATTCATCAATGATGCTATTCACATGTCTCGGTAAATTATATTCGAAAAGTTTTCACTCAGATTCCATACATTTTGACAGATAACTTTTCGATTTCGATTCTAAATGTAATTATGACATCATAACAAAAACAACATGGCGGATTATATGCCCAACATTGAGAAGACTGCAAAAAAATCTTACAAACGTATCGAGTGAAATATCAAAATAAAGACTTTTTATTTTTTTAAGTTGATGTTAAAAGCTGTTAATTAATACAATATATTATAATCTATTAACTTTGTACCTAATATTTTACTCATTAATCCTGTATATTTATGAGTTTAAACGTCTTATATCCGCCATTATAGTAGACGTGTTTTTTAAATTATTAATTGAAAACTAACACCGATTATTAGTTTACCAAATGCTACACTTATTTATAAATTTAATTATAGTACTTAACATTAGTAAATAAATTTAAAGGCACGCATTAGCTATATCAGAATTCTAGCATCTATAGCCGTGCCAAAGAAACTTAGTGGTTATTATACATGGATATATGGCCCACATGCTTACTATTAAAATACAAATTGTACACAAGACGATACATTTATGATAATATATGACCGCGATGCACTCGCTTCCGGCAATGTCGTAATCTATGCATTTCTGATATGCTCACAGACTTACAATCTATTCTAAACCTTACATAAACACAATAGAATTGGGATAGCTTTGTGTTTTAATAGAGTCTTGTGCACACTTAACCGTATTTAGCCAAATAAAAATAGATATGGTGGGATTGTCAATAAAGTTATGCTTATATGGTCAAATAAAATGGGATTGAGAAATACTTAGTTGTTTTTTGTAGACATGGAATAGTTTGCACACTTTGGTACTTATTTAAAATTAATACTTTGAAACACTCTGACCAATCGTATTAATAAAAAATGATTAGGTACGATTAGGTAATATTTGATTGATTTGACCGACTTATTCGAATCCTGTTGTGGGCATGTACTGAATTCATGATTTAGGATTTACATATGAATTGGTAATTATCACTTGCGCGGCGGTGAAGGAAAACATCCCGAGGAAATTCACACATCCAAGAAATTATTATTTCGAAAGATATATCTATGCCTAACCTAACAAACGTCTTCTTTTCCCGCTGACTTGTAGAGTTATGACCTGCAAATAGTCGCTCTTTCTCAAAATTAGTATCTTTGTCATAACTTTCGCCAAATTAGGCTTTAGGTAGCGGACCCCGCCAATGAAAATGGTTTAACGCCAGAAAGAAAGAATAGAAAAGAAAAGTCCCTTAAAAACTTCAAGCTTTACATTAGGTCGGCCGTGTCCTTGATGCATCCTGACGTTGTATATAAAAAAACCTAATTAACAATTGTTCATTTTTAATTAAATATCATCCAGATATGTCGCCTTGCGTGTCTAATGCCTTGCTCGTAGCCTTAGGACGTCGGACTGATTGGCCTGGAAATGCTCTACGTCTCCACGGTAACTTTCCACAGGCGAGAGCGGCTTGGAGAGTGTCTGGTCCATATGTAACACACCGACTGTTTTACAATTTAAATGTTAGGTTTTAAATTAAACGATTAATAATTAATTATGTGAGTGTTGGCGACTGGTTACTTTCTACGATGATCAATTTGTTACATCATTATGCTGATTAAGTTTTTTAAACTAGACGACGGGTTTTTCTAAACAGATGTCAGGTAGAGTTCATAAAACCTTCCTCTTCTTAACTTTATTCCGTTTCCAAATCCATTATTTATTAATATAACTATAATTAGGATTAGCAGAGTTCGCTACCTATGCCCAAGGATTTGGCAAAGGTACTGATTGCGACATGGAGCGACTGCCCTCAGACCTCTACAGCCAGAGGGAAAATCAAACGTTTTTTAAGTTAGGTCATACATCTTTTGCAATATAATTTCTTGGATGTGCGTGTTTACTGACGATGTTTTCCTTCACCACCGAGGATGGGATAATTGCAAATATGTATACATATATATATAAATGTGAAAACTTGAATTTAGTCGTACATGCCCATGTTAGGTTACGAACCGCCTTTTAGTCTGGTTCTATATCCACTGGGCTAAAGTTAAAGTTTTCAAAGTATCTCGTTGTATATACAACGGTTTACGACCCACCTGATGTAAAGTGGTTACTATAACTAGTCACATAGTTCGTAGAACCGACAACCGCTGGGGCAGAAAGGTTCTGGAATGGCGTCCCCGTACTGGTACACGAATTGTGGAATGACCCTCCCACTAGACCTCGAGAAGTTTGTTTTTAGAAGTTAATAGGGAGGCGAGGCGAATGGCTCCCTAAAGTGGTGGCCATGTTCAGCTGTGGACGAATACGGGCTGCGATGATGATGGTAAAATGATGTTACATAAAGTTGCATGTTACCCCTTCTTTTTTGATTATTTCCGATATTGATATCTGATTTACAGGTGGAAACGAAATCGGTTGACAAACATAATAGAAGCTGCTTCGTTTATGTATTTATATATAACTTATATAAGGACATAAAAATGCTAACATCATAGATACTGCCGACTATATACACTCATTTGATTATTGGTTTACAGTTTCATGGTTAAAGGAAGTAGCTTTATTTTACGCCTGTGCTGTACATTTGAAAAAAAGACGACCGAAAGGTCATGTGCACGTACAATGCTCCTTACATCATATTACGTCTCGTTTTCGTGTAAAGTGAATAGCATTGTATGTTTAACTTTTTGTTGTCTAATTCCACCTGCTGTCTGTACACTTTGATAATGTTGGCCTCCTTAAACCAATGTCAGTTTAAATTTAAATCCTTATTTACAATAAAATCATGAGTTCATACTAGTTTTTTTTATACAACGCCGGGAGGCATAAAATCTTACGGCCTACCTGATGTGAAGTGCTTACCCTATAACGCTTGCAATATATTACGTGACTCGTGCGATGCCACCTCTACTGCTACACAGCAACTCCTTAGGAACTTACCGATGACCTATCTCATTCTCACAACAACCATCTAGGGAGTAGTTACTTGGCTGAGATTTTTGTGAAGTGGAACTTCCCCAGACGCCCCTGCTTTGATGAGCCCTACCGCTCTTAAAAACACCCAGTAAAGACGGACATGTTCATCCATACAAATGTTTGTCCTGTGTGGTAATTAACCAGCCTTGTATAAGCTCTAAGTGTTCTTGTTCCTGTAGCAGTGTCTTGCTTCAAATATATCTTACTATAGCTGTGTGTGAAGGGATTAACGTAAATTAGCAAACGAAACATTGTTTACCTGGTACGTATATATTTACTTTGTTTGTGTAAAAATAGATTCAGTAGAATGGAAAACATAATTACACGCTCGTTTTTCTTCATTTAGTAATTAGTTAATCATACCTATTCAATTAAAGTACGTCTTGAACTGAACTAGAGTTTTTGCTTACTGATCAATATTAGCTTCTAATGAACTAGTTTTGAAATACGTTTTGCTTACCGGCGAATGTTTGCGTATACAAAGAAATTTCCAATCGATTTGTTTAGTATTACATATTTTATCGAATTTTCTGCTAAGTCGGTAACAAACAGGCGTAATTGCATCTGAAGATGTTAATGTAGCCAGAGTGAGTTCATGGAATAGAAAACACTCATGCGTTCTTTACCTAACTGCTAATACATGAGCTACTCGTAGTACTTGTACTCTGGTGTCCCCAACATAGAAAATTTTGAATAAATAAATTAATACTAAAGTACTTTTTTGCTAAAATTTAGAATCAGTATACTAATTCTATAGTACTTATTGATGAACTTTAGAATTAGTATACTTATTTAATTAGTATACTAATTCTAAGGTACATTTGTAAAATTTTTGAATCAGTGTATTCTAAAGTACCTTTTCGCTGCACTTTAGAATCAGTGTATTAATTCTAAAGTATTTTTTGCTGCTTTCGAACCCGTATAATAATTTAAAAGTATTTTTTGTAGAACTTTAGAATCCGTATATTAATTCTAAAGTACTTTTTTGCTGAACTCTAGAATCAGTATAATTTGTCTAAAGTTCAGCAATGTATATTCTATAATGAGCATTCGTGAGATTTCGCTCTGTTGGTTTAGTGTGTAGCGACCAGGTGATTATACACTATTAGAAGTCAACTGAAGGAAATGATCTAACAGGTGTCCAAAAGTTGGTGTCGTCTGTTAAGCGAATCCAAAGGAAACGAGACAGTACCGTGTTTGTGGCAACGACTCGGGCTATACAAATTTCAAGTAAGAGCTGGTTACTAACTTGCGCATTGTTCTTGACTTGCTCCTGGCTTTGATAGGGTCCATAGGCTACGGTAACTGACCAGGATCACTATCAGGCAGGTCGTACAGCTGTTTGCAATTTTAGTGTTACACCACAGCAGTGACAGCTACGAGCACTCTAATTGCATAAGATGGGTACCGTTCAAGATGTTACACGGCGGTGGTTCGACAAGAAATACAGTTTTCCTGCATGTACTACTAACATCACAGTATCATGCAGTATGTAATATTGGAATAAAAAGCATGAACGTCTTGACTTGAAGACGATACTTATCTTATTTTACTAGATTCAGTTTAGGGAAACGAAGCATCACTGAAATAATATAAGTATTTTGTCATATCACTAGTCATTTCTCTGCGACATATATACTTAGCTATTAGAATGCTCTAACTAAGGTACATATGTACAATTCCACCTACTACCCACATACATATAATATGAGTATACTTAACCAACTGAGAGCCCTTAATTGAGCATCAACCGCGCCGTATAATTGTACAGTGTGCACGGTCGCTGTACAATTATTGTACAGTATGGTTCTTGTAACTCCAGCATCGACTAAAGAAGGTAGGTAAGCGTCAAGGTAATAGGCATATTTCATAGCGTTACCTCTACTTAATATACTGTTTGTTATTTTTGACGTGTTTTTGTGTTAACGAGCATAATCGTTTAATTATTAGTTACCGTTGGTGACGACGATAATAAGTGGGTTACTCCCGGAAAATATGCAGTCAATTCGGTGCAATAACCTGAGAGTACAGTTGCTACCTCTGTTGTATTGATTCCGTTACACTATCGACGACTTCATCAATGAGGTCACGTTCATAGATATTTGAGATTTCTAAAAACATACTTTAATTGCTTTTAGTAAAAGGAAATTATATATATAATTTTCATATATAAGTATGTAATCAACAAATCTTCAGCAAAATAAGACTTTTTTAAGGCATACTTTAGATATTGTAGGACTTTCCTAAACAGTCAAGCTATGTGAGATACGGGTTAATATATACAAATAACTATTACATATATATCCCAGTATCCCGTGGGAACCGCTTTATCTTACTTTCTTTCTTTTTCCTCAGCTTCTAAGAGTCGTATCTTGATTCTGAATAGCCTATAACCTTCTTCAAGAATTGGGCTACCATGATTTTTTCAAATCTGACTGGAATAGTTACAAAAATTAGCGCGTTCTAACAAACAAACTCTTCCGCTTTATACCTATATATAAGTATAGATAAACAAACACCAAATACGGACATAAAACGTCACTTCTTTTTAAAGACCATAAACAACGAAAAGAGTCAATGTTGACGCATCGAGGCACTCTGTCAAAGGAAGACTAATTTTTATACTAAGTTTAAAGCGGTGTAAGGCAAATTATTAGGTATACGATTGTAATAAGCATCCTAATTTAATTAATTATGTCAATATTATTATTGTTATGTTATTTCACATTAATTAATCGAATGTATGTAAACAAAGTTTCTGTAGTATCAGATAAAATAATATTATTGCATTGATAATTGAGTCGTAATAAGTAAAATTAAGTGACTAAACCGATACAAAGGTTTATTTAAAATCTATAGCAAGTTTAATTTACTTTATAAAGTGCACTTGCGACTTACCCCAACTTTACACGAATAGACAAAAAAATCGGCCAAGTGCGAGTCGGACTCGCGCACGAAGGGTTCCGTACCATTACCTATAAAAACAGCAAAAAAATCACGTTTGTTGTATGGGAGCCCCCTTAAATATTTATTTTATTCTATTTTTTAGTATTTGTTGTTATAGCGGCAACAGAAATACATCATCTGCGAAAATTTCAACTGTCTAACTATCACGGTTCACGAGATACAGCCTGGTGACAGACGGACGGACGGACGGACGGACAGCGGAGCCTCAGTAATAGGGTTCCGTTTTACCCTTTGGGTACGGAACCCTAAAAAGATTAATTTGTACTTTACAAAAAGAAGATAACAATTTCTGAAATATTTAGTCGGATAATGATTATGATTTGAATGTTATTATTATACTTTGATTCTACCCGTGCTTTGACTAAGTTGAACAAACACGGTTATTGTGACTTAACTATAGTAGTTAGACATATAGTCTGGTGGATTTTTTGTGGGTAATGATGAGTACTATAAACATGTAGTACATCATTTTATGTATTGTCAATAGTTTCCGCCCCCAATTAATGATTTTAGCAGGCAAATTTTTGATACATTATTACAATTTAAGTAGGGTTTACTAATTAAAAAAATATATATAGCCTATGTTACTCGCTGATAATGTAGCTTTCTATAAGTAAAAGTTTCTTTTTTAATCGGTTAATTGTTTTTTGAGTTTATCCATTACATCCATCTTTTCTTTGGTCGTTTTCTACCCGTCTGCCCATCGAGTCATCACTCTCAGTACTCTTTTTTGGCACATGTCTTTCATCTCTACTCATTTCCATACCAAGACATACGGTTTCCTTAACGTAATCATATATTACAGTGAAAAGTCACAGTTCATTACTATATAAAAATTCTTAGCTACTTCAAGGGAAATCGACATAATTGTTGAGGAAATTATACATTTATGATTCTATTTCAACAAACAAGCTGAAGTTTAACGATATCTCATAAAATGCAGTAAAACCGCGAAAAGCGTTTGATGGAGGCTAAATTGTGATGTGTTTCCTAACATAGTAAAATGTAATTTTATTATAGGAAGTCATAAACTACTGAGACGTGGATAGGTCTTAAGATAACTGTTCTCAGTAACTACTAATTCTTGCGACTTTGTTCGTGTCGTTAGTTTGCAATGGCGACGACCAAATGATATTATTTCTGCTTTGTATTGAATCCTTTAGGAAATTTAAATAGTTTTTCAAAAAACAATTGGTGGCGATTTTTTTTTCAAATA
The DNA here is from genome assembly GCA_947507595.1 of Pyralis farinalis. Lineage (NCBI taxonomy): Eukaryota > Metazoa > Arthropoda > Insecta > Lepidoptera > Pyralidae > Pyralis > Pyralis farinalis. The sequence goes on along the minus strand of OX382273.1, from coordinate 31,310,178 downwards.
ATCTTTTGTCTACAAATTGAACATCATTTACTGTTCTTATTATATGTATACTAAATTTAAAAGATACTCATATTAAAATAGTCGGTTGGATATATGTGGGCGGTGATGATGATGAATGACGTGTCAAATTATCGGAAATTAAATATTTTCCAGTCTTTTCAATTGGAAAATATTGAATTAATTAAGAATATTACGATCACTCCATTATTAACGTAGACGTTCAAATATTACGAGTAACATAGTTTGGTTCGCGAATGTAATTTTTGCCGTTATTAAAGAAATTCGCCAAGATTATAAATATAAACACGGTTTAATAATTAATATAAATGTAACAAAATTAATCAAAAATATTAATAGAGTTAGTAATACAATAGCAAAAAAAGAAAATTGGGGATGAAGATTAAATCAAAGCAGACCTCTTTAGTATTCACAAAAAATAAGAGACCTTTACCTGCCTTTACAAAACGTGACTTACGAGTTCACGACACGAATCAAGATGTTGCTCTGTGGATATATATTAAAAAATATCTAAAAAACAATTACGACCATTCGTTTAGCTTAAAACATTAATTGTAGTGATCCTATGAAAAGAAGTCAATGAACGAATAAAATAAATGGAAACGAGGTTTTTTATTACGTAGTTTAATTTGCATTCTAAGGTGGGAAGAAGATTCATAGCCAATGTTTGACAGGTAAAGCATTAGAATAACGGTATTTTGTTATCGGGCTCTCGTCTGGCAAGATTTTTATAAAGACTACCTGACGTACGATTATTATAGGAGTTCAGACTTTGTACTAAATCATTTCTTAGAAATTATTATTGCAAATTATTTCTTTGCATATATATAATATAATAGTGCCAAAAGGAAGGTAATATTTTTAATCTACTAGTATCTGCTATCTGCTGGTCTTGATAAGACTCGTAGTCTCAGATATTGCTCTAATTCTAAAGAACTTTTACTACCAAGTTACCAAGCTGCTCTGAAAAATTGTCTTTGTGCTATGAAAAGTGTTTCTTTTGTTCATTTCGTCAAAAACGATCGTAGTACACAAGTACTAAGTACATAGACATACTATTAACATTGTATACATTTTCCCACAACTCTCCTATATTTTGCCACTTTTATGGCTAAAATTCTAAAGTATTTGTTTGATAAATTTATTTGAAGCTAATTCAAATAAATTTGGATGAGTATATGAATTTGGGAGCTATCGTCGCAGAGCAGGTTGTCGATATTGAATCTGACAGTAGCAAGTGAACGTTCTTTAGAATTAAACCAAACCCTGAGAGGTTTTGCTTTAATCCTAAAGAACTATTATTGCAAATTATTTCTTTGCATATATATTAATAGTGCCAAAAGGAAGATACTACTTTTAATCTACTAGTATCTGCTATCTGCTGGTCTTGATAAGACTCTTAGTCTCAGATTTTGCTCTAATTCTAAAGAACTTTTACTTCCAAGTTATTATTTGCTTTGAAACATTGTCCTTTACTATAAATAGTGTTACTTTTGTTCATTTCGTCAAAAAGGATCGTAGTAGTGTAAAACTAAGTAATTACTAATAACATTGTAACATTTTCCCATGACTCTCATATTTTGCCACATTTATGGCTAAAATTCTAAAGTATTTGTTTGATAAATTTATTTGCAGCTAATTGCAGTTGAAGCAGGTTGTCGATATGGAATCTAATAGCAGCGAGTGAACGTAGGAAATGAAGATATTTTGAGTGGAATATGTTTTTCAATAAGCATTATCAGCAATACTTTGTCTCAACTTAATCTATGCTTACAACAACAGGTCTTTTGTTAACCGTTATTAAAGGTATATTTTGTAATATTCACCTGATCGTCGAATGAATTTCAATTGTTCCCTTTATTAAGAAGTTGTCCGAAAGAATGTTTTACAACTTTCAGTCCAGTGAAAGTATCCTCGGCTCTTCTCCTTTACAGTCCGGCGCACTCAATACACAAATCAATTCACACCTCACTAAAGGATCACTAAAATTTTGGGCATAATTATTGTGTAGTCTGCGGCACTAAATTCGAATAATCGATTACAAAACCGTCGCGTCTGTATGAAGAGCTGTCACGAAAGTGTGCGGTAACCGAGTTTTGTCGGAGTGCGAAAGCGCGGCCGCGTCGTCGTGCTGCGCTCGGGTTAGTGAGCGGCGCGCGAGGGCTGCGCGGGCGCCGGGCGCGGACATAATGCTTGTTTGGAATGCAATCTCCCTCACTCTCTCAGGCATGCACACGTTTTCTCCTATCCGCCGGTTCGTCTCGTTTCCTCGCTTATGAATGGTTGCGGTTATGCAGTTGTGCCCAATAACTCCCAGTTGAGGTTTTACACTTTTTTTGCCGTCAGCTAGTCCCTCGGGTAGTTGTACTGTTGGCCTTCCGACACTCTTTTACGTCTTTGTGGTTCAGAGTGAATTGTCCCTGAGAATATATTCAGTTATTATCAAAGATTATCAAACGACGCGACAATAAGCGGTGTTTGTAACCGTTAGAAGCGAAATACTTGTCGAATAACAAAGTTTATCTAACATCAAGTCACGCATTTGATAAGCACCGTTAAGCAAAGATGAATAGACAGAAACTGATGTTCTGGTGCAGTATGAAAGTAAAAAATAGGAGTGAAGTGAAGATGAAGACAATGGAACTAAACAAAATATCATTTTATTTAAGCTAACATGATAATCCCTGTAAACACAAACACCGTGATGACAATACCAGTTGTAGATTAACTCACCACAAAGAGTTAAGAAATCTCTCAAATAGTTCCAAGGCCATTACAAATTAGATCACGTTAATTATCGAGTTTTACATCGGTATCATACGTTTGATCAAAGTCTTAACACGCCAATTAAATGTTGAGGATAGTACTTATACCATGCAACTTATACAATTCTATGCATTGTACAGTTGAGTATTCCTTTGTCTGCAGAATATGCTGTGGGCATTTTAATATTTATAGCATATGAATAAAATGTAAAAAATCGTATTCACTTCCTCAGTAAAGGCTAAATGAATAATTTTTTCAATGATTTATTTAAAATGTAGCATTCTGTATTGTATGATAATAGACATTGAAGGGCCTATTCACATCCTGTTGTCCATAAACAAATAGTTGTGAAGGTTGAAAAGTTAAAAAATGGATCATAAAAGACGGTTGTTAAATATAATTTTTTTCGATGTTATTTTATTTTATGGAGCTTGTATCGTGTAGAACTGTTCATTACACACATCTGGACGAAGTATGAACACAACAAAACAAAACAAGACTAAGGAAGTTGCACATCTTGTAAACAGATTCAATGTTGGTTGCGTTGCGATGGATATTTAAATAGCCTTGAACAATGTGATTGATGGTAGTAAGTTGGAAATAGTTTTTAAAAGTGTGCAGTAGATAAGTGTCATAACTTATGTACATGCGCTCATTGTAACAAAATAGTTAAAGAAATGATAATGACTGAAGGAAATGTAAAATTTTAAGTGTAAACAAGCACATTACTTTCCCTTCTTTACTTTGTTTATTTTTTTATATACCAGTTTACAAATTACTTGATAATGATACATAATAAACAACAGATTTGTAATAAATGTTAATAGCGGATAAAAACTATGCATAATTTACAATACAAATCACCTAAAGATATATTTTATAATAATAAGTGTATAATTAAAGTAAGTAGGTACCTACGTTCACTGTAATAATATGGGATAGCGAATACAATAAAATGGACGATCTCATCAAAACATACGATAAGTAGGTAGATGAATAATATTTATTATTTGATTAATAATTTTATACATAATAACATGTATCTTCATATATCTTCATTCGTTTTATTTCAGAAAATCTGAAGTAAAATAGGAACTCATATTAGATACAACAAAATATATTTTCTGTATCTGTATAATTATTTACATGTGTGTCATTCTTAATGACTCTGAAGGGAAGAGAATATATGAAATTACGTAATTTTGAAATCACAAAGGTATACAAAACAGATTATTGTATTATGTGTAAATGAAATGAGATTATGTCTTAAATGTACAAGTGACGTGTAAACACCCGTGTCAAACAGACGACGAACAGGCGTTGTATATTGTATACTTCTAATTTTGTCACTTGGATACGAAACCCTTAAAATATCAGTGGGGTATTCACATTGCCTCGGAAGGCTGTATTCGAAACGGATTCGAAAAATTTTCAATCAGATTTCATACATTTTGACAATAACCTTTTCGATTCCGATTCGAATATGGCGTTCCAAGGCAATGTGAATACGCCACTGGTCGATTTTTGATCGATTCCCTGAGTTCACTCAATGGGGTACTTGAGACAAGTTCAAGATTAACTTCTTATGAAAAGTAAGTGATATTTATGCCTCAAAGAAATACAAAACACTCGCGTGTTCAAACCAATGATATTGCGTTAGTATAATTGACAATCGGAGATAACGTTCCATGAGAAATGTTTTTTCTATTCATTTCTATAATTGACATCTTTCAGTTTTTCTGATTTTAAACATAGATTTTAATTAGAAGGCATTTTTTATTACAATTGTACAAGATTCATTTTACGTTTTCGTATCCAAATGATGCCAACGGTACTCCATCATTAAAGCTATGGAGACAGTCCGTCCGTCGTCTGTAGCAGGCCAGTATCTCTTGAACCGTAATAGGTAGACGCTTGAAATTTTCACAGACTGTGTATTACTATGACCACAATAACGATAAATAATGAATATATATAAAAATAAATTTAAAAATTACAGGTTCGACATATAGGAAACGTGTTTATTTCGGCGTTTTGATATGAATACGTATTTAAATTTGCTTCCATAGTGCCTATGAATGCTTTTAAGTTCAGGGTTTCATCTCTCGCGCATGACTTTGTAAAACTCGATTATACCCTTTTTGAAGATCCCGAGGCTGTAGTCCCTTGGAGGAAAAACCGTGGCTGCTTTCTCGATTTAAGGCGTTTTAAACTGTATTTTATTTCCAAATTTGTTAAGTATTTTGCACTATTTTCTTTTTCAATATGTTTTTTGGCATACAATTAGCATCTCATGAAATTGAAAAAAAAAAAGAAAGTTAAGCGAAAACCGACGGAGGCGGGTAAAGCGAGAAAGAGGCAGGGATAGCATACCGTTACGAATGTTATAATTGTATTGACGAGCTCGGTAGCGCAGCGGTTAGTAACGCGACTTTGACACCGACGCTCGTGAGTTCGATTCCCACACAGGGCAAACATTTGTGTGCATGAACATGACTGTTTGTCTTAGTCTGGGTGTTTTTAAGAGAGGTAGGGCGCATCAAAGCAGCCCGACTGGGGAAGTACCACCACCTCATAGAAAACCGCAGCCAAATAACAGCTCCCTGGAGGGTTGTTGTGTTTCATCGAGTGAGCGAGGTCACCAGTAAGCTCCAAAGGGGTTGCTGTGCTAGCAGCAGAGTTGGCATCGCCCAAGTAATACTGAATATATTGCGAGCATTTATAGACTACGGTAACCGCTTTCCATCGGGTGGGCCGGCTGCTTCTTCTTCTTGAGAATGGGTGTTGGACAAAACCAAAGATTGCAAAATCCGTGTATCAGATCAATTTCGGTTTGCTTAAATTTGATAACATTTCCTAGTTTCGTAATCGACTTAAATGGCTCCTAATGGCGCCTAATACGAGATCGTAAGAATGTCCACATGTAGGCTTATTGTATAACGTCTCCTTCAAAGCAAGCTTCCTCCAAATATCCGAAAGATAGTGTTCAGTTCCGCAGCCAATAGACTTCCGTTTTGTGAAAGCCTCTCACTTGATCGTCTCGTCTCAGAACGCAAATATTTACTGCCAAAGCGGTGAGTGACTAGTGATAGCTCAGTGGATAAAGAACCGACCTATTATCAAACGGTCCCTGGTTCGAATCTAGCTGCATGTGTATCACTAAATTCGTGTTCTCGGATTTACGTACATATTTGTAACTAGCTGTGTCCGCGACAACGTCCGCGTGGAATTTAACAAAAAGTTATTGTTCAGTTCGCAGAGTTTACTATAACTAATTAATAAGCAGAGTAAAATAGCGAACAGCAAAATAATAATAGACATGTATTATGTACTCCGTCCGCGCGGAATAGTTATTTTTTTATTATCTATTTATATTAATAAAAATAAATAAATTTTCTAAAATAAAAGTAGCCTAAGTTACTCCTTATTACATCAGCTATCTGCCAGTGAAAGTCCCGTAAAAATCCGTCCAGCCGTTTCAGAGGTTACCCGGAACAAACAGACAGACAGATAGACAGACAAAAAATGTAAAAATATTCATTTTGGTATATGTACCGTGTATACATCCATATGCATTTAATAAAAAGCAGTTATTTTAATACTACAAACAGACACTCCAATTATATTTATCTGTATAGATGTATGAATTGTCACTTGCTTGCAAAGGAAAACAGTGTGAGGAAACTAGCCCGTCGAAAAAAATATATTTTGAAAGACGTGTAACCTAACTTAAAAAAATCGGCCAAGTGCGAGTCGGACTCGCGCACGAAGGGTTCCGTACCATTATCTATAAGAACGGCAAAAAAAAACACGTTTGTTGTATGGGAGCCCCCCTTAAATATTGGTTTTATTTTGATTTAATTATTTATTCTTAAAGTGAATATATAACTAAATATTCTTTGAATATTTCAGGTGTCTACCTGTTGCCGTTATCAATATCGAGCAAAAATGAGCAAAAAAATCACGTTTGTTGTATGGGAGCCCCCTTAAATATTTATTTTATTCTATTTTTTAGTATTTGTTGTTATAGCGGCAACAGAAATACATCATCTGTGAAAATTTCAACTGTCTAACTATCACCGTTCATGAGATACAGCCTGGTGACAGACGGACGGACAGCGGAGCCTCAGTAATAGGGTTCCGTTTTACCCTTTGGTACGGAACCCTAAAAAGATCTGCTTTTCCCTTTGGATTGTGGAGGTATGAAAGCAGTCGCTCTGCGTAAAAGTTCGTCGAATCCCCAGGCACAGGTACTGGCCCCGCTAAGCCATTTTTTTTTGTTTTTTAATTATACAACGTCGGGAGACATTCAAGCATACGACCCACCTGTACCACCATATTAAGTATAACTCGCGCGATGCCTCCTCTGCTGCTTGCGCAAGCAAGTCCTTAGGAGTTTACTGGTGACCTCGCTCATACGCAGGAACACAACAACCCTCTAGGGAGTTGTTGTTTGGCTACGGTTTTCTGTGAGGTGGAGGTACTTCCCCAGGCTGCTTTGATGCGCCCTACCTCTCTTTAAGAAATTGATTGGGAAACGGTATAAAGTTAGGAAGAAGATTTATTTACTGCAAAAGCCATAAGACTCTGGAATCAGTTTCAATTCGAAGAAATAGCATAATTATTTCTTTTTAATCTCGTCTTTCAAAATTATTCCATTGCGACCAACGAGTTCATCTATTTTATTTAACTTTGGTACGTCTGTTTAATTATATTCTAAGTTTTCATTCGTCAGGTCGTCTAGCACCACCCCTGCGCCCCGCGAATTCGTCCGCACCTATCCCAGCATCCCTTAGGAACCGCTTTTTCTACTATCTTTCTTTTTACATATCTTCTAAGGGTCGTATCGAGATGTCAAATAGCCTATAACCTTCTTCAAGAATTTGTCTATTAAATGCAAAAATATTTTTTCAAATCCGACTGGTAGTTCCAGAGATAAGAGCGTTCAAACATACATCTTCATGTTAAGTATGGAGCAGTGATAACGTAGTGGATAAGGAATCGGCCCATTAAGCAACAGGTCCCCAGTTTGAATCCTGGCTGTGTAGCACTAAATTCGTGTTTGGATTTATTTCGGTTGAGATATATATTCGGATTTATGTTGTTATTTCGGTGATGGAAATATATAGTGAGGAAACCCACACGTCCAAGAAATTATATTTCAAAAGACGTGTCACCTAACCTAGTAAGGTCTGGTTTTTCCCCTGAGTTGAGTTGAGTCGAAATAAGTAGGTAGTTTTAATAGTATGATCTGGTTTTCCCTCTGGGTTGCGGAGGTCTGCAGTCGCTCCAGGTCAAAACCAGTATCTTCGCCAAATCTTTAGGCTTAGGTAGCGGACCCCGCCCATCTTTATGGATTAGGATGCGGGGTAACATTAGGAAGAAAATTATCATCACGTTAAGTGTCACACGGGGTAGGCAGAAAGAACCAAGCGCTATGAGACGCTATAAGACTTTATTAATTGTTCGGCGGGTCCTTCAACACGACTAATCTGTTGGTCAAATCTGTTTTGACTCAATCAAATTCACCTACACGCATTGTGATGGACAAAAAACAATGTTGTTATATCCGCTGGAAATTGCGATTGTATTCAGCATCGTGCAATACTCCGTCGAGATGGCCGATAGCCGCTTAGTGGCTTTAATTCTCTGGCTGTCGGATGTACTACGGTTAAGAAAGACATAGAGAACAAGGAGATATAAGTCGAATAATATTAGGTTAACTGCGATTTAAAAAAAGATAAAGATAAAATTCTTTATTTGCCATTGGGCCCTCGCGACACTCAGACCCGTGTTATATATTTTTTTTAAATAATCTTATTGTAACTTATTCAATTCTCTCATGTTACTATTTTTCTTTTTTAATATGCTAGCATTTCGGAAATGAACATTGGCGAAAAAGAAACGCCGAAAGAAACTTGCCAATGATCCACATCACACCAGCATATTGGTATAATAAATGGTTATCAAATGATATCAAATGGTAGAATTAAAAATTATTAAGGGCAGGTCGTCTGTGTATTATTTCCAGACATATTCATCAATTCCATAATAAGCCCTTTCACAGAGAGTATTTTTTATGTACTTTTTGAATACATTGTGAGGAAAGGATAGAACTGTTTCAGGTAACTTATTATAAAATCGAATACAATTTACAAGAAAAGATCTACCAGTCCTAGCAAGCCGATGTACCGGCATACACAACTTATTTCTACTCCTAAGTTGTTTTGCTGAAGTTTGAAAACGACTTTAGTTTTTTACGGACACTCATTATGTTTTCATAAATATATTGAGAAGTAACAGTGAGGATATTTATGTTTTTGAACGGTTCCCTGAGGAATTCTCTGGATCCCATATAAATAGAGCGAATGGCTCCTTTTTGCAAGGTAAAAATGTCTCAATGCCAGCCGCCGCCGTTCCTCACAGCAGTATACCATACGACACAATGCTGTGAAAGTAGCTGAAGTAGACTAAGCGCGCAATAGCCACATTCGTCAACTGTCTGATTCACCTAACTGCATATACAGCGGAGCTGAGCTTACCGGCAAATTTATTTATGTGGGGGCCCCATTGTAATTTGGAGTCTACTATAATTCCAAGAAACACAGTATTATAAACAAATTCTAATTTATTATTCCCAATGAGAACTTCTGTATTGGCAGAAGTCACATACGGAAGACTACTTTGACGAGCTCGGTGGCTCAGTCGTGAATGACGCGACTTTGATACCAACGCTCGTGGGTTCGATTCTCACACAAGGCAAACATTTGTGTGCATGAACATGTCTGTTTGTCTTGGTCTGATGTTTTAAAAGAGGTAGGGCGCATCAAAGCAGCCCGTCTGGGGAAGTACCTCCACCTCACAGAAAACCGCAGCCAAATAACAACTCCCTTGAGGGTTGTTGTGTTCCTGCGAGTGAGTGAGGTCACCAGTAAGCTCCCAAGGAGTTGCTGTGTAAGCAGCAGAGGAGGTATCGCGCGAGTGATACTTAATATGTCGCAAGCGTTAATAGGCTACGGTACACGCTTTACATCAGGCCGTATGCTTGCATGCCTCCCGACGTAGTATAAAAAAAAACTAAATTGATTGATGATTTGATTGGTTGTAGCTAAGTTTAGCCAAAGATTCACGTGAACCAGTTTAAAATAGCAGACACAACCCCATTTACCTTGTCCATGTTTTCACACCGGCGGGCCACATGATTCGCATATATTAAAAATAAAAAGGGATCCAAAGGAAGTACCTCCACCTCACAGAAAACCGCAGCCAAATAAAAACTACCAAAGGGTTGTTGTGTTCCAGCGTGTGAGTCAGATATCCAGTACGCTCCTAAGGAGTTGCTGTGTTAGCAGCAGAGGTGGCATCGCGCGAATAATACTTAATCTGAATGTATTGCAGGCGTTTATAGGCTACGGTAACCACTTTACATCAGGTGGGCCGTATGCATGTATGGCTCCCGACGTTGCAAAAAAATAAGATATATCTAAAGAGTCTATAGATATGGATTCTATTGAATTCGATGTTATAAGGGTTGAAAACCCGATATTAATTGTGACGTCACCTAAATGAATATAATACGTATACAGATTTCAATAAGAGCAGTCACGGCCTGGAGGATAAAGAACTAACACATTAACCGACTGATCGTCCCTAGTCCTAATATTGGTGGGCATGAACCACTAAAATTCGTGTTCAATGTAAAATATCCTACATCTCGGCGGAAAACATCGTATGAAAAGCCGCTCCGTCTCTGGCTCGGTAGCTGCGGTCGTCCCCGCGAATTATCCTCCATATGGAACAGTCGCATGCACCCGCCACCGTTGCTGCCATGGCTGCGCTGGCGTGTCGCCTTTCCACGAGGCACCCGCAGGCGGTGCAAATGTTAGTCGTTAGAATAACATGCTACAAATCTTTCGGCATGCATCTACGAACGGTAGTGGGAGGTTGAACATGAACTAATTGTCAACGGAAGCACGTTAGGATAAATTGCTCTTATTGAACCTCATTTATCCGTAGGAACACAACAACTCTTCAGGTGGTTGCTTTTTTGTTGCGGTCTTCTGTAAGGAGGAGGTACTTCCAAGTCGGCGTGCTTTGTTGTGTTTTACTACTCACTTGAGAGTTTGTTAATTAGTAGAGTGTACCGGACGAGGTGCGCTTTGATTCTAAAGATAAGACAGTTACACTTCAAAATCATATCACCCATTTCTTACTCCATAAATATGTCCCTTCCTCTATTTCCTTGAGAGTCTTGTCCATGTTTCATGTTCGTATTGCTACTTTCCCCTTTTTAAACGGTTTTATATTAAGCTGTTCTAATGTATCAGTTTGTTTTTTTTTTGTCAGAATGAATGACGCAGCTGACTCTATCAAACAGTGTAAAATTTCAACGGATATTTGCACAGCTTTGGCCCTTTTAGGGGTATGAGATGTGGTAACAAAAACTTATTTTTATTGACATCACGCGAGCGAGAGGCAGAATAAAAATATTTCCAGGTCACAGAAGGATTCAAGTGAAAGTGATATCTTCGTTCGATTTGTCGGACGCCGATAGGGTTGCCAATATTATGACTATTATAGGATGGAAACCTTGTGCTTAAAAACGTTATATCGATTATGTATTTACCTAACAAAACTTTAAATTGAATAGAATCTGCCGCATTTACGCAATAAATTTAAATCAATAAAGTATTTTCCGATTTTTATTAAGCCTCAATAAAAATAAAATTCTACCATTGCAGCGGTGAGTCGAGTTTCAAAGCAAAATCGTTCTATTGGTTTATCATTTGGTTATTTCCTTATGGCCATGACAGACAAAGACAATATTTTGGACAATTATAAGTAGTAGCGGTTTTTTACTGCGCTGTGTCAACGGCGAACTCACAACTCAAGAATGAAAATAGTGGTATAACCTTGTGCAATACTTCCATGAGCAAAAAAATGTTTATCTTTTTTTATTAACCACATTGAATAATCTCGTCCGATGTAAAGCCGTTACAGTCTGTGGACATTTGTAACACAAGGACATCGCTCGTGCGTTGCCAGCTATTAACTCAGCGCCCCCCAGGCTCCACCCGACCCGGTGCACTACAAGCACATACAAAAACCTTCTAAGGAATTGTTATCTGAATCCTCTCCTCCTCAAAAAATGCACCACTCTGCCATATAGACTCTGCTAGATATTCAGATGTACCCTGCTGGGCTGGTTTTGTTTGTTTTTGTTGTGTTTTTAACCCCCGACGCAAAAAAGAGGGGTGTTATAAGATTGACCGCTATGTGTATGTGTGTGTCTGTCTATTTGTGGCACCGTAGCTCTTAAACGGGTGAACTGATATGGATGCGGAATTTTTTTATTTGGAAGCAGATTTTCCAGCGGTGGTTCTAAGATATGTTTTAACAAAATCGGTTTAACCGTTTCAAGGTCATCAGCTCTTTTGTTAGCTGCGGTAGGGATATGTGCATATTGAGTATTTATTTTTCTTTCTAACATATGTGTGACCTAAAGTTTGAAACACTCATGTATGTTACATAACTATGCAAGATTATGGATTTCTTTGTGGATATCAAAAGGATTTGAAAGTCCTGACGGCAGGAACTAATTTAAATCTTTTTGTTCCAATAGAAAACAAAATTTTAAGATCTAGGCTCTAACGAATACTAAAATCGGCGGTACATCAAAGTTAACTAACTTTTCCAAGAACGCAGTTTGTGCAGTTATAAGGAATTAATTATTAATTAAAGGGTCAGCACGGCAGTTAACCGTCAATTTGTAGTTGGTGCGGCCCTTCGTAACTACAAATTATTCAATTGTCGATGTGAATGCCCATTTAACTGTTCTTTCAAACTGTGGGCTGCGTACACTATATAGCGCCTGGACGACCAAGCTTCGTTCGGCAATTTTTTTTATGTGTAATATTTCATTTGCCTCCGCCAATCCACATGTGAGCAGCGTGGTGGAGTATGCTCTAAACCCCTTTGGTTGAAGGGAGACCCGTATCCCTGCAGGGGGATGAGTAAGGATTGATGTGGTGGGATGTGGATTTCATTTTTTTTTTTAGAAACACATTTATTTTTGAAAAAATATATGTATATATATATAGAGATAAACTTAAAAAACTAGTAATTTGCCTACATATGAAATTTGAACCAAATTTACAGCTGTTTCCGAGATACTCGAAATACCTATACTTGAAACGTGCTACCAGTTGGATTTTAAAACAATATTTTCGCATTTTTTAGTTATGGCTATAGGCTATAAAACATCACGATATGATTACAAGCCCAGCAAAAAGAATGAAAGTAACAAAAACGGCTAAGTAACTGAAAGAAAAACGTTCCCACGGGATACTGGGATACACGCGATCTTTAGCTAATATTTATATATACATTTATTTACAAGAATTGCTCGTTTAAGAACATTTTGTTCATTACTTCAACACTACTCTTATGAAAAGAAAAAAATGCTGTGGATTTCAATGAGGTGTCACTGTAATCGTATTCGTACATTATACTTGCTCATTATTGTATAAGCAAAAGCGATTACACGTTGCGGAACTTGGCTATTTTTTAGACGCTGCACGTCGTATATTATATTCGTACGCAACCGTTTCCGCAAGAAAAGAGATTTCGTATTGCAAAGTTCAACCCTGCCGTGTTAATCATAAGTTTCTATCTGGTACTGACAAAATTTCCCGTCGCCAAATTTCAATATTTATAAAGATTTATTTACATACATTCTCTGTTAAATAATGTTTTGCAGCATATATATGCTAAATAATGCTTTTATAGCATTAAGTCCATCTTTGACCATTTTTGTGCAGAAATTTAAATAATTAAAAGTATTACAAATTAGTGGCACAAATATATACCCATACACAACAAATATTGGATGATTATTCGGTGACTTTCTTTGCATGCATTTTTAACATTTTGTATATAGTTACTATTATGTAAAATTATGGCATTCTTTACGAATTTTGTCTAAAGTGTGCGCTTATGTAATGCTATTGAGATAAACTTCTATGAGTAAGCTTGTGCTGATCGATGCAGAGCTTTATCAAAAGCTATTGTAGAGGGCGTAATAATTCGTAAAAATAATCGTAGTTTTTGATACTATTCATGTGGCAAACGAGCAGCCAGCGCGTATTGTAATTCGGTTACCGTAACTTACAGGCATTTGCAATATAGATAGTATCGTTATCGCGAAATTATATCCTGCGCAGTCAACGCAGCACCATTTACTTGCGAGTGTGTGAAGTTACAATTAAATGCAAAGAAAATAAAGATAATGGTATACGAAATAGAGAAAACCAGAACAAACGCAAGGTTTACAATAGTTTGGAATTACTTAACCGACTTCAGCGATTTCGTACCTTTATCAAATTGATATGGGACCAATCGGATAGGCCTATAATAATAAAAAAAACACTACAAAAATAACTCCCTTTTTTATACCACTAAGGTGGCAATCAAGCATACGGCCTGCCTGATGGTAAACAGTCACCGTAGCCTATAGACATTTGCAACACCAAGGGTGTCACTCATGCGTTGCCGACCCTCTAAAAACCTCTTCACGCATTTCTTGAAGAACTCCATGCTGTAATCCCTTGGAAAAACCGCGGCTGGGAGCTCATTCCACAGCTTGATAGTTCTCGGAAGAAAATTTCTCTGGAACCGCACAGTACGCGACCATTGCAGTTCCAGTGTGTGAGGGTGAACTCCCCGCCGTCGGCGAGCGGTGCGAGGGTTGTCGTGTTCCTGCTTGTGAGTGGGGTTACCTGTAAGCTCCTAAGGTGTTGCTGTGTTAGCAGCAGAAGTAGCATCGCGCGAGTGATACATAATGTATTGCAAGCGGTCACGGGCTATATTAATCGCTTTACATCAGGTGGGCCGATGCTTGTATTAAATAAAAGACAAGAATTACGACAAAGTTTGCATATATTTGAAATAACAGAGCAGAACCCCAAAAGTGAGTCAAGAGTATTTAACAAGGCGAGAAGTGATGTTCCGGCTCCGCCGAGCACGACAATGTTTTGGGTAAACTTCACGCTTTGGAAGTAGGTCGGATTCATACACCGTTAAGTCACGGTTAACTCGTATCTCCAGCTAATATGTTTTCGCTTTCAGAAATCTGTTCGAGTTTCATAAAGATCATACGTACGAGACTGTACGATGTTTCCTAACTTAAATGTGTAGCAGAATTTTAAGTCCCAAAACAAGACCTTATTTGATGAGGAAATGCTTTCGAAAATATGGAAAATACGAGAACAATGTGAAATGAAAGATATATAGTGACAAAAATTATCTGATACGATAAAAATATATCAAGCAAGAGTGAGTGGAGATTTCGGCAGGGTCCGCCTGAGACGCACATAATGGATCTGATAGTTGATGTGCTGAAAACGGCCTAAGTCAAAAACACCCGAAATCGAAGGGTATTCGTAAAGAGGTGAGTGAGAGATGAGTGTTGAAGAGACGAGAGAGGTATATTTGGATCGGTGAACCTGGGGTTGCATAGTCTCTGCCTACCTCAAAGAGAGACAGGCAATATGTATGTATGTAATACTTTCATTTAATGATAAATGTAATTTTGTAGCCCGGTTGTGGTAAGAAACGCTTTGACGCCAACGCTCGGGTTCAATTCCTACAGACGACAAACATTTGTTGCATGTGCATGTCGGTTTATATTGGTCTGGCTGCTTTTAGGAGAGGTAGGGCGCATCAAGTTGGGCAATGGGGAATTACCTCTACTTCCAGAAAATCGCAGTCAAATATCATCTCCCTGAAGGGTTAGGGAGAGGTTATCAATAAGCTTTGGGTAGTTCCTGCGTTAGCGACGTGGGTGGTAGCGCGCGAACAGCTCCTCGTGTTGCAAGCGTCCATAAGCTGCGGTTACTAGATACATCAAGTGAGCCGTATGCTCTCGACGTTGTATAAAAAATACATATTTATTTTCTAAAAACACGAAGCTACAATTTCTTTTCGAAATCGTAGAGCGTTTAGGGAAAAAAAAATATTTATTTCTGTTTTGATATTTCTAGGATTGCAGGTCATTTGGTGAGTGACGATCCACCACCTGTCAAAAGCAGTATCGACTCTTCAGATCTCTTATAGAATATATATATATAAAAATGAATGTTTGTCTGTATGTCCTCTATGGACTCAAAAAGGCTGGGCTGATTTTGATGAAATTTTCAGTGAATCTTCAGGTTAGCCCAGCGGGTGATCCTGTGAAGTTTGGTAGCGATCATATCACCCGTGCGAAGCCGGGGCGGATAGCTAGTAGACTATAAATGTCCGATACATTCGCAGTAGTCCCAATACCAGCTCATGAGTAGGTACATTGTTACAATCACATGTCCTGAAGTGGGCCACGGTAATGTAATACAGCTGAATACATTACCCCAATTTACCGGGGTTATATTCTACGCGTTTCACTTCGCATTTACAACTAAAAATGCGTTTAGTCTATTTATTTATTATCCATTTCGCATTATAACTTTTATCATTCATCATTATAAACTCTAATTCACAAAGTTTTCAACAGAAATACACAAAATCCAGATATTTAAGAGCATTTCTTTAGAGTTGTCGTCAATGATGTGATGCTGCAGTAAGCTCAGTTATCAAGAGAAATGAATGTGTGGGAAGTCTGCAAATAGCCTATTATAGTGTTTCCGCGTGGGTCGCATTTAATTGACCATATTGGCGTAGACTTTTTTATATTACTACTACTGTAATGCGGTTACCGTAGCCTATAAATGCTTGCAATACATTAAGTATTACTCACGCGATGCCACCTCAGCTGCTAACACAGCAACTCCTTAGGAGCTTACTGGAGACCTCACTCACACGCAGGAACATAACAACCCTCTAGAGAGTTGTTATTTGGCTGCGGTTTTTCTATGAGGTGGAGGTATACATCCCCAGACGGGCTGCTTTACAGCGCCCTGCCTCTTTTAAAAACATCCAGACCAAGACAATCACATATGTTCATACACACAAATGTTTGTCCTGTGTGGGAATCGAACTCACAAGCATTGGTGTCAAAGTAGCGTAACAGCGCGTGTCACCACTGCGCCACCGAGCTCGTCAACTTGTTATGCTGGTGTTTTTTTACCCAACTTCGCGATGCAAAGGAGGGTCATGTGTTTATCAGTCTATATACATATAACATAACGTACATACAAATATTTGTTTCTTTCTGACTCAAGAAAAGAAAGAGTTTGATGATATTTATCATCATAAAAAATGAACTTTTTAAATAAATGAACCTATAAATGACCAAAACTGTGTTTAAAGATTATTTATTTAAAAAATGGCGCGTAATATTAAAATGATATTTTATGGTGATAAATATCCAGTATGATTAATTTGAATTTCATTTAATTGATTATTTCATGAAACAAAATGTGTAACAGATTCAGTCACAATTAGTTCATGCTAGCATAAACTAGCGCCCGCCTGCACCCGCACACTGCCGTTATTAGACGCATGCGGTAGCTGCCATAACTGTTTCGGTCGTCTCTGTCTTGGCTAGTGTTGTCGTCTCTGCGATTACCCGCCATCTGGAACCACATCCATCCGCCACTGTTGCCGCCCCGACTGCTCCGGTCGCCTCTTTGACCCATGTTTCGCCTCTACACGACGTATTCTCAGGCGCTGTATATGTTAGACGTTAAAATAACTTCATATTGTATAACATTCATTAATATAGTTTATTCGTAGTATGTTATACAACAAAATGTGTAACAGATTATATACAATAAGATTAAGATGAGGCAATTTGACCTAACCTACTTTGTGTTTCCAATACATAGCGCCGATTTAGTTCATACAAAATAAAGGGAGACAAAAATCCATTTTTGGCATACCTAAATGTTTTGTATGTTTAGGTACTATGGAATTCGCTGCTGTCTGAGAAGTAAAGACATTTCAACGACTGCTTTGATGCGTCCTATTTGGCTTTCGACGCAGCGAGTAGGAGGCGAGACTTGCCTTGACTCCAAAGAAGAAAGCAATTGCCTCAAAAGTCGTAGTTCTAATTTTCTTGATATGACTCAAAGTCGCCTGAGCCATATGGGTATTTTCCATGGTATTTGAAAATTTCACATTTTCTACTTAATCGGTAGGTAATACCAAATCTAGTAATTTGGTAGTTTAAAAAAATGGGAAGATTTATGCGTCCCACAAAATAGGAAGTATTTGCAGGAAAATTCCACCGAGCCTGTTATTAACAATATTATTGAAATTAAATATATTTTTTAATTAAATATTTAGAAAATCAAATACTAGTTTTAATGAACACTTTACATTTTAATTAAAAAATAATTTTGAAAATCATTTTATATAAACTGGCGGTATAAAAGCGGGTGTTACTCGTATTTCGACTTTAGGATTGAGTCTGGGAACCCATTTTAACAAAATAAAGAAATATTTCTGTAATCCGTGGAACGCAATCCAATTTTGACGTTTGATTTATACTCGTAAATTAAATGTTCAAATTTATTTTTTTGCGAAAGTCGTTCAAACTGTTGCTAGTTTTCCACAAGGTGTTGTTTTATTGACGAGGTAAATTTCACTCTCTTCTCGACACTCCCAACCGGTGGATAACTAACAAATAATTAATTTGCAAAATTCTCAAATTTTCCCTAGTTCCGTAAACATAGGCCAATGTCTTAGTGTCCATTTCAAAGGTTTAAAAACGAGAACTAAGGCCAAGGCACATTAACGATCGAACGGTGTTAATTACTGAATTGTTAGCACAAAAATATAATTAGTATGTTATATTGTGTTTAATAAGGCAATTGATACGACCGTGAATGCAAGGTTGACAAATATTGAAAATGACGGTGGAAGTGTTACAAATAATATGTAGAATGTCTTACCTTGCATGCTGTGTCAAGACATAGGTATGAGTACAATTGCGGTCCAAAATGTAGCGACATTATTAAAGTTGCCATGTTTTTAAAACACTTCACGCCAAGTCCCTTTCAGGGTAGACAGAGAGGCCTCCTCACCCGCGTCTTAATCTCGCCGGTTCCGAGGGTTACCCACACCACCTTCTGAGTTGGTCTTTTTCGGCTCCTAAATACTTCTACTTTGTGAACCTGTTTTGTATTTTTTTCGCCTTGCATTATTTATACATATCCTAACCAACGAAGACTGCCTTTTCTTATCTTTACACTGATACTCTCTTTCAGACTTCCTTTCTTATACTTGTGTAATTTCTGTAAA
The DNA here is from genome assembly GCA_947507595.1 of Pyralis farinalis. NCBI lineage: Eukaryota > Metazoa > Arthropoda > Insecta > Lepidoptera > Pyralidae > Pyralis > Pyralis farinalis. The sequence goes on along the minus strand of OX382273.1, from coordinate 31,291,158 downwards.
GAAAAGGCACGTTTTTATGATTCGGACATGCAGAATGAACGCGGAATGAAAAATGGCGAAACAGATATACTATGCAAAAGTGCAGGGTTATATCAGTGGATGAAGACTCATGGAACGCGACAAAATTGGTCGTTAATTGTTTTATCAGAAGGTGAGATCAGAAGCCATAAAAACGGATGAGCGTGTAGGAAAAGTGAGATGTGTACACAGAGTTGTGGCACTCGGTTCTGTCTACCTACCTTGGCATAAAGACATAGATATCTTCGTATACATAGAAATTTATATGCAGTTGGTGCTTCATGATTCTGAGACACTTTTACTTCAAAAATACTAAAGGACGTACTAATTATAAAAAGGTATACATTTATAAATGGAAAACAGAAGGTATATAGCAGAATAAATAGAGCATATTATTTGCTAACATTCTGGTGTAAATAGTTTTGTTTTATTTCCGGAAAAATACTCAGAGCCATCTAGTCTTAAATTAAGCAAAGTTTGTACCTATTATGGGTACTAGACAACTGATAGACATAGGTAATATCGAACCTATATGTAATGTCGAACCTTTTTTTGTAAATAAATACATAATACCTAGCTAACACCCAGACCTAAACAAACAGACATGCACACTAAAGTTATGTGCAGGAGTGGAATGTTGGTACAAAGTCACCATTGCTAACCAGTCGACCAGCCGCGGACTCGTCAATTAGTTGAAAACGTGCAGAACAGCAGATATCGGCGTCGAGTTCAATCCCCTGATATATTTAGTGTTAGAGCGGTTGCCAGTGCCGCCTCAAGTAACGGGGAAGCCGGATGCGTGAGACTCTAAACTATTTCGATTATATTTACCTAAATGATTGGTATAGACCAGAATAGAATATAACACGGTGACAGCCTTTACGGTGACCTCTTTCATAGTTTATGAGAAACGTGACGGGGCTATTAGTAAGCTGCGATGTTTTTTAGCATCTGACGTCAATAAAGGAATCACTAAACGTGTATAGGTGTTTTGAGGACACGTAGAATGAATGCAAGAGGAAAGAATGATGAAATAGATATGAAACAAAGTATTACGATGTAGGAATAGAGGAAGGCCAAGAGTCACCATTAGCGGTGTTTTATCGGAACGTAGTCTTAGGAACCGAAAAAAGTGCAGAGAAAGAGCTATGTTAGAGAAGCTAGTGAGATAGACGTGTATTACTTATACAATGTAGATTGATTAATAATAGTACTATTGGCTGTATACTTTTTCTATAAGAACTTCCCCAGCCAGGCTACCAGCTTTCGCCCGGGCTTCGTTTGGCTACGAAGCTAAATTGAATTTACCTACGATAAATACTTGCGTATTGTTCCCATCTACCCGAGCATATGTTTACGGTAGTAGGAACTCACTTTGATCTTTATAGTTAGAATCCTCTACTGCTGGCGGTGCATCCAAGTAATTAACAAAGGCGTCCGATTAGCGAATTACCTTCTTCAAAGAAGACCGCTATCAAAGAACAACTCCCTAGAGGGTTTTGTATCCCTGCGACTGAGGTTACCAATAGGACATTGAAATCGGCACAGTCTGATCACGTGGAAAGAATTCTAAACTGTGCACAAAGTGAGTTAGGGAATATCTTTTATCAATTATTATCTAAAGTGGGTACATATATCATACACTTTTCTATCAAGAGATGCCCTCATGATGGAAAAGTGTATGATAATTGTAATTACGTAATATGACTAATGTAACATATGCTAAAGGTAACTAAACGTCAATATATTCGTCAAAATGTTGTTAAATCATCAATAGTCAATATGTGGCAGATGCTTCACTCTCTTGATGTGGGTAAAATATCCCACTCACCTCACAATATCTATCACTTCCCTGAATTTATCACTTAAATCCGCAACGATCACGGTAAATATAAAATATTTCTCTCAATCAATAAATGGAATTTTCCGTGTCATTGCACACACTGGCAAATTTTTCCTCGTAAGTGATTTTCTAATTCTGTTACTCATTTTCTATACAATATACAATAATAGTTATTACTGTGGGAAGCTCTAGGCAAGTTGTAAAGATTCCAGGCTATCTTACCCGTCATGTTAGAGACCTGCTTCATACATTGCAACTATCATGGCTTGCGTCGCCCCGCTCTAGGAAGTTGTTATTTAGCTGCGTTTTCTGTGAGGTGGAGGTACTTCCCCAGACGGGCCGCTTCGATGTGCCCTACCTCTCTTAAAACATCCAGACCAAAACAAACAGACATGTTCATACACACAAATTGTTCTGTGTGGGAATCGAACAAACGAGCGTTGGTGTCAAAGTCGCGTCATTCACGACTGCGCCACCCAGCTTGTAGAAAATTACTAATATGTACATAAAACCGAAAAGATTGGTACTGGATGTACTGCCCACATCAGGATTCGAACCAGGAACCGTTGGTTAATACGGTGAACTTTCGGCAAATGAGTATTCCAATGAAAGTTAATGATATTTACACTATATTTCAGACTGAATGAGTAATGCTAGTATTGCGAATACGAGCTGGCACAGTTTCAAAATAATGATTCAATGGTGACGCTTGGCGCCGTCGGTGTGGACACTGGACACGTCATGTTACGAGATGTTTTTACAACGTCCGGAGGCAAACAAGCATACTGACCACTAGATGTAAATGGTTAAAGTGTGTATATTAACAACACAAGCACTCCCGCTGCAGCAACAAAACAACCCCCAGGCTGTTGTTATTTGGCAGCGATATTGCGTGAGGTGGAGGTACTTCCCCAGTCACGCTACATTGGGCAGTCTCTCTTTCGTCAGAACCTCGTTTGTATTAATTCCATGAAGTCGTTTATTGAAATAAACATGAAAATGTGTGTTTGTCTTGGTCATGAAAATGAGAACTTCCCTCCACCTCACAGAAAACCGTGTTCCTACGAGTGAGTGAGTAAGCTCCTAAAGAGTTGCCGTGGCTACGGGCGAGTGGTACTTTCTGTATTACAAGCGTTTATACGCTGCAGTAACCACTTTACATCAAGTGGGCCATATACAGGTAGGTATGCCTCCCGATGTTGTATAAAATAAAATCAAACCAATTTCGAGGCAGAATTATCATAGAGATTCGATGAATCGAATCGTAAAAGAGATTAGAATTTATTTTATGTTCAGGCAAAGGCCAGAGTTTAATGATAAAAGTATTTTATTCAATTATCGTCATCATCTTCTCAGCCTGTATTCGTCCACTGCTAACATAGGCTTCCCGTCTAGAGTGCCACTCGTCTTGATCCTATGCCACCTGCATCCATCGAACTCCCTGCAAATTTCTTGAGGTCATCGCTCCATCTAGTGGGGGATCGTTCCACACTCTACCAGTATGGGGAAGCCTTTCGAGAACCTTTCTTCCCTATCGGGTGTCGGTTCTACGAACTATGTGGCCGACCCACTGTCACTTCAGCTTGCATATCCTGTGGGTTATGTCGGTTACCTTAGTTCCACTGCGGATATCCTCATTTCTGATTCTATCACGCAGATAAACCCCGACCATAGCTCTTTAAAAGCACGCTGAGCGACCTTTAGCTTCCCCATACGGCCCGCAGTAAAGGGCCACGTCTCAGTTTCATATCTCATCACTGGCAACATTCACTGTTCGAAGACCTTGCTCTTCAAGTGTTAAGGTATTTTGGACGAGAAGATGTGTCGAAGTTTCCCGAACGCTCCCCAACCGAGTTGGTTCCGTCTGTTGACCTCTCGGTCGAAGTTGGACTTACCTAACTGACTAAGCTGCCCTAGGTAGACATATTCGTCGACAACTTCGAGCTTAGTGCTTCCAACCGCGACCGGCATAGTGTAACATGGACATTCGACATGATCTTAGTCTTGTCCGTGTTCATCTTGAGACCTACCTGGTTGGAAACACTATTGAGGTCATTGAGCATAGCGGTAAGTTCCTCCAGCGACTTTGCCATCAGAACTATATCGTCGGCAAATCGAAGGTGAGTGATGTATTCGCCATTGATGTTTATACCTTTTCCAGTCCAAGAGCGTGAAGACATCTTCCAATGCTGCGGTGAAGAGTTTCGGGGATATAACATCTACCTGTCTTACACATTTTTGCACTTGGAACTGTTTCGTACTCTGGTCCTGTACTCGGATACACATCGTTACCTTACTGTACAAGCAGTTCAAGGCTTCGATGTACCGATAGTCAATTCGCCATCGCTGGAGAGACTAGCACGCTGCACGCCCATGTCTCAACGGAATTAAAGGTGTTTTTCGTAGTCCACATACGCCAGACATAAGAGCAGAATATACGCCTCAGTCTTCTGTATAATCTGACGGCCTTTTCGAAATCCGGCTTGTTCGGGAGGCTGGAATTCATCAAGTCTGTGTGCTTGACGATTTGTGATGACTCTTGAAAACAGTATATAAACGCGGCTCAGAAGCGATACCGGCTTACAATTCTTCCAAAGCGTCTACCACCCTTTTTGAACCCTTTTTGAAGAGCAACATGACCAGGCTTCTGCTCCACGCTTCCGGTGTTTCACCGGAGTTTATGACAGAATTGAATAGCTTCTGAAGGACTAAAGTCAAAGTCAAAGTCAAAATCTTTTTATTCCGTAAAAATGGCTACATTTGTTTGGAATCGTCACAATTTTTTCCCTACCGTGCAGTTCATGACTAGGTGAGCACTGATAAAAATACTGCCAAAAAACTCAGGCATCCCTCTTTTGGTATCCAAACAAATTTACATAATTTATTAATTACATTATAATTGGATCGACTCAATCCCAGGCATTTTTATCATTAATATAGTCAGATACTTTATAATATGCCCTGCTACACAATTTGGCTTTAATAGTAGTTTTAAACTTGTTTATTGACAATTCTCTTATATTGCTGGGAAGTTTGTTATAGAACCGTATACATTGCCCCATAAAAGAATTACTTATTTTGTGGAGACGGCTTGCATGTAACACAAGATTATGCTTATATCTAGTATTTACGTTATGAGTATCACTCTTTTTACAAAATGAGTCTATGTTTTTATGGACATACAAAAGATTTTCATAGATATATTGCGATGCGACTGTTAGAATATTTATTTCTTTGAATTTTTCTCTAAGGCTCTCACGGGGACCAAGTTTGTAGATAGCTCTTATGGCTCTCTTTTGCAATAAAAAGATGGTGTTAATGTCCGCGGAGTTACCCCAAAGAAGAATTCCGTATGACATAATACTATGAAAGTAGCTGAAATAAACTATTCTAGCCGTATCAACATCAGTGAGCCGTCCAATAGTTTTCACTGCATAGGCTGCAGAACTTAGTTTTCCTGATAATTTTTCAATTTGTGGGCCCCATTGTAGTTTGGAGTCAATTGTTATACCCAAGAACACAGTTGTCTCCACAGGGGCTAAATTAGTTCCATTAACATGTACATTGGTAGTCACCTGTCTTACATTAGGTGTTGAGAACTTAATTACTTTAGTCTTTTTATCATTTAAAAGCAGATTATTAACATTAAACCAATGCATAACTTTAGAGAGAGCATCGTTAACTTCGTCATAATTACCTAACTGTCTATTAATTTTGAATGTCAAAGAGGTATCATCCGCAAACAATACAATCATGTTTATCCTTTACATAATAAGGTAAGTCATTTATATATACTAAAAATAAGAATGGACCTAGAATTGACCCCTGTGGGACTCCCATGACTACAGGGGACCCCGAAGATCTTTTACCATTAACATCGACCTTCTGTATCCTATTGCCCAGATAAGAAGACAGAAGTTCGAGAGCCTTGTTCCTGATACCGTAGTGGTGTAATTTTCTGACAAGAGTGTCATGGTGCACGCAGTCAAACGCTTTAGACAGATCACAGAAAATTCCCAAGGCATCTTGCGAACCTTCCCATGCCGCGAATATACTTTTAAGCAAATGAATCCCTGCGTCTATAGTTGAACAACCTCTCGTAAATCCGAACTGTCTCCTATGAAGCAAATTATGTGTATTAAAATGTCTGAGCAACTGGCTAAGCATTAGTTTTTCAAAAATTTTACTGAGAATGGGCAGTATGGAAACAGGTCGAAAATTCGAAGGGTCCGAACTATCACCAGATTTAAATAATGGAATGATTTTACTATGTTTCATCAAGTCAGGAAATACACCAGATGCCACACAACAATTGAAAATTGTAGCTAAATGTGGAGCGATTGAAATAATAATAGAAGATATGGTTTTGACAGATAGACCCCACACTACTACTACTACAACAACACTACTACGACTACAAGTATCGACTTTCTGACTGCTTTCAAAAGCTCCGCCTTAATTAATAATAAAGTCATTATGTTATAAAATATTTTAGGCTCGAAAAACAATCGTCATTTTACTATGAGTAAATATATTGTGTCATTTTATAATTAACAAGAAGTACAATAATTTAATTTACGATGTTAATTATTTCCGTACCTGTTAATTTAATAAAACAATGTGAAGGGAAAGTACATTAAAAGAAATACTCTTAATGTTTCTAACATCTATTCAAAATGGCACTTTCTCTACTACAATGATAGAATAATAACAGTAGCAACACTGGCCATTAATATTCACGTCATAATGTTACCGTCGTTCACTTTTTGAATTTTAAATTATTTCATTCGAATTACGCAATCGATATTTTCTGATTGAATAGTTTTTCATCTGTATTTTTGGTGTTCATTTTACGTGGTAAAAATATTAATAAAATATCGTTTGTTACGAGATATATTTGTGTGCATGATATTGTGTTTGTTTAATTTTGTGGTCAGGTTTCTGGAATTGTGGCGAAATTTAAATCTTTTTGTATTATTTTGCGTAGCGAGAAATCGATCTATCGGTTATATTATAATTTCATCTGAGAAATAACTCGCTTTCGAGCAGAACTCGGTTGTCCTGATATTGATCAAAGAATACCTACAAGAGCAGATCAGGGCTGACACTTGCAAGGCGATGTTAACCGCATATGAAATAAGAACGGTGTAAAGGTCAAAGTGTTGACGTACTCTGCTCCACTTCAACTAAATTTGTTGAACAATATTATGACAATATGGCTGTTAGTTAAAGATTTGAATATTACACGCTACATTTAACTTAAAATCAAAGTAAAACGCTCGCTTAAAGCACAGATACTGATTAAAATAATTTATACTGTTTACAATATAATATGTTTGCAATGGTAATATATTTTAATATAATTAGAACTATCACAGTTTACAGCTTCACAACAATAACTACTTCTGACGTAAATATGAGAACTATATTGATATATTCATTTGTCGCTGTTTTCTCTATGCTCAATCAATGTAAGGAGCTACAAATGAGCTGACCTCACTGAGGTCATAAATATTTTGTTTTACCAATTTTGTCCGAAACCCTAATTAATGTAGGTATAGAAGCACCAGTAAGGTCCTAAGGAGTTGCTGTGTTAGCAGCAGAGGAGGCATCGCGCGAGTGATACTTAACGTATTACAAGCTTTCATATGCTACGGTAACCGTACATAACATATATATATAAACATAACCGCGGTACATTAACCTTAACTCATCCCACTGCAGGGATACGGGTCTCCCAACAGAAGGGGTTTAAAGCATACTCCACCACGCTGCTCAGCAGCTGCGTATTGGCGGAGAGCATTGTTTTCAAACCGCCCGAAAGCCACTTTTACGGTAGCTCGTTGTACGTTTCGATAATTAGTAGATAGATATATGAAAAAAAAAAACATTTTTTTTATTGGGAGTCTAACAGCTAAATAACAATGGAATATGGTGTCTTATAAATAGGCCTATGCTAATTACAAGTCTCAGCGATATCTATTCTACAACTTGTAATCACCGTTTGTAATAAAACTTTGTAATAAAATTTAATTTGCCTTCCGCACGTAGACATCATTCGTTTTAACCGACCGCGGCCAATACGGAATTCGATATACAGATTTGATTACAGATTACGCAAGGGAGGGGAAAGAGGTAATTTCTAAGGTTTGTTATGCAAATATCAGTCGCATAATAATATCGATGGCGTTTTTATGACCATAATTATGACACTATACGGCACACATGGCCGGAAATGATGATGATGATTGATATCTGTATTCTTCTTCTAAAGCGATATATCTATCGTTCGTATGCACACTACGCATTCTGTGGGAGTACTCAATTAATAAAGCGATTATTGTATAATTATTATTATAATATTGTATAATCCGTTGGTTCGGATATGTAGAAAGAATGCGGGACGAAAGAATGACGAAACAGATATACAATGCAAAAGTGGAAGGATGTAGGAGCCGAGGAAGACCGAGACTAACCTACCATGACCAAATTGGTCGTGTTTTATCAGAAGGTGATGTCAGAAGCCCTAGGAACCGGCGAGCGTGCATGAAAAGAGCTATGAATGTCACAGAAGCGAGTGAAGTATGCAAGGACCGCGTCTTATGGCGCTCGATTCTCTCTGCCTACCCCGCAAGGGACTTGGCGTGAAGATATACATACATACATACATATTATAATATTATTCAAAGAGGTCTATCTACCGTAGTCTATGAACGCTTGCAACATATTAAGTATCACTCGCATTATGCTCTGCTGCTACTAACATAGCTACTCCTTAGGGGCTTACTGGAGACACACGCAGGAACACAACTACCTACATTCAGGGCTGACAATGTGCTAACAATAATAGGGTTGAGGCTACGGTGACCACTTAAAATCAGGTGGGCGGTATAATTATTTGACTTCTGACGTTGTATAAAGAAAATCTATGCGTGTGGTGTGGTAAGTACGTAAGTACCTATTTTTGTTATATTTAGCTAACTGCAACCCGGGCTTCTTACGCGCCTATCCCGGTACTCCATGGGAACCGCTTTTTCTTACTTTCTTTCTTCTTTGTCGACTTCTAAGGGCCGTATTGTGATGTTGAATAGTCTATAATCTTTCTCAAATAGCCTATCAAATGCAAAAAAAAAAACAACTGTGTTTTAGACCACACGACTGAAGTAAAACTTCTTTAGCTCCATAGTGTGATACAGACAATAGGCCTACACTGTCTTAGATATACGAAACTTAACTCGCTATGATAGAAAGAAAATGTGTTCTCGCACCTCTCTCTCTTGCCCCTACAGTAATTCCTATATGAAATGTAACTCTCTTTCTATCTTCACTAACTTTTATCTCCTTCTCAACTTCCGTTCGCCACGCCCGATTACACTTTTCGTAACGCTCTCGTCACGCATTCACCAGCTTACTCCCCAAGTCAAGCGTGCATAAAGAAGTTTTACTTCAAACAATCCTATTGCAGTTGTACAGATTAGCGCCTTCAAACAAACTCCTTCGCTTTACATATTACCTACTATAGATGTTATATTTTATATCACAATTTGAAAGTACCAACACGCAGTCAATAAACATTATAACCCGTATTCACAATTAATTACATTCTAAATTATAACAATATAATTAATTTATTATTAGAAGTAATTTTAATTATTAATGTACCATATCATACCTACTTATTATCCAGTACGTGAAAAAAAAGTTGCCATAATAAAAACTGGCAGGTAGGAAAGTAGTTTGAATTGAATTTATTAAAAAACGTGTTTCCGATTCATTAAACATTGAAGTACGTTGGTAATAGTTTGATTGCGCAAGAGTTGAATCTAACACACGCCGAAATGTTAAGCGATTATCTGTCCTATGTCCACGCACATTCTAGTTTTTTTTGTGTTCTCGAAAGAAATATCAGACTATATAAAAGTCGTCTGCGAGTATCTTTTGCATTTTGTCACCTAACATGGCTTCTGGTGAGTTCCGGTTTGAAAGGCGAGTATGGCACCGAAATTATAGAGTAACAAACGATTATAGGAGCGTCAAATTTATATAATTAATTTCAAAGATGGCGACAAATATAAATATATATATATATATACATTATATACCTATCATTATACTTTGCCTACCCCGCAAGGGACATGGCGTGAATTTAAAGATAGATACACTGCCTTTTCGTACTCATTTAAATTTAGTTATTATAATTAAATAGTCAGAATAGTAGACTATATAATTCGCTATCACAAACCAATAAACCGAGATCCGAGTCTACTGACCAATGGGAGGATATTTTAACCAACAAGCCGATAAGTGACGTGACGTTGATCCGCGAACTAGCCAATAAGAGCTGTGCATTCTACTTTACGCCCCGACTCGAAGCGGTGAGATTTTTACTACGTAAAATCGTGTCATTAGGCACTCCATAGGGTATTTCCTTAATTTTCGTTACGTTTAAAGTTTACCCAACAAAAGTGTTATATCGATTGTTTGTTGTTAATTAAAATAAAATGTTAGCTACAGTAACTGCTTACCATCAAAGAGAGCTTACAGGTAATCTCACTTGCAGAAACACAGCAACTCTCAATTTGTCATTTGGCTGCGCTTTTCTGCGTGTTGTAGATACTTCCCCAGCCGGACTACTTTGATGCACCTTACCTCTCTTAAAATGACTTAATTTTGAAAGTTACTTACGGCAGAACTGAATCACAAGCCCACTTACCTGAAAAAAAAAGAAAACATTTAACTAGATCTCTTAGCATTCATCGATTTAATATTTGAGCAGACGTCATTACAGTTCAATTTGTATGGATTCGTTAATTGTTCGTAATCGATTCGCGGCAAAAATCGTGAGTTGTGAATCAGGGTATAACTGTTCCACCAAATGCATTGGAGCCAATGTTTGGACGAATGCACGCCCAATATTTGTTTAATAATTTCCTCTCGTTCTTACTATTAGGGATCCGTAGTTCCTATATTTATACAACGTCGAGAAGCAAACAATATACGGCTCACATCATGTAAAGTGGACTTTTACACAAAGAAATATTGCTACTTCGCTGCCACATCTGCTATTAAAACAGCAACTCCTCAGGAGATTACTGGTAATCTTACTCACTTGGAGAAACATAACAACCCTCCGGGGTGTTGTTATTCTGGAAAGAAGGGGAAATATTTCGGGCTGGTTTGCTAAAGTGTCCTCAGAAGCTTGGAGGAAGTAGAGACGACTAAATCCGTGCACAGACAGGCTGCAGCCGACTCTACTTAATTTGCGTGTTCGATTAGACGGACTAGTGCAACGAGGTCATCAAGCTGGACTTGCGTATTGGAATTAGAAGTTTGTTATTAGTTAAAAAAATATGAATTGATTACACAAAGATGTTATTGGAATGCCTTTGAAGCTTCCATATTAAGGGTTGAACATGACCGCCTCTAGTTACGTAACATAATTATGTACGTTTGTATATCTTTACGCCAACTCCTTTGTGGGGTAGACAGAGATAAGAATCAAGGCGACGTGTCCGCTGTACGCTGGATCTGTGTCTCCGTCAGGAAGAGCAAGGCGGGCCGTGCCGTCTCAAGGTGTTGGTGGACGGTATTAAGGTTTGAGTGGAGTCCGCGGATGCTAGCGAACTCAACGGTGGGGGAGTGCACCGCGTAAGACCAATGTATTCCTGAAGCGTGAAGCGGGTGAGAATTGCCACGACATTGAAGAAGAAGCGCGGTGGTCTGTTACTCCATTAGTTTGTCGACAATGGAGCTGTACTGATCCGTCGGTACATCCAACCGATCGTCGACGATCTACCCCGAGATTATGTGCGGTATGAAAGGGCAGCCTCTCAAGGTAGTAACACTTGATTGGACCCCTGTACTATACTGCGGGCGGGTCAGCGGAACAACCGTTTCAATGGGTCTCTCTGGCCGACGGGTCAGCTCAGTCCTCTATTCCCGCAATATCGCATTAATAAACCCCCGAGCACTGGTTATACACCAGCTGATCCGAAAACGCGACTTACTCATAGGTACGCCACTTCACGGGTGTTTTGCCGTGTGTACGGTGGTAGCCAACCAGGCGGATATTTACCCTACCACAGGCTGAGAAATCCCTTAGTTGTCTATTACGACACCCACGGGAAGAGAGGAAGTAGTGATTTTTAGTATTCTTTCTCTGTCACCGCACGGATAAAAGCTAATAGATCGATGGTTGTAGATGTTAACTCTTATATAAACAACAGTTAACGCCCTCGGAAGTGAGTGTGTGACATTAGCTGTTGCTAATAACGGCGTGTTCACATTACACGTGCTCTCACGCTGACTGGAGATAAAAACACGTCTCGTCTATAACGTGTAATGTAATGGGCATTTTATTGCAGCTACTGTTAGATAGTGGGTCGGTAATACTGTACTAATTATAAAACCTATGTATGATCATTTTATCTCGTATTCGTCCACTGCTGGACATAGGTAACCCCTCTATAGAGCCATTCGCCTCGATTTTGTATTTATACGACGTCGGGAGGCCGTATGTCCACCTGATGTAAAGTGGTTACCGTAGCCTATGAACGCTTGTAATACATTAAGTGTCACTGGCGCAATGCCATCTCTGCTGCTAACACAACAACTTCTTAGGAGCATACTGGTGACCTCACTCACACGTAGGAATACAACAACCCTCGATGGAGTTGTTATTTGGCTGCGTTTTTCTGTGAGGTGGAGGTACTTCCCCAGACGGACTGCTTTGATGCGCCCTACCTGTCTTAAAAATACCCAAACCAAGACAAACTAAACATATTCATGCACACAAATGTTTGTCCTGTGTGGGAATCGAACCCACAAGCGTTGGCGTCAAAGTAATGTAACAGCGCGTTTCGTTACTGCACCACCGGGCTCGTGAAAATCCTGAACCACCTGCATCCATTAACATCCTACAAATCTTTTCAGGTCATCGCTCCAACTAGTAGAAGGGTTGTCCAATGCTGCATGTACCAGCACGGGAACTCCATTCGAGAATCCTTTTCCCCCAGCGCCAGGTTGTCGTTTCTATGTGCAATGTGTCCGGCCCACTGCCACTTCAGCGTATACTTTAGGCTAGGTAAAGTATTTTAGCTCTACTGCGGATGTCCTCACTTCTGATGCAATCATGCAGCGAAACGCCGATCATAACCCTTTTCATAGCACACTGAACGACGTTGAGCTTCTCGCTACGGTACGCAGCACCAATGTATGGGCTTTTAAATAAAATTCAATGTATTTTTTATACGGGACAGGCCCACCACTCCTACCCACCACTGTGTCTCCTGTGTAGCCAGAATTAACAGCGGCGACCACAAAAAGGCAATGAACAGTGAAGTCCATTGCTGTCCCGGGGGTTAAACTACAGCTGCCTTGGAACTCACAACGAATTTAATCAGAAGAAATTTGTAGAAGTAGGAAGTTTTGGAATTGACTTCCTCTCTTGGCAAAGTGAGAGACAGCAATATGACAAGTAAGGCATTTAAAAACCTCAAAGAGATGGCTAGTCAAGTGAAGCTCAACTGCCGTGCACCACGGTTTATCAAATATCTGACACTATTGGGACCTAAACTGCGAGTTGTTACCTTAAACATCGATTCCAAAATTCAATGTATATATAAATATCGTTAAAGACCGAATGGCGTGTATTGGAGGCAGGGTGCACCAAAGCAGCCCGACTGGATAATTAGGTACTACACTGAAAACTGCAGCTGACAAGAAATCCTTGGAAGTTTGAAAAGAAGGGCACAGGGGACATAAGTAATATGGCTCTTACCCTGGGCGCAGTAAGTTTCTTTTTTTATACAACGTCTGGTGGCGTGTAAGCATAAGGCCCACCTGATGTAAAGTGGTTACCGTAGCCTATGAACGCTTTAATATTAAGTATCGTTCGATGCCACCTTTGCTGCTAATACAGCAACTCTTTAGGTGCTTACTGTTAACACTCATTCGTAGGAATGCAATAACCCACTAGGGATCTGTGATTTGGTTGCGGTTTTCTGTGCGGTGGATGTACGTTCTCAGATAAATTACTTTGAGTAGGTCTACCTCTCATGAAAATTACACCTATCTTCATCGTAGATCTATCGTATCTAGACTGTACTAGACACATACACAATAAGATTTCATTTTAAAAATAAGATATGGATCAAATAGGTGATGTGCTGAGAAAGATCCAAATCAATAGCACCTAAAACCGAAGAGCATGCATGAAAAAATTGATGAGGATGGAAGAAGCTATGGCAATTCGTGTTGCATAGTCTCTGCCTACTCCAATGGAGGACAGTCGTGATTATATATGTATGTACGTGTCTAAGTGCCCCCTTGGACCCAAATAGGCTTGCCAACTGTCCCGCAATACGTGGAACGTCCCGATTTTAAGATCTTAGAGGATGCGTCCTCCGAAATGTGCGTGCAGTTTTTTGACATATTTACTCTTTACAATATAAAATAAGTGTGAAACAATACATTTTGAAGCCACCACAAGTAAAAAACACTCACTCACTCGATACGACCCTTCAAGCCTAAGGCGTCGACTTCAATGAATTCGCTTCTTTCTTTTATACAATACGTCTCTCGTTATGAGAATAATATATATATATATATATCTTTTTTTTAATAAGTCCTGCTGTTTTCAACCACCACCCGCATTTTGATCGCAAGTTTCCCGCAAAAAAATGCGGTTGGCAAGCCATTGGCAAATGAATAATTTTTATCTTTTATCATTTTACTGAATATACTGTAATATACTGCAGGTAAAGATCAGTTAAAATGTAGCAAGAAGATACGCGTATACCATGGAAAACGAAAAACAAAAACGCAACAATAAAAGGAGCCACGAACAATTAACTAAGTAAGCAATTGAACAATCGACTTTCTTTCAGAATTCCCATGTTACACCCATTATCACACGTTTCGACGCGTCGTTCGTATTTCCACGCAATAAAGTTCAAAATTGCACAGTTATATTGATGGTAATAAGTTTTCTCATCGTATGATGTGTGCTTTCGGGCCGTGTTATAATATTTTAATGTTTTGTTGTGATTTCGGCAGTTCTCATAACGAGAGACGTATTGTATGGAATCATATCGTGTGAGAATTCCCACAAGTCACTGACACTGACCACTAAAAGTTATGAGATAGTTGCTGAACTGTCAGGGCTCACCGGGTGAAATCGGGGTGGAAGTTTTTAAATTCATATATATTTTTTTTTATTATAATTGCCCCTGATATGGAAAACTCCCCTTCCTAACGTTATTCCGTTTCCTATAATCCATTGGGATTGGGGCGTCAGCTACCTAAGGCGCAGATACTGACGTTTGACATGGCACGAACTGCTGTCAGATTTTTTCGTTTTCCATTGGGACACCAGAACTTACTTAGGTTAAGTTACACATCTGATACAGGTAGGTAGTTACTCTTCATCTGCTACGTAATAACATTCAAAAAATTATCTATTAGATCATATAAAAATAAAAACATTTCCCATATGACTATGTGTTTATAGATATTACCAGCGATTACTACTATGTGTACTATACTGCTTCTAACAAGAAACAGACATTGGAATTATAATATTAAATTATTTATGAATCTATATCTAGAGACACATTTGTATGTGTATCGGATATTGACGAATATACACGAAAAAAAAATAGCAATACTTTATTTGGTCAATTAAATAGTAATACAATTTAATTGACCGAATATTGTATTGCTAATTTATTTTTCGCTTTGAAGTAAAATATGCTGAGATCTCAGAATACAGCTGAGACATATACAAAACTTTATCAGATATTGACGAAAATACAAGAAAATAAAATAGCGATACAATATTTAGTCAATTTAATAGTAATACAATTTAAATGATCAAATATTGTATTGCTAATTTATTGTCCGCTTTCAATTAAAATATGCTTCATGCATTCTTGCTAACACTCAGGAAGTGTTAGAACGGTGGAGCGAATATTTTAGAGAAATGTATGATTATGTCCAGGGCGCTGGCACTGTGAATGAGTCTGTGACTGATTCAGCAGTGCCAGCGTACCATGAAGACATTAGCATGGATGAGATTGAATGGTCAATACGAAGTTTGAAAAATGGAAAATCAGCGGGAATCGATATGGTAACAGCTGAGATGATCAAACTGGGTGGCACCTACGTTAGGGACGCCTTCTGGTTTTTGAGCAAATTATGCTGGAGAACCGGAAGAGTCCCGAGCAATTGGAGACGCGCAGTCATCGTGCCCTTGTATAAAGGCAAGGGCTCACGTATGGACTGCGCCAACTATAGGGCCATCGGTTTGATCAGCCTAGCAGCTAAAGTGTATGGAAAAATCATTGAAAGGAGAATGAGGGTGAAATCCGATGGAATGCTTTGGGAAGCACAGGGGGGATTTCGAAGCGGCTGAGGATGTACGGATCAAGTTTTTTCGCTCCGCAATATCGTGGAAAAGCATCTGGCTATGGACCAGAAGGTTCGCGGACTCGCTCTCGGCAATGCGAGCATAGGTATCTACAATCATCTAAACTACATACTTCCAGTATAAATAGTATTTTGACGAGATTGGTGGCGCAGTGGCGAAATGCTACGTTACGTTACTTTGACGCTAATGCTCGTGGGTTCAATTCTCATACAGGACAAACATTTGTGGGCATGAACATGACTGTTTGTCGTAGTTTGGGTGTTATTAAGAGAGGTAGGGCGCATCAAAGCAGCCGACTTGGGA
The DNA here is from genome assembly GCA_947507595.1 of Pyralis farinalis. NCBI lineage: Eukaryota > Metazoa > Arthropoda > Insecta > Lepidoptera > Pyralidae > Pyralis > Pyralis farinalis. Next base: position 31,274,566 of record OX382273.1, on the reverse strand, counting down.
AGTATCTTCACCTCACAGCAAACCGCAACCAAAAATAACTCCCTACGAGGATTGTTGTGTTCCTGCGTATTAGTGAGGTCACCAGTAAACTCCTAAAGGAAAGTTGCTCTGCTAGTACAGAGGTGGCATCGTGGGTGTGATAATTAATGTATTGCGAGCGTTTATAGGCTACGCTCTCCACCAAGCAGGCCGTATGCTTGTATGCCACCCGACACAATCCTTACTCAAATATTCAAAGTAGCTCTTATTACAAACACACAACTCTAAAGTCAAATTAACATTGAGACCCTCTTCAAATCGTGTTTCAGAGCAAATGTCTTTTAAACAAAAACAGGGCAGGCCGGTTGGCAGCCAAGCGTGTCGTCTTCCAGGCGGGTGCCTCTCCCACGACCGCGACTACTGCATCCGGGCAACGGAACAATATATACATCGAAACGTAATTCAACTCCGCTCACACAAGGGATTCCAGTTGGTTCGATCTAATGTAGATAACAAGAAGGAAAGTAGTGCTCTGTATAATAATCAGTATCTTCACCAACTATTTACGAATTAAGCAGCTCCATTTAATTCCAAACTAAGCTTGTACTATTGACTGATAAACATCAAAAAATACTTTTTTTAAAATATGTAAATTTTTTTTTTATTTATACAACGTCGGGAGGCATGCAAGCATACGGCCCACATGATGTAAAGCTGTTACCGTAGCCTATAAACGCTTGCAATACATTGAGTATCACTCGCGCGATGCCACCTCTGCTGCTAAAACAGCAACTCCATAGGAGCTTACTGGTGACCTCACTCACACGCAGGAACACAACAACCCTCTAGGGAGTTGTTATTTGGCTGCGGTTTTCTGTGAGGTGGAGGTACTTCCCCAGACGGCCTGCTTCGATGCGCCCTACCTCTCTTAAAATATCCAGACCAAGACAAACAGACATGTTCATGTACACAAATGTTTGCCCTGTGAGGGAATCGAACCCACGAGCTTGGTGTCAAAGTAACGTAACAGCGCGTTTCGCCACTGCGCTACCGAGCTTGTCAATTTATACATAGCAAATACCCGGACGGACAGACTCATTTTTTGTCTTGTGCGGAAATCGAAACTACTAAAGTCGTCATATTTTGCATCAGAACAGTGAGAAAATACTTTCTAGATATCTTGCATTATACGACAAAGATAAAGTTAAAGAAAAAAAAATCCCTAAACCCGTAAAATAGTACAGTTTCTCCCTCTATTTCTCTGCACTGACATTTTGGCCTCTAGAAATAAAACTATAAATGCGATTGAGATGCGGTTTTCACCAGAAAGTCAAACTAAATTGCATCTTTCTAATGGTATCAAAATGGAGTTAATTTGATAACCGGAAGTATTTAAAAAAGTACATTTTGTACTTCCAGGTTGTAATTACAGTCATCGGTCATTTGTATAGAACAGTAATAACAAAAGCGTAAAAGTAGTGGTGGGATTTGCGCGAAGCGCGAACTCCAGCACTTGTTGTCCTATAATCCAAGATATTTATTTATTTGTTTATTGTAGTTTTTAAACTTCTTTACCCTTGGTAATCAATTGACGATGAAGGCAAATTGTACAATCAGGACTCGCTCAAAATATTTACTCGCATATGTATTTCTTCTGAGTTTGCTTATCAGATAATTAAGCATTCAGAATGCTCAGGATTATACAAGAGTGCATCCTCGTTTGGGGTCAATGTGATGTAGTTTCCGAAATATTAAACGAAGGGAACTTGGAGCTTGAAACAAACGAGCTACAGTCAACACTGCTTAACTCGCTTAGACTGATCCGCGCAAAAATGTCTTTACACCACGAACCTAACGAAAGCAAATCGTTCGTTTGTTAAAATTGAGACACTGCTTGCATGAATATATTGTAGGCACGGGTGTGTGATTGTGGGATCTGATGACGATGGGTGTTACACAATTTGCATTTAAAATGCAACTGAACCGTTCAATCGTAATTCCTGCACACAGAGTATAGAGTTGTGAATCCATTGACACTTAAATGTCTTATTCGATATACTTTATTTATTAAAATTGTTTAGTGTAAATTTAAAGATAACATATAAAAGTAAAAAAAAATAATTGGAAAATGGGTAAAACCATTTTTGTAACTAACTTTTAAAAAAAGGAGGCGATTCTCAATAAACCCACATTGGCAAGTTCTTTCGCCATTTCTTGTTCGCCAAAGGCAATTTCCAAAATGCTAGCCGATTAAAAAAGAAAAATAGTAACTAACATAAGAGAATTGAATGAGATACAATAAGATTATATTTCAAAAACTGTAAAACGTGTCTAAGTGCCCGCGACGTTCCAATGGCAAATAAAGAATATTTATCTTTATCTTATCTAATACGACTGATTTTCCTTGTACGTACTTATGTTAAAGAAAGAAAGAAAGAAAAAGTTACGTGATATCGTCACCAATTATCGAGCCATTTTGATGAGTCTTTTTTAGGGTTCCGTACCAAAGGGTAAAACGGAACCCTATTACTGAGGCTCCGCTGTCCGTCCGTCCGTCCGTCTGTCACCAGGCTGTATCTCATGAACCGTGATAGTTAGACAGTTGAAATTTTCACAGATGATGTATTTCTGTTGCCGCTATAACAACAAATACTAAAAAATAGAATAAAATAAATATTTAAGGGGGCTCCCATACAACAAACGTGATTTTTTTGCTCATTTTTGCTCGATATTGATAACGGCAACAGGTAGACGCTTGAAATATTCACAGAATATTTAGTTATATATTCACTTTAATAACAAATAATTAAATTAAAATAAAACAAATATTTAAGGGGGGCTACCATAGAACAAACGTGATTTTTTTTGCCGTTTTTATAGATAATGGTACGGAACCCTTCGTGTGCGAGTCCGACTCGCACTTGGCCTATTTTTTATATTGTATAGAGCATATCTCGTGGGTGGTCCTAGGTAAGTTTCAGTTATGTACCGTAGATATACAATTTTTCAGAAACTCTTGAAAAACTAAATTCACCTGTGTGTATAAACCGACTTTTCACCTGATAACTTAGTCAATTGTGATCCGATTTTCATGATACATTTTTAGTAAAGATTTGATGTACATACTACCAATATGTATAAACTAAAAGGTCATGAATTCAACCTTTTTAAATAAATAATTGGAACCAAGTTCATTGATGTCGACGCCTGTTTACATAGTAGCTGCATATATGTTCATTTTCGTCGATTTCAATGAAGTCGGTCCCATTTTTTTATTTATCTATCTATCTCTATCTTCACGCCATAGGCAGGGAGACCCCGAGCGCCACATGACTCGATCGTTTCTTTAGCATTCATTGCTATGCACGCTCGCCGGTTTCTAAGGCTCCTGACGTCATCTTCTGATAAAACACGATTAATTTGGTCAATGGTAGGTAAGTCTTGGCCTTCCTCGGCTCCTACATCCTTCTACTTTCGCGTTGTTTATCTGTTTCGTAATTTCTTTCTTACTGCATTCTTTCTACATGTCCGAACTAACGGAGCATGTATTCTTATTTAACACCGACACTCTCTTTCAGACCAGCTCTGTTTCTAACATCATCATTTCGAATACGGTCTACAAGCGTTCCGCCACAAATTTTGCGCAAAGCTCTTTCTTTTCTTAGACTTTCGAACGCGTTTATTCTTCTTTCGTGCTCACTCTGCCATACCCAGCTCTCGCTTCCATAAGTAAGCGTTGGGGCCAGCACTGTGTGTCTGCACTGTGTATAGCGAGCTGTGCCTTCTGGCTCAAGCTTTTACTGCCAAGAAGTTTTCCCAACGCTCCATTCACACTATACCCAGCACTCACTCGTCTTTCCACATCAGCGGCTTTTTTATTTAGAAAGTTTTATTTCTTTTTAGGTGTGTGAAATGGAAGAGGTTCCCATTCGACATACTTAAAACTGATTGTTTCCTTTTTCTTATTTGCTATGCCATAAGAAACCAAGCTAGGAAAAAAACAAGTCAGAAACAGAGTACAGTTATTCTGGGAAACATTTAAGTGGCTGCCTATTGCGATGCTATATTATTATTCTTTGCTAATAAAAACCCGTTGAACATTTGAAAAAGAATCTTCTTCTTAGCATTATCCCGTTCCCGTTCCCAATACCTAAGCCTAAAGATTTGGCGAAATACTGATTTTTACATGGAGTGACTACCGTCAGACTTCCACAACCCAGAGGCAGTATCAGATTTTTTAGGTAAGATCACATGTATTGCGAAATATAATTTCTTGGACGTGCGGGTTTCCTCACGATGTTTTCCTTCACCACCTTCACCATCCTACTAACCCTACTAATATTATAAATGTCAAAGTATCGATGTTTGGATGTTTGAATTTTTGGATGTTTGTTCCATTTAAAGTTAACGGATTTGGATGAATATTGGTAGCAAGATAGATTAGGTACTGGATTAACACAAAAGCTACCTTTTTATCCCGGTGATATGTTCCTGTGGGATGTTTAGATGTTTGAATTGTACTAAATATGGATGTGTTGTTTCGCTTTCGCGTATCAGCGGCTTTTATCTACTACTATCCCACAGGAAATCATTACTGGGATACAAAGGCTACTTTTTATCCCGGTGATTTGTTCCTGTACGATGTCCCCTTCGCGCGAAAGTAGTCGGTCTTATAATGTCGTCTACAGAAGTATATTATAATTGAAATGTAAAATTGCTTAGGATTATGATATCAACTACGAATATCGTATTAACGACTGAACGGATTAGATTTTTTATTCCGGAAACATTTATAGCTCCTGTAAGGTTGCTATTTTTGTATAGATATTGTTTATGTGACGCATAAATTGACAACTTAAAACATGTGTCACTTTAATTCCGGGCAAATTCACGGCTCCTGTGGAATAGATCTACAACGTAGAGAATCATAGAACTCATAGTCATAAAGTCCAAATTTCTTAGAGGGTTTCGTACCTACTATTATGAATATTAAAGGGTATTTATTGTCGGTTAGTCCTTTCTTCAAATCAAAACGGAACGACGGACTGTTTTATTTTGTACGGAGGGCCCGTATCTTACTCCCACAGGAAAACATACTTTGTTTCCCTTTGAACACGCGGGCGAAGCCGCGGGTAACAGCTAGTATGTTACGTACATAAATCCGAAAACATGTATTTAATGGTACATGTCAGGATTCGAACCGGAGACCTGTCGGTCACTAGGCCGGTTGTACTGCTCTAACATTTGAATAATAATATAAAATCTAATTACTTTTTCATTAGTTGTGTTTAACACGCCAAATGTTGCCGTACGATCTACCGACAATTTCAACTATTAAAACTACTTTCTCAGCTCACCGGCACTTATCAGGTGTGTAATAAAGAAAAACAATAGTAGTGGAGTGGGGCAGTGGATAGCCGCGTGGTTCAACGCACCCTGGGACCAGTTGGACAGGCCGGCAACGCACAACTTGCCGTAATACTCGTTCACTGCCAGAGTTTCGTAAGGTAATAGTTTCGGGTCATAATAGACGACAGTGATGGAGAGTTACAATACGAACAGTGGACTAATATTTTCAGAGAGGTAGCGTACAGCTCGGAAATGTACCTCCACTACACAGAAAACCACAACCAAATATAAACTCTTGAAAGATGTTACGTTTGAAAGAGTTATGTTACCAGCAATCTTGTGAGGAGTGTATGTGTCTCCAGTCTTTTATAAAAATTGCGTACAATCATCTGATGGACCTAAAGTGGTTAACGTAGAAATAGAAGGTATTGCTCCAGCGTTACTTATCTACTCCTTTCATTCGCAGGAGCTGTTATAATACAAAGTTGAGATCTTTTGGCAATTATGTATAGCCTTTTGCCTTACTCGTGGTCTACCCTGCTAAGTATCTAAGGAAGGGCTGGCGAAAAAGATGTAGGTCACATTGAAGTAGCCCGACTGGAGAAGTACCTTCACCTAACAGAAGGTTCCAATAACAACTGTATAGAAGATTATTAGCCTGGTCCTGTAAAGGACTCCTGCGTTAGCAGAGGCCACCACTTCAGATCGAGTAGGCTAAGACAACAACTCCTCCCCGTGTTGTAAAAAATAAATTGTCATTTCGTCAAGCATCCGCTTAGGTCCATAATTAACATTAACATAGACAAACACTTTCAAGTGAACACGTCTTAAAATTTGCTTTTATAGTGGTAAGCAATTCAGAAAACTGATGATAACAAAATCAAGGTTACAGCTTGGTATTGCAGCCAGCGACGTATCAAAAGGTAGACACGTTATAACACCAACATTATTGTATTTTAAAATGGCGCAAGTAGTACTATATCTACAAACAGTTATTTATTAGCGCCAACTGAATGCGAGTTGGGCAATTGCCTTACTTTCGTATTCCCATGCTAAAGCCTGTACGACGTATTTATAACTATAAAAACATTTTAGATTGTAGCTACATATCTGCCGTTTTCATTAAAAATTGAATTACACCACTTAATAGCTAAAGAATTCTTTAAGTTTCTCGAACGCTCCAGGGAAGGGGGGGGGGGGGGGCGCCGTCATTTTGAGATCATTTCACTGCATCATATAATTTCTTTTTAGTACCTATAACTTACTTCCGTTTATCCGAAGATGTATCACGTAAAGCTCACTGTTTCCACGACACCAAATGCTCCTGAACACATTTCCAATAAAATCTCGAAGTCGACAATCCCGATCATATACTCTAAAGTTTTTTTTTTATATAAGTTCAGCATTGTGGCTCCGCTTTGCCTGATGGTAAGCGAAAGAGGAGCCTAAATCAGCAACTGCAATAGACAAAAGACTACACAGCGTCCTGTTAGTTGACGTTGCCATGCTGACCTGCAAGACGCTTCTTCACGCTTCGTTTGAAGGATCCCATATTGTAGGGAGGAGGGAACACATATGAAGGAAAGGCGTTCCACTTTATAATGGTACGACAAAGATAGGAGTTGCCGAACTTTCTGGACGCGAAGAAACGTTCTCAACAGTGGAACGATGACATCGCAAGCACGTGTGGTTCTATGACGGAAGGGAGAGGGTGGCATAAGGGAAAACAGTACTTCAAAGTAATAAAAACAGATTCATATTTACTCAACTGCTTTATATTTAGAACTCCAGTCCCGACTGTGAGTTCACCCTGAACTTCGTCTTCATTGATCCCTTACCATCAAACAAAACAACCCACAGTCTGACGGCTTGTTATCGCATTTAGTGCCCATTTGTAGCTATTTTCGATACTCAAATTAAACTTTCAGTAGCCCGTAAGTACTTTACGGTATAGATACTGATAATTTATTGATTGTTTATTTTTGGTTCGCCTTTTGTAAGTGTAGTTTCAGAAACAGTTTCGTTGTTAAGTGATTTTATGTTAAAGATTATATGATTTATTTTATGATGTAACTAAATGTATGCTCCGTTGGAAGAAGGAATGCGGAAGTGAAAAATAGCAGCAGAGGAGGTCAAGACTAGCTTACCACAACCTAATTTTTTTATACAACGGAAAATTATATCGTTGCTATATAAAAATACATAGATATTGTTATTAAAATGTTAATAAATCAGAACTAAACATTATATAATAAACAACATGCCCTCGCCACTATTCGAACTGGGGACCAGTTGGTCAATTCTCCTATTTTTTTGTAAATACGTATTTATAACACATATAAAACATCCAGACAAAGCAAAACAGACATATTTAGGCACGCAAATATTTGTCTTGCGTGGGAATCGAACCCACTTTTGGTGAAAACACAAAGCCTTGGTGCTAAAATAATCATCGCTACACATTCCACCATCGAATTCGTTCGGTTTGTTATAATTAAATAACTAAATATTGTCGGACAAATTACACAGCGCTATCTAGCTCCAAAGGTTACTACTCGTAACTAAACTAGAAAACTGGTAAACATATGTAAATTCTTTTTTTTGTAAATACTTAATTATGATACAAAGAAAACACCCAAACCAAGACAAACAGACATGTACACAAATGTTTGTCCTGTATGGAAATCGAACCCACAAGGGTTGGTGTGAAAGGAGGATTACTAACCACTACGCCAACGAGCTCGTCGATTGGTTGGTTTTTTTTCTCCGGATTCCGAAACTTTTGGATAGCTATACTCGTATAATGGATAATCATTTATTTTTTTCTCCTTTCCAAGTAGAGCTCGTCCGATTAGACTTCGAAACGTGCATCGGCCCACGGTGCATTAAAACGGAATGCGCTCTGTGAAGGGACCGTTGATCCGTGGAAGCAGGCAATCTGCCCGTCATTGTATTATCACACGATTTCTAATAGGACACGAATATATTTTGTGGTCGGCAACGCAAGAGTGACACCCCTGGTGTTGCAAATGTCCATAGGCTACGGTAACGCTTACAATCAGGCAGGCCGTATGCTTGTTTGCCACCTTAGTGGTATAAAAAAAATTACTTCCATGTAAATCAAAATTTGTTTTTAATCAATGCCATTGATATCTTTTTTTCAAGCATACGGCCCACCTGATTTAAAGTGGTTACGGTAGCCTATGAACACAGAAAGTGTTGCTAGCGCAATGCCATCCCTATAACACAGCAACTTCTTAGGAGCTTACAGGTAACCTTATTCACTTGGTGGATCACAACAAGCCTCCATGGAGTTGTTGGCTTTTCTGTGAAGAGAGGTATTTCCTCAGACGGGCTACTTTGATGCGCAGTATATGTCTTAGAAACACTCAGAGTATGACAAATATTTGTCGTCCGTGGGAATCGAACCTTCGAGCTTGGGTGTTTAAGTAGCTGTGATAAGCTAGCTTGGTGTTTAACCTCTCAGCTACCGGATCCGTCGAAACACATATGTCAAAACCGCTTAACATCAGGTGGTATGCTTGAATACCTACGTAAATCTGTATTCTGAGTACGTAAATATGACTTCACGTGTCTGACACTTTCCGAGATAAATGCTTGTGACAGATTGACAGACAGACACATGAGTGATCTTATAAGCGCTCTGTTTTTACTTGCATGGAGCATAAACTGTCACTGCGGTTTTCTGTGATGTGGAAATACTTCCCTAGTCGGGCTGCATTGATGAGCCCGTGCTTCTCTTAATTCAGCCTAACGTGCCCTCTAAAGCACGTATTCCTAAACCACAAACAATATACTACTGGACTGACACGCCGCGCTCACTATAACGTTGTGTTTTAGCACGTACATATCTCAGCGATTCGAGTCTACTGTCTAATGAGAAAATATTTTAACCACTAAGCGATAAGTGCCAAGACATTGATCCGTGAACAAACCAATAAGAGTTCTATTTTATCCCCCGCCCTCATCGGTTCCCCGTAGGTTATTTTTTTCTTTTCCTGAACCTATCTACAGACAGGCTACGTTCGACGCTGCTTAACTTACCTGTTCGATTACACTTATACGCGCAAAGACGACATCCAACTCCGCACGCCCAACAACAATGTGTCATGTTGTTTGGCTGAACTAACCATTAAAGATAAAATTAAAAAAGATAAAAAATCTTTATTTACCATTGGGCTATCGTGGACACGTCTTACAAATCTTATCATATCTTATTCATTTCTCAAAGTTTTCTTCCACCCTTAGCGAGGTGAGGTGAGGTGAAAAGGGGGTTGAAAGTGTGTTTGAACGAGACGCTAATCTATAATAGAAATGGAGTTCCTGTCTAATTCACTGACTCACCAATAGGTTCCTTTTGTAATGCATATGAGAGATAAGAAAGATTTTTTTGAATTTCAACCCAGGCAGATATTTTTTTAAGTGGCTTGAAACTTTTATGTTTTTAAAATAGGCAATGACGAGAATAAAGAGGTGTTTTGAGTGCATACAGCCAGTATCAAATAGTTAATGAAAACCGAACAGGCCGTGACATATCTTCATTACTACACAAATAAGGATATTTGATACTTTTACTAACTATTTAATGACGATTGTACTAAAAAATAAGAAGTAAAATAAAAATAAGTAAAACTGCTGAAATTCCAAAATCTACGCGTGCGAAGCCGCGGGCATAAGCTAGTATGTTATAAACTAAGACGGATTAGCTAGTTATTAAAAATAATAAAGTGTAGGCAAAATTACCGCGTATATTGATGCAATTTTGATTGTATGCTGTTTAAAAAGATCAATATTGCTATAGACCTATATACATATAGGTCTGCAAGACCTGTGACAAACAGAGCAGAAGTCCGTGTCGAACGGATAGACTTACTAACAGGTATACGTAGTACAGCTGAGAGCACACCGCACTTAACAGCTACAGTCCAAGTAAAGTCCTAATGAATGAAGCATAAGAGCGGGACGAAGATACAAATGCTAAGTTCGACATGCTTTGCAAAGTACATATAAACATAAAACGTAAATTTCGGTTTTTGGATTTATGTTTAGGCGGTGAAGGAAAACATCGTGAGGAAACCCTCACGTCCAAGAAATTATATTTCGGAAGACGTGTGTGACCTAAGAAAGGTCTGAATTTCCCTCTGGGGTTGTGGAGATCTGATGGCAGTCGCTCTGTGTCAAAATAAGTATCTTTGCTAAATCCCCACGTTTAGGTAGCGAACCCCACCAATGGAAAACGGTATAACGCTAAGAAAAAGAAACATAAAAAGAAAATATGCCATTATGTGTAATCAATTTCTTTCTCTATTTCTATCTGTAGATAGCTATGCTCTTAATTTTAGATAACTGAAGCAGTGTTAATATTTCTAGCATAATCTTACTTTTATTGAATACGAGTGTGTTGTTGTTTAATTATACCCGTTAAGGGAAGGCAAAGGGAACTTACAGCCTCGTTTTATTTCGGAAATTTTCCATTTTACTGCGCAATTTTTTTAATTTTTCGTTCCGTAAGAACCTTCTACAAAGTGTTAGAAAACATTGAAAAAAAATGAATAAAATCGGTGATGTCGTTCTTAAGTTATGACGTGACCAAGGGAAATAGGGATCCATTTATATATATATATATATATATATATATATATATATATATATATATATATATATATATATATATATATATATATATATATATATATACTATCTATTCCCTAATACCTTGCACTCGCCCTGCGTGTATCCATCTCAGTCCGTAGCTGAAAATCAGTGACTTACTCTATGAGCAATCAATTCACTGAGTTGCAGCCTATTTATACTCTATATATATTTATAGCCTATCTCTGTGTGTAATGTTCATTTTTTATTTCTTTGTAGGTGTGTTTTTTTGTATGTTGTTTCTTTGTAGCATGTAGGACACACCTTAGTGTGAGTACAAATAAATCATTTATCTATCTATCTACCTACAAATAAAGGCCATCGTGTTTTATTTTCCACTGAATCATTGTTCTACTAATGAACTATATAATAGGCAAATGCACCTACGAATCACAAACTGGTAACCGGAAACATTGCTATGTCGTTGATTAGTCACAGGTCACACCAAGGTCCGTTCTACCTGGTGGTATTATTCCGACCGAGTAGTTCTTGGTGACACAGATTGGTCATGGTGAATTTATTAGACTGTACTATGTAATGAAGCGGTTCTTTTGAGGTTAATTAAGACCTGTACTATTTAACGTCTGTAGAACTTCAAATATTGCTGGTAGCAGTCAAGGTTGAAAAACACGCAAGTTTAAAGCCTGCCTTTGAATAGGTTTAAATCCTGACTGCTAATTGAAGTAATGCCACCGGGAGGACTACCTGGAATACTTTTGTTTGTCAAGGACCCCGTAGACAATGCCATCATACCTTTGACATACTCGTACGATGCAAGTTCTCCTGATAATGTTTCCGGAAAGTAATGACGTATTGATTTATATGATCATTTAAGAACGGGTTTTGCAGGGAGATTAGTACAAAATAAGATCTTGTTTATCGGTTTAAGTTTATGTTCTTTTCCATGCTATAATGACAGCATTTATTTTTCTGAAGAATTACTTAACCTAATGCTTGGTGCCGGCTTTAGTATTCAGGGTAGCCGTTGTAGAATACATTTTCTGTTTCAGAAAATGAACTGTGGCAGAGATAAGAGATTGATAGTTTGATCTTCGGTTTAGAGGGCGGATGAATGTAAACGGACAGTCTGAGTCGAGACCACCACAGAATTTGGTGCCGAGAGGGTAGGTCTACTACCTAATGTTAGTCGTAGCCAGCGGTAGTTCGCCGGCGGCGGCTGGGCAGGGTGTTTGTTTCTAATACCCCAATTGCTAATTAACGCGAAAGAGTTTGTTTGAACGCGCTAATCTTTCTTTTTGCAACAACATCATGATGAGAACCTTAGAAGTCGAGAAAAAGAAAGAAAATAAGAAAAAGCGGTTTCCGCGAGATACCGGGATATTGTACGAACAAAACTGCGGGCCGCAGCTAGTTACACTATAAAACGCATTACAAAAAAATTGCATTAGGTATAATCGAAAATGAGACAACAGACGAATAACCGTAATAATATATCTTATATGAGATAACACCTGTATAGAGATTGTGATGGCCGCTCCATTTTTACGTATTTAGATACTCAGTTTATTATTTATCTAAATTTTTAAAAACATCTAACAAGTAAATATAATTTTCTCACGGAGAAGTCTCGAGTGACAGGTGTTGCGTTGTCATCGACGAGTGATACTGATAACACTCCTCTCGATATGATAACAATCTGTAGAGTAAGTGACGTAAATTTATGAAAATATAAGTATATATTTATTTATCAGTAGCTGCTCCCCGCGGGTTTTGTCGTACTCTAAACAAAAAATAGCACTCAAGCCTAATGTATCTATGTATTAGAGAAAGAATTTGCAGCATAAGATCAGTAGTCCCTGAAATTACCTTCTAGATTTTTGTAATTTCTGTACAGGTACTTACTGAGGCGTGTCAGGACCGAGTCATGGCGCTCGGTTCTCTCTGCCAACTTGGCGTGAAGTTATAGATAGTTCTATCTTGCTATCTATAACTTCACACCGAATACCATGCGGGGTAGGCAGGGAGAAACGAGCGCTACGTGACTCGATCCTTACATACCTCACTCGCTTCTTTAACATTCATTGCTCTTCTCCCCAAAAATCCCTAAAACGAAGTTTTAATTAGACAGTTACTTACAAAAATACCTCACTCTCTATGAATAGTAAATGTACTTTTTCTTTACACATTCCCAAACATTGAAAGAAGAAGGAGACTATGATTCTATTTTGTTTTTAAGATAAAAAGCAGAAGGCCAGTAATGCAATTTAAAATTAAATTATAATTTTAAAACATTTTCCTCAAATTTTCCGTAATGCGTATGTTTGTATTTCGACTATTGGTCGAATACTCGTTTGTTAGATGATTATCTACATATGCACTACTACACTACTTTTCAATTTAGTATTACACTAATTTTGTAGTATCGCAATGCTAAATAGATAGATGGCGCTATACCGCGATTTTACAGTGGCATATTTTATATGCCGCCTATGCTGCTAACACAGAAACTCCTTAGGAGCTTACTGGTGACCTCACTGACACTCGGGCACACAACAACCCTTTTTGGCTGCGATTTTCTGTACATCCCTACCTCCCCAAACAGACTGCGTTGATGCGCCCTACCTCTCTTAAAAACACCCAGACCAAGACAAACAGACATGCACACAACTGTTTGTCCCGTTTGGGAATCGAACCAACCAACGTCGGTGACAAAGTCGCGTTCTTAACCGCTGAGCCACGAAGCTCGTCAAAATTCTTCTCAATTCGTCCTCCCAATTTTGTATTTGTTTGATATCAACACGAAAGTGGTTTCGTGTACACAAAGAAGTGATGTATTGAGTCACTAGATTAGATTGGTTGTTACCACGTGATATCGTGTGTAGCGACCATAATAATAAACCAAACAGACACCAGGAATAACTCCCACGGTCAGGAAATCTAGCGTTTAATATTCTTACATAAGGAATAACCTAAGTTTCTCACAATTATATGTGTTTATGTCTGGGCGTTAATATGTGAACATCTGTGATAATACCTATATTGTTTTGACTGGGATTTAAGAGGACGTTTGTTTATGACGTTTATACAGAGTCATCTGTAGAGATCATGGATTTACGTCACTTTGAACGAACAGCCATGCAATTCTCTAAGCGACTCGTAATGGCTGTGTGCGTCGCTGTGATCACAGATGTCACAGCTTTGACATCGTCTACTGCGATCACGGCTAAATTATTTGGTATTCTATAAGGCTGTAAGCGTACGCGAGGCTGTTTGCCTTGTAAAATTCCAATTCTAAACGCAGCCTTGCGGCGCTAGTGTCGCACAACCATGAAAAGCGACACCAAAGAATTGCAATTTTGTGTGCAAGGCTGTAACAGCCGATGTTTCCGAGGATGTAAGAATGTTTGCTCTTACAGAATTGCATGGCTGTTCTTTCAAAGTGACGCTCGTTCAAAGTGACGTAAATCTGTAAACGATCTGGTCCAAAGATTGGACGAGTATTTCGATAATTCGCTTTAGTTAATTTATATGTTCATATAAGTGTTCTTCCCGTGTTAAGCTCAATAAAAATTCACTATAAGGCATTTTTGAAGCTCATATAGTATTTAGCACGGTTCTACACTCAACCCTCATTATTTATTGCACCCAAATAGTGCAACAATTCTAACAACACTCCCACCATGAATAGCGAAGTATTAATTACGTAGGGGAGGTTGCTCCCCTGAAGTTGTTCTCGAGTAGTGATGCACGCTCGCCGGTTTCTATGGATCCCGACATCACGTTCTGATAAAATTGTTGATTATATTTATTTCATAAATATTATATAGTTAAAGTAAACAACTTATAACTGGCATTTTTTTTATATAACGCCGGGAGTCATACAAGCATACGACCCACCTGATGTAAAGCAGTTACCGTAGCCTATTAATGCTTGTAATATATTAAGTATCACTCGCGTGATGCCTCCTCTGCTGCCTACACAGCAACTCCTTAGGAGCTTACTGGTGACCTCACTCACACGCAGGAACACAACAACCCTGTAGGGAGTTGTTATTTGGCTGCGATTTTCTGTGAGGTGGAGGTACTTCCCCAGACGGGCTGCTTTGATGCGCCCTACTTCTCTTAAAAACGTTACTTTCTGTTACGTTATGTTATTATATTATGTTATACTATTTTTATTCATGGGTATTATCCCGGTCATTTGATAGTCGTGGGCGGGGATATGGATCTAACGCGTAGAGGCCCTTTTAAGAAGATTTATGTTATGTTGTACACCCATCGAGACCAGCTCCTAAAAATATCGATGGAACCATATATCTATGAGCAGGTCACGGCAGGTATGTTATATATGTTACGTATGTTATATTATTATTAGATTATATTATATTGTGTGAATTTTTTGAAGAGATTTTTGTTAGTATATATCGGGGTAATATGCCGTCTGCGTTTTGAATAAACTAAAAAAAATCTATAGCAAATTGGTATATTCCCTATAAAAATAAATACCGCCGTGTCACTGTCGATCGTATGGCCGATAAGATAACTGATGTCTGATAGTCCCGAAGATACTCACCGACACTACAAAGCACGTACTCTACTTTCACCGCAGTTTGCTTTTTAAGAAAATAAGATATACTTTTTTTTTACAACGTCGGAAGGCATACAAGCATACGGCCCACCTGATGTAAAGCGGTTACTGTAGCCTATCAACACTTGTAATACATTAAGTATCACTCGCGCGACGCCTCCTCTGCTGCTTACACAGCAACTCCTTAGGAGCTTACTGGTGGCCTCGCTAACACGCAAGAATACAACAACTCTCCTGTTGTTATTTGGCTGCGGTTTTTTTGTATGGTGGATGTATAGTTTATAATGAAAGATTAATGTCTCAGAGAGAAAATAAACGATTTTGTTTTGTATTATCATTATTACTATTCCAGGCGAGTTACTTTAATGCGCCCTACTTCTTCAAATCATCAAGATCAGGACAAACAGACATATTCATGTACACAAGTGTTTGTTCTGTATGGGATTCAAACCCGAGAGCGTTGAGCGTTGGTGTCAAAGTAACGTTACTAACCAAAGGTTAAGTAAACTATTAAAAGGGTTTTGTATTTGAATCACACATTGTATTCACTAATGAAACGGAACCAAAAGTCATTAGGTACAGAATCTGGGCTGCAACAGACGAGTTCGCGTGGGCTAAAGGTTAGTGGATGCATTAGTACGGCACGCCTGCGCACTAGTAACCTTACACTTGGGCCACTTAATAGCTAGTCCCACTGGCTAGTTCGTATTTTTTTTTAGGGTTCCGTACCCAAGGGGTAAAACGGAACCCTATTACTGAGACTCCGCTGTCCGTCCGTCCGTCTGTCACCAGGCTGTATCTCATGAACCGTGATAGTTAGACAGTTGAAATTTTCACACATGATGTATTTCTGTTGCCGCTATAACAACAAATACTAAAAAATAGAATAGAATATATATTTAAGGGGGCTCCCATACAACAAACGTGATTTTTTTTGCTCGTTTTTGCTCGATATTGATAACGGCAACAGGTAGACGCTTGAAATATTCACAGAATATTTAGTTATATATTCACTTTAAGAATAAATAATGAAATTAAAATAAACAAATATTTAAGGGCGGCTCCCATACAACAAACGTGATTTTTTGCCGTTTTTATAGATAATGGTACGGAACCCTTGTGCGCGAGTCCGACTCGCACTTTGCCGATATTTTTATATTGTTACTAACTATTACTAAATAATAGAAATGTATAACTCGTCATTTGTAGCACTCTCTAGCGTGTAATTAATCTTAAGATGGAATGCTGTTAGGCATACATACTACCAGTAAGCTCTAAAGGAGTTGCTGTGTAAGCAGCAGAGGAGGCATCGCGCGAGTGATACTTAATATCGTAAGCGGTAATAGGCTACGGTACCCGCTTTACATCAGGTGAGCCGTATGCTTGTATGCCTCCCGACGTAGTATAAAAAAAATATATTATGTATGTTAACATATACTTATAACCAGAAGTTCGCTGCTTATAACATATAATTAGTACGTGAACCAGCAACGAAAAGAGGCTACTATGTCGACTTAGCTTTCTAGCTTATAACCATTAATTATGCTATTAGAATATGTCTTTTATTGCGATGGTCATAAAGTTCACGAGGTTGAATGGCTACCGTATTTGATGTGTAATTATAGAGGCGATAATGGCCTGAAGCGACCGTTTGATTGTTGATTGTATTAATTACTCTTGATTACACTCACGACTAGAATAAACGTAAAAAGTAGTACCTATATGATATTGGCTTAAAAGTCACGATGTCAACTTTTTTCTTTTCTTAACACCGACACTCTCTTTTCAGACCAACTATCTTTCTTGCGACATCATTGCGGTGTAGGCAGGGGAACTGAGGCCTACGTGACCCGGTTCTTATATACCTCACTCGCTTGTTTTCATTACTCTTTTCATGTACCAACATTTTTTTTTTTTTTCATTTATTGACAGAACCACAAACAGGTTTACAATACAGCTTACATCTTATGGCATAAACTAAAATTTTTTTTTTTATTATAAACCTAACATAATGGTTACAAATAATACGTTAACATACACAATTATAACTATATAAAACGTTTACAAATATTATTTATTCTGTTTCTATTTGTGATTATGAATCTGTGTGTTTAGCGAGGAGGTGTTGATTGCGTGTATGTGTGCGTATAAGTGTCAACATGTGTATAATGTGTTTTAGGTTGGGGTCAGGAGCCTTAGAAACCGACGAACGTGCATGAAAAGAGCTATGAATGTTAAAGAAGCGAATAAGGTGTGCAAGGACCGAGCCTCCTTGTGTGGCGCTCAATTCTCTCTGCCTACCCCGCAATGGACGTGGTGTGAAGGTATAGATAGATAGAAATTGAAGTAGAGATACTTGTTGGTGTGAAATTTGATAAATAAACCTTCCTTCCCTTCAGCCTTACACATTCGCCTTCCATATCTGTATCATCAATATTTCTTGCATTCTTTCTACATGTCCGAACCAAAAGAGCTTCTTATCTTAGTATTAATACTTTCTTTCAGCCTAACTCTCGTTCAAGCTTAGAATATGTTGATTTTATGAATAAATTTCATATCTTATATATTATGTTATATGATTAATTATTAAAACCATAGTTATCGGAAAAGAGCTCTTACGCTGCAGAGATTCAGACGCTAGCTACTATAAAATACAGATGCTTTCTTACACAACGGCAAACAAGCATACGATCCGCCTAATGTAAAATGATCACTGTACTTATAATTTTAGTACCGATTTTGTAAAGCGATATTTTATTATTGGGAAGTAAAACGCTTTTTGGAATAGCTTTTAACTAAAATTTCATGTAATCAATAAAAATAAGTTATTTTCCGAAAACGGTTAAAATAAAACGCAAGAAGTAACATCAAGTAGGTTGTGAGTGGCTCTCCATCTCCTATTGAGTCCATTTCATCTGTTATCTTTTTTACCCACATGATGTAAAGCGGTTACCGCAACCTATGAACGCTTGCATACATTTAGGTAGTATCACTTTTTTATATATAACGTCGGAAGGCATACAAGCATACGGCCCACCTGATGTAAAGCGGTTACTGTAGCCTATGAACGTACTACATTAAGTGTCACTCGCGCGATGCTCCTCTGCTGCTAACACAGCAATTCCTTAGGATCTTACCGGTGGCCTAACTCACACGCAGGAACACAACAACCTTCTAGGGAGTTGTTATTTGGCTGTGGTTTTCTACGAGGTGGAGGTAATTCCCCATACTACAACTCTATTGCGCCCTACCTCTCTTAAAAATACCCAGACCAATACAAACAGACATGTTCATGCACACAAATTTTTGTCCTATGTGGGAATCGAACACACGAGCGTTGGTGTCAAAGTAACGTAACAGCGCGCCACTGCGCCACCGAATTCGTTAAAACCTGTACGTAGCGCATCCTGCTGATTAACAAACAACTGGTGAAAGAGAGAGTACGGCGCCTCAAAGTAGCCCAACAGGAAAGTACCTCCACCTCATCGAAAACCGCAGCCAAATAACTCCCTGAAGGGTTGTTGTGTTCCTGCATGTTAATGAGATTATCAATAAACTACTAAGGAGTTATTAAGGTACCAACGCGCGAGTGATACTTTATATATCGCAAGCGTTCATAAGCTACGGTAACCACTTTACATCCGAGCCGGGTGCTTGTATGACTGCCGACGTTGTATAAAAAAAAGATAGGGAAGTACCTCCACCTCACAGAAGACTGCAGTCATAAGTCTCTGGAGGATTGTTTTAATCCGAGCGAGTTCCCGGTGACCATTCTTATATGTCGCACGCTTGTTTGATATCGATGTAGTATAAAAACGTAGGCGGATAGATGGGCTATTTCTGTGTCATGTGACTAAGTGTAGAATGTGACATCTAGTATGTAAATTCATGTCAATCAATGTTTTGACAAGTCTGTGCTTAAAATGACAAGTCATACTTCACCGTAATTTGAGGTCTATACAACACGGACGTGCGGCTTGCCTGGGCTAGCATGGGTTCAGTACACATTCACCATACCCTATTGAACAGTAATACATTTGTCTTATATTTTCGCGATTGTTATACATTGAATTAAACAATATTTAACGGAAGTATCGCGTGTTTTATTTATTTATTTAATCGGAACATATATAATTAATCCATCCATGTCGGTAGATGTAATAATTGAATAACCAATGTAAGACAAATGTTACCTTAGTCTTCCTGCGACCACGGACGCTGCAAAGCATTCGAAACGTCAGGTTCAACAAAATAAATAAAACGCGATACTTCCGTTAAAAATTGTTTAATTCATGTAATAAATATCTCACATAATGTGTAATATTGATCTTACGAGCGTTATCCCGTTTCCTAATCCGAATTAGCGGGGTCTGCTATTTAAGACTAAGGATTTGGCGATAATACTGATAATGATATGGAAATCACTGCGATAGCCTAGTGGATAAAGAACCAGCCTGTCAACCGCTTGGTATTGGTTCGAATCTTGGTATGAGGATCTACCAATATTTTCGTAGTTTTGGATTTATAATTATCACATGTTCGGCGGAGAAGGAAACAAAACAAAATTGTGTCGAAAGACCTAAGAAATGTCTGATTATTTCTCTTGGTTGTGAAGGTTTGAGGGCAGTCGCTTCTTAGCAGCCCCCAGTAATCCTAATAGATTAGTAAACGGGATAACGGTAGGAAGACCGAATTTATTTATTTATTTAGCATACAAAACAGATTACAATCTATATAAACAATGTACATAAATATATAAGTATACCACTAAGGTGGCAAACAAGCGTACGGCCTGCCTGATGGTAAGCAGTTACCGTAGCTTATGGGCAATTGCAACACCAGGGGTGTCACTCTTTCGTTGCCGACCCTGTAGGAACCTCTTCACGCCTTTCTTGAAGAACCCCATACTGTAGTCCCTTGGGAGAACCTCGGCAGGGAGCTTATTCCACAACTTAATAGTTCTTGGTAGAAAACTTCTCGTGAAGTAGTTTTGATCAAAATCATAATCCAAAAGTATGTATGCCTAACAGCGTTACATCTTAAGATTAATTACACGCTAGAGAGTGCTACAAATGACGAGTTATACATTTCTATTATTTAGTAATAGTAATTAATAATATAAAAATATCGGCCAAGTGCGAGTCGGACTCGCGCACGAAGGGTTCCGTACTATATACTAATACTATACGTACCGTCTATAAAAACGGCAAAAAAATTACGTTTGTTGTATGGGAGCCCCCGTTAAATATTTGTTTTATTTTAATTTATTCTTAAAGTGAATATATAACTAAATATTCTGTGAATATTTCAAGCGTCTACCTGTTGCCGTTATCAATATCGAGCAAAAACGAGCAAAAAAATCACGTTTATTGTATGGGAGCCCCCTTAAATATTTACTTTATTCTCTATTTTTTAGTATTTGTTGTTATAGCGGCAACAGAAATACATCATCTGTGAAAATTTCAACTATCTAACTATCACGGTTCATGAGATACAGCCTGGTGACAGACGGACGGACGGACAGCGGAGTCTCAGTAATAGGGTTCCGTTTTACCCTTTGGGTACGGAACCCTAAAAAATGACCGAATGACGAATGACCTCTTTCTGGCTATTTACTGATATTGAGTTAGGGTCCCACAGTGGAACTCCCACCGTTTGATTGACGATTATAGTTGAAAGTAAACATTGAAATTGCTTAATTGTACACTATCAAAGTAGCAACGAAATACCTAAATTATCGTTTTGAACTTGTTGCAAAATAAAACCACAAGTTGAGGTCTATGGTAATGCCTTCAAAACCACATGGCAATACAATAATGTACAATATTACATAGATTTAATAATTGTGCAACGTATAAATGCATAACGAATTATAATAAAACTATGTTAATGGGATTTTTTTTATACCATTATGGTGAAAAAGAAGCGTTCGGCCCGCATGGTAGTGAATAGTTACCGTAGGTTTCTTATTAGTTAGCGGTTTTTTTTATTTTGCTCAAATTAGGTAAATGAGGAGAAAAATCATCAAAATTTTTATAGGTCTTATATACATTCTGTGTACTAAGTATCGGGAATTTGTCAATAAAACAAAAAATACAAATTATTCATCTAAATTTATTTTATCGCCTTCAAAGTAGGCCCCATCGCTTGCAATACAACATCTCCACCGCTTCACCCAGTCTTCCATACATTTTTCATAGGCTATTTGCGGTATGGCCTTTAGCTCATTCAGCGAATTTTCTTTTATGGCTTCTATCGACTCAAAACGTTTTCCTCGAAGTGGTAATTTTAACTTGGGAAATAAAAAAAGTCAGACGGAGCCATATCAGGTGAATACGGTGCTTGGTCGAGAACTTTTGTTGAATTTTTCGCTAAAAACTCTTTCACTATAATGGCTGTGTGTGATGGTGCATTATCATGGTGCAGCATCCATGAGTTGTGTTGCCACAAATCTGGACGTTTTCGGCGGATACTCTCACGCAAACGCTTCATGACGCCTAAATAATATTCTTTATTCACTGTTTCTCCCTCTGGAAGGAATTCGGAGTGAACCACACCACGGTAGTCAAAAAAAACTGTCAGCATCACCTTGATTTTGGAGCGACTTTGCCGCGGTTTTTTGGGTTTCGGCTCGTTTTCGAGACGCCATTCTGAAGACTGTTGGCTTGTTTGCATGTCGTACTCATAAACCCATGTCTCGTCGCCAGTTATTATACGTTTCATAAAGGTCGGATCCGTAGAAGCTCGGGAAACCATGTCTTCAGCGACATGCTTTCGCTGCGCTTTTTGAACAAAATTGAGCTCTTTTGGAACTAGTCGAGCGGCGACGCGTTTCATGCCTAAAATGTCAATGAGAATGTTGTGGACGGACTTAAAAGATATGTTCACCTCACTAGCCAACTCTCTCAGACTCATACGTCGATTTTCGAGCACTAGCTTCTTGATTCTGTCGATGTTTTCTCTGGTCGTAGCGGTTGAAGGTCTACCAGAACGAGGCAAGTCTACTACTACTTCTCGGCCTTCTTTAAAAGCCTTATACCATTCATAAGCCCTTGTTTTCGATATACACGATTCGCCGTAGGTATTTCGCAACATTTTTAGTGATTCACCACATGAAATATCATTTGAAACACAAAATTTAAGGCACACTCTTTGTTCAACAATATTTTCCATTGTAAAAATCGCCGAGGACTCAAAACTATGACCAACAAAAAGTGTAGTTTAAAACAAATTAAATGACAGATCCCGCTCAAATTTTGCGCGCTAAATCAGTACAGTGCTACCAACATGCAGTAAAAAAATTAGAACGACCTCTTTTACGCGGGTCTTTTTATTGACATATTCCCGATACTTTTTACACAGAGTAGTAAATATTCAGACCATGCGTTTTATTCCTAGAACACAATGCTATGTCTAATAAAAATGCATGTTATTGTTCAAAGTAAGCCATATAAGATATATATGGCTTACTTTGAACAATATATATATATATATATATATGTATATATATATATATATATATTGTTCAAAGTAAAATAGAAATAGATTTTATTGTAAACACAAGCCATAAGGACATCAGGACCAGAAGAATTTCCTCTACCTTTCATAAGACCGCAACAATTCCTTGGGGGTTTGGTACCCCCAAGATCACCAAGTTAGATAACCAAGGAGCATAGCACGAGGTGTTGCATTAGGAACAGGAGTGACGTCTGCGAGCGTAACTCCTTGTGTTGCAAAAACAATAGAGGTAGGGCGCATCAATGCAGCTCGTCTTGGGAAGTACCAAGCTCCTAAGGAGTTGCTGTATTAGCAGCAGAGGTGGCAACGCGCGGGTGATAATTAAGGTATTACAAGCGTTAATAGGCTACAGTAACCGCTTAACATCAGGTGGGCCGTATGCTTGTATGCCTTCCGACGTAGTATAAAAAGAAACAAGCCTTTGTATGAATACACCGGACTTTGTATTAAACGCACCAAACAATCGGGTCACCAGTACAGAACCATAGTTTCCCTGCGGTTGCGCCATAAGAACCAGTAATAACCTGACCACAATGTCGCCAGAGTAATTATGTGAAAACTGGGTGTATCACTTGCCTACATTCTTACCACACTTCTGTTATACATTGCGAGCCAATTAACAAAGGATTACCGAGGTTGCCATTATTCATAATATTTCATATTTTTAAACGGTTTTATTTAGCCTGCCCTGTTTGTTGGGTCAAATTTAGTAATAAAAATTTTACCCTTTTCCTGTTGACCGATTGATCTGAAATTTAGTACACACCCACAGTTCTGATGACAATATAATCCTACTAATATTATAAATGCGAAAGTTTGTATGTATGGATGTTTGTTGCTCTTTCACGCTTTAACGGCTGAACGTATTTGAATGAAATTTGGCACGTAGATAGATTATGATCTGGATTAACACATAGGCTACGTTATTTGACTCCACGCGGGCGGAGCCGCGGGCAGCAGCTAGTTATTAATATTCAATATCATTGTAAATCCAAGATGGCCGCCGCCACAAAAATTTTTTTTCAACCTGTTCAATATGGGTATTAAAATGAAAGGACTTGACTAGTAGAATACAGTACACCATAAAAAAGCCAAATTCTAAATGGCCGCCACTACAAAATGGCGGATTTCATATTTGTTTCAACACCCTTTTATGGGTAATGGGTATCAAGTGAAAGGGCTTTACAAGTAAAAGACAGTGTATGGCGAATCATGGATTTTAGACAGTCTCTATAAAATGACAAAAATTAAATAACGAACTAAAAACTTAAAAATAAAATAGGTAAAAAAATATTTTTAAGTTTTATAGTTAAGTTTAAGGTTTTATTGAAAACAAAGATAACGTATATGTAGATAATGCACTAAAAGCTACAAAATAAATAGATAGGTCCTATGTACCAGTTTTCACACCACTCTACTCATCAATCGAGGTCATTGATCAGACGCAAAAATAAAATCGCGGGGCGCGTGAAATTAATCAACCCTCATTTCATTATAAATACTTACTATTTACATATTTACAAGTACTTAGGTTACGCTACGCCCCACGATTATATTTTTGGGTCTGATCAATGGCCTCGTTTGATGAGGAGAGTGGTGTGATTACTTGTACATAGGACCTATCTAATTATTTTTTAGCAGAGGTGGCGTCGCACGAGTGATACTTAATTTATTACGTTAGCGTTCATAGACTATGGTAATCGTTTCGCAACAGGTGGACCGTATGCTCCCGACCTTGTATAAAAAAATGAGGATTGTGACTCTTGCCGCCTTCTAACTGAACGAACAGCAGTACACTCCACATTAATTGAAAGACGAAGTTTATCTTAGCATGGAGTAATGTTTTCTTTTATAGAACGGCAGAAGGCATACAAACATACAAATATAACAACTCACGTGACATAAAGTAGTTACAGTAACCTTCCATAGGTTTGCAATACAGGATCGTCCGCGCATTGCCACTCCCCCCAATACAACAACTCCTTAGGAGCTTACCGGAACTTCAGTCACTCGCAGTAACACTATAACTCTCCAGTTTTGGTTGCGGTTTTCTGTGAGGTGGAAGTACTTCTCCTTCTCAGGCTGATTAAATGCGCACCATCTTTCTTCAAAATACTGAATCCAAGACACATAGTTCATGCACGCAAATGTTCATCCTGTGTAGGAATCGAACCCAACGCTTGGTGTTAAAGTAGTAGTTTATTGTCTTAACAACAGCAATTCGATCTCGTTCGTGCACTGATTATGGAGTAACAGTCGAACTTGGATAAAAGAGAGTTCAAGGGACAGCGTCTTCGCCTATAGAGAATTTTCACCAAACCCTTATTTTTCTTATACAGGTACAAGAGGAGTTATCTCTCTTATGGAGGTTTAAATGAACAAGTTTAAATAGACACGTAAATTTTGAGTTGAAATGCTAAAGAAGCGAGTGAGGTGGGTAAGGATCGAGTCCCGTGGCGCTCGGTACTCTCTGCCTACCCCGCAAGGGATTTTGTGCGATGTCATAGATAGATTAATAGCCATCATCCTAACCTGTGTTATAGAAAGTCTATCGATCATGAGGTGTGCATATGTTTTTGGAGGGTTAGCTAGTACTAAGCATTAAGTCATGTGTAATTGTGTATGTATATTGCTAACACACTTATTAAATAAATAAAAAAAAGAAGTCACATTCATTAGCAAAAAGGTACATACAGGCGTATACTACTTAATATGTACAGTAGAAAGATAATGATCATATATCTGCCATTAGGCCCTCACGAGCACTTAGACACGTCATCAAATCATATTAATTTTTCATAGCTTTAATCTCTCTTTTTAGGGTTCCGTACCCAAAGGGTAAAACGGAACCCTATTACTGAGGCTTCGCTGTCCGTCCGTCCGTCCGTCTGTCACCAGGCTGTATCTCATGAACTGTGATAGTTAGACAGTTGAAATTTTCACAGATGATGTATTTCTGTTGCCGCTATAACAACAAATACTAAAAAATAGAATAAAGTAATTATTTAAGGGGGCACCCATACAACAAACGTGATTTTTTGCCGTTTTTATAGATAATGGTACGGAACCCTTCGGTGTGCGAGTCCGACTCGCACTTGGCCGATTTTTTTTAATCTACCAGCATTTCGAAAATGTTATGAGTGACTATGAGAAATATGTAAACTTAGCCAAGAGCATGCTCAGGAGTGAGACTTATACAAAGCAATAAACTGTTTCAAAATTGGCCTAGTCGTTTCCAAGGAAAATGGTAACAGACATGTCACCTCTTACCCCAATCACTTGTACCGTCTTAATGATCGTTGCGGATAAACATTTTTTTATACAACGTGGAAGGCATACAAACATATGGTTCACCTGTTACAAAGCGGTTGCTGTAGGCTATGAACGCTTGCAATACATTAAGTATCACCCGCGCGATGCCGCCTCCAGTGCTAACACAATAGAGGTTAAATCCCTAGGAGCTTACGCCCTTAGGAGGTGACCTCATTCACACGCAAGAACCCAACAACACTCCAGGGAGTTGTTATTTGGCTGCGGTTTTCTATGAGATGGAGGTACTTCCCTAGACGGGCTATTTTACTGCGCCCTACCTCTCTTAAAAATACCCAGACCAATACAACCAGACATGTTCATGCACACAAATGTTTGTCCTGCATCGGAATTGAACCCGCTAGGGTCGGTGTCAAAATCGCGTTGTTAACCACTGCGCCACCTAGCTCGTAAATGTTACATTTTTAGTTAATTACTACCATTATAATATACATACATATGTATAGATAAATAGATATTCCGCTAGGAAACATTTAGCTCGTCATTAAGTTTAATATTTCCGTTCAAATGAATTAGATTCGAAACTGGTCAGAATCCCGTTCTTAGCTGGACTTGAATAAGTCACTGCGACCCACATACCACATTGATTGCCGCGGGAGACGTACACCGCACTTGTATGTTTTATATTTAACATATACCGAGCTGTGTATCTATATATCTATCTATAACTTCACGCCAAATTACTTGCGGGGTAGGCAGAGAGTACCGTGCGCCACATGACTCGATCCTTACAAACCTCACTCGCTTCTTTAACACAGTAACTCCTTAGGAGGCACTCGCAGGAACACATTAACAGGGAGTTGTTATTTGGCTACCTACTATGTGGTATCTACACCCTTATAAATTTCAAATTTATTTGAATTATTCAATTTGTAAACGGGCTTATAAGAGATAAACATTAATTATCAGGAACACCGTTCCTATATGAAATCTATATGTTTGTCTGTGCGTTTGTCTGTGTGTTTGTCTGTCGCTTTTTCGAATATTCGAATTTTGACTTCAAATTCGGATTCAGCATAAAAAAGTAGAATAGGAATGTTCAGGAACACCGTTCCTATCTCAAACAAAACATGGTCAAAATGACCGACAATTTTTTTATAAAAAAAAATTGAATTGTTATATAATTGACGAGCCAGGTGTTCCTCTGGCAATGCAAGCTTGCGCATTCTCAACTGGTATAAATTACATAATAATATAATATTTTTTATAATATTATATTTTATAATATAATACTTGTAATATCTTTTAATATCTCTCTTATAAGCCCGTTTGCAAATTGAATAACATCTCGTTTTCTTCCTAGTGTTATCCCGTTTCGTAATCCATCAGGTGGGAGTCCGCTAACTAAGCTTAAGGATTTTTACATAGAGTGGCTGCCCTCAGACCTCCACAACCCAGAGGGAAAATCAAACCTTTATTAGATTAAGTAACTAATTCTTTCAAAATATAACATCTTGGACATGCGGGTTTCCTCATGAATCTTGCATCGTTTTCCTTCACCTTCGTGTAAGTGATAACTACAGTTTACAGTTAAACGTCGACCTGCTATCATACCATACTTAAAGGGAGTTACAGACAAAATTGACAACATCTTACTGCGAGCTTCAATTGAAACTTATTACAAGCCCCATAAGAAGATCAGTCAATTTCTAAGACCTATCAAGTGTAATATCCCCTTACAAGATGCAGGAGTATACAAATTAACTGCGAATGTGGTTTATCATACATAGGGCAAACAAAGAGAAGCATAGGTACTCGAGTGAAAGAACACATTGCTGACATGAAGAATAGGCGCGATAAAAACTCTGCAGTATGTGAACATACACTGGACCGGCCAAACCATTACATACGGTTCGATAAACTACAAATCCTCGCCTAGGAGAATCGCTACATGCCTAGAATGCTACGCGAGGCTATTGAAATAAGAAAACACCCCAATTTCAATAGAGAAGATGGTTGGCAAGTACCACCTGCTTGTGATCCAGTTCTAAAAATAATCAAGTCACAAACACAGAGATCTACTCAAAAACATTCGGACACCGTGAGCGATTTTTGTGTGAATCGGAACGTATATAATTAATCCATCCATGTCGGTAGATGTAATAACTGAATAACCAATGTAAGACAAATGTCACCTTAGTCTTCCTGCGACCACGGACGCTGCAAAGCATTCGGAACGTCAGGTTCAACAAAATAAATAAAACACGCGATACTTCCGTTAAAAATTGTTTAATTCAATGTGTAACAATCACGAAAACCTAAGACAATACTAAGTGATAAGTACATAAATCCATAATCTAACAAATTTTAACGTATTGCAACTACTGGCGACATCTGTAACTCCATACTCATTGCTATCCCAATCAATAGAACCTTGCTTTCATCCTGAAAACACCACTAATAGGAACTCGTATGAATTATCTAACTTATTGCTCATGCACCAAAAATTCTGACCAGCTCTGTGGCACAATGGTGAATGATGTGACTTTGACACCAACACTCGTGGGTTCGATTCCCACACATGACAAATATTTGTGTGCATGAACATGTCTGTTTGTCTTGGTCAGGGTGTTTTTAAAGGAAGCTATGGCGCATCAAAGCAATATGTCAGGGGAAGTTCCTTCATCTCATAGAAAACCGCAACCATACAACAACTTCCTAAAGGGTTGTTGTGTTTGTATGTGTGAGTGAGGTCACCAGTAAGCTCCTAAAGTTGCTGTGTAAGAAGCAGAGGTGGCATCGCGCATGTGATACTTATTGTATTGCAAGCGTTAATAGGCTACGGCGCCCGCTTTACATCAGTTGGACCGCATGCTTGTATGCCTTCCGACGTTGTATAAAAAATATACTATTCCATTCATGTTTATATAATTCCGTGTCAGTTGGTGGACTTTTTGGGTCGCCATTCCTATCGAACAACTGGTTCTCAACTTACATGGTTGAATGCAAAAAAAAAAGACAAATTACATAGAACGGATCACTTGCGCACCTAATTGTATTACGCAATAGATACTGTACAATGAATTCGTGTTAAAAATGCTACGGCACTTCTTTTTTGCGTACTTCGCTCTAAATGCTGTCAAGTGTATGCACTTTTTATGAAGCCGTTAAGAGCAATTAAAATGGAATCGTAAATTGACTACTCCGGGTCGGTTAACAGCATTTATGTAACGTTATCTGAACTCTAATCGATAATCTTGTTACCTAACATCGTCTACTATCTCTATATCTTCGTAGGCAGAGGCAACTGAGCGCTACACGACTTAGTCCTTATACACCTCACGCGCTTCTTTAGCATCCTCACACCTTTCAGGCACGCTCTCTGGTTCCTAGTTCTCCTGACATCACATTCTGATAATAAAAGAATAATACACAACCGCTTTAGCCGTGATGGCGACGCTTGGCCTTCTTCGGTTCCTACTTTCTTCTACTTTCGTGTCGTATATCTGTTATTTAAAGAAAGAGAAATAGAAATATTTCTTGGCTGAAAGCACTAATAATACACACAATAAAAAGGACACAAACAAAAAGTTGCGTTCTCATCATCATGTTGTACACGGGCAACCGTATACTCCAACGCTATTTTTCGTCAGGCCCGTAGTGACGCCGGATTCCGGACAATAGACAATCATTCAAACATGAACATAAAAACGCAGTGGAGATGAAGGGAGTCGATGGATGCAGGTGGCACAGGATCGAGACCTATGGCACTCTAGAGGGGAGGACTTTGTACAGCAGTGGACGAATACGGGCTGAGATGATGAGCACACCTATTATGCCAATCAAGGCGTATTAATTTTACAATTTTTTTTTGTTACTTCCTTATAGACATATTAAGTGCGGATATAGCACAAGTATTTATTTGCTTAAAACAGGTGTCCAAATTAAAACAAGTTATTTTATGCTAATATAAATAAAAAAATCATTTTATTTTATATTAGTCTGAATCTATTAACTAAATTAACATTAGACAATCATCACTACAAAAGTAAGTTAAACCTACTATTACATGTATCAACCTTGAATTATAATAATGACTAATATTCTGTTTGCTTCATTGTCAAAAATAACCGCGGTTTTTCTTTTCGCAATGCGATGCGTTGCAAATTGAAAGTATTGTGGTTATGACGAAAGCACCTGACGTAGATATGATGTACTGAACATAATCGTACGTATTCTGTAACATAATACGGTATTCTGAATAATTATCATCATAGTTGTGATAAAGTTTCTACTAATTTTAGCACGTACCGATTTGAAAGATTATTTTTGCCAATTAGGTAACCACCATAAACCATTTGACTGCGTATGAATGCACCCCGCGTTCACAAAAGCTCTGCGATTTAGCGCCTAAATATCTCAGCGATTTTAACTAATATGCTGGTTCGCGAACTAATAATACTAATAGGAGTAGTAGTAGCGTTCTACTTTACTATACTACGTAAAATCGATGTCATAGATTATTTTAGTCAGGGGTAGCACTTAATAAAGAAGGTTCTACCGTATTTAGCGTGTTCTTTATAGGTAACTAGCTACTCGACCCACTAGTTACTTCGCACGGGTGATCCAATCGTTACCAAACTTGACAGGATCACCTGCTGGGCTAACCTGAAGATTCACTGAAAATTTCATCAAAATCTGCCCAGCCGTTTTTGAGTCCATAGCGGACATACAGACAAACATTTATTTTTATATATATAGACTAGCTACTCGCCCCGGCTTCGCACGATTGATCTGATCGCTACCAAACTTCAAAGGATCACCCGCTGGACTGATCTGAAGGTTCCCTGAAAATTTCATCAAAATCTGCCCAGCCGTTTTTGAGTCCATAGAGGACATACAGACAAACATTCATTTATATATATATATAGATAAGTACGGATGTAATGTGCCAAAATATATATAAGTGAACCCGAAATTAAAACCAACTTGATAAACGGTATACGGCCATTGTTCTAAGTTGTAGTGTTTGTTCATCCATTCCATACCAGACCGTCCTCACTGTACGATGTTATTTTACTGTCAAGGTAACACTTTAATTGCCAAATATGGTAGGTACGACAGAATAGAGTTCGTCAGCCCAAGCTTGTCACTCTAATCCAACATCGTGATGAGCGCGGTAGTTAACACCGAAACTCGGGCGTTCGATTCCCACACAAGACTAACATATGAGTGCATGGAGGTAGGGCGCATCAAAGCTGCCCCTCTGAGGAAGTCCCACCAGCTCACAGAAAACCGCAGCCAAATAACAACTCCCAGATGGGTTGTCGTGTTTCTGCGGTTGTGAGGTTTACGAATAAGGAGTTCCTGTGTTGACAGTAGGGGTGGCAAGGCGAATAATTCCAGCATTACAAGCGTTCATAGGCTACGGTAACCACTTTATATCAGGTGAACTGTTTGCCTCCCGACGTTGTATAGAAAATAGGATTAAACCACCGTCGTAGAGCCGTACATATTTGAGTATTTAGTACTTAAGATATAGGAGTATTGCATTTAAGCCGTGATTACAGAATGATACTGGTCTACTACTATACACCAAACCTATCTCAGTCCATTGTAGGGAATAAGGATACGGGGCTCCCTTCAACCTAAGGGGTTTAGAGCATACTCCACCACGCTACCTAATTGTTGACTGGCGGAAGCCAGTGTTTTCAAGTCGCTCGAAATCCACTGACTAAGCTTAACCGGGACCGACGTGTCGGCCTTACATGCCCTCCGAGCACGGAGAAGCTCGAAATACATAAACACATCCACATACCGGCTGCGGTCGACGTTGCTTATCCTGCGTATTTGATTAAATAACAAGCGCAACGATGCCATCGGGCTTTCGATATTGGTCATTACTCACTATTTATTCTCGACAATCAATTTCAGTACAATCAAATCAGCTTTTAAATCAAACATTACACGGATACTTAAAGAAATAGTGAATAATGTTTGTTGCACAATCTATATTTTTTATATAAAAATATTGATTATTATTACATAAAATAAGAAACATACCGACCACATGTGAACACACAACCAAAGTTCAGGAACTTCGAAATTTGCACGAAAACTTGTAAAACTGACTAACAGACTGTAAGGCTTTAACAAAATTCACTCGAAGATATTCGCGGTCAATATCACATTAAATTAGTAATTAAACTAGCTATTAATATAAAAAAACGGGAAAAAAATAAAATACCAGTAACATAAATTATTATACAGAAAACAAATACAAACAGAATGTGAAAAACTATTCCAAAAAAATTAAAGCACGCGTAGACTTTATGCAGTGTCTTTTAATTCAAAAATACTTTGAGAAGCACTGGTACACCGCACATTACATGCCAGTGGAACACCGGAACCACGCTGTTAAGCCCATTGACCAATACCAATCGCACTACAAAAGAGACGTGAAATTTTAACATTGTGACTTGTGTCGCATGTTGTGTCATAAGTATACCGACGCCGGAGGGAAGTTAATAATAGTGGATGTAATCGTTATATATAATAGAATATGTTATACAGAGGTAGGGCACGAAAATCCTTAATAAGCATTTTGATGACTTTGACATATTAGTGATCGAAGTTTGACACAAACGCTCGTGGGTTCAATTCCCCCACCGAACTAACATGGGACTAACATTTGTGTGCATATGTCTGTCTTGGTCTGGGTATTTTCTATGTATAATAAGTATGTATTTACAAAAAAAAAATGTATTTACGTATGTTTATCAGTTGTCTAGTACCCATAACACAAGCTTCGCTTACTTTTGGGCTAGATGGCGCTGTGTGATTTGTCCGACAATATTTACAATTTACAATATCGGTTTGTCTTGATCTGGGTGTTTTAAGAGAGTCTAGGGATGTACTCTCCAGCTCATAGAATATTGCAGCCAAATAACTCACTCTGGAGGGTTGTTGTGTTCCTGCGTGTGAGTGAGGTCGCCAGTAGGCGTTGCTGTGTTAAGCAGAGGTGGAATCGCGCAAGTGATACTTAATATATCATAGGCTACAATAACAATTTTAAATAAGATGGGCCGTATGGTTGTATGCCTCCGGACGTTGTATAAAAAAAGCAGCCCAACTGAAGAAGTCCCTCCTTCTTACAGAAGATCTCAACAAAACCGCAACTCCCTCGAGGTTATCAGAAAGCTTCGTAATCGTAGCTCTTTCCTAAAGTATACGGTAAGCTTGAAACCGATGCGTCTTATGTCGTTACAGTAAAGGTGAGTTTTGAATAGCTGGATCTGTCGCTGTGTATAAATTTATGACACCGTAAAATAAAGTAAAATAAGTAATAATAAATTGTCGTTGCACAAAATTTATTTTAATCCAGCTTGACCGCTGGGGATTCGGCACAGGGGCTGGCGAGTTTCGAAAGATAAAAAACGGATAAGACGCGCCTCATTTAATTAAACAAACTATTAGTTCACTTAACATACATACATTGATTATACATATATTTGCTATTTTTCACTTCACAAGTTTAATAAATGAATTTTTTTGTCTATGAACGCACTTTTGACTGCTGACCTTTGAATTGCACTGTTCACTTGAGAAAGCACAAACGTATAAGCTGAATTGAAAGAGTCTGAAATTGTTTTTCGGGTTCTATTTTAGGGGAACTTATTGTAATGGTTCTACATCCAAACACAAAATTGTTTCTAAGTCTCCTGGGCGTATGAATTTGACCGTAGGTCTCTGTAAGCGCTGAATTTTCTCCCTAATTGCAGACTTTTTAAGGTTCCGTACACAAAGCCTAAGCCGCTCGATGGTATCAATGCGTCACTCGAATATAACAAGCAGGTTAAGCAACCATAGGAAACGTATTTTTGTCGACCGCTGCCTGTCCGTGGATGAGGTTATCTATCTCGAGCTTCTCTGAGCTCATAGGGCACAATAAGACGTCGGTCTCGGCTGTTGTCTATAGATGACAGTTATTAAGCTAAGTAGCTTTCGGGCGGCTTGAAAACAATGGCCTCTATCTATCCGCAGTTGAGCAGCCAGCGTGGCGTAGTATGTTCTAAACTCCTTCATCATCATCATTGTACCAATGATGATGATTAAAAACATGCGTAAACGTAATAAATATGACTACGATTGATGATTCATGAATTCGAGAAATTGTACAGTAAGAAAGCTTTGTTCATGATAAAGAATTTCTTCAGAATTATTCTGAGAGAATTCGATAGTGCGACATTTGACGAACGGCATGAAGAGACATGATCAACTTGTGGAGACAGAATACGAACTAGATAGCATTGTTGATAAGCCGCAGTAGCTTATTCAGAAGATCTACATTTAGATCGTAGATACTAGTAACCCTACTATTAGGAACCTCTCAAAACCATCCAGTGAGTACCGAGCCACCGCCTGCCGGAAGTAACAATCAGACATGACAAAAATCCCCTCTTCTGTACCCATAATCCCTTCAGATCTCATTTCAATAATTTCCCATTCCCATTAATTTCCAACACATTCGCAACAGTCCCAATACATGCTGAAATCAGTTCGTCGGTATATTATCCCATTGATGTCCTTTTGAGCGGATTACGGCGGGAATACTACATTACATCAATCTTCTTCAATTATCCATATCCCCGCGCACGCCTATCGAATGACCGGGAAGAAAACCCTTCATTCTAGAGAGACATAATAATACTAGGATAAAACAATGGCTATTATTCGAATACCGATTGTTATAATAACCTAGTAAAACACACTACCATAATTGTAACCAAAGTTTATTAAACATGCTTTACATGCTACAATTCTTCAAACCATTGTTATACCTACGGCTATATCAGGAAAAAAAAACGAAGAAATCAATGGGTGGCATATGTACCGGGTATTTACTTATGTAACTGATTGTTTACGTTCGTTATACACAATCAGAACGAGTAATAAAAACTTGTCATTAAACCTGTTTTGAGAGAAAGTCGGTAGGTATGTACTTACCTGCTCGCAAATATCAAGTTTTTACCACACTTTTACGAAAAACTTGATGATGAATCGAAAAGAAATCTTACCTATTCATTTGTTTGTTAAAATCCTTAAAAATATCACAAACTTATAAAAACACGACACAATTACGGTCACAAATTAACAAAAGGCGAAATTGTTTTTGGTGAAACTGTGTGTATCCGAACGCGTGATATTTTTTATTTTTAAACAAAATGGGGTAGATCGTCGCGTCGCGCGCTATCGGAGCGCGAACTATAACTGAATTTAAGCTTGTGGCTCACAAGTCGCAACACAACTAACGAAGATTGCAACGATGTGCATACAGGAAATGCAACCGTAGGTTAATAGGACAAATGACAAGTTAATTAACCAGAAACTTGAGTATCCTCAGTGATAAAAACCTAGTATTGGATAATATTAGGTTTGAATCAACGAGTATTAAATACTAGGTACTTTATGCAGGTTTTCGTACAAGGTCGGTTGCACCGGCGGTGTTGCGTTACAGTCTAGCGTAGCGAAAACCCCTAGGCTAATATTATCATCAGAGATCTATTCTCAACAAGAATTCTACTATTAGTTCCGTTAGAGTAATGGTTTTCCTGAAAGGCCAGATTTTTTTTATTTACTATTACCTATTAACCATCACCTGGTAAGCATTTCACTTTACTATAAACTAAAACATATTAATTGCATATTGATGAGCTCGGAGGTGCAGTGGTCAGTAACGCCACTTTGACACCAACGCTCGTGGGTTCGATTCCCACACAGGGCAAACATTTGTGTGCGTGAACATGTCTGTTTATCCTGGTCTGAGTGTTTTTAATAAAGGTAGGGCGCATCAAATTACCCCGTCTGGGAAAGTACCTACACTTTACACCCACCCATAACCCACTCTCCTTCTCTCACACATCATATTTATTCACATACATATCCAACCTCACACTACTTCC
Source organism: Pyralis farinalis (assembly GCA_947507595.1). Lineage (NCBI taxonomy): Eukaryota > Metazoa > Arthropoda > Insecta > Lepidoptera > Pyralidae > Pyralis > Pyralis farinalis. Next base: position 31,238,266 of record OX382273.1, on the reverse strand, counting down.
ACACATTCATACATACTCATATATTTAAATATAATTGATGACTTATTCACCGTACACTAGATATTGCTTGATAATTAGTATGCATTACAGATATTAACGACATCGTCAGGGGGTGAAGAGCTGGTGTCTTGTAGCACAGGTTGCAACCTATTTCAAGCGCCAGTCTTCACACTTAGAATACGTAGTTATAGAAAATGCATGTAAAATAATTTGTAATTCGTGTGAAGAAATAAATAAAGAATATTACTTTATAGAAAATCGCAACCAAATAACGACTCTTTGGAGTGTTGTTGTGTTCCTGCGAGTGATTGAGGTCACCGGTGTCAGTGATGTAGGCTTACACCGTTGCTCCAGCGGTCCAGTAGCTCTCGGTCTATAAGCTATTACCGTATCTATGCCGTATCTTTACTCGCATACAACAAAAATTAATTGTATTGATCACATAAATAACCCTAAGAAAAGGAATGAGGGTCAACTCCAATGAAATGCTATGGAAGGCACAGGAGGATTCTGAAATGGAATATGAACCTTAGATCAAGTATTTTATCTATCTATCTATAACTTCACGTCAAATCCCTTGCGGGGTAGACAGAATGAACCGAGCGCTATATGACTTGCACACGTCGCATTGTCTGCAAAGCACACAAATCACCTGTAGGTCGGGTGGGCGGCAGCTTATCGCCCTGGTTTGACGTCAATATTGGTGTCAAGTAGGGACCAGTCGTTTATTCTGTCTCTTGATAATTGTCTACTTCTACTGTGAATCTTCGGATGTAGTATTGCTCAGGGATGGCCTAGAGGTATTTGTCTGCTTTGCGCAGACAAATCACCTCTAGGGCTGTTGCTCGTTTTTCTCTGTCTATCTCGCAAGGGACAAAGCGTGAAGCTATACCATCTACGTCCACGCGACTTTCCATTGCCACATGGTGCTTGGAATTAAATAAGAACCTACGAAATAATGTTCAACTTAATAGAATGTTTAATCAAACACGCAATTTAAGTAGAATCGACCGCAACCTGTCAATGGATGGATTTAGTTGCCTTGAGTTCCTTCGGCTCAGAGAGCATGTTATGCCGTCGGTCCTGGCTGTTTAGTACAGATGATAGTCGTTAAGCAAGGTGAGGTAGCGAACATCTCGACTGGGGAAGTGGAGGTGCTCCCCGTCGGGTTACTTATGAAATATAACTGGAACCTATTTCTCTTTAGCCCGAGCCTCACATGCTAATGTGACTATGTGCAGGTAAGATGAATATTGTGTTTGATAACGAGTCACGTTTATCGACGACAGCTTAAGCAACGCAAAACCATGCAAATCTCATCTTTACCCCACTACGATATAAGACGCATGAGTGTAGCTTGACCAAATATTATTACAAGAATGAAGTACATATAGTATTGTTTTATTGTAAGTAGGTGGAGTAGAGTACCATATCACGGGCAAACTTGAACAAAGAGGTTGTAGGAAACGTAATATCAAGGTCTGCCAGCGACCGGCGCCGGCGCATGCACAGGCTCGCCGAACGAATCCGTTACGCACAGAACAACTTCATTGCAGATATGAAAATAGGCTACATAAAGATTTACAACTTATAAGCAAAATTTGTAGATTTAATTCGCGTTATCGGATGTTTGTACATATTAGTAATTAATTACTAACCTACCTACGCTTAAGAAATTATATTTTGAAAGACGTATGATTGAAACTAAGAAAGATTTTGTTTCTTTCCTCTAGATTATAAAGGTTTGATGGCAGTCGCTCTAAGTAAAAACCAATATCTTCGCCAAATCGTTAGGCTAGGAAATCGCTAGGAAAAAGCAATCAAACTTTGTATAATTTGAGGTTTTGTGAAAGTTGAAGTAATGTGCCCAGTTGTGCTTCCTATTAAGTGCATGTTGCCTCTCACAAGCACTATAAATAGGTACATGTAGTTTTTACGTTACTTTTCCAATTTGACCTAGGGCCCTTAACCATTTCTAGAATTAAATAATCCTAAATGTTGATTCGAAATATATATGTACCTATATATAAGTAGTGTTGACCAGTGATAGTCCAAAAGATATCAACTAGTCCCCAGTTCGAATTCTGGCATGTACCACTAAATTCGTGTTTTGTATTTATGTACACATTTTGTAATTATCACTTGCTCGGCGGTGAAGGAACCCCGGAAGTCCAAGAAATTATATTTTGAAAGAAGGTTTTCTCTCTGGGTTGCAGGGTTCGAAGGCAATTTGCCAAATCCTTAGGGTTATGCAGCGGACCCCGCTAGGATAACGCTGAGGATAACATTGTTTTTCGGATTCGGAGTGTTTTGCCCGTGGAAACATTTCTTCAAACTTTATTCAATAGTTTTTGTGCATGAAATATTAAATTTATTGATTGTTTCAGCTACTGTGTCGATAGAAGAGCCCAGCTGCATCTATGTTTCAATGAACGAGCAAACTGGATCCTACTACGATCAATCTATAACTTGATGCCAAATTCCTTGCACATGACTCGGTTCTTACATATCTCACTCGTTTCTTTAACATTAATTGCTCTTCTTATGCACGCTCGCCGGTTTCTAAAGCTCCCGACATCACCTTCTGATAAAACATGATCAATTTGGCCATGGTGGACAAGTATTGGCCTAATGTATTAAGTATATATAGTGTAGCGACCATTAACAAAACTATTTGCTCATTCTTGCCTAATGATATCCCTGTAACATAAAGGATTAGTCCAGTCAATAAAGCGGGGAAATCGACCGAATAAAAAAGTTCCTTATAGGAAGATGGATCAAAAAAATGCTTTTTGCATTACCTTCTATGAGTCCTCTAGGTCATTCGTGACTAGCAAGCGAAGTGACTAGCACCTCCCAACAACCCCAAAACTCATAATAACCCCTTTCTGACCTCCCATTTAAAAAAAAATTGCATAATATAGTAAAAATGAAAATTAAGGACTGAAAATGTCCCCTAGCAGGTTTTCGAGGTCGCTGATCACGAATATGCTATCAGTTTCCTGGAAAATACCCCATGAAAAGTGGAAAATTGGAAAATCTTGTTTATTATCTTTTTTTTTTCGTTGTTACTGATAATAAAGTGCTCCAAATTAATGTTCAGTGTTACGAAAGAGTTAAACGAAATAAGATTATCAAAAAAGTCGGAAAACTGTGGAAAATGTAAAGGAAAATTTCAAACTTAGGCGATATGAGCGTGTAGCAGGTCAACATATGGGTTTTTTGGGTCGCTGATCATGAATGTGCTATCAATTTATCAAAATATCACCTTGAAAAGTGTTGCAATTTGCAGTTATGTTGCAATTTTTTTTAAATGGGGGTGAGAAAGGGGTTAATTTTGAGTTTTGGGGGTGTTGGAGGGGGGGGGGGGGCTAGTCACTTCGCTTGCTAATCACGAATGATCTAGAGGACTCATAGAAGGTAATGCAAAAAGATTTTTTTGATCCATCTACCACATCTACTATAAGAAACTTTTTTATTTCCCCGCTTTATTGACTGGACTAGATGAATTCAATTTAATTCTCTTGCTCTTTAAGCAAAAAAGTACAAAAACGAATACTTACTTAAAATTCATCATCTTTGGTCATGATACATGAGTACAGCGTGGATCATTAGTAAGTAATAAATCGTTATTACTGTGACTGATGATATTTTTTCAAGTTCATTACTGAAATAACTTTCTTAGTAACCGTGTAGAAAGATAACTGTAAAAAATAGGATAATTTAAATATTAAAATATCTGCGGATTGCATTTCTGCATAGAAAAACATATGCTTTCGAGACATATATGTAACATTGTAAGGGTCACGCGTCCCTTGCGGGATAGGCAGAGAGCCGAGCGCCATAAAACGCTGTTCTCACTCGCTTTTTTAACACGCTCGCTGGTTCCTAGGGCTCCTGAAATCGCCTTTCGATAAATCACGACCTATTTGATTACGATAGGTGAGGCTTCCTCGGCTCCTACCTACCACTTTGAGATTAAAGTAAAGTAAACCCATAGCCTATAATCTTCTTCAAGAAGTGGGCAAATGCAAGAATATGTTTTCAAATAGAACTGGTAGTTCCAGAGATTTGCGCGTTCAATCAAACAAATAAACAATCAAGCAAGACGCGCGCACGAAGGGTTCCGTACCATTATTTATAAAAACGGTAAAAAAGTCATTTGTTGTATAGGAGCCCCTCTTAAATATTTGTTTTATTTTAATTTAATTATTTATTTTTAATATTTTGAATATTTCAAGCGTCTACCTGTTGCGGTTATCAATATCGGGCAAAAAAAAAACACGTTTGTTGTATGGGAGCCCCTTAAATATTTATTTATTCTGTGTTTTTAGTATTTGTTGTTATAGCGGCAACAGAAATTCATCATCTCTGAAAATTTCAACTATCTAACTATCACGGTTCATGAGATACAGCCTGGTGACAGACGGACGGATGGACGGGCAGACGGAGTCTCAGTAATAGCATAAAAAAACATATTTAGAAAAGGTTTTGCTTTGAAGGTTATCTATATAGGTGTTGAGAGCTCGATGGCGTCGTTGCGCGTGTCAATTCCAACCGAACACGGAGGCAAGGTCGATCGCAGCTTGTCTATGGATGGGTTTATCTATCGCGATTTTCTCCGTGTTTCGGAGGGTCCCAGCTGTTGTCGATAGATGATAGTCGTTAAGCTAAGTCAGTGGCCCTCGGGCGGTTTGAAAACACTGGCCTCTGCTAATCTGCATTTGAGCAGCGTGGTGGAGTATGCTCTAACCCCTTCGGTTGAAGGGAGACTCGTATCCCTGCAGTGGGATTGATGTGATATAGGTGTATTGTAAAACACAAAATATGTGAATCACGTTAAACATTATAAAAAAACATACCATTATTCGACATTATGATTATTGTTTATTTGGTTCCGCATATAACACCTTTTTTTTCTTTTAACTAGCAATTATTGTATATAATCTATACAGATAAATAAAATTGTAGTGCTTGTTTGTAATATTAAAATAACCGCGTTTTATTAAATGCATATATATATATATATATTTTACAATTTTTGTCTGTTTGTTCCGACTAATATCTGAAACGGCTGGACCGATTTTGACGGGTTTCTGACTTTCACTGGCAGATAGCTGATGTAATAAGGAGTAACTTGTTTTTTTTAGATATTTTATTTATTTTTATTAATATAAATAAATAATAAAAAAATAACTATTCCGCGTGGACGAAGTCGCGGGCACAGCTAGTATGTGAATAACATTAAACCCACGAGCAAAGCCGGGTCACCCAGTTACAATACCATACGTGACATAAAGTGGGTACACTTTTTATGTTTAGTTGGTTTTACCAACAATTTTTACCTACTTTATTACGAGTCACTAAATGTGAATTTAAAATAATAAGAAATTAAAAATAACGTTCTGTATATAACCCAGACCCTCTCGAGTCTTGGAAAAGATTGTTCATTAAACCTCTTTAGGGGCACTTATAAGACTGCTTTCCGAAGAACATGTTAATTAATTACTTACACAGTTTGACAGTCTGATACTTACGCAGTTTTTTGAAAATTAATTATGCTATGGTTAAGAGAGAGGTATAAAAATAAACAAATCGAATCGAATCAAACAAGATAAATATGCGTAGATCCAAGATCTTTTCCATGCACAAGCTTCACCAGAATTCCCTTCACAAGAAGAACTTTTTTGAACTATCTTGCGACAACAGCCTAAAAATAAGATTCATGTGTCCCGATGTCCAAAATGAATGTCTTATATATGTGAGGCCGGATTTTTAGCTGTAGGTGCAATAAAAAGCAAATATCGCTCAAAGATTAATAACAAACCTTTTGCAGCGCTTTGAAAAATGTGTGGAGATCATATACATCGATGGTGGAGATCACCAAGCTCACTGACGTATGAGCTTAATTCAGATAGTTAATAATTAAGTTGTCATTGTATTTTATATGCTATTATTCTTAACTAATAAAATGTTTCTTACGTTTCAATGAAAATATAGAAACTCATTTTCATATTGCGGATGTTTTAATTTTTTATGCCTGTATACCTAGTATCCTTGTACCTTCTTCGAGTACTAACTACTACGGGGCGCCGAGACAAAATATTAAACCCGTAAGTGCGCCACAACCTGAAAAAGTTTGAGAACCCCTGCTTTAGCATTTATCTGCCATAGACAATACAAACTAGACTTGATGAACCAGATCGCTGTCTCGCGTGCGTGTATCCAATAATTATGCGTGGCTACTAGCTACCTGACATTATGTTGACCTTTTGGTAAACTGTCATTAAGAGTTGTTGTATAACGCAAATTAATTGTTTGATATTAGACAAGTTGATTGTTACAGACGTTTACAGATACCATATCTTAAACTTTAGCGTAGCAATTTTTACGTTAGCATAAATACACTATAATGCGAGTCGACTAACTTCCTAGTCTAGAAGCCATGTGTATAGTTATTATCAAGAAATTTGAGACTAAAGTAAAGGATTGAAAGTAATAGTCGTATTCATGCAGTTTATCGTAATATACAGATAAAAAGACAAAATGGAAGCGATAGACAAGATATTCAAAAGATATAGAATACAAGGCACATACTATAGACGAGACAAGATAAATTCCGACAAAGTTCAGGTCGTTTGGATCTTTAATAACAAGCTTTCTTCGCTTATTTTAATTTTTTTTAAACATTTGTTAGAGAAAACACGTCTTATATCACTTCTTTAAACACCAAAAACATTGGATTTATGATTGATCTGCGACACGTACGATATATATTCGATATAAATAATCATAATGTGTTGACAATACCTTTTAAGTTCGCTGTTGACAAATAGTTCAATAATACAAATTAAACGATGCCCAAACTAAACGGACTTCCGACATCCATTGAAAGTTTCTACGGCCGCCAACGACCTCCATCAGACCAGCTCGATGATACCATATATTATATCCATATATTATATTATACTATACATAATACAATCCATATATTATATTATACAGATATTGTCATTTCAACTCCACTCCAAGATTAATTATTTAGAAGTGTTTCAAATTCTTAAATTATTACCAAATATAATATAATACTACAGTACTATTACGTATAAAAAAAAAAGACTCGCAAACCGAGGGTTCCGTACTGACGCAATTTTGTTTATTTCGTCAGTCCACCACGTCCAAGAATCGACAATTAAAAGACACAGTTATTTTTTGGTCGATCTGTCATCACTAATGCACTCAACCAGCCCACTTCCACTGGAGTTTCTTTCTAACTGTTATTCATATATTTCTGATTTTAGGTTTTAAAGCTAAAAGATTCTTTAAAATATTTGTCAGAATAGAGAAACTTCAGTATGACCAAGTATCAGACATATACTCGTATTATATTGATAGAGGAGTGGGAAGGTATCCCACAAGAAGCTGATTCGGTCCATGAGGAATCGTCTTCGAGCTGCAGTAATGACTAGGCGAGGCAATACCAAATATTGACATCAAATTCGAGAGTAAATAAAGAATTTTTTATTGTTGTTGTTATACTTATTGAATTCCATTTCCTTATTATTCCCTCACTTTTTCCGTACTCCTTCACTTAAAGCAGGACAGCTCCTGAAATATGGGTGTGATTAAAATTTACAATATAACTTTTAAAATGGTACCATTTTTATCAATTTTCATTAGTCATTTAGTTCTTAAGACCGCTTGGAACAAAACACAAGAGGCGATTCATACTTTTTCATACTGGCAGTGACCTACTTACATCTCAAAAAAGATCTAGGAATCTAACGACATTCCATACATCTAATAGGATTTAGACATTTTGATTTTAATGGAAAGCAAACTGTCATCTTTAAGCACATAAGCCACGAAGGAAACAACCAATTGAGGAACGATGAAACGATTTTATTTTGTAACTCAACTGACCGCTACTTTTATTGGCGCAACGCCAACGCGCAGCTTATTTCTTATTGGCTAGATTACGAAACAACATTCGCGTCACTTATCGGCTTAGTGGTTAAAATATCCTCGCGTTGGATCATAGACTCGAATCGGTGAGATATATGTATATATATATATATATATATATATCCTCTCAGCTATGATTTTGCACATAAGTAAAACAACAAATTACTTGCATTATTTTGCATACATTGACATTCTATAACGATGAATGATTGTAGTAGCAAACGAATGTGTTGAATATAGGCATGGCTATTCTATTCACAACACGAAAGGAAAGTTCCCTCGATACTACTACGTAATTTGGTTGCGTAATTATTATGTGATTCTTCGGAAAAAGATGTTTAAGTAGTCAATACATTATGTAGGTACCTACTTAACATTTAAATTGGTGTTTAAAGCTATCGTACGAAGGTAGTAAATGGTATATTTGGCGATGTATTTGCTTTAAAATTTACTTGTTGTTTAATTGTATAGGCACATTTTGTAACCGCACCCTTATACACGGTGTTCTTTTTACTATTTTACTAATGCCTATCTGCAAATACTTTTTTATTCTTCTATTCAAAGACTTTTGTACTTTCAAGTTATTAATGTAGAGCGCGTTCACAAAGATGACTTAAGAAAAATAATTGGTTTGAAAGAGTGTTAATAACTATTAAATTGTGGAATGAGCTCCCTGCGGAGGTTTTCCCAAGGGACTACAGTATGGGGTTTTTCAAGAAAGGCGTGAAGAGGTTCGTACAGGGTCGGTAACGCAAGAATGACACCCCCGGTGTTGCAAATGCCCATAGGCTACGGTAACTGCTTACCATCAGGCAGACCGTACGCTTGTTTGCCACCTTAGTGGTATAAAAAAAAAAAAAATAGGATTCTCCGTTGTATTGGACACGTAGAAAGAATACAGGAGGAAGAAGTGACGAAAGTAGAAGAATGTAAGAGCCGAGGGTGGCTAAGATCATAATACCATTAGACCACGAATAAATTAATCGAGTTTAACCAAAAGATCGTATTGGGAATCTTAGGGATCGGCGAGAGTCTATGACAAACGCTACGAATGTTAAAAAGTGAAGTGTGTCAAGAGTGAGTCATGTGGCACGTGTTTCTCTCTGCCTACATCGCAAATGAATTATGAATACTACGCTTTGACGGGAATACGTCATTAATTACATTTGCTTCCGTAGGGGGAATCACAAAACAGATGATAACATAATCTGGGAATGCCATTTCGTGTTGTAGCTGTAGCTACATATCTATCGTTTACATCCAAATTTATATCTAATAAATTACACCACTTGATTGCTAAAGAATTGGCAAGTTTCTTTTGGCATTTCTTCTTCGCCAATGGTCATTTTCGAAATGCTGGTAGATTAAAAAAGAGAGATAAAACTAAAAAAAAAATCGAAAAAGATTAAGATTATGATTATTAAAATTATTAATTATTATGATCTAATTTAAAGAATGTAACACGTGTCTAAGGGCATAATGGCAAATGAATGATTTTTATCTTTTTATCTTTAATCAAAGAATTGCGAGGGGGCGTGGGAAAGCGCTGCCATTTTGAGGATCATTTTTAGGGTTCCGTACCCAAAGGGTAAAACGGAACCCTATTACTGAGGCTCCGCTGTCCGTCCGTCCGTCCGTCCGTCCGTCTGTCACCAGGCTGTATCTCATGAACCGTAGTTAGACAGTTGAAATTTTCAAAGATGATGTATTTCTGTTGCCGCTATAACAACAAATACTAAAAAATAGAATAAAATAAATATTTAAGGGGGCTCCCATACAACAAACGTGATTTTTTTGCTCATTTTTGCTCGATATTGATAACGGCAACAGGTAGACGCTTGAAATATTGACAGAATATTTAGTTATATATTCACTTTAAGAATAAATAATTAAATTAAAATAAAACAAATATTTAAGGGGGCTCCCATACAACAAACGTGATTTTTTTGCCGTTTTATACATAATGGTTCGGAACCCTTCGTGCGCGAGTCCGACTCGCACTTGGCCGATTTTTAGTATAACTTAGTTCTGTTTACCGTCAAACTCTCGGCCATATCTATAACACAGCCACACCCCGTTTTAGTGTTTTATTTGATGCAATAAAAAAAAATATTGCCTATAAGGTACAATTTGCAGGCGATTTCGCGATTATGCAATGTATCTACATTCTACATAATCGCACGCCTACGCGGCAGAGAGTGATTGAAATTGGACAAACATTTGCCGAATACATTGTCGGTGTTTGTTTACATTGGCCAGTGTCGTATTGTTTCTCATTAAATTATATGGAAAGGTAGCTGTGTATCTGGAACACGTCACTCCCTTATCTAACAAAATAAGTGAGCTTGAAATATTTATTTCATATTTCCTGGATTACCGTCTTCTTTTTAGTGTTATCCCGTTTTCCATTCCATTAGGATTGGCGTGGTCTGTCTGCTACCTACTATTCGGCGAACTATACGGATTTTTACATGGCGCGACTGCCGTCAGACTTCTACAACCCAGAGTAAGGTAAAGTTCTTTATTTGCACATAAATAGGGTAGATACATATGATGTTAATGTTGAAATTGAATTGTGGCTTAACCTATTTAATCATATTAGATGGCACGCAAATATTATTTGATTTATGTCTATTAATACTAACATAACATTTCAATACGGAAAATAATAAACTAGTTAGTTACATATATCAATTAAATTGCTAACAAGACTCTTAAGTATTTATGGAAAACGTCACAACGCATTAAAGTCTGTGGTCATTAACAAAATAATTATACACTGTCAAAATATGAAATAAGTATGGCAATTGGAATCTTAGTATAATTAATCCGTGCATCATTACAAAACATACTCGTAAGATTAGAGTTTATGATTTAAATAGTCACTTGTAGAATAAAAAAGATTGTGAAGAAGCCATCTAAGCAAATTACTTTTGAACCTATGACTATACAGAGGGAAAACTATACATTTCTATAAAACTATACAACTATACATTTGGGTTACGAAAGATAATTTCCCTCACCGCCGAGTAAGTGATAATTACCAATATGTATTTAAATCCGAGAACACGAATTTAGTGTTACATGCTTAGGCCAGGATTCCAACCGGGTACCAGTTGGTCACAAGGCCGGTTCTTCACCGGGCTATCCGCGGGGCTTCACTGCTAAATTTCCTGGATTACCTACAGGTAAATTTTAAGAGTTATAGATAAGAAGGCCCTTTACGCTCGGCTGTTTTCTATAGATGAAGTGCAAAGAGGTAGGCCGCATTTAAACACCACGGCTGGAGAAGTACCTCACATAATATCGCAACCAATTAATAGATCCCTGGGCGGGGTTCTTGCGAGTGAATGAGGTTACCAGTAAACTCCTAAGGTGTTACTGTGTCAGCAGCAGGGGTAGTAATGCCCGAACCGTACTTCCTGTATTATGTTCTATATGCAATGCATTGTACTTTACATCAGGTGGGCCGTACGCTTGAATGTTTCCGACGTAATATAAAAATGTTTGTCGAGTTAATTTCGTAAAACAATATACTTATATTAGTATTGGTCGTTATCAGGTGATGTAAGAGCTCTATAATCTGGCTAGTATGCACGAGGAGAGCTATGAATGTTAAAGAAGCGAGTGAGGTGTGTAAGGATCGAGTCATGTGGCGGTCGGTTCTCTCTGACTACCCCTATAGATAGATGTACATCATTTTTTTATACAATGTCGCGAGTAACACATACTCACCTAATGAAAATCGATAACCGTAGCCTTTGAACGCATTGCGAAACATTTAGTGTCAGTACCTCTGCTAACACAGCCACTCCTTAGGAGCTTGCTGGTGACCTCACTCACTCGCAGGAATACAACATTCCTTCAGGGAATTGCTTTTTGGCTGCGGTCTATGGGGTGGAAGTTGTTGCCCCCTACCTCTTTTAAAAACAACCAGACCAAGACAAACACATGTTCATGCACATAAATGTTTATCCTGTGTGGAAATCGAACCCACGAGCGTAGGTGACAAAGTAGCGTTACTGACAGCGCCACACGTCAAAACACGGCCACAGGGCATAGATATGAATCATATGGCATCGATTAGTAAGAGTACATTGATGCAATATGATTCATAGTCACGCCCTTAACATGTCTGAACATATCGCGGTAGCAGAGGTGTTTGCACCTGCTGTTTAACTGTCCGAGATATAAACAGCGGCTGGCCTGGTCTCAAAACACGTTTCAGTCTGAATACCAGCACTAATTCTGTTTACATTACAATTGAAATGTTAATTCTCCATTTTGAATTAACAGTGAAATCTACTTTCGCTGTCTCTGTATGTTTGGGTTACTAGATGCTCGCTTATTTACGGAAAGATACTGATTAGCAAACGAGGCTGAAGAAAACCAGGACGCGACAAACCTTTTATATAGCAGCGAAGCGTGGCCGGTACTTTGCGGCACAAGAGAGGTAGGGCGCATTAAAGCAGCCCGTCTGGGAAAGTAGCTCCACCTCATAGAAAACCACAGCCAAGTAACACTGGAGTAAGCTGCTAAGGAGTTGCCGTGTTAGCAGCATAAGTTGCATCGCATGTGATGCTTAATGTATTGCAAGCGTTCAGAGTCTATGGTAACCGCTTTACATCAAGTGGACCGTATGCTTAAAAGGCCTCCTGACGTGGTTAAAAAAAAATTAGTTGTCTGTAAAGTCGGTTTACGGACGATAATTTTACGTGATAACGTCATAAGAAAACATTCAACAGTTGACAAAACAGTTCAGGTGTAGGTTGTGTGCTGCCGCTGTTTCTCTTCTACTCTCCTCTCATCTCTCGATCTCATCGGCCGATGCGTCCGATGGAGTGGAAGAGAGATAGATGCGTCACAAGCCGAACGCTTAGGCCGATCGTGCCTCTCTATCACTTGTTCCGCGCTCTTGCTTGCACGATCGGCTCGGGCGGACACTTTTTCGTACGTGCTGCCGGCGTTCATCGATTTATAAGACGTTTACACCTCAAAAATACATATACTATATACGCCATAGAGGAAGCAAAATACATATACTAAGCACAATTATATTTTTTCTGTAATCCTACAATGGTTATTTCGTACAGACTGCGAAAAACCAAAGTCTGAAAGTTTTTACATGTATTACATTTTCTAACAATCACATCAATATTTTTGTTAAAATCCTATTTTTAAATATTGAAATCCTACCACATTGATTATTAACGTACAGACTGCAAAAAACCCGAAGTAATATATTTACATTTTCTAACAATGACATCAAACTATTTGTTAAAACACTACCGGTACTGCACGGAGCGACGCGTCTTTCCTAGATGATCAAAACACAAGAAACGAAATTATCTATTTACGTGATACTAAAAAGAGAAATCTCATTTTTATCACTTGACATAACTGCACGTGATAGCACGCGTACCTCTGCTTGCGTGGTTCGAGCGATAGGCTGGGAGCGGGAAGCGGAGATAGTAGCGGAGCGATTTATGCCTGAAGGAAAACAGCCTATGAAGAACCGATGTGCCCGATATTACGTAGTAACTCGACGAGCTGCTCTTATTGGATAGTTCACGGATTAACATCGCGGCGCTTATCGGCTTATTGGTTATAAATATTCTCCCTTTAGTCAGGCTCGAATCGTTGAGTTATTTAGACGCTAAAACAACGTTTTTAGGGTTCCGTACCCAAAGGGAAAAACGGAGTATTTTTTATTAAAATAAGACCTGAAGCTCGACGCTTATCGTCTAAATCAAATGTAGGGAATTTGATGAGAGTGTCAATCAAATGGTAAAATTAAAGATTATTAATTATTATTAAAGACAGGTAGTCTGTGCTGAATTATTTCCAGACATCTTTGTCAGTTAGATACATACCTATTCATCAATTCTATAATAAGCCCTTCTACAAAGAGTATTTTTAATGTGCTTTTTGAATACATTGTCAGGAAAGGACAGAACTGTTTCAGGCAACTTATTATAAGATCGAATACAATTTACAAGAAAAGATCTACCAGTCCTAGCAAGCCGATGTACCGGCATACACAACTTATTTCTACTTCTAAGCTTTTCACTGAAGTTTGAAAACGACTTTAAATTTTTACGGGCATACATTATGTTTTCATAAACATATTGAGAAGCAACAGTGAGGATATTTATTTCTTTGAACAGTTCCCTGAGGGCTTCTCTGGAGCCTATGTTATAAATAGATCGAATGGCTCTTTATTGTAAGATAAAAATTGTCTCAATGTCAGCCGCCGTTTGCCACAACAGTATATACCATACGACAATGCTATGAAAGTAGCTGAAATAGACTAAACGCGCAGTAGCCACATCCGTCAATTGCCTGATTCTCCTAACTGCATATGCAGCAGAGCTGAGCTTACCGGCCAGTTTATTTATGTGGGGGCCCCATTGTAATTTGGAGTCTATTGTAATTTCAAGAAACACAGTGTTATTAACAAATTCTAATTTATTATTCCCAATGAGAACTTCTGTATTGCCAGAACTCACATTTGGAAGACTAAATTTGATGCATTTGGTTTTAGCTGAGTGTAGCAACAAATTATTACATGTGAACCAGTTTAAAATAGCAGACACAACACCATTTACCTTGTCTACATATATTTTCACACCGGCGGGCTACATTAAAAATTAGAGAAGTATCATCAGCAAATAGTACTATATCCGCCATTTTCTGCACCATGTAGGGCAGATCATTTGCATATACTAAAAATAAAAATGGACCCAAAATAGAACCCTGGGGCACCCCGATATTAACATTATTGCCTTTAGATTTAACCCCATCTATGTCAACTGTCTGCAATCTGTTATTTAAATAAGATGCAATCAAGTTCTGGGCTTTACCTCTAACTCCATAATAGTTCAGCTTGAGTAACAATGTCTGATGATCTACACAATCAAAAACTTTACAGCGATCACAGAAAACCCCAATGGCATCCTGTGATCTCTCCCATGCGTTAAGGATATACCTAACCAATGCCACTCCTGCATCCTCTGAGTTTTTAATGTTCAACTGTTTAAAAGTTTTAATAATTTTAGTGGGTTCAATATGTGTAAACTGAAGTTCCATACTAGGTTGTACATTTTCTTTGTTCATCAAGAACACCTTGAAAAAATCACTATCGTTTTACGGGACGAAGACCCAATCAACCCAATTTAAATACCACCCGTAAAACGATAGTGATTTTTTCAAGGTGTTCTTGATGAACTTATTCACGTCTTCCAAAAAGTGCATAAACGTGTTTTATTTGAGATTTTTCATTACTGTATAATTTCACTAGCACCTATGTTACAAAATATTATCGAAATTGTCAAATAAAACGAATTTTATACTGAATTGTAAAAATTTCAAGCATAACCATAATGTCACTCGTCAAAAGTTCGGGAAGAAGTCCCAAGAAGTTTTTAACAAAATAAACGCGTTCCAAATTCAAAATAATGAAAGAGTTGAAAAAATAGAAAAGTTTCTATGTAAGAGTATTTATGGCCAGAGTAGTTATATTCATACCCTAAGACAAACACAATGTTCATACACAAATGTTTGTTTATCCTCGTAATTGATCTCGCTAACCTTGGTCTAATCATTGCCGACCACTTAACGAAAAGCAAATTCTATTTTTTTCGAGGTAATTTATAAGTAAATACACAAATATTTATATTTGAATTGTGTGATCCAACCAACCTCCAAAATCTTCCAAATTGGGCCAACACCCAAGTCTTGCGTAAACTGTCACCTTTCTCACAACCTTTCGACCGTACCTGTCTCGTACACAACTAGCTTTGCATTTGCATACAAAGGAAAATAACCATATTGTACATAAATAAAGTTGATACTACGCTATCTTCAAGAAATACAACCGCAGTTATAAGTTGGTACCTGTCATATCTGACAGTTGACGAGATTACTTGTGTTTAGAGTATGACAGGTCACTTTCTCGGTGGAAATTGTTGCCATTAGGGCGTCAGTAATGTTTTAGTGTTAGTCATTATCGGGCCAAGTGTATTTCGCCGCTGGACGTGGGATTTTCCTAACGCTTATCATGCGGTTCTCAGCTTTTCGCACCCAGCCTCGTTTGAAGTCATCGGGCAATCGACTCGCGACGAGCTCCGTGGCGCAGTGGTTAATAACGCTACTTTGACACCATCGCTCGTGGGTTTGATTCCCACTCGTGACAAACATTTGTGTGTATGATCATGTTTGTTTGTCTTGGTCAGGGAGTTTTTTATGTATCGTAAGTATGTATTTACAAAAAAAAAAAGTTTTTATACGTAGGAACACATAAACTCTCCACGGGATTGTTATTTGGCTGCGGTTTTCTGTGAGGTAACAGAGGTACTCCGCCAAAGAGCTGTGTTGCCGCGCTCTACCTCACTTAGGACCACCCAGACCAAGACAAAACAACATGTTCATGTTTGTTCTGTGTGGGAACCGTCGAGCCTTTGTGTCAAAGTAGCTTTAATACCCACTCCGCCACTGAGCTCGTCAGACTATTAACTTCAGTAACTTTGCCTCTACAAAGGCCGAGAGTCATTTGGCATTTGTATTAAGTGTTAAAATAATTAAACTGCAATTTACAGGAATTAATTGGTCATAAACCAATGTTTAAGGCAAATGTCTTAGAATGGAGTGATATTAGGATCAAGGGCAACTGCTGCTGGCGATAGATGACCGATGATCGAAAACGCACACCAACTAAAACTTGATGTTAAATGTAATAGTAATAATAACCCCGCAGGTCAGCTTGTGGCGAGCGGAGTAATAAGACCATGGGTACCCGAGTGCTCCGGAGAATCTATCAGGGTCCTCGCCTCCGGCGTGTGTCTTCGTCAATCGGAGTGAGAACCCAAGAAGGTCCGCAGGACTCTCAGCTCGGATTTGCCTTCATTGGCTGTCCAGAGAGGAGTCAATAGAATAATACGCCAGGGATGGAATTGTTAAAGCGCATAACGTTTTTAACGGAGAAAGCGCAGCACACTTCTCGACCCTCCCGAGTCACTCACATCCATGTTGCTCTCTGTCGTCCATCTTTGTCATTTCGGGGGTCCATTCACTAAAAGTAACAACCGGATATGATAGTTATGGCAGGCGTATGTCACACTTCTGTAATATAGCCCATTACCAATACCTTATCTTTCCAGATTACCATACATTCGCAATAGTCCCAATACCTGCCGAGAACGGCTCATGGATATATTGTTCCATCGATATCCGTAGGAGCAAGACACGGCGGGTATTCAATTACCTCAACGATCCATATCCCCACGCACACGTATCAAATGACCGTGGTCGATATCCGTAACTTAAAATATTATAAAGTGTTTTATCAGAAGGTGATGTCAGAAGCCCCAGGAACCGGCGAGCGTGCATGAAAAGAGCTACGAATGTCACAGAAGCGAGTGAAGTATGTAAGGACCGCGTCTTATGGCGCTCGGTTCTCTCTGCCTACCCCGCAAGGGTCTTGGCGTGAAGATATACATACATACATACATACAAAAAATTATAATAATATCCTTTCAGGCAAAGACTTCTATGCTTTCAGGCATGAATATGATAATATGAGTGAATAGCTTTCAGTCATGCCCTAATTTCTATAATAAATATAAGTAGATATTTGAAATACCTAGGCTTAACTACCAAACGTACCAGTATCTTTATAATAACAACGTTGCCTTATCCAAAAATATAGCTGAACCAACACAGCGATAGATTTAGAAACCTGTGGATCATAGACTTTGCCATTAACTTGGTCAAAGTGCTTTTCAAGATCTTTCAATGGATACCATAACATATTCTGTTTAGTAACCTTCGTTCCTAAAGTAGTTTAGTAACCTGATTCGTAACCTTTTGTTCTGTATAGTAAGCTTTATTAGTAAGTCAATTTCCGCTGTTCAATTTTGACGTGATGGGTATTTTCACTGTTTGTATTGGGTGTTTTTTAAAAGAGGTAGCGGGTATCACTGCAGACCGTCTGGGGAAGTACCTCCACCTCAAAGAAAAGCCCAATAACAATTCCCTAGAGAGTTGTTGTGTTCCTGCGTGTAACTGAGGTCACCAGTAAGCTCCTAAGTGATAGTTAATGTATTACAAGTGTTCATAGGCTGCGGAAACCGCTTTACATCGGGTGGACCGTGTGCTTGAATGCTTCCTGACGTTGTATACACGCATACATCCCTCCTGATGTAAAGCAGTTACCGTAGCCTATGAACATCCGCAATACATTAAGTACCACTCGCGCGATGCCACCTTTGCTACTAACACAACAACTCCTTAGGAGCTTACTGGTGACCTCACTCACACGCAGGAACACAACAACTCTCCAGGGAGGTGTCATTAGACTGCAGTTTTCTTTGACGTGGACAGGCAACTTCCCCAGACTGGCTGCTTGAATGCACCCTATCTCTCTTAAAAGCACCCAATGTCACGCGTGAGAATCGAATCCACTTTGAAACTCGCGTTGGTGTCAAAGCAGCGCCACTAACCTCTGCGCCACTGCGCTCGTCAATGTGTTGGTGTACTAGATATCGTTTATAATTGAGATTCGCAAAACCCATATAAATTAACGTCCGCCTGTATCCCGCCTACTACGGACCTTCCAATATCTACATGAACCTAAATACCACATCCATTAACGTTAAACTGAGTACATCTTAAAATTAATGAACATATTGAATGCAATGGAAAAAGGTCAACAAAATACCAACACAACCATCCATCAAGAGCTCTCAAAGCTTACGCATTGTAAGTGACTCGTAACGCCATCTGTTAGCGACATCTCACGTCATTCAAATTAGTTCTAGATTTTGTCGCTAGAGGCGTATTTCTTATGCAGTAAGGCATTTGTTTGTCTTATTATAATTTCATTTAGACTCGTGCATGACGCAAATCACTCTTTACTTTCCTTTTTTGAGTGTACCTAATGACGAATACGTTCTTTAAATATCTGTTCCTTTCCCTTTAGGGTAATTCACATAGAATGAATGTAGCAATAATTTTTAACCAACTTCTAGGTTCTATATTCGATGCGTATCTATTTTTGTTATTATTTACGTTCATGTACTGAGAAACGGACGGGTAAACAGACGATGTAAATTTAGTTTATTTATACATATATAAAAATATAATGATGACGAAATACCGCAGGCAAATAACAACTCCCTTAGGGGTTGTTATGTTTCTGCGTATGAGTGAGGTCACTAGTAAGCTCCTAAGAAGTAGCTGTGTTAACAGCAGAGGTGGCAACGTGCGAGTGATTAAG
Source organism: Pyralis farinalis (assembly GCA_947507595.1). NCBI lineage: Eukaryota > Metazoa > Arthropoda > Insecta > Lepidoptera > Pyralidae > Pyralis > Pyralis farinalis. Next base: position 31,219,026 of record OX382273.1, on the reverse strand, counting down.
TATCACTCGCACGTTGCCACCTCTGCTGTCTCTGTTTTGCAGCGTTCATAGGCTACGATAACCACTTAACATCAGGTAGGCCGTAAGCTTGTATGCCTCACGATATTGTATATTTGTATAGATATCGACTACCAACAGCTCAGTTCAATTCAAATGAGCAGGAGCTAATAATAGTGTTGTATTCAGTTCTCTGTCGATGGTCCATCCATGCATTGTATGTTTATTTATGGAAGGTCATCAAAATGAGCCCCTACCAATGCAATACACATACACTTTCAAATAATGTATGTTCATAAATATGCGTACAACCTGTTTTTGTTCAAAACGCTGAACTAACCTATCATTGTTATGTAAGATCTTCAAACGTGTAATTCTTGTATAGTATATGTATATATTTTTTTAAAGTTAAAGAAGTTAAGGGATTTATTGGTTTGTACTTACTAGTAAAAAAAACCAGTTGAGAATGCGCAATCTTGCATTGCCAGAGGAACACCTGGCTCGTCAATTATATAACAATTCAATTATTTTTTATATATTTGTCGGCCTTTTTGACCATATTCCTTAAGAGATAGGAACGGTGTTCCTGAACATTCCTATTCAACTTTTTTATGCTGAATCCGAATCTGAAGTCAAAATACGAAAATTCAAAAAAAAGCGACAGACAAACGCACGGCCAAACGCACAGAAAAACATGTAGAATTCATATAGGAACGGTGGTCCTGATAAGTAAATTCTTGGTGCATTCAGTTTTAATTAAAATAATTGCGTAATGCGAATCACTGTTTTATAATAGACGTGTAATTTGATCTAACTTGCTTTGTGTGCTTTCGCCATCAATTGATTCATGAGAACTAGCGCCGGCCGGCACCCACCCACTACCGGTAGTAGACGCATCATGCAGTGGTTGCCATGGCTGCTCCGGCATCCATGGCAACCATCCTGCATCTCTGCCTCGGCAGGAGGTCGGCATCGCGATTGCCCGCCATCTGGAACGGGAACTACATGCACCGGCCACTGTTGCTAACCATAACTGCCCAGGACGCCAATGCGACACGTGTTTCGCCTCTACACAATACATTCTCGGACGTTGTAGATGTTAGTCGAATAACATGCTACAGGCGACGGCATGATGATATCTACCAATGGTTGCGGGTGGGCGCCGGCCGGCGTTAGTTCGCATAAACTAATTGATTGCGGAAACTCACAAAGTAGGTTAGATCAAATGACATGCAATTTGATCAAATCTGCTTGCGACTTTCGCAAAATACCGCCCGAATATATTATCAGACATGCCTTTTATGAGTAGGTACCTATACGTTGGTAATTCTTGTCAAGCTGACGGGCAAAGGTGCTGGATGACCAAGGCTGACGCAAAGGGCGCGCTCTGTTTCCCAGCGTAACGACTCGAGACAGTGTAATTGCATATCTAGATACTTATTAAATGCATTTGCATAGCCACTTAGAGCGCTGAGGTAATGTAATGAAATTGAAAGTAAGTAAATAAATAAATGCAATTTGATCTAACCTGCTTTGTGTGCTTCCGCCACCAATTAGTTCATGCGGCCTAGCGCCGGCCGGCACCCACCCACTATTGTTAGTGCGTGCTACATGCCGACGCTGGCAGCAGCCGAGGCAAAGACTACCGCAGCAGCCATGGCAGCGTCGGCATGTAGCACGCACTAACAGTAGTGGGTGGGTGCCGGCCGGCGCTAGGCCGCATGAACTAATTGGTGGCGGAAGCACACAAAGCAGATTAGATCAAATTGCATGTAAATTTGACTTTCGCAAAATAACGCCCGAATCTATTAACTATTTAAATAAATAAATATTAGAGCTCGATGGTTAACCAAATACGCAAGTTAAGCAATGTCAACCGCAGCCTGTCTATGGATGGAGTTTTTCCGCGCTTTGGAGGGCACGTTAAGTTACGATTCCGGCTGTTGTCGATAGATGACAGTGGTTAAGCTAAGTCAGTGGTCCTCCAGTCGGCTTGGAAACACTGGCCTCCGCCAATCCGCATTTGAAGAGTGTGCTCTAAACCTCGTTCGGTTGAAGGGAGACCTGTATCCTGGGATGTGTAAGGGTTGATGTGGTAAATAACTAGTAAATAACAGCAAGCTGTGTAGGCAGAGCTGATATTTTTTAATTTAAAAAAATATTTAAATATTTTATTTTTTAATTTTTTAAAAATATATGGAACCCTGTACGACATCTAGCGACGAGTGCTGTTACTTTTTCTGTTGATGGGAGTGCAGTGCATACTCTGCACTGCAGAGTGGCCGGCCATACGTTTTCCCATATGTTTTTTTTTCTAATTGGAACGATTTTGGACCGTTCTTCCTCAACAACGAACATTTAAATTTCAAATTAAAGGATACAAAACTACAATATGTTAGCTATTAGTGTGTCGATTTTGGAGTTTCTCACTATTACCGTCTAAACGCTAGCTGGATGACATCAGTCTACCCCAAACGACAATTTTGAGGGTAATGTGGCTCCGCTGGCTATCGCAGCTCTGCCAAATATAAGTAAAACGACAATGATTGTTGGTTAATATCGATTTTCCTGCGTTTTCAAGGATTCTTTTCTACCACTATAGCAAACAATCGTAAGAGCCCGCCTTTGCTTAGCCGCTTAGAGCGTTGAGGTAACATAACGAAATTGAAAGTAAATAAATAATTGTTGTCGTACAAATTACACAGCGCCATCTAACCCCAAAGAAAGCGAAGTTTGTGTTATGGGTACCAGACAACTGATAAACATAAATAAATATTTTTTTTTTGTAAATACATACTTATTACACTATAGCGAACAATAGTACCAGGATAATGTAAGGAAGTGAGTTGGTATGGAAGAGTTTCGACGAGCTCGGTGGCAGAGTATGCAATCTCGTGGGTTTGCATCCCAAACATGACAGCACTGGGGAAGTTCCTCTACCTCCCAGAAAACCACAGCGAAATAACATTTCCCTGGAGGCTTGTTGTATTCCTGCGAGTGACTGAGGTCACCAGTAAAATCTTAAGAAGTTGCTGTGTTAGCTGTAGAGGTGGCAACGCGTGAATGATACTTAATGTATTGCAAGCGTTTATAGACTACGGTAACCGCTTTACATCAGGTGGGCCGTATGCTTGTATGCCTCCCGACATTGTATAAAAAAAGGACTGAGCGTGAAAATATGTCTTCTTCTTAGCATTACCCCGTTTCCTAATCCATTAGGACTGGCGGAGTCCGCCGGTACCCAAGCTTAAGGATCTGGCGAAGATACTGCTAAGCAAGTGATAATTACAAATATATAAATCCGAAAACACTAATTTAGTGGAACATGTCCTCGCCAGGATTCGAACCGAGGCTCTGCTGCTCAATAGGCCGGTTCCTTGTCCACTGGGCTGTCACTGATTGTGAGCGTGAATATATGTATTTTTTTTATACAACTAGATTGGAAAACAAGCATGCGGTCCGCATTCGATGGTAAGCGGTACCCCAGCCCATTTACGCTCGCAACACCACGGGCATGTTACTCGCGCGCTGCCAATCTTATAACTTAAGGCTGTTTCGTCACAGTATCCAGTAATTTCTCTGCCATATCTCACACCATGTAAAGATAGACAAAGTCATGTTTTTTTTATACTACGTCGGGGGCATACAAGCATGCGGCCCACCTGATGTAAAGCGGGTACCGTAGCCTATTACCGCTTACGATATATTAAGTAAAACTCGCGCGATGCCTCATCTGCTGTTTACACTACAACTCCTTAGGAGCTTATTGGTGACCTTACTCACACGCTGCATTTTCTGTGAGGTAGAGGTACTTCCCAGACGGGCTGCTTTGATGCGCCTTACCGTTCTTAAAACATCCAGACTAAGACAAACAGACATGTTCATGCATACAAATGTTTGTCTTATGTGGGAATCGAACCCACGAGCGTTGGTGTCAAAGTCGCGTCATTCACGACTGATCCACCGAGCTCATCTGTAGCAGTCGTCAGTAGAGTAGTCAGTAGTCAGATGTATCCATCATACCGTGTAGTATAATTTCTTCGCTCTCTTTTTCTCGTAAGTATAACGAAGAAATTATTCACATACCACAATTATTTTGTTGTTCACATAAAGTGCGTTAGTGTCTGTTTTATCGCCGAATCTATTTTAGAACAATATCCTTATTAAAATTTCCGCCACAGCCGATCGATACCAGTGATCGACGTCGAGGTCGCCGCCATTTTGCAACTCCAATTCTCATAGCTCCACGGTACACTCACACTCATAATAAACACATATTCATAGTATGTACGAACAAATTTGTTCGTACTATGGCGTGGTCCCGCATGCAGCGATCGCTACAAGCCTTCCCGGCAAAAGGCAGTCCCAAGGTGGTGTTTGGTTAATAAAAGGCTGACATAAACTGTATAAGGGTATTCATGAGAAATTCACCTCTCTCCGTGAAGGAAATAACCAGGTTAATTAGTTTGAGCCTCTTTCCCGCTCGGGACCCGGAGCGTGCCCCCTCAGAATTGACTAAGGTACCATTGCAGTAAGTTAGTCTTTTTTTGTGGGACATCTTATACGTAGGGCGTAAAAAAATATGGACTTTCTTTGAGAGGTTTGCTTAGCGTCTCCATCTACTCTACACTCTTGTTAACCTTACACGCAAAACATTTATCCTTTTCTTCTTGTTTCAACGCTCCTGCTGTCAGAGAACTTTCGTCGTCACTTTCATCATCATCTTCTACAGTTTGGCGTTATGTTTCCTAATCCATTGGGATTGGAAGCATTACCAAAACCTTAGTATTTAGCGAATACCCTGATTTTGACATGGAGCGATTGCCGTCAAACCTCCACAACTCAGACGGTAAGTCAAATCTTACTTATATTAGGTCACACACCTTTCGAAATACTTCTTCGACGTGCGTATTTCCGCACGATGTTTTCCTTCACCGTCGAGCAAGTGATTAAAAATATGTACACAAATCCGAAAATACTACTTTTAGTGGTATGTACGTGCCCACGTTAGAATATGAACCAGGGATCAGACTATAAATAGGCTAGTTCTTTATCCATTGGGCTCACACTGCTCATTATGTTTATTATTCCTAAAAAAATCATATTAAACTTACTAATAAACAGAACTTAGTAAATAATCATGTATTTTTTTAATACATTGCGCATTTAGTCTAATTTAAATATTTTTGAAGTGTAAACTTCTTTAACGGCGTTGTGCACTTTTTGGGATGAGTAAAAAATTTTAAACTCGCGTCAGGACACATGACTCTGATCGAAAATTCGTAAGATTTTGGTGAGAATTAGAACTTAAGTTCGCTGCAGCGCTAAAACATTAGTTACCTCTAATTAAACAATTAAAACATGAAGCGCTAGATCGTTCATAGGGCATTATTTTCTCGCGACCAAAACGTTGTAAGCGCCATGAAATTCTTGGCGCTTACGCGTTTCGTTCAACGTAGTTTATCAACATCGCTGTTTGGTCCGCATGTTCAAGTTTTCACTTCTGCCGGCACTCCCGGAGTGCAACCCGTATTTTGTTTTACTCAAGTTGCGTTAGTGGGCCTGCAGCGAGCTCTTTAAGCAACAGGTGCAAGCGTCTAATAGACTCCCACGACGTCTTTAATCAGGGGTGATTGTTTTCCCATCGAGTAGTCACAATTTTAGTTTAGTTTAGTTTGCATTCTACTACTTCACGCCAAGTCCCTTGCGGCAATGAAGGAAATAGCGTATGGAGAATCTTTTGATTTTGGTTAAAATATCCTTCCATTGGTCATTAGGCTCGAATCGGTGAGTGAGGCGTGCCTTTATGCGCCATCGAGTGGTTTATTGATTTGTGCTTGCGGAGGTATGCAGAGAACCGGGCGTCACATGATTTGTCTTACTCGTTTCTTTAGCATTCATTTCTCTTTTTGCACTTTGTACATGTCCGTTGTTTAAGACATGTTGAGTAAATATATCACATTTTTATGGTCCCGACTGTCCACCGGCACGAGAGTAGCGCAACTTGTTTTACGAACTCTGTCTCATTACCATTCAGCATGTGTTTTAATAAGGCATTGCATCCGTCTAATTAAAAATATAATATTGAGAAATTGTTTAGATGGAAACGTTTTCGAAATTAATTCTTTATTTGCATTACACTTAATTCTCGGTTACACCTTTAGTTATGTATTTCAAAAATAGATTTTATTAACGGCCTGTGTTGTGTTTTAATAATGACTTGTATTTTATTAGTCACTTGTGTAATAAATGGCGTGTGTTTAATTAATCTTTTACTCGAGAGGCGCTAGTGGACATCTAAGGATATCTTTATGCATAATGCGTACCCGTATAATAAATTCCAGTGTCGCCTTTGATGTTTTTTATATAACACGTCGGGAGGCACACAAGCATATGGTCCTGTATGCGGTTACCATAACTTATGAACACTTGAAATACGTTACGTACCTATCAGTCCACGGTGCCACCTCTGCGACTAACACAGCAACTCCTTAGGAGCTTACTGGTGACCTCACTCACACGCAAGAATTATAACTACCCTTCAGGGAGTTGTTATTTGTCTGCGTTTTTCTGTGGAGGTACTTCCCCAGATACCACGCGACAAATAAACATAAACATACATGTTCATGAACATAAATGTTTACCCTGTGTGGGAATCTAACCCACGAGCGTTGGTGTCTACTTTGACACCAACGCTCGTGGGTTCGATTCGTTACTAACCACTGCGTCACCGAGCTCGTCCTACGATTAGGGGTGATGTTTACCACTCGGGTAGTCAAACCATATGCCGCTATTCACTATTTTTTATTTTTTACAACATCGCGTCGCGAGGCATACAAGCATACGACCCATGTTATGTGAACTATGAACATTTGCAACACAGAAATAATAGCTTCATTTGCGCATTGCCACCCCTACTGCTAACACAGCAACTCTTCAGGAGCTTACTGGTAACCTCACTCACTCGACACACACCAAACCTCCAGATAATTGTTATTTGGCTGTGGTTTCCTGTGAAATAGAGGTCTCCATCCGGGCTGCTTTTATGCACCCTACCTCACCCATAAAAACCCAGACAAACAGGCATGTTTAAACATTATGAAAAAGAATCGAATCCTCAAACCCAACTGTTAAAATAACCAACCACTCCATCACTGTTAGTACTCGTATATAGAAAATCCAACATGGTGGTCAATTGTCTATATTTTCTATAGATGCAATGCCTTATTAATGTATGAAATTTATGGAGCACTTGCATGTCGGCATCGACCATTGGAGATAGATCCCTTTAGGAATCGAATAGTTTATAACAATTAAAATACTTATGTGTAGAATCATTATGGAAAACAATAGAGTCATATTGTGATAGATATAGTTAAAAAAGAATAAACAGTCGGCACATCATGCGTAGGTACGTACTGACTAACAACGAAAATAGATATTTTAGATAATGAAATTGATATTGAAAAATCTCCTTTCACACAAAAAGATGCTGTAAAGAACGAAAGTTATAAAAGGTTATTGCTCATAACCATAAATAATAACATTCCAAATACACAAATAATTATACACCGTTGGTGGATTATGATCTGAGCATGAAAACTACCATATCTTTCAAAATAAACAGTCATACAAAAGTAAATATTATTTAAATATAAATGTTAATGAACAATAAATTTTTATCACATTCGTTCTTCATAGTTCTGCTTCAAAGTGTCAGATAGGAGATTTTTGATGTGATATATCTATTGGGGGGCTTGGCAGTAAAATCGAATCGTATGCCGTGACGGCAAATGGCATGACACTCTCTCATGCCGTCATACCCCATCTACGCCGCCACTCATCCCGGCACTCTCGACTCCCTTGCGTGTGTGCGTGCGCATACTAGACACTCCATTGCTCATCTACATGAGCTTTAAAAATTTGAATATTAGCTAAGATATTTCACATCTGCTGGGCGTCCTGTGACGGCCACAATTTTTTTATATCAATTTCATTATTCAAAATTACCTAAAATAAATAGAATAAAAAATAAAATAAATATATATCAAAAATGAATAAAATTATAATGATTAGAAAAGAAAATACATAAAATAAAGGAATTGGTACATAGATAGACAAATATAACACATATCTAATACACTGAAATTAGATTAACTTACAAAATTAAAATTCACTAGTTTATAAAGTTATATAGCGAAACCTATGTCACTCACAAAAATAATATTATTTTTATAATTGCACCTTAAATAGCGCTAGGAGCGGAAAGTGAAAGTCGCTTACCTCGAAGTCAGCTCTGTCCCTCACCACCATTACTTTTTTGAAGAAAATCTGGGGCATGGTATCACCTTCGACCTCACTTTGTTTCTAAATACACAATAACTAAACACAAGTTTTGATTGAGTTCAGATAATATTTATCTGTATCAACATATAGTAAAATATTTTTACTTTATAGTTCGATTAACAAATTGCAATAATCCAGGTTCTGCAATAGTGCCTAAATAAAAAAATATAATCACACCACTGTCAACGCATATTGGCGCGAATCCAATGCGAGTTATCTTTTTTTTTAATGCATAGGTCACACACGCAAACAATTGTAATTACAAACAATGGATGATTGTTACGATTACAGATAGGCAGTCGTGAATCGAATCAACAAATAATTCGTTCCTATACATTACTTTGTATAAATCATCTGTGTAGTTGATTTGAGCACAGACCTTTCCCTTCTAACACTGTGTAGGCAACTAACCAAGACAGCAACTATAATGTTTATAAGTATGACTCGACTGCAGGACTGTCTGTCGCAATAATGCACAATTTTCTCGTTGAAACACTTATTATTAGAACCGTAAGGCTGCAATTTGCTTGGAAATGTTTTGAGAATTCGTGCAAAATACAAGTTTGTACCCAACCCTAGGCTGGCCTTAGCTCAAACGACTTGAAGTTAAAAACGTAGAAGTAAGTAACTAGTTATAAAAAGCTGAGAAACCTGTACTGCAGTAGTCAACGACCAGGGTTTATTCCTGAACAGATTTCCCATAGAAAAAACCAGTGCAGTCGAAAACTGGATCGAATCAATGCGTAGAAGGTAGCTTCGGTTGCACAAGTATACAATATTATTAAATGTAATATTTATAAATGAAACGTTCCTTGTATACGACGATTTAAAATCAAGTTTACTAAATTAATAATATTTAAAAATTATAAGCAGTTGAAATTCAAAAAACATTTGTTGATTTAACTAAAATGAAGACTAGAAAGTAGTTAAAGAATAATAGCTTTGTTATTTAAAAGATTTTTTTCACATAAATTGTCTTGTGATGTGGTACGCACACTAGCGACGCTATTTGTGCATTCCGAGACGAACGAATAGCTCAAACTCAAACTCATTTATTGCATAGTTATAGGTAGTTTACATAATATGATGTTAAATTTAATAATTAAAACGCTAGAACTTGCCGTTTTGGCGTACAATATTCTTAGACTGAAATAAGAAATAAAAATGTCAAAATGTTACACTGTTAATATTACATTAAATCAAGCAACGTTTGGATATCATGGCAAAATTAATTACAAATACAGTATGTCACATTTAGTGTCAGTCTTTACATTTAAATTGTCAATTTTACAATGTTATAGCTTAATTTATTACATTTATTAGTGATTACAATTTATCAAATAAAAATTCGTTAATAGTGTAATAAGATTTGAGTAGTAGAAATTTTTTAAGTAGGCTTTGAACTCATTTAAATTATTCAGTTCTCTTATAGTTTTATGTAGCTTATTATAAATACATATTAGGACTCATCCCGAAGATACTTCGAGAAAATATTTCAGTTTTGTGTTGCATATTACATATTTTGTCATTGTGCCTTATAGAGTTTCTAGATTCAAATAAATTTAGATAGCATTTTACAAAAACAGCCTCATAAACGTACAATCCTGAGCGGGTTAAGATTTTCAAATCTTTAAAGTGTGGTACACATGAATCTGTACTCCGAAGTTTGCAGATTGCGCGAATGCATCTTTTCTGGGCCTTAAACACTTTATGCAAGTGGAAAGACTTGCATTCCCCCAAAACATTATGCCGTAGCTATCTTTGCGTTCCGCATGAAGGCACCCCGCGCTCACAGAAACACTGTGTTTTAGCGCCTAAATCTCTAAGTTATTCAAAAGACCAATAGGAGGTTATTTTAACCAATAAGCCGATACGTACGGCGATTTTGATCCGTAAACTAGCCAATAAGAGCTGCGCTTCTTTATCTGAGACAGGTTATGTCAATACGAAAACTCAGGAATGATTTCAAAATGGATTACGACAGTTAATTCCTCTTCCTAGCATTGTCCGGTTTTCTAACCCATTAAAATTGGTGAAGCCCACATCCTAAGCCTTGGATTTGACAAACATACTGCTTTTTACACAGAGCAACTGCCGTCAGACCTCCTCATACCAGGGAGACAACCAGATCATTCATAAGTCACGTCACACCTGTTGTTAAATATAACTTTCGAGCTGTGCGGGTTTCCTAACGATGGTTTCCTTCACCGCGGAGCAAGTGATAATTACAAATATGTAGTATAAATTCGAATACACGAATTTAGTGCTACATACTCCCAACAGGATTCGAACCATGGACCAATCGGTGAATAGGTTGGTTCATTATCCACTGATTACGACCATTTATAATGCATAACTGCGCATTAAAATGGAGACAAAATAAAGAAATGCAATGACTTTGCAGATTTCTTCCAGGTAATGGTTTTTGCTGGACATCACAATCGAGAATATACGCGACGTTGTCTCCAATATTGTTTTATACAACGTCGTTAGGCATACAAGCATACGCCCCACTGTGCTGTATACCTACTAGACAGTGGTCAGATGTGCCCAGGCACGCCCTGACATCAACCCGGTAGCCAGCGGGGTGGGTGAGTGGTCAGCAGTAGGTCTAGTAGAGAGGGCTCCTGACCTGATCTACCAATTGCGTCAGACTGCGCGAAAGAGCGAACGCGTGGGCGGTCCTTCCTGCATGGTTAGTTGTGAAGGATCCCAACTAGGAGTCGTGGTGAGGGTTAAAGTCCCCAAACACACCACCTTAGCAGTAGGGTACCGCTCCTGCGGTTCATCTACCCCCCGACTCATGTACTCAAAGAGCCGAATTGTCTCCGTGTCCCTAGTATGGGTCGGTATATATATGTACCCAGAGGACGGGAAAGGTGGAATCCTCTAGGCAGCGCAGACGGCAAACAACATACATCCGCGCGGACAAACTCATCCCGACTTTCGCGAGGAAATTCTCCTCAAGCACATAACCGGGGTACTGGAGGTAGAACGTGTCCGCAGGACGCTGGATTTATGTCTCCATCCGGAAGAGCATGGAGGGCCGTGCCCTTTCAGTGGAGTCCGCGGATGTTAACGACTTAACCTTGAACAGGGTGGCGGGGGAGTGCACCGCCGTAAGACAATGTATCCTTAATTGCTGTCTTGCGAGGAAAACAGAAGGGAAGCGAGAAGCGGTAGTGGATTGTCACGACATTGGAGAAGAAGCGCGGTTGACTGTTTCTTCATTAGTTTGTCGACGAAGGAGCTGATCTACTGATCCGTCGGACGGAGTAATTATATTACCTCAGGAAATCCCTTAGTCGCCTATGACGACACCCAGGAGCCCCGGAATAGAAGGGGCGGTATTCTTTCTACGTCACCGCACCGGATAAATAACAGCAGGATTGTGTTCCCTACCTGGTGCGGCGGGTTGATGAGTTCCTGCGAGTGAGGTCACCAGTGAGCTCGGAAGGAATTGGTGTTTTCCAGCAGAGGTGGTACTTAATGTATTGCAATCGTTCATGGGCTACGGTAACCGCTTTACATCAGGTGAGCCGTATGCTTGTCTGCCTCCCACAGTAGTATTTAAAAGGGCAGTAGTGTTAAAAGAAAGTGGCTCTCGAATATTCATAACATTCATCACACTGTATATACTCTGCAGTCAACATAAAAGCCTACCGTTCATTACGTCATACATATTTTGGCCATTCAATCAACTTCTCAATGACTGTATGTTACATAAATCTTTACTCTATGTCAACTGTGCCATAGAGTAATAGGCTTTCTTACATTTGTCTACCATGATGTATGAGCAATTTTGTTTGTTACGCGTATACGAAACACCCGTGTTCGTTTTCTTTTCTTTATTTTAACCGACTTCACAAATGGAGGATGTTTTCAATTCGAGTGTTTTTTATATATTTAACTAGTCTAGCCATAAATACTGTCAAGTACATGGAAACTTCTCTTTTATTCAACTCTAATTGTTTTGAACTTGGAACGCGTTTATTATCTTAAACCTTCTTTCTTTCCCGCCGTATTACATATAGTTTTTCGTATATACTATGTATATTACTATATGGAATGCGGTGTTAAAGAAAACAGGATTACAGTGATTACCTTGCATAAAGTGGGTACGGAGCCGTCGGTCATATACAAGACACTTCAAAAGCTTGGTATCAGCCGTATGTTCGTATATCGTATTATAGATAGATATACCAACACTTCCTCTGTCGAAAACCATAAAAAATCGGGGCGACCGCGTACTGTTAGAACTACAAAGGTTGTTAATGCTGTTAAAGCCAAAATGCGTCGAAAGCCCATTACGAAACAAAAAATGTTATCGCGATCATTAGGTATATTAGTCGGGAGGCATACAAGCATACGGTCCACCTGATGTTAAACCGCTCTCATCGGCTCTCTATAGGTTATTTCCCTAATTGTAGGTACTAAGTCTCTGAGCTAAAAGAGTTTTTTGTTGACCACGGAATCCTAAAACAGACAGCGGTTGAAATGGCTTTGACTATGAATGACTAATGATTAGTTTTATATTTATTTTTTACATACAACGTCGCTAGGCATACACTCATACCGCCCACCTGTAAAGCGGTTGCGTTAGCCTATGAACGCTTACAATATATTAAGTATCACTCGTGCGATGCCACGTCTGCTACTTACACGGCATCTATCATCTCCTTAATCCTTCACCATACGCATTGTATATCTGTTTCGTCACTACTTAGTCCTGCATTCTTTCTATGTGCCCGAAGCCACGCAGCATGCCTTTTCTTTTCTTAACACTGATACCCTTTTCCAGACCAACTGCATTCTTACATCTTCATTGCGAACTCGAATTAAAAGTGTTATGCCGCAGATTTTGCGCAAAGCTAGTATCTCGACGACTCGTTTATTGTACTTTACTCTTTCCGCCAAACCAGTGGCGCAGTCGTGAATGATGTGACTTTGACACCAACGCTCGTGGTTTCGATTCCCACAGAGGACAAACATTTGTGCGCGTGAACATGAGAGGTAGAGTGCATCAAAGAAGCCTGACTGGCGAAGTGTCTCCACCTCACAGTAAACTGCAGACAAATAACAACTCCTTGGAGGGTTATTGTGTTCCTGAGGTCACCAGTGAGCTTCTAATGAGTTGCTATATTAGCAGCAGAGAAGACATCGTGCAAGTGATACTTAATATATGGACAAGCGTTCATAGGCTAGTTCATAGCTTATATGTTTTCCGACATGGTATAAAAAGCCCAGGTCTCGATTCCATACATGGCAGAGTGCTTGAGAAAAGCTATTCATTTTAAAGAATTCTCTCTGCATACTCTGCAAAGGACTTGAGCTGAAGTTATATATTTTGTTCATGATTGTGGTTCTGTATATGTTTTTATAATATTTCATGTAGTAGGTCGTCGTTTAGTTTGGTCATAAATCAAGAGCTATATTTGTGATTGTTATTAATAGTATTAGCGTCTAACATTTTAGGAGTTAATTATTATGTATATGCCTATAAGAAACATGTTTTAAAATGTTATGCTTAAAAAATGACGCGTAAATAAATATGCGTAAATATCATTAGGATAAAGAAAAGTATGCCATGTTATGTTATATCTTAAAATTTTATGCAAATGGATAGGAAACCGTATTGTAAGCATTCATAGGCTACAGTAACCACTTTAGTTCAGGTGAGCTTTATGTTTATATGCCCCGTGACGGTATATGAAAAAAAGTTTTCTAATCAGTGGTAATTACCCGTGGTATTTACGTTGCCTCAAAACACCATATTCGAATTGGACTCGAGAGGTGTCCACTCAAAATGTACGGGAATCTGAATGAAAACTCTTCGAATTCGTTTCTTAATGGCTGTCCGGGGTAATGTGAATACCCTATAGGTCAGATACATTAAAAGAACTAGAAATATCTACTATTTTCCGTGTGGAGCGATAGATACGAAGCAGCGCCGTGAGAGAATGTGCAATGATGCAGTTTGTATATCACATGCACATATATTTGCCTTAGAAAAGTACATATTTGTAATTATTTCATAGGTTAGGTAACACGTCTTTCGAAATATAAATTACATTAGTAAAAATAAATTATGTTAGAATCTCGGGTTTCCACGGGTTTTTTTCACTGCCGTGCAAGTGATAATTACAAATATGTACATAAATCCAAAATCGCGACGAGAGGAGCTCGGTGGTGTAGTGGTTAATAAACCTTCAAACCAACTAAGCACCTGCACCTTACTGAAAATCACGTAACAACTCCCTGGAGGGTTGTTGTATAAAAAAAACACCGAGCTCAATAGTACAAGCGAGCATTTGAACCAGCGACGAGTTCATCAATAGGCTGGTTCGTTATTTACTATATCGATCACTCGTATATTCAAACATGGGTAAAGTTTGTAAACAAAGTTAGCTCTTACTTACTAAACCTTACCTCTTATGTAAAAAGTTGTTATGAAATAATCACATTTTTCAAAAGCGAAAGTGGTTAAGCGTGGATTAATTTATGTTCAAGAATTCTAACAAGTCTTGCATAATATCGCAAACAAGTAACAAGTCTATTATTTACTATCTGTCTATCTATACATTAACGCTGAGTCCCTTAACTTTCGCAGTTCTTCTCATGCACGCATGCCGGTTTCTAGGGCTCCTGACTGTTCTGATGAAACACGTACAATTTGGCCATGGTAGGTAAATTTTGCTTCATCGACTTCTGCTTACTTTCGCGTTGTATATCGGTTTCGTAATTCTTTCTATATGTCCGAACCAACGGAACATACCTACCTCATCTTATTTTAGCACCGACATTCTTTTTCACCACCAACTCTGTTGCGAATACAATATTTTTCCTACAACGTTATTATATATACAGGGTTACTGGTAATTCAATACATTCCTTTAAGGGCGTGATAGTACTAACCATAAGCTATGAATTAAACCCTATATTGCCTTACACAAATTTTGACCGTTACTGAGGAATTTAGATATTTCGATATTTTCAAAAAAATCCAGAATTTCGACTTTTAAGTAAATTTTTTAAAAAGTTCGTTGCATTTTTTTCCTTTTTTTTTGCTTTTGGTACTCAGACCACATGCTAATATATTTTTAAAACAAATAAAACAACGACATTGTGCAATGGTTTCGCCACAATAACTTAAAAATAGATTCCTGTATTTTCTTATTATTTAAAAAGCCAATTTAAAAAGTAATAAAGTACGAAGTGTACAAAATCTAACAAAAAATGCTCACCTATCTAGCTATCTAATGAGGTAAGAATGCCAAAAAAAATCCTTAACACATGTAGAGAATAACTCTTAGAAATGGAACAGGTCGCAATTTGTTCAAATTAACGTTTAAAGAGTAATTTTTTACACAGACGTATATATATATCATAGAAATAAAAATTGGAATTAGTTTTAAAAAATATTTTTTGTTTTACAAATTTTGCTCAAATTGTGCCTCCCTATTTCTTATGC
The DNA here is from genome assembly GCA_947507595.1 of Pyralis farinalis. Lineage (NCBI taxonomy): Eukaryota > Metazoa > Arthropoda > Insecta > Lepidoptera > Pyralidae > Pyralis > Pyralis farinalis. The sequence goes on along the minus strand of OX382273.1, from coordinate 31,203,212 downwards.
ATTTTCTACATCTACGCCGGATTTCAGTTTTAGTGGCTCTTGATGTAAGGTTTATTTCTCATAATGGTTGCTGCATCGATTATTCGCTGCCTAAGGAATATATCGAATTACCAGTAACCCTGTATACATATATGTATATTTACGAGTACAAGGCATAAGATAAGACAATTTATTTGCGAAAATAAGGTATAAAAGATGTTATATAATTAGATAATCCAAATTATTCTGCCCTCGCAGGAGCGTGCAAATATTTGGATAATTATTAATAACACAGCTAAAAACAATGTAAAAAGTATTTATATTAAATTACTATTCAACAAATTTGTCACTGAAATATTCTTTAACTGTATGGTAACATTTTGTCAAGAGCCATTCATGCAATTTCTTTTTGAGTAATGTCATCCTTAAACTTTTAAAATTGTCAGGCAAATTATAATTTTTTTTTATTGCCATGGACATTCTGTGAATATAATTCAAGTCTTTGCTTAGGTACAATCAATCTGTCTCTGTGTCTACTTGTGGTCGATATACAATGGCCATGTCTAGTACATAGATATCGATATTTTTGAACGAAAATACATATTTCATAAATATATAGACACGCAAGAGGTAGAGATCTTCGCATACAAGCATACTGCTTAGTTGATGTAAAAGAGTTTGGTTACCATAGCCTATCGCTCGCGCATTGCAATCTCTGACGCAACCGCTGAAGCAACTTCTTCGGAGCTAGCCGGTGACTTCACTCTCTGGCAGCTCAACAACCCTCCAGGAGACGTTCTTTGTCGGTGGTTCTCTGTGGGGTGCAGGTACTTAGTCAGTCGAGCTGCTTTGATGCATCCTAACTCGCTTAGAGGAGGCTTAACGCCCACTGAACCCTTATATAGACAGTCTGCAGTCGACGCCGATTAACTTACGTATGCGATTACACCAGTGGTTCTCAACCAATGGTCCCCGGACCACCAATGATCCGTAGGATCAAAAATATGGTCCGTGAAAATATTAATATATGGGGATCGGCTATTGTCACCCCTCTTACCCAAGATAAATAATCCTACTGACCTTAGCTAACATTTACGATCAGAACGAATACGAAGCATTCTTTCATGTTTGTCGGAAATTCTAGAAAAGGTGAGATCATACTCGTATGTTCAACCGTACAAATACAGTGGTATCTTACCACCAAAACAATCAGGCTCAATGGTGTTGTTGCCCGTGTCATTCTAACCGAACACGTAGGTGAAGCAACGCCGCAGCCTGTCTATGGATAGGATTACATATCTAAAGCTTATCAGTGATGGGCACGTTAAGCCGTAAGCAATAGATGACAGTCGATAAGCTAAGATAGTGGTTTTCGGGCGACATGAAAACACTGGCTTCTGCCAATCCGCAGTTGAGCAGCGTGGTGGAGTGTGCTCTAAAGCCCGTTTGGTTGAAGGAAGACCCGTATCCCTGCAGTGGGATGAGTTAGAGTTGGTGAGGTAGGAGCGAAGCTTCCATCTGTTTATATGCAACTGGATATTGTGGATAATAATCTTATAGTTCAAGATGCTGGAACACGCATGATTCAGCCCTTACTGGACTTTTCTCGTGCCTTTGATTAATGTTCAACTCTTTCTGATAAAACTAGCGTACTATGGGCTAGATGGCAAGGTCGTCGCTTGGTTTGACAGTTATCTGGGTAACCGAAGACAGACTGTCAAACTTGTTACAGAAAACGGCACAACTTTGTTATCTGGCTTTTCAGCCAACGGCTGATTAACGGTTGAAAAGTAAGGACTCTTGGTCTTCATCATCTATACTGCGATCTTAGTAAGTAATACCGTTTGGTAATTAGCACTCAGTCTGTCCTCCTTCGCGAAACCACCCGAAACAGCTTCAGAGCTAACTAGAAGTTTAGCGAGAACTAAAATACCGTATAGAAAAACACGTTTTTTTCTAAAGATACAGCTCTGTGACAGACGGACAGACACAGAAGCCTTAATATCCGGAACCGCATAAAGTAATAGGTATAAAACTATATATATAGTTGAAATAGCCGTCTTAATGTTTCTGTAATGCAAATTAAACACGAAATGTTAGATTTCCATGTTGTTTTTTATAGATAATTTATTGCATGCGCAGTCCGGCGCGATGCTATGCAAATTAGTGGTATGCTCCGTAAAATGCTGCTGTACTTGGTAAGAATGGTGAAAGTACAAGTATGTCACGTAATACAAATAGCCGGGTCTAGTACTTATGAAAATATTAAATACCTGCTTTGTGTTCCTGATTAAAGTAACAGGAAAACAGTTTCATTTTTAAGTCGCTGCGCCCACTGCGACCCTCTTTCTTTTCTTCCCCATTTATAATTTGTTGTATAGGTATAATTAATAGACAACTAATCCAATGGCAGATCACGCTGCTGTTGCAGAAACCTGGTCAAGTTGTGTTTGTGAGCTGGGAAAAGGTCGGGGTGATTGATTTTAACTCGGTGAAAACTTTTACTTATGGGTCTTAAAACACAAGTATTCTAGCCTTGCTTGTAGATAAAAAAAAATATGTGCGCACATCGCAATATAAGCGGAACTTCAAAAATGTAAACTTAATAATCACGACAATATTCTGCATTCGTTTTCAGTATACTTGAAAAATGTTTTTATGAAATATTTATGTAAACAATACACATGTACAATACACCAGGTTGTTATGACGCCTTATCCCAAGCTTCGTAATATGCAGCGCGCACACGCATGCTAACACACGTACAACGCTCGGACTCTGTAATAACCATAATGAGACCACCCGTAAAACATATTCGTATGTCACTTTGCGAAACCGCTGCAGTAAAATGTGTAAAGAGGCTAAACGTAAGCACATTCATTATTCTATTGATAGCTGTCCTCCTAATTAGCTTTGGAAGTATCTGAGGAGAATAGGTATTGGCAAGCAGCAACAAACTGGTAGCTATAGTAGTACTGTGGATATTAATAACCTTAACACCTATGTCATTTAGCCACCCGTTGGGTTTGATCCTCATAAAAAGCTCTCCATCTTAGCACATCTTAATGATTTACCCACACTCAATACTGATACTTTCGATCTCGGGGAGATAACTAGGTACTGAAGTACTCAAAATACTAGGTACCATTAAATCCAAGGCTGTTGGAGATGGTAACATTGGTATCGATATGCTAGAGCCTATAAAATATATGACTGCTCCTTATATAGCAAATATTCTTAATTGCTCGATTATTAATAGAGTCTTTCATTTAGTCTGGAAGAAAGCCCATATAGTACCCCATCCCAAGAGGAGGTCAGTTCATCTTCCTTTTCAGACTTCCGTCCTATTTCAATTTTACCTGTCTTGTCCAAGGTATTGGAGCATTTTGTACATCAGCGACTGTCTATTGGTGTGAACTCAAGGTGTTCCTCAGGGGAGAGGGCCGCCATCTTTTCTGTTCTCCTTTTACGTCAATGGCACAGTATCGTCTCGCTCTTCTTCTTACCACTTATATGCCGATGATCCTCAAATTTACGCACCTGCTGATTGATGACATAGACATTGCTTTTGCTAGCATCAATAATGATCTATCCGCCATTAGTAAGGGGACCAATGATTACGGGTTAAAGATAAATCCATGTAAATCTCAGGCTATTGTTATAGGCAGCCCTCATTACATAACAAAGTTGCAAAGCGTGGTGTGCCCTAATATACTCCTTGATGGTAACATCACTCATTCGGCTGCTCCTTTCAAGAATTTGGGCATTACCATTAATCACACTCTGTCTTGGGCCCCCCAAAGTCAGTTGCAAAATTATAGCATCACTTCACTCATTAAAGCGTCTACAGTATTTTCTTCGCCTGGGTATAAAGCTTAGCTTGTGCGCTTCCCTATCCTTGACTATGCAGATGTTGCATATTTAGATCCTACTGAAGACCTACTTAACAAACTTGAGTATTCAAAATATGTGCATCAGATATGTCTTCGGCATGCGAAAGTTTTATCATATAAGTAAAGGAGAAGGCCCAATGGTTTCAAGTTGTGTACATTTAAGATTAACATTAAAAATCACATTATTATTTTTCACTACGTCTTCCAATAAATTAAGCCATAATTGCTCCGGATAATAAATTACATAAAATTAAGAATACTTTACTGCCATAACGTAACTCGCAAGATCCGGTTCGCCACTGAAAAGAAATTATAGCCAGTACTCAAAGGCAAATGAAGTATTCAATTGAATAAAGGCAGTCAATTGAAAAGAAATATAACCTAATCTACCATTTATTGAGCAAAACTTATATATATCACGTATATTTCGATGACAATTGATAATAACTGTTCATGTATATTTTCACTACTTATAATAATTATGTACAGTATATTGTATATTTAAAATAAGAAGTTTAAAAATCGAAAAACGGCAACATTGATGGAAGGCTTGAATTGACAAATGTGAAATATGTTTGATGACTGATGTTTCCACTTTTATTTTTTGTTCTATGGGAAAGTGTACCAATTTATAGTTCGTTTCGCCCGTGTTTGAATGCTGTATGTATATCATTTCATATTTTTTGTCGTGATACGTCGAGTTGAGCTTCTCGAAGTATAACAGTAATATAATAACTATATGATATGGCTGAATTATGACGAGATTGTGGAAGATTTCGAAAAAAATCATGCCGACTGGGAGTTACGTATATGCTCTGCTATACGTGCGAAACCGAAGAACAAAATTATTAAGGTTCCGTACCCAAAGGGTAAAACGGAACCCTATTACTGAGGCTCCGCTGTCCGTCCGTCTGTCACCAGGCTGTATCTCATGAACCGTGATAGTTAGACAGTTGAAATTTTCACAGATGATGTATTTCTGTTGCCGCTATAACAACAAATACTAAAAAATAGAATAAAATAAATATTTAAGGGGGCTCACATACAACAAACGTGATTTTTTTGCCGTTTTTATAGATAATGGTACGGAACCCTTCGTGTGCGAGTCCGACTCGCACTTGCATTTTTTTACTTATTTATGCCTCAAATACATTTTATATAGCAGCTACCTATAATCCAACCTTAAATCACTAGGTGATATTACCGATCAAAAATAACCTAAAATGAAGCACTTTATGCAGATTGTAGCAAGTTTCCTTTGTGCACAATAAAAATAATATTGAAACCAAACTCCATACAACAATGGGTATTCTCCTTTCGTCACAAACTAAACTTAAATATTATAGGCATATTCTCACGTTACTTTTTCAAGTTCTTTTTAATCCCTCAGCTCCAAATTACCTCTCGGAGAGATTCAAGTTCCGTGTATGAACATTTACGTCCATCCAGTATCGCTGCGTGTTTTATTTAGAACGTCTATCTAAATATGAAAAACTCAAACTTTACAAGGACGCAGCCGCGTGTATAAGCTAGTAATGTATAAAGTGAATATGATTATCTAACTTTCTAATTATAGTATATTTTTCATTACTTGTGTGAATGTTAGAAATTAAAATCTCAAGGTCTAAATATAAACTATTGCTTTTATAGGTACAATAAATTAATACTTTATTTATACAAAATTTCATGGAGAAATTCTCAAAAGCAGTGATAGCCCAGTGGATAAGGAACCAGTCTATTGACTAACTAGTCCCTGGTTCGAATCCTGGCCACAGTATAGAATATTTTAGATTATTTTAGAGTAGAATAATAAATATTTAAAGTAGCAATCTGATGTTGAATATTACTGTACGCAATTGTCATTCCTATGCGAAATCTTTTAATGTGCAGGTGGCACGTGTTTGGAATTCATTTTAAGATGATGTGAAAATGTCCCGGTCTGTCCATTATTTCAAGTTAAAATTGTTTTTAAGCTCTGGTTTGATGCACCTGAAAATACGAGATAATTGTCTACAAGTATCTGATATGATATAACTATGTACTCCTGTGTATAATGTATGTATTTGTGTATGTATATGTAGATAACTATATTAGTGTTATATGTAGAATTGTTTATATATGTTTGAGTTTATCTACGCGTATACCTGTTATTATTTTGTTTGTTTATTAATTTAGTGTCGGGTACTCCTATCAGGTACTCTATGGTTGACTGGAAGAGATCCCAGATGGGATAAGTCCGCCATTGTGTAAGTAAACAATTGTTTTCATATTTGTATTTTTTTATAGTACCTACAATATATTTTTTACAAACAAACATACAAATAAAAACACGATTCAGCTTCCTGAGACAGAGATTAAGTAATCCTCGGGTTCGAGAACCCTTCTGACTAGAAGGCGTCCAACCGTCAGGCCTTTCCTCGGAACTCCTAGACCGCCGTAATAGCAAGCCGCGCTACAATGCTAGTGGTAGCACATCACCCGCGGGTTCTGCGCTGTCTACCGAACGCTTCTCAATGAACGGGCTACCATACTCACACACAGGAATACATCAATCCTCTCTTACCAAGGATTGTCTGTAAAGTATATAATTCTGTATTTATTTAGTTTTTATTTGGTAAGGGTTCAGCAACGACACAAGGTCGCAGTACTTACAATAGTTGTGATAAAGAGTTCATAGTGGATTAAACAAACAACTGGTATGTATTAACGCTAAAAGTATTTGTAGTTTTGTATTTATTGAATTGTAATTTGATTTTTCTTAGTAGGTAATATAAGTTCCGCAATGATATAATGTTAATGTATTTAAGATTCCCACAGGACAGGCCTAGCCTAGTGTGGGTGTTTATGTAAAACACGTAAACAGATGTACACTAATTTTGAAATAAATTTATTTATTATTATTATTATAAAGTGGATGGTCTTACCCAGACGGATATTTAGAGCAAGAGCACCCTACTAGAAAAATCTGAGCAAACCACGAACTCTCAATGGGTCCTGCCTCTCTTCTATAACCATTGCAAATCTTTCTGTGTGTCTATAACTGTCAATTTTTTTGTTGCAACATTTGTCAAGACCTTGACCGAATCTCCAAAATCCTTCAGACTAGTGCAGCCAGTATTAAATACAACAATAGACCGGCTAATATTTAAAACTACAGCTGACATTTACTTGATCTAAGCTTATTTGTTCTGTGACCTAGAATCGCGATGATAGCCCCAAAATTCAAGGCTTGCGGTCTTTTTTATATAAACACATAAAATAAAGAATGCAAGTTTGCAAACGCAATTAATGTTTGAAAATAATGATACAATGGAAACTCTATGGTTTATTCTACATTTAGCAAATGAAAATTTAAATTTGGAACATAAACAAGGAATTCGAAGTGATAAAATACCTACTATTGAATAGAGCAGAATAATACATATTAGAAGTAATTTCAAATGTCGAAATTCGACTATAGTTTTATTATTGAAATTTTGAGGCAAACATGAATTTGCATGTTTCGATTATTTTTTTCTACATTTCTCAACTTTTGTTCGAGAACAGTTACTAAACAAAAAAAAACTGTTTTGAAGCTTTTATAGCTCCACCTGTTTGGGAGGAATTTTGGAAGTCGAATTTGACAGCTTGTAAAGTCGTATCAACATGAAATTTCACAAATGCATGTACTACCGATGACTACACAAATAGTATTGTCCTAGGTTTTCGCGAATGTTATACATTGAATTAAATAATTTTTAACGAAAATATCGCGTATTTTATTTATTTTGTTGAACCTGACGTTTCGAACGCTTTGCAGCGTCCGTGGTCGCAGGAAGACTTCACAAATGTATGCACAAAATAATTTAGTTCCATTGAGTTGATCTGACGATGGAATCGGGAGGTGGATTACAGAACTCTTTAAAGTTTCCAATAAACCCCTCGAATGTGAGCTCATTTGGTTTGTTTTAACGAGTCGAATACATTACACTTGGTGACTAATCGAATTATGCGTCTTGGTGGTGAACAGTGAAACTCTTTAATCGTGAACCTCTCAAGTTTCATTTGTTTTGATTTATCGACTTGTTCATTTAATGCTGTTGACATGAGATCGTGCCCAAGCAAAGATGAAAAACGTGCTGATATATTTTAGAGCTCGGTGGCGCAGTGTTTCGTTACCAGAGGGAGACTTTGTAGAAAAGCGTTGGTACCTCTGTCTCACCTATTTCTACCGTCAAGCAGCTATATTTATATAGCTCTGTTCCGGTTTGAAGGGTAAGATATGGCAGAGAAATTACTGGGTACTGTGACGAAACAGCCTTAGGTCACAATATTGGCAGCGCGCGAGTAACATCCCCGTGGTGTTGCGAGCGTCAATAGGCTGGGGTGACCGCTTACCATCTAATACGGGCCGCATGCTTGTTTGCCAATTTGACACCAACGCTCGTCGTTTGATTCTCACACAGAACAAACATTTGTGTGTATGAACATGTCGGTTTGTCTTGGCCTGGGTGTTTTTGAGGACGCATCAAAGCAGCCCATCTGTGAAAGTACCTCAATCTCACAGAAAACTGTAGCCATATAACAACTGCCTGGAGGCTTGTTGTGTTCCTGCGTGTGAAGCAGAGGTGACATCGCGCGAGTGATTCTTAATGTATTACAAGCTTTCATATACCACGGTAATTGTTTTACACCAAGTAGACCTCCGGAAGTGGTATAAAAAAAAATATTTTTAGATAAAAACTTGTGGTTACTACTACCCCAGCTCTGTTACAAAAGAATTTGCATTTATTTTTTTATGAAGTAATGTAATCTTAACTTATATGTACTTATTTATGGAAGTCGCAGCAAAAAAATGATTCTATTCGAAATGGCCACCTTTGGCTTTGATACTGGCCACGAATCTATTGATTACGCACTGTTTCCATGGGAAATTTAACCACTGCTTGCTCCAGAGATTTCTCAAGAGACACAATGTCGGTGTTTCATTTCGAGCAGGCCATGTTCTGTAAAACTGCCCATAATTTGTAGTCTAAGGGGTTCAGATCTGGGCTAGACAAGATCCAGTCTTCAGCTCTTATGAAGTCCGGAAATTTGGTTTCGCGCCAAGCTTGGGTAGTTCGTGCTTTGTGACCAGGAGGAAAGTCCTGCTGGAAAGTCCACGGTACATTTTTAAAAAGTGTATTACTGAGGTTTTACAACACGATCCAAGACAGTCTCTTGATACATGAAGTCTTCACTTGTGGTGACAAGACACCCCCACGAAATCATTACAAACGCAGGATGATGACCACGTTGTACCTTTCTGACCACTTGGGCGGCTGCTTTAGAACTGTGTGCATACACTGTGTCATTTTGCTTGTTGTAGTGCTCTTCAATCGTGAACATTTTTTCATCAGTAAAGAGGATTTTTCTGTGTCATCCATCGGATATTTCTATGCTTTTCACCATCGTGTATCGGAACAGAAGGCAATTTCATCGATCCACTCTCTTCAACTGTAGGTATTGATTTAGGGTATGTCCTGTATATCAACGATAAACGCTGAGCTTCAGGTCTTGTTTTATTATACGCCACGGAGTCCTAGTGGGAATCTTCATTTCACGCGATAGATTTTTTATTTTCTAATGGGGTTCCAAATCCACAATAATTAAAGAGTTGAAAAAAGAAAAGTTTCTATGTATCAGTATTTATGGTCAGACTAACGGGAGAGGCCCACCACTCATTCCCACCGCTGTGTCTCCTGTGTAACCAGAAATAACAGCGGCGACCACCAAAAAGGTGCTTGGAACTACACTACAGTTGCCTTGCAACTCACAACGCATTTAATCAGAAGAAATTTGTAGAAGTAGGAAGTTTTGGATTTTACAATTATGGCCAGACTACTTATTATTTGTATGTTTCGAAAGAGGCCTAATCAATGCATGCGATTTGCGGTAACTAGCATAGACATACTTAACCACAGACTAACCGTATAGTTGAGAAACGTCAACAAATTGAGTTCGTGGCAATATGTTCACGTTTTATATGAAATAATATGATACTATTGCAACTGTAATTCGTTTGTAACCATACGCAACTCAGGATCATCTGTTTCGCGTGTGATGTGCAAACTGCATATGTTGCAACATGCGACCGTCCGTCGGATGCATTATAGATGACACACGTCTTAGTATCGAGTAAAGTACATAAGTTACCTACTTTACATACTATTTAATATACCTATAACTTCGCGCCAAATCCGTTGTTGTGTTCCTGCGTGTGAATGAGGTCACCAGTAAGCTCCTAAGGAGTTGGTGTGTTAGCATCAGAGGAGGCATCCCGCGAGTGATACTTAGTGTATTACGAGCGTTCATAGGTATGACCGCCGACGTAGTACTAAAAAGAAAAAATAAGCGCGAAACATATCATGACTAAAATGCACTGAACGGTTGTTGTGTTTCTACGAATAAATAAAGGCCATGAAGTGTTGAGGAGTTGTCGTTGAAGGAGGGAGTGGCATCCGCTAATGTTGCAAGTACCATTGGCAGCAGTGACTGCTTTATGTCAGGCAGACCCTGCGTTTGATGCCATCCAACGACTTAATACAAAAAACAGTAATCTCTTTCATACTTCCAGCTATTTAGATCGCATTACAAATAAATTATAAAATAGAAGTGAGTATAGAGACTTGAAACTCAGAGTATAGAGACTTGAAACTCAGAGTATAGAGACTTGAAACTCAGAGTATAGAGACTTGAAACTCAGAGTATAGAGACTTGAAACTTAGAGTATAGAGACTTGAAACTCAGAGTATAGAGACTTGAAACTCAGAGTATAGAGACTTGAAACTCAGAGTATAGAGACTTGAAACTCAGAGTATAGAGACTTGAAACTCAGAGTATAGAGACTTGAAACTCAGAGTATAGAGACTTGAAACTCAGAGTATAGAGACTTGAAACTCAGAGTATAGAGACTTGAAACTCAGAGTATAGAGACTTGAAACTCAGAGTATAGAGACTTGAAACTCAGAGTATAGAGACTTGAAACTCAGAGTATAGAGACTTGAAACTCAGAGTATAGAGACTTGAAACTCAGAGTATAGAGACTTGAAACTCAGAGTATAGAGACTTGAAACTCAGAGTATAGAGACTTGAAACTCAGAGTATAGAGACTTGAAACTCAGAGTATAGAGACTTGAAACTCAGAGTATAGAGACTTGAAACTCAGAGTATAGAGACTTGAAACTCAGAGTATAGAGACTTGAAACTCAGAGTATAGAGACTTGAAACTCAGAGTATAGAGACTTGAAACTCAGAGTATAGAGACTTGAAACTCAGAGTATAGAGACTTGAAACTCAGAGTATAGAGACTTGAAACTCAGAGTATAGAGACTTGAAACTCAGAGTATAGAGACTTGAAACTCAGAGTATAGAGACTTGAAACTCAGAGTATAGAGACTTGAAACTCAGAGTATAGAGACTTGAAACTCAGAGTATAGAGACTTGAAACTCAGAGTATAGAGACTTGAAACTCAGAGTATAGAGACTTGAAACTCAGAGTATAGAGACTTGAAACTCAGAGTATAGAGACTTGAAACTCAGAGTATAGAGACTTGAAACTCAGAGTATAGAGACTTGAAACTCAGAGTATAGAGACTTGAAACTCAGAGTATAGAGACTTGAAACTCAGAGTATAGAGACTTGAAACTCAGAGTATAGAGACTTGAAACTCAGAGTATAGAGACTTGAAACTCAGAGTATAGAGACTTGAAACTCAGAGTATAGAGACTTGAAACTCAGAGTATAGAGACTTGAAACTCAGAGTATAGAGACTTGAAACTCAGAGTATAGAGACTTGAAACTCAGAGTATAGAGACTTGAAACTCAGAGTATAGAGACTTGAAACTCAGAGTATAGAGACTTGAAACTCAGAGTATAGAGACTTGAAACTCAGAGTATAGAGACTTGAAACTCAGAGTATAGAGACTTGAAACTCAGAGTATAGAGACTTGAAACTCAGAGTATAGAGACTTGAAACTCAGAGTATAGAGACTTGAAACTCAGAGTATAGAGACTTGAAACTCAGAGTATAGAGACTTGAAACTCAGAGTATAGAGACTTGAAACTCAGAGTATAGAGACTTGAAACTCAGAGTATAGAGACTTGAAACTCAGAGTATAGAGACTTGAAACTCAGAGTATAGAGACTTGAAACTCAGAGTATAGAGACTTGAAACTCAGAGTATAGAGACTTGAAACTCAGAGTATAGAGACTTGAAACTCAGAGTATAGAGACTTGAAACTCAGAGTATAGAGACTTGAAACTCAGAGTATAGAGACTTGAAACTCAGAGTATAGAGACTTGAAACTCAGAGTATAGAGACTTGAAACTCAGAGTATAGAGACTTGAAACTTAGAGTATAGAGACTTGAAACTCAGAGTGTGATAGTAAGCCAAGTTGCTTCACAGTGAGATTATTCGCCACAATTATTACTTTCACAAACATTATGTTAATGAAACTGATACCCACTTTATGTGGACATATTTCTTTGTTGCATATGACTTATTCGTGTTCTTTCATTTATCTTTTTACTAAACAAGTAAGGATAATTATGTAAGAGTCGAAATCAACAATGACTTTGTATAGATTGACACCATTTTAAATGATTAGTCGAGTAGATATGCCTATACATTTATATATCAGACTTTTTACTGAATTATGAAGTTAGTATGTGGAATAAAAACAATGAGATATTATAGCTCTTGATAAAGAACCGACCTATTATGAGACTGTCGAATCCTGGTGTGGTAATGTACCACTAAATTTGTGTGTATGTATATCTTCACGGGATCAAGGGACCTAGCCCTTGCGGGGTAGGCAGAGAGAACCGAGTGCAAGAGACGTGTAAAATTAAAAAATATATATTAAGAATATAAAAAACATAACATTCTACTAAATTCGTATTTTTGGATTTACGTAATTCCAAGAAATTATATTTTAAAACACGTGTGACCTACCTTATGGAAAGCTCTAGTTTTCGCTCTGGATTTTGGAGGTGTTACGGCAGTCGCTCTTTGTAGATATCAGTATCCTCGCCAAATCCTTAGGCTCGAGCTAATGGGTTAGAAAATGGGATAACGCTGGAAAGAAGAATGTTTATATGTAGAACAAAGATACGCCTCACTTTCATTCATTCACTACATTATAGAGAAGTATGTACACTACCCTATATTAGGTATTGGTTGGATATATACATATACCCAACCAAATAAGAAGCTATATATTGTACAGGTCCTCCTCGGCTCCGGCATCCTTCCACTTTCCCTTTAAGTAATTTAGTAAAAGAAATACATATTCCGAATATACTCACTAAAATAACAAATAATACGTGAGCTATTTTATAGCTTATTATATTACTAGTAAATAACAGCAAGCTGTGTAGGCAGAGCTGATATTTTTTTAAATTTAAAAAATATTTAAATATTTTATTTTTTAATTTTTTAAAAATATATGGAACCCTGTACGACATCTAGCGACGAGTGCTGTTACTTTTTCTGTTGATGGGAGTGCAGTGCAGACTCTGCACTGCAGAGTGGCCGGCCATACGTTTTCCCATATGTTTTTTTTTCTAATTGGAACGATTTTGGACCGTTCTTCCTCACCAACGAACATTTAAATTTCAAATTAAAGGATACAAAACTACAATATGTTAGCTATTAGTGTGTCGATTTTGGAGTTTCTCACTATTACCGTCTAAACGCTAGCTGAATGACATCAGTCTACCCCAAACGGCAATTTTGAGGGTAATGTCGCTCCGCTGGCTATCGCAGCTCTGCCAATTACACGCATTAATTAACACAAAATATGTGACAGGCAACCTTCATTTATCGGACCTTATTTACCTCATTTATCCCAATGGTAACCCATTAGGATTGGCTGGGTCCGATAAATTCTCCCACCCACAGGAAAACGGGATAATGGTAAAAAGAAAAAGATACACAGACAGTGTAACACGACCCTTATGTAGCGGTCCCAGCCAATCCTAATGGGTAAAGAAACGGGGTAACTGTAAGAAGATGAAGCAGAAGACACACGGCACACGGACGTGTGGCAGGGGACCCTAATGTCCACTACATTAGGGTCCCCCCGCCAATTCCAATGGATTATGAAACTGGATATCGCTAGGAAGAAGAGGTGGCATCCAAGTTTGGAAAGGATGCATGCGATGCACCGACAGTGTAAATATAGACAAACTATTTAGAGCTACTTTCGACATAATTATTATAACACTCATGTGACATTTGGGAAACTGAGTTTTGCCGAGACGATGCGAGTGTCATAATACCTAATTATGGCTCAAACTGGCATATGTCATTTTAAAGCCAGTTTAAAGTTAGATTGTAATAACCATGAAAGAAATAGCTAATGGAGACTAGATGATTGCATAGTAAATAAAATCACCGTTACTGTAGGCCGATTCTACTAAAAAACTGCAAAACGGTTAAATAGAACGCGAAGATCTTATTGGCTAGTTCACGGATCAACGTCACGTCACTTATCGGCTTATTGGTTAAAATATCCTCCCATTGGTCAGTAAGCTCGAATCGGTGAGATATTTAGCCTTAGCCATGGGCATCAAAACATAATGTTTTGGCGCCTATGGCTTTCATGCGCAGTCAAAAAGTTTATTGGTTTATTGTGATAATAACCTTTGACCAACTGGTGGCGTAGTGGTTAACGTAACCCTTACACCAAGGATCGTGGGTTCGATTCCCATATTGACAAACATTTGGGTGTATGTAAACATGTATAATTGGTCTAGCTGTTTTTAAGAGAGATAGGGCATATAAAAGCTACCTTGCCTGATGTAGCGCCTGAGCGTTCCTAAGAATAAGTGAGGTCAACAGTAAGCTTCTAATTAGTTGATGTGTTAGCAGCAGTAGTGGCAATGAGCGAGCAATATTCCATGTAGTGTGTTTGAAGTGTTCATAGGCTACGGCAATCACTTCACATCACGTGGTGTCACATGCTTGTATGCCTCGCGTAAAAAAATAACCTATTTTACGCTACAACTGTAAGGTTAATGAAAAAATGTCTTCCAAATAACAATTAACTATCTATCTATACCTTTACGCCAAATCCCTTGTGGGGTAGGCAGAGAGAACCGAGCGCCACGTGACTCGATCCTTACATACCTTGCATGCCTCACTCGCTTCTTTAACATTCATTGCTCTTTTCATGCACACTTGCCATTTCTAGAGCTCTAGACATCACCTCCTGATAGAACACGACCAATTTGATCATAGTAGGAAAGTCTTCTTCCTTCCTCGGCTCCTACATCCTTCAACTTTCGCAATGTATAGCTGCTTCGTCATTCTTTCATCCTGCATTATTTCTACATGTCCGCACCAACGGAGCAAGCCTCTTCTTATTTTAACACCGACGCAATTAATAAATATACTTAAAAAGTAATATTTACAAATACTGATAAAAAAGGTGGGTTTGTACAGTTACGAAGTTACGGAGCTAGGTGGCGCAGCGGTTAATAACGCGACTTTGTCACCGACGCTCGAGGGTTCGATTCCCACACAGGACAAATATTTGTGTACGCGAACATGTCTGTTTGTCTTGGTTCGGTGTTTTTAAGAGAGGTAGGACGCTTCAAAGCAACCCAACTGGGAAAGTACCACCAGCTCACAAAAAAACGACAGCCAAATAACAACTCTCTTAATGTTTTACATTCATAGACTACGGTGACCGCTTTACATGAGGTGGGTCGTGTGCTTGCATACAAGCACCCTACGTTGTATATAAAAAAATGAAGGATGCATATGACGGGTTAGGAAGGTAGGATCGGGTGCGATAGGAGGGTCGGCGCAGACGGCATGGCAGTAACTCTCGGACGACTGCCGTCACCGCCGAGACCTGGCCCCGGCCCCATCTTCCTGAACACCAGGTTAGATCCATCGCCGCGAGTCCTTAATGCCCATCTGAACTCGAACAATTTATATTTGTCCAAACCCATGTTTTCTTTTATATATTCCAGTATTTGTAAATATACGTTTCGTAGAGGGATGTAGGAGCCGAGGAAGGTCAAGACTTACCTACCATGACCAAATTGATCGTATGTTATCAGCAAGTGATGTCAAAGAAGTGAGTGAGGTTGTGTAAGGATTAAGTCACGTGGCGCTCGGTACTCGCAGCCTACTCCGCAAGGGATTAGGCGTCAAATTACAGAGAGATAGATAGGTGCTTTTATCATTTAGTAACCTTACACGACATTTCTCAAAAGAATAAATATATTATACTAGATGATATGATGGTAGCATATGGACAGTTGCAATACTAGGGGTGTCACTCGAGCGAATTATTTTCTTTTTTCTATAGAGGATAACTAGTAAACCAGCGACGTATCAAAAGGTAGACACGTTATACACCAACATTATTGTATTTTAAAATGGCGCTAGTAGTACTACATATATCTACGTACAGTTATTTATTATGCCACTTTGCTCTAACAAAGAGAAAAATGATAGGCATACCTGTCGTTAGAAAGAGGTGAATATATATCTTAAGACATTTTATTGTTTGTTGCGAAATACGTATAGACACGACGCGAGAGCGTGTCCAACTGAGTGCGAGTTGGGCAATTACCTTACTTTCGTATTGCCATTCTAGAGCGTGTACGACGACGTATCTATAACTATAAAACATCTTAGTAGTAAACCAAGGTTCGTGTAATCAACAGTAATCAAGTATTCGTACCCTGGTATGGATGTCGAGGTTACGGAGCGCATTACACTGTCTGTTGTTTACATTATTGCTACCACATATGACCACGAAACTACGCAATACCTATCTAATAATTTATGACTTTTAGTGAATTTGTTACTATTCGTTTTTTCTGCTGCTAAGGTGGGTGGACAACAAGCGTACGACCCGCCTGATGGTAAGCAGTTACCGCGATGAATGACAAAGATTTTCATGTATGTAATCGTATGTAATTTAATAATAATATACTTTTATTTTAGGTTTTTGGATGAAAAAGATTTAATTTTGTAATATAATAGCATTATCGGTCTCAAGATTTGGTGACATACCGTCATCAACGCCACCTACCGGGTCCAATTGTATTTTCAAACCATCAAGGAAATCATTGAAATATACACACAAAATTTCATCCAAATCCAAAGCCGTTTAGGAAGAGTTAGGTAACAAACACCGAACACGTGCAGAAGAATTATATATATTAAGATATAGCAATAATTTTAATAGAGAGAGAGAGCTCGATGGCGTCGTTGCGCGTGTCATTCTAACCGAACACGTAGGTTAAGCAATGTCAACCGCAGCCTATGTATGGATGGGTTTATATATCTCGAGTTTCGGAGGGCACGTTAAGCAGTCGGTCCCGGCTGTAGTTTATAGATGGCAGTCATTAAGCTAAGCCAGTGACCCTCGGGCGGCCTAAAAACACTGGCCTCCGCCAATCCGCATTTGAGCAGCGTGGTGGAGTATGCTCTAAACTCCGTTCGGTTGAAGGGAGACCCGCATCCCTGCAGTGGGATGAGTAAGGGTTGATGTGGTGAATAATTTTAATAAGTCGGTCTTCTTATTGGTGTCATTGCAAAATTTGACAATAGAGTAGGTAGTTCGGATGACAATACAACAATGTGGTAGATTGATTCTATATCTATCTACATCTATATCAACACATTACCTCCCTTGCGGTGTAGGTAAAGAGAACCGTGAGGTCTGTGAGATGAGAGTCATGTACTCGCATCTCACAGACCTCACTCGCTTCTGTAACATTCGTAGCACTTATCATGCACGCTCATCGTTTTCTAAGGCTCCACACACCACCTATTTATAACACACGACCAATTTGGTCATGATAGTTGGCCTTCCTCGCCTCCTATATCTTTGTGCTATCGCGTTGTATATCTGTTTCGTATTTTTTTCTTCCCGCACTCTTTCTACATGTCCGAACCAATGGAGCATGCCTCTTCTTATTTTAACACAGACCCGTTCTTTTAGATCAACTCTGTTTCTAACATTAGCATTGCGAATACGGTCTACAAGCGTTACGACACAAATGGAAATAATGGAAGTAAAGAACCGAATTTCTAATTTTGTTTCGTTTTGAGTATGTTATGTTAGCGGCGAACGTCCACAGCGCCTAAGAATTTCCTCGTGGAGAAAGGAAACATATGTTTCATAGACCAGAGCAGCCAGGGCAGCAACGGTGTGGAGTGCTTGCTGTTCCTGCTCCAGATGGCAGACAATCGATACGACCGCAGTAGCCGAGACAGAGACGACCGCAGCAGCCATGGCAGCGACGGCATGCATCAATTGAGTAGTAGATTCTAATAATGGTAGTGGGTGGGTGCCGGCCAGTGCTAGTTCGCATGAACTAATCCGTGGCGGAAGCAGACAGAGTAGTTTCAATCATGTAATTTCTAATCATCACGAAACCTTGGAACTGGTAATCATATGGTATGGAAATTCTCGATGGATAGTAAGTTCATCTAGTTTGAATGCGTTTGATGCGACTTAGTGAACCATTTGATAATACAGCGTGATTTTTAGATTTTTTAGACGTTATTATTTTATTTTCCATAAGTGGGTATGGCTTTTCTCTGAGTCTGGACTAAATAGGGCATGTGGATTGTAATCTTCTTAATATTTATAACTTGTGAAGTATTTTATACCTACCTCAAATCATAGATAAAGTTAAAAAGACAAAATAAACATACGAGTCTACTAAGTGTGAAAACCTGTATCTCAAATCATAGATAAAGTTAAAAAAGACAAAAAAAAGTGTAATAAGTGTGACTATTTCAGCCAGTAGGTAAAATGTTAATCACTTAATTATCTAAACCCGAAAGAAGCGTCTACTTACATTCAGATCATATCCACTGCTAATCCAAGATCGTTTATTGAGAATCGCACATTTTCTTCGCCACCTAGTTAAAAGTCCATCGTTACTCCTCCGTTTAGATCTGCGGTTCACTGTATAACGTTCCATTTTACATCACAACTTAACCGTCAATGTATGCCTCACAATACTTTTCACACAACGCACAAGTTTCCTATTACCGACACGATAGCTGCAGTCCACGGACGTGATAAAACTAAATACTTTTAAAAACAAATCTTGACCATCGTATTATGTTATGTAAAATGTAACGAAGCGGGCTGACTTAATTACACCTTTCTGAATATATTAAAGCGGCAATAACTAGTGCATCTCACGTGTAAATTGCAATAACATTTACAATAAAAATTAGAAAGTTTCTTATAATTTCGCGAAACTTCCATGTAATAGTACGCCGTAAGGGGAAACAAGAGTTTTGGCGCGTTTATTTTGGGGGAGCGTTCGGATACGTCGACCTGTGACTAAACTTGCGAGGCTAATAATAATGTTAGGTACACCTTATTTTCGCCTTATTTGTGTTACGGTATGTTGGATCGAATACACACCCGTGATTTGAATGCTATAGTTTCGACGCGGCGTCTTACAAATGGACAAAGGACATTTGATATGCGTCGTATAGTCTATTCCGAGGCCAATTTCCCCAACCTAAATACTTGATCAAGGTCATAATGGTGTATATTGTGTGGGAAATGGGGCGAAATCGTCATATGTTGAGCTTCTTGGCTGGCGTAGTTTGTCTAGTCATCTGGTGTAAAGTGGTTGCCGTAGCCCATGACTGCATAATAGGACGTATAACACAATTATTCTTTAGGAGCTTAGTGGTAACCTACATCACTTGCAGGAACACAACAACGATTCAGATAGAAACCAAAGTAGAAAATGACTACTCCCTACAGGGTTGTTGTGTTACTGCGAGTGAGCGAGTTTACAAAATAAAAAATATTTATTTCAGTTAACATGATTCACTTATTATTACAGTGTTCGGATTTACCAGCTACTTGTGTTTGGCAAACTCCGCTCTTCCGTGTTATCTAAATAGGTATATATGTTAAAGAATATTAAGAAGAATATACATATATATATATATATATACACATTATATTTATATATATTTTTTTAATTTGTAATGTTCAATACTGTGTATGTATGAATACATAAATAAATAAATATATTTAATATAAATGTAGGTAGGTAGGTAACTTTCACAAGTAAAGACTGAATGTACGAAGTACTATTAACTGAATTTCACAATGTGGAGGACATTAATTCAAAATGGCCAGAAAAATTCATACATAATAATAATAAATAAACAATAAATTGTGTGTAGTGTGTACATAATGTTATATGAGTTTGCCGGTAAGCTTCTAAGTAGTTGCTGTATTAGCAGCCGGGATGGCAACGCGCGAGCACTACTTCCTGCATTGCAAACGTTCATACGCTACGGTAACCACTTTACACTAATTGATCCGTATGATTATATGCCAAGCAACGTTTATATAAAAAAGAAACACAAAAACTTTGATTTTAGCCTTTCGTAATGACATTTCAACCGCTGTCTGTTTTAGGATTCCGTAGTCAAAAAAAGAGAGATAGGGCGCGTTAAAGCAGTCATCTGGGGTAGTACCTCCACCTCACCGAAAATCGCAGCCGAAGAACAATTCCCTGGAAGCTCATTGTGTTCCTGCGAGTGTGTGAGGTCACCAGTAATATTCTAAGAAGCTGCTGTGTTAGCAGCTGAGGTGGCATCGTGATACTTAATGTGTTGCAAGTAGACTATGGCGACCGCTTTACATCAGGTCGGGCCGTATACTTGTACTTTATACGTTGTATAAATAAAAGTCAACAGACAACAACAAACGACAAGAACCCTTTTAGTCTCGCCAAGTCCATCCGTCTGTGTGTCTGTCTGTTGTTTCTCAGCTCAGAGACTCTTTGTACCAGCTAGCTGTAACTTGGTGTGAGTATATGTATTAATCACACATCGACAACGCGGATTTTGTTACCTCCTCCAACGACCTATCCAATGCCACCAAAAATATAAAAAAAAGTTATGCTGCGAGTTACAACGGTTTCTCGTGCAGTGTGAGGTCTTGCGTTATCATGGAGCAATAATGGTGAAGATCGATTCACGAGTCGGGGCTGTTTCACTGCCAGTTTCGCCATCATTGTTCGAAGATCGGCACAGTTCGGCACTGCTGTTATTGCTTGACCAGACCTGAGAATAGTGAATAACGCCATGAAGAGACCACCAAACAGTTACCATTAACTTTTTATTGGCAAGCTTTGCTTTAGGGCACTGTTGCGGCGTATGACCTGGGGTCGGCCATTGCATTTTTCGCTTACGGTTATCGTAAAGAATCCACTTTTCGTCACATGTCACAATTTGATCCAATATTCCTACATTTCTGTACCCGTTCAACAAGGCAACATGAGTTTCAACACGCTTTTCTTTCTGCAGATTAGTCAAATCATGAGGCACCCATTTTTAATTTTTTTTTTATCTTATTGATTTGATGCAAATGAGTCAATATTATAGGTAAGGTAACGTTAACCATACCGCTAATTCCTGGGTAGTTTGACTCGGATCGGCTTCCACCATCTCCTTCAATTCAGCGTTATTCACCTGTGTGGGCGGTCTTCCATGTGGTTCGTTCTTCAAGTCGAAGTTTCCATTACGAAAGCGTTTTAACCAAAAACGCACGGTGCGTTCATCAGCAGTCACCTCTCCAAACGCAGCATTAATATTGCGAGCCGTCTCTGCGTTAGTTCCGCGTCGGAACTCGTATTCAAAAATTACTCGGATTTTCGAAGTACCTATCTTTCCCATCTAATCTGAATAAAAAAACCAATTGAGATTCAAAAATCTAATGTTGCACATTTTTTTAAAGAAAAACCTCATAGGTATCGTGTGCAAAATGCTTCACTCGAAAATCTCATACCATGAAGATTTAATGTCAATTCAAAATATCTATTACTATAAAATGGCAATTTCATACTTTAACGCTTATTACCTGTGAGTCACTTACACCTGTATTAAGTTCGTTTGTTCTTCTTTGCGTTATTCCGTTTCCTAATACATTAGGATAGGCGGGGTCCGCCACCTAAGCATAAGGATTTGTAGAAAATACTGATTTTTACTTGGAGTGATGCCGTCAGACGCAACCGGACCTTTCTTAGGTAAGGTTGTTCGAAATATAATTTATTCGACGTGGTGGATCCCTCTCGATGTTCTCCGTCACCGCCGAGCTGGTGATAATTACAAATAAGTACATAAATTCTAAAATATGAATTTAGTACATGCCAGGACTCGAACCGAGGCCAGTTGGTTCTATGTCCACTGCTGATTATTAGTTAAGGCGACACCTCGATCGTGAAGCTATAAAATGGCTCCGCCCAATCACCCCGCGCCCCTCAATTGACACTCGACGCTCGATTTGTAAAATTTGAAATTAGCGCCTAATAGGTAACCTGGGGTCAACGTATAGTCAATGCAAACGAACAGAAAAGCTACAGAGTCGCGTCACACTTAAATAAAATTTATAATATCAATATTTAATAAAAATTATTGATTTAATTATTATTTAGCTTTATACATACTGAACCAAACATATTTATTTAAGCTAGACGGAAAACAATAGTAATAATAGTAATAAAAAACTACAGAAACGTATTCACTTTTAAAAGTTTATTGAAAGAGAAATCAATGACATCGTTTTATGTTTATATCTCTACAAGTTAACATGTCTTGGTATCTATGTTGTTCTTACTTAGGTCTCGTCCAGTGGCGCCCTCATTGAATAAAAAAACATATTATAGCATAGAAGATAAACATTATGAAATCTTATGTTGCATTTATTACGAAGATAGTAAAGTATTTTTACGTCATTAAAACAACACTCAAAATATTCCACTATCGTTGTTATAAGCAAAAGTGCTAAAAGAGGCCGTTTTTTGGCAATTATGCCTATAACAACGAAAGCAAAACATTTCAATTGTTGGTTTAATGACGTAAAAGTACGTTATTGTATTTGTAACACACGCAACACATGACTTTATAATGTTTATCTTCCACGCTAAGATACGATATTTTATTCCTTGAGCTAAGATACGATATTTTATTCCTATCCCCCTTAAGAAGAATGAAACACCAGCTACATAATACAACATTGTTTATTGAGAGGCTAAAGCGGGCCATTTGTTGATTCGGACACATATGTTTAGTTAGCAGATACACCATCTAAACTGCAAACACTGGTCACAGCGATGAAAGACGACTGTATGGAGAAAGGCTTACTACTGAATGTGAAGAAAACAAAGATAATGGTATTTGAAAGAGAAGAATCCAGAACTAATGTAAGGATTACGATTGATGATGAAGTGTTGGAACAAGTGGATGAGTTTGTATATCTTGGATGCGCTTTCAGCAGGGATGGAAGGTACACCGCAGATGTGGAAAGACGAGTAAGTGCTGGGAATAGTGTGAATGGAGCGTTGGGAAAACTTCTTGGCAGTAAAATCCTGAGCCAGAAGGCACAACTCGCTATACACAATGCAGTGTTGGTCCCAACGCTAACTTATGGAAGCGAGAGTTGGGTATGGCAGAAAGAGCATGAAAGTAGAATAAACGCGGTTGAAATGCGAGCGCTGCGCAAAATTTGTGGCGTAAGGCTTGTAGACCGTATTCGTAATGATGATGTTAGAAATAGAGTTGGTCTGAAAGAGAGCGTCGGTGTTAAAATAAGAAGAGGCATGCTCCGATGGTTCGGGCATGTAGAAAGAATGCAAGATGAAAGAATGACGAAGCAGATATACAATGCAAAAGTGGAAGGATGTAGGAGCCGGGGAAGGCCAAGACTTACCTACCATGACCAAATTGGTCATGTTCTATCAGAAGGTGATGTCAGGAGCCCTAGAAACCGGCGTGCGTGCATGAGAAGAGCAATGAATGTTAAAGAAGCGAGTGAGATATGTAAGGATCGAGTCACGTGGCGCTCGGCTCTCTCTGCCTACCCCGCAAGGGATTTGGCTTGAAGTTATAGATGTTCGAGTGTCATAATGGCTGATAGCGCCGAGTAAACACAGGATTTTTTTATTTCGAATAAATAAGAGAAATAAAATTATCAGATTGAATTAGATTGAAATTGAAATAGAAAATTGGAATTTTTTTGCAACTCCCTCCTGGTGAAGATTCACAAGTTATTTTACACAGTTAGGTATAGCTCTGGTAGGGATCCTAGCTTTTTCCCTAAATATAATACACTCTCGAATGACTAGGTATGCGCTTTCACTAACAGTAAATTTAACTTCGCGAATTTTATAAAAAAGTACAGGAAGAACTTGACGGTTAGACGGTAATTTTGCGCCTATTATTTGATAATTTACGTCTCCAACTAAGAAAATACTTGATTTATTGCTTCTCAATTCCACTGCCATCTTATAAAAGATAAAACATTAGGTATTAATCACGAGAATAACTGACATTCAAAATTAATAGACGGTTAGGTAATTATGACGAAGTTAACGATGCTCTCTCTAAAGTTATTCATTGGTTTAGTGTTAATAATCTGCTTTTAAATGATAAAAAGACTAAAGTAATTAAGTTCTCAACACCTAATGTAAGGCAGGTGGCTACCAATGTACATGTTAATGGAACTAATTTAGCCTCTGTGGAGACAACTGTGTTCTTGGGTATAACAATTGACTCCAGACTACAAAGGGGCCCACAAATTGAAAAATTATCAGGAAAACTAAGTTCTGCAGATTATGCAGTGAAAACTATTACGGCTCACTGATATTGATACGGCTAGAATAGTTTATTTCAGCTACTTTCATAGTATTATGTCATATGGAATTCTTCCTTGGTGTAACTCCGCGGATATTAACACCATCTTTTTATTGCAAAAGAGAGCCATAAGAGCTATCTACAAACTTGGTCCCCGGGAGAGCCTTAGAGAAAAATTCAAAGAAATAAATATTTTAACAGTCGCATCGCAATATATCTATGAAAATCTTTTGTATGTCCATAAAAACATAGACTCATTTTGTAAAAAGAGTGATACTCATAGCATAAATACTAGATATAAGCATAATCTTGTGTTATATGCAAGCCGTCTCCACAAAACAAGTAATTATTTTATGGGGCAATGTATACGGTTCTATAACAAACTTCCCAGCAATATAAGAGATTTGTCAATAAACAAATTTAAAACTACTATTAAAGCCAAATTGTGTAGCAGGGCATATTATAAAGTATCTGACTATATTAATGATAAAAATGCCTGGGAGTGAGTCGATCCAATTATAATGTAATTAACAAAATATGTAAATTTGTTTGGATACCAAAAGAGGGATGCCTGAGTTTTTTGGCAGTATTTTTATCAGTGCTCATCTAGTCATAAACTGCACGGTAGGGAAAAAAAATGTGACGATTCCAAACAAATGTAGCCATTTTTACGGAATAAAAAGATTTTAACTTTGAATTTGAACAAATGAATACCGCGAGTACGTGCGGCACTGCCGCGCAACTTGTATGAACATGTTTCGATGTAATTCGGCACGGATTATCGTAATCCAAATAAGTTAAAAATTAATTTCCGAGTGTTTTAAAAGCAAATGAACAAAACTAAGACATATGCGTTAGAAAATAAAAACTTTGAAAAATAAGGGACACCCTAATATACATATATACAAATAGATTTTATAATCTATTCATATTTAAAAAAAACATGTGACAAATGATTTTCTTGCTGTTTCATAACTTTAACTTCAGTATAATGACATTTATTGTATTTTACTTATGTAAACTCTGTGTTTTGTATTGTTGTACGTTTCCTTGTTATTTATTAAACTCTCAAGAAGAAAGAACCAGGACCATCTCTGATGTTGCAAAATAAATCTAATCCGTACAATAGTTCAATACTAACCACAATGTATAGAATAGATGATTTTTTTGTGTTTTCAGTGTTGGTTCATAGTAAATATTATTTGTTTTCACGAGTACCATGGGTATAAGTATACTATCTATCTATATCTTCACGCTAAATCCCTCGTGAGCGCCACGTGACTCGGTACTTACACACCTCGCTCGCTTCTTTAACATGAAACATACCGTTGTGTTCTGAAGAGTTGTTCGAAATGATGCCGACGGCTACTTTTTATAACCGCACCGCTCGCCGACGGCGGGGAGTTCACCTCACACGCTTGAACCGCAATGGTCGCGTACGGTGCGGTTCCAGAGAAGTTTTTCTTCCGAGAACACTCAAGCTGTGGAATGAGCTCCCAGCCGAGGTTTTTTCAAGGGACTACAGCATGGAGTTCTTCAAGAAATGCGTGAAGAGGTTTTTAGAGGGTCGGCAACGCATGAGTGACGCCCCTGGTGTTGCAAATGTCCATAGGCTACGGTGACTGTTTAACATCAGGCAGGCCGTATGCTTGATTGCCACCTTAGTAGTATAAAAAAAAAAAAAAAAAATACCGGGATTTTTTTAAAACTATCAAAATATACTATTTTACTAGTAATTATTTTAATACAAAAAAAAAAAAAAACCTCCACTGGTTTTCTATCTTCTGATTGGATAAATTTCCAACGTAAACTAACCTTCACCTACGTACAATGTCTAAGTCGGAGTTCGGTGAGCTTATAATGGTTACTATGAGTTTGTCGTCCCGTATGACACTTACGTCAAAGTAGCATATAAATCGAGTAGTGATTCTTCTAGTGGAATATGTTTATTTAGTAAGTTTCTCCTAAAAAACAAAACAGCAAAAATATTCTATTTTATAAGTTTTTATTTTAATACAAAGAAATAAAGAGTCTCCACTGGTTGCTATGTGCTGAGAGCGCGAACCTTATTGGTATAAATTTCCAACGTAACCTGACCTCCACCGACGTACAACTTCTAAGTCGGAGTTCGGTCAGATTATAATGGACATAATAGGAGTTTTACGTCCTATATAGGTACGCGGTCAGCCTGTGGATAATGTATACCAATTATCAAATGTTACTGTTTATTCCTGCAAAAAATAACTCTTATTTAATTAATGCAGTTTTATATAGAGTTATTAAGTAAGCAAAATAAAAAAAAGTTTGAAGAGGAATTAAATAGCTTGGGCCAACCATACCTAGGAACTGTTCTAAAAACTAGAAATATGTCTACACAATGTTATTATAATATGTTTAATGAATATAATAATTAAAAAAAATAAATACCTTGTCTTGTTCGCCTCCGCCATTCTACGAACATTTTCTTTGTATTTTTATTCTATATATTTTCTTTTTAGTGTTCCCCATTATTACAACAGTATAATAAATATATATAAACCTATAATATTATTTACTACTTATATCTAATAATAATACACTTACGCTAAATACTATAATATTGAATATTTACAACTATTAATTATAAAAACTTCGGTGTCGCGATGTAAATGGAGCGAGCTCGAGCAGACAGTCGACATAGGTCTCACCTCGAAGCGGGCTGCAGCCGGACTGGCTGGATGTAGTTAGTCAACGCGTTTATAATCCTCATTACCGCACAATAAGGTCGAAAACACGTAGCACCCAAGACGAATGTGATCGCTTAGAAATTGTCAGAAACTTAAAATATTTTTAAAAAATTTCATGTTTCACTTATCAAAATATGCAGCAACCATATTATAAACATAGATATTACTAATAGATTTAAGTAATTTTGAAGCGTATAAACAGAACAACTTCGTTGTAATTTCAAAAATAATGAATTTCAAGAGGTGTTTTCGAAAGTAATTATTATCGAATCAATTTTACACAATCGCGTATTTGAGCAAGCAAATTCAAGATAAAGAAATGAAGTTATTTATATTAAAATCTTAGATCCGTCAGTTTAGTCATTAGCCTATACTATTCGATGAAAGTTGGTCTAATTTTTCGATGTGTCGCCTTAATTTGCATTCTCTGCCAACTTTGTTCACGGTAGGTGTTCCAGCGCTACGATGCCTATTTCCTATTGGGTTCTATTGCAGATGATATGCACATGTTAATCATTGCTGGTACAGGGATAACCACAATAAGTAATCATAACAGTCCCTGCATTGGCTTGCTTCTACTATCAATAGTGGTCAGGTACAGTCCGGCACTATTTTGTATGAACAAACTGATGGTGGAAGCAAAAAGCGATCAAATTGTCCAACAAATGTTCTGTCTTTTATACAACATCGGGATTCAAGCATTCGGCCCACGTGATGTAAAGCGGTTACCGTAGCCTATGAACATTGCAAAACATTAAGTATCACTCGCACGATGCTACCTCTGCTGCTAACACAGCAACTCCCCTCTAGGTAGTTGTTATTTTGCTGTGGTTTTCAGTGAGTTGGAGGTACTTCCCCAGACGGGCTGCTTTGATGAGCCTCTCTTAAAAACACCCAGACCAAGAGAAACATACGTGTTCATGCACGCAAATGTTTGTCCTGTGTAAGTATCGAACCGCCGAGCGTTGTTGTCAAAGTAGCGTTATTAACCACTGCGCTAACGAGCTCGTCTGGATTAATACTCGTTAAGGCTCGTCCAAAATACAAACGCTAATTTCATATATACAAATCGGTACCAAAAAGTCACAGTAATGTCCAGTAATTATACTTACATACCCATAATAAAAATCGAGCTATGTTACATAATAATAAAAAAGAAAGTTGTGTTTGTACGTGGAATGATTTTAAAGAGAGACGGAGCCTCTACTCTTCTGTCGATACAAGGTAGACGAGACACAATTTGACGTGCTCGGTGGCCCAGTGGTTAGTAACGCTGCTTTGACACCGACGCTCGCAGGTTTGATCCTCACACAGGAGAAAGTGTGCATGATTCTGTTTATTTTAGTCTGGGTGTTTCCAAGAGAGGTAGGGTGCATCAATGCAGCCCGTCTGTGGAAGTATCTTCATCTCACAGAAAACCACAGTCAAATAACAGCTCCATGGAGGGTTGTTGTGTTCCGGGGAGCGAGTCAGGTTATTAAAAGTAAGTTCCTGAGGAGTCGCCGATTAGCAGCATAGGTGGCATCGCACGAGTGATACTTAATTTAATCTCTTTACATCAGGTGCGTCGATGCTTGAATGTTTCTCGACGTTGAATAAAAAAGACACTAATTTATATCTATCAGTTTTTTTTTGTTTTTACTCATTTCGTAAACGACGACCCATCAAAGAAGTCTAATTTAATTGAGGGAAACCCTCCGGATAATTCGAGGGAACGAGGGAAGGGAGTGGTGAACTCACTAATATGGTCGGTCGTATGGGTTATGTCAGACTCGTACTGTTTTAAAAGTATTAGGATGCTTGGCGTCGAGATCTCCAGTGACGTGCAATATCGAAATCACCTGGAGGAGAATGTCAAGCTGGCGTCCAAAAAACTTGGTGTGCTCAACAGAGCTAAGCAGTACTTCAGTGCGGGGCAAAGACTTATATTATATAAGTCTCAAGTCAGACCGCACTTGGAGTACTGCAGTCACCTTTGGGCGGGAGCACCTGGACACCAGCTTGGACCGATTGGGCGTGATTCGATTCAGAGACGAGCTGTGAGAATTGTCGACAATCCTAAGCTTACAGACGGTATTGAACCCTTAAGTTTAAGGAGAGATAAACAGGTTGTGTTCTGACGAGTTTTTCGAAATGATGCCGACAGCTACTTTTTATAACCGCACCGCTTGCCGACGGCGGGGAGTTCATCCTCACACACTGGAACCGCAATGGTCGCGTACTGTGCGGTTCCAGAGAATTTTTCTTCCGAGAACTCTCAAACTGTGGAATGAGCTCCCAGACGAGGTTTTTCCAATGGACTACAGCATGGAGTTCTTCAAGAAATGCGTGAAGAGGTTTTTAGAGGGTCGGCAACGCATGAGTGACACCCCTGGTGTTGCAAATGTCCGTAGGCTACGGTGACTGTTTAACATCAATCAGGCCGTATGCTTGATTGCCTATTGTACCTTGACTGGTACAATATCATTGAATAATTTTAAATTTGTATTTTTCAAATTAATTTTTTAGTAAATATTTACATGTTTTATTGAAGGTAAAATGTACAAGAGGCTCAATTTAACCGTGTATCATCTACTTAAAACATACATTTCAAGCAAATAAATGTATAAGATTATGATTAACAATCCTTCAGTGAATTGTTATTTAGCTCCGGTCCGCCAGTATTACATCATGTATTGTAGACGTTCATGGGTTAACCGCTCTATATCAGGTGGACAGCCTCCGGACGTTCTATAAAAAATAACAATAAAGCGCAGCAAATCGTCAAAAACTATTCGATAGGGCAAAGTAGTATGTCGTAGGGAGAGGGCCTACGACATACTACTTTGCCCTATCGAATAGTTCGGAGATCAATACATGTTTAGTATCCATGACCGCCATGACCGGGAAATTATAAGTAGAAGCAAAATCACTAATGTTTAGTATCCAAGACCGTGAATTTATTAAGAAAATTAAATTAATCGCCACATTCATCCAATCAAATTATAGCAAAACAGTTTTTATTTGGAAATACCGGTAATATTTGAGTTAAACCAAACCAAGACGAAACTGGCGAAAAGCTTCAAACGACGAGAAATTAACGACCGTTCGTTGTGTTTGAGTTACTTTCATTATTATTAGATAAATTCCATGTTTCGATTATTTTGATTTGCTAGTGACGATTTGAAGCGTATAATTAAAAAATAGTGGTAAGTAATATCTGTAATGTCTATAAATTTTAAGGATAATCGTGAAATAGTTTCTAATAAAATGTAAATGGTATAATTCTCGACCAAAAGTACTCCTTATCGTGGAATTTGTAATTGTCATATAAGGTGTTAGTTCACCGTTCAAGCACTAGCGTAGGGTATGTAGGTAATTGCGTAATAAAGGCAAGTTCGCGAGTGAAAAATAAAATTCTCAAATGTCTTTACCAGAGATAATAATTTTTTGATTAGACAATATCTCCGCGACAAATTGAACTGAAGACAAAACACAGTATGTAGGTATTAGTTAGTCGTCATAGTTTTCCGCGTGTTTGTTTGTCTCATGAGGGTCGGTTTCTACCTAACGAAAAATTGATTTCGAGCGTATTTACAATTTCAATTTATGACTTTAATTATAAAATTCAAAGTATCAAGGGACATGCCCTTGATACTTTGAATTTTATAATTCGTTTTATAATCGTGCACAAACGACGGGTGCTGTTGCATCAATCCGCGTGTTCGCCGGGGATAATCGAAGCTGCGCAAGCATGTCCAAAGATGTTCTAAAGCGTGAATGTGGCACTGTTTCCAGCAATTTAAACGGGAGTTGACTTCCTTTAAACTAAAGTCTGGATATTTGACGAGCTTGGTGGCGCAGTGGTGAAACGCATTGTTACGTTACTTTGACGCCAACGCTCGTGGGTTCGATTCCCAAACATGTCTGTTTGTCTTGATCTCGGTGGAGAGGTAGGGCGCATCAAAGCAGCCGTCTGGGGAAGTATCTCCACCTCACAGAAAACTGCAGCGAAATAACAACTCCCTAGGAGGTTTGTTATGTTCTTGCGTGAGTGAGGTCACCATTGAGGAGTAGCTGTGTTAGCAGCAAAGGTAGTATCTTGCGAGTGATACTTAATGTATTGCAAGCGTTCACAGCCTACGGTACGGTATCCACTTTACACCAGGTGGGCCGTATACTTGTATGCCTCGCGTCGTTGTAATAAAAAAAATACGTGGAAGAAAACTTAATAGGCATGGTGCTACAATATGAATGTTTGTACATCTAAGAGCAGATAGCTCTTAACAGTCAAAGTTCAATTATAACTCTCATTATATACGGAACAACAACAATATAAAAGTCAAAGTGGTAAGCTTGACGTGCATTAAGCTAGTTTGTAACTTAGCTGTACAATGTGTTTAGTCACACATAAACACCATCTAACTGAAATGCTTGAACAATATTTGATATTTTGTTTTTTAATAAGGAGGGGGATCAAAATTACAGTAACAATAAATAATTTAATTCCATTTTATTTCAGTGTACTCGTACAAGACACCACACGTCTTAGCCTGCGTTTTTGTTAGACTGAGAATCCGGACTGCATACCAAGACCTTCTCAGACGCTGTTGGACGCCTTATGAGCCTTACTAGACACAAGACGACCCTTCTATTTATTTATAGATTTTTATCTAATATGTAGGTAATGTGCGGTTGCTACTTAGCCAGAACCTACTGCGGCTTCCATTCATAAGAAAATAGTATAGCGAGTTGTCGTATTATTTAAGCAATTAAAGTTTAGACAGTTTAATAATTTTTATCCTTAGTACCAAGTGCTACAAATTCTGTACATTACCTCCATTGTAGATAGATTTACCATTAAATAGTTTAAAATGCCAGCCATTACTAGATCTGAAAAAATGTATTTAAACAGATTTACCGAAAAATTGCCTAATATCCTTGAAGAATATCGGGCATTTAAAGCTTTAAGACCTCCATCAAGTCGAGGAAATAGTGACTTTGATTTACCAAGACGTCATAATTATAATGAATTTATACCACTGGAGGTCAGTGAAATGTCAGATATAGTTAATTTTCTTGATAATAAATATCCTGACATTATCTTTTCTCCGAGGAGAGATGATCTAAATGTTAGGAAGCAGTCAAACAATTCTAAAATAGGTTTTAAGCGGCCTCCTCCACTGACGATAAGAGATGTGTCGGCATGGCCGAAGGTTATTGAGGCGGTATCTCGAAATATTGTGAATTATTATGAAGCCAGGACCACCAAAGACGGTATCAAGGTTTGGGTTGATACTCCTAACGACTTCGTATTCATGACAGCTTTTCTGAATGTACGTAAAATTAGATTCTTTGTTTATTCTCTTGACTGATTTGAAAAATGCACAATTGTCCAAAAATGTTTATGATTATATCAGTTACTATTATTGTCAGTTACTACTACTAGATTTTTTTATAGTTTTCACTTTAAAGATGAGGGTCACTTTAACCACAAATTAGATTTAATTACATTGTTAACATTTAGAGCAAGTTTTACGCATGTTTGTTACTTTATAGTTGAAACTTTTGATTTCATATATTGTAATAACTTTGTGACTTGATCGTAACTATGAGTGTATAATTTGCTTTAAAATCCTTATTCTGTTCATTTGGGCAGGAGATATTTGATAGACAGATTACTAAAATAACCAACAGGTGTTTTCTTGTGTATGAAACAAATTGTAAGTAAGTTTTAGGTAGGTTCCTAAACATTTCCATAACTAAATATAAACATATCAATCAGAAACAAACATGTTTACCTCAAAGACTTCTCCTTATAGCGTTTATAATGTATACAACGTTGTATAATTCGTATTATAAATATTATACATCTAGAATAGCAAATAAGAGACTTGTTGCGCATTTTCAGAGGTTTAACAATAAATTCATTGGATACTCTAGAAATATCTCAATGTAGAACCATTGAAGACGGAACTGTTGTCAATTGATGATTACTGTAGAGCCAAGCCAGATCTCACTGTAACGAAGATAGATAATATAAGAATGGAATATTGAAAATTACATTATTCTGAACCTCTGTGCGCCAGAGTATGCTACCAAAACGATGAAACAGTATTAGCAGCAATGACTTCAAATACCTTAAAGTCGTTTTGCAATAACAGTTCATCTTTTTTACTGAATATGGTAATTTTTACGGTTATGGTTAGTTACATCTGTAATTAACCTGATTGGCATTCCTGTAACATTATACGTCTTACTATCCCTGAATCTTGTCTCCAATTGATCTTCAGAAGATTTATCATCCAATTAATCCTTCGGTGGCACGACTGTACCAGTTTCCATGAGTACAAGAAACATAGTACAAAGAACATTGCATTTTCATGTTCGATTTATATCATAATTTGTGATTTCTAATTTAATATTAGTAACAAAATCGAAAATATTTTTTTTGTTAATTTTAATAATAAATAATTGACACTTTCTGGTTGAAAATCATATGTCGAATTTTATTTATAATAACACTGCGTTATTCTCCAAAATAAAACAAATTAAATTTGTATATTTATGCCAATCAGTAGCGTTTAGAGATTTGATGAGCTCGGTGGCTCAGTCGCGAATGACGCGACTTTGACACCAACACTCGTGGATTCGATTCCCACACAAGGCAAACATTTGTGTGCATGAACATGACTGTTTGTCTTGGTCTGGATGTTTTAAGAGAGGTTGGGCGCATCAAAGCAGCCCGTCTGGGGAAGTACCTCCACCTCACAAAAAACCGCAGCCAAATAACAACTCCCTAGAGGGTTGTTGTGTTCCTGCGTGTGAGTGAGGTCACCAGTAAGCTCCCAAGGAGTTGCTGTGTAAGCAGCAGAGGAGGCATCGCGCGTGTGATACTTAATATATCTCAAGCGTTAATAGGCTACGGAACCCGCTTTACATCAGGTGGGCCATATGCTTGTATGTCTCTCGACGTAGTATAAAAAAAAGAGATATGGCGTATTATTATGTAGATGGTATGTAAAATAGTAACATGAGAGAATGAATAAGATACAAGATTATATTTATAAAAATGTAAAACGTGACTAAGTGCCCGCGATGGCCCATTGACATGTAAAAAAAATTCGGCCAAGTGCGAGTCGGACTCGCGTACTAAGGGTTCCGTACCATTATCTATAAAAACGGCAAAAAAATCACGTTTGTTGTGTGGGAGCCCTTAAATATTTGTTTTATTTTAATTTAATTATTTATTCTTAAAGTGAATATGTAACTAAATTCTGCGAATATTTCAAGCGTCTACCGGTTGCCGTCATCAATATCGAGCAAAAATGAGCAAAAAAATCACGTTTGTTGTATGGAAGCCCCCTTAAATATTTATTTTATTCTATTTTTTAGTATTTGTTGTTATAGCGGCATGCATATATATATATATATATATACAGAAATACATCATCTGTGAAAATTTCAACTGTCTAACTATCACGGTTCATGAGATACAGCCTGGTGACAGACGGACGGACGGACGGACGGACGGACGGACAGCGGAGTCTCAGTAATAGGGTTCCGTTTTACCCTTTGGGTACGGAACCCTAAAAATATATTTTGAAGTTATACTTTTGGCAAACTAAAACCTTTTCTGGGGTTGAAAAGGTTAACATTCGTAGTCCCGTTACCAGTTACCGTGGCCTATGGGCCTTGCAACACCAGGGGAACTCTTGCATTGTCGACATGTTTGGAGCGTATACCATACTACATAATGATGTGAAAGTAGCTAAAGACTAGGCCTCGCAGTAGCCTCGTCCGTCAATTGTCCGATTCTTCCACCTGCATATGCAACGGAGCTAAGCTTATTGGCGTTTATTTATGTGGAACCACCACTGCAATTTGAAGAGTACTGTAATTAAAAAAAAAACAGTATTATTAACAAATCCAAATTTATTACTTTAAAATCATGTAATAAGCATTCAGTGCATACCATCGATGCATAAGGATGATGAATTATTTGACCATATGTAGGTACTTTCATATGTCTTGAATTATACTAACCACTTCGTAGAACAATGCAGTTGGCATGATTTTACGAGGAGATCCGTCATCGCTCGTACCTATTACAAAACTCCTGACATTGCAGTTCTCAAGTTGTGTGTTCGATGCCAGTGGTCACCATATTGTAGCAACTGAGACAGGTCAATGCTACACACATGTAAAAGGGATAAGGCTCTCCACACACCCCTATTGTTGGAACATGTACATATTATGTATTAATTCCTTTTAAATTTAAAAAGTTTTATTCGAAGAGACCACAGCTTGTGCGTGTAAGGTAATATGTGTGCACGTCATCAAAGTCCTATCTATGTTTCTGCAGAAATCTACAATGCATTCTAAAGTCCTTCAAAAAGCACTAATTTATTAAATTTTTGCCTTTTAGTGATTTTTAAAGATAATGTTTTGGCTATGTAATTCAGTCTCTTTATATACTTATCAATTATTGCTCGAATAATGTGGACACGATGGTTATAGGTTAATAGCTGTTCTAACGAATGCGTAATTAATGAATCAAAAATATAATATATACACACATTCATAAACGTACAATACAATATTTTAAATATACATAATTAATTATTTTTAAATATCTAAAGTACGACTCCATTCATTTTTTGTTCCAAATTCTATGTTATGGAGGGAATTGTTGTATACAGATTTTATTGTACGTAATTGCAATAAAATAATTGCTAAATGAGACACAAATAATTATATAATAATATGAAATAATTCTGCATTATTTTTTATGAATTTTTAGAACAGTTTTTACACGATTTTACAACGCATGAAGTCATTTTTAGCCAGTAAAGCGACGCCGAACACGCGAACGAATCAGACGAGTAGCCCCAAACGACTGTGAGCAAAAGCAATCTGATTTTACAAATCTTTTACAAATCAGATTGCTTTTGTGGGAGCGTTTTTTTATTGATAGAACCTATCCATATACATCGATGGTGCATACACATCTAAGTAAGGTAATTGCCCAACTCGCATTCTGACTACATTCAGTTGGCCACGCTCTCGCGTCGCCTCTATGCGTATTTCGCCACAAAGCATAAATGTCAAGATATATATTCATCTCTTTCTAACGACAGGTATGTATGCCCTATCATTTGTCTCTTTGTTAGAGCAAAGTGTGATAATAAATAACTGTACGTAGATATAGTACTACTTGCGCCATTTTAAAATACAATAATGTTGGTGTATAACGTGTCTACCTTTTGATACGTCGCTGATACACATGCATTGCGCGAACTAATTAGAATAAAAGTGTTGTAATAGTACAGGCAGCGAACTTAAAAAGAAGTTCGCTGAGTACAGGCATTAAACGAACGTTAGGCATGGCATGTGCTTTCATAGGACTTATGTAATGTACTATTTACATATTTATATAATTAAGCAAGTAAATAATTTATAGTTTGTCATTTACATTTCAATATTCGTGCATTACGCTGGTCTCGAGCTGGTATATTTTTTCTTGACC
This sequence comes from Pyralis farinalis, assembly GCA_947507595.1. Classification (NCBI taxonomy): domain Eukaryota; kingdom Metazoa; phylum Arthropoda; class Insecta; order Lepidoptera; family Pyralidae; genus Pyralis; species Pyralis farinalis. Next base: position 31,166,431 of record OX382273.1, on the reverse strand, counting down.
AATAATAGTGCGGGTTTATGTTTTTTGACGATCAATTTAATTATTACGTAACGTTTTCGATCGATAATTATTATTTCTACTTATCCATACATTTATCATTTGCAAATTATTTTTTTCTTCAAAATCTTGTCAGTCTTACAAACATTTTAATTTATAGTTGTTTCACATATAAAAAAAATTCAGAAAAAATTTATTCATTCGCAAATACCACAGATATCTCATCAGAGGAAGTATACCTAAAGTTGACATACGCGTACACCCGTAAGGGACGGCAACAAAAGTACATTCAATAACAAGGTTACCAGACTGTGGAAAATTTACCCCACTAATGCGTATCGGCAATTTGAAATTTACAATATACCCAGTTAACTGTTTACCATAAGAAACTTGCATAGGATGTATATTGTGTGCTATAATAATATACTCATAATATGATATTAGCAATGTAAAAAAAAAACGAATAAGTCGATACAGCCATTTTTACACACAAAGTAATAAAAGTTATATATATACATACGTATGAAAACTACAGTATCTGAATAGATCAACAAACATATTTGCACTTTAATATTATTAGAATAGTATTTTTTTACGCAAATCGAGTTACTGTATAGATCTATTAATTAATAGTAAGCCTGAGTTAGTTTCAGTAAGATCTGTGAAATCATTGGAATAAGGATAGGAGATTGGTCAAACCTAGCAGAGTTATATAAATTAAACAATATATTTTTCTATTTTAGACATATATTTTAAAATACAAGCGGTGACATGATACTAAATATAGATATGAGATAAAAGATAAAAACACTTTATAGACAATTTGTAAATAAAAATATTCGTGCCTTACAAACATATTAATGTTTTTTTTTATTTTTTCATAGATTTTAATTCTTAAAATCAATGTTATTAGATCGATTTTTCTACATCGTGTATTTAAACAGCCGTCGAATATTCATGGTCACATTTACATACACGGTTTTTAGTTAAATCTTCTTTACACAATAAATGCGGATTATTCCTTCTTAAAATTAAACATATTGCATATTTTTTTTTAATAATTGTCATATAAAAAAGAATTAGTGCCAGGGATGATTTAAGTGTAAATATTAAACAAAGGTAAACAATCTTTGTTTTTAAACATTTTGTACTGTGCATCATGGTTTTCATTAGACTTAAACCAAAGCTACAATTGGTCAAGGATTATCCTTTCACATATTGTACTCAAAAGGTGGTAAATTAATTCCCTGGTTCACTCTTTGCCTCTAACTTGTATAATGATATCTATCATCTATACATCGGTTACCTTAAAATTCTGTATAATGACAGGTAGTTCAGCATTTTTATTTCAAGTCGTTTAGTTTTTGACCTTAATATAGCTAATTTCTTCTTGCGTAACTCAGCCAGTAATGTTTTCAGACTCAGTTCAAATGTAAGCTTTAATTTTCATGGTGTGAATGTAGTGTCCGTCGCTATTGGAAGCCCTGGATAATCGGTCTGGAAAATATTACAATTTTAATTTTGTAACGCATTACTAGCATGTAATATCGACAGCCTAGTACTAACATTAACTAACACTTACGTGAAAGGTTTCAATTTCGTGATATAGAGAATCGTCTGCGGTCTTCAGTGGATCCTTTACTGAATATTCCTATGTACACCAGTAGTACATACACCAAATCTTTCTCGGTTCATGCTGCAAAATTGTGGGATTCACTCTCTTTGCACATTAAATTGTCTCCCACCATTGAATCGTTTAAACTGGCTCTGAAAGGCTCTCACGATGATCATGGTGCTTTAGACTGATTTTATTTTTATCTTAGTTAATTTCGTTTTCTTTTATTCTTTCGTTTTTTTTTTCTTTCTTCTTTACATATATATTCATATTCTGTTCTATTTTGTCTAGCTACTTTCAATTTCATATATATATATTTTTGTTTTTTGACATTTATTACTTTTATATTTGTTATTAATTATTATAATGATCTGTTTCGTTTATGTTGTACTACCGCGCCACTCGCTTACCATATTCCAATTAGACACTCAAAGGTTGACTGGAAGAGATTCCTTATAGGAATAAGTCCGCCTTTGTACATTTATTAATGTGTTGAATTTTAATTTATATTTTTCATTGTTATTTTATGTACAATAAAGATATTACAAACAAACAAACAAACATTATATTAAAACTGCTGTCAATACTATAATTTAATTAATATAATTAAAATAAATAAAATATATAGAAAGTTTACAAATTCAGACAATATAAAATGCTAGATTAACATTTATGTGTTGACACAAAAGCATGTGTATGTGCTTGATTAACGTGGCATAAATAATTGGTATAGAATAATCTACACGTCTACCCTCCGTATCTTTCACAATTACCTGTATAAATATAATCAACTCATCAACATCATATCAACCCATACTCACTTCATCACTGGAGTACGGGTTCTTATTTCAACCAAAAGACCTTAGACGATATGTCCCGAAACTCCTCAATTACGGATTGTCGGAGTCGTTGGAATATTTTCAACTATTTTTGTACTTCAATTATACGCTTCTACGACTAAAATGTAACTATGTAAAATTTCAAGTCTGTACGTGAAACTTTCTAAGACTAGCAGACGAACAGGCAGGCATTTAACTTATCTAATTTAGTTCCTTATTTTTTTTAATACCTATCATCATATATACTCGCCAACAAACTGTTACAACAGTTTGGCAAACATAATAATTTGTACTATGTAACTGTATCGTGTAAATAAATAAAAAACAATACAAATCAGTTGAGAATGCGCAATCTTGCATTGCCAGAGGAACACCTGGTTCGTCAATAATATAACAATTTAATTATTTTTTTTAAACTTTGTCGGCCATTTTGACCATGTTCCTTAAGAAATATGATATTGGTTTTTTAAACATTCCTATTCTACTTTTTAATTTACTTCTCGAATCTGAAATATATATTTTTTTTAATTTGTCTGCCATTCTGACCATTTTCCTTAAGAGATAGGAGGTTGGTTTTTCAAACATTCCTATTCTACTTTTTTATGCTGAATCCGAATCTGAAGTCAAAATTCGAATATTCGAAAAAAAGCGACAGACACACACAGACAAACATATAGATTTCATATAGGAACGGTGTTCCTGAAAATACTTTAACTTTACCATTGTTATTTTCGTTGGATGAATCACATGCCTGCCTGTGTGATTTATATACTAACAGATGTTGTCCTGCCCGATAATATTAAAAGTTTCAGAGGACACGACTACAGCGCCACTTATTGTATTCAGTCCAATTGTGAATCTAAAGTTAAATAATTCTCTCTCTTCCAGTTAAACACACATATTTTTTTTTGTCAAAAACTGTCCAGTCGTTTTACATGGACAGAAGAATTATATATATATATCTGAGATGTGATAAAAAATATATATAATATAATACAGTCAGGCATATACATCTAATTCTATTCTTCTTTTCCCTTTTCGCAACATTATGAATATAGACAGTAAAACGGTACTAGTTTCCAACTTGGACTCCATCGAGTCATGATCTTTGGAAAGTAGGTAGTACGAGGGTCATTTGAAAAGTTCTTAGCCTTTTTCAACATGCTCTCCTCCGAGCTCAAAACACTTTTTCCATCGACCCGGTAAGGCTTCGATACCCCTTTTAAAAAAATCTTCGTCTAACTCCTCAAAATAAGCGTCCATGGGGGCTATGACCTCTTCATTTGTAAAAACATGTTTACCACCTAAAAATTTTTTCAGCTTTGGGAACAGATAAAAGTCGGACGGTGCTAAATCCGGTGAATATGGGGGATGAGGTAACAATTCGAAGCCACATTGATGGATTTCTGCCATGGATTGCATAGAGGTGTGAACGCAAGCATTGTCCTGATGAAACAAGACTTTTCTTCTCAATAAACCTGGACGTTTTTCTTTGATTTCTTCTCTCAAACGACGCAACAGGTTGCAAGAGTAATCGGAGTTTATTGTTTCACCCTTTTTTAAATAATCCACGAGAATTATACCCTTTGCATCCCAAAAAACGGATGCCATGACTTTGCCCGCCGATAAAACCACCTTTGCCTTCTTTGGGGTGGGCGATCCTGCTCTTGTCCATTGTTTCGACTGTTCTTTTGTCTCGGGTGTATTGTGGTGAACCCAGGTTTCATCCATGGTTATAAATCTTGCAACAAATTCTATTGGGTCAGCTTCATATAACTCTAAACAGTCGTAAGAAGTTGTGAGTCGGTTGCGTTTTTGTTCCACTGAAAGCAGTCGCGGTACCCACCGCGCAGACACCTTAGAGAATCCAAGTTCAGTAGTAATTATATGATGTGTTCGCTCAGATGAGATGCCTACAGTCTTAGCTATCTCCTCGATAGTCAATCTTCGATCAGATAAAATTAAATCACAGATTTTTTCTTTGTTTTGATCAGTGGAAGCAGTCGAAGGCCGGCCACTACGGGGCTCATCTTGAATGGTCTCACGACCACGTTTAAACTCTGCCACCCAGTTTTTAACAGTCGCATACGAAGGAGCGGACTCACCCAAAGTAGCAGACATGTCTTCATGTATAGCTTTTGGAGTTAAACCTTTCAAATTCAGGTATTTTATCACTGCACGATGTTCAATTTTATCCATTTTTAAAAATAACTCTGATTTGACTTACGGTATCACGTGTAAACGAACAATGAGTTACTGTGAATAAACTAAACTGTGCATACTTGTTGCTAAATAATGTAACTACAAAATGAGGGTAGTTATAAAAAAAACCAATGACTTGAACCATGTTAGGCTAAGAACTTTTCAAATGACCCTCGTATATTTTTAGTATATAAACATTCTTACAACTAATATACATGTGTCCAAGTATATATTAATAATTAGTAGTGAAGTAAATATTATGCCTAAAGTTAGTTTGGTTGATTTTCTAAGTATTGAGACTCAAATTTAATTTAACAAAATATTACAAATGTTAACTTACGTATATGGTGGATGTTGAAACTAACGACTTATCCAAATAAACTTCTTCCGAAAGCAGTGGTCTTTAAAATGTTTGGAACATATGCGACTGTACTCGGCTCCCAATTCTGTCGTCCAGTAGCAAAAATCCATGCATTACGCACACTGACGACTTTAGGAAATCTAAAAAATAAACATACATCTAAGATTAAACATGTTAACATTTTTAATTTAAAAATAAATAAATACATTTTGACGAAAAATTAAAACAAAGAAGTCTACGAAAAGTAAGAAGTTAAAAAAAAGGTGTCTGTACCCATATAATTTACCCATAATTTCGGGGTGTCTTCCCATACTACATACTGGTACCCCTAAAACGCTCATTATACCGATAAATTGAAAATACAACAGAAAATGGCTGACGCATTAACCACAGACAACCTTCAAGATTTAGGCGGTTTTTACTAGAAATACTTTTTGTAAATTAAACCGATATTTTCATTGTTTTACGTTATTATACAAACAATTTATTTAAAAACTACATGTGTATCTAATATTCGCAAAATAGTTGATAACAACTATTAAAACTTTATACTTACGTATGAAAGGTTATGTTTTCGTATTTTTGCTAACTGAGGCTTTTGCAGCCTTTTACACAGCAACGTACCATTGTTAAAGTAAAAAGACAATCCCAAACAAGCAAAAAAGGAACATAAATATGCACTAATATTTCGCTTATATTTAGTAATTTATGCAAACAATTTGTTGTAATACAAGGAACGAAATGATTGTTTGCCACGAATTTGTTTTTGTGGCAAACACAAAATAGTGATACTATGACAGGGACAAAAAATATTTTATCTGTCTCTTTCCTTCTTATGAGGAACTGTATACATCTATCACGTTCTATCTTGGTATTATTATTTGCTTGTCACCTCTAGGTATACTTCCTCTGAGACAGATATGGATTAGCAGTGTGACCATTTGTGGCAGCTTGCTGCTATTTTGGCAGATTTCGCTCCTAAATTTTGTCTGTGGCAGATATGCTGACGATTTACAAAAGTGGCAGATTTAAAAGGTTCCAAGAAAATTCTCGTTACCGAATTTGAATTTTCAATGAAGTCATCTTTTTTAAAAGTAATTATAATAGGTATAAAATATAATTAGACAACAAATGATTTTATTGAACTGGCAACTTCTGTTTCATGGCCAGATTATACGGAGATTTTCCGCATATTCTTTTTGAAACATATGCATCATATGATTATGAACTGTAATAAAACAGCAATAGGGTTCATATTCATCCTCCTCCTCTATTGATTTGGTTTTTAATCAACTTTTGATTTTACCTCATTCTCTTTTGTTGTGTATTGTGTGCGGTTGTGTGTAACGAAACATTAACTATGAAAAGAAAATATGTACGAGCGTTCTTGTCGACCTGAGTGGGAGCAAGATCCCTCGCTTTCTTCCTGGTTGTCGAGGGCTAAGGATAAGGACCAGGACGTTGCATTCTCTAAAGCTTGCAACTGTAAATTTATTACTAGATTATCTTCTTTAAAAGACCACCATCTCAGAAACATAAAAAGAACATAATTGAATATAGTGACCAATCATCGGTAAGTACGTAACGACAAGTATAAATATTTAATCAAATTCTTCAGAGATTTTTTAAAATTATTTATTTTATTAAACTGTTTTACGTTCAACAGTTTTTTCAGAAATCTTCATTAGAAGAGGAAGTGAAAAAGGAACTAAATTTTTGTGCTAATTAACTAAATTGTGTTCCACTAGGGAACACAATTTACCTTTTCGCATAATGGACCATTTAAGCGAAATAATATCAAAAAGCTTCTACGATTCTGAAATCGCCAAACTATTTTCCTGCAAAAAGACTGAAGTAGCAGCAGTACGTGTAATGTTTTGAAGCCTAATTTAGAAAAGAACACCTACAAAAAAGCCTACAAAATATGCTCAAAACTGCAGCCGAATAACAATTCCCTGGAGGGTTATCGGGTTACTTAATGAGCGGTTTAGCGGGCAGCTGCAACCTGTTATTTTTGTATTACAGTATCTTAAAATTTCACTCATCTTTTTGTTCATAACGCGCCTAAAGGAGTATATAACTTCAATACAATAGTCAGTTCCTGGTCTATGTACTAAAAATAATTAAGAAAAACTTTGTATTATAGATCCCTGATGATTCCCCTACAAAATTGTTTTGTACTAGTATATAGATAGATTATGCATTTTTGACGATTGTATAAACTATAAGCGACGTCCCTACGTGTTTAGACTATAATCGTTCGCTCGGGGCTCGAGTCGGCCTACTTATTTGATTTTACTATGTTCCTGTCAAACCAAATCTACCAATTAACGGCTGAGTGTTGCCATCATGAATTCATCTTTTTCTTAACAGATGAGGCACTGTTGGCAGTACTGACTGATATTCGCAAATAACATGAAAATCGGCTTTGCACCGTTACAACTGACGCGATTATTTATTTTAGTTCAACGAAATCCGCAGACTACTTTGAAAGAAATCTTCTATACGTAGAGTCCGCCGTGAAAAGTAAAAATCTTAATTCTAGAAAAATATTAGAAAAACATTTAATTTTTATTGAATACTAGCTTTTACCCGCGGCTTCGCTCGCATTGATAAAAAATATATATTTTTTTTTTAATAAAAAGTATCCTATGTTACTTTACGTTACTTCTGATACCTCCAAGAATATGTGTACAAAGTTTCATGACGATCGGTTGAATAGTTTTCGCGTGAAAGCGAACATACAAACGGACATTCACATTTATAATATTAGTAGGATTTTTACTGTAGTACATTTTGTTATTTCTTCATTTGTCCGCCTGAACTGTTATTTAGGTCGCGCAACACCTTATATATTCTCTGTCTACGTAGAATAGGTAGGTACATAAATTACATTTGGTTTTGTCTATGTTTTGACTGTCGTATCGTTTTTGTAGTAAAATAACTTGACATGTCAATAACACTTTTGGACGAAGATGGATTTACAGTCGTGAAAAGTAAACGATACAGAAATAAACAAACAAGATTACCAAATAGACAAATAAACTTCGAAAAGAAAGAAGTTTCTATTGATATCGATACAGCTTTATGGTAGGTAGATAATTCTTGGCAGATGGGTAATGTGTTCATTTATGTTTCGAGGTTATGTCATTTGTTATTTATCTCTTATTTTTAGCCGAATACGAAGTGCCATTGAAGATTTAAAGAGTTCAGAATACATAAAGGGTCTTACGAAGTCTGTGAGTACCATTTTGCAGTCTAGAAGAGTTGTAGAAATAGTCTCTTTTGGGTTAGGTCACATCGGTGAATGCAATGTCTCTAGATACCAACTAGCCCTTTTATTGTGCTTTAAAAGCTTGTGCAACACTCGAAGAGTGTTGGTACATGACCCGATATTTTATAAAGACGAATGCGAAGTACTGACACGTTTAGGACTTGAAGTAATCGAACAAAACAATGAAGGAAGTTATGTAATTTCTGATATAGGTACTACATTAGTCTATTTCCCACATTGCCCCCAACAATTAACGAATAATTTCCTTTGGAGCAACTGGGGTATAAATGTTAAAAATTGTATACTCATTTGTAATAGTTTCTCAGCATTGATTGAAAATCAACCAAGTAGAATTTTGTTAGATACAGTTCCTTATATACACAAAATATTTCCTTATACCTCTGAAATAAAGATAGAAAATAATTTCAAGTATACAGATATATTTAATGATACATCCATTCATTATTTCTCTGAAGAAAATTTTCAAAATTTATCATCTGACTTTTGGAAGAAAGGTGAAAAACCAGTGTATGACAATACTGAAGAGTTTATTACATCTCTCATGATAGAAAAATTGAATATTTGATTTGTTTGAAGGTGTGAGCAATGGCATCAATCTCCTCAAAGCCAGTCCTGGTGACACTGAGGCAACTGTTATCTGAGATCCGTAAACAGAGTACTACAAAGAAATTAGCTGAGAATCAGATGGTCCAGTACATATTCCGTCAGTACCGTAAATACCAGACTACTGACCAGCAGCTTTGTAAAGCTATTGATGAGATGCATTTTAATGCGAAGTCTTATTATGATTATTTGCACCATATGAGAAAGTATAAAGAGATTAATACAGAATTTAAAGGAAGTGGGGAAAGATCAGTGGAGTATACTGCTAGAATGGTTGGGTTCAAACTGCCACATGAGCCAAAACCTTAAGCCTTGTACAAATATAGTTTGTAAATATTTACACTTCACTGCTATTTGAGAATTATGGACACATTTAATATGGCAGTATTCTGTTGTTTTTTTTCACAAGTCACATGTCCCTTTGCAGTGGTAAAAAATTTATAGAATAGGAAATGTTGAAATAAAAGTTGTTGTTTTAGTACATATATGTGTTTTATTTACAAAGGGGTTGTAGAAAGACCCAGTACATTTTTATAAACATACAGTCATTTCAATTTACAATATGTATAAATGTAGCTGAAACTGTAGTTTATGCAAATTGTAAGTTGAAAACTTGAGCAGTTATATGTAACATTATTAGGGTTAAGGTAATATCAAAAATATTTTATTGCTATACTGATATTTACAGTTATTCCAACAAAATTAATTATAGAACATAAATACAATCAGTGTATAATAGAAATATCATTGAAAACGCAGAAAATACTAACTTTTGTTATGTAATTTAGTACAGATTACTTGTTTAGTACAGAGCGGCTAAAAACCTACAAGTTAACGCAATTGCATAACAGTAAATGCTGTATGCAACAAGGATTTGCAGGAAGTAAATAGCAAGCCGCTTCTAGTACTAAATTTAAGCAGTTAGGGTTTATTTTATACATTACACGAGATCATCGAATAATGGTTATGTTTTGATACATAATCTCATTACAAAAAAAACCTGCTCAAGCATGATGAAAGTTTAGTCTATTGTGAGTACTCCTTTTCTATGAGCTTGGCAATGGTCTGCAGCTGCATGTTGCTGGTCCCCTCGTAGATGGTACCGATCTTGGCGTCTCTGAAGAATTTCTCCTGGGGGAAGTCTTTGGTGAAACCCACGCCACCCATGAAGTCTATGCATTTTGATGTTAAAGTTTGGGCAATTTCTGTAAAGAATATGAAATGAAATTAATTTATTTCCACATCTTTGTATAAAAAAAGTTATTTTATTATACTCCTCAAGTGGCCAACATTTATTTCGTTGTATGACAACTAATAATGCTTTACGGGTAGACGATTTTCATAAATGTGTGTGGAACTAAGTATCACTACCGCATTGTCGCTCTTATTGTCATCTGAGTACTTCAGCCAGAGCTCTAGTAATGTAACATTGTTATGTGGCAGTGCTTTTATTAGGTAGAGATACTCTTTCGTGTTGGCTACTTGAAATTTGGGGCTAGTATCGTACAGAGTATTGGTACCACTGGTGCCTTGTATGCTGATGTGTATGCCCTACCAAGTAGCATACAAGGCGACAGTGATACCACATCTAACTGGAGGTATCATTGGGTCCAAAGATAGGGGGCCCTACACTGTAACCTTATTAATCTAAATAAGATGTATGTAATGAACAGTATGTATAGAAATAAGGTCATCTTTGGGAAATGGTAGCAGGTTATTATATCTTTCAAGTGACAATAAAATCCAGTAATATCTATTTGTTTGTATTTTTATTAATTCACATTCATTCTACTGATAATATTCTGATTTCTCTTAATTGAAGAGACATTTGACGAGCTAAGTGGCGTAGTGGAACTCCGCAGCCAAATAACAACTCCCTAGAGGATTGTTGTGCTCTAGGAGTGAGTGAGGTTACCAGTAGCCTCCTAAATTGTTGCTGTATTAGCAGCAGAGATGGCATCGGTAACCAGTTTACATCAGGTGGGTCGTTGTTTCTATACCTTTTTTTACCACTAAGGTGGCAATCAAGCGTACGCCCTGCCTGATGGTAAGCAGTTACCGTAGCCTATAGACATTTGCAACACCAGGGTTGTCACTAATGCTTTGCCGACCCAAATGCCACCCGATATTGTTTAAAAAAGAAACACATTTCGTCTTCCGCCATACTCGCAAATTGCATGTTAGAGGAGTGTCACAGAGGAGGTTTTTCTTTAATACGACGTCGGAGGGCTTACTAGATTACGGCTAACCTTATATTAACGCTTGCAATACATTAAGTATTAGTCCCGTGATGTCACCTCTGCTGCTAACACAGCAACTCTTTAGGAGCTTACTGGAGACCTCACGCACACGTAGGAACACAACAGAGAGTTGTTATTTGGCTGTGGTTTTCTGTGAGGCGGAGGTACTTCCGTAGACGGACAGCTTTGATGCGCCCTACCTCTCTTAAAAAAGCTGGAGATAAACTCCAACGATTGAGTATTCACAGCAAATGACGCTATGGTAAAAAGATAGGACGCCGTATATGTATAATATGCTGTCTACGAAACTCTAGCTCAGTCAAATAACAACTTCCAGGAGAATTGCTGTATTAAATACAAGTGAGTGAGATTACCAAGAAATTGAATAAAAGAAGATGCTGTGCTAGCCGCAGGTGGGATAGTACGATCTGTACTCTGTATTATGAACACTCATAGGCTACGCTTCACAGAAGACTCACCGCTTGCTTGTTTGTTGTCTGATGTCTTTTTCGTCTTAGAGAGCTGAGAGCTCAATGGCGTCGTGTCTAACCGAACACGTAGGTCAAGCAACGTCGACCGCAGCCTGTCCGTGCTTTGGAGGGCACGTTAAGCCGTCTGTTCCGGCTGTTGTCGATAGATGACAGTCGTTAAGCTAAGTCAGTGGCCCTCGAGCGGCTTGAAAACACTGGCCTTCAATGCGCTATCACTGCTCTTGCTGTTTGTTGTTTGACGTATGTATGTATGTATATCCTTACACCAAGTCCCTTGCGGGGTAGGCAGAGAGAACCGAGCGCCATAAGACGCGGTCCTTGCATACTTCACTCGCTTCTGTGACATTCATAGCTCTATTCATGCACGCTCGCTGGTTCCTGGGGTTCCTGACATCACCTTCTGATAAAACACGACCAATTTGGTCATGGTAGGTTAGTCTCGGCCAACTGTCTGACGTATCCAGCATAAAAAGATATCACACAGCGCTCGAACTCCTCTGTTCTTCAGAGCTTACCTGATGCAAAATATTTAGCCATAGCAGCTTCTTTGACGAACTCCAAGCCGTTTTCCTTCAACCTGGCCGCGTTGTAGGCAAGTAGACGAGCCGCTTCCAGCTGAGTTTGGAGGTGGGCGATCTGGTAGTTGATCCCCTGGCGAATACAAATAAACATCAATATTTTAAAGTAAGGGGATGGACCTCTTATGTACTTATTAGAGATGACTTACATACAGAGGGATAATTGGTAACACTCACAAACCCTTTTTTTGATTCAGTTGTAAGAACACTTTACCGGTCGTGGGTTCAAGTCCAAGCATACATTTTTTTTAAATTTACATTCTTACATCATATCCTGTAATCAAGACATGCATTTTTTTTCAAACTTTGTTCTCCGTGAAATTAAATGAATCTGTTATGTTTTACGAAATATATCTATTTATTTAAAACTTCACGTCAAGTCCCTTACGGGGTAGGCAGAGAAACGAACAGCACATGACTTTTTTATGACCATTTTATTATTTTACATAAGGGTTCTTAGCCTTTATATTAATTATTTCTTTACAAGTACTGACGACGAGCTCGGTGGCGCACTCGTGAATGACGCGACTATGACACAACGCTCATTGGTTCGATTCCCAACAAGATAAATATTTGTGTGCATGAACATGTCTTTTTGTCTTGGTCTGGCTGTTTTAAGAGAGGTAGGGCGCATCAAAGCAGCCTCTCTGGGGAAGTACCTCCACCTCGCAGAAAACCGCAGCCAAATAACAACTCTATATAGGATTGTTGTGTTCCTGCGTGTGAGTGAGGTCACCAGTAAGCTCTTAGGAGTTGTTGTTTTAGCAGCAGAGGAGGCATCGCGCGGGGGATACTTAATGTATTAGAAGCATTACGGTAACCACTTCACATAGTATGCATGAATACCTTCCGACGTTGTATAAAAAAAATGATAAACTAACTGGCAGGTACCTAACGGCGGTCGATCGTGCAGGAGTTATAAACTAGATTCAAAAGAGTTAGGCCTCAGGATTCTAATTTACCTTACGCTTGTAACACCTACGTTCTTCTTCATCTTCCTAGCGTTATCACGTTACTAGACCATTAGGGTTGGTGGGGTCCGCTACATAAGCCTAGGCGTTTGACGAAGATACTGATCTCTACATGGAGCGACGAAACCAGATCTGTCATATGTTAGGTCAATTATCTTTCGAAATATAATTTCTTGGACGTGCAGGTTTACTCATGATGTGCAAGTGATAATTACAAATATGTACTCATAAATCTGATAATACGAATTTAATATAACATGCCCACGTTAGGATTCGAACCGGCTACCAGTTAGCCAATAGGCTGGTTCTATATCCACTGGGCTATTACTGCTTGTAACACCTACGTTACTATCCTCAATGGACTATATATATAACCACTTATCATTACAGGTTCATAAAAGGAATTATGAACGGAACTTGGTTAAAAATCTTTTATTCCACAGGTATTAGTATAGTATACAGGTACGTTTTTATCCATACCTGGAAGGTATAGATCGGTTTTCCGAACTGCTTCCTCTCGAGGGTGTAGGGAATGGTGGCGTCCATACAACCCTGACATAAGCCGATCATCTGCGCGGCGATGCCGATGCGGCCTTCGTTCAAGAAGCCAGCCGCGTACTTGTAGCTGAAGAGAAGAACATTATTATTCAAGAGAGCCACTCTTATTGTTATTAGTATTGTTCCGTTTCCTAATCCATTAGGATTTGCGGAGTCCACTCCTAAGCCTAAGGATTTGGCGAAGATACTGATATTTACATAGAGCGACGGCCGTCAGAAAGAGGGAAAACCAGAACTTTCTTAGGTAGACTTGCTTCGTTGACTGGGGCAGTGCCTCTACCGGAGCCAAAAACGCAACCAAATCACAGACGTTTTACAGGCAATAGATATGACTGGAGCTGCCAACTGACCGGTGCTAACTCGCATAAACTAATTGGTGACAGAAAGCACGTAAAGTACATTTTGTCATCAGTGAGTAAGGCCTCCATCGAAGGCAGAAGCACAGCACGCAAGTAATAATTAAGAGTTAATAGACTAAGGCTTTTTTTTTTGCGAAAGTCAAATTTACATGCAATTTGATCTAACCTGCTTTGTGTGCTTCCGCCGCCAATTAGTTCATGCGGCCTAGCGCTGGCCGGTACCCACCCACTACCGTTAGTAGATGTAATATGCCGACGCTGTAATGGCTGCTACGGTAATATTTACCTCGGCTGCATTGCATATAATTAAGTGTTTGTGTGTTTGAACGCGCTTATCTCTGGAACTACTTATCTGTCGAATTTTTTAGCATTTGATAGCCCAATTATTAAGTAAGGTTATAGGCTATTCGCCATCACGATACGATCCTTCGAAGCCGATTAAAACTCTGTTCCTACGGCATACGCGTGGAAGAAGTCCCGTGTTGCATGCAGCCAGTTGTATATAATATGTAATCAAAACTTACCCTTTTCCATATTCTCCTAGGATGTTACTCTCTGGTACCCTGACATTGTCGAAGTGCACCATACAAGTTCCGGATGCACGGATGCCAAGTTTGTTTTCTGGTTTGGCCACTGTCAGACCAGGAGTCTCGCGCTCCACGATGAAGCAGGTGATACCTTTATAACCCTACAAAATAATGACGGTGTTTTAAAGTAGATACTCAGTGGATGCAGTTGGCACAGGATCGCGGCGAGTGGTTCTCTACAGGGGATGAGAGGAGGCCTATGTTCAGTAGTGGACGAATACAGACTGAAATGATGAAGAAATTAGATTGCTACAATTTAATTATAAAGCAGTTATAAAATTATTACCTTTTTTTACCATGTTATAACCTCTAGTTTTTAGTTGCATTCTAGAAGACAAACTATCAAAAATCCTAAGAAGATACTATGTTTTACAGAGCCGACAAAGCTCCAGAGATATTGATACTGCTTTTATTTTTTATATCATTAAGGTGATTGACAAGCATATGGCCTGCCTGATGATGGTAAGCTGTCACCGTAGTTTTTTTTTACAGAATCTTCGCAGTTGTATTCCTCAACTTGAAAGTTCTCCGGAGATAACTACTCTGAAATGTCACAGTACGTGAATATGGCAGTTCTAGCGAGTGAAGATGAATTATTCGCCGACGGCCTGTGATGTACTCATAGAATGAAACTGTTGGCATCATATCTAATAAACTGTATCACAAGGTCCTTGCTGACATCCAGGTTCCTCTGTCTGATGGTGAGATGACTGCGTTACTCTAGATGTGTCTTGAAACGTGCCGCCGATCAGCTGGCTGTTTCCTTTTGTGGAGATAATGTGGAGGGAGAGTGGAATTGAGAGATGAAGGTGGGGGAAAAAGACGGCTCCGAAAAGGAGAGTATGTGGAGGAAATTGGATTATGAAGGTTAGGGAAGTTGATTTTATTATTATTTTCTATAAAACTTTTCATCGGCAATTAAATCTATAATTGTCAGATATTTCGGCTACAAGCTTCGGAGATTGGATAGTATTTGTGACAGACAGACGAACGGATAGACTAATTTGATAAGGATAGGATAATTTGATAAGGAACATAAAAATAAAGAAACTAAGAAACTTTTAAACACTAGAGGGATTCTATACGCGGTGACAACAATCATAGCATATCAACATTTCTGTAGATCAGAGAAACAAGATTGCGTCATTCCACTAGGTCAATATTTATCGAGTGATAAAAGTGGAGTTGTTTCAATAACATCACTATAATATCTACCGACATGTGTAGCGGCCGGCGGCCACCTCGCTGTGTAGTAGTTCACTCAGCTATAGGTCACGGTTTCATCTAAATCCGTTGCGGAATTGTTTTTATAGTTCTGTACATGTATAATATAGATTGTACCGCCGTGTCCCAAATAAACTTCTCCGAGAAAGCTGAACGTTTCAATGAAAAAAATTTACTACGTGGCTCATTATTACTTCAAATGAGCAATTCTTGTATCTATAGGTACTACTCGTAATATCATAGCTAATATATAACGCTGAAGAGTTTGTCTGAAGGTAAAATAATAAATGTTAAACTCTCGAACAACGATTTGAGAAATCGTATCTCAGAAATGGCTTTATATTAAATTTTATTTGTATTAAATTTCCTATTTAAATAAGAATTTGCTTTTTAATTTCATATATATAGGAGTTAAAAAAAACGCGATGTTAACTAAAACATTGGCACGCAATACACTGTTCTTTATTCTGTATTCTTACATAGCAAGACGAGCGAACACCTGGCTTGCGAAACAAAGCCAGGTGTTCGCTCGTCTTGCTATGTAAGAATACAGAATACAAATCATCTGAAATACAAAATATTTCAGATGATTTTGTTGTCGAAAATAATACATTTGGACTTCGATATCCAATTATTTAATACGCCACCACGAATACGATCGGGTGGTGGAGCCCTATGGGCTCCTGTATCTACGTGTGGGGCATGAAGGGACTCGATGGATCTTTGTCGGCAATAAGCATACTGTGACTGAAGCGATTGCCACTGAAATTTCTCTAATAAACTCAAATCAACCGCTTACATGGACATTAAGACATCCTTAATCTAAGTTTACAATAAAAAAAATGTAATTAAAAAGTTGCGGCAAGAAATTTTGTAAGTTTTAAATATAATAAATGATTTTTGCCTGTTGCAATATACTCGTAGAATTA
The DNA here is from genome assembly GCA_947507595.1 of Pyralis farinalis. Lineage (NCBI taxonomy): Eukaryota > Metazoa > Arthropoda > Insecta > Lepidoptera > Pyralidae > Pyralis > Pyralis farinalis. Next base: position 31,149,582 of record OX382273.1, on the reverse strand, counting down.
AAGATTTCTGCATTTATTCTTCAGTGGGACGTACCTACTCCTAAAATTTGACTGGATGTATCCTGCAAACTTTGTATAAATCCGAGAATTCACAAGTTTACGAATTTATTCGTGGTACACGTCCAAATTACTTCAAGTCTAAATAGTAGGATAGGAATATACTTTTACTTCTCACCTTAGAAGGATCAGCATTAGCCATCACCAAGAAGACACCGGCGATATCCGAGTTGGAGATCCACATCTTGGAGCCGTTTATTACGAAGTCATTGCCGTCTTTCTTGGCCACGGTCTTCAGGGCGAAGGCATCTGACCCTGACGTTGGTTCCGTAAGGCAGAAGCTGCCAGCCTGTCGCATAAATGTACATATGTTTCAGATAGAATACAATTATTTATATACTAAAGTACGAGACAGTTTGTTATAAAACTTAGACAACTACAAAATCGATACTTATAAAAACTAGAACAACTGTTGGTCCCACAGTTGGTTGGTTATGGTTGCACTGTGGTGACGTCGTGAACACTAAACATTTATTGCCTCTAAAACATTTAGTTACGGTTTAAAAACCGGCAAGCGTGCACGAGACGAGCAATGAATGTTAAAGAAGCGAGTGAGGTGTGTAAGGATAGAGTCGTGTGGCGCTCGGTTCTCTCTGCCTACCCCTATAGATAGATAGATACTTCATTTTTTTTATACAATGTCGCGAGTAACACATACTCACTAATGAAAATCGATAGTATCAGTACCTCTGCTGCTAACACAGCCACTCCTTAGAAGCTCGCTGGTGACCTCACTCACTCGGCGCTCGGCTTGCTCTGCCTACTCCGTAAGGGATTTGGCGTGAAGTTATAGGTAGATAGTTATGTAGCAAGTAGCTTGATTTTTAAGAAATTATACGAAAAAGAAACAAGAAATAACACAAAAGTAAGTAAAATTGATGTGCGGGGTGACCTGAGATTTAATGTATGTATGTATATCTTCACGCCAAGTCCCTTGCGGGGTAGGCAGAGAGAACCGATTTAATTATGACACTATTACAGTCATTTCGCTGTCGTTACGGTCAACTGGGGAAGTGAATCAATTATGAAAAAGATTGTTACATTATAGATAAATAGAGCAATGAAAGGCCGGTGTTTGGTTAGACCGTTGTATAAAAAAATATCAGTTTCATGTACAAAAATTATATACATTCTTGAATGAGTACATTTCATAGCTTCGTAGTTTGTTTTTGTTACTATCGTGGATCGTTAGATAGAAATAGACGAACCTCGCGACCTTGAATATATTTGATTGCCGGACACGTATTTGTGCAGACGCCTATCTACGATGATGAGAGAATTAGAATTATAAACCACCATCGTTGGATAACCATATACTCCTCATATTTAATAGATAAGACATAATTTTAGCGGAGATAGGGTTGTAAACAAAATATATAGCAAGTACAAACCGAACAATATAGTTTCAATCGTAGAATTACTTATTATATCTTTCTAGCGTTATCCAATATTCTAATCCATTAGGATTGGGGGTCCACTACCTTAGTGTACGGATTTGGCGAAGATACTGAGTTAGACACAGAGCGACTGCCGTTAGACCTCCGTAACTCACAGGGACAACTAATCCTTTCTTACGTTAGGTCACGCGTCGTGGGGAGGAAATATCGTGATGATAACCACAAAAATTATATCGAATATAATTTTCCTTTGCTTGCATTGATAAAAAATACATTTTAATAAAAAGTATCCTATGTTACTTCTGATACCTCCAAGAATATGTGTACAAAGTTTCGTGATGATCGGTTGAGTAGTTTTCGCGTGAAAGCATAACAAACAAACGGACATTCACATTTATAATATTATAGCTGCTGCCCGCGGTTCCGCCCGCGTGGCGTCAAATAACGTAGCCTATGTGTTAATCCAGATCATAATCTATCTACGTGCCAAATTTCATTAAAATCCGTTCAGCCGTTTAAGCGTGAAAGAGCAACAAACATCCATCCATACATACAAACTTTCGCATTTATAATACTCGTATTAGTAGGATATATAATTCTGAAAACACGAATGTAGACGTAGTTTATCTGCCCTTTTCGTCAAAACTTGGCGTATTATTATAATCGTGTGGTCCTTTCGATCTAGGGTCCCATTTGTGGCCAGTCAATGTGATGTATATAACTTTTGCATATATACTGTATCACTATATAAGCATAACAATGTTCAATTCAATTCTTTATTATCTTGCTAAATATGGATACAGTAAGGTGTTAGTAAGTCGTAGGAGGACATATTTTACCTATTATAAGGCGTGCAAGAGTTAGTGTAAGTATATATTACATTTTATTACATTAATCTATTGTATTATTAGTTAATTAGTCCATTATTTTACATATTGTAATGTATATATATATGTATGACACAAATGGAGATTTTTTTAGAGTAGTATGCCTTTTGTTGTAAATACACTTTTAACCTTCGTTTAAAATTTGAAAGTTTAACTCCTCTTTTAAATATTTGGGTAGCTTATTATATATCTTCGGTCCCATACAAGAGGCTCTGTTGCTGAACATGGTTGTTGAAGGTTTAATATTTCTTAAGTTTTGTTTGTTTGTTTTATCAAGATGGATACTTCGTAGAAGTATAGCGAGGGCAAGGTTTGCAATTTTAAAATTTTAAAGTGTAGCTTGCACGAATCAGTTTGTTGTAGCCCACATATTGTCCTTATACACGTTTTCTGAGCCTTGAAATCCTTTTGGTATCAGTAGAATTCCCCCAGTATAAGTTACAATAATATAAGCTTGGAAAAGCGGGACCTTCTGCCATAGGCTTTGTAATGTCACTTACTAGGCTGGTTTTAGTACCTACGCTGCGTATTCCTAATGTTACAAGTCAGTGTAACAAGTGTAAAGAATTTTGAATTTTTGAAGTGTAGATCTTCACTACCTGCACGTGATACGTCTTGCCAATTAGCAAACAAGGCAATATTGAAGAGCATTAGGACAGAGATATATTAAATTGAAACCAGTCTTATTGCAAAAGCGTATGGGCTTTGATTACTACTTACCATTAGACGGGTTATCGCTTGCTATACCACTTTAGTAGCAAACGAATAACCACATATAATAAAAAATAGAATAATTTATAAAAACCCGATAAAATCTTGCTTATTCTATACTCACATATTTAGTGCAAAGGTTTGTCAAATATTTCTTCTTCTGTTCCTCGGTCCCCAGTTTCATGAACAGTGAGTTGACGAGAGTATTGTGGATGTCAACTAACGCAGCAACAGATGGATCCACCCTGGAAAGCTCCTCTACCACCAGCATCATGGTGAGGAAGCCGCACCCAGACCCGCTGTATTCAGTTGGAGTTTCAATACCCATTAACTGAGGAGTAAACAGAAGTAAGAATTTTAATATAAATACACTATAAAAGGACCAAGAGCGCACCGATGTGCGGTTTAGGGCGTCCCCCATAGGCCACACGCACCGCCCCCTTCGGTGTGAATGTAGCTAATTTCGGCGGGTCGAGGAGAGCCGAGTGCTGCATAGGCATGTGGAATGTGAGAGGTGGATTGAATGATAAGATGAACGAACTGATAGACGTAATGAATGAGAGACGTTTAGATGCTTTATGTGTGACAGAGACTAAGCGCAAGGGGTGCCATACCGATGATCTGCCCGGTGGAATGATGGCCCTATTGTCTGGAGTAGACCGGGACGATCATGCCAGTGCTGATCTAGGTGTCGTACTCTCCTCGCGCTTAGCCGCTAGTGTAAGAGATAACTGTTTGGTAGGGCCTAGACTTCTCTGCGTTCGTATAAAACTGGGCATCACGTGAGTATTTGTGGTTGCAGCATACGCTCTCGTAAGCTCAGCGTGTGCTCAAGAACTAGAGAAGTTTTGGGAGTCTGTGAGGGATGTTCTGGATTTAGCTGAAGGGAATGAAAGAGTGATTATGTGTGGAGATTTGAATGGATGGGTCGGGACCAAGCGGGGCACATATTGCCTCTCGGCAACATGTCCACAGTTCCTTTCGCATGGGATTGACGGTTCACTGCTCCGTGCTGTGCAGTCCACTTACAAGGAAAAATCTTGGCAATAAGAACCTGAGTCAAAAGGCGCAGCTCACTATACACAGCGTGGTACTGCTCCCAATGCCAATGTATGGAAGCGAGAGCTGGGTTTGGCAGAGAGAGCATTAAAGTAATACACGCCATCGAATTAAGAGCGCTGCGCAAATTCTGTGGAGTAACGGTTGTAGACCGAGTTTGCATTGTGAATGAGAGAAAGAGAGTTGGTCTGAAAGAGAGTATTGGTGTTAAGATAAGAAGAGGCATGCTCCGTTGGTTCGAACATGTAGAAAGAATGCGAGAGGAAAGAATGACGAAGCAGATATATAACGCAAAAGTACCATGGCCAAATAGATTTGATGTTATCAGAATATGGCGTCGAAGCTGTAGGAACCGAAGAGTGCATGAAAAGAGTTATTAATGTTAAAGAAGCCAGTGAGGTGTGTAAGGTCCGAGTCATGTGGCGCTTGGTCCTCTTTGATAACCCCACAAGGGACTCGACGTGAAGTTATAGATAGATTAAACGAAAATTATGTATCAACAATGTGAATTGAGAAATGAGAGCTCGATGGAGTCGTTGCGCGTGTCATTCTAACCGAACATGCAGGTTAAACAACGTAGACCGTAGCCTGTCTATGGATGGTTTTATATATCTGGAGCTTGAATCGCCTATTTTGTGCTGTTAGAGGTATTATAATGTTGGTTTAATAAAAGTGACTTTATTTTATTAAGCTTTATTTATTTTATTTTATTAAAGCCTGTCTAATCTTAAATATTTTTAGTTACATTTAGTTATTGGCACCTACTTCCATTATTTCTCTGCAAAGAATAAGGACGGATTGGTGCATATATTAATATGCAAAATTTCACAATTTAAATAATATACAAAATGATCAAATTGATCGTGTTTTGTCAGAAGGCGATGTCGGAAGCCTTAGAGGCGAGTGTGCGTGAGAAGAGCAATGAATGTTACAGAAGTAAGTAAAGATCGAGTCATGTCGCTGAGTCGGTTCTCTCTGCCTACCCCGCAAGGGATTCGGCGTGAAGAAATAGATACATACATGCGATACATACATGCTTAAATAGCTAGATAGACATACAAAATGTTGATATTATTTTGAGATTTACATTTGAATGCGCAGATTGTCATTCCAAGAACTTGATAGTTTTGCTTGTGGATTGATGGATGCAGTTAGTAGATATTTCAAATTGCATTAGCGAAAGGAAATAATGATGGCCTTAACGTATTATGGTAGAATTTCGACCACTGGGTGACCATTATCAGACACAGCAACTAGTAAACATGATTATGTGGTCCAAGGAACTGAGAAATTTGAGTAAATTAAAGTAAATTAATGTATTTTTAATGATACTTCATGATTGTATTGGATTACGTATAGTTTGATTTCAGTTCACATGTCTAAACCCCTTTGGCAGGCGTCATTTCATTACCGATTATAGGTATTTAATTTATTTGAGGTATGGCGTATCAATGAAGCCCGTCTGGGGAAGTACCTCCACCTCACAGAAAACCGCAGCCAAATAATTCCCTAGACGGATGTTGTGTTCCTGCGTGTGTGTGAGGTCACAAGACTCCTAAGGAGTTGCTGTACTAGCAGCAGGGGGGCAACGCGTGAGTGATACTTAATGTATTGCGAGCGTTCATAGGCTACGGTAACCGCTTTCCATCAGGTGGATCGTATGATTGTATGCCTGTTGTATAAAAAAAAACACTAATCTAATCATCAATACCTTTAGACTATCTTACTTCACTTTAGAGCCAAAGCCTAACTGCAAAGGCGCATCCTGTCAATTAACAAACGAGGATTTGGCACAAGAGAGGTAGGCCGCTTCGGCGCAGTACGACTGGAGAACTCAGTTTAACATAAGACCGCCTCCAAGTAACAACTTTTAGGGTGGTTGTGTTTCTGCGAGCGAACGAGGTTACCTTATGTACGCTTGCAATACAAGATATCTTATTTCATATCGCGCACTTCGTAGCTAACCCCTGTAAGCTAAGTTTTCGGGAGTTTACTGGTGGTCACCAGTAAACTCCCGATAAGTTTGGCGGCATTTGTTGTTATTTGGCTGCGGCATTCAATAGGGTGAAGTAGTTCCCCTTCTCGAAATTTTTCCATTCCATAAAATACAACCTTGGAAATTGCAAGAGGCAATAAATACCTATCATAGTTATAAACTTATTTACAAATTTTCCCCACTTTTTAATATAACGTAGGGAGTCATTTAAGCATACGGCCCACCTGAACATAAAGCGTTTACCGTAGCCTATGAACGTTTGCAACACAGAAGTATCACACGCGCGATGCCACCTCTGTTGCTAACACACCAACTCCTTAGGAGCTTACTGGTAACTTAGCTCACTCGCTGGAACACAACCGCCCTCCAGATAGTTGTCATTTGTTAGTTTTCTGGAAGGTGGAGATACTTCCCCAGACGGGGCTGCTTTAGTGTGCCAAACTTCTCTTAAAAACTACCACTTAAAGTGAAGTTAAAGCTCCTGAGGAATTGTTGCGTTAGTTGTATATCAGGGGTTGCAATGGCAAAGCCCGAGTGATGCTCCTTTGTATTGCAGGTGTTCTCAGACTAAGGACCGTTTCACATCAGGCGGGTCGTACGCTTGTTTTCCTCCCAGAGGTTTACAAAAGAAATACACTTACTCCGTTGTCGAAGAGTAATTGTCTTACTCCATCATCGATACGGTGTTCCTCATCCATCTTCTTCACCAGTGGACCTATCTGCTCGGTGGCCAGCTTTCGAACTGTAAAAGATTTGAAAGGGATAGATAATGATCATTGACGAATCAGCCTAAAATGAATTATTTATCTATTTTCTTTTATTTAATAAATTATATTCTATTGGTTTTTATTTATTACTAGCTGACCCGGCGAACTTCGTACCGCCTCAGGATCAATAAATGGTGTGTTAACTTATTAGATGGTATAAATTCTTTTAATACTTATTATCCTATTCCGGATGAAGACAAATCCAAAAACACAAGAATGATAAAACTCGGTCCAGCCGTTCTTGAGTTATAAATGGTGTAATAACACGACTTTGTTTTATATATATAGATAGATAGATAGATATGCCAACTCGTACTTGAGATATCATAAAAAAGAAGTTCATATAAAATGTATGAGAAATGTACATTTTTGTTGTAAATGTACATGTTACATTATTTTTCTTGTGTTATTTTTTTCATGTTTTAATACTTATTATCCTATTCCGGATGAAGACAAATCCAAAAACACAAGAATGATAAAACTCGGTCCAGCCGTTTTTGAGTTATAAATGGTGTAACTAACACGACTTTGTTTTATATATATATATATAGAAGATAATAGATAAGAATAATAGAAATAATAATTATTAATTGCTCGGCGGTGAAGAAAAACATCTTGATAAACCCGCATGCCCAATAAATTACATTTCGTAAGACGTGTGACCTAACCTAAGAAAAATCTGGTTTTTCCTCAGGGTTGTGGAGGTCTGACGCCTGTCGGTCCATGTAAAAATTAGTATTTTCGCCAAATCCTTACACTTAGGTAGCGGACCCCGAATGTTTAAAAAGATATATACTAGTATCTGTACGTTTGTGTGTGCGTGCGTTATTCGACCAAAACAAGTTTATCGTTAGTGATTGTACCTAATTGTTGGTTATATCATTTGTTATCTTAACATTGGCTTTTTTATTCAATTGCTTACATGTGAAATTGTAAATTTTTGATACTGTGCGTTATTCTCGAATACAAGTCCGAAAGCTGCACCAAATCAGCACAGACGGCACGCATTATCAACCACGCGTACGCTTGTTCTGGAGTAATTATTTGGACTATACATCACCCACTAGTAGATCTTGTTACAACCGTTAATAATGGTTTCATGTTTTTTTTCGGAATTAGGATAATTTTTCACAACGGCAAAATATTGTAAGTATGAATTCCATACGTAAGCACGTAATTGAATGGATATTTGCAAATAATGCAACACAAGATACCTACTTCCCGTCTTTATATAAAAACAAATTATTTGTTTGTTGTTTGTAGAGTGTTTTATTTATGAAACACGATGAACGGACGAATTGAGGTTTTGGTTCCACGAAGCCGAGGTTCTGCTTGAATATAGTTTACCAATTTTAACCAAGTCAAAATACCTAGGACTTTGCATTTAAATACTTTTTCAGTGAACCAACCCAATATTAATTTTAACTTATTTTTCTTTTTAATAATGACCGTTTAGTTGGTAAACTGTCTGTCGTGCGCACACGATGACAGATAAGTTACACAGAACCATACAAATCTCACCTTTACTGCTGCGACATACGGTGCATGGATAGCTTGGTCTGACGTTGTCTGTACTTCGTCATAATAGTTAGTTAAGGAGTGAAGAAAAACACGATTACTTGTTTTACAAATACGTAGATAAATGGATATGTTTTTATTTTGGCCGGCGAATTGCATGTGAAGTGAAGGTGCAGTGCATGAAGGAAATATCAACGCGCTCGCGATATATAGGCGCGAAAATACAACTATTTTAGTATTCTATTTGAGGAGCTCGGTGGCTCGGTCGTGAAAGATGCGACTTTGACACCAACGCTCGTGGGTTCGGTTCCCACACAAGACAAACATTTCTGTGCATGAACATGTCTGTTTTTCTTGGTCTGGATGTTTTAAGAGAGGTAGGGCGCATCAAAGCAGCCCGTCTGGGGAAGTACCTCCACCTCACAGAAAACCACAGCCAAATAACAACTCCCTAGACGGTTGTTGTGTTCCTGTGTGTGAGTAAGCTCCTAAGGAGTTGCTGTGTAAGCAGCAGAGGAGGCATCGCGCGAGTGATACTCAATATATTACACGCGTTAATAGGCTACGGTAACTGCTGTACATGAGGTGGACCGTATGCATGTATACCTCCCTACGTAGTATAAAAAATCTCAGTTTTACTAAGTACATATAGGTATTTGAAAATGTTATTTGTTTTCAGGGAAATAAATTAATTAACAACACCACACTTTCAAATATTTATCCATTGATATGACATTTTGATAAGATAGGTTCGTTCTTCACAAACAGAATATTAAGCACTCGGTAACACAGATAAAGAAGTAGATATGTAGGTACACTATATTGTTATTTGTGAATTTTTACGATAAACCGCGCAACTTGGACGGCAAATGTGACATTCAACGTATTCTGATGAAGGTTATTGGTGTGGTGGCCACATTTGAAGGGGGTGAACATGCTCACCATCACATGATTGCCATTAGGCAGGCCGATTTGTTACTTTAGTGGTATAAAAAACTATAAAAGTTTTGTTATTTGGTTCTACTGATACTAAATAATAATAAATGAAGATATTTTAACTTAAAAGCTGATACTCATTTAAGAAAACTCTATGGTGTATTTTTTTTATATACGAGTATATACGCTGTGTGAGTATTACTTAATGTATTACAAGCGTTTATAGGCTACGGTAACCATTTTACATCTGATGGACTGTATGTTTGTATGCCTCCCGTCGTGGTATAAAAAATCGCCCAAGTGCGAGTCGGACTCGCGCACGAAGGGTTCCTTACCATCATCTATAAAAACGGCACAAAAATCACGTTTGTTGTATGGGAGCCCCCTTAAATATTTATTTTATTCTATTTTTTAGTATTTGTTGTTATAGCGGCAACAGCAATACATCATCTGTAAAAATTTCAACTGTCTAGGTATCACGGTTCATGAGATACAGCCTGGTGACAGACGGACGGACGGACGGACGGACGGACAGCGGAACCTCAGTAATAGGGTTCCGTTTTACCCTTTGAGTACGGAACCCTAAAAAGAAACAGTTTGTCGAAATGGAAAACAGATGTTATATTGTTTATTATAAATCGGGCAGTGGGTGGGTATTGGTATCATTTCATTACTTAACGTTATCATTGACACGCCTCGCTATCATTGTACTTATTTGATCAAATGTTTACAATTATCATTACTAAATATTTGCGCGAACGGTTGATCAACGAGCGGTAACTACCTATTATGGAATACAAGAGTGTCATATTATTGTTCTAAAACTGAGTAAAACCTAAAAATTCTCCATTCGTCACACTCAAACAATTGTTAAATCGATGGTAAATGATACTATAAATAAAACGAGCTCGGTGGCTCAGTCATGAATAACGCAACTTTGACATCAACGCTCTTCGATTCCCACATAAGACAAACATTTGTGTGCACGAACATGCCTGTTTGTCTTGGTCTGGATGTTTTAAGAGAGGTAGGGCGCATCAAAGCAGCCCGCCTGGGAAGTACCTCCACCTCACAGAAAACCGCAGCCAAATAACAACTCCCTAGAGGGTTGTTGTGTTCCTGCAGCAACTCCTTAGGAGCTTACACCAGTAAGTTCCTAAGGAGTTGCAGCGGAGGCATCGCGCGAGTGATATACGTTACAAGCGTTAATAGGCTACGGAAACTGCTTTACATCAGGCGGACCGTATGCCTGTATGCCTCCCGACGTTGTATATATATAAAAAACCAGTTGCTTGTTTGATTGGTTCTCAAGACCACAATCGATAGTTATGCCACATTAGTAATACACTAGAATAGCTTCAAAGAAACCTCGGAAATGGTCACATTAAAAGATAAGATAAAAAAATCTATATTTGCAATTGTGTGACAGGCACTTAGAGATATCGTATATTTTTTAAAGGGAAAACTTCTAAGCGCGTCAAACGATTCTTGTTAGGGAAAATTTTATGACATGCAAATCTATACAGTATATATAATTTGTGGCTTCAAATATCAATCATTACTTTAGTTAGTTGGCATGGGAATATAAACAAAATATTTTTATTTTAGTTTTCTCCTATTTTATTTAAAATCATTGATACATAACCGCGAAGTTGTGCACTCACTTGACGACAAAAAAAAAATTATAACTTAGCTAACTGTGTGAGAGAATTTGTAGCATCGTAATTCTTCCCATCGACTGATGCGATACCATAAACTCGCACAGTGACAATTTTAATATAATAATTTCGTATGAAGTTTCTGTACTTTTAAGTTGGTTTAATCGGTATGGCGCATATCCCTGTTTGATGATTTGATGAAAATCCTATCAGAAGTTCTAGATACACCTACAGCAAATAAGAAGCAAGAGAGTCCGCGGTAGGAAAAATAATTGACAAAGATAGCTGATCTAAATGATGAAAAGTGATGAGTATATCCAAATGATGATAACTGAAGCTTAGCTGTGTGTTGACTTCAATTTTTAGATTTTCAGTTACTTTTTATTAGAATATTGTATCGTAAAAACAATTATAGGTATCTATTATTATTTATTGTTCGTCTAAATGAACTTTTATCGTTAGCATCAAGCTAACCAGGTATTAGGAATCTTTAAATATTTTTAGGTACATTATACATATAATATCGTAGCGAAATCGTAAATTTATCATATCATAAAGTACTATTAATGTGGGAATGAAAACAAGTAGCCCTCTGATGTAAAGTGGTTACCATAGCCTATGAACTTGCAATAAAAGGATTATTCCTTGCGCGAAGCAACTTCCGATGCCGGCACAGCAACTCCTCATGAGCTTACTGGTAACGGTAACCTCATTCACTCGCAGGAATATAACAACTCTCGCCTCGTTTGATAATGACCAGGCCAAGGTGTACCACGTGCAGGTGCAGTTAGCTTTGATTCTAAAATTAACAGTGAGTTACTTACGTCAATAGTGGTATTTTACGTAATATTACACTGTCTGTTGGCCATGTCTCGACATGGCTTGAACAAAACAATGACCGTTTCACAATATTCCTACACAGCTGAATAAACCAAACCTAAGAAAAAGGTCTGATTTTCCCTCTGGGTTGCGAAGATCTGACGGCAGTCGCTCCGTGTAAAAATCAGTATCTTCGCCAAATCCTTAAGCTTATGTAGCGAACCCCGCCAATCCTAATGGATCAGGAAACGCGAAAAACGGATTACGTTGGGAAGAAGCTGACTAAGTAATCGGCCATTTTACAATATAGCTAAAGTGTATCATCATTTTGGAAAATACTCGTATTTACATTAGTTACCGCGAGCGGCGCTGATAAGCTAAGTTTTTGTTAACCTTAAGTAAATGTAGAATGTTTAATTTGAACAATTTTTCGTATTTATGCAAAACTTACTCGGTAATATATTATTTGCGAAAGATATTAAATACCTACTTAGGTATAACATATTTATTGCATAAACGTTATTTGTTTATTTACGTATATTTTTAGTTCACTTTTATTTACACTAAATTTTCGGTTTAGTGGTGTTTCATCAGGTGATGTCAGGAGCCCTAGGAACCGGCGAACGTGCATGAAGAGAGCTTAAGTTATGGAGAAGCTAGCGAGGTGTATAAGGACCGCATCTGATGGCGCTCGGTTCGGTTCGCTTCTGCGTGAATTTACACACTATATTTTTTATTTATTTTCCAAAGTTCTAGGACACTTGGAAAGGAACAAAAATTTTCTACATTCTAGGATTTACAATGTGAGAGTTAAATCATTATTAATTTTAAATGATACAAATAGAAAAGTTATATAATTTATATTCTATTTGTACCTTTTAAAATTTTAATATGATTTCAATTTCATGAAGGAATATTAAAATATATATTACTAAGACATTTAAAACAGATCTTTTTACTGTAAGTACATATTCCCAAGGACTAGTTGTGGTATTTTATTATACGCGTTTGTATGGACACCCTACATTGTTGAATAATTTAATGATACAACCACTAATAGTTGACCAAATGCCATAATTCATGAAGTAGTCACTTACATACTTCATGATATGATCAATACTACGATATCCAGCCCCCACTTATGTAGTTACTTAGTGTGTACCTAATCTTCAACGTGGAATAATAACTACGAATTCATACAGCCCTCATCTTAATACTGTAAAAATAATATTCATTGTACCGAACACTAACGCGTACTAATTAAAAATAAAACAAAATCTTACTAGTGTCTTTCATAGCCAATTCATCTTCAGTCAGGATGGACAAAGGTCGTTGCGGTGTGGTTTCCGAACTATAATTTTTCATCTGAGTTTTTGCACCAGCTGTTACCGGAGCCCGCCATTGCTCCAAAATCTGTAAAACCGCGAAACGTTTTCAAAATTCGAACGCTTTTTACTTTTAAACTTTATAAGCACACAACACACCTTACTGCCAACGATGCGGCGTAATGGGAACATTATTTTTTTTAAATCTATTTGTAATGACCGCACAAGTAGCACGTGCGTTCGCCGGCGCTTAGCCGTTCGGAATACAAACTCGTTTTAATATCTACGTATGCATTGAAGGCCGTCCGTCTGTATCTCACTCACACGCAAGATAATATGTTTCGACCAACTGTTGAGTTGAACGATTTTTCAATTTGTTCGTAATGGAACCAATTAGCTGGTTCGTAACGGCACCTTATGGGTAGGATATCTACAAAAACTAAAAATTGAAATCAGTATCATTTACTGGTTTGATTCTAAACTTGGGGCAGATATGGACCAAACTTATGCGCCCTCATACCTATTTACTAGGCGCAGAACCAGAGCATAAGTTGTGTCGTAGGAAGAATGGCATCAAATTCAAGAAACAATCTATAATTTATAACAGAAAAAGGAAGAAACTTCTAGAAAGCCTTTGACGAGCCTGGTCGATTGGTCGTGGTCACTTAACAACAAGGCTCGTGGGTTCAGGCACACATAACTAATCATGAAGGCAAGTTTATGATCAGTTATGTGTACCTGGACTCACGAGCTTTATTAGTCTTGACGTTTTTATGAAAGGCAGGAGCCCCTACTGGAGAAGTACTCTCCACCTCATAGAAAACTAAACGCTATTAAAAAATCCCTCTGTTGTATTCCAGCCAGTGCGTAAGGTTACCCCTAAGCTTCTGATGTGGTGCTGTGTATAGTAGCAGGGGTGGTAAAGAGGGTGCGGTACTACCTGTATTGCAAGCGTTCTAGGCTACGGTAACAATTTCATATCCGGTCGGCCGTATGCTTGTAAGAGTAAAAAATACGCGGTCCGTCTAAAGTGGAGCCTGTGAACACTTCCAGATGCAAGAATCAGTCACCTTCTTACACGACACCTCAGGGGCTTGCAGCTAATCTTACTCGCGGACTTCTAAAAGATAAAGTTACGATTCTTCGCCAGGTCTATTGACGTGGCCTCTCTCTCGTCTATTATCGTTTCTATATACCATGCACCATGCTAGCAACAGTTAAATCTACCATTAGTGTAGCTGGAGTTGTTTACATCGGTCTCACACACTAACATATAGACAGACATTTTTAGTAGAATTATTGGATTCTATTAACGCTTCTGAATATCGATCGCAATACTTTCTCTTTTCACTTCGTTCACTCCGAAATAAAATGGTTTTTGTTTTTGCACTAATGTAAAAACGGTGTGGTGACAACCTTTAAACTTGGTGTGAATATAGTGAAACGCTAGTAGTACATTTAATATGCGAATTAGGGTTGCGTGTAAGATTTTTGTTATGTATCATTCCTTGAAGGAAGGCAGAGAGAACCGAGTGAGACAAGTGGTGACCGAGGGTTTTCTAAAAAATACAAATGTTATTTACCACAATACCGACAGAGCAGTCATAGCCCAGTGGGTAAAGAGCTAGGCGACGGACCCAGGTTCGAATTATATCATGGGCGTGTACCCTTCGAGACCCGGGTAGTCGAATACGACCGCGAAATGTATGGGAAAACGTATATAACAGGTTCTGACAGCTCAAATTCGAGTTTTCTAATTAATGTACATATTTGTAATAATGAAATGTTCGGCGGTGAAGGACATCGTGGGTAAACGCAACAAGTAATTAGTATCTATATCTCAACAGACGTGTAAACTAACCTAAGAAAGGTCTGATTTTCTCTCTGGATTGTGAAGGCTTGACGGTTTGACGGCAGCCGTTCCATGTCAAAATCAGTACCTTCGCATTTTTTCTTAAATCCTTACAGTTAGGTAGCGGACCCTGCCAATCCCAATGGAATAAAAAACGGGATAACATAAGATAGATGACACCTCGGCTTTGATTTATTACAAAAGAACATTTAACTTACTGGCTAATTTATAAAAACAAAAATATTGTTTATTAATCATAATGTGCATTTCTTATGCTGGGTCAACTACTGAGAATGGAGAAATATAAGATAGCGATTTTTATTAAAAATTACTGGCTCTATGTGGCTAAGAATACATACTAAGTTTATGACCAAATGAAGGTGAACTTACGGCCGGCGCTAGGCCGCATGAACTAATTGGTGGCGGAAGCACACAAAGCAGGTTAGATCAAATTGCATGAAGGTGAACTTCTCTTTTCAAGAGGTTTCTTTCGTGCATATAGAAATTTAGTTTTGGCCAGGAGTTCAGCAAGTTATCCAGAGGCAATTAAATATAAGTAGAATAATTATTTTAAACGATAGACGCATGAGAAAACAAATATACATTTATAAATAATCCATAGTAACATATTATAATTGAATATAATATAATATAATATATTTAATACATACAAAAATAAAAAAACAAATAAACTTGAAAATATCATTAAATATCAGATATTACTCGCTAAAACCAGTTTTGTTCCAGCGTAGTACTAACGTGGTTTCTAATATCACGGGTATTGCCGGTCATTTGATAGTCGTGCTCAGGGATATTAATCCAACGCGAAGAACCCATTCCACAAGATTGATTATTTAGTTTTTCATCTTTGTTTTTTATCTTTGATTGTTAAAGCCGAAAAGTAATTTAATATTTTATAAAATACTTATCATTCATGTATGTAATTAATTTAAGATGATTTCGGTAATTATAGCGTTTAATTTAAAATTATGATATTAATTATATATTTTGCACGTCACAAAATTGTGGCAAAATATGCGGACTTTATGTAGAATTATGCAATAAGATCTAAGTAATTGTAATCATATTTTATGCAAATAAATGATTATTGTATTGTATTCTTAGAACATAATAGCCGTGACCCGATCCAGAGGTCCAATGGAACAACATAGCCATGTAGGTAGTTATGCAATTTAGCTTGAACAGATCTCAGAACGGAGCAGGCATTGCAAATGAATGTGTTGTAAATTAATGAGATATTGATATGACATCCGCATCCCCCAAACCATCCTGTGATCATTTTATCCTTTATCTCAGGAACAAACTTAACATTATAGATGAAAAACGTGTTCTCCTATACATTCTAACTGGAAATGTAAATTTATACGCACATTACATAATAAGAGTTTATCACATTATTTTATGAAACTATACTTTTTATAGGTTTTCCTGTAATTTATAAGTAAAGAAGTTTTTTCAGGAACACCGTTCCTATATGAAATCTATATGTTTGTCTGTGTGGGCGTTTTTTCGAATATTCGATTTTGACTTCAGATTCGGATTCAGCATACAAAAGTAGAACAGGAATGTTCAGGAACACCGCTCCTATCTCTTAAGGAACATGGTCAAAATGGCCGACAATAAAAAAAAAATTGATTTGTTATATAATTGACGAGCCAGATGTTCCTCTGGCAATGCAAGCTTGCGCATTCTCAACTGGTTTTTATATTAAGACTCAGTTTTGGAGATAAGAGGGGGCAATTTCCTTAATAACTGTGAAACCATTTATTTTAAAATGAATAGGGAATAAGGACACGATCTAGAGACCGACCGGTCCCCGGTTCAAATCCTGGCGTGTACCACGAAATTTGTGTTTTTGAATTTACCTATGTTCATATTTGTATTTATCATATGCTCGGCGGTGAAGAAAACATGTGAGGAAACACGCACGTCCAAAAAATTTTATTTCAAAAGACATGTGACCTTACCTAAGTGAGGTCTGATTTTCCCTCTGGGTTTTGAAATCTAACGACAGTAGCTCTATGTACAAATCAGTATCCTTCTTTCAAATTCCGCCAAATCCTTAGGCCTAGGTAGCGAACCTACCAATCCTAATGGATTAGGAATCGGGATAACGCTAAGATAATATTTTAAAACCATGATCGAATGATTATGTGCATGAACACATCTGTTTATTTTGTTCTAGTAGTAGAAAGTATCTCCCTTACACAACAAAATGCAGCCAAATAACAACTCCTGTGGGGTTGTTGTGTTCCTGCGAGTGAGTGAGGTTTCGAAAAGGCCAATATCCAAGAGAAAGCTGGCGTAGTTTTATACTCAGTATATGGCAAAGAAAAACAGTAGCGACGCGCGCGCATTGTTTATTTTCCAGAGTAATAACAGAAGACAACCCAAAACTTTGTGAAAAAGTTATGCGTGTAACGAGTCGTATCATTGACAGCCGGATATTATTTTTATCATGTTGGTAGGATATTTCTAGAAACATGCAGAAAATATTAAAGTGTTGCCAATTTGCGAACTCTTCTCCAAAGTTCTGAGGTAACGGTGTATTTATATTATTATCCAAGTCAGTGGTTTGTATTGCTAATAAATTAACCAAAAATATGTAACGTCAGTACGGAAATCTGTATTGAATATTTTATAGTTACATTAAAAGTTATAATCTCAGAAAGATACTATATAAGTTTATATAATGTTAATAATATGAATAGATATTATTTTATTTATATTATCATCGAGCTTCTCACCATCGGGCTTTAGTTTGGTAAGGAAGCTAATGATGTGCAGTGCATGTAATAAATAGATCGACATCTAAAATTAGAATGATCTTAGTATCCTTCACACTAAGATCATTCATTTAAATACTTTATACTTAGTAATTTATGTACAATAAATAGTACAACACGAATCTCTAATCTCTATCTGATTTTACATAATAGTATTTAATATTTATGTAAAATTTGATTTTATTTTTGCTAAATCGACAGTCTAAATTAACTAACCCTGTAAGTGAATCAAAATTGCAAGGAAAGTTATTTTTTTAGGTTTCGAGCATTGATTACAAAGCAGAAAGTTGTCGTATTTGGATAGTCGTGTTTTAAGCTTAGCTAGGCTATACTAACCTGGTATAGTAATCATTTGAATGTTAAGTAAAAACTGTATAATCAGTTTATATTTATATTGAGAATAGCATATAGGTACGCTGAAACTCTCATATATGTAGTTCCAATTTCCTGTTTTTCATTTAACGATTAAGATTGTATACTACAAACAAGTAAAATCATCCTCATTCGACATCCTATTTATGTTTTTTCATTTAGATACCAAATCTTGAGACATACTGGGAGTTTTTGGTCATATCCATACTTTTGATAGCAATCACACCATAATTCTGATCTTGATTATACTGTAGAAAATTATGTCTCATATGGGAAAGAGAAGTTAATATACAGTGCAAATTCAACCTATGTCCTGATTATATTGCATTTAAGCAATTATTATTCTTAGTTATAGATTTCAAATCTCAATTTTAGCTTCGGTGACTAGGAGCAATGGGATCATTCTGAACTGAGAAATTATTTTGAGTCCGAAATCAATATGGAGTTTAAAACTATTAGGTGGTAACATTGTTTTCTATCAATCAATTTGTGACATTCCTTGGGAAATCGCATGGCATTGTAGGATTGATTTGCCTTGTACTGCGATTATTCTCGAAACTGTTTCAGTCCGTTTCTCATTGCGTTCGAAGAATTTTTGTTACTTTTGTGACTACGAGGATATAGTCTCAATAAAATATTAAAGTTTCTGTGAAACTTTGCATCATATAGTGTTACAAGTTTCCGAATCAAGACCTTGTAGTCAGTGAAAACGTGAATCATGGCCAAATGGGGAGAAGGAGACCCTCGATGGATCGTGGAGGAGCGGCCTGATGCCACAAACGTGAACAACTGGCACTGGACGGAGAAAAACGCGGGTCCATGGTCTAAAGAACGTCTCAAGGAACTGCTGACTAATTTAAAAATAGCTCAAAATGGTGTTGACTGTAAGATTATCGAAGTGGAAAAGATTGACGGAGAAGCCTCAGCGAATAATAGGAAAGGAAAGTTAATATTTTTCTATGAATGGGACATAAAATTGAAGTGGGAAGGAAAGCTCTCTGGTGGCAGTGATGATGTGAAAGGAGAGATTCATATACCGAATTTGTCAGAAGAAAATGATGTTAGTGAAGTAGATGTAAGTATGAAGTGAACTTCTAAAATTAATATGTATATAAATATATATAGTTATTAAAATAAGACGACATTGATCAATAGTGTTTAGTGTTACATGTCTGTGCTCAGGCTTATTATTAATTTGTCATGGCACAGAGCTACAGGTTACATTATTTGTAATTAAGTCTGTTTTTGATCTACATAATTTGTTTTTGGTTAATTAACACGTTGAGGCCTGCGTGGCTGAATTCCGCCATGCACGTTATGGTGCCAAGTATATAATGGGCCTCAAGGCGTCAATGATTAGGTAACACCTTGTAAGAAGAGAGTCGTGGAGTTCAGAAGGGTTCCTCTTGTGAAGAAACCAACTTGTATGTTTGTAATCTTGAGGGGGTTATATTGATATGAATTTTTATTATTTGTCATTTAATTTAATAACAAATAGTAAAAATTCATTTGAGGGAAGTTTATCTTTTGTACGAGAAGTGGAAAAAGAGTGCAAAGGCTATTTCAGCTTTGCTTGCTTCCCTTACTCGGCTCTTAATGTTCACAAGTCTGGCCTAATTTAACCAAAACCTGACTAAAGATGACAAATTTCAGCAATGTAAGTGTCCACAGGCAATGAATCGAAGACAAAAAATCAAGTGAATGATATGCAAAATGTTGTGACAAAATTATGAAATTGTGCCATACCTACATTGACACATGTTACACAAATTTGATATTTAAAAGGAAACATTTTAAAAATTTACAAAGAAATGGCATATCTAGTACAATTTTTAGCACCTTTAGTCTCTTTATTTGACCTATCTAAAAAAAAAATATGGATAGTGAATCAGATGTTACTTGAACCCGCTATATACGTTTTCCCATACATTTTGTGGTCGTAAACGACTGCCCGGTAAACAACAGGTTAATCTAAACCAAATTGAATTACTCATTCAGTTTAAATTCTTATAGACATACTATATTTAGTCATTTACAATTTTTTTTAATTGATGTATATTAGGTGAGATATGTCATTAAAAATTATGAAAAGGAAATATAAATATTTATATATTTTATTCCTCTAAGCAAAACTCAATTGACCTTTTAATCAAAGGTCAATTGAGTTTTGCTCGCTCAGCATTAAACTAAGGTGGAACAAATATTTTTTAGGAATAAAATATATAAATATTTATATTTCCTTTTCATAATTTTGCAACATTTCTCTTTTTATGAAGGGCCAAATTGCCTGGTCAATTTGTTAATGTTAGTCATTTCTAAAACTGAGGTTTAGGAAAACTATATACCACCTCCCCACACCTCTCCATTCCCTATTATTATTGAATTTATACAGCATAATGAATATGAAGTTATGATAACATAGCACTCCCAACTAAATGTTTATCATGTTTCCTACAAGTTGTGGTTTTGTTGCAACATTCATGTGAATTATAATGCTACTTGTATTTGACTTTAAAAATAGCATGATTATTGTGTGCCTCCATATGAGTGAGGTTGGTGGCTTGTTTTACAGAATTTTAGCTAAGAAAATATTCAGTGTCTTTATTGAGATATATCTATCTATCTATATTTAACTTCACACCTAGTCCCTTGCGGGGTAGGCAGAGAGAACTGAGTGCCACATGACTTGATCCTTACAAACCTCATTTGCTTCTTTAGCATTCATTGCTCCTGTTATGCACGCTCGCCGGTTTCAATAATGTAATTGAGATATTTATTGATGGAATTGATTTAGAGTAGGCATTTGCACCTATGAATACTATTGTATATCTTGGATGTGGTTTCAGCACTAATGGAAGATACACCACTGATGTCAACAGATGAGTGAGTGCAGGAACTGTAAGAATGGACTGTTAGAAAAACTTCTAGGCAGCCGAAACTAGCGCCAGAAGACACAGCTCACTGTACATAATTTTATGCTATTCCAACATTAATGTATGGAAAAGAGAGTTGGGTATGACAGAGAACATGATAGTAGAATGTATGTGTTTTAGCATTGTGCAATATCTATGATGTAATGTTCACTGATGATGTAAGAGAGACGTTAGTGAAAGAGTGCTTGTTTGATAGAGAGAGTGTTGTCATTAATCTCTCATTACCTGCGGGCCGCTTTTCCGCCAAGAAATGTATGGGAAAACTTATATATAATGGGGTCTCACAGGTTAATATAAGAAAAGCCAAGCTCTGGTGGTCTGGGTAAATAATACAGGATAAAGCCTTCAGAACCCGTTATATACCTTTTCCCATACATTTCGCGGTCATATATGACCACACGGGTTTCGAAGGGTTAATGACAAAGCTGATCAATGCAAAAGTGGAAGGATGTGCCCTAAAGATCTGCGAGTGTGCATAATGACTGCTTCTTGGAGAGTCTGTTCTCTCTTTCTCTATCCCACACAGGATCTGGTGTAAATATATAGTTGTGTCTCTGATGGCTATTTATATTATTAAGATGTTGGGTCAAATGGCATAACAAATATTTAAACCTGCAAAATTTCATAATAATAATATATTTTCTGTTTGTATAGCCAAATATTATCATGATACTCTTCTTGCTTGGGTACTTAATGACTATAAGTAAAGAGTTGAGGGTGTGTTGCCATAAAGGCATATACGGTCATATAGGAGTTTGAACATGGTCAATGAAACAAATTACTGAATACAATCTGCCATAATATATGACTTTCAAGGGTTTCAAAAAAAGTCTTTGTTCGGGAACACTGCTGAGAGTACTTAATTCTACAATTTCATCATAGTTGGTCTAAAATGCCTCAAAAAGCATATTGTAGTGGATTGCCACACATCAAAATGGTGGCGGTGAAATTTTAGTATGTGGCGAGTGGTTCGATAGTGGAACTCAGCGGCTGGTATTAAGTTTAACAGCTCCTCCGAACACTCCTCATGATATAAATAGTTAATCGATTCAGGTGTTCATTTGCAAAAGTCAAGTTTACAGGCAATTTGATCGGAACTACTTTGTGTGCCTTCGCTCCCGATTAGTTCATGCGAACTACTCCCGGCCGGCACCCACCCGCCGCTGCCATGGCCGCTCCGATAGTTTCTGCGAGTGTTCACCATCTAAAATGTGAACCGCATGCACCCGCCATCGTTGCTGCCCTGGCTGCTCCCGTCGTCTCTGCGACACGTGTTTCGCATTCTCAGGCGCTGTAGATGTTAGTCGTTAGAATAACATGCTACAAATGACAAATCCATCGTAGTGCCGTCCTTTATGTATAGTAGGAGGAGGGGGTGGAAGGGGTAAGCGAAAAGATATTTAATATAGGAGAGTTGCTTACGTCAGTCTGTTTGTTCATTAGGAAGATATTAGATTACTCTAATGTATAAACAGACTTTTTTGCCATGGGCAATTGATGAAATCCTACGCAGTGACCAACAAATATCCCTATCACTGAGACTAGTTACACCAGCAGAAATCAAAAAAACTATAGTGCATTTAAAGCAAAAAAAGGCACCAGGAATGGACTTGATAACTGCACAAGTTTTGAAATAATTACCAAAAAACATTCTCCTTACAATCCTCTTCAATGATACTGAGATTGCAATATTTCCCAAAGCTATGGAAAGTGTCCACTATAAACATGGTAGCGAAACCGGGGAAGCCTATGACTGAAGTCACTTCATACAAGCCCATAAGTCTTCTCCCCTTATTGTCAAAAGTTCTCGAAAAACTGATTCTGACACGTCTCCCAGTACTCGAAGAACAAAACGTAATACCAGACCATCAATTCGGCTTTCGTGCACACCATGGAACAACAGCAATTGCACCGAGTAGCTCACATAATATGGCAAGCGCTATAAAGGAAAGAATGCTGTTCAGCTGTGTTCCTTGATATCTAACAGGCCTTCGACCGTGTGTGGCATAAGGAACTCTTATACAAGCTAAAACTTATCTTGCCAAATACTGCGTACATGCTACTGAAGTCCTATCTGCAACACCGGAAATATTAGGTTAAATGCGGAGAGTGTCTCTCATGCATCTACCAAATAGAAGCAGGAGTGTCTCAGGGTTCAGTGCTGGGCCCCATCCTATACACTATATATACTGCTGATCTACCCATCACGGAAGAAGTAGTGACTGCAACCTACGCAGATGACACAGCAGTCCTCTACTGTAATAAAGATCCTAACACAGCGTCCAGGAAACTGCAACAACGCTTGGACAAAATTGGAACATGGGTGAAAAAGTGGAGAATCAGAGCTAGCCCTGCAAAATCGGTCCATATAACGTTTGCATTAAAAAGAGGCGACTGTTCACCTGTGACACTTGATGGAATTGCCTTGTTGCAATACACTACAGTTAAATACCTTGGTATGTACGTGGAGAGGCGGGTTACCTGTCGAGAACACATAAAGATCAAAAAGAAACAATCAAATAAAAAGTTCAAAGATATGTACTGGCTATTGGGCAGACAGTCCTTACTAAGTCTGGAAAATAAACTCCTCATATACAAAAGCATCATAAAATCGGTTTGGACATACGGTATACAGATTTGGGGGGCCACTCAAACGTCGAAATACTGCAGCGATTTCAGAACAAAGTACTATAGACTAAGTAATGGGCCTTGATTCATAAGAAACGCCGAAGTACGTGAATGCTTGGAAATCTCGACAGTCAGGGAAGTATTAGAAAGGTCTTCTGCGACCTATAAGGAGAGACTGAGGCGACACAGAAACTTACTGGCGACTCCGCTTATGGCCACCAATGACTGTGTATTCCAGCTGAAGAGAACACGATTAGCCTCCATCTAATCGTAACAAAATGAGAGATGACACACCACTATATGTACAAACTCAAAAGTGTACTCAAAGTGCACACACCAAATCTGATAATAGCTATGAGGCTGATGGTCGATAGACAAAAAAAAAAAAATAAAGCAGGTCATTAATATGCAGAAGTAATAGTGGGACACAGCACACAGACCCGAGAGAGAGACAGTGGACCCGAGCACGCACTGTTAACCACGATCTTGATCAATCAGAAAACTGGCAACCCAAGCATATAATTTTTCGGGTAGCCCAAAAGAAGGAAGCTTCGAGAGAGAAGTGCTTTATGCCATACCCGATTCAAGGCCTTTACAATGTCTAAACTAACAGCTAAGGCCTCGCCTCTGCTTTTTACTGACTCCGCCCAGCGGTAGTTCAAGTATACCCGAAGATCGCCAGCCGAGCGGCCACGGCGAAAGCCATATTGGCGACTGCTTTATAAAAGTGCCTAAATGTCTGTACATTACTGTGACTATGGCTCTATAGGTGAACATAAAATATGTAACAACAACAATCACAGGTACTGGTTGTACTGACTAAAGCATATGAGCCTATTAGTTTGAGTGTCTTTTGTTATTTGTTCTTGTTGGTGCATTCTTTGCATGTCTGGAGATGACACACGCCAATTATCTGGAAAGATAACATAGATCTGCAGTTGGATGTTGTTGAAGCTGACCTAAGCGCTATATTTGGGTCACATGACATGAGTGGTAGGATCATTACTGCAAAGGGAGGGAATTACATTTCTGAAAAATGAGGGTTTTTTAAAGTATGATTTTTCTAAGATTTCGTCTTATAAAGATATGCTAGTCCTATTGCACCCTAACTAAGAGTCATATTTAAGGAGTGAAATTGACTTCTGACATCAGTTTCATTTCTTTATTTAATAGTTTTCATTTCATGACTTTGTAGTATAAGTACCAAAGTGTAAGTAACTAGTATAAGTACCGAAATTACATGTGATCTTCGGACTACATTAATATTTCATGAAAAATCAACAACAAAACAAAGATATTGAGCAAGCTTATGAATGTTTTTTTAATAACATTTTAACTAATCTAATTTTCATCAGAGAGATCTCTATCAACCTTTGTGGCATGTCCATCAACCACCTTTTTGATTTCTTTTAAAGTTGTAATAGTAGTAAAATGTCAAGTAATATTAAAGTCACATCCCTAAAGTCACATCCCTGAGACATTAGAATATATAAATCATCTAAATATCTCTGAGATTCGAGCCTACTGCCATGCCCAATGGGAGAATAGTTTAACCAAGAAGCTGATAAGTGTCACAATGTTGATCAGTGACTAGCCATAAACTCCCGAGTCATTGGCGACATACTTGAACAAACAAATGCGACTGACAAAGAACATCCTACATTTTTAATTCAGTTGCGCATATAAAATTCCTTTAAACGTCAATGCTTTCATTTTACATCAAAATTTGACAAATCCAAATTTGACAGGTCCAAATCTATGACGATACTCTTCATGATTTTGAGGTTTCATTCTGGGGGTCGGTAAGACTCACTATCACAATTGACAGATTCCCCATTATGTTGTGAGTATATTTTGAAAGAGACAGTATGAAATGGAGTGTTGTCCAACGCTGCAGTGCGGAAATGGGTCCACATGGGCGGCGAATTTTATAGCTTTCTACAAATTTGGCCACGCATGCCACGAGCGGAAGAATGAGCCAAGCCAAGGGCCCATGTCATGTAGTCATGGATATTGTAAAGTTCGCTTATAGCCGTATATTATTATATTATATGAAGTAACTTCTTTTTTTCTAGATGACAGTTACAATCAAAAGCAGTGGTGAGGAAGCCCAACGAGTGAAAGCATTCATGCATAATATCGGAAAGAACGAAATTCGGAAACAACTTAATGAGTATATTCGAAGTCTCAAAGAGGAGTTCTCAAAAGGTCTGATTTTACCCAAAAAAGGTGAAGATGCAGCAGTCAAGCCTGACAATGTATCAACAATCACTAGTGGCTTTAATAAGAAAATCAATATGGAACCAGTCATATCGACTGCTAATAAGCAAATTGGCTGCAAGTTAGATACAAAGACCATTGAGCTGGCGGAGAAGTTTCAGTGTCGAGCTCAGGAGTTTTACAATGCGATGACACGGATAGAGATGGTTACAGCGTTTACACAAGTGAGTAGAATTTCAAATATTTATATGCAAATAAATTTTGTTAAAGGAAGGAATTATACATATATTAGTATATACATTGTGGAACTGGTACCCGGTTCTAATCCTGGCATGTACCACTAAATTCGTGTTTTCGGATTTATGTACATACTTATAATTATCACTTGCTCGGCGATGAAGGAAAACATCGTGAGGAAATCCGCACGTCAATGAAATTAGATGTGTGACCTTACCTAGTATGGTATGGTTTCCCTCTGGGTTGTCGAGGTCTGACGGAAATTGTTCCATGTAAAAATCAGTACCTTCGCCAAATCCTTAGGCTTAGATAGTGGACCCCGCCAATCCTAATGGATTAGAACACAGGATAACGCTACGAAGAAAAAGAAAGGTATCATACATAAATGAATCTGTCAATGTGTACCTGCATATTATTTTAAGATTCTAAACATACAAGCGGCATAATATTCATTGTCATACTGTTTTGAAGTCCTAAGTATGTAGAAGTGACTTAATGTCCTTATCTTGTTACATTGTTTTGAGGTCGTAAGTATACCCAAGCGACGTCATGACCCTCATATCGTTTTGAGGGTTTAAACATGCACAAGTTATATAATGCCACTGCCTTAACAAATTATTTTGTGGTTCAGAAGTGTTGTTATAATTAGTAGAGCTTGTTTCAAAATTAGTCTGCATATAGAAGGTACATCCAATATAAACAATGCGATAACTGAGTTATCACTCAGATCCCAACAGCTCAATATTAAGAAGCATTTAGCGTTTGTGTTGCCATGTCACAGCATCATAGATTACGGCTTTGGCAGCAACTGCGCGAGCAATTTGTGTTCTGTAATCTTTTATGCTAGGATTACCGATGTACGAGCCGAGGAAGACTACCTACCATGACCTAATTGGTTGTGTTTCATCAGAAGGTGATGTCAAGAGCCGTCGGAACCGGTGGGCGTGCATGAAACGAGCTATGAATGTTAAAGAAGCGAGTGAGGTGTGTAAGGACCGCGTCTTTGGTACTCGGTGCTCTCATCTCCCCAAGGGAATTGGCGTGCTATATATACAATACCATACCTTGTGTCAAATTATGTATAATGATTATCATTTCTGAGTGTCTGATGTGGCTAAGATCTATTTAATTAAATCAATTCATGCTGCTGTTTAAGCAACTAGTAAGCATTGTCTCTGTCTCATATAATCTTATGATTTCAGGGTCACGTCAAGATGGAAGTGGAGAAAGGTGGAAAGTTTGCCTTGTTTGGAGGCAATGTGACTGGAGAATTCAGAGAACTGGTTCCTGGCAAGAAGATAGTTCAGCTGTGGAGATACAAGCAGTGGCCTGACCAACACTTCTCTGAAGTAACTTTTAATATAGAGGAAAAGGTACACAAATTCATAATAGTAATAGGTGACTGTGGGCTGTATGTTTGTTTGTCACATGCAGCATTGAACTGCATAGTAAAACTTTACACATATAATTATATAAGCTACTGGTTATCAAACCAAACTAACAGTCGGTGGAAAAATCCGTATCTTCGCCAAATCCTTAGGCTTAGGTAGC
The DNA here is from genome assembly GCA_947507595.1 of Pyralis farinalis. Taxonomy (NCBI): domain Eukaryota; kingdom Metazoa; phylum Arthropoda; class Insecta; order Lepidoptera; family Pyralidae; genus Pyralis; species Pyralis farinalis. The sequence continues at coordinate 31,121,852 of OX382273.1, read as the reverse complement.
GGACCCCGCTAATCCTAATGGAGGAGACGGCATGCATCTACTAATGGTAGTGGGTACGCACACGCTACCGTTAGTAGATGCTTACCGTTGCTACCATGGCCGCTCTTAGCTGCATGCTGGCATGGCTGCGTGACAAGTACAGTCGTGTGTTAGTCGTGCTACGAACGACATGTTACTTTAACGACAACGACTAAACGAGAAGCCAGGGCGGCAACCGTGGCAGGTATACACGCGTTTCCTATGGCAAATGGCAGGCAATCGCAGGTTTCCGCAGCAGCCATGGCAGCGACGGCATACATCTACTAACGGTAGAGGATGGGTGCGGCCTAAGCTTGTTCGTATAAACTAATCGGTGACAGAAACAAAGAGTTTAGAACAAATTGCCTGTAAATTTGGCTATCGCAAAATAACGCCTGGATCAAACAAATATTGTTTATTTAACCAACAATATAACTAGTCCGGCCATAAATACTGTTACATGGTAACTTTTCTTTTTTAAACTCTTTAATTATTTAGAATTAGTAACGCGTTTATTATGTTAAAAAATTGTTTCGATTTCCCCCCGTTTTACATATTTTTTTCGTGTTTATTGTCAAATTACAATATGGATTGGGGTGTTAAAGAAAAGAGGATTGCAGTGATTGCCTTGCACAAGTGGGTATGGAGCCAATTTATAATTTATATTTTATATGTAACGACATAAAGTACGTAAAAAATAAATATAGCATAAAACGAATTTCATAAACACGGGTATACTAATGCATATAAGAATTTAATTAAATTTGACATACGTATATAACATAATCAAAATATCTGAGATGTATAATTTAAGTTAATTATAAATTGATCTGACTTTATTTACTCTTTATATATCAGAACAAATGTACGTCCTCCTCTCTAAGATTGCAGCGCCCAACTGGGTCTATAATGCTTCTGTAATTATATTTAAATTGTATTCATAAGATCATGTACACATTATAGTTGCAATAAATGAAATGAAATGAGCCGTCGGTCATATTCAAGACACTTCAGAAGCTTGGTATCAACCGTATGTTCATCTATCGCACTATCGACAGATATACTAACACTCCTCTGTTGAAGACCATAAAAGATCAGGGCGACCACGTGCTGTTAAAACTACAAGGCTGTTTAAGTCAGAATTCGCCGAAACCTCATTAGAAAACTAAAAATCTTTTCGTGAGAAATGAAGATTCCCGTTAGGACTCTGTCGCGTATAATAAAACAAGACCTGAAGCTCTGCGCTTATCGTCAATATCTAGGACATGCCCTAAATCAATCCCTACAGTTGAAGAGAGTGGATCGATCAAAACTCCTTCTGTCCCGATACGCAGATGAAAGACACAGAAATATCCTCTTTACTGATAAAAAAAATTCACGATTGAAGAGCACTACAACAAGCAAAATGACAAGGTGTACGCACACAGTTCTAAAGAAGCCTCCCAAGTGGTCGGAAATGTACAACGTGGTCATCATTCCGCGTCTTACATGGTTTCGTCCCGGGTCTTATCAAGGAGCCACAAAGCTCCATTTGGTGAAAAAGGAGTGAAGACTTCAGCCAAAGTGTATCAAGAGACTGTGTTGGATCGTGTTGTGAAACCTCTCAGCAATACACTTTTTAAAATGTACCGTGGACTTTCCAGAGGGACTCTGCTCCTGGTCACAAGGCACTACCTACGCTTGGCCCGAAACCACCTTAGACTACAAATTATGGTCAGTTTTAGAGGACATGGCCTGCTCGAAACGACACGCCGACATTGTGTCTCTTAAGAAATTTCTGGAGCAAGCAGTGGCTAAATTTCCCATGGAAACAATGCGTAAATCTATAGATTCGTGGCCAGACAGGTTAAAGGCCATTGTTAAAATTTCGAATAGAATATTTTTTTTTGCTAAGACTTCCATAAATATGTATATATAAGTTTTATTAAGATTACATTATTGAATTAAACAATTTTTAACGGAAGAGATTACATTACTTCATAAAAAAATAAATGCATATTCATTTGCAACAGAACTTATTGCCGGACTAGGTATATGTACTCCTTTAGAAGTAAATAAACATAAATGTTTGTAATATATGTTTAAAATTACGTTGCGTCATTTCCAGGATGATCACACCCTAGTGACGTTGAATCAAGTCCTCGTCCCGGCGGCGGAAGTAGATCACACGCGGGACAACTGGAGACGATACTACTTCGACAGCATCAAGCGTGCGTTCGGCTTCGGCGCCTTCCTGTGACCGACAACGGCGACAGCTGATGCTCACACAAATTAGGTCGGTTCCTGTGACTTGAACACAATGAATGTTTGAAATATCTATTGGCGCGCCTTGGCAGTAAAATCAAACCGAATGCCGTGACGGCAAATGGCACGACGCTCTCTCATGCCGTCATGCCTCCTCTACGCCGCCATTCTCGACTCTCTTGCGTGTTTGTCCGTGCACATACTAGACACTCCGTTGCTTCTCTGCATGACCTGTTTACTATATCTATCCGATGGTTTTTGATGGTTTTATTTATTAAATATTTGAATATTCGCCAAGATGTTTCACATCTACCGAACGTCCCGTAACGGCTACCATTTTTCCAAATGTACACAGTGATGAGTGATGAGAGTGATGTAACTCATATTTTTGTGTCGTAATATATGTATGCCACGTATATTTGGGCTCGCGAATCTGTCCAGTGCGTTCTCTAATTACGCCATATTGCTGTCAAACGACGGGCCCCGTACGTACTGGTAGAATGTACTGGATTGGGTTCGGAATTTATTATATTTTCAGTTTATTTTTATTATCCAAGGAGTTGCTGTGTAAGCAGCAGAGGAGGCATCGCGCGTCCTAATAAAAGCATCTTAAGAATATACGATTCATTATAGGTGATAGTTTACAATAAACTATATTACGAATCATTGTGAAAAAATGATTCAACGATAATACTTTTCCAGACGATTGAAAAGACTTATTATCTTCGTTTAAGAATTACTATTGGAGCCGACGGAGGAGTATTGCATTTTTCAATGGAGTTCATGTCACAGTAAATAATTTTAACAATTGAAAAATGCAAAAAATTCAAAATTTAAGTTGTTTTCTTAAAAACATCCCTACAATATGATTTTTTTTTTTCATTATTGAATGTATATGTGTGCAAGATGACAGGTTTTCAATAAAATTGTGTATTTCTTTCCAGGTTCAATTTCACCAATGAAAACGATACTGCTGAAGAATGGCCCCGCTTCCAGTTCGAAACAGTCTGCTGGTTTTTGAATAATTTAATTATTAATCCAACTGTGATGTATTTGCTAATGGATCGATTGGTCTACTCGCTAAACTCTGTTCCAAATATACGCTTATATTAACAGATTAATATACAAGTAAAGCTTATTTGCACACATGTAAAAGTGTTCAAAATTAGGATAGCATTTGACGACGATATATAGAATTAACAATGAAATATTTGATCACTGTTCTTCATTAAAAACAAGTCTATGCACAAATTATTGCCATGCGTCATCTGAGTTTCTAAGATATTAAATTTGCCGAATTTACGAGAGAGTCGTCCGTGATGTCTACCCCACGTGAGTGTGATAGAAATGATGCCTGATTATCTTGCACTTGGTTAATTTAAAATAATAACCATGTATTTTGCGCGGTTCGCATTATATACTCAACCACCAATGAAATAAAACTTATCTTATATGTAAAACTCAGTGAGACATAATTTAAATTTTGCTTGCTTACCAATGATTATTTTCTAATTTTCTAATCACACTTGGCTATGCTCAAACACTTATTTCGCTTACTTGAGATTTAAGAAAAGTTCAGCTGTGTATTTTCACACTATTGCATTTTATTATCAGACTATTGTTTGCGTATTAACATTTGTGTAGGCAATTTTTTTAATAATATCTAATGAAGAAACTGGCAGAAATTCTTGAAAAATATTGTTATTATTGAAAAAATAGTGGTGTGAACCGTGGTCGTGGAAATGTCATTGTGGATGATATTAGGCATAGTGGCATGTACCATGGTAGTGAAGGAGACCATACACAATGCTGTATATCTTCCGACAAGTCTGTTTCCATTAAGTAGGTATTCCTATAAAATCAAAGTATGTTTGAGTAATAATATTTTCGTTTATCACAAGTTGCCTTACAAATATTATCAACCTTTTTTGCATAGTTATGATTTTTGATCATTTGTTTTCATTGCGTTACGTACGCCGTACTAGGCTGTGGTCTCCATATCATTATTAATCTCACTTAGATCATGATCTATTATTCTTTATAGTAGAACCGAAAACTACCTTCTCGAAAATACTAATTTTGTTTGCGGTATTTTTGGTGACAGCAACATGGCAATGGAATGGTATTACGAAATATCGCAGATTTCGTAATGTCGCTATAAACTATTTGTTAAAATTTACAAATGTTATGGAATTAGAATTGCTTTACAACTTCATGAGTTTTATTTATATTCCCGCAGAATACTAATTATTTTTCTAAAATCAAAGTAGCCATCGTCTGCCATTGAAAGTCTCGTCAATATAGAGACAGATATACATTTGGTAAAAAGCTGTTATTTTGACATTACAAACAGACGCTTCCATCTTTATTTATTTGTGTATTTGTTATACTCGACTACGGCGAGCAAAAAGGATGGTGATGGTTTAGACATAGGTACATTATTTGGAACAGACGTTATTATGTTGTACGATATGATTATTTCGCTGGAACACGTTTCGTTTTGCTGTTTATTCTAAGTAGCGTATGTGTAAACTTTTTTAATTTATGGAAATGTCCAATAAATTATATTAGATTACTTTATGAATTTTGTTTACTTGCTATGCTATGCTTGCTGAATTCGATCAGCAACGCTTTTTCATTCCCTTTCTTTTCTGTGTGACAACGTGTCAAACATATAAGTTGCTAAAATATTCGCCAAGTCAGATTTTCGGTCGTCACCGCATCTAAAACTGCGTTGACTATGTTTTTTTTATATAATGTCGGGAGGTATAGAAGCATACGGCCCACACGATGTACAAGTCGATACCGTAGCCTATGAACGCTTGCAATACCTGAATATCGCTCGCCGGCGATCGCCACCTCCACTGCGAATACAGCAACTCCTTAGAAGATTACCAATAAACTCACACGCAGGAACACAATATTCCTACAGGTAGTTTTTATTTGACTGCGTTTTCTGTGAGGCGGAGGCACTTCCCCAGAAGGGTTACTTTGATACGTTCTATTTCTCTTAAAACATCTACAACTAGACAATCATAAATGTTTATCTGATATGTGTATATGATAAGATATAATATTGAAAATGTAAGACGTGTCTAAGTGCCCGTGAGGGTCTAAAGGCAAATAAAGAATTTTTATCTTTATCTTTTATCCTGTGTGGAAACTGAGCCACTGGGCTCATTCGTTGTAGGTTTTCGCCACGTTAGTGGTAAAAAAAGAGCGCCGGCATTGAAAAACTGAAAGAAAGAAAGCGTAGACAAAACCAGAAGGCACAGCTCATACACAAAGCTGACGTGTGAAAGCGAGAACTGTGTAAAGCAGAGAGTCTGTACACGAGTATATTAGGAGTTACGATATGAAATTGCCGATTTGTAAAAATTAAAAGTGGTTTTTTTCTAAGATGTAACATATTTATTTAATCAAAATATTTACCCTCGTTATCTATACATTGCTGCCATCTAATCGTAACTTTATTTATGCCTTTGCGATAGAACTCTGGGGACCTAGATTCGACAAACTGTGTGAAAGCATTTTGTACTGCCTCCTGGGAAGAAAAATTTTTACCACGTAGAAAATTGTCCAAATCACGAAAAAATGATAGAGCAAGGTCGGGCGAGTACGGAGGATGACGTATGGTTTCTAACTGCAGCTCCTGTAGAGTTACAACGGTTTCTCGTGCCGTGCGAGTCTTGTGAGTCTTGCATTATCATGGAGCAATAATGGTGAAGATCGATTCACGAGTCGGGGCGGTTTCACTGCCAGTTTCGCCATCATTGTTCGATGTTCGGCACAGTAAACATCTGCTGTTATTGCTTTACCAGACCTGAGGAAGCTATAGTGAATAACGCCATGAAGATACCACCAAACGGTTACCATTACCTTTTTATTGGTAAGCTTTGCTTTAGGGCACTGTTGCAACGTTTGACCTGGGGTCACCCATTGCATTTTTCGCTTACGTTTATTGTAACGAATCTGCTTTTCGTCACATGTCACAATTCAATCCAATATTCCTTCATTTCTGTTCCGATTCAACAAGGAAACGCAAGTGTCAACACGCGTTTCTTTCTTTCTTCAGTCAAATTATAAAGCACCCATTTTTCATATTTTTTTATCTCATTGATTTGATGCAAATGAGTCAATATTGTAGGTAGGGTAACGTTAAACCATGCCGCTAACTCCTGGTTAATTTAGCGTTATTCTGCGTGGGCGGACTTCCAAGTGGTTCGTTTTTCAAGTCGAGGTTTCCATTACGAAAGCGTTTAAACCAAAAACGCACGGTGCGTTCATTAGCAGTTTCCTCTCCAAACGCAGCATTGATATTGCGAGCCGTTTCGCCGCGTTAGTTTCGCGTCTGAACTCGTATTAAAAAAATACTCGGATTTTCGAAGTATCCGTCTTTCCCGTCTAAGCTGAATAAAAAAAAAACAATTGAAATTCGAAAATCAAATGTTCCAAAAGAAAAAGTTCATAGTGTCGTGAAAAAGTTTCACTCGAAAATCTCACACCATGAAGGTTTAATGTCAATTCAAAATATCTATTACTATGACACGGCAATTTCATACGAGTACTTTAACCCAGTGAACGAAAAAAACGTTTTTTTCATTCACGGCTTTAACCCCTATTATAATAAATGCAATGGATCCTAAACTGTACGTAATCCTAGTGCACGGTGGTAATTAGAACTTGTGTAATAATAATAATGTTTTTATTCAAAACCAGTTTACATATTTAGAAACATGTGATGTGTAGTTTGTGTAGTTTTATGATTAATTAGTAACTATAGTAGCAGTAATAGCCTAGGGATTAAATAACCGGCCTATTGACCAACTGGTCCCCTGTTCGAATTCAGACATGTACTTCTGTTATACACCTGTACCATTTCTGGTTTTTTGAGAGTCTGTCATGAGGCTAATCCTTGTTTTAAAAGGTATGTTTTTCCTCACTGTGTTGTGGCGGTCTGTGCGGCAGTCACTCCATGTAAAAATCAGTATCTTCGCCCAATTCTTAGGCCGAAGTCTTAGGTAGCGGACCCCGTCAATCCTTATGGATTAGGAAACGGGTTAACGCTAAGAAGAAGTAAAAACATAACTGTTTATAAAAATCGGCCAAGTGCGAGTCGGACTCGCACACGAAGGGTTCTGTACCATTATCTATAAAAACGGCAAAAAAAAAATCACTTTTGTTGTATGGGAGCCCCCTTAAATATTTGTTTTATTTTAATTTAATTATTTATTCTTAAAGTGTATATATAACTAAATATTCTGTGAATATTTCAAGCGTCTACCTGTTGCCGTTATCAATATCGAGCAAAAATGAGCAAAAAAATCACTTTTGTTGTATGGGAGCCCTCTTAAATATTTATTTTATTCTAATTTTTTTGGATTTGTTGTTATAGCGGCAACAGAAATACATCATCTGTGAAAATTTCAACTGTCTAACTATCACGGTTCATGAGATACAGCCTGGTGACAGACGGACGGACGGACAGCGGAGCCTCAGTAATAGGGTTCCGTTATACCCTTTGGGTACGGAACCCTAAAAAGTAATTAATAATTAGGTACTACAACATAAAGTCATAGTATTTTTTAATATCTTGAATAAATAATTATATCTATCATCATACAATATGTTAGAGATATTAAAACACCTTAGAATATCTTATCGTTAGTATAGTTAGATGATTCATATTAGGATTACATTTCTTTGTTCCTCCGTATGTGAACCATTGAGCAATGGTTCACATACCGAAGATCATATCTTTTTTTTTATATATCTTCACGCCAAATCCCATGCGGGGTAGGCAGATAGAACCGAGCGCCACAGACTCTATCCTTATACACCTTACTCGCTTCTTTAACATTCATCGAATAAATAAGTGAAATCAATTATAACAGCGTGTATTCACATAATTGCTTTGTCTCTGGCGTAGACTTCAATGAAATCGGTTTCACTTTATTACGAGATACTTAATTACTAATCATCAGTACATCTCTAAATCGGATAAAACAGATTATATAAAACAGACAGAAAAAATAAAAGGGATTTGTGCTGAATTGTTTCAGTAAATTTATATATTTTATACTATCATCGATTGTCATCTCGACAGCCGGATTCATTCTATGCACAGAGGGACGCCAGGCGACTAAACCCATCCTTTTGCAGATTGCAGTCGACGCTGTTTAACTTGCATGTTCGAATATACAGACGCGTCCAACGGACACCACCGAGCTCCTATAAGGTGAGTTCAACACTGTGAATTTAAATATAAATTTATTATGTGGACTTAAGCCCGCCTGATGTAAAGTTGTTACCGTAGTCTATGAACGCCTGCAGTACTAAGTATCGCTTTTTTATTGCCGCTTACTGGCAACCGCATCATCCGCAGGAAGACAATTACTTGGCTGCGGTTTCTGTAAGGTCGTGGTATTTCCCTAGTCGAATTGCTTTGATATATCCTACATTAAAAACGCTCAGACCAAGACAAACAGACATGATCATGCACACAAATATTTCCTGTATGGGAATCGAACCCACGATCCTTAGTGTAAAATAGCATTGCTAACCACTCCACCAGCGTGTTCCTCAAAATTAATTTTAATGTATCAACAGGAATATTTTGGTATCCGAAGAACGCAAAATGAAAAAGTTTATCATCATTGACCCCAGTGGGGCCAAATAATGCTATCAGTGTCACGCCCGCTCACTGTCTACTCAGTTATTATTCGAACGTGGTAGTGACTAGTGAATATGAAGGCATTGTGGTTCTTTTTTCTTTTGCAATCGGTATGTATAAACGATTATAATAATTAATAGTAATACGTTCCTCTTCTGTAATCACCCAATAATCCCTCCACATTAAAATTGCCTAATAATTTCTCACATATTCGCAGTAGTTCTAATGCTTGCCGACTTGCTAATAATCGTATATTTTTCCATTGATATCTCTTGGGGCAGGTCACGGTGGTTGTACTAGCCGCCGTGTACATCATTTTTTTTCTAAAATGCCTCTACGCGTTGGATCCATATCCGCGCGCACGCCTATCAAATGTTTATTTTGGGGGATTAATACGCGTGAGTTTAGAAGAAATAATAATAATAAAGTGAAGAGACAAGATAGGCTATCGGTGGCATTTCGGGGGTCCATCTAGTGAGTGGGGAGCCACCGCCCGCCGAAAGTAACATCAGATTATGATAGTTATGGTAGGCGTCCGCCCCTCTTCTATAATAGGCCAGTTCCAATAAAACCTCCAGATATCATTTTAATAGATCGCTTTTTTCCGACATAATTCCAATAGTCTCAATACCTGCCGTGACCTGATGTTCATGGGTATATTACCCAATTAATATCCCCTGAAGCAGGTCACGGTGGGTATAATACTATTACATCGTTCTTTTCAAAGGGGCCTCTACGCGTTGCACTGAAAAAAAAGATTAGTTGAATTTACCAAAGAAGCAAAGGTAGGCTATTTTACTAGTAAACTTTGTTAATTAATGCAAAAATTTGTAGTTAAATTTACAAATATATTACGGTTGGTCTTCATACAAAGTATTTTGTAGCTATCACTATTTTAAATGTATAATTTACCGCTAATAAATGGATTGTACATATAATATGGTACAGTTTATCATACTAAATAATACATTTTATTATTTTTACTGGTACTTCATTAACCTTTTTTGATTGGTAAAAATCAAAGGTAGGACCCAGTTCAAACGTCGACTTTGGTGAATTCTATTAGGAATCTGGGAAATCCAACTAACATTTTTTTCAGTGTGGATTCATATCCCAGCGCACGCCTAACAATTTTTTTTATGTTTATAATCGGAATGGATGGATACTCAAAAAAACTTTCACCTATAGATTCGCCACTTTATTAGCGTGTAACATGGACTGTATTTTATTAAAAAAAAATTAGATCCGTACGAAAATTACAATAATGTAACCGAAGGTAACAAAAACAAAAAGTCATTATTTGGCGAGCGCTGCTAAAACTGTTCATGATACAAAAAATAACGTACTAGTTACATGTTTATCGTAAGTACCTACTCATCATTACCAATAAAAATCCGCGAGATTTGTTTTTACTATGCTATAGGTCTAACTGTTACGGTTAAGTCACAATTGCCGTTTTTTGTTCAAACAGTCCCACAAATCACAGGTACAATCAAAAGACAATGACATTCGTATTATGATATTAAAAATCGGCCAAGTGCGAGTGGGACTCGCGCAGGAAGGGTTCCGTACCATTATCTATAAAAAAATGCAAAAAAATCACGTTTGTTGTATGGGAGCCCCCTTAATTATTTATTTTATTATATTTTATAGTATTTGTTTTTATAGCGGCAATAGAAATACATCATCTGTGAAAATTTCAACTGTCTAACTATCACGGTTTATGAGATACAACCTGGTGACAGACGGACGGACGGACGGACAGCGGAGCCTCAGTAATAGCGTTCCGATTTACCCTTTGGGTACGGAACCCTAAAAACACAACTAAATACGTCGTTTGATGATGAAGCTTGACAAATAAGTAATAATTTATCCTTTCATCTATCTACCGGTGCGAGTCGCTAGTACTCAATACTCATATTTTGACAAAATAAAGCAAAATTGCTTACATTCCACATCTTCGAAGTTACCAACGAGTTTGTTCGAGAAATCTAAGCGTACAAGTGTATTTTTAACTTGTACTTAATAAAAATAAAGACATTCAAATTATAAAATACAATATAAGGTGTTCTTTATTATAATCAATTATTTATATAAAAATCATTTGCCGTGCGAAATAAAAGACAATAACTCGAGAATAAGAGAATAGTAAAATTTTACTTCAATAAAAGAAGAACACTAAAAGGCTTATCGCTATTTGCAATGTTTTCCAGACTACATTTAGGTCAAAGAATAACTGTCTGTATAATCACGACACGCAACATCGAAATAACATGCGAGTGCAAATATTAAATAAATTTGTAAATATATATTATACAAAAACAATACAATTATTGGAACAATTTGTTTGAGTAAAACTTTAGAATCAAAAGAACACGGCGTTTTTATTAGCGGTTCTTAATTAATATGGTCAACAGTCTTAACATAATTATCCTACTAATACGAGTATTATAAACGCAAAAGTTTGTATGTATGTATGGATGGATGTTTGTTGCTCTTTCACTGAACGGATTTGAATGAAATTTGGCACGTAGATAGATTATGATCTGGATTAACACATAGGTTACGTTATTTGACTTCACGCGGGCGGAGCCGCGGGCAGCAGCTAGTACAAAATAAAGCGAAGCCATTGCATTTTCTTCAACTTTCAGTAATGAAAAACTCACAGCGGTATAATGGATAGGTAAATGAGATATATGCAAATAAAATAGACGTTATTTCTTCTGATAGACTGTAGACGTCATCCCTTGAGAAAATTCCTTGATAAATATTTTTTTAATTGTAAAACAGAGCGTTAAACCAGAGTCGATATATAACCTATCCAAACGAAAACGATTAACAAATGCCGAAAAAAATCATGACGTACATCTTCATTTATGCGTGTAATTATTATGCATGCAACCCGCGCAGTTAAAGAATGGGATTGAAAATGGCGGCTGAATAAATATGTACCGTCAACAGCCAATTTCAAATATTTTATTGAATAAGAAAATTTTAAATGCTTTATTTTATTATTAAGTTCATGCTTGTTTAAAGTTATTATACCTATATGAATCGGACATAACGCGGTAATTAAATACATAAAACTATTAACGTTTTAATTTATTTTTGAAGAATTTATATTATACACAATTTAATACAATACAGTTAGTCAACTGGATCAACGTTTTTCTGTAAATCTTCCTAGAGATAAATAAAATTTAATAAATAATACAAAAATTTATTCGATTTGGGCATAACAGGCTATTGTGTGCTTGGGCCTTCTCCAGGATCGTCTGATTCTGGTAGTTCATCGATCTCAGACATCGGAGTCGGAACTGCAGTCAGTTTCACAATGGCTATTAGGAGCTAAACTTATTATGAAGTTTTCTCTTGACGTGATTAATTTCTTTTTTCCAGTCCTTCGAACTTATTGAATTTATTACTTGCCTTGTGAGTTCTTCAATTTTTTTTCTCTTGCTGGTCTACGTTATTTTCGGTTACTCTTTGTTTAATTAAATTCCAAATGTATTCAATTGGGTTAAGATCACGGTTATAAGGCGGTAATCTTAATAGCGTGCCCGCAATCTGACACAACTCGTAACTTCAGCGATAGCAAATACGCGGCGAGATTCTGCACGCGCACTACACACGCTCTGTGTGTGAAACATGAGCGCTTTACTATTTTGTATGACACATATTGATACTTGAGTTTTGTTTATGGGAATACAGTTTTAGGTGATATATATCATCAAAATATTTTGTAGTGATTATAACGTATTTCTCAGCCAACGATCTCACTGTTTGGTCATTATACGCGTATGTGAGAGAGTGTATTTCTGTTCTATCTAATTATCAAACAACATTAGAATTGTATTCCAGTTTCTAATAATGTATTAAGAGGGGTAGGGCGCATCAAAGCAGGCCGTCTAGGGAAGTACAAACCTGGGGTTGTACCTCCACTTCACAGAAAACCGCAGTCAAATTACAATTCCCTGGAGGGTGTGCCGTGTGAGTCCTTCGTGTGAGTGAGATCACCAGTAAGCTCCCAAGGAGTTGCTGTGTTAGCAGCAGGGGTAGCATCGCGCGAGTGATACTTAATGTATGCGAGCGTTCATAGGCTACGTTAACCGCTTTCCATCAGGTGGACCGTATCCTTGTATGCCTTCATAGATAAAGCCAACCTGCACGTGGTGTACCCTACCGAGGTAGAGCACAGCGATAGTCCTCAGTAATTCAATTACCTACACCTCATAGAAGACCGCAGCCAAGTCACAATTACTATTGTTGCGTACCTACGAGTGAACAGGAAGCTCGAAATTGCTGTGTTAACATAGGGAGTAGGTAGCAAGGTGTGAAACTCCTTGTGCCGTAATCATTCATAGTTTATGGTAATTGCTTCAGATCAGTTGGGTTGTATGCATTGTGGTATTAACAAATCCATACTTATAAATGTGAAAGTGTGTTGTTTGTTCACATTTTTTTCACTTAGCAATGTAAAGTAATGTACCCAAACATTATTGTGTATGTTTGTCTCACGGTGTCAGTATCATTCGCCATCGTGACAGATGTTACAAATGAGAATAGAAATAATTAACAATCGGGGATTCCCCGAGTATAGTTATCAGAATCACTTAACTTTTATAATGTTGCCATGGGACTGTAAATCAAATACTGTTGCTCTCTCGTAAGGAAACTAAATTTTTAATAACCTGAATTTTTTTTTGGGAGGTCCCTATGCGCAAGGCTGTAGACGTCGACTCTTGAAATATATATAATTATTTCAGATACAGATAATAAGTTTAAAGTATGCCATTTGTTATTTATTTGTGAACATCTAGTATAATTTAAAAATACTATAAGGTTGTAAATGGAAAAAATATAATGTAAAATACATCCTTCATTGTTTCTGTTCAGTTTGATAACATTTCACCTCATAATGAACGATATAATAAATCATAAACAAAATAAGAATAAAACTGTTAAGATATTCAATTTATAAGTCACAATCACAACACATGTTAAATTTATCAAGATAGTCATAGTATACAAGACTAGCTGTGCCCGCGAATATGTCCGCGCGGAATTTAACAAAAAAGTTATTGTTGAATTATAATTTTATTTCTTTGATTTGATTATAATTACCTAAATAAGCAGAGTAAAATAGCGAACAGCAAAATAATAATAGATATGTATTATGTACTTAGTCCGCGCGGAATAGTAATTTTTTTATTATTTATTTATATTAATAAAAAAATTCTCAAATAATAGTAGCCTAAGTTACTCCTTATTACGTCAGCTATCTGCCAGTGAAAATCCCGTCAAAATCGGTCCAGCCGTTTCAGAGATTAGTCGGAACAAACAGACAGACAAAAATTGTAAAAAATTTCATTTTGGTATATGTGTCATGTATACATCCATATGCATTTAGTAAAAAGCGGTTATTTTAATATTACAAACAGACGCTCCAATTTTATTTATCTGTATAGATGTCATGTAGAACGTTTCGCTAAACGACTAGGGTGGAGAGATTCCTAAATCTTACAACTTAATTCACGGAGTAGGTATAGTGAGTAATCACTCTGATTTATCAGCTAATTTGAAAATGGTATAGTCTACTATATCCTTGTTTCAGAATGATGGTTAAAAGCATCTGTACCTTCAACTCTGTGCTCACTTCCTGGCTATATGTTACTTCGTAATGACCATCCAAAGGCTAGGGGTGGTGGTGGGTGTACATGTAACATATGACATGTAACTTAACATGCGATTGAATCTTATTACAATGTTAATTCAATCGCATGTTAAACAAATTATAGTAAATACGAAATATTAAGTAGATTCAGGAGGCATTGGGTTCGATCAAACTGCATACGAAATATGACTCAAAAATTTGATATGGTTGTAGTATAGACTAATTTTCTTTATTTCTTTATTATCTGTTATAGAAGAGCCGTGGTCCCCTATCATAAGCAAATCAGCTTACAAGGTGCCATCAAAATGTAAAATTCATGTTGCAAATAAAGATTATATAAATGCGAGGTTTGTGCGGAAATCGAATCCGCGGCACTTGGTGTCAATGTAAACCACGGCACCCCAATCTCGACCACCGAGCTCAATCTGAAAATCTATTAACAATTTAAAATTTCCAGTTGCAGATATTCGCGCAACCCTCATTTGGTACAGCATATTTGCCCAATTCTCGTATGGTAAGTTATTGTTTACACGTACATTCATTTCATAGCATGTTTATTTGCATTTGGGGTCGGTTCTAGAAGCGTGCCCTTCGCGGGTTTGCCAACCACCAAACTGATTGAATGAATTCTGAACTAAAACCGCACCGACGCATGGATTAGCGTGTCCCGCGTAGGCGACGCACACTGATCCGCACACATCCACGCAGCGCCCAACCCGGTGGATTGAAGGGTTAACATATGCTGCCGTGAGCCAGCCAATCCCAAGTACCTCAAAAAGTTTTGCCAGATTATAAGGCATATTTGACTGAAGGGAATGAACGGATAATTATGTGTGGAAATCGGAATGGATGGGTTGGGATCAAGTGAAACAGTTACGAGACTTTGTTCATACGGTGATAAGAGAGTGAACCACGTATGTAAGCTATTTAGTGGTACATGCCAGGATTCGAACTGGGGACCTGTTCGTCAATGGGGCGATTTTTTATTCACTGGCTTTTATCTTTAGCAGTGCGATGAATAACCATAGTTTTATTTTTCAGTGTAAACAATGGAGCTGCATCAATACAAAGCTAGGTCTGCCGAACTCGCTGCCTCCCCGGGAGCAGTTCGACATCGCACTCAGATCTTTGCTCCCTGATGGCGAGTGGCAGAACGTGGTGAATAAAGTCTTGGATTCCTGTTACGGGAAAAGGACCAGAGTGTACATGAACACTTGCCCTGGACAAGCTTTGCTGCAGTGTACTGTGGAAAATTTGATTAACGTAAGTTTATTAGGGCTCCATGTCAAAAAGGGTCTCTAATAGCGCGACTCTGTCCGTCTGTAACGGATACCATCTTTCACTTTATCTCCAAAGTTAGTAGAGCGAAAAATTTGAAATAATTACAGTTGATAAAGGTTATTTAATTATTTGTATGTATATATATACAGTATAATACTAACCAGTACAGTTTTTAGAAACATTCAATAGTTCTCACGGAACAGGTCATGTTTGTGTACGAAGAAAATTAGGAAAGCAGGGTAATTATGCACGTAGAGTCTAACATCCCTTCCGTTCATCACCCCGTGATACCTGCCTACGTCGAGTTCTAAGTGTTATACAGTATCACAGTGGTGACACTCCCTATTCGAGCGTCCGCCGGAACCTTGTGCTAGCGCATTTAACGCTAGGTTTGATATCGAAAAAGAATGAGATATAATGCCAAAGAAGACAACATGTTAAGTAATGTAAACTTGTGCAAGGTCATATAGGTAATAAAAGATAAGATCTTATAAACAATTTTTAGCACTCGCATATTTTCGGCCCTTTTTTTCTTGTACCGTAGATCCCTTGTCTATTTATTTTCTGCTGTCCGTAGACCCCCTGCCTAACTAATGTTTGGATCTTCCCTTATCCCTTACTTGTAGCAATCGACCGCAATGGGGTCACTATTAAACATTTTGGGAAGGACGCAATTAAACTTTAAGTCGTAAACGTCTTGCTATATCCGTAATGGGATTGCGCGAATTGTACGCATCGTACCTGCGGAGGCAGTGTTGTTTCAAAACAGAGGACATTGAATCCTGTGCGACTGCAGTGGCCGCAGCGATATTGGATGGCATCCGTGGCATGGAATGCTACATTCCCAATCGCTTAGTGGCTATCGGAGCTAAAAAGCGACCGTGGTTTAATCTTCTCAAACAGGTTGCTTTCGAGGCCACGGCGAGTGCTAATGGGAATCCTGATGTCTCTGTTTTGAAACACCAACTGAATGCTGCCTCGAGATTCAGTAAGAGGGTGATTGCCAGAGCAAAATTTGATTTCATCGATATAGTTGGCGAGCGACTAGTAAGCCTTCTAGGAGCTCCTTTTAGGAGGCATGCTTTCTGTCATGCAATTCTGTAAGAGCAAACATCCTTACATCCTCGGAAACATCGGCTGTTACAACCTTGAACACAAAATTGCAATTCTTTGGTGTCGCTTTTCATGGTTGTGCGACACTAGCGTCGCAAGGCTGCGTTTGGAATTGGAATTCTACAAGGCAAACAGCTTCGCGTACGCTTACAGCCTTATAGAATACCAAATAAAAAGCCGTGATCGCAGTAGACGATGTCAAAGCTGTGACATCTGTGATCACAGCGACGCACACAGCCATTACGAGTCGCTTAGAGAATTGCATGGCTGGTCACTGGCTAAAGCTGCCGAGGGAAACTTTTGTCAATCGTCCATGCCACCATTGCAGACACCGGATGGCAGTCTGGCCTATAGTGCTAAAGAGTAAGCCGATTTACTAGGTAATAATAAAATCGAGTCTTTTTGAACCTTCATATTTTATCATCGATGTATATTATGTATTTATAATGAATTAATTATGTATTTATAATAAATTAATTATGTGTTTATAATAAATTATTTACGTATTTATAATGTCTTCATTGGTCATTTCCATTTCTTCCAGAACTGCCCGGAGTCTAGCCAACGAATTAATGATGCTTGCACGCCTATAAACTCCTTCGCTGGCATGACCCACATGTTTTCTCAAAGGTAAATAATTTCTGAAATATTTAGGTAAATCAAATAAACTTCAAACCGCATATTATGAGATAAGACTTTTTTATACAAGGTCGGGAGGCAAACAAGCATACGGCCCACCTGATGTTTTATTACCGTAGCCCATGAACGCTTGTAATACATTAAGTATCATTCGCGCGAAGCCACCTCTGCTGCTAACACAGCAATTCCTTAGCAGCTTACTGGTGACCTCGCTCACACGCAGGAACACAACAATCCTCTAGGGAGTTGTTGGCTGCGGTTTTCTGTGAGGTGGAGGTAATTCCATAGATAGGCTGCTATGATGCGCCATACTTCACATAAAAACGCCCAGACCAATACAGACAGACATGTTCATGCACACAAATGTTTGTCCTGCATGGGTATCGAACCTATGAGCGTTGGTGTCAAAGTGGCGTCATTCACCACTGCGCCACCGAGCTCGTTAAATACTGAGATCGAAATGTGAGATTCTTCTTCTTCGCGTTATCCCGTTTCCTAATCCATTATAATTGGCGGGGCGCTACCTAAGCTTAAGGATTTGACGAAGATACTGATTTCTACATGGAGCGACTGCCGTCAGACCTCCGCAACCCAGAAGGAAAACCAGATCTTACATAGGTTAGGTCACATGTCTTTCAAAATATAATTTACTGGATGTGTGGGTTTCCTCACGATGTTTTCCTTCACCGCCGAGCAAGTGACAAATATGTACATAAGTCCGAAATGCCCCGCCAGGATTCGAACCGCGGACCGGTTGATCAATTGGCCGATTCCTTATCCACTGGGCTATCACTGCTCATCGAAATGTGAGCGTTGTGCAAACTAACTAAAACTCAATTATGTGCAGAAAGTAATATATTTCAAATGCAAATTAAGATCACATTAGATATGTTTAATCATTCAAAATTGGTTTTAAATATCAAACATGATCGTATGAAATCTCTTATTTTCTTAGAGCCATTTTAAATGATTATTATTAACAACTTTATAATATGACTACGTCAGAATACTTCCTTAACATTAAAGTTTAAAGTTAATTCATAAATTGTTGTGAGGGTTCGTTAAACTCTCTCAATGTGCCCATCATAGAATAAGGTAACTTGAAACTTAGTTATGTTCAAACAGCGTACGGGACCTCGGTGCGAGTTTTTCATTGTTTCTTTGGGATAGTTTTGACGTCCATGAACCATGAATTGAGCTGATACAAAGTTTACGCCTATACACAGCTATAGATTATGACTATGATAATATCTAATGTTCACATTTTTTTTCAGCGTATACACTGATATCGAGAGAAGCGCGGCGATAGATCGTCGTCCGAGGTGGTTTTTGAAAAATGTAAGTATAAAATTTTACCCAAAGATCTGAAAAAAAAAACGTAGGCGAAACATTTTTTTGGCCAAGCCAAGCCAAGTAACGAACGTTTCTGATTATAATGGTGGTGAATTTTCCGATTTACATATATCGCTGTGAAGTCGCGATACATCAGCATCTATCTACTTAGTAAAGCACTACTAACCGACCATACCGAAGAACGTATTATGTTATTTAATCAATGAAGCCTCCTGAGCCTACTATATGTGTGTATGTGTTTTATTGTGTTTCGTGTTTTATTCTTCCAACACACATATTTTTGCTAATCCATTAATTCTTCTGTTGCAAACACAGCAGTTTGGTCATCTTATTCATATCACGGAATTGTTTTTTGAGCGCAGTCTTTTGCATGGACACTTCCCCACCCCGGTTTCTTTTATTCGAACGACACTACGTGTTGTTCCTAATTAACTCTGTCTCCAGGCGAGGTTGGGATGAGCTCTGAATTTTCTCGATTGGAAAATGTTCAAAGCACAAGGACATGTGTCGAAATTTATTTCATATCACACCAATTTGAAGCAAGACTACCCTTCTGAGAACGGATGAAGACGGACCTGACATTCCCTCTCCACCCTTAATTGGTGGGGTTCCACCTAATGAGCGTGATGTTCGCATGCAGTTTTAGTATCCGCTGTGACGTGATAACAGCTGACAGACGGTGTCTGGCTCCTCTAGTGCCAATATTCCGGAGCAGTACTCACTCAGTCTTTGTCCCTCTACCCCCGACGAAAGGTGCTCTGGCGCGAGCATTAATTTAACATATTCTTAAAAATGATGTTGCGAAAATCGCAGGAAACACTATATTATGGAATATGGTAGCCGATTCTAGTTATGGAAAAACTGTTTAAAATATTTATTTGCCATTTGCACTCGCGTGCGCCAGTTTTGCATCTTCTTGGGTAGAGTATTTACATATACTAAAAAAAGGGACCCAAAGAGGAATTACCTGGGGCACCCCGGAAATTTTTAATTTAATTCCATTTATGTCAATTAATCAAGTGGAATTGCAATTGATCAAGCATCATCCTTATAAATACTTTACTCAAAACTGGCAGAATGTGGTTCTGTAATTGCCCAGTTCATTCTTTTCACTTGACTAGAATGATGAAATCGATTTATTAAATTTCATTAAGTATAAGATCACACCCACATCTATATATGGATTAAAGATAAGTGCCAAGTGTGGAGCTGTTGCCTCGATTTAATTAAATTTATGATCATACTTATAGTTATTTATCTTAAGACAAAAGAGAAGCGCGCCTGTATAATACTGCCTTGATGTAAAGTGGTTACCGTACATATGAATGTTTGTGCCTGTGACCTCACTCACTCGCAACAACACAACGACCCTCAATTGAACTGTTATTCAACTGTCATCTTCTTAGAGGTGACAATTATCATAATTAAAGATATGTGCGCGACATCTAGTCTATGGTTCATACTATACTATAGGGTGCTTTTGTGTACTAATACTGTATAGTATTGAGTAATACCTCTAATGAACGTGAGGATGCAACTAATACGGTTGCAAAAGCGCATAATATTTTTTAATTTTGTTTTTCATTACTTATCTTTTTTTCTCGTTGTGTATTTCAGTATTTCAATACGAAATGTTGCAATCTGCCGCCGCTGTTCAATTCGTCCGTGCTCGCCGATTGCAAGATCTCGTCTGTAATCAGTTACTATCACCACGCTCCGCAACTCAATAATTTCGTCCTTTTTGGAAGTACCAAGGTATGTTTCCATTGTCGACATTACTTGCGAGTGTACTTTTTCCTGCCTGATAAAATTCTATTTCCAAGAATAAAATTGCTGGCGTTCAAGGTTTCATATTTTATTTTATTTTAGTATATTTGTAAAACCAACAGCATAAAACTATATTATAAATCCAGTTTAACAATACATTGAGCCAGTTACAGGTTTCCGCAAATAGCAAAATATTAGACAAAGAAACTTATGAGCATTAAAGAAATTAATTATTATACAACAAGCGTACGAATATATTTGAATGTAAGACATTAATATCTTTTGACACAAAACGTATAAAAAGAGGAAATAATAAAATAATTATAATAACAACATACATATCACTGCCTAGTGCGCAACAAACCGCTCAGTCAACGACTGCCTTACCGACGCACAACTTGAATTAAATAGGTCTAGATCGAGTTCAGGACCATATATGTTATATAAGAATATAATTTATATATTATATAAGAAGGTGTTATATATTAACAACACTATCGACTGCAACTATACATATATTTTCGCTTTACAAATACATGTAAAAGAGTATAAATTCTGGTTAGATACCGTTCTCGGATTATGAGTTTACTATTTTATTATCTGGTACAATGTCTCTAATATCAATATTGAAGTCTGGCAATCATAGGTTGAATATATAATTAAATAAGTTTTGTTTTTCAAAATGAAATCCTATTGCTTTTCTTAAATTTTAGATACAACGAATATTAGAGAGATTCGATCTGTACTAACAATCCTGTCGACTGCAACTTTAAAATACAAATAGTTCTTTTTACGAATATAAATATAAATATAATATAATATAATATAATATAATATAATATAATATAATATAATATAATATAATATAATATAATATAATATAATATAATATAATATAATATAATATAATATAATATAATATAATATAATATAATATAATATAATATAATATAATATAATATAATATAATATAATATAATATAATATAATATAATATACACGACACTACTTCGTTATTGTAAGATGAAATTTGATATATACACACGAAATTTCGTCTTATAATAAATATATACATAATTTCCCACCATTATAATAACTACGACTTTATGATTAAGTATATCTAAATTGAATATTAAAGAAAAAAAGAATAGGAATTCATCAGGCTACATGCAGTAGGTATAGATTTATACACTAATATCTACTAGCTGACCCGATAAACGTTGTACTGCCATATAAATTATTTCTTATTAATTTTTTTCTAATTATTTTTTATGATTCTTTTACTTTACGACCTATTGTCATACCGACCTAGAGATTAAAATACATAAAAATCGGTCGAGCTGTTTCGGAGGAGTGCGACCACAAACACCGTGACACGAGATTTTTATATATAAATATATTTCCCATAAATTTTCTCATATAAAAGCTTCGTTCACAACCCGCGTAACAATGTTATTATAGAAAATTACTAATCTAGTGTATACATAGGGTTAAAATGAAATAAGAATTGTTTGTATGAAATTGAAGGTTTTGAAAATGACAGCATTATATTTGTGTCAGGTATACACAACTGCACCCTCTTCTGTGGCGGCCGTGAAGATTGTCAATCCTGATGAGATTGTGAGTAACATAAATATGTTTTATATAAATAGTCTCCCACAATTCCAAGATACGTGTTTATAAAGTACGTATAGACACATACTGACATGGTTTACTAACTGCTCAGATATGCTTAAAACGAATACGGTTATGTACATGATATCTCAGTTGATTTAAGTGCATGAATTGTACAACCGATACATGACAAACAGATAGAAAATTAAAAATATATTCACACAAAGATCCACTTGCATTACATCCATGTTACTAAATGTTATAAAAAAATAGGTACGAATTCGAAAAACCTGCTACATATTATTATTTATGTAGATATGTACATGTGTATATATAGACGAAACCCAGCATGTAGCGTAGCAAGTTTCTTAAGTCATATTTTGACAGAGTAATAAGTTCCTAGACCATGTGGTTTGGGCTGCACGTTGATATGTCTGTCAGCAAATTTGACTTTTGTTGTAAAGACTGTCGAGCTCCTAAATAAACTATAACAATATTTTTTAAAGCGCTTGTGTTATGTCGATTCACATGTTTATATATAGTCTGGTAATAAGTTCTGTTACAAATGAAGATGCATTTCTTTTTTTATGAAGTAATGTAATCTTAATAAAACTTTTATGTACATATTTATGGAAGTCTCAGTAAAAAATAAAAAAAATATTCTATTCGAAATGGCCACCTTTGGCTTTGATACATATAACAGTATTTATGGCCAGACTAGTTAAAATTAAAAAAAAAAAAAACAGTATATTCTAATTATTGTGCCATCTAGAAAATTGTTAATTAAGTATTATTAGTACAAAAATATGGCATGGTACAATAAAGATAGTATGATTATGGAGATCGGAGGTCGTGATCAGGGATCCTTATTTTTAGTTTGGGCACGTTTGACTTGCCTTAGTCATTTAGTATGTTTTGAAAACTATATTCATATGTCATTTTAAAAAAGGAGACATGTTAACCTATCTACTTTTTCCACGCGGATGCTAATCAAGTTTACATATTGTTCACAAACTAATTTGTCTTTCTTGGCTTTAGGCACACACTACGGCTTCTCCTGCAGGATTGACGATCCCTAATCTTGATGTCAATATAAAGGTTATTGGATAAGTATTTATTTTTACAGTATGTAAGAAAGAGGGATGCGTATCTTGCTTTAAGAATGGTCTTTCGTCACCAATAATTATGTACGTATTTACTCGTAAAACTGCATGTCTTTTCTTTTTTTACAAACTATTACATAGCGCCTGCAAGAGTGAGGACATCATTAAAATGTAACGATTCCCTATCCATTTGCATAGAATTTTAAGACATAATATAACGTATGCCACGTTATATTATGTCTTTAACTTTTGTTTATCCTAATTATATTTACGCATAACATTCTTTAAGAATAAGAACCCACGCATATTTTTTTTAAGCATAATTTCTCTAAGTTATAATGTTTAAGTATAACATTTTTGTTTATTTCTTTCTTTACAGAAATAAACAAAAACGTTTATTTGGCAACACTTAAAATTTTTACATAGATTTGAAGAAACTTAAATTATGTTTAATGATAAATATTATTATGAACAAATGCTGAGTATATATAGTTTTTAGTTGGTTGCAGAACCATAGTCATGAACCAAATGCACTTAGAGAAAAGTTAAGTTTTGCAAATTTGTTACATGTATGTAAAACATATAGCGGCTCAGATGTCAACATAAATTGTATGCCAAAAAACAATTACGGCAAGGTATTTTTTTATTAAATTAATTTTAACATTTTAACAAATTAATTTTAATTAACTAATATTAAAATAATAGTATATGCCAAATGCCAAAGTATATTAGGATAAACACCCCCCTTTTAAAACTGCTTTGAATAGTTGGTCAACTATCTTGTCTAATTTGTAATTTAAAAACTTATATCTTGCAATCAACATAATTATATAGCATTTTAAATCAGTTTCTTCAGAAGAAGAATTAATACATATTATTCAACCTTGTAGCCTACAAAAATGTCAAGCTGTAGCTTACAAAGCTGTACCCACTTTAATTACATAGCATCTTGCATTATCGTTCTTGGAAATATTCTATGGGAAATTTGACTCTTAAAGTGGTCAATCAAAATATAATAGTATGGTATGCTGGGTACATAGGTATGTTAAACATTATTTTATGGAAGTAGAGACTAAACTACTAAACAACTGATAAAATTACGTAAATACATTTTTTTAATACATACTTATGCATACATAGAAAACATTTGTGTGCAAACACATGTTCATGCACACAAATGTTTGTCCTGTGTGGGAATCGAACCCACGAGCGTTGGTGTCAAAGTAGCGTAACAGCGCGTTTCACCGCTGCAACATCGAGCTCGTCATTGAAGCACACACAACACAAGTTATAAATTATAGTAATATAAGTTTTTAATCACATATTTTCAGGGTGGCCAAGATCCATTAGATTGTTGCGACATGTCGGAGTTTATTCAGCCTTCGTGGAGGTCAGAGTGCGACTTTAAGCTGTCTTGGAGCCACGAGACCAGGTTGACTGTCAGAAACTCATCGCGCGCCACCACCGTGCTACCACCCACTACTACGACGGCAGCACCGCTGATATTGAGAGACGTCAAAGTTGTGCCTGTCTCGGTGAGTATGATTATAAAACACAAGGAACGTAAAGTATCTATAAAAACAGATTTCTTTTTGTACGGTAGTGATAGCCTAGTGGATAAAAAAACGGCCTAGTGGCCAATAGGTCCCCGGTTCGAATCCTTGCATGTACCCCTAAATTGGTGTTTTCGGATTTATATATTTGTAATTATCGTGTTGAACCCGCGCGTTCAAGAAATTATATTTCGAAAGACGAAAAGATAAAAAGAAAAGTGATTTGCCCTCTGGGTCGCGGAGGTCTGACGGCAGTCACTCCATGCATAAATCAGTATCTTCGCCAAATCCTTAGGCTTAGGTAGCGGACCCTGCCAATCCTAATGGATTAGGAAACGGGATAGCGCTAAGAAGATAGACATTTTTTTACCATTGGGACTTCGCGAGTACTTAGATATGCCTTATATTTTTAAATAAAATCTTATTGTACGGTATTTACATATTTCCCAAAGTTTTAATTTCTCTTCTTTTAATCTACAAGTATTTCGAAAATAGCCATTGGCAAAGAAGAAATCCCCAACGAAACTTGCCAATATAGATTTTTTCGTAACTCATTTGATCTCGTCAATTGACATTATATTTAAATAAAGAAATTTTTGGTTTCTTGCGTTGACTCATTTCTAGACATCTTTGTCATATTTTATTCATTAACCCTTATGCCTTTTTACGGAGAATATGTTTGATGTGCCTTTATCAATAAATAAGCTAGCACGCTTGCTAGCTATTCAGTATTTTATTATTATGCACACAAATGTTTGCCTCGTGCGGGAATCGAACCTAGCCATTCCACCACCAACTAGTCAAAATAAATAAGCTAGCTATATATACGTTTACTCAAATACACTTACATGAGTAAAAATGTCATACAGTCATTCTAAAAGAAGACTAAATACATTTTTACTTCTTTTTCTAGTCCGAAAATTTGACTTGCGTTTTTAACAAACTGGACATGTTGACCGGAACGGGCGACGTCAAACTGGAGTCGTTCATGAAGCTCTTGGACAATTACACTAAAGATCACGAGGAGTTCGCGAAAGCTAAGGCAAGGGTTATCACTGAGTGTCTGACCAAACCGCTCTTGACTTATGAGGGTGTCTCCCATATTGTGAAAGTCGTTGCTTGTACGCTTGATTTATTATCTGAGGTAAGTGTGCCGCCATTTTTAAAATGTTTTTAGCTAAATAGTAAGAGAGAGAGAGATCCGAAAGCCCGTACTTGCGATACCTCGCATCCTGTCGCCTCGAACATGTCACGTATTAAGTATTTGAGTTATATATATTCGCCAGCAAAGTCAGCAAAGTAGCTAAATGCGGCAGCATCCTACAATGGCATGTGACGATTCATTTCGTGTCTTGGGCTCAATCCTGCATAAGAAAATCCAGCAGTCGAACGTCGACTGTTACGCATTATGTTGTCTTCTTTGTTCTTTAATTAATCTCTCCGTCCCTTCTGCAAACTTCAATGTAAAATAAAATGTTGTTGGTGAAGAAAAAGCACACCAAATATTGGCTATAACATATTTTCGCAGTAGATAATGTCGATCTGAAGTTATAGGCTTCTAATTAAAGTACTAGTTTTATTTTTTCAGAACTGCCCATACTATAACAAAAAGAGTGATTCATGCAGGTATGTAATTTCTATACTATAAATATGCCTATATTACAGCATAAGTGTTATTAATATTAAATCGGGGAAAAAGTTTTAGTCGTATTTTATATACAAATTCAAAATATTTTGAATCATACTTTATTTACATTTGATTACAATATATATCAGAAAATGGCGGGAAACCGTTTTTATAATAATAATAATAAATCTGTTTATTTCGACCAACATTGAGTAATGGGTTAGTAATATAGATAAATCCTATTCCTATAGTTAGCAAGCACAGGGGAATATATATTTAACATTTAAATAGCCGTTTTTTTTTCTCAGCATGTGAACCAAACATGCTCAGGATGCCGTGAGCGCTATCCCGAATCCACATCAGGGACGTGCACGGCTTCGGTTTTTACTTTTCTGTTTTCAAAATGTCATTTATTTAATGGTATCAAAACCAGCCATTTTTCGCGACTTCTGTCGCATTTTCGAATTTCTTTGATGGATTCCCTGTTTCTGGCGGACAGCAAAACAATAGATAAATGGCGGAAAACAGTATTTTTTTTTAATGTTATCTATATAATGGCATAAATCACACGCGTATCCAATCGATAAATCGTTTTTGTCAAAACTAAACCATTAATCATTGCCGAAACGTTTTTTTTTCAGAAATCCAACAGCAGGAATGATCTGCCAAATAAGTTCATCTAGATATAGAGGCGTAAGTATATTATGTTCTTAAACAAAATAATGGGGCTAAGGGCTTCGAATACGAGTCTGACTTAACGGATGTACAACAATATTATTTAAATATAAAATCGGTTAAGTCGCACTCGCATTCGAAGGGTTCTGTACCAACTCCGGCAAAAACTCCGGCAAAAAGTCTCTTTTATGGTATATTTTAATTTAATTTATTTTTATTATTGTAGTGGTCATAGACAAACTCTGTGAAACTTTAATATCTCTTTCTATCGCAGAGATACGGAGAGATAGCGGACTCTTAGTAGTATGATTTAGAATATTTAGGGTTCCGTACCCTTTTGATTACGGAACCCTAAATATTTTAACTTGGGAAAAATTGGGATTCGAACTCGCGCAATGAAGATCCCGTACGATTCTTGGACCGGATGTTTTTAACCGTTCTATTTAAAATCTATTTAAAATCTTCATAGTTCTCCTTTTTACCCAAACTTAATCTAAGCCGAATTAGGAACAAACAGAGCCGTCGGTAAGCGAGTGAGGCTGGCACTTGATCGGTTTTATTTTTTTTTGCTCAGTTTTATAAAATACAAATTATGATTGTGTGTAGGCCTCCCTTAGATTTCAACATTGTTCCTATGGCTATGTCACTTGCATCCGTAGTGATCAATTCAGCATCATCATCATCATATCAGCCGAAGGACGTCCACTGCTGAACATAGGCCTCTCCCTTCAATTCAATTCAGCAACTTACAAGGAATTCATATTTTTCAGAAAACGCGACGCACTCTGTGTAATCTGCCTGAATTAGTTCCTAACCACTTCTTGAAGGAGTGCGGCATCAGTTCCCTAAGTCACAAGGAGTACGTACTGCAGAAGATTACAACTGTCAAGAAATATGGTCATATACATACGAAGATTGGGGTAAGTTTGTTTTAATGCTTATCAATTTTGGACTTTGTTTTTTTCTTTTTCTATACAACGTCGGCAACAAAGATATACAAGCATATCCCGTTTCCCTTTCCATTAAGAATAGCGGGGTCCGCTACCTAAGCCTAAGGATTTGGCGAAGATACAGATTTTTACATGGAGCGACTGCCGTCATACCTTTACGACCCATAGGGTAAACCAGACCTTTCTTAGATTAAGTCACACGTTTATCAAAATATAATTTCCTGGAGTAAGTGGTAATTACAAATATGTACATAAATCCGAAAATATGAATTTAGTGGTACATGCCCCACCAGGATTTGAACCGGTGATTAGTCTGCTAGGTCGGTTCTTTTCTTCTTCTTCTTCTCTCACTGAGCTATCACAGCCCACCTGATGTAAAGTTATTAAACCAACAGCAACTCCGTAGGAACTTACTGAGAAGTTATTCATTCTTGATCTTTCTCCTGTATATCTCACGTGAAATGAACGCTGCTCTTTCATTCCATTCAACACCAAAATTTCTTTCTTCCATTGAGCAACTTTTTTTATACAACGAAGGCACACAAGCATCTGGCCCGCCTTATTTAAAGCGGTCACGGTAATTTTTTGGACGCTTGCAACACATTAAGTATCCTCGCGGGATGCCACTTCTGTTACTAACACAGCTACTCCTTAGCTTACGGTGACCTCATTCGCAGAAACACAACAATCTTCTAGGGAGTTGTTATTTGGTTGCGGTTTTCTGTGAGGTTGAGGTACTTCCTCAGACAGGCTGTAGAGACACTCTACCTCTCATAAAATCATCCAGATTAAGACAAGCAGACGTGTTCCTGCGCACAAATGTTTGTTCTGTGTGGGTGTCGAACCTACGCACATTCGTGTCAAAGTAGCATTACTAATCACTTCGTCACCGAGTTCGTCAAACATTGTCTCATTCCATTCATTCAATTTATACTGGCTTAACCTTTCTGTCGAATGTTTTAGTGTATGGATGCTTCAGAATCTACGACGTGTTTGATGAAGAAAATGGGCGTACTGAACAAGTACAACTTTATGGACTATTTCAAGATGAAGGATAGGATCCGGCAGTACCCCATCGAGTCTACGATGTCGACCAATACTTACCTGAGCGCATTTACGTATCCACCACTGTACTCAGGACACTGCAATTCTCCGAAGAAGTTGCTTAATGTTATAGATTCTATGCTCACGGTGAGATGTTTATACGCTTCTTTATATGTAACTAAAGTGCTTTCAAGTAGCCGAGATAAATAATGTAAACAATCATTCTAGGGAGTTCAACATGTTTATATTGAGTTTAGTAGTATTCTTCCTCCTAGCGTTACCATTACTACTATCATTATACTTTTATTTAGTGTACTAGAGATGCGCCGAATACATAATTCACCGAGTAACCAAATTAGGAGGATTTTTGTGTGGTGGAAGTACTTCCCCAATAAGGCTGTTTTGATTTTACTACCTTTTAAAAATACTAAAGCAAGTAGTAGAACCCGCCATAAGGATTTTCTGTTAAGCATCGTAATGTTGTAACCTACTCTAATCTCCTAACCTCCATCTTTATATATATATTTTTATTACATATTTTAGCTATTGCAAACGTTCATAGTCTACGGTAAATATTAAGATATTTATTTAGATTGTACATCAAGTGGGTCAAATGCCTACCAGTGTTGTATATAACAAAATACCATTAATAGTGCTCTGATTTTAGTTTTTTTAAACAATAATTCACTGAAGAACTATCGATTTGGTACACGTCATTCAATCAACATATCTTATTTCAGACTTGTCCAATTGCAAGAAGAAGAACTTCACACTTTTGCAATGAGATTTTCGGCGTTCCATCAACTGAACATTACCAACATGTGTATGCACCAGCCTTTGCTACAACATTTAAAAGGCCACATTCAATATACTATAAAAGTAAGCCGCTCTATAACTTCGGTGTACTATCATCTGGGGCAGTCCCACCAGTAAAAGTTATCGATGTAAACCCCACCACAAGTCGTCCAGTGACGCCGGTTAGATTGCCAGTGTATTTGTCACTCAGAGTAAGCCCTTTAAGCACTTACGGTGTTGCCAATAGCATGTTACGTGGTAACGCCGGATCGCTCGCACGAAGTTACTCTAAGGTAGATTAAGTGACATTTTCGAAAAAAATAATAAAAATGTATTCTGGTTTTGTGTATGAATTTAAAAATTGAGAAAACTAAAACAATAATTAATAATTAGAAAAAAATCTTGTGACGATATTAAATAGTAACTTTTGATATAATTAAATGGTAACTTTAAATAAAAGTCCTCTTTTTCTTAAAGTTACCTATAGGTTTATTTATTATGTCGTAATTTAATTTCCCTTTTCTAATATCTTATATATTTAAACGAGAAATTCTTGTATATACTCGTATATAAATATATTTCCTGTAGGTATCTCAAAAACGGTTCTAAGAATTTGGATCTAATTTTGTTTTTAGATAAGGTTTTGCTTTTTGGATTATATAGGTGTGTTTGCTGAAAAACTCCGATTTTATACAATAAAGGTAAAGAAACTACGGACTGTGTTAAATACTAATACCAATAATAGTTATTCGATATTATGTTTATTGCATATTTGATGCCGCTGTGTGTACGGTCCACATTCTATGGTTTCTATTCTATCTCCTAGTCCACATTCTTTGTCTCTTACTTTAAACGAGTAATTCTTATGTATATATAAATAACATAAAAAACACCGAACGATGGTCGGTCATCCATGTCCATTTTGTCTCCCGTTTATTTACCTTAATTTTCTCTTTTCTTTGTACATAAATTCTAGGATTATAATACATAAGAGTAGAGTAGAATCGACGTCACATCCTCATTCGTGACACGAGATAAGTACATGACGTCTGTCGCATATGTGACAATATATAAATTACACAGCGCCAACTACATAGTTCAACAACTGATAAACATACATGAATACATATTTTTTAATAATACTCGTAAGATAGTTTAATGGTGTTAGTATAATTATCAATTTAAGTTTTGTGCCATTTTATCACAAAATAAACAATACATTACATTCTGAACTTGACCCTCTGTTGGAGAATAGCAGTGTTGGATTGGTAAGAAACGTCAACATTTCCGCACATATACATCAAATCAAAATATTTGCTTCTATCATTTACATAAAATTGTTCCTATTGTTTACAATTATGAGAAAGAAAGAAATGTTCATTGGCAGAGACCATTGATAACACACACACAATAAAAAGAAAACAAAGAAAATCGAAAATATACAAAAACATATGTATCGCAATGGCTGCCAAAATCAAGGTACTCGTAACTCGCTGCTTCTCGTTAGGCGCTTAGTAACGCCGGATTCCTATAAAGACTATGTATTTTACAATTTCCCAACTGTCTAGCTGTTATCGTGAAATAGACGAAATTTTTTTACTTAGTTTTATGATAAAAATATTATAAAATATGATATTTTTATACATATAATAATTTTTAACGTGTTTATGTCACTGAACTCCTCCTAAGGCTGTACCGATTTTGATTATTAGCGCGTGTTCGTGTGGGGCCGGACGGTTTAAATTCACAATTAGACCAGGTAGTTGGGTTACAGGAGTTTTTTTACGCCAACGTCTGTCGGGGTAAAAAAAAGGAGTTTTTTTTATTATTATTTTGTGGGCTATATTCGGATGTTTTTGTTGGAACGCGGAAAACCATAAATTGCTTTACGGCAGATTGACAACAAAATAATGCTAGAGTGACACCAGAAATTGCACATATGCTCAACCAACCGCAGGAATTCTAAATTTATATAGGAAATTGAAGGCAACATTTTTCTTATGATGTTGTTAATTCTTTATATTTTAGTACACTTATACATGATACATTATTATATACAAAATATCTTTGAGAGAATTCACTTGTGCATGTCGAGAAATGCTTTTCATATTTTGTAGTAAATGTAAGACGCAAAATAATTAAAGATAGTAGTAGTCTTAGTAAAGAAGTTTTTGTGTTATTTTGTAAGGTTGCAATTTTTAATAAAGTATATTTTGTTTGTTACAAACTTATCTTTTTATTTTTTATTTCTGTCTACCAACATAAACTGTGCGAAATTCAGTAAACATGAAGAAACCGCATGATGTCCAAGAAATTATATTTCAAAAGTCGTCTGACCTAACCCAAGAAAGGTCTGATTTTACCTGTTGGTTGTGGAGATCTGACGCCAGTCGCTCCATATCTTCGTCCAATCATACATGAATACATTTCATTTAGGGCTTTAATAGCGAACTCCGCCAATCCTAATGGATTAGAGTATGAATAACGCTATGAAGAAGAAACAAATTTATCGATTTTTATAGTCATTTTCAATAACAATTCCAGAGACAATACATAAAATTAAATAAGTAAATAACAATAAATAAATCCATCCACCTACCATTACCAAGTTTTTTATCAGCGGGTAATGTCAGGAGGCCTAGGAATCGGCGAGCGTGCATGAAAAGATCTATGAATGTTAGAGAAGCTAGTGAAGTGTGTAAGGACGCGTGTTATGGTGCTCAGCTCTCTCTGCCTACTCCGCAAAGGACCTGGCGTGAAGATATACATACATATACATCGTACATATTATGCTTTATATATTATATATAAATAAATTTAAATTGCAATTACTCCATTTACAATTTTCAATTCCCATATTAAGTTGCTCTACAAATGTAGGTAACTTTAATAAATAAAGTAGCTTTATCTTAGTTTCACCCGCAGAAAGTACAGTGTTGAAAAGAGACAAAGCGTTGAGCGTTCCACCAAATTACAGTTAATGAATCTTTTATATGATGATCCGCTGAATAATATTGTGATAGAGACTTGCTGTTCTATAATGTACTAGCCACCGGCGCCAGCTTGGCATGGGTGATCCGATCGCTACCAAACTGCACAGAAACCCAAGCTAAGCTAATATAAAGATTCTCTGAAAATGTCAACAAAATCGGTCCAGCCATTTTCGAGTCCATACAGACAAACATTCAGTTTTATATATTAAAGAAGATATATGTATATCTTCACACCTGTAGGCCGATTCTACTAAAAACTGCAACTGTACTGCAGCGCGGCGTGTGTCAAATTGCGTACATTTTGACGTTTCGGTATTCTGTCAAGCGATCTGACAGCAGCGACGTTGCAGGAACGCTGCATTAAATGACTCGTTATTCTTTTGAAAAACCTGCACTGTGCCTGCACGTTTCCCTCAATATAATCGTATTCTGTTAAATTGTTTTGACATTTGTATAGCGATGACAGAAATCTTGAAGGAGTTTATGTGCAGTTTCGCTAACGTTAGTCTCAAACAACTTTGCGAAGACAAATTAATATTCTGAAGCGGTGATTTATATTGCAAAATATTTGTTTTGTTTTGTTTTGCGTTGGGAATCGAACCCACGAGCATTGGTGTCAAAGTAGTGTTATTGATTACTGCGCCACCGAGCTCGTCAAGGTTTATAAAATAAAAGACTTTTTGAAGCAAAATGAATTTTTTTATTAATAAATTTAATTATTATGTGTACTGTCACAGTAACTATTGTACTTATACAAACTTATCCGACTACATAATTGTTCCATTTTAACGTCACCAATGAACTGTCAGTCTTTCAAAAGTCGAGTGAATGTATGCACAAAATTTTGAACGTATAGCGAAAAATGCGTCAACGATTATTTACCGATGAAAATAAAGGAACAACTGCGATCCTTAATGTAATTCGAGTAGAATACGAAACATTACGTAGAACAAATTTATCTATAGTAGTAGTTCATGAGAGATATACAACAGCACGTATATTTTGGATGGTATCATAATTGAACTGAACATTAAAGCTCAAACGGATATGCATTTCAAAAACATGACATTGAATTTGGACTGCGTACATAAATATTTGTAGTAAGTAGCAACATAAAGCTCTAAAGATAGTTTCATAAAGAAATAATACAAAAAATAATAGATGTAATAATTTGATAATATGTTTTTACATGTAAAAAAAGTAATTTGTTGCAAATAAATACAATACCGGTATCTATTACAGAATATAATTGACATATTGGATTTTATTGTAACATTTCTGTTTAGTTGTCAAATATGACTTACATGAATATTTCATGTATTTATATTGTTCTAATATTACACTTATATAAAAATAATTGGTTTTTACTTGATTATAAATTTTGTTATGAATTCTCTATGGTGCTATTATTACACTGCGCAGTCCGTTCTTTTCAGTTTTACACAATTTTAAATCTGTAATTTTAATTACGAAGTTTCTATTATATTTTACGCAAGTATTCACAATCTAACACATAGTTATATACTCATATACTTTAAGTAGGTACTCAAAATACGTATCCAACACATACAAAACAAACAATTCCACAAAACTCGTACATTTTTTATAATTTCACATATTTTTTATAATACACTCATTTTTAAATAAATTAAAATAAAGCAAGGAAATGGGCACATGAGTTTAACTCAAACCTTATCAAAAAATAAAAAATAAGTAACAACAAAAAATATTTAAATACATTGCAGTTTGAAAAGGCACGATAGTTCTTCTTCATTTAAAGCAAAAAAAAGAGAAATAAATGGCAAGCAGTTAATTTGTAAATAATATTCGAGGCAATATATACCTTCGTAAAAAGACACTGTACATTGTTAATATTTGTGATTTTTACGAATATTTACACAATAATGTCATTTCATCTAGATTTCATCACATATTATGTTTAAAAAACTATCTACATAACTATTAGATATAGAAGTAGAAAAAAGTCACGGCGGTCATATAAAATAAAATATAATTACTTAATATAATATAATACCATTTATTTAATAATTGGATGCTTTTATTATTAATTTTGTATATTTGCATGACACTTATCTATTAGATATAATATTTTTGATACAAATAATTTTGAATAATTAAAAATAATATTGCTAAAGGAAAGAAAATATAGATTTATCAGTCAAGTTCTAGTATTAAAAATGCATTAATAATTAAAAAAATGCATAATTAATATATTATTATTCATATTTAGATAGAGCTCGACAGATATCTGATAATGATATTCTTCGTCTAAATTACTGAATATGCAACACTGCGAGTTGAATTTAATGATTAGTTTTTTTGTTTCATCTAGCAATGACATACTGAATAAGTAGGTAACTAGTAAACAATAAGGGAGTTGCAAATAACTTTATCTCCGTATATAAATAAACAAGGTTATATATAACATTTTACGGCATATTTAGACTAATTGTGTCGAAATTCCTCAAGGATCGAGTATCGCTGTTCAAGTTGTGGGGCCCGTTGTTGATTCTCGTCAATATCTCTTGCTGTAAAGACCTGAGGGTTCTGACAGTTGACTGGTCAGTAGAGGGAGCGAGTACGAGAGCCCTCCTGGCATGTGGGAGGGCTTCGGAGGGTTTGTTGAGGGCGAGAATCGCGCGAGACATCGCGTACGCGCATTCGAATGCGTTCGGTCGAAGTATGGACGCGCGCGCAGCGAGCTCTAGAGCTTCTGATGGTTCCTGGAAAAAAAATTACATACGATAGGATTTTTGTTTTTTAATATAGTAAGGAAATAAGTAGAAATTGAAAGTAATCTATTAATATTGTTACATACATTTTTCAATAATATAAGATTATTAATACATTTTAGAAATTCATTAGGGACATAGATAATATAAAACTTTAATTATATTAAAAATATATAATTCTAAAAATAAGTTAATTGTAAAATAGCAGATTTGGAATTTTGAAGGTGACGCCCGTATTATAATGTTTATTAAATGAAAGAGAACCGAAATTTAAGAAAACCGAATTCTAAACCTAGGTGGTTATTGAATGCGTTAGTCTGTAAATCTCAAAAATGTATATATGTATATGAAATCAACAAGTTAATCACTCTTGATTAAAATTGAGAAGAAGATTGAAAATTGTAATAAAATATATATAATCAAAATTGATTATTTTTATTACAATTGTATTGTAATTTTTCAGTATATTCATTTTTATACTACGCGAGGTGATAAATAAACGCACGGCCAGCCTGATTAATAGCTATTGCTCTAGTGTATTGACGCTTGCAAAACAAAAAGAATCGTCCACGTGTTGCCACTCCTGTTGTTAGCAAAGCACTGCGTTACAAGTTTTTTGATATTCCATTCAATCGCGGGAATACAACAATTTTGCCATCTGTTTTCTACTGAGTTGAACAGTAGTTCAATTGATTGTACTACCGCAATTATTGAGTTTTATTAGTTCAATATTTTTTCTAATTGAACTACTGGTACTCATAAGTGTCAATATAATTGCAAGATTATATTAAACTCGTTTTAGAGTTCCGTAAGCTTACCTCAAAAACTCTTGTTAAAAATACCCATATTTGATATTTTTGAACGTTATATTCAGTTTTTAAATTTGGTAATCTGTTAACGTTTCTTAAACATTCCGATGGGCTGCCTATTCACAATTTTTTTTAATTCAAAATATTTTATTGTAATACAAATAAAATTTGGTATTTTTTACATTGAGTTTCGGATGATTTTGCAATAGTACCAATACAACTTTGGAGTATCAGTAGTTTAATTATACAATTTGAATGAACTTTGACTTTGACAATTGAACTACTGTGAACAGATGATTTTTTCAGGATATTGTTAGGACTACAATAAGGCAGAATTATTACTGCAGCTCTTTGTTCTTGCATAAATATTGTAATATTTGACCTCTTTGGAGCATCTTTAATTAGTCGGCAAGGTGCATCACGCACAGTTGAGTGGTACTTAGATTCTCAAAATATTATGAAGCCTAACCTTTATTTTGTACTTACATTGAGTTTCCTCTTGCATCTTGACAAATTCAGCAGCAGATTGGTCTTCAATTGAACGAAGGCTGACACATGTTCCTGTGGCACAGGCTGGGTACTTGGAGTCGTAACACCTTCGTCACTAATCAGTGGGTTGATCTTCTTCAGAGCATACTGGTATCGGTGGGCAGCTTCTGACGGGCGGTTCCTTCTGTATAGCATGTTACCGTCTTCGAGGAGCTTGTTCAACAGGATTAGCCTGAAACAGTCATTTATTTAGTCTAGCAGCTAACTTATACTGAATTATAATATCTTATAAATAAATCAATGCTAATTACAAATGTTCTTCTTAGCGTTATTCCGTCTCCTAATTTTATAGGCTTTGCGGGGTCAGCTACCTAAGAATTTGGCGAAGGTACTGATTTAGACATGGCGCGACTGCCGTCAGTTCTATACAATGCAGAGAGAAAACAAGAATCTTCTTAGTTTAGGTCACACGACTTTTGAAATAAAATTTATTGGGCGTGCGATTTACAAATTTATATTTATAAGAATTATAAAGATAACGTGTATTGTTGCATATGAAAATGTGGTTGATCCTAGGAAATGAGCATTTAATTTTCTAAAAATATGTTTTACTCACATGAATTCTGGTTTTCCTGATGCCATCACCCAAGTAGTGGGACCAAGTTTAGCTCCTTTTCTCAGGAAACAGTTAACCACCTGAAATATAGTGTGAGTACTTAAACACAAACATACAACTAAATGGAGGATACATGTAATAAAAGTATCAGTTACTAGTAAGCTTTTGGTTGCTGTGTGCAGGGAGGTGGCAACGCGCGAGCGATACTTTCTGTATTGCAAGCACGGTTACGACTATGGTAACCATTTTACATTAAACGGACTGTATACATGTATCCTTCTCAACATTGTATAAAAAAAATATTGTTTTAATAAGCACTAGCTATGCTTGCTTGCTTGTTTGTGACTTCGTTAACGCTGAATTGAAATTGAAGCGATTTTTACAAAAATACTCGAAGTAATTAGTTTTTTTTCAGTAACAAAAAATGTCGTATACTCGGGGCAAGATCTATTGTAGTACAATATTGCACAATATCGTACAAACACTATTGCGACTCTTATAAACTACCTACACCATAACTGATACAATGCTTGACGTGCACTTCACTGTACATATAGTGCCTCATTACATTTATTTATTTGGTAGATTCAAAGCTAAACCTCACAGGGGTGTGAAAGATTTTTTGTAACATTCATGTCACGCGATCGCAGCGTGCTGGTTCGTGTGACAGGTTGCGTACAGACAGGAAAGTTACAAAAAATCCCGTCCCGGATCGTTTCTGCTTTCTCGTATTTTTCGCCCAGGCTATGAATATCATGATTGGATTTGATTGTAAAGATGATAGTCCGTCACATCCTAGTGATAATAAACAATAGTATTCCTATTTTTACAAAGGGTTCTACTATACACGATATGATACTACGAAGTCATAGCGACATTGGAAGTGCTACAATTTCATTACACAATGTAATTTAAACTAAAATTAGGGTCTCTTGCCGTTTGCTGCTCCAAAGGAGCCAGACGGAGCCACAAGCGTGACTTGGCGGAGACGTCGCTACTATCTTCGTGGAAATATTAAATAGTCACTAATTTGCCTCAGTGTCATTTTAATCCACCAGCCAATTTAAACTTGACTATTAGTATGCACCGATGGAGTTGCAATATTAGAACGAAGCGATACTGACTTAGTTTTCTTCTTGGCGTTATGTTTCTTAGCTTGGTCAAAAACGACACAACTATTTGCGCCTTGTGTTTGATGTGTCACGTAATTAATTTTATGATGATGATTGGAAATAACTTACAGGAACATTCCTCTGGCCAATAGCCCTGTCGAGTGGCCTCAATCCGCTGTGGTCCACTTTCTCCAATGAGGCTCCACGTTCTAGAAGGATCTCTACCAAGTCTGCAGGACCCACGCAGGCTAGGCCCAAAGGAGTTCTGCCACTGGCATCGGGCTGATCTGTTAAATAAAGAAATATTTTAAGCTCCTTTGCTCTACGGATGAGTTTAATGTAATCTGACACGCCAGCTAAGCAACGTCTATCGCAGTCTGTCAATGGATATGTTTATTTATTTCCAGCTACTACTATGTAGTAGGACAGGCTGTGGATAGTGGCAGTTGTATAGCTAATTTAGTGGCCTTTAGGCGGCTTGAAAATACTGAGCTCCGCCAATCCGCAGTAGAGTAGCGTGTAGCGTGGCGGAGTGTGCTTTGACTTTTAAGTTGAAGGGATGCTCATAAACCAGCAGAGCCATGAGCTTGAGGTATGATAGATTTCATACACTCTGTCCATTTTATTATAATAATTATTACACTTTTAACAGCACGTTCTATCTCTTTCACAGGGGAGTCGCAACATTAGTTAACTGTCCCTTTCTACTCACTAAATATTTTTGTTCAAATACTTACCGATATTAGCACCTCTGTCCAGCAATAGCCCCATGGTCGATATCCTGGATCGGAGGCAGGTCCAGCCGAGAGCTGATATGCCGTCTGCATCTATTGCACTTGGATCAGCACCTAAAGACGGGACTTTCGGTTAAATTTGCAGATTGTACATTGTACAATTGACCTACGTTATATCATAATGATAGTAAGCTTTTTTATACAACGTCGGGAGGCATATAAGCATACAGCCCACCTGATGTAAAACGGTTACCGTAGGCTATGAACGTTTGTAATACATTGAGTATCACTCGCGCGATGCCACCTCTGCTGCTAAGACCATAGGACTTAGGACTTAGCAACTCCTTAGGAGCTTACTGATAATCTCACTCACATGCAGGAATACAACAACCATCCAGAGAGTTGTTGTTTGGCTGCGGTTTGCTGTGAGGTGAACGTGTACTTCCTCAGACGGGCTGTTTTGATGCACCCTACCTCTCTTAAACACCCAGACCAGACCAGAACAGATATGTTCATGCAAATTTTGTTTGTCGTGTGTGGGAATCTAACCCAAGAGCGTTGGTGTCAGAGTCGCGTTATTAACCACAGTGCCGAGGTCGTCAAAAGCTATAGTATATATTTATGAGGATTGGCAACAGCAAGCAAGTAAATGTAGGCCTAATATGTACCTATAAGCGAATACATTACAAAGACTAGTAATCATATGTAAAGATACCCTCAAACAGGAGCTTAAGAAATCAGAAAAAATATATATATTTCTTACTTCTTCCTCTTTTCTTTAGCTTGCTGCTTGCAGGTTGCGGGTTAGATTTTTGCTTTGACAGCCATAATCATAGGTAAGCCATTTATATATATCCCATATATAACAGATATATAGATGTTCTCTCACAAATTACACGGCGCCATCTAGTTCCAAACTATACAGAGTTTGTGCTGTGGGTACTAGACAACTAATAAACGTAAATGAATCCTATTTTGTAAATACATACCTATAACACATAGAAAATACCCAGACGAAGACAAACAGGTATGTTCATGCACACAAATGTTTGCCTTCAGTCGGAATTGAACCCACGAACCTTGGTGCTAAAGTAGCCATAGTTGTTATATTATTAATATTCCACCATTTATCAGAATATTTCTTATATTATAGGTGTCAATAGAATAAGATAGTGCTTGCTAGCCGGTAAATGCTTGAAAACGATGCCCTCAAATATCAACTTACCATGATCTAACAACATTTCCACAACATCCGCGTGCCCTTCAGCTGCCGCTAATATAAGCGGATTCTTTCCTCCAGATCCCATCACATCAGCTCCAGAATCCAAGAGTCTTAGCACCAGAGATGTCCTTCCATTCTTAGCTGCCAATGCCAGTGGCGACATCTGCCGAGCGTTTAGTGAGTATGGAGTAGCTCCCCGGATTAAAAGGGCATCAGCGATTGCAATATTGCCTGTAGAGCAGGCTGCTGTCAGCGCAGTTTCGCCTGTCACTGGACAGATTCCGTCAGGCTGTGGAAAAGAAGAATATTTTAGTAAATAAAAATGGTATTCTTTCTCATACTTTCCGCGTTATGTCAGACCGCTTTAGCACCTCTCAGAGAAAAGATGTGGAGTCGATGGAGAGTTCCGACCGAGAAGATTCTATAAAGCGGCTCTTATCAGGTGATGTCAAAAGGATTAACATCCTAAAAGAAATTATAACGGTTAAAGAAATCCTTCTTTTGGTAGGCAAGTAGGTAGGAAGTAAGGTGTGTAAGGACATAAACTTTTCAACAAAGCGTTATAAATATTTCATTGTATGTTCAAATTGGGAGTATTCGCTTTTGTGGA
Organism: Pyralis farinalis; assembly: GCA_947507595.1. Taxonomy (NCBI): domain Eukaryota; kingdom Metazoa; phylum Arthropoda; class Insecta; order Lepidoptera; family Pyralidae; genus Pyralis; species Pyralis farinalis. Next base: position 31,080,391 of record OX382273.1, on the reverse strand, counting down.
AACTATTAAGATTGCGTTAGGTTATATTATAATAAACAGTAGTAATAAATATTTCAACATGCTTCGATAACGATTCTATACTCCAAAGGAAGAAGTTTTGGGGGGAAAATAGGGAAGGTGAATATCAAGGAATTTGATATTGAAAGCAATAAAATGATCATTCTATACTATACAGGGAGTTATGAAGAACGATGTAGGTACTTTTAGGGTCGATCAAAGATACCTATGTGATCATTTTAAGTCAGTATGCCAAATGTGATAGTTTTTATATAGTTATACTCAAAGCTTGTTTTTTTTCGTTAAAGGGATATTGGCGGAGTTAAAAATCAATAAATCATCATGGAGTTCACCGATTTCTTTAATTTTGAACTTAAATCAATCCAAAAGTATCTACATTGTTCTTCATAACACTCTGTATAACAAAATCATATAAATATTTTAGGTTGAAAACCCAAGTGCAGGTGGGCGAACGACAGTCAGTAATAATAATTGTTCATCATTTTTTAGGACGGGCAGTCATTCTTTTGATCTAATCTTTCCATAAGTTGAAGTCATGCGTTATACGAGTTTTTTGTTATATAATGTCGTGAGGCAGTGGTTGCCGTGGCCGCTCTTGCACTACGTGAAGTATCGCTAGCCTGCGCCTCCTTCACTGCTAATACATCGATTCCTTAGGAGCTTACTGGTGACCGCACTTACTTGCAGGAAAACAAAATAAGGTCGAAAGTAGAGTCTTGGACATTTTTAGATCATTACTCCAACTACACCAACAAAATATAGATCTTAAATTGAAAGAGGAACGTTACGAATATTCATTTTTCATAGATGGGCGGGCTTGAGGAAATAAGTGAATTTTTCGTATACAACTAAAGACTTACTATCAATTCAGCAGTATCCAGCAAATACTCCACAATGTCTAAATGACCATTCTGCGCTGCAGCTATTAAGGCGTGCCTTGACCCTGGCACCAGTTGCTCGATACTCCCATCATCGGCATCTAAAGGATTTCTATCGTCTTTTCCAGTTTGACATCCTAACAGGTAAATCACTGTATCTCTATGTCCATTTTTAGCGGCATGCACTAACGGAGTCTGTTCCGCGGTGTCTGTATGACTGAGGGATGCACCTGGAAGACGGATTTAATAGATTTAGTTAATTACTCCTGAGTTATTTTTGTAATTATGTGACTCTGTTATTACTGCAGTTCTTTTGTGGAAACTATTAAGTTTGCAAATGTAAAGCAGTGTGAATTACATATGTAGTAGAAATGCTTTTATTTTTTAAATAATTATTACTACATTTTTAAATTTATTTGAATGATGAAAATCCAGAAAATAACATATTTTTGCAATTGTGAGAATATGTCTCAGGTTTAATTATATAATTATGTCAATCAGTTACAAAATGATGGTTATGTCTGTAGTAGCTACAACTTTAAGCTCTCAAGCTGATGCAAGAACTAAATGTATTAAGGATATTTAAAATTCTTAAATTATATGATTATAAATTACCTGCTGCTATGAGTCGTCTAGCAACATCAGTGTGTCCCCTCTGACAAGCCAAGGATAATGCCGTGCATCCTTGTGAGTTAGTCATTTCTAAATCCGCTCCAAATTCAATCAAAAGCCCTACCATCGATATAATTCCTTGATATGAATACATGCACAACAAAGGAGCATTTCCAAGACATTCAGTTATTTGGTTTGGAGATCCGCCAGATAAAAGCATCAACCTCGATACTTTGACATTTGGTGTGTAAATATTTCTTAAATTTGCAATTGCTTCCCCTACATTGGCTGAACTTGTTGCAACCATCATTGCTTGAAGATCCCGAGGGCAGAGACCTAGCTGTGCGGGACCCAGATTTCTATACATATGCGCCTTTAAGATATGATGACCTAACTCCATTGATTTTTCAGAGTCTAAAGGTGATTGAACTCTGGATAATCTGAATGCAATACCGCAATGGCCTGCTCTCAAATCGCATAAGAATTTTGAACTTTCGATATCATCACGACGAATCAACCATTCCCTAAATGAAGGGTGGAAGAACATGTATGTATTGTCAATCCTCTTTACAAGGAAATCTGTAAGCATTTCGAATCTATCACAGAATTCTTCCCAGGGGAGAAATTGGTTTACTAATAAGGAATTTACTGAGTAGTATATTTCTACTAAAGTTAATGGATAGAGAGCTGCTAGGCAAACGCTTAAAATATGTGTGATTTTTTCAAATGATTGAATCGTTGGAAATCGCAAATTGAATTGCAGTAAAAATATTTGGGCCAATGATATTGGCACCACTTTATAGTTAGTTGATTTTACAACGATATGACTCCTTTCAAGTAAGTCTAAAATTAGTTTCAGGAACAAAAATGAGCCTTGACTCAGATGTAACACGTATTGCGCGAATTTCATTACAGAATTATGGACACCTTCGGATTTTCCAGTGGAACATTTGATATTTGTTTCAATAATTGGAACAGCTTGTACTCTAGCGTTGAAGTATTCTAGTAAATCTTTGTGGACATTATCAGAATCATCCAAACTCAATCTTGTGTACGGCAGTTGTTTTGTCAATTCCAGAAATTGCGTTCGGACAGTTGCCACAACTTTAAGCCAAGAAGGCATTTCCGCTACGTGTCTAGCAAGGAAAGAGGCAATCGTATGTCCATGATCTGGTCTATGATATTCTGCTTCGCATAGACCATCGACAAGAATGATGCTGTTGCTGGTATCGATGCTTCCATTTTTTCTCAGAATGATTAAAGGTTCAATGATACCCCTCATGAAAGCCAAGTCAGCATCAGCTATGCACTCCTTCAATGATAGACAGGCTATTAGGTGGGGTTCGCTTAGGATATATTCTCTATACGCTTGTAGCCTGGGTGCTTGACAGAGCTGTGCTGCCAGGGAATGTACGAATTCGCCAACTAGGCATGTGCTGTTGTTATCAGCCTAAAAGAAAGAAAAAAATAATTAGTTTACAAGGCCACGTAAATGTTACAAATGAAATGACAAATATGCATCATAAATTATATGTGACATCCTCGCAGACCTAAAATGTCTTGTATTCTTACTTGGCAAAAATGATATGCGACGACATGAGATGCGAGATGCGTGAACATTCCCGCAGTCAACTCCTCAGGCAACATCTCTCGAATGTCGGATTGTTCTCGGAGTTCCTCGTACTCGTAGTTTCTCTTCCGGCCGAAGCAGGAGTATTCTACTAGTTGTAGTATGAATGCCGTCTTGCCTGTTCCTGGACTACCAGATATAAGAATCCCTGAAAACAAAAAAAAATAGAAATGGGATCTTCATGACATTAATTATGTACTTTGTATATTTTGTTCCCATGACAACTAAGGGTTTTCAATTGAGCACAAAGACGTACAAAAAGACTTAGGATATATCTTATCTTACAATGTAAGTATTTTGTACTAATTGTGCAACTGGTTCATGCAATCTTTCGTGGTCTGCATTTCCAATTTGGTTAAAATGTACCCAAGGATGTGTCTATATCTTCTAGCCAGGTCCCTTGCGGAGTAGGTAGAAAAAACGGAGCGCCATCAGACATGCTCGCATATTCCTAGGGCTCCTGACAACACTTTATCATCAAACATGATTATTCAGTAGTGTAGTTTTGGACTTCTTCGGTTCTTGCATCCTTGTACTTACGCCTTTTCTTATCTTTAACACCGGCATTTTCAAGTGAATTCTGTTTCTTACCTTATCGTGTTTCGAAAGTAGGAATGCAATTTACAAATTTTATATCAAAATACTATTATTATGATATAAATTTTGTAAATTCTAACTACGAGTATTTAACTATTTAAAGAATGTTCACAAACCTGATGAGCTAGATTCCAAGGCCTTTTCCATGTCTCTTATCAACCATTGTCTACCAGAGAAATAAGCATTGTTGTCTGTTGATGGAACTTCGAAGAACAGAGGTCGCAATGTCAAGGGCAAAGATGGATAAACTGCGGAAGAAACAAATAAATAACTTTATTGCATACCATTATTTTTACCTTTATTGCAACAGGGTTGCAATGAAAAGTCTAAAAGTATCTCTATAGTATACATTTTTTACACAACGTCAGGGAGCATACAAGCATAAGGGCCACTTGATGTAGTGATGAAGTGGATGCGCAGCCTATGAACGTTTACAATACAGGAAGTATCGTACGCTCGCTGCCTCCCCAGTTGCTTAACACTTTATTCCTTAGGTGCTTACTTACCAGTAATGTTACCACATTATTCACACGCAGGAACACAAAAACCACAGGGAGTTGTTATTTTCACGACTGTTTTCAGAGACGTGGAGGTACTTCCCCAGTCTGGCTAATTTGATGCGCCCTATCTCGCTTAAAAACTCCCAAACCAAGGCAAACAGACGTGTTCATGCACACAAATATTTGTTCCGTGTGGAAATCGGAGATCGAACCCACGATCTTTGGTGTCAAAGTAACCATTGCTTACCACGCGACCACCGGGCTCATCAAGCAACTCTTATTCCTATCTATACTAATATATGAAGGGGAACAGTTTGTTTGTTAGTTTGTACGCGCTAATCCGTAGAACTATAAATTTTCTTTTTCTTGAGGAATCTTCAATTCTTGAGGAAGATTGTAGGCTATTCAATGTCACGATATTACCCTTAAAAGCTGAGGTAAAAAGGAAGAAAGTAGGAAAAGCAGTTTCTATGGGATACCGGGATACACGCAGACGAAGCGGCGGGATGTAGCCAGTTATGAATAAAATGCATGTTGACTAAATATAGTAACGTTATTTACAGTTGAACAAACATTTGTAATTAGATAACTATGCAGATTATTAAGGAAGATATTATCTCCAGTGATATGTCGTAATTTTCATTAGTATCGGCCACTTGTAATGTATTCCAAGGGAATGTAATAGTAACGAGTAAAGTAGTTAAACAAGTTGAATTATACTAAGTGAACCGAGACGAGAATACATTACAATAATAAAATTGGCAACAACTCAGTTTTAATAGCTCCCGGTTTGGAGAACCTTCAAATGTTTTGACTACTCAGCTTTCAATTTAGCACGCAGTTCATATATTAATGCACAATAGTTTATATTATTAAATTTATTATGTTAATACTGTAGATTGTAGGCGCTTGGTGGAATTTTGAAGAAATTTTGGCGGTACTGCCATATGTTGTATAAAATACCATGATAATGCCGTAAAGGCGAAACCGGTCGGTAAAAATAATTATTAAATAAAATTGTGAAGTGGAATCTGTACAAGTGCAAGTATTAACATTAACGCGATATTAAATTTATGTACATATTTTTAATTGCCACTTGCTCAGCGGTCCAAGAAATTATACTTCGATAGTCGTGTGACCTAACCTAAGAAAGGTCTGGTTTTCCCTCTGGATTGTGGAGATCTAAGGCCAGTCGCTCCATGTAAAAAACAGTATTTTCGATAAATTCTTAGGCTTAGCAATAAGTGTGCCCTGTTGCTGACAGATCCGGGGCACCACACCAACGCGGCCGGTGGCATTTCGCGGGGTCGTTTAGTGGGTATACCGTCAGACAGCCGGCGGGGAGTCCCACACTACCACCGGAGGCCACCCGGTGGTGTGCGTAAAGCATTTTTCACCGCGTCACAAAAAAAAAAAAGATTTAGGAATAGGTAGGTATCGGACCCTGCCAATCCCAATAGATTAGGAAACGGAATAACGCTAGGAAGAAGAAGAGTTTATATTTTAAGCTTAAGTATATCTATATTTTCACACTAAGTCCATTGCGCGGTGGGTAGAGAACCGAGCGCCGTAGGACTCGGTTTTCATACATCTCACTCGCTTCTTTAACATTTTGCTCTTCTCATGCTCGCTCGTTGTTTTCTAGGGCTCCTGACATATGCTGCTCCATAAAACTAAACTATAGTTTATTAGGTAGTATATAGCTGTGGTGCTCGAGTTTTTAGAATAGTCACTCAGTACCTGGGCAATTGAGCTTAACTAGTCAATTTTAACATTTTTTTTGTGTAAAATTGTATTATTTCAGCAATAAATCTTACATACTCGTAGATAAACTTACGAAGCACAATCTTTTCTAAATGCAAAATTTGTTTCAAATCGAAAAAAAGAATGTTTACGAGATATGAGAGTAATAAGATTGATGCAGAAGACCCACATGGGTCAATTTACAACTATTTCCTTATTATTTTGTCATTGATTTGATTAACGCCAATGATAGTAACTAGTAACACCTACCTATAAGTTTGTAAGAGAATATAGATTGAAGAATATATATCAAACATAGGGAATCAAAATATATTTTCTTTACCGTATTGTCCAATCTAACTTTATGGTTTTATCTCAGGCATTAGGCATAGAGTACTGTTTTGCTCCTGTTGCTTTTCTTGTCACTAGGCAAATGACGATATCTTTTACAACTTATGTGTTGGTTTGAAGAGATCTATTGTAGATGTAAACTCACCTTTATATATCTTTGGTTTTGTCTATTATTTTCGTACTATGTTGGGAGTCAAACAAGTATGCCGCCTTCCTAATGTGAAGCGTTTATCGTATGGATACTTGTACAGATATCGTCACGAGTTTGATATCATATCGACTTGAGTACTCCTCTAATAACACAGGCGATAGCAATTCCTTACTGACATCTCGGTGATCTTACTCACTCACAGGAACACAATAAATCAAAAGAAATTGTCTTTGGACAAGGTCTCCTGACCAAGTATACAATATTCGTTCGTAAGATGCTCGTTTGTTAACCGGTTTTTATTAAATCAGTTGTTAAACAAATTGTATGGTGGTTCTGTTTATGAATATGAGCCTACCTTTCTTTATTTCTGACGAAGATGAAGACTGTTTGCTGTTGACACGCGCTGATCGCCTCGCCGCTGTCTTCCTGGATTTGAAGAACCCACTCGACATCCGAGTTAACTCTTCTGATCTTCCACCTTGCAAAGCTGTAATAAAACAGATGTTATGCCAAATTCCTCAAGGCAAGTGTTCATGCACAGTATTCTAAATAACAAGTATTGACAACTTACTATTGACGGAATGTCGCCTGCTGCCAGGACTAGATGAGGAACAGTTGCTCGCAGCAGATAGTGACATAGACGCCAAGGAGCCGAGCGAGTCTCTGCCCAGTGGGGTGGTTGCGTCTACCTCTGATGATCCTGTCAGCGTTGAAACCTGGAAAACAATTTAAAAACACATAAAATGAAGGCATCATTTAGATTTGACGGATCAACAGCATATAAGAAATGATGTCTAATGAAGACAAACGTCGTATAATCTTTCCTTTGTCTTTGAAATTTATTTTTGTTCTGGCTCTATCAATACATGTAATAAAAGTATATTGGCCAATGTCTGTGCATATGAAATATTTAGGAAAAGGTTCTTTGTAATAACAATTCCTGATTTAGATCGAGTTTAGTACGAAAACAGAATATGTTCTGAATTCATACATAGGTTGCTTGTTATTCTGAAAATATTTAGGGTTTCTGAGTAAAACTTGAGAAGCCGAACTCCACGCGTTGTAGCCACGGACAGCGCAAGGTATGTAATATATGTATAGAAGGTACAGGAATGTTTTACTACACTCAAGTACTTTGACATCTCTATGGGAAATTCTATAGACATGTCAAAAACATGGACACATATATGGAATATTTTAAGTAGGTTTGAGATATTGAATATTAAAATATACGAGTATCCATATCCATAGGACATCCAATCAACTATAACTATAACTTGATTCCAAGTATTACAAACAAAACAAATGGAAACACTGTTTGTTTGTTGTAACTTAAACACGGTTTTGCATTTACGATATTAGATATAAATTTTAATCGTTTGAAATTAGTCCTAATACCTGACGAAACTCATGAATAGGTATGTTATTCTATTGGTATCGCGGCGCGGATCGCGGCGGGTGTGTCGAATGATATAAATCCTTTTATCTTTAGTTAGCAGATGAAGAGTTTGCCTCTATCTGTTGGTTACATACGTACGCCTATTGAATGAACGAATAACAGCCGAAGGTTTAAGCTAAACATTGTTACTTACCGGGCTAGTATTATGCGAGGCGAGCGTGTGCGCGTCGAGCGAAGCGAGCGAAGTGCAGCTGTCGCGAGCTTTGTTTCGAGTACTGCGTCGCTCGCCGAGCAACAGTCCGAGCCGCATGTACAGGTCGTTCTGCCGGCGGGCCTCGTATCCCGGCTGTTTGATATGACCGCCTTCATCATCTGAAACCAGAAAGACAATTATATTTTTTGCGTATGGATGGAGATTTACCATTCCAGCGAATATTCCTGTCAGTATGAATATTTTCGGCAACTGATGTACAAATTTGCCTCTGGTGTCTGGAATGGATAGTTGCAAAATAATATTGATTGTGAGTCTATATCATCACGAAGATTGCTCAACAATATAGTTTAAAAAACAATACGTTTACTATAAATAATGAATACAACACACTTTTTTTATATTTAAAACAAAACAATATAAAATATAAACGAAGCAATATCGTTAAAACTGTGGTCTCTTATGATCTTATGAGACATTTAGGTGATGCATGCTAATATTTAATTATTATACACTTATTTGAAATTAATAAATCGGCATTGTTTTTGGAATTTTGTTTTTGTACTGCGTCAGAATTAAAATCTCTATGTATATAAAAATCTCCTGTCACGGTGTTTGTAATCGCACTCCTCCGAAACGGATTTTTATGAATTGTTTTATGTGTATTTGGTAGGTATGAGAATATTATAATATTATGTTATATCGTCATCGTCGCTCGTCAAGTATATTTAATAAAAAAATATATTAGAAAAAAATTAATAAGAAATAATTTATATGGCGGAACAACGTTTGCCGGGTCAGCTAGTAATTGTTTAAATGTATTCACAGTAGTCACTTTTTTTCCTAGCTTTATCTAATTTCCTAATCCATTAGGATTGGTGGAATTAGATATCTAAGCCCAAGGATTTGGTGAAGATACTGATTTTGACTTGGATCGACTGCCGTCAGACTTACATAGCCTCTAGGAAAGCTAGGCCTTTTTTAGGTTAGATTACAGGGTTTTTGAAATGTAATTGGACGAGAGGGTTTCTGAAACCGACGTTTTTCTTTACCGCTGAGTAAGTGATAATAACAAATATACGAATTTAGTGGAACAAACAGCAGGATGCAAAAGGTCCTGGGGTGGTTAATAGGTTGGTTTATCTCTGCTCACCTATTTAAAGTGTTTATTAAGTTAACATTATTGTTTAACTGTTATATATTATAATCCCATCTGTATTGTACAAATAAAGATAGTATGCATTTTTTAACGACTTCCTCTATATTTCAATAGTATTTCAGGATTACATATCTTCTTATCTTAGAATTTACTTATAAATCGGATAAATGTACCTTTGGTTCGAGCATTGGTTTTTGTAGAAATATGGTTTTTATTCTTATTCATAAACTAATTTGAATATGTGATGAAAACGTGTGAGAAAAATGAAAACTACAATTCTCTCGTAAATTCACTATCAGTTAAACCAAAATGAGCCTTATTAATTTGCAAATAAGTTCACATTGTGCGAATATTTATAACACAAACATTGTATGCATGCACTTTCACAACCATGCATATACACACATATTTTAAATGCTGCCAAATTTCAAATATACCTCTAAAAATAAATTAATGTTACCATTCTTGTGACACTCCAAGTAAGCTACTCCAAGTACGTTAAATACATTTATACATCTACAATAAAAGTAAGTTGACGCAGGTTAAGCATCGTCGACCGCAGCCAGTAGACGGGTGGGTTTACATATATCGAGCTTCTCCGGATTCGGAGCGCAAGTCAAGCCGTCAGTCTCAGCTGTTATCGATGGATGACAGTCATTTAGCTTAGTCCGTGGCCTTTGAGTTTGAAAACACTGACCTTCGCCAATCTGCAATTGAGAAGCGTGGCGAAGTACACTCGTACTTCCTAACACCTTCGGTTGAAGGGAGACCCATATTCCTGCAATAGGATGAGTTGGCGTGGTATACTCTGATCAATGTATAGAGCTTTAAAGCCTATGTAGTTGATCGGCGGGGTTTTTAAAACAATGCATATATATGTGCATCATGCCTTAAAAATATATCTGCAAAGAGTAGTGACAAACATATTCGCTTTTTAGTAAATATCATGTTGCAGGAAGTAACACATTAACTAAATCCTTGTAAGAATATAAAGTACAAGCGGATCCAATAGACTTTGTCCTGTGCCGAAAATAAAAAATAATAATGTAACCAGATTGCACCGCCACCTACCTAATTGTGAATCTAAATCTATGCTTCCCAAAGTGGTCTACATCGGACCCCATATGGTCGATTGTAAGGGGCCCATCATATTCAAACATTAGTTAGGCAGGGAAGGCCAAGGAAAACAGAAAATATATAGGTAAGGACAAAATGATATTGGAAAATTTTGAATTGAATAATCCAGGGAATTTAGGCGTGATCCGCCTCAAATACCTGCAAAACATATCATCACAGTTGGTCCTGTTGTTTAGCAGGAGTTCAACGACATACACACATTTATTTAGGAGAGGTAGGGCGCATAAAAGGAGCCTCTCTGGGGATGTACCTCCACATCACAGAAAAACTGCAGCCAAATAATAACTCCCTAGAGGGTTGTTGTGTTCCTGCGTGTGAGTGAGGACTCCAGTAAGCTCTTAAGTAGTTTTTTTACAAGATTGGCAAACAAGCATGCTTCCCGCATTAGATGGTAAGCGGACACCGCAGCCTATTGACGCTCGCAATACCACGGCGATGTTACTCGCGCGCTGCCTATTTTGTGACCTAAGGCTGTTTCGTCACAGTACCCAGTAATATACCGGAATACAGGTATATAAATATAGCTGCTTGACGGTAGAAATAGGTGAGACAGAGGTACCCACGCAGACGACTTTCGTACAAAGTCTCCCTCTGGTGTAGTTGCTGTGTTAGCAGCAGAGGTGGCATTGCGTGAGTAATACCTAATGTATTGCAAGCATTTATAGGATACGGAAACGGCTTTATATTAGGGACTTATGTTTGTATGTCTTCCGACGTAGTATAAAAAAACGTACAGAAGAATTACATAAAGATAGGTTCTTAGTTGTTATTTGACCGCGGTTTTCTGTGAGGTGGAGGTACTTCCCCAGACGAGCTGCTTTGATGCACCCTAGCCCTCTTAAGACGTCAAGACCAAGACAAACAGACATGTTTATGAATACAAATGTTTCTCTTGGATATCAGAACACATTCCACAAGAGCGAAGGCGTGGAACTAAACCACAATAATTTTTCATTATTCAACAGGTTTCCTGAGTTCATTCCCATAGGAATCTGTTCCTGGAAGTTAAATACAGTAATTCATAGTCGAATAGTTACACGTTACAACTTTTTCTTGTAACCTGTCTATTGTGTGTTAAATACAAATTAATGGTATCAATCGCGCAATGAGGAAACAATCTTTCCGTGATCTACGTAAAAACCAGAGTTAACTATTTTATTAACTCTGTGATTATCTCTCCAGAGAATAGGGTGGTAATTACACGCTTTTTTTGTTGTTCAGCGGGTTACAAACAAGTTCCTCTGTGATTGGAGGGCACGGTAAGCTTTCGTTCCAACTGCTTTCGATAGACGACTGTCGTTAAACTAAGAGATGTTGGATTCACGACAGTTACGGAAATAACACCACCTCACAGAAGACCGCAATCAACTCCTTACTAAAATTATGTTCATTCTAATATTATAAATGTGAAAGTGTTTTTGTTTGTTTGTTCTTCATTCACATGAAAACGGAGTGACGGGATTCTTTGTATGGAGTGGGAGGGTCCGAGAGTGGCTACTCTATCGCGATAAAGTAGCTTGCTCCCATGAAAAAATACGTTTTGTTTCCTTTAGACCACACGGACGAAGCCGCGGGTAAATACTAATAACAACTAAAGGATAAGTGTAGCTATCAATACGACCTTAAGGAGTTACTGTGTTGGAGCGGGGGTGGCAACACGCGAATGCTACTCCGCGTATTCTTGTATGAATCCCGATGTTACATAAAAAAAACTTAGCTGTTTTGTATTCGCCTATTTATATAGCCTAGCGTAATTGCGACCTGCCCCGTGTTCGCTTAGGTAGATAGACAGAATGACAAAATAGTACTTTGTAAATGATAATTGCATACTGAGCGATAATGAAGACCTTACGAAACTATTTAGTCACATAAGGGTTAGTATCATATCATATGAACGTCATCATCTTTTGATTCTACGCGAGTTTAGATTGACTAATTTAAATAAAAAACAGTTACTTTGACTTAAGACAAAGAGAAACTTTGCGATGATGGGTAATGATGAGTACTATAATGATATTGCATAAGATTTTATGTATCAAATAATGACTTTTGTAGCAAAATGTTTTTTACTATTTTCATAAAATAAAATATACCCTATATCTTTTCTCTTTACATCATTAGATTATTTCTGTCCACTCACACACTCTCCTAGGGATTTTGAGGTGTCTCTATATATTTACCATTTTACTCTACGTAGAGCGTTCGGTTAAGTATCCTTGAAACCTAACGCGTATCATCTCCTCGGATATCGAGCAAGGTTGATGTGCACTTTTAAATGGCTGCAAGGGCATTTGCGGTGTAAATCGAGAAGCAATCCACCTGCGGAAACCGCCGCGTGGGAACGACACGACTTAGTTCCGAGATTTTAACTTGATATCGTCGACAAGGGGCCATAACGTTAGCGACAAAACGAACTTTCTCTAATTACCCATAAATTACTTATTATTATGAATGTTCACCACAAAACACCAAAATTAAAAAAAATGTTATAGTACAAGTTGGCGTGGTAAAATATGGCACGACAGACAAAAATATACTAGGTACTACAATAAATAATCCTGTCATCGACTATATTTATGTAAGTACAAGGAAGTACAAGCTGTAGCTAAATGCATTATCCAGTTACAGTAAAATAAACGAAAATAAAGTAGAAATAAAACAAAATGTGCAAACAATTGCCCTGTATATAAAATCGCTGACTTACTGGCTCAATTCTTTACTAGACGAAGTGTCCATTGTTCGCTTTTACTATGAATTGTGATGTGCTTTGTTTGCGTTAAAACAGAAATTGGTTTACGTTTTTCTTTAAACCTAATCAATTGAAGTAAGAAAAGAACTAGGAATAATATATGCAAGGGTTAGCAATATTTATTCGGAAAATGTTTATCTTCTTACCAGCGTTATTCCGTTTCTAATCTACTAGGATTGCTTGGGTCCTAAACTTATGAATTTGGTGAAGATGATGATTTTGATGATGATGATATATTAGGTCACATAACTTTTCATATAATATTTCTTGGACGTGTGGGTTTTTTACGGCCTTTTCCTTTACCGCTGAGCAAACAATAATTACAAAATGTACATAAACCCAAAAACACATTTATTTTTAATTTGGAAAATATTAGTTTTATTGGGAATTTAATTAAATTAATAAGCACTACTCGCATTTACTTTAATCAGCGATTCTACTGCATTCAAAAGATGGTAATAAATTTACGCGAAAATTTAGGTACTTCCTATAATAAATTAAATTTAACATAATATTTTTTTAGAAAATATCCTTACCTATACTTAGTTTAATTTATTTTTTTAAATAAAACTATTGGTATTGGTACGATAACGAGGCAATATTTTTTTTAAGTTTAATCGTAAGTTAGTAGACATTAATATATTTTAAGTAATTAATATATATTTTGTCAAGAAGTAAATGTTTAGCGACCATAACCATTATGACTGTTTTATTTCTGTGTATTAAGGACAACGATAAAATCAAATCTAGGTAAGTTATTTAACCATGGAAGCATAACGTATGTCACTACAAAGAAATGAAACTTTCCTGTTATTTTGAATCGATTTACGGCCAGACGAAGTCGATGGTGGCTATAGATCAATGTGATTGCAGAGGCAGTTATCGTCAACCACAGATTAAAATGAAAGCGGCGTGCGTCCATGGATTTCTTAGATCGAGTTATTATGACCGTCGTTGAAGACTGTTGTATTTCTAGATACTTTATTTAGATGCAGTTCTGCGTAGACAAAAAAATGCAGCAAAATACATTACATTTTGTGATAATAATATCTCAAAAAAATTTGTAATACATTTAGTATGTATTACAATGTGTACAAAATTTCATTTCGCTTTCGGGGCTAATTAAATTAAAAATAGTGCTGTAATGAATTATCAAGAAGGTAAAATTAATGAAATCGTAGCACAGTTAGATTTTAATTCCGAAGCAGAAGCTAAAACGGTATTTTACGATGTTTGCACATCTCTGTATTTATTATAGTTCAATTTATCATTTTGACGAGCTCGGTGGCGCAGCGGTAATAACACGACGCAGCCAAATAACAATTCCCTAGACGGTTGTTGAGTTCCAGCATGAGAGTGAGGTCGCCAGTAAGCTCGTATGGAGCTGCTGTGTTGGCAGCAGAGGTGGCATCGCGCGAGGGACACTTAATTAATCACGAGCGTTCATAGGCTACGGTAACGGCTTTACATCAGGTGGACTGTATGCCTCCCGACGTCGTATAAAAAAAATCTATATATTTCTATGAAATAAACCCAGCGTTTTGTGATACCCAATACATAAAATGACGTAACATACACAAAAACAGTACATATGAATTCGTCTGTTCTATCCCCTTAATATAAAATACAGAAGCCCTTTTTGGAGTCGTTTAAAATGTACTCCCAACAGCTAATTCCAACATATTAAAGTGCAGCCAAGGCCCGGCGGTACAAAAAGTCCCGACTCCCACGCTCTGCGCTCGCAGGAGCAGGTTCGTGGCGTGTCATTGCCGCCACTGTACACTCCATGCCATCATAATTCTAATGATATAAGTAAGAATAGATACTGTATAATAGGTACCTTGCATAGTACCGAATATGTTTTTTTTTAGTTTTTGACGGGCTCGGTGGCGCAGTGGTGAAACGCGCTGTTACGCTACTTTGACACCAACGCTCGTGGGTTCGATTCCCACACAGGACAAACATTTGTGTGCATGAACATGTCTGTTCGTATTGGTCTGGGTATTTTCTATGTATAATAAGTATGAATTTACAAAAAAAAATGTATTTACGTATGTTTATCAGTTGTCTAGTACACATAACACAAGCTTCGCTTACTTTGGGGCTAGGTGGTGCTGTGTAATTTGTCCGGCAATATTATTTATTATATTATTTATACTACGTCGGGAGGCATACAAGCATACGGCCCACCTGATGTAAAACGGGTACCGTAGCCTATTAACGCTTGCGATATATTAAGTATCACTCGCGCGATGCCTTCTCTGCTGCTTACACAGCAACTCCTTAGGAGCTTATTGGTGACCTCACTCACAAGCAGAAACACAACAACCCTCTAGGGAGTTGTTATTTGGCTGCGGTTTTCTGCGAGGAGGAGGTACTTCCCCAGACGGGCCGCTTTGATGCGCCCTACCTCCCTTAAAACATTCATACCAAGACAAACAGCCATGTTCATGCACACAAATGTTTGCCTTGTAATCGAACCCACGAGCGTTGGTGTCAAAGCTGCGTCATTCACGACTGAGCTACCGAGCTTGCACACAAGGAGGAAAAATATGGTTATTTAGAAATAGATACATTATATATGAGTCCGCATTGTCGCCCAGGCTGCTAACACGGAAACTCATTAGAGCTTATTGGTAACCTCACTCGCTCGCAAGAACACAACAACCGTCCAAGGAGTTGTTATTTTTTTATTTTATTAGGGTGTTATTCGACTGCGACTATGAAGTACATCCTACTTCCCCAGTGGAGGTACTTTCATGCACCCTAGCTCTTTTAAAAATACACAAACCAATTATGTACCTAATAGAGATATTTACGGACATAAATGTTTATCTTGTGTGAGAATCGAACCCATAAGCTTTGGTGTTAATGTAGCATTTCTAACCACTCATGCATCAATGACGTTCATTTCTAAAGATAAGAGACACGTTCAAATAACTCCTTTTAAAAAGGATCACAAATTAAAGTCCTTGTCAGTACTGGCTTATGAGTGATCCGATGCTTTGATAAGAACCCACCACATGTAATCCGCCATGCTCCATGGAGTGTCACTCACCGCGACCAACGGAAGCTATAATTCGTCTCGTTGGTAATTGTTATGATCTGTTACGACTCATTGGGTGTCCGGTGACAGTCAGTGACAGTCGAATGAGTTTTTTCTATTAGTTTTGACCTTTTGTGCGCTGACCGGTGAACATAATAAAAACTTTCAAATAAAATATTGAAAACCACTTAATTGATGTCGAAGACTAATTACATAGTTGGTTGATTTGTTGGTTATTTACATATCTTTTACGATCAATATTCACCATGAAACCATATTCGGATCTACCTAGAGATAAAACAGTTTCAATTTATCTAAATCTGTTAAGCCATTGCCAAAATATCGGGAAACATGAATAAAAATATACACGTCGTACGTCTTTAGAAATATATTCCTCGCGATGTTTTTCTTCACCGCCGTGCAAGTGACAAATATGTACATAAAACCGAAAACACGAATTAAGTGTTACATGGCCCCGCCAGGATTCGAACTGCAGACAAGGTGGTTAATAGGCCAGTTCTTTATCGACTAGGCTATTATTGCTATCAACTTATATATATTCGACGAGCTCGGTGGCGCAGTGGTGGAGCACGCTGTTACGCTACTTTGACACCAATGCTCGTGGGTTCGATTCCCACACAGTACAAACATTTGTGTGCATGAACATGTCTGTTTGTCTTGGTCTGGGTATTTTCTATGTATAATAAGTATGTATTTACAAAAAAAAAATGTATTTACGTATGTTTATCAGTTGTCTAGTACCCATAACACAAGCTCAGCGAAGCTTGTGTTATGGGTACTAGGGGTACTATACAATTTGATGTAACCTGCTTTGTGTGGTTCCGCATCCACGTACTTGCATATAAATTTGACTTTCGCAAAATAACACCTGAAACTATTAACATTTAGCATTTAAGAGAGGTAGGGCGCATCAAAGCAGCCCGTCTGCGGAAGTACCTCCACCTCACAGAAAACCGCAGCCAAATAACAACTTCTAGACAGTTGTTGTGTTCCTGCGTGTGAGTGAGGTCACCAGTGAGTTCTCAACGAGTTGCTGTGTAAGCAGCAGAGGAGGTATCGCGCGAGTGATACTTGATATATCGCAAGCGTTAATAGGCTACGGTACCCGCTTTACATCAGGTAGGTTGTATGCTTGTATGCCTCCCGACGTAGTATAAAAAAAAGCTATGTTTGGATTAGTGCACCTGCGTTCCATAATCTCTGTCTACCCCAATGGGAGACAGGCGTGATATATATATAACTACCTATGGCAAAAAATTGTATTGTCATCATCATCTCAGCCTGTATTCGTCCGCTGCTGAACATAGGCTTCCCCTCTAGAGTGCTGTTCCTCTAGATCCCGTACCACCTGCATCCATCGACTTTCTACAGACCTCTTGAGGGTCGGCACTCCATAGGGAACGCTATTCGAGAAACTTTCTTCCGTTGTTGGTTCTACGAACTATGTGGCCAGCCCACTGCCACTTCAGCTTGCTTATCCCTAGGGCTATGTCGTATACCTTAGTTCTAATAATCTATCCTCCTTTTTGACTTACTGGTGACCTCACTCGAACGCAGGAACACAACAAACCACTAGGGAGTTGTTATCTGCGCTTTTTTGTAAGACGGAGATGTTGTAATGCGTCCTACCTTGTTTAAAAAACCCAGCCAAAGACAGATAGACATGTAGTACATGCACACAAATGTTTGTTTTGTGTGGGAATTGAACCTACGAGCATTGGCGTCAAAGCAGCGTTACTAACCACTGCGACACCGAGCTCGTCATCCCGTTTCCTTGATTAGTCTTTCTGTATTTAGTACTAATAGTGTACTGTAAAATCTTCCCTTTGTCTGTAAAATCTATAGAACAAGGTAACGAGTCAATGATATTTACAAAATAAATAAGAGTTTAGTTTTTCATCAGGAGGCATACAAGCATACGGCCCACCTGGTGTAAAGCGGGTGCCGTAGTCTATTAACGCTTGCGATATAATTAAGTATCACTCGCGCGATGCCTCCTCTGCTGCTTACACAACAACTCCTTGGGAGCTTACTGGTGACCTCACTCACACGCAGAAACACAACAACCCTCTAGGGAGTTGTTATTTGGCTGCGGTTTTCTGTTTGTCTTGTGTGAGAATCGAACCCACGAGCGTTGGTGTCAAAGTCGCGTCATTCACGACTAAGCCACCGAGCTCGTCAAAGAATAAAAAAACTGTTTCTCATAAATATTTGTTAACCCATCATCTAAGTGCATTCTCATGAATATCATACGTCTATCCAAATCATATACAATCTGACACGTTCATTTACATATACAATTTCGAGACAGTAATTTCACTGATATTTATCTTACTATCCAAAGCATCTATTAAATTTATCAGCTTAGAATACTTAGATAATCGTATTCGCCCACGAATCGATATATTACATTTGTCAACGATCCTTTATCTCGATTTTTATGTCGATTGTTCATATATCTTCATCTTGTAATCAGTAAAAATCATGACTCATGCGATACATTACATGTTTATTCAAAGCTAACTTATAAATATTAATTTAATATTAGATATCGATTGTGTATTCGTAATGGTTATAAAGCAAGGACACACGGAAACGACGACAAAGTAAATGATATAAATGTTTCAAACGCAAATATCAAACACACAGAACAAATGCACAAAATAACAAAACCAGATCAAGCTATGTATCAAATGTGCCGTGGAGTCTGAGGACGTATGCAAACAGGCAACAAGAGGTGCAAAACACGAGCGACGTGCCGCATCGGATGCAGAGGAATGTGGACTGGATACCCGCTCGTCCAATTAGACGAGAATCGATTCCAAAACAGAATTCGATCGATAAGAAAGTACGCCCGTTTCTGTTGCTACGCTTGTTTTAGAAAACAGCTGTTGAATCTGCTTGATTATGTCATCTGAGTTTAAACAGAAATGGCATTCTGATACCGATGATTCTCATCTATATTTATTATTGACGCAATAAAGTCCACGTTCCTTTGGCAAACTTAGATAATATATTCTCCGTGCCTGCTAACTGATTGAGCCCCTGTGGCACTGAAGAGTGCGCTGACCAAAGAGATCTGATCTTATTGAAGACCAGGCTTGGCCACGCTGCCGTTCTTGGGCCTTCTTCTGGCAATCCTGTAGGAATATATCGAGCTATAAAAGACACCGTATTTAAATTGAATCAATATTTGACATGATAATACTTGCATACATTATTATTCATGGCGGCAAATAGAAACATTGCAACCAATAGACAAACTAATTATGGGCGCGAAAGGGCAAGGGCCGCGGCGAATTGTAACTAATAGATTGTTAAGAAACCCACGGCTCTATACACAGTGTATTTCAATTCAAGAAACAAGCGTCGACCGGAATGGTATATAATTAATGGAAATGAAAACTGTAACAGATGTTGAGATAACGCTCGCAGTCGGGCTGTCTGCGCTGGCTGAATTGCAAAACACTATCGGACCTATACCTAAACTAATAAATACGCTAGTAGACAACCGGTCCTTTACGGAACCCCTACGTACATCCGGCGGCGGCGGGACGAGCGTGGGTGCCCTGTCGCAAGCGTCACTCAACATTATTTACGATACAAGGAATCCTCGCTGTTTTCGAAAAGCTCATAAAAGAGCCTATCGGACAGGTGAGAGGCAATTTGTGAATGAGATTTCAACTTTGCCGTACAAGGTATCAATGAAGTACACTGCGTGCGCAAGAGGACGGCCTTACGCAACGTCGATGCAAATCAGCGGCTACCACGCGCGAGCCCACAGATATGCAAATGGAGAGATAGATAAACTACTTACCGGAAAGAGGCACGTGGTTTTCATGCGAATGTCGCGATGTTCGGGGACCGAACGGGCTGCGAAGGGATTTCGGGCTTAAGAAAAATCTTCTCCTTGTGTGTGGTGGCGTGGGACAGCTCTGAGCCAAATTGGTGGGTTGTTTTGGCGGTTTAGGAAGTCGCGTCGGTGACTGCCATTCTTGATCCTGCCTTTGTGGCGAGGGCGTGTATCGTTCCATTACTTGCCGTCTTCCCTGACTCTTCCTAGCGCACAGGGGGCAAGCTTCGTTCCTGAACATGCACGAGTAGCACCGCTCATGTCCACAGATGTCGATCAGCTTTCTCTTTTTACCCTTGTCAAAGGGCATGTTACAACTCGGACAAGTCGTGCCTCCCGTCTCGCTTTCGAGTAGTTGTCGTATCGCCGCCAAGTCTGCAACAAGAATGGTGTGTGTTAATTCTGTTTTGATCATTATCGTTTCATTGATATACATATAATTTAGTATGCTAACCGGGTAGTTGTCGCTCCATGCATGGCAATCGATTTGCTACAATGATCCTTGAAGTTATTCTAACGAATGATAATTATATAACTCATGTTCTATGCATAGGAAAGACTGTTATAACCAATTACTAGAACAAGGATGCTGAGAAGGAATTTAAATTGGATTAAAGTACACAATGATGCGAGTTTTTACGACTCGAAATTGTAACCTAACGCTTCTTTGTGACGCCCTCGTTGTATTTGTGAGTGTGTGATTGCTTCATAAATATTTGTATCGGTAATATATCTCATACGCTCAACGGTTTCATTTAAATAACTGATTTATTGGTAAATATCATTATGACTTCTGAAAATGCGGTCCCCGTGATCAAAACTTAAATCAACACTTTCAAATTAAGCGGCTCGTAAATCAAGTATCTGTAAACGAAGTAATTAAATTCGAACCTTGCCCACTACATGAGGGTGAGAGACAGCGATATCTCGTATATTTGTCTGTCGCATGTGGCTGTCTGCCGTGTCCCGATTCGCTCAACGACAAATGACACATTGAAGATTGACGGCCTCCTGCGCATATTTTGAAATTTTATGGATGCCTCCCCATTTTTAAGTGTTATCACTGATTGCTCACATTTTATTGTATTTATTGAATAGCTTTACGTGCCTATTAAATTATACGCTATTTATGGGATATAAATTTTACGTATAGTGAACACAATTCATGTTGCGTTTTGATTGCAAGGGACTTGTTTCGTGTCGCCCGATACTTTCCTTTCGTGACCTTTAAATACCTGCTTCATTTGTATTATGTATTTTAAATTAAATATTACAAGTGCTTCATTAAAGTTCGTTTAAGTTTTGTATATTATTTGATTGTAATTGTAATGCATTTTAATGACATTGTTACTCGTACTTCGTAGAACGAAGGTTTGAGTAATTTATTCAGATTATGAAATATCTATAAATTTTAGGGAAATAAGGCAATTATTACAAAGTTCAATGTATCTACTGAAATGATGTCTTTAAAAATCTAATCAAGCCATCGCTGTTAATATTTTTTCTTGAAACCGATGAAATGGAATAGCCGAGAGACAACACCTTTGCACTATACGCTCACGATTATTGAAATCATAGGATGTAGTTGATAATGGAATGAGCACATGCTGTCAGTTGGAGCTTTATGTGTATATACAATGTAGTAATACATGAACTTTAGTAGCACGAAGACAATAAAGTAGCAAAAAATATAACTTTTTACACCACCAAGCTGGCAATCAGACGTATACTTGTTACCGTTGCTTTCCAATATCAGTAGCATATCATTCGTTACTCCACTCACACCCAAACACATTCCACTTTTTTTAAATAAACCCTTGTTCTAGATAATTGGGCAAAGATTTCATTCCATAATCTAACTGAAAACCAACCCGTCGAATTCCTTCAAAATTTTGTATCTCTAGGTTATTTTTTATTAACTCTATCAACTCTAGGTTATCTATTTTATTTAATTGTTAGGGTTTAACCCAGAACTTCTATAATAAATACTATCGAAAAACCACGGCTCTCAAGAGATATAATTTATATGCCCGTTCCTTCTTTCTTTCCACCAATCATGTCTTGAAAGTCTAGACCCATTACTACAACTGTTTCCACGTTTCGATACCTGTCTTCAATTAAGGCAACTTTATTTAACACAAAATGATTTGATTCATTAACTGCGTCTGTCGTTTCGCCACCACGATATATTACGACTCTATATCTCTCCTCTTTCTTATATTAAGCTTCGGAAGATAAAACATTTATATCTGTTATGTTGTCACCAACTTGAAATACTTGTTTGGTTCTATAGTGTTAAAATGTGGGCGTAAAAGATGATGGTAAATAAGGAGAGAGGAAATGGGAATGAGAAATATAAAATAGGCAAAGATGAAACAGCTCAGTACCTTATTCTCCTCTGTTTTCTAACCGATTTTCTTTTTAGAGTTCCGTATCTCAAAAGGAAAAACGGAAACCTGATCCTATACACTTTGTTGTCCGTCTGTCTGTCTGTCGGTCCGTCCCTTTTTCTGAGGGACGGGTGGAGCTATCAAGCTGAAATTAATATCAAATACTCCGGTCTGCCATCCCTTCGAGCAGTGAAAAAATGCAACTTCTAAAAAATTGGGGTGCCTGCGTGTACCAGTACGGGGAAGTCATGCGAGAACCTTTTTCCCCTTGCGGTTGTCAGTTCTACGAGCAATATCGCCGGCCCACTCCCATTTCAACTTGCAAATCATTTGGGCTACATCAGTTTTATTAGTTCTTCTGCGGATATCCTCATTTGTGATTCTATTACGCAGTGAATACCGAGCACAGCCCTATCCATAGCATACTGAGCGACCTTGAGTTTCTCCATGGCCTTATGCATAGGTATATTACTTTTCTTTTTATTATATATATATAACATCAGGAGGCACGCAAGCAAACGGCTCACTTGATGTAACCTATGAACTCTTGCGATATATGAAGTATCACTCGCGCGTTGCCACTACTTCTGAAAACGCAGCAACTTCTCAGGAGCTTACTGATACTCTGACTCACTCGCAGGTGGCATTTCGGTGACATTGCAGACGCTTTGGTCATGTCACGTCAGTCATCCCGTCTGCAACGTCGCCGAAATATCGGGAAAATAAAAAAAAAAACGCGGTAAGTCCTGCGTACCTGCAACAGTGATACAACAACCCTCCAGGGATTGTTATATGGCTACGGTTTTCTAAGAGGTGGAGGTACTTTCTATGTTGGGCTGCTTTCCATCCAGACCAAGACATACTGCATATACTATTATGCACATAGCATAGGCTATTATGCACACAAATATTTGTCATGTGTGAGAATCGAACCCCTCGTGGGTTAAAGTGGCATTTCTAACTACTCCGCCACCGAACTCGTGTTTTTAGGGTTAAGGACTTTAAGCCTTCGGTGCCGGCTGTCTGCGTTAAGTCAATGGCCTTCATTCATTGCTCTTCTCATGCACGCTCGCCGGTTTCTAAGGTTTCGGTTTTTGAAATATAATCTTGTTATATCTTCAATCAATTGTCTCTTGTCACTACTTTTCTTTTTTAATCTGCTAGTATTTCGGGAATGATTTTTAGCGAAAAAGAAATATCGAAAAAACTCTTTTCAAATTGTCAATTAGATACTACAATAAATTCATGTCAGCATATTGGTACAACAATGATGTCAAATGGTAGAATTAAAGATTATTAAGAAAAGGTTGTCTGTGCTGAATTATTTCCAGACATCTTTGTCAGTTCTTATATAATCATCAATTCTATAATAAGCCTTTTCGCAGAGAGTAATTTTGATGTGCTTTTTGACAGGAAAGGACAGAACAGTTTCTGTTTTTCATAATGCACTATGGATCTGACTGGACTGGATAAATATTCTAAATATATTTAGAAAAGATATTCACAAATACGAGTACTTCGTACGTAGACTGCTCTACAAAAAGATATAAATATAACACTCGACATGGCATTACATCTTGGTAGAAGGCGAATCCATCTGTCTGGCTAGTCAGACGCTGACTCATGGCAACATTGAAGGCGGTAAAAACGCAAGTGCTCGCCGGCTAGAATAATTTTGCGATTGTTTTAACAATATCTAATCGACTTTCAACTTTAGCCGTTTATTTATAAGACTTCGGCAACTTATAATGGTTGAGAATTTTAGATTGTTCTGGTAGAAACGAGTCACGGCTCAGCTTAAATTCCGTAGTAATTTTCGGACGCTCATCACTTTTTGCTACACCTCTATTAACGCTAGACGGTCTTTATGTTTAGGTTGTTTTCTGCGGACGCCGATTTCATGTTTCGATCTGTTGTTGTATTGGCAGAAATTTTATTTTTTCTTTCATTATTTTCATTTGGTGATAGCAGTGATAGCGCAGTGGATAAAGAACCTGCCTATTGACCAACTGGTCCCCGGTTCTAATCCTGGCATGTACCACTAAATACATGTTTTCGGATTTATTTACATATTTGTAATTATCACTTGCTTGGCGGTAAAGGAAAACATCGTGAGGAAACCAGCACGTCCAAGAAAATATATTTTGAAAGACGTGTGACATTACCTTTCTTAAGGTCTGGTATTAGTTCTGCGTTTTGGAGGCAGTTGCTTCATGTAAAAATTAGTATCTTGTAAAAAAGGTTAGGCTTAGGTAGCGAGCCCCGCCAATCCGAATGGATGGAACGGGGTAACGCCAAACAAGAACAACATTTTCTGTTGGTGATTAACTCAAATTTGACTTTTCGCTTACATTCTTTTATTTATTATACTAATTCCGTGACATAGATTATGGGGGCTTAACTGCACCCATTTATGGGGTATTGTTTTAATACTTTATAACTTTAAATTCTTGTATTTATATATAAATATATTTTGTGTATCTTGGATCACATTTTGTATTAAAATAAAAACATCTTGCTTTTTAAGTTCAAATAGGTTTCTTTTCTAAAAATAGATATGATTTTACACCAAAAAACAAAATAAAAACCTAGAGCGAAGCTCCGTTACCCCCTTTTTACTAATACTCAAATTTTATGAATGTATCATGTACTTAATATAACCGTAAAATTATAATATTTAATTATACTCTATCCTCTGAAATAGCTGCCATACTTTTATAACTTAAGTATTAAAAAATATATTTTTCCATATTAAAGTACTATATAGAAAATAAAAACATTGTCGACAAGATACTGAGATAATCCAAAATGTTAAGATAACTTATGAATAAAAAAACGACAATAATTGTGAATTTTTCTTTCGAATTAGTCTATCAATATGATATCTTATTACTGCGTAAATTTAACAATGTTACGACATAACTTAAACCTTGGTAGAGTGGGACATCCACAGGGTTAGTAATATCACCTGACAGGCAGGTTTCATTGTACTGCATATTACAAATGTGTGAAAAATATGTCTGTCGTGAGCAATGCGAATATAGAAGGAGGTGAATAAGTGAATAATTTAAGAATCAATATAATTTGTTAGCACTTAAACATGTGCTAAGCACTAGCCGACTTATAATTTTTCGCGAACATAAACTTTGATGCGGTAAAGATCTATCACTATTGCAATGTTAAAAGCTGTAATAAAATCACAAGCGAGTAATTACAAAGTAATATTCACGCTTTACAACCTGTATATCTTGGAAGGCATAAAAACGTCACATAATTCAGAAATATGTTTTTGAAATAAAATTTCATTTCATCTCACAAAGGCACGACTGCTTCAATTCCTGAGAACTTTCGCTTTAGTACACGTACTGTTTTACGGCCGCGAATAACCATAAAGGCTCTATTTCAAAGTGGTACAGTTCACATTGTTTCAGCGGTCTGACGTCAGCTGTGCAGAGTTTCTGCGATACTTACCCACAGGAAATGACAGGTGGTGAGTGGCAACTGTAGAGTCTTTGTGTCTGTTATGTTTCGGTTTAAGGCGACACCTCGATCGTGAAGCTTTAAAATGGCTCCGCCCAATCACCCCGCGCCCCTCAAGTGACACTCTACGCTCGATTTGTAAAATTTGAAATTAGCGCCTAATAGGTAACCTGGGGTCAACGTATAGTCAATGCAAACGAACAGAAAAGCTACGGAGTCGCGTCACACCTAAAAAAAATTATAATATCAATATTTAATAAAAAATATTGATTTAATTATTATTTAGCTTTATACATACTGAACCAAACATATTTATTTAAGCTAGACGGAAAACAATAGTAATAATAGTAATAAAAAACTACAGAAACGTATTCACTTTTAAAAGTTTATTGAAAGAGAAATCAATGACATCGTTTTATGTTTATATCTCTACAAGTTAACATGTCTCGGTATCTATGTTGTTCTTACTTAGGTCTCGTTCAGTGGCGCCCTCATTGAATAAAAAATCATATTATAGCATAGAAGATAAACATTATGAAATCCTATGTTGCATTTATTACGAAGATAGTCAAGTATTTTTACGTCATTAAACCAACACTCAAAATATTCCACTATCGTTGTTATAAGCAAAAGTGCTAAAAGAGGCCGTTTTTGGCAATTATGCCTATAACAACGAAAGCAAAACATTTCAATTGTTGGTTTAATGACGTAAAAGTACGTTATTGTATTTGTAACACACGCAACACAGGACTTTATAATGTTTATCTTCCACGCTATGATACGATATTTTATTCCTTGAGGCGCCACTGGATGCCATGTATCCCCCTTAAGAAGAATGAAACACCAGCTACATAATACAACATTGTTTATCGAGAGGCTAAAGCGGTAAAAAGGTAACAATTTCCCATTCCAGTAAACGGTCACCATTTTAGACATATTATTTTGAAAATCTGATTTTATAGATTCCGCTCTATCTTTTCTACTCTGAGTGCTAATGCGTTGATAGACGATTTGTTTATCGGTAAATCATCACAGCTAAAATCTAGTGCTTCTACTACAGCCCGGTGTATATAGACAGAATCCCTTATGCTTAATTGAGATCTATCTAAATCTGCAACTAACATAGGCGTGATAAAGTCTTCCTTCCTCGTAACACATTTGGTCATGTCTTTTTTTCTCTTCTTTTAATTTTCTCTGTTTGGTCCTTTCTTCTTTTTCGGCTAACTTTTTTTTTGTGCGCCTGCTAAACATCCTGAATTATATATATAAATATTTTGTCTTCTTCTATTGTAATCCGTTCTAAAGCATCAGCGTGTGCTATATCGAATAAACTATCTAAATTATTTTGAAAGTCCTCACGGCGCTTGTAAACATCTTGTATTTTTTTGGAAATTTTTTGCAACTCCCTCCTGGTGAAGATTCACAAGTTATTTTACACAGTTAGGTATATCTCTGGTAGGGATCCTAGCTTTTTCCCTAAATATAATACACTCTCGAATGACTAGGTATGCGCTTTCACTAACAGTCAATTTAACTTCGCGAATTTTATAAAAAAGTACAGGAAGAACATGACGGTTAGACTGTAATTTTGCGCCTATTATTTGATAATTTACGTCTCCAACTAAGAAAATACTTGATTTATTGCTTCTCAATTCCAGTGCCATCTTATAAAAGTTAAAACATTACGTATTAATCACGAGAATAACTGACATTCAAAATTAATAGACGGTTAGGTAATTATGACGAAGTTAACGATGCTCTCACTAAAGTTATTCTTTGGTTTAGTGTTAATAATCTGCTTTTAAATGATAAAAAGACTAAAGTAATTAAGATCTCAACACCTAATGTAAGACAGGTGGCTACCAATGTACATGTTAATGGAACTAATTTAGCCTCTGTGGAGACAACTGTGTTCTTGGGTATAACAATTGACTCCAGACTACAAAGGGGCCCACAAATTGAAAAATTATCAGGAAAACTAAGTTCTGCAGCCTATGCAGTGAAAACTATTAGACGGCTCACTGATATTGATACGGCTAGAATAGTTTATTTCAGCTACTTTCATAGTATTATGTCATATGGAATTCTTCTTTGGGGTAACTCCGCGGATATTAACACCATCTTTTTATTGCAAAAGAGAGCCATAAGAGCTATCTACAAACTTGGTCCCCGGGAGAGCCTTAGAGAAAAATTCAAAGAAATAAATATTTTAACAGTCGCATCGCAATATATCTATTAAAATCTTTTGTATGTCCATAACAACATAGACTCATTTTGTAAAAAGAGTGATACTCATAGCATAAATACTAGATATAAGCATAATCTTGTGTTATGTGCAAGCCGTCTCCACAAAATAAGTAATTATTTTATGGGGCAATGTATACGGTTCTATAACAAACTTCCCAGCAATATAAGAGATTTGTCAATAAACAAATTTAAAACTACTATTAAAGCCAAATTGTGTAGCAGGGCATATTATAAAGTATCTGACTATATTAATGATAAAAATGCCTGGGAGTGAGTCGATCCAATTATAATGTAATTAATAAAATATGTAAATTTGTTTGGATACCAAAAGAGGGATGCCTGAGTTTTTTGGCAGTATTTTTATCAGTGCTCACCTAGTCATAAACTGCACGGTAGGGAAAAAAATTGTGACGATTCCAAACAAATGTAGCCATTTTTACGGAATAAAAAGATTTTGACTTTGAATTTGAACAAATGAATACCGCGAGTACGTGCGGCACTGCCGCGCAACTTGTATGAACATGTTTCGATGTAATTCGGCACGGATTATCGTAATCGAAATAAGTTAAAAATTAATTTCCGAGTGTTTTAAAAGCAAATGAACAAAACTAAGACATATGCGTTAGAAAATAAAAACTTTGAAAAATAAGGGACACCCTAATATACATATATACAAATAGATTTTATAATCTATTCATATTTAAAAAAAACATGTGACAAATGATTTTCTTGCTGTTTCATAACTTTAACTTCAGTATAATGACATTTATTGTATTTTACTTATGTATACTCTGTGTTTTGTATTGTTGTACGTTTCCTTGTTATTTATTAAACTCTCAAGAAGAAAGAATCAGGACCATCTCTGATGTTGCAAAATAAATCTAATCCGTACAATAGTTCAATACTAACCACAATGTATAGAATAGATGATTTTTTTGTGTTTTCAGTGTTGGTTCATAGTAAATATTATTTGTTTTCACGAGTACCATGGGTATAAGTATACTATCTATCTATATCTTCACGCTAAATCCCTCGTGAGCGCCACATGACTCGGTACTTACACACCTCGCTCGCTTCTTTAACATGAAACATACCGAGTTTTTTTAAAAACTATCAAAATATACTATTTTACTAGTAATTATTTTAATACAAAAAAAAAAAAAAAACCTCCACTGGTTTTCTATCTTCTGATTGGATAAATTTCCAACGTAAACTAACCTTCACCTACGTACAATGTCTAAGTCGGAGTTCGGTGAGCTTATAATGGTTACTATGACTACTATGAGTTTGTCGTCCCGTATGACACTTACGTTAAAGTAGCATATAAATCGAGTAGTGATTCTTCTAGTGGAATATGTTTATTTAGTAAGTTTCTCCTAAAAAACAAAACAGCAAAAATATTCTATTTTATAAGTTTTTATTTTAATACAAAGAAATAAAGAGTCTCCACTGGTTGCTATGTGCTGAGAGCGCGAACCTTATTGGTATAAATTTCCAACGTAACCTGACCTCCACCGACGTACAACTTCTAAGTCGGAGTTCGGTCAGATTATAATGGACATAATAGGAGTTTGACGTCCTATATAGGTACGCGGTCAGCCTGTGGATAATATATATACCAATTATCAAATGTTACTGTTTATTCCTGCAAAAAATAACTCTTATTTAATTAATGCAGTTTTATATAGAGTTATTAAGTAAGCAAAATTAAAAAAAAGTTTGAAGAGGAATTAAATAGCTTGGGCCAACCATACCTAGGAACTGTTCTAAAAACTAGAAATATGTCTACACAATGTTATTATAATATGTTTAATGAATATAATAATTAAAAAAAATAAATACCTTGTCTTGTTCGCCTCTGCCATTCTACGAACATTTTCTTTGTATTTTTATTCTATATATTTTCTTTTTAGTGTTCCCCATTATTACAACAGTATAATAAATATATATAAACCTATAATATTATTTACTACTTATATCTAATAATAATACACTTACGCTAAATACTATAATATTGAATATTTACAACTATTAATTATAAAAACTTCGGTGTCGCGATGTAAATGGAGCGAGCTCGAGCAGACAGTCGACATAGGTCTCACCTCGAAGCGGGCTGCAGCCGGACTGGCTGGATGTAGTTAGTCAACGCGTTTATAATCCTCATAACCGCACAATAAGGTCGAAAACACGTAGCACCCAAGACGAATGTGATCGCTTAGAAATTGTCAGAAACTTAAAATATTTTTTAAAAATTTCATGTTTCACTTATCAAAATATGCAGCAACCATATTATAAACATAGATATTACTAATAGATTTAAGTAATTTTGAAGCGTATAAACAGAACAACTTCGTTGTAATTTCAAAAATAATGAATTTCAGGAGGTGTTTTCGAAAGTAATTATTATCGAATAAATTTTACACAATCGCGTATTTGAGCAAGCAAATTCAAGATAAAGAAATGAAGTTATTTATATTAAAATCTTAGATCCGTCAGTTTAGTCATTAGCCTATACTATTCGATGAAAGTTGGTCTAATTTTTCGATGTGTCGCCTTAAAAGGGAAAGAAAAGAATTGCAATTACTTCTAAACTAGTGGATTCCCGTAACTTTGTTCGGGTAGATAGTTAAAGGACTAATAAAGAAAAAAAATTATTCAATAATTATAATTTACTGTTATTTTTATACTACTATAACTTCACGCCAAATCCCTTACGGGGGGTAGGCAGAGAGAACCGAGCGGCAAGCGACTCGATCCTTACATACCTCAATCGCTTCTTTAACATTCATTGCTCTTTTCATGCACGCTCGCCGGTTTCTAGGGCTCCTGACATCACCTTCTGATAGAACACGACCAATTCGGTCATGGTAAATTATTTTTTTAATATTTTAAATTAAGTAAAATACTTTATATTTGTTTTATTTCGCTATGGTGATAAACAAGCGTAAAGGCTGCCTGATGGTAAGCAGATACCGTAGCCTATGGACATTTGCAACACCAGGTGTGTCATTCATGCGTTGCTGACCCTAAATCAAATTCTACTTTTGTCACATTATACATATGAGAAAAAATGTATTTGACAATCAACTGTATTGTACAATACCTATAACTTCACGCCAAATCTCTTGCGGGGTAGGCAGAGAGAACTGAGCGTCACATGACTCGGTCTTATACTTAATATTTTTGCAAGCGTTCATAGGCTACGGTAAGCGCTTTACATCAGGTGGACCATATGTTTGTATACCTCCCGGCGATATACGACAATAATAAAACTCTTTGAAATTGTTCTTGAAGTGCGGGGCGTATTTTAAGCTTCCATATTTTTCTTTAAGATAAATTAGATCTGTTTAAGTGTTGACACTGTTCCGAGTAGATTGTTTTTTAAACATGTAGCTTTTTTTATATACAATGTCGGGAGACACACAAGCATACGGCCCACCTGATGTAAAGCAGTTACCGTAGCCTATGAACGCTTGCAAAACATTAAGTTTTGGTCTGGGTATTTTTAAGAGAGTTAGGGTACATCAAAACATCTGGGGAAGTACCTCCACCTCACAGACAACTGCAGCAAAATAACAACTCCCTAGAGGGTTGTTGTGTTCCTGCGTGCGAGTGAGGTCACTAGTAAGCGCCTATGGAATTGCTATGTTAGCAGCAGAGGTAGCATCGCGCGAGTGTAATTTCATGTATTGCGAGCGTTCATAGGCTACGGTAATCGCTTTCTATAAGGTGGACCGTATGCTTTTCGACGGCGTATACAAAAAAAAGTGCCCACGATATTCATATCATTAAAAGCTGTTTCATCTTTCACTTTGAAACAAAACAATTTATGAGAAAAAAATCATTAAACACAATCCTTACTACGTAACTGTACCACTGAATCTGTAAGGTCATAGTTAATGAGCATTTAAGTTCAATTAATTGAAGCTAATTACTGGATTATGTCATAGTTAATTACATCCGCGCTGACCGTTTACATGTGTAATTATTACGTTAGCTATTTTATCATTAGATGGAAATGCTGTTAATTAACTTTAACTATCAGATATTACTAATTTATTGTCAAGATTTTCTTCTGACGGTTTATGCAACCAGTACACGGGCTATTGGTGTAAAAATGATGCTCTTCTTAGCGTTATACCGCTTCCTAATCCATTGGGACTGGCGGGGTCCGCTATCTAAGCATATGGATTTGGCGAAGATACTGATTTTTACATGGAGCGACTGCCGTCAGACCTCCGCAATCCAGAGGAAGACCAGACCTTTCTTAAGCAAGGACATTTGTCTTTTGAAATATAACTTCTTGCGGGTTTGCTCACGATGTTTTCCTTCACCGCCGAGGTAGTGATTATCGCAAATATGTAGCCCGAAAACACGAATTTAGAGTTATGTGTCGAGATTCGAACCGATGATCAGTTGGTCACTAGCCGGGTTTTTTATCCACTAAGTTATTACTACTCTATTGACGAACAAATGATGTGTCTACTATTTAAATTTATTAATCTGTCCTGTATATTTGGGCTTTGAATCCAGGACCTCTCGATCATTTGTCACCTTCTTGACAAATGATCGAGAGGTCCTGGTCCTTCTTTGGCTTTACTATTTGGTAGCATGGTTTACACCGCGGCATAAAAATAGTTGAATGTGTTAATAGTGGAAATGACTAAACAGTTTTAAACAAATGACCAAAGACTATCAAAATTTTAGTTTATTTTCAGATATCTTTTAACATTTGTGAAAATTTTGGCTGTACGTCCGAATTTTTCAATTTCAAAATGGTAACTCTAATCCTATAAGATGGGATTAATTTTAATATTTAGTTTTTAATATCATCATCTGATAAATTGGAGGTATTAAATAAACACCAATCTTATCAGATATGGTAAAGTCTAATTTTGCGACAATTGTTGCAGCAAACATTGCTTGTAATTTTGTTCAAGATCAAAACAAAAGCAAGTTTTATATTAATTTAACGAAAATAATAATAATAATAATTAGGTAATTTTAGAGATTAATATGAAAGTGACATCCATTAGTATTGATGTTAACTTCCCAAAAAGTATGTATATATGTGAGTATTATTTGTGTATACATAATCCATAACCATTGATTAGATAATTAGTTTTCAAAACAATTGAGAAACTCACAAACGCCGTTGCCTCCTATCTCCTATCCTATCACCCAGTACCTAAGGAAAAAATATATTTAGATCATTTTCAATTCTGACAGATGCAAATAACAGACAAGAGCTGATCTCTCCTGTCGCAATGATGTATAGGTCTATGGTAACGTAGAAATTTATGCATAACGAAGCAAATGTCGACTTGTATGTGTAGTTGTTTGAATATAAAATCGGTCGTATTAAGATTTGGTTGGATTAATTTTGAATTTTGTCACACGACGACGGTTGCATGTTGACACTACGTACGTACGATTGACTTTGAATGTCTTTTCAATAACATTTTTTTGAAAACTCAGTATATTTTGGAACAGCATTATGCTAATAAGTAAATAAATATCTATCTATTTATAACTTCACGCCAAATCTGTTGTAAGGTAGGCAGAGAGAACCGAACGTCATATGACAAAAATATAAAAAATATTAAATAATAGGGGTTAAAGTATGAAATTGCCGTTTTATAGCAACCATACGTTATCCTCCGTACTCGCCAGACCTTGCTCCAACAGACTACCAGTATTTTCGTGATTTGGACAATTTTCTACGTGGTAATTTTTTTTTGTACAAAATGCTTTAACACAGTTTGTCGAATCTAGATCCCCAGAGTTCTATCGCAAAGGTACAAAAAAAAACTTCGGAGTAAATGGCAGCAATGTATGGATAATGAGGGTAAATATTTTGATTAAATAAATATGTTACATCATAGAAAAAAACCGAGTTTTAATTTTTCAGTACAAATCGGCAATTTCATATTTTATTTAACCCCTAATATTTAAAAATCCTGATTCAGGGCCAAAACTAAGCAAAAGCTTATATCATGGGTACTATTTACCCGATAAAAATAAATACTGTTGTTATGTAAATACATACATATTAAACATAGATAACACAGAGGCTTAGACAAAAATATATATTTGTCTTGTCTTAGCCTGAGCGTTTATGTGGGAATTAAAATCACAATCCAAGGCATTAAAGTGCTAACCACTCGGCTAGCGGGCTAGTGACTTTCATCTATATGTTTGTGTCATAAAATATTGGTCGCATCATAATAACTCTAATTTCACAACTAGTCAACCGCACATGTAATTGTCAATGGGAATTATCTAAACTTATCAGATGGTGCACCTGTGTGTAGCTGCATTTATTCATACATTAGCGTCTGACATTGGTCATTAAGTTCATTGGCAACGAGATAAGAAAAGGTTAGGTACGGGGACATTGCATGGAGAATCAGAATGTTTCTGTGATAGTTTATACTGATTACGTGTATTATAGAAATATTACAATATTACATCCTTCTCTAGATGGAATGGGAGATTTATTTTCTGTCTATGTTAGTTGTACGCTCGTTCAAATTGAGCAACCAAATATAGATAACGATTGTAAATAAGTCAAATAAGCTCAGAATAGCGGGCAAGTTTGGCAGTGTCGAAAGAGTAAATACAATACAATAAGTATACTGTATTTTTTGCAGAAAATTGCTTGTCATGAAGATACTTCATACAAATACAAGGTTGTTTAAACATCCGTGCAAGAGAGAATGTACTGTAAGGCCGAGATAACATCGCTGTGCAGTCAGTCAGGTCTGCCTGCACAGGTTGGTCAAACGCATTGATTCAATTCACTAACATGTCTATGCAAAAATATATATTGTCATTATTTCAGTATGATCCACCGTGCGATTATTGTTCTTAATTAAATGCATTTTATAGGGTTTTATATGTGTGGAAACTATGACGCATATGTTTTGCTATAATTATAACTTAACTAGCGACCTGCCCCGATTTCGCGCGGGTAGGTATAATGTAGATACTTATTTGTTTTCAGTGTGGAGTGATGTTAAATGCACAATGTATTTAATTGGATAACGTAATACTGTATTGTTTAGAATAGTATAGATTAAAATAGCTTCGTAAATAACCCATTATTTTTTTGTAATATGTAAAAGATAAAAATAGTCACTTTAAGTTATCCTTAGGAGATAGACATGTACCATACCATCACAGACTTTTTGTAGATCTTTTTAGGATATACAATTCCGTAGGACATTATTATGATCTATCTCTCGGTTTAGCCAGCGATTGAAATGTAAGCGCACTAAAATATGTTTTTTTGACATCACATTACAAATCTTCTAAATTCTCGGCTCTCCTCTACTATAATATGCATGTATTATTCTATAAATCTATTGATGAAAACCGCATTTAAATCCGTTGTGTAGTTTAAAAGATCTACGCGTACAGACGGCGGGAAGCAACATTGTTTACTATGTAGAGATTAGCCATTGCTATTTCATTGGGAATTTCATCTTTACACGAGCAGGTGTTTCCTGACTTTTTCAATATTATCCATTACATCTTTTGCAGCGATAGATAATACGTACTAAGCGTATTCAAATACTACCTAAATTGTAATAAAATACCAATGTTATCTTCCTTACAAAATGTATGTAGAACATGTTAAAAATTGTTGGCCTAACGATTAAACAACATTACGAAATTCAAAAATTTCGCTACTGAATCAATTGCAAATCAAACATTTACACACGTTTAGAAACCATTTAGCGCAGAGGCCTTAAGTAAATATTCGCTTTTATGTAATAAATCATAATCTTTAGACAAACGATAGACGTAGGTAGGCAAGTCTGCAACCGCCTACGTAAAAGTTACGGAATAATTTGCAACTACCATTGGTTTTTTGATTATTCCATTAGAATATAGATGTTTAGACTGATTTATAAGGTTAGCTGTAGAGAAGTATGCTTATTTGAGGGAGTGAGAGTGTAGTAATAGTTACTAACAGCGAACTTAAAAAGCATAGAATGATAATTTAGAACAAATTCATAGTGCATAATCGACACCAAAACAATCACGCTCTCGTATTTGAAAACAAAACATCATTTCTCGAAAATGCAGTTAGCGAAAAATATGCCTTACCCCCAAAACATAAGCCGCACTTTACGATAATTGTTTATGGTACAAAGGAGTCATAGAAATGTAAACAAAATTTTCTTGTCGATGATTGGCTGCATGCGATCTCGCACGATCGAGACACGAGTTCACTCGATGTGGCGACATGTACGCGCCACGAAAGTAAGGCCATTTTATGCAATAAACAAGATCGAATTTAATAAAATACAAACTGAACTACACTTACCTATGAAATGTGATTCCTGAGCATTTATGATTACTGGTAGTGTTATTTACACACCATTTGACGACACAAGAAGGCATTATTACGAAAAATCTTGAGAATACATAAATTAAGACAGACTGACACGTCGTTGTTTCAAGCCGACTGACTAACACCGACTGTCAAGGCGCGCGGCCTCATTTCTAAGCCCCGCCTAGCCCGGCCTCTTTTTCGTTGGGTCATTTTTGAAACGTTATTGCTGCTTCTATGCTTTTTAAGTTCGCTGGTTACTAATAAGAATTATTAACGAAACTGTGCTTTAATGGATACAATTTTGTGTAGTTTAGTTAGTAAATTGTATGTAGTTGATATACAACCTAGAACAATGTAAAGTAACCTTTACAGCCATTTACTTCAATATCTAATGATGACACCATTAGGTTTTCGTCAGATTTTTATCCTTCGCTTCAGTTGTCAACTGAATAACATCGTCGGATAGAAAATGAGTAGTATTGTAGAATAATCTAATTTTGCCAGTGTTCGGCGATTTATCACTAATGAGTTTATACTGTATAAACTATATAGTAGTATAATCACATATAATATGTACATTAGTGACAATTCAAACTGGATCCGAGCATACATTTCAACCAATTAGAGCACTGGAACCACGGCACTGGCTGGGAGGAATCGTTCTCAAACTAAATTACATTACCACTCCACTGAGATATACATAGATATCCAAAATGGACAATAAATTATTGTAAAACATAAACAAAAGTTTAGTAAGCTTTATCTAAAAGTCCTTTTTTACCCGAAGCAAATCCAACAGTTTCTAAATCACATGTGACGAAACCCAACTGCGAAAAAAACTATGCCAATGGTACTCAGACAATAAAGATGAATCTAACAACAAGGCTGACTTCAAAATTAGTCAAGTTTTTTCACAGAATGTTCCAAAATATACATATGCCCGATAAATATTATCCTAATTCAACAGTTGGGTAAAAAGAAGAGAGATAGGGCGCATCAAAGCAGCCGCAGCCGCAGCCAAATAACAAGAGGGTTATTGTGTTCCTGCGTGTGAGCGAGGTCGCCAGCAAGCTCCTAAGGAGTTGCTGTGTTAGCAGCAGAGATAGTCGCGCTAGTGATATTTAATGTAATGTTTATAAGCTAATAATAATAATGTTTATAAGGTGGGCCGTATGCTTGTATGTATAAAAAAAGATGTTCACGTACAAATCCTACGAGTTCGTTACATCACATCTACGTTAAGACCCCATGTCGAGCAACTCCATTTTACTAGAAGAAGTGACAGGGCGTGGGTAGACGAATGTACTTACGTACGTCCGCACACAAAGTAAATACGGTATACTTGGTTTGGTTATTAACTCTGGAGTTATTAAGATGCTGCATCGTGGGAATGCCCATTTCAACCATTTTAATTGCCCAAGTGCTATGTTTGGGTTATGTCAAGTTTTAAAATTACTCTTTGATGAAGAGACGAGTAGAATGGCCCTTCTTGGACAAATTAGCTTGACTGTTGATGGCTTGTGTTAACATTTGAATGGACTTTTTAATTTGAAAAGATAACAAGAGCTTTCTTCTGATGTGACAGGATGTGATGAAATGCATTTGAAAACTTTTAAAACCTTATATTTTATTTGCCATTTGAAAGTATATTTTATTTAATCATTAAAAATTTTGATTAAATACATAATTTCTACAATTTAAAGTGGATATTTTTTATGCCTTAATTTTCTTTTTGCCTTCATTTTAGAATTTTCTTTATGCCTTAAGTATGTATTTACGTATGTCTATCAGTTATTTACATCCCACAAGCTCTGATTAGATTGGGATTAGCTGACATTATGTAATTTGGCAGGATATATTTTGTCTATTTATTGTCTTGGTATGATACATAGATTTTTTTTTAAATATTGATGCAATGTAATGCTGTTGCGATACAAAAGCTAAAATGTAATTTTAGTTTCAGTCTGTAGTTTGTCTGTTGTATTATGTATAATATATACCACTGGAGTTAAAAAAAATTAAACGTTCGAAATGAACTGAAGTTAGTATATGTATACATATACGCCACCAATTAATTTAGCATTTTAAATTATTTATATTGTAATGTGGTATAATATTATTACGTACATAAATAAATAACATCTCGTAATATTACAAATATACTAGGACAAGATACACACAAACTCACGAATCGGACAGATATATATATAAAGTATTAAAAAATAGATTAAATCTACAATTAATGAGTGTTTTTAAGAAAATGTGCTCGTCTTATACATTGAAATGAGTGATGAGAGGAGGGCCTCCTCATAGAGTTAAATATATCTTTGTTAACGCTGAAACTGCAATTGTAATTGAAATCAAAGGGATTTCAACAACTCTACATTGTACAAAGAAGCGGGAGATTGTAATAAGTTACTAAAGCCGAAATTTAAACACATATGAATTTATGGATCATTTATATTTTCTGCTGATCTAAATTCATGCTAATATTTTATGTGAACTGGCACATAATGTGTAGCATATAAATAGTTATGTTTTTCTGTGAATATTACAAAAGCAAATAAAAAAAATACACACCCATCTTTAGCTACAAGATACAGTTAAGGCAATATGCCGCTTAAACTTTGATATTTTCGCCGACTTCTAAATAATATATAAATAAACTAAATTGAAACTGCAGTATCAAGCTTGGTGTGATCAAAACAAGATATCATTGTAATATCATCGAACTCTAGACATTTTACAAACTAGATCACAAAATCGAGGAACGCCAATTACACAGGTGAGGTGACTAACACTCTAACGATCAATGAGTTTTGAATCAAGCGGATCGTGACAACAAATCTTAAAATTTGCACGATTTCTTGCGACAACGGGCTCGTGAAGCACACCAACACTGATGTTATCATTAAAGATGGAAAGATCGTTTGGATTTAGTGCTCCTAATTCGAGTCTAGTGAACGTGTTGATAATGAATTTTGAAATTGAGGATATACCTAAAAACTTTGCATGTAAATAAATTACCAAAATGATTAATATAAGACACTATGGGACCCACAACACTCCCAGTGCGCAAATCATTAGTACCTAGAATGACAAATTTATCTGTTACTGAGCATGGCACTGAATATTTTTGTCATACATTTGTGTGTATGCATATACTCAGTGAATCTCAAGGAGAAAATGTTCGGCCGATAAATTAAACAGACAGATTTACAATAACAGATTCCATAGACGTGTACATGTATAAACCCAAAGAGTACTAAGTTGCCAACAGATAAATGTTTAGTCTTCTATTCGATGCCAAACATACTAGTAATAAGTTTTTTATAACAAATAATCATGTATAAACTTACTTGCCCTTTACTGTTTTAGTACCTGTTATAGATAACCTCAAGCATTAGAAACATCGTAGTCTGTATGTGTATAGAGAAATTCAATAAAATCAAGAAGGGTAGATTTTAATCAAGCAGGTCGTGACGAGGAATCTCAACATTTGCACGACTTGTTGCGACAGCAACTTGTGGAGCGACACAACGACCGCACTGATCTAAATCTTCCAGCGATGGTATCGATTGCTGTGAAATTTTGAGCCTGTATTCGAAATGATATTTCCTTTTGCGCTAACCTATTAATTGATGGATGCTTGATGGGGTTCAAAATAAGAAGATAAATATTACATGCAATTGATCTAACCTGCTTTGTGTGCTTCCGCCACCAATTAGTTCATACGACCTAGCGCCGGCCGGCACCCACCCACTACCGTTAGTAGATGCAAAATGCCGACGCTGCCATGGCTGCTCCGGTAGTCTCTGCCTCAGCTGCTGCGGTGTTATTAACATGCTACAAATATTTGTAGCATGTCATTCTTACGATTAACATCTACAGCGCCTGATGATGCTTCGTGGAGAGGCGAAACACGTGTCGCAGCGACGACCAGGCCAGTGGTGGCAGCGACGGTGGTGGGGGCATGTGGTTTCTGTTCCAGATAGCGGACGACCGCAGCAGCCGAGGCAGAGACTACCGGAGCAGCCATGCCATCGTCGGCATGATGCATCTACTAACGGTAGTGGGTGGGTGCCGGCCGACGCTAGGCCGCATGAACTAATTGGTAGCGGAAGCACACAGAGCAGGTTAGATCAAATTGCATGTAAATTTGACTTTCGCAAAATAACGCCTGAATATATTAAGATAAATATTATTGCCTTTTGTCAATCGTATGTGTTTCAATATTCTG
Organism: Pyralis farinalis; assembly: GCA_947507595.1. Lineage (NCBI taxonomy): Eukaryota > Metazoa > Arthropoda > Insecta > Lepidoptera > Pyralidae > Pyralis > Pyralis farinalis. Next base: position 31,039,635 of record OX382273.1, on the reverse strand, counting down.
GTACTAGTTTCATATTGATGTTTCGTCTGATATTGATTCAGATATTACAAGTGGTTCATTATTTGCTAAAATCCAAACTGAAATTGCGTTGTGAATTTATCGCTATATCCATTTAAAGATAATTAGAGATATTCTTGAGAAATTCACGAGAAACCTCAATAACAAACAAAATAAAGACGTCGAAGCGTACTTTCAAGCCAGGGCTCCAATTAAATCTATTGATAGCATTTAAACGCCATCGGTGGAACTAATCTCTATTGCTATGCCAACCGACTAACATTAATTAGTGAAATTTCATATTTATAGTTTTCTGTTTCGGCGCGTAACGTAGACAAATTGGTACGGAACTTTTACTGCGTCTAGGAACTGGTTGTGCGTTAGAATTTAATGAATTTAGAGATAGGTAAGGTAGATAAGTTGCGTTGTCTTACTTCTCAAAGTGCAGTCAGCGTCTTTCAAATTCAGTTAGTTTTCGTCATCAGTCAAATTTTCATTAGAAAGCAGGGTCGACCGCAGATTCAGCTCAGTACATCGTTGGTGAAGGATGTAGTATTAATCAACTGTTACGTCTGATGTATTGTGTTGTGTATTATTATAATAAATTTGTTACTATACGTTTGTGTACAGCAAAGTCAAAGTTTAAAAAATACTTTTAATACTGAAAGCCATAAAATATTCATTAGAAGTTTGCAGTACTATCGTTAAATACATTATTTTTTTATTTTCTTCTTCATAAGTCTGATTTTTATTCTTCACAACGTCGGGAGGCATACAAGCATACGGCCCACTTGATGTATAGCGGTTACCGTAGCCTATTAACGCTTGCAATAGATTAAACATCACCCGCGCGATGCCACCTCTGCTGCTAACACAGCAACTTCATAGGAGCTTAGGTACTGGTGACCTCACTCCCACGCAGCAATACAACAACCCTCCAGAGAGTTGTTATTTGACTGTTCTCTGTAAGGTGGAGGTACTTCCCCGAGCGGCAGCAACTCCATAGGAGCTTACTGGTGACCTCACTCACACGCAGGAACACAAGAACCCCTCTTAAAATCACCTAGACCAAGACAAACAGACATGTTCATGCACACAAATGTTTATCCTGTGTGGGAATCGAACCCATGAGCGTTGGTGTCGAAGTAACTTAAAAGCGCGTTTCGCCACTGCGCCAACGAGCTCAGCAAAATGTCATTTTAATCTTTGAACATAGAACGGATAAGTCTATATTCAAGGATACATTGATTCATTTCTCCCTACAATAGCCAGTGTTATGCTTTGGTCCTTCAGTTCTGACCGAGCGGGCAAACTTTTTCAAATTCTTTCGAATATTTTACATTAAAAAAAATATTAAGCTCTTTAAAAAAAAAGTACAGCCATTAAAGAACTTTATGTTTGAAAAGGTTTGAAAAGTTCCTTCCATCGATATTTTATTATTGATGCGATTTTTATACAATACTCGTATCTGTTCAAATATTTACTGAGCTCGATAAATAGTTTCAGAGAGATCGTGTCATATTTTTAGTCTTATACAGAGATACTTGTACGTAATATATACTTTGGGGAAGGGTGAAATCGATCGTATTTCGCCTCGATCCAATTAGACAATTGAGCGGAGCGGTCGAGTGAGTTAGGACACCATTACGTTGGCACGATCTCTTTAAGTACTATGATAACTCGAGTTTTGAAAGCCAGGAGTGTAAGTGATGAAAAATTGTCAAACAAAAGGATGGAAAGAAGTATGTATTATCTATCGCGTATCGCGATGCAGGTATGAAACTTTCTTCGAATGACGAAGAGAGACTGAGGTGTAGAAAGGTAAAGAAGTCTCGTCAGCGTCTAGATTAGAGTCAAAAGCTGATGACAATCTCATTAACACACGAGTCATTGGAACGGTGGAGTGTATGATAAATTGCAAACTGTAGTCAAAGGAGAATTTGTTTAAATCGTGACAAAACGTACTGATTAGGGCAAATTAGAAAGAGAACAAGTAATTTAGAAATAAACGGCTTAGAAATATATTCTTTATAATGTTTGTAAATATAAAAATATTTTAGAGGCAATTTGAGCCGGCCGGCACCCACCCACTACCGTTAGTACCTACATGGCAGCGGCGGCATGCATCTACTAACGGTAGTGGATGGGTGCCGGCCGGCAGTAGTTCGCATGAACTAATCGGGAGCGGAAGCACACAAAGTAGTTTGGATCAAATTGCCTGTAAATTTGACTTTCGCAAAGTAACGCCTGAATCTATTAACTATAAAAATATTTTATTTGGCATTGTGCTCATACTTAAACATTGTTTATTACATTATATTTTATAAATATAATATTATTGTATTTTGTTTATACTACGTTGTGCATGGATGGTAAACACAACTTATTCCTGTGCTTAGATTATCACTGAATTGTGAAAACAATTGACATTCTTTCGAGCGTACATTACGAGTATGTTTTCATAAATACGCTGGGACATAGCAAGCACATTTATATCTTTGAACAGTTTCCTAAGTTATATATTACAATAAACAGAGTGAGTGGGCCCCTTTTACAAGATAAAAATTGTTTCAATATTACCTTTTCCTCACAACAGCATATTATACGGATAATGTTGTGACAGTAGCGCAGTAGCCAGGTCCGTCAATTGTCTTATTCCCCTAACTGCATATGTGGTGGAGCTGAGCCAGTACATTTTGAATAGCGTCATAGATACGCTAAACTTTTGTCGTCTTTATTACCATTGAGGACAAGTTTCAGTAGCATAATTTACACTCGTCGTTTATGAAAAATAATGATAAATTAAATTGTTATTAATTTTACTGTCGTTTAAATGACGTGAAATTTATTCGAGACAATTGCACACCATTGGTACTGCCCAAGGTTCACACGCTTGGAGTCAACGAAAATTTACTCGACGAAGCTTAAATGCCACATTCTCACTGATTCTACAGAATAAAGAGGATCAATATTCTATTTGATTGTTTATATCGTTATTTAATTAAATGGAGCTTTAAACAATTGATGTAGGTAGATTTCCAAAAGGGAGATCGAAGAAACCATGCATGGAATACGTGAAAGATGATAAAAAAGTAAAAAAATCGATACATAATAATGGCGAGCTAATAATGATATTTAAGACATTGATGTAGTTTTCAGAAGGTGATGTTAGGAGCCGTAGAAACCGGCGAGCGTGCATGAAAATAGCAATTAATTGCTAAAGCATTGAATGCATTATTAAAGAAGCGAGTGAGTTATGTAAGAATCGAGTCACGTGGCGCTCGGTCCTCTCTGCCTACCTCGCGAGGGATTTGACGTGAAGTTATAGATAGATGTAGTTTTGAAAATTGATTTAGTAGTGTACTGTAATTTTTTTCTCGGTTCGTTAATAGAAAAGTCTGCACAGTTTAAACATTTTTATTAAGTAATATTAGTTACGATAAAATTATTATATATACATTATTAATAGAAATGTTACTCTGTATGAACTTTAAAAGTAAACAGAAACATGCGAGTCTTTTGGCGCACACAATGTGACAGATTTGTCACCGCTGGCAGTGTGGACCCATATGCCACATATGAAATCGAGAAATTATAATGGCGATTTGGCAAAATTATAAAGATCCAATTAAACATCTTAAATATACACATAATTATGTATTGAAGCCCAAACAAGTAACACAATTAAGTTATCACCTAGGGGTGTAACATTTTTCATTAGAGATTCTGTTCTAAAGCTAAAGTCAGGAATCCACACATGTACTGCTAACCTCAATGATCAAACACGCGACAAAATAATTCGAAGGAGGTGTCATTCGTGGTTGTTTTCTCTCCATCTCACGATGGAGGTACTTCCCTTGCCGGGGTGTGTACTACCTCTCCTTAAAAACTATCGACACGACAGTTTGTAACGTCTCTCTTCTATCGAAAACAGTCGAGACCGACAGCTTAACGTTTTCTTCGAACCCGGAGAAACAAGAGATAACTAAAGCCATCCATAAACAAACTGCTGGCGAAGCTGTTTAACGAGTTCAATTAGATTTTAAAGCGTATCGCCGCCATCGAGTTTTTCAAAAGTTACTATTCCAAAAATGTTTAAGATTTCTTCATAAAGTATGAAGAACTAAACCTCAAATTCGTGAAACAACGCAAGGCAGTTGTCAAAAATAATTTGATTCTAAGTAGAATTTTTGACAAACAATCTAAATTCAGTACACTTCTACAACCCTATCCATTACGACATCAGCCATAAAAGGCAACCAAGGAAGGAAAGCAGTAAAAAAGACTGTTAGACAAGGCTATCGCGACTATTTCATTTCATTCATTTATGCATGTCTGTTGCAATTCTCCTACCTCTAATGAGAGACCAGGTGGCAAACACTCTTAAAACCTTATAACCATCGCCACAAAGTTCAATTTTAACTATTAACACACGGTAATAAATAGCTGTAAGTTGTCAACAAGTCTTCACTGGTTAAGGAATTCGTTTCTTGTAGCAGGAAGATTGAAAATTGATAAAGCATATCTTTCTAATATCAAGTTATGATTGTACAGTTTCATTTAAGCGAAATTATTGGTCTGCTTTAGTCGCATGTTTTTTAATAAAATGGCTAAAATTATAATTTACCCAGTGGTAAATATTTTTTCCCCGGAAGGGGGTACCATAACAACCTGGTAAACGCAAGCAACACAATAAGGGCGCACGTAATTTCCGCTGCTAACATTAGTAATTCCTCAGGAGCTTACTGGTAATCTCGCTCAGTCGCAGGAACACAATCTTCGCTTTTATATTTTTTGCCGTGACGGTCATATCGTGGAAGTTCACGACATAACTCAAATATATGAAAATATATTAAGATGGTTTGAAATTGTTATCGGCTGTAATGTTAATGTGCATATCTACGGTACCTCCTCTTAGGACTTTAAACATAAAGTTCAGAAACAAAATGCATGTGTAGAAATATGTATACAAGTTTATTGAAGAATAATAGCTTAAATACAGTAAACATAGGAGACGTCCACGGCTTGCAAATTATAAAAGCTTTTTTACCACGACTACGTTGTAACGTGGACGTCGACAGCCACAGTGACGTGAGAATTTTAAAAGCACACATTAATCTTCCGACAGTTATATTGCTGTAGCGATACACCCTACATCTCTTTCTTCAGAGTCACGTGTGTAAATTAGCAGTATGCACCTTGTGTAGGTAAGGAAACTGGGACTGGAAAGTATAATGTATTGTATCTACGATTACATATATTTATTTAGTACATTTCGGAGGTGCGATCGGGATATTTCTTCGATTTAGAGGATTTGGTAGAAGGGATAGCGTTAATAGAGTCCATAAAACTCAATTAAAGTTGTCAGACTTTGGATTTGTTCATAAATAATGATTGCTGAACCAATGGCCTAACTTTCATAATATTTGTTAAGATATATTATATTTAAGCAAAGCAGCGGCGGTGGCAACGTGCAAATAGTGTTCGAATGAAGCAATTATAGGCTATGTTTATATGTAGTTATAGGGTATGCTTGTATATAATAAACGCTTTACGGCAGGCCGTCTGCGTGCTTGTTTGTGACCGCCGGGTATTGTAAAAAATCCTTTACCTAAAATGATGTAATTTTCTATGAAAAAGTTGCTTTTAGTGGCGGTTACCTGTGTGAAAAAACACCGTTTATTATAATGTAGATATTAGTACACAAATAGATGGAATGTAGATGTAGATTACGATAATTTGTAAAGCTACATCCAATCTACGCTGCATGTGCTGCACCCTGGCGGTTAGCAAACGAAACTGGCGAAATAGTGGTGTCAATATAAAAATACGACAATCTATAGTTGATTTTTTTTTTTGGTTTTTTTTATCCCCGAGGGGAAAGGCAAAGGGATCTAGCCCATACAGCCACGTCATCAGTTTAGAACCATTTGAAAATCTTAATTCTATGTTCCAGCTTCAGGAACTGTGCTCAAAAAATACTTGGGAAGGGTACTTCGACCCAATCAACCCAGTTTCAATACCACCCGTAAAACGATAGGAATTTTACAAGGTTTTCTTGATGAACTTATTCACGTCTTCCAAAAAGTGCATAAACGTGTTATATTTGAGTTTTTTCATTGTTGTATAATTGCACTAGCACTTATGTTACAAAACACTATCGAAATTGTCACATAAAACTAATTTTACTTTTTACACTGAATTGTAAAAATTTCAAATATAAGAACAATGTCACTCGTCAAAAGGGCGGGAAGAAGTCCATCTATAGTTGAGCATGGCGGAGTATGTTCTAAACCCCTCTGGTTAAAAGAAGATCCGTATACCTGCAGTGGGATGAATGAGGGTTGTTGTACTAGTAGAAGTGTTTTAATTAGAAGAATGTTTACGAACTTAGTGAAGAGTGTGTACAAAGTTATGTAGCGCTCAGTTCTAAGTGCCTACCCCGCAACAAACTTCGCGTAAAGACAAAGATTTCTCTCCAAGCCCCTTGCGGAAAAATAGATAGCTTATCGAAATGTTTACTTGGCAGCTGTACAGACCATTTAATCTAAAAGGCTAGACTTTGTGAGGCCCGCCTTTCACATGTTCTACGGGCCGACACGGTGGTCACTTCCCGGCTTTTGTCAGGCAGCGGTTCACTGTGGTTCTACACTTGTAAGCTATCTAGTCTACAAGTGAGTCCAGCGTGCAAATGATTTTAGTTTTTTAAAGGGTTCCGTACAAAAGGTATAATGGAACATCTTATGGTGTAATTACGTCCGTCCATTTATCATAAACATCATTCACTCCTCATTGAAACTTGAAAAACGAAAATTGATCTATTGATATTTCACAGAAATTTATCGATTGAAAGAGAATCTCTGTTTATTGCATATGAATACAAATGAGATGTTCATGTAGGTATGAACAGTGAAAATATAAATGTTTATACTGACATGTTGATGATGATATTGATGATATATAAACAGTGAATAACGAAAATCTATCTATGAATATTTTCGTGGGGTAAGCAGAGAGAACCGAGCGTTACACGATGTTACTATAGCTCTTTTCAAGCACATCACCTTATGATCAATTTATCACCCCTTTTGCGTTGTTATGTCTTTCATCATTCTTCCTACATGCCCTACGTCGCCCCGCTTCACCTGGGGCGATTGATTCCAATGAAACCTTTAAAGCTTTCCCGGTTAAAGGTCTAGGTGTGTTTAGTCAGTAAGCGTCTGACATAAATCCCTCCCAACGGGTCCCGGAGGGTGCCCGCCTCAATAAAATGATTAACGCACGATTTTAGTGAGTTAGTCCTTCTTTTGTGGATCGACCTTTACGTCGGGCGCTAAAATAAAAATATCTACATGCCCAAACCAACGGAGCATTCGTTAACACCCACACTTTCTTTCTATGAGACAATTTTGTCTAAGTCTCTTTTTAGGGTTCCGTACCCAAAGGGTAAAACGGAACCCTATTACTGAGGCTCCGCTGTCCGTTCGTCCGTCCGTCTGTCACCAGGCTGTATCTCATAAACCGTGATACGAGTAGTTAGACAGTTGAAATTTTCACAGATGATGTATTTCTGTTGCCGCTATAACAACAAATACTAAAAAATAGAATAAAATAAATATTTAAGGGGGCTCCCATACAACAAACGTGATTTTATTTGCTCATTTTTGCTGGATATTGATAACGGCAGCAGGTAGACGCTTGAAATATTCACAGAATATTTAGTTATATATTTACTTTAAGAATAAATAATTAAATTAAAATAAAACAAATATTTAAGGGGGGCTCCCATACAACAAATAAAACAAGCATACGGTCCGCCTGATGGATTGCGGTTACCGTAACCTATAGACGCTTGCAGTACAAAAAGCACCGCTTGCGTGCCATCACCCCCGCTCGCCAAATGTCTGCCTCATTCGCTCGCCTCATTCACTCGCAGGAACACAACAACCGCTGCAGGCATCGATCGCTCGATCGATCGTCGATGTCTCCAGGGAGTTGGCTGCGGTCTTCTGTGAGGTGGAGGTACTCTTACTGAGCCCTATCTGTCCTTCACCAGAGCCTCGTTAGCTTATCGGCAGGGTGACCACGTGAGTTTTGATTTGGCTCTTAAGGTGGTATTGAGATACTTATTTTGTGCAATGCTCGCGTCTCGACTGCGTTTATTCTATTTTCATGCTCTCTCTGCCATATCCAGCTCCAGATTCGAGTAGCAGCAGCAGTTAGCGGTTGTACTCTAACTATAGTAAAACAAAGAGCTGTGCACTAAAAGCTCAATCCTATTCTATACCTTCACGCCAAGTCCTTTGCAGGATGAGTAGAGCAATCCGAGCACTCCATGTCATATAAATATGGAAAAAATATCGTTCGGAAAAGGGAATTTCACGTATACGACTTGCCTAAAATAAAACAGTCTAACCGCACCTACTAATTCAGCAACAAACTGTACTAATGAGTGACTGAACGAAACAACGGGAGTTGCATCAACCTTGATTATGCGATTGTATTCATGAATGAAAGCCATACATCATTCAATGCGTTTCATTTGCCTTTCCTACGAGAAAGGTTTGATTTATTATCGCCAGGCTGTGCTTAAGTGCGATGTAACTGATTTTATATAGTTCAGGCTTAATGATGTTATTTGAAAACTGGACCATTTTGCTTTTACTCGCTTCCATATTGAGTGAGGATATGATTGAGAGTGGAAATTATCTTTAGATGGGTTTTAAATGTAATAATTGCAGGAAACCTGCTGAGGCTGTTTCAACAGGTCCAGTGGCGCAAGTTAATGGAATAGTGACAGGTCAAAGAGATAGTGTCGTAGCGATGAATAAGTTTAAATTGATTTCTGTGATTTTGTTTGTAAGAAGCATATTGTTATACTTGTAATATTTTAATGAAAATTTGCTATATATATCTTACCTTGTTTCTCCTCTACCCAAAGGTTGTCTGGAAGAGATCGCAACGCGATAACACCGCCGTTGTACTGCTACTTTATTGTTTTTGTTTTTATGTATTTTTCTTTTGGTACAATAAAGTGTATTGTATTGTAACTTAGGAAATGATTTTTATCTTAAAGTTGCGTTTGCTTAACTAAATTGTGCTCGATATTTATTATATAATGTTGAGAGACAAACAATGTTGAGAGAAAAAGCATTGTTCACGAGTGGCCGCTCCCTGTGATAAAACGACAACCCTCAGGAGCTCTAGAAACCTCACCACCCACAGGAACACAAAAATCCTCCATGACGCTGCAGTTTTCAGTGAGGTGGGTGCCGTTTTAAGGGATGTAGGGCAGCATTAAAGCAGCCTGTCTGGGGATGTACTTCCACTTCATAAAAAAATCACAGCCAACGGACCGTATGCTTGTTTGCCATCCGTCGTAGCATAAAAAAAATCGCCAGTGCGGGTGTTTTTTTTTAATCTTTAATCCGATTTTTGCTCAAAACCCATACTAATTTACAAAGCAGAAGTGTTTAAACGAGCAAAAATCTAAAACGGATTTGAAAAAAGAAATGCATGTGATAGACCAATTCTTGAGGAAGGTATATGCTATTCAACATCACGATACGACCCTTAGAAGACGCGGGAAAAGAAAGAAAGTAAGAGAAAACCGGTTCTCATTGAATACCAGTAGGCCGATTCTACTAAAAACTGCAACTGCACTGCAGCGCAGCGTGTGTCAAAATGTGTATATTTTGACGTTTCGGTATTCTGTTAAACGATCTGACAGCAGCGACGTTGCAGGAATGCTGCAGTAAATGACTCGCTATTCTGTTAAAAAACCTGCTCCTGCACGTTTCCTGCAATATAATCGTATTCTGATAAATTGTTTTGACATTTGTATGCCGGTGACAGAAGTTTTGAAGGAGTTTACTTGCAGTTTTGTTAACGTTACTCTTGAGCAACTTTTGCGAAGTGAAATTAATATCCAGAAGCGGTGATTTATTTTACAAAACATTTATTTGTTTTGGGAGATGTTTGTGGAAATATATGATTTAGTAAAGCTTCTTTCCGCCGGCAATCAAGGGTAATGGGGAACTGAAACTACAGGAGTCAATATTAAGTAAAGATCCAATTTATTAGATTGAAATATGGGAACACGGCAGGTGTTAAGTAGTTCATTTGCAGGATACGTGCAGTTGCAGCGTAGTTGTAGTGCCGTTGCAGTGCAGCATACGCACAGTTCCAGCGTAGTTGCAGTGAAGGAAATCTTAATAGAATACACCTATTGGCACTGCAGTATGCACGACTCAAGCGACAGGCGTAAACGTGCAGTTGCAGTTATTTAGCAGAATTGGCCTACAGGATGCACGCGAACGAAGTCGCGGGCTGCAGTTGCTTCGATATGAAACTCTTAATTTCGTACACTTTCCGTACTATAAACGTAAGTTGCATGCATCGTTAAAGAGAAATTAATATTTATGTGGTGATATTCCATCCGACAATACCGTCCATCACCTATGGATATGTAGGTCTAGATACCCGTATAGGTTTCTCCCGTGTCTAATCGTTCCTGGCTACATATTTATTGGTAGTTCGCTTGAGATATGATCGTATAGCATGGATGAATCATCTAAGTACAGGTAATTCGTTAATGAATTTGTCTTGGTAGGTTTCTCTTATACAATGTCGAGAGGCAAATAAGAATACGCAGAGGCAGAGATAATTAATAACTATAAAACTATTTTGCATAGTAACTCAATTCATCGCTAAGAGTCGGGTGGTAAAGTAGAACGCGTAGCTCTGATTGGCTAGTTGACGAATCGACATCGTGTCACGAAACGACTTATTTGTTAATATATCCTCCCATTGGCCAGTAGGGTCAAATCGTTGAGATATTTAGGCGCTAAAACACTTCGTTACACAATACAAGTAGTTTATAGGTTAATAATCAACCCGACTAGGGTCTAGTTCACAATGCTTAAGCGATACTTCTCAAGCTGCCAGCATCCATAGACTTTTTTGTAACTGTCACTCAAAAAACAATCGCACCGCGCCGAACCGCTTTTTGTGTACAGGTTTTTTTTTACAACGTCAGATGGCATACAAGCTAAGGCCCACCGTAGCCTATGAACGCTTGTAATATATTAAGTATAACCCGCGCGAAGCCTCTTCTGCTGCTACACAGCAGCTCTTTAGGAGCTTACTGGTGACCTCACTCACACGCAGGAACACAATAACCCTCTAGTGAGTTGTTACTTGGCTGCGGTTTTCTGTGAGGTGGAGGCACTACACCAGACGGGCTACCCTACCTCTCTTAAAAACATCCAGGCCAAGACAAACAAACATGTTCATGCATACTGTAATAATGTTGATCGGGTGGTAGATATAAAATATGTATGTGTCTCCAACCTACCATCGGGCAGTAGAGAATAAATGGCCGTCTAGAGTATACACGTATTTCATTGTGCTCCCTAAACTCCAGTATATTACACACACAAATGTTTGTCCTGTGTAGGAATCGAACCCACGAGCGTTGGTGTCAAAGTCGCGTCATTCACGATTGCGCCACCGAGCACCTCAAAATATTGAATTTAACCGTTTCAAATCAAGTTTCTAGGTTATACAGTACCTATTGTGAAGAAACTAACAATTACTTTGTTTGACAGTGTTACCGTAATATTTGTTTATTCCAAGACAGCTTTTCATACCATGAACATAATACAAATATCAGAGTGGTAATAAATCACGTTATGAAAGGATTATGCCAGCTTGCAGTTACAAAACCAGGGATTGAACTCGTGGTTGCGTAACCAACCAGCTAACTGCCGCACCATAAAGGGATCGCCGTCAGTATGCTTGATAGTTTTAGGATCCCGTATTGAAAAGGAAAAAAGGAAGCCTTACAGTGCTTGTCTGATAGCGTGTTTTTGTGTTTGACAAAAGCACTTTGTGGCATGCTATAGGTATTTGTGCAGGTAGTAGTCTGTTTTACCGCAAAACACTGAGGGCAATGAATTGGTTTGCGTTTTTTAAAACTAACTAATATTATGTGTTTTCTCATAATAAATGTGGACATATACGTAAGGAAAATGCAATAATATTAAAAAAAGCCGATGAACTGTCTCAGGAGTTTGGCGTACATAAAGAAGAAAAAAGTCTACTTCCCAGCATTATTCTGTTTCCTAATCCAGTGGGATTGGCGGTGTCCGCAACATAAGCCTAAGAATTTGGCGAATGTACAGATTTTGATATGGAGAGACTGCCGTTACAACTCCGCAAGCCAAAGGGGAAATCAGAACTTTCTTAAGTTCGGTCACACGTCTTTCGAAATATAATTTCTTGGACGTGCGGGTTACCGCACGATGTTTTCCTTCACCACCGAGGAAGAGATGATTACAAATATGTGCATAAATCCGAATAGTGTCTCACACCATTATTTGGGACCAATTCGTTAATAGACTGAGTAAATAGACAATTGGGTAACAAACTAAGTAAGTGCTCATAAAATGTCTACCTTAAAAAACCTCTTCTCGTGAGGATCTGTAATTGGCACCATTAAAAATTAGGATTGGTATTTAATTGTGCAATTTGTAGCCGATTTCCGTAATAAAATGAAAATATGAAATAAATAAATAATACGGTAAAAAATTAGTAACAACTATTAACTGAATTAAAAGAAAAATTACTAATAAATACAACCAATATTAAAAATTATTCAATAGTTTATGCAGAGCTTTTAAGCGTCAAATGTTAATTGAAGTGCCAAGTCCGGTGTGGTAAGTTCCAATATTTTGACACGTTTACACCGGAAGCGTACCATATAAGAAAACTTGACTGGAACTCAGTGGAAACGAAACGATTTTAACCTAATGTGTGTTTGGCAATTACGCTTTTTTCCTTTAAGGTTGAATATGGTGTTTAGCACAGTTTGACATGAACTTCAATTAGCACAAGTAATAACGACGAGCACGGTCGCGTAGTGGTTAGTAACGTTACGTTCACACCAACGCTCGTGGGTTCGATTACCACACATGACAAGCTTATGTGTGCCATGAACATGTCAGTTTGTCTTGGACTGGGTATTTTCTATGTATCATAGGTATATATTTACAAAAAAATGTATTTACGTATGTTTATCAGTTTTCTACACACAAGCTTCTCTTACTTTGAGGCTAGATGGCAGTGTAATAATCGTCATCATTGCAAATGCTTATTTATAAGACACGACACGAGATTGTTCTTCATACTTTACCAGGAGGCGTACAAGTACACGCTGAACTGGATGTTAAATGGTTACTGTAGCCTATGAACGCTTCCAACACAGAAAGTATTGTGTAGGTTCCAAGGAGTTGTTACGTTAGCAGCAGATGTTGCTGGTAACGTAACAACTCCTTGGAACCTTACTTGTAACCTCGCTCACTCGCAGGAACTAAATAACCCTGCAGGTAGTTGTTATTTTTCTGCGATTTTCTGTGAAATGGAGGTACTTCGCTTATCGGGCTTCTTTGATGCGCACTACATCTTTTAACATAGCTTAGCGATTGTCATTTATCAAAAACAGTTGGATAGCTTAACGTGTCCTCCAAATCGACGAACTCGAGATTATTAAATCCTTCCATAAACAAGCTGGGATTAACGCTGCTTAACTTGCGTTTTCGATAAGAACGATACGCGCAATGACATCGAGCTCCAAATTGTTAAACAATCGGATTGGTTAAAACAATTCGGTCAACATTATGCATCATCAGACATCATAGACAAACTTACAGTTTAATATCACTAAGCCCGTCGTCAAAGACTGAACGTTTACCATCATCCAGTCTTATAGTATTGTTAACTGTATGTCGTAAAAATTACTGGTACCGTGCCGGGAACCAATAATGATTACGGTCGAGAAAAGTCAAGACTCACTTAATAAAAATGACTTTATACGGCAAATTAACGAGACTCATTGTGAGAAAGCATCGCAACAATTGTTATGATGGAAATAACGTATGAGAAAGTACCTTTATCTTTACCTTTGAGGTCGTAATTTTTGTGGGAGTTGCGTAAGTTGGATAAAACTCATGTTATACTTTGGCAAATGTGTTTCCATATGGGCATATTATAAAGTATCTGACTATATTAATGATAAAAATGCCTGGGATTGAGTCGATCCAATTATAATGTAATTAATAAATTATGTAAATTTGTTTGGATACCAAAAGAGGGATGCCTGAGTTTTTTGGCAGTATTTTTATCAGTGCTCACTTAGTCATGAACTGCACGGTAGGGAAAAAAATTGTGACGATTCCAAACAAATGTAGCCATTTTTACGGAATAAAAAGATTTTGACTTTGACTTCCTTTTTCTTCTTAGCGTACCCCGTTTACTAATCCGTTACGATTGGCGGGGTCTACGACCTAAGCCTAAGGATTTGGTAAGAATACTGGTTTATAGATGGAGCGACTGCCGTCAGATCTCCACAAGCCACAGGGAATACCAGACATATCTTAGGTTGGGTCACACGTTCGAAATATAATTTTTTGGACGTGGGAGTTTCCTCACGATGTTTCATCTTTGAAGTGATAATTACAAATATGTACATGTATGTATGTATATTTTTACGCCAGGTCCCATACGGGGTAGGCAGAGAGAACCGAGCGCAATAAGACGCGGTCCTTACACACTTCACTCGCTTCTTTCACATTCATAGCACTTTTCACGCACGCTCGCCGGTTCCTAAGGCTCCTGACATCACCTTCTGATAAAACACGACCAATTTGGTCATGTTAGGTTAGTCTTGGTCTACGTCGGCTTGTATATCCTTCCACTTTCTCATTGTATATCTGTTTCGTCATTCTTTCATGTTGCATTCTTTCTACATGTCCGAACCAACGGAGCATGCCCTTTCTTATCTTAACAGATAGGGCAGCGGGTATCCTCAAGGTGTAATCCTTCACCGCCGAGCAAGTGATAAATATGTACATAAATGCGAAAACATGAATTTAGTGATACATCATCATCATAGGTTGGTCAATAGTGCCGTTCTTTATCCACTGGTCTATCACTGCTCCGTAATATTTTGATAGATGTATGTCTGTCTATTCTTCAAGGTTTTTGTACTACATCTGTCAAAAAAATACACAGCCCGGCTGAAAGGAAGTGGTCACCGCGGCTTATAAACGGTTTCAACACAATAGCTTATTTGTGTGTCGCCTGATGACGTGAAGCATCTTTTTATCAGCTTCCTGAGCTTACTGGCACACATCTCGCATTAAACAAATGGTTATGATTGAGTAGTTGTCTCTGATTCTTGGCCTTACCGCATTTTCCTCATAGTTCAGATACTGTTGTGTCATAGTTTGATTATTTAACGAACTACCAATAGTTATTTGTAACAGTACTACAATTATCAAACGATAGGAAAAAGAAGTGTTGTTTAATTAACATTCTAATTTCTCGGTTGATTGCAACACAACTGCACTTAATTGCATGGAATTCATATCATGATTGACGCCATTTTAGATATTTTATCTGAAACTATAAAATCTATATAAAATTTAATTTAATTTAGCAACGAAGTCTTTACTTTCCGAGCAAGTTCGTAACAAGCAATAAGGCCGTTTATACACGTGCTAGAAGTTTGTAAAAAGCCATGCCAGATGCTGGCAAATATGAACTATTGGCATGTGTAACATGGTGTAAATTGACATGATGTCAATTGAAACCATGCTAGTACAAACTACTAAACTGCGAACTAAGTATTTCAGCGATTTGAGCTTACTGACCAATGGGAGAACGTTTTAACCAATAAGCCGATAATTGTCGCCATGTTGACCCGCGAACTAGCCAATAAGAGCAGCGCGTTCTACTTTACCCCCGTACTAATAGGGGTGAATTGAGTTCTATGGAGAATCTTTATCTCCTTTCGGGCTTACTGATTGTAACATACAATATTGTATTCAGATGAGTTCTTCGATATGACGCCTCCTTCTACAATGTCCATCTTTGAAGGTTGAAACCAAAATCTTCAGATATTAGAGTTCTAGAGAGATTTTCTTCACTTTGTTAACAATACTCCAAACAGCTGATTATAGATTTTAGCGACACGTGTCGCAGCGACGACCAGGCCAGTCGTGGCAGCGACGGTGGTGGGGGCATGCGGTTTCTGGTCCAGATGGCGGACAACCGCAGCAGCCGAGGCAGAGACTACCGGAGCAGCCATGGCAGCGTCGGCATGTTGCATCTACTAAAGGTAGTGGGTGGGTGCCGGCCGGCGCTAGGCTGTATGAACTAATTGGTGGCGGAAGCACACAAAGCAGGTTAGATCAAATTGCATATAGTTTTTTATCAGCAATATATCGTAATAAAATATTATCTTACGCTGGATTGCAGGCGGAAAATGTAGGAACGGTATTTGAATTGCCATTTATGCTAATCACTGATGAAGAATGCAGTAACGAGAAAACGAAATACGATCAGAATTTGTTACGATTGGCGAGATGTTACATTTCAGTAAAAACTAAGTAACTTTAGTTGAAAAGTTTCCGTCGACGATGTAGAACATAAAAACACCGCTATAGTTAAACAATGAATAGCCCCAAAACGTTATATGGAGTACAAAAATGAATGTGTCAAAAACGATAATAAGTTGAGAAACCAGAGTCAAGGTACCAGTTCAATTTCCGAAAATACTAAAACATAAATAATACATCACATAATCTCAATTCAAATATTCTTTCATGTTTTGTTTAGAAACTCGATGGTGTCTTGGCGCTTCTGTCTAATTGTAATGAATATGGAATTTGGAAAATGGAAAAAAAAAAATATGGAATGTGTTTATGGAAGAATTTATTGCTAGCTTTTTCATGCTTAAGGACACATTAACATTGGTCCTGATTGTTGTCTACAGTTGTTAAACTAAGGTCTTCTTCAATCCGCAGTTGAATAATGTGGCGAAGTATGTTCTGAAGTGCTTCTTTTAAAATAAGATGGTCGTTTGTGTGATTATCACAAATGTTTTACATGGTAACTATTTATGTCCAAGAACTGTATGGAATCCTCGGAGTGTTACTCGCTTTTTACTATTTGAGTAAAATCAAATAAATCTGCTTAATCTGTGTCATATATGTGTGCCGCAAAACCCTCATTTGTTACAGTTCGGGGGCAGACTCCAAATTCATTACTAAACTCGCTACCCAGCGAACCAGTTTACCAGTATCTGCTATACAACCAACAGGCGTGTAATGCATGAGCTTTAAATGTGAGTTACTTGCTGAATTCCGCGGCCGTATGTCTGGAATCTTCGCTTTCCACCAATTACCGACAACGTGGGCCATGAGACATTTATTTTTAGTCACATTTATTGGTTTTGCCCTTTTTTGCCATCAGTGGGACGAGATTTTAAGGGGGGTAATGCCCTTGGATTGATTAACGACCAATTTTGACCATATGCCAACGTATTGAAAGCATTGATTATCGGGATCTGGGACCAATTTATGAGGATTTCACGAAGAGCCGCAGTTTAGCTTGTGTGGTTTAAGTTTATGGGATTGTCAGTGTTTTGTTTGAAATTTTTAAAAGGGCTATACAGCGAATGGTGGGAACGCACTCGTAAATAATATTATCACGGGGAACTGGTTCACAGCTCGTGATATCAGTTTTACCTGGTGAATTCTTAAAATTTTGTTACCGTGTGACTTTAAACTGCCTCGGTGATGGTGTTTTGGGTATTTACTGCTAGATTTGTGTTATCGGGTTGATGTAAATATTTGTAATTATCACTTGTTCGGTGGTAAAGGAAAACATCGTGTGGAAACCCGCATGTCCAAGATAGAAAGACGTGTGTCCTGACCAAAGACAAGTCTGATTATTCCTCTGGGTTGTGGAGATCAGACGGAACTCGTTCCATGTTAAAATCAGTCTTCTTCCTAGTATTATTCCGTTTCTTAATCCATTAGGATTGGCGGTGTCCAATCTGTGCTTCTGTGAAAAAAAGCTGTGGCAATCAAGCACACGGCCCGCCTGATGGTAAACAGTCACCGTAGTATATGGACATTTGCAACACCAGGGGTGTCACTCATGCGTTGCCGACCCTAAAAAGATACAGATTTTTACATGCGACGACATGTACCTACACAACCCACAAGGAAAACCAAATCCAATTTTAGAACCCGAGATCGTCGGCCAATGAAACCTTTATCCACTGATCTATCACTGCTTACCGTGTCAAAATCAGTATATTTCCCTAATTCATAGGCTTAGAAAACAGGATTACACTTATGAAGAAGAAGACTAAAACCTGCCTCTTTAATCTACCTCATAACGCTAACTACTCGTATCTTTATTATTACTATTAATGTTTTCAAAAGGGCGTAAAAACGTTTTAAACAGCAAAGCGCGATATTCTTGATGCTGCAAGCATATATACTACGGTACCTGCTCATCACCAAGTGGGATGAATGCTTGTTTGCCACCATAATTGTATAAAACACATGATAATGTGATAATATGTGTTTTAGATGCAAACTTTTTTCGGTTGGTGTGAGGTATTTTTTTATCGCCCATGAAATTATTCATGTCAGCAAACATGGACGATTTGTGTGAATTTGCAGCGAGGGATTATGTGAATACTTGAGAGCAACTTAGAAAAGCATAACGTCCAGCATGCAAATTGATGATTTTTTATACAACCCCCGGGAGCATACAAACATACGGCCCACTTGATGTAATGTGGTTACCGTAGACTTAGATTGTTTGCAATACAGAACTATTGTTAATACAACAACGCTCCTAAAGCTTACTATTTTCTCACTTACAGGAACATAAGACCCATCCTGAGATTTATTTATATACCACTAAGTTTGGAAACAAGCATAAGAGTTGCAGTTACCGTCGCCTATGGACACTTGCAACAACAGGGGTGTCATTCGTGCATTGTCGACATTTTAGTTCTTTTTTCTTATTCGTTATTCACTTCCCTAATCAATCAGGATACTATACCGGCAAGCAATGGAAATTTTTAAATATGTATAAATACGAAAACAATAGTGGTAAATGCCCTCGAACCGGGGACCAGTTAGTGGATATCACTGACTTTTTAATTATTTATGTTAATTGGTTTCTGTTAGTTCGAGGTACTTTCAGAGTAGGACTGCTTCTATGTGCCTTGCCTTGCTCAGAATTACAATAATGATTATTTTCCTTTGTAACAAAAGATACTCGTTTGTCTACAGATTGGTAATCAGCAGATTAACCTAGATATTACGTAATTAACAAATAATATGCATTAATTTAACGATATGGGCGACGTCGGTCCGCCAGCCGTTTAACCGTTATTATGACCTTATGTAACCAACACTTAACAGGGATTATTTCGGTTTCTGTCAACATAAATGGAGTGCATTTAATTTTAACTAAAGATTATGTTGGTACTCAGCTACTGTTGCGAAATTGCAATAATTTGTATATGTCTATATCTACACGCAAATACTTTTGCAGGGTAGGCAGAAAGAACCGAGCGCTACATGACTCGGTCCTTACATAATTCACTCGCTTTTTTAATATTCATAGCTCTTTTTATGTACGCTCACCAGTTGCAGGGACTCCTGACACAACCTTCTGATAAAACATGACCAATTTGATTGTGAATCTTGGCCTTCCTTGGCTTCTACTTGGATTTAAAAAAAAATGCATTTGATAGCGCAAAACCAGGGCTGGGAATTCTGTGTGAGTTCCTAGCAAAGAACCCTGAGTGAAAGTCAATTCTGACTTCACTTGTGTGTATGTGTACCTACATAATTTATTGTAAAATTATTATGTGAAGTTGGAATAAATATATTTCTATTTCAATTCTTGAGGAAGACTATTCTTATATACAGGGTCCGTCACTCGAAGTGTTACCAATTTTAAATGATGTTATTTAGTTATTCAAAGTAAGATTTATTAAAAATTGAAAGAAAATTGTAAAAAAAACATTAAATTTTATGAAAATCCTCATTATTGTTCGATATGACCTCCTTTGGCACGGATTACGGCCTCGAGTCTTCCAACGAATGCATCGCAGGCCGCACGAAGATGGGTTTGCGGTATTCTTTTCCATTCCCGACGAAGCGCTGCCTTGAGCGTGTCCACACTTTCATACCTTTTTGTTGACACAGCAGCCTCCAAAATAGACCACACCGAGAAGTCCATTGGATTCAAGTCTGGCGAGTAAGGAGGCCACTGTTGTGAGGAAATGAACCGAGGAACGTGGTTCTCTAAAAAAATTTGTGTCATGCGAGCTTTGTGGGACGGTGCTGAGTCTTGTTGAAATGTCCAGCTGTTTGTACCGAATTGCTTACGTGTCCACGGTATGAGAGCATCATTTAGCACTTTTTGCTGGTACACTTGCTGGTTGACTTTGACGCCCTTCTCGATAAACACGAGTGGCGACCGACCATTTGAGGTCACTGCGGCCCAGACCATAACCGAAGCAGGCGCTTGCTTACGAACGGCAATTCTGTCATCCAAATTATCGTTTGACTTGCCCTGTAGCCAAACACGATCATTTTGCTTGTTGACGTACTGCTGGACGGTGAAAATTTTTTCATCAGAAAAAACAATGTTTTCCAGCTCGCCACGTTCGTGTAAGGCTTTCAGTGCTCGAGCTCTTTGTAGCCGGACTATCTTCTGAGTTGAAGTAAGATGTTGTACTTTTTGGATCTTGTAGGGCTTCAGTTGGAGTTCTTTTTTTAGTATACGGCGAATGCTTGAGTCGGATACTTTCAGACTTTTCGCCAATTCACCTGCACTCTGACGAGGATTTCTTTGAATTCGAGCCTTCACCTTTCGAATCATATTACATGATGTTGCGGTTTTCGGATGACCACCTCCATGTCGTTTAGCAATGCTCCCAGTTTCGTTATAACGCTTAATGGTCCGATACACAAACATTTTGTTCACACGTAGTTGTCGGAGCTCTCTAACAATAGCTGGTTGTGATTTTCCAGCCAAGTGCAAAGCGATCACATAGCTACGTTTAATATCCATTGCGAAAATTTATTTTAAAATTCAACTTAGTTCCCGCTATTTTTGCCCACTTTAAAACAATGAAACAAACTGACGTTTCACCAATATTGGGCGCGCTGTCATTATTATTTTGAAAATAGAAGCAGCATGAAGTTGGTAACACTTCGAGTGACGGACCCTGTATAGGTTACTCAATATAATGATACGATCCTTAGAAGCTAAGGAAAAAAGAAAGAATGTAAGAAAAAGGGGTTCACGCGGGATGTAGGTAGTTGAGGACTGCAGCTTCTAAACTTATAAAAACGTCGTAAAAAAATTGGCTCCCCAAAAATTGAAAGTTCCATTGCGCATTCCGCATATGCGACAGTTAAGAAATTAAAATTTCGAACAAGATATCGAACAAGTCCGTACTTTAATGCCGGTTAACGCGGCCATATGAGAAATATCTTCCACTGGAAAGATTTCCTTTTAGCGAGATACATGTTAAATTTTTTTAATTTTTTTCACATGTAAAGTACGAATATAAGATTTTTTGCGTGGACTTTTTTTTCACAGAAGCACAGAATAAGTACGGTATGTATGACAAAATAAAAACTTCCCATTTTTTTATATACTTCGTCGGAAGTTAGTCAGGTATATGACTCACATGATGTGAAGTAACAATGGTATCTACGAATGCTTACATTAGTATCAGTGGCGCTTCCACACCCGTTGCTAACATCAACTTCTCAAGAGTTTGCTGGCAACTTCACTTACTGGCAGGAATACAACAACCTTCCATGGAGTGATTATTTAGCCTGCGATCATCTGTTAGGTGAAGGTATTTTTTTCTCAGTCGGGCTCCTACAATATCCCTTACTCTTCTTTAGCTAGTGCTTCGTTAGTTAATAAACAGGGTACACTACATGTAGGCGAGTTAAGTTTATTATAATGAGCCATTTAGATCCCTAGACCTAACTCTACATTTATTATCAGGATACCTAAAGAGAGCAGTATAACTCGAAAGCATCGTATAGTTCCGCTGAAGACAAAATAGGTCGTCGAAGACCGGCAAGACGAGTCTCTCTCTCTTGCTGCCCGAGCGCTTGCATGGTATTTTTGACGGTTCGTCTGGCACGCGATGGCGTCAAAGTAAGTGGTTGTCTATGATTGACCGATTGTTTATATATTATTCTCGCGTATCAACTTATTTGCCATGTACTGTATGCTTCTTTGTGCAACAATTAATCGAGTATTTTGTATGAACAATAAAGTATCGATATTTATATATCAACCATGTACAAACACGGTGGCAGTATCCATTGACATTTTGTAATGAAATAAGTATTTATTTAAGATATTTAATGATTATTGATGGGTGATTGAGAAGATAACTACGTATGTTAAACACACTGTTTAAAAGTGCGTTATGTACATGTATGGAATTTACCAATTGAATGATGTAATGAAGAAGATCTTAAATTGATTTCGAGATATAGGACCATATATTTTGGAAGAGGCAGTGAGTGACCTACCAACCTTATCCATATTACGCCATTTTTGTACTACACGGACAGTAAACAAATATACGGCTCACCCGATGGAAAATAAATAGTAGATTTGTAAACGGAGTATCGCGTCCACTGCTGGTAACGCAGGAGCTTACTAATATCACTTGCAAAATACAACAGACAGCAAATTAAGAGGTCTAGAACGCATCAAAACTGCCGGACAGGGGACTGTTATGTTGCTGCGTGTGAGTAAAGTTACCTAGTAGTAGAATTGGTATGTTAGCAGCATGAATGGCAGCGTGTGATTTTTCCTGTAATCCAAATGTTCATAGGTCATGTTAACAACTATACATCATGTAAGCCGTAAGCTTGTACACCTCCGGACGCTGTACAAAACAGCATATTCACAACAATATCGTCTATCTATCTATCTATAGCTTCACTACAAATCCCTGGCGGGGCAGGCAGAGAGAACCGAGAACAATACCCTAACAGTGATTTATAATCTTGACGAGGACGGTGGCGGAATGATTGGTAACGCTACTTCGACATCAACGCTTTTGGGTTCGATTCCCACGCGGGACAAATATTTATATGAACATCTCTGTTTGTCTTGTATTTTTAAGAGAGGTGCGCATCAAAGCAGTCCGTCTGGATAAGTACGTCCGCCTCATAGAAAACCGCGGCCCAATAACAACTCTCTTGTTGTCAAGTTCCTGTGTGAGAGTGAGGTCACCAGTAAGCTCCTAAGGTGTTTCTGTATTAGCAGCAGAGGTTTCATCGCGCGAGTGATACTTAATGTATTGCAAGCATTTATTGGCTACGGTAACCGTTTTATACCTCCCGTCGTTGTATATAGAAAAAAGACACATTAAAATGTATCAAAGAATGTATACAGCAATCGAATTTAATTACGTGTGTATCAATCGAAAGTAGTAAACATTATAAAAACTGTAGTTTTATGCTCCAATTTGCTGTTTCATAATGATTGGAAGTCCGCTCCAATACATTCGTTGCTATAAAAATCGTATTTTACAGTAAGCTTCCTCGTAAGGTCAAGTTTATCAAAGGATCTCACTTTACCGTTAGTAAGTTATTTCGGTTAACACGTAAAATATTGCATTTAAATGTCATTAGTAATTTATAACGTTTGTTAAATGCAAAACAGGAGCCCCGAATGATAAGATAGATGTACAAAATGATCCAGTGAAACAGGCACGCTGAACTTCGGGTGTGGTCTCAGTGGCGGCGGAGTCATACGTTGTGTCACATGTTATATAAACAGATTCATGTATGTAAATGCTTGTGTTAGACACATAGCGTAGAGCTTCGTTGTGTACTCGAAATGTCGTTTAGCATTCATGGTTGCAAAGCCTGTACATGTACTCCTATGGAGGAGTGGGAAAAGTGGGAAAGCGGCAGCGATGCGGGACAGAAGTTTTTATAACATTCGTGTTTATATGTAACCTATCACAGGTTGTATGACAGATTAAATAAAAAGCGTCCGAAAAGGAGTTTTAAAAGGTCTAATCAAACGAATAGTAATGGACTCTCAGCGGAAATTCGAAATCGTCAATTTAAAGAAATCATCAAGTCGGTTGACGGGAGAAGAGCTGCGTACATGCTCTACAGCGCAGTGAGACTAAAACTGTAGAGTAGAAGACTACAGGGTCGGCACGTTAATAATAGTAAGCATATTTCCATCTGCGTGCGATTATCTCCGATTTCTCTCACTTGCCAACTGTTTGCCTTTTTTCTGGGTTTTTAATCATTTTCCTATATCGTAGATAGAGCTGTGGAGTGAATATTTTCCCGTTAAACTCTTTAAAGCTATTACTTAAAATTCTCTACAGAAGAGCTAACATTCCACTTTGATAAATCATGCCATAGATAAAAAGGCTTAAATGTTACTTTATGTTCCAAGGCATCATAGAAACATTTTACCGTACGGCACAAAAAATGATTCATCAAATGAAAAATCGCTTACACTGAAACCCCACCCTACAGTGCGGGCAGTACCATATTTTATGGCCTCTCATCTGACGTTAATTTGGAAGTGTTTTCAAATGACATGGTAAATATTTCAGACACTAAGCACTAACCAGCTCATGACAGGCATTTATTTCATAGGTAGACAAGGAATGCTCGAGTAGAATTTGACCTGTGAATATATATGAGTATTATTGACTATATAATGAAGATAGGAAGAAAAGGAAAGGCTTTTAAGATAAGAAAAGGCATACTTCGTTAGTTCAGACATGTAGAATGATGTAGGAGCCGAGGAAGTTCAAGACCGCCTACCAAAACCAAATTAGTCGTGTGACCTAAAACCGGCAGCTTGCATGAAAAGACCTATGACTGTTTGCTTAGACACTAAGTGTCTAAGTGTAAAGAAAAAAAGTGAATATATAAGGTACGCAGATACTATAAGGTACATAAAAGCTATAATGTATGAAGATACTATAAGGTACAGTAAAGCTAATAGTATCTTCGTACATTATAACTATCTATATCTTCACGTCAAGACCCTGGCGAGGTAGGCAGAGATAATCGAGCGCCACGTGACTCGGTTCTTACACACCTTACTCGCTCCTTTAAGTGTGTAAGCACACTATGCCGTTCCGACGTATTCGGCTGATATGACACACCATAAGCGCGGAAACTACGCGACAGAAATTCGGTTGCGAACGTTGTGCGAAGTCAGTGTCTTGAGCGCAGTCGTGGTGTCATATCGTGTTGTCAAAAAAATTAATCTTTTTACAGTAATAGCGATTGCAGAGGTTTTAAAAAGAATTATGGGGGCACCCATTGAATTCTAAAAGACTACGAAGATGTGCTGCTATGTAAAATACGTTGCCGCCGAAATTACGTCGAACCAAAGTTCGGTTGTACGTCAAAACGTTACTACCAACAACTTCGGCAAATGTGTTGGTAGTAATTGAAATAGCATTACAGGTACAATCACGCAGAACTTCGGTCGCGTATCTTCGGCATAGTGTGCTTAGACACTTAAAGAAGCGAGTGAGGTGTGTAAGAACCTAGTCACGTGGCGCTCGATTATCTCTGCCTACCTCGCAAGCGTCTTGACGTGAAGATATAGATAGATAAACGACACGAACGAAGTACGAAGCTACTATTAGCTTTACTGTACCTTATAGTATCTTCATACATTATAGCTTTATTGTACCTTACAGTATCTGAGTACCTCATAGGTTTACTTTTTTTTACAAAGTCGATAGGCATACAAGCATACGGTCCAACTGATGTAAATTGGTTACCGTTGCATATGAACGCTGGTAATACATTAAATATCACTCGCGCGATGGCACTTCTGCTGCTAACACAGCAACTCCTATGGAGCTTGCTGGTGACCTCGCTCACACGCAGGTACCAACAATCCTCTAGGGAGTTTTATTTGGCTGCGATTTTCTGTGAGGTGGCGATATTTTTCCAGACGGGCTGCTTGATGCGCCCTACTTCTCTTAAAAGCACCTAGACCAAGACAAACAGACATTTTCACACAAATGTTTACCCTGTGTGAGAATCGAAAGTGGCGTCGTTAATGGAAGCGCCACCGAGCTTGTCAGTACCTTAATGTACTTTATATAATCTCATTCGGTAATATTCTAATTATGAAATGAAATACAGAATTTTATTGGTATATTTTATTTACATACTTCTTTAAGAAAATTAAAAAATTAAATTAAAGCATTATTCTCCTAACAACTTTACTTTATTGTATCTAAAAACAATCATTATAACGGTACGCCATGCCCTAATAAATCTCGATGCGCATGCGTAGGACGATTGAAAATTAATATTGATTGGAATATCATTACAGATTGAATTTTATCAACATATTAGTGATTAATTGTTGCCGTGGGTCGGAGTATCGGAGTCAATAAATACCTGAATGCCAGGCTCCGTTGGATTGATTTTAAGGCGTTTCGTGTATATATTGTTTTATGGAATTATAAATTGGGGACCGCCCGCTTTGTGCATGATAACTTTGAGTGGGCGTTTTTCTTTATTTACCAGTTCGAGAAGAAGCTGACATACTGCACCGTAAAGGTTTTTAAGCATCTTGACGAATAACGCAACTTTGAGACCAACGCTCGTGGACTCGATTCCCACATAGGACAAACGTTTGTGTGCCTGAACATGTCTGTTTGGCATGGTCTGGGTGTTTTTAGAGAGGTAGGTGCAGCCGGAAATGTGCCTCACAGAAAACTGCAGCCAAATAACTCGCTGGAGGGTTCCTCGTTCCTAAGCTCATAAGGAGTTTCCAATTCTCGAGGAAGGTTCTAGATTATTCAACATTACGATACGACCCTTAGAAGCCGAGAAAAAGTACAAGAAGCGCCCCCTGCGAGATACCGGTATACCCTGCAGGGCAATGATATTGTATTTAAAGATGACGTATATTCATACTGCGCGTCGTTTTGTTATTAATCCACTACGACGTTATAGTACTTACTTACAATACGGAACGCATGATATAGAGAGAGATAGCTATCTGTCAAGAGTTGCGCTTGAAATACGTCAGAATAGCGCATATTAGACCAATTGGGTTAATTTCATTGCCTCAGTTTTTGCGCGCTAGTACGACATCTACCTCTTTTTAATACAATATCATTGCTGCAGGGTTGTTGTGTTCCCGTGTGTAATTGAGGTCACCAATAAGATTCCTAAGGAATTGCTATGCTAGCAGCAGGTGTGGCATGATACTTAATGTATTGCGAGCGTTCATAGGCTATAGTAACCGTGAACTGTATGCTCCCGAAATGTAAAACTCCCGACGCGACGTTGTGTAAAAAAAAAAAAAGGTTTTTATACGATTATTAGAGAGCTGCACTCGGTATTTAAAAAGTAATTTCATTTATTGCTTTATGAACGCGTTATCCCTTAAATTTATTCCTCATTCGCCCTTTACTTTTTGTCACGTGCCCCGTGACATTTGTCACTCGTGATCCCATCATTGCAGGCGGACTCACGATTCAACGGCCGTTGTAATGAAAGATAAAAAATATGATTAACTGTTATAAGTGGCGTGAGAGGGTTCCGTTTGTTTGCATTAAAAAATATATTTACGTATATATATATATATATCCCCCTGGGGGGAGTAAAACGTGCAGCTCCTATTGGCTAGTTCACGTATGAACATCGCAGCTCTTATTGGCTTATTAGTTAAAATATTTTCCCATTAGTTAGTAGGTTTTTGGCTCCACCAATCTCGTCTAATAAACCATACAAGCTTGATGATCACATGATGATCAAAAAGTAATGGCTACTATAATTCCAATCGTCACGGGTTCGATACCCTTGGAAAATAGACATTTATATACGCATATGAACATGAAAATGTATATTAGTCTTGGTCGTACCGTATTGCTTTCTGTACATTATATGTATTCGATTAGACAAAAAACACAAATCATGGTCGAGTTTGTTTGTGTGTCAGCTACAAAGCCAGCCTGTCATGGCGATTTGTCTCATGTGTCATGATGAATATGACTGAAACAAAAGTGGCCTAGGTTCGATAGAATTAGGCATTACCCTTTATAATCTGATGAGGAAGAGAGTGGGGATGCGGTCACGAGCGTCGCTGGCTGCAAATCAATTTGCATTGCAACAATTGACTATCGAAACTCGATCAATAGCTGTCAAATCACATGTCAGTCATATAAAGACTAAATCTGTATCAGATGAAGATGACAGTTGCGGCACAGTGAATAAGGTCAAGTTAGTGTCTGTCTCACGCAGAGAAGATTATTTCAGATATGGAATGTATTCAATGTATGAAATTATTTTTATATTTATTTGCACCATCTTGTTCTAGTGTTTGAACCGATGATCGGTATTCAATCGTAATCATTATTGAAAGCTTCAGGATTGAACACATACATGCAGCGAAGGTTCCGTATAAAGTTGTAGGTATGTAAATAGTACGCCGATCACAGGAATCGGGAGAAGACGATTTTTTCCAACGAAAAGATAAACTGGATTGAGGTAGAAACTTAACTTTGCTGTTGGAAATTGTTGCCCCCATACATAAACATAGGTCACGTTTATCAATTGCAAACAAGTTTGAAATCGCAAAAAAATTGTGAGATAACTACAAATTTCCGGTTTTCGTAGTTTTCTTTTTACTTGTGCTATATGAAATTTCTACTTGCCAAATTTTATGACTCTAGCCAACGTGAATAATAGGTTTTGATTTCCTTGCAAGTGTCAAAACATGCAGCATCAACACAGCAAAAACAGCCGCATCTTTTGATTGCGGTGACTTAGACGTTCTATTTTATCACTGCTCCAAGGGATTGCGACTACTAATACGCAATACGAGAAAGTGAATCTTGACAGACGGGCAACGAAATTATCCTATAAGTCGTCCGTTTTTCCATTTGAGGTACGGAATCCTAAAAAATATAAACTAAGGAGAAAACTTGTCTGAACCATTCCGTCTTCTATATATAAATATATAATATATAAATAGAATAGAAGGAGCAATTCCTACTTCCCTGATTCTTCAGGGAAGTAGGCATTGCTCCTTCCTGTCTATTATATATATAATATATAGAAAGTTATTCTATATATAAATAGACAATTCGGTCGGCCTTCAATTTCAGCAGCAAAAGTGGTAAAAATATTATAGGTAATTTTGGGATGCAATTAGGCCACTATTTTTATTGTCACACGCATCCTCCCTGCGCCTGCTACCCTACTAATTAACTACGAAGAGAACAAATCATTTACACTTGGCAGCTAGCCTAAAATGTGTTGAATACAAAAGAAGTTTTAAGTTTACCCGACGATAATTTATCTTCGTGATTATATCCTAAACCTGCTGACGTAACTGGTTGTCCTAGGTGTTGACATACAGGCGTGGTCAATTATCCACGCTCAATTGTACTCAAAGGACAATACCATCGACATCCACAACTCGTCTGACAACGCTTTTGATGTTATTTATGAGTTCAATGTTATGAGGCACGATTGAAGAGTTGAGACCACACTTGATATGGAAATATAAGTGTTTCTTTATTAGGAATGGCGTGAAGTGAAATTATATCACCATTTGTGTCGGTCTTTAGTTTGGAAATCAGAATAATAATGATTCAAGGCGTAAATTAAGCGGCTGGCCAATTGATGGTCGAGTAACATTAGCAGAACGAGGCCTAGGCGAATAATTCCGAAGTCATTTTAAAAGAGACACCTTCTATTTAAACTGGTCCTTTAATTGCTATTAAGCCGAAACTTGTTTAGTAGGTATTTTTTTTGTCTATATAGCTAGGAAACAAACAGATTAATCAAGGAGACATAAAAGTTTAATTATTATTAAAACTACATTGCAGTTTGTACAAGTAGACAAAGACATTTAAAAACTTTTGTTATATAAAATATTACTTTTCTATCGATGAACTTGGCCCGATGAATTCATTTTTGCTCAATTACCTGAAATTGTGTTAAGTATATAGAAACATTCACAAAGCAGTAGTAAACCTATTATTCGTAAATACCTTCCTCTATTCATGGGAAACTGAAAAAGTCGTGTAACCAACATATTACTATGATACCAAAGTTAAGGTACATTAGGCAGTGAGGGAAGACATACTTTTTCCTAGTATGTGTGTCGCGTAATTAATTAACTGTCATTTATTTAGTCGCAATCTTACACAAAAATGTATGGCCACGATATTTATTTATAATTAGATTCATCATTAAAATTTCATTTTAGGGGGTCATGTGCCAGAAGCGTGCTCGTTCGCGACCCCTGCCAATCAGTCGATTGCAATTCTGGACCAAGAGCGCACCGACGTGCGGATTAGGGCGTCCCCCGTAGGCGACGCGCACCGATCCGCCCCCGTCGGTGCGAATATAGCTGCATGCGGCGGTGGGGGCCGCCACCCACCACGCAGCGCCAATTCCGGCGGGACGAGGGGAGCCGAGTGCCGCATAGGCACGTGGAATGTGAGAGGTGGATTGAAAGATAAGACGAATGAACTGATAGACGTAATGAATGATAGACGTTTGGATGCTTTATGTGTGACAGAGACTAAGCGCAAGGGGAGCGACACCGATGATCTGCCCGGTGGTATGATGGCCCTATGGTCTGAGGTAGACCGGGACGATCATGCCAGTGCTGGTGTAGGTGTCGTACTCTCCTCTCGCTTAGCCACTGGTGTAAGAGATTACTGTTTGGTAGGGCCTAGACTTCTCTGGGTTCGTATTAAACTGGGCATCACGCGAGTATTTTTGGTTGCAGCATACGCTCCCGTAAGCTCAGCGTGTGCTCAAGAACTGGAGAAGTTTTGGGAGTCTGTGAGGGATGTTCTGGACTTAGCTGAAGGGAATGAAAGAGTGATTATGTGTGGAGACTTGAATGGATGGGTTGGGACCAAGCGATACAGCTATGAAGCTGTTCTTGGTCCGTATGGAGATAAGAGAGTGAACGAAGCAGGTGAGTCAATACTAGATTAATGTATGGAACGAGGCCTCCTCGTGTCGAATACTTTATTTCATCATAAGGATATTCACACGTATACATGGAGAAGGAATGATCAAAAAAGTGTGATTGATTTGATTTTAATAGATAGACGTCTCCGAAATGTTTTAATGGATACAAGAGCCTTTAGAGGCCCCACACTTGAGACGGACCACTACCTGGTGGTAAGCCGGTTTGTGGGCCTTTTTAGGAAGTGGAGGCACTGGCGAGTGCGTATCCCTTTCGGAGATCATGAAAGGATAATGAGCGAAAAATTGCAAGACGAAAGTGTAAGGAGAATGTATGTGCATCTGGTAAGTGAGAGACTTGCAAATGCAAGCCTCTCCGACTCAGATGTGGATGATTGTTGGAAAGTTTTGAAAGAAAGTATGGTGGATAGTGCAAAAGAAGCTTGTGGATGCGCAAAGAGACGTAAAACAGCGAAAGGAGATGCCTGGTGGGATGCGGAGGTTGAATCCTCCGTAGCAAGAAAGAGGAAAGCGTGGCTGGATTACGTATCATCTTTGCCTTTAAATGAAAATATGAGAGAAAAGAAGAAAGAAATGTACCGTCTATGCAAGAATGAAACCAAGGCTTTAGTGAAAGAGAAGCGTGAAAGACAAATTATGAATGAGGAAGAGAGGCTGACGAAAAACTTCGAGGCAAATACCAAACTCTTTTGGAGAGAGGTAAAGAAGTCTCGGAGTGGTTCGTCGGCATCCAGAATGGATAAGATAAAGTCTAAAGCTGGTGTCATTCTTGCGAACACTCAGGAAGTGTTAGAACGGTGGAGTGAATATTTTGAGGAAATGTATGAGTATGCCTCGGACGCTGGCAATGAGAGTGAGTCGGATGCTTACTCCACGTTGACGGCGTCCGACGAAGGCATAACTATGGATGAGATCGAATGGTCGATACGAAGCTTGAAAAATGGAAAATCAGCGGGAATTGATCTGATCACAGCTGAGATGATCAAATTAGGTGGCACTTACGTCCGGGACGCCTTCTGGTACCTATGCAACCTATGCTGGAGAACTGGAAGGGTCCCAATGGACTGGAGACGCGCAGTCATCGTGCCCTTGTATAAAGGCAAGGGATCACGCATGGACTGCGCCAACTATAGGGCCATCAGTTTGATCAGCTTAGCAGCAAAAGTATATGGAAAGGTGATTGAAAGGAGAATGAGGGTGAAATCCGATGAAATGCTGTGGGACGCACAAGGAGGTTTCCGAAATGGAAGGGGATGTACGGATCAAGTTTTCTCGCTCCGCAATATCGTAGAGAAGCATCTGGCCATAGACCGGAAGGTTTTCTGCGGTTTTGTGGATCTTGAGAAAGCCTTTGATAGGGTTGTGCGAAAGGAACTGTGGGACATATTGCCGAGATATGGGATTGACGGTTCACTGCTCCGTGCTGTGCAGTCCACTTACAAGGATTGCTCAGCATGTGTGCGGATAGACGGTGGCATGTCACCCTGGTTTGATGTCAAAATTGGTGTCAAACAGGGTTGCATGCTATCTGCTAGGCTGTTTATCCTGTATCTCGATAGTTGTCTGCAGAGAATAAGGTCAACGAATGTGGGATTGCGCATGGGTGACCAAGTGGTGAACTGTCTGCTGTATGCAGACGATGCCGTGCTATTAGCAGATACACCATCTAAACTGCAAACACTGGTCACAGCGATGAAAGACGACTGTATGGAGAAAGGCTTACTACTGAATGCGAAGAAAACAAAGATAATGGTATTTGAAAGAGAAGAATCCAGAACTAATGTAAGGATTACGATTGATGATGAAGTGTTGGAACAAGTGGATGAGTTTGTATATCTTGGATGCGCTTTCAGCAGGGATGGAAGGTACACCGCAGATGTGGAAAGACGAGTGAGTGCTGGGAATAGTGTGAATGGAGCGTTGGGAAAACTACTTGGCAGTAAAATCCTGAGCCAGAAGGCACAACTCGCTATACACAATGCAGTGTTGGTCCCAACGCTAACTTATGGAAGCGAGAGTTGGGTATGGCAGAAAGAGCATGAAAGTAGAATAAACGCGGTTGAAATGCGAGCGCTGCGCAAAATTTGTGGCGTAAGGCTTGTAGACCGTATTCGCAATGATGATGTTAGAAATAGAGTTGGTCTGAAAGAGAGCGTCGGTGTTAAAATAAGAAGAGGCATGCTCCGATGGTTCGGGCATGTAGAAAGAATGCAAGATGAAAGAATGACGAAGCAGATATACAATGCAAAAGTGGAAGGATGTAGGAGCCGGGGAAGGCCAAGACTTACCTACCATGACCAAATTGGTCATGTTCTATCAGAAGGTGATGTCAGGAGCCCTAGAAACCGGCGAGCGTGCATGAGAAGAGCAATGAATGTTAAAGAAGCGAGTGAGATATGTAAGGATCGAGTCACGTGGCGCTCGGTTCTCTCTGCCTACCCCGCAAGGGATTTGGCGTGAAGTTATAGATAGATAGAGATTAAAATTTCTAATATTAAATAGTTCATGTCAAGTGGAGAGTATAACTTCAGATGTATTCCTATCAACATACCATTAAATATAAATAAATATACAACGAAAAGGATGAGGACTCATCCCTCAATGAGGTTGTGAAACAAACTCCCTGTCAAGGTTCGACGAAGTTCCAGAATATTGTAAAATGACTTTGTACAAAAAGTGTGGATTTTAAAGGCTCCCTATATTGTACATCTTCAGGTACGTTTGCTTATTTTCCACTCTAATGTCATCCTTAATAAAGTGAAATTAAGTCAAAGACATTAACATGATGTTCATTTAATTTACCAAGTTTCCCAAGGTCTGCAGGATTTACTAGTATTTCTTAGAATATGTTGTTAGGTACGATGTTGTCCTTAGCGTTTTGTCGTGAGTCATGGTGCTCCGATTTCGTGACATCTGAGATTACTTTAATCATGTTGTCTGCCTTCACTCACTGCATCTACTATAGCTCGGAGCTATATCCCACCTAAAGCATAATGTTAATAAACGGCCAAGTTTTCTTTTGGCTTAAAAACAACAAAAATATTATTTGAAAACAATTATAATATTGTCTTTATATATATATTATAATACTTTATGGAAAATTTTCAGATGTTGTATAATCTCTGTTTTCCTTTTAAATTTAGGACATTTAGAAGCAAAAAGAAATTGAAATGGATCTCAAAGGGCATAAAAAAATGTTGTAAAATCAAAAGACACCTTCTATGGAAATATAGAACTGTGCCATCTAGACAGAATAAAATAACATTAGAAAATTACTCTAGGAAATTAAAGAAAATAATAAATTTAACCCAAAAATCTCAAAATTCGTATTACATAAATAATGCTCAAAATAAATCCAAGGCAACATGGCAAATAATAAATAATAACAATAAAAGGAAAGACTATATTTCAAAGATTCGATTTAAGGAAAATATAATTACGGATCACAAATTGATAGCAAATTCTTTTAATTCGCATTTCATTGATAAAATAGAATATTCATCAAAACAGTTAGACGACAAAGTTTATTTACCAATTCAGCCACAATCGATGTTTTTAATGCCAATATTAGTTGCAGAAATCGTACAAATAATAAAATCTTTAAAAAATACTAGCAGCACCGGTTTTGATGATGTTTCTACAAAAGTGGTGAAGTTTGTGACTGAAGATATTGCTCCTCATTTATGTCACTTGATTAATATGTGTATCACCACTGGTATATATCCTGACATATTAAAACTTATGATCATTAAACCATTGCATAAGAAAGGGGATAAAACAAATATATCAAATTTCAGACCAATAGCACTAGGTTCAATTTTTACAAAAATCTTTGAAAAATATTTAAATGATTCTATTTATAATTATTTAACAAAATATAAAATTCTGTGTGACGAACAAAAGGGATTTAGAAAAAAACAAACAATTGACATGGCAGTATTTGATTTAATTAATATAGTTTTAAGAAATGTAGATATTAGGAATCCGGTATGCGTCATGTACACGGACATGACACAGGCATTCGATTATGTAAATCGTAATAGACTAATAAATAAACTAAACGCTTACGGAATAAGAGGGAATGTTTTGAAATTATTAAAATCATATTTAGAAAACAGAAGTCAATGCGTTGAAATATCTAGCTTATGTTCTAAAACAAAACAAGAGGTTAAACATCTATCGAATTTCAAAATAAATAAGTTTGGCGTGCCTCAGGGAAGCGTACTTGGGCCATTGCTTTTTCTAATATATATAAATGACCTGCCTAAACATGTAGGACAAAAGATGGTATTATTTGCTGATGATAGCTCAGCCATAATCAAATGTGACAATTTGAACAAATACGAATCTGACATAAATAACGTTTTAATTGATATAATCGAATGGCTCAATAAAAATAATTTAAAAATTAATTTGGAAAAAACTAAAATTATGCACTTCTATATAAAAAAATTACCTCCCTTGCTCAATATTCACTATTGTGATCAAAAAATAGAAGAAGTGCAAGTAACGAAATTTCTTGGCCTTAATATAGATAGTAATTTAACTTGGTCATCACATGTAGCGCAAATTTGTAGTAAATTAAGTAAATCTGCATATGCCCTATTTAAATTAAAGAATAAAGTGAAATTGGAAGTAGCTCTGATTGCCTATCATGGTTTAGTAACATCTCATTTAAATTACGGTGTAATATTTTGGGGAAACTCGCGGGATAATGACAGAGTTTTTAAAGCACAGAAAAGATGTATGTATCCGTTCGATGTGCGGACTTAAATCTAGGGATAGTTGTGTACCTATTTTTAGGTCCCTTAAATTATTAACATTACCATGCATTTATATTATGCAAATATGTATTTTTGTTAAATCCAATCCTCAGCTGTTCCAAAAAATTTGTGAAATAAGAATAAGAAAAGATCATATAAGATCTCAATATAAACATAAGCTGTTGACAGGGGGATTCACAACCGCATTATTGACAAAAAGTTTTATTGGAATGACTCCTGTTATTTTTAATAAACTACCTGATAATTTTAAGAGTTTAGACATGCTGAAATTTAAGAATAAATTAAAACTGTTTTTGACTGATAAATGCTATTATAACATAAAAGGATATTTAAATGATAATTTGACTCAATCGAATTTTTTGACTATTTAATTGTTTTTTTTTTTTAATGTTTTTTTTTTTTTTTTTAATTTTGATTTATTGATTTATGTGATTGTAGTATAATTTAATTGTCATAATATAATAATTTAATTGTTGTATGTCTGTTAAAGACAGGCCACAGTGATACACATACATTATTTAAGATCATTTTAACCTGTGTGTCTACAATAAAGAATATTTGATTTGATTTGATTTGATTTGTCATCTAGCATAATCGCTATTTAATTTTGACTATCAAAGAAACAATAAGGCAGCATTTGATCGGCGAACATATACACAAACATAGGTCTGACGTATAAAAAAACCCTTTTTGGACTATAAATATTTTTTTCAGTTAGGCATAGTAATTATGTACTGGTACTTAATTTTATGGTTCTTTCAAGATTATTTATGCGATAGACTACTTTCCGTTTACTACACTACTAATACTTTACTATTACTTCTTTTTCGCATTATCCCGTTTCCTAATCCATTAGGATTAGCGGGGTCCACTACCTAAGCCTAAGGATTTGGCGAATGTACTGACTTTTACATAGAGCGACTGCAGTCACACCTCCACAACGCAGAGAAATAACCATATCTTTCTTATGTTAGGTTACACGTCTTTCGAAGTATGATTTCTTGGATGTGCGGGTTTCCTCAAGAAGTTTCCTTCACCGTCGAGCAAGTGATAATTATGTACATAAATCCCATGACACGAATTTAGTGGCACATGCCAGGATTCGAATCGGGGACCGGTTGGTCAATAGGCCGGTTCCTTATCCACTGGGCTATCACCGTTCTATAATACTTTACTGTTAATATACTAGGCAATTTGATTAAAGTACTTTGTGTCCGCTACCGTAGATCATA
Source organism: Pyralis farinalis (assembly GCA_947507595.1). Taxonomy (NCBI): domain Eukaryota; kingdom Metazoa; phylum Arthropoda; class Insecta; order Lepidoptera; family Pyralidae; genus Pyralis; species Pyralis farinalis. Next base: position 31,002,723 of record OX382273.1, on the reverse strand, counting down.
TTACATGTAAATTTTATTTTCTCAAAATAACGTCTGACTCTACTAACTAGTTACTATAGTAATAATATTTTATATAACTTGGTCAATGCACTGCCATGCACCTATCTCAGTCATATTCTCCTACACAGGATTGTCAAGTTCAATAGGACCGTTTCTATTGGCAATAATAATCATCTACAACTCTACTTATGGGTCATTTTTGCAACTATAGAAAATAATTATATGGGATAAGAATAAATTGGTTTCTGAATGAGATACCATTAGGTACAAGTCTCGTTTGAATTTAATGTACATGCAATTTTGGACTTATTCAATGTTAGCAATAAGTGACAGAGATATTATGACGAAGCTCTTAAATTTATAGATATATTATTTTATAATATATATAGACTAACTATATGCCCAAGACTTACCTACCGTGACCAATTGGTCGTGATATATCAGAAGGTGATGTCAGGAGCCCTAGAAACGTAAAGTAAAGTAGGATTTCTAGTTGTCACTTGTGGTGAAGAAAACATAGTGAGGAACCCGCACGTCTTAAGAAAGTTCTAGTCTTTCCTCTCGGTTGTCTTCGCCAAATCTGCTGGCTTAGGTAGCGGCCCCAACCAATCCTAATGGTGTAGTAAATGCGATAATACTAGGAATAAGAAGTTATATAGACCATAACACTCCGGTCATAAATACGAATCTAAAGATACCTCACACTTCTAAATCGTCAAGCTGTTTAAGCTATGGATAAGCCAATGTGAAACAGTCATACGCACGTTCGAAAAACATTACTCTTCGTCAAAGTCAGTCGGTTAAATTCCAAATAGACACGGTAAATAATACAGTGCATATTCACGGGTTGATTCTCACGTTCCTCTATACTCATAAAACTATATGGTGGCAAATATATACGTTGTGTTAACCCGTCGCGTGTAGTAGCAATGCTGCCTTATTTGTCTCTATTTCTAACGTGTATATGTCAAATCTAACATATTTTATTATATTATCTTTATATATACACACATCAAAAGTGTCTAGGGATCAACATATATTTTTGCAATAACTTTTCTCCTGATTGATATTAATTAAAATTTTCTTTAAGGATTCATCAAATAAAGTGTTTTCGTTTGTCTACAGTAACGATAAACCAAGTCACCTTTGCATTAATAAAGAAATTTGCCATTTTCATAATAAAGGGATTTTTGACATTTGAACCACTAACATTAAAGTTCGAAAAAAAGACTGAAATAACAGTTTTCTTTAAAATTTTATTGGGTAACTTAAACAATTAATAATCCGTGTTTCTACCGCGAACACTAACAACACAAGAACATCGGTTTGGCATACTCAAAATGAGTTCATCCAAATCACGCTGTGGAATGGCCGCCCATGTTCGTTGCAACAACAAAAAAAGGTCTTCTTGCGACTGGATACCCTCCATATTCGGCAGAGCTCTTCTCTGTAGCATATCCCATGCATGCTCAATCGGGTTCAAGTCTGGCGACTGAGCAGGCCAGGGCATGACATTGATGTTAGCTGCGGCGAGAGTCTGTCTTACAACTCTTGCGGTGTGCGGTCGTGCATTATCATACATTAACTGAAATAAGGGACCGATTTGCACTTGTAGAGGAACGATGACGTCTGATACAATCGTCTCAGCATAAATTTGAGCGTTGAGGTTGCCTCTGATCCAAATCAACTCAGTTCTTCCGCCGATCCAAATACCCGCCCATACCATGATGGTTCCACCACTATAAGGATAGACTTCCTGGCAGGATTTTAATCGCTGTTGGCGTCCAGGGGTTCTCCAGTGTCGTATACGTCTTGTATCCGGTCTCATACCAAAACTAGACTCATCAGAAAAGCACACGAAACGCCATTGTTCTTCTGCCCAATTTCTGTGTTCAAGAGCCCATTGATATCGAATCCTACGATTGTGCATTGCTATAGGTGGTACCCTTAGCGGTCTTCGGGAATGAAGGTTCACTTCATGCAAGCGGTTTCTGACTGTTTGGTCGCTAATTAAGTTCCCTGAAGAGTGATGAAGCGTCACGGCTAACATCATGGCGGTTATTGTTGGAGCTCTTCGAGTTGTGATTTGAATGTATCGGTCTTGTCTATGTGTGGTGCAGCGATACCGTCCTCCATGGCGCTCAGCCACGGTACCAGTGCTTCGGTAACGTGTCCAAAGTCGACTGATAACACTCTGACTTGTATTCAGAGCTAAAGCCACAGTACGTTGCCGGGAACCAGCTTCTATCATTCCCACGGCTCTGAGCATTTCTTCCCTGCTTAAATGACGTCGCCGCTCCATAATAACGTTGGTTTTAATCAGTAGTAGGGAAACAGTAGCACTAATAATGTCTTCAATGCGTTGTATGTTTTTATAGGGAAAATATTGACAGCTGATTTTCATCTTTTTTTTGAATTTGATTGACAGTTCCTGTTTCAAATTATGAAATGCACCAAAAAGGATCCATATAAATTTATAAAATCATAAATTTATTACAAAGCCACATCTCAATCTCAAGAAATCCGCATAAAAATGCTTGATCCCTAGACACTTTTGATGTGTGTATATATATAATTATACTGCACGTCTATGTCTCTGAACTCCTACAACTTTTAGGGTTCCGTACCTCAAAAGGAAAAACGGAACCCTTATAGGATCACTTTGTCGACGGTCTGTGTGTCTGTCTGTTTAGGTCATTTTGCTCAGGGACGGGTGGAGCTATCAAGCTGAAATTAACATCAAATATTCAGGTCTGCAATCCCTTCGAGCAGTGAAAAAATCAAACTTCTAAGTTAACACAATCGGAACGAAATTTGCGATAAGTCATACAAGCACAAGCTGGCGCTAACGCTAGCAATACATTTAGTATCCCTCGTGTGATGCCATCTCTGCCAGCATAGCATAGTGTGTATGTGTGAAAAATTGCCTTTGTCTTATTAAAGTTTATATAATTAATGTGTTTATAAATTTCTTTGTAATATATATCTATACAACAATAATATTTTTTCATGTAAAACAGCGCAATAAATGAAACTTTTATTACGATATTATACATACGTTGATAAAAATAATTCCTAATAAAAAATACTTTCTAAAAAAAATATTTCATTACAACCAATTTTCGTTTTCACTTCTGACGTGCAGCCCTATGACTGAGTTTTTTTTAATGTAAAACAAGACATGTTTGCGGAAGAAACAAATTATCTATGGACAGTATACAGCTATCAGAGACATAAAAGTTATAGCGATTACAACACATAATTAACACACATGACGCGAATAAAAGCAATTTATGTGTTTTGTTTGTACTTGATCGTTGTTCGCGGAGCAACGCGCCTGAGGACGGTTCAAGACTGCAAGTCAATAACCTCATTTATTAAGTGCATCGCGGTGCATACGGGCGCGGGCGATGGCGCTGCAGCCAGCTCGCGCAATATGGGGCTGGCACCTCCGACCAAACAAGAATGTTAATGACATAGATAATAATTACATTCTCCTTACTCTATGTCACCTGTGATGATGTAGGGGCTCCAATGATATGCCATACATTTAATTCGGTTCAGGGATTTAGAAGTTATGCTTCTGTTTCATAAAATGTAGCTTATTATTATTTATACAACGTCTGGAGTTATACAAGCATACGGCCCACCTGTTGTAAAGCGGTTATTGTAACCTATGAACGCTGGCAATACATAAAGTATCACTCGCGCTATGCCACGTCTACTGCTATCACGGCTACTCCTAGGAGCTTACTGTGGTAACCTCACCCGAAGGAAGACAACATCCCATTAGGGAGTTGTTATTTGTCTACGGTTTTCTGTGAGATGGAAGTACTTCCCCAGACGCGCTTCTTTGATGCGCCCTACCTCTCCTGAAAATCTTTTATTTTATGTGTGTGACTTTTTTATAATATAAACATGTTCAATATACAGATACATACACATATTTATATCGTTCATATGTAGTATATAATAGAGGTTATAATATAACGGCACATGTCAATCATGAAGTGCTCTCTACTGTCTCTCACTTTGATAAACTATGAGAGTTAGTCTATCCATAACTTTACGCCAAATCCCTTGCGGGGTAGGCAGAGAGATTCGAGCGCCACGTGACTCGATCCTTACAAACCTCACTCGCTTCTCGAACGTTCATTGCTCTTCTTGTGCACGCTCGCCGGTTCTATGCCTCCTGACATCACCTTCTGATAAAATACGATCAATTTGTATATCTAATCTAATAAATAAATATCGAGCCGCCATATATTTTGCTAATTACATTTTCACAACATACTATTGACAGCCAAATCTTGATCCTCGTGGCGACTATTTTGATGAACAATACAGCTCATACGACTAAAATAATATAAAATTTATAAACAACACTTGCATTATTAATTTTGAAATTTCCCGAATTAATACACTTGACAACCCTATGTCACGTACGCACCTTTGGTAAAAAAAGCGATTGCATACTCTGATATGCACGCAGAGGTGGCAAAGCAATGGTAAAATGATTTTATTGACAAATATCTGTTGCCCGCGGCTTCTATTTCCATTTTTAAAGTTTTACAAGGGAATTATAAAAAATCATTTTATGATAATATAACTTCCAATGAGTGAAAAACTCTCGGAATGTGAGCAGTGTTTCCAGAGACTGCGGCGAGGTTCGTAACCTATGGCTAAGGTGAAAATACTGATTTTTACATAAAGCGACTGCCGTCAGACCTGCACGACCCAAATGTTACACCAGATCTTTCTTAGGTAAGATCACAGGTCTTTCGAAATATAATTTCTTGGACGTGCGAGTTTCCTCAAGATGTTGTCCTTCACCGCCGAGCTGGTGATAATTACAAATGTGTACTGATGTGACCGCACTACTCGTGTCCTACTTCTGCTTGCGTTGAGACGTATCAGGAAGAAACAGACAAGAAGATACTGGGTGCATCCATTTCTAACTATTATGAACAACGATGGGAATCACTTTAAAAGACCATATGAGGCGTTGAAAATAGATAAGGTGAAATTTTTCGAATACTTTAGAATGAGTATAGCAAGTTTTGAAGAACTATTAAGTCTGATATCTCCTCATATACAAAGCAGATTTAGAAAACCTATTGAACCTCTGGAGATGCTGGGATTAACTGTCTGTACGAAGTGTGGACATCTACTGAACGACAGCGCGTCGTCGCAACGCAGATTTTTACGGCGCAGCAGCGCATCGTCATCGGAAGTTTCCACGATGCATTGTATGTGTTGTTGTTGATGATGACGATGTTGGCGATGACGCACCGCAATGTTGTGACCTCGGTGAGGCCACATATATATTTGGCATCCGCAATACATTCCCGACATATATGCGATTCACTTGATAACATTCGTTGCTTAATATAAATAACTTTGAGTAATTAAAAACATGAGGGAACTCACAGGCGATAATAAAGTAATAGTAATCGAGATTAATACATCTCTATTGAGAATTAAAGGACATAATTGCGTAGTGACAGTGACTCTAAACCAAGGAGACATCGAATTTATTGGCAGTAATGGTGTTTTAAATGTATTTGACAATCATGGGAATGTCCTCATGGAAGGAGACAATGGAAAGGTGAATGTTGACACAAAATAGAACGGCTAGAGGAGGTACAATCAAAATGAAATGTGCGGTGTTTGAAGAAAAAACTTGAATGTATTTACTTATATAGCAAAATTAACGGAATTGTGTTTTGACGAAATATTATGTTATAAAATGTTGTATGAAGTAAGGACATTTGTATAAAAAATATTATCATTATATGTTGTTATAACCCATTTAACTCCTTTTTGTACTTGGACTAAAATATTGTGAGTTAGTGTATTTGACCTAAAGGAGAATGACTAAAAATGTATGGGAGCTCGAGCCATAGGAAAACATAGGACATATATTGTAGATAACTCAAAAGAAATATCATTTAAATGTGAATAGGGGTTATCGAGTATTTTGAAATCAAATTAGGCATTTTGGGGTTATGTTTTGCGAGTGTAAAACTACCTAGGTAGGTATCTATACAGAGGGCATGTTACATTTTATGGATAGTTTTTTTTTTATATATCTAGCCTTTTTAACCAGACCTACAACAAATGAAGGAATAACCAGAAATTAGATCTGAAAGAGTAGTTAGTGGTACATGCCAGAATTCGAACGGGGGACCAGTTGGTCAATCGATTCGAATCTATTACTCCTTACATCCAAACATGTTTATTTTTCTGTCAGGATAGTAATAATATAGTTTAAATTTTAATATTGTAGGATTTAGGGCATGGGCTTTTTGCAATGAATTTAAATATATAGCAATTTTTTAAAAACAAAAAAAAACTCTATTCAGTTCGTTCACAGGCTGTTGCATCAATTTTTTTGAATTCTCATTCGCATTCAGTTACACGATTAGATGAGGTTGTATTTGTCCACAAAAATAAAAACTAGGAGACGTCACTATTCCCTAATATAAAGTATTAGACTTGCAGACCATTCAATAACAAAGCCGCATAATTTTAATACATTCTGAACACAACGCAAGCGACACTCCAATAGCCGTGGGCATAAATGGCACTATGCTTATTTAAGCGCCAGATGGTATGAAGTAATTTGCCACTATTAAGTATGAACACAAAGAAAATATTTTTACCATACTCGCAACGAGATATAAATTACGCCAGTGCCCATAGATGTAGAAAAACAGCGGAAAACAAACAAACCTTGTAATTAATCTACGTGGTTAATAACTGTTATTGAAAGGTAGAATATTATTGTATGTGTAAATTACTGAGTACTTCGTTGCATATGTTTTAAAAAATAACCTTTTTGACTTTTAGCCTTCTTCATCCAGTTTAGATCACGGCATATATTTACCTGAAACAAATAAAGATAAACATGAAATTTCTCGAAAGATTTTCGACGAACATGAAAATTTTAAAACAAGTCCCTAACAGTTTCTTCTGATTTCCTGACTGAGTTTGTGACATTTGTTAATGAAAACGATTAAAGTAAGGAATATTAGAAGATGAATATTATCATTAGTATAACTGGCGAGTATTCGGTTGCTATTCTCGCAGAAGATTTCTATTAACTATATAGTATCTTGTATAAAAAGTGTCTGATCAAGCTGAAAATGTAATCAGAGCTAAGTTACGTCAAGAAACAATTAATATAAATCAAATTAACGCAATTATTTTGGTGCTTCGGGAGAAAAAATAATACACATGCAAAATGGTATAAAACGACTCAAGACGCCTTGAAACGTAAACAGACAGAAGTGTATGACATGAAATATTTTTTGACAGTAACACTAGAACCTGCGGCGAGAATATCACGTTTTACTAGTTAAATTTCAGTCTGGATCTTGTGTAATATGAGCTTTCACAATTCCACGGAACTAACAAAAGTAAAAGATTTTATCCGAGATATTCCACAACCAGTTCAGGTTGGTCACATACCGTGTTTTGTTTCAAAACATTTGCTCATTAAAAATGCATTCCTTGTTTTATGTACAGGAATGTTTAGGAGCCTATCCCGCCTTGGTTTAGATCCGAAGCATGCACGTCTCATGTCCCTCATGGTCCGCTTGTCGCGTGCCAAGAATAACTTTCTTCTTTTGTTTTATGCGTACTTGGATACTGGATTTTTACATTGTCTGTTTAGGAGTAAGGAATACTAGATCATGATAATTTATCATCTTTATTTCTGAAAAAAAAAAATACTTTTGAGGTCATTGTAGATATTGGTAGTTTTCTATATGCTTAGAGATGATTATTTTCAAATCTATATAATCCACATAAAGGGTGTTGGACTTACATAACAACAGCAAAGATTAAATACGCTAATGAAACCTTAATTTTTCAGATATCGAAGAAAGTATGAAATGAGCAATCATATTATTCGCCACTAATTTGCGACATTGTATATTTAAATTTCTTTGTGTTATTATACAAGTAAGGTTTCATTGAGGTACATACTCTTAGTAATACTGTCAATGTAACTAAGAATGATTAATTATCAACTGTTGACTCTAAATTTGTGGCATTAACTACAAGTACTAAACTTTATAGCACGTTATTCGGATAAATTAAACGTTTTATTGCCATTGAAACAGAGGAAATCGACGAAACGATCTTAAGCACGGTAAAGTGAGCCGCGATCCGTATATCAGCTGCAGACAGCAATTATTTGAAAGTTAGAAATTCCCAACAAAAGGCCGACAGAGCTCCAACAAAGGTATGGTAGGTGAAACTAATACGATGTAGCTTTGGACTGATTTGAATATTGCAAAATGTGTTGCTAATTTTAATAACTATAGGTCTCGTGTTTGGTTCGTTCCCACAGAGGCAAATGGTAGGCTTATCTTGTATCAAAATGTGTTTGTAAATGTCGCCAGCCGTTCGCGTAATTAAGCTGATGTACTGAGCAAAAGGAGGCCGATTATATATTTATTCGCCGAAATATATGAAGAGCTGTAAATGTTAAAGAAGTTAGTGAGGTATATCAGGCACGACTCTTGTGCCACTCGGTTTTTTTGACTACCTCACAGGCTATTAACACAGGCCGTAAAGAAAAATAGATAAAATTATAGGATATTTTAAAGGCTAACACAGGTTCACCAAATTTGTCTTATTTAATATATATATATATTTGATTTGGCTGTCTTTTTGTTGTACCCATGTTTATCAGATCTATGGGTACAACAAAAAAGACAGCAAAATCAAATAAACCAAAATATATTAAAAATATATTTTTTTTAGTATTAATAAATTTGGATGGTATTTTTGTATGAAAATCTACGTAAAAGTAGCGTTCAGTTTGACAGTGTGGCTGTCACAGGTTTTCATACAACAGTAAGTTTGGCTTTGAATATTGATATTATGCGAACAAGAAATTAATTTAAAGAGATATTTCAGCCATATACCCTTGCGAAACCTGGCCGGGTCGCTACTTCTTAATAAATAACCTACTATTTTTCACTGCAAATATTTAAAATAGTCTTTTGACACAATGGAATCTGTATATAATGATGTGTCAACTCACACTTATTTCTATAGTTGCTGTATGTTTATATAAATGTTATTTTCACCTTCATTTACACAACGCATTTCATCAGAACTTGCATTCTGACAAATTTCTAAAGTGCAGTCGAGGTATGCATTACTCACTTGTATACTTGTTATGTACTGAATCTATTATTGTAAACAACGTCATTACATTACGCTCCTCTGTTTTAAAACTCGAATGTGTTAGCCATTGCTCAATGTACACTTACAAAAGTTAACATGGTTGCAGCAAAAAACGTAAACACAGTCGTACAACCGGTAAGCGTCGGCAATTGAAATCGTAATTCTCATGTCCGCACTTTCGAAGCCGCGGGCGCTGGGCTCACGTTGCACTTACCCCAGCTATGTATACAGGCTTTCTAACCACCGCACAAGCGGTAGGCGATAGGAGTTCAGGGCAGTGATTCTCAAAATAAGCAAATATTGGCTCGACAATATTGAGTCGATCCAATTAATAAATTATGTAAATTTGTTTGGATACCAAAAGAGGGATGAGTTTTTTGGCAGTATTTTTATCAGTGCTCACCTAGTCATAAACTGCACGGTAGGGAAAAAAATTGTGACGATTCCAAACAAATGTAGCCATTTTTACGGAATAAAACGATTTTGACTTTGACAGTTGATTTTTGGTAGTAGAGACACGTCATATCGATAGACGTGTCTAAATAATAATTAAATGGAGATTTATTCATAATTTCAAATACATTTATTTACATAAAACTTTGTTAGTATAAATTGGTGTCTAATGTTCATGTTTTGTTTTGTTATATCACTCATCATTCAAGTGTGATTTTTCATACAGGTTTTTGTACAAAATCAAAGGAATGCCTAAGTTCAATCAACAATGTTCAAGTTTCAACAAGTGCAATGCTATTAATGATAATTGCTCTTACCAAAGAAATAATTCAACATATAAATATTGTTGTTGTGTATCTATAAGAAGTATATGTATAATCTTTCGATACTTTGATGACTTAGTGTGCACGCATGCTCAAGCAGCTCTTCAAGTATTTATCAGACCTTGGAATGGTATCTAATCGGATACTAGTCAATGTATACTTTTATGTGATCTAGAATTTATACCGTTAGCATTTGTAAATAGTTTCTGGCTGTAAACTTGTAGGTTATATTGATGTGTCCGTGTAAGTGAGTAATGTCAACAGAAAGCTCCTAAGGAAATGATACATTGGCAGCAGTGGTGGCAATTTGAGAGAGGCCGTGCGTATCAAAGCAGCCAGTCTAAGGACGTGCCTACCTCCAACTCACAAAAAGCAACAACCAAATAACAACTCTATAGAGGGTTGTCGTGCTCCTGCGAGTCAGTGTAGCTCCTAAGGAATTACTGTTAGCAGCACAAGTGGCATCGAGTGAACGATACTTAATGTATTGGAAGTGTTCAAAGGAAACGTTAACCAGTTTACATCAGGTGGGCTATATGCTTGCATGTCTCCCGATTCTGCATAAAAAAGAATGGATGTCTGAGACTTCTTTTTGCAAACGTCGATAACTTACAAGTAAATAATTGATGATATCAAACTTTAGGGATCGTTCAGGTGCCGTTGAAAGCCTCTGCCTTGTCGATGACTTGATTGGTCGCTACAGTGGTCTGACGAATATTTGCATACGGTTCCAATTTAACGGGCATTTGGTTCGAGTCCGATCGTAAGGTGGCATTATTGCGACATGGATTTCCTTATTCAATCCTGTCTGTATTTACTCTCAATTGCTGGAAAATGTGTAGTATCTGCGGAATTTACGAACTTCGATGAAAGAGACTATAAGAACAGTATATCTAATATTATTCATGTATTAGTACGATACATTATGGGTACGAGATAGTATTATGATAACTGTAAATTAAAAAAATGCCTATATAAAGTTAAAAAAAAACCTAGAAACCGGCGAGCGTGCATGAGAAGAGCAATGAATGTTAAAGAAGCGAGTGAGATATGTAAGGATCGAGTCACGTGGCGCTCGGTTCTCTCTGCCTACCCCGCAAGGGATTTGGCGTGAAGTTATAGATAGATAAAGTTAAAATATCCATAATTTTGCATAATTATGTAGCATAGATAGGTGTTTCAAATTTTAGGTCACAATGTGTTTGAAAGTAAAGTAAATATCCATTATGCATTTAAGATCGCTACCACCGCAGCTAACAACAGAGCTGATGACCTAAAAACGGCTGAAACGATTCAGCATTTTTAGATAAATCATATCTAAGAACCACCGGTAGAACATCTGCTTTCAAATTAAAGAAATCGCATCCAAATCGGTTCCCGGCTAAGAGCTACAGTACCACAGACAGACACACACACATAGCGGTCAAACTTATAACACCCCTCTTTTTTGCGACGAGGGTTAAAAAATTATGTTACTCAGTTTGCCTCTTTTGTGTATTCTGGTTTTACCACTAAGGTGATAAGAGCTTGATGGTATATTACCATAACTTATGGATTACTCGCTTTTCATACCTCTTTTAGAAGAAACCCACGCTGTGATTTATTTATTTATTTACTTATTCACAACGAGCTCGGTGGCGCAGCGGTTAATAACGCTACTTTGACATCGACGCTCGTGGGTTCGAGTCCCACGCAAACATTTGTGTGCATGAACATGTCTGTTTGCCTTGGTCTTGTTGTTTTTAAGAGAGGTAGGGCACATCAAAGCAGTCCGTATGGAGGTGGACTCACAGAAAACCGCAACCAAACAACAACTATCTGGAGGGTTGTTGTATTCCTGCAAGTGAGCGAGGTCACTAATAAGCTCCTAAGGAGTGGTTGTGTTCGCAGCAGAGGCATATTTATTGTATCGCAAGCGTTCATAGACTACGGTAACCGCTTTAAATCAGATGGGCCGTATGCTTGTAGGCCTCCCGACGTTGTATATAAATAAAAACAACTAAATGAAATTGACAGTTGCCCAATTTACTCACTTAGGCATATAATAAGCACTTAACTACTAAACATAAACCATTAAATATTAACGTACCTATACATCACATTATAAACGAACATTAACAATATAACAATACAATTAAATTAATTACAATTAAAATAAAATTAATTACTTAATTGTATCAATTTCATTGTGTTTCTGCTAATCTAATGCAATGTGCAATGGAAAAAGTAATGTCTTAGGAAAATCTCCGCAGGTAATCTGTCTGTAGTCTGTAGGTGTTTTATAATGATGCCCATGCATTCCAAGTATCAACGCAGTTCGTCTGGGGAAGTACCACCTCACAGAAAACCGCAGCCAAATAACAACTCCTTAAAGGGTTATTGTGTTCCTGCGTGTTAGTGAGGTCACCAGTAAGCTCCTAAGGAGTTGCTGTGTTAGTAGCAGAGGCGGCATCGCGCTAGTGATACATATTGTACTTCAAGCATTCATACTTCATAGGCTACGTTAACCGCTTTACACCAGGTGGGTTGTATGCTTGCATACCTCCTCACTTTCTATAAAAAAAACAGCTCCCGAATACGAGCAGTTCGAAAATCGCTTCGATCGCGTTCTATAAGGATTTCTACTTGGAACCATACTCCTGCGGGATTTAACCCTTCGAAACCCGGGTGGTCATATATGACCGCGAAATGTATGGGAAAACGTATATAACGGGTTCTGACTGCTGAGTGGTTTTATTCCCAGCTATATACGTGCAATCAACTTCAGTCTAGATTTTTTCAAGACAGTATGGAATTTTTCAAGAGTGGTATGAAAGGGATTTTACAGAGTCGGCAATGCGAAGTAATTCATCTGCAAAAGTTCATATTGCGCGTTGACTGCTTACTATCAGAGAGTCCTCTTCAAATTATGAGATTATAAACAGATCGTACTTAATACATTATTGGAGATCATGCATAAAGAAATTGATTGCGTTTTATCAGAAGGTGATGTCAGGAGCCATAGAAACCGGCGAGCGTGCATGAGAAGAGCAATGAATGTTAAAGAAGCGAGTGAGGTGTGTAAGGATCGAGTCATGTGGCGCTAGATTCATTCAGCCTACCCCGCAAGGGATTAGGGCGTCCAGTTATAGATAGATAGATCATGCATAAGAATATTGAACTCGGTACAAGCAGTTTACAATAATACTGACTGCGCTGAAATCCTATTCCTTATGCACTTTCTAGACATAATAGGTTGGCATAAACGCATCTGTCAGAGTTTAATACCAATTGTAGGGCGCACGGTCGTAAGAATAAGTTATGCTTATAACCTCAAGTTTGATACTTGTGTATATTTTATGAATATATTATAACACAATGCCGATTAAGAGGTATCCATAAATATTGTTTTGCGGGTAAAGTCTTGTAAACAAACAAACAAAAACTGTTTGTCTTGTATCGACATTAACTTGCTATTCTTATATATAGACGCCACAGTGTAGAATTTATATGCAATTTGATGTAACCAGCGTTAAAATAACATTTTTTTTATACTACGTAGGCAGACATACGAGCATACGGCCCACCGGATGTAAAGCGGGTACCGTAGCCTATTAACGCTATATATTATATATATAGATAGCAATATATTAATTATCACTCGCGCGATGCCTCCTCTGCTGCTTACACAGCAACTCCTTGGGACCTTACTGGTGACCTCACTCACACTCAGGAAGATAACAACCCTCTAGGGAGTTGTTATTTGGCTGCGGTTTTCTGTGAGGTGGAGGTACTTCCCCAGACGGACTGCTTTGATGCGCTCTACCTCTCTTAAACATGCTACAAGTAGTGTTATTCTAACGACTAACATCTACAGCGCCGCAGAATGCCTCGTCGCGATGCGAAACATGTGTCGCAGAGACGACCGGAGCAGCCAGGGCAGCAGCGGTGGCGGGTACATGAGTTTGTTGTCTAAAATGGCGGGCAATTGCAGGGGCGACCGCAGCCACCGAAGCAGACACGACCGGGGCAGCCGTGACTGCGACGGCATGATGCATCTACTAACGGTAGTGGGTGGGTGCCAGCCGGTAGTTCGCATAAACTAATTGGAGGCAGGAGCACACAAAGCAGGTTAGATCAAATTGCATGTAAATTTAGACTTTCTCAAAATAACTCCCTAATCTATTAACTTGTTGTTGTATGTTTAATTTATTTATATTACCAATAGGGAATATGCATATTTTTTAGGATTGAATTTAAAAGAGGAGATTGAGACAGGAAAATATCTCAAAGTATTTTTTTACGATAATTAGTTTGCGAGATAATGCTGCATTTCATCACGTGACTTGAAAACGCTACATACTAAGAGACCACGGTAAATGACGACACAACTATGAAAATTGAAGAAATGTATGGATTTCATCTAAATATTAGTTTTATTTCTGCAATTCAGGCATTCACATGGAAGCTGTCATAGTAAAACATGTTCAAAATATGACAATGATTTAAATTATGAGGTTTTTTTTTACGATTTTTAACACCATAACTAAACAAAAAAAAAAAACTACAGAAAACTAAACTACAAAAAAATGATATTGTTTTACTCTATATATGATAATTGTGAGATTTAAAACGAAAAATTAATTTCATGCATATTCCCTATTTACAATACTTACATCAACATCCAAACCAGATAACATATTTCAAAGCATAATTGAAGAAATATACATTAAAGATTGTAATCAAACAGATGTTCGCTCAATCTCATGTATAAGTAACAATAATGGCTTATTCAGGCGCCATACTGCATTATAATGCAGTCAATTGACTATATTAATGTCAATAGTGGTACAGGGCAACGGCCATTTTGACTTCAAAGTCCATCTGTCAATCAGTATAAATCCCAATACATAGTAATATAGAGAATCAAGTAATGACGCAGGTGATGTCATAAGTCCTAGAAATCAGCGAGCGAAGAAATAATCTATGAATAATAAATAAGCGAGTGATATATGTAGGGCCGCGTCTTATGGCGCTTTGTTCCCTCTGCCTAGCCCATAAGGGACTAGGCTATACATACATACGTAGCTAACTATTAACAGGTAAGCTTATTTTTCTATCATTTATACATTTGGAGTTATAAACCTCGGGAGCCAATAAACATATGGCCCACATCCCCAGACAGGCGCCTACCTCTCTTAAAAACACCCAGACCAAAACAAACAGACGTGTTCATGCATACAAATGTTTGTCCTGTGTGGGAATCGAACCCACAAGCGTGGGTGTCAAAGTCACGTCATTCACCACTGCGCCACCGAGCTCGTCAAAATTTTCGTCCTATATTTAACAAAAGGTCGATTAATAGGCCTTTACGTTGACCTTATGAGTCCGATCATTGACCTTAATATGCATAAGCCTGTTTGTTTAGGAGTTGAATGTTCTAGAATCTAAACAAACCAATAAAACATTTAGGTTAACATGTGTGAAATAATTTGCATTTTCAATATGCATAAGCTTTCGGCAAATCATAATCAGATACTAAACTTTTAGCGATATGGCATTCACTGCGACGTTTTGGAGAATTTCTAAAACAAAATTATTTAATTTATTATCTAGGTAATATGTAAGTCAAATAATTTATGTATACATAATTCTGCTGTACGTGTGTATATCAATGAACTCTTCTTAAACGAGCTTCTTTTGACGAACTCGGTGGCTCAGTCGTGAATGGCGTGATTTTGACACCAACGCTCGTGGGTACGATTTCCACACAAGACAAACATTTGTGTGCATAGACATGCCTGTTTGTTTTGGTATGGGTGTTTTTAAGAGCGGTAGGAGGCATCGACGCAGCCCGACTGGGGAAGTAACCTCCACCTCACAGAAAACCGCAGTCAAATAACAACTCTTGGGAGGGTTGTCGTGTTCCTGCGTGTGAGTGAGGTCACCAGTAAGCTACCAAGGAGTTGCTGTGATAGCAGCAGAGGTGGCATCACGCGAGTGACACTTAATGTATTACCAGCGTTCATAGGCTACGGTAACCACTTTACATCAGCTGGACCGTATGCTTACGGTATACCTCCGTCGTTGTAAAAAAAATACTGGATGTGTACTTTTGCCATTGACAACGATTTTAATAATTGAAAAATGCTGTTAATCGATAAAATGGAATATCCAAAAACTTCATGAGTATATCTAAAAAAAACTACATAATAAGTTGATTTTTAAAAACCTTAAACTAAAATCTAGGTTGTCTCATTAATGATTGCAGAGACAAATGCCCGTCTGCGTCGTGTGCTGTGTATATAGTTTTTTAAATGATGTAGTATCATAAAACGCCGTTAACGACCTTGTTAACGACCTCTCATCAACTTAATTAAAATAAAATGGCGAACGATTCACATTCACCATTTTATTTTAAACCATAAAAATCTGTATTTTATTTTAAAATACGCGTTTAGCAAAATACGTGTTTTTAAATCAAACGTAACGGTTTTGTACGCTACCGTTCTCCTCTTGGATCAAAAGGTTAGTGGACTGCTAATATATTAAATCAGACCATGTATTTATCAGAAATGATACATTGCTTTGCAGCGTCCGTGGTCGCAGGAAGACTCTTCCTGCGACCACGGACGCTGCAAAGCGTTCGACACGTCAGGTTCAACAAAATAAATAAAATACGCGATATTTCAAAATTGTTTAATTCAATGTATAACAATCGCGATAACCTAAAAAATGATACAGTCGAAAACAATATTCTACATACGATATAGAAAGCTTTATAGTATTAGGATAGAATGACCAGGCGGTTATTTTGTGAAGCTGAGCAGTGATAGCCCAGTGGATAAAGAAAAGGCCTAGTGAACAACAGGTCCTCGGTTCGAATTCTGGCATGTACCGCTAAATTCGAGTTTTCGGATTTATGTCCATATTTGTAATTAACACTAGCTCGGCGGTGAAAATATCGTGAGGAAACCCGCACGTTCAAGAAGTTTTTCAAAAGACGTGTGACCTAACGACGTTTACATTTTTTGACATTAACGTTGAAATGCGAGCGTTGCGCAAAATCTGTGGTGTAACGCTTGCAGACCGTATCCGCAATGATGGGGTTAGAAGCAGAGTTGGTCTCAAAGAGAGCGTCGGTGTTAAAATAAGAAGAGGCATGCTCCGTTGGTTCGGACATGTAGAAAGAATGCAGGATGAAAGAACGACGAAGCAGATATACAATGCAAAAGTGGAAGGATGTAGGAGCCGAGGAAGGCCAAGACTTACCAATCATGATCAAATTGGTCGTGTTCTATCTGACGGTGATGTCAGGAGCCCTAGAAACCGGCGAGCGTGCATGAAAAGAGCAATGAATGTGAAAGAAGCGAGTGAGGTATGTAAGGATCGAGTCGCGTGCCGCTCGGTTCTCTCTGCCTACCCCGTAAGGGATTTGGCGTGAAGTTATAGATAGATGTGACCTAACCTAAGTAAGGTCTCGTTTACCTTTTGGGTTGCGGAGGTCTGACGGTCGCTTTATGTAAAAATACTTATCCACGCCAAATTCTTCGACATAAGTAGCGTCATTCTGATTGAGTCAATTACTTGTAAGTGTAAGTAACTGCTGCAGTTGCTCATTACATAGTTTGGGGCCATATATTTGCCATAAGAACATTTTTTTTTATATAACTTCGCTAGGCATACAAGCATACGGTCCACCAGATGTAAAGCAGTTACCATAGCCTATTAACGTTTGTAACATATATCACTCGCGCTCTGCTACTTACACAGCAACTCCTTAGGAGCTTACTGGTGACCTCACTCACACGCAGGAACACAACAACCATCTAGGTAGTTGTTATTTGGCTGCGGTTTTCTGTGAGGTGGAGGTACTTCCCCAGACGGGCTGCTGTGATGCGCCCTACCTCTCTTAAAACATCCAGACCAAGTCAAACAGACATGTTCATGCACACAAATGTTTGTCTTGTGTGGGAATCGAACCCACGAGCGATGGTGTCAAAGTCGCGTCTGTCACGACTGAGCCACCAAGCTCGTCAAAATGTTCTCTACTCTTTCGTTATTCCTTATCACTCCATTATTATTTGCTCTTTGGTGCCGATGATTTGATCTTACCAAGGTCGGTACGAATATCAGAGGCGTTGACCCCATGACATAAGTCATGAGTCAATCTAACTTATCATCACGAACTTGATAATTGATGATCATAAAATGCATTAATATGGCAACGTAAATTAATTTTGCGGTAACAGTTAGTTGATTCGTGGATGGACGATAACTCAAATGATTCATGGATGATGCTTGTGTTAAAATCAGTGTTAGATTTTCAATATTCAGTCGGATGGAAAACACATATAGCCTGCCTTTATAAAGGGGTCACTGTAGCCTTATATACGCTATAGTACAACGCTTGGAATATAAGGACCGACGCTCTCGTTGGCATGCCTTGCTAATGCAACACTTCCACTGGAGCTTTCTGGTTTCCTCATTCAGTGAGAAATTGTCACATTACTCAGTGATCTTAATCAAAAGCTCAGAAACGAATGCCTTCTGTCAGGTTTTTTATGGTTGACTGTACGAGATTCCTAATGGGACAAGTCCTCCTTTGTACAATTTTAATTTTCGCCAAATCATGTACAGTAAAAGTTATTTTAAAATGAAAATGTACGAGTCAATCTTAAATTTTAAGAGGTAGGGCGCATCAAAGCAGCCATCTGGGGAAGTACCTCCACCTCACATAAATCTGCAGCCAAAATAATAACTCCCTAGAGGGTTGTTGTGTCCCTGCTTGTGAGTGAGGTCACCAGTAAGCTCCTAAGGCGTTGCTGTATAAGCAGCAGAGGATGCATCGCGCGAGTGATACTTAATATATTACAAGCGTTAATAGGCTACGGTAACTGCTTTACCGTGGTGGGCCGTATGTATTGTATATCTCCTGACGTTGTATTAAAAAGCCGAGGAAGTCCAAGACTAAGCTATCATGACGAAATGGGCTGTGTTTTACGAGATGGTGATATCAGGATCTCTATGAACTGTAGTATGCATAAAAAGAGCTATGAATGTTAAAGAAGCGAGTAAAGACTACTAGGACCGCGTCTTAAGTACCGCGAGGCGTTTTGTTCACTGCCTACCGCAAGAGAGGCGTGAAAAAGATATAACCCACAGTAAATAACCCACTTATTCGAAAGTGTTATCTGGAGCGATCTTTTCCGAGCCTTAAAAGATCCTTCTTACTACAGATAAACCCAAGGTGGTGTTTAGTCAGTAAGAGTACAGGAGGAGACATAATCGTAGTCCGTAAGGGTACTAATCAGTTCATCACAGGGAGGGACCCTCGAATAGTCCGGATGGTGTTCCCTTCAGAAGAAGCACTAATGCACGATTTCATTGGATTAGTCCCTTTTTTGTGGGTTGTCGTTTACATGGAGCGTAAAAACAAAAATAAAATGATTCGAATCGAAAATATTCAAAATCGAATGTTTGTAAATGGAAATGAATGTATGTGAAGATCATGATTTTTACATAAGATTCGAATTTGATTATTTTACCATGTGTGCATACTCTATGATGTAATGTCGATGAAGATATGATGACAAAGCACACAGTTAAAAAAACAAGACAGAACCTACGTCATTAATTCGACGCCAGGAAAGATTCAAGCGACGATGTGAACTGACATCGAATTCAATGAAGTCGTTTTAACATGGTAATGTATAAGTTCTAATACATGGATAGAATATCAGTATTCATGTAAAAGTATATATATATTACATTCGCTTGAAGGCGTAAATTCTCCATACGCATATCAGCAAGTTCATCGCGCAGATACTGTTGAGAGAAGCCTTTAGAAGGCACTGATTCTACAACCAGTTGATATTCAACACCCGTAGTGATGTGCTATCCCTAGACTATCGATTTACATCAGCCATGACATAAATTATCGAGATACAAGCTTAATAGTGCCTTTTGAATTTCGAATTGTCAATGTTACTTGTCTCACCTGAGCGTTGCTAATATAATAATTGCTAATATCTAAGACTCTTAAGATTTTAAATCTAAATAATAAATAAACATATACCAAGTAAAAGCAAAATACGATTTTTTTATGCACAAAATATACTGGCTAATTAGCATGACAGTTGTATTGTCACCTTTCCACCATCTTCCCGTTGACTTTAATTATTCACGAGATCACCAAAATCCTGTTGTGAATTATTGCTTACTTATGTAAGATTAATGTAATTTCTTAGGGTGGCTTCTTCTTGTAAATATATCTTACTTCCTCTTCGCAAGAACTTCATTAACCAATCGGCATGACGGCAAAAACATTCTTCAATTATTATTAACCGCTGAGAAGTTACTGCAAGTGTATTACAAAACCTTGACCTGGGTAGGTAGGTGAGGTGATTTTTTTATGCTATGAAATGAGGGAACTTATGAACTGTATTATGATATAGCACGTTACTATGTACCTGTAATACAAGGGACATACTTCACGGATACCTTAGCGGCTAATGCAGTATTTGCTATAACCTCACATGTAACTTTCCTCACACAAGTTTTTAGAGATTTTGAATCTAAGACTCTAAGATTTTAAATCTAAATAATAAATAAACATATACCAAGTAAAAGCAAAATACGATATTTGGTATATAGACCAGAGGTGTACTCTACATTAAATAACAAATAAAGTACACTATCTTAAAATAAACTGAAACGCATTGCAAACTTAATTTATGCATATTTATTATTTAATTTATCTTCATTGGCTTCTCTGCTACTACACCGTATCGTACGGATTGCAACGCAGCGCATCGCTCAGCTAGGACGCAGTTTTATAGTTAATTACGAATTTAGATACGCCCGTCAACGTAAATCTCGATAAAATCAAATAAAACATCGACTAAATGGACTATTTATGTCAAAATCGAGAACTACGATCTCTTTAGTGATTGTTTGTCAAGTTTAGATCGACTTTAATTATTACAGAGGTGTTCTCAGAGGACCGGACGGGGTTTCACTCTAACTAGGGCTCGTCAAGCCATTCACGTTTATCGATTGATCTAAGTTATATCGATAGGATATCTGGTACATCTCTAGTTGCTAGACGGGTATTATTAGGTCTTCCTGCTCTCCATTCGTGGGCTTACACAATAGGCCATAGGTGTTTGCACGTCTTTATTTCATTTTTAATGACTTGTTTCTCAAATTACATATTCGTTTGCTCTAAGTATTTGTATAGCATTATTGCACCACCATATTAAACTCTTTGGAGTTTAGCCTAACAATAAGCGAAAAGTGCCATTATTGTTCGTGAAATTTAAAAATATACGAGTATACTTGAACAGATTAACTACTAGCTACACTTTAACTATATATAATACAGCAAAGGCAACAAGCAAACAAGGCATAAAAAGCGAATGTATACACAATAGATGTAGTTATAAGTTATTGAATTAATAAAAACTAAGAGAGGTGACAAATTGCCTTTGAAGTATATTTGCCTTATGAAGCCATATTACACTAAAATTCTGATCGAGGCTAAGTTATATCAACGTTTAACGACTGAAAATATCGTTCGATATACACACTCACCCACATAAATATAGTTATGTTCTGAAATTTGGTATCAGCAGGTCTTACACGATATCTATATTTCTATCTATATCTTCATGTCAGATTCTTTGCGAAATGTTTCTGTTCCTATTGTTTTTTAAATTATTAAAACACGAACAAATTGGTCATGGTAAGTGCGTCTTGGACATCCTCTACTTCTACTTTCGCGATAAACAAATATTTCGTCATTCTTTCATTCTGCACTCTTACTCATGTCCGAATCAACGGAGCATGCTCTTTTTTATCTCAAATAATCCTACTAATATTATAAATGCGAAAGTTTGTATGTATGGATGTTTGTTGCTCTTTCACGCTTAAACGGCTGAACGGATTTGAATGAAATTTGGCACGTAGATAGATTATGAGCTGGATTAACACATAGGCTACGTTATTTGACTCCACGCGGGCGGAGCCGCGGGCAGCAGCTAGTAATTAATAAAGTATAAGTATGTAAACAAAATTTTAATTTTGATTTTGGTGCAAATACCATTATTTGGCATAGAATGGATAGTTAAAAACAAGCAGTTTGGCTACAGGCCTCATTTAGTCAAGTCAAATGGGTCCACAACTTGATGGGTTTAATGTTGACCATTGACAAGTTCCTATGACTATCTCCGACCTCTATTGTGTCATATTTTCGTATTGTCATCTGTACTACATTTTGATGTTTCGTAATAAAGATAAGTTAGATTTTATTAAATAAATAGACTCCTATTTGACATCATTATTATTGTACCTGTACTGATATAAATTTACTGTATTATCAATAGACAAAAAACCTATATTCGCAAGTTCTTTCGGCATTTTTTCTTCGCCAATTGTTATTTTCTAAATGCTGGAAAATTTAAAAAAAGAGAAAATAATCGAATAAATAAGATTTTGTTTAAAAAATATATGACGTGTGTCGATGGCCGCAAGGATCCTAAAGAATTTGTCTTTAGGATCCTTGCGGCCATCGACAATGATTTAAAATCTTTTTTATTAACCATCATAATAAAATCTGTTGGGTTTCTCTTAAAGCTCAGTCCAATGACAAATCTAATGTCAAAGTTTTCGGTTATACATCATATATATCATATATCATAATCTTAAGTATAATTTGGTCAACATGCGACTGTTATTATTAGTGCTTAAATAGACAATCGAAGACGAAGTTTATACTAATCTGGAGCTCCTGTCGTGATTCGAGAACTTAATTCCATTGGAATTGGTTTCCAGAGTAACTCATCAGTTACAGGCCAATAGCACAATATTACAGTGATCAACGTGACGACGCGACTATAACAGAACATACATTTTGTACATCATACCTAATACATGTTAGTAAATTGCTATAAAAAAGCCTTAGGAATTGGTATTGGTAAATTTGCGTAATTCTGCCACAAAGCAAAATATGCATACTGTAAGGGTATATGGAGGTGGACATAAAAAACTTACATCGAATGTTATGGCCGTGATAAAAGTAAAATAGCCCCTTTGCGACCATTTTGCTAGAGTGAACTATTCTGCCCTTCTCTTATTCTATTCTATTTTTATTATATTCTGTGTGTTTGGGAAGCAGAGTATGCTATTTTATAGGGTTCAAGTTACCTCTATAACAAATTTCTTCAAAACTGTGTTCTAAAAACAGTTCATCAGTGTAGGCATAATAGATCAACTGACACACTTTCACATTTAGAGGCTGTTAGCACGAACGTTTTTTTAACGTTTCAAGGCATCATAGATACTGTATTGCTTCCGGCAAGAATGTAATAAAAATCCTGAAGTAACGTGCGTTAAAACGTTGGAAAACGCACTCAGCGTTACTCTCATCTTGAAATTGTATTAGTTACGTCAATCCAAGGACTCTTACTTTGTCACGTGACAAGATTTATTTGATTGTTTGAAAATGTTACTATGACAAACAATATTATGTCCGGACCCGGTAACGTTCTTATGTACGATATTAACGTAAGCTTATCGCTCTTCGAGAAACCCGCTAAGTAACAGTGAAAACCGCAGCAATTCCGCCCTGTTCCTGTGGTTTATAAACGCTAGATGAGATGACAGACAGCCAGATGAGGCGTGAAGGCTATTTATATTGGCATCTCCACCATATTGAAGTTGAACTATTCGATACCTGTATTTGATTACTGCACCGGTACGAATATTTGTATACTGATTGACTGGTATATCTAATACGCGAAAGTTAAGCATCTTCAACCGCGGACTGTTTATCCATGCATTTATTTACCTGGAGTTCATCTGTTAGACCCACACTCGTGCCCACGTTAATCCAACGATTCCAAATCTTGTCGATAGATGATACCCGTAACCCAAGCTTTGGGTGGCTGAAAAGCATTTTTCTCTGCATATACGAGCTTTATGGCAGAGTAAGCTCTAGCCTTTGGTTCATTTAGGCTAGTGTCCCATTAGTGGAATGAGTATGGGCTGATGGAAGAGAAAAATGATCTTTCTATCTATATATAGTTTCACGCCAAATTCCTTGCAGTGGTGTAGGTAGAGAGGACCGAGCGCCACATGAGCATGATCCGGTCCTTACACACCTCAAATTATATTATTAAAAAAATGTTTCGTCGCTAGTAAATATACCAAACATTTCACCATAACAAAAGTATGATCACACCCTTAATATACTTCTGCCTATCGTAGAATCTTGCGATATTCAGAAAGCTATACTTATTAATATTGTAGCAAAACTTAGCCACGAGTGAAAAGAAAAAGTAAATCTAAAAACTTGCTTTTTATTTTTCCCAGTACAGATACTCTAAATCTATAGTGTTACGGAATTAGTATCATCTCTGTAGTCAGAGATAGACTGTGTCATATGTATTGCTTTTAATTAAATTATAATAAATCCGTTTTAATAATATTAATTATGCATGTTAATGTGTAGCAATAAACCGCAAGACGCGCAATTGAAATGCATGAGCGACTTCTAAGAAGAACGAACACGTTCTAATAAAGTAGTGTACTTGTTTTTGTTGACGTCGAGAAAAACGACCTCCGGTGAAAGGGATGGTCGTATCTGGATTAATATGATACTGGAAAAACGGAGTTATTACGGTGATAAATGATCGTTTACGTACTTTTTGTACCTTAAGTCTAGTGATATACGGACTAATTTACGGTCTATTATATATTAGTTGACCGGCGATGATAGATTGGATAAAAAATATGGACGGGCCGGATAAGACCGCTACAGGCTATTTGATCGAGTCCAGAATAATGATTGTCTAAGCGAAAAGTCTTTTTATGAAAATTCATATCAAAAATCTATGGTTCAAATTCCTTGTAATAACACGTACTCGTAATATGAAATCTCTTCTCTCCACATATTGACGCAGAACGTTACAATATTGATAAATTTGTCCGATGGTTGGCTAACGATAGTCACTTTGACATCAAGGTTCTAAACATTCTAACTTTACTAAACCTTTCACCAGAAAAAGTATTTAGTAGAAAACAAACACTAGTGGTATTCGACTAAAGATTTTTACCATTTACCTATCATTATAACTATCTGCCAAATGTTCATGTAAATTCAAAATTAACCTAGATATTGAGTGAAATATGAAGTGTGTCGCGTCTAATATCCAACATCACAATTCCACCTCCCGTAAAGCTGTACTCGACTTAATGAGAGTAATTGATACCATAACTTGAAAGTAGGACGTTCGATGAACCAACATAAGAAACTCAGTAATTTTATCTAAACATTTTATTTCTTGCTTAACTGCTGAAGGAACTAGTCTGTTTATTATCTGAGTTGCTTTTGATAGTAGATATGGTAGATTTGATTGTAATATTCGAAAAGGCGTATTTGCGTATTTGTGATATTGACCTGACTTATACGCATAATTCACATCACAAGTCTTTTTATTGTCAATTTTGGGGTAACACTTTCCTAACAGTTTATCTAAGTCAATGAAAATTACTATTTAATAACGACATACAAATAAAAGTTACATGACAAGATAAAGCACGTCCACGGAAATCCACGGAATAACAATTTAGACTATAAAAATTTACATTTTATTCTTACATTTAATCATCAATATTTACTTTAGATTGCAGCCTCTCTTCAGAAGATTTATTTTTAATCATATGCATCATGATCTGTAATTCCAAGAACTGAACAGTCAAGTGATACAGCAAAACTCAGCATAGTAGTTCAAATAAAATAAAGCACTCTTGTGGAATCATAACGCACTTTGAATGAAGATCGGGACGTATCTAACGGTCATGTCACACATCGTAATATAAATCTACAATATGATCATATCATTCCCGTTATG
Source organism: Pyralis farinalis (assembly GCA_947507595.1). Taxonomy (NCBI): domain Eukaryota; kingdom Metazoa; phylum Arthropoda; class Insecta; order Lepidoptera; family Pyralidae; genus Pyralis; species Pyralis farinalis. Next base: position 30,976,850 of record OX382273.1, on the reverse strand, counting down.
GGCCTATTTTCTTGAGATCGTGATGAGCTAAGTACCGGTATCCTCGGTATTAGACATTTTCTCAGATTATGTTATACTCCTTGACCTGCTTGTCCAAGCAAGACCACATCGTGATATATTAATTGATCGTATATCTATTATAAGTACGTGCAGTCAAGTAACTACTAAATGTCGCTTTCCAACAAAAAATATGCAACACAAAATGTTACACATCTATAATTTTATCTAATTGCAAATTTCCTGTCACTCAATATTGATGAGATTTTAATCATGTGTCATGAATTAAGATAAATGACATCTATTTCGAAAAATAAATATGCATATGCCATTCAGTGCCAATTTAAGATGAAGAAGCTACAACGAAAAAATCTATGTCAGATTTGATGCCACGGAAGTGTCAACCACTGACGTTTGTCAAATTCAAAGTGACAACTCAAATCAGTTTCTATTTACACGATACATCTGCAAAATAAGAAAGTGATCGCCTGATATACTCGTAGTTTATTTTTAACCGATTTCGAAAAAGGGGGAGATTTTGCGTTCGACTTCGTGTATTTTTTTGTACGTTCGCCGATATCTCTGTAGTTCTCTTAAGATAGATCCGAATTTAGCTCCTTATAAATTTCATGAATATCTAATGATTTGTAACAAGGTTATTAAAAAGGAAATCTATCTTCGAGTCTTTCTTTCTTTTAGGCCTTTGATAATTCCATGTATTTTAGTAAAGATGCCATATTAAAAAGTTATTAATACATCTTTATATATAAAAATGGAACAAACTTTATTGAAATCGACTTTATTCGATACATCCTTATACTTTGAATTATTCAATTATTATTGAATTAAATCGCGAAAACCTAAGACAATACATCCTAATATTGCTATTAAAATGTGCACTTTTGATTATTTTGCTTGCTTCAAAGGCCAAGTTTCAAAGAGGTATTATAAAAATCCGTTTTTATTTGTAGTCAAATAAAAATCTCTTGAAAGTAGAGAAAAAAATACACTTGTACACAAAGTATGTACTTAAACTCAAAAAATGGTGAATGAATTTGGTATACCTTTGCAAAAGATTAACAGATAGCGTGTAACACAAATAATGCAAAAGGATTAAAAAAAGGGTAAATCAGCTCCAATGAAGTCATTAAATGGGTCCTACCGAGTGTTAGGAACTTCACAACATACGTTAATATCAAAAGGTATATACTTAGTTGAATTCACCAAATGAATATAAAGCCAATGACAAGTTACGAGCTTCCGAAAAAAAAATCGAAGCAGATTTACGATTGGCAAATTGGCAAACAAAAATAATCATTCGAGTCAAATTGAGAAGTACCTTCTTTTTGTTTCTTTTTAAACCCATTTAAAACGTAGACTACCATATTAATTTTGTGCCAAGCAGATGTAAAAATGTCTAAACAAAATAAAACTTGTAAATAATACTACAATCAACGTCAAACAACCGAAAACTAATTTCGTATAACGAACCTGTCCGATCCAGTTTCTACTTTTTGTTTATGTGACTAATTAATGTCAACTAATTTCGGTATCACGTTTTATTAGCTTCCAAAGGGACTGCGTAGGAGTTCCCTACAAATGGGTGGTTTAATTAATATTACAGATTATATTGTTAATTATGTTATGAAATTGATTGATCAAGGTTTATCTTCAAACCATATTTTGATTTATTTGCTTGAGCGTGTGTTTTGTTTCTAACTACCTGTCACCACAAAAATTTACTCTTTATTGTTCTGTATCAAGAACAGAGTTTCATCTGATATTTTCAGGAACACAGTTCCTATATGAAATCTATATGTCTGTCTGTGTGTGTGCGTTTGTCTGTCGCTTTTTTTAGAATATTCGAATTTTAATTTCAGATTCGGATTCAGCATAAAAAAGTAGAATAGGAATGTTCAGGAACACCGTTCCTATCTCTTAAGGAACATGGTCACAATGGCTGACAAATTAAAAAAAAATTGAATTGTTATATAATTGACGAGCCAGGTGTTCCTCTGGCAATGCAAGCTTGCGCATTCTCAACTGGTTTTACTTTAAATGGTAACGTTGACAGTGATTAAAGTATTTGAAAAATAATTCTAATTTTTGAAGTTTAAGTTTCCGTCAATTTTTTTAATTACTTGCACTTCTTAACTATTGCATATTCGAACTAAAATTATAAAAATGACACAAGACTTCAAACAATCTCAGTGCTTGGTTCAATTTTGTCATTATTCATTTTATTTCTTCGAACTTGTTTGCCCAGTTTGCAAAAGTTTCCGTGACGTTGGTCAATTTTGTATAGTTCTTCATCCGATGCACGATCATTAAGCATTTTACAAACCAGTGAGAACTCCGCTCGAGGGTACGAATTTTGTAGAAACTGTACACCATTTACTCCTTCGGCATTTGCAAGAAAATAAAAGGAAACTTTTACTTGAGATTATTTTTTCTTTGAAATGTTAAAACTAATTTGAATAAATACCATTTACACAAATGTAATACGACAATACAATACCGGAAGTTTCTATAATTTTTTTTATTAGTGTAATAGTAACAATTAGTTATTATTTATTCCAACATGTAAGTAGCATTTATATATTGTGTGTATCTTTTATTTAATAACTTGATCTTGTTTTTTATACAATGTCGGGTGGCATCCGAACATGCGATCCACCTGATGGAGGTTGGTGACCGTAACCTATGACTCTTACAATATAAGAAGTATTGTTCGCGCATTGTAATCTCTGTTGTCAACACAGCAACTCTTTAGTAGCTTACTGGTGACGCCACTCACTCGCAGAAATGCAACAACCCGTCAGGCAGCGGTTATTTGGCTGCGGTTTGCCGTAAGGTGAAAGTATCTACTTCCTCAGACGCGCTGCATAGATGCGCTCTACCTCCCTTAAAGTTATTTGTTTTGTCTTTTTTACATATTATTTTTTAACAACAGCGCCACAAAGCCACAAAGTAATCGAGTTTTGTGTTATTATAGACAACTGACAAACATACGTAAACACATTTTATTAAATACATGCTTATGACACATAGAAAACACCCCGCCAAAACAAACAGACATGCTCATGTACACAAATGTTTGTCCTGCGTAGAAATCGAACCCACCATTGATGATGTCGAAGTAGCGTTACTAAAGACTCATATCTTTACTTTCTTTCTCACCCGATCTCATTTCTCCACTTAAAAGCAACAGTTGCTTAGAAGAGAATTTTTGCCGAATTATACCTGCCTTTGCAAATCATATTATACACTTATAGTGACAATTATATTGATTATGATTGCATAAGGTCATATAAACACACAACACAGCGGGCTTGAAAATTGTTTTAATTTCCTCACCACAAAAGGTCAATAGCTGGAGTGGCCTATTCTAAGTCTACTCCGGTAGTGGTGTCCCTAATACGGTGGAATTATTCAATTATGATGCGGAGGGCGTCTGCTATGTCTGCTTCATGAGAAACGATAAGCGAATTAAAATTTTCTGTCTACATAATAAGGACGATATTTGTTAAAGTGGTCATTTACTTTGAACATCTAATATCTTTAAACGAGCAATTCTTGCATATTTCTATATAATCAGAATCTCGGAAACGGCTCCAACGATTTTCATGAAATTTAGTATGCAGGGGGTTTCGGGAGCGATAGATCGATCTAGCTAGGTTTCATTTTTAGTAAAAGTCGTTTTATCCTTGTTTTCAATAAAAAAATTGCTACGATATCATTTGAATACGAAGGTAATTTTAGCCACAATCGACAACGTTATAATAGCTCAGTTGGTAAAAATCGGGCGATCCTGAATTCAGAAAACCCCGTTTGGATTCCAGATCATATATTTTTTTATCGTCACAGCTTTAGTCTGTAATTGATTGATCAACTGTAAAAAAGTAAGTACTTGCTCGTAATGAAATGTTAAACTAATTGCACTATCAATTAGTGCACTAGTAATTCATATACGAGTATTTTCCAAAAGAACACCATTTACCAAAAAACAAACCGAGATAAGCTCGGTCGTCCAGGTACTCTACTAGGTAGGATTATGACGTAAAACATGGCCTATCTTGTATTTAACTGATAGAGATTTTAAGTGGTATATTCTTCGATCACATATTTTAGTGGGTATATTAGACTCCTTTTAGGTTCGTACTCTAAGGATAAGTTCCTAAATCCACATTGTCCATCAGTCACTAGTAATTTTATATGGCTGTATTTTTTGAACTATTTTAGGAAATAGGATTCTTCAACAAAATTTATTGTTATTGAAATTTACAAATAATCAAAACATTTCAAAAATAAAAATGGGTGGACCACCACATGGATAGGTATTATTTGAAGAAATAAGATAAATATATACATTTTAAGAGAGATATATAGATACATTTTAAGTGTTGCTATGATGAAAGCAACACGTCGGAATAATACCTTCACCTCAGAAAACCACAGCTAAATAACAACTGCCTGGAGGGTCGTTGTGTTCCTGCGCGTGAGGGAGGTCACCAGTAAGCTCCTAAGGAGTAGCTGTGTTAGCAGCAGAGGTGGTATCGTTCGTGTGACACTTAATGTATTGCAAACGGTAACCGCTTTACATCAAGTGGGTCGTGTGCGTCTGTCTCTCGACATTGTATAAAAAAATTACGCATTTTGACGTTATATAAATACGAGCAATCGTCAACAAATGGGAACATAGATTAAAACCAAAGACTAAAAAAAACAAATAATTAGAAACGGTCAAGTGTGAGTTGGGTTTGTTACTTATTGTGCAATGTAATCTCCTATTGATTAACTTTCATGCAACACCTGCTTAGTTACATGAAATTACATCAAAAGGATTTATGTTCATTTGAAGCTTTGATAAATTAGGAAAGAAGAAAAGAAATGTAGGTAAGGTTTGAGTGGCGGTTTCATTTATAAAAAATCGGATTTCTTCTCCTTGAAGTTGTTATTAAGTTTCTAGCTGGGCTTGATGCTAACATGTTATTTGCAAAGGTGATTTTTACTTATCAAGTAGGTTTTATCGTTGCATATTTTAGCATTAAGCGCCACAAATTTAATAGAGAGCAAGGTGTGAATAAATGGTTCTAATCACATAGTTCGATCATGTTGCCAAGTCGTTATCATAATCTTATATGTAACAGCCATTTGGGAGTGTTAAATATATACCTACACGTACATGTATGATGTTTACATTCATTGGGTTGAATTTGAGTTGATTATTATTATATTTGTATATCCGTCTGGTGAAATACCTCCACCTCACAGAAAAACCGCAGCGAAAACAACTGCCTAAGAGGGTTGTTCTGTTCCTGCGTGTGAGTGAGGTCATCACTAAGCTCCTAAGGAGTTGCTTTGTCAGCAGCAGAGGTGGCATCACACGAGTGATGCTTAATGTATTGAAGTGTTCATATGTAAGAGTGCATAGGGCTGTATGCTTGTATACCTTCCGACGTTGTATAAAAAAAATATAGATGTTTTATGGTTTTGTTGTATATTTATTTGCGATTCTATATTTTTTTCAATGGAACATTGGAATGTTTTTTAATAACTATTAATTATTAGGTACTTCTTACTGTTCTCACAGCGCGTAAACCTACGATTATAGAGAGGGGAGGAACTATTGAGTGTAGTACTATTTGAATTTGAATATAGAATAGTACACACCGAAATTTGCGACAGCAGAATTACATTTCGCAGTTTTTTGTTTTTTTTTATCCCAATATAAAATTGATTGATTGAGATTGATTATATAAAGAGGCACAGAGATATTTAATTAGAGGAGGAGCTTTTTGCGGTGTTGTTGTTTGTCAGTAGGTGTGGCAAACGGGTAAGCAATATTCTATTACAAACGCCTATTGGTTAAGAAAACTTCATTATACAGGCCGTAAGTTTATTTTGAGTTTAGACACCCTATGTAAAAAAAATACAAACTAAGTAAATCTCAATACTTGTATCACATTACTAGTAGTAGATGTTTGTCGTTAATTTCGCCATCAATACTTATACACACGCGGGAGAGTTTGTGTGTTTGTTTGTTTGTTTGAACTTTCTCAATTTGATAGCTCAATTTATGAAGAAGGTTATGTATATATAGCCTATTCAACATCACGATACGATCCTTAGAAGCCGAGAAAAATGCCAGAAAGTAGAAAAAGCAGTTACTACTCCTGTAAGAACAGCTTTTTCTACTTTCAGCTACATCATTTTTACAAGAAAGATACAGACGAAACTTAAAAGGCAAAACCTATATATGTTTTAACCAATTTAATTCCTTTGTGATGAGGTTTCAGACTCATCATCTACTGATTGTCATGAAGGAAGAATTCCCAGAACAGATTGCCTCATGTCATGGCCTCCATGTGGAATTAGTTTCAGTTATGTTATCACATATACGTTAAGGGATTTTGAACCTGTTGTTGTAAAACGTGTTGTCGGAATTAAAATTATTAGAATTTGAATTAATTTACCTTATCACAAAATTTCATCCGAATTTTTAGAGCCGAAGATACAGGAAATATATTTATAGGATTCTATGAAATTTCAACTTGATATCTAGATTGACTCAAAAGAGCATGATATGTATCGTACGGACGGGCAGACTTTAAAACTGTAATGTTGTACGAGACCCTAAAAAGCAACTGAGCAAAACGATTCACAAGTGGAAACTAAATCTGAGCATAAATGGTAAGAGGAATTTAATAATATTGCATTATTGATTATCTCCCTGACAAAACTCGAAGTGAACTAAATAAAGAGTGAATTTTAATTAAAATATCAGAACATTTGTCTCTGGCTGACATTGATAAATAGAAGTGATATCTCTGCCCAAAATAGATCTCCAGGCAGATGGTTTTGAGTTTTAAGTCGAAATGTTTATGGTGTGGAACTTTGCATAAGAAATAGTTTTTTTACACTAGTATGTAAGGCATGTAAGGAAACGGCCGACCTGATGTAAACACTTTCACACTTTCAATACAGGATATTTTTATCAAGGTACTTTTTAGTAACATCTACTTTAATAGATAAGACTTTATTTAATAGATATTGTTATAAAAAGAGCCTTGCAGGCAGGGGCGCACTAAATAAAATATAAAAAAAAACATCTACTTTAATACCAACATTTGTTTCCCACACAAGGCAAATATTTGTTTGCGTGGTTACGGTGTGTGGAGGGCTTACCAACAGCCTAATTGGGGAAGTACCCCCCATCTCACATAAAACTGCAGTGAAATAATAACTCCCTGGAAAGTCGTGTCCCTGTGAGTGAGTGAGGTTGCCAGTAAGCTGGTGAGGAGATACTGTGTTAGCAGTAGTTGTGACAACGCGCGAACATACCCTACGGAAACCAACATAGAACAGGTCTCCCGACATTGTAAAAGGTTGTAGTTAACTACGTAAAATCATAAAAATTTAAATAAAATAACACCAAAATTCAACTTATATGTATAAATTTAACAGCACCATCTGGTACACATTTTGGAACTACAATATGTATTTAAAATCAAATTGGCGCGACTATGGGATGGTATGGGTTATTTTTTTATTTCGCGCCATAAATAAAGAGTCAGGTAATTGATCTGAGTTGTCTCTGCTACACGTGTTTCGCCTCTCCAAGAGGTATCCTCAGGCACTTTAGTTATTCTAACGGCTATATACAAGTATTATTTATTTTTTAAGATACAACTAATATACTACGACGCTATTCTAATGACTGTTAGTCGAGGTCCAGTAAAAGGGTGATTGCTAGAATAAAATTCGATTCGATTGCGTCGGCAGAGTTGGAGAGCGGCTTACGAGCCTTCCCTCTGGGAGCCGTGTTTACTGCTCGCTCGCTAAGGCTGCCAAAATATTTTTTTATCAACCATCCATGCCACCTCTGCGAAAACTGAATGGCAGTTTGGCCCGTAGCGCCAAAGAGATAGCCGATTTACTCGGTAAATTCTTTGCCTCAATTCGAATATGAATCACGGGGGTGCTGTGCTACCTACTATCCCGTGGTACGGTAGCTCAAAACCGAAAGACTCTATCACCCAGAGAGATGTCCGTCGGACATTATTCTCTCTCGACTCGACGATTCATAAGTCGAGTGGTCCAGTCGATAAACGGATAGTGGTGCTGAAGCTGTGTTCTCCTGAGCTGTGTCCTGTACTAACGCGCCTTTTCGTGCTTTCCTACTTCACTGGGCAAGTCCCGTCTTCGACCTAGTTACGTGGTGCTCGATTCTCTCTGCATATCCCACAAGGAATTTGGCGAGAAATTACAGATAGAATAAGTGAACATGTTAGAGAAAAAAACAATTTAATGTACTTTATACATAAGAAAAGATATTAAAATTACGTTCAAAACATGTTGGAAAGTTAAATCATTTCTCTATCTATCTATACTATATAAATGTCATGTTTACTTGTCTGTTTGTCATGTAATACAGCCACATTGTTTACAAATAAGGAAGGCATTTCAGACGGAAATATGTTTATGCCCACCGCAAGCTATTTTGTCTCGGTTCATTTATTGGTCTGTCGAGAGTATAAGTTTACATTAAGGTGCACGACAGTAACATTCTGATTTTTCCCAAACTAAGAATGGTTTTTCATTTAAATGAATTTAATAATTGTATATTAGGAATCAATCCTTGGGTTTAATTTGAATATCGGTGTAAATCATACTAAACGCAAGGTTTACTCTGTTGGTTCTTACATGTAGAAAGAATATAGGGGAAATAATAATGAAATAGACAGATACAAAACGCAAAAGTAGAAGGATTTAGGAGCCGAGGAAGTCCAACTTACCTACCGACCAAATTGGTCGTGTTTTATCAAATTGGTGATTAACACATAGCGATTGTGCATGAAAAGAGATATGAATATTAAAGAAGCGTGTGAAGTGTCTGAGGGCCAAGTTGCATCCGGGTCTCTTTGACTACCCTGCAAGATTAGTCACTTGTTTCTTGCTTTTGTGAACATATTAATTTTGAACTTTTTCGATATCGCAATCGGGTTTTTGATTACTTTTTTATTTTCGGCTCCTTATTTAACCGTTATTACGAATTAGCTTGTGCACAGCTTTGCAGGCAAAGAGGTGATCACGTGGGCTGTTTAAAAGCTTTCTTGGATCAAGTGCATCGGAAGATAACGGCCTCTTCCTCAATCACTGCAAAAGTTGCGTATTGCTTTTTTTTCTCATAATTTCTCATTCCAAATTACATTTAAAGATATAAATTGTGTATATTTTTGTAATGACCTTTTAAACCATTCATTTTGATACCCCACTCTACAGGATTAGGGAAAAAAATTATTAAAAACAAACACATTTTGGTGACAAATATCCGCCGTTTTTGTTTTTTAAATTTTGAATACCTATATCCAATTACACTGGCGCAAAAAAGATGAGTCTAAGGACATATCATGCATCATAATCGGTTCAGCTGTTTAACGGGTACGAGGGAATATAGGGATGGTGGACATACATGTACAGCCGTGCAATTCTCTAAGCGACTCGTAATGGCTGTGTGCGTCGCTGTGATCACAGATGTCACAGCTTTGACATCGTCTACTGCGATCACGGCTAAATTATTTGGTATTCTATAAGGCTGTAAGCGTACGCGAGGCTGTTTGCCTTGTAGAATTCCAATTCCAAACGCAGCCTTGCGGCGCTAGAGTCGCACAACCATGAAAAGCGACACCAAATAATTGCAATTTTGTGTTCAAGGCTGTAACAGCCGATGTTTCCGAGGATGTAAGGACGTTTGCTCTTACAGAATTGCATGGCAGGCTACGTGTACAGGTCACATAATCCTTCTCTTTTGGCTTCGTCGCGGTTGGGTAAAAAAGGGAGCGAGGTGTATAAACCACATTTTATAGCACTCGGTTTTCTGTACCTACCCCGTGAGGGACCTGCCGTGAAAATATTGATAGATTTTAGTATTTTGTGTTATTTTATTATAACAGACGATATTTTATTTACAGTTTCATCATATATTTTTTTTTATACTACGTCGGGAGGCATACAAGCATACAGCCCACCTGATGTAACGCGGGTACCGTAACCTATTAACGCTTGCGATATATTAAGTATCACTCGCGCGTTGCCTCCTCTGCTGCTTACACAGCAACTCCTTGGGAGCTTACTGGTGACCTCACTCACACGCAGGAACACAACAACCCTCTAGGGAGTTGTTATCTGGCTGCGGTTTTCTGTGAGGTGTACTTCCCCAGACGAGCTGCTTTGATGCGCCCTACCTCTCTTAAAACATCCAGACCAAGACAAACAGAAATGTTTGTCTTGTCACACAAATGTTTGCCTAGTGTGGAAATCGAACCCACGAGCGTTTGTGTCAAAATCACGTCATTCACAACTGAGCCTGATATTACGTAATAAAGATATGCTCAAAAAACAATAAACCACTCGATTGCACATGAAGGCATCCCGCGCTCACAAAAACATCCCATTTTACGCCTAAATATCTCAGTGAACTTCCATTGGTCAGTAGGCTCGAATCACTGAGATTGTAACCAATAAGCTGATGAGTGCTGCGACGTTGATACGCGAACTAGCCAATAAGAGCCGCGCCTTTTATTTTACGCCCGGACCCGCAGCGCCGGTGAATTGAGTTACTACTACAATTGACCACTCATCGGTTCTTCATAGGTTATTTTATTTATGTGTATGCTTGGTTTGATTGCGTACCTATTGGTCAAAGTAGAAACTTCAATACAATATGTCATTTAGTTATTTTGCTTGTTCTTCGTCACACCTTTGAATTTCACTGCTAAATGTTTTTCAGTGAACATGGTATTTCCTTTTTCAGCGTCAATACAGCATTACCAGTGCTAAAAGTAAATTGTGCGTGGGGAATATTAATAAAATGTGAAGAATCATACGTTTACGATGGCATAAAACATACTCAATTACAGTTATTATCTATGTATTATCGCTTTGAACTAAGGACGTTGAGTATTAGGCGGTAAATTTCTAGTTAGGGTTGTCAACTTACAATGTTATACATTGACTAACTTCAGGCATCAGAAAATACACGTTTTATTTTGACCTAGCTTACAAACGGTATTAATGATGCCTCCACATAGCTTGACGACAGCAGTTGCGTTAGAAAGCAATACATGTAGTATTGCTTGCGTATTTCTAATGTAACAATTCCTGCTTTGACGTTTTTTAAATTTGCCTCGATAGTGGAAAGCAATGCAGAAAATTGACGATAACAAAATTCGGGGATTCAGTTTGGTGTTATAGCTACATATCTATCGTTTACATCCTAAATATAATTACACAACGTAATAACTAATGTGTCAAAGAATTCGTTACGTTGAATAAGGACTGTGACGCATTGCGCACAACCGGAGAAAAATGATTATCTTTTAGTATAACTAACTTCCGTTTACCCGTTACGAAGACGTATTCTTGTAAAATTCTCAGCCGTGACCATTTTTATACAACGTCGGGATGCATGCAAGCAAGGCTCCTGAATTTGTATCAAAATAAGGGATATTAGGGCATAGCCCGATAAGTAATTTCATTTCACATATAACTACAGCCAAATAACAACTCCCTGGAGGATTGTTATGTTCATGCGATGAGTAAGGTTATCACTCCTCAGGTGTCGCTGTATCAGGCAGCTGCAGCTGTGCGTTTCTTCATGTATCGTAAGCGTTCATAGGCATATCATGTGGGCCTTGCGCTTGTGTCTCCCGAAGTCGTAAAAAAAATATGGCAACCCTATTTGACTGTTGAACGGATGCTGACTTTCAGTTGGTGTTCTGCTTTCAATCGTCCGATTGACGATGAACGACTTATTTTATCATCAAGATAAGACGTTTGTCGGTCTGTCTGCGTCTTATATCGGTAAACGGTATTTTGCAATCAACGTTATCAAGCATCTATGCGTCATTATAATTTATATGTTATTCGTACTAGCCGTCTGGTGACATCGACTGCATTACACCTTGCATGCGGAAGTTACCGCTTTTTTACATTACGATTTTTGCAATTTACACTGGTTATTCCTTCGATATTGACTTGGGGAATAAGTTGAAGGCGAAGTTGCCTGGATATGATGTGCTTCCTTACTCCACCAACGAGGCTCTGGCTGGATGTCATTACAGCATCACAGAAGATACATACCGAGATATCGATAATATCCTGTAGGGTTTCAGTGAGTGAGTGGATTAACCAGTAAATTCCTAAGCTGTGTTAGCAGCGGGGACGGCAACGCACGAACAATACTTCCTGCATTGCAAGCATTCATATAACCAGTCCACATCATGTGTTGAATGTTTGCATAAAAAGGAGCCCTAGAAATCGGAGAGCATGCGTGAAAAATGTTACATAATGAATGTTAAAAAAGCAAATAAGTCCGAATCACATGGCTCGGTTCTCGCTGCCTACCCCGCAAAGTACGCATATAATTATGGGATAAGAAAAACTTTACTGAAATTACATGACTGTAGTGACTTTACCCTAATACAACCTTTAGTACAACTTAAATGACGTACGTCTTTGCGACACATTCACGCCGTCGGGAGAGCGTCCAGAGACGTGCGTGACACTTGCACAGGAAATTATTACGTATCTAAATGTGAGTTAGAGACAGGAATGGCCTAAAGATAATCTAAGACTGGAAACTCCAAATATTTGAAGGTTATCTACTAGGTATAAATTTATTTACTAGATTATAAATTTACTTACTGAGCATAGATTACAGAAATTATTGCAAATTCAAATATATAATCCTAAAAGGAATAATACTAAAGTAAAATTAAATAAATATACAATTAAACTAGAACTAAATTACATCTAAAGTTAAATAATACGTAATAAATCTGCGATATTAACCTAAAATAAATCTAAAGTGTGGCCGCCGCGGCATTGATGCCGGCAGCATTTCCGCGCAGAGTGAGAAAGCTTTAAGGACTTATTGAGAGTTATCAACTTAAAATATCTAAACTTTTCAAGTAGAAGGCAAAAGAACCAAATAGCGTGGGAAAGGATACTTAATGACTCAGTAGTTTCGTCTGTTATTTTCATAAGAGACGAAACTAATTATGGCTGAATTTAACTGTTTACTGGATAATCGACATATTATTGTACAGCTCAAGTCACTCAGTGTAGTAACTTGACAATTTGCATACGGGTTTCTAAATAGTGTAGCCAATCGATAAGAAGAGATCTTTAAGAAAATTCCCCTCGCTTTTTTTTACTATTTTGGAAGGCACACAAACTTACGGCCCACATGATTTAAAATAGTTGCCGTAGCCTACGAACGCTTGCGATACATTAAGTATCACTCGCGCGATGCCACATCAGCTGCTCGCACAGCAAATTCTCAGGAGCTTACTGGCGACCTCACTCACTCGCGGGAACACAACCACCTTCCGGAGAGTTGTTAATAAATTTGCAAATAAATTCTGGTTTGTAACTTACTGCACGTAATCTGCCATCTCTTATTACAACGAGTTGTACAAAAATTACCTGAAACAAAAAAATATATACATGTTTGATTTATATACATGTACTATAAATTTTATTTGAAACGGATTAAAGTTTTTAATCTATCTCACAATTAAGTTTATTTTTGTATTTTTATCACATTACAATTTAGAGTAAGCAAAAGCAAGCTATAGAGCGCGCGTATCTTTTTTGTCGGTTGCGTCGATCGTAAGCAAACTTTTATAGATACGTATCTATAGTAAAGAGTTATCACAGTGATGTTCTATGCGTGACGAAATTTCTAGGCTTTCAATGCTTCAATACAGACATCTCTGGATAGAAGCACATTTTACTACCGGTCGACAGCGACGTGCTTACAGTGCATACTTAGTAAGGCGCGCTTTATAGCTGGCATATGTATCATGGAAGATTATATTTAATACTAGCTGCTGCCCGCGTCTCAACCCGCGTGGAGTCAAATAACGTAGCCTATGTGCTAATCCAGGTCATAATCTATCTATGTGAAAAATTTTATTCAAATCCGTTCAGCCGTTTAAGCGTGAAAGAGCAACAAACATCCATCCATACATACAAACTTTCGCATTTATAATATTAGTAGGATATCATAATCATCATAACATACAGGGGTGAACAAAATTAAGCAATAATCTAGGGTATATTTTCAAAAAATCATTGAGGGTTTCTAAAACCACTTTCAGCATCAATCATCAGATCAACTCTAGGATATCATATCGTAATCATAACTATACTCAATTGCATAGTTTTAAGATTCTATAGCAGTTACAAATGGTCGATATTCAGTTCGATAGAACAGGGAGTACCTACTACGTATAATGCAAGAAAGTTTAAAAACCATATAAATTAGGTTTATAGTAGTCATTACGTCATTAAATTTATTTGGAACTAATCGAACGCTAAGAGCTTTACAATACAACGATTGGCGGAGTCCGCTAACCTAAGGATCTAACTAAGATTTTCAATTTGATAAGGAGCGACCACCATTACCCAGAGGGAAAAATCAAACCTTTCTCAGGTTAGTTCGCATGTCTATTGAAATATAATTTCTTGGACGTGCGGGATTCCTCACGATGTTTTCTACCAAGTGATAATTAAATATGTACATAAATTCGAAAAGAGAATTTTGTGGTACATGCCCATGCCAGAATTTGAACCAGAGACCGCAAGCTATCACAGCTGTATAAAACATTTTTTTTTTAATAATAATAATATTTATTTGATTCAAAAATGTACACAGACTTATTGCTAAAGCAACATTAGCCATGCAAACACATACAATATTGCTGCCGGTGCTTAAATTAGGACTTTACTTAAAGTAACATAAACATAAAAGGACATACGGATTGAATTTGGAGCCTCCTCCTTTTTGCAATCGGTTAAAATATCCCGAAATATTTAAGCCATAAAGTTCCCTTTACACAAACAAAGTATAATTTATGAATGAATACTAAACATCCTTAAAAGTCATATACACAGTTGTGTGCACTGATGCGCCTGCGCATCGTAATTTTGATTTAGTGTTACGGTTTATCTGACCATAACTCTAATCAGTTCAAAGAAATATAACCAAACGTGGCTCTGGTTTATGTTAGTTGCTGTTAATCATGGCTTTATGAATAAACAGAAGGCCAGTTAATGTGAATCTCAAACTACCTTTTTATACTGCGTGGGTTAAACAAGCATTTAGCTCACCTGATATAATATAATTGCATGCATCACAATACATAATAATAATAAATAAATATCTTCGTACAGATTACACAGCACCATCTAGCCCCTAAGTGAAGCTTGTGTTTTGGGTACTAGAATTTATTAAAAAACATTTTAGAATTAAAAGAAAAGACAAAGGCAAGAACCAGATAGAGAAAATCTATAACTTTACGGCAAATCCCTTGCGGCGTAGGCAGAGACAACCGAGCGCCAAATGACTCTATCTATGGTTGGTCTAGAAAATAAATCCACATCAGCCCTTACTGATCCCACTGCAGGTATAATGCCCCCCCTTCAACCGAAGGGATTTAGAGCATACTCCACCACGCTGCTCAAATGCGGATTGGCGGAGGCCAGTGTTTTCAAGCCGCTCGAGGGCCACTGACTTAGCTTAACGACTGTCATTTATCGACAACAGCCGAGACCGGCGGCTTAACCGAACATGGAGAAACTCGAGATAGAAAAATCCATCCATAGGCAGGCTGCGGTCGACGTTGCTTAACCTGCGTGTTTGATTAGAATGACACGCGCTATGACGTCATCGAGCTCTCACAAAAATACATACAAATTAATAATTATCCTATAAGAACACATCGTAAGTTTATACGTGTCCCGTTTATTCTGCTTGCTCAATTAATTGGACCCTGCTATAATTAGTATGCGATTTGTGCGATCCACGTCATTAGCACTTAACAATTTCCGGACTGTTGTACTTTCACATCATTATGTTGCCTCTTTCCTATTAAGAAAATGTCAAAAAGAAGAAGGTATGACGTGGTATGTGGTTTATACCACGTCGGAAGGCACTGTGCAAGGCAATATGTCACTACTAGTAGCTCCATCTAACGTGGCTAGCAGATATTCTACAATGGCGCGTAGCGCGTCGAAACATTATTAAGAAATGTCATTTCTTT
This sequence comes from Pyralis farinalis, assembly GCA_947507595.1. Taxonomy (NCBI): domain Eukaryota; kingdom Metazoa; phylum Arthropoda; class Insecta; order Lepidoptera; family Pyralidae; genus Pyralis; species Pyralis farinalis. The sequence continues at coordinate 30,960,741 of OX382273.1, read as the reverse complement.
TCACATATGTAATATAGCTACTGATAACTACACTGATTGCGATCCAAACATACAGTCACGTAATCTAAACGTTTATAAAATGAAAGACGATCACGTTACCGTCTCCCGTTAAACTTGTCCAAACACGACCGTGTCTAGACGACTCACCTGCATAAATAAAGCTGTCTTGCCCACCGTCACATTGTTTGACAACCGAATACTTTAACATGATGCTGCAGCGTTCGGAACAAACAGAGGTCTTGAGCTAGCCCTCTACAAACGCGAGTAAACCTAAGCAATTGATTAATTAAGAGATAAGGTGCATCAAAGTGGACCAACAAGGGAATTAACTTTTTAATTTAACTTATTCAACTCATAATTTCAAGACAATATCTAAATAAATAGCCATCGGAAGAATCCATCTATTATCGAGAGGCGAGGTTTTTTTTTACTACGTCGGGAGGTATACAGGCATACGGCACACCGGTAATGCGTGCAGTGCCGTAGCCTATTAACGCTTGCGATATATTAGAGTATCACTCGAGCGATGCCCCCTCTGCCGCTTACGCAGTAACTCCTTGGGAACTTACAGGTGACCTCACTCACACGCAGGAACACGACAACCCTCTAGGAAGTTGTTATTTGGCTGCTGTTTTCTGTGAGGTGGAGGTACTACCCCAGACGGGCTGCTTTGATGCGCCCTACCTCTCTTAAAAAAGTTCTCGTTCTCGTTATAAAACTTCTTCCTAGTCCTAGTATTATCCCATAGTATAATCCATTGGGATCGGCGGCGTCAGCTATGTAAGCCTAAGGATTTGGCGAGGACACTGTGTTTTACATAGAGCAATTGCTGTCAAACCTCCACATTCCAGAGGGAAATCAGATCTTTATTAGATTAGGTCACATGTCTTTCGAAATATAATCTGGGTTGTGCGGGAAACCCGCGCGTCTTTGAAAGACAACGTGGTCGTCTCTACTCATCAGAGACGACTAGGGTAGCAGAAATGTATCTGAAGCATCGAATCAGTGTAATGTTTTTGCCCAAACTTCAGAGTATTTACAGCAGCTAAACGTATTAGAAACTTTCCGATAAAATAAAAAAAAAACAGCAAGTAGTAGTTCCCTTAAAGCGACATTTATTAAGAAACACGATATTCTAATGGAGCGTACATATCGAAGATATCGATCTGTCAGAACCAAGAACATGTTCTATAAATATGTATAGCACCAATTACCGGTAAGGCACCTCAATTAGAAGGTAATTTGTTGGTAGATCACTTTACTTGTATGTAAATATCCCATATTTATAGGTATATCAATTAAACCTTCTTTGAAACCCTCAGTTTACTGGACTCTGATAAGCTAATGATTGATGCTATAATTGCATCTAATCTAATTAATCTTCTATTTTACAGAATAATGATTAAATGTATAATACATTGAATCATTATAAAAGATAACATAGATAACAACCAATATGGCAAACTTTTAAATCATAAGAGATAATTATATATTTCTAAAAGGTATAAATGATAAGATATAAACTCTCTCTGATTTTAGAGAAAACAAAAAGTAAATTCAATTTTTCCCAAAATTTTATACAAGTCACTGGAGTCGAATTCATCTGCAGTCGAATTACATATATTATAAAAAATATTATTTATAAATTACAAATTAATAACAATTTAAAACCACGGGTGAACAATTACATTAATTCGATTCAGTTTTTTTGTTATACCAATATACAAATAAACGATTAATAAGTTAATTCAAAGGCCAGACAAGGTTTTCGAAACAGTCGATTTTGTATAATAAAAAAAATCGTCTGTAATTCGCCAATTGTCAAATTGTCGCACCTAGTTTAAATTGCCATGAAAATAATCTAATTATATGTCAAAATAAGGTAAACTATAAACACACCAGAATTTAAACAGAAAAATATTAAATTACAAGAGAAAGGAAACCGTTAAACGTAAGGACGGTAATTTTCAATAATAAAAAACGTATTTCGGTGATTCAGTCTTATGTGAATAACTTCACGCCTACAACTCGAGGTGTCACTGAATTAATAAAATCTGTTATTAAAGGTTGCGAAACGCGACGGCAATGTCAGCCTTTTAGGTATTCGTTTAAGGTTGTGGCTTGCGAAAATATAATAAAATATAATCGACTATACATATTTAGTAAACTAAAACCAATTTCAAACACTTTTTATGACTACGGTCAGTGTTACACACCTAAAATGAATGTATTCAGAGATATTCGAAGGATATCTTAATTTTTGTGTTAATGGACACCTATAGTTTGAAATAAAGGCCTACTTTTGACATAATAGTTGATAATCGAATTAATAGACCATTATCATGAATCATTGATTGATGTCATGGCTGGGATGGGATGAAGTTTTGTTTATTCTAAGTCGGGTGGTATACAAGCTGATGGTTGAATATAGGAAACATTGTTCGCGCGTCGCCCTCTCTTTTTTTTATACTACGTCGGGAGGCATACAAGCGTACGGCCGCCCTGATGTAAAGCGGGTACCGTAGCCTATTAACGCTTGCGATATATTAAGTATCACTCGCGCGATGCCTCCTCTGCTGCTTACACAACAACTCCTTGGGAGCTTACTGGTGACCTCACTCACTCGCAGGAACACAACAACCCTCCAAAGAGTTGTTATTTGGCTGTGGTTTTCTGTGAGGTACTTACCCAGATGGGCTGCTTTGATAATGATTGAAAACTAAAACTAATAATAAAATAATAAATAATAAAAAACGTAATAACTGAGTAGCGCATAGTATATTTTGAAGACTTTGCTGTTCTACTACATTGTACACTCCGTTTATACAAAACCATGCGAATATTAAGATCCAGCTTGATCTGTCGTTGTATTACGTAAATTGCATCAAATATGGAACCCTATACAAATCTGAAACATTGTTCACGTGAATCACTAATGACTTTCTGCAAGCTGAGTCACACAAAAATGCTGCCTGACGCCGGTCTTCAGGTCAAATTTGAAACGAAGTCGACGTAAATTGGGTCCAAATTAAGGACCCTAAAATAATTTTCTGGTAGCAGCAGCGAAAATGTTGTAATGCCAATTTTACTTGGATGAGCTTGATTTGCATAAGATAATCCAATTCTTGAGGTTCTCACAGAATTCCAACGGACGAAGACGCAGGCTGCAGTTAGTTTTTATATTTTTTAAACGTATCGCGAATCCAGGCTAAACTTGAGAAATATCTTCTTTAATTATATTTTTTGAATAGAAACAATCTCGTTCTCCTAATTAATGCTATTTGCCTTCCAATAATAACGGATAAATGGACTTATTTTAAATTGAATTTGAAAAACTATATTTAAAATACATAATTTCCTGTCTTCATCGGTTGGTAGGAATTTATATTACGTACGAAATTTATTTTCAAAATTTCTTAAACTATGGAATCATCAATAAAGACACAACTTGTTTAATAAAACGCACATAGGTTATTTCATAAATAAGGAGTTAGTTGAACGACGAATACAAAATTGAAAGAAATTTGATTGTCATAAAATAAATATCGGTATTTTAAGCCCACATTGGAACGTATTAACATCTCGTTGCAACTGTTCACGTAAAAAACGTAGCCAAGTGTATTCACGTCTTGTAGTACGTTTTCGTATAACATACCTACTCGTATCAACCTTACAGTTCCGCAGCGGCGTGGACTATACTGCTTTAAATAAATAAATATTTAACGATAGTTTATCAAACGATTGCAATATACCTACGTATATGGCAATAACTATGGATCAGTAATGACAAATAGTATAAATATTAACCGTTCCGTATATGTTTACTGCACATATTCGATGACATAGCGGATTTATTTTCAAACTATGATATAGTTGTATACATATTTGATTTAATAGCAAATGATTTCTGTACTAAAATAGTTCAAACCGTGTACTAAACTTGTTTCAAACGCGGATTGTTATGTTGTATAAATTTCTTTGTATAAATATAATAAAATAAATTCAAAGTCGCCCAGGACTAGACTTGATGTAATCACTGTAGTGCTTCTGTGTTCTCATAAAAGCTATATAAGTAGGCTAACACTTATCAACTATAAGGTATCTATTGTGACATAGACAAACGCGATAGATAGTCATTTAAGAATAAAATTTATAGTAAACTATAAAACGTAAAACGAAAGCAAGAGTCGTTCGGAACTTTTGGTGTGCGCCCACGACAATCTACCGATTCAATTGTTCCATTTCGAATACCGAAAGTAAAGGTCACAGTTAAAGCGGTTAGTGTAAGGCGGATCTTAACATTTCTGATCATTGAACTTCGGCAAGCGATTATTCGAACAATCAAATCAAAAACGGAGCTGAACGTAGAAAATCTGACTTTAAGAACAGATTAATTTTTATTTGCTTAAAATATGGTGTAACTACAGATATTACAAAAAGTTAAACATGTAAGTATGTATGTGTGCATATCTTCACGCCTGGTCCCTTGCAAGTTAGGCAGAGAGAACCGAGAGCCATAAGACGAGGTCCTTGCACACTTCACTCGCTTCTCTAACTTTTCTCTCTCTCTAACTTTTATAGCTCTTTTCATGCACGCTCGTCCATTCCTAAGGCTCCAGACATCACCTTCTGATAAAACACGACCAAATTGGTCCTGATAGGTTAGTCTTGTTCTTTCTCGGTTCTTCATCCTTCCACTTTCGCATTGTATATCTGTTTCTTCATCTTTCATCCCGCATTTATATGTCCGAACCAACGGGGCATGCTTTTTCTTATCTTAACACCGACACACTCTTTCAGTTTAATCAGTTTAGCAGCAAAAGTATATCGAAAGGTAATTGAATGGAGAATGAGGGTGAAATCCGATGGAATGCTGTGGGAGGCACAGGGAGGTTTCCGAAATGGCCCCTTCCATTTCCATCTACGGATCAAGTTTACTCGCTCCGCATACCGTGGAGAAGTCAGAGCCATAAACCAGAAGGTTTTCTGCGGTTTTGTGGTGAGAAAGCATTTGATAGGGTTGTGCGAAAGGAACTGTGGGACATATTGCCGAGATATGGGAATAACGGATAGATAGATGTCACCCTGATTTGATGTCAAAATTGGTGTCAAACAGGGTTGCCTGCTATCTGCTAGGCTGTTTATTCTGTATCTCGATAGTTGTCTGCAAAGTATAAGGTCAACGAATGTAGGATTGCCCATAGGTGACCTAGTGGTGAACTGTCTGCTCTATGCAGACGATGCTGTAATATTAGCAGAAACACCATCTGAACTGCAAACACTGGTCATAATAATGAAAGACGATTGTATGGAGAAAGGCTTAATATTGAATGCGAAAAAAACAAAGATAAAGAATGGTATTTGAAAGAGAAGAAACCAGAACCAATGTAAGGGCTACGGTTTATGACGAAGCGTTGGAACAAGTGGATGAGGATGTATATCTTGGATGCGCTTTCAACAGGGGTGGAAAGTATACTGATGTGGAAAGACGACTGAGTGCTGGGAATAGTGTGAATGGAGCGTTGAGATAACTCAACGCTTATTTATGGAAGCGAGAGCTGGGTATGGCAAAAGGGAGCACGAAAGTGGGATAAACGCGGTCGAAATGCGATCGTTGCTCAAAATTTGTGGCGTAACGCTTGTAGACTGTATTCGCAATGATGATGTTAGAAACAGAGTTGGTCTAAAAGGAAGCGCCGGTGTTAAAATAAGAAGAGGCATGCTCCGTTGGTTTGAACATGTAAAAAAATCGGCCAAGTGCGAGTCGGACTCGCACACGAAGGGTTCCGTACCATTATCTATAAAAACGGCAAAAAAAAATCACGTTTGTTGTATGGGAGCCCCCCTTAAACATTTGTTTTATTTTAATTTAATTATTTATTCTTAAAGTGAATATATAACTAAATATTCTGTGAATATTTCAAGCGTCTACCTGTTGCCGTTATCAATATCGAGCAAAAATGAGCAAAAAATCACGTTTGTTGTATGGGAGCCCCCTTAAATATTTATTTTATTCTATTTTTTAGTATTTGTTGTTATAGCGGCAACAGAAATACATCATCTGTGAAAATTTCAACTGTCTAACTATCACGCTACATGAGATACAGCCTGGTGACAGACGGACGGACGGACGGACGGACGGACGGACGGACGGACGGACAGCGGAGCCTCAGTAATAGGGTTCCGTTTTACCCCTTGAGTACGGAACCCTAAAAAATGAAAGAATGACGAAACAGATATACATCGCAAAAGCAGAAAGATGTTGGAGCCGAGGACGGCCATGACTTACCTACCATGACCAAATTGGTCGTCTTCTATCAGAAGATGATTGATGTCAGGAGCCTTAGAAATCGGCGAGCGTGCATGAGGAGAGCAATGAATGTTAAAGAAGCGAGTGAGTACAAAGTACATTTTCCCGGTCAAACATGCATATTTCATATGACAGCCAATGGAGGAAAGCCAGAACTGAGAGCCCTGCCTACTATCGTGGGTTTCTAATTGGATCGATGACGATACAGCGGAGGAGAATTGTTGTTATCCACTAACATCTTCCTAGGAACAGACCTACGGCTTATGTATATTATTACGTACACAAAGCTGAACAAGTTGTATATTTAAAAGATTAATCTCAGTTTTGGTTTAGTGTTAATTTTTGTACCAGATAGTTCATCTATTGAAAACGGTAGAATATTGGCAAGAAAATGATAGTAAATATTATATCATAAATGTTTGATTTATGTATGAGTAACCTATTGAATAGTATTATGCCCAGGGGTGGAGGAACATGTGATCATAAAATCAATTTGCCTAACAAGATTACACTTAATTGGCCATTTAATAACGGAATAACAAACAGTTTAAATTTTTTGTGACATGATTAATAGATCTTCCCGAATGTGATTAACCTAAGTTAACAAATAATACATTTTAGTTTAAATGGAATGATTTTTGATAATAAATTAATAAAAGTTCTCTAGGTTTACTTTCTGTCTACATTTATTTATGTTTATATATGTATACATAATTCATATAAATGATGAATAACATTGCCTATGTTATTCGCAATCTACTAAACGAAAAGAGTGAGTTAAGCAATTGATTCCTTTTGTACCAAGACCTCATAACAAAATATACGAAAAACCTATATGGTGAATAATTCCGGATTTATAGCCAATTTGTTTATAAGTGACAAATCATATCTCATCCTAAACTAATCCTGGAGTCGTGCGAATATGTATCAATCAGAGCGTAGGCCAGAGACACAACTATTTGGCGGGCTATTGGTCAAACGAACTAAATTCAACAGAATCACTCCGCTGGATTCAGTTTCATGCTCGAAGGCAACACTACGAAACTCGGATTTAGTACGCAATCCCTCATAATCCCAAATGTTCGAATCGGATTATGAGCGAATGCAGTGAGCAAACACTGTTACACAATTTAACTCTAATCCGCTATCACTCGGCCGCGCCTTATCAACAAAAGCGTGAGCGTGCCACATAAAAATTAGCATTTCCGTGCATGCCTTAATGATTTGAATTCGGAACGACGTGCGTAGGCACAAGGCTACTTGCGTGGTTGTCTCTCTTGCTCCGGCAGAGTCTCTGTCGCCAGCTTGACCATTAATGTAGATAGCGTAAACTTTTCTTCCCCGACTTTATATGTACTTACGATAGGGGTTTAAAATATATGTTTACTTGTCTGATTCTTTAAATAATCTGCTCCATTAAAGCTCGTTATGTGAAGCAAGTTAGCTGCATTTGTTTTTTATTACATACTTTTTTGCGATTTTTTTACAAATAAGAATCGCAATATTTAACGAAATATCAGCTTTGGGTATTTTTACGGATAATAAATTAATACATATTATACAATGTAGATTATCAAATCAGTGTATTTTCGCACAGCAACTGAGAAAAAAGTATTCTTTGCTAAAAATATGTAATACTACTAATGAATGTACTATCCAGTACAAGCTAAATACTTACATTTACAAAAATCAAAACCTACTTCACACCTTCGGACATATATGTGTTGAAAACGATAAGCAGCTTAAAAGCTCTCCGGATCTTGGGATCTGTTCCGTGATTGATGACATGACAAACTTGGATAAAACGGCAAAAAGCGGCGAGGAGGTTAATCAATCCTTAACAAGTACTGGAAAGGTTTGAAAATTTCTCGATTACCATGTCACCCATATTTGCTGATGGGAATCATGAGTCACCGGATGGCGCCGCTGTCGGTGTGCCGGCGCCTGTCGCTGTAATTGTCTACAACTGTCAGTGTATATGAAGCTATTTGCGACATACCTGATAATTATTGCCGCCCTTATAAGTTACTATTTATTTATAAATGTTCTTAGAAGGGTAAATTAGTTGCTGATCCCATGACCTGAATTTAAATTAAAGAGACCCGGCAGTCTTCTCTGACCGTAAGAATATGCTATAAATAGAAGCTTCAAATTTGTTAATCAGAGGTAATAATGAAAAATGAAAAATCGGCAGGACAAAATTGAATCGAATTGTCATTAAATATTTAGAATAACTAGTATGTATGTATGTATATCTTCACGCCAGGTCCCTTGCGGGGTAGGCAGAGAGAATCGAGCGCCATAACACGCGGTCCTTAGATACTTCATCCGCTTCTTTCACATTCATAGCTCTTTTCATGCACGCTCGCTGGTTCCTAATGCTTCTGACATCACCTTCTGATAAAACACGACCAATTTGGTTATGGTAGGTTAGTCTTATTCTTCCTCAGCTCCTACATCCTTCCACTTTCGCATTGTATATCTGTTTCGTCATGCCTTCATCATGCATTCTTTCTACATGTCCGAACTAACGGAGCATGCCCTTTCTTATCTTAACACCAACACTCTCTTTCAGACCAACTAGAATAACTAGACAACACTAAAACCTTTTCTAGACACAGTTAGAAAAGAAGATGATGTATAAAGTTATCTATCTATCTAAATATAACTATAACTTCACGCCAAATCCCTTGCGGGGTAGGCGTAGAGGACCGAGTGACGCGTAACTCGATCCTTGCGTATGTAAGTGGTTCACTCGGTTCTTTGACATTAATCGCTCTTCTCATGCACGCTCGCCGGTTTCTAGACCTGACGTCACCTTCTGGTAGAACACAACCAATTTGATCATGGTAGGTAAGTCTTGGCCTTCCTCGGCTCCTACATAAATATATGTTCCTACATGTATAAAGTTAAACAAACAATAATAAGAAACAGATAACCTTCCCAGTTATATTAAGGTCCTTACTAAATCATTTAATTTATATGTAGACACAAATTTAAATGTTAAAATTTAATCAAATACAAAATGCAGCGTCCTGTATCAGAGGCAATTTCGTTTAATCTAAGTGAACCAGAGATTACTAGCTGTAAATCAAGCTTTATTGACTTTAGAAAAGCAATTTCGTATCGGAACTTCAAAATAAAACCACGGAGATTTTTAATAGCTTCGAAATTAAGTACTTATGAAATAAAAAGGAATGATACAAAGGCGGCAGAGGTCAGAGACGTATTCGATCTAGTGCTTATAAATAAAATAACCGTTAGATAACGCTGAAAATAGGATTGAATTTATATCGAACGTCAATAATGTGTTAATCAATATACGTACTTACTTATTTTCCATGATTTTTACAAAATATGGCATATCATCGGGGCTATTTTTAACTAAACTTTAAAACATGCAATTACGCTTCATAATACAACAAATCTTATAGGCTAACGACCCACTCTCCGGACATTATCTCAAACTCAATATTGATTACAATCACATGGACTTTATCGCTATTGTTAAAAATAGACATATTAAAAGGAAAAGCTCGCAAATAAATGACAAAAGATTTTTTGTTCAAAATCACCAAGTCATGTTGGCCGATGTTCACGATTTGACTTCTATTTTTTTCATTAGGTTATTATTATTCGTATTTACTTTCTCCAGTCAATTGAAGTTTATAATTAAGTATTTTTAAGATTCTCCGCGATATGAATATGTTGAGCCCGTTGTATATGCAACTATACTATGTTACTGATTGCTGCAAAAGCTGACGGTGGGTTAATTTTCTCATCGGAATAAATATTTGTAAGTCATTCAAGTCTCAAGTGCGTACATGAAATATTCGATAATCCATCTGTAAATCTGTTTCCAGTTTGATGAAGTTATGTTTGACCTTGATATCTTTTTAATTGCTCGTTAGCGCGTAATGAAGTACTCGTTCTATTCTATCTAACTAATATATCTCATTGCACCCAAATTAATGATGATTTAATGCTAAAAATAATATATATAAGCAAACATCTAGCAAGTTATTATACAGGCCGAGCTAACAATCCCCCTGGTGGAGGAAATCCGCGATAACCTTGTGTCTGACCCCATAAAGACACAAGTTGGCACCTTCACCGCTAAGAAAACCCCATTTGCTGTGGTTCCTCAGTTCCAGAACACACCACTTACTATCGCTACAAGTATTGGGATTCTCGGTGTCGAGATCTCCAGTGATGTCCAATACCGAAATCACCTGGAGGAGAAGGTCAAACTGGCGTCCAAGAAACTCGGTGTGCTTAACAAAGCAAAGCAGTACTTCGGTGCGGAACAAAGACTTATATTATACAACTCTCAAGTCAGACCGCACATGGAGTACAGTAGGCACCTTTGGACGGGCGCTCCTGGATACCGGCTAGGACCTTCTGATTCGGTTCAGAGACGAGCTGTGAGGTTTGTCGGTGATCCTAAGCTTACAGATGGTAGTGAGCCCTTAAGTTTAAGGCGACATTTTGCCTCCCTTTGTGTGTTCAAGAACGGGTGCGGTCGATTGTACAACGGGTTGTGTTCTGAAGAATCGTTCGATATGATGCCGACAGTTTCTTTTTACAACAGTACTGCTTGCCAACGGCGCGGCGAGGAGCTCACCCTCACATACTGGAACTGCAATGGTTGCGTTCTGTGCGCTTCCAGCCAAGATTTCTTCTGAGAACTCTCAAGTTGTGGAAACAAAAACACGAATTTAGTGGCACATTCCCACACCAGGATTCAAACCAGGGACCACTCGGTTCATAGGCTGGTTCGTAATCCACTGGGTAATCATTGCTATACCATACCTACCATATTTGGATGATCTATCAATATCATTAAGGTTGTTTAAGGCTATAAATTTTAAGGGCCAATAATTGTAACGTTGTGTTGAGTAATCATTACCTTTAGAAAAGTTTATTAAGTGCTTACAATTATGAATTGAGCAGTGGCCTTAATTATCACAGAAAAATTTCTTTTCATCTCACTTACCTACTTTCATTAAAGTATCTCTTTTGATATAAATGCTTAGTCATATAATTGATATATCAGAAAAAAAATTGATTGAAATATTGTGTATTTTTTGTACATTTGGCAGCTAATAACAGTTATTTTTCTATAATTTAGTGTAGTCACTTACTTAATTGGGAGTCGTTATTATATTTGCCTTTATTTACATTATACGATAAATTAATGATTTTGGTTAAAACATCCTAAAGTGCATAAAATTTATATTACGACTAACTATGATAAGGTAGAATTACTATGATTATGAATCGGTATTTTCAGTATTTGTTTCTACATAAAAATATTGATACAAAATATGAAAAGAAGAATGGAAAGGCGGACTTATCATTGAAATGTATCGTTACCAGGCAATGTAAGGTAACCGTTTGGATTCAAACGTCTTGCTTATAGACGATTAAAATTTGTTTGTTATTTTAATACACTGTGGAAATTTAAAATGTCTACGTAATTTCATATGCAAGCAGTCGTGTTTTTAAGCACTTTTTAAAACTATATATAGCTTAGTTTTTACGATAGTAATATATGTGGTTTAATATTGATAAATTTGATGACATTCATTGGTTTTGAAGATACAATACGATCATTGTGCTCCACTTAATGAGTTACGAATTATTCGTTCGTCGTTCGTCAATCAATTCTATATAAAAATAGACCGTGGTCATCATTGACCACGGTCTATTTTTATATAGAATTGATTGACGAACTCGGATTCCCACACAGGACAAACATTCGCGTGCATCAACATGTCTGTTTGTCTTAATCTGGCTGTTTTTAAGATAGATAGGGCATCAAAGCAGCCTTTCTGGGGAGGTGCCTCCACCTCACAGAAAATCGCAGCCAAATAACAACCCTGTGGAGCGTTGTTGCGAGTTAGGTCACCAGTAAGCTCCTAAGGAGTCTCTGTGTTAGCAGCAGAGAAGGCATCGCGCGAGTGATACTTAATGTATTACAAGCGCTCACAGGCTACGGTAACCGCTTTCCATCAGGTTGACTGTATGCGTGTATGCCCCGATGTTGTAATAAAAAATATATCAGCGTAAAATCTGAAAGGGGTTCCTGTTTTGCTTGGTTCCGTAGCAATCGTCTAGAAAAGCACAAAATAAATATGTAGAAGGGACATTCAACTTCAAATATAAAACGCTGACAACTGTACAAACAATGTATGACGAGATGACAGATAAAATCCGTAACTATGCCTCGTTAGAAAGTTTTTATTGCTGGTGACACGCAAGTAAAGATTAATGTGTTTCGAGTAAAAATAACTCGAGTCTTTTAACTGATGTCTTTATGAGGAATAAAATGATGGGCAGCTTTAATAGAACAGTCACAAACATGTTCTAAGATAATAAATATAGGAGTGTGAACCAAAATGTTCCGCTTTACCGAACAACGTGATGGAGTACCAGGAGTAGCTGAGTAGTGGCGTAAGTTTAACTGTAGTCAACACACATTTGAAACATAGAACCTGCATAGAACAGATTTATTTTATATCATTAAAATGTTGAAATGACACAACAATAAAAAAATATTTTTCTCAATAACAGAAGAACAAAGAAGCGGCCAGTCGACATTGCAAATCTTTCAATTTCAACCTACCTTCTTTTACAACACAACGAAACAAAATAAGAACATAATTAAAATCGGTTCATAAACAAAGAAGTTATGCCTGAACATTGCATAAAAAATACATATAGAGACGAATTTATAACCTCCTTTCCTGAAGTCGGTTAAAAATAAATAAATTTGCTTATTGAAAGGAACAATATAGATAGACTAGCTGCTGCCCGCGGCTCCGCCCGCGTGGAGTCAAATAACTTGTAGCCTATGTGTTAATCCAGATCATAATCTATCTACGTACCAAATTTCATTCAAATCCGTTCAGCCGTTTAAGCGTGAAAGAGCAACAAACATCCATACATACAAACTTTCGCATTTATAATATCAGTAGGATACCTTTTCGATGTGTAGCTCGCGAAGATAGTGTGAATGCTACGAACTGCTATAAGAAGGAATGTTTCCATTCTCAGAGAGTTGGGCATTGAGACGAGGCTGTGTACCATGTCTTCTTTCATACAATGTTGTAGTATGAAGAAACGCAACAGCGCAATAATATAGAAAAGCTATTGACTGTCGATAAAATGGAAGGCAAAAGAATAGACGATCTTCTATACGCTGGTCTGAAGAAAATAAAGTAGCTGTCCAGAATTACTAATCAATTTGATTTAAAGCTTGCTGAAGAGCTTATATCCTGAATGAGAGTTTGTAAAATCTTTACTCAGTTATATCACACACAAACATCCGTGACTCAATCAACTAAGAAGAACCCAAATTTCGAAAATATCCGTCCGACTGTAAGCGCACTTCACAGTTATAGTGGTATTAAAAATCAAGCGGAAACAGTTCTATGACACGTTGATAAGGAGTATATTAATACATATAGAATAAAGTTTAAAATAAATAATCAACATAAAGGTCCAAAAGGAAGCAGTAAGGAAGGCAACGTAAGAGCGATATTCTCTGTATTGTAAACATACATAGGATACGGTAACTGTTTCACGTCAAACAATGCTTTTTTGCTACTCGAAACGTAATATGAAAAAGGCTAGTTTATATTGCTCCCTTTTCATATAGAAGATCTTGAAAAAGGTTGTGTGAATCGAATTTTTTAAGCTTCAAAATTAACAAATCCAGCAAAATCGCATTTAAAAAATACTTAAGCGCGGATTTTGAAAACTTCTTATTATTTTTCTTATAGGTATAGATAATTAGCCTACATAATATATGACAGAGTAGAGCTTGGCGTTTGAGAAACGTAAAATGTCTCGTAAAGTGCTTTTCATTTAATACAGCTAACGCAATACATTTCTGCAAAGCTGATTAAAATTAATGTGTTTTTAATAAATCATCTCTCTGACATGATGCTTTTACTGTAACAAGAAATACACGATAACTCGTAGAGTTCTGCGCATGTCTAGAAAAATGTTGATAACGGATATGTCTTCTAACCGTTATTTATTTTCTATATCATTCCTTTCTGCGGCATCAAGGCAGCTTCGGGAATGTGGTATTGGACCTTTAAATCCAAAACTCGCGGGGGCGGAGGAAGCGGGAAAGTGGAAGCAATCCAGGGCGGTTTTTTGTAACATTCACTTTAGTACGAGTATGTACCTGTCCCAAAAAAAGTGTTGCTTAAAGCTGGATTTGCCTTTTATGCTCGTAATCAAATCGATGGAGAAAGTTAATGGTAGCTTTGTTTTTTTATATACAACTAGATTGGCAAACAAGCATGCGGCCCGCATTAGATGGTAAGCGGTCTCTGCAGCCTATTGACGCTCGCAACACCACTGGGATGTCACTCGCGCGCTGCCAATCTTGTGACTTAAGGCTGTTTAGTCACAGTATCCAGTAATTTATCTGCCATATCTCACCCTTCAAACCGGAACAAAGCTATATAAATATAGCTGCTTGGCGGTAGAAATAGGTGAGACAGAGGCACCTACGTAGACGACTTTTGTACAAAGCCTCCCTCGGGTAATAGTTGGACGCTTATAGTTATTTATTTTCATATTACGTGTTGTGTAGTAAATCTAAGGCCAGTACACGTACGTATCGCTGGCTGCTAGCGAACTCCTTTTTACTCGCAAGAACACAAGAAGCTTCCAGGGAGTTGACAGTATTTGTTTATTTTATGATTGGTAAAATCAATATAACATATTGGCATGTAACGGGAACCGCTTTACATGAGCTATGCTTTTATACCTCTCGACATTGTATAAAAAATGTAATAGACGCATAATATCTTATTGACATGTTAAACCTTCTTTCAGAATGTTCTTTAGTTTTCATGCTCAAAGGTTGCCAAGAGACAATAAATAAATGAAATAAATAAGAGAACCTTGCTACTACCTAAGGCTTAGCTGTCTGTTCGTCCATCTGTTTGTCCGTCTTTCTCTTCGTTCGTTCGGCTTTTTTTGTTAGGCTGTCTCGAACCACAATAGGTAGAAACTTGAAATTTTGACAGAGCGTGTATTATTAACCGGATGTGTTCCCGCGAGTGAGTGAGGTAACTAGTAAACTCCTAAGGAGTTAGCTATGTTAGCAGCAGACGTGGGATCGCACGAGTGATACTTACTATGTTGCATGCGTTCATAGGCTACGATTACCATTTTACGTCAGGTAGGCCGTATGATCGTATGCCTCCCGATGTTGTATAAAAAAAACGATTATTTCCATGCAAATATATTCGACCGAAGTCATGCCATATTTGTATGATGAATAACCAGTACATTGAACTCATTAAAGTAGAGCTAAAGTGACTATAATAGCAAATAATATCCGAGAAGTATACATAGGAACATGCCGTGACCGCTCATTGTTACTTTGAAATGAACTGAGTGAACAAATTGTTGTTTTTAGGGTCCAGTGTCCGGGCAGCAAAACGGGAATCCTCCATCACCGTCATTCGCAACCATGCAACGTGAAAAATTAAGTGGAAGAACTCTATTGAAATGAACTTCTTTCGTGCTTTGCTAAATATGGGGTCGATTGCAACAAGTAAGGGGTATATCAGATTCAAACATTAGTTAGTATAATAGAGCATAACCCAATAGACCATAACCCAAACTCAACCAGTTACCCCTCGACCCGTAGCGGTGAACTGAGTTACTACGTAATAAGGGATTATTCATTCATCTCTTCATATGTTATTTCCTTCATGGTCCTTCATGGTTTGTCAAATTGAATTAATTAGAATTAAAATAAATTCAGATCAAAGTATTTGACAGGAACTTTCATTGTTTATAAACCAATATGAATTTCAGTTTCAAATACAAATATATGATCCCATAAAATGCACACTATCATTCTCTTCGGCATTGAGTGTCTTTGCAATTTACGTTTGCAATATTAGATTCCATCTAGTATATGAAATTGTTGTTAGCATCGCAGACATATTTATGTGTTACACCTGTCTGAGGGTAATGTAGAGTTTCGCAATCAACATAGTGTTCTGAGTTTATGTCTCATTCAAGTCATATGACATAGTTTAATCTTGTTTACTTCTAGCCGGTGTCTATGATTGAGCGCGATATTATATTTGTTCAAGTATTCAAGAATACTACCTATCTATCTATTCACACCAAGTCCCTTGTGGTGTAGGCAGAGAGAACGGAGCGCCACGTAACTCGGTCCTATCACTTATTAAGTATCACTAGCACGATACCACCTCTGCTGCTAACACAGCAACTCCTTAGGATCTTACTGGCGACTTCACTCACACACAGGAACACAAAAACCCTCCAGGGACTTATTTGGCTGTGAGGTGGAGGTGCTACCCTAGCTGCTTTGATGCGCCCTACCTCTCTTAAAAACAGGTCAAGACAACCAGACATGCTTCTGCACGCAAATGTTTGTTGTCTACAAGATTGTGTAACAGAATGAAATATTGGCCTACACAGAAAAGAATATCAGAAATTATAACCTAAATTTCGAATTTTCCAGTTAGTTTTTGACGAGCTCAGTGACGCAGTAATTAGTAACGCTACTTTGCCACCAACACTCGTGTCTTGTATCTTATGTGGGAATCGAATCCACGAGCGTTGGTGTCAAAGTAGCATTACTAACCACTGCGCCACCGATCTCGTCAAATGTATGTTCTTCAAAAAGGTTTCAGTGCGTTCAGGCAGTACGTTTCCTGTTTGTTAATTGGCGGGGCACATCATATTCACGCGTTTGCATTTTGAGCATTTATAATACGAGTACTAAACCTTTAGGAAATCAAGAGAAAGGACTGAACGACTTCATTTTCTAAAGGTTTAATTTTAATGTAAAGTTATTTCCTGTACACGGTACGTGTACAACTTTTGTATCTTCGACTATTCTGTATGTATGAAATAAATTGATATGTGGAAATAGTCAACTCGTAACGTGCATCCACTTTCATTCAACCCCATTGAACTGACGTGAGAGACAAATCTTGCGGGGGCGAAAGTTGCTCGTGGACGCAATAACGTGGCATATAAGCGTACGATGTATCAGATGATAAGCAGTCGTACCAGTCCACAGATGTAGCAACATCAGAGGCATTATGACGTCAAGAATTTTCTCAGAAAGTTTTGGAAAAACACGAAGAAACCCCTGGAATTGTACCAATCATTTTGGCTTTAGAATATAGTAATTAAATTAACAATGAGAGTATAGAGATCAAAGGTTATGGATAACATGTAACATTCGTGCTTGCATTATCTATCATTATTAGCATTACGAGTGCATATTCACACTTCAACATTCTCACAATATAAAACTCACCGCAGCCACAGAGTAAACACCAAACGAGTACCTCCCTAGTACATTGATCAGAGGGAGACTTTGTACAAGTCGTCTACGTGGGTACCTCTGTCTCACCTATTTTTACCGCCAAAAAGCTATATTTATATAGCTGTGTTCCGGTTTGAAGGGTGAGATATGGCAGAGAAATCACTGGGTACTGTGACGAAACACATAGGTCACAAAATGGCAGCGCGCGAGTAACATCTCCGTGGTGTTGCGAGCGTCAATAGGCTGCGGTGACCGCTTACCATCTTATGCGGGTCGCATGCTTGTTTGCCAATCTAATTGTATAAAATAAAAAAGTACATAATAAAAAAATAATAAAGGGTTAGTGGGCAACACATTCAGGGTACTGAGCGAGATTTTTTTATCATTCGAGACAGGTAGTCAGCGCGCAGTAGGTTTGGGATCTGGCGTGGACGGGTTTCGAATAAAATGCTTTCTTCTTTCACGTCAAAAGCGTATTTTTAAGGTCCATATGCTACTGGTACCAAGGTTTATCTACCATGACCAAAGTGATCGTGTTTTATCGGAAGGTGATATCAGGAGTCCTAGAAAGAAGCGAGTGAGGTGTGTAAGGACCGAGTCACGTAGCGCCCGGTACTCTCTGCCTACACCGCAAGGAATTTGCCGTGAAATAATAGATAGAAATTACGTTGCCGCCTCTGCAACAAACCTAAAATATAAATAAAACTTAACTGTTAACTGCAAAAAGATAGGTAGTTTGAAGATGGGAGAGTAATAAGTAACAATACAAACTGTCATTTGCACTAACCCATAGACTAGAGCTAGTGTTTGATAAACATTTAGTGGTTTGTGCGGTGTGAATGTCTGAAGCTCCGCTGGCAGCAAATGATTACTTCCTCCGTGTTTATCATAATAAAAGCGTTTCTATTACATTTTCTCATTCATCTCCCATGAGAATGATATCTGTGATAATGTACTCAAACGTCTCCGGATGCTTAGGTGGGATACAGTTTTATTTCTAAGTAGCTGTCTCCCGCGACTTCCTCCACGTGGAAATGTAATTTCTTCACAAATTCTTGGGTTTCACCTTTTCCGTGCAACTCTAATTCTAAAATAAAAGTCAAAATCACCTATGTTACTTCTTGCAAAATCAGCTATCCGCTAGTGATAGTTCCGAACAAACAAACGGGCATACAGACAAAAACTGTTTTATTGGCATAAGACTATACATTCGTATGAATTTAGTAGGAAACTGTTATTTTGACATTACAAACAGACTTCAACTTTGTTTATTTGTATAGATTTTCCATTCAGTTACCACTAATAATGATGATGATGAATTAACAGTAAGTATGTAACATGTTACTAAGAATTACAAAACACGCAGTTGTAAAATCTTCATTGTACGGTACGGATAGCCGACTTATTTCTAAAAGAGATCTCTTCCAGCCAACCTAGATAAGTGTGTGTAAATAGTGGTCAGTGTATCATTTAAGTACTGAGTGTTCTACATTTTATTACACTATGACACATCTATCATGAGGTCTAAGGTTAAGATGTTTAACGTCTGACGCGTGCATAGAAGAGTTGTTGTCAAAAAAGAGCCTGTGTAAAGATCCCTTTGTCCGCCTAAAACACTTTAGGAGAACGGGTATTAACGATATTCAAGAGCATGGGAGTAGTTTGAACAAGCCACGTGTTTATGATGATGAATAGATTCAAATTTGATTACCAAGAGCTTTACTTTACCACGTTTAGAGATTGAAGGAACTTTTCACAGTTAACGAAAATATGATTTGTGTGTGTGCTGTAAATTTTCATTAACATCGATTAATATCCATTTATATGTTTGACGAACTCGGTGATAATGATGGCTACTTCAACACCATAACTTGTGGCATCCCCAAATAAGGCAGCTGTCTTAACAGTTGTCGAGTACCCTTGCATAAGCTTTGCTCAGTTTGCGCCGAGATAGCGCTGTAAAAAACGCTGGCGGGCCCTACAAACGTTGTCGTGCCCGAAAAATAAATCTTAGGACTTGACTGCGCCGTCATTTATCGGGTCTAAATGTAAATCTAAACCATACGGGATCCACTTAAACATACAGATTTTCAAGTTAATTCATACACAAATGCAAGTACTGCAAGTGCAACCACAAAAGCAGTGCTGGTGTAGTGAATGAAAAACCAGCCTGTTAACCGATTGGTCTATGGATCGAATTCTGATGTGGGCATATATTAAATAACTGTTTAGTAATTTTTGTACATATTTGTAATTATGACTTGCGATGAAGGAAAATGTCGTGGCGTAACTCGCACGCCCAACAAATTATATTTCGATAAACGTGTAACCTTACTATAAAACGGTTTTCTTTTTCTCTTAGGTTGTGGAGGTCTGACAGCAGCTCCATATCAACATCAGCATCAGTGTTAAATCTTAGATTCCGCTAATCCCAAGGTATAAAGGAACGGAATAACGCTAGATAGAAGAAGCAAAAATTCACAAAAATCAAAAACACATTCAAACAATGTATTATAACATTTTTCTGACTGACCAATAAATTTACTGTATAATATAAGAATACAAATAAGTGAGTTTCTCAGAAACGATTTATTCCACAGCGATTGTAATTGGTACAAAGTGATCTCGCATTGCACAGAACATTAATTGAGCTTATTGATGGAGCATACTTGAAGGCGTTTGCTAGATTGGAATGCTGACAAATATGATTGTCTACGTTTGCTTTCGTCACATCTGGTCTAATTGCAACAGTATAATTGGCTGCAGCGACAATATGGACATCTGCTGCATTACGTGCTTTAATTATTTTCAGATATGGACAAACATGTTTTAATAAAAGACAAGATGGTAATCTTGTTTTGCTTGTCTGAATAACTCAGAAATGCAGTCTTAAGGAACAAAAATATACTCTAATTCTTGTTTATTGGCAAATATATAACAATTAACCGCTGGAATAGGACTTTCATCAGATTTGAATCACAAACTATAAAATCACTTGACTGTGCATGAAGGAACCTCGCGCTCACAAAAACGCTGCGTTTTAGCGCCTAAATATATCAGAAATTCTAGCATCACATCTCACATCAGCAATTGAAGCCGGTAAGTGCCGCGATGTTGATTCGCGGACTAGCCAAAAAGTGCAACTTTTTTTTATACTACGTCCGGAGGTATACAAGCATACGGCCCACCTGATGTAAAGCAATTACCGTAGCCTATTAACGCTTGCGATATATTAAGCATCACTCGCGCGATGCCTTCTCTGCTGCTTACACAGCAACTCCTTGGGAGCTTACTGGTGACCTCACTTAGACGTAGAAACAAAACAACCCTCTATGGAGTTGTTATTTGGCTGCGGTTTTCTGTGAGGTGGAGGTACTTCCCCACACGGGCTGCTTTGATGCGCCCTACCTCTCTTAAAATTTTTAGTGTTGCGTTTTACTTTTTACCCTGACCCGTAGCGGTGAATTGAGGTACTACGTAATATTGACCTCCTCGTCTCTCCATAGGTTACTTCCTTCATGGTTTTAGCTTTGTCTAGGTAAAAAGTAGTAGTATTAGCCGACTGTACTCAGGTTTCCTTTCTTCCTTTTCCGTGCTCTCAATGTTTTTTTTCTGCTTTAAGTAAACAACGCAAAAGCTATAAATCTTAGATACGTAGAACAACACTTGTATTATAATTGAAAAATTATACCATTTCAAGAGGAACGGGATGTGAATCTGTGCTGACATTTTGAAGCAAAGGTCTTATTTCCTAATAAGGTTTTACGCTAGTGTTAATAGCATGTAATTGGTGAGTTGTTCAGAACTATAAAGACACTAAGGGTAATGTCAGGCTGGGTAATGTTATTCCATTCCCCGTTATAGAAGATGAATTGGCATGTTGTATGGAAGTGACCTTTTTGTTGGATTAAGTAATACTGCTATTAAAGAAAATATTTGTAATCGTAATTTTTACCTGACTGAAGCAACTATTCCTTCCTACATTTTGTCAACAAAAGTTGCTGCTTAAGGGATCTTTATTTTTGTCAGACGATTGGGTTTCATAAATACCCAATCCAATCTTTTCACTTCATGGGTTTCATAAATAGAGCAAAAGAAAGAGAATGTTAAAAGAAGTGTTAAAATAAGAAGAGGCATGCCCTGTTGGTTCGGACGTGTAGAAAGAATGCGGGAGGAAAGATACACAACGCGAAAGTAGAAGCGTGTAGGAGCCGCGGTAGGCCAAGACTTGCATACCGTGATCAAATTGATTGTGTTTTATCAGAAGAACCTTCGAAATATATATAAACCATCCTTAGAAGCATAAGCATGCATAAGAAGAGCAATGAATGTTAAAGAGGCGAGTGAAGGGATCGAGTCATGTGGCGCTCGATTCTCTCTACCTACACCGGAAGGGATTTGATGTGAAGTTATAGATATATAAATAGAGCAGTGATAGCCTTATGGATAAAGAACCGCAACCAACTGATCCCGGATTCGAATCCTGGCATGTAATTAAAAAACAATACTAGATTCGTATATTCAGATGTACATATTTGTTATTATCACTTGCTCGGCTGTGAAGGAAAACATCGTGAGGCTAAGTTAAGAACAAGAAATCATACTTAGAAAGACGTGTGACCTAATCTAAGAAAGGTCCGATTTTCCCTCTGGGTTGCGAAGTTCTGATGCCAGCACTTTATATAACTAGTAAATAACAGCAAGCTGTGTAGGCAGAGCTGATATTTTTTAAATTTAAAAAATATTTAAATATTTTATTTTTAATTTTTTAATTTTTTTAAAATATATGGAACCCTGTACGACATCTAGCGACGAGTGCTGTTACTTTTTCTGTTGATGGGAGTGCAGTGCAGACTCTGCACTGCAGAGTGGCCGGCCATACGTTTTCCCATATGTTTTTTTTTCTAATTGGAACGATTTTGGACCGTTCTTCCTCACCAACGAACATTTAAATTTCAAATTAAAGGATACAAAACTACAATATGTTAGCTATTAGTGTGTCGATTTTGGAGTTTCTCACTATTACCGTCTAAACGCTAGCTGGATGACATCAGTCTACCCCAAACGGCAATTTTGAGGGTAATGTGGCTCCGCTGGCTATCGCAGCTCTGCCAAAAATTAGGCTTAGGCAGCGGATCCCACCGTTCCTAATGGATTAGGAGAACGGCACAACGCAAAGAAGAAGATTGGATATGATAAATACTGCTGTCTGTCTTGGTCTGGATGTTTTACGAGAGATAGGGCGCATTAAAGCAGCCCGTCTGGGGAAGTACCTCCACCTCACAAAAACCGCAGCCAAATAACAACTCCCTGGACGGTTGTTGTGTTCCTGCATCCTGCTGTGAGTGAGGTCACGAGTATGCTCCCAAGGAGTTGCTGTGTCAGCAGAGGAGGCATCGCGCGAGTGATACTTAATATATTGCAAGCGTTAATAGGCCACGGTACCCGCTTTAAATTAATGTAAAAGTAAATCAAGTATCGCACAACAGTCGCTACCAATATGAAAGTCAGTAATTTCCCGAATAAATGCATAACGTCATTGCAAAATGCACTTTTATTGAAACGATATGGGTAGAGCAATCGGTCATCTTTACTGATGAATGTTGGTCGGTACACGACATGTTCATTACTGGCGAGGCGCCAGACATTGTGTAAAAGCATGGCCAACAATTTATGATTTTTAACTCATTTGGTGGTTTATTATGTAATTATACACTAGGTTGTAAACCAAACCACGTTGATAGTCAACTTACAGATGATTTATGATTTACAGTAGGATAAATTAAACCTGCCATCGATGATCTTACTGTGTGAAAAGGTCGCTACAAAAAACGTACATGAACAACGGCTGGGAGTTCATCCTCATACACTGGAACCACAGTGGTCGCGTACTGTGCGGTTCCTGAGAAATTTTCTAGCGAGAACTATTAAGTTGTGGAATGAGCTTTCTGTCGAGGTTTTCCCAAGGGACTACAGTTTGGGGTTCTTCAAGAAAGGTTCTTAAAAAAAAAACTCCTAGATGAATGTGATAAATGTTGCCATTATTACATGTTGTTGATGTAATTAGAATTAATGTAAAGTATAAGTAGTAATACTAGTACAATGCGAAAGTGGAATCACTTTTTAGAGTTCCGTACCTCAAAGGAAAAACGGAACCTTTACAGGATCACTTTGTTGGCCGTCTGCCTGTTAAGATCCTTTTTCTCAGGGACGGGTGGAGCTACCAAACTGAAATTAATATCAAATACTCAGATCTGCAATCCCTTCGAGCAGCGAAAAAATCAAACTTCTAAGTCAACGTAATGAAATTATACGGCTGTTTATGTATTGGTTATGCGCATATTTTGACACTCGCAAGGGAATAAAACCCTATAGGGTTCCCGTTGACCTAGAATCATGAAATTTGGTAAGAAGCAATATCATGTAGCACAAGTAAAGGAAAAAATCTGAAAACCGTAAAGTTGTATTTACATCAGAAAAAAATTGTGAAAATAATTTGAGTAATATTTTTTTTACGGAACCCTCGGAGCGTGAGTCGTTTATACAACGTCGGTAGGCATACAAGCATACGGCACACCAGATGTAAAGCGGTTACCGTAGCCAATAAATACTTGCAATAAATGATCACTCGCCCGATGCCGCATCTGCTGCTAACACGGAAACTTCTTAGGAGTTTACTGGTGACCTTATTCACAAGCAGGAATACAACAACTCTCTAGGGAGTTGTTATTTGGCTGCGATTTTCTGTGAGGTGGAGGTACTTCCCCAGACGGGTTGCGTTGATACCCAAGACCTCTCTTAAGAATGTAGAGGCAGAAGAAAACCAACTCACCTAGCATGACTATACTGATCGTATTTTATCAAAAGATGATGTCAGCGACAGCAAAAACTAGCGAGATTGCATGAAAAGAATTATATAAATATTAAAGAAGCGAGTGAAGCGAGTCCACTACTTTATAGCAGAACTTTTTATGTTATAGTATTATTATGCATAACAGCGGATAGCAGAAACTTTATTTCGCAGAAAATCGTTTGGACTGCACTCACCACTTACCATCTTTAGGCATATATTTCATATCCATAATAATTAAAAAGTTGAACCATTATATCACAGAAAGTATGAAGTCTAAACATACGTTACATATTATTCTATAATTATCTTTCTACGTGTATTTAGCGCTTAAATAACACAGTTCATTACGAACATATGAAGTTTTTATTTACATATAAACAAAAAACCATGCAAACATGCAAGCAGCATGATGATTTTAACGCTCAGTTCAAAATCCCAAAAATTCATATCATCCTATTTTTACTTCGTTTCTGGGTGGTTATAAAAACCCAACATCGAAGGTTAAGACGGGAGCTCCCGCCCCAATCTTCTGAACCTAAAAGGCAGGATCGGATCAGGGTGGACATTTCCGCTCGCTCGCTTTGACAGATTTTTTTCGAACGAAATAATATCCTTTTTTTACTTCGATTCTGGGTAGTTATAAAAAATCTGCCATCGTCGTAGTCGCGTAAATAAACGTTATGCTAAACGAAATTATGCTAAATTTAATTTTGCCAAAGGTTTAAATTATGATAAGTGAAATTCTGCCAACTTAAAAGTATGTTATTGTAAATTCAAACATATACACATTCGGCCAAACAAAAATTATATTAAATAATTTTTATGCCTTAAGAATATTCGTTTAAAGAAGATTATGTCAAGTGTGTTATGCCAAATAAATATCGGAGCATCAAGATTCTACCACATAGAAGAAATCCGAGTGAAGTGTTGTAGAGGATTGAGTCATTCTCATTAGACATTCGGTTCTTTCTGCCTACTTTGACTTGACTAGGTTGCCTTGGCGTGAAGTTATAGATAGATAAATATAATGTAAAATAATTGTGTAATTCAACTGTTAGAAAGAACTCTAACAGAGTGTACAATCACTCTGTTATATTCTGCTTAAAGTTCGATGGTGTCTGTTCCTTGAAAACAATTTGCAACGTTACATAGGTATATTCTAAATCAAACCGTAGTATAGGTATACTGAGTAATAGTTTTAAAGTCTATTCAAAGGTGTTCATTACTGGGGTACTACAAAATTATCCGACATTTTGTAAGAGTTTCATAACATGTCTCTCGCCCTCATGTAACATTCTCTCAAAATTTATTCATAGATCAGCATAATTGCTTTATTATCCGTAATAAATCTCACGTCCGTTACACGGTAGCTGTATTGGTAGCTTATTAAAAATTTTACCATTAAGTTACGATGATAAATCATGTATCGTTGGATTAGCTGAAGAACAGACAACGATTAGCCTTACCCTCGTGGGCGGACAAGTGGAAATTTTAAAGATAATAACGTAAAGCATAACTTTTTCCAATATGTCATCAGATTCTGGCGCCACATAAGGTTAAATTTTATGTGCATCTATTATATGCATTTTTAGACAATTATGCATATAAATTGCTCATTTTTTATATCTTATTCTATAAAATATTTCATGATTAGCTTCCTATTTGTGTCAGTGTCTTATTTTTATATGTTTGCTATTCCAATTAACTGTTCATAATCTTAAGTTACTTTTTGGAGGAGACTTCAATCATTATCTTATGAAACGTTCCCATATTCCAACTATAATTTGTTACTGACAATTTATATTCATAATCGGAAGCCGCTTATCTGTGTACAATGCAAGTTTGTTCAAGCTGAGCCCAGTCGGATACACGTAAAAGTACCGCTCGGACACGTTGATAAGAAATTGTTTGATTAGGACGAGGGTGGTTTCGAACATGCATATGTTTACGAATAACCAATCAAATAAATGCAATCGGTTGGTATCGCACAAATCTCCAAATAAATATTATGCAAGAGTAGATACTAAGCGATTATAGCCATCACTGGGAGAAATGTTTAAAGGCATTAGAATTTTATACAAGTACGACAGTATCATAGACCTTATATCAGAGTAAATTATAAACTTGTTTACTAAAATGGAAATCAATGAGATGTGGTTTTAATAATATTAACCAACATTCTCTTGCAGACATAAAGTAAAACAGAAATATGTACTCGGTAGTTTGATTTAGAAACTGAAACTACTAATATATATCAAGAACATGTAATCGTTTAATGCTTACATTCGTATCCAGAGCGTTCAATCAATTTCGTTAGGCGATACCTTGAGATTTATTAAATCGCTTCGTGATTTTATAGATTGTATCTTAGAGCAATGTTGTGGTTTCTGGGTTTATAACTAATTGCTGCGTAGGCAGTAGGTAGGTGAGAACTGGATCAAGCTCTTAAATTTTCTACCGATCTATATTACCTTCAGGCCGAGTTCCTTGCGGTGTAGGCAGACGGAATCGGGAGCTTTCTTTAACATTCTTGGCTAATTTCATAGACACTCGCCAGTTTCGAAGGCTCCTGATATCACCTTCTCATAGAACCAAGTGGTCAATTTGTCATTGCTAGGAGAGTCTTCGCCTTCTGCGGCTCCTATCTACGTGTTATTACGTATATAGGTATATGCTGAGACTTCGTTCTAATTCGTATTCCAGTATTCTGTGTGAACAGCTTCTTCTTACTTTTTTTCTTTTTTCTCGCTTTTAAGAGTCACATCGTGATGTTAAATTGCCTATAACCTTCCGCAAGAATTGAGCTATCAAATTTAGAAAGATTTTTATTCAAATTATAGTTCCAGAGATTAGGGCGTTAAACCAACAAACTCTTTCGCTTTAGATATTAGTATAAATATATATTTTTTTATACAACGTTGGGAGGCATACCAGCAAACGGTCCCCCTGATGTAAACGCTTGTAATACATTACGTATCACTCGCGCGATGCCACTGATGATGGTTCCGTGAGCGTGAGCGGGTTTCACCACTCAATAAGAAAAAAACGAACATTTAAAAGTGCCAAATTATGAACATTTTTAATCTATCTATAACTCCACGCAAATCCCTTGCGGGGTAGGTAGAGACAACGGAGCGCCACGTGACTCGATCCTTACAAACCTCACTCGCTTCTCTAATTCTCTTTTCATGCACGCTCGCCGGTTTCCTTACCTTCTGATAAAACACGATCAATTTGGTCACGGTAGGTAAGTCTTGGCCTTCCTCGGCTCCTATTCCTTTCGCGTTGTATATCTGTTTCGTAATAAAATCAATAATTAATAATACTCCAAAACTATCCAAGCTCGTTTATATTAAAATAAACAAATGTATATGAATGCACTCATTAGGTTCTTCAATTTATGACCCCTGTGATCTAAATTACATGGATTCTGCTGGAATTTAACCTCACTTTCTTGAACTTGAGCGAAAATCTGAAAGAGGCCGAAGTAAAATAGCTCTTCAAAACACTAGTACACGCAATAGAAGACACTCTGGCTGCCAATGTTTCCAAGAAGTCGGTTGATAAAGAACTTATCACGCCAATTTGACACGAGACAAGCAAACGAGCTAACTCTTTAGAAACGGTATTAAACACTTACGAAGTGTCTCTTACTAATGGAAGTAACGCACAAATACTATTACAAGATAAGATGCCTCGTAAATCTGTCTGTATGTAGTTATCGTAGGCAGAGTTTATCGACGGTGTATGTGAAAGCTTGTAGAGACAGGTGAGATAGCTACCAATCAATGGTTATTAGGTAAAGAGACAAGATACTGCGGTTGGAACAAGTTACTTTAATCTTTACATCTTGTGTTTAGCATATTTTAAAGATCCTGATTGATATGATAGTAATTAAAGAGAGTGGCGTTGGAAGTAACTCCCGTTCTAAATTAAAGTTTATTTTGTCTTTGTTATTAATATGCTATAATATTAATGACAAAGATGATATGAACTTACGGTTATAAATATCCTAAAAATACAATTAGAAACTAAAATTTCCTAAACTGTTACTAATAAAAATATATAAAAAATTCATTCAAGACATAATAAATTTTTTTTTTTTGAATTTTCATTTGCAAGTTATTGTTTGATCTCTAGATACTACTAAAAGACAGTAAGAATGTCTTAATTAGTATGCTAAGGTCACCATTAGGAAAACTGAAACAATAAAATTGTGTTAGTATTCTAAAAGATTTATAAATGGCAACTGATTCTAAGAAAATATGATGAAGTTGAAATTTGGGTGGAAACGTTTGAATTCTGAGCGTAAAATAAATAAAAAAAAAACAAAAACTAAGGTTTATCGACATATGGCTAAAATTTACGAGATGATAACATGAACGCACCTACTTAGTGTTACTTCAGTGAACGCACCTAACTAAACACGCCCTTCACTGACCTCTATGCAACAGATAGCTTTTTCTGTTCTGTTACCCGTTAGACGTGAAAAAAACACAAATTACCGTTTACTTGCTGATATAGACGAATGTTATAAAAGAAAATGCTATTGAGTTTGGAACCGGTTTACACATTTCCTTATTTAGTGTACGTACGTTTTAAATATACGCAATAATAATGAATAACATAGAAATAAATACATTCAATTAATACTTATTATATATCTTCACAAAGATGATAACAAGCACATAAATGGAAAATAGTGATTGTGTCACGTTAAACAAACGAATAAAGAACCCGTTGATTGTTAAAAATAAATGGACACGTATTGTAGGTAAGACAAAAGAATGGAAGTTTAACTAAAAATAGTAGTTATTTATTATAATGATGATGATTAGGCAAACTGAGATAATAAGGCTAAAGTTCAAGCCTTTTAAAGATTTATAATTAGCAATAGAATCAACTGAAATGAGGAAGTTGAAGTTTGGGAGGAAACATGAATTTTGGACGTTTTATGAACCAAAACTGGACATCAAGGTAAAAGGGTCCATTCCCACAGACATTTATATCCGGGAACCGTCACACACCGCTATATTTCTACAAGAAATCTCTCATTAAGACAAAACGAGCTAATTAAGATAGATGCGTCCTGATGTGCTAGACTTACCATACTGGTGAGCAGCGGTAACTGTTACCATAGACAGTTTTAGACGCAAATGTTTATGCGTATATGCTGTAATGAAAACAATATTTTATTTGGTCCTCTAGACCTTTGGTGACATGAGTCTTTGCTGTATAGGAGTAAACTTGTGAAAGTGCTGTGATATATTCACATTTACAATGAAAACATGTGCAGACAACGCCCCTGCGTCTTATGACTGTGCACTAAAGGCGATATCTGAACGGTTTTGTGTAGCTTGATCTGTCGTCGTGTTGTTGCAATTGTTAGTATATCTAGGTTTAGATCTTTCTAGTCTGAATTAAGTATACAGTGCGTTTTGCTTACATATTATGCACGTTTATTTCTGCCGCTCGATTTGAAGACTAAGTATAAGCAGAGGAGAGATTAGCGTCATAGCATCATGATGAAGTCAGCCACGTTCTATTTTAGCATCTCGATACTATGCTTTCTTATCGACTACATAATATTATAGTTCTGTTTTTTTTATGTCAGTAATATATTGATAGACTAGTGGATAAAGAACAGGCTTATTGGCTAAAAGTCCCTGGTTCGAATCCTCGCTTCTACCACTAAATTCGTGTTTTCGGATTTATATACATATTTATAAAAATATGAAGGAAAATATCACGAGGACACCCACACGTCTAAGAAATTATATTTCAAAAAACGTGTGACCTTACCTAAGGAAGGTCTGTTTTCCCAGCACCCATTTCTGAATTGTGGTCTGACGGCAGTTGTTCCATGTAAAAATCATTTTCTTTGCCAAATCCTTAGGCTTAGTGTAGCGGACCCCGCCAATTCTAATAAATTAGGACACGGGAGAAACGAGAGAACTAAGAAGAAGAAGGGAACAAATAGAATATTTAATTTCTTTCCATATCTACATCTTCATCCAGTCCTGCAGTCTACCCTTAGATCAAAGTGACTATTTTTGAGTTGCAGACATATGCTACAGTGTTCTATCATAAGCTGATTTTAAATATACGGCTTCATCTAGTACGAAATTAAGCATGCTTATGTCATGGGTACTAGCCAACTAATAAACAAACGTAAAGATCTCCGTTTTTGTAAATAAGTACATATAATACAATAAAAATTATACATTTATAATAGAACAAGCATACATGCTCGTAAAAATATTTGAGGATGAACCTCGGTGTTAAAATTGCAATTGACTCTATCACTGGACTCGTCAGTCACACACACACATACTAACCCTAATCATCCTACTACCTGCAGGGATACCTACGGGTCTCCCTTCAACCGAAGGAGTTTAGAGCACACTCCACCACGCTGTTCAACTGCGGGTTGGCGGAGGCCAGTGTTTTAAGCCACCCGAATGCCACGCAACACCTACAAATAACTTCATCCATGTGTACACAACTTTAGGCACCTGAGCTGAGGGCTAAAAGCCGTAATATGAGAACGCAATGTTACATGGTCTGACAAATCTCATTCCGCGAGTAATTTTGTCAACTTTATAATGAGTGTATTCAACACGTACTATGTTTTACTAGCTGTAATTCACACTTTGGTAGGGAGAATGACTTGTGCCTTTATTGTTTATTTTAATTAATTTCTATTTCGTATAGTGAATTTAAACAAATTATATCAATGAAGATATTTGCGAGTTTAATTAAAAACCTACTAAGTTGGAATCGCACTCTTTTTCATCATTTTTATACTATGTCGGGAGCCATGAGAGCATACGGCCCACCTGATGTAAATCGGTTATTTAAATAATGACTTACCTCAAGGACCGTCATCTATCGATAATTGCTGGGACTGACGGCTTAACGTGCCCTCCGAAGCTCGAGATAGACATACCCGTCCATAGATAGACTGCGGTCGACGTTGCTTAGCCCGCGTGTTCCGTTAGAATGAAAAGCGTAACTACGTCATCGAACTTTCTCGGACTCATATTGGACTCGTAAGCATTCACCAACTTATTTGACAAAGTACATATATTGGCAAGTTTCTTTCGGCATTTCTTCTTCGTCAATGGTCATTTCCGAAATGCTAGCAGATTAAAAAAGAAAAATAGTGACATGAGAGAATTGAATACAATACAACTACCCTTAGCGGTGTTCCCGAACAAATACGATATAGGTGCCTTCAAGAAAAGAGCCTATGTTTCCCTAAAAAGGCTGGCAGCGGATCAGTGACCCTTTGGTGTTGCTGATGTCTACGGGCGGCGGTGACCACTTACCATCCAAGTGTGACCCACATGCTAGTTTACCCCCTTCTAATATATATATATATATATATATCTTATTGTTTTTAAATAATAGCGTTGTGTACATTAACAATCATCCAATATACTTGTAGAAGGATAATTTGGGAACATTAAACACCATTTAAGGAAAGCACATTTAAAATTAAGAAGCTCACCATATTTGGTCGTGCAGAAACTCGATATCGCTCTATAGCAAAATGCCTGAGCTTCGTGTATATTTCGAATAAAAAAGGTTAAGGCAGGTGAGATTATCACTGTTCTTTGACGCTCGAAGCTCGCGTTATTTCGTTATTTTATGGCGTATTAACGACTACAATTACTCGATCTTGACCGATATGAACGAATTTTTTTTGATTGAATCATTTTATGACAGTTAAAACATTTTGTTTACTTGTAAAGATTTTTTATATACTTTATGCCTTTTTTTATACGATGTCGGGGGGAATTTTATACATTAAGTATCGCTCGGGCGCTGCCACCTCTGCTGCGATTACAGCGACTCTTGAGCTTACTGGTGACGTCACTCATACGCAGGAACACAACAACCCTTCAGGGAGTTACACAGGGAGTACATTAAGTATCACTCGCGCGTTGCCTCCTCTGCTGCTAACAGCAACCCCTAAGGAGCTTTCTGGTGATCAAATGTTTGTCCTGTGTGGGAATCGAACTCACAAGAGTTGGTGCCGAGCTCGCGATGTGGATAAAATCGTAAATGTTTTTACAAGATTTACTTACTTCAAGATTAGTTATTATTGAAGCACCGAATTTAATTTAAATAAAATTCTTGTCTTGCATCAAAGCAGCCCGTTTGGGTATAGTGACTTCACCTCACAGAAAACCGCAGCCAAATAACAACTTCCTAGTGGATTGTTGTTTTCCTGCGTGTGAGTGAGATCATCAGTAAGCTCCTTAGAGGTTGCTGTCAGCAGCAGAGGTGGTATCGCGGGAGCAATACTTAATGTATTACAAGTGTTCAAAGGCCATCAGATGGGCCGTATGCTTGTATACCTTCTGATGTTGTATAAAAAAAAATCTATATGTAAAAAACCATATTTTATACATCACATAAGACATATACTCGTATTAATATGACGTACTGTGCTTACCGAAGTATATACACGCTTGCAATATTGCTAGGGCGGTGACATCCCTGCTGTTAATATAGCAACTTAGCTTACTGGTAACCTTACTCACTCACAGGAACACGAGAATCATCCAGGGAATTTATATTGGCTTCGGTTTTGTGAGGTGGTGCTTGCCCTAGTGGAGCTGTTCCTGCCTCTCTTGGGCTAGATTAGGATGTCATCTACCGAAAACAGCCAGGACCGACGATTTAACGCGCCCTCCAAACTTGAGACTACTAAACCCATCCTTAGATAGGTTGCTTCTATGTTAGATTAGTTATACACGCATATCAATGTTAACGAGCTCCTCAAAATGTCTATTTTAACTCGTTAGGGCTATGCATTACACAAGAGAAGATTGGTTGGTACAGACAGAATTTATCGAAAGACGCCTAATGTTTCAACCACATACATACCATCGCGCCTGTCTCCCATTGGGGTAGGGAGATATGTACTGATAAAAATTCAAAATGGTATGCTAAAATGATTTGAACATTTGGAAAGAATGGGTGACAAAAGAGTTACGAAAGAAGTAAATCGAGCAAGAATATGTGGAGATATCTGCAGGAGCCGCCCTAGACTCACACATATAGATAAAATAGCTGATGCAAAAAAGGGCCAAATCAAAAGCACTCGAAACCGAAGAGCATGCGTGAAGAGATTGATGAGTGCGTAAGAGGCGATAGAGGTATGTTTGTTCCAACCACACATTTAAATCACTGGAAATTAAAACATCACGATGTTTGCAGACTAGAAAGTATCATTATTTGCAATCATAACCTCATATATCATATACATCATAATTATCATTGCGATAGTATATATAAGTTATATTTTACATTACCAAGAGTAGATCATCCGTCTTACAATACTCCCGTTACATCAAAGAGAAAAGACCATAATGGGTCTATTTGCTGTATACGTCACGTCATGTGTAACCCGCTTAGCACTTCAACCTAGACAGAGCTATTAAGTAGCGTTATGTGCCTAATGCGCTGACATTTACGATAGTGCGTACTCGTACATAAAATGTAGACCGCTCCATATTTAGTGACATACTAGATTTGCTGTACTGGCTTTTATGTTCCTGACGTTAGTTGCAACTCACACGATGCACTAAATTTTATAATTAATTGTTAGAACAACAAGAAGAGAGGTAGGACTATTCCAAGCTGCCCGACTTACCACCTTAAAAATTTAAATCACTAGAGAGCTGATCACTGGAGAGATGTTTTATGTATAGTAAGCATTCATAGTCTATAAGGTACTCATATTCATTAGGTGGACCGTATGTTTGTATGCCTACCGAACGTTGTATATAAAAAGGAACTTAACAATAACTTAGTAGTGTAACATAAAGGAGATTGCCCATTCATGGTACAGAATTGTCTCATGCCTCAGGATAAAAACATTTTATAAATTATTTTTCTCATTTTAGGAGTCTTCCTACCCAATCCATGCTTGTTTTGGACACGGGATATATTTTAGAAAATATGAAGATATATTATTGACTACAATTTATCACTTGATTTTTATTTCCTCCGAATGTTGATCAAAAAAGTTGCCATAGTAAATAAAAAAAATGTTGAAAGAAAACTACGATTAATATTGTTATCGATTATAATTACAAACAATAAAAAATGTAACATTACTAGGTACTAGTATATCACCATCATCGCTTATGAAAACATAAACACTTTGATTTCATTCTTTTAGGAATCGTTCGGGTTTCACGCTACAAACCTACTCGTATTTGGTTTTTATTCATATCGAATACAGTGTATAAGAATCGAGTTACGCTAGTCAAACAACCGATTTTCATTTAATATCTATGGTGTGGTAACACTTGTGACATTTGTGTGTGACGTTTTCTTCCCGCGCTTTTGACGAGTGACATTGTTCTTATACTTGAAATTTTTACAATTCAGTATAAAATTAGTTTTATGTGACAGTTTTGATAGTATTTTGTAACATAAGTGCTAGTGAAATTATACAGTAATGAAAAAACTCAAATATACGTTTATGCACCTTTTGAAAGACGTGAATAAGTTCATCAAGAAAACCTTGTAAAAATCGCTATCGTTTTACGGGTGGTATTTAAATTGGGTTGATTGGGAAGGGTTTCCCAAGTATTTTTTCAGCACAGTTCCTGAAGCTGGAACATAGAATTAAGATTTTCAAATGGTTCTAAACTGAAGACTTGGCTGTATGGGCTAGATCCCTTTGCCTTTCCCCTCGGGGATAAAATGAACCAAAAAAAAAAAAAAAAAAAAAAAAAATTGTGTGTGACGCTGTACGAAACGAACATCTGCTGTTTATTTACTTACTATAATATCATTGTTTATTACTGCCATTTTTGTGTTGATTGAGATTACTATCAGCTTAAATTGTGATATCATAAACATTATTTGTGTTCAATTCAACGACGGGACGTTTTTCTTGTGTTAGTGTTGTACTATTCAGGCTGAGCACTTGTGGTTATAATTAACCGTGAAGTGGCATTTGTAGGCATTTACGCATTATTATAGGCTGTAGGAATTTTAAGCAAAGATTAGTAAAAACTACCAAAACTAGATGAGAATTATTTTGATTTTTAGATTATGTTACGTTTTCTGAAAAAACTTCGAAACTCCTGTTTTGAATCCTAGAATTACTAGTGTTAAAGGCAAAGACTTCTATCTATACTACTAGACAGGCTGAGCGGAACTCGGATTTTGCGCATCAAGTTACGGTCAATTCTCCGCAACTCCTTTAGTCGGTTGCGAGCAAGCGAGACAAGCACTCCTTTGTTTCGTAATTAACCGAGAACGTTGTGGTCGACAAATAAGTTTCTTTTTTTGTTTTAAATGCCACGAAATAACAATTAATCATTATTATATTTACGTGAATACTTTGTTCAAGTGATGCAACTGTTATTTTTGGTAAGTAACTACTTTTTTCTGTATTTTACTATGAAACTGTACCTAACATGAATAATAGCCATGACACTATTGCCATCTCGTTTACTCTCTAGTAGCGTAAGTAGCGCTACCGACGATCACATCATAGATCTATGTAACAGGTGCTCAAACAGATATGGAAATAGGTAGAAACTTAATTTTATTTGCAAATAGCTAATTCTGTGATTTTGCATTTTAGGTACCCATTGAATCGCAATATATTCACAATAATGCCGAATTGCATACTTAGATACTGCAAAAATTATTCTCAAAGAACAAAAAAGTTTTCTGAAGGAATAACTTTTCATAAGTAAATTTTAATATTTTACTATATGTACTAAATAATTACACAATTGTTACTATCGTAGATTTCTCTGGATTATGTATTATTAGTGTATACATATAGTATTATGTACAATATACTTTAATTTACCATTATATTGAAATGGTATTAGTAACAGTCGAAGTCAAATTGGTAATAGGTAAAGTTTAATCGATTGTCGCGTCTGCGTGAGCAGCCTGTTCACTGCATCGGCAACCCTCTCCCGCTACCCCGCACCTCAGCCGGCGCGCTCCGAGCTACGACACAATATTTATGTTACTCAGCCTGTCTAGTAGTATACATAGAAGTCTTTGGTTAAAGGTTTATTTCTTTTTTATACACCGTGTAAAACAAATTTGGAATTGATGCAACGCCTGTACCATGGTCCATACTTTGATGGGCATTATCCTTTGGTCATAATGCTCATTAACTCGTTTTTTGCTTGAATTTTACGAATTAATATTGTAAATTATTTCTATCTATCTATCTATCTATAACTCCAAATCCCTTGCGGAGTAGGCAGTGAGAACCGAGCGCCACATTACTCAATCCTAACAAACATCACTAAAAAATTGAAAAAAAATGTAAATTGTAAAATATTTAATCGTAAATAAAGATTTCACATCTATAGTACACTGTCTGTGAAATTCCCATTTTGTATATTATATGTAATATTTTATCCTACTAATATTATAATTTTATCCTACTAATATTATAAATGCGAAAGTTTGTATGTATGGATGTTTGTTGCTCTTTCACGCTTAAACGGCTGAACGGATTTGAATGAAATTTGGCACGTAGATAGATTATGATCTGGATTAACACATAGGCTACGTTATTTGACTCTACGCGGGCGGAGCCGCGGGCAGCAGCTAGTAGTATATAATCTAATATTTCCTTTTAATAAAATTTCTATATTTAATTAATCTTGCATAATTTGCACTGGGTATATGATTTGGCTGCCTTTTCTGTATACCCTGTCTGTATATAAGTGACAATATCTCCTATTTTGTGTGTATATTCATCATCATCATTCATCAGTTAATTAAGTTTCACTTCAACACGGTATTGTTCTTATTGTTCAGAGAATTCATACGTACCCACTTTTCGAACTTTTTTATAAATGTTGACTAAATGAATCAGTATCCATTGATCGCTTACGTTCACAATATTGCTGTTGCTAATTCCGACGAAAGTAGTTTGAGAGATTTGTTCCCGAGAGATTTAAACAATATAAAAATAGTTGTAAAATCAAAATAATCTCGGCCTGTCTGAGTAAAACCCTAGTCTTGAACGAATGAGGAAACTAAAAGTGAACATAGAAATAAAAGGCAAGTTAAATTGCGACAGAGGCTAGATAAGTTACGTGCGAACGTAGAACATGCATTATAAATAACTTAGACAAGATATAAAGTTATAAATATGCTCAATAGTTTATAATGTGTAAATGCAAATGATTGAAAACTTTATTTACTTGTTAAACCACATTTTAATATTTTGGCAAAGTTTAACTACGAAAACAAACATTTAGTAAGTCCGTATAATAATTATATATAGGATAATATAATAGGATAAACTATATAGGATAATACGATTTCAGGGTGTAACACGAAATATTTTTACTTGGTTAAATATATGTACGAAAGATATGTTCGAGCATATTTCTGCACGCATAAAGTGTGATTGGAATTTTTCGTCAATATTGTAGTGTTGTAAAAGAATTATAAACCTAGTAATGCATGAATTTTAAGAGCAAGTAGTAAAACTTTAA
The DNA here is from genome assembly GCA_947507595.1 of Pyralis farinalis. Classification (NCBI taxonomy): domain Eukaryota; kingdom Metazoa; phylum Arthropoda; class Insecta; order Lepidoptera; family Pyralidae; genus Pyralis; species Pyralis farinalis. Next base: position 30,922,717 of record OX382273.1, on the reverse strand, counting down.
ATATACTTCGAATAAACGACATTAACGAGTCGTGGTACTTTAATATCATTTTGATTAGGTAGTTTAATGCGTGCGTGTGTGCTGATACTCAGTTTCCTCCCAAACGATAATATGATGAGACTGATAAAGCACATGATCAAAATGATCTATTAGTTTTAGCTTAAGAGAAGAGCATGAAAGTGTGCCAGAGAGCAGGATAGAGAAAAAAAAGATGGCGCGCAAAATGGTACCAGGAGTGACACGGATATATGGAAGAACAAAACATACTGAAATAACCACAAATAGGAATGAGGTGATCATACACACATTTTCTTTGTTGCTTGTAACATACGAATAATAATACAATTAAAGGCAAAACATATATTTCTTTAAGACAAGAATTTTTAAACTTTGTCGCCAAGAACCACTTTCCGATATTGAAGAACCTAACAGGACCTTTTTAAACCTAATAAAATTATTTAACAAAAAACAGAATAAAACATTACAAATACTTAAATCACGCGAAATCAGCCATCTTGAACTGGAATTGAAAAACTACTGACTAATATAATAAGTACGAGTATTTACAATTCAGAATAATTATTAATATGCAGTATCACATTAAACTAATAAATGATTGTACTTTTAAACATACATAAATATCTATGAGATACCTACTATATATCTACTTCAATCTATTCTCAAATTAACATAGACCAACAAGTCACAAATACGAGTATAACAGGAAAGATGATTCCATAACTAACTGCGCAGTGTGATAAAAACAAGATGAAGAAGTCATGACCAAATAAGCTCCTAACATTTGTCGTATTTTAAAAAGTTCCAGACTTTATTTAAAACGTATTTTAAAAAGTTCCAGACTTTATTTAAAACGTATTTTAAAAAATCTGGACGATTATTTTTTTGAGAAAATGCTTAAACATACCTAACATAAAACAAAATACTCGTTGATTGCGATCAAACAAAACGAGAAAACTATTTAAATCAAGTAGCCGGATCACACCAGGCATAACTAGGAATATCACCTACGGTATACAGTACCTACGACTGGTTTGCTTCAGTGAAATGATAACATTTTCTGACTTACAATGTTGCCAAATAGGAGAAATAGCAAACTGCACATTCTAAGCCCCTATTACTGGCTTCACAGTTAACCATTTTCTCATCATTGAATAAAATTAAGCTCTTTAAGCGCCCCGTTCAAAATGGTATTGCTGGAATATTCAATGATACGTCTATTGCTTTCCGATGTTTCTTTTTTCTTGATAATTTCATAAATGTTTAGGTTTAGGGATTCTTACACTTCCTGTTTAACCATTTATTTTATAATACAACTGTAAATGTATACAAGTATCAACATTGTGAAAACGAGGCTCAGTCGGGAATGACGCGACTTTGACACCAACGCTCGTAGGTTCAATTCCCACACAAGGCAAACATTTGTGAGCATGAACATGCCTGTTTGCCTTGGCATGGATGTTTTAAGAGAGGTAGGGCGCATCAAAGCTGCCCGTCTGGGGAAGTACCTCCACCTCACAGTAAACCGCAGCCAAATAACAACTCCCTAGAGGGTTGTTGTGTTCCTGCGTGTGAGTGAGGTCACCAGTAAGCTCCCAAGGAGTTGCTGTGTAAGCAGCAGAGGAGGCATCGCGCGAGTGATACTTAATATATCGCAAGCGTTGATAGGCTACGATACCCGCTTTATATAAGGTGGGCCAAGCATACGGCCTCTCGACGTAGTATAAAAAAAAAACTTCATCATACTTATATGAGATTAATTGAACATTAGAAGCTTCACAACAAAACAAGAAGCTTAAAGCTTGGGTTAAATCGTAAGTTCATAACATGCATATGGGATATAACCGGATGCTATGATAAGCACCAACTTTGAAAAAGAATTCACAAAATCAATTACAATTGGCGAAGACAATGTATATAAAAACGGGCCGAATTGATTTGGTTAAAAACAAATTCTTTAAATGTTCCACTAAGAATTCAAACTGATGCACTTCGTGACACAATCCCTTAACTCATGACATATCTGTCATAACGACAATATGTCCCGCACATAAATCTGAGTCTTTCACTTTCGTGACTGGGTTCCATGCAGTTTGCTCTCAAAACTGAAAGGCCAGTCCATCATCTTAATTTATTCCAGCATCGCTTTAATGCTGTCCATAAATTGACAGACAGATACAAATTCTTTTGCGTACAGACCAGTCGCTGATAACGTCTGGTAAAAGACTTCCGTTATTAATAAGCTTTGAGTTTCGTAAATAGTTTTTTGATATTTTTATATAACACATTTCACTGCATTCCATCCAAGAATACCATTAGCTGCATATGTTTAAGGTCCCGATTGTCTTTTCATTAAGTTATCTATCAGTTATATATGTATATAGAAAAAAATGGAAAGTTACCTATATTGTTTTCTTTATTTATTTACAATTGACACACAAATTTACAGCATCAATGCAAACTCATAAAGAGCTAGTTGACTTACTGACTACTTTTTAATGATGCTAACTTCAGAAAAACAGAGACACTGTCAACAAATACGTCGATATCGAGACAATGTTCATATATGTTATTTATGATAGTAGCGCCCTTACAGTAGGCGACCGCCCTGCAGCGTGCGCACCGCCACTGTGCTCATGAGTAACCGCGGACGACGAGGTAACGAGATTTTACTAATAGGCACTCTTAATGAGATACATTCTAAAGCACGTGGATTGTGTACTTTGTTTTTTAATAACAGACAGTAGTGTACTATCAGCTGAATTCTACGTCTGAATTCTAAAAAGGAAATAAAAAAAAAGGATGGATATTGGAACGGATAGTATCTGTACAGCTTCTTGTAAAGATTTCAAGCAAATGTTTTCAGTATTTTCTCAATAAATAATATAAAGGAGAACTGCAGCCCTGACTGAGTTGAGTATGTCACATAAGAATACCAATTTACTCCAGCTCACTTGTACTTGTTTTCTTGGTTTATCAATAATATCATGTCCATATTAAGTGGTAAAATAATAATAATCGGACAAGGATTATAACGTTGATATGGTAAGAGGATATACAACATTTGAGTTTTTCTTTACTCGTGCTATATAAGATTTTTACTTCATGCTATACAATCCCGAACCGCTGTTTAAGTTACACTGTGTGTAAGAAAATTTTAAACTTTACAATATTGCCAATAATCTGTCGATGACATCAATATGATTAAATATTACGTATCTGTCCCGTGAACTTTCATATCATCATATTAACAAACGCAGATTAAGTTTTTTTTTAGGGTTCCGTACCCAATGGGTAAAACGGAACCTTATTACTGAGACTCCGCTGTCCGTCCGTCCGTCCGTCTGTCACCAGGCTGTATCTCATGAACCGTGATAGTTAGACAGTTGAAAATTTCACAGATGATGTATTTCTGTTGCCGCTATAACAACAAATACTAAAAAATAGAATAAAATAAATATTTAAGGGGGCTCCCATACAACAAACGTGATTTTTTTGCTAGTTTTTGCTCGATATTGATAACGGCAACAGGTAAACGTTTGAAATATTCACAAAATATTTAGTTATATATTCACTCTAAGAATAAATAATTAAATTAAAATAAAACAAATATTTAAGGGGGGCTCCCATACAACAAACGTGACTTTTTTGCCGTTTTTATAGATAATGGTACGGAACCCTTCCTGCGCGAGTCCGACTCGCACTTGGCCGGGTTTTCTTTCATTTTTGTTTATTTTAAACCAGCTTGTTTCTTGGAATCTGTTTAAAGTTTCCTATTTGATCCTTCCGAACCATAACCTATACTTATTATATACTACATGTAAACTACATAAACCGTAGTTTTAACAGTTGCAAATTTCAAAGTTTTTAGTATGTGCCGTTTAGTTTTAGTGATAGACAACCAGAAGTACACCAAGATGAGACAATAAGCATTCCTTTTGCTTTTTCAATTTCATATGGAAAACTAAAAAGAGCAACCCGTACCATTTGTCCGACACGCTTTCACTTCCACTCGAAACGGTTCCGATAAACAAAATCACAACAAGCGCCAACATGATCCCGCATAAATTCCGGTCGAATACAAAATGTTCTTCATATCTGATCGAAGGTTGTCAATGCGAAAATGGCGGGGCACAAACAATATCGGGCCTTGGTAAATGTCATCAGACGCATCGGAGAGCGGGCGTGGTCGCTCTGGGCCGGAGAAATCGAAAAACGTACAACCATTTTGTTGTAGCCATTACAATGTATAATTTAGATATCAGCTTAACGGTCAATTGCAGATTAGTCACGATTTGCGAACGAGACGATGCCACTACTAATGTTCGCGTAGACGTCTCATCGCGAATGTGAGATATATGCTTGAAGGAACTGTACAAAAGTGAGTTGATTTTCTATGCGCTTTAATGAGTTAAGTTGCTTACAATTTAGATTCTTCTTCAGAAAATAATTCGTTGGCCATCGATAGATTTTTAAGTATAAATGTAAGAAAAGCACAAATGAAGATTATTATAACTTTACATAGTGTTCAGGTAATAAATCGGAAGGTGAAAGGGTTCCTTAACTAGGGTCTCCATCTTAATCATAATAACATTTACATTAATCTTAGTAACGCGGAATTCGTAAACAGAGATTTAACTGCTTTTGTTTATTAAGCTGAAATATATTTTGAAGGCAGCTGCTTCCATTTACTTATTTTTCTAAAAAGATTTCACATTTTACCTGTTTCATGTCAGGATATTTTTTACATATCTTTCTTTAGTAATACATTTAAGTGCATTCCTTCGTTCGTTAACCTTAATTACATTAAAATATTACTAAGTCTTGGTTGGACTAGTAAGCATGCGTAGATCTATATTAAGTTAGACTATAATGTAGATCTGTCGTATACGAACATTCTATTGATTGTGTTTGTTTATATTACATTTACATTTTGCCTACCCCACAACGGACTTGGCGTGAAGATATACATACATACATACATTTACATTATTTAAATTTTTATAGCGTGACCGAAAATAGGGTGCAAAGCAGTGTTCTAATATTACAGAAATTATAAACTAGAAATATCCAGTATGTCTTCAAGTAACGGCTGTTACTCTCTGACATACTGAGTTACAATTTGTTAAGGACATATTTTTATTTACTACACAGTGTAACACATCCCACTGCAGGTATACGGGTCCCCTTTCAACCGACGGGTTTAGAGCATAGTCGACTACGCTGCTTAACTGCGGATTGGCGGAGGCCAGTGTTTTCGAACCACCCCAATGCCTTAGCTAAACGATAGAATGCTCACGTGCCCTCCGAAACACGGAGAAGCTCGAGACAGATAAAGCCATCCATAGACAGGCTGCGATCGATATTGCTTAACCTTAGTGTTCGGTTAGAATGACATGCATAACTACATCATCGAGCTCTCATCATTTTATTTTCGAAACAGATATACAAGTACATCACTGGTACGATATAAGCGCCTACAATTGCAATCTTAGGCAAGACTAAGGTTTAATGTATGCATTTAAAAATATAAACAAATAATTAATTCTTCGATAATTGTCATTAAAACGCAGATAAAAACTCATATGGAATAGCGCAGATTGAAATTAATGTAATCCATTAGTGAAATACCGAACGTAGACCAATTAAAAAAAATGTATTAAAGGTTACGTCCGTTATCTCTTTTTTGTCGTAAAATTAAAAGTGGGTGATACAGTGTCGAGTTTGAGTGAATAAATTATGAGAACTTTTTGTTATGCCGCTTTCAATTTCGTTCATTAATTGATTTATGTCTAGATAGCTGCAGTGTATTGGACAGAAAGAATACATTGATAGCACACGCTGATTTATGAAGGCGGGGTCAGTAGACTTTCTATGCGAATTAATATTATAGTTTCTGGTACAATTTATGTTTACAACGTGCGAGAATAGATATGTAGATTTGAACACATCCATTATAAAAACGATGGTATGCCTCGAGGTTGCTTTTTACGTACATCTAGTGCGATGGCATAGCTATAAAATTTGTAATAAGAAACAGGTTATATTGTAAGTCTCGCTTGATGGATCACAAAATTACAGGAATAAAGAGTTAACGATATTTTTATGTATGCACATCGTTTGGGAGCAGTGATAGCCCAGTGGATAAAGAACTGGCCTGTTGGTTCCGGTTCGAATCCTGGGATGCACCAAAATAATTCGTGTTTTCGGATTTGTGTACATATTTGTAATTATCACTTACTCGGCGGTGAAGGAAAACATCGCGAGGAAACCCGCATGTCTAAGTAATGAAAGACGTGCGACCTAACCTAAGCATCAGTATCTTCGCCAAATCCTCAGGCTTAGGTAGCGCACTCTGACAATCTTAATAGAATAGGAAAATAAACTAAGAAGAAGATCGAGGTTGACGAGCTCGGTGGCGCAGTCGTGAATGACACGACTTCGACACCAACGCTCGTGGGTTCGATTCCCACACATGACAAATATTTGTGTGCATGATCTGTTTGTCTTGGTCTGGATGAGAGAGGTAGGGAGCATCGAAGCAGCCCGTCTGGGGAAGTACGTCCACCTCACAGAAAACCGCAGCCAAATGACAGCTTGCTAGAGGGTGGTTGTGTTCCTGCGTATGAGTGAGGTCACCAGTAAGCTCCTAAGAAGTTGTTGTATCAGCAGCAGATGAGGCATCGCGCCAGTGATACTTAATTCATTACAAGCGTTCATAGGCTACGGTAACTGTTTTACATTAGCTGGGCCATATGCTTGTATGACTTCCGACGTTGTAAAAAAAAAGGTGAAATAGCATTTCAAAATCAAGAAACGTAGCGTCTTGAAAATATGCAGGATATGAATATGTATTATAAATTGTTAGTGAAGTAGTTAATAGATTTATGCATTATTTTGCGTAAGTCAAATTTAGGCCGGTGCTAGTTCGGATGAACTAATTGGTGGCAGAAGCACACCAAGCAGGTAAGATAAAATTGCATGTAATTTGTTATTTGTCAGTGTAGAGTTTAGATCTAAGAACTAAACCAGTTGAGAATGCGCAAGCTTGCATTGCCAGAGGAACACCTGGCTCGTCATTTATATAACAATTCAAAATTTTTTTTTTTTTAATTAGTCGGCTATTTTGACCATGTTCCTTAAGAGATAGGAACGGTGTTCCTGGACATTCCTATTCTACTTTTTTATGCTGAATCCGAATCGAAAGTCAAAATTCAAATATTCGAAAAAAAAACGCACACACAGACAAACATATAGATTTCATATAGGAACGGTGTTCCTGAATATATTGCATAAATATTGAATACATAATATGTAAAGAGATGATTCAATGATAAAGGAGCGGATGACCTGCGTAAGGATCGAGTCATGTGGAGGTTGGTTTTACAGCCTACCTCACAAGCATTGCAAGTATGCAATAAAGTTACAGCTAGATTAAATTCTAGGATATTCAAGGCAAACCCTTTGAAACAACACCTTTAAAACAAAAATGTAAAAATATCTTTATCTTGTTTATTATTTATACCGTATGAATAATAGTAACAAATACACATACATACATTTATTTATTGTTGCTTTTAAACTTCTTTTTATTTTGATACCGCCATTGAGTTTGATTTTCAAATAGTTCTGCACGTGAATGTTATAAGCAGATACTTTTCAACAGTAAATGGCAACATTACGTGTTGCGTGTACAGAATGTCATGGCTTCTTATTTCAATCATAGACCATAAAAACCTAAAAAGATTACGATAATTGACTTATCATTTGTCTAATCGTAACTACTTTGAATGCCCCTGGATACATGCAGGTGGAACGTTTGGTCTTATTTTGTCCTTGTTTGACGATGATTGATCTCTCCGACTTACAGTTTATGAACTGCAATTATATAATGTGGCAAAAGCATAGACCAACAGACGGTACATTAGGTAAAATATAATCTATTTGACTTTAGACTGTTAGGCTGTAAAATTTAGAATGTAGGCGTTGGTAGTTTATAGATTAAAAGTTAGCACAAAATATTCTGTTACATATTCAAATAAAGCATTTATTTCCAAGTCTATGCGAAAAATCTATCCTTCGCTGTAATTTATATAAAGTGACAATAGGAGACGTAAAAGTTATTAGTGCATAAAAAGCTATGAATATTAAAGAAGCAAAGAAAAATAATGTCACACTTGGTTCGTTACACACCATTAGGACAATATAGAGTGGAGAGCAAGCAGCCCGGCTGGTGAAAGAGATACTTCCTCATTCCTGAATTATGTATTTATACTTATTATACTTTAATGTTATTTTACGTAAAATAACATTATTATATAATTATTATAAATAGATAATTCAACTCATATACTTTAACATTTTTTTTCTAACTGGAAAATGAGATGCGCTTCGCAAGTCTAATGTCGCCGACGTTCGTCTAGCGCCGCCACTGTGTGTTTCAATTTGTAAGATAAAGAAGAAAACAAATAAACCTTTATATCTCTACAGAAACGATGAACATAAAATGAAGAAATGTTCTCTAAAAACTTAGGGTCTTAAACAAGTCTTACCTGTATACTTGCGACCGGGGTATGTGAACATAGTATTTTTAGTGAAAGGCGAAACACCACTATGTATGTAATACTACACTATATTCAACTAGTTAATGGTGCATATTACAAAGTAGCCTCTGTTTCTATTTCTTCGTGGCCATAGAGCAATTAATCATGAAGTACGTCGTTCTACCCGCTATTACAGTCACGAATTCTGTTAACTCCTTCCTGGGGTTATTTATGAAGTAATTCTCACCTGAGAGGAAGTAATTCGAAGGGACATTGTAAATTACTAAATTGATTCGTTTTAGGATATAAGGTATGTTTTACTATACGTTCCTTCTAACTATATTCTCTTTTCTCACAGTAATCTCGAGCGATTTACCTTGTATTTTTTTTATACAACGTCAAGAGATGTACAAGCATACGGCCACCCGACGTAACGCGGTTATCATAGCATATGAACATAACAATACAATAAGTATCATTCGTGCGATGCCACCTGTGCTCTGTTATTAACACAGCAATGCCTAAGGAGCTTACTGCTAACATCACTCACTTGCAGGAACGCTACAACCATCTAGGGCGTTGTTATTTGCGGTTTTTTGTGAGTTGGAGGTACTCCCCCAAACTGCTGTTTTGATGCGCCCTACGTCTTTCAAAAACACTCTCCAAGACAAACAGACGTGTTTATGCACACAAATGTTTGTCCTGTACGGGAATCGAAACTACGGGTGTTGGTGTCAAAGTATCTTTACTAACTACTGCGCTAAAATGCATGCATGCATGCAAGCTCGTCAACAATGCATATTATTAGCGTAGGCATTATATAGGTTACAGTAATCCGTTGTTTATAAAAAAAACCTCTAAATTTCAAATCTTTTAATCAGTAATTCTACAGTGTATATGTGGAGATAAGAAAAACAACTTCCGTAGATCCAATGGCAGTATTTGAGGTACTTATGTGAGTAAGTTAATTTGTATAGCGCCCGTAAAACTTGACACTTTCACATTTCTACAGTTTCAATGCTGCATACACTAGTAATTATAATCAGACGCAGATGACAAGAATGATTCTCTCGACTGTACTAAATCTAAACTATTTGGTTTACTATCACATTATTTAACAGGGTGAGTAAATTAGGGTTTTGTACCCAAAGTGTACCTACCAACGAATCCTATTTGTTACCTCGTCTCCGTTGTTTGTCTGTCTGTCTGTCAAAGAGCTGCTGTATCTTTTTAACCGTAATAGCTAAGGGCTAAAACTGAAGGGGGCTTTTTCCGGCATTTTTTCCACTTTACTCTAATGAGCCCTTTATCAATCCAGTGGGGTTTAACGAGAATACGTCTTTAAATTTGCTTTAGTAATTAGTAAATATAATTCATATGTTTACTAATTACTATAGCAAATTGTACCTATATAGTTTAGTGGGAGCAAATAGAAAACTGATGATAACAAAATCGGGGGATACAGTTTGATGTCGTAGCTACACATCTGTCGTTTAGATCCAAAGACTTTGTTTAAATCCAAAATTTAATTAAAGCACTTGATAGCTAAGGAATAAAAAAAATCATTCCGTGGAGTGAGGAACGTGATGTATCGTGCGGGGCGGGAGGAAAGCGCTTCGCAGCATCATATAATTTCCTTTTAGTACAGCTTACTTTCGTTTACAAAGACGTATTCACGAAAAACTCACGGCCGTGCCACGACACATCGATAGCCTTTTTTTTAAACTAACTATTACTAAGTATACATATTTTGTGAAGTAGAATAAATGCGGTCGAGATGCGAGCACCGCGAAAAATTTGTGGCATAACGCTTGCTGACCGCTTTCGAAATGATGACGTGCGAAAGAGAGTTGGCCTGAAAGAGAGTGTCGGTGTTAAGATAAGAAAGGGCATGCTCCGTTGGTTCGGACATGTAGAAAGAATGCAAGATGAAAGAATAACGAAACAGATATACAATGCGAAAGTGGAAGGATGTAGGAGCCGAGGAAGACCAAGACTAACCTACCATGACCAAATTGGTCGTGTTTTATCAGAAGGTGATGTCAGGAGCCTTAGGAACCGGCGAGCGTGCATGAAAAGAGCTATGAATGTGAAAGAAGCGAGTGAAGTGTGTAGGGACCGCGTCTTATGGTGCTCAGTTCTCCCTGCCTACCCCGCAAGGGACCTGGCGTGAAGATATAGATACATACATATTTTGTGTACGCAATTACAATTATATTAACAAACATACATTATCAAATACGCTTTTATGAAAGAATACATTCCAACAATACCATGATCGGTTAAAACAACATTTTGATTAACTAGAAACAACGTTATCCACTACTATTTGTTCACGAATTAGTCGCGTCGAAGTAATCTCCCCGAGTTATCATCTTTTTATCACCGAATTTTACTTTCAAACCAAAGTATTTCACACAATTTGATCTTCTAGCACTTTATCTCGTAATCCACAAGGTTGAGTATAGCTCGTGGGGGTGTTTTGAGATTGTAACGATTGGTAAGAAAATAGTTTCATTCATTGTATTTGCTGTTGATAACTTAATTTGGTTTGTAGTTCACGCTTCTTGCATTTCCAGATAACAAATGTTAACACTTTGTTAGCGCTGTAACCAAATATACTACAATACTCGTAGTATTTAACATACGAGGTCAACTCGACAGGAGTGTACGTGGTCTACTATTATTTAATAATAAGGCAAAATAAGCCTGCCGATTGGAAAAAGTCTAGATAATATGTTCCACCGTTCTTTACATAACGTTAAGAGACATATAAGCATACGGTTCATCTGATGTGAAGTGGTTACCACAGCCTGTGAAGGCTTGCAAAACATTAAGTATCGCTTGTGCGATGCCATCTGTGCTGACAGTAAATCTTTAGGAATTGCGGATAACCTCACTCACTCGCAGTAATACACCAACCTTCTAAGCAGTTGTTATTTGGTTGCGATTTTGTGTGAGGTAAAGGTACTCAAGTCAAGAAGATCGAAGCCCCAACAAAAGACCGAAACCTAATAACTCCTTGCGATTGTGATCACTACACGCTCTTTGAGAAGTTGGAGAAGTGGCAACTCGCAAGCTTGTAATTGTATGCTAAATTAATCCAAGCTAAATTATTTTTCTTTCAAGTACTATCTCGTTTCGTAATTCATAAGTATCGGCGGGCTCCGTTATTTGGCGAAGATCCTGATTTCGATAAGCCTAGACTAAACTAAAGTCAGACCTTGACAACCCAGCGGGAAACCAGACCTTTATAGTTAGGTCACACGTCTTTCGAACTATAGTTTCTTGGACTTTATGAATTGGTGCGGGTTTCGTACGCTTTTCTTCACCGCCGAATAAGTTATAGTTACAAATATGTGTTGCAAACTTGCACACTCCAGTATTTGAACCAGGAACCAGTCCGCTAAAGGTCAGGTTGTACATGTATAATAAAGTGGAAGAATAAATCTATACCTACTTTCAGATGTCCAGCAAGTTGGGTTTCTGTGCTACGGAGAGCATACAATGATGAATAACTCTACAACATACCTGTAACAAATATAAAAGAAATGTTATTGAAAATGATAAAATGTAGACAATAAAATAGAATAAGTATAAAAAAACTTTTGATAGAAAAATAACTTAAAAGTTTTCTTCGCATCACATCTGTACATATTCATCCCACACTAAGGATTACACGGGTTTTGCTTTTCGCGTTCGGTCATATAGAGTTTTTACTTTTATGGATACACGAAGCTGTGAAAATGAGTATAACTATTATCATTTATTTCCAACACTTATTATTGGGTAATTCATATAATTAACACGTTATTTATTCACAGTTTATTGAAAATAAATGTGGTTAATTTGGGAAAAAGACATCCAATTCCACCATTAATCACGATATTGCTCGTTAAGCTCTCTCTTGAATCTAAATATCTGGAGAGCTCGTCTTCCCTCAGTTTTCCTCTTGGTTCACGATCTACTTATCCTCACAGTTTATTGGAAAACTTCATATGCTTCGCGTAAGCATAGCAATAAGTAACACTTATAGCCATTATCCCTGTTTCACATTTGACTTGTGTTGTAGTGTATTATTAATACATTATTTATAATTAAAAGAACCATATATTTCATGTTATGAAACCAGAGAACCGAGAATGTGGTTATTACTTTTACTCACAGAATATTGAGATTACAGTCACGCAATAAAATTTAATATGAATACGAAGAAACAAAGAACTTAAGAATAATTTCAATGCGAGTTTTTGCATGTACTCATAATTTAGGATGCTTGCATACGCGCGATACTTGTCTTGGTAATATTACATTTTTCACTAATTTATTTTGTTGCAAAATTAATTGATACTGTTCTTTTAACAATTAACTTTACAATAAACAAATAATAGATTTACATACAAGTTATCATTATTATCTAGATCGATGGTCTCCAGTTGAGCAATATCCAGGGTAACTATTTGTTGATTCCATCTATAACTTCACGTTAAATCCCTTGCGGAGTAGGCAGAAAGAACCGAGCGCCACGAGACTCGATCCTTACATAACTCACTCGCTTCTTTAACATTCATTGCTCTTGTCATGCACGCTGGCCGGTTTGTAGAGCTCCTGACATCACCTTCTGATAGATCACGACCAATTTGTCATTGTCATGTCATGGTCATGGTAAGTTAGTCTTGATCTTCCTCGGCTCCTACATCCTTCCACCTTTGCATTGTATATATGCTTCGTCATTCTTTCATCCCGTATTCTACTTTGATGATTCTAATTAATAAATATTGCTAGTGATAACTACCGATACCGTCTCCTTTTCTAACATAATCCCGTACGTAGTGCATAGAGCGACTGTCATCAGACCTCCTCAATCCAGAGATGAAACCAGACCTTTCTAAATTAAGTTATATCAAGTCTTTCAAAATATAATTTCTGGGACGTGCAGATTTCCTCACGATGTTTTTCTTCACTGCCGAGCACGTGCAAATTACAAATTTGTCTACAAATCAGAAAACACGAATTTAGTGGTACGTGCTTACAACAGGATTCGAAACGGTGACCAGTTGGTCAAAAGGCTGATTTTATCCACAAGGCTTTATAATCACTGCTCTATCGATACAGTAGAATTAGCAATTTTCGTACGTGCTCAGGCAGCCTATTTTTATTGCATACAAATTTGTGGCGCATATATTATAGCATTTTATATTACATACGTCAAGGTCCTTTCGATGATTATGTCCTTTTGTGGAACTCTGCAATTCTTTTGTTCTAACTTTACACCTTGATTATCTCTTTTTTTGAGTTCCGTATGCAAAGGGTATCAACGGAACCCTATTACCAAAGCTCCGCTGTCTGTTCTTTCATCTGTCACGGGTCTGCATTTTTAAACCGTAATAGGTAGAGACTTAAATTTTCACAGAGTGTGTACTCCCATTTTCGGTACAACGAAAAATAAACCTAATTAAAAACCTTTTTTGTAGCATTTTCCATACGATGGCATGAGCTTCGTGCTCTATAGTACGTGTATGATTCTAGTACTTGGCCGGTTTTATTTACCTTCATTCGAGATTCATAATGTTTATTGATATTAGTTTACTGATTATAGTGTAGTGGAACAATGAAGAAGAACAGTTAAAAAATAAAACCATACCTTTACGGTTTAAAATTATGTAAACCAGTGTCAAAATATATTTATAACGTTACAGGCTCTTTATAAAAATTAGTGATTTAAGATGTTATTTTTTTCGCGATATTAGTTTTTTTTAACATACAAATGCATGTAATGAAGTATAAAATAACATATTTCAACTATTAAAATATCAAATGAATAAAGAATATTATTTTAAATTATGAAAATGTGCTAATTAATTTTAGTAAGAAACCCTATTATTACGCTACTTGAGAGGTATAAACAGTTTAAGTTTTTATAAACAGTTTGTTACATCATTCAAGGCTTCTTTACGATTTCGTCATGATGGAACTTGTTATCTATCAACTTGTTCAACGGATAAGATATTACAATTTATGATTATTTTTAACTTAACATGCATTATCAGCCTTTCTGATATCACAGTTATAATACCGTTGCCTTTGTACAAATATATCTACTTTTTTATACAACATCGATAGGCGTACAACCATACGGCCCACCTGATGTAAATTGGTTTCCATAGCCTATGCTTTATGGTGAGTGAGGGGTGTCTATTATATAATACAGTTGTGGCTTATTTAGGTAGAGCCTCTTTTGTTAATCTAACCATAACTATGAAGAGGGCTGATAAAGTAGAGGAATTATTGTTTTAGCAGCGAGGGTAGCAATAGGCGATCCATACTTCTTGTATTGAGCTTGCATAGGTTACTGTAACCAATTAACATATAGGTTTGGTAAATTTGCATACAGTATGCAGGTATGTTTGTCTGCTCCCTGATGCATATAAAGAAACATACCATATATAATGAACCATACCTCAATAGTGAAGATTTTACACAATACCATATTGCTTGTACGAAAGCATACTACAGCGTTGACGAATATCTACAAGACATTTTTATAGGGAATATAATCGTAACATGAACTGTAAATTAGACATATTTGTTTGAATTACTTGCTATTTTAAAAGTTGTTTTCTCAGAAATTGTATTTTAGCTTCACTGTTTCAATAATGATTACCTATTTATAATCTTGCATGCCGGCTCAGAAGGCAAAATTATGGGAGGGAGACTTTGTACAGAAGTCCTCTGCGTGGGTACCTCTGTCTCACCTATTTCTACCGCCAAGCAGCTATATTTATATAGGTGTGTTCCGGTTTGAAGGGTGAGTTCTGGCAGAGAAATTACTGGGTATTGTGATGAAAAATGCTTAGGTCACAAGATTGGCACCGTGCGAGTGACATTCGCGTGGTATTGCGAGCGTCAATAAGCCTGCGGTGAACACTTACCATCTAATGCGGGCTGCATGCTTGTTTGCCAATCTAGTTTCATAAGAAAAAAATGCATGAATAAAGTTTGAGTTTGTAAGCATCCTAAGTCAAACTAACCTCTTACAATCGGGCGGGCTGTATGCTTGCCTCCTTAGTGGTCTACATATAAGGTGCGTCGCAGTGTACTTGTTAAGAAAATCCATGTAAACTATAGGTATTAGGTCACAGAGATTACGTCATGCTTGTAAACTGATAACGGTGGTGTTTGCTTTAGTCACAGTGTGTGCTGTGGTGTATGCACTAGGAAACGGACACATTGTATTTCTGTAGGCCGATTATACTAAAAAACTGCAACTGCACTGCAGCGCGGTGTGTGGGAAAATGCCTACATTTTTACGTTTCATTAAGCGATCTGACAACAGCGACGTTTAACGAAACGTCAAAATGTAGGTACGCATTTTGACACACGCCGCGCTGCAGTGCAATTGCAGCTTTTTAGTAGAATCGTCCTACTGTGTAGATATCTTTTTTTTTTTTTTACATGTCAATTTATTTATTTATTCTAGTCAAAAAGTCCGCCCCGAATCGTACCTGACGCAAAAGTGCCCATAACACTTGCAGCATTCCCCCGCTGTATCGCGAGGGATATTAAGATATAGATAGTGTGTAGATTATATAATGTAAAGCGGAAAAGTTTGTTTGAATGTGCTACTCTCTGGAACTACCAGTCATATTAAAAAAAATGCTTTTGTATTTGATAGCACAATTCTAGAAAAAGACGACAATTTGACTGCGCTTTTCCACGAGGATTTTTCGGGTTGCTTTGCACCCTACCTTTCTTAAAACACCCATGTTCATACACGCTAATATTGTTCTCGTGTGGGATTCGGACCGAGCCATAGTGTTAAAGTAGCGATTGCTAAGTATTCGACCATCAGACTCGTCCAAAAGGTTTCGGAGCATTATTGACTCTGTCCACGTGTAATCCCTATATGCTGTGGGGACCACTTTTTCTTCGGCTTCTAAGTGATGTAACGTAATGTTGTCGTTTTCCCTGTGGGTTGTGTAGGTTTGATTGCAGTGGCTCCATGTAAAAATCAGTATCTTCGCCAAATCCCTAGCCTTAGATGGCGGACTCTGCCAATCCTAATTGAATAGGAAGCGGGATAATGTTAGAACAAAGACTAGTTAGGAAGATTTGTAGTATGATAGGCATGATAAGTTTCTAAGTACCTTCTCTAAAGAGTCATGTCATGACATGTAGATCCCTTAATGCAAATAATTAATCTTATCTTCCTACTATCTTCGGAATCAAGGCAATATATCAATTTATCCAATGAAAAATAGACCATATTCATATAACCCATAATGACCAAGAATACTCAACTATGGACGCAAGTGCCAGGCGCCCGACAGGCATGAGTGAATATGGCGATGTATGTCATATGAAAACACTGCACGTATCATTATCAGCGGAAAGCGGAAAAGATAATAACGGCTTATTTTTAACCGCATTTCATTTGGTTAAAGAGAGTGTGAATTTTCCTAAAACTGATACCAGCACGGCTGAGGTCTTACGGCCAGCGCAAAGCGAGAAGCGATCGAGCATTAAGCAATGTATGAACTTATTTAATATGAATAAGTTAAATTTGATGTTGCAAGAAGGTTCTTTAAAATTAGGGAGAGAGCTCTATTGACCTTTCAAAAACTCAGGTAATCGGATGTCAATTGTATAACGTAATGAATTTCAGTTTTAAATTGAATATAATAAATTAGACGAGAGAACTTGAAACTTATTTAATAAAAACTTAAGGTTTTGCAACGCGAAATAACCAATGATTATTACAAGCGTCCAATTACAAAAATTACTGATAATCAGGCAGGACGTAAGTTAGCTTGCGAACTCAGTAATACGAAAAAGGAGATCCCGTACCCCATTAAGGACGAATTTCTTTTCGATAACTTTGTGTAGTGATGTAAAAATTAAACATACAGTTAGATTTAAGGATGTATATCGTTAAAATCGGGGCTTCGCATACATTTAGCGGAATGTATGCGAAGTTTTTCGAAACACGTGTGCTGTCAGGCTTCAGCCTTAGCTCGACACATTCATTGTGTTGTTATCCGAATATTATGTGAACAAAAATGAGTCTTATGCCATTAAAATACGAGACATTGCCAGAGAACATACTGTTTACGATATTTATAATAAAGCATTGCAGGGTATCTATGTTGACACAAGTAATACGGGCAATGGTAATACTATTTTCGGATTGCAATTCATGTGGTTTTGTATGAAATTTGGATGAACAAATAAAGAATATTTTGCTTTTTGCGACCGTTCCATGACATTTTGTGTGATATTTTCGGAGATTAAGTAAGATTACTTAACATATAACTTTACTCTAGACTAGACTTTTTCTATGTTGAGTGGAAAACAAGCATAATCTACAAGAGATTCCGTATTCTACGGTTGTAATGCACAGAATGTCACTAAAGTTACTAATAGCCTTTCCAATGTATAATCATTACCTTTGTGGTGATCTTACGTACAGGAATTAAAATCTTTGAAATTTCTCGATAGGCAAAATGACATCACGCTTAGTTATTGATGGGTTGCATTTTATAGCATTCATTTCATCCAGTGCATACTATAATGTTGTATCAAATATCTAGGCCAATAATTGTGGGTACATAGAAATGACACAATAAGCTACGATTATTGAAACAAAGCTATCACCGTTTATGATGGAATACACTCATCGTTTATGAGTGTATTCGATTCGATAACGATACTGAATAATGTAATATTGAAAAATATCTTAATAAAGATTAGTTATGAAATGCACTAAACATTGGCGCCAATATGACAATTATCGGCATTGGCGCGATAAAACTGATAAGTCCAGCCTATCTGCCGATATCTTTATCAGTAGTTTCCATAAACATGGTCTGATGCGCTTTCGGAATAAATTTTACGATGATCTACTATAATTACATACAATTTTATAATTAGAAACATATTAATAAGAAAATGACCAATTTCACACTAGAATAATATAGACGAAAGTTAAAACACACTGTGTCATAGTAGATCTTACCAAATTATAATAAATAAAATTAACAAAAGTGAGATAACTTCTTCATTTTTTGATCCGGTAATGAAATAAAAAGCTGCACTATCTTTTTTCACATCACACACAGCTCGGACGTATTTTGAAACACATACATATCCTATTTTTTAATTTTAATTACTACATAGTGTCCGTTCCAATGGTCGAATTAATTAATATCGAAGATTCAAAATTGCATATTGCTGACTTTTTTTTACTGTCTCAAAATATAACATCAAAATCATCAACAGGTACTGAATAAAAAAGAAAGAAAATCGACTGACAAACTGAGGAGGAAAATGGCCTGATTTTCTTTTGTCTTCGCCTATTTGTGTATACATGCACTCTTAGATACTTACAGTTTTATTTACAGTTAAGATCACGAAGATCGAGATACAAAACTTATACGTGTTAAGTATTTTGATTCTTCAATATTTGTATAGTATTCAAATATCGTTAAATGAAATGATATAGAAATAAATGCACATGTAATAAACCAGTTAGCAATAATAAAAGCAGCTCACACTGAAGAAAAAACAAATAGATCAGAATAGAGAGTGATATAAAAGTGAACTTGATCCAACACGAGATAAGTTTTGACGGAAGTCGTGATAGAATGATGGCATGCCAAATAAATTTGATTATTCCGCTCCAATAACTAATTCTATAGACATCTTAGTATGAGACGTTTCCTCAAGAGCGGTTTATGTAGCTATCAGATATGATAAACATGTATTTGCTGATAATATCGATGTTATTGCTTCATAGAACTGATTAGCGTGGCCTCGATAGATAAGGCAAGTATACTGCCATTGTGGGAAAACGATTAACGGAGATTAAATAAACACATCATTAGAATGGCCTATGAAGATGGTATACTTTATTTTTGGGAATACTATACATGTATATAATAATGACAATGGTTTGAATCCTGGCATGTACCATTAAATACGGTGTTTTCGGAATTATGTACATAATTGCACGATATGAATACTATATAGAATGAAAGATGATATAGTGACAAAAATTGAAAAGGGCATGCTGAGATGAGATCTTTCGAAATGATGCCGACAGCTACTTTTTAGGGTTCCGTACCCAAAGGGTAAAACGGAACCCTATTACTGAGGCTCCGCTGTCCGTCCGTCCGTCCGTCTGTCACCAGGCTGTATCTCTTGAACCGTGATAGTTAGACAGTTGAAATTTTCACATATGATGTATTTCTATTGCCGCTATAACAACAAATACTAAAAAATAGAATAAAATAAATATTTAAGGGGGCTCCCATACAACAAACGTGATTTTTTGCTGTTTTTATAGATAATGGTACGGAACCCTTCGTGCGCGAGTCCGACTCGCACTTGGCCGATTTTTTATAACCGCACCCCTCGCCGACGGCGGGGAGTTCACCCTCACACGCTTGAACCGCAATGGTCGCGTACGGTGCGGTTCCAGAGAAGTTTTCTTCCGAGAACACTCAAACTGTGGAATGAGCTCCCAGCCGAGGTTTTTCCAAGGAACTACAGCATGGAGTTCTTCAAGAAATGCGTGAAGAGGTTTTTAGAGGGTCGGCAACGCATGAGTGACGCCTCTGGTGTTGCAAATGTCCATAGGCTACGGTGACTGTTTAACATCAGGCAGGCCGTATGCTTGATTGCCACCTTAGTGGTATAAAAAAAAAAGATGGTTTCTACATTCAGAAAGAATAAATGACAAAAGATTTACGAAAGAAGTGTATCAAGCATGAGTGAATGGAGATATCGACAGCCTTAGACGCACACATAGATCATAGATCAAGTTAGTGACGTGCTTGGAAGAAGTGAGAGAGCTACGTTTGGATCGGTGCAACTGGCGTTCCATTGTCTCTGCCTATCCCAATGGGAGACAGGCGTGATAATATGTATGTATGTACATATTTATAATTATCACTTGCTCCGCGGACAAGGAAAACCTCGTGAGGAAACCCGCAGTATATTCATGTGAGAAAGGTTTGAATTTCCCTCTGGATTAATGTACTCCCTCCGTGTCAAAATCAGTACCTTTGTCAAATCCTTAGGCTTAGGTAGCGGACCCCGCCAATCTTAATAGATTACAAAATAGGATAACACTTAGAAGACGATACATAATAATGACACAGGTGACAGAAAAGTAGCCTATTTAATATTTACACCCATTTACTGCTGTTAGTACGAGTAGATGCAGTGGCTTTTGAGGCGATTGCTAATGTGGTCTCTACCCTAGCTTTAAAGATGTGGCAGACTTTGTACTAGTTCGCTGACTGTTGTACTATCTGTGAAAGAAAATGTATGCAACCGTTGTCGCTGCTATTTCAGTTGTCTTCTCTATGCGATCCCATTGTCTTTTTTTTAGGGTTCCGTACCCAAAGGGTAAAACGGAACCCTATTACTGAGGCTCCGCTGTCCGTCCGTCCGTCCGTCTGTCACCAGGCTATATCTCATAAACCGTGATAGGTACACAGTTGAAATTTTCACAGATGATGTATTTCTGTTGCCGCTATAACAACAAATACTAAAAAATAGAACAAAATAAATATTTAAGGAGGCTCCCATACAACAAACGTGATTTTTTTTGCCGTTTTTATAGATAATGGTACGGAACCCTTCGTGCGCGAGTCCGACTCGCACTTGGCCGATTTTTTATACTACGTATTATAGATGATATTCATTCGTTGCCCTGTAGATAGAATATAGCAATCTCTATCGGTACTGTATCTTATTCGTTAATTTATCGATAACGTGTAACGTAATACAATGAATGATCGTTTTGTTGTTTATGCAAGTGCCAACCGACCAACCGGGCACCAGCTTGTACAGAGGATTTCTTCCGCTCGTTCTGTATAGACTTTTGACGTCGACCTACTGCAGACTATACTTAGCTTATGGCTTATTTAGTACCTGACGACAATAATTGCTCTTTCTCTTTGTATCTTCCCGGGTCCCTTTGGGGCGAACAGAGAATGCTCTGCCCCACATGACTCGGCCATTATATAACTCACACGCATAATAATGGTTATTTTTATTAAATAAACAAAATTTTGTAAAGTTTTTATGATATGTATGAATGCATTTTTTGACTCATCAACCTAATTTATTCATGACTAATAGTTGCCCGCGGTATCTTACGAGTACAGTATGGTTTAAGTAAGTTCTATATAGTAGATTGTAACCCTAAATATTTCCAATATTAAAAAAACTGCCTAAATGACCCAGAATATACCAAACAATTACCGTAAAATTCAATAAAAATTTTGATATTAATACACGGATTTAGGTCCTACATAGATTGTAGAGTTTATCTGTTATTAAAAAAATATAGGTGCTCTGTCAAAGAGCACGACGGTAGCTTTAACGATCTTGAATTACTTTAAAAATTGTAATAAAACGATCATAAGAGGATATCCTCTACAGTATTTTAAATTTTGTCCGGTAGTAATATCTTTCTACGTATTTGATTACCTGTTTTTAATTAAGTATTCCATGTAAGCAACCTTAACGTATTAATAACTCGATAAGAAGTGAATGTACCAGATTAATAACCACATACATTTATTACAAAAGTTACCGAAAAGTAATATGCTACTTTTGACAAATATTGTATAACAAGGATTAACATTGGCGACCACACATTAAGAAGCCCTTAATTAACATAATTAATTTGCTCAAAAAAATTTTTACGAGGTTAATCAATTTTCTTCTTTGCAACATTAATGAGTTTGATTTACGAAGGTACTGTCAAAACACCGTTTATTCTGTAAATTAATGTTACATTTGCTATCATTTAATTAATCAGGGTAGCAGAAAGTTATCTCGAATGATATACGAAGAAAAACAAATTGTAATTACATTGCACGCCCTTTTACGCTAATCCATTTATATCTTTGTTACATTGTAAGAAGGTATAATATTGATTATATGGCTAGTGTCATTATCAAGATTTGGCCTTTTCTGCGCGTTGTTATCTCCTGCTTACTTGTTTAATGTTGGTTATTGTTTCTGTTAAGGACCTTTGAATGATTACATGTCCTTTATTTAATCAAATATATATTTCTTATATACTTGATGTTCTACCATAGGTAATAGTTACCAACCCTAAGTAATACCACTGTAGGGATATGGATCTCCCCTCAATCAAAGATTTAGAGTATACTCGACCACACTCAACTGCGGATTGGCGGAGGTCAGTGTTTTTAGGACGCCCAAAGGCCACTGACTTAGCATAAAGACTGTCATCTATCGGCTACAGCCGGGACCGCCAGCTTAACGTGCTCCCCGAAACATGGAGAAGCTTGAAATGGATAAATCCATCCGTAGATAGGCCGCGGTCGATGTTGCTTAACCTGTCAGAATGACACGCTCAACGACGCCATCGGGCTCTCAGGTAATATTTATCCAGTTGTGATTCTTCGATGCAATTGGAATTAACTGCTATCAGAATTTACGAAATTGATACGTATGCTTTTTTCTATACAACATCGACAGGCATACAAGCTTACGGCCCACCTGATGTAAAGCGGTTACCGTAGCCTGTGAGCACTTGCGATACATTAGGTATCACTCACACGATGCCACGGCAGCTGATAACACTGGAACAAAACAACCGTCCAGGAGTTGTTATTTGACTGCGGCTTTATGTAAGGCGCAGGTACTCCCAAGAGGTGCTGCTTTGATGCGCTCTACCTCTCTTAAAAACACCCAGGTCAAGACAAACAGACATGTTCATGCACACAAATGTTTATCTTGTGTGGGAATCGAACTCCTCGTGAGTGACATTGGTCAAAGTAGCGTTACTAACCACTACACACTACACGTAACGTAAACGAGCACGTC
The DNA here is from genome assembly GCA_947507595.1 of Pyralis farinalis. NCBI lineage: Eukaryota > Metazoa > Arthropoda > Insecta > Lepidoptera > Pyralidae > Pyralis > Pyralis farinalis. The sequence goes on along the minus strand of OX382273.1, from coordinate 30,899,285 downwards.
TTCGTTTTCTATTTCTAGCTACAAAAATGATACCTCATGATACAAAATCTATTATCGGTGATCTTCAGTCGGAATCACAGCTGTTGATATTAAAACAGAACTGGATGTTCAGTGACCATTGCGACGAAAACCGGACGTACAGTCGGCGCCGGCGTTATCTCGGTCTGACACCTTGGCGGGTCAGACGAGTGATGATTGCAATTATGAACTTAAGATATTATCTATCTATAACTTTACGCCAAATCCCTCGCGGGATAGGCAGAGAGTACCGAGCGCCACGTGACTCGCTCTATACACACCTTACTAGCTTTTTTAACATTCATAGCTCTTCCCATGCAGGCACGTCGATTTCTAGGGCCTTCCGGAAAAACATGATCAATTTGGTCGCGGTAGGTAAGAGATACATAACATATCATCAAGCTTGTCTCCCATTGGGGTAAGCAGGGACTATGGAATGCCAGGTGCACCGATCCAAACATACCTCTCTCGATTCTTCCACACTGATCACCTCTTCATGCATGCTCTTCGGTTTTAGGTGCTTTTGATTTGGCCCTTTTTCAACACATCCCCAAATGGTTCTCTATGTGTATGCATGCGTCTAGGGAGGCCCCTGCCGATATCTCCATCCACTCTCGCTCGGTACACTGCTTTTGTAACTCTTTTGCAACACTTTTTGGTGAGAGATATTAGCTATATTTTATGTTCATGGGATATTTTTGTCAATAATATGAAACTAGTCAAATTTCGTTTCTACTATGTGAACTTCGATATCCTGAAAACGATGTCTACGCTTCCTGTGGAATCTTCATTGAACATTTTAAATTCCTAGGGCCAGTGCCATGCATATGAAATATGCGTTAACTTAACCACTAGTCAGATTGTTTTTTACGCCATGAATAATCCTTTACCGCACAGGACAAACATGAACATGTCTGTCTTGGTCCGGATGTTTTAAAGAAAAGGTCATCAAAGCATCCCAACTGGGGAAGTCATTTTTTAGTCAAAATATTACCAAAACTGTTACACACAGTAGCAATTTTTAATATGTTATACAAAATAACAAGTGCGATGTCCTCTTACTTCATGTAGGTTATATTGATTTCTATATCTTAAATATTAAGTAGTTCTAGTAACTACAGTTCAGTCAATAATCATATATGTATGTATGTATATCTTCACGCCAAGACCCTTGCGGGGTAGGCAGAGAGAACCGAGCGCCATAAGACGCGGTCTTTACTTACTTCACTCGCTTCTGTGACATTCATAGCTCTTTTCATGCACACTCGCCGGTTCCTGGGGTTCCTGACATCACCTTCTGATAAAACACGACCAATTTGGTCATGGTAGGTTAGTCTCGGTCTTCCTCGGCTCCTACATCCTTCCATATGGAATAATCATATAATACACGCCAAATTATTATATTTAGTATGATGGTTATCCATAACCCGAGTGAAAGGTCTGTTTTTTTTATACCTTATGTATAAATAAACCTTGATAAACTAAAAGATTACTACTAAGTAACAATATGTACTGTTGTATTGATATTACAATCCATGGTAAGACGCATAGCTTAACTAGTTCGTCATAATAAATTGCGTCAACATTAGAATGATCTCATAATCCATTCCTTTTCAATCCCCATTTACTGTTTGACTTTTCGTTTATAAAAGGGGATCAAATATGAATGAATTCGGACTTCGATGGCCATTGGTCCGTCACAACATCTAAGCTACTAAACTGTACGAAATGGACATTGTGACACACACAAAAGTGCTTTCCAATTTTATCTTTTCATTTTATTCATTCAGCCTCATTCATCTACATAATCTGTTCGATATCCAATCTAAACTTTAGAAATTTCTCCTTCAGTGTCAATTTATCATCATTGTATACTATGAAAGGTATAACTTATTCATGACGCTTCCTGGATACCCATTTGGTCTAATTATTGTGATAATTATCACGATATAATAGTTGTTTACATTTCTCAATTAATTAAAATTGATATTTATGGAAGTACAAGCGTAATCCGATAGATTTATAGTCTTAAACTGATGTTCCGTTAACTTGCTTGAAAGGAAAGTTGATAATCTTTGTCGATCTAATGTCATCCAGAGAACACGGGTTCCATCTCACTGACGGAAACCGTCAAAAACAAGATTTAACAAGAAGATATATACACGGTGCAACATATAGAATCTATTTGATGTGATATATGATCACATCAAATAGTATGTCAATATCACATAATATGTTAAAAATATAACAATGGTAAAAAGTAAGATAACTGAAAGGAATCAACAGATTAAGAATCCCGTCTGAGCATTGGATATTGGACCTTGAGCAATGAAACTTTTAAAAGAAATAGACGATAAAACAATATATGTGTCAGCAATACAGATGATACGAACCCAAAATCGTTTAGCAATTAGTGACCGATAAACTTTTGTCTTCTAGACATCCGAGAATCCGATAATGAGAGAAATAAAATAATTACGCGGATATAGTCTGGACAGTTCCATATACTTCTATAGAATTATTTGTATGTCAGATTTTTTGTGTTGCGAACATGGCAACACACTGATGTAATGACTGCTATACAATATAGGTGATTCACACGAGATGTTACAGACAAAAGTCAACATCCGAGCTATTGTATAGTCACAATATGGACATTACCACATCCTGCGAACCAAACAAGGTTAAATTAAAACTCGTCGACGATTATTTGCGAATTCACCGACATTTTTAATGTACATATCGGTACATCTGTCCATTCGTGTTGCCATGTAAAAAAATGTGTGGATGTGTTTATTGCATGGAGACTTTCAATTTGTATTCATGACATGAACCTATTTATAACTTTAACTGTTTATCTCATCTTGTATTTGATTCAATTGTACGAGTAGTAGCCACTAGTCTAGTCCACTTGTGATATCATAATTATTTACATAGTTTTACCACATTATATTTATTTAGTTCATTGCAAGTTTCGTGCTTTTTCTTCTTCTTTTTAGCGTTATTCCGTTTTCTTCATCCATTAGTATTGGTTTCCTTGCGATGTTTTCTTTCACCGCCGAGCAACTGATAATTACAAATATGTATATAAATCCCAAAACACGAATTTAGTGGTACATGCCAGGATTCGAACTGGGGACCTGTTGGTCACAAGGCCGGTTCTTCATCCACCAGGCTATCGTTGCTCTACATTACAAGATTGCGTGCAATTATTAATAATACTCAAGATTCTCTTCACTAACGTCATAAAATAGTGATTAATTAATAGCAAAATTCATACACTTTTTTTTTTAATCATAAATTCATAAGGAAGACCTTTGGTAGGTACTTGAGGTCCTTGTATTACATTACACCATAGCCTTAAGATTTAAAGATACGAGAGCTTTCCATAACCAGTTGTGGACCAAATTGAAATTAACATATACGCTGGTTCGACTCAATTTTCACTGACGACGTTCGCAGAATTTGCATAATGATGCAGTTAATAGATGGGCCTCATTTTAATAAGGGACAACGACCGTCAAGAAAATTGATTGTTATACCGACGGGGTGCATTTTGTGCAGTTTACTTGCATTGTTACTCCAGTGACTTGTTTTACAAGGCAATTGACCTGGAATATAAGAAAATGTTTACGGTAAAGCACCATGTGTACGTGTACTTGCTAAGCGTTCTTATGGTTTTAGATATAAAGGTTGAATTAAAAGTTGAGTAAGGAAATTTGTAATGTTGCCAAATTTAAAATATTTACTAAACTGCTTTGAGATATGCGTGAGAAAAAGTACCCGGGGGAGCAGAAAGCGAGCAACACTGTAATTATGATCGCACGTGATATTATACTTTGTGGTCTTTTTAGGAATTATAAATTTGTTCATCATACCACACCAGTGTTTTGGTATTTATCGATGATATCATAATATCTGCATTTAGTACTCGTTATAATTTACAAAGAGTTAATCGGAAACAACAATTTGCAATTGTCTCAATTACTACGAGTATAAACGCCATGTTGTGTAAACCTCGAAGTAATATCATAAAAAGGTCATAATTTCGGTCGGATTGTACAGTTTAAATAAACATATTCACGTTTTTATTTATATAGACAAAAGTTTCATACTAGATGAACGTATTTATGTAGATTTTTAAAATCAGTAGCCTCAATCGACGGCACCTTGTTCTTTGTAACTTTACCATTTGTGTATTTTATACGCCGGCTTCTAACATTTCCTAAGCTGTACCTTACTTTATCGTTATTGATAAGATAACATCGGTGGGGTTACCGGAGGGCACATTCAACTCGATTGTACCACCGACAGAGAATTTATTGTCATTCTAAAAGTCATCGATTTAAATTCAGTGAAATCTGAGCTCAAAGGGAATTATTGACTTTGTCTCGAAGTTCATGAGTCAAGTTGATGTTGATCGTCTATCAACAAAGCCCAGTTGCAATTTGCAACAAAATGAGCGGCTAATACTTTGTACGAAGTAACTGTAGTTTTAATGTTATGCATCTTTTAGGTCGGGACGTTTCTCTGTAAAAGATAACAATAATGACAAGCTACTGATGCTATGTATTGTTATTATTGCGAAGTCTTTATTGTACAAAAAATAAATGTAATTATACTATACTATAACTTCACGCCAAATCCCTTGCGGGGTAGGCAGAGCCGAACGCTACGTGACTCGATTCTTCCATACCCAACTCGCTTCTTTAACATTAATTGCTCTTCTCATGCACGCTCGTCGGTTTCTAGGGCTCCTGACATCACCTTCTGATAGAACACGACCAATTTGGTCAAGTCTTGGCCTTCCTTGGCTCCTACATCCTTCCACGTATATATCTGCTTCATCATAAATATAATTATGGTTTGGAGAAATGAAAAATAACGTGCCATGCCCATGAACTGAACCCAAGCAAGATGGATTTGATCGGATTGAGGTATCGACATGTTTAAAAAGTTATCCCAGTGAGCCCTTTTGACAATATATAACCTCCATCATCATATCAGTTCGATGGATATTATATAATTGGATCATCATCAGATTTTTAAAAGGCTTGATTATGAATTGTAAGTTATCTTGTAACGGGATTTACAAATGAATTTCAATTTAGATTACATCGATCTATACATAATGCTAGGAATTATAAATAATAGAAAAAACATAAGGATGCACATAAATTGATGTACATCTTTGCTATGTGCATCTTATATTAGTAAGAGTTTGTTTGTAAGTTGTAAAAGTTGTTCAGTTTGTTAGTAAGTACCTAATAAACCTGAACAAAATATTAGTGGTTGAAACTAAAAAAGACGAAAAACTGTAAAACCATCTTACAACTATGAAAGTGAATAAGGGAGACATTCAAACTTCACAAAGATTCCTCGGAAAGATGTATAAAGGCCAATATATCAACAGCATCTTATCCTAAGCTATCCGGAATGTCGCATATATTTCTACCAAGCTGCCACCTTACAAATAAGTTACTGTTGTGCGAATGCGTATAGTATAGTGACGGGCAGTTTTGTAAGTTATCATTATTGACAAAGATGGTATATTAAGAATCCGGGATATATAATGAAAAACGAAATTTGTTTACTAAAATGTTTACTAAAATATTAAGACGAAATGTTATAGTCAATTGACGGAAATAATTATATTTGTCGATCAACAGAGAAATATCAAAACGAGATAATATCTCTTTTATATAGTTCTTTGCACATTTTGTTTTTTTTTTGTAATACCTCTTTTATTATATATTCTACGTACTATGTTCAATAACATCTTATCCTAACCTACTATGACAAAATTGATCGTAATTTATCAGAAGGTGATGTCAGGAGCACTAGAGACCGGCGAGCGTGCACGCAAGAGCGATGAATGTTAAAGAAGTGAGTGAGGTTTGTAAGGGCTGATTCATGTGGCGCTTGGTTCTCACTACCTATCCAGCAAGGAATTTGGCCTAATGTTATAGATAGATAGTTGTTTAATAAAGATAATTTATAACTCACAAGGAAATGTACTATTATTACAGTTGTAATAAATTTTAAAATGTTTTGACTAGCGCCGTATATATAATTTGCTATTTGAAAAAGTAATACCTTCTAACAATAAATGACACTCTGACTCTGACTGCCTAAGATATTGAACTATTATGTGACATAATAACTCAGTGGTCAAAGCCGTGGAAGAAAAGCGAGTCTTTCAAAGACTCGTTGGCTTAGCAACTAGAAACAATTCCTGGTATAAAACGATGAGTAGACTTCCTGTATTAAAAACTGTTCTATCAATTCCCAAGTGCAGTACAATGGGCCCGTGCAATTCTCATTCGACGCACATCATTACGCTGAGGGCAAAGCAAGGCGAACTTGCATAGGAAGTGTGATAAAACGGTTTGAAATTCTGCAGCTTACACCGTAACGCAAGCAGTGTTCACAATTGGAATACAACGATGTAATATATTGGTCAGGCTTCGTAATCTTTCAACTGAAGCTCAACTGAAAATGTTTGCACTTGCAAAGTACCTTTATAACTTGTCCATACACAATCAACTCTTATTCAAAATAACAATTTCAGTAAGTTATTTATTTGTAGGAAAAATATTCGCTGTATACTGTGCAAACAGGATTGGCTATTTATAAACGTATTATCGATATAACGTCACATTTACTTCTTTTTCTGAATCTTAAATCTTCTTATATACAAATTAGGAATTGTTTGTTTGTTCGTACTTTATACGCTGCCATGCCATACCCGTTGTGCGATTGCGGTAAAAGTTTGTCCACTTATTACTCACTCTTGCGCGAAAGTTACGGTATAAGAGATAATAAGTAAATTATTAAATACACAAAAACTTTAAAAACGGGAATAAGAATCCAGGTACACGATAAGAAATGTAACAGTAATCAAACATACTCAAATGTAACAGAAGCACAGTGTCTATTAATACGAGTATTTGCTTCTAGAAAATCTGAAATTACAGAGCAGACTTTCACAAAGCTTCTCATTGTCTTAAAGATATCACAATATAAGAGGTCAATTTTCTAACGAACAGTAAGAAGATTAAAAGGATTTTCATACGTATCAGTAGTAAGTTCCTAGGAACTATTCAAAATAGTAACGGTGATGAAAACTTGAAAGGAAAAGAGAACATATCGCTAATAGATATAGACCAGATATTGGACATGACTAGAAGTTTGACGAATACAAGTTGGATTTTCGTCATTTTGTTTCAGATGTTAATAATTACGCAACGGTGTAAGTGTATTCCTTTGTTCTAGGTCCGGATCGACTATAGCCTAGCGCTCGTATAAATTATGATTTGTGGCCATTTCGGCCATTAGACCTATTGGATAGGAACATCCTCGATGCGCAATTTATTTATATATATGCATATTATATATTATTATTGTATTACTGTATGCTAAGGTTAGACTGATGGAAAACGCGTAAAAGTGGCGGTCTGCACGTAAGTAACTTGGAAGGTGATGATGCTTTCTTAGGTATAAGTGAAAATTTTCGTGTTTAAAAGTTCTCAATGCTTCCATCAGTTTGTTAAAGGCACCCAGCATTAAATATCAGACTCTTTTCATATTTAAACCACTACATTGAACATAGAAATACAAGCTTAAACTATAGAGCATTGATAGCTTGAATAAAGAAACTGCCTATTAACTATTGATTGGTCCCTGGTTCGAATCCTTTAGTGCGCATGTAAGTACCACTAAAATTGTGCTTTCGAGTTTATGGACATATTTGTCTACCGATTTATATATATATATATATATATATATCTAAACGGGAACCGGATAGTGCTACATATATTGGACGAGCTCAGGCGCCGCGGTTAATTACGCGACTTTGACACCAACGCTCGTGAGTTCGATTCCCATGCAGGACAAACATTTGTGTGCATGAACATGTTAGATTGTACTGGTCTGGGTGTTTTTAAGAGAAGTAGGGCGCATCAAAGCAACGCGTCTGAGGAAGTATCCCTCCACCTCACAGAAAACCGCAGAAAATAACAACTCTCTGGAGGGTTGTTGTATTCCTGGGGGTGAGTGAAGTCACCAGTAAGCCCCTATGAAGCTGCTATGTTAGCAGCAAAGGTGGCATCAATATGCAGTATTACAAGCGTTAAAAGGTTACGGTAACAGCTTTACATCCGGCCGTATGCTTGTATGCCTCCCGACGAGGCTGCATCAGACAGACACAGACGGCAAATAAGGTGAGGTTTTTCTTAATTCTTACTTACCATATACATATCGAGCTAATGAGACTCCCTGTCCTACTTCAAATTCTATTGAACCATTAGCTCACTTTGACATGGGACCTCAAAACCAAGAATTTATGGCTTCATAGATTTCCGTTTTGAGTTAGTTTCCGACAAGTTTTGAAGTGGCCAATATAATCTAAGCATGTTGAAATTGCTTTCGACCAACAAAAAAGCTTTCAACCAACGAAAATTAGTGCCTTTTTTAATTGAAGGTAAGCTCAGGCCGCTTTAATATTTTTAATAATTCATAAATTGTATTAGTTGATAACTAATATTTTTCTTATATAGGACTAGAATAATTAGTTTATAATAGAAAAAAATGCCTACAATATAACGATGTTTGGCGTTGACTTTTTAATATAACATCGGAGGCAAGCTACCGTTCGGCCCACCTCACATAGTGTTTACTGTAGCCTTTAGAGTTTGTTGGTAACTTCACTCGCAGGGATACAACGCTTCAAGGAGTTTTTATTTTGTCGCTAAATCGACTGCAGCTCCTTGAAATTAGCCATTACTACTCAATTACTGGGCTCAATATTTAGAAACACTTGGCGCTTAAGATAAGTTTGTTTTTTTAACATATTTTTTTTGTGGCGTCGCGTTCGGGTCTCTCTGCCTACCCCGTGAGGGATTTGGCGTGAAGTTATAGATAGATTTTTTTGTGAGCATTAATGTAGGATAAACGCGGTCTAAACACGAGTGAGGCACAAAATTTTTGGCGTTACGATTGTAGACCGCGTTTACTATGATTTAAAATAAATTATTTATTTATGATTAAAATTAAAAAGAGGCACGCTCCGTTGGCTTGAACATGTAAAGAATGCAGGAAAAAAAAATACGAAGCATATACAACGCAAAAGTAGAAGGATGTATGATCCGAGGAAGGCCATGACATACATTTACAATATGACAATACAAATTGATCGAGTTTTATCAACAGGCGATGTCAAGAGACCTAGAAACTGGCGAGCGTGCATGAGAAAGGCTATGAATGTTAAAGAATCGAGTGAGATGTGTAAGTACCGAGTCACGTGGCGCCGCACACCCCGCAAAGGATTTGGCCTGGAGTTGTAGATAGATAGATATTTTCGTCAAGCATCTGTTTCTTTGACGCCACGTGTAATTTAATACTTCCTTCCTGCCCACCCCCGGGCCACGTGCACAAGAGGGATGCCCTCATGCTGTTCGAACGGATTCCAATGAAACACTTTTAGCTTTCTTATTAGGTAATGAACACACATAAGGCAAATATACAATTGTCTTCAAGCTTCCCTTTTATATAATTTTACAATAAGATCAACTTACTTAATTGTAACTTAGTTATGTGGTTTATTTTTAGTGAATAATTCTTAATAAAATAAAATTCAATGTCCAATAAAAGATGTACCTTTTTTATCACTTTTCCATTTTTGAATTGCATAAAACGCATTGTACTCTCTCTGTGTGCTTTACACTTTGTCCTTAGTACAGTTCTTATGTCGTACACAACAAGAGTTACAATCGAACCTCGAGTTTCGTGATCAGCTCTTAGCTCTACTATTTAGATTAGAACATTTAGCCGTTACAATGTATGGATAAACTTATGGATGGAGACTGCGGTTTTCAACATTTTTTGAAATCCAAACATGTTCACACTTGAACAATTTCGACCAACCACATTGTTACAGTTTTTGCACATGCTTGAATCCACTAAACAGGGTTCGTTGCTCTAAAAATTGCTTACACAAGCCTTGTGTCAACAAGTTGGCATTTACATTTGCACAGATGGCTACTGACGTTAGGGTTCTGTAGGAACAAGTTATTTATTAGTATCTAAAAATCTTCCGAAAGTCCTTTTATGATATTTCGTTAAAAATCTTTTCCAAAGACTTTTGTGCGTGCAGTATCTATCTAGGCCAAACATTTCTAAGGGTATTATGAGTACAAGGATACCTCAGGGATTTAGATACGGTCCAATATGTCAAATTTCCAAATACACTACATAAGGATAACTTTTATAAGAACTTTTTAAATCTACTCTGTAATTTGTCCTGCATAACAAAACTATAGAATGGATTTAGCAGAATTTTGATGTGAATATAACATTAACATTGATCAGTAACATAGACTAAATTTTATCCTGAGAATTCATCTTAGTTTTGGAATAACGGTATATCGCGGACATCACTAAAACGTTTATAAACAATTTTTTATAACATATGGAAAGAAACACGAAAATTATCTCTGTCTTTCTCTACTCCTTCGGGGTAAGCGTAAAAAAATATATATTTTGTGAAATTGTTGATTGATTTTGTTACAACCCTACGTGTTTATATATATATATATATATTTAAACAATATTAGGTATATGAAACTTGTGGATATTTTGGACTACTAAGATGGCAAAAAAGTCTGCCTGGCTTTAATTGATAATAGAGATTGAGATTGACCATAGGTTTTTAATTTGTAGCGTATTTTTTTTTATATAGTCGTCGTAGTACGTCGGGAGGCATGCAAGCATACGTCCACCTGATGTAAAGCGGTTACCGTAGCCTATAAACGTTTGCAATACATTGAGTATCACTCGCGCGATGACACCTCTGCTGCTAACACAGCAATTTTTTTTTATTTACATCTTCCATTAGAACAACGCTATATACGAATACGCTAATTATATGCAAAAGTTGTTTAAGTATTTGTTGTTAAAGTAATTTTTAAAATAGTATTTTTTGAAAGTGATTTGAACAATAGGGCAAGAGACAGTGAGAAATCTACCTGAAATTTTTTCATGAATTGGACGTAGTACCTCTAGTCAGGGATAGATACAGGTAATCCGATATAGATTAAACAGCCTATTGGGGGAGATGAAGTTCTTAAAGAAGTCCAAATAACTAATTTCTGAATTGTGGTATTAGTAAACTATTTTAATAGTTTTCAGGAAACGTTTAAAATGATGATTAATATACATTATGTAAATACCATGTTACAAAATCATACGGAATCATAGTCATATTTGAAGACATTTTTTATGCAATCCGGTTTGACGCAATTGGACGTGACATTGCTTTTTCATATGAAATACTTCCGTCGGCGGACACTTTTTGTTTTTTGTACCATCAGGTTGTTATCAGAAAAGAACACTTGTTAGTTTTGGTGTTCTGAGTATTGGGGATCTAGTTATGGCTATATACATATACTCGTACATGCAACATAAAGACCATAGCTCGTGTGTTGCCATGCTAATGAAGCATGCATACTGCAAGCTGGAAGAAGTGATGGTCACTGCCAGTAAAGCAATTTCAAGAGTACTGATACTAGAGATATCAGATGTATAGTATGCTTCTGTGACACCTAATGTAGTATATAAAGTCTTTTAACACCATGATTTGGCAAGTACGTAAATTACACGCTTTCTCTTTACTTTAAATTTCAACATTTTTTTTACCACGTCGAAAGGCACATAGCAATTCGGCCCACCTGATGTAAAGCGGTTAACGTAGTCTATGAACGCTTGTAATACATTAAGTATCACTCGCGTGATGCCTCCTCTGCTGCTAACACAGCAACTTCTTAGAAGCTTACTGGCGTGAGTGAGATACTCACACGCAGGAAGACAACAATCCTCTAGGGTGTTGTTATTTGGCTGCAATTTTCTGTGAGGTGGAGGTACTTCCCCAGATGGACTGTTTTGATGCGCCCTGCGTCTCTTAAAACATCAGATCAACACAAACAGGCATGTTTATGCACATAAATGTTTGTCTTGTGTGGGAATCGAACCCACGAGCGTTACGGCTGCGCCACCGAGCTCGTTATAATACATGCATACGTATCACGCTTGTCTCCCATTGGGGTAGGCAGAGACTATGGACACGCCATGTACACCGATGCACATATACCTCTGTCGCATCTTCCACACTCATCACCCTCTTCAATCATTAAATGTCAAATTGGCACACAGTAATGACCTTAAAAAATAAATTCAAGTCAAATAGGTGTTACGAAAAAGAGAAAAATATTTAATAAAAAATACCGCTCATTATTTATTATAATAAAGCACAATCGAGTTTACAGTGTATGTATGAATTGACACTGTCAGTCGTTTACGGAGCTTACGGACATAAAAACATCTTGAAATGAGGTAAAGTTACATTTACACGCATAGCCTGGGTTTTATTGTAATATATCGAGAACTGCGAGTAAATGTTAATAAAAGAGTAGTTTGTTTAAAGTATAAATATTTACTTAAATATATATTTTATAGTAGGTACAACCGGTGGCAAAGGAGCGTACAGTACACCTGGTGCGAAGTGCTTATACATATTCGTATGCAATTTGATATAAACTGCTTTGTGTTCTTTGTTTACACAACTACACCAAAATAGGCGAGTAATGTTCTCCAGGTTCATGTATATTTGTAGATTTCTTATTCTACCTACTTGAGGCCTTAATGGATTCAGATGTATGTGTTATCGTCACAATCATTACGTCACTCCGCGTAACGTTAGCTATGTGATATTATAATAAAAACAGTATGGCGGAACATCACATGTTGTACAGACTGAACAAAAAATAATCTTCCAATTCTATCGAGTTGGGTATCAAAATAAAGGATTTTGAAAGGTGATCACAAAGATATAAGGAACTGATAAGTTTAAAGCTACTTTTTTATTAATAAAATATAATCAATTAAAATTTGATAACTTAAATCGCAAAAGTCATAAATATATCATTCTTAAATTAAATCCATACTTACTAATATGTAAAGCGGAAGAGTTTGTTTGTTTGTTTGAACGCGCTAACCTCTGAAATTACCAGTCGAATTTGAAGAATTCTTTTGGAATCAGATAGCTCAATTCTCGAGGAAGGTTATAGACTATTCAATGTCACGATACGACCCTCAGAACCGTGGAAAGAGAAAGTAAGATGGTTTTTGTGTGTGGGGAATATGTGTATGTGATTAGATGCTTTGGTTAATGATTAGCGTTATATATATTTTTTTTCATTAAACCTAAACTTAATAAACTTATAGCGTAAAAGTGTTTACCTCAAAATAATGCCGGGCGTGTTTTTATATGAATAATTTGGCTTGCTTATTATTCTGACACTGAGGGCCGCTAAAAGTAAAACACAGTCTTACCAGATAGTCGGGGAGCGAGCGAGCAAACCGTGGCTCAGCGAAACCGTTACGACATGTTTTTAAATGCCAACTGTTATTTAACGACGTGAACATGTTAAGTTACTTTCGGTGCCAGGATATGGGTTATTTTATTCATAAATGCTTCTGTATTTTGAGACGGTTTTGGCGTAAAGCGATACTGATTCTAGCATTGGTAGAGTCACAGATGTTTCAGTGGAGAGTCACAGACAGGCCAATCTGATAATGGTTGATAAGCGCAGTGGATATAGAATCGGTCTATTAATCCACTGGTCTCGATCTGGTGGGAGCATGTACAACTAAATTATATAATATATTTAATGTTTTCGGATGTATGTACATATTTGTAATTATCAACTTACTCGGCGGGGATGGAAACCATCGCAAGGAAACCCGCATGTCCAAAAGATCTAGTTTTCCCCCTGGGTGTAAAAACCAGTATATTTGCCAAATTCTTAAGCTTAGGCAGCGGCTCCCGCTATCCTATTGAATTAGAAAAAGGGGTAACGCTAGAAGTAAGGTTTAGGATTCCTTACACAAAAGCTACAAATAAATACTTATAACTGAGACTCCGTTGTCCGTGCGCCTGTCCTCCCGTCCATTTGCCACAAGGATGTATCTTTTGAATTATAATCTTTCACAGCATGTGAATTGTATAGCAGATATACCAACAAATAATTAAAATAAAGCTAATCTATCTATCTATAACTTCACGCTAAATTCCTTGCGGGGTAGGCAGAGAGAATCGAGCGCCACGTGACTCGATCCTTACATATCTCACCCGCTTCTTTAACATTCATTGCTCTTCTCGTGCACTCTCGCCGATTTCTAGGGCTCCTGACATCACCTGATAGAACACGACCAATTTGGTCATGGTAGGTAAGTCTTGGCCTTCCCCGGCTCCTACATCCTTCCACTTTTGCATTGTATATCTGCTTCGTCATTCTCTCATCCTGCATTCTTCCTACATGTCAGAACCAACGGAGCATGCCTCTTCTTACTTTAACACTGACGCTATCTTTCAGACCAACTCTCTTTCTAACATCATCATTGCGAATACGGTCTACAAGCCTTACGCTACAAATTTTGCGCAGCTAAAGGTAAAGGACAAAGCTAAAGGATTAAAAAAAATCCCATATAAGAAACGTGTTATTCATCATGATTTTGAATATGAGAAAGACAAATGCAAATAGTCAATTATACCGTTATTAAACATTTTGAAAGTCGCAACCGTGTTTCCCAAACAGTTCATAAATCGTTTTATTACACATGGATAAATAATCTAAACATCCATCCACTAATTTTTAAAACTCGTTCCGTACCGTAACAGCTGGTAAATATACTAGAAAATTAACAATTTGCAAAGTTAAGTTTACTAGAACTCTCGCACTAGATAGCGGCCAGTAAGTGCGAGAAATATGCCATAGGTGGAGGAGAAATGATAGGCGAAGGCAGTGGAAGAAGAGGAAGTAGAAATTAGAAACTGGAGGATTGAACAGCATTGTAAGTAAAGTCAAAGTCAAAGTCAAAATCTTTTTATTCCGTAAAAATGGCTACATTTGTTTGGAATCGTCACAATTTTTTTCCCTACCGTGCAGTTCATGACTAGGTGAGCACTGATAAAAATACTGCCAAAAAACTCAGGCATCCCTCTTTTGGTATCCAAACAAATTTACATAATTTATTAATTACATTATAATTGGATCGACTCAATCCCAGGCATTTTTATCATTAATATAGTCAGATACTTTATAATATGCCCTGCTACACAATTTGGCTTTAATAGTAGTTTTAAACTTGTTTATTGACAATTCTCTTATATTGCTGGGAAGTTTGTTATAGAACCGTATACATTGCCCCATAAAAGAATTACTTATTTTGTGGAGACGGCTTGCATGTAACACAAGATTATGCTTATATCTAGTATTTATGTTATGAGTATCACTCTTTTTACAAAATGAGTCTATGTTTTTATGGACATACAAAAGATTTTCATAGATATATTGCGATGCGACTGTTAGAATATTTATTTCTTTGAATTTTTCTCTAAGGCTCTCACGGGGACCAAGTTTGTAGATAGCTCGGTAAACGCCCGACAGCAGGGGTGGCTACGCGCTGATGATACTTCCAGTGTTTTTTTACACGACGTGGTTAGGCATATAAGTATACAGTCCACCTGATGTAAAGCTGTTAGCTATATAGGCTATAAAGGCTAGTGATACATTAAGGAAGATTTGCGCGATGCTACGTCTGCTGCTAACAACGCCTTAGGAGCTTACTGGCGACCTCATTCACACGCAGAAACACAACAACGCGCCAGGGGGTTTTTTGGCTACGGTTTTCTGTGAGGTGGAGGTACTTCGCCAGACGGGCTGCTTTGATGCGCCCTACCTTTGTTGCGTTTCTCCGTGTGAGTGAGGTCATCAGTAAGCTCCTAAAGCTGTGTTGGCAGCAGAAATGGCATCGCACGATGGATCCTTAATGTATTGCAAGCGTTCATAGGCTACGGTAGTCGTTTTAAATTAGGTGGGCTTGCTTGCCGACGTTGTATAAAAAAAGTATACATCTTTCCGCGGCACAGTAGTACTTCAAATTAATCCGGCATTCACGGCGGAACCGCGCAGGTGCAATGTCTATGGCACGGCATTTACCAACCAGTTTCTTGTTTCAAACAATAGAACCCCGGACATGGACATGACCTAATAGAAACACTCTTGACTGTAACAACAAACGCTTTAACGGACGATATTCTAGAACAGAAGAAAAAGGAAATAATTATTAGTATATTTCAAACAACGTCCATAGGCATACAAGCATACTGTCCACCTGATGTTAACGTAGCATATGAAAGTTTGTGATACATTAAGTATCACTCACTTTTACTGCTAACATAGTGACTCCTTATGAGCTCACTGGCGACTACACTCGCACGTAGCAACACAGCAACCTCTGGCTGCGGGTTTTCTGTGAAGTAGAGGTATTTCCCGAGACGGGGTACTTTGATGCGCCCTATCTCTCTTAAAAATACCCAGACCAAGACAAACAGGCATGTCCGTGCACACAATTTTGTTATGTGTGGGAATTGAACCGACGAGCGATGGTGTCAAACTTAACCGTTGTACCACCGAACTCGTGAAAAGGATTATTTATTACCAAGGTCTTTCTTCTATTCTAAATTATATAGAAAATAACTCTCAAGCCAATTAATTATAAGTAACTAGGTTAAGACGCAAATAATATATTTTAATACTAAATTAAGGTTAATAGTTAAACATTTTACGTTACTGCCCAATAACTAACTGAAATGATTGCCATAAATTAACCCACTTATACGATAAAGTACTGCTGACAAAGTTAGACTGCAAGTTTTGGTAAATTACTACGTGTCAAAGATACAGTTCGGCCATAGAGTCCGATCACAGCATTGTCAACATCGAGTGGACAAATGACCTTGTCTTGCTGATGGAAGAAATACAAGCTACGACAGCCCCAATCGCCAAACGATTAAAGAAACAGAGCGACGTAAATAGTAGTAATCTCATTAGTGGTTTAGATCCGGATTTCGGAATGAATTCTTCAAATATAAAAAGAGATTCGAAAAAGGTATAAAAATGGCGTAGATTATAGTAACTTCCACGCTCATTTTGTTAGCAGCGAGGTAAATACGGTCGATTAAGAACATACATATGTAACTTCATGCCAAATACCTTGCGGAGCAGAGAGAACCGAGTGCCACATGACTCGGCCCTTATACATCTCACTTGCTTTTTAACATTCATAACTCTTCTCATGTGCGCCAGTTTCTAGGGCTCCTAACATCACCTTCTGATAAAACACGACCAATTTTAGAACATACACGTTCGAGAATATATGCATGGAAACTATATACATGAGTTAAATATATTTCGAGGTTTCAGCATCTCCCGTAGATGTAGCAGAGTGAGAATGAGTAGTAAGTGCGATGAACTAGTAGTAAGCGTGCTTGCAATATTTGCCTTTGTAACTGCAGTGGTAAAGTTTTCATGCGCGCTTAAACAGTTTTTGTTTATACCTTTTTGTACCAGTGGGATGCAAAGAGTTATCAACGAGATGGAAGTACTTCCCCAGTCTTAACTCAACAAGAAGAACTGAAATTGTTTAAATACAAGCAAGCTGCGTTCGACGCTGCCTGATTTGTTCAAATAGACTGAAACGACGTCATCCTCCTTCTTAGCTCCTACGCCCTTTCACTTTGGCGTTGTGTATCTGTTCCGCCATTGTTTCCACTTCACGTCATCGAACTGTAATTTTTCCAACATTGTATTACCTAAAACAGAATTACGCCACCCTGTACCATGAGCGATGGTATACGAAATTAACCATTTCCCGCATCCCATAAAATTTACGGCGAAGCACGAATTTGTATTAAT
Organism: Pyralis farinalis; assembly: GCA_947507595.1. NCBI lineage: Eukaryota > Metazoa > Arthropoda > Insecta > Lepidoptera > Pyralidae > Pyralis > Pyralis farinalis. Next base: position 30,881,454 of record OX382273.1, on the reverse strand, counting down.
TAACGTATAATTTAGTAGTATCCACCGGAGTCTTTAGTCCGTTATGCGCGTGGGCAAACTGTTGCCCAATTCATGAATGGAGTGGACGCTAGGCAGGTCCGCCTACGATATTATTATCAATGAAAACTTGTATAGAAACTGTCTGCAAACAATTTCGAAACTTGCCATTGAAACTGCTGTAACTGCACTTGTATCGAGTATTATTATGAAGTTAGTTTGTCGCCAAAAGTGTTTTGTCGTGGGCGTGTCGACGGCCTACTGTGCAGGGTTGTTCCAGTTCTATTTTTTATGTAAACACACCTGTTTTGTAGTCATTGTACAACGTATACATGTTTGTTCTTGTCTTAACTTATATAAAATTCGATACGTGTGTGTATATTCCACAGGGACTCCAGAAGGACTGGACAGATTTTTATAAAATTTTCAGCGGGTGATCCTGTGAACTTTGGTAGCGATCAGCCATGCAATTCTCTAAGCGACTCGTAATGGCTGTGTGCGTCGCTGTGATCACAGATGTCACAGCTTTGACATTGTCTACTGCGATCACGGCTAAATTATTTGATATTCTATAAGGCTGTAAGCGTACGCGAGGCTGTTTGCCTTGTAGAATTCCAATTCCAAACGCAGCCTTGCGGCGCTAGTGTCGCACAACCATGAAAAGCGACACCAAAGAATTGCAATTTTGTGTTCAAGGCTGTAACAGCCGATGTTTCCGAGGATGTAAGGACGTTTGCTCTTACAGAATTGCATGGCTGATTACTCGTCGCCGAGGTGAATTCCTAGTTCTTTATATAACGTCGGGAGGTATAGAAGCTCACCTAAACCACCGGTAAAGTTATTACTTACCATAGTTTATGATCGCTTACAATATTAGAATCGGAATCCCTCACGCCCTGCTAACAAAACAAGCTGCGGTCTTCTGTGAGATGAGTTGAGACGCCCACAAGCTGGACTGTTTGACCTTTGTGTCAATGTCTTAATGTCTAAGATGTGTCTAACATGATTTATATGACGATTTATGTCGATAATCGTACCTTTGTTTATTTTTCGAGAAGACTAAAATCACAGATAGTCGTCTTAATAAGATATTTTATAGATTCATTTATCCAACCATATGAGCATTTATGCTTGTCAGATGTTCGACAAAAGGTAACGCAAGCTATTATCATTGGTATGATCTTCTTCTTGTTTGCATTATCCTGTTTTCTAATCTACTAGGACTGGTGGGATCCGCTACCTAAGCCTAAGGTTTCGGCGAAGATACTGATTTTGATATGGAGCGATGGCCGAGAGATCTATATAACTAGAGGGAAAACCAGATCTTTCTTAGGATGTTACACATCTTTCGAAATATATATTTTTTGAGCGTACGAGTTTACTCGCGATGTTTTCCTTCACCGCCGAGTAAGTGATAATTACAAATATGTACACAAATCCGAAATATATTACCATAATTATTAAAATACCTATCCTAAGAAATATCTCGTTTTTCCTCTGGTTGTAGAGATCTCACGGCCACCGTAAACCTGCATGTCAAAGAAATTATATTTCGAAAGACGCGTGACCTAAGAAAGGTCTGGTTTTCTCTTTGGGTTATGGAAGTCTGATGGCAGTCACTCCATGAACCTTCGCCAAATCCTTAGGCTTAGATAGCGGGGCTAATCCAAGTAGATTAGAAAACGGAATAACGCTAAGACGAAGAACAGGCACTAGAAGTTAAAATACTCGTAATATAGGTTTCACACATTTTACCAGATACTGGCATGAAAATTGATAGGTTATTTAGTAACTGAAATGATTAAATTAATACCTTTTTTCAGTTGTCTCTTAAAGGTACCGGAAGATAGAGACTTGATATCTTCGCTTAGTTTATTTTATATCATAGCAGTCATTTGATAGCTGATTTTGATATATATGGAGGTGGTCATCACCGCTCCTTCATTGTCGTCGATGCTGAATGTTGAACAACTAAAACATCCAGGAATATGTTATTTGACTGCGATCACTTGTAAAGTACTGATTAACAGCAGTATACCAACTGTAGCTTTCTACCAACTGTAGCGATTTGATGTCACTGAGTTTTAGCGATGGCACGCTTGGTTGTTGAATAGGCGGAGGTAAAGGTTAAAGGGGAGAACTGACGAGCTCGGTAGCGCCGCGGTTAATAACGCGACTCAGACACCAACGCTCGTAGATTCGATTCCCACACAGGACAAACATTTGTGTGCACGAACATGTTTGTATGTCTTATATTGGGTGTTTTTAAGGTAGGGCGTATCAAAGCAGCCCGCTCGGGGAAGTACCTCCACCTCACAGAGAACCACAGTCAAATCACAACTCTCTGGAGGGTTGTTGTGTTTCTGCGTGGGAGTGTGTTCACCAGTAAGCTCCTAAGGAGTTGCCGTGTTAGCAGCAAAGGTGGCATCCCGCGAGTAATACTTAATACATTACCAGCGTTCATTGGCCACGGTAACCACTTTACATCAGTGGACCGTATGCTTGAATGCCTCCGTTGATTAAAAAAATATTCAAAAACACTAAACCGCGACGTCAGGTTAGATGTGAAGGATTCATTGAAACACAATGAGAAATAGTGCGGGGTGAAGTGAGTGCTATTAAAAGTTCTAGTGTGCTGGGATCTTTCGAATTGCTGCGACTGAAACGCTGCGAACTTCGCTTAGAATCGTTAATTAATACGCGTCTGTATGAATATGCATATTTAATTTAATTCTTTGTAGTTAGACTATGTCTTTTCACAATTTAACTATCCAAATTAATAACTTTACAATGCACAAAACTGGTATTTCAAAAACTATTTCGAATCAAACGAAAGCCATTTCAAAAGCTTTACGGGGTTGTACTACAATCAGCAAAACAATTTGTTGTGTCAACAGTCATAGCAATTTCATCTTAACAACATGAACAGTTGTTCTAAACGATTCTAAAGGTCACAACACACGGAGAAAGTTGAAGTCTTCAATTACTTTAGAAACATAATCTGCCGCAGACCAGTACACGGGCATTCCGAAATAAATACAAAATAATTTGAATAAACAGTAAACATGGGTAAACTATCGTTTGAACCGCAGACCTGTACTTTCACAACGGCCAATTAAACCTTCGATTAAAATTTTAAACCGCCGTCAAATAGAACCGACCCTTATAACCTTATTTAATCCGCTTGATGAGGTACAATTTACAGGCGGAAAAGTGTTTTCTAATACATACCACGGAGTATTTAGAAGCTCCGGGAATGTTGCTGAAGAACCAGCGGGGATCCACCTTAAAGTATATTCTTCATCAACATCCGAGCGTTATTCCTGGTTGCGTCTTACGTATTCGCTTCAGAGCCCATGGTCCGCTTTCTGAATATTACCTCTCCACTTTGAGCTGTCTTCGGCATCCCTAACTGTGAGACCATTGGCACGCATGTCATCCCTTACGAAGTAAAGCCAACATTCTTAGGCCTACTGGTTCTACCGCGGCCCGGAGGCGGCGGCTAGACATTTGTTCCCCACGTAATTTGCCGGTTTTTTAAGACGTGTCGTACCAGCGTAGGCAACGCGCTTGCAGTTTTGTCACGTATTGTCACGTAGAAGCGCGGAGGAGATAGCCGAGCGGGCAGAAGAGAAGACGACCAATGGACGGCAGGCGTTAAGTGTGATAGTCGCTGCCCCAGAAGGGGGAGAAAGCGTAACGAGACATTGTGGATAAGAACTAAAAAACTTGTAGGGTGCCAAGCGTTGCCCACAGCACGGAACAGAGCCTCAGAGCAGCAAGTGTCGTGCGCAACTCCCGCGATTCGGCTCATATGACCGTGAGGTCGGTGGAGCATTGGGATGGTGGTGGGACAATGCTATGTTACGGACATGAAGGCGAGAAAGCATACTCATGCCTTTTTCTCGGATTTGGTCCTTCCTTCAATTGTTAATCCTTGAGATCGTATACCTACTTCAGACTTCTATGGGTTGGCAGTGGCCAAAGTTTTACATCTGAATATGGGCCACTGATCTTCTTCACTTCTGTTATTTGGTGGCAAATAGCAGTTGATAGCCTAGTGGAAAAAGAACCAGCCCATAGTGTGGGTACTTACCTATCATTAAATTCATCTATTCTTATTTTTGTACGTAATTGCAATTATCACTTGGCTTGGCTGTGAAGGAAAACACCCCGCACGTCCAAGGAATTAATTATACATCGAAAGACGTGTGACCGGACCTAACACAGATCTGATTTATCCTTTGGGTTGCAGAGGTTTGACGGCAGTTACTCCATGTCAAAATCAGTGTCTCTGCCAAATTCTGAGGCTTTGGTAGCGGACCCCGCCAATCCTAATAGATCAGTGAATGCGAATGTATGAACTTGTGGGTTTTGGAATGAGGTGACTGTATATTCTTCTTGAAGATGGCGGGGACGCGGGTCTTCAATAGGTCGTGATGATTTTTATATGATTGGAAACGCATGATTAAAGCTTGACCAAGCTTTCTAACCATGGTATGCGTACGGAGTGCAATACTGCATACTACTTCTTTCAAATACTGTATTTATTGTTTCAGCAGACTTATCAATCTAAACAAAATCTAATAATAAAAAAGAAAAGATTTGCTCTTTTGTAAAAATATAAAGATAAAAAAATCTTTATTTGCCAATGGGCCCTCGCGGGCACATAGAAACGTCTTACATTTTTTGAAATATAATCTTATTGTATCTTATTTTACTTTCTCTTTTTTTTTAATCTACTAGCATTTCGGAAATGACCATTGGCGAAGAAGAAATGCCGAAAGAAACATGCCAATATAGATCTCTTTTAAAATGTATTTTTTATACTACGTCGGGAGGCATACAATCATACGGCCCACCTGATGTAAAGCGGGTTCCGTAGCCTATTTAGGCTTGAGATATATTAAGTATCACTCGCGCGATGCCTCCTCTGCTGCTTACACAGCAACTCCTTGGGAGCTTACTGGAGACCTCACTCACACGCAGGAACACAACAACCCTCTAGGAAGTTGTTATTTGGCTGCGGTTTTCTGTGAGGTGGACTTCCCCAGATGGGCTGCTTTGATGCGCCCTAGCTCTATTTAAATCTCTGTATGCTCGATTGTAATAGATAAACTTAAAAAATACTCAACCGGTTTAAAAAATCTTTCACATATAGAAAGCTATATTACCAGCGACTAATATAGATATATCTACATTTTATTTTCGATAATTACAAAATTTGTTAGAACTAAAGTTACATAAAGGTGCATTATTTTGTGTGTTAGTTAGTTTAACACTTAAACTATCTAACACACAAAATAATGTACAAAATGTGTATAGTACTCATCATTAGTCAAGTTAGTAACTATATGTATAACTTTTAGTTTAAAAAAGTTAACCAAAACATGGGTAGAATAAAAAAATGATAACATTCATATCATGACCAGTTGATCCTTATCCAACTGAATAGTTTCATAGAGAATTGTTGTCATGTTTGTACTATATATATGTATATGTTCACGCCAGTAGGCAAATTCTACTAAACTGCAACTGTATATAAACTGTAATTGTATATTAATGTCGCGGATGTAAGATCGCTTCGATCGAACGAAACGTCAAAATGTACGCATTTTGACACACGCCGCGCTGCAGTGCAGTTGCAGTTTTTTAGTAGAATCGGCCTACAGGTCCGTTGGGGGGCAGCGAAAACCGAGCGCCATAATAGGCGGTCCTTACACACTTCTCTCGCTTCTTTAACATTCATAGCTCTTTTCATGTACTATCTATATGTATATATAATTTATCGTTTTATATCTACCCGTGCGATGCCGGGGCGGATCGCTAGTAATTTTATAAACAGGTAAAGTTTCTTTGTGATGAGTAGTTACCGTAGCCTATGTCTGCAATACATGCAATACTCCCCAAGGTACAGTGAAAAGTTATTTTAGGGTATTACTGGAATGATACGATTGTTGACAAATGGAATTAAACAATTCTTACATTTGATAATATAGTGTAGAGCACTTCTTTTTTTAGGGTTCCGTACCCAAAGGGTAAAACGGAACCCTATTACTGAGACTCCGCTGTCCGTCCGTCCGTCTGTCACCAGGCTGTATCTCATGAACCGTGATAGTTAGAGAGTTGAAATTTTCACAGATAATGTATTTCTGTTGCCGCTATAACAACAAATACTAAAAAATAGAATAAAATAAATATTTAAGGGGGCTCCCATACAACAAACGTGATTTTTTTGCTCGATATTGATAACGGCAACAGGTAGACGCTTGAAATATTCACAGAATATTTAGTTACATATTCACTTTAAAAATAAATATTTCAATTAAAATAAAACAAATATTTAAGGGGGGCTCCCATACAACAAACATGATTTTTTTGTCGTTTTTATAGATAATGGTACGGAACCCTTCGTGCGCGAGTCCGACTCGCACTTGGCCGATTTTTTAATACTACGTCATACAAGCATACGGCCCACCTGATGTAAAGCGGGTACCGTAGCCTATTAACGCTTGTAATATATTAAGTAAGACTCGCGAGATGCCTCCTCTGCTACTGATAGAAATTCCTTGGGAACTTACTGGTCACCTTACTCACTTACAGCAGATATATTCGTCATGGTGGATGTTGTTTTATGACTACTAAATGTAAATTGTCAAATTTACGTACCATTGACAAGATAAGGAGAGTGCTCCAAATGTCCAAATGCCATGGTGGGGTCGTCGCACCAAAAATTACTGTCTGCTAATTACCACCGCTGTGCACCGCAGTGTAGATAATATGCAGAAGGATCACTTCAAAGAAAAGTTCTAAATCTTCGCACGCACACAGATGCGTGCAACTTACGATTTTAAGCTAAGTTCACAGTTAAAGGATCAGCTCCTTAGAAAAGGCCTTACGTATTGTTACGTTTTGGTAGATTAAGAACAAAAAATTGAAACTGAAAAAAACTTAAAACTATGAAAAATAATAATGTACACACAACGACACTTCAAGCTAGACTGTTTGATCTTTGCATCGTTCTTATGGCGCACGCAGTAAGAGTAAAAATGGGCTGCGTGTGTCTAACAACAACTTTCAATAAAAAAATCTTTAAAATATGCACGACGTGTCTAAGTGTCCGCGAGAGCGCAATAGTAAATAAAGAATTCTTTATATCCTTTATTGTGTAGCGACCCGCTCACTGTTCGGGATCTCGAAAGTATTGACTCTACCGGTCTAATGCAAGCATTAATGATAGTTATTGGGGCCATGACATGACATGAACTACAGACTCTACTCTAGATGCGAGCATTGCGCAAATTTGCTGACCGCGTTCGCATGTAAGAAAGAGAAGTTACTCTGATAAATAGTGTCAGTATCAGTGATACAAGAGGCATGCTGCGTTGGCTCGGGCATGTAGAAAGACTGCGGGATCAAAGAATGACGAAGGCCAGGAAGGCCAAGACACACCTAATACAACAAGATATCAGGAGCCCTAAGAATCGGTGAATGTGGATGAGAAAAGTTATGAATGTTAAAAAAGCGAGCGAGGTGTGTAAAGACCGCGTATTATAGCGCTCGGATCTCCCTGCCTACTCCGCAAGAAGCCTGACATGAAGATATACCTATTATTTGACGAAAGTTCTATCCAATATATAAGACATGAACAAAGTAGAAATACGCAAAGGAGCTTATGAAATAATTGTCACAAACCGAAAAGTTTATCGTCGGAATAAGAGGCGACACTACCGTATATATATTTCATAATGCTGTTACGAATGTTTATCTTCAATCCATGCCCCTTGCGAGGCAGGCAGAATGTCAAAAAGGCGAGTCAGATACGACGAAGTCAAGTTAAGTCTGAATCAATCTGAAGGACCATCGCCATGCAGAGGCGCCCAAGCTCAGCCAAGGCCGCAACATTGGCGGGTGGATGCGGTTCATGTGTCAGATGGCGGGCATCCGACGAGACCACCGCAGCAGCCGAGGCAGAGACGATCAAAGCCGTCATGGCATGCATCTACTAACGGTAGTGGCTGATTGCCCTCCGGCAGTAATCGGTAGTGGCACACAAAGTAGTTTAGATCAAATTGCCTGCACTTTACATCTTTAAATTTGATCTAACCGGCTTTGTGTGCTTCCGCCATCAGTTAGTTCATGCGAACTAGCGCCGGTGGTCGGCACCCACCCACTACCATCAGTAGATGCAACATGCCGTCGCTGCCATGCCTGCTCCGGTAGTCTTTGCCTAGGCTGCTGCTGTCATCTGGAACAAAAACCGCATGCACCCGCCACCGTTGCTGCCATGAGTCTCTCCAGGAAGCATCATCAGGCGTTGTAGATGTTAGTCGTTAGAATAACACGCTATAAATGACAAAGTAGTGACAAAGTGACAAGTGAAAATGTAGTACTAACTCTTATCTATTCTGTGGCGATATGATGATCTAATAATGCCTACAGTTCACGTGCTTTAGAATACTTCTATCCCAGCATTACGTCATTCGTTTGAATTTAAACGTATGCATATATACTTTCGTTTTTAAACAGCTAAGCAAATCAACATACGACGGACCAACAAACCTTTGTTTCGAGGAGTATCTAGGTCAGACAGAGAAACTTCATTTACGAAATTAAAATAATATGCAATGCAAACATATTCCTCAAGAGGACAATGCGTTATGAAAATTTTGTTTAATGTACTTAAGTACGAGACACTAACAAATATTTCCTGAAAAAAGCGCCCTCTAGTTCAACTCTGAGCAACACTTATTATTAATTAACATATTTTTATATAAATAATAACGTTGGCTGGTATACAAGCTAGTAGGAAGGAACTATTTACTACTAGGAACTCTTGCAACTCATTAAGTGTTGCTCGCGCGATGCCACCTCTTCTGCTAGTACAGCAACTCCTTAGAAGCTTACTGGTAACCTCACTCACTCACAGGAACACTACAACTTTGCAGAGAGTTGTTATTTGGCTGCGGTTTGCTGTGAGGTACCTACTTTCTCAGACGGGCTGCTTTAATAGGCCTAACTCTATTAAACATTAGGACTAATTGACATGTTTGACGAGCTCGGTGGCTCAGTCGTGAAAGACGCGCCTTTGACACCAACGCTCGTGGATTCGATTCCCACACAAGACAAACATTTGTGTGCATGAACATGTCTGTTTGTCTTGGTCTGGATGTTTTAAGAGAGTAGGGCGCATCAAAGCAGCCCGTCTGGGGAAGTACCTCCACCTCACAGAAAACCGCAGCCAAATAATGACTCTCTGGAGAGTTGTTGTGTTCCTGCGCGTGAGTGAGGTCACCAGTAAGCTCCCAAGGAGTTACAATGTTAGCATCAGAGGAGGCATCGCGCGAGTGATACTTAATATATTACAAGCGTTAATAGGCTACGGTACCCGCTTTACATTAGGCAAGCCGTATGCTTGTATGCCTCCCGACGTAGTATGAAAAAAAAAGAAGTGCTCTACACTATATTATCAAATGTAAGAATTGTTTGATTCCATTTGTCAACAATCGTATCATACCAGTAATACCCTAAAATAACTTTTCACTGTACCTTGTGGAGTAAAGTCAACAGTACGTGATACCAGTTCTCTACCACTCAAGCAAGGCACAGCGACATTTAATCTGTGCAGGAGGAGGGCAAGTCCTTACAAAAAGCTGTAACTAAGTAACTGTTCACTATATGGTCGTTATGATCGAGTGTCTGAGGCCACCAAGAGGCTCCTGAGGAGTTACTGCCTCAGCACGAAGGGCTACAGACACCGTCTTCACAGTGGAACGTGTACTTGTTTGTATAGTATACAAAAGGGTGGGCAACGCACGAGTGAAGTTACAACAGTATAGTTGCAATAGTTTATAGACACTTGCAACACCGGGGGTTACTTTACCATCAGGTGACGTACTTACCATCAGGCAGGCTGTATGTTTGATTACCACCTTAGTGGCATGTAAAGACATGAATTTGAATGTAGCAATGGATTCTAGCCGATATAGCAAGACCTTATTAACATCAAAAACGCTTTTCTTCTATAACTTGGACATCACAATACGACGATTCATGTCATCCAATCAATGGCATCGATCAAATGGTCTACTTTAGGTGTTAATCATTTTACAAGCGATAGTGAAATGTGAGAGCAAATGGTAAAGCAGTTAATTAAAATACTTGTAAAGGGAAATTGGCTGGGAAGTATTGGACGATTGAGGTACAGCAGTATGTCGTATAACCTATCCAGGTTTAAAGACAAAACCCACAAGGGCGGGAAAGCAGCAGCGAGTATTCGTGTTTGCATGCAAACCTATGATATAAATAAAAAGCGGGCACGATCTGGCGAGGTACTATTTGTGTGATAGGTTGCAAATACATGAACGTTAAAATCTCGTATCGCTGTCGCTTTCCCCCTTTCCTCGCCCCTGTGAGTTTTAACTTTAAAAGAAATAGGGAAATTGAGATTATGGAGGAACTCAACCGGGGGAGTATAAAAGAAGTACCCAGTGCAAATCTGTTCACGCGTCATTTGAAAACTTCGCAGAAGAGTTCACTCCATAACTTGGGGTTCAAGGAATCAAATCTCTGAGGGACCTCACAGTGCAGTATTGGTTCTTTTAACTGGTCTATTACTCCTTTGATCTCAACATTCTGTTAACATCATGTTCATGTTTTGGATTATATTCTTGTAAAGTATTGTGTTCATATATTCTTATTCTGAATAAAAACTATATTAGCCTGAATACGATTGTCGGTATGTATGCTGTTTATGTACATAAATAAAGAAAGCTATGTTCATGTTTTAGAGTATATTCTTGTAAAGTATTGTGTTTTATAAGATCCGTAGGAGGCTCTTGTAATACACAACTGAAAACCATTACAATCCTTTCTTTGGCAGTTGTGTAAAAATACATCATAACTGGCACCGGAATGAAATGGAATACACAAGGGAATTGTAAGAATTTAGTCAGTAAAGAAAATAGTTCTACAATGTTCACGAACGTTCGTTCCAAGACGATAAGTTTTATGGTGTATTGACGAGCCATTGGTAACGGATACGGTCGGCATCTGTTACAAGTAGTAACATTATTCTTTGTTGTTGCATGGTAATTGTCTATACATTTATGAGGGCACCGGCTACTTAGATGGGTATTTCGAGGATGTTTTCAAAAATGCTTTCCGCCTGTTGACTTTTTCTTTATCATCCTAACATTATCCCGTTTCCTAATCCTTTAGGGTTGGCGTTTGTTATCTAAGCCTAAGAATTTGACGAAGACACAGATTTTTATGTGGAACGACTGCCGTCGGAACTTCACAACCCAGTGTGAAAAACAGATCTTTCTTATGTTAAGTCAAACCTCTTTCGAAATATAACTTATTGGACATGCGAGTTTCCTCACGATGTCTTCCTTCACAGCCGAGCGAGAGATAATCGCAAATATGTACATAAATCTCTAAACCCAAATTTAGTAGTAACTTGCCAGGATTTGAACCGGGGGTTAGTTATCCACTGGGCTATATAAATGTGCAATATTTGATGTTTATACAGCGAGAACAGTTGTAACTTTCTTCTTCTGTATACAACGTTCATTTGCCAAAATTCAATGTTACGAAATTCGGAAAACAAAAATAAAAAGCCGTGTATTCGATCTGTTTGCATGCAGGTGTACGAATGTTGCAACATGTATATATATATATTTATTTCGTGCATATTGAAAACGGCTCTAACGTTTTCGATCTAAATTTGTATTTAGAAAATAATATTTTATTTATAAAATTTTGCTCTCTCTCTCCATTCCATAAGTAAGCTTCCATATCTCTCATAAGTATAACATAATTTATGAATGAAATATAGTAAAACCGTGTCATTGATTAAAAGCGTTATCACTTTAACCTTACGACATGTCTGTGATTTATTCTTTTAACTGGGTCGATTGGAATCGTTATGCGTAAAACATTATCTACGGAATTTCGAAACATTTAAAACATCATCTCATATTTTCTACAGCAGATTTTGTCCAATTTGTCTGTTTTTTTGACTCATTATTTCTATTTATCTATAATAAGAAGAGGCATGCTCCGTCGGTTCGGACATGTAGAAAGAATGCAGGGAGAAATAATTACGAAACAGACATACAACGCAAAAGTGGATGGATGTAGGAGCCGAGGAAGGCCAAGACTTACCTACCATGACCAAATTGATCGTTCTATCAGGTGTTGTCAGGCGCCTTAGAAACCGGCGAGCGGGCAAGAGAAGAGCAATGAATGTTAAAGAACCGAGTGAGGTGTGTAAGGATCGAGTCACGTGGTGCTCGGTTCTCCCTGCCTGCCCCGCAAGGGATTTGGCGTGAAGTTATAGAAAGATAGATTTCATCTATACATATGAAAATATGTTAATAAATAGTGTTTCTTCATACCAAATCCTAGTGGCGTAGGTAGAAGGAGCAGAGCGCCGTCAGACTCCTCGAATATCTCAATCGTTTGTTTAACATCCACAGCTCTTTTCACTCACGCTCGCCTACCATCTTATTTATGTGTAAATAATCGTATACCTTGATTACTCGTGGAGGATTCTAGTTGGTATAGGCGGCACTAGGTGCCTTAGAAATCCTGCATGAAAGTAGCCAATATTAAAGAAAGAAGTAAGGTATGTAAGAACCGAGTCATGTGGCACCCATTTTTCTAGTAGGCTGCCTACCACGCTTTGGTAGAGATATAGACAGATTATGAACTACTAGATCGTCATCATCATCAGCTAAAATCTACCCACTGCTGGGTATAGGCTTTCCAAAATCAATATATTACCCACTTAATTCACACAAAGTGCAATGGACTTAATTCAAACAAGTACATCAATTACTAATAAATATGAGGCAACTTACAATTATAATAGCATGCCATGAACAGTATTTATCTTTGGTATTAATAAATATTACAATTTAGGAAATAACTTCAGTTGACGTTACATTATGTATTTAATTGTAAGTCGTTACATATTTGTCGTAAACCTAGTTAAGCTTAGACAAAGAACCATTAAAATACTTCGTGTTGACGACCGATTTGGAGCAATTGTTGTTCACGATGCTGCGTTACGAGAGTATTCTGTTATCGCGATATAGAGAGAGTAACAGTCCTGTTATTTTAAGATTACTTGTAGAATACGTACCATGCGAGGAATAATGCAACTAAATACATAAAATTAAAACAGTGTCGGATACTCCAGTTGCAAATATCTTGTATTCACATATACCCTGACGTCGAGACTCGTATAAAAGCAGGGGTTGCGTGTTGACAATTGTCTACAGAGAATAAGATCTATGAATGCTGCCGTTAATTAAGAATATGTGAGATAATGGTCTATCATTTCCTTTATAAGGACTATTTCCGTTTTAATAGTAGAAACACTAGCTTCTTTTTTTACACATACACAAACATTTTACAATGAAGATGTGTGGAAAATACCTTACAATTGAATTTTGAGAAACGTAGATTAAGCCCGAATATGTAAGAGTTAGATTTAACTGACGAATGTATTTATTTATAGCTGAGGTATGGTCTACCTGATATTGTGCATTTACCGTAGATAATGGACAATAGGTATGTTTCGATAATCATTAATATTATATTAATTATATCATATTAGGTGTTAATTACGAAGTAAATGTTTAATGATTAATAAAATAATAAGTTTCGTTAAAATGTATTTACTACTCGATCGAGCGAGCTTCGGTCAGCGTTTTGTTTCACTAAAACGGCATTTTTTCACTATTGATATCCATATCACCATCAATAGCATGATGGTGATTAAAACTACTATTAAAGCCAAATTGTGTAGCAGGGCATATTATAAAGTATCTGACTATATTAATGATAAAAATGCCTGGGAGTGAGTCGATCCAATTATAATGTAATTAATAAAATATGTAAATTTGTTTGGACACCAAAAGAGGGATGCCTGAGTTTTTTGGCAGTATTTTTATCAGTGCTCACCTAGTCATAAACTGCACGGTAGGGAAAAAAATTGTGACGATTCCAAACAAATGTAGCCATTTTTACGGAATAAAAAGATTTTGACTTTGACTTTGACTTTGAATATTTCAGCTGAAGGACATCCATTGCTGAACATGAAACTTCTTCTTTGAGTGAGTCTGAGTTTTTTTTTAAACTAAAATGTCGTTTCTTTCAATAAAAATACTTATTAAATAAACGCGGTCGAAATGCGAGCGCTACGCAAAATTTGTGGCGTAAGGCTTGTAGACCGTATTTGCAATGATGATGTTAGAAACAGAGTTGGTCTGAAAGAGAGCTTCGGTGTTAAAATAAGAAGAGGCATGCTCCGATGGTTCGGACATGTAGAAAGAATGCAAGATGAAAGAATGACGAAGCAGATATACAATGCAAAAGTGGAAGGATGTAGGAGCCGGGGAAGGCCAAGACTTACCTACCATGACCAAATTGGTCGTGTTCTATCAGAAGGTGATGTCAGGAGCCCTAGAAACCGGCGAGCGTGCATGAGAAGAGCAATGAATGTTAAAAAAGCGGGTGAGATATGTAAGGATCGAGTCACGTGGCGCCCGGTTCTCTCTGCCTACCCCGCAAGGGATTTGGCGTGAAGTTATAGATAGAAAAATACTTATGATTATCATTTCAGCCGAAGGACGTCAATTGCTTAACATGGGGAGGCTTATCGGCCTTAGACGTCTTGGTAAGCGAACTTGAAATTTTTTTTAACGATTGGGCTACCCTACTTACAGTTTATTTAAATGTCAATTACTCCAGTGAAGATTTTTAGTTCAAAAACTACCGAGAAAATTGACAAGTTATTTTTTCTACGGCATTTTCGTATAAATTATTCAGGTCTGTACAGTCAGCTACGCAGTACCGTCTAGTCCATAAGTACGTAACTCTAGTACCTCAGTTACTATGTATTAGTTAACTGATGTAGACAAGTAAATATACATAGGGAATTCCTAGACTAAAATAAACAGATATGTTCTCGCGCATAAATATTTAACTTGTGTGGGAAAGAAACGACGCATCGCGTGAAAACGAAGGCCAATGGAACACTTATTACACAAATTGATATACATCTTCTTCTTAGCTTTATCCCGTCCGATCCACTAGGATTGGCGAGGTCCACTACCTAAGGATTTAGCGAAAATACTGATTTCGCGACTGCCTTGACTCAGACCTCCACAACCCACAGGGACAATCAGATTTGTTTAAGTTTAAGTCATACGTTTTTTAAAATATATTTTTTTGGCCGTGCGGGTTTCCTCGCGATGGTTTTTCTTCACCGAAGAGTCGAGTGATCATTTTTTACATTGACACGAAAAAACGATTTGTGTGGTACATGTAACAATTCGAACCAGTGACCCTAGGTCAAGAGGCTGGTTCTTTATCCACTGAATAACACTGCTCAATGATATATATATATATATATATATTACTACATACTTTTTTTTTTAAATATCACTTAGATATATTTATTTCGACCCTTTCAGTAGATCAATAATATGCTGAAAATGACACCTAAACACCAGACCTATCTATGTTTGGCTGGTATTTTCTGCAAGTTATTGGTCATTAAAAAGGAAAGGGTCGACCTTTTAGTAGAGTTGCAGAAAATGACATCTAAACCATAGAGTTACTTTTGGTTGAGTGTCATTTTATGGAAGTCATTGGTGTTCAAAAAGGGACTACCTTTTAACCCTTCGAAACCCGTGTGGTCATATATGACCGCGAAATGTATGGGAAAAGGTATATAACGGGTTCTGAAGGCTAATGGACCAATATTTGCGGATATTATAACTAAATAATTGATTTACTATTGTTTAGGTGTAAGTTTTTTAAAAGAAAATTTTGTAATACTCCTGCATAACCTATCAATGCTTGATAGAAATATAAAGTAACGTCTGGAAGACATTTACCTGAAATCGGCGGGTAATTATATCCAATGCATTACCACGTACCTGAAAAAAAAAAAAATAAATGATGTAAAGTATGTTCGTTGTAGGTTTCGACTATTTAATAATACTAGTGGTCGAAATTCGACCATAATTAATGAAAGTTTAAGTTTGAATGTTTGAATAGCTAATATATAAAACACCAAATGTATCTATTAGACAAACAATGACTATGACAATATCATAATTGTGATTATTTTTAACCTTCAGTAAGACTATAGAGAAATAATATTTAGACCAATAATGTCAATCTCTTCTCAGTTTGACCACAGACTTTGAGCATAAACTAAAGAGTAGGTATATAATTGAGTACATATGTGTTTGTATGTCAAGCCATAATAGTGTGTGTAACCTTTTTATTAATTTAATGTATTTACCGAGTATTATTATAAAAAAAATGTGCTTCCTACACCTCGTAGAAAACCGCAGTCAAATAACAAATTACTGGAGGTATGTTACGTTCCTACAAGTTAGTGACGCTACCAGTACACTCCTGAGGAGTTGCTATCTTAGCTATAGGGGTGGAAACACGCGAGCACTCCAACATTGTAAGCGTTCATGGGCTATGGTAACTCCTGTTTTACATGAGCCGGGCCGTGGTAGGCGAAACTCACTAGCCACAGATCAAGCAAATAATCTATTTTTTTTAACCAAGGTCGGGAGGCATACAAACGGCCTATCGGAAGTAAAGCGGTTACCGTAACCTATGAACATTAACACATTCAGTATCACTGGCGCTATCCCACCTCTGCTGATAACACGCAATTCCTTAGAAACCTACTGGTGACCTCACTCGCAGGAACCTGAGAGTTGTTATTCAGCTGTAATTTTCTTTGAGGTGGAGGTACTTCCCCAGATGGTCTTTGATGCGCCCTACCTCTCTTAAAACATCCAAACCAAGACAAACAGACATGTTCATGCATGCAAATGTTTTTCTAGTGTGGGAATCGAACCCATGGCTCCGGTGCTAAAGCAACATTAACTTCTGCGCAACCGAGCTCGGCCAAAACCAGAAAACTCTTTTTTATTATTAAAAATGTATGTGCCGGTACATAAACTAGTTGTGCACAACCATAAATAAAGTTGGCACGTTAACCCAAGCGTATCATTACAGTGATTCACAAAATCATTAAGTTTGCATCACACTATAATCAGAAACAATTCTTAGTCGACTTTGTTACGTGAGTTAAGTTAAACATTGGTACGGACTTTGCTGTTATTATTGACACCATAGAGTAAGGCTAATTCTATAATTATACGACGATTATATTTTGACGGGCTCGGTTGTGAATGACGCGACTTTGACACCAACGCTTGTGGGTTCGATTCCCACACAAGGCAAACATTTGTGTGCATGAACTGTTTGTCTTGGTCTGGATATTTTAAGAGAGGTAGGGCGCGTCAAAGACCATCTGCGGAAGTACCTCCACCTCACAGAAAAACTGCAGCCAAATAACAACTCCCTAGAGGGTTGTTGTGTTCCTGTGTGTGAGTGACATCAACAGTAAGCTCCCAAGGAGTTGCTGTATAAGCAGGAGAGGAGGCATCGCGCGAGTGATAATTAATATATAGCAAGCGTTTATAGGCTACGGTACCCGCTTTACATCAGGAGGGCCGTATGTTTGTATGTAAATCACACATATATATTTTTTTACAACAAAGCAAACAAGCATATTTGATGTAAATTATGTAATTTAATTTTGTGTCATAAATACGCTATACTGCAACTTGTGACTTGTAACTTAGCAGGTAGTTCATTCCAAGCTAACGGGTTTTAGTAAGAATCCCTTCGAAACCTTTCTAGCTCCAGTGTGTGACAATGATGTTGAATTCAGTGCCGATGGCTGTGGGTGAGGGTATAAATATGAAAGAGTGTTTGTTTATTTGTTTGTCCTACTTTAACTTCAGTGAGAGGACCCCAGAAGGACATAGGTTATTTTTTCACGACAATACACGTTCCGTTTCCCTTTTGCCACGCGGGCGAAGCCGCGGTCAACATTCAGTACTTTATATACGAGTATGTACTAACGGATTCGATATGAGATACATATTTTTAGTTAACAGCATTTAATTTTTCCTTATTACCTAGCCAGAATTCTTGATTACGTATTTCCATCACAAATAAAACGATAAATGTTGATATGTATTTAAGCATGTAAATTAGCTGTCAAAGGTAAAGTCTGCTCCAAATCTGAGCTGATCTCCATTGGTGATGAAGGCAGAATAAAATACATAAGAATAAGTCATATATAAACGAATATTTGTGCAGTGACATCAACGCGGTTGAATTAGAATGGATTTAGGCGATCGTGACAGAAATCATGATGTAGGTCCGATCAAAATGCGTGTGACATTATTAAGAATGATTGATGGTAAGCTAACTTGAGTGCAAAATAAAGGTGATCGAGACTTGTTAGTTTTGTGTAGAAAATGCTCCGAAATTTCATCTCATTATGTTTATTTTTTGTCCGCCATCGTCGAGGCCAAAGGGTGGTAAAGTTTTTTAGAAAGATGATAAAACCTTATTGAAAACTATAGATTAAAGCAATTCGCTAGATATTTGGGGCACTACCTTTTCAGGTTCCGGTTCGGGTATGACTCTGACGTCTAACGGAGAATGTACTTAAACAAAGTTTAGCTAAAAAGGTCAGTAAAATGTCGGACAAAGAACTTCATGCTACAAATTAGCAATAGAATCCGATCCTATTTCTTCAATTATCACGAATTTGGACAGTCCGACAAAGTTACTTCAAGCTTGTGTAATAAAATGTACGAAGAAATATGTGATAGTTCTCAAATTCGTTCATAACCTGATTATTTGAAAATAGGGACAGAGTATCAAGTCATTTCATTCGCAAAGAGTGTCGTAATGTTACGTATTACTAGTTTCTGAGTTTTTATCTGGTGCCTGCTTTATCAAGAATTAACAAGGACGTTGACTAATGAGCAATCTTTAGTTGGGCTTATCAATTAATTGTTATGAAATCGACTGTTCCTGTTTATACTCAACATTCTATTTCTGTAAAATTACGGACAGAAAGCCGATAATTTCATAGGCGTGTCCGGAGATTCGGATCCAACATGCAGAGATTCTTTTAAAAAAATAGATGCAGTATACCGCGACGCACTCCAAGGGATTTGAATGGCACCCTTGAGCAGGTCTCAGTACTTATTTGGTTTATTGCGAATCAGGAACGCGATATGCAGGATATGAAATGGCAACTCTCATATAATAATGTGAAGGGATTATTGATATGAGGCTATTATAGAAGAAAGATCATAGAACAGAGACTATAACTATTACTTCCGATCGCTACTGGCAGCAGGTCAATCACTGAATAGATCATCGAAATGTCATGAAAAGTGACGAGTTACTGAAGTACGCCGAAAGCCTAGATTTTCTCGGAAGTTACTCGCAGTGTTATGTCATTTAACACTGCTAACCTTGGAGCTCATAACTGATACGATTCCTCTAGAAGGCCAAAGACAGCTAGCCAGAATAGAGCATCATACGAATTTTCTTGCGTGTCTACTCTGATCGACTAAAACATGTCAGAAACGAAGGACTTTATCAACTCTCTGGAGCACTCTGTACCTCTGGTATAAGTATTCAATAACAGCCGCCACAAGCTTGCATTGAGGGCATATAATATGTACAGTTCACTATACTAGGTATTCCTTTTACTGTGGTTGTGTTTTTGGAAAGAGTGAAAGTAGAATATGGACAGAAGTATTTAAAGCGACGTGAACAGAATAAATCAAACGTTATCTCGTGGATCAATATCTATTAGTATTCCATATAGAGAAATGTTACGAATGTTGCAAGACGAAACGAAATCGGTATTTGTCGAAACATGACAGCATGTTTATTAAAGTGATTTAGAACTATTGTCCTTCGTGGGTACATTGTGTATTAAGGGCGGTAGAATATGAATTACAAATGAGGGGCTCTGTAGAATTAATGATTCGAGTTACCTGCAATACCAGCACCGTCCGTGTTATGCACATTATTTTTTATCAAATTGTGCTCCGTGCAGTCCACTTAAAAGGATTGCTCCTCATGTGTGCGGATAGATGGTAGCATGTCTCCCTGGTTTGATGTTTAAATTGCTGTCAAACAGGGTTGCATGCTATCTGCTAGGCTGTTTATTCTGTATCTCGATAGTTGTCTGCAGAGTATAAGGTCAACAAATGTAGGATTGCGCTTGGGTTAAGTATTTGAAAGAAGAAACCAGAACCAATGTAAGGAACACGGTTGGTGATGAAGTGTTGGAACAAGTGGATGAGATTCTATATTTTGGATGCGCTTTCAGCAGGGATGGAAGGTACACCGCTGATGTGGAGAGACGAATGAGTGCTGGGAATAGTGTGAATGGAGTATTGAAAAAACTTCTGGGCAGTAAAAAATTGAGCCAGAAGGCACAGCTCGCTATACAAATGGTAGCCCCAATGCTTACTTTTGGAAGAGAGAGCTGAGTATGATAAACGCGGCAGAGAGAGCATGAAAGTATGATAAACGCGGTCGAAATGCGAGCATTGCGCAAAATTTTAAGCGTAAAGCTTGTAGACCGTATTCGCGATGATGATGTTACAAACAGAGTTGATCTGAAAGAGAGCGTCGCTTTGAAAATAAGAAGAGACATGCTCCGTTGGTTCGGATATGTTGAAAGAATGCAGGATGAAAGAATGGTGAAGCAGATATACAACGCAAAAGTGGAGATATGTAGGAGACGAGGACGGCCAAGGCTTACCTACCAAGACCTTACCTTGGCCTTAGAAACCGGCGAGCGTGCATAAGAAGAGTAATGAATATTAAAGAAGTGAGTAATGTGTGCAAGGATCGAGTCACGTGGCGCTCGGTCCTCTCTGCCTACCCCGTAAGGGATTTGGCATGATGTTATTACAATTAAAGATTGTGAGAAAATAATTGAAAAAGCACTGCATATTTATAAGCCGTCGGCGTGCATGCATGAGAAGAGCAATGAATGTTAAAGAAGCGAGTGATGTGTATAAGGATCGAGTCATGTGGCGCTCGGTTCTGTCTGCCTAGGGATTGGGCGTGAAGTTATCGATTTACAGATATTTATATACTAGTTATCGTAGATGGCTCTTTTATTTAGACTTCGCTAGTAATAAGTTTAAATTTATTTCTTGATAATATCCGATAGTATCACATCAGTCAGTAAAATTTTGTATTGTACTCCATTTTAAAAGTTGATTAACTCAATTTTGTTTTCTTTAATTTAGGATCTCTTTACATACATAAGGTGTAACGTAATTAAATAAAAAATGCCAATACGATGTAAATGTGTATGAAGGCAAAACTGGATGGATGTGCATGTTATAATAAGCCATTGTCGTGAAATAATTATTATGCCATTAAATATTTTAGAAGAAATTTACTTATGCTCCTATGACTAAGTCATGGTCCTTGCCTATAGTAATCTATCCTGGTTAATCTTGTTAAAAATCTGGTTTATAAGAGTATTATTATTATTTTACGGGTTGTATATAACTTTTTGGTAGTTACTGAGAATAGAATAGAACATTCGTGTACATTTTAAGCTATATAATAGTGTTATCCGTATGAAAATCTTAATTAGGTAATAATAGGAAAATATCACCGACGTGTTTAACACTTCAAAACGCCACTGTTTACATACAATAGAAGATTTCTCTCTAATGTGAGAACAGAATCCGATTCTGTTACTTGTGAATTACTTTCTGTTTTAGTTATGTTTAGTTAATAATCTGTACATTTTAATATATGTTACTAGCATCCCGCCCTGGCTTCGCACGGGTAGTAGAGTATATTATGCCTACATCTTTTTTTCTTTCGTTGGGTCGTGTACATTTGTTGCGTCGAATATGTGGATGGATGGACGAGCTCGGTGGCTCAGTCGTGAATGACGCGACTTTTATTTATTTATTTAATAGGTGCATATAACAGAGTGTTAACTATATTAATTTTACAAATATACATGTGATAATGTTTCGTGCAAGCTAACCCTTCAAAAACACATGCACACATCGTGATCGATTCACATTGTAGTAAGTACAGTTGATATTATCAATGTTTATTACCTACAAAGAATTGTGAACTATCAATTTAAGTAACAATATAAAAATTGTACACAAGGAAAGTATTAGACCTGATCATTTGACCATTTGACAGTCTATTTATGTAAATACTTTGACACCACCGTGGAATAGAACCCATGAGGGTTCGATTCCCACACAAGGCAAACATTTGTGTACACGAACATGTCTGTTTGTATTGGTCTGGATGTTTTAAGAGAGGTAGGGCGCATCAAAGCAGCCCGTCTGGGGAAGTACCTCCACCTCACAGAAAACCGCAGCCAAATAACAACTTCCTAGAGGGTTGTTGTGTTTCTGCGTGTGAGTGAAGTCACCAGTAAGCTCCCAAGGAGTTGCTGTATAAGCAGCAGAGGAAGCATCGCGCGAGTGATACTTATATATATATATATATCTCTCAAGCGTTAATAGGCTACGGTACCCGGTTTACATCAGGTAGGCCGTATGCATGTATGCGTCCCGACGTTGTATAAAAAAAAGATTTATATGTAACATATGTCTACACTGGCGCTGCAATCGGGTTCTAGGAAAAAAATAGCAGGCAAGCCAACGGCAACGTTCAGGCAGGACAGCGTCTGTCGGGTCCATCATTTAAATTATATGGTGTAAAAGATTATCATATTGTGCATGAAATGCTGAAGGTAACTAACGTAAGTGACAAGGATTAATAATGTATAACCGTATATCGGATAGATGAAAGCTCCCAGAGGGCTATCGCTAACGAATTATACACCTAAACCTTCCTCAAGAATCACTCTGTCTATTGGTGAAAACGCAAGAAAATCCGTTCAGTAGTTGTGAGTTTATCGCGACTTTGTTTTATGATATGTAGTGATTATCTACGGCAACTAGATTGATCTATTAGATTAATGACTTTTAATTAATTCAATTCAATTCATTTATTTTTAAATGTAGGTAACAAATGATCGCACACATAATTAGCAACTTCCACATTGTACCTTTCGTCACGCAAAATTTCAAACATTTAAGAAGGCAAACTAGTAAACGCGGATTTTATCCTTGACTTGTGCTACATGACATTGCTTCTTATCAAATTTCATGATCCTAGGTCAACGAGAAGTACCCTATAGGTTTTGATTCCGTTGTGACTGTCAAAATATGCGCATTAACAAGTCATATACAAACGTATCTTTTGATTGTGTTGACTTAAAAGTTTGATTTTTACACTGCTCGAAGGGATTGCAGACCTGAGTATTTGGTATTAATTTCAGCTTGATAGCTCCACCGGTCCCTTAGTAAAAGGGTCTGAACTAAATCTGATAAGCATTTTTTTACCAATATTACTATTTTGATATTGTCTGCTCACTCTCCGCACAAAGTACTTTGCTAGGACTTTTACTTAGACAGTTTAAATATACTAATAACCAGCTGTACCAGTAATCAATGTTCTTGGCATTGACACCACTCGGTAGTCTCGACAGAGAAAGCGAAATTATCGTTAACTTCGATTGTTAATTAGTGACTGTATTTTCTATCTTTGCCAGTGTATTTGCCCTTGCATTTGAAGTAAACATTATTGCGGCAAAACAGATTTTATCATTATCGAAACAAATTTTATCTTATATTATATTAGATATTTGAGTTAACGATGACATCGCCGTTGACTGAGAAGATAGTGGAGGCATTTTTACGAATCAAACAGTAACCGCTATGTAAAAATTACTTAATTTATTGGCAATATATAAAATCAGCTGTTTAGATAACAAACGCAGAGAAACAAGTAATATTATTTGTTTGAATAATTTCTTCTACAGATAATATATTATTGTGAAGTAGGAAACCGATTGCTTAAAGTAATTGGATTTATTGACAATTCTATAAATGTGGCAACAAATTTGCAAACTATTGATCACGATAAAACATTGGCTTACATGTATGAAGTAAATATAAACGAATAATAACTTTAAATAAATATTGCCAGAAAGAATACATGTTCCATAGGCTTAAATCAGTATCTTTTGAACGCAGTGTAGAATGATTATAGTGTGGGAGGAACGATTGCTCTGTAATGATTCCAGGAAGCGAACAATGCCGACACCTGTGTTTAACTAATCCGGCACGATAATATAACGTTAATGGTCTCAAGATAGTTATGCGACTGATGAATCTACTACTGTTTATCACTCACGTTACGGCCCTAAATGTATCAAGATGGCTGGAATTTCTAATGATTAAGCAAGAAAAGTAAGAATATTACTTTGTGAAATATTTCACTTCCTTTCGAATTACCTTTCCGTTTAGAATAGGTAGAGTAATATTATCTAAAGTTATTTTAAGCGACGCACTGATTCAGATTGCAATGACACAGATTGATAAATGCAACTGTTTATCAAGCGTTATCATTTGATGTATCAGTCTAAAGGGATACTTTAATAGCATTATTAAAATTATAATTGAATCAATAATTGTTTCATTCTGATACCCATCTTCCAAATAGAGAGTACAATTGCAAATTATTAATTGCTTCCGAAATTAATAAGGGTATGGTAGAAAAAGCATGAAAGTAGCGTGAACGTCGTAGAAACGAGAGCGATGAGGAGTATTTGTGCGTACCTGCGAGTTAGTGACTCAGGTACACAATAACCCTGCAGCCTGTCTAGGGAAGGATAAATAACCTTGTTATTTATCCTTCCCTAGACAGGCTGCATTGATGCGACCTACCTTTCATAAAAAATACACATATTTTTGTAATATTTCAATTAGGATTAATATTACTAGTAGTGACGGTCGCGCGTTAAAAATTGCAAATCAACAATCAGGCCTACTGCCTTTCCTCAATCTTCTTTTTTCTTTAGTGGCCATGCCAGGATTCGAACCGCGGACCGGTTGGTCAATAGATACGTTCCTTATCCACTGGGCTATCACTGCTCACAACTGCTTTTCCTCAATATTCACCAGTAAAATATTCCAGCATAACTTGTAATGGACGTATCAATCAAACCAACGATTATCGTGTAGAAACCAGGTGGCCGGCTTATGTAACCATTGTGTGTATTAATATTAATTGCCGACCCTACTTCGAGCAATGGCATGACTCAAAAAACGCATATTGCAATATGATATATGATTTCATATAAGTATATGATCCTTTAGATAGGTTAATAAATCGCTTGCCATCTTTCAGGTTAGAGTGCAAGGATTCAATTCCGGCAATTTATGCTAATAGTATTCTAACTTTAAGCAAGGTCGGTCAACTGCGAGTCGGAGGCGAGCTATGGTTCTGTATGTTACTTGCACTACATAACTAAATTGAACTGTGAAAATGTACTTGCTAGAAATATTCTAATTTTTTCATCTTCCAACAAACTTGACCTAAATCTGACCACGATCAGACTCAAACAATAAACGCAAGTGCGATACGAACTCATACCATACTTGTTTTCATTCGCGTAATAGAGTTTGTCTAACTTAAATGCGCGATGTTTGAAGATATTTGAAATTTTCTAATAAATTGTGCCAGTTAAAACTCATTCCACTTTTTCAATAGTACGAGTATGTACATAAAGTTTACCACCTGTAATTATTGCAGAATTTAGCTTTTACTTTGGAGATAAGAGGAGTGGGGGTTGGTGTCTGTGATAGACAAACGTAATTTTGTAATCACATATACATAAAAATTAAGTTAATGATTTCAAGCAATAGGCCAAGTCAAACTTTTTGACCAAGACATAGGATTTGTAGAGTCACACATATAACTATTCTGAGTATAGAGTGATTTGAGTGAGTGATACATTGACATTAATCTTATTATATAACATACAATTAGGTATAAACATTACATAAATAACAAACACAAAATATATATGAAACTAAATAGAAACACAATAAACAATAAGTTCCTAGACTTAGCAGTTTGGGATCTCCGTTGATATATTAGTCAGCTGCTTCTTTCATGTACATACATATTTAGATGAACTTAGTTTCGTTGAATTCGTAAGTTCCAGAATAATAATTTCAATATTCTTTCTTTCCGATCTAAATCCATTCAACTGAATATCAAATTTATCGCATCTTTTTACAGTGTTCAATCTTATCTGATCGATTTCATCGAATATCATTCATAACTTAGAATTCAACGTGTATTTACCGCAAACAGTTAGCAAGTTAAAGTAAATGTTCCTCTTTGTAAAACATCATTTTAAAATGCACTCTCGTGGTTAGAAACTGGATCGGAGCGATTGTGTCCGTTTTTGGTGATCCGCGAGCTGACCACATTTTCGGGATCACTTTCGAGTTGGTCCCGTATAAGGAATAGAATGGCTCATGAATTATCCGATGCTTACATGCATTTGGAGTTACCTTTTTGATCTTTAATGTTTGAGGTAGATTCGCTCTTATAAGAACTGCTTGGATTTCTTTATAAAGTTTAAAATGGAAGTATACAATTTTTGAATGTATGTTCTTCGCAAATTTCTCATTTGTTGAAACGGAAATGTCAAAAAAACCGTATGTTCGGAACTAATATTGATTTTGTAGGGTACTGGACCCGTAGTTTTTAAATTGATATTCAATTAATATTATTAATATCGTCAATTATAAATTGTAATTAACTGACAAAATTTAAATTGCGTTTATTCCAATTCAGTCAGTTAGTAATAATTAAAATTAATGAAATATCAGTTTAAAAGCAACGGGTTTAGTACCCGTATTACCTACGAAGTCAATATTAGTTGAAGTAATCGATATAGACTTAGAACTTTATGCATTTACGTATTACTACTATATTCTGCCGAAATAGTACATGCGTACATTAAATTTTGGTTACATTCACATTAGACCCTTTGGTGTTATTTTCACATTCTCATACTATTATCTCATACATCGGTACAACAGGCTGATTTTGAAAGAAACTGAGAATTAGATTTAGGATAAAGTCTTAAAGCATTACAAACTTTTTATTCCTTACAGGGAATACACCTCTTTACACGAAAAACCCTAAATATCGTCTCATGCGAAGGTACTTACATTATCATAACTACTTCAGTTTTTTTTTAATATCAGATGTCATGTACAGCCAAGCTTCTAAACACTACCAGTTCTAAATCTAAAAGCCTAAATTCTACAAATCCTACATCTCACCTTTAAAAAAGGCTGGTTTGACATTTTTATGAAACTACTGAATTCATTAAAAAAATTAAGGAGTGCTCGATATTGTTTCATGTAAAACTGTAACGGCAAAAACTGTTTTCAAATTCTGTATTGATGAGGAATACATATTTTATATATTATTTATTTTTTTATGTTATTTCGAAAAATAATTGCAACCTTATTGAAACGTAGTCCTGAAAAGTATTTTTGGTAATTTTAAGGCTACTTCAAACGGGTCATTTTATGACGTGTCGTTAATTTTTTTACTCTAGGAGTATCTAAGCGTTTTACTAATATTGAAGTCAGTATTAATCATTCTTATAATTAGTAGGTATCGTGAGCGATACAGGACTTGCACGTAGTAATATTATACTGATACTTCTGCCTTGCCTGACCTTTGACCATGGACCCTGGATGAAGGCATTTAATATCAATAAGTTAAAGATTTTCTGTCAGTAACTCGTTAGTTCCACTTATTAGCTGAAGCTAGGAGATTTAATGGAAATTTAGAAAGTCTAGGATAGTCAATTAGTATCGCAATTATGATTTCTCCCTAGATGATTGATTACTAGAGAAAAGTGACATCTGAAGACAAACAATCCATTTCTCCTTCGAATCCATTTTATAGTGGATGGTAAAGTATAGATCGAAAACCAGAAAAAATATGTGAAGTGAACTAAACTTATATGTGTTATAGAGTCTGGAAATGATTCAGCACAGGCTATATTTACAGGTATATCTTTAATTCTACCACTTGACATAATTATTATTGTAAATTATCATTTCATGCGGACATAAATATATTGTGATATATAATTGACGATTTGGAAAGAGACGACATTTCTTCTTCGCTATTTCCAAAATACTAGTAGATAAAAAAGAATAAAATGATAAAAATGAGAATAGAATAAAGTAAAATAAGATACATCAAAAATATTTAAGACGTAAGTACCCACGAGGGCCTATTGACGAATAAACATTTTTATCTTATTCTTAAACAACGATTGGTCTTATGGCATTTTGCATAGGTATGGGCAAGTTGCAGACTATGTATTTTAGGATATGGAAAATATTTTTTTTTTGGATTAAATTGAGAATCTCAGCGTAACGTAGCATCGTTACATCAAAATGCGTACACCATCAAAAAAGCTACGTTACATACGTACGTTTTCTTAAAAGTAAGTTCCCACTAACTCGCACACGTAAAATACGTACCCACTGACACGCACAGCACACATATACAAAAATATGTTTTTTTATATGCACACAAACTAATACACACTTCCGTTAACTAAAAATCGTAAAGAACGATTCACGAAGTCTTGAAACGTAAGCAATTTTGTTACATTTATATTTCTATTTTTGAGTAAATTACCTTATCTTTCCCTACAAAGGAAAGTTATTAAACCTTTATCCCAAAATTATGTCGTAGAGTTGTAACTATAACAACCACGTTATATTTACAGCCAATGTTAACCTCACTTGCAAGTTCCAACAAAAGAAAAATGTTTAACAATCGTTATGTTCGACTGGGGAAGTCCCTCCTCCTCTCGCAACGTAATTGTATTACGGACATATAACGTCATAACTAAACACTACTGAAGCGATTTGGACAGGTGATGAAGGTACCTATTGCTTTGCCTTTATTATAAGACTTTCATAGACTACATTTTTTGGCAATATAATGTGGTAGCCGTACCGTTATTTTTTTTGTACATTAGAACAAAAATAATTACCTAATGGTATCATTCAAAATTCCGTTTGAAATCAATATGTCGTTTCTGAAGATTTTTTAAACAAAATCCTATCCTTACATAGCACTGAGTTGACAATGATGTATCCCAGAAAACTGACACACGACAATCATAATTCATTAAACGATAACGAGACTATGAATCTTATAATTTGCATGGAAATAAAACCATTTATATATGTATATAACTACCAAAAAATTAAAGATTAAAGTAAATAACACCAAAACGCCACCAAGAAAAAGCTAGGAAAGGAGCGAGGCAGTGAGTCATTAAGAAGTTTCTGATGCTGAATTGAAATACCTTCGATGGCTTCTATATTTATCGAAATATGGATAGGTAGCGAAAATATATGTATGTATATCTTCACACCGAGTCCCTTGCGGGGTAGGCAGAGTGAACCGAGCATCGTAACACTTATACTACACTACAGGAAATCGTCACCCATTTTAATTTTACCGAAAGTGTGATACTTACTCAAAATATCGATAAATAATGAGAATTTGATATCTCTCGCACAACAGTACTTAAATCAAAAGACCACCTGTAGGAATACAATATTGTGGCATAAACCTCTTAAATATCACTAGCTTATTTCCTACTTTTCCATAGCCATTTTAGATTAACAAATCTTTATACTCGAAATATTCAGGGAACAACATACTCTAGTATTACACCATCGTCAAGGTGTTTTGACAGGCACGATGGAGATATAGATGCAATACAGCCTCTACTTAAACAGACTGCATCAAAGATACACGCCCAAATAGATCACTTCAAATGGGCGTTATCTGCACTTTGAAGTTTTATTTCCTGTGCTTATCTTTACCTTTTTATTGTACCGATCAGTTTTTAGCCTTTTTAGGTCACGAATGTGTAATGCTTCGATTAGCTTTGTGGAATTTGTTGAGTAATGTACACTAATACTCACACACGGAGTTTATTGGAGACTAAGAAATTTATTGTTTAATTGTTCAATGTTCAGTAATAGTATCAAGTTGAAATGTTTATACAGATTTTTATACGACTGCATAGGTACAAGCGTGTCGCCTATTTAGTAAACAGCTTTAGTATTTAGACGCCTCTAGTATTACAAATACTAGAGGCTTCTATAGTGTCTTACTGAAGCTCTAGAAACATCTTTGGATTTATTTGACGAAAAGTGATACAGCTCATTAACTCCCTGGAGGTATTGTGTTCCTGTGAGGGAGTGAGGTTGCCAGTAAGGTCTTGATGAGCTGCTGTGTTAGCAGCACAAGTGGCAACACGCGAGCGATACTTCATATTACTTACGCTGTACTTGTTAGACTTTTTTGTAGTAGTATGCCCTAGTCTCTCTTCTAGTATTATCCCTGATTAAAATAGCTGCGTATTTCCTCGAACATATTTTCGGTTACACAGTAAAATTTGAAAAACCGAACTCGGATAAATTTACGCGCGGCAGCCAGTTCTTACTAAAATTCTAAGATAAAACCCAGATTTCACAAAATAGAGTAGCAACGTGACCTGCCTAGATAAACTATCTGATATTTCGACATTTTTACTACCACAACCTTTTAGTTGACCACTAGTAGTAACGGGCACGTTCGTAAATTACAATATTATCAAGAATATCTCAAAGAACAGGTGTTAAGTAGCTCAATCTTTATAGTTATCGTGGTTCAAAGTTCGCAAGCTTTTTCTTAGATCTCTAACATCAGTAGAAACCGCCGCGTTATGATATTTTTAAAGTGCGTTAACTTTGTTTATCGCATTCCGTGATTTGATATGGGTAAAAGATTTCACTTGCTGTGTTCGTAAAGTTTGTCTTAAGTCCTCGATAACAACTCCTGATAATGGAGTTTTGTTTTGGATAATTTACAAGCTATTAGATATCACTGTTGTATCGTAGACAGCCAGTAATAGTACTGATGCTTATTTGTACTTTAGACTTGATCACAATTAATTCATGCCATCACTACCATCAGCAGGACCATATCGTCGTCTTACTGCCATGGCAGCTCCAGTTCTACCTCGGCTGTCACAAACATCTCTGATACACGGTAACAGAAGATGTATGCAAGAACCACCATTGCCGCTCCGGCCGCTGTGGTCATTTATTTATTTATATATTATTATCATAAATACTATTAGGTACCTACACTCATTCTAATAGTAAAGAAACTTATTTCATAAATATCTGAATTTTGTTGTAACTATAAACAACCAATCATTTATTTATTATTATAAATTTATATTCTACTACGAATTTATTATGTATGTATATGTGATAAAAATATCAATTTTTATTTCTTTTACCTCCCTTACTTCTATGACCTTTCACGTAGTATCAATCCTTTATCTTTATAGGATAGGATATCGATTTATAGGATAGCATATCGTTGATAGGAATATCCCTTTTAAGTCGATTATTCTATTAAAAATATACGCGTTGTTGACTTTTTGTAGCAGATTTCTGATGATGTTACTACAAAATGCGAATAATTAATTATACTTCCCGTATAATAATGGTATTCAATAGATATTTGAATTCGATTATAATACCATAAATTTCCCATAAGTGCGTACTGAACTATTCCCTTGTAAAGTAACACTTTGGTTCTAAAACTGTAATGATAATTTATACCTCCTTCAACTTTGAACTTTGAGAACTTCTATTGTAATAAGCATGGGGCTTATCTATACATAAGAGTACAAGCTATTTGCATTAGCTCTACAAGAACTTTACATTAGATAAGATTAGTGCTCAAATCCGGAGATATTCTGAACTGATCAGCATTGAATTGAAAATTGAGCATGATTGCGAAATTAGATTGTGACTGATGGATAACAACTTGTTGTGATGTAGGTATAGATCAATATGTGTATTGACTATTTATAACTAAACTAAATTTTATTTATAGTCCCAATACGTATTTGTAGGTAATTTAAATTTTGTGAAATAATCCTGCAGTAAAACAAAAGTTAAACACTCTGATACAGATTGGATTTCTTTCTCTGAAAGGAACATAATTTTAATGTACATCCCATCTAATAAAAATAATCATCAAAACCGGCCTATGTCTGTTTGTTATAGATGTTTAAGGTGGCTGGGTAAGCAATAAGCAACCCATGAATGCTTTAGTGTTAACCACGTTAACTCTAAAAATTAAATGACAAAATCACCCTCCAAAAGATTTTAAACAGTACACATGTTGTGTTCCGCCATGTTCCGCATTCACAAACCTTTTAAATTAAAATTGTTGCTATTAACAAACCAATTGCCTTCAACGTAACATTTTGTAACGTTATTAAGGTAGATACGAACGTATAAAATACCGAGTTAGAATCGTTAAAATTATAACATACTATAAAACTATACAAGGTTATTAATAGTTAACATTAATGTATGTAATTACAGTTAATTATCTTTTTTATGAGCATCTTCTCTTTATTTCTGACATTTTGACATTGTCATTAAACTGAGATATGGTTGAATTATTGCTAGTAAATAATGTTATTAATGTAATGATGACAGATTAAATGCAAGTTGGAATAACACACCGAGGTTCCACATATTCGTTGGATCGAAATTTGTTTGTGTGGGATCCTACTAAAAAGACTGTGTTGATTCGACATATCATTCGATATTTTTTACGAGCCAAACCTGCCAAAAACCAAACCCTAACAAACTTTATACAATTTTGACTGAACCCTAACTTGATTCGCATTTAACAAAGTTTTGGAATACTTTTAGTATTCCAAAACTTAGTCAAATGCGAATCGACTTGCACTGTACCTTTTTTAAACCGTAATGTTTGTTGTTTGGGGCGGAAAATCCTTCAGAAACACTTTTATTAATGCGGCCAGAATTTTTGTTCTAGACACATCATTAAATATTTTAGCAATGTAATAATAAAACTTAAATTATCTTATAAGTTTACATACACAGACAGTAAATTACATGATTTTTTTCAGTGGACACGGGAAAAAATTGCAGACACGAGATAATTTTATGATCACGATACGGCGGTACAATAATGATATATAACCAATTATAACAGTTCAACTATAACGTTCAAATCCTGAGTTCGTGTGAAAGCCTTTCTCTATTAAACTTTAACGGTGCATAAAGACGAGTGCATGTCGGTGGTCAATTTATTACGCAGCAGAATCGCAGCGTTCATCTAGGGCAGTCGTTCTCAAAGTTATATATCCATGTATAGAAATATCTAGTTTGCATTGATTGATGGCTTGTTGTGATAATGTGGCGCCAGCAGCAGCAGCAGGCTTTCAGTGGCGTAGCGAATGTAATGTTGTTTTCTAGCTAAAGATTTTTTAATATTGCTCATCATAAAATTAAGTGAATTAGATTATATTACAGTCAAACGTTTTCGTACATTTATTAATAATTCAGCGCAAATGATATGGTTCTTTGTCTATTAACAAGTTGCATTTTAAAGAGTGAAATGCACACACATTTTTTTAAACTATTAAGAAACTACTGATATAATTCGGGTGAAAATCTAATTATAATGAGGACTAAGTTTCGACAAGATACATACACTATATAAAAACCTGTTCAATTGATTCAGAGGTTTCATATAAAATTGAGCGCAGTCTATTGTTTAAATACTCATACACATATACTCGTGCTCACAGTCCTCCGCTCAAATACTTACAAATTACAACTCAAGTAGCCTTATAACGTAAACATTGTCAACATAATTTGAATTTCGAATTTAAACTTTAACAATTTATCTTATTATTATATTTCACACCGACATCGTTACTTTACAGTAATACATATTCAGATCGTTGAAAATGCTCTAGTAGATTTTGCCCATACATTCTTTCCACGATAGATTTTCAAAAAAATGTTTATTGCCTAATAAACGATCTGTCCTATATTTTCGAAATTATATCTAATTTATACACAAAAGTGTTTACACATTCAAAAAGCTTGGCTCCAATGCAACACGTCAGAACTGCTGCCTGTCATCGCTGTGTATACCTATTTTAAAAAAGTATACTAAGTATAATAAGTTATATAAAAATGGATTTTAAATTATTACACTTAAAAACATCACGGTTGCGTTATTCTGTTGTATGCATTTATACACATTTTTCTAAGACCTAAAGGATTGGGAACCGCTGGCTTAGAACTTTGTAATGTATTGGTACTTGGTACAAATGGAAAAGGCTCACGTTCCAATAATTGTGTGGAGTGCTACAATGTATCCATGGTAATAGTGGTGATATTAATCAATTCAATTGATGGCTACTTTCTAGATGTAGGCACTTACTTAACACTCGTGGATCCTGCACTAAAACACATCTGCCGTCATAAAATTACTATGTTACGGTTAAAGTTGGATATAAAAGCAAACCGCTTTACATCAGGTGGGCCTCATACTTGTGTGCCTTTCGACGTTGTACTTAAAATGACTCGGTTATCTTAGATTTTTTTTATGAAACTAGATTGGCAAACAAGCATGCGGCCCGCATTAGATGGTAAGCGGTCACCGTAGCCTATTGACGCTCGCAACACGCCTTTCTTGTAGAGTCCCAAGAACGGAATCAAGTTCCGTGCACTCCGAGCCGAGGTTTTCCTAAAGGACTAAATCTGGGGGCTCTACAAGAAAGGCGTGACGAGGTTTTTACAAGGTCGGCAACGCATGACACCCCTGATATAGAAAATGTCCATAAACTACAGTAACCGCTTCACATCAGGCAGGACACCTTAGTGGAATATGAAACCTCCAAATTTCTCCAAGGAAGTACCTCCACCTCACAGAAAACCGCAGCCAAATAATAACTCACTAGAGGGTTGTTGTGTTCCTGCGTGTGAGTGAGGTCACTAGTGAGCTCCTAAGTATTTGCTGTGTTAGCAGAAGGGGTGGCATCGCGCGAGTGATTCTTGATATATTACAAGCGTTCATAGATTACGATAACCGCTTTACATCAGGTGGGCCGCATACTTGTATGCCTTTCGACGTTGTACATAAATAAAAAAAAAACAAGTGTGCTTTAGACCACTCGACTGAAGTAAAACTTCTTTAGCTCCATAGTGTGATACAGACAATAGGCCTGCACTGTGTCTTAGATATACGAAACTCAACTCGTTATGAGAGAAAGAGAGAAAGAAAATGTGAGCTCGCACCTCTCTCTCTTGCCCCGACAGTAATATACGAAAAGTAACTCTCTCTCTTTCTATCTTCACTAACTTATATCTCCCTTTCAACTTCCATTCGCCTCGTCCGATCACACTTTTCGTAACGCTCTCGTCACGCATTCACCAGCGTGCGTTTTTTCAAGTTTAAATATAAAAAAACGTATTTGTGAGGTAAAAGAAGTTTTACTTCAAAAATACGTTTTTTTTTAATTTAAACTTGAATAAAAGTTGTTTTTGCGTATTGAAGCTCAACTTTTATTGTGCTAAAGGTATTGTTAAAGTCATCGAAAACAACAACAAATATATCTTCATCGCATAAAATACAAAAGCGTGACGACATATTTTGAGTATGTTCATGTTTAATAATGATCATAATCTCCCAAGTATATGCATACGAGTAATTTCGTAACGGAGGTCGTGAATGACGTGCCCAATAAAGTTGCTGCACGCAAATTTATAAGCCACCATATTGTAAAACCGACGTGCAAGGAATGAAATAATGGAGAAATGCATTTACAGCTGTTAAAACTCGGTGAGCGATGAGTGTGAGCTAGGCTTTAATCAATTAAAGCATTGATTTATAGCAGGGATGATATCTCGTGACAATGGCGACTGCAACGTCGCCGAAATATAAAAACAAATAGCAGGAAGTCCCGTATAATAATAGTGTAAACAACCGTGCAAATTTATAGTCTGTTAATAGATAAACAACTAACCAAGAATGAAAGTTGAACTGAAAGATAAGAAAAGAGATGCTCCGTTGGTTCAAGCATGTAGACAGATTGCAGGAGGAAATAGTGACGAAACAGGAAGTCCAAGACTCGCCTACCATGACCAAATTGATGGTGTTTTATCAGAAGGCCATGTCAGGAGCCCTAGGAATCGGCAAGGGTGCATGTAAATTGCCATGAACGTTAAAAAAGCGGGCGAGGTGTATAAGGTCCGAGTCATGTGGCGCTCGGTCCTCTCTGCCTACCCCTCGAGGGATATGACATGAAGTAATAGATAGAGTTTTATTTGGTTTAAAAGTGAACATCTGTGTTAAAACATGAGACAGCAAGAATGCTCCGGTTCGAACATGTCGAAAGAATACATGAGGATAGACTCACGAAATAGATATACAACGCGAAAGAAGAAAGAAAAGATAGGCCAAGACACTACCGAGGCCAAATTGGTTATGTTTTATCAGAAGGTAAAGTTAGGAGTCCTAGAAACCGGCGAGCGTGCACGAGAAGAGCTATTAATGTTAAACAAACCAGTGCGGTGTGTAAGGTCCCCATTTTATGGCGCTCTGTGCTCTCTGCCTTTTCATGAACGATCGCCGGTTTCTAAGGCTGCTAACATCACCTTCTGATAAAACACGATCAAATTGATCAGATATACAATGCGAAAGTGAAAGGATGTAGAAGCCGAGGAAGACCAAGACTAACCTACCATGACCAAATTAGTCGTGTTTTATGTATGTATATCTTCATGCCAGGCCCCTTGCGGGGTAGGCAGAGAAAACCGAGCGCCATAAGACGAGGTCCGTACACACTTCACTCGCTTATTCTCGCTCTCGCTCTTTTCATGCACGCTCGTCGGTTCCTAAGGCTCCTGACATCACCTTCTGATAAAACAAGATCAATTTGGTCATGGTAGGTAAGTCTTGACCTTCCTCGGCTCCTACATTCTTCTACTTTCGCGACTTACTTACGGACTTCTATTTATATCTGTTTCGTGATTCTATCTTCCTGCATTCTTTCTACATGTTCCAACCAATCGAGCATGCTTCTACTTATTTTAACACCGACACTGCGAACGTGGTCTACAAGCGTTACGCCACAAATAAACAATTAACCTCTATAATGCAAGGATAAGCATACCTAATAACACACGTAATCAATAGGAATATTGGTCTGGATGTCTCTTGTATTATACTTCCCCAGATCAGAATGCTGTGATGCGCCCTTTTTTTTATAGGGGAATATTTTATTTCGTCGGGAAGCATACAGCAACCCTGGTGCAAAGCGGTTACCGTGGACTATGAACGTTTGCAATAAATCATAGGAGCTTACTGGTGACCTGACTCACACGCTAGAACACAACAACCCTCTAGGGAGTATATTATTTGGCTGCATCTTCTACTTTACCCCTTTTTTTTCTGCTAGGTGAAGGTAATTCCCCAGACGTGCTGCTATGATGCGCCCTACCTCTCTTAAAAATAACCAGACCAAGACAAACAGACATATTCATGCACGCAAATGTTTGTCCTGTGTGGGAATCGAACCCACGAGCGTTGGTGTCAAAGTAACGTACCTAACAGCGTAATTTTGCCACTGCGCCACCGAGCTCGTCAAAATAGATGTATAACAACGTTTTTTTTTTAAATTGGGACAGGCCCACCGTTCATTCCCACCACTGTGTCTCCTATGTAGCCAGAATTAACAGCGGCGACCACAAAAAGGCAATGAACAGTGAAGTCCATTGCTGTCCCGGGGGTTAAACTACAGCTGCCTTGGAACTCACAACGAATTTAATCAGAAGAAATTTGTGTTTTCGAATTGACTTCCCCTCTTGGGAAAGTGAGAGACAGAAATATGACAAATAAGGCATTAAAAAACCTCAAAGACATGGCTAGTCAAGTGAAGCTCAACTGCCGTGCACCACGGTTTATCAGATATCTAACACTATTGGGATCTAAATTGTGAGTTGTTACCTAACACATCGATTCCAATAATATAGATCATATGAAAACGAATGTTAAATGATACCATATTACACGTTACGCGCCTTTCTTCCCACTCAAAGTGTAATGTCAACTTTTTACGCAACCAAAAAATTGCGACCAGAAGTTCGTTTCTACGAAAATTCATTGTAACCTTTATTACCACGTAGTAAAGACAATTATCGTCTGCCGGTTCCGAGAACCGCGTCAATTTCTTACCCTTTCAAGCTACTAGTTACTTGCATAACACATTTAATTGCTAAAAATAAGCGTTAATATCGATTTCTACTTACGTACGATTAACATTTTTTATGTATTTATTAAAAATTGTGTTGTGTAAGCTTTATATGTGTCAATAGAAATGTTTATGGGCATTTATTGATTTATTTATGTCAGGCAATTGAGGGCATACCAGTCGTAAAGATATGAGACATAAAGTAAAATCAGTCGTATTCGTCGCGAATGGATCATAAAATTCGTAATTTTGGGATACGCCCAGTCATTTTTTTTATTACGCGTCGGGATATGTTGAACCCGTCTGATATGAAGTGTCGGTAGCTTACAAATACAACAGAAATCGATATAGCCCGCTGCAAGAATCCCTCACTTGTGGGAACCCAACAAATTTCCACGGCGACGAGCTCGGTGGCCGCATTAGTGCGATATTGACAATAACGCTCGTGGATACGATTGTCACACAGGACAAACATTTGTGTACATGTCTGTTATATACTTTACTGAAGTTAAATTATCTTTTTATTTTTTTCTAATAACGATTGATAGATTATTTTATAGTTCATTCCAATTACAAAGTCCCGTAACAACTCTCTATACGATCGTGCTCTGTACGTATCATGTGGAAATAAATGGACTGCCTTTGTTTATGGTAGCCAATTAGAAGTGATTTCAGATTATTTTAGTATACCTATCTATCTACGTCGTCAAACCAAATCCCTTGTAGTAAATCGACATATTTTTAATTTTATTCGGACTTTCAAACTGGAATGGAGTGTAATGAAACTTTAATTTGTTACACAATCCTATTCAATTCTATTCTAATCAAGGGTTTTTTTTCAAAAATTTCGGTACGTATATAGATAAATAAGATGTGACAAAACTAGTGAAGTAGAAAAAAGGTTTTTTACGAGTAAAAATGATACTCACCCTATATTTTTTGTTAACGACGAACCCAAAATAGTATGAAGCACGACACAGGGGTTCAGTAACTTGAGACAACAGCTGTTTGATACGTACCTGTAAACAAAAAATATGGAATATAAAAAAGTGCAAGGGACCTCCGCTGCCAACGCAGCAGCTTCTTAGGGGGTTCTGAGCTGCTTACACATCCTTCTTTGTCACTTCACTCACTCGCAGGAACAGAGCTTTACGCAATTGTTATTTTGATGCAATCTTCTATCTTTCTCAGTCGGAGTAGGTGTCCAATTCTAACACTTTAGAATTGGAGGTGAAATGTAATAAAATTCTAATTAGGGTGCATTAAAGCCCGACTGGGGGAGTATCTCCACCTTACAGAAGACCGCGGTCAAACAATGGCTATCAGGATGGTCATTCTGTTTCTGCGAGTATGCGAGGTTACCAGTCAGTTCCTAGAGAAGTGCTGTTGGGATGTGCAATCGATATTTTCTTTAAAAGAAAAAGATAAAAGTTATTAATTTGCCATTAGGCCGTCACGGGCACTTAGACGTCACATCATAGGTCCCCAGTATCCCAATAGCCCTCTTACGTTAAGTACGTCCCGAGACGCACACGTTTTTTTTATATACTTTCGGCATTTCGGAAATGACGAAGGAATTTTGCCAATGTCGGTCTTTTTCATATCGTCAATTGGATACTACAATAAAGCTGCGTCAGCGTATCAGTAAATAAGTGATAAAAATGAAGATATATGGATGCTCACGCTGACTCCTTCCAGACATTTGTCCTCAGCAGCTGTTAATACTAAGCTACTAAACTTACTGCTAACAGCCCCAGAGTTGTTATTTACCTTGCCTTGCCGGGGGTAGGCCGTATGTTTGTATGCCTCCCAACGTCATAAATATTCAGTAAACCTATG
This sequence comes from Pyralis farinalis, assembly GCA_947507595.1. NCBI lineage: Eukaryota > Metazoa > Arthropoda > Insecta > Lepidoptera > Pyralidae > Pyralis > Pyralis farinalis. Next base: position 30,841,616 of record OX382273.1, on the reverse strand, counting down.
GCATATTCTTTTAAAGTTTTATCACCTCAACATTCTTCAAATGGACCGATGTAAAAGTAATACAACCCACGATAATTGTCTCAAAAGCGGTCCCAGGACCGATTTTAATTAGCATCGCTACGTTTAAATGCAGCCACGATCCATTTTTTTTTGTAGATCCTTTTTTATATGCCATTAACAGGTAAACATCGTGTGAGTATATTTGGACACAAGGGTGTCCATTACATTTCATTAGATAGAGAATTTAGAGAAAAACAATAAATGAGAATTTAGAAAAATGGATCTATATGTTAATTAAAAAGAAAGAGAATAAAAAATGAATTTAAATTAAAGAAGCGAGTGAGATATGTAAGGACCGAATCATTTAGCGCTCAGTTCTCTCTGCCTAGCGGGTTGAGATTTCGCGTAAAGAAGTAGTAAAAGTAAATTGTAGTCCCTTTTTTTAATTGTGAATCACCTTCGGTCGAAGAGAGAGTCGTGCAGTGCAATGAATAAAGGCTATAAAGATTTAAATTGGGCCCACCAATGCTTAGGAGCGCGTGTTGGTTGTTGTTGTGAGATGATGGTAGGCACCCTAACCCAACTCACTAGCGGGGCGTGTCAGAGCGCGGACGTTACAAGAATCTCTGTACTGAAGTATTGAACCGTACTGGTAAACTGATTCCAATGCATACACAACATATTCAATTACCCGCATATTAGTGCGCAAAAATTCGATATGTATAGAGCGAACATTTGTACCGAATTATATTGTAAATATACCTATAATAAATAAAAATATGACATCTCTCGTTAAGATATAAGAAGAATGTAGACTATTTTGGTAGTTGAAATTTCTTATAGAAGGGGATTTTTCGTTGAAGCTAGTAATATTGACTCATTCCCATTGTTTAGCCTAGCCATTCAACCCGGTTAGACGGTGGGAATTTTGATTGTCACCTTCAACCTACCTCATGTGGGCACGGGACGATAATATCTGAATTATTTTTGTTCCCATCATCCAACTTACACCTATTTACAGTGGGCTGCAAATGTGATTGGAAAATTAGATAGGTTTTCGGCTAAATATTTAATTTTATTACAATCCTAATCTTGTTGGAAAAATCAATTGAGACATTTGTTATCTGTAACGAACCGATATTTTGAAATTTTCGTAAGTAAATCGATCTGATAATGTGAACATCTCCCAAAACTTCGGATATATGAAAAAAAAATCTAAGTGCGACTGTAAACTAAACATGTATTAAGATCACAAATAATTCAGTCCTACCCGAGGTAGGTTGGAATGTGGAACTTAATATTCCCAACTTACAACCTGGGTTAGATGGTTTTTGGTTCATAGGTGCAAGCCTGGCAGGATGTATCTGGACTAGAGGAAACAAATTTGGCAAAATCGAATATGGCATAATTAGAGAGAAAAAAAATATTCTATACAAACAAATTCGTCGTAATGATTGAAATGCATGCAAAATATGTTAATTTCTACTGTTGTCTTCTGTACAACGTTGTTCAATTTTATGGGCCGAGCGGCAACCCGCGAGCTTGTATGTACACACAACGACACCTCAAGCAAAACTGTTTAACTATTGTGCCGTCTCTTATGGCGCAGGAAATAAGAGTAAAAAAGGTGCTTCAAGTGTCTAACCTGACTTGTCACTGTATGTACTTATGAAGTCGATAAAAAAAATCCCAGTCACCTGTACGCAATGTAAAAATATCGAGAAATACAAAAAGTATGGTGAGCCTACATAAAAACCACGGCATCTCTTGCCGTCTGGCTCTAGACAAACGGCTAAATTGCATCTCACTTGCACATGCAGGTGTAAACGAGACGGCAGATAAATTTCAACACCCACGGGATCCTGTCGCAGCCTCCTGCTGTTCTATAGATGATCTTGTTTCAATTAACTTTGTTATAAAGTGACCGACTTCCAACTACCGCTTGTAATAGCGATTGTTGAATAAGTTTGAATATTTTTAATTCAACATTATCACATCACACACAATTGAGCGCGTTATTGAGTTACAAAAGCGACCTTTACGGTGTTTAATTAAGGTTCAATGTAGCATAGATCTTTTATTAGATAGCGAGAATTTGAAAAGTTAGTCACAATTTTAAATAACAATACTATCATATTACTTCAAACGAGCAATATTTGCATATTTACTCTTGTTAGCGTTGTCCTGTTTCCTAATCCATTACGATTGGCGGGGTCCGCTGCCTAAGACTGAGGATTTGGCGGAAATACTGGGAGGGAAAACCAAAACTTTCTTAGGTTAGGTAACACGTCTTTCGAAATAAAATTCTTGAACGTGCGGGTTTTCTCACGATGTTTTCCGTAATCGCCGGGCAAGTGATAATTAAAAACATGTAAATAAATCTGTAAACACGCATTTAGAGGCACAGGCCAGGATTCGAACCGATGACCAGTTGATAAATAGGCCGGCAAATTTTTATCCATTGGGTTGTCACTGCTATAGAGCAATTCTTGTATCCATTTCAATATCATTTATTTTATTGTTAGCGTACGTTACAACTCTAATCGGTTGTTTAATTTCCTATTGCTGCAATGTTTATGTCAGATCCCGGAGGGAGCCTGGAGCTCTGTAGTACAGGTTTTTACACCTAGTTCGGACTCCAGACTCTCACAAGGAACGTTAATTAATATATAAGGTACTTACCGCAACAGTTTATATACCTACATGTACGATAACCTTGTGAGTAGTAAGTAAATAAAGAAATAAAAATATATTTTATATACATTGGAAACGGCTCTAACGATTTAGACGAAATTTTATAGTAAGATTAAGATTTTAACTTTTCAAGCTTGTCTACATAAAAATATGCGATTTTACACAAAAAAACACAAAAAAGTCGAGCGGAGCTCGTTCACCTATTGCACATAAATTACACGCTACATTTATATAGTAAATTATTCAAGTGATTTACTTTCTAGTAATTTACGACCTCGATGGTATAGTAGTTAGTAATGCCAATTTGCCACCAACGCTCGTTTCGATTCCCAAAGGACAAATATTTGTATGCATGAACATGTTTGTTATGGTCTGGGTGTTTTTCAAAGAGGTATGGTGTATCAAAGCAGCCCGTCTGGGGAAGTACCTCACGGAAAACCACGTTGAATAACAACTCCCTGGAGAGTTGTTGTGTTCGTGCGAGTGAATTAGGTATATTATATTATTACTGCTATATTAGCAAAGTTGGTATCGCAATGATACTTAACGTATTGCAAGCTTTCCCAGGTTATGGTAATCGCTTTACAAATGCTGATGCTGACGCATGCATGCGTCCCGACGTTGAATAAATATAATCTAACAATTACTTATAAGAACGTAACAATAAGTTCTAGATCCTCTCCATCAAAGAGCTTAGTCAATGTCATGTTATTGCCAATATTAATAAATACATACTGTTCAACATACGAGTAAACCTCCATTAATAGTATGCAATCACCATCGTACGGGACTTTCTCATGCGGCAGCCCGACATTACCGTCAGACTGCCACGTTTACACAAACATCTAATGTTTAACTACTACTACTACTACAAATACTACTTTCACTTCAATAACTCCTAGTACAGTATTGTATAACTTAACATATTTAATGTTCAATCCTTTAGCTATACCGTACCACGGAGTAGCTCCGTTTGTTCCGGAAATAACCTGTGATAAACAAACGTCGATATCCAGATGCAGATTCCAATACCGAGTAGCTCCGGAAGCGTCAAGAAGTCTTCTTAGAGCTGCATCTTGCAATAAGGAACTTTTAAGGAAGTCTACAGAAATATTTCCAGGTGCAGATGCTTCCAATGCCGAGTAGGTTCGGAAGCGCCACGAAGTAATATTAGAGCAATCCACAGAAATCGCTTTTAGTTTTGATTTTTTAGTACTTGCTATAAGAGGACAAATATGCAAAAGAATAGCAGTTACATTAATTATGATATTCACTATTAATTAAGTAACCCACTGAATTAATAACGCCTTTTTAGAAGATGTCAATGGTAATCCGAATACAGCTTACGTTTTAGCTTACTTAACGTTAGAAATTAACGGAATGCAAGAACTTGAAATTTTGCTTGAAGATTACTGATAGACATTTGTTACATCAGAATTTACGAAAATACCCAAGAAACGAAATTAAAAAATACGAAAGGTACTCTGATTTGAGATGCATGAATGAAAATTTTGTTAGTTTCTAAAGTTTTGTAGTAAATGTGCTGTATGCACTTGCTCGGCGGTGAAGGAAAACTAAGAAAAGTTAGGTTTTCTCTCTAGTTGTGGAGGTATGACGGCAATGGCCATGTCAATATCAGTATCCTCGCTAAATCGTTAGACTTTGGTAACGGATCCCACCAATCCTAATGGATTAGGAAACGAAATAGCGCTAAGATGAAGAAGTACTTTATGTATACAAACACTCAGAGGAGCTCCTACGCTCCTCCTACAAAGGTAGGATTTTGACCTCTTTTGATTTCTTCAGTTTAGTTTTAGTAGTTTATTGCTATTATGAACCAACCCCGTTCATGGGATTGGGTTTGAACGTTGTCCTGTATCTACTGTGATTAGTGATATACAAATAGGTACGGTACGACTTTCACCTCACCTGCTTCTAGTGCACCATTGTGTAACTTTACCTTTCCTTCCTTTGTTTTGTTTATGAATAACATTACTGTCCTCATTTGCATCCAATATTGATTCCGTAATGACATAAACAAATTTATCAATGTAGATTTATATATGTGTAAGAAAATGTTTTAAAAGATGAGAAAAAGAAAGAAAGCAACAATTCAGGTCCAATGGGTGACAAAGAAATATGACTAATGAAATGAAATGTAACAGATTTCATATCCTATTCAATAAACATAAGGTATATAGAATCTAGTAAAACACGTGAAAAGATTTACAGCTGGCAGAATGAATAACCACTTAATAAAATTAACCAGCATGAATCAGATCAAAATGTAGTTTTTTGCACGAAACTGATGCAATTGACAAGCAGACACACCCAGGTAATAAATCACTTGGATCTGTAATATGGTTAATTAGGGAATTAACCTGTTTTCACGCAAAAACTTCAATGAAAATACTTAAAGTGAACTCTTATTACATGCCAGTGTACAGTTTCTTTTATTAATTTTAAGGTAAGTAAGGAAACAATTGTAAAACTTTTTTCTCTAATACGTTCATCGCATTTCCAATATGCGTTGGATTTTTAAAAGGCATTCGACATAACAGAGGCCCAAAAAATGTATTCGTAATAAATGGAATTAAGGGAATTAATTAATTTGTAAGTAACCATTATTTACATCCTAGTTTTGATATTGAATTTGTGAAAAATGGTAAAAGGTACACATTACGGGCTACATATGGGTAATACCAATTTAGTCATTAATCAATAAATTACGTAATCATGTAAATAATATAATTTACATAACAAGTAAATATATATGATCAAAAATACTCAAAATGTAGAGATTGTGGAACGTAGAACATATATTTGTAAACTAAAAATTCAGATGCAACACAGATCTTAAATGGGGAGTAGGGAAATAGGCTACAAAGAATTATTAAAAGTTCATAAATCGTAATGATCGTCCAACTACATTTTTGGGTTATCCATATCCAAAATTCGATAGCTATCTAGGCAAAAAGCAAACTTAAAGTTTATATATAGTTTCTCAAAACCCGTTGGATCTCTAAACTATACACACGCATTGATCTTTTATTAGATTTATATTCGTTTAATAATGATATGTCAACCGGTACCAATATCAATGATTGGTTTTCCAGCTAGGGACATTCAACAAACATACCTACAGAAAGATAGTTGTTTCGTTCAACTCGATAAGCTTTCACCATACACAGAGAGTGTTGCTAATATACCTTTGACCGTGTATAGGTTTGAGATATGGAAAATAGAAGTCAGGTAGATAAATTTGTAACAAAGCAAATAATTTTTGTTAAATTAATTTGACGAGCTCGGTGGCTCAGTCGTGAATGACGCGACTTTGACACCAACGCTCGTGGGTCGATTCCCACACAAGGCAAACATTTGTGTGCATGAACATGTCTGTTTGTCTCGGTCTGGATGTTTTAAGAGAGGTAGGGCGCATCAAAGCAGCCCGTCTGGGGTAGTACCTCCACCTCTCAGAAAACCGCAGCCAAATAACAACGTCCTAGAGAGTTGTTGTGTACTTGCGTGTGAGCAAGGTTAAACTTCTAAGAAGTTGTTGTGTAAGCAACAGAGGAGGCATCGCGCGAGTTCTTCCTTACTATATACCTTCAGGTGGGCCGTATGCTTGTATGCCTACCGACGTAGTATTGCAAAAAATGTGCCATTTTACAATGTTTAGTGCTAATAACAACATGGACTCAATGGGTGGTTCTAAGACCTGCCACTTATTTCACGCTAAGAAAACTAATAGGATACTGATTTGAATTTGAGATTTATTATTCATAGCGGTTGGTGTAAAAGTATTTGCAACAAATCATTCAGTATTTATTTAACGAGCCATAATTGGCAAAATAGCTATTAGGTTCTGTATGAATAGATACAAATTATAACACAGCATAATATTCCTTCATTATGGACTAAAAGTCTTATACTACTCAGCAAAAGAGAACATGGAATCCAAGTCTTATTTACGTAGGGCCAAAAAATGAAATATTTACTTCAATTTCATCGCTTTCCTATCCATATCCACAAAATTTTAAGACAGATATTTACGCATAAGACAGCTTACGCATAATTTTTTAAGCATAATTTCTCTAAGCATAATATTTTAAAAAATAAATTTCTTTATGCATAAAGATATTAAAACATATTTTTATAGGCATACGCATAATAATAATGTACTTAGTGAAATGGTAAGATTTGTAAATTTGTCATATGTATGTAAAAGATATTAGCGGCTTAGGGTGGCCCCATGGCCATCCCCGCCGCACCTTAGCCTATTGTTACACTACATTACACAAATAATATTAGGCTAATAGTCATTATGCCTAGTAACATTATGCGAATAAAAATTATATGTGAAAACAAATTAGCCTATAAGATAATAATGTCAACATAAATGTATGCCAAAACACAATTATGGCTAAGTATTATAATACCAAAAAAATATGCAAAAATATATTAGCAAAAAATCATTATGCGAAAAGAAGCGATCACCAATTTCATCTACGACGTTTAAAACAAGACCTACATATACTAAAATTAAAAACTATTTTACTAAAGGTTTTTTTGAGCCACAACGAATATAACTGAAGTAAAAAAAAGTACAATCAAACATACCTTTCCCAAGGCTACGGAGCATCGGTCTCTGATAACTATGCTAATACAAAAAGTAAACATTTCTTGAACCAACTCCGGTGTGATTATTCCTTCTAGGGCTCCAAGTTAACTAAGACCATCAGTAAGATCGATATTTATGGCATATAAGGTTTATATGCCATAAATATCGAACAAATAGCACATTTTTGAACGTTACCATAAATAGTGATGGGTTTGGTCATAATGAGGGAAATTGTAAAAAGTTGTATGCATAAGAAAACGGCGTGGTAAATAAAAAAAATCTTAAAAATCCCTATTTGTAGACTGATTTAGAAAGAAAACTTTTTTAACTAGTACAAAATATTATTTATCTACAGACACACAACGGTTAGCAATGGCTATTTCCAACTAACAAACATCAATTTTTTGATCCTCGCAGAAGACAAACATGAAAATATATGTTTGTCTTAGTTTAAGTATATTCTATACATTATAATTTACGAATAAAGGTATTTACTTACATTTATCAGTTGTTTAATGTTCATGCCACAAGTATGTAGTATTTTAGATAACGCTGTGTAATTTGTCGGGAAATATGTATTTACTTGACTTTGTGGCTTTGGTGAAGACAAAGGACAACAAATATATTTCAAAGTCAGCCTTAACTACTGATATCATCTAAATTCAATTACTCAAACTACTGTAGCTGATCCTCGCTAAAGAATTTGCTTTTTTTTGTACTACTTATCTAGATAATTTACAAGCAGGTAGGTATTATTTAAAAGGCTAGCTATTTCAACTCTATCTGTCTTGCGCTTTAAGCGAAACATAAACCAGTCTGGCTTTATCCAACAGGCAATAACTTAAATTCTCGATGAGATTAACATGGCTTTGACTTTATTTTTTAAACTTTTAAAGTTTCGTTCTCGGAATTTGCAAACTTTTACATAAAAATATTTTAAGCAGTGAAAGTAAGTTAAACAGTGCATGGATATAAGAAAATAATCGAGAAGATTTCCATCCGATTTGAATCCAACTAGAGCGTTCACTGTAATATTAATATTGGTTAGAATTAGATCTTTGGTGCGTGTAATCTTGTATTAACTTTCTATAATGTTATTATGAGATCAGCTTGTTACGTTTCTATGACTACGGGCTCTTTTATGGATCGACTATTTCTAAATACAACAATTACACTATCATCATCAATTCATTAGCCTTGCAAATGAATGTTATGATTATAAAATATTACCCTCTATGCTGACGCATCGGGTAAAAATTTGGATTATTCTTTATATCTATTCGTGATAAAATCCTTGAATTACACTGAATGTAATAATTTGGATATTTTTAGTGGCTGAATACTTTTATGACTCTCCAAATTTGTTAACAAATTATACATTTTCTGAAGGCGTATTAATTTATCAAAATATGAAGAATTTCTTTTGAAAATATCATCTTTTACTCGTACTAAGAAAGCAAATCAAATTGAGTTAAACAAAACGTCTTAAATGTTGAATTCAACAGTTGTGCTTTCTAATTATGAAATTACAAAACAAATCGTTAACGTTCCTACCACGGTGTGCACGTACAGTAGAATCAAATATGGCACCTAAAAGCTCAGTAAATATAGGAAGCAAATTAGTATGCCGTACCGACGGGACGCCAGTTTGTTTAGGTTCCCTGCTTTGTTTTAGTCCACCTGTTAGCGGAGCCGTAGCAATTGGAAAAAATCGATGGGAAACTGGTTTCGATCCTGTCAGGTATTCTAGCAGACGTATCAACTTGCATGTGCGTAGAATGCTTCAAGTGTTTCGACTTTCTGCATTAATATGTTGTAGTACAAGTAGTAAATTGGTTTTTAATTATTTTGTGTTAGTATTTAAAATAACAGTATCCGGGCGACCGAGTTTTGTTTGAACTTTATTATGTTTTTTATGTGTAAATCCACTTTATTTCAGGAAAGATATACTATTTTAAAAATCAAAGCCTTGCTGCAAAATACAAATAGGATCCAAATTGTTAGAGCCGTTTCCGAGACATACGAAATATATTTCAAGAATTGCTTGTTTATGCTAATAGGATATATGTATTAATTGTATTAATTTTCAAATGTGTTTTTCTTTTTGAATCTTTTTTGGATAAGTAGTTTTTATACATTTTACAATTTCCTGGTACAGTGTTACAATTTATATGTAAAAATCTCGTGTCAAGATGTTTGTGATCGCACTCTTCCGAAACGGCGCGACCGATTTTTATGACATTTTTTATGTATATTTGGTAGGTATGAGAATAGATATAAAAATAATAAGAAATAATTTATATGGCAGGACAACGTTTGCTATATAAATTATTTCTTATTAGTCAGCTAGTTACCTATATAGCATTTCAGATATTGTTGTAGTTCATCTGCTACACAGTATATGCGTCCTTTCATTTGTTTCTGAAACTGACTGGTTAGTCCCGTTAGACATATTTGCTTATTTATTTCATTCTGCGCTTAAAGACTATTTACTTATTAAAGTACTACAAAATCAAACTGCTGATTTCCTGATAATAGGCTGACATTACATTATCATTCAATATTAGCAGTTCACGCTTTTCTCCTATAAAGACCTGTTGTTATCTTCCAGATTATATTTATACAGTGATAAAGGTATAGGGCAATGTCCTTAAGATGACTGATCGCCTATTACAAAATGATGAGATAAGGATAGTGACTCCGCGATGAAAGAGTTGTCTTGATAACAAATTATTGTGTCTATTAAGCTTATGTATACGTTCCGTATCGCAGAACCGTCAAAGTTTTCATATGATATTCTAAGTCGAAGTGTTACTTGTACCTATTTTGATTTCTGGAAATCCCCACGGAAATCCGAAAAAAAAAATAAGCACTCGATGATGTCATTGCACGCCTAATTGAACATGCAAGTTAAACAGCTTCGACTGCAACCGGATTATAAATGGGTTCAGGCATTTTAAGTTCCTTTCTGCTTCGAAAACAACAGGACCCGACGGTCGTTGAATCCTGCTGTTTTCGGCATATAGATAAAGTTTTTCGTCGGGCAAGGCAAAAAGTACTGAGCAGCACAAGGCGCGGCGTTTACATACCTCGCTGGCTTCATGAAAAAGCTATGAATAAACATTGATAGCTTTTTTATACAATTTTGGTGCTAAAGTAGCGTCAGTGGTTCACAAACCACTCCACCACCGCCATCATCAAAACATCAAACACTCATGAGCGCTCGTCGGTTCCCGGGGCTGCTGCTTCAACATCTGATAAAAATTACCCTTCCTTCTTATTTGAAAAGATTCAGGAGGAAAAGAAGTTTAAAATTAAGCCCAAACGGCATCCAAGAAATGTTATCTTATCAGTTCAGATAAAAATACTCAGGTAAAACCGTACAAAATTCGGAGAAATTATCGAATCATAGAGTTTTTGCTATCTTTTCTACTTTTATATTTCCTTATATGAATATATATAGCTTCTGCTTGGAACTTCGTCGGCACGGGTTCCCAATCCAAATACTCTACTGAAAAAAATCGTGTTTCTTCCTTATTTTTCACTTCGTCTTCTCTGCTGCACCCGTCTAATCTCATTCATGTACTTCTAGTATTAGGTAGTTTCGATTTTGAATTTCTTTTAATACCTTGTACTCATTTATCTCAAAATGTCCTTAATCACTTTACTTCGAGTTTCATACGGATCACAAAAATTTCAGTTACAGTCAGAACTTTTCCTTTTGTCTATATAAACAGCAGATTTTGGTGACCCTAATACTTAGCTTCATTATTAAAACAGTAATTAAAGTTATAAAGAAATTATATTATAATTACATTATTATTATCGTTTAGAGTATTTAGTGTTTCTCTCTTATTATTTCACCTAGTCTCAAACATCATTAAGACAAACATGTAAAGGAAGTGTGAAAAGGGGGAAAAATACGGAGATAAAGACCATGGTAACAATACAACGAACCCTTTGTAGTTAATCAGTGGACCACACCAGGTGCTCACGGACCAATGTGCCGGCGCTTACCGAGTTTATGGATTAGCAAGAAAGGCGGCAGGCGATAAAGCGGAGATGGGAAAGCTTGAACTGGCAAAACATAATAGAAAAGGGTTTACAGAACTGAGAATATTTTATGATGGGAAATACCATAGTGAAGTGACGCACGGACAATGAAGACTGCAATAAATACATAAATGAAAAAGTATTCAGTTTTCAAATTTTGATTATAACTTATAAAATACTAGCGACCCGGGTTTGCACGGGTGCAATGTCGATACTAATTTGTTTTCAGTGTGAAGTGATTAATGTTTAGTTTGCAACGTAAGTGCACAAAATAATGTTTTTACGACATCACATTACAAATCTTTTAAATTTTCGGCTTTTCTCTACCATAACATGCATGTATTATACATATAAAACTTCCTCTTGAATCACTCTGCCCATTGATGAAAACGACATTAAATCCGTTGCGTAGTTTAAAAGGTCTACGCGTTGCGTACTTAAAAGGTCTTTAAACGTCGTTGCTGTCAGATCGCTTGACGAACCGTCAAAATGTACGTACAATGTATGTACACACGCCGCGCTGCAGTGCAGTTGCAGTTTATTAATAGAATCAGCCTACTGATATCTGTAAACAACTTTGTTTTATACTATGTAGAGAAATAATAAATCTAAAACACAAAATCTTAGCGCTAACGAAAATTTTTTTCGGTCTAACTACCTCTCAGACAAACCAAAAAAAATGTTTGCAAACATGTGTATGTATACGGCAATATATGGCAATTTTTTAAATAACACACCCAGTCGAGGACCAATCGAAGCCATGGATGGACCTTGGCACTTAAGTAGCTATATATTACCGCTAGACCACCAGGGTCGTCCTACAATTAGGAGCGTTTAGCAGCATTAAGCAAATGTAAGTAATTGTTGTTAAAATGTGTGGTTTGTTATTGTTACATCAAATTTACACTGACTTTTGAATAAACGAACGACTCAGGAAAAAGACTTTCAAAGAAGTATAAATATACATCTGCGTTCACTTTTAAACATGTAAAGCTTAAACGGAACATAGTTATTTCATCGTAAATTTCTCTTTACTGGGTAAATTCTGCTTTACGAGTTAAAATCTTCTTAAAGTAGCTTAATTCCTGCTATTATATCTTTATGTACATGGGTTTTTGTGCATTTACCATCAATATGATCTCTCGAGCCGCATTTGAAAGTAGTGAAAGCTTATTTGAGCAGTTTACTCATAGATAATTCTAGAATGATGGGCAATTTAACCATATTTGCCTTACTTAGTCCAACGTTCAAATACTTTATGACATATAATGGTCACGGTTGGTTATTGTTATTTAAGAGGGGATTGCGATTATTTGATCATTTGTTACAAAGTTTATTATTATCTTATTTAAATTGAAAATCATTTTTCATTAATTTAAATTTAGTTGATTAAAAACGTTTTCTATTTTCGTGTATTATTTATCGATTACCTTTTGCAAACCACTTAGAATTCTACTATGTTTATTTAGAAAGTTAATCAAATCGATATTTTATCATGTTCACCAGTTAATTCAATCTACAATTACATGCAAAATGTCGTAACGAATGGAAAATGACTTCAAAGTTCAAGTGAAATCGTCGATAATGATGGAAATGGCCCTCAATTCATTACTACATGACATAATACTTGTAACTATATATCTTTTGCATATTTGTTGCAGTAGGTACGCGCCGTCACATTTATATACAAGAGTTTTTAAACAAGCCCTACCACCTTCTTATCTTCTTTTCTACTCTTTTGTTTCAACTACATACTTTCCTTTTTAAAAGGAAGGTTTCTCTTTTCTTGGCGGTATAATTCAATAATGATATATCCATTAGAGCAGTGACGTGGACTATATCCATGTAACTCAATTGTTGCACTATCTGCTTTTCATTCACGGTCTCTCGTCTCCTTTCTATTCTATTGTTTCAACATTATATATTCTTCGTACTGTACTTCATCTTCTTGAAGGCTGTGTTATCTCCGCTTTCTTCTTTCTCTATACTTATTTTACGACGCTAATTTTTTGGTATGTGGATCTTCATTTATAGTTGTATTTCTGGCATTAGTATTTTTAATAAGCGTCCTTTGTAAGATTTAGTTTACACAGCGGGTTTTCACTAGAGTACAAATCTTGCATTACTGGTAAATAATAAAAAAAGCATCGTTTCAGATTGCGCAAAAATAAATATTAACTGATATAAAACTTCTAGTTAAAAACATCCATGAAATAAGATTTTTGGTAAAGTAACATACATAGGCCATAGTAACTAATTACCACTTGGCAGGTATTCTAAGCTTTTCCAGATAATTATGCGTAGGGCTTAGCTAATTTACAGCTATTGTATTAGTTTATAATTGCCTGCTATATTAGGGGTAGACACAGTATAAATAATAAAATTGCCATGCCAGAGGTAAAACACGGGCTTTGTCGAGCCTAAAAAGTTGCTAGCTATAAAGTTCCAATACTACAAACCCATTAAAATAATCTAATAGCACTTGTTGAAATGACGAATATATTAATTGACCTAAACAAGTGATGAGATTAATTGATAATTAATAGTAGAAAATGATTAATATACCAAAACAAGTTTTATGCCCTCAAGCGTTACGATAGATTTAGACAAAAACAACATTACCATAATGATACTTCCTGAATATATAAACTCAACATGATCCATTTGGGGATTTTTTTTTAAATATAATTGTACATAGAAATTATGTTGAATATTTCGAAGGGAATTTTCAAAATCCTATTGATTTGATTTATTGATATGATGATATTACGTTCTTAGCTCTTTTCAAGACAGAGGCATGAAAGTACGGTTAGTTTTTAAGAAAGTACTGTCAAATACAATCTGGAAAACCACAACAAAGTGGCAGATTTTATCTGGTGCAACTTTTTTTTTATAAAATTAGTGATTTAAGCCTTGGTAATTAAGGACAAGAGAGTATTTTTTACGGTTGTGTTTGATACTGGCAACATTTTAAATCGTTTTATGCTCCACATTTTAAGGAACGAATATAAATTTTGCAGTAAAGCGTTCATTGTTGTTTATTATAGTGACTTAACACACTTTTACGCGCAAATTTGAAATGAAAGATTGTTGAACGCTTATTCACGAAATCAGTGGCGCAAAATAAAAATGTAACATAGTCGAGTTAGTTGTTGGCAAAAGTAAATGAAGCTACGGTCAGCACCAAATGGTTTTACCTAATTGCATTCTTCTTCTTTCTTCGTTACAATTGGCAATTCAGATGCGTCAGATGAATTAGCAATTTTGACAAGCTCGGTGAATGTCGTCGTGAATGACGCGACTTTGACACCAACGCTCGTGGATTCGATTCCCACTCAAGGCAAACATTTGTGTGCATGAACATGTCTGTTTGTCTTGGTCTGGATGTTTTAAGAAAGGTAGGGCGCATCAAAGCAGTCCGTCTGGGGAAGTACCTCCACCTCACAGAAAACCGTATCCAGATAACAACTACCTAGATGGTTGTTGTGTTCCTGCGTGTGAGTGAGGTCACCAGTAAGTTCCCAAGGAGTTGCTGTGTCAGCAGTGGAGGAGGCATCGCGCGAGTGTTAATATATATCGCAAGCGTTACTAGGCTTTCATTATCAGAAGTGGAGTAGACTTTCCACACTCTACATAATTTAAAGGGAGAGAGCATTGTACTGCCAGCGGTATGAATATATTAAGTTAAAGTTTAACAACTTTTTAAAAGATCGTAACAGAAAACAATAACATGCTTCGGAAGCTGCAACTGAATTGACAATGAAAAATTTACATAATTTGAATATAGAAGTGATGTATATACATATATCATATTTTATTTCATTAATTTTATTTCATTAACAAGTTTTAAAGGTCATGATTATTTGTTTGCTTTCGATATTGCATCCTTATGTTGGAATTATGTTTTTAAATCTCAAACATTTGATTCTGTTTGATTATGTGTTTCGTTAATTTCAGTGATTCTAAATGTTCATCTGGACTTGTTTCCCCATAATAATATTTTTCCATCGTATCTATCTCATCACTTATATTCAGAGGTATGATGGCAGAATTAATAGCTTTCAGATTGATTTGTTCTGTATACAAATAACAGTGTAAATATACGAGTGAGTTATATTTGATCGTTAATTTAAACGTTGTGTGCGCCAACGGCACGGTTGCTATAAAATTCATTAACTCTCATTTTCTTTGATTTGAACTAAGTCAAATGTATTTCTTTGCGATCCTACCATAATAATATTCATAAATTCAACACTAACAAAAAAAATTTGTGTACAGTTTCGCATCAGGCGGGCTAAACACTTGTTTGTCATCCGACGGAGGGTAAAACTCGTAAAACTCTCGTTCACCCGATCACAAATTTTCGTCACGCATTCGCCAGCTCCCCCCCCCCCCCCCCAAGTCCAGCGTGCCTAAAGAAGTATTACTTCAAAAGTAACAAATACTATATATCATTATTTTATTAATCTACACTGATAGAAATTGTCTTGAATAAGGAGTTGTGATTTTGACGTAGTAAAGTTTGAATGTTTAATTACAAAGCATTTATTATTTGCGTTATTATCTTATACGCAATTCTTTTTATATGTAATATATATTATGTTCAAATCTAAAACAATATTCTAATATCTATTGGTATTGTACAAATATCAAGAAGAAAACTAGTCTTTTAAATATACTGCAAGTCTTCAATCTGATATAGTTGATCGAGGCCGTAAGTATATTGATTACATATTATTACAATATGATTACAATAGTTTAAGCTAACGAAAACAATGTTAGCTTAAACTATTGTATTAAAACAAGTAACCTCATGTTTATAATGTTAGGTTATTTAATACCAGTTTATTACAATTTTTATTATGGTATCAAGTTTTCTCATCATAACAACCAATCAGATATTCAAATGGTCTCAACATTGGCATTTGAGTGTGTCAATTATTCCTGACATTGACATAGCAAGTACATGATACATGGATTTGATTAATTAAATACTTCTTTTTGTATGGATTAGTTTTATTAAATTCCAATTAGCAGTAAAATCGCATTAGAATATATTGAAAGAAAGTTTAAGACAAAATTTGTATACGCGCACGCCGTGATTGGCTCGGCCTTATTTATAACTAGCTGTGCCCGCGACTTCGTCTGCGCGGAATAGTTATTTTTTTATTATTTATTTATATTAATAAAAATAAATCAAATTTCTAAAATAAATGTAGCCTAAGTTACTCCTTATTACATCAGCTATCTGCCAGTGAAAGTCCCGTCAACATCGGTCCAGCCGTTTCATAGATTAGCCGGAACAAACAGACAGACAGACAAAAATTGTAAAAATATTCATTTTGGTAAATGTACCGTGTATACATCCATATGCATTTAGTAAAAAGCGGTTATTTTAATAATACAAACAGACACTCCAATTTTATTTATCTGTATAGATAAATTATTTGGGTAGGTATGCTATGAACATTATATTTTTTAATCATATAATTTAAAGTTTACCTTTTGTCATTATCGTTATTATTACTTTACCAGTCGTCGTTCATTCAAAGATAGAAATAGGACTAAACTGGATGCTGATAATCAAGAACGAATGATATTTGTCTTAATTAGAAAGTGTACTGCATAGCTTTATACCGATAAGAAAGATTATCATTTTATCTTCTCTTCTATATGTATGCATTTGAATCAACACGCAGTGCCCTTGGCTCGGTAGAAATATGAAGCCTAATACATTTCCTGACAATCGTGGCGTGGGTGATGCGCCAGAAAATTGACTGGACCTAAATGACTCATTAAGACGAGATATGCTGTAATTCTATGAGTAATCTCCCACAAATATGTGTAACCATATTATGAAATTCTTGCAATTATCTTGCGAAATGTAGAAAAAATATACACAGTGCTAGGGTGAGCTTGTCTGTACTTTAATGTCATGAGAAAATATTTAATAAAGTCTTGTGTTAACTAGAGTTTTCAATTGGAACGAATGTGATTCAAGTCTACACGAGTATCGAGGACTAATGACCACAAATATCTGATTTCTTACTTTATACTGTTGAGAGAAATGGTATTAACAAATAAATTTATAAAGTTTATGGCATAAAAGTATCTAGTTAGGAAATATTTTTATAGTTTTGCATCTTAACGATAGGAGTTGAATTTGAGAATTCTTAGACTAACAATTACAACATGCTCTTGTCAAGAAATTATTTGCTATTCAGATTCTCTTAAGTGCTAAAATTAAATCCTACTTTTAATTACGGTCTAAAAATGTTTGATACCCTTTCAAGTCAAATCTTAACGGGATCTAAGTTCAAAGTCAATGCAAAAAGATCTCTATCAATATGTAAGTGATTTGTTTACATCTGCCTGCAATCATTTTATACTATACTGACGACTAGCAGTCGTATAATGTGCATTATAATTTACAAGTGCTTGATAAGTATTAATAGATGTTCTAACTTTACGCTTTATCAATGATGACGCCAAGTTTTCCCTCGAGCCCTATCACAAGCAATATATACATCTCAGCACTTCATTATAATACTTGGATATCAACAGACTTGTTTGTAGACATGTGTATTATATTATTCTCTTCTTTATTACTTTATTATTCTGTGACATCAGATTTTTTATTCTACTTTTGAAACATACCTGAAAAGCTGAGACTGGGTTTCTCGTCAGCTGAATCATTATCATCGAAACACTCCAATTTTTTTGAATTCATTTTCCTTCGGCAAGTTTTGAGCCAAACTCCTTTTTTGTGTTAACACCGAAGGTCACATCCACTTGTCTCTAAATGCACCGCACACAGTATAACCAATTATTATATGATCACTTCCAGCACTGGCAACAAATATTACTTCATTTTGATCACTTGTATTTACTTTCTAGTCAAATGTCACTGTTCTGTCAAAATTTAAATTTGAATGGGTACGTTAACGGAACCGGCGCGCGCGCTGACGCGTGTGGCGCGCGACCTATCTTCGACGCGAATGACGCCGTGACGCCGTCCGTGTCCGTGCCTCGTGCATGCGTGTCTCGCAGACTTGTGCGCTAGTAGTGTAGTGACTAGTTTCATGGCGGACTGAATGACCTGCACTCGCTAATCTGATTAAGCCTGTGCTTGGTTTGTTTTGTTCTACATACTGCAAGGAATTGCGCAACGTTTTCAATGAATGCTATTGATCGCATTTGATTTGAACTTGAATTTGAGACGTCAAACATCTCTAGCCAAACGAAAACTAAATTATCATTAATTGTATTGTGATCAAACTTATGTTATTTCTAAATAATATATTAGTCAAAGGTTTTATTATTTTGATATCTATCTATAACTTCACGTCAGATCCTTGCGGAGTAAGCAGATAGAATCGAGCGCCACATGACTCGAACGGTCATGTGTAAGCCTTGGGTTTCCTCATCTCCTGCATCCTTCTTCTATTTTGGTGCTACTGTGAATAAAGAACAACTACTAAATATTTTATATTTAAATGACACATATTACAAACCCTTTTCTAAAGTAAATATTTGGTAGTGAAAATGTGAACTAAATAACATATTATCACCCTTTAAAATAATCTCATGGTCACAATGCAAAACACAAATTATTATTTAGCGAAAGGGTCGGCTCTCCCCTAGAGAGTCTATTGTTCCTAGTAAGTTGCGCATGCGCGGGTACTGTAGTGACAATAATGACTTCTCTAGAGACCCTACTTTTATAATTAACAATGCAAGCAATTATTGACCTATATAACGTTGTAAAGTCTATATGTAGAGTAGGTACAAGAATCGTTACATTAAAAAGGAATTGTTATTCAGAGATTTAAATCCCATTATTTAATTTCAACAACAAAGAAGCGTGTATTACCTACATTAGAATTACTTTCCACCAAAGTAGTAGTTTTTATGAACAAATAAATATTCCCCCGCTTAAAATGTTTATATTTCTCAACTTTCGGGATATCTTCAATAAGGTAATTTCTAAAACGTAAATACGAGCTTTGGGTATATATCGATATACGATATCCAGGTATAAAAAGAAATTGAAGAATCCTTTGGAAATCATAAATAAATACACGTTTTTGAATTACTTTCCGAAAATTAGGTACTTTAAAATTTTTAAATAATTTACACACTGAACATATTTAAACTCTACATTAAAGTAATGCAAATTTTGTGACGTACCTAAATGATCTATATATCTATATCTTCACGTCAAAATATAGAGAAATAATTGAAAACACTAAAATTCGTATTGATGATTGTAAATATTAACAAGGTTAATAGTACTTACGATATCGACGGCACGGCTTCCCAAAACTCCTGGACTCGATGTAAAAAAAGAGGATACCTTTTGAAGTGTATAACAGGACGGTTCCCACACCATCACCGCTTTTTATGGGGCCCAAAATGTTCACGGCCCTATGATTCTCCGGCCAATTTCGTCCGCTGCGTCTACCTTGTAATTTTGTACATCATTAATCATCGGAGGTGATTCAAGAATGACAATTCAAACTAAAGGCAGTGAAAGTACGATGCAGGTATTTGCCGGTGAACGAATTAAGTATGTTTCAATATCGACTTTATTTTTCATGTCAATAAGATTGTAACTGTGAAATTATAAATACTTTGCGTGCACATAAATTTCTTCATTTTTAAGGTAAATATAAGCCTCATATTGATTTCTCTCGGAGTAAAGAGGAACTTGTCAGTAACTTGCATTATGGTTAAGGTATAATCATGTTAGGTCGAAAATATAATTTCATTGATTCAAAGTATTATAGTCTATAAATATTGCAAAAATACTTTTTTGTGGACATTGGTTGGGAGGTCGGGAGGGTGTTGATTAAATGGGTGGGGATTGTGGAATGTTTTGCATGAAACTGGTAGAGGACACGGAAGTAGGAAGAGGACATGAAAATTTGAAAGTGACATGCGTAAATATTTTTTTTGTAAACAGATACTTATGATACATATAAAACACACAGAACAAGACAAATAGATATATTCATGCACACAAATGTTTGTCCTGTGTAGGAATCGAACTCACGAGCGTTGGGTCAAAGTAGCGCTACTAACCAATGCTTGTCACTAATTGTTGTGTTATAAGCTACGGTGTTATCATCCTCATCAGCTTGCTTAACTCCCGAAGTTGTATAAAAAAACATACAAATAACACTTATATCAAAAACCAAACGGCTCATTTCTACAGATCCTTTCGCAAAACTTCAAATTGTGGAATGAACTGCATGCCGAGTTTTACTCAAGGAGTTGTATTTTGTGGTTATTCAAATAGTAGCGAAGAGGTTTGTATTTTATGTTTCTGTTTACACCTTTACCCACTATGCCCAAATTGATCGTGTTTTATCAGAAGGTGATGTCGGGTGCCTTAGAAACCGGCGAGCGTCCATGAGTAGAGCAATGAATATTAAAGAAGCGAGTAAGGTGTCGAGATAGAGTCGTGTGGCGCTCGGCTCTCTCTGCCTACCCTGCAAGGGATTTGGTGTGAAGTTATAGACAGATTGATTGACACCGAATAGGCGGGACTAAGCTATAATAACCGCGTCTCTTCAGGTTTTAGTTTAAGTATGGCGATATTTGCATGCTATCGCTGAATAAATAAAATAAAAAATACATGCGGATGAGGCTGGCTCACTATATACATACTGATAATGTATGTATGTATATCTTCAGGGCTGATCCCTTGCGGGGTAGGCAGAGAGAAATTCCTTGCTTCCTTCTTTAATATTCATAGCACTTTTCGTGCACGCTCGCTGATCAGGAATCAGCGAGCGGGCTTCTGACATCATCTCTGATAAAAAACGCGGCCAATTAGTCAATGTCTTGTCTTCAATGTATTGGTCTTCCTCGGCTCGTACATCTTTCCTCCACTTTCGCAATGTATATAATCATAAACTTGACGTTAAAGGCGCCATTCACTCGCCGAAACTTAGTGTTTCAGCTATTGGCCACTGGGAGAATATTTTAACCAATAAACGCATAAGTGACGCGATGTTGATCCGTGAACTGGCCAATAAGACCTGAAAATTGCTTATAGAATACCAAATAGAAAGCCGTGATCGCAGCGGACGATGTCAAAGCTGTGACGTCTGTGATCACAGCGACGTACACAGCTACTACGAGTCGCTTAGAGAATTGCATGGCTGCGCCTTCTACATTAGGTTACTTCGCCCCGCAGCGGTGAGCTTTTATACTACAATATTGTATAATTAGGTCTCCATAGGTCTTTTATGTATATAATCATTCCATGATATGTCTGGAGAAGTGATATTAATGCACTTACACCCTTATGACGCAAGGGCATTCACGGTGTGCCCGTTTTAAAAATATACATTTCACATCAGAGGTTGTCATTATATATCATTTACATAATGATCCATTCTTTTACACAGATTGGGCGGTTTTTGACTGCCAATAAAATTTATCATGCGGCAAATTCTCAAAAGCGGTTACAATTTTATATGTAAGTAGGAGAGAATGACCAACATATTACTGTTTAAAAAACTGTCCAAGGGAATCTTGAACGTGTGTTTTTACACGTAATTATGTTTTTAAAGTAGTGAAACCTCAAAGAGACAAGATAAATGGTAACACGATACGAAATTGGCGAAGAAGTATTTTAATGACCAAATTTTGGATGTGAAATGCGTATAAAAATAATCTTTATGACATTTTAATTTAATCATTGACACATCATTTTGTTTTTTATTGTATAAATAAAGTCCGTGTACATAACACGTAAAGAGGGTTGAGCTTGCACATTTAATTAAAAAAAAAGTCGTATATTGACTTCGTGGACGTTCGGATTTCGTTTTTCAGACATGTGGCCTAGTTTTTGTGGTATAAAATAGAAGACACAACAACATTGTTGAATTATACCAACCCATACTCATCTCACAGCTGGGATAATTGGGTTCTCCTTCAACCGAAGAGGGGGATAGATCTTAATTTTATTATGTTACTTAATTGGGGATTGGCGGAGGCCAGTGTTTCCAAGCTGAAATCTATTGATTTAGCTTAATATTTAAGAGAGGTAGGGCGCATCAAAGCAGCCCGTCTGAGGAAATACCTCCACCTCACAGAAAACCGCAGCCAAATAACAACTCCCCAGAGGGTTGTTGTGTTCCTGTGTGTCAGTGAGGTCACCATTAAGCTCCCAAGCAGTTGCTGTGTAAACAGCAGAGGATACATCGCGCGAGTCATACTTAATATATCGCATGCGTTAATAGGCTACGGTACCCGCTTTATACCAGGTGGATCGTATGCTTGTATACCTCCCGACGTCGTATAAAAAAATAATAATTATGAAATGTATCGACGACAGCCGAGACTGTTGGCTTATCGTGTCCTGCAAAGCACAAGCAAGCTCGAGATGGTTGGATCAATCCATATACAGAATGCGGTCGATGTTGCTTAACCTGCATATCCGATTAGACTGGTACGCGCAACTACACCATCGAGCTTCTCTAGTTTTATTTCTAATCGCTTGTCAAACTCGATACGAAAATTTGAGTGAAATATTTGTATATCTCGCATTTTTACTGAAATTAATGACGAATTTTCATTTCGATTCAATGGGTAAGTATAATAATAGAAAATTGAGTTGTTTATACTATCACCATCAACATCATCACATCAACCCTCACTCATTCCACTGCAGGGATACGGGTGTCACTTCAACCGAAGGGGTTTAGAGCATACTCCACCACGCTGCTTAAATGCGGATTGGAGGTTTATACTGCAGCGGCCAGCGAGCGATATAATAAGCGAATTCGTGGAAGCCTTCAGAACCCTTTATATACCTTTTCCCATACATTTCGCGGTCATATATGACCACACGGGTTTCGAAGGGTTAATACAGCCAGTGCGAGGGCAAAGTCAGTCGCTTACCGAGAGCCGTAACGTCAGGACCCCCGCTATTCGTACTAGTATAGAATATCAACTTATGTACTGTGAAACTAAGTATATATATATATGTGCCTGTTGGCTTAGACTGGATTTTTCTTTGTGATCACGCATTCACACCTTAAAGGACCTTCTCAAGAGCAAACAATAAAATACTATAGGTCATATAAACCCTATTGCAAAAACGGGCAGGTACTTATTACCGAAACCTACTGACAAGTTGCTGATAGATTCAATTTTACTTTAAATTAATATGGTCGCATAATATTTAACTTGTGCTCAAATTATTTAATATATCACAATCTAATTTCTCATTTTATGAACGAGTAAAATCTTGGAGATTCTTATTACACCCTGTATAAATCTAATAATCGAGGTTCATGATGACAATGTCTACAACTCTTTTATAACATACTACTACTATTACCTTCACGGCAAGTCCCTTAAGGGGTGAGCATATAGAACCGAGCTACACGACTCGTTCCTTACACACCCCGCTCGCTTCTTTAATGTTATGAAAGATAAAATATGTAATCTAAAATTGGTATGAAAATATATTGAGTAAATCATTAGTGCTTGTATTTTTGAAAGTATATATACATATATTTATGATTTAGAGAGAGGTACGGTGCATCAAAGCAGCCAAAACAAAAGTCTGGGGAAGTACCTCCAACTCACAGAAAACCGCAGCCAAATACAACTCCCTAGAGGGTTGTTGTGTTCCTGCGTGTGCGTGAGGTCAAAAGTAAGCTCCTAAGGAGTTGCTGTGTAAGCAGCAGAGGAGGCATCGCGCGAGTGATACTTAATATATTACAAGTGTTAATAGGCTACGGTAACTGCTTTACATCAGGTGGGCCGTATGCTTGAATGTCTCCCGACGTTGTATATAAAAATACATACACATATGTATATACCTATGTACATACATACTCATGAGCTGCTTTCATATTTTGACGTTGAATAGCCAACAACTTCCTCAAGAATTGGGCTATCAAATACAATTTTTTTTTTCCTTAACCTACAGGCAGCCTACAAGTAGTTCCAGAGATTATTAGCCTATTCAAACAAACTCTGCCGCTTTATATGTTAGTATAGGAATATATATAAAGACTATATCCTACAAGCAGCCTACAGGTAGTTCCAGAGATTATTAGCCTATTCAAACAAACTCTGCCGCTTTATATGTTAGTATAGGAATATATATAAAGACTATATCCTACAAGCAGCCTACAGGTAGTTCCAGAGATTATTAGCCTATTCAAACAAACTCTGCCGCTTTATATGCTAGTATAGGAATATATATAAAGACTATATCCTACAAGCAGCCTACAGGTAGTTCCAGAGATTATTAGCCTATTCAAACAAACTCTGCCGCTTTATATGCTAGTATAGGAATATATATAAAGATAGATACGCTACCTCATCCGACATTTCGGGCCATAATGTTTTATTACTCGAAACAGCTGACCAACTACTCGAATAATTATGTATTCCGTTTAGTATTCTGACCGTTTAGCTGTATAGCAGATAAATCACTGACACCTTACCTAGCACAAATATCAAAATAACTTTCATATAGCAATACATTACAACACGTTATGTCGAGGTTAGTGTCACGGTCAAATGGACCATTCCTAAAGGTTTTCTCCAAGATTCTAATGATGGGTCCAGACTACCGCGTTTAAAGAGTAAGCTTAGTTACGTTAACATAACAAGGTGACAATAATAGACCAAGCAAGTAAATAAAATTGGGTAAATAAATAATACACAGCAGAAATTGCATCGTAGACTATAAAGCTGTTACTGTAGCCTATAAACGCTTACAATACTTTAAGTATCACTCGTGCGATGCCACTTCTGCTGCTAATACATTGACGAGCTCGGTGTCGCAGTGGTGAAACGCGCGGTTACGCTACTTTGACACCAACGCTCGTGGGTTCGATTCCCACACAGTACAAACATTTGTGTGCATGAACATGTCTGTCTTGGTCTGTGTATAATAAGTATGTATTTACAAAAAAAAAATGTATTTACGTATGTTTATCAGTTGTCTAGTACCCATAACACAAGCTTCGCTTACTTTGGGGCTAGATGGTCTGAGTAATTTGTCCGACAATATTAAAAAAAAATACTTCTAAGGAGCTTACTGGTGATCTCACTCACACACAGGAGCACAACAATCATGTAGGGAGTTGTATTTGGCGGCGGTTTTCTGTGACGTGGAGGTACTTCCCCAGACAGGTGCTTTGATGTACCCTACCTCTCTTAAAAATATCCAGACCAAGACAAACATCGTGAGACTCGAACCCACGAGCGTTGGTGTCAAAGTAGCGTAAAACCGCGTGTCGCTAATGCACCACCGAGCTCGGAACTTATAAGATAACTTATGACATAATGAAGATTCAGACCATAACCATAAAGTATACTTTTTATACTTCATAACATAATGATCATAATCTACACAAAATGCTTAGAATATATTGATAGCGTTACTATGATCGAAAACGCAATTTAAGGAACGCCGACCGCATCCTCTCTATGAATCTGTTTATCTATCTTCTGACTGTTGTAGATAGTTGGCAGATGTTTAGCTAAGTCAGCCATTCTCACGTTTTATTATATGTGTAGATATGTGTGTATTCCCAGACTTGATGAAATTTAGTAAACTTGTTCCTTTATTGAAGTCAGGGAAAAAGAGTGAGATGGGGAAATACAGACCTATGTCTATACTGCTAGTTTTTAGTAAAATATTCGAAAGGATAATGCTTGATCAATTTTATTGCAATTCTTTATCAGGAACAATTCAATTTTTCATGTTGCGCATACGGTGTTACAGTTGGTAAATCTACTACGGGTACAGGGGTGACATTGGTTAGGCATATCCTTAACACATGGGAGAGATCACAGGATGCTATTGGGGTTTCCTTTGATCTCACTAAATCTTTTGATTGTGTCTATCATCAGACATTGTTACTCAAGCTGAACTATTATGAAGTTAGAGGTAAACCCCAGATCTTATTTAAATAACAGATTGCAGAGAGGTGACATAAACGGGGTGTAATCTAAAGGCTATAATGTTATTATCGGGGTGCCCCAGGGTACTATATTGAGTCCCGTTTTATTTTTAGTATATGCGAATGATTTGCCTTACGTGGTGCAGAAAATGGCGGATATAGTACTATTTGCTGATGATACCTCTCTAATTTTTAATATGACCCGCCGGTGTGAAAATATTGATAAGGTAAATGGTGTTGTAACTACTATTTTAAACTAGTTCGCATGTAATAATCTTTTGCTAAACTTGGTTAAACCCAGTGCATCGAATTTAGTCTTCCAAATGTGACTTCTGCCAATACAGAATTCTCATTGGGAATAATAAATTAGAATTTGTTAATAATACTATTTATTGAAATTGCAGTAGACTTCAAATTACAATGGGGGGCTCCCCCACATAAATAAACTTGCCGATAAGCTCAGCTCCGCTGCATATGCAGTTAGTAGAATCAATCTATTTCAGCCTACGAATAAATATATTTCAGCTACTTTCACAGCATTATGTCCTTTGATATACTGTTTTGTTTTACACATAAGTTTTATAAGCTATTATTAAATTGCGATATAAATAAGAAAATTTGTGGTGGAAATAAAACATGTTCTATCTATCTACAACACAATTGGTGTAACGCTTGCTGACCTCGTACGCAATGGTGATGTAAGAAATTGAGTTGATCTACATGAGAGTGTTGGTTTTAGGATAAGAAAAGACGTGCTCGGTTGAAAGAATGATGAAACTGGTATACATGCAATGGAAGAATGTGAAGACCAAATTTATCATAACCAAATTGGTCGTGTTTTATCAGAGGGTGAGGTCAGGAGCCCCAGGAACCGGCGAGCGTGCATAAAAAGAGCCGTGAATGTTAAAGAAGCGAGCGACGTGTGTGCGTACCGCGTCTTATGCTCGGTTTTCTCTATCTACTTCGCAAGTCACCTAGCGTGAAGATATACATACATATAACACAATGAAATTATTTGTAACTGAAATTCTTTATTGCATAATAAATAATACAATATACAAGTTTATACACAAATGTATGAAGGTGAGCTTTCGCATCTAAGAGTATTATTCCTATGCATTCCTACAGGCTTGTTTGGCTTAGAGTCCTAAGGACTAAAGACGATTCAAAACGATCTTCTTAATTCCGAATATGGCACGTCGGGTGAGATTAGTCGTAACCTTTTTTCTGTTCATTCTGTAGAGTATCTGAGTCTTTATTGACTTAGATGAAGATGATCGCCATTAAACTAAATTGAAATTAGATTTTTAACAAGTTAATGTCAAATTTGAATCAGCCCTTTTTGGGACATAGGCCCCAGGATTTAAAACAACAAAAATTACTCGTTTTGTGAGTCTGTAGCACGTAGCTTCTACGAATTAAGACCAATTCTATACTACTCAATACTTTGGGAAAAATCCACTATTCGATCTATAACGATAATAAATTCTTTATTCAGTAACTGTTAAATAACAACAAGTTGTTGGGGACCCCTTTTAAGTATATTATATACTTGTGTTAGGGGACACCGCTCTTCATAACAAAATCACATTGACAGTAGGTCTACCGAAACTATGTTATAATATAACCGGTTAAAGAAATCTGATTAGATTCTCATATTTATAACTAAAAAAATAATAATAATAATAGTTGTGTGTTTGAGTGAGCGGAAGGGTGTGTGTGTGCGTGTGTACGAAAGTATGTGTGTGCGTCCGTGTGTGGGGGTGTGTGCGAATGTATCAATTATTATAACGATACCACCAGGAACACGGTGACTGGGATATCGAAGAGAATAGACTTAGTGCCTAGTTTTTACATTCACTACAGTTAAAGTCGAATTTGAGAACTGCTTGTCAACGTCTGGATCCACCTTAACATGTCGTCTAAAAGATCCCTATTTAAATTCCGCTCCCGTAGCAGTCGAGGCGCGCTCCTAACATATTTAGGCGTCCAAGCTCCGTGATCCCTTCCCATCAGTTTTTTTTACATTACTGAATGTCTTTTGTCCTTTTTTTCGAAGATTTATGCGATGAATGTTTGGAAAATAATTTAGGTAGTTTATTAACTGGTTCTATTTTTGGAAAGTTTATTATTTTGTTGAATTTTGTTTATTAAAGATTTGGTTGTTTGTTTTGAATTGGAAACCCGACATGATTAAATAATTCTTCTTCTTCCTAGGGTCGGCAACGCATGAGTGACACCCCTGGTGTCGCAAATGTCCATAGGCTACGGTGGCTGTTTACCATCAAGCAGGCCGTATGCTTGATTGCCACCTTAGTGGTATAAAAAGAGCGTTATCCCGTTTCCTAACCCATTAGGATTGGCGGGGTCCGCTACCTAAATCTAAAGATTCGGCGAAGACTGATTTTTCCATGAAGCGACTGCCGTCAGACCTCAACAACCCAGAGGGAAAACCAGACCTTTCTTAGTTAAGGTGGTTAGGTCACATGCCTGTTGAAATATATATAATATAATTTCTTGGGCGTGCGGGTTTCCTCACGATGTTTTCCATCACCGCCGAGCAAGTAATAATTACGAATGTGTACATAAAACCGAAAACATGAATTTAGTGGTACATGCCAGGATTTGAATCTGGGAACAGTTGTTCAATAGGCCAGTTCCTTATCCACTGGGCTATCACTACTTTTTCGGGTATAGATGTATTATACTTGCTGACCACGTTTGTCATGATGTAAGAAAGAGAGTTAGTTTGAAAGAGAGTGTCGGTGTTAAGGTAAGAAAAGGCATGCTCCATTGGTTCGGACATGTAGAATATACCTAAACCTAAAGATTCGGCGAAGACACTGATTTTTACACGGAGCGACTGCCGTCAGACCTCAACAACCCAGAGGGAAAACCAGACCTTTCTTAGTTAAGGTGGTTAGGTCACACGCCTGTAGAAATATAATTTCTTGGTCACCGCCGAGCAAGTGATAAATACAAATATGTACATAAATCCGAAAACATTAATTTAGTGGTACATGCCAGGATTCGAACCGGCGACCTCTTGATCAACAGGCCGGTTCCTCACCCACTGGGCTATCACTGCTACACAGCTACTGCAAGCACTCTTCTCTCTTTCAACCTCGCAGGGATCTTGGCGTGAAGGTATAAATGGATAGATAGATACACATCTTTATGACTCCATAAATTCCCCTTCACCTTTTTACTCCACGCTAGAAATCAACTGCTTTGAGATTAATTGCTCTGATTGTAACACTACAAATATGTGATCGGAATACGAAATTTTACTGTTGAACGTTAAACGAGAAATGTTTTATGTATTTATTTGATCAAAAAAATCTAGGGCAAGCTCGAGTTGAATTGAAATTATCTTTTCTTTGACGGAGGAAGTTATGGATTCCTAAGAATGCCCATAATTGGATTAAACATTTGAGACCTCACTTACTTGCTTAGTAAAATCAGTGCGGTTCCAGAGAAGTTTTCTTCCGAGAACTCTATAGCTGTGGAATGAGCTCCCAGTCGAGGTTCCAAGGGACTACAGCATGGAATTCTTCAAGAAATGCGTGAATTGACGTGAAGTTTTAGAGGGTCGGTAACGCATGAGTGACACCACTGGCGTCGCAAATGTCCATAGGCTACGGTGACTGTTTACCATCAGGCAGGCCGTATGCTTTATTGCCACCTTAGTGGTATAAACATAGGCCTCCCCCTTATGGTGCGGTTTTGCCATAATCACCACGCTTGGCAGGCGGGTTGGTGATCGCAGTTTGAGGCAGTGCATGAGATGATGCTGCTGGCCTTCATCCGGTTGTGCGTCTGCCGACTTCTACAGCACCCACGGGACCAGAGGTGATGCCGTAATTTTATGCCGGACCACACGGTATACACATAGGGGGAGGCTATTGTTCAGCAGTGGACGTCTTTCGGCTGATATGATGATGACTGTCTACTTAGTTACAAGTTCGTACCATTAGGTTATGCTTTATTTTTGTCATACTTTTACGGTATTTTTTATATAAAGTCATATATAAAGTAAAGGGAGGCTACAGACATACGGCCCATCTGATATAAATCAATTATAATACCCTATGAATGCTTGAAACATATTAAGTGTCACTCAACAACTTTTTAGGAGTTTACCAGTAAACTCACTATTCGTCCACTGCTGAACATAGGCCTCCCCTCTAGAGTGCCATTCGTCTCGATCCTGTCCACCTGCATCCATACCTCCTAGGCCTCGCTCCAACAGATTACCATATTTTTCGCAATTGGGACAACTACTTGCAAGGAAAAAAATTCAATTCCGATGGAGCAGTCCAGATTTTATTGATTCTCGCTCCCACAATTTTTTCAGCAATGGAATCATTGAACTACCTATAAAACGGTGAAAGTGCATAAATAATAATGGTACATACTTCGATTGATTAAATATATCAATTTTTTTCGTTTTACTTTTTCCATATATAGTGCCAATTTCATATGTAAGGCACTAATAGTTAAATAGAATACGGCTTATAATACTCAAATTGTTTACTAATTTTCGAAAGACCGGCGAATATTTACACAAAAGTCTTCTCAGCTTCACAAACGTGTAAACATTGTTTTCGGGTTGTTAAGAAAGAGCGCGATGGTCACGCAAGTTCAGTGCTTCCTTATCCCATACCAAATATGCTCGACGTGCCTATTTTCACTTCAAAAAAATCATTGGAGAGGTACTTAAGGCTTTTTTCAAAAGAAAAATAAATCATTAAAGTCCCTTGAATGTCTGTAACACAAAATTACCACGAACTTCATTAATTCAATCTTTTCAATATAGTTATCAAATTGATGAATTCCACCACCACTACCGAGAATATACTGAATTGTTTTCAAAACAGTTCTTTTCAGAGTTCTGTACCTCAAATGGAAAAACGGAACCCTTATAGGATCACTTTGTTGTCCGTCTGTCTGACTGTCTGTCAAGACCCTTTTTCTTAGGGACGGGTGGCTATAGCTATCAAGCTGAAATTAATATCAAATACACAGGTCTGCAATCAAAGTTTTGAGTCAACGCAATCAAAAGATACTGCTGATTCTTCCTCTTTTATGCGCATATTTTGACACTTGTAAGGGAATTAAAATCTATCAATCATGAAATTTGGTAAGAAGCAATCTCATGTAAAATCCGAAAACCTTTGTAGTTACATCACAATTTGTTTTTTGTGAAACTATTTTTTTACGGAACCCTCGTTGTGCGAGCGGGACTCGCACTTATCGGCTTTTTATAACAAAATATCAACATTCAAATTTCAATTTGTTGTTGCTCCGAAAACATGTAACAGGAAAACAACTTAAGAACATTTTTTATTACGCTTTTTCACACAGAAACTATTATCAAATCTCCAACTTTTCCGACTCATACAAACGTTGCCTTGATAATTACGAACTCAATATAATATTATTTGAATCGGTCAAGCCACTCTCAATTGATATTTCATACACGCCAATTGATATTTGTTTAAAGGATAGTGACCTCAACGTCATACAATATTCTGGTAGAGTTGTTTCCATCTAGTTTCAATATTTCTTTATACGACATTACTGTCAATTTGTCCAATGCTTACTTCCGGTCTAGGTCTGTGTTTACTTCATATTATGAAGCAAACACAGAACTTTTATATACTATTTAGATATTGACCTAAGTTGACTATAGATGGACCTGATGTCGAATTTGTTTAAACATTCATTTGTAATATTCAAAATGTATTTTTGTACAACACCATAAGTAACATACTCGTTCAACGAAAGTGTTTTCACAAACACATCCATTAATAATATCTTCGCGTAAAACATCATTAGATAATTCGATCTGTTTTTGATTTGAAAGAAAGCCGGACGTAATTTTTTACTGTTCACACTACAAGACATGATTTCATCTACATAATTACAAACGTGATTGATGATTGACGCATTTAAAAATATAGAAACGAAAATAGAGATAATCATAACGTAGTTTATACATTCATTTATTTGGGGTCATCTCTAAAGATGACCACAAATAACTTTCTGTAAATTTCTAGGAGATTAAGAAATCGATCATTGCTATAAATAAAAAAAACTATTTTAGCACCAGACTAGAAAATCTCATCACCAGTAAAGCTAGAAACAAACTCGATAAAGTCGGAAACGCTCGCGAAAGCTTTCGAACGTTCTTTGGATCATCTAAGTTCTATTGTGTAGGACATTTAATGATTTTTAAGCATACTGTGCCAGTTAGAACTCTATTTTCTTCATCTTTAACTATACCTGGCTCAAACTCAAGCCAAACTTTAATATTAAGTGACTGTCGAATCTGTCAGAACTTGGCTAAAATCGCGTAACTGAGTTTGTTTATGAAGGAACATCTTCAGCAAACAAATTTAGGTTTAAGGTCTGTATTTTATGTTTAAAAAAAAATGAGAATGTGAGCTATCAAACAGTTTTCCTTGTGTATATTACAACAAAACGTTACATCTAAGGTACTTCTTGTGCTTCCCTCACCAGGTAGTTCATGCATACTATCGCCAGCCAGCCCCACAACTGCCGTTAGTAGGTGCACGCCGTCAATGACGTAGCATCTCTTGCAATTAGCAGATACCACTATTCTACAACAAATTATAAACTAAGTTAAACGATCTTAAATAAGTCCTAATAACACTCATGAAAATGATCATAATTTTAATTAATATTGAAAGTTTTGATAGCTGCTGTAAATATAAACCTAGATAGTTGTAACACTAACGACCGTAGATGAGAGAACATATAAACTAGGAAAGTTAATAAATTAAACGGAATCAATACGGAGCAAACTCACGTTACGGGCAATATAAGTTACAACGTCATAGGATATTTTCCAGTGATAAAAGAGAATGGTGGTGTAATTATACAAAACAACATTTCCTAATGTAAATTGATTGAATTTAAAAGTAGCAATGGTAGTCAATCCAGTGGATTGAAGGGGTTGTAATGCAACATAATTTAATGACTAATAAAATAGTTTACTAAATAATTGTGTCCCAATTATGTTTTATAGTAATGCCTAAAGCTATAAACCACACGTAATTATTAACTGAACTAATTGCGTGTCTATATTAAAGAGACAAATTAATTGAATAAAATAATTAGTGTTGTACCAAGAAGTTGAATTAAGAGTTTCAGACGCAAATTGATAAGTTTAGTTGTACTTTATTAGAAAGTGTTTGGTAAGTTCTAGCTCGCTAGCTCTGCGTTTATTCTGTAGGTAACATAACATTTTCGACTTTTATATATTTTTGGGATGCATACCTTTTCGGTATAAGGCCTAAAAATACATATAATTCAATAAACAAATAATACGAATGATAATATTTAGCTAGCTTATACCACAGATAACGATTCTGTTCATTCTACTACCAGCTACCAGATTCAGCAACCAGATTTTTATATAGAAATTATCAAAAAAAATAAGCTATCACGCTTAGATATGCGATCTAAAGCACATACGAAAACATCGGTCATCGAATCGTACTCGCACTTGACTTGCCTTGGTCTGTGGTTTTATTTTGACATAATGAAAATCTATTCATTGTGTTATGAAAAATCTATTCACACTCCTTCATAACCTTATATGAAGGAGTGTGAATAGATTTTTAAACATTTTATTTTAGACAAAGATTAAAGTTTAAATATTTAAACAAAACATACAATATATATTTTAAAACACAAAGGACAGATAAGTCTTACACGTAAGCAAAACCAACACCCAGAACGAATGATTAAATCTGACCGGTCAAATATTTAAAAGTAATAAACAATTCGTACTAAGAGATGAAATAAAATTGCCGATTAATGGTAATAATAATGGAATTATCGCAGGCTTTTAAAAAAGATTTCGAAGCAAAAAGTCCGTCAGAGGCAGACGTTTGGGAGCGAACGTTGACTCGAGTGAGTCATCGATGCAAAAACTGGCCTACGGGGAACTAAAATGTAACTAAAGGCTACTGGAGAATGAATGAGGAATGTGTTGGTGTTGTCGTGTTTCTGTCTGCATTTATTGAGATTGTCTTGTCAAAACTAGATAAACAACCTGTTCTTTTATGTAAATCATGTTTTGACGATGCATTGTGTGTAATGAGTAGATAAGATATACGCATACACTGTTTTAATAAGAAGATGAATACGCAAACTATTACAAATCACAATTTTATTAGGAATTAATTGCTGTTATTTTTGAATATGTTTTGAGAGATTTAGTTTGATAGGTACTTCTATTGTACTGGCTTAATACTCAGTGAATTCAATTCGTCTTTTAGTTGCCAATAATATTATATAAGCAGAAGTGTATTTATATTCCTTATGATAAAAAAATATTTAAAAACAATTGTATTGATTTCTGAGTTTTCATACATTTATATCGAAAAATAATATACATACACTGTAGCGGCTGGACCGCCTGGGTGAAAGTAATTGGTGAACGAGTTATATATATGCACGTTTCTTGTAATAATATGCATATATACATATATCCTGCTACGTATTCACGAACCAGTACATTTAATGAAAAAAAAAATGCATTCTTCTCTCAAACGATGTTAGGAAAAAATTAAAGATCGAATTACAAAAGCTACATTATGCTTTCCATATCTCACTGCTAAGACTTAGACGGTATCATGTTCTTCTTAGATGTTGTTACTTCTGGTTGTGGTGGTTGTGCTTTGCACTCACGACTTAAATTAGGACGAGAAGAAAACATCGAACTATATGACTAACTTCTTGGTTCCGTTTCAGATATTAACGCGAATATTTCTTAGTATGTTTTTTATCTATTACTTGTCTTAGCCATATCTATTACGTTGCATTTAATTCAGAGTATCATACAAATAGAATAATCTATCTATGTATCTATAACTTCACACCAAAGCCATTACGGGGTAGGCAGAGATAACCGAGCGCCACGTGACTCGATCCTTACACACATCACTCGCTTCTTTAACATTCATTGCTCTTCTCATGCACGCTCGCAGGTTTCTAAGACTCCTGACATCACCTATCAATAATAATAATATCCTAATAGAATAATCAATAATGATTTTTGTTTATCTTATTTTTGCAGGTGCGACCTAAAGAGCACTTCCACCACCATTGAAAACACCTTATCTTCTCTAATATATAAAAAATAATGTTTGTCTGTATGTCCTCTATGGACTCAAAAACGGCTTGGCAGATTTTGATGAAATTTTCAGTGAATCTGCAGGTTAGCCCAGCAGGTGATCCTGTGAAGTTTGGTAACGATTGGATCACCCGTGCGAAGCTGGGTCGAGTAGCTAGTTTGTAATATTTTATTATTTTCTCACCATTTTTTACGGAGTCCAAAGAAAGTAGCAACGTTTTAGGGTTCAAATTTTCCTTCACATCTAATAAGTAAATTGTTAGCTATAAATGGTCTGGCGCAACCTGTTCTCATTGTTATTCTGACGGGAGTGAAAATACATGTCCAGTTACGCAGAAGCGAGTCACCGGGTGAATGAATGTAGCCAGTGTTTTAAAGTAACGTTCAGGCGTTTTGATTTATAGGTAAGAATATATGAACTTACGCTAATTCCAAGCTACTTACCTAATATCAAAATGTATAAAAAAAAACCTTGCACACAGGACGAAAACATGACGAAAATACAACTATAAATAGCAGAGACATAATAACGTAATGCGCATTTTTTTAGGTGTAGTTTTATAATTACAGTAAATATCAAAATTAAAAGTCAAAGTCAAATAACTGTAAAATTTAAAATTAAAAACAACCTTATCAGTAAAATAAAGACGTGCGTAAACAAAATTTTGCATTCAATTTTCTACCGAAACTGGCCTTCGACTGATTTGTTTAGTATGAATGTAAATTTTCTTGACTAAGTTTAAGCGTAATAGTATTAGTAGTTTTTTTAGTAGCTTAAAAATATGAACCATATACGAAATGATTACGTCATCACGATTTTATCCTTCACCGACTTTTGATTTTGGTATTATAAATTGAATGTATGTATTGTATAATTATGTTTATATTTCTGCTTACATCGCGAAATGCGGATTTAAATAATAGAAATAAAAAAAATACATAATTGTATAATAAGAAATGCAGTTTTTTTTAGAAGAAATAAACATGATTCTAGTCTATCTTTGAAAGGAAATTGCCAGAGACGGCAGTTTTTAGTACATATTTCGATTCAAATACTAATATACTACATCTTCACGCCAGGTCCCTTGCATGGTAGGCAGAGGATCCGAGTGCCATGAAATGCGATCCTTATGCAGAGTTAAATAAACAAATACTACAGTTTACACAATTTCATTATTGTTATACGTTATAAAGAAATTACATGGGTTATCAAACAATCGTGTAATTCTTTGTTTATTGTATGTTTAGCTAATAACATTTTTAGTTGCGCTAATGGATCTGTAGTACACCCCTTGCGGAGAGGATATGACCTCTTTTGCGCTATATATGCAACATGTGTACCATGTGACAAGAAATATATCGTACTTTACACCAGTCAAAATGTAAGTCAATTTTAGCTTTATCTAACGATATTTACTATCCCCTCTTTTTATTACATAAAAGGAGTTATGTGAAGTACAAGTAACATGTCTTCCAAATATCGCCACCCATAAAGTTGGTGTATTTTATCCAGATGCACATGAAATGAGGAAGTAAGACATAAATATTTATACTTTTCACAGGGCTTCCGTAATGAAATCTTACGACTGAAATAGAAAGGTTTGTGATGTCTCTAATACTTGTATGTTTAACTTAATACCGTTTTATAAACATGAGTATCTGAGAATCACAGGAAATAATTAATTAGAAAACGATTCAGGGAAAAAAAAATTCCTAGAATCAAAAAATGGAGTCGGACAGTTATGAAATTTAACAGTGATATAACCCAGTGGACAAAGAACCGCCTTATTGACCAACAAGTCTTCGGATCGAATCCTGACATGTACCACTGATTCGTTTTCGTATTTGTAATTATCAATTGCTCTGCGGTGAAAACATCGTGAGGTAGCCCGCACGTCCAAGAAATTATATTTCGTGTGACCTTACCTAAACATGGTCTGGTTTTCCCCTCTGTGTTGTGGATGCCTGACGATAGTCGCTCCATGTAAAAATCTGTATTTTAGCCAAATCTTTAGGCTTATATAGCGGACCCCGCCAATCCCAATGGATTAGGAAACGGAATAATGATAGATAGATAGATAGAATAAGCTTTATTTACGTAATCATTTTACAGAAATTTCTTAAAAAAATAGTAAAATATGAATACCTATTATGCAACAAGGCGGCCTTATTGCTAAAAGCAATCTTTTCAAGGCAACCTTAAGGTAACGAATCGGCGTACAGAGAAGGTAGGGTTAACAAGGAAGGAAAATTTATTCTTATTAATATAATTACTTATATATGTGTAAATATATACATAGGTATACATTTGTGTACAAATACTAAATAACAATACATATATATTAATAAATAAACAAATAAAAACACATATAATATATAAAATACATACATAAAATATACAAACATAAGTATATTTATACATACTTAATGTCAGTGTGCAGCTTTTGAAGTCATAAATAAAGGAGATGATTTTTTACAAGTTTTTTGAACACGGCGATAGATTAATGCTTAGAAGGAGGAATTTGGTTAAATATATACACAGGATTAAACGCAAAGGACTTGATTAAATAAATCAGACGCGCTCAATCTCCATGGACTTACTGTAAGCCATCGAACCATGTTGCTCTTCTCACTAACACTCCCCTGTTTCTAGGGCTCCTGACATCACTTTCTGACAAAACACGTTCTATTTGGTCATAAGTCATGGCCTTCCTCGGCACTTACATCATACATGTCCGAGCCAAAGGAGCACACCTCTTTTTATTTTAACACCGACTTTCTTTCAGACCAACTCTGTTTCAAGCATCATCATAGCGAACCCCAGAAATAATATGATGGAATAGTGCCCCTTAAAAAAAATCTTTGAAAATAGTCACCGATAGCATTAATAATAATAAATAACATGTATATAGTTAAGGTGGACAGTGAGTCTGTAACCATTATAATATCTTTCAAAACGATTTTTGGCAGAGCTGCGATAGCCAGCGGAGCCACATTACCCTCAAAATTGTCGTTTGGGGTAGACTGATGTCATCCAGCTAGCGTTTAGACGGTAATAGTGAGAAACTCCAAAATCGACACACTAATAGCTAACATATTGTAGTTTTGTATCCTTTAATTTGAAATTTCAATGTTCGTTGGTGAGGAAGAACGGTCCAAAATCGTTCCAATTAGAAAAAAAAACATATGGGAAAACGTATGGCCGGCCACTCTGCAGTGCAGAGTCTGCACTGCACTCCCATCAACAGAAAAAGTAACAGCACTCGTCGCTAGATGTCGTACAGGGTTCCATATATTTTTAAAAAATTAAAATTAAAATATTAAAATATTTTTTAAATTTAAAAAATATCAGCTCTGCCTACACAGCTTGCTGTTATTTACTAGTATAAAATTTTATCTTTAATAATTGCAATGGTGTTTTTATAAATATTTTATTAAGCCTTATTTAAATCATTGTGTAAGTTATTTTAAATATTTTATTTAAAACCAATCAGCCATCAAATCATATAATTTAGATAAATATCTTAGGAATTAAAATAACTCATGCAATAAAATAATATCTTAACGACTGCAATGCGATGGCGGTATCGCAGTGACAATGTAAAACCAGTGTAGTACAGTCTGCAGTACCTATAGATATCTGTTTAAATTTAGTCACGTGATCGCCGCATCCATTCATCAGAAGTGATCCTGCTGTATGCCAACTTTGAGCTTCGTACCGTTCTTATGCCGTTCGTGATAAGAGTTACAATCGCATTTCGAGTGTTAAGCGTAATCTTAGCTGTACAATGCTGGAGTGTACAACAAAAAACTGTACAACAAAAAATAAAATATACCAACCACCCGGTATATTTCTTTAAACGTGGTAGGATCAAAGCAGCCCCTCATAGTAAACCGCAGCGAAATAACAACCAGAGGGTTGTTGTGTTCCTGCGTGTGAGTGAGGTCACCAGTAAGCTCCTACTGTGTTAGCAGCAGAGTTCACTGAAACCGCTTTACATCAGGTGGGCCGTATGCTTGTCTCCCGATATGAATACTATTTATTTTTGTTTTATTTAAAAGAGCATTTGTAATTAAAATTCGATTTTGATTAAATGAAGTACTTAGGTAGCTACAAATTCTAAAATATTAAAATGCGGAAAAACTGATCTTGACAACGCTATGACAACAAGTCGACATTTGCTGCCATCTTGGAATTCTAGAGTTCATATATTTTTTAGAATCATTTCATACAGCGCTGCAGCTGCTAGAACCGCTATCCTTATCTCCAATTTACGCATTCACAAACAAGGAAGACGTGCCTACAATTTCATGCAGTGTTGCTAGGATCATTTTAATTTTGGATTATGGTGCGTTTAAATTTCGCTCTTAAAAGAAGAAGAAGGAGCTTATTGTGACCAAATTAAAGCATATAAATCAAATTGCATTTTATTTACAGTTGAAATTGTATAATATTACAGCTAAACCATTTCCTAGTATATCTTCGCAGTAGAGCTATAACTTCAAAGCCGGCGACCAGAAAATGTTAAAGATCAATTCCTGCAAGGCTTTCTCCAAGTCATCCTATTTATAACGGTGCTGGGCGTTACCCAGTGAGCTGAGTTGATAAATTCACTGATTTACAGGTAATCCTACCGCCGGCGCCGACGTTTTATCGTAATTTCTCATCTGGACTGTCTGGGGTCTGTAAACAGATTGTTTGAACAGATTATAAGGTTTTAAGTTTTAGTCGACATTTATCAAATAAAGCCGTACACCGACTAAGCATTCACCATTCAACAAAAAGCCGCTGATTATCCTTTTTAGGGTTCCGTACCCAAAGGGTAAAACGGAACCCTATTACTGAGGCTCCGCTGTCCGTCCGTCCGTCCGTCCGTCCGTCTGTCACCAGGCTGTATCTCATGAACGGTGATAGTTAGACAGTTGAAATTTTCACAGATGATGTATTTCTGTTGCCGCTATAACAACAAATACTAAAAAATAGAATAAAATAAATATTTAAGGGGGCTCCCATACAACAAACGTGATTTTTTTGCCGTTTTTATAGATAATGGTACGGAACCCTTCGTGCGCGAGTCCGACTCGCACTTGGCCGATTTTTTTTATACAACGTCGGGTGCAATACAAGCATACGGCCTGCCTGTTGTAAAGCGGTTACCGTAGCCTACGAACACTTGCAATACATTAAGTATCGCTCGCACGGTGCCACCTCTGCTGCTAACACAGGAACTCCTTAAGGGCTTACTGGTTACCACACTCATACGCGGGACCACAACTACCTTCTAGGGAGTTGTTATTTGGCTGTGGTTTTATGTGAGGTAGAAGTACTGCCCCAGACGGGTTGCTTTGATGCGCCCTACCTCTCTTCAAAAAACTCAGACCAAAACAAACAGACATGTTAATGCACACAAATGTTTGTCCTGTGAGGGAATCGAACCCACGAGCGCTGGTGTCAAAGTAGCGTAATAACGCGTTTCGCCGCTGAGCTACCGAGCTCAAATTACACAGCGTCACGTAGCCCCAAATTAAGGGAAGCTTGTGTTATGGGTACTAGACAACTGATAAACATACACAAATACATTGTATTTTGTAAATACATACTTATCATGCATAGAAAACAACCAGACCAAGACAAACAGACATGTTCATGCACACAAATGTTTATCCTGTGTGGGAATCGAACCCACGAGCGTTGGTTTCAAAGTAGCGTTGCTACAAATCACTGCGCCACCGAGCGCGTCAATATGAAAGGTATGACGACGTGAGTCTGACATGTACTTGACTTTAAGGTTAGCTTAGACCCTCATTTGTAGGTTCGAGTCAGCTTTAGGTCAGACTTAGGTTAGAAAAATATAATGTTTCTAACTAGCACAGATTCATAAACAAACTTATTTATGTAATATACTGAACACTCGGTGCGCGACTCCGACTCGCACTTGATCAATCTTTTTTAGGGTCCCTTACCTTAAATGGTTGTAAGAACCCTTATAGAATCACTTCTTTGTCTGTCTTTTTTATCTATTTTATACAACATCGGAAGGCATACAAGCTTACGGCCCACCTGACGTGAAGTAGTTACAGTCACCTGTGGACGGTGTAATAATTGTGTCATACGCAC
The DNA here is from genome assembly GCA_947507595.1 of Pyralis farinalis. Taxonomy (NCBI): domain Eukaryota; kingdom Metazoa; phylum Arthropoda; class Insecta; order Lepidoptera; family Pyralidae; genus Pyralis; species Pyralis farinalis. Next base: position 30,800,016 of record OX382273.1, on the reverse strand, counting down.
GATGTCTTCTCTGCTGCTAAAACAGCAACTACTCCTTACCTTACTGGTGACCTCACTCACACGCAGGAAACACAATAACAATCTAGCGAGTTGTTATTTGACTTTCTGTCTGTTTGTCATCAAACCATATTGCTCATGAACAGTGGAGGTGTCAAGTAGAAAATAAAAACAGATACTAATGCCTGCGGTGTTTAAGAGCTGTTAAAAATTCAACCTAAGCTAACATACATTCATACATACATGTAATCACGCCTCTATCCCGTAGGGGTAGGCAGAGGCCACTTCTTTCCACTTGCTACGATCCTTACATACTTGTTTCGCTTCGTCCACTTTCATTATTCCCTTCATACATGCTCTTCGGTTTAGGGTAGGTACTCTTGACCTGGCCTTTTTTCAAGACGTCCCTGATTTGGTCTCGAAACGTCCGCCTAGGTCTACCCCTTCCAACACTTTCATTCACACTCGCCTTATACAATTTTTTCGTCAATCGTTCCTCATTAATTCTCTCGACATGGCCAAACCATCTCAGCATACCTTTCTCAATTTTTGTCACTACATCTTCTTTCAGACCAAAACGTTTCCTTATCTCACTATTTCTTATCCTGTCACTCAGTTTAACTCCTATCACACTTCTTAACGCTCTCATCTCAACTGCATTTATTCTGCTTTCATGTTTCTTCTGCCATACCCTAAGCTAACGCAGTAAAAAAATACGACATGCCCTATATTTTAATACATGGCAAGTAAATCAAAATCTGTAGGATACTTTCCATTGATGTAGAATCATGAGATTTGGCAATAATCATGGTCACAAGCACAACCAACACTAGGAAAACGTCTGAATAACAATAATTTCTGACTTTATCGAATGAAAAAAAAAACATTGCAAACTCACATTTACCGTTGGAGCATGCATCGAGTGTGACCGATTACCGATTTACGAGACAACATTTATTTCAACTGCAAGGCTTGTTCCTCCATTCAAGACAATTTTTCTTTTAACTAGATTGGCAAACAAGCATGCGGTCCGCATTCGATGGTAAGCGGCTTGCAACACCACGGCGACGTTGTTCGCGCGCTGCCAATCTTGTGACCTAAGGTTGTTTCGTCACAGTATCCAGTAATTTCTTTGCCAAAACTCACCCTTTAAACCGGCACACAGCTATATAAATATAGCTGCTTGGCGGTAGCAATAGGTAAGACAGAGGTACACACGCAGACGACTTTTGCACAAAGTCTCCCTCTGGTTTAAGTTGTATTCGACTTATATTGGTACGGAGCCCTCAGTACGCGAACTCCGACTCCCACCAACTGGTTTTAGGCTCAATGCCCACATACGCATAGTGAAAGAGAAGCGAAGATATCTTATAGCATATAGATCTTATGTCTAGAAAGTATTCTACAATTTTCCTCAATTACGCAGACGGTTTTTTTCTCGCAAATAGACGCGTATATTATGTCGAAGAGATAATGGTCAATTTGCTATACAAACTTGCTTTTATTATGAATTCGCTTTTTCAGAATATACATCTATATGTATACTTCACGCCAGGTCCCGTGCGGAGTAGGCAGATAGAACCGAGCGCCATACATCAATAAACTTTAACATGTAGCCCGAGCTGCACTCAGTGTTTTTATATATTTTTTTTCATGAATGTAGAATTGCGTTTTTTTCAGGAAAAACAATTACATAACTTAAAAATCAAAACTTTATATAAACACAAAATGTGTTTCAAATCGTTATAGCCATTTTTTATACTACTTCGGGAGGCGTACATACGGTTCACCTGATGGAAACCGATTACTTAAGTATCACTCGCGCGATGCCTCCTCTGCTGCTTACACAGCTACACCTTAGGAGCTTACAAGTAACAGGATATAGACTCTTCGCTTAGCTTCGACACTGGATTAGTGGGAGTTGAGTCATAATTCAACAATCGTGTGTATATGGATCTTTACAGCCTCGCGTCTCGCCTACAGGAACTATGACAACACTAAAATGGCTTCTACGGCCGATGCATTCGTTTATTTTGATTACTACCGATCTGTGTTACGTAAGACCGACTGCCTCGTAATGTACCAAAGAACAAAGATAGAATCGACTTTGATGATATGTAGATATTGATTACAAGCCCGGTATTAGATAGCGGATGAAGATTTCGTAACAAAACATTAATGGAATGAGATTTTTTTTCAACGTCGGGATGCATACATCATGACCATGTAGGAAATAACCTACGGAGAGTCGGTGAGACCGATACTGCGTAGTAACTCAATTCACCGCTACGGGTCGGAGGCCAAAATCGAACAAGCAGCTCCTATTGGCTAGTTCGTAACTAGTCTGGCCATAAATACTGTTACATAGAGACTTTTCTTTTTGTCAACTCTTTCATTATCTTGAACTAGGAACGCGTTTATTATGTTAAAAACTTCACAGTACCCAGTAATTTCTCTGCCATATCTCACCCTTCAAACCGGAACACAGCTATATAAATATAGCTGCTCGGCGGTAGAAATAAGTGAGATAGAGGTACCCACGCAGACGACTTTTGTACAAAGTCTCCCTCTGGTTATTTGTAACAGAAAACACAAATTTATTAATACACGCCTACACCAGGATTCGAACCCGAACCAAGGTTAATACGCTGGTTCATTATCCATTGGGTTACGATATGACTGCTCATATTACTTTGTCTCATACTATTACATATTAAGATTATGAAAACTGACCAAACTAACATGACCAAATTGGTCGTGTTCTATCAGAAGGTGATGTCAGGAGCCCTAGAAACCGGCGAGCGTGCACAAGAAGAGCAATGAATATTAAAGAAGCGAGTGAGATATGTAAGGATCGTGTCACGTGGCGCTTGGTTCTCTCTGCCTACCCCGCAAGGGATTTGGCGTGAAGTTATAGATAGATAGATGAATACTGAAATTAAATTATGCAACCACAATGCACATAAACACTCATGTGTGCAATACTTTAAAAAGTTTGATTTGCTTACTTTACCCTGCATCTATATTTACGAGTGTGCTGTTTTTGCTCATTCTAACAAAAATATGTTTGCACACCGTGCATTGGCTCGAAATCACATGAAACTGTCGACATTGCCTTGTAAAACTGCATTAATGCATAACAGTGTATTTAGAAGAGCACCGGTCATTTATAATAAATTGCCTAAATTGCTGCTATTAATATCCGATATAACTATTTTCAAAAAGAGCCTGCATGCTCTACTGGCTCAGAAGTGCTACTACAAACTGGATGACTTTTTGAGTGACAAATTTTAAGTCATGATTTGCTGACACGTGCTTTTATCTTCAGTAGCCATGACACAGCTTGCATATCACTTATAACTTTATATATATTATAATCAACTTGACATATTATTTGTACGCCAGTCGGCAGAATACAGAGTGCGATATAATTAATTGTAACATCAACTTATAACCTGTTTTCACAAATAAAGATATTTTGATTGATTGATTGATTGATAAAATAGTCCATAAGTCGCAGAGCCCTGTGGCCGAGTGGATAACAATGGCAAGTTTGACACCAACGGTTCGATTCATGCTCAATTTGCGTGCATGACCATGTTTATATTGTTCTGAGTATTTATATATTTAATACATACTACGTACGTACTTACAAAAAAATCAGCTGTTGAGTTTTGCACAAAAAGCTTTGCTTTGGTACTAGATGGCTGTGAGTGCATAATTTGTATGCAAATATTAGTATTTATATATTTATAATTTATATGAGGATTCTCGTTATTAAAATAAGTCAAACAAGTTTATATACGTGCAACATATGGGTTAGCGCTAGTGTACTGGTGGCAATCATCAAGGAAATAGTCTATGGAGAACAGATGAGACTATTTTACAATAGTAACTCAATTCACTACGGGCCGGGCGTATACTAGAAGCGCAGCTCTGATTGGCTAGTTCACGGATCAACATGGCATAACTCATCGGCCTATTGGTTGAAATATCCTCTCATGTGTCAGTACGCTCCAATCGCTGAATTATTTAGGTGATAAAATACTACATTTTGTGCGTAGAGGAGCCTTTATGCGTAGTCAAGTTCATTATAGGTTTGCGGTGAGAACTCGCTATCGCACCTTGTTATCTTACTGGAATAGCGTTCCAGGATTGGCCTACAGAAGCCTGCAATACAAAGAATAAATAACCATTTAATAAATAAGAAAACAGGACAAAGGATGCAGACCAAAACTGCCTCCTCTCTGAAGTCACAGACATATTAAATTCACTGCGAGAATTTTCTGTAGAATAGCAAAAGTAGAATTTAAAAAGTGAGTACGTACATAATTGCCAAGTTAATTAATAGAAAGCACTTGGGTCCCGTTAAAAATAATCATGTAATTCCCGCAACTAGTTTTATAATTACGGAGAGAGCATTCTGTGGTGCTAATGTCCTCGCATGTTGGAAAGTTGATACCTTTATGCTGTGACCAGGGTTATCATTGAAGGGACCTTGTTAGGGTTGTCTTATTTATGAAGTCCTTTTATGCAGTACCTATTTTATATTCAATGGAACTAGTATGCAATATTTTTCATAGCTTAATAATGAGTCATGTTTTGCGAATTAAAAAGATCTCACAAGTTTTTTATACGCCTCAAAAAAGTATAATGTTTTAGGATTAATGTATATTTGTAAGTGTATTTATTATTACACTATTTTCCAGAGTAGCATATGCAATGTGACGTCATAATAATAAAAAAAGGCTGGATCCCAAGCAGGTGGCAGGATCCAGCCCTTTTTTATTCCAGTCCTAAAAATAATCAAGTCCCAAACCCAAAGATCTAAAAAATGTTCGGACACTATGAGCGATTTTTGTGTAAATCGGAACATATATAATTAATCCATCCATGTCGGTAGATGTAATAATTGAATAACCAATGTAAGACAAATAGAACCTTAGTCTTCCTGCGACCACGGACGCTGCAAAGCGTTCGAAACGTCAGGTTCAACAAAATAAATAAAACACGCGATTCATACTTCCGTTATTTTTTTTTGAATTCAATGTGTAACAATCGCGAAAACCTAAGACAATACTAAGTTAAATTTAAATGACATAAATCGACTACATGTACTCACTAAAGTAAATAATACGTATAAAACTAAAAAGCTGACTTATTCAATAGCATTTTTAAATATTAACTTCGATGTTTAAAGATGCGCTTTTAATTAACAAATTGTTAATATAATCGGTTAACTTCACACTTAATATGTTATTCATTAATTTTGTATTCTTATTAGTTTAAACGCGTTTTAATTAAAAAGAATCGCAGGCGTGTTTTTTACGTTCTTAATAGTTTTTTATATCTGTTTATAATTGGGAATATTGTAAAATAATTTGCTTCATCGTTATAAATATTGTTTCATAAGAATTGTTTATGAAAAAATATTTTGTTAACTTCTTATGCAAGTAATGAAACTTTGACAAGCTCGATGGCGCCATTAGCGCTCATCGATTCGATTCCCACACAGGACAAACATTTGTGTGCATGAACATGTATATTTGTCTTGGTCTGGATGTTTTCTAGACCCGCATGTCAGGGCAGGCAGGTACTGCGTTGCATTTTCTGGTTCGTGCGTGGTCGCCAATCTATGGCTGAAAATGCCGCCCACGAATGTGACCTGGCTCCTGCCGCTTCAGTTTGTTGATCCTTATATATTATCCCATTAATCATTTGAATAATAGGTTGGCTGGACTTCAATTTCTTGGCTTGTACCTTTTATCTCTGCGTAAAAGCGTTGTCTTTTAAAGCTATAACCGAAATTATATTAATTTAAAATAGTAGAAACAGACACGCAAGTGAACCACTAACCGAAGTAACTGAATATAACGTCGCCCAATTTTTTCCTAATATCTAGCGCATGCGTTTGCCAACCCTGTACCGTGTGAACGTTATTATTTATAGTGGCGCTGGAAAGTGGCGGAAAGCTACTGGCTGCTTCACGATGGGTTGACGTCCGGATGTTGTGCTAAAGAAATTATATCAATGAATTTAGGAATTAGGAATGAAGTTAGGAATGACCCTTTCCCTACGTGATATTCTGCGGTATTTTTATACACGAACTCGCAGAAAATGATTTGAGAGGAATTCCTGAGAGGAATTCACTCATGCTTGACACCAGGTAGCCAGTCCAGTTGAAAGAGCTCGCGATCAAAATCTGCCCCCCGCTTCTAGATCGCTTCACTTTGGTAGGCCTTGATTCGTTTTGAAACACCCAAACCGTCTAACCGTTTGAAGTCTATCGTACGATTCGTCCGGTTTCAGGCGACACCGTAAAAAATCAAAATGAAATCGTAAAAAATCATACCGCGAAAATATTCCCGGCGCAGATCTATTTTTCAATATGGTACGATAATTTAAATTCGCTCGCAAAAACTGTGGAGGGAAATTTTGAAATTGGAACGTACCTATTTTTACTTGTAAATAATCCAATTTTCAAAACTGGCCAGTCTTTCATACATAAAAACTGTTTTTCGTATTACTTTCTGAGTGGCCTGGTATGTATCAAACAATATTTTTTCCTACAGTAATTTAGGGAAATAAGTTATACGCATCTTGGCTGTAATCTTTAATAAGTAGTTTTCGTCGATATATTGCTGTCTTGAGGGCTGTCTAAAATGTTGGGGAGCTTCAAATGATCCTTACTGCTGAAATTCTCGAACATTGTCAGTCATTCACTCATCAAAAATTTAAAATATTTATCGTCCAAAAAAAAACTCATTGCAGGGCTTTGCCGCCATTTATCCGCACTGCTACAGATAACATAAAAATTCATATTACGAACAAGATGTAGTAACAAGTTTAATTAATGACTATTAAATTATCAGTTTGATAAAACGCGGCCATGATAGAAATAACTCTCACTTGAAGGATGCCCTTCCAGCGTTCAATAACTTGTGAAAACGTTATAAATATAACCTTTTATTTCATGTAAATGTATGGATATAATTGAATGATCTACGAGACTATTCATAGAACAATGTTTGCCTAGTGGATAAATACAAATCAATACGATAACGAACAAGCCTTTTAACCGGAGGGATGGTCCTTGTTTCGGGTTCTGTTGTGAGAATATACCGCTAAATTCGTGATTTTGTATTTATGTTACATATTTATAATTAACAGTTGCGTATAGAAAAAAACCCCATTTCCAAGTAATTTCATTTCGAAAGACGTATGACCTATGTAACCTAAGAAGGATCTGGTATTCCCTCTGAGATGTGGAGGTCTGCCGGCAGTCGCTCCTTGTCAAAATCTCTATCTCTGCCTCTTTACTGCTAGGTAGGGCATCGCCCATTAAATACAAAAGCCAAAATTCGAAATTGGGATATTCAAGATGGCGAGTAAAACAAAATTCAAAACATGCATTCTGGAACACTTTTAACATTTTTATTAGATAATTAATCATATTTATATTATTATTACTTGAGCTAAAGTTAAAGGTGTCTTCATTTTAGTAAAAACTATCATCGAATTAGATTACATTTTCGCAATGGTACAATTGCGAGTTTTTTTTAAATATGGCCACTTTGTATTTAATAAGCGATATTACCTCACTAACACTAAAGGATTAGGAAACTATAGTTCGAAGAAACTGTTTAATTATAATTTGAAATTAGAAAATCTCGATATCGGCTAAGTTATCTCATTAGATATCTATGCGGGCACGTGACAATTACCTTAGAACACGTCATGATGACATATACCATATTCCGCAGGCAAGAACAGAGCTTTATAAAGCCCGTTGTCACTTGCGTTAAATTTACTGAACGCCGTCACTCGCTAGTAGGGAATGCAATCTCGAGTCGAGATCGCAAGTTCGAGATCTCGCGGGATTAGAAATTACAATTCCGCGAGGTCTCAGCATTTTCGAGATCTCGGGTAGTTTTCGAAAAAAATATTATTTAGGCTGTTCGGATTAACATAAACGATGAAAATTGCGTGGTCGTGATTACGAGGTTATCTAGTTACAACATTAAATGCAAAAAAAAACATTACTCGTTAATATAGGTAACTCACTTATTAAGTTATTTATTTAACAATAATTACCCATATTGTTTCTATAATTCTCGTAGATCTCAGCGGAATCTCGTCATATTATTCTAAGGAATTGATCTCGAAAAATGACACGAGATCTCGCGAGAGAGGGATCCCACGAGATCGTGATTGCATTTCCTACTCGCCAGTATCCAGAGTTCTATATTTTTCATTGCACATTGAATGAATTTAGCAGAACGGCAATATAACAGTTACAATTAAGACATTAATTTTATTTTAATTGTATTGAATTCAAATGTGTATTGATAGTAATGTTATATTGCTTGTGTTCGTTTTATTATGTAACGTATATGTGGATAAATGTTAAATGTGTATTATATGCCTAAGTGAGCAAATTGGGCAACTGTCAACTTAATTTAGCATTATGGCGAATTAAAGAAATAAATAAGAATTCTCAATATTCAACCAAAGTTATGAACGTGGCTCAAGATGCACTTGTGTTCATTTCTTATCGCAAGTTTGATGTTGAACATAACGATGGTCTATTTTTAGATTTATCTATTAGTCCTGATGATTTGTGTTAGTTTTACTCGGCCGGCAGACGCTACCGCTTAACGTGAAGCTTTGTACAACTTTTAAAATGAAAAATAGCGCTTCGCTACCGCGCTGCCGCCATATCCACTTCTCAGGAGCTTGGTGGAAAGTGTTCTGTTAAGAAAAATATATATGTTTATTAATATTATTGTCCTCATTTTGTCCCCCTATGTAACAGAAAATCTCTTCTACGAACTGTTCTTAGCGTTATCCCGTTTCCTAATCCATTGAGACTGGCGGGGTCCACTACCTAAGCATAGGATTTGGCGAATACACTGATTTTTACATGGAACGACTGCCGTCACACCTTATCAACCCAGAGGGAAAACCTGATCTTTTTGAGTTAATTAGTTCTGAGAAATATAATTTCTTGGAGGTACAGGTTTTCTCACGATGTTATACTTCACCACGGAGCAAGTGATACGCTACAACTAGGTACTTAAATATGAAAACACGAATTTAGTGGTACATGCCAGGATTCGAACTTGGGACCAGTTGGTCAATAGTCCGGTTCTGTATCCACTGCGCTATCACTGCCCTTCTACTGACTAATACGCTGAATACCGCCTCACCTAGTATTTATTGATACACATTTTTCTATTATTTATATTGACATCTTAGAATTAAATGGAGCTGTAAGCCAGTAAATCAATAATATAGGTCGTCTAGTAGAAAGTGCTATTGGAAACTATCTAACAGTGTCAGTACCATCAAGATTCTCAATTAGTGTTTCTCTGCGACCGTAGGCATCAATCAAGATAACATCAGGGGGCGAGTGGACAGTCGGGAGTATTTTGTTACGAGGTATATGACAATTTTGTGATCATTACTGTAAATAAATAAGTAAGTAAGTAGTACTAGGAGTTAAAGTATGAAATGTTTTCGTGGTCTCTTCATGGCGTTATTCACTAAAGCTTTCTCAGATCTGGTCAAGCAATAACAGCAGATGTTTACTGTGCCGGACTACGAACAATGATGGCGAAACTGCCAGTGAAACAGTGGACTCGTAAATCGAACTTTATCATTATTGCTCCATAATAACACAAGACCTCACACTGCACGAGAACCAGTTGTAAGTCTACAGCTGCTGCAGTTAGAAACCATACGTCATCCTCCTTACTCGCCGTACTCCGTACTATCATTTTTTTCCTGAGTTGGACAATTTTCTACGTGGTAAAAACATTTCTTTCCAGGAGGCAGTACAAAATGCTTTCACAGAGTTTGTCGAATCAAGATCCCAAGAGTTCTATCGCAAAGGCATAAATAAAAAACTTCCGATTAGATGGCAGCAATGTATATATAATGAGGGTTAATATTTTGACTAAATAAATATATAACATCTTAGAAAAAAATGAGTTTAAATTTGTCAGTACAAATCGAAAATTACATACTTTAACCCCTAATATTATTTTTTTAGAAATAATGCAGGATGAAAGAATGACGATGCAGATATACAATGCAAAAGTGGAAGGATGTAGGAGCCGAGAAAGGCCAAGACTTACCTACCATGATCAAATTGGTCGTGTTCTATCAGAAGGTGATGTCAGGAGCCCTAAAAACCGGCGAGCGTGCATGAGAAGAGCAATGAATGTTAAAGAAGCGAGTGAGGTATGTAAGGATCGAGTCGCGTGGCGCTCGGCTCTCTCTGCCTACCCCGTAAGGGATTTGGCGTGAAGTTATAGATAGATAGAATATTTTTTTACCTATTGGAGATCCCAGAGACCTATCTTGTTGCCTGAAATACAGGCTTTACCTACGAGTAGCTTAGGTACCAAGTCTCCCATTCTATTGCATTAACATATACAATAGTATTTTACGCTTATATTGTGAAATCTATGGGAGAAAGTAAATTTACTTACTTATTATTATGTTATCTTCAATCTAGGTTTCGTTGATTAGACAAAGACACACCTCACTCTCTCCTTCACAAAACGTTTCAAGTAAAGTCGATGCTTTTCACGCCCTAATGTCATGATGAAAAACAACCAAATAATTGTGGTAGAGTCTTGGTAATTCAAACTCTATTTTAATAAAGGATTTAAAACAAGACTGCTGTATTAATTAAGCAATCATGTTAATGCATGTTTGATATAATCACAGAGGATTATTTCGCAGGATACATTTTTGCATTCAACAGTACACGGGACTGATAAAATTGTCCAAGTAATTAAGAGGAAGGGCGTGCCGCGGAGATCGATCGCTGTGCTCAATCAAGACTTTATGATGCTCTTCGCACGCAAAATGGGATTAACTTAATTTACTTGAGCAACTTTAAAATTGCCCATGTGATGTCAGGAGCCCTAGAAACCGGCGAGCGTGCATGTAAAGAGCAATGAATGTTAAAGAAGCGAGTGAGGTATGTAAGGATCGAGTCACGTGGCGCTCGGTTCTCTCTGCCTACCACGCAAGGGATTTGGCGTAAAGTTATAGATAGATAGATAGAACTTTAAATTTAACCTTATTTTTAAACATTTTTTTCTTCTTCTTTCTTCAACTCAGTCGGAGTTGAAAATATCTGAAGCACATAAATATTTCATTGTCATCTATGCTACCTTCTTCTTAGCATTAGGCAGTTTCTTAATCTATTAGGATTAGTGGAGTCCGCTACCTAAGCCTAAAGATTTAGCGAAGATATTATTTTTTACATGGAGCGGCCGCCGTCAGACTTCCACAACTCTGAGGGGATACCAAACTTTTCTTAGGTAAGGTCACGTCTTTCAAAAATATAATTTCTTGGGCGTGCGGGTTTCCTCACGATGTTTGCCATCACCGCCGAGCAAGTTACAATTACAAATATGTACATAAATACGAAAACACGAATTTTGTGGTACAATTAAAATATATTTCAAGTTTAAATAGTTAATAGATTCAGGCGTTATTTCACAAAAGTCAAATTTACATCGTAAAATTTAATCGTAAAAATTAACGTCTACAACGCCTGATGATGCCTCGTGGAGAGGCGAAACACGTGTCGCAGCGACGACCAGGCCAGTCGTGGCAGCGACGGTGGTGGTGGGGGCATGCGGATTCTGTTCCAGATGGCGGACGACCGCAGCAGCCGAGGCAGAGACTACCGGAGCAGCCATGGCAGCGTCGGCATGTAGCACGCACTGACAGTAGTGGGTGGGTGCCGGCCGGCGCAAGGCCGCATGAACTAATTGGTGGCGGAAGCACACAAAGCAGGTTAGATCAAATTGCATTTCAAGTTTAATTTGAATATAGTACGATATATTAATACAAATGTAACGTAAACTTTGATAATTATCTATTTCTAACACCGGAAGTAACTGGTTGTTCTGTATGTAACTATATAAGAGCTTTCCTGGGAAGTTTTCTACCGAGAACTATTAAGTTGTGGAGTGAGCTTCCTGCGAAGGTTTTCCCAAGGGACTACAGTATGGGGTTCTTCAAGAAAGGCGTGAAGAGGTTCATACGGGGTTGGCAATGCAAGAGTGACACCCCTGGTGTTGCAAATGTCCATAGGCGACGGTAACTGCTTACCATCAGGCAAGCCGTATGCTTGTTTGCCACCTTAGTGATATAAAAAAATATGTAAATAATTAATTTAATCGTAATTATTGAAATCGTTAATTTATTTGAAAAATGTTCAAATAAATTGGGTTTTACTGACCTGTCAAATGGAACATTAAAATACATCGTTCAAACAAATATATTTTATTGTTCGTTTTGTAACGTCACAACCGCCACATTTATGCTATTATTCGCCTAGTGGCGCAGTGGCGGTGAAGTGATTTTGACACTAACGCTCGTGGGTTCGATTCCCACACAGGACGAACATTTGTGTGCATAAACATGTCTTTGACTTGAGAATTAGGGCACATCAAAGCAGACTGTGGAAGTCGCCTCACAGAAAACCGCAGCCAAAAAACAACCCCCTCGAATGGAACCTGGAGGAATTATTGTGTTCCTGCTATTGTGTCACGGTACCAGTAAGCTCCTAAGGGCTTGCTGTCAGCACTCACAGGCTACGGTACCAATTGCATTAGCAGGACCCCCAAACCAATACACCACTGCGCAGCGGTCTTCCGCAGGTTTTACTGCAATTTTTTTATACAACGTCTGAAGGCATACAAGCATACGGCCCACCTGATGTAAAGCAGTTTCCGTAGCCTATTAACACTTGTAATATAGTTAATAGATTCAGGCGTTATTTTGCGAAAGTCAAATTTACATGCAATTTGATCCAACCTGCTTTGTGTGCTTCCGCCACCAAGCAGAAGCACGGTGGCGGAAGCACACAAAGCAGGTTGGATCAAATTACTTGTAATATATTAAGTATCACTCGCGCGATGCCTCCTCCTTAGGAGTGACCTCACTCACACACAGGAACACAACAACCCTCCAGGGAGTTGTTATTTGGCTGCGGTTTTCTGTGAGGTGGAGGTACTATCCCAGACGGGCTGCTTTGGTGCGTCCTACCTCTCTTTTTTAATAATAATAATAAATATTGTCGGACAAATTACACAGCGCCACCTAGCCCCAAAGTAAGCGAAGCTTGTGTTATGGGTACTAGACAACTGATGAACATACGTGAATACATTTTTTTTTGTAAATACATACTTATTATACCTACATAGAAAAGACCCAGACCAATACAAACAGACATGCTCATGCACACAAAATGTTTGTACTGTGTGGGAATCGAACGCACGAGCGTTGGTGTCAAAGTAGCATAACAGCGCGTTTCACCACTGCGCCACCGAGCTCGTCGTCGATAAACAGACATGTTCATGCACACAAATGTTTGTCTTGTGTGGGAATCGAACCCACGAACGTTAGTGTCAAAGTCTCATAAAATCTATATCTCTCTTTATGCTTAGGCCGTATGCTCGTATGTCTTCTGGCGTTGTATAAGAAATTAGAAAGCGTACAGGTAAATCACGTCCAAGAAGTTGTTATTTGGCAGCGGTCTTCTGCAGGTTTTACTGCTATTCACAAGTGTGTCCGTTTATAAACAAACTCGCCATCGAAACAGTTCATCAAAACCGTTTTTGCAGTATGTACACTGTAATCATTTTGTAATTATGCAAATCGATCGGCGGCTCGTCGATCGTCGATCGAAATCGCAGGGTGAACGACCGATCGTATCGACGCATGTTCCGTTTTCCTTGCACTTCCGTGTCGATTGCAAAATTTCTCGACTGATGTTGGAAATTTAGATCTATTTTGCTAATTGGTCTACTTTTACCCAACCAAAAGGAGTAGGTTCTCAAGACTACTTCAGTGACTCGGTTGTGCGGTTCGATTCCCCCTCAAAAGAAACATTTGTGTGCATGAAAATATTAGCTTGTCTTCGTTTGAATTTTTCTATGTATTATCTATGTACTATATGTTATAGTATGTAGTTATATTTATATTATATATTTTTACGTTTTGGATCAACTTTTATGTTTTTAAAATAGGCAATGTTGAGTATAAAGAGGTGCTTTGAGTGTATACAGCCAGTATCAAATAGTTAATGAAAACCGAACAGATCGTGATGTATCTTCATTACTACACAAATAAGAATATTTGACACTTTTACTAATTATTTAATGCCGACTATACTAAAAAATAAGCAGTGAAATAAAAATAAGTAAAACTGCCGAAATTCCAAAAACTACGCGTGCGAAGCCGCGGGCATAAGCTAGTCTAGCATCCATTGTAAAAGCTTTGCTTAGTTTAGTCCTAAATGGCGCTGTGTAATTTGTCTGAAAATATAAACATACCCACCAGTTCAGAAAATATAAGAAACGTCTAATATTTTCACGATATCTATGTTAATTTGTTCCCTAATTACGTAATTTATTTATTGTGAAGGTATCAGATTGATCATAAATCAGACTGATTCTATATGAATTTTGTGAAATAAGGACTTCACTGAAGTGAGCTTTATGGGTTTTGAAACCAATGAATTTATGAAATGTCTGTTTTTGTTTGGAAACTCCTAGCGTTCATTTAGTCCAATATAAGTTATTCTCATATTTCATTGAAGTAACAACCTTCGTTTCATAAATAAATTGAAGAAATTATAACAAAAGTGGTGGAGCGATGAAGGAAAGTACCTTTCCGTCACAGAAATGCAGCCAAATAACAACTCCATGGAGGATTGGTGTGCTCCTACAGCTCAGCGAGGATACGTGTAAGCTTTTGTTTTTTTCTGTGTTTGCAGCAGGGGTGGCAACACGCTAGGGATACTCCCCGTACATACAAGCATTCATAGGCTACGGTAACTACCATAGATAACAGAAACAACGGTTGTTTCTGTTATCTATGGTAACTACAACATCACAAATCCGTTCAGTACTTCCATATTTTCCAACATAAATTGCCCAAGGACCAGAAAGCATCATGGAGGTAAAATTAATTTATACCAAAAATCATATGAATCTATGCACTAACCTTGATTCCACGCCATCGTGATATTCTCATGGTAGAAGTACTCGTTCTCCTCTTCATCTGACCACAGTACGCCTTCAATACTCGATGTGATTCCTTGCCCTTCTGGACCCTCAACTAAAGACCTCCTTGACAGTTGATCATAACTAGGAGGTCTGGACAGAGAATACTGGGAGATATCGGCTAGGGAGGATCGAAAATTCTTGACGCTTCTGCTATCAATTGGTCGGTAATACCTTAAAGATCTCGTATCTTCAGATTTAACTGATCGAAGAGACCGACAGTCGTAGTTAGTATCGTCGTCTATGGTTGAAATATCCCCTAGAGACACTTTGAAATTGTTTGAAGTTATATCTCCTAGGGGCACTTCGCAAGAGCGTCGTTTCATACTTGTTTTTTGTGAGGGCGTCTCACCAGTAGCCTGCATGTGTCGGCTGACGCCTGCACTGTGCAGGAATTCGTTCGAATTATACATTTTTTTAAACTTAAACTAAACTTTAGGAACTTTAATTTGACTAATTTTGGAATTTTTTGTGCCGTGTGGTGCGGATCTGAAACAAAGAGAAATACATTTTCGTAAATATTATTAGTAGAGAATTTAAGTGCAGTAGATAATATTACCACTGGTATGTAACAACTTGTTGTGCGTGTTGCTGTTTTCCTGTGGGTTCTGTAGAGGTGCTGCATTTGTAGTAGATGTGATGAGATGGCAATTATGCTCTCGTGTCATAAGTAGCAGGGCCATTTAGCAAAAATAGCTCATATATCTTATTCAAACTTTATAAAGAGTTAACATGTAAGTATATAAAAATAAATAAATAAATACATGTTTATTTTAGCAATGTACTAAAACAAATAAAACAAGTTTTGATATTTATTAAAATATGTCGAATTATTTGTTTTAAAACAGCTTATATCGCGATATTATTTATAAAACTAGCCACCAATTAAACTAATTGCTGCTTGACGTGTAATAATTCGTATTTGAGTAGGTAACTACTTGGTACAAATTGCATGTTAATTATATACGACTAACTTTATATATATATATACCTTTATATATAATATATATATATATATATATATTTTATAAAGGTATATATATATAAAGTTATATATAAGAAAAGTCAACTTAATTTAATATAAAAATATGTTTATATAAAAATATAAACTTCTTTTAGTAAATTGCGTAAATAAAAGCTTTTTTTTACTATTTATTTTATTTCAAGCTTGTAGACGTTTTGCCTTTAACCGTAATGCACCATTATTTTTTATTAATCATTATATTATCATGACATTGAACATGCAAAATCGGTTGTGACGAAATAATTCAAAATTCAATTGCAAAATTATCGCAAAGATACTAGGTAAAGAAACATTTTGTATTTTTTATATTAAATATATGTAATATATTTATAACCCGTTGAGAATGCACAAGCTTGCATTGCCAGAGGAATACCTGGCTCGTCAATTATATAACAATTCATTTTTTTTTTAATTTGTCGGCCATTTTGACCATGTTCCTTAAGAGATAGGAACGGTGTTCCTGAAAAAAAAAAAGCGACGGACAAACGCACAGACAAACGCATGGACAAGCGCATGGACAAACGCACAGACAAACATATAGAATTCATATAGGAACGGTGTTCCTGAAAAGATATTTAATGAAACTTATCAGTGAAATCAAGGATTGGACTATGGCGCTGCGCTAAGACTTCGCTCCGTTACAGATCAGATCAGCACCCTGTGGCATAATTGACTCGAAGAATTTATCACAAAAGTAATAAAATACAAGTAAACTTAAGAAAAAATTAAATGCAAATAATAACAATTTAATTACGACGCCATCTATCAAGAAGTTTAGAAACTAAAAACTAACTAGCACTAGGAATATAATATAGGTGTGTGTATTAATAATATATTATAACAGTTTTTAATTATGATCAACACTAGTAACATAAATTTTATTTTTTTACACTTAAAACAATTAAGTACGTACCTATTTATGTATAAAAATAAAATGCAGTAATCCGTCTCTAATGAAATGTGTGTTACGTTGCCATCTACCGAATGTTCCCCTAACTAGTTTAGTAATCGTATGCTCTCGTGCTACCGATTCAAGAAACACTTTACGGTTACACACGTAATTGATAGATGGCGGTGATGTTAAAAATTTAATCAAGATGTATATTTCCGAAGGCGTTCGATTTTAACATACAAGGGGTCCGTATATTTCATACAAGTAGGTGTTTAGAGAAAAGAGGAAAAAATACATAGGCTCTTGCTTACACCCGTGTATATAGGTACACGGGAAATCTTTGTTCTATCTAGCATAATAGGTACCCACACTTATCTACACTAATATTATAAACAGGAAAGAGTTGAATTTTTGTATGTTTGTAATGAATAAGCTCAAAATCTACTGGTACGATTTCAAAAATTCTTTCACCAATAGAATGCTACATTATCCCTGAGTAACATAGATAGATTTTATACCAGAAAATATTCATTCAGGGGGAGAAAAGAGGGGTGGAAGTTTTTTGTTCTTCTTTATATGTAACACCTAACAGAAGCTACAAAGATAAAAATGCTGAGCCCACATTGTTACAGATTTATTATACATTCGTTTGTTTCTCGTACTGGACAGCTAGCACGTTGTTTAAAGAATATAAATTATTGGCAATAAGAAGAACTGTTAATAGACTTATCTGTTTGCAACTCATTCCTGAAAGAAACTTATACCAGTGAAGACCCGACGACCGAAGATTAACGACGAGAAACGAGCAAACACACAGACGAAAAAATATAAAAAAAACATGCTTGGATTTATTGTAAGGTGCAAAAAAAAGAATGAGTTTATCATAATAAAGCCATTATTTCGAAATCATAGACAGATAGTTCAATTTTATTTAGTTGTAATATATATATATATATATATATATGTGTAACAATACACTTAGAAGTTGGCTAATTCTTGCTTGTTATAAAATCATCCAATTAGATTACTATAAATTTCGTATGACTACTCACTGTTTTTAATATATTAATATTTACTTTATTTTGTTTAAAAAGCATTTATATTAATAAGTTTTGTTTATCCATCTTTCCGTCTAAGCTGAATAAAAAAAAAACAATTGAAATTCGAAAATCAAAGGTTGCACATTTTTTAAAAGTGAAACCTCATAGATACGAGTATTATATGAAAAAAGTTTTACTCGAAAATATCACACCATGAAGGTTTGTCAATACAAAGTATCTATTATTATAAAACGGCAATTTCATACTTTAACTCCTGTTATATATTTTTTTTATACCACTAAGGTGGTAATCAAGCATACGGCCTGCCTGATGGTAAACAGTCACCGTAGCCTATGGACATTCGCAACACCAAGGGTGTCACTCATGCGTTGCCGACCCTCTAAAAACCTCTTCACGCATTTTTTGAAGAACTTCATGCTGTAGTCCTTTGGACAAACCTATATATATACTAGCGGACCCGACAGACGTTGCCTTGGCTGTCCGAAAATAAAAACAATAAATCCTGTAACCCGATTACAGCGCTACCTACCGGGTCCAATTGTAAATCTAAACCATTCTCGAATCCCCTTGAACACACACAAAAAATTTCATCAAAATCGGTTTAGTTGTATAGGAGGAGTTCAGTCACATACACACGTACAGTAGAATTATATAATATATATATATATATATATATATATATATATATATATAAAGATATAGATATGTATATAGAACGGCTTCGTCCACTTTGGTAACTAAACTTACGTAACCAGTTACAAGAGAAGATTTTTCTTTCGCTGTTTGATAACTAGTTGTGCAGGGTGAAATCCCGCTTCATAATTATAGTAGGTACAATGTATTCTGCAATAGGGCATATCGTAATCTGGGCTGAAACGGGCAGCAGGTCCCTGGCGGAATATGAATGTCCGTACATCAAGGCCTTAGTAACTGGGCGTTGCCTAATGAAACAGGGCACACAATAAGGCTCTACATACACCTCGGTAAAGTAATTTGCGCACTATGCATATACCACAGGATTATATACTTTCTTCCTCCTTCTTCTTCGCGTTATACCGCTGCCCAAGAATTTGGCAAAAACAGATTTTGTCGTGATAACGTCTTATAAATCGATGGACACCGGCTGCACGCACGAAAAAGTGTCACGTTCCGCCTGAACCGAGCGTGCAAGCGAGAGCGTGGAATAAGCGATAGAGAGACACGATCGGTCTAAGCGTTCGGCCTGTGACGCATCTATCTCTCTCTCTCACTGGGCGTACAGCTTATTGTAAGCTGTGATGCGAGTGTGGAGCTTGTAGCTCCTTACTCGGGACAGACTCCAGGGGAGGACCTCCCCTGCGTTTAATGTTTCACGCTCTTCGCGGTGTGGAAGGTGGTAAATGGATTGCACTATGTGCGTTACAGTGATGAGGGAGAATTGTGCCGTGTGCAGTATTATTTAAAGAATAATTATTGTACTTAAGTACAGAAAACAACAAAACAAAACAACGTGGTTTCTCTTCCATTCCATCGGCCGTTGCGTCCGAGTAGAACCTGCACGTGAACTGTTTTGTCAACTGTCGAATGTTTTCTCATGACGTTATCACGTAAAATTATCGTCCGTAAACCGACTTTACAGACAACCAATTTTTTTTACATAGAGCGACTGCCGTTAGGCCTCCACGATCCAGACGGAAAACCAGATCTTTCTTAGATTAGGTCACACGTCTTTCGAAATATAATTTCTTGGACGTGTGGGTTTCCTCGCGATGTTTTCTAAGTGCAGCAAGCGATGTCTGGATGTTTTAAGCGACGAGCTCGGCGGCTCAGTCGTGAATGACGCGACTTTGACACCAACGCTCGTGGGTTCGATTCCCACACAGGCAAACATTTGTGTGCATGGACATGTCTGTTTGTCTTGATTTGGATGTTTTAAGAGAGGTAGAGCGCATCAAAGCAGCCGTCTGGGGTAGTTCCTCCACCTCACAGAAAACCGCAGCCAAACAACAACACCCTAGAGGGTTGTTGTGTTCCTGCATGCGAGTGAGGTCACCAGTAAGCTCCCAAGGAGTTGCTGTGTAAGCAGCAGAGGAGGCATCGCGCGATTGATAATTAATATATCGCAAGCGTTAATAGGCTACGGTCCCGCTTTACACCAGGTGGGCCGTGTGCTTGTATGCCTCCCGACGTAGTATAAAAAAAAGTTATAAATCCTACTAATATTATAAATGTGAATGTCCGTTTGTTTGTTACGCTTTCACGGGAAAACTACTGAGCCGATCATCATGAAACTTTGTACACATATTCTTGGAGATATCAGAAGTAAAATAGGATACTTTTTATTAAAATAAAATATATTTTTTATCAATGCGAGCGAAGCCGCGGGTAATAGCTAGTATGTACATAATTCCGAAAACATGAATTTTAGTGGTCCATGCCCCCGCCAGTATTGGAACAGGGAACCACTGGACTATCGCTGCTCAAAACCATAGGATTATCTACGTTCAGCCTTATCGATGTTTGTATACAATGACGGTATTGAGAAGTCCTCAGTGGAACTCATCCTTAGAGGCAAAGCCTCATCTGCACATGGTGCAGGCTTTTAATTAACGGACAAGTCCTTAGCAAAAAAGACGGCAAATCAAAGTAGCCCAACTGGAGAATCACCTTTACTTTTCAGATGCAGCAAATAACATCCCCTGGCGATTGTTGTATAACTGCGAGTTTTAGTTTGAGTTTACTATTTAGCTACAGGGAAGTTGTTATGTTAGCAATAGAGGTGGCAACGCGCGATCGATACGTCTTGCACCTATCTCATGCAAAGTCTACGGCAATCACTTAACATCAGCTGGACCATATGCTTGTTTGTCTTCCGGCATTGTGTAAAAAGCCAAAGTCGACCGCCTTGTTACATGGTACATCCAGCTAATTAACGAGCGTGAGGGCGTAACTCAGTTTAAAAGTATCCCCCCATTCTCAAAACATTATACCGTAGGATGCCATAAGACTTCCTGGCAACCTCACTCACTCACTACAACATTTTCACAGCAAGTGTTCAGGGAATTGCTATTTGGCTATAAGAAGTGATACGACATTTCCAGTCAGACTGTTTATAATAAAATATCGCTCGTGCTATATAGCCTTATTTTGTCAGAGCTTCGTCTGTTAAATGACCACCACGTACAGGTTAGGTTGAGTTTAGACTTGATTATATGAAAATGAAAATGAAAATCTTTATTATTACTATAACACACACAATACACATTACAAGCAATGGAATAAATTAGTAATAGTTATTTTAGTGGTTATAGATAGACTTAATTTTACAGATAAGTAATATCTTTTGGTTGCCTCACTAGGCAAGCCTGTACCGAGGCAACCTTTATCCCAAGTTAACACGCAAACGGTTGCCTCAGATAGAAAAAATAAAACAAAAATTAAAAAACTTTTTTTTACAAATCGGTTGAGTAATTAATTTTACATAAAATTAATTATGTGATAATAAATACAATAAAGTGAGTGAACGTGCCATATACGTATAATTATAGATATAGGCATGACAATGAGTCTACACTCAAATGGGAAGGCTCAAAACTAAGTCTAAATATATAGCTATATTAATTGTAGGCTCCCTCTCCTACCCTCCCATCCGAACACAAACTCACTGTTCAGTCTTTAAAATGTCCTCTGTATTATCATAACTTAACGTTTTTAACCATTTCTGTATAATATATTTTGCTTCAGTTACTGTCTTGTTTTTAATGTTACATTTTTTTATTACTTTGCCATAAATGTTCTTAATAACAAAATCTCCGAAGCGTTGTGCGAAACTAGTTTTTATGGCAGGCCTCGGGACTCGGTACACTCGACGACTAGCGATCGCTTGATAGTCAGGGGAAGATAGCACTTGTTTGTGTGCTTTCAGCGCAGTTTGCAAAATGAAAAGTTGGCGCACATTTAGTACTTCAGCCTCTTCATATACGCTTTCGGTAGGATGCAAAAAGGGTCTTCGAAGCATTACCTTCAGAACAGATCTCTGAGCTATTTCGGCCTGCAGCATGTGAGTTTTAGCAGCAGCTCCCCAACACGTAATACAATATACTATCAATGACTGGCATAATGCATAATAAACCTCGGTTAAAGTATCTTTGCACGCTGCATTTCGCAATTTACGCATAATGTATACGACTTTTCTTACTCGTGCCGACAGATTGTTAATTTGTATCTTGAACCTAAGATTTTCATCAATATCTATACCTAGGTACTTCAAAACCGGAGTACGAGTCAACGAGTCACAAGAACATGCCGAAGCCATTTTATATTTGTGAATTTTAACGCTTGTAGGGTCTTTAGGGGCTGACGCAGCTGTCTTGTGAAAACATATGTACTTGGTTTTTTTAGTGTTAAGCGTGAGGATATTTTGCTGTAGCCAGCCAGAAATCTGTGTCATACCCACTTCTGCAGCAGAGCAAACTCTTGACCACGTTGCTTCACGAAAGATAATTGCTGTGTCATCAGCATAACACAAAATTTCTGCATTTTCAATTTGGGCTTTATGAATGTCATTAATGTATAACAAGAATAGAGTGGGACCGAGTATGCTACCCTGCGGTACCCCAAAATAAATGGGTTTGAAGCTGCTACAAACCTCGCCTATCCTCACACACTGTCTCCTTTCTGTTAAGTAATTATGGAACCATTCTAGTGCAACACCACGTATACCCACGCCCTCCAGTTTCTTTAAAAGTATAGGAATGGAAACAGTATCGAAGGCCTTAGCCAGATCCAAAAAGACACCGATACAACATTCGTTTTTATCTAGATAAGATGATATTGTTGATGTAAGCAGCGTAATAGCGTCTTCTGTGCCCTTCCCCTTGCGAAACCCAAATTGTCTCGGTGAAATAAGATGATTTTGTTCAAGATACTTAACCAGCCGTTTATTCACTAACTTCTCCAGCAATTTTGAAAATACTCCTAAGAGAGATATGGGTCTATAATTGTCAAGTGAATATTTGGATCCATTTTTGAACACTGGATAAACCGAAGCTATTTTCCAATCGTGTGGGAATATACCGCTTGAAAGGCTTAAATTAAATATATGCGTGAGCGGCACAATTATTTCATTTTTGATATTTTTAATAAGGGCATTGCTAAAACCATCAATGCCTGGCGTTTTATTCGTTTGGAGAGATAGGATTAAGGTTTCAATTTCTTTATAGTCCGTGGGATGCATGAAAAATGATTTCAAAGGAGGGTTGGAAATATGAACAGCTGTTGCTAGGTCCGTTTCATTTTTACCAATGCAGGCGAGAATTTTATCAGCTAATTTTTTTCCAACAGAGGAGAAGTAGTCATTTGCTGATTCGATTGACTGTTTCTTATCTGTAGAACCATCTAGTGCGATTAATTCGGTCGGTTCATTTTTAGTATTTGTAAGGTTACAGATATTTTTGATCGAACGCCAAAGTCGTTTTGGATTGTTTTTGTTTCCTTTTAGTTCGCTCTCCTCATATTTTGTTTTTACTTTTCGTAATAGATCTACAAAAAAAATTTGATAACGTTTGTACGATATCTGAAGTATTAGATTAGCTGGATCAGTTTTTGCATGTTGATGTAGTCGGTCACGATGACGCATACATCTCATTAATCCGGGGGTAATCCAAGGCTTTAAATTGTACTTAGATCTACTAATTTTGATTTCTCGACTATGTCTGGATACCACTTCCGAGAAGAGATTTGTAAAAGTATTTACAGCTGAATTAACATTATTTAAGTTACAAACAATGGACCAATCTGTTTGAGAGAAGTCTTTTTTGATGGCCTCAAAGTCCCTTTCTAATCTAAAGCGTTTAGGTTTAATAGGTTTTGCGCTAGTACTCATAGCAAAGATAACTGGGTAATGGTCTGTGATGATGGTTTGACATACTATGCCTAGAGATAATTCATTGCTTTCCACGTTTTTTACGTATACATGATCAAGACAAGAGGACTGCCTTGTACAATGTGTAATAGCAGGGAAAAGGCCATGTTCTGACATAAAACATTGGTATTTCAAGACTTCATCATCTCCCGTGGTATCCATTATGTTTACGTTTAGATCACCAGCTAGCACGAAAGGTAACCTACCTGTTTGTGTCATTAAAACTTCCAGTGAAGATAAAAATGGATCTAATTTTTTAAAAGAAGGAGATCGATAGACTCCGAGAATATTAATCTTATTGGAAAGATTAATGGCCAGACAATTGGCTTCATCAATAGCAGGCTCCGAGACCATGGCAGACCAGATATCTCTAACATACACTACTACTCCACCATTTTTATTTATGTACTTATCTGTTTTATATGAGTTATACCCAGATATTTGTGGAATATTTGTGAAAGTGGAAAGCCAACATTCAGTTAAAATCAGTACATCGATCGGAATATCCAAGGATTTTATAGCTATCAGTAGTTTATCAAAGTTTTCGCTCGAGATGCTTCTAATATTTAATGCAAGTAGTTTGAAATTATGCTCTGACGTGAAGTTATATTTACAACTATCTAAACTGTTAATAACTTGGCA
This sequence comes from Pyralis farinalis, assembly GCA_947507595.1. Lineage (NCBI taxonomy): Eukaryota > Metazoa > Arthropoda > Insecta > Lepidoptera > Pyralidae > Pyralis > Pyralis farinalis. The sequence continues at coordinate 30,775,400 of OX382273.1, read as the reverse complement.
TTTAATACCTATCGAATCCAAGTCTAATCCAAATTCGTCGTCGAATATCATTTTTGTACATAAAATTTATCTAGACTCAAGCAATATATAATGACTTGTTTGCAGAAAAATCTTGAAAAACAAAATTTGTTTAGATAAAAGTTTGTGACATATATTATGTGAAACACTGTTGTATTTCTGGAAATTTTGCAGTTTTTAGGCAACTGCAATTGGGACAGAAACACAACACAGAAGCAACAAATTAGATATCGCAGACGCATTTGGAATGTATTTAACACAGGACAGGTAACAATAATGGCTTGGAGCTTGTAACAATACAGAGGGCACAGTGTTCGCAAGATATAACACGAGTAGCAATATATATCGATATAAAAGGAAATCCTATCTAGACGATTTAGAAGATTAATTGACACCAGTAGTTTCAGCAGGTGAAACTACTGGTGAACATATCTTTATATATAAAAATGCATGTGTGCATGTATGTTCCGTATGGACTCGAAAATGGCTAGACCTATTATGCTGAAATTTTCAGGGAATCTTTAAATTAGCCATCGGGAATCCTATGAAGTTAGGTAGCGATCGGATTACGGACAATTAATTTATTGCAATACAGTACAGTGCTCTTGTGTTCCTACAAGTGAATAAGTTCGCCAGAAGAATTAATGAATGTTGATGAGTTGACCACCAATGGTCGCAATACGCGAGCCATACTCTTTGTATTACAAACATGACAAGCTCGGTGGCGAAGTCGCGTCATTCGCAGGTTCGATTCCAACACAAGAAAAAAATTTGTGCACATGAACATGTCCGTTTGTCTTGGTCTGGATATTTTTAAGACAAGTAGGATGCATCGATCAGCCCGTCTGGGGAAGTCCTCGCAGAAAACCGTAGCCAAACAACGACTCCCTAGAGGGTTGTTTGGCTACGTTGGGTTGTGTACCTGCGTGTGAGTAGGTCACCAGTAAGATCCTAAGGAGTTGCCGTGCAGGAGACATCGCGCGAGTGACATTTATAGCATTACAATACAAGCGTTCATAGGCTAAGGTAACCGCTTTACACCAGGCTTTGCACCCCGCGACTTCGACAGCGTGTATCCCGGTATCCCGTGGGAGCCGATGTTCTTACTTTCTTTTTTCTCGACTTCTAAGAGTCGTATCGTGATGTAAAATATTATATAACCTTCCTCAAAAATTGGTTTATGTAATGTAAAACGATTCTTTCAAATCCGCCTAGTGAAGTAACATACCAAAGCGGTACTTCAGCGCGGGGCTGTCGACAATTCTAAGCTTGCATATGGTATTGAACCCTTAAGTTTTGAGAGATTTTGCTTCCCTTTGTGTGTTCCGCCGATTGTACAACGGGTTGTGTTCTGAAGAATTAATTTATATATTCGAAATAATTGCGATACTTTTTATAACCGCACCGCTCGCCGACGGCGGGGAGTTCACCCTCACACGCAGGAAACGCAATGGTCGCGTACCGCGCGGTTCCAGAGAAGTTTTCTTCCGAGAACTCTGAAGCTGTGGAATGAGCTCCCAGCCGAGGTATTTCCAAGGGATTACAGCATGGAGTTCTTCAGGAAATGGGTGAAGAGGTTTTTAGGGGATCGGTAACGCATGAGTGACATCCCTGGTGCTGGAAATGTCCATAGGCTACGGTGACTGTTTACCATCAGGCGGTTCGTATTGTTGACTGCCACCTTAGTATAAAAAAATAGTAGTTCCAGAGATTAACGCGTTTAAACAAACAAATTCTTCCACTTTATATAAGTATTAGTATATATGTAGATTGCTGTTTCAGAAAAATGGGATCGGCCAAACACACATTTGTTTTATTTCACGTACTGTTGAATGCAAGTATACTACTACGACACAATTATTATGATAGGTACCATAATAAAGCGTGAGCCACCTCAAACATGCTCGGTTTTTATTAGCTTTCTAACTATTAATAGAGTGTGGGCGAATTTCCACGACAAACATTTGTATGTATTTATCGTTTGATTTGGTGTGGGTATTTTCTATGTATAATAATTGTATGTAGGGGCCTAACTGCGCTTTCTTTTTCTATTTTTCAGATATGCCGAGAAGTTGCGGACGCCACGGTCATGGTCATGATCAGTCACCCCGTGACCACGGCATCTGCAATGTCGCCGAAATATGGCGATAATACAAAAACAAATTGCGGTAACTCCCACACTTACAAGTGATATTAAAGAATCGAGAAAGTTCAAAATTATGTATTACAAGTAAGTATATATTATAGTATGTATATAGTAGTAGTAGTCTAGTGCCCATGATACAAACTTCACTTACTTTGGGGCTAGATGGCACTGTATAATTTGTCCGATAATATTTACGTATTTATATATTATATATATTTATGACAAAGTGCAGAAAATAACACATATAGTACTATTTGCTGATGATACCTCTTTCCTTTTCAATGTATGAACATATTGCCAAGGTAAATGGTATTCTGTCTGCCATTCTAAACTGGTTCACGAGTTTTTCACTTCTGAAAATGAAATTCGCACACGTATAATATTACCTTATTTGACTAAGGAGTTCCAATATGGCAGCAATAAATAATTTAAAAAGACAAAACAAATTTGTGGCATCAAACAGAAAAAAAAAACAAATTACTTCCATTCCTTCAGACGTAACGAAAAACCGGAGGCGTAGATTTGTAAATAAAAGAGCCACACATCCAATAAAAAATGTACAAGTAATTTTCTTGCATACAGCGATACGACACAGCAATAGCATAAAGGTAGATTCATATTAGTTACATGTGTATTTTGTGCCATTAAGGTACGAAAACTTGAATTTTTCTTATACAATGTCAGGATGTATACAAAAATACAGCCCACTTGATGTAAAGTGTATGGTGTGATATTATCGATACCACCTCCGCTGCTCACAGCTCACAGATAACTTCACTCACTCGCTCGAACACAACGATCTTGAGTTGTTATTTGACTGATATTTTCTGTGAGATACCCAGTCGGGCTGCTTTGATGTGCTTTACTTCTCATAAAAATACCCAGCCAAGACAAACAGACATGTTCGTGTACACAAATGTTTGTCCTGTACGACAATCGAACCCACGGACATTGTGTTAATCTATCATTCCTAATCATGACGCTACTGTATTTCTTCACTGTATGTATGTGTCTTCATTTCAGGTCCCTTGCAGGGTAGGCAGACCAGCCAACCAAGCGCCATATGACGCGGTCCTTACACGCCTTGCTCGTTCCTTTAATTTATAATTTATATTCATAACTCTTTTCATGCATGCTCGCCAATTCAAAGTGTTCCTGACATTTCTTTCTCAAAACACGCCCAATTTAGACGCGGTAGACTTGGCTTTCATCACCTCATGTAGGAGCCTCACTTTTGCATCCCAGAGATATATCTCTTTCGTCTCTTTCTCATGCCTAACCAATTTTTTTTATATTTTTATTACTATACTTATATGTTATTATGTTCGTTTTATAATCTGTCAGTCAACATTAGTGCACTATTCGTATCTTATCTACTAATATCATCCCATCGATGTACTGTCAGACTAAAAAAATAGTAGAACGGGTCTGTTTTTAGGGTTCCGTACCCAAAATGTAAAACGGAGAGAACCCTATTACTGAGACTCCGCTGTCCGTCCGTCCGTCCGTCTGTCACCAGGTTGTATCTCATGAACCGTGATAGACAGTTGAAATTTTCACAGATGATGTATTTCTGTTGCCGCTATAACAACAAATACTAAAAAAATAGAATAAAATAAATATTTAAGGGGGCTCCCATAGAACAAACGTGATTATTTTGCTCGTTTTTGCTCGATGTTGATAACGGCAACAGGTAGACGCTTGAAATATTCGCAGAATATTTAGTTGTATAGTCACTTTAAATTAAATTACAATAAAACAAATATTTAAGAGGGGTTCTCATACAACAAACGTGATTTTCTTGCCGTTTTTATAGATAATGGTACAGAACCTTTAGTGCGCAAGTCCGACTCGCATTTGGCCTTTTTTTCTTTCACGATGGTTTCTTTTGCATAATTGTAATCATTATATTATATGTAATGTAATATATTTTAAAAAGTAGTGATAGCCTATTGTATAAATAACCAGTTTATTGATCGACTTAACTCCGATTCGTAACCTGGTTTTTTTTTATACTACGTCAGGAGGCATACAAGCATACGGCCCACCTGATGCTTACACAGCAACTCCTTGGGAGCTTACTGGTGACCTCACTCACACGCAGGAACACACCAACCCTCTAGGGAGTTGTTATTTGGCTGCGGTTTTCTGTGAGGTGGAGGTACTTCCCCAGACGGGCTGCTTTGATGCGCCCTACCCCTCTTAAAACCGGGCGTCGCACCACTAAATTTGTGTTTTTGGATTAACTTATATACTTACATATTTGTGATTATCACTCTTGACGTCTCCAAAGACGTATGATTATATGAACAATTAAGTAAGTAGTTAATAGATTCAGGCGTTATTTTGCGAAAGTCAAATTTACATGCAATTTGATCTAACCTGCTTTGTGTGCTTTCGCCACCAATTAGTTCATGCGGCCTAGCGCCGGCCGGCACCCACCCACTACTGTTAGTACGTGGTACATGCCGACGCTGCCATGGCTGCTCCGGACTACCGGAGCAGCCATGGCATTATATCTGAAACACGACGCTGCCATGCCAACAGTAGTGGGTGGGTGCCGGCCGGCGCTAGGCCGCATGAACTAATTGGTGGCGAAAGCACACAAAGCAGGTTAGATCAAATTGCAAATTAAGTAAGTGATTACATAAACACATCCAGGGACCAGTCTGGTTCGAATTTTAGTATGGGAATGTACCATTGTATTCAGATTTACGACAGTACATATTTGTGAGGCACATGGCTAAGAAATTACATTTCGAACGCCGTGTGACATAATCTAAGAAAGGTCTGATTTTTCCTCTGAGTTGTCGACGTCTGACGGCGTGGACGCATATAGCGACTGCACGTAAAAATTGGTGTCGTCGCTAAATACTCACGCCTAGGTAGCGAATCTCACCAATCCTAATTAGGTTTACTAATTAGTAAACGGGGTAACGTTATAGAGGAAGATCTCAGGGCCGCCAGACGTCACTTATTTTCTGATGAACAAAATGTGCAAGATTGAGTAGTGTTTGTATGTACTATGACCGTATGACTACCTGCTACCTTGGCCAGACGGTCATTTTTGGTAATCAAGGTACATAAAAAACACTACTTACCTCACTTTAATTCTGATAGCTGATTTATACATATAATATGTTGCACAATATCGTTATAAATCAGTAATCAATACTCCCAGACACTTCCGGTCGGCAGTATTAACTTACAGACGCTTTAAAGCTCTCAAAAAATTTATTAATCTCACTTATATTCTGATGCTTCATTTTTATATATGTTAGCCAGTATTTTAAAATGTTTTACAAACAGACATACCGATCCAAGGGGCCAAACATCCCCTAGACCCAATTGTAATGCCGCTGTGAGCATGAGCGACCCTCGCTTTAAGCGTAATCATTTTAATTCTGCACTAGCTGTTTCCACTGCAATAACCGCATTGTCAAAAGAAATACGTTTAGAACAAAGTCGCGGAGGACAACAACATTCGCCTGAACTCAGACCCACTACCACTACCACAATCCCAAACTCTACAAGTACTCTAATTCTACTATTTACTAAAAACCAAAAAGTTCGTCCTAGCAAGTAAAGTATATAAGCATAAAAATCCACCAACGTGATTAGAGACTTCATTGCATTCAGTACGAGCCATAGATAGTTTTTTTACTAGTTAGTAACTACCCAAAAGTTCGTCCTAGCAAGTATAAGCATAAAAATAAACTAACTTGATTAAAGATTTTATTGCATTCAGCATGAGCCACAAATAGTTATTTTACTATATTTTACTTGTTAAATACCAAAAAGTTCGTCCTAGCAAGTAAAGTATATAAGCATAAAAATAAACAAACGTCATTAGAGATTTTATAGTATTCAGTACGAGCCATAAATAGTTATTTCGCTGTGTTAGGTTCATTGCATTTAGCACGATGCACAAATATTTTCTAGCCCCTAAATTGTTCCTGTCACGGAACATGACTTGTAACGAATCGATTTCTAAGGCTACTATTTCAGCGGCCCGATATCAGAATACATTTCGAATTTGGCACGTTACGTTTCCATTTGTGTCTGGGTCGTGCTTTTAAAAGCAGATCTTTGCGGTCGTGCTTTTATAAGCACGTCTAAATCAAATATATTCTTAATAGATTCCGGCTCTATTTAGCGTAAGTTAAATTTACAGGCACAACAATCCACAATCCATGCTATTCTACTTCTATATAGTGTGTTTCACGAATAGTTAGTAGTGTGTAAACATACAAAATTCGTTGATTTACTACAAAAAAATAAAATCTTAAATGATTCTCAAGTGATGATTTATTATCAAATATAACTTCTACTGACCGTTATCCCATTTTCCTAATTAATTAGGATTGGTGGGGTCCGCTACCTCAGCCCAAGGATTTGGCGAAGATACTGATTTTTACATGGTGCGACTGCCGTCTGACCTCCCCAACCCATGGGGAAAACCAGATCATTCTTAGGTAAGGTCACACGTCGTTCGAAATGTAATTTCTTGAACGTGCGGGTTTCCTCACGATATTTTCCTTCGCCACCGAGCAAGTGATAAATATTTACATAAATCCGAAAACGCAAATTTTAGTGGTACATGTCAGGATTCGAACCTAGGACCTGTTGGTCACAAGGCCCGTTCTTTCTCCATAAGGCTACCACTGTTCAAGTATTATAAATTATGTGAATATTATCAAATATAACTATTTATGTATATGTGAAACGTGCAGGATACGTGTCGTTATAGGACTTTATATATGTATACCTAGTCTTGCCATAAATACTGAAACAAAGAAAAAAAAATCTATTGCAAATAACATTTATTATTTTTACAGTGTGTTAGTTTAATACATAAATATAAAACAATTTTAAATATAAAAAGCTTATTCGAAGTGGTCTCCATTGGCTGCCATACAGTCCTTTAAACGTTGAGGCCAGTTATCAATAGAAGCACGCACTATTTTCGTGGGAAAATTCTTCCTGCCAATCGTACGGATTGTTTTAGGGACTCCAAATTATTATAGCGTTTAGAGCAAGCCGTACTCTCTAAAACTGATCATACATCATAATCCAGCGGATTAAGATCGAGACTAGACGACGGCCAGTCTCAGCTCTGATGAAGTCCGAAACGTTCGTTTCCAACCAAGACTGTGTAGACCGAGCTTTATGACCCGGCGCCGAGTCTTGCTGGATGGACCATTCTTGGTTATTGAACATGGTGTTGTTAAGGGGCTTCACTACTTTCTTAAGAATGGTATCTAGATACACTTGTGCCGATGTTTTGATACCTTTTTCACAAAAGTATGGCTCAGTCACTCCTTTATAGCTAATACCCCACCAAACCATCACTGAAGTCGGATAGTGCCCACGTTGCACTCTGTCGACTAATTGGGAAGCTTCCTTTTGTATGTTAAAATGTTGCTCAATTGTAAATTTTTTCTCATCCGTAAACAAAATTTTTCTGTGACCTCCCTTTGCGTACCGCTTCAGTAGTTGTTTCGATTTTACCACCCTATTCTTTTTTAAATTATCAGTTAAGAAATTACCAGTACGTCTCTTATAGGCTGCAAGTCCTAAGTCATCTTTTAAAATACGCGACATGGGTCTAGGTGCTATCTTCATCTCCCGAGATAAAATCTTTTGCTTTCGGACAGGATTTCTTCGAATTCTTTCACTTACTGCTTTGACCACCTTTTTCGTACGAACCCTACATGGACGGCCAGATCTTTTTCTGTCACAAACAGAGGAGGTCTCATTGCACCTATTAATAGCCCGGCACACAAACATTTTACTAATACCAAGCGTATGGATAGTTTTAAAAATTGCATTTGGCTCCATACCTACTTTGTGTAATGCAATCACAGCGATTCGGTTCTCTTTATCACCCCACTCTATTTTAATATCGTAAAATATTGTATAATGTATTGGCGCCAAAATGAGAAATTCAATGAACAATCATATAAAAATGACAGATTCCAAATTCAAATTTAATATTTTGTTTATTTTTAATTGTAACAGTATTTATGGCCAGACTAAGTATATATATTATACAACGTCAGGAGGAATACGGCTCAACCTACGTATTAAATGACTTATTATTTATTCGTAGGGCTCAACTGATGTAAGGCAGTTATTAACGCTTGCAATATTATTAAGTATCACTCGCGCGATGCCTTCTCAGCTGCTTACACAGCAACTCCTTAGAAGTTTACCGGTGACCTCACTCACACACAGGAACACAAAAATCCACTAGGGAGTTGTTGCTTGGCTGCGGTTTTCTGTGAGGTGGAGGTACTTCCCCAGACGGACTGCTTTGATACGCTCTGCCTCTCTTAAAACATCCAGACCAAGGCAAGCAGACATGTTCATGCACACAAATGTTTGAGTTGTGTGGGTCTTGAACCCACGAGCGTTGGTGTCATAGTTGCGTCTTTCACGACTGAGCCACCGAGCTCGTCATAATATAAATATAATTTCTTGGAGAAATATAATTTCTTGGAGTTTCACGATGTTTTCCATCATGTGATAATCCTATTAATATTATAAATGCGAAAGTTTGTATGTATGGATGTTTGTTACTCTTTCACGCTTAAACGGCTGAACGGATTAGAATGAAATTTGGCACATAGATAGATTATGATCTGAATTAACCCATAGGCTACGTTATTTGACTCCACGCGGGCGGAGCCGCGGGCAGCAGCTAGTTACAAATATGTACGTAATCAACTTTCATACAAAAGGCAATGTAAATCCCCGAAGAAGTTTCTTGTATTTTTATATTATTGAAAAATGGGGTTCTTATAAATCTATTTAACTCTGTTCTCGTATAATACACAGCGTATTAGATTGCAAATGTGTTCCTACCCTTACTCTTGTTTGTTATAAGAATGAAGCGCCCAGAGCTATTTCATTTCCTGTGATCCATTTCAGATTTCAGAATTTTTTTTCACGCATCATCTCATCGGGCTTCTGTGGACTTGGCTATCGGCATTTTAATTTCCTGTATGGCAATTCTATTATAATATGTGGTACATGAAAATAATATTGAACTTGGTATTCCCCGGTAGTTCTCATGTAGTTGGAAATTGGCTTTCTGTCTGAGAAAATCTATACATTTGAGAAAGTACAATCTATGTATTCTAAAACATCTTGTGTTTTTCTAGGTATAGTCACCAGAAACCATACGAAGGAAATTTTGCCAGTAAAGCTTTTCGAATCAGATATACAATGCAAAAGTGAGGATGTAGGAGCCGAGGAAGGCCAAGACTTACCTATCATGATCAATTTGGGGTCGGTACCAGAAGCGTGCACGCCGCGACCCTGCCAGTCCAACACCGTGGACTGCAATTCTGGCCATCAGTTTGATCAGCTTAGCAGCTAAAGTGTATGGAAAAATAATTGAAAGGAGAATGAGGGTGAAATCCGATGGAATGCTTTAGGAAGCACAGGGTCGATTTCGAAGGGGCAGAGGATGTACGGATCAAATTTTTTCACTCCGCAACATCGTAGAGAAGCATCTGGCTTTGGACCAGAAGGTTTTCTGCGGTTTTGCGGACTTTGAGAAAGCATTTGATAGAGTCGTGCGAAAGAATCTCTGGAACATTTTGCTCAGATATGGGGTTGACGGTGACTTACTCCGTGCTGTGCAATCCACTTATGAGGATTGTACAGCATGTGTGCGGACGGCAGCTTGTCGCCCTGGTTTGATGTCAACATTGGTGTCAGACAGGGATGCGTACTGTCGGCTTGGCTGTTCATCCTGTATCTGGACAGTTGTCTTCAGAGAATAAAAAATATGAATGTGGGAATGCGAATGGGTGACTCAGTTGTCAATTGCCTGCTTTATGCAGACGACGCGGCATTAATAGCAGAATCACCATCCGAACTGCAAACACTAGTTACAACAATGAAAGATGATTGTATGAAGAAAGGCTTAACGAACACTAGGATTATGGTTGATGATGTAGTGTTGGAGCAAGTGAATGAGATTGTATATCTTGGAAGTGCTTTTAGCAGCAATGGAAGGTACACCGCTGATGTGGAGAGACGAGTGAGTGCCGGGAATAGGGTGAATGGAGCGTTGGGGAAATCTAAGCCCTTCTGGCTTAGATTTCGGCTTGTGTACAGCTCGCTGTACACAACGCGGTGCTAATTGCAACGCTAACTTATGGAAGTGAGAGCTGGGTATAGCAGAGAGAGCATGAAAGTAGAATAAATGATCGGTTGAGGTCGAGATGAGAGCATTGCGCAAAATTTGGGCCATAACGCTTGCTGACCGCGTTCGTAATGAAGACGTGAGAGAAAGAGTTGGTCTAAAAGAGAGTGTCGGTGTTAAGATAAGAGGCAAAGGGCATGCTCCGTTGGTTCGGACATGTAGAAAGAATGTGGGACGAAAGAATGTCGAAACAGATATACAATGCAAAAGTAGAAGGATGTAGGAGCCGAGGAAGGCCGAGACTAACCTATCATGACCAAATTGGTCGTGTTTTATCAGAAGGTGATGTCAGAAGCCCCAGGAACCGGCGAGCGTGCATGAAAAGAGCTATGAATGTCACAGAAACGAGTGAAGTATGCAAGGACCGCGTCTTTTGGCGCTCGGTTCTCTCTGCCTACCCCGCAAGGGACTTGGCGTGAAGATATACATACATACATACCAAATTGGTCGTGTTCTATCAGAAGGTGATGTCAGGAGCCCTAGAAACCGGCGAGCGTGCATGAAAAGAGCTATGAATATTAAAGAAGCAAGTGAGGTATGTATGGATCGAGTCGCGTGGCGCTCGGCTCTCTCTGCCTACCCCGTAAGGGATTTGGCGTGAAGTCATAGATAGACAGAAAGCTTTTCTTTCGTTGTGACATTAAAGATCTGTGATAGCTTGTAATTGGCTTATATTCATAAATTTAGACGTTCCTATTGTAGCAATAGCTGTAAGCTTCCCTCAACATAATAAAATAAAATAAATAAAATAATTGTTATCCGGGCGTAAGGGAGATGAGGAAGTGATACAAACCAATAAACAACTTGAGTGTGCATGAAGGCACCCCGCGATCACAAAAACGTTGTACTTTAGCGCCTTATATCAGCTATTCGAATCTACTGACCGATGGGGAATATTTTAACGAATAAGTCAATAAGAGCTGCATGTTCTACAGCACCCAAGTAGAGGTGAATTGAGTTATCACGTAATAATAAGAAGGTTGGAAAGGGATTGAGTAAGCAGAATTATTCAATACAAAATATTTTTCATTTAATTATATAGTAATCTATGCGTAGTTAAGGGTTGTACCATCCGATTAGTTTAATTCTAGTCAGGGCCTCTGGCTTCCTTGGTTGCTTCAGGGTTTTTAGGGTTCCGTCCCCAAAGAGTACTAACGGACCTCTGTTAACAAGGCTCCGTTGTTTAAAAGATAAGATAAGGTAGCGATAAAATAATAGTCTTATATTCTTTAAATCAGATCATATTATATCTGTTTGTTTGTCTGTCAGTGTGTTCGTTCGTCTGTCACAAGGCTGTATCTTTGTAATCGTAATAGGTAAAGATTTGAAATTTTTACAGAGAATGTATTAATATGTCCGCTTTAACAATAAGAAACAGATATAAAATTAAATTGAAAATTAAAGGGAATTTCTATGCAAGTAATGTGTTTTTGTGTACATTTCATATTTGTTTATTGTATTCAAATAAATTCAGTGTGAAAGTCAGAAGTACATGTACAAATAAAAAAATGTACCCTAGCTTGCATAAGAACCTCGAACAAGACCACATTACTCAGGCTGCCTTATGTGAGTAACGTAGAACAGCTTTTTTTATATTTTTTTATACAACATAGGGAGGCATACAAGCATACGGCCCACCAAGCGGTTACTGTAGCCTATGAACGCTTCGCGCGATGCCACCTCTGCCGCTAACACAACAACTCCTTAGGATCTTAACGGTGACCTCACTCACACGCAGGAACCCAACAACCATCCAGGTCCGGTCCTTGTCCTTTTGTATACAATGTCGGGAGACAAAGATACACTTTCAAAAGAAGAGTATCGCTCACTTCCACATATTTAGATCTGCACATATTATATCTGGCTATTTCTTTTTATATATATCTATCTTTTCTTATCTATTACATTAGGTTTATATGTAATAGGCTCAGTAGATAAATTTCTAGCTTATTAACTGGTGGTCCCTGTTCGATCCTGGCGTCGGCATGTAGAATTGAAGTCGTGTTTTCGGTGGCGGAAACATCGTGAGGATATAATTTCTTGACATGCGGGTGCATGTCAAGAAATTATATTTCAAAATACGTGTGACCTAACTTAAGAAAGGTCTCTCTGGGTGTGGAGCCTGACGGCACTTGCCCCATGTCTAAAATCAGTATTTCGTCAAATCCTTAGGCACGGACCACGTCAATCACAATGGATTATGAAACGGAACCACGCTAGAATGAAGAAGAAGGTATTTACTAACGAAATATGTAACCAAAAATATTGTTTGTTTTGCCTGCCAGCCAAGATTAACGAACGACGAACAAGAATTAATTAAACGCCCCCCAAGTAAACACAAACGCAGAAAGACATCAAGCTTTTTAATCCAACTCAAAGTAACTCAAAATAAAACTACTTAAGGACATGGTTAATTCACATAGTTGTTACCATACACAGTTCTAGGGTAGATCCTCGAAACGAATAGGATTTAAGTGAATAACTTACTTCATAATTAAGTGAATTAAGTGAGATTCAGCGTGGATTTATGCTCGTGTTGCAGGAAGGTAAAATGAAAAGGGTTATTGAAAACTTTCTAGATTGAATAATCAGAAAAAAATGTGTGAGGATTGTTTTTTCTATTTTGGGTGATATACAAGCATATTTTAGGTGCATTATGTGGCTGCTGTAGTGTATGGATGCTTGTAACATGATTATGCTAACATGAGTGTTGCTTTCGCGATGCCGCTATTGCTGTTAACGCAGTGACTCCGAACCAGCTTCTTGGCGACCTTACTCATTCACTCACAGCAACCCTTAAGATACTTGTTATTTGCCTGAATCTTTAAGGAGAAGATACTCTTTTCTCGACACTTATTGATTATCGCTTCTCACTTGATTTTGTTTGAATATTGTTTTGCTATTGTATTATTGTATATCGACGGTTGAAAGGCTAATTGATCCAAGCGACATTTTTTGCGATATTGAGTTATATACATATTTGGAATCAGCGAATTTTTCTCTATCATTTGAACTAGGTTTCAAATTTTTATGAGCACTTTTTTGGCGCTTGACACCCTAAGCAAATTAGGTCTCATTTTAGAGGTCATTGATCCAAGCGATATAAAATTGGACTTATTTGAAGACCCAATGACTTAAGCTGTTTAGGCTTTTTTCAATTTTTTATCGCATGTCTGTTGGGTCATTTTTGTCACAATCTTTACAACAACTAACGCGCGTTAAGACATATAACTTTTACTCTATATACCTGATTGTGTCGCTTAGCTAAATTTGCATTCCATATGAATAATGAGCTATGTCGTTTGAGCCACTTTACTTTCCATCCGAATATTAAAATATGTCGTTTGACCTATTTTGCTTTCCATCAGAATAATACCTTACGTCACTTGGACTATTTTAACTTGGATCTTGTTTTATATTTTTCGACGGTTGAAACGTTTCGTCCTGATGTCAGTGTATATTATTTTGGTAATTGCATTATTTTACCAAACCGAAATTACAGAGCATGATTACTTGAGCCATCAAAAATCTAATAAGGTAGCTTAAACTTAACTCGTTTGAAATAAAGCTTATTAGTTGCGCGCTGAGTATTGTTGTGACCGTTACTCAGATATTTCCTCCCGCTGTCGTCACGCGCCAGTAGTGAGCGGATTAAGTTATGCTCGATCCGAAGACGGCTGACTCTTTTTGTGATGAGTATAAATTATCTTCTTTTGAACGAAACTTTGAGTAGATCTCAAATCATATTCGTCATAACCAAATAACGCGTATTTAGTTATGACGAATATGATTTGACATTTTGAAATTTCTTAGATTTCAAATAATTTAAATGAATTTATCGCATTTTCTTTTAGTTTACATTAAGATTATTAGTTATTCCTTTACCAAATAATATTGAAATTGAAATTTAAAAGCGTCAGTAGACGTGACTAAGGATTAAGGAGTTGTCAAATAGGTATGTAAGGATTTATAAATGGTTTTGTATCGTGTATATATGGTATTGTATAAATCGTGTTGATTTCGGTCGTTAATATGTACATCTTTTTTTTATATACTACGCCGGGTGGCAAACAAGCATACGGCCCGCCTGTTGTCAAGCGGTTACTGCCGCCTATGAACGCATGCAAAAAGCGTCGAATCGAAATTGTTATTTGGTGCGGTATTCTGTGAGGTGGTGGTACTCCCCCAGTCTGGCAGCTTATAAATTACGCTGTGCCCTACGAGTGAGGTGAGGGGATGGCTGTGTCTCAAAAATAATGGTGAGCAACTTATACCGTAAATCGATTGAATAAATAAATATTGAAGGACGAATTACACAGGGTTATCTAGTCCCAAATTAAGCTAAAGCTTCTACCATGGGTACTAGATAACTGATAAACATACTTAAATACTTATTGTTATAAATATATACTTAAAATACATAATAAACACCCAGACCAAGACAAACAGATATGTTTATGCACATAAATGTTTGTCTTGTGTCGACAAAGAAGACTTTCAATGGGATTCTACATCTTGGAAGGATACAGGAGATGAATCTACGTCTAGTGAAACTAATAAACTGCAAAAGAAGAAAAAGCTTAGCGTAGATAATGGAAAAGTGGGTGAGGTTGGAGTAAGAAAGAAAACAATAAATAAACGAAAAATAGCGAAAAATTCGAGAGATAATGGTAAGGAATATATTAAAAAGGATGGATCTATTGCAAAATCTAGATCTCTGCGACCTAATCCATATCTGGATACAACGTGTGGTAACAACTGTAAAGACATAAGCGAGAAAAAAAGAAAAAACATCTTCGACTATTTTTGGGGACTATTCTCACAAACAAAAAAAAGGATCGATGACTTCCAGAGGTACAGTAAAACGAAAAAGATCAAAGGAATCTAGCTATAGAAAGAACACCTATTACTACTTTATAAACGATGGTGAAGGTCGGCGAAAAGTATGTATGAAGCTTATGATGAAAACTTTAGATGTTAGTCAGAAATATAATATCACGTACACATTGGCCAGTGCCTCTTCTGGGTTGTCAAAAGAAGAGAGGTAAAATTGTTCCTAAAATAAAACCCCCCAAATAGTAAAAGATTCAGCTATAAACTTTAACAAAAGTTTACTGGCCTTGCCATCCCATTACTGTTATAAAGACAGTAATAGGTTATATCTTCCCACCGAGTTCAAGAACATAAAGAATCTTTCCAGAATTTATAAAGTAGCACAGACTTCTCAGGGCATCGATGTTATTGGTGAAAAAGTATTTCGTGACCTTTTCAACAAAGACTTCAACATTGGTTTTCACGTCCCGAAAAAGGATAAGTAACAGTAAAAAATGCTTACGTTTTGAAGGACAAAATGAAACCTCGAAAAGATGAATCATTTGAAACAAAAAGAAGCCTCCAAAAAGAGACTAGCTTTTCATCGACAACTGTGTAAGAAGAATAAATCCATGCTTTGTACTTCTTTTGACTTACAAAAGGTGCTGAATACACCGCATGGGGAAAGCATGCTACTCTTTTATTCAAGGAGATACACCGTCTACAACCTGTGTTTTTACGAAACTGGTACAAGAAATGGTTTTTATTATACGTGGGGGGACACCGAAGGGAAAAGAGGGGGTAATGAAATAGCTGCAATACTACAAAAGTATATTGCAGCCAAACAAGATCATATTGGCCGCCATACACAATGCACTGTTAGAAACAAATCATATTGAGACCATACAGATGAACTATCTTCTTCCGGGCCACACCGAGATGACAGTGGATAGTATCCATGCCACAATTGAAAACTCTATTAGAAATACTATAATATGAGCACCCTCACAGTGGCCAATAGTTTTTCAGTTGGCTCGTAAAGAACCTGGCCCATATTTCGTACAAACGCTTACCCATAACGACTTCAAGAATTTTGAAGAGTTATCTGAAAAATATTTAAAAGGTAACTTAACGGGTAAGGTTAGCAAAATACGACGACATGTGGCGACATTCAAAAAATCGTCTATAAATGTCCTGACAATCAAATACAGCATGATTGATGATGCTGAGAAAGATACTATACGAATAATTTCAAGGCTAAAGCTAATTCAACAAAAATATAAAACAGATTTGCCTATAACTACTACGAAATACAAAGACTTGAAAAAGTTATGCGATACAGGAGTTATACCAAAACTATTTCATTTAGAATACTCGGGATTTTCTCATCGCAACAGAAAAGATGTTTTGGTTGAAACAGATATTGAAGATGAGATAGAAACCACAACGATATCATCTGATTCTATTAATAAGGAATAAGAAGTATGAGACTCCTTATTCCTTATTAATTAATATTCTTAATTCCTCCTACTATAAATTATTTTGTTAGTAACTGTTGTTGTTACTTATGATGACAGAAAGTAAAGTTTGTATATATGATTACTTTTTGAACCAAAAGTGAAAACCACTTTTGGTACCTAAATAAAAACAATTAAAAATAGTTATTTTTTGTTTTTCATAAATTTAAATAATACAAAAGCTTACTTTGTTACTTAAAAATAATTATAGCTTCTGTGTAGAAACTGTTATTGTTGTCAGTTATTTCAAGATAAACTTTTAAAACACTAAATAGTTTTGAAGTTTTAATTTTAAAATAATCCTACCCAACATTTATTTAGAAATATTTTATTGACATGGAAGAAGAATGATGATTTAAGCACCTACTTCCACTTTGACAATAGTAAAAGTTCATTTTGCTTCATTCTGTTGGTTAAACTGATGGTCGTGTGCATTAGGTTACTCTACTCTGATTTCATTCTCCTATGTTGTTTAAATTCATGTGACATATTCTATATATAGAAGACGTGGTGCATAATCCATTTTTCCTTGTTTTGGTACATATTGGTATTGGTGACTGGACCAATTTACTTTTAGCTGTTTTATATGGCGCATGCATTTGAACTATTTTACCTTACTCTACATTCGATGCATGTTGGTTCAACCGACATAAATTTCGTGAAATAATACTAATTTATTAACAGAAATGACTCTGAGAACTTCCGCATGTACTTATGGATATCCTGTATTAATTAGATCAAAATCTATTCAGTAGTTGTTTTACAATGATTTTTTTTCGAAATTAAAAATCTTTGAACCGCTCTCCTGCAACTTTTACAAAAAGTCGCTTAGCTCCATTAGCCTTTCAACCATCGATATGTTACACTACGTGCTGGCAAGAGTGGCTTTAACATCTTTAAAGTGAGGAGTCCTTAGCATTCTAAGAACTTGTTGAAATTTCAGTCATCGACAAACAAAGTAAAATTGTGACAGACAGACCAACATACATATGTAAGCCCTCTTAAGACACATACGTACAAGCTTCTCTACAGGTTTAATTGCGTAGGGATCTGGTTTTTAAGGTAATAGTAGCCTATATTCCTCTCAATTATGGATGTAGGAGTACAAATAGTCGGGTTTTATCAGAAAGGGACGTCAGAAGCCCTAGGAATCGGCGAGCATGCATAAAAGTAGGTATGCGTGTTAAATAAGCGGGGTGTGTAAGTAAGTAAAAATATGTTATTTTGCACTGTCGAAGTTAAACCCCTCGCAGATCGTAGATTACATGTATGTATATTTTCACGCCAGGTCCCTTGCGGGGTAGGCAGAGAGAACCGAGCGCCATAAGATTAACACACTCACTCGCTTCTCTAACGTTCATACTCGTAGCTATTTCCATGCACGTTCACCATATATCTGTATATATATCTGTTTCGTCATTTTTGTTTGGCTTATCTTAACATCAACACTCTCTTTCAGACCAATTCTCTCTCTTACGTCATCATTACAACGCGAACAGCAAGCGTTACGCCACAAATTTTGCGCAATGCTCTCATATCGACGACATCGTGGATCGTAATGGTGAATGTTCGGTATAGAGCTTTTGGTACCTTGAGAGGAACCAGTGGGGCTTTCGGAAAGCCATATTCGAAACGGATTCGGAAAGTTTTACACACCTAGCTCGCTTCTTCAAAATTCATAGCTATTGTTAAGTTTCTACAGCTCCTGGCAGCAACATCTAATAACAATCGAATAATTTTATCATGGAAGGCGATTGTTGGCTTTCCTTGGTTTCTACATTCTCTTTCTTCCGCAGATAGAATTTCTGAACAACAGAATTCAGGTAATTTTCTAAATTATCCATTTTCTTGAATGGCCAGCGACACGTGCAAGTTGCCTTTCACAATGTTGCATGCAAGATTTTAAAGCCGCGTTCATTAAAGTGAAAATGTTCTTTAATCACGGCAGACAGTAAAGTGTGGATTTGACGAGATTTTCACGTAGTAAGTTAATTTGAAAATTTAATTATCAAGAAAGGGACTCTTAGCTTATTCTATTGTTTAAAAGGTTTCGACTAAAGTTTTTATTTGTGTCCGTGAGAACTTTTAATAGCTATTCCACAAATCTTAAAGTTAAAGAATCTCTGTTTATCGACGTTAATTTTAGTCATGAAGAACCTTATCGGTACGGTTACCGATTTATCGTTACGGGACGGGGTAAAGTAGAACGCGCAGCTTTTAATGACTAGTTCGTTTTAATAGTAATGCCCTACCAAAGTCTGATGATTTGGCGAAGATACTGATTTTTACATAGAACGACTGCCATCAGATCTCGACAACTCGGAGAAAAAACAAGACCTTTCTTAGGTTAGGTCACATGTCTATCGAAATATAACTTCTTGTACGTGCGTGTTTCCTCACTAAGTTTTTTTACACCGCGCGCCGAGCAAGTGATAGTTGTTACTAATATGCATATACTCGTAAATCCTAAAACACAAATTTAATGGTACGTGGCAGGGTTTGAACCGGGGATCAGTTGGTCAATAGGCTAGTTATTATCCACTGGGCTTTCACTGCTCTACTCTCTCTCTCAGTTTACTTTTCAATGTTTTAGTTAATCCATCTGCACCTTCCTACCTAAAAGAAACAGTTGATCTTACGGACGTGGATAATCGATTGCGCTTCTGCGGTAGATACCCTTGTTCTCGATATTCCGAGTCAAAAACAAATAGTTACACACAATCACTTTCTGCAAAATCACTAAGACCTCACTGGTAGCAAGTATGGGTACAGGAATCCTGCATTGACTACTTCCAACTCTTCTACAAAGAGTACGAAATCTTTTAAATTTGTGACCGTATTGCCAATTTTCGAATGTATCTCTTGTGACAAACAAGAGATACATTCGAAAATTAATAGGTTCTATATTCAAAGTATGTATGCTGATATAGTTTGGACATTTGGAGAGAATTAATGACAAAAGAGTTACCTAAGAAGTGTATCGAGCAATAGTGATTGTAGACTGTGTGCCAATGCACGTTGCCACTGCTTGGGTTTCAGAAGTTTATAGGTTTTACCACTTTACATCAGGGGGTCGTATGTTTGTATTCCTCTCGACGTCATATTAAAAAATCACCCATCACCGCAGCTAAATATATAGCTCTGTCTTTGCTACTGAATATCCTCATTTCGCATTGTGTCGCTCGAGAAGATTTATCTAAAGAAATTCCAATCTCTAGCGTATTTCCGTAGATATTATTTGAACTAGCGCCGGCCTCATCAGCGTTGAGCGCCGGGTTATTCTTTAAAATAAACAAATGAGCTAAATAAAAGCTTAGAAATACACAAAAAGGCACACCTGTACAGTATTTTAATGTCAAAGTACAGCTAAGAGTTGTAACTCTTACGTACTGTACAGGAACTGTACAAAAATCAAAGTATTGAGCTTGACAACCGCTCCGGTGTACAAAATATTTTCAGGTTTTTACGGTCTACCTGATGTAAAGTGTTTCACACCAGGATTGTAACGAAGAGTATCGCTGATGTCACCCACACTACTAACATAGCAACTCCTTAGGAGCTAACCATTTTATTGTACAACGTCGGCAAGTATACAAGTATACGGCCCACCCGATATTAAGTAATTTCCGTAGACCTTTAAAGGAGGAAAAGTTACTCGCGCGTTGTACCGCGCCACCGGTGCTATGTAGCAGCAGGAGTTGCAACGCGCGAGCAACACTTCCTGTATTTCCTGTATTTCTGGAACCTTGACAGGGACACAACCCACCAGGGAGTTGTTGTTTGGCTGCGGTTTTCTGTGAGACGGACGTAATTTCCCAGCGGGGCTGTTTTATGCGTCATACTTTACTGATGCCATGAATACCACCTGTCCAATTTTCCTAAAAGAGAAGTTAATATGAAACCGCTGCCAAAGTTTAGTTTCAGTGCGCACAGCGAGAGCTCCGAATATAAAACCCTGTGGAAGTTATTAGTTTGACAGAGACTGCCGCCAATCAAGCGTTGGTTGTAACTTTGTTGGCGTACGCTGAGCTGTCATGACCCAGGGATTAGTAAGGGTGTGGACACATTGATGGGGGCGGTAATGTTTTCTAGAAGTTTGACCTCGTTCACGGCGAGAACATTGCCACTGAACTGGAAGAAAGCACATAGTAAGATCATCGCCGCGTAGTTTATTTACTGGACATGGAAATGAACATGAAAAAATTAATGAAGCATCTTTAAACACTATTAATATTTATGTATTTTGGATTTTGGACGAGCCCGGTGGCGCCGCGGTATTAATGCGACTTTGACATCAACGCTCGTGGGTTTGAATCCCACGCAAGACAAACATTTGTGTGCATGAACTTGTCCGTTTGTCTTGGTGTTTTTAAGAATCGAACTACAAACAGTGATCACAATAATGAAACACGTCTGTATGGAGAAAGTCTATTACTATTGAATGCGAAGAAAACTGAGATAATGATATTTGGAAAATAAGAAACCAGAACCAATGTAAGGATTATGGTGATGATGTGTTGAAATAAGTGAATGAGATTGTTATATATTCAAAGAGCTTTTTAGCAGGGATGGAAGGGACACCGCTGATGTAAACAGATGAGTGAGTGTTGGGAATAGTGCTTCAGACTATAATAATAAATAAATAAATGTCGGACAAATTACACAGCGCCACCTAGCCCCAAAGTAAGCGAAGCTTGTGTTATAGGTACTAGACAACTGATAAACATACGTAAATACATTTTTTTTGCAAATACATACATATTATACATAGAAAATACCCAGGCCAAGACAAACAAACATGTTCATGCACACAAATGCGTGGCAATCGAACCCACGAGCGTTGGTGTTAAAGTAGCGTAACAGCGCGTTTCACCACTGCGCTACCGAGCTCGTCAAATCATGGACACGTCGTCAATGGAGTATTAGGTTAACTTCTAGGTAGTTGAAATCTAAGTCGGAAGGCACAGCTCGCTGTACACAACGTGGTGGTAATCACAACTCTGACTAATGAGAGTGAAAGCTGGATATGGCAGAAGGAACATGACAGTAGAATAAATGCGGTCGTGATGCCAGCATTGCTCAAACTATGTCGCGTTACGCTTGGTGACCGCGTTCAGTGAATATGTAAGACAGAGAGTTGGTCTGAAAGAGAGTATGGGTGTTAAGATAAGAAAAGGCATGCTCCGTTGGTTCGGACATGTAGAAAGAATGCAAGACGAAAGAATATCGAAACAGATATACATGTGACAGTGAAATATGTGAAAGTGGAAGGATGTAGTTAGAGAGGTAGGGAGCATCAAAGCAGAAAACAGAAAACCGCAGCCAAATAACAACTCCCTAGAGGGTTGTTGTGTTCCTGCGTGTGAGTGAGGTCACCAGTAAGCTCCTCAGGAGTTGCTGTGTAAGCCGCAGAGGAGGCATCGCGCGAGTGACACTTAATTTATTACCATCGTTAATAGGTAACTGCTTTACATCAGGTGAGCCGTATGCTTAAATGCCTTCCGACGTTGTATAAAAAAATTTTGTAGGAACCGAGGAAGACCAAGACTTACCTATCATGACCATATTGGTTGTATTTAACTGAAGATGTTGAACAGGCAAGTGTGCATGAAAAGAGCTATAAATGTTAAAGAAACAAATAAGGTGTATATGGAGCGCATCTCATGGCACTCGGTTTTCCCTGTCTACCTTGCAGGGAACGATATAAAGAAAACATAGACGGAATTTGAATGGACAGTTGGACCGCTCAGCTTATCAGTACGCGGCGACCCTAATATTAGGGTCAGTGGAAGTTAATTTTATAGTTAGTAGGACGTAGTTATTACTCTCTTGGCAAGGTTTAATGACGTGACCTCTGCTCTGAGCCAGGTTAGCTGCTAATTATTGTTATTAGTCGAATATTGGTATTTTTTTTTGCACTGCGCATAAATTTGCGCTCGCGGGCAGGATCACTGCGCACATATACTTAGATAAATATGAGATAAAACACGTAAATATGGAAAGAATGCAGGATAAAAACATGACGAAACAGATATACAATGCAAAAGTGAATGTAGGAGCCGAGGAAGACCATGATTTGATCGCGTTTTATCAGAAAATAATATGGGAAACCATTGGTTTCTAGGTGAAACCAACGAGCGGGCATTAAATTTTTTTAAATATTGTCGGACAAATTACACAGCGCCACTTAGCCCCAAAGTAAGCGAAGCTTGTGTTATGGGTACTAGACAACTGATAAACATACGTAAATACATTTTTTTTTTTGTAAATACATACTTATTATACATAGAAAATACCCAGACCAAGACAAACAGACATGTTCATGCACACAAATGTTTGTACTGTGTGGGAATCGAACCCACGAGCGTTGGTATTAAAGTAGCGTAACAACGCGTTTCACCACTGCGCCACCGAGCTCGGATTAAAAAGGGTAAAGTGGGAATCGTGTGCAAGGACCGCGTATTGTGGCCGTCGGTTAACTCTGCCTACCCCGTAAGGGACCTGGTTTGAAGATACACAAACATACACAAAGGATAAAAATCTTTATTTGTTATTGGGCCATCGCGTACAATTACACGTCTTATGTTTTTAAAATATTATCTCATAGCTTATTCAATTCTCTTAGATATTATGTTTCTATTTTAATATACTAGAATTTCGGAAATTATTACTGGCAAACAAGAAATGCGGAAAAAAACTTGCCGGGTTTCTTTTTAAATAGCCAATTTGACCTTAATTTCTTACAATTTATTCAAATGTATGTCAGCATATTTATTTATTTAGCACAATATATATCATATATCATATCAATTGGTAGAATTGTAGATATATGGTGCATGTACTGAATTATTTTCAAACATCTTTGTGAGTTACATGTTCACTAAATCTAAAATATGCTTTTTAGAAAAGAGTATTTTTGATGTGCATTTTGAAGACAATATCAGGAAAGGACCGAATTATTTTAAGTAATTTATTACAGATATACAATTAACAAGAAAAGACCTGTCAGTATGTACCAGCATACGCAACTTCTAAGATTTTTTTTGAAGTTTGGAAACGCCTTCATATTTTTGCGAGCGTACATTATTATGTTTTAATTAATACACTGAGAAGTAACATTGAGGATATTGATTTTGTCATTTAATAACAGTACAATACAAATTTTAGATGTACACATTGAAAAAAATTATATTAAAATCAATTATATTATAACATTTACCCGAAGAATTGGGCTCAAGAATTGGGCTATAGATACAGTGGTAGTTGAGAGATGAGTGCGTTCAAACAAACGAACAAAAAAACTTTTCCCGTTTTGTATATTAGGTAGTATTAATAGAAAAAATCGGTAAAAATATGTTTAACATAACTCTAAACCCAAGACGATCGTATTATAGCTAATAGTATCCCGTGCTAGTGACGTCAGATGTCTGGAAGAGAAACCAGTATAATATGCAGTAATTACAGTGAATGCGGTTTTTGCGACACAATGTTGGAACGCTCCGCAGTGAAATGTGTAATGTTAGGATTTTCGCATGAGTTAACTTTGACTTGCTCGGTTTGTTTGATAATACTCATTAAACGCATTGTTTTATGTGGATGCTGCAAATTCTGTTCTACTACTACTACTATACCAACCCTAACTCATCCCACTGCGTGTGGGTTCTGCCTCTATCCACGCTGCTCAACTCCGGATTGGTGGAGGCCAGTGTTTTCAAGACATCCGAACTTAGCTTAACGACAGTCATCTATCGACAACAGCCGAGACCGATGGCTTAAGATGGCCTCCGAATCGTGGAAAAGCTCGAGATAGATAAACCCAGGTACCAGTAAGCTCCTAAGGAGTTGCTATGTTAGCAGCAGAGATGCTATCGCGCCGGCGATACTCAGGGTATTACAAGCGATAATAGGCTACGGTAACCGCTTCATATCAGGTGGGCCGTATGCTTGTGCGCCTCCCGGTATCGTGTAAAGAAAAACCCATCCATAGACAGCACCATCGACGTTATTTGACCTGCGTGTTCGCCTAAAATGTCGCGCGCAACGACGCCATTAATCTCTCTCCAAAATCAATCTCTCTCCAAATTCAGATCAATACATGTAAATATATATTACTTACTGTTAACCTAACTCACTCGCATGCATACTACAACGCTTCATAGAGTTGTTATTTAGCTGCGGTTTTCAGTGAGGCCAAGGTACTCGTACTTTCCCCGTCGGGCTGCTTTGATGTGCCCTACATTTCTTTGAAACACCGAGACGAAGACAGATACAAGCGTTGGTGTCAAAGTAGCCCTCGCTGACCACTTCGCCATCGGGCACGTTCAGACAAGGCACGTGATCACAATATAGATGTATAACAGTAGACTGACTAGCGAGCTTAAGCTTATCTTGATAGAATTACCAACACTCATATTAGAGCGCTGGGGTTGTCATATTTCAAGTTCAAGAATATATTCGGAAATACCATCAATATAAACGCAGTATGCGGCAGGTGATCTTTTGATAATAGTAGACAATTGACAGCAATAGTTCCAGTGGTGGTTCCGTAATTCATATGCAAAGAGGAGATTATAATTTCGGTGCCACGCAAAATAATCGTAAATCACATCACTATGCAGCCAGGGTTCGTGACGTATTTACCCAGTTTATGAATGGTGAGATAGAGTTGCAGGTGAACGAATAAACTTTATGAGCAAAATTAGAGACACGCCTGGTTACTTTAAATGCATAGTAAAGATAGATGCTAAAACAGAAGTGAATAAAGATAAGTACACAATAATTAAATAGCCACCGGGGAAAGATACTATTAAAGTTGACACAGTTTGTATGTTTCTGATTATTAATGTTAGAGTATTTAAGAGTATATATTTTACCAAGAAGTTTAAATTGATGTAGTATTGGAAAGAGTGTGATGGCGTAATGAGATGAGGACATCCAGTATTTCGCAAAATTCAGGAAAGAAATTAAATAGGAGTAAAATGGAAATTGAATATTTCCGTTGCGTTTTAACGGGTACTCACTGTGTCCTTTCCGTTACGGCATAGTCTAGTGGGAAGTTACTTGAGCTGGCAATAAAACTAAAAGAAATATTCAAACTTACGTAGCATTAAAGCGATTCGGTTCGGTTTCGGTTGTTCATCAGTGAGGTCTTGAAAGGCTGTATGGTGTAAATAGGCACATGAAAAGATTGTGTATGTAGGCGTAACTTACAAGTCAAGCGGAAGAAATGAGGAAGGTAAGCTATATTATCGCAATCACAAACAACATCAATAACCGCAACGATTTGAGCCAACGAATTCGACCAGTCAGTTTTGGATGTCAACCGGTCCTACTGATTATTTGCCAGTTACAAAAATACCCTAAAAGCCTTTACCATTCAAATGTTCGGGGAAGATAAAAGTTATATTTAGTAGACTCCTTTGATATCGAAATAAAATGTAATATTATTGCAGTCACGAAATAAACCTAAAAGTCTATAGTTTGTAGTCAAGATGAGAATTAAATCCGACCGGGAGTATTTCGTAACGGATTATTCTCTAATTTTCTAAGTAAATTATCATAATCTCAACTAACCCCATTCTCCGCCAAAGTATCGTTAGCTCACCACAATTCAAAATCAGAAGTGAAACTCCCTCATAAATAACTCTCAGCATTTAATAAATCAACCCTTTCAGGTATGTTAGCAATGGCAGCCGTTTAAATTGGAAACTTCTATAAATTAAAAGCAAGCAAAGCAAATAATGAAGTGGGACCCTAAAAGTTCCAGGGTAACGCCCTGACTTATTGTAGAACATAAATTACAGTAAGTTTTGACGATAAATTTTGTTGGGTCGATCTACGGATGTAGAGAGGTATGGAAATGTCAGAATAACGATTTATTCGCAAGAGGTGTGGTAAGAAGCGACATCCTGAGGCGACGACTCCGACGAAATACCGCATGCGCCAATGACGATGAAGATATTTCTTTTATTTCGAAAATATTACTTTGGGATATGTATGTGGATTTCAGCTGATTAAGTTATTTATGTAAGCGATTAGGCGGGGCGCCCGATTTAGGTGTTATTGTTCCGCACTGAAAATAAGATCAACGTATACATAGATAGAAGGTTAGGAAGGTACTGTTAATACTGAGTGGCATAAAACTACATTATAATATTCGTATGTATAATAGTTTTATTGTGATAATTATTAACTTTACTGTATACTGTAACACAATATTCGTAATTTGACCGAAAATATGAAACGCTTCAAAAAACATAAAGATTTAGTGTAAGTATAGGTTCTAAATTTCATATATACTACTCGTATATATTTTTATAGAAAAAATCAGCATTTAGCAATAGACCATACAAGTATAAAATATAACTGTAACAGAACGGAGTAAGCACCAAGAATATTTTTTTATAACATCAATGTAACTACACATTGCTGTCAACATGAAAACTGTAACAGATATTTTTTTATTTTTTTATCTATCTATATGTCCTCCGTTATATATGTTACATACAAAACTGCTCAATATACCCAGAGCAGGGTTGTTGCTGTTAGAAATATTTTTAACATTAGCGGGTGCTGATGTTGACTTTAATAAAATACTTGAATAAAACACATGCAACTAAGTAATACATAGTTACATATGTATATATATTTATATACTAATGCATAACTCTCATATTTTTATACCAGAGGCAATATGAAACTAATCGCTTTGAATGATAATGTGAGTCACAGTCGTGTTTGTTTACCAATCATTCTAGCGAGCAAAGTGTCAATTTTTAGGATCTATGATCTTTGATTGGCCAAAAATCTTATAGGCTTATACGATGACCTGAATAGCAGTAACACAATTAGTATCGATTAATGAGAATGAGGATTTCGCAACAACCCTAATCTAAGAGTCGTAAGACCGTAAAATATTTATGAGTACATATTTTTTTAACTTAGTATAAAAAAGTGTATTGACTACACTACGTGGAGTATGGTATATGGTAATTGTAAGTACCTAATTTGTAAACCATTAATAAAAAAGCAGTAATATATATTTATACTAAGCTCAATGAGTTCTATATTCTCTGTATATTAAAGATAGCTTTTCACTTTTAAGAAACCTTTTTATATATATATATATATATATTATATGTGAATAATAGCCCTAATAAATTTATAAATCTTTTTAGAAGTCCCTTCTCTTTTTAACTAGTAATATTATAAGCCTCGTATTACAGTTGCACCTGCAACACATACACCCCGCATCTACAACACGTGTACCCTGTACCTGCAACATTGTCACTGTGCACCTGCAACACTTGTTAGTGTTGCAGGTGCATGGTGAAAATGTTCGTATCCCATCCCATCGTAGAATTATGCCAAACACATCGATACTTTAAATACGCATAAATCATTTCTAGGGTACGCTCTATGCCACTTCTATTTAAACAGTCGCAAATTCTTTGTCAACATAACATTCACAACAATCGGTAGAGTTGGCATGTGAACGCTGACGAGTACAACTTCCGAATGGAAAATATGAGTTGTTCTCAGTAAATTCTGGTACAGAAGCGATATAAGTCTCGAGATATATTGTTTGAACATTCTAGCTAGATTGGAGAACTGATAGTGGGTAAATGTGTTGTTGTGTGTTTTACCAATTTGCTTGTGGAAACTTATTGGAAATTGTACCTAATACATATTGCTAAAAAGAGTTTTCTTTATATATTAGCAAGTAATCATACTGACATTGTGGTGAAATTAAATCGTCACCATTTAGGAGCAAAACCTAACTCAACTGCACGTGGTGCATTTTGGCAACTGGCAAAATAAATATATTAATACGTGAAATAAAAAATTTGTACCCCTTTTGACGAAAATTACGCGGACGGAGGAGTATAAAATTTGGTAAAGTTTATGTGGTAATGCTTGGAAAATACATTAAATGAATAAATAAAACATTACACACACTACCATGCGTTTAAGACACAAACTCATGTATACCCAAATTTATACTCTATTGTTTATTTTTATTGTCTTCACGCTGAAAAGAGATTAATATTATTGGTGTATAATATTATTTGTCTATAGTTTTACTGAATGTCAAAAATACTTTTGTTTATGGTTGAAATCTGTGGCCAAAAGTAAGAAGATATTAACATTCTAGGTCTATAATATTATTTGTTTATAGCCTTACAGAATGTCAAAAATAATCATAATTATGATAATGTCATGCTCATAGTTTGTCTAATAGATATTTGTGCTTAATATGTTAGTTATTATGTAATTTTTTCACGCAACAAGTAAATTTAATTGCGATGGTTCTTAATTATAATTCCTCTTTCTAAATATATAGAGGACCACATTGGATAAAAAAATATTCAATATACACTTTTTCATCAAGGTCAAATGCCATGGAACCGTGGAGAATTGATAAAGCCCCCGAGCGGAAGTTCAATTAAAAGTCAGATAGCATTGAAACTGTTCGAAGAATCGACAGCCGCTGAAACTTTATGTGATTCTTGACCGAACCCTTTATTATTCATCTTATCTCAAGCTTATCTTGAGTCAAGATAAGCTTGGACAAATTATATTACGCAATTATACGTTTTCTTTATCAAATGGCAAAGAATAGATAGTCTTAGGTGTAAAAAAGTTATCTGTATTAATACATTTGTTCATGGCCGACCTTCTTTTCTGTAAAATTACAGTAACGTTGTTTTTACAGCAAAGACCTATATACGAGTAGATAAACTCAAAAAGCAAAACCGTCACTAAATTCAAAATTTCATTAAAATTTTTAGAGCTGTTTCCGAGATACACAAATAATATAAATATACAAAGAGAGACAAAGTCTTTCCTTAAACTTAACAATTCATTATTATATAACAATATCCTATATCTCTGACTCCCATCAGAAGGTCTTAACTTATATACAGGTAATCCCACTCAAAGTTGACTGCAGTATTCCTTGTATTCCAATTTGAGACTAGTACAAAATAAGTCTTTGCCTCGAGTCGAAGCACTCCTACGCACTTTTGAACAAACCAAGTATCTTGGCAAAACTCTCTTCTTCATGCCACTTGGAATTGAACTTTGCTATGTAGAGTCTAGATCTCGATATCAAAAATTTTAATGCGTTGACGATAGTACGAGGTATGTTCTGGAATTAGCAAAAGCAGCCCGCCTGGGGAAGTACCTCTCATAGAAAACCGCGGCCAAATAATAATTCCCTAGAGGGTTGTTATGTTCCTGCGTGTGAGTGAGGTCACAAGAGGAAGCTTCTGGCTTTTGGCAGTATTTTTATCAGTGCTCACCTAGTCATAAACTGCACGGTAGGGAAAAAAATTGTGACGATTCCAAACAAATGTAGCCATTTTTACGGAATAAAAAGATTTTGACTTTGACTTTGACTTTCTAAGGAGTTGCCGTGTAAGCAGCAGAGGAGGCATCGCGCGAGTGATACTTAATATATTACAAGTGTTAATAGGCTACGGTAACTGCTTTACATCAGGTGGGCCGTACGCTTGTATGCCTCCCGACGTTGTATAAAAAAACAGACAAATGAGATTTTCCCACCAATAAATGTGCAATATGCGTCTTTATGGTGTTGACTTCTACCAAGTACAACCGCCTCCAGTC
Organism: Pyralis farinalis; assembly: GCA_947507595.1. Taxonomy (NCBI): domain Eukaryota; kingdom Metazoa; phylum Arthropoda; class Insecta; order Lepidoptera; family Pyralidae; genus Pyralis; species Pyralis farinalis. Next base: position 30,745,060 of record OX382273.1, on the reverse strand, counting down.
ATATATTTAAGTCAACATGCTCTCAATTTCTGACGCCGCTGATCATCTCGTTATGTGTCAGGTCCACGTCAGCAGTAGCATGTTTATTACTCTCTCCATCACCTTGGGGAAAAGGAGGTTACAGCGACAAGCCGATAATTCCATGGATCTGATCCTATCGCTCTTTTTGATCACCATGTATACTTTAGCACTCTTCTATGAAGAAGAAAGTTGCTCAGTGGAGTGGAGTGAAGTCCGAAAGCGCGTTAGACCACGACTCGGAGCACACAGGATCTTTTCCACTACCGGTTTGCCGTCTAACCTACTCGGCTTATGGAATTTAAGAGAGAGCAACGTCTACCGCTTACAGAAGAAAATTGACAAAATATCAATGTAAGGATTTTTGTTAAAATGCTTTTCAGAAAGCTCTAGGGGAGGTTTTGCGTTGAGAAAGAGCGATAATAAATAGCAATACTCCTTAGGTTAGGAAAGCTCATGCCTATAATAAACGCTTCACCACAGGTTGTGAGTGAACCTAATTGTCACCATAACAAATTCCATCCTTCAGCATATCAAATTTAGGCATTGAATTGCGAAAGTGGAATTTAATTGAATAATTGGTACTCGTAGTAGAAACACGTAAAGTACTTCAGACAAATTGCCCGTCATCTTTATTTGTTTGCAAATGTTTAAAACGGGGTAGTAAATTGAAATTCTTGAACGCTGACCACAAATCACATTAACTTAACATACGTTTTTTTTATTCATCATCGGGAGGCATACAAGCATAGTGTCCACATGATGTAAAGCGGCTACCGTAGCTTATTAACGCTTGTGATTAAGTATCACTCGCGCGATGCCTCCTCTGCTGCTTACACATCAACTTCTTAGGAGCTTATTGGTGACCTCACTCACACGCAGTAACACTACAACCCTCTAGGAGTTGTTATTTGGCTGCGGTTTTCTGTGAGATGTAGGTATTTCCCCAGACTGCTTTGATGCGCCCTACCTCTCTTATAACTGATTGTTGATGATTAATTTACAAATACGACGATATTACCGTACTGTGTATAGTTGAAGGCACTATTATTGCATACAATGTAATCTGTCCTTGCATTCATGTCATGTAGCTCTTTGCATAATTAACTTGAAAATTGAGAGCGATGTGACTATTGCATATGTCGTACTATATATCGTATTGATCTTCGACTAATTATTAAGTATATAAAGCATATGTACTTACAAATATCATACTATGTATTCGACATACCAATCCGAGATGTATATAATACGACGTTTGCTTAAGAACACTAGGGTAATATTAGAAAACAGATTCTTTTAACATTTCATTTCATAACGCAATATTAAAGTCAATTACAAAACTTCCTACTCCTACAAATTTCTTCTGATTAAAATCGTTGTGAGTTCTAAGGCAGCTGTAGTTTAACCCCCGGGATAGCAATGAACTTCACTGTTCATTGCCTTCTTGGTGTTCGCCGCTATTAATTCTGGCTACACAGGAGACACAGTGGTCGGTATGAGTAGTGGGCCTGTACCGTTTAAAAAAAAAAACGCAATATTCTTACAGTGTGACATAAACGCTCAGCGAGCGACCGGACGTTTGGGAGCGAATGCGCTCTCTGTAATAAACAGCTGCTGATTCCGTGCGGCGTGTGATTAGGATGTCAGTGTTTTTGGCTATTTATTTAAAAAGGATCTATTTGGTACTTAGCAGTATGGCAAACTTAACTTTGCAATGAATTATAGTAAAATATTGAGAAAATAAATAAAATGTATCCAAAAAAATCCTGTAAGAAATTCTAATGACATCCGAATCAGAATTATGAGCTAAATGCATTGTATCAGTAAACGGGGAATCGTGTCACCCTGTATATATATTAATTAAACAATAAGAAGGTTAAGAATGTATGAAGATTTTTTTTAATAGTGATAGTTTGCTATCAATACAGAAGCAAGAACGATTATATTAAATTCGCTTTTCTGTACGTTGAGCGAAAAAAATAACTGAGTATGCTCACATTTATAAAATGTGAGTAGTGGTGGTAGTGGTTTACATCTCAGGACAATTTTTTGACTATAGAACTCTATACACAAACCTTGAAAAATCACTATAGTTACATAGAAGTAGGTATGTGTACATATACCAGTTATGTTTATTAATAGCCAGATCGCTCATAGACATAGGTTATGTTAACTGCGAGATAAATTCAGGAAAGAGAACATCTGTGGTAGAACTTGAACTACCGATGTGCCTCTAAGGATCAATAAGCTGAAGCGTATTAGGCGGGCCACTAACTCGAAGCACCAATTGCCGTTGGGGCAGAAAATGCTCGAATTGCTACCACAAACTTGAAAACGCAGCGTATAACGGCAGCCCACACAATGGACCAACAACCTGGCGAAGATCACAAGGAGCAAATGACACAGGACTAAGGCCTATGCAGCAGCAGATGTACTTTAACAGAAATGATGATGATGACTCTTAACGCAATAGAGAAATATGCAAATTACTAATTTCTAGAAATAGAAAATATTTACCGTCTTCTATTACCTTTTATATTACTCGACTGAAGAAAAAGTTTTTCTTGAAAAAACCCGATCTTACCTACAAAAAAAAAACAAGTAACGTCGAGCGAAGTTTAGTCGTCCGGGTTATGGTTTTTATGATACGTTCTGTTCTGTTGCTGGTATGGCCGAATTACTTTTGATAATTAACGTACCGTAATGTGTTTAAAAAGTGACGGATTTTCCAAATCTATTGAGCGGGGGGTGTCAAAATAAAGGGGATTTAAGCCGTATACAAAAATACATATGACAGTCAATGCAATCGGTTATGACTTCATAAGAGAGATAACGTAGCGAAATTTCAAAAGATGATCCAAAAGAACTAGAAGCTATTGGTGCGTCGTTGATTTTCAATAAAAAACAAGAATACAAGTCGCATTTCATGCCTTTTCAAAAATGCTACAGAAAATGTCCTTAGCGAATAGTCGCGTTTCGTGCGTTAAGAACTTAACATTAATAGGAGACACAATCATTTGTAAGTATTGGATGTTTCTGCGTGTACTACATTGGAGCATACCGGGGAGAATTTTGAAGTTTGCTTTCAAAATGCTCAATACTGATAATGACAGTTAAGCTCGGGCCCTCGCCTCTGTCAACGTTCCAGCTATTCTGGAACCCACCGGACTAGCCAGGGACGATGGTAAGGGACCCGACGGGATATCGTTGATTACATGGAAGATGGGGAGGGTTTTAGTGTGGGACGCAACTTGCGTTGATATGCTGGCCTCTTCTCATCTTCATCGCACTACCATCAAGGCCGGAGGGACGGCTGAGGCGCCCGAACATTTAAAAATAAATAAATACTGGGGTCATGGCTCCGACTACAACTTTGCTCTTTTCGGAGTAGAGACCCTTGATCCGTGGGGTCCAGGCAAGCAGTCGCTTTTTCAAGAACTAGCGAGACATCTGATCGACATCACTGGCGATCAAAGAGTTGGTAGCTTCTCACTCAGCGCATTGGTATTGCGATTCAGCGCGGAAATGCTGCCAGCATCGTTAGTTCAATGCCGCGGGGACCACACTTTTTAGACTTATTTTAGGTTATTATTATTATTTTAGTTTTATATGTAATTTAGTTCTAGTTTTATTGTGTATTTATTTAATTTTAAGTAAGTTAAACAAAGATATATATTTAAAAAACTACATACTTAAAAGAGTTAACCAATGGCGCATGTGAGCTTCTAATGACATTAGTAGGTATCCTCAGAAAATACCAAAGGTCGTGGAAAGGTTCGAAAGGTACAAAATTGCGTATGTTATCAAAAATCGCACTTGCAGGAGCCTCTTCTCGTACAAGATATTAGGAATTGTAGTACAGTCACAGCATAACGATTTACAGTTGACTAGATTGTCCCGCAATATAAGATCGTTGGTAAACTTACATATCGTCGAGACTCCGTGAATAGATATAAGGAAAATAATTTAGCAAAGATTTATGCCACTCTTTAATCAGTTTATTTTGATCAAAAGTATGAAAGAGCTAGAGGGTTGTTGTGTTCCTGCGTGTGAGTGGGTCACCAGTAAGCTCCAAGGAGTTGGTTGTTTGCTGTGTTGCCTGCTGCCAACACAGCAACTTCTTTGGAGGTAAGTTTCTTCTTAAAGCTGGCAACGCGTATACTTATATTACACTGTTGATACAGCTACGGTAACAAATTTCCAAACACTTTATCTTTAGGACCGAAATCATTAAGGCAGTACACACATGTCGCTGTAATATATGTGCTTTCTAATTAAATAAAAATATAAAAAATAAATATTTCTAGAATCCTTCAACTGTACTGGCCGGTATCTATGTTTAATACACGAAGGAAGTAACCTACTAGGAACCAATGAGACCGATTATGCATAGTAACTCAATTCACCGCAACGGGTCGGGCGTAAAGTAGATGCGCAGCTCTTATTGGCTTGTTCAATCACCAATATCGCGGTACTTATTGGCTTATTGGTTAAAATATTCTCTCATAGGCGAGAGTCTCGAATCGAAATTACATACGTAATTCATACACATATACATATCATTACGCCTGTCCTCCCTTTGAGGTAGGCAGAGACTATGAAACGTCAGGTGCACCAATCCAAACATACCTCTCAAGAAGCGAGTTCTTTCACACTCATCAACTTCTTTGCATGCTTTTCGGTCTTGGATTAATGCCTTCTGTTAATAAAATTATGCTTTGTGAACAGTGTGTTTACTACATATTATTATGCTGTGGTTCTTGGAGGAGCCCGGAGAAGTGCGAACGCCTGAGCGAAGATTAAAGCAAGACCGGTTAAATTAGATTTTGCTCACTCCACCCTCCGTAGGACTGTGTAAAATGTTATTACGCCTTTTTATTCTTAGGTTGGGAATTAGTTTTTCTTTATAACTAGGTTCTCCCCCATGGTCTCGCTCGTTTGGAAATCCATTACCACGATTGTTCTTCTCAAGGCACCAGCTATATACGAGTATTTGCATAGTATATATGCAAATACTCGTATATAGCTGCAAGCAAACCAAATGTTAATGTGATTAGTTAAAGGATATTTATATACATATATAACTCTCGATACGTACGAGATTCTTCTGTGGTAGAGTATACTTGTAATATATAGTATATCTTGCGAGTGCAATTTACAAGAATCCGGTGACCATTATATCTACGTCCAGTTGCATGTGATATATGCTACCGATTTCAAAAGAGAGGAAGAGAAATAGAAGAGAATAAAAAGTCATGAAAAATCAACGAATTTACTTGGGATATTGCCAATTTTGTCATTTTATCCCTAGCAGGCTGTAATAAGATAAACAATGTTATGTTATCTATAAAATTAAAATCGGAATTACTAAATAAAGTTAACTGTACGGTGTTTAGACACGGGGTGAGAGGAATTGAGTACAGAGAAATAGGAGAGTAGAAAGTAGACGATATAGCTGTAGGAGAGGACACAGTAGAGACGACAGAGTGAAGTGAAAATCAGTAAGAATCATTAAATTTTGGCGGTTAATTCTGTACCGTAGACGTACAGGGTAAAAAGGGCAGAGAGGAAGATGCAGTGGATGGTAAAAAAGCTAGCACTATGAAGTATTCATAAAATTTGTTAAGAACTTTTAAAACATATACATAGCACATGGGAACACATGTGCAGGTTAGGGGTTTCACTTTTTTTTTACTATTCCTTCCCACAATATGAGATCCATAGAACGAAGCGTGAAGAAGCTTCTTGCGGGTCAGCATGGCAGCGTCAACTGACAGGACACTGTATAATCTTTTGCCAGTTGCAGTCGCGATTTGGGCTCCTCTTTCGCTTACCATCAGGCAAAGCGGAGCCACTATGCTGAACTTATATATAAAAAAAATGCATCTTGCACTCAAATATCGACACACTATTATCTATTACTTATAGACGTCAAGAGGAATCAAATGAGCGAGTGAATTTGGAGGCTGAGTTATGGAATAGAGCAAAGTCACATTCCTAACGGGGTAGGAGAGTTTCTAGGGCTCCTAACATCGCCTTCTGATAAAACACGATCAATTTGGTCATGGTAGGTAAGTCTTGTCGTGTTGTAATATTCTTCTACGTTTTTGTCGCATATCTGTTTCGTTATTCTTTCTTTCTGCATATTTTCTACATGTCCGAATCAACGGAGTATCCCTCTTCTTATTTTAACACCTTCAGACCAACTCTGTTTCTAACATCACCATTACGAATACGGTCTACAAGCGTTACGCCACAAAGTTTGCGCAACGCTCGCATTTCGCGTTTATCCTACTTTCATGCTTTTTCTGCCATACCTAGCTCTCGCTTCCATAAGTAAACTTTGGAACCAGCACTGCATTGTCTATAGCGAGCCTTCTGGCTCAAGTTTTTACTGCCAAGAAGTTTTCCAAGCGCTCCATTCACAGTATTCCCTGCACTCACTCGTCTTTCCACATCAGGGGTGTACCTTACATCCCTGCTGAAAGCGTATCCAAGTAATACAATCTCATCGATTTGTTTCAACACTTGTTCATCAACCGTAATCCTTATATTGGTTCTGGTTTCATCTCTTTGAAATACCATTATCTTTGTTTTTTTCGCATTCAATAGTAAGTCTTTCTCCATACATTCGTCTTTCATCATTGTGACCAGTGTTGTGATCTTCCTGACCGACGAGTCAGCTCGGTTCTCCTGACAATGGATAGACATAATTCATCACTGCTCCCGCAATATCGCATCAACAATCCTCCAAGCACTGGTTATATACACTAGCTGATCCCGAAACGCGACTTACTCTTAGTTACGCCACTTCAAGGATATTTCGCCGTGTTTGGTGGTGGCTGACCAGGCTGGTATTTACCCTATCAACAGCTGAGAATAGTCACCTCTTACGACACCCACGGGAAGAGAGGAGCGGTAAATTTTAGTATTCTTTCTCCGTCACCGCACGGATAGTAATGTATGAGATACATAATATGGTGGAACCAAAACATAATGTCGAATAAGTGGTATTAGTGTTTAATACGATGTGGAGTTGTGTGTTTTTTTATGTAAAATAGCTTTTTCAGGAAATATACGTGTATAGATTTTTTTATACTACGTCGGGTGGCATACAATCATCGGCCCACCTGAAGTAAAGAGGGTACCGTAGTCTATTAACGCTTGCGATATATTAAGTATCACTCGGGCGATGCCTCCTCGGCTGCTTACACAGCAACTCCTTGGGAGCTTACTGGTGACCTCACTCACACGCAGGAACACAACAACCCTCTTGTTATTTGGCTGCGGTTTTCTGTGAGGTGGAGGTACTTCCCCAGGCTGCTTTGATGCTTTGCCCTACCTCTCTTAAAACATCCAGACGAATCCAAACGAACCCAAAAAGAGAATCGAACCAATGAGCGTTGGTGTCAAAGTCGCGTCATTTACGACTGAGCCACCGAGCTCGTCATCATAGATAAACTTAAATAGTAAAATCTTATCTAAATACAAAATTTGACAAGAATATCTCATTCTGTATATCACCTACACGTGTGTTATAAACACGTTTATCAATAAAAGTGCTATAACTTGGTGTGATTTACGGTCGGTTGAGAAATATTTCTAAATTGGCAAAAATCACAAGAAATGGTAAAAGTCCTCCACTATGTTTGGAGGTGAGCTTATTCCAAATGGCAAAACTTTTTCCATTTCGATGTTTAAAAAAAACAAAATCCAGATCAAAGTCTTATTTCCGAGGCGGGTGTACCTATTACCTCAACTTGCCTTCCCGTGCTTTGCTTTGGTAAAATTCTTTTTCAGCGCTTTCAGCAAGAAGTCGATTTCAGCAGTGGTTTCATTGCTAACGCACTTGCGACAGGCGTTCAGCGCGTTTATTGCTTACTAATTACTATAAGTGAGCTGCTACAAAGTTTGCGCATATCTCGATAGCCTTACTTAGTTGATGATTTCTACTAAACAATAGAATTTTCACCAATTTTTTTGACTAGTGGAAAATACTAATGTTTTTTTAATTATTCGCCTCCGTCTGTTTATTTGTGTATCACTACGTGTCTAATTCCGTCGCAGAAATCGTAGTTGCCTAACGAATTGACAGATTTGGACGTAGTTTTATATAGACAGTTGTTTTAATTACGTTGGTAACGCCTAGTCTGAATTGATCTATTCCTTTAGCAACAGCTATGTGAGAAAAAGATCGGGGTAGCTGGTGCGAAGATTAGCAGGTCTTTTCCGATAAGAGATAAAATTTTGAGACAAGATAAGTTGAACGTGAACATAGACATATGACTCAGAACTACGTCGGATAGATTTTTTAAATGCTGCGAAAAATACGTGAAGTCATTTGTGTGTAATCAAATTACAAGCCGTGAAAACTATTATTTTATTCGTAATATTGAAGATATTTTGCAATAATAGCTCTTACGGCAGGTACTTTGTTTACTTACAGATGACATAATCCATGGGCGATATTTCGGGCGGCCTAGTGCTGGTCGGGTAGAAATCGGTGAGCGGCGTGAGTGACTTGTCGTTGAGCTTAATTGGGTTTTGGACCTCCAAAATGGGGTTCCAATGACCTGGTTGAGTTTAATGCTAAGAAAACTCACGTGTACGTGTTCACAACAAAAATCTCCCCATTTCACCCCACTCCCAGTCTTCAGAGCGCTACCCTCAATATGCGAGATAGCCTGAATATGTTAGGCATCGATATTCGTTGCGACCTAAATCAACGAAATTATATCAAGAGCCTCATCTTAACAGCTTCAAAGAAACTCGGAGTCCTGAACACAATGCAATGTTTGTTTAGAATCAAAATGAATTAAATTGAAACATAGAAATTAGTTTTAATAATCTAAAATCTGACTTGGAATTGTTACTTGTCTAATGTACTTAAAGTATGTCAGACTATAATTATTTATGTGATACTATATTCTTATTAATGGTTTGCACCACTATCGCTTGTCGTTACTCGCTGACATCAAGACCGGTTCCTCCAATGCGCTGTTCAGTTGGCTTCAATTTGTCATTGGCTGCCAAAGCTACAACATTTTCGCTTTCCTTTTGAGCAATATGAGTTAGTTAAACTAGAAATGGGATTGCCAGTTGCAATTTAAAGAAATGTTTGTGGGGAAAGCCACGTTTCTTTGAGGTTTTTTTTTTGTATTTGTGGAATCGGTATCTGTTTCCTTTAGAGGTGTTTGAAATGCAACTTTCAAGTCAGCAAAGAATGTTGTAGCTATGTTTCAAGATTGAATTTAATAGTATTATCAATACTATTGCAGTATATAAACGAATATTATAAATTTGAAACAAGCAGTGATAGCCCAGTGGATAAAAAACCGGTTTAGTGACGAACAGGTCCCAGGTTCGAACCCTGGCATGCACCACTAAATTTTTGTTTTCGTATTTACGTACATATTTGTAATTATCACTAGCTCGGCGGCGAAGGAAAACATCAAGAAGTTATATTTCGAAACACGTGTAACTGAAGACAGATCTGGCTTACCCTCTGGGTTATAGGTCTGAGGCAATCCAACCCTACTAGATTAGGAAACGGGAGGAAGCTAAGAAGAAGAAGATTACAAAGAAACGAACTCTGTCTATTTGTTTGATATGTTATTATGATTGAACCCCAAAACTGAAATGTAATGAAATTTGATATTGAGGCGCTTCTTATTAGCTACTTATGTACAAATACTTTATTATAACGCTTGTGTCATTATTATACTCTGAATTTACGTGTTAGTTATGCGGAGAACTGGATCCAACGCATAGAAGCCCCTGCGAGGAGTTTGATGTAATGTACACTACACATGCTGCGACCTGATCCAAGTGATATCAATGGACGAATACACCTGTGATTTCAAACATTGAACAGCTTATTGTGCAATTTTCCATGACCTATGGGAGCCAATGCATTCAATTCAAGTCACGGATTCGACCTGGAATACGGCGCTGCCAGTTCAAAAGACATTTCATGATTTCTTAGATTCTTCTTTATAACCTGTTATAAATATTAGTATTTGATATGAATCTGATATAATTGTAGTATTGTAAACTTGAATAAATCGCCATATTAAGTATATAATGACAAGAAGTAATTTTCAGAACAGAACAGAAATTAGATCATAAGTAAGTTCACTGTGTAAACCGAAGACCAAGGGAAGTGAAGCTATCAGATTTAATTAATCATGATTTTTTATAGAAGCCAAATTAATTTATAATTAGTTTATAATTCACAAAGGAATGTAGTTTAAGTATCTACAGCACGATTCAGTGCAGATATGAACATATATATTACATATATATATGTCGCAGAGGTAGCAACACCATATTGAGAAGCCCGGAAGAAATCAATCCCCGTGATGCTAGTTTTAATAATAACGGATCAAAATGTCAAGTCGGCGCTTGGGTGGAATCGACATCGTTGAACTGGCAACACCGGTTGTGTTTGTTATGGTTTGCTCGAAATGTCGGTTGTGGACAGTTGTCAAAAACGTCAAGATGAGATACTGTCATTGGAAGCGGCATTACGAATCGAGCAATGGAGCCAATCGCACGTGTCGCGTCCACCGCATTTTGAATCCGTTGTGATCTACGATCTGAGCATAACTTTTGTAAAACTACTTTTGTAATTGGCTGATTAAATATTGAGAAGATTAACTACGCTGGTATTTCGCTTTATTCGCCATGAACAACGAGCCATCTGACGACAATTATATCCACGTTCCCACATATATATACATATATATATATATATATATGACGTATTCGTATGATTATGCGGGCGTATGGCGGGTAGTTGTGCAATGAGCAACCCAATGCAATTCGTATCACACTATAATTTTAAATCAACACTTGTAATGAATGTTCAGGAAAATATGAAACGAGAGGACAGTCCCAAGACGTCACTTGCCGCCTTTTGCACCCACTCTCCGTTTCTCCCAGTGTCGACCTCTTGATTCTGCCAAAGCGCGACGCCTTTCGTTTCGTTTTAAACATCCATACTCACGACCGGATGCGACATATATATCTTAATATATATAATTCTTCTGTACGTGTCTTTGCCACCTAACTCTTCCTAAATGAGAGTGAAAATGAAAGAGTGAAAATTCGAATAATGAGAGTGGACGAAGCGAAACAAGTATGTAAGGATCGTAGCAAGTGGAAAGAAGTGGTCTCTGCCTACCCCTACAGGATAGAGGCGTGATTATATGTATGTATGTAACTCTTCCTAAACGGCTGTACCGATTTGGCTGAAATTTTGTGTGTTCAATGATGGATTGATGGTTTGAAAATACAATTGGACCCGGTATTGGCGTTGATATCGGTATGTCACCAAATCTTGAGACAAAATTTAATGTGGCACTGCTTTTCCGGGCAGGACGACGTCTGCCGGATTAATTGCTAGTTAATTATAAAATGACAAGAAGTAATTTTCAGAACTTAAAATTAGATCAAAAGTAGGTTCACTATGTAGAGCAAGAGACCAGGGGAAGTGGAGCTATCAGATTTAATTAATCATGTTTGTATAAAGAAACCTAATTAATTTTTAATTAGTTTATTATTCACAAAGGGACGTAGTTTAAGTATCTACAGAATAATTCAGTAAAGATATAAGTATCAACCGCGCGAAGCCACATCTGCTGCTATAACGCAACTCCATAGAAGGTTACTGGTGACCTCACTCACTCGCAGGAGCACAACTACCCTCGAGGGTGTTGCTATTTGGCTCCAATTTTCTGGGAGGTAGAAGGACTTATCTAGACAGCTACTTTGATGTGTCCTACATCTCAATCCTTAACTCGGTGTTCTCAACAGAGCAAAGAAGTACTTCAGTGGAGAACAAAGACTTATATCAAGTCTCAAGTCATACCGCACGCCCAGTCACAATGCCCAGTTCTTATTGGCTAGTTTACGGGTCAAATCGTATCACTTATCGGCTTATTGGTTAAAATATCCTCGCTTTGAACTGTAAAGTCGAATATGACAGATATTTAGACGCTAAGATATGTTGAGTAAAGAGTACATTTGTGCGCCCTCAAGTGGTCCGTGGTTTGTGATGACCTCGGTGAGGATTTCCCCTCCACACGAAACTCAAACATTTAATAATGTGCCTCCTGCATGCGTTTCCTCCTAATTACATATTTGAATAACTTTGGCTTGCTAACGTTTTCTGTATTCGAGCCTGTTTCATTTTGTATTATTTTTATTTCTGCTGCCTTTCATCTTTAAATTAACAAAGCCACCCAAAGGAATTGGATGGTCAATAATACGTGCATGTTCAAACGTATCCTGCTAAGAAAAGTAAGAGCAGCGATAGTCCAGTAGATAAAGAGTCGGCCTAGTGAACAACAGGTCCTCAGTTCGAATCCTGTCATGTACATTTGTGTTTTTTGAATTATGTACATATTTGAAATTATCACTAGCTCGGCGGTAAAGAAATTATATTTCGGATGACGTTTGATTTTAACTTAGATTGATAAAACTTCGGAAGGCGTACAAGAAATACATACGGCCCACATGATGTAAAGCGGTCACCGTAGTCTATGAGCTCGTAATAAAGATAAAAAAAATATAAAAGTTCTTTATTTGCCTTTAGACCCTCACGGGCACTTAGACACGTCATACATTTTCAATATTATATCTTATTAATTTATTAATAAGGACGAGCTCGGTGGCGCAGTGGTGAAACGCGCTGTTACGCTACTTTGACACCAACACTCGTGGGTTCGATTCCCACACAGTACAAACATTTGTGTGCATTAACATGTCTATTTGTATTGGTCTGGGTATTTTCTATGTATAATAAGTATGTAGTTACAAAAAAAAAATGTATTTACGTATGTTTATCAGTTGTCTAGTACCCATAACACAAGCTTCGCTTACTTTGGGGCTAGGTGGCGCTGTGTAATTTGTCCGACAACATTTATTTATTATTATTATTTATTTATTATTATTATTTATTTATTAAGTTTTTCTCTTTTTTAATCTACCAGCATTTCAAATGACCATTGGTGAAGAAGAAATGCCAAAAGAAACTTGCCAATATAGGTCTTTTTTTTTCAATCATCTTTTACATATTACAATAAATATAATGATATGAGTGTACATATAGTGATATCAAGTGGTACAATTAAAGTTATATTTTCATGTGCTGAATAATACATTAAGTATCACTCGCATGATGCCTCCTCTGCTGCTAACACATCTGCCATTCTACATTGCATAAAAATGGTAATGTTACTCACAATCTCTGATTATTTAATTACATTAAGATCAAACGGTATTTTGAAAGCAATATAATTAATTTTATTAAGCTTGACGAAGATATTAAGTGACTGAGTGAGTTCTCTAACGTTCATAGCTTTTCATCACGTTCATGGCGTCATGTAAGGACTCAGTCATGTGGCTCACAGTTCTCTCTGCATACCGCAGAGACTTGGTAAAGCTTGGAACTTGGGGTGAATATATAGACAGTTAGATAATGAAAATAGTATACGTGCAAATAAACTGTATGCATCGGATATGGTGACTCAGCTCTATAATATGTCCAGTGTTTGCTATTTTGTCTATTATTTACTAGCCTCTGTTCATAGCTTGGTAATAAATACCCTATGTTTTTTTACAAGTCGCAAAAACCTTAAGTAATAAATTTAATTACGATTCTTTGAGCGGCGTAATAAACACTCTGAGAAACAAATAGATACGTTCCCATTTAATAGTTAAAATGTTCAGAAGTTATTTTGCGAAAGTAAAATTTGCAGGCTATTTTATCTAAACTATTTTGTTTTTTCCGTTACCGATTAGTTCATGCGAACTAACGCCGGCTGGCATGCACCCACTACCACCGCAGCAGTGAGAGGTGCCGAAGACGCAGTTGAAGTTGAGCGCCGATGTACACGGCGAGGCCCAACACAACAACCTTTCTCCTAAAACTTACCTACATTACACCTAAATGCCAAACTGAAATGGTTTGTCGGTCCAAATCGCTGCTCGATTAGTACCGTTTTTATTATCGTTCATTTTATTTCGATGATGACAATAGTTTCGCGTCGGTAAATCCCTCTAACCCCCATAGCCGCCAGATATAAATGGCACCGCTCTAAAATTTAATCGGAACGTTAGACATTGAAGAGGCAGTGGACCGCAATTAGACGGACCTTTACTAAATTTCGCCAGACTTCGGTCGCTTTATAAACAGACACGGTTTTGGGGATTAGTCCGCGAAGATATTACTATTCACTTAGTTTCTGACGGCAGGAACTTAGAATAACAATATTTTTTGTGACTAATTTCAGACTTATTGCCCTTATTTAATACTAACAGTTACATTACTACCTTGTAATATTATACGAGTATTTTAATTAAAAAAGATAATAGTACTCAAGATACTGCCTTGTGGAATTCCAAAATATATTATACGCGTTATGTTATGATCTTGAAACTTAAACATATCAACATAGATAGAATTTCGGGACAATTTTGATAACTTTTTCTAAAAAAGGTACCTTGTAATTATGAACAAATTACAGGTCCACAGAATGGTTACAGGTATATTCAAATGAATCCGATTTTACGTGCGTTACGTGCCCTATTTTATGTCTACACACGAGTCATACTCATGACAATATTTAGTCAGGAATTCGGCCGGATATGGGTGGCCAGATAAGCCGTATCCGGTCAAATAGCTATCTCATCTGTATTCTGTTTCATCTCCAGAGTAAACCTACATTAAAGGAGTAGTCTACCGTAATTACGCTCTTTATTTCGTCATTCTTTGTTACCCGAAAAAGATACCAGTCTTGTTATACAGGAATAGGTGTTTAAACTTTTGTACGATGATAAACAAGTACGAGTATTTGTGATTATTGTAACTCATGAACATTGCCAATACACGAAGTATCGTTCGCTTGTTGTTATCTGTTAACAAAGCAACTCCTCAGGAGTTTACTGCTCATTTCACTTATTTGTCAGAATATAACCCTTTATAGACTTGTTATTTGGCTGTGGATTTCTATTAAGTGAAGGTACTATCCCTTGATTCTTTCTGTAGGGATTATATTTGTGTGTTTCTGACGTACGAGTATGATACATTGATAATCGATCGATAATCATCGAGGCGAGTCGAGCGGAAAAACTTTGGATATTTATGTTCTTCAAGTTTAGCTAATTTTTTGTCAGCTTTCGTGACAAGAAGTTTTCTTATACCGAGGTAAATATTTATGCCGTAACTGCATTTTTGATAATGTGCGCTATTATCCGGAATGATATAACAACAGTGTTTCACGAGCACACAAACTACATATGTATCATCAGTTTAGCTCCGTATCATTTCGGCTCAGGTAAGCCGTATGCCTGCATGTCTCACTGTATAAGAAAAATCATTTCTCATAATAAATCTTAGTAAACAGAAACTTCATTCAAACAAAAAAACCCTTCATTCCTTCCTACTCCCAGAGTTTAGGGCGCTCCCTCAGTATGCGAGATGGCCTGAATATGCTAGGCATGGATATTCGTTGCAACCTTAACCAGCGTAATAACATCGAGAGCCTCATCTCAAAAGTTTCAAGAAAACTCGGTATCCTGAACTGGGTGCACCAGTTCTTGACGCCGAACCAGCTTCGTCTGCTTTATAAGACTCAAGTTCGGGCCCGCGTGGAGTATTGCCCGCATCTCTGGGACGGCTCCGCGAAAAGATACTGTATCTTCTCGAGGCTCTCGATAGGTTGCAGCGACGTATAAACGACGACGAAGAGGTCACCAAAAACCTAGAACCTCTTCAATCCCGTAGGGACACTGGCTCGCTAAGCGTATTTTACCGCCTTTACCATGGCGAGTGCTCTGTAGAACTGTTTTCCTTTATCCCACTCCCTCCGTTCCGTCATAGAAACAGACGTGCAGACTTGCGATGTTGATGTTCTACTGTTGAGAACAATTCTTCGCGTACCAAAAAGATCGACAACTCCTATTTTTTCGCACCATTAAAAAGTGGAACACCTTGCCTGCGCATGTGTTCCCTTTTTCCTATAATATGGAATCCTTCAAACGAAGCGTGAAGAAGCATCTTGCGGGTTAGCATGGCAGCGCCAACTGACAGGACATTGTGTAGTCTTTTGTCAGTTCCAGTTGCGATTGGGGCTGCTCTTTCGCTTATTAACAGGTAAAGAGGAGCCACTATGCTGAACTTATATAAAAAAAATATATCTTTATTTCTGTTAATGAGTTAGCATTTTCTGTTTATTTATTTGATCGTTGACCATGTAAAAACTTCTCCATGCCTTTTTGTAGAACCTTATGTTGTAGTCCCTTGGGAAAACTTCGGCAGGAGGTTCATTAGACGAGTTGAGAATTTTCGGAAGAACTTCCTTGCAACCGCACAGTATGGAACCATTACTTATCGAGTGTAGGCAGATGAACGGACGAGCTATAACTCACTATACTGTAAGCATCCACAGGCCACGGTGGATCTTCATATCAGTTTGGCAGCATTCTTATTTATCTCCAGCACTTAACTTTAATTTACCAAAGTTTTAATGAAAAATATGGGTGTGTAAGGACCGAGTCGTGTTGCGTTCGGTTCTCTTACGCCTACCCTGCATAGGACTTGGCGTAAATTTATAGATAGATAGATAATGAAAAATTGCATTCCTATTGAAAATATTCTACTACAACAATATAATACTTGGACCAATATTTTATTCGTCCAATTACGCGAGGTTGTAAAAAATATATCAAAGAGCAAAGCTCTTCCCTACGTTTCCGCGTGGCTGGATGAGACCAATTATATAAAATTAAACGCAAAGGAAATCGTAAGTCATGTGTATTCACAATAATTGGACGATATTACTAATACGAAATAAATTTTTGAAGTAGGTCAGTTGCCTAGCCCAATTTTTTTTGTGTAAAGCCTGATGTTTTTTTTTTTTAAACCACTAAGGTGGCAAACAAGCATACGGACTGCCTGATGGTGAGCAGTTACCGTTCCCTATGGACATTTGCAACACCAGGTGTATCACTCTTGCATTGCCGACCCTGTAATACATTAAGTATCACTCACGCGTTACTTCCTCGGCTGCTAACACACCAACCCCTTAGAAGTTTACTGGTGGCCTCACTCACACGCAAGGAACACAATATCCTTCTAGGGAGTTGTTATTTGGCTGCGGTTTTCTGTAAGGTGGACTGCCTCAGACGGGCTGCTTTGATGCTCTCTCTTAGAAATATCCAGACCAAGACAAATAGAAATATTCATGCACACAAATGTTTGTCCTGTGTCGGAATCGTACCCATGAGCGTTGGTGTCAAAGTGACGCCTATCACGACTGCGCTACCGAGCTCGTCAAAATTAATTTCTTAATAGATAAAAGATGAAATAAAAACATGTATTTTTTATTGCCATTTTCTTTCTATGTCACTTTGACATTTCTTATTTTTCTCACACTTTCTTATATAATTATATATCTGTTTTTATTCTGCTAGCAAAGGGATTCCCGAAGTAGTTGATATCGACCCCTTGGGGTCTCGACTCTCGGGGAATCGACTTTCCAGGGGTCGACATAAACGAAAACTGATTTTGGAGGTCGACGAGGCCTAAAAATTGATCATTATTAATAAACACAAGTTCTGATTTGAAAGTTTCAAGATACTGTGTAAGTTGTGTTACGTGTACCAACTTATTATACGATATGTTAGTAGGAAGTGTCATTGTTGTACTTAAAAAAGAAACTAGAGATAGGATTTTTAATGTAATTTGGTCATCGATCTTTTTCCCAAAATAGTTTGGGAATCTCTGTGTCCCTGAAATGCCGATAGAAACTGGCCAATATCGTATACTTATTTGCCATCTTAGTGGTATATAAAAAAAACTACTAACTCTTTTGTCACTTAAGTATAACATAGTCTGGATTTAATCGCTAAATCGAATATAAATTCTATCTCAACACCGAAAGATGTTACTTACGTGAAAATGACGGAGTTATGAACGAGCAACAGTCTCTTTGAATAATAACGAGGCACTTAAGACTTAGAAGCGAAGGTAACTCCCGTACTTTAATCAAATACTGGTTATAAAGGGGAATGAGGAATAAATCTATAGTACGCGATGAAAATGCGAGAACGCTGGATTAACTGTAATGGCAGCGACATGGATGGAGCAAATTATGAAATGTCGTCAAACGAATTGTTGCCAAAAGCTAAATTAATATCCAGGCTAAATTGATTTCTATTATTATTTCTATATTTTGGTTTTTTAGGGTTCCGTACTTCAAAAGGCGTAACGGAACCTTTATAGTATCACTTTGTTGTCCGTCTCTGTCAAGACCCATTTTTCTCTGAGACGGGTGGAGCTATCAAGCTAAAATTAATATCAAATACTCAGGTCTGTAATCCCTTCGAAACTTCTAAATCAACGCAATCAAATGATATGGCTGTTTAAGCCTCATTTATGTACATATTTTGACACTCGCATGGGAATCAAAACCTATAGGGTACTTCCCGTAGACCTAAAATCATGAAATTTGGTAAAAAGCAATGTCATATAGTACAAGTGAAGGAAAACATCCGAAAACCGTAAATTTGTAGTTCTATCTATCTATCTATAACTTCACGCCAAATCCCTTGCGGGGTAGGCAGAGAGAACCGAACGCCACATTTGTAGTTACATCACAAAAATAAAATATTTTTGCAAGAATGGTTTGCGAAAATATTTCTCCACGGAACCCTCAAGCGGGAGTCAGACTCGCGCTTAACGGCTCTTTTTTGTTAGATATTGTTACGGACAAAACGAATTGTATTGTATTGTAGATAGGGCACTAGCAGATAGTAGAATACATACTTAAGCTATATATAAAATGTTTCAATGACGGGCTCGGTAGCGCAGTTAGTAACGCGACACCAACGATCGTGCGTTCGATTCCCACACAGGACAAACATTTGCGTGCATGGACATACCTGTTTAGTCTGGGTGTTTTAAGAGAGGCAGGGTGTATTACAGCAGCCCGTCTGGGAAATTATCTCTATCTCACAGAAAATGGCAGCCAAATAACAACTTCCTGGAGAGTTGCTGTGTTCCTGCCTGTGAGTGAGGTCACCAGTAAGCTCCTAAGGATTAGATTTGTTAGCAGTTTGAGGTGGCATCATGCGAGTGATACTTAATGTATTGCAAGCGTTCATAGACTACGATAACCACATTATATCAGGTGGGCCGTATGCTTGTATGCCTCCTGACGCTCTATAAAAAAAACTTGGTTGTCTGTAAAGTCAGTTTACGGACGATAATTTTACGTGATAACGTCATAAGAAAACATTCAACAGTTGACAAAACAATTCACGTGTAGGTTGTGTGCTGCCGCTGTCTCTCTGCTACTCGGACGCATCGGCCGATGGAGTGGAAAAGAGATAGATGCGTTACAAGCCGAACGCTTAGGCCGATCGTACCTCTCTATCGCTTGTTCCGCGCACTCGCTTGCACAGGCGGAACGTGACGCTTTTTCGTGCGTGCTGCCGGCGTTCATCGATTTATAAGACGTCATCACGTCAATAAATATTCTTTGCAAATGTTATCATAATAAGTTAGCGACCTAGATTGATCAAAGAATTTAATGTAACCAACATTAAATTCTTACAATGGGTAGATAATTGCGGGGTCGAGCCAAGAAATATGAGGTAAAACATTTCAATTAGGGGCAACCTTGTCACAGAAAATATTTTTGAGGGAATTTCACATTTAAACAATTTATTGAACACTTATTAGGACGAAACATCATGTAACCAGGTGATTTATTTGGGATTTAGATGACACCGTGCGATTTAAGGGCATTAATTTTCATAGATTTAAATGTTTTGTTTATTAATCAATGTCAATCCCATTTTGCCTCAATTGTATTTGGGGTAAATAGGATTTGCACATAGTAATTTTAGGATAACAAATACAGCGATTATATTAAATAACGGTGAAGAATGATAAAAAAATGGCAACTTGGTCATGTCAATGGCAACACTATACAAATTGTAAGACATTTTTTTACCTTAAGTTTGTACTCCATGTCTGTGAGCTTGCTACGAGTAGCTATAACGTAATAGGTATCCGTTTCAATGTTTGGAATGGAAGCAACTTCAGGAAGAGATGCTAAAAATATTATTACACATATTATTACAAACTAATAGTATCTGAAAGGGACACTTAGCATTTTATATTTTGGGCAGACAATTGTACGTCCCAAAATAAAAACTGGTACCTTTTTACAGGTCTTATTACAATAATTGTAAATAATCTAGAGATAGAATCTATAACGAGGTGTGTGTATAGATACTAAACAACCGAGTGAGGTGTGTAAGGATCGCGTCTTACGGCACTCGGTTCCGATATTAAAACGGGCAAATTACGTATCTTTGCCTCTAATTTTAATAATGATTTCGGTTGATTTTTGACCGTTGGTTCGATCATTAGTTGCTGGAATTAATACCGAGTGGTCAAATTAGAGATATATCGTTGATTGTGCTGAATAATGTCCAGACATTTTTGTCAGTTATGAAGAACTGAAGAACATCCCACTTTCACAAGAACAGGACCTCCCCTGCGAAACCACGGGGTAAAGCTAGTATTTATTAAACCATATTTCGAGAGCATACTAAAATATTAGAACTCCGTCATGACATTTTCTGAGCATAACAAAGATTATATTATTTATCCCATACAGGCTTTTAGTGGGCTGAGATAAATCACGGATTCATGCAAAGTGCTGTGTGAGCGAACTGTCCACATTATTCTTAATACACTCTGGATTTTGACCTGTGGTTAAGCAGCTATATAGATTTATATATCTGCTTGTTACTTAGTGAGAATGTGAGACTTTTAGGTACCATTTAACGTATTTATAACCGATTTAAAAAAACAGTTTACATTCAATTCAACTGATTTTATTTTTGTATATATGTTACGAGATATCTTCGCTTATTGTGAATCGATTTTGATGATCGTTACTTTATTTAATAGAAAATATCTCGAAGCTTGTCTCAAATAAGTTTGAGTAGTATGTCACTAGCGAAAAATCTAATTCATCTCTTTTCACCTGATATCTTCGTCAACTGTGAATAGATTTCGAAGCTTATTAGTGACTTCACTTACACACAGAAATACAACAATCCTCCAGGTAGATGTTATTTGGCTGCGGTTTTCAATGAGGCGGAGGTACTTCCTCAGACGGGCTGCTTTGATGCGCCATACCTCTCTTAAAAACACCCAGACGAAGGCAAACATACATCTATATACACAAAATGATAGTTCAGTATGGGAATTGATCTCACGAGTGTTAATGTCAGAGTAGCGTTACTAACCACTGCGTCACCGAGCTCGTTTTACCGACATCAATTACAGCTTGTCTTTAGATGGGTTAATCACTTTACGTCTGCACGGGGCGTACGTTAAGCCGTTGGTCTTGGCTGTAATCGATAGATGACAGTCGTTAAGCTAAGTCAGTAGCCTTCGGGCGACTTTGAAACAATGGCCTCCGCCAATCCCCACTTGAGTAGCGTGACGGAGTATGCTCTAAAGTCAAAAGATACACCGTATCCCTGCAGTGGGATGAGTATAATATAATTACATGAAATCTAAGGCTCGCGCGGTATAAGTTAGTAGAAATACAGTCTCTGGACACAATATGTGAGTGTTCTTAATTGTATCAAAAAAGGCTTACGTGCACTGGTCAGCCGTTATATATCTCTATTGTGATCATGTGTCATGTTTGAATGAGCCCTGTGGCGGAGTAGTTAGCAAGGTCTTATTTAATATCAAGATTCGTGTTTGTATTAGTCTCGGTGTTTTTAGAGATGTAGAGCTGATAGAGAGATCCACCAGCGGAAGTACCTTGAACTTACAGAAAACTGCGGCCACATAACAACTACCCGGAGGGTTGTTGTGTTCCCGCGTGTCAGTGTGATCATCAGTAAGCTCCTAAGGAGTTGCTGTGTTAGCAGAAGAGGTGGCATGAGTGATACTTAATGTTTAATTGCAAGCGTCCATATGCAACTTTAGTCTTTTTACATCAGGTGGGCCGTGTGCTATTATGTCTCTATACGTTGTGTAAAAAAAAATATAAGTCCAGTAAAAAATAAGAAATCAGCAATCCCGGCAATCCTATCGACAATTAGGACTTAAATTAACTGAAAATGCAAAAGAATGCAGAAATGGACTGAAGTCTAAAACAGAAAGTGCATTAAAACGCTCCTGAATGCATTGTGACACGAAAAAGAGTTTTTCCTTGAATTTTTTACAATGCAAATTCTTATTCAGATACTGCAGGCTATTGTGAAGGAATTTCAGCGTTGATGCTTGCGTTTTCCTTTTTTATTATTGAGTGGTTATTTTGCTCAGGAAATGGTTTTGCATAACCGCTGTAAAGTATGTATGCATGAAGCAGTGGACTATGTATTTATTTATATATTATTATTAAATATGTTTTAATAATATACCCTTCTTAAGAAACAAGCAAGCAAGTCACTTGGCGTGAAGTATATCATGATTTAAATATGTAATAATGAATACTAGCGGATACTCGGCGTCTGTTAGTAGGTACACTAAAAAATGAAATACATTTTGTTTATTTTTTAGAAAAAGAGTATTTGTTATTTATTTATTAACTTTTTTAATATTAATTTTAGCGGATAAACATGTCACGATCATTTATACAAGTGGGAGATATTTTTGTTATCTGGCAACATTAGGCGATTCCGCCGCCCCACTTTACACACTGGTTGAGTGAGTTGTTGAGTGGGGCGGAAGGGGCGCTTTTGCGGGCGGCAGATTCTGCAGAGGGCAGACGATACTGTAACACTGATACGGATTGACGTGTCTACTGATATACGCCACATTGTGATCTGCAAAGACATACCGATTGTAACTGTGTAATTAGAGTTCTAATAAATCGTGTATTATTGGAAGTGAAGTTTCTTTTATACTTCAGAAGTGGTATTACCAAGGTATGTACGTCCACAACTTTATTTATAAGGTTATAATAACGTTTATTTTATTATTATGATTATTTTTAACTTCTCGTTAGTACCCTCTTTAGTGTAAAATATTGTGATTTTACGTGGTGCGTTTTGAAGACGACATCCTAATACAGACCTACAGAAAAAAAAAAAAAAAAAAAAAAAAAAGAGAAAAATAGTAATAATGTGCCTGATTGAAGCTACCTTTTGACACGTTGACGATAGCACTACACACAACATACGCATGTATGCAAGGCATGCATTGCATACTTTACTCCACCTGAGCAAGGTTCCTAGAATCTTCGGCCATAACTATTTGTATATATTCATATAGATAAACACTATTAGGCCAAATCTGTACAATCGAGTTATCGTAATTATAACCTTGTTAAAAACTCGTGCATCATGCACGTGGCCATTATTTTTTTTTTCTCTCTTTTGAATAGATATAATATATGAGATTATCTAATGGTTATTGACCGACAATGAAAGTTTACTGGATTATTTGTTCATTTCTTTAATTTAACTGGACTATGTACCTTATCCGTGTACGTATGTTCTTCTATTACTGAGCGAACCATGAATGTTTGCTGGATTTTATTTTAGAGTGAGCTATGAATGTTCACTGGATTATTTACTTATTTATTTATTTGGAGTGGGCAATGAACGTTCACTTGATTATTTACTTATTTATTTATTGGAGTGGGCAATGAATGTTCACTGAATTATTTATTTATTTAGAGTGGACAATAAATGGTCACTGGATTATTTACTTATTTATTTATTTGGAGTGGGCAATGAATGTTCACTGGATTATTTATTTATTTTGAGCGAACTATGAATGTTTGCTGGATTTTATTTATGAGTGGACAAGGAATGTTCACTGGACTATTTATTTATTGTGAGCGAACTATGACTGTTTGCTGGATTTTATTTATGAGTGGACAAGGAATGTTCACTGGACTATTTATTTATTGTGAGCGAACTATGACTGTTTGCTGGATTTTATTTATGAGTGGACAAGGAATGTTCACTGGACTATTTATTTATTGTGAGCGAACTATGACTGTTTGCTGGATTTTATTTATGAGTGGATAAGGAGTGTTCACTGGACTATTTATTTATTGTGAGCGAACTATGACTGTTTGCTGGATTTTATTTATGAGTGGACAAGGAATGTTCACTGGACTATTTATTTATTTTGAGCAAACTATGACTGTTTGCTGGACTTTATTATGAGTGGACAATGAATGTTCACTGGATTGTTTATGTATTTATTTTGAGCGAACTGTGGATGTTCGCTGGATTTTACTTTTGAGTGGACAATGACTGTTCGCTGGATTAATTAATTAATCATTTTAGAGCGAACTATGAATGTTCGTTGAGCTTTATATTTGAGTGGACTGTTTTGACTGCTTTATTATCTAAATTTAGGTTATTATTATAGGAGCGAGTATATATGCGTATGCGTATGTATATTGTGATTAAGTTATTTTACACAAGTTTAAACCAAATTAGAGTATTTATTATCACCTAGGCGTGAAATAAATTGTGACATAGCTTATTAGCGATTTAAGCATTGTTATGAACAAAAGCTAGTCGAAGGAATTTATTACATTTCAGTCATGACACCAGAAAAAGACTATGATGGGCGAACTCCTCCAAGAACTCCGCCAAAGAGACGGTCGAAAAGGAGAAGAAGGAGAAGCAGTCCGTCCACAAGTTCTTCTAGTGAAAGAAGCGCACCAAGGAAGACTCGCAAAAGTTCGAGCCGAATGAGTACGGATGACGTTCTGAAGCTGTTGGCCAACTTCAGAGGAGAATCAAGTAGGAACTTAATATTCAACAATAATTTAAATAATGTCGTACCAGAGTTTGACCCATTGAGCAGAACTCAAACCATTGATAGTTGGCTAAGAAAGGTCAATGAATGTGCAGGCATTTACGGGTGGGACGAAAAACAAATTGTTCATTTTTCTCTTCAAAAGCTCACCGGCTTAGCAAAGAAATGGTTTGAGGCCCTGCCAACTGTAGTTTTCTCATGGAGTGAATGGCAGAATAAACTCCGAAAGGCGTTTCCTAGTGAGGAAAACTATGGACGTCTTCTGGAGGAAATGTTAAGCCGAACATCACGAAATGAAGAAAGCCTTCGAGAATATTTCTATGATAAACTTAGTTTATTAAACAGATGCGAGATAACTGGCAAAAAGGCTGTCGATTGCATTGTCCACGGTCTAAGTGATAAATCCATAAAGAGTGGCGCGCAAACGTTGAATTGCACAGAACCGGAAGGCCTATTAAATTTCCTCTGCTCGCAGAGAGCACAGCCACCTAGTCAGAATAAAATTCGCGATCGAAATAATCAAAGAAATGGGATTCAGGGCGCGATGACCGCAAATACTACTGATTATTCTTTGACATGTTTTAATTGCCGCTCGAAAGGCCATCCCTATTTCAAATGTCCTAAACCAATTGTTAAATGTAAAAACTGTAACAGAATTGGCCATGATAACGACAGTTGTAAGTTGACACCGTTGCAACGTCATTCGACACAATCGCGAACCGAGAACGTCACTGAAAAGAAAACTTTAAGAATAGACGTATCGATTAAAGCTAATGAAAAGTTTTTTAAAACTGTTACGGTAAATGATCGAAGTTTAGCCGCGTACGTAGACTTCGGAAGCGAGTGCAGTCTTATTCGAAGATACGACGCGGAAATCTTACAACTAGTCCAAAATTATGATTCGATTCCTATAGTAAGGGGCTTTGGCAACTCATTTGTTAAACCTTTGTACAAGTCGTGTGTGTTCGCGAAAATTGATGAGGTAGATGCACTTATCGAAGTGCTTGTAGTTCATGATGAGTTAATGCAGACGCCCTTGATTATAGGGCAAAATTTCACAGAACTTCCCTTTGTAACAGTTCTGAAAGATAGCAATCAGTTAACTTTTTATAAGAGCCCTACATCTAATCCGTTCAATCTCGAAAGTAATGAAGGACCACTTAAACTCTATGTTGCTAACTCAACTCGAATCACCCAAACTAATATGTTGTCTGTTTTTGCTGACAACCCTAATTTTTCTGGAGATGTTTATGTGGAAGGTTATTGCGCTGTAGAACCTGGAAGGGAATTCAGTTTGTTGCAAGGTACCTATAAACTTTCTCATTGTAGAGGTGACTTACTAGTCACAAACATGGCAACCAGTGACATAACTTTTGAACCTAATGTATTAATAGCTAGAGCCATGCCTTTTAACGAACGAGATACTTATCAGATCAATAGGATCTCTGGAACAGAGAATATTTCATTGGAACCCTTGAAAGAAACTGATATTAAGGTCGGAGATAATTTAAGCTATGATAATTGTAAGAGATTATATGAGTTGTTGCAAAACTACCGCGATTGTTTCGCATCAAATTTAAATGAATTAGGTTGTGTCAAAGAGGTAGAGATGCATATCGAACTCACAGATAACAAACCTATAGTTTATCGCCCCTATCGGCTTTCACATGCAGAGCGTGATCAAGTTAGGGTGATAATTGACGAGCTTCTCCAGAACGACATAATACAAGAGTCGACCTCTGATTACTCTAGTCCTATTCTCATGGTTAGGAAGAAAACTGGCGAACTGAGGCTGTGTATTGATTTCCGAACTTTGAACAATAAGACTGTTAAAGACCGTTTTCCCCTACCAATGATTGACGATCAGATTGCCAATCTTAGTGGGAACTCCTTTTTTACAGCCTTAGACTTAGCCTCTGGTTATTACCAAGTCCCAATGTCAAAGGAAAGTCAGCATCTTACGGGCTTCGTCACGCCTGATGGGCATTACGAATTCAAACGTATGCCTTTCGGCTTGGCGAATGCCCCGGCGGTGTTTCAAAGGATGATAAATAAAATTCTTGGTAACAAGCGCTATGAATATGCCCTTGCCTATCTTGATGACGTACTGATCCCTTCAAAGAACACCGAAGAAATGTTTCAACGGTTAGAGGAAGTTCTTAACCTTTGCAGACAATATGGCTTGACTCTAAAACTTTCCAAATGTCGCTTCTTTGACACCAAAATCGATTATCTGGGATACGAGGTTTCAGGAGAGGGCATTCAACCCGGTAGGGCAAAAGTTCAGGCTGTAGAGAAATTTCCCACACCTCAAAACGTCCATGAAGTCCGCCAGTTTCTTGGGCTGACCGGCTACTACCGAAAATTTATACAAGGCTATGGAGAAATTGCTCGTCCAATGACATCTCTCTTGAGAAAGGACGCAGTCTGGCAGTGGTCAGATGAGCAAAACAAAGCGTTTGCTCATCTAAAAGAAAAACTAATTAGTCGACCGGTCTTGGCCCTGTATGACCCTAAACTTGAAACGGAACTTCATACAGACGCCAGCGCTCTTGGTATTGGAGGAATATTAATGCAATGGCAGCGAGACACTCGGGTATTAAAACCTGTTGCCTATTTTAGTAGGCAAACAACGCCAGAAGAAAAACATTTACACTCCTACGAACTTGAGACGCTGGCCGTTGTGTGTTCTCTAAAGAAGTTTAGGGTATATTTATTGGGCTTGAATTTTAAAGTTTTTACGGACTGTGCGGCTTTGAGAACGACATTAACAAAAAGAGATTTACTACCAAGGATAGCGAGGTGGTGGCTACAGATCTCTGAATTCACATTTGACATTGAATATCGACCTGGAGTTCAAATGTCACATGTCGATGCTCTCAGCCGAAATACCACGCTATCTGCGGAAAATGATGATAATCCCTGTGTTGGTATATACCATATAGAGCAGGACAGTTGGATCCTTACGCTACAGTTAGCGGATCCAGATATTTCTCGTGTGTTTAAAATTCTTAAACCAGAAGAAGATGAAGAGTGTAAAGAGATAAAGAAAAATTATATAGTAAAAAATCGTACCGTGTATAGAAAAGTAGAGGAGGGTTTGCGTCTAGTAGTTCCACGAAACGCTAGGTGGCAAATATGCAAAGCAAACCATGATGACATGGGACATCACGGCTTTGCTAAGACCTTGGAGAAAGTCCAGAATCAGTATTGGTTTCCAAAACTCAGGCGATTCGTAAAAAAGTACGTATCCGCTTGTATTGAGTGCGCTTACAATAAAGATGATGTATCAAGGCGGAAGACTGGGCATCTCTTTCCAATAGAAAAGGTAAATATACCATTTCACACAGTCCATATAGACCACCTAGGACCGTTCGTGAAAAGCAAATATGGCAATACACACATACTGACGATCGTTGACGGATTTACGAAGTACTTGTTTATTAGGGCTGTAAAAGATACGAAAACCAGAAATACGATTAAAATACTTCAAAATATTTTTTATGATTTTGGAGTACCGGCCAGACTCATATCGGATCGCGGTACGTCCTTTACTTCCGCGGCTTTTAAAACGTTCTGCAGCGAACACGGTATAAAACATATCTTGAACGCAGTCGCTTGCCCCAGAGCCAATGGTCAAGCTGAAAGATATAACCAAGTTATTCTCAACTCGCTTGCGACACAAAACTTTAATGGCAATGAACGTGACTGGGACAAGCGACTGGGACAAATTCAATGGGGAGTTAATAACACTGTGAATTCCACAACACGTAAAACGGCTACTGAAGCGTTGTTTGGTATACGAATGCGTGATGACTTGACGAATAAACTAAATATCGAGAACGACTTAAATAACGATAGTTTAGGGTCTATAAGACAAATTGTTAGTACGAACATACAAAAGGATCAAATAAAACAGAAAAACAGACATGATGCAAATAGAGCTCCAGCTACTAAGTATAAAGTAGGGGATTTAGTTAAAGTATCGCGTAATAATTACAATAATCACGGAAAGAGTACCAAACTTTTGTCGAAGTTCATCGGGCCACAAAAGATTGTAGAGGTTCTTGGAAATGATCGTTATAGAGTTTCGGATGTGCCAGGATTCCCCAGGAAAGGCAAATCGCGTGACTCTGTGATTGCATATGACAGGATTAGACCATGGATTCACATAAAGGCATTGGAAGTCCATGACAGTATTACTAGCAATTCTAGTTCGCTCAACGATAGTGATGAAAATAACGAATAGGTTATGTTTGTTATTTAATGTAAATAATTAATATAAAATCAAATTCTGTGTCTGTTGCCGGTTCTCTCTAATATCTGGTTTGTTCATAATTAACATATTTATATATATTTTATTAATAAATAATAAAATATGATGTGATGATAATAAATGATTAAAAATATGATTGTCGTTGAATGACAGTTGGTTGCAAAATACTAATGGTCTTAGTATAAGTAAATGATAAGCATATATATACATGTATGTTGTTTAAAGTCGTAACTGTTGTATCAAATCGATCTAGCGTGGATAAGTGTTAATTACTACTCGACAGATATATATGTCTATTTTCATATTGTAGCAATTAATGTTTGGAAAGTCATGATTTTGTTTTATGTAAATGTTTAATATAAGTGGAAAAGTAAGAATAGACCGGTCAATTCTAGAGTGCGACCGGGTGGTAGCACTTCTTAGGATGGCCGAATGTCACGATCATTTATACAAGTGGGAGATATTTTTGTTATCTGGCAACATTAGGCGATTCCGCCGCCCCACTTTACACACTGGTTGAGTGAGTTGTTGAGTGGGGCGGAAGGGGCGCTTTTGCGGGCGGCAGATTCTGCAGAGGGCAGACGATACTGTAACACTGATACGGATTGACGTGTCTACTGATATACGCCACATTGTGATCTGCAAAGACATACCGATTGTAACTGTGTAATTAGAGTTCTAATAAATCGTGTATTATTGGAAGTGAAGTTTCTTTTATAAACAATATTTTGAGTACTTTCTGTAGGTGTGTAAATATAAAGATTTTTCGGTGTTCCAACTGTTCACCAAGCCGTCAACTTCACACTAATGTTTTTAATTTCTTTGCGAGTTTATGCATGGGAAAGCTCGAAAATCGACTTCATGAATGGACCAATAATGCACTATTTTAGGGTCCAAAACCATCTTTGCATTATTTCCTTGCAAATGAAACCGTTTTGGCACATCAGTTGAATGTCTATAACGACAAAGTCTATAACGGACATAGGTACAAACATTTTTTTGTTTTTAGGGTTCCGTACTCAAAGGGTAAAACGGAACCCTATTACTGAGGCTCCGCTGTCCGTCCGTCCGTCCGTCTGTCACCAGGCTGTATCTCATGAACCGTGATAGTCAGACAGTTGAAATTTTCACAGATGATGTATTTCTGTTGCCGCTATAACAACAAATACTAAAAAATAGAATAAAATAAATGTTTAAGGGGCTCCCATACAACAAACGTGATTTTTTTTTGCTGTTTTTATAGATAATGGTACGGAACCCTTCGTGCGCGAGTCCGATTCGCACTTGGCCGATTTTTTATATCGACGTATCACTGGCGGGTATTTGACATGCATGTATAGGTATATATGCATTCATGATATGTACATATAGACATAGGGAGCTCGATGGCGTCGTTGCGCGTGTCATTCTAACCGAACACGCAGGTTAAGCAACGTCAACCGCAGCCTGTCTATGGATGGGTTTATCAATCTCGAGTTTCTCCGTGCTTCGGAGGGCACGTTTAGCCGTCTCAGTTGTTGTCGATAAATGACAGTCGTTAACCTAAGTCAGTGGCCCTTTTCCCAATCCGCATTTGAGCAGCGTGGTGGAGGTGGAGGCCTTGAGCTATGTATAGGAAAAAGATTTTTCAAATCCCACTGGTAGTTCCAGAGATAAGCGCGTTCAAAGTAACAAACAAACTCTTCCACTTCACATATTAGTACCTATAGATAAAAATATTGTCATAGTATTTATCTTAGTAGATCAGATTTAGTACATCTACTAAAATAACATACATTAATACATTTACTTATTTTTATTTATCTCTTTTTACTACGCTCATGTAGTTAGCAATACTCAAATCCTTTTCAATACTCAAAAGTTGAGCTGAAAATCATTCCATATAGGGATAATTTCGCCTTTGTAGGTATTCATAATACTTATATGCTTTCTGAAGATATTAGAAAGAAAGAAAGAAAATCATTTATTTGTACATCACACAACACTGTACAATATATGCGTAACTATGTTGTAAAGTTAATTAGACACAAAATCAAGACAAATATGCCAAAATACATAAAACAAACTAATGAATAACAGCTAACAGTATTATGCGATGTTACAAATTGGTCTCGGCTCAGTATATTGTCGAAACCTGTGTGACAGACCCGACACTGATTTTCAGCCGAAACCAGCCTTGTGACACCACGGACGCAGCAAACAAAACACTATGTACTAATGAAATAATACATGAAGAGATTAAATTAAAAAAAAAAATATCAAATACACATAAATACCCTATTTCACAACATGTTATTTTTAATACCAAAATTACAGACTTTTAAGGATTATACCTAAGAGACTTCTGTGAGTTAAATTGTGTTACATGACGAAGTATACTTGAGCATATCAATAATTATTTCGAATGTAAACCGAGTGCCAAAACTGTAAGGAAGAAAATAAAGTTCTCGACTTCGACAAATCACAATATTATTACGGTTATTAAAGTCAATTAAAAGAAGAACATCTAATTTCACGTATTAAGAATCACTGTAAAATAAGTTTAATTGAGCTGTCCCCGGCCACATACTTTCTGCCTTACGGAGCAAATGAGTTATGATTACCAATATACTGTAGGGGCAAATCGGCAAGTGCATTTCTTTGAGAAACTACTAATACAGCCAATGTTCGTCGATAAATCCAACCGGTGAGTAGATACTTTTTATTTTTTTTATTAATTAGAACCCCTATGAATCTTGGATATTATACTTATTTAAGCGGACTCCTGTCCATTACACAATAACACCTAAAACCTGCAGCTTAATTGAACAATGATAGTTCAACCACAAAATTACTTAATTAAAATATTAAAATAGCATTTAAGGTAATACACTCAACCAGGACAAACATACTCATATTAAGCTCGTAAGACATAATCGGACTTTTGCTAATCACACTAATCATATCCAGTTCAGTTAAATTTGTTTTTGAGCATTTAATATATATGTTTTAACAGCTGCTAAAAAAGACTTTTTTGTTTTTAGGGCACGTATTGGTGGAGGAATGTTATTCCAGCAACGAGTGGCAGCATACCTGAAACTGCCCCGAAAACCTGCTGACCTATGGTATGGTGTGGATAGACGGAAAAGGTTAGACCGTGCAGAGTATTTACGAGCATGCTGCATCCAGGTCAGCCTAGTGTGAAGGTAATCTGGCTGACCGGTGTTGACCACACCAAATAGGAGACTGGCAAGATGAAGGTATCTGCGTGATTCCATTTTTAACATATTACACTTATTTAAATATGGCGTTATGTGGCTACGAGGTGGGACTGTAAAGCAGAAACGAGCACAGGCATTTTGAACACGCTGTGTTAGCCTTCCCGTTCTGGCTAGAAGACAAGGCCCATACACTGTATCTGCATAGTTGAGTTTTGAAAGAATTAATGAGTCACATAGTCTTATTCTCAAATCAGTACTGAGGTAAGGACGAACCTTGTACAGTAGTTTCAATCTGTAGAAACAGTTCTGTACTGCATTAAGGATGTGTCTTTCAAAATGTAGATGTGCATCCATAATAAGGCCTAGGTTGCGTGCCTCAGCAACATGTTCAATTGGCTGATCTCCAAGCAGTACTCTAGGACATTGACCCAATATGTCAGCCATTTGCTGCTTTGTGCCATGTATCAGGTACTTGGTTTTACATGGATTCAACTGTAGGCAATTTTTATGGGACCAGTTGCAGATGCGATTAAGATCCTCATTTAACCTTTTTACAGATATGCCTGTATCATAGGGATGCAAATGAATATAAATCTGTAGATCATCAGCATATAAATGGAATTTACAATTTTGTATATTTTCCACTATGTCAGCAGTGTACAGGATAAAAAGTAATGGACCGATTATGGAGCCCTGCGGGACACCCCTCAGAACAGGACTGCACACCGACCTAGCTGATGTACCGTCACTCCTTTTCACCTCTACCACCTGACTTTATTACAAACAAACGAACAAATCTTTTAACTATAGACCCTGTATTTCTGCGAAAGTCACCGGGAAATTTATATTTTATATGTAACGACATAAAGTACGTAAAAAATAAATATAGCATAAAACGAATTTCATAAACACGGGTATACTAATGCATATAAGAATTTAATTAAATTTGACATACGTATATAACATAATCAAAATATCTGAGATGTATAATTTAAGTTAATTATAAATTGATCTGACTTTATTTACTCTTTATATATCAGAACAAATGTACGTCCTCCTCTCTAAGATTGCAGCGCCCAACTGGGTGTATAATGCTTCTGTAATTATATTTAAATTGTATTCATAAGATCATGTACACATTATAGTTGCAATAAATGAAATGAAATGAACTTGCCCGTGCCAAGTTGCACCAATCAAAATGAAAACTCTTTGCATCACGCGGGTCGTATGTTTATCGGTGGTTGCATAGAAAACTGAGCTCTAAAAAAATGACAATCACAATAAAATTTTGATGATAACTCATTACTAAGGAAAATTGCTTAAATATAAAAAAAAAAAGTGCGTGTACTTATGTACGCGTGTGAGAAGTTATACTTCTCTGGCATCATTAAATAAATATTTAACATTAATAACTTAATAATATTTAGTATTAATTATATTAAATAATAATATTTTAATTTTAACTATAACGCCATCTACCGGTAATTCCGTGAAACATTTAGCAGTTTTAACCTATTGCACATTTTTAACTATAGCGCCATCTACCAGTAATATCGTGAAACATTTAGCAGCTTCAACCTGTACTTTTGTGTTCGAGTGCCACGCATTCACTCTCGCTCTATCTCTTTCTATTCCCCCTCCATGATAGCTTTAAACGTTTAACGCAACCTTTTTGCAAGTCGCATTAGAAGTATAACTTCAAAAACGGCTTTTAACAAACAGATGTACTGACATACATGTTAGGTATCTTCTATTAAAACGTTGGTACCCATGTAGTACCGTAGCTCTGTAACGCCCAAAAATGGGCAGTCATAGTCATGGGTGTTGGCGACACAAGTGATAAAGTAAAGAGTCACTCATAGCTCCGTGGTATACTTTTAGAATTCCTTCTATGTGGCAGAATCATGATGCTCCGGTATTTATTTGGCATAACACACTTGACATAATCTTCTTTAAACGAATATTTTTAAGGCATAAAAATGATTTAATATAATAAATATTTGGCCGAATGTTTACATGTCTGAATGACACAATGACACACTTTTAAGATGGCAGAATTTCTCTTATCATAATTACCTTTGGCAAAATTAAATTACGCATAATTTCGTTTAGCATAACGTTTATTTACGCCACTACGAAGAAAGCAGAATTTTTGTAAACATCCAGAATCGAAGTAAAAAAAAAGGATATTTTCTCGTCTCGAGCCAAGCGAGCGAGCGGAAATGTCCACCCACATCCGACATGGGCCCTTTAGGTTCAGAAGGTTAACCTTCGATGTTAGGTTTTTTTATAAAGACCCAGAACCGAAGTAGAAAAGGAGAAAATTTTGTTTTAAATCCATTAGGATAGGATTTTAATTTTCGGGATTTTGAACTGATTTCAAAATCCCGAAAATTATAATTAAGCGTTAAAATCATGAGCTCTCATGCTTGCTGGCAAGCTGCTTGCTTGCTTCTACTTTACACGTAAATAAAAACTATCTATGTTCATCAATATTATAAATAATCAATATATAATATAATCAACTGTTTTATTTAAGTGCTAAATACACACAGGAAGATAATTAAATAATCAATCAAACGGAATACATAGACGATTACAATTTACGTTAAATTAACTTCAAATTTCAATTATCAAGAATTTTCCTATTGACAAGCTCGGTGGCTCAGTCGCAAATGACGCGACTGTGACACCAACGCTTGTGGGTTCGATTCCCACACAAGGCAAACATTTGTGTGCATGAACATGTCTGTTTGTCTTAGTCTGGATGTTTTAAGAGAGGTAGGGCGCATCAAAGCAGTCCGTCTGGGGAAGTACCTCGACCTCACAGAACCACAGCCAAATAACAGCTCCCTAGAGGGTTGTTGTGTTCCTGCGTGTGAGTGAGGTCATCAGTAAGCTCCCAAGGAGTTGCGTTAGCAGAAGAGGTGGCATGAGTGATACTTAATGCTTAATTGCAAGCGTTCATATGCTGTTTTAGTCTCTATACATTAGGTGGGCCGTGTGCTATTATGTCTCTATACGTTGTGTAAATAAAAATATAAGTCCAGTAAAAAATAACACATCAACAACAGGAGCAGTAAGCTCCCAAGGAGTTGCTGTGTAATCAGCAGAGGAGGCACCGCGCGAGTGATACTTAATATATCGCAAGCGTTAATAGGCTACGGCCCTTGTATGCCTCCCAACATAGTATCCCACTAATATTATAAATGCGAAAGTTTGTATGTATGGATGTTTGTTTCTCTTTCACGCTTAAACGGCTGAACGGATTTGAATGAAATTTGGCACGTAGATAGATTATGATCTGGATTAACACATAGGCTACGTTAATTGACTCCACGCGGGCGGAGCCGCGGGCAGCAGCTAGTATTGCATAATAAACATTATCATCGTATGTGCGTGTAATGTTCAACTAATTTTATTGTATGGTAAGAAATATAAAATGTAGGTATGCCAAAAGTTGACTCTTACTGGAAATTTTCTGAGATATAATAGTTCTGCCTTTTAATAACTATATCAATGGAGTGTATGCCAAAATACGATTCTGATTTACACTATTCTGAGTTTTGAGTGTATAGTAAATGAGTGCAGGTCAAACGATTTTCTGCGAAATTAACTTTCTGCCATCCGCTGTTAAGCGTAATAATATTATAACATAAAAAGTTGTGCTATAAAGAGTGGACTCATACTTTTCAGGATTAGTATATCGGAGATTTGAACCCACTAAAAATCGCTGAATGCGCCTTATGAAATTTTCACTTCTAAGAAATTGCTAAAAAATTGTTAAGTGGAAAATTTTATCCGCTATTCTGCAAATTACACGAAATATGCTGATTTGCCAATATCACAAAATAATCAACTAAATCTTTATCCATTCCCCTTTTATTCTATTGCAACGTAATAATCGCCTTCATCTCTGCAAATGAAATTTCAGTCTCATTTCTAACTGGTAATGATCAGTTGAATCGATTTAACCAATGGTTAATTTCGGCTGCGAAAATCCAATAAAAACGGTAGCGTCGGCGAGATTCGGAAAGCAAACTTACGACCTAGCGTTTCCCTGTGGGCCTGTCTGACATGAAATTACGCAAAAAGTGTGAGAACGTAACTAGATTTCTATCGTTTACGTTTTGAAAAATAAATTTCAAAATGATGCGTTATCTGTTTCGGGATCCACACATTTCTCTGTATGCTGCGATGCGTGTGGTGGAAAAAGTCATACGCAGAGAGAGTCTCTCTCACTACGAGATAGATTGAGGAATTAATACATTCGTAGTAGAACTAGAATTACCAGTTAATTAAGAGAGGTAGGGCGCATCAAAGCCGCCTGTCTGGGGAAGTACCTCCACCTCACAGAAAACCGCAGCCAAATAACTCCCTAGAGAGTTGTTATGTTCCTGCGGGTGAGTGAGGTCGCCAGAAAGCGGAGTTGATGTGTCAACAGCAGAGGAGGCATCGCACTAGTGATGCTTAATATAATTACAAGCGTTAATAGGCTACGGTAACTGCTTTACATCAGGTGGTCCATATGCTTGTATGCTTCCCGACGTTGTATAAAAAAATCTAGTGGCACTCCGGGAGTGCCGGCAGAACTGAAAACTTGAACATTAACATTGAATTAAACAATTTTTGACGGAAGTATCGCGTGTTTTATTTATTTTGTTGAACCTGACGTTTCGAATGCTTTGCAGCATCCGTGGTCGCAGGAAGACTAAGGTGGCATTTGTCTTACATTGGTTATTCAATTATTACATCTACCGACATGGATGGATTAATTATTTATATATGTTCCGATTCACACAAAAATCGCTCACGGTGTCCGAACGTTTTACGGTGAGTAGATCTCTGGGTTAGTGACTTGATTATTTTTAGAACTGGATCCCAAGCAGGTGGTACTTGCCAACCATCTTTTCTATTGAAATTGGGGTGTTTTCTTATTTCAATAGCCTCGCGTAGCATTCTAGGCATGTAGCGGTTCTCCTTGGCGAGGATTTGTGGTTTATCGAACCGGATGTAATGGTTTGGCTGGTCCAGTGTATGTTTACATACTGCAGAGTTCGTATCGCGCCTATTCTTCATGTCAGCAATGTGTTCTTTCACACGAGTACCTACGATTCTCTTTGTTTGCCCTATGTATGATAAACCACATTCGCAGTCTAATTTGTATACTCCTGCATCTTGTAAGGGGATATTACACTTGATAGGTCTTAGAAATTGACTGATCTTCTTATGGGGCTTGAAAAAAGTTATAATTGAAGCTCGCCGTAAAATGTTGCCAATTTTGTCTGTGACTCCCTTTAAGTATGGTAAGATAGCAGGTTGACGTTCAACTGTAGGTGGCTTCGGGCGGCTTCTGTGACGCATGTGAAGGAGTTTTGTGACTATTGCTCCGCAGTACTTGTTTGACATGTTGGAGTTCTTCTTCTAGATATGCTCAGCGTCGCAGATGCCGTGTGCTCTCTGAAACAAAGATTTGCCTACGGTAGCTAACTGACATGGATGGTGGTGTGAGTTACCATTGAGATATTTATCTGTATGGGTGGGTTTCCTATAGACTGTATGATATATTAATTACCAGGAAACTTGACAACTCACTTACTCATACCATACATTACCAATTAAGTAAGTAGCACAAGACTAAGCATCGTGGAAGTCCAAGGGGGAAGCATATGTGCCCAATCACAAGGTTGGTGACGCTTCTTCATTTTCTATGGACTTATTATCCATTATATCGGCTGTGATAACACATATTATGGGATTTTGTTAAGAAGGGATAACCGATGGCAGCCAGCCTGGGCTTTGCAAGTACCGTCGGCATAGTTTGGGAACGGAATCCTAAAAAGTAGTACATTCATCTTCAACGACGTCAACAATGTAATGTGAAGTACCTTCTTACTAAGCATCAGTTAAACTCACTTCGTGAGTTATTATACATAATATATCAACCCGTAGGTACATTAATTTTACGGTTAAACTCGCAATTAAAGTATTTTGGTAATCCAACATTTACAAAAAAAGTTAAGGCAATTTTATCGGCTGGAAAATTCATGGCATTCGTTTTTGGAATTTTAAGGGTGTCATCATGCTGGGCTACCTTGCGAGAGGTGAAACAATAAACTCGACCCACTACTGTACCCTTTTGCGGATTGTGCGAAGAGAAATTAAAGAGATACGCCCAGGATTGCTTAGAAAGAAAGTATTGTTTCTTCAGGATTATGCACGCGTTCTCGCGTCTGTTGAATCAATGGCTCAAACTCGCGATAATGGTTTCCAATTACTGCCTCACCAGGCGTATTCTCCCGAATTGGTGCCTTCGGACTTCCATCTGTTTCCAAACTTAAAAGAACAGCTCGGTGGACAGAAATTTTCATCAATTGTAGAGTTTGAAGTCGCAGTAAGCCAGTATTTTAGAAACCTCGACGAATCTTTTTTAAAATCGGCATAGAAGCTTTGGAAAGCAGGTGGAAGAAGTGCATAGACCTAGATGGAGTTTACGTCGAAATATAAAAATATTTTTGTTCAAATTTTATTTTGTTTTCTTGGTTAGGACGCGAACTTTTCAATCCACCTGGTATTATGTCCCAAGCCTTTAGGATTTTACCTGCGAGATCAAGGGTGCTGTTAATCGAAGACAGGTAGGCCAGTAAAGCTATAGGTACAGGAAATTTTCATAGTTACCAACCACCGTACTTTATCGGTAAAGAGACTTGGGTCTATGCCTGCACGCTGAAATGAATGTTAATAATGGATTCAATATGAAATTTCAAAATATTTTCGATAGGTTGAACCAAATTGGTGAATTTTCAAATGGGACAGCAGCGGAGCAGGTAAGTAAACGGGTACGAGTAAACAGAACTTGAGAATGAACAAATCGTAGTGACTACTAATTTCGATGAGACGATTGGAATGTCTACTAAATATTGATAATGAATTACTGAGAAGGGGTAGAATGACATCATCAAAGTGACCCGAGGAGATACAGGGTGTATTTATAATTATAAATATAATAAAATATAAATATAAATATTTTCGGACAAATTACACAGCGCCATCTAGCCCCAAAGTAAGCGAAGCTTGTGTTATGGGTACTAGACAACTGATAAACATACGTAAATACATTTTTTTTTTAGTAAATACATACTTATTATACATAGAAAATACCCAGACCAAGACAAACAGACATGTTCATGCACACAAATGTTTGTATTGTGTGGGAATCGAACCCACGAGCGTTGATGTCAAAGTAGCGTAACAACGCGTTTCACCACTGCGCCACCGAGCACGCCTCATATAATTAGTATTTGGCAAATGATATTTTTTTTATTCCTTTTTACATTAAATTTATACAGTGATCCCCTTTTTGCATGCCAATGTTTTGGCGCGACTCGCTTGTTATGTTTTATGTTTGTTAATTTTTGCCGCTTTTGTACCGCGTATGCTTAAAAAATAAATTATTTATATTTGGAAGATTATAATGTTCCTGTCGGGGAGTGGGATTACCGGTAAGGTTCTAAGGACCTTCTGTGTTAGCAGCAGGGGTAGAAATGCGCGAGTAAAACTTCCCGTATTTCAAGTGTTCATAAGCTACAGTAAATATTTTACATCAGGTGGGCCTTGCTTGTATGTCCTCCGACGTTGTATAATGAAATATAGTAAATATAATTATAATATTAAATGTAAATATGACATATTTATATGAATATATAATCCTTCAGAATATATATGCCAGAAAAACGCAATAGTGGTATTCTGTTACGTTTCTAACATCTTTTGTACCTATATTTGCATAAATACGTTTCAGTTTGATTCTCAGAATGCTTCGTCGCATTGCTTTATTTTACGAATAAATAATTATCTCAACTAATTATTTTCCTGTATAACCAGCGTCGGTGTTTAAAATTTCAATGAGACATGCATGTACAGTATAAAATTTTAATTTTAATGAATATGTTCTATAATAGTGAATATGTGTATATATATATATAATTTTTTTTTATATAACATTGAGAGGAATAAGTATACGGTCCACCTGATGTAAAGTGTTTAGAGTAGCCTATTAACGCTAGCAACAGATTAAGTATCGCTCGCACGATGCCAGTTCTGCTGCTAACACAGCAACTCCTTAGGAGCTTAATGGTAACCTCACTCACACGCAGGAACACAACAAATCTCCACGGAGTTGTCATTTGGTAGCGGTATAAATTAAATTATAAATGATTATAGTCTTATAGATATATTATACATATTAGACATGTTATATTATAATTAATTTATAATATAATATGTCTCGTCTAATACATAATTCGATGGTTATTAAATAGTTTTTTCACAACTGAACAAACAGACGTGCCATCCCCCGCTGTAGATGCAAAACGAATTTTCTTGAAGCTAATGGAATCCGCCAATTCCGCGATGCGATTTAGATAAATTTGATAAAAACGAAATTAAATATTGCAGAGGACGTTGTAGGCAGCTTATTTGGTTATGAAAATTTATTATTCAAATTTAAAAATTATTTTGCTTTCGTTTTGAATATCCTTCGGCAGTATTCGATTAATGAAAAGGTAAGTTATTTTTATCTCGGATTTATAAAACACTAAATTGATTTTTGACACCTAGTATGTTAGTTTTAGGCGTGAATTATAGTCATACAAGGTCGAATAAACGTACGAATAGAGAAACATCATTACGTCATAATCTATGACTAGATTGTACTCATCTGACCTAATCGTGTACCTTTGTAATTTCTGTAGGTACTTCCTGTCTTCTCCTTTTTAGCGTTATCACATTTCCTGATCCGTTAGGATTGATAGGATCCGCTATCCAAGCCTGAGGATTTGGCAAAAATACTGATTTTGACGTGGAATGAATACCATCAGATCTCTACATCTCAGAGGGAAAATCAGAGCTTGATTAGGTTAGCCACACGTCTTTTAAAATTTAATGTAGTTTCTTGGACGTGCGTGGTTCCTCACGAGGTTTTTGGTTATATGCATCAATCCAAGCCAGGGGACCAGTCGGTTAATAGGTAGGCAGGTTCGTTATTCAATAGGCTCTCACTCCTCTAATTTCTGTACTCAGTATGATTAGGTAAAGAGTGAAAGGCTAATGAAATTTTACCCGTCTAGAGTTATAGATTCTCGTTGTTTGAAATGGATGCCTGTGATGGGCATACATGGAATAATTGACATTTTAGCAAACCTAAGCATGTGTTTACTTAATGTGTGACAGACAGACAAGAAACTCGAAGGTAGTCAGTTACTGTAGCATATATTCGACATTATTCCTCATTTATATCAACAGTCTTTGTAACATGAAAATTAATGGTGGACAAATTATCTCCTACGCGGATGACACAGCAATTATTTTTAAAGGTAAGAACTGGAATATCGTACGTACAACCGCTGAAACAGGCCTAGGGAGGATTGCGGACTGGTTGGACTGCCACCTTTTAACCCTGAACCTGACAAAAACAAATTATATATGTTTTTCAAAAGATGTAAGGGCACAGCCTTCGGAGGACTTCCGGCTCGAAATTCATAGATGCTCCGGTCAAGATCAAAATTATTGTTCGTGTGTTGCAATTAACAAGGTCCAATATACTAAATACTTGGGCGTAATGGTTGACCAACGGCTATCATGGCATAAACAATTGGAGCTTGTTATGAACAGAGTACGTAAACTCATATGGACATTTAAAAACTTACGTCACGTTGCTACAAAGACTCTGCTAGTACAGACATACATTTCTCTGGCGCAATCGGTCATCGTATACTGTCTTCCGATTTGGGGAGGGGCTACAAAAATTAAGTTTTTGGATCTGGAAAGAGCTCAGCCGTCACTTCTGAAACTCATGTTCTTTAAACACTTTATGTATTCAACTGAAAACTTATATTTGGAATCAAATCTCCTAACTGTCAGGAAACTTTATGTGCTTCACATTATTCTAAAAAAACACAAATCGATTACCTTTTCTAAGAAAAATTTTACCAGCAGAAGGAACTATGCAGTGGCTCCGAAAATAGCTGTAAAATCAACATTCGCACAAAGACAGTTTGCTAGCAGATCATCGAAACTATATAATCTTATAAACAAAATGTTAAATATTTACAACTTAACCTACTATGAGTGCAAGAAGAACTTGACCTTATGGTTGCTTTTGCAAGACTATGATAAAATTGAATCCCTCTTGACTAGCGTCTTTAGAGTATAACTCGTGAAAAAAAAAAAAAAAAAAAAAGTTGATTATTTCTCGCTACAACTGCTTTTGATCCCAAGATATGGTCGCAAGGTTGACGCACACACATATATTTCTATATTAATAAAAATACACATACTTTACAGGCACAACAATATCATTCTCAACACACATATAAGACACACAAACACAACACTCTCAAGCACTACACTCTCATACACAATCACTCCACACAACTACACTCATACTCCACGTCCTTTATAGCGTTACTAATGACTTGTTATACAAAATGTAACTATATCTAGGAAGAGCGGAGCCTCCAATTACAAGCATAATTCTGCTTACATGGAGACTCCGGCTACGATAAATGTAAATAGTTTAAGTTACTGAATAAAGATTATTTATTATTTATATATAAACGTTAGCGTTAGAAGCAAAGCTATCGTTTGTGCGTTGCTAACCCCGATATCATCAATGAGCCTCAAAAGCATCTAATCAATTCGCAGCTTAATTTTGTTTTTATTATACATAGACATTTTTAAATGTTTTGGAATATTCTAGATGTATTTGACCAAAACTGGGTCAAATTTGTAATTCTTTTCTGCATACAAACCAAACATTTTGTTTCTACTTAGCAGAATAACTGTAATTGCCCAATCATTAAACTCAAATATATTTGTAATTTTTTATTTTTTTACGTTTTTTTTTTTTTTATATTCACTGGGAATAATATGAAACATATTGGTATCAGGAAAATCAGGATCGTCTACAGTGCTATCCAACAATTGCAACCTGTCCTCCAATACCTTATTGTATCTAATAAGTTTGATTCTGGTCATTGATACAGGCCAATGACCAAAAACAAACTCATCTCTTGCACAGACAAGAGATGAAAAACGTATTAATATTTATACCTCGTAATCAATAGTCAAGAGTGACAAAACGGACCAAAAAGTACAATCTTTATTCCCTATGACATGAGTAAACACGTGTTTGACTTGTAAAAGTTTGTTATAAATGTAGGAAGTGATGTGGCTTCAAGGAATGTTAAATTGTACACATCGCAACCTTGTCTATGTTAAAATAAGAAGAAGAGTTTGGACAATTAGAAAAAATCCATGAAGAAAGAATTACGAAACATATATGCAATTAAAGTAGAAGGATGTATGGTTTGTCTAGCATTGATCATGTTTTATTAGACGTCTAGAAACCTGCAAGCGGTGTGAGTCAAGGTACCAGTAAACTCCTGAAGAGTTGTTGTGTTAGCAGTAGCAATGCGCGAGCGGCCCTCCATGTGTTACGGCTATTCATAGACGGATGTGTACTGTTTCACTTTCTATTCGTTAGGAACGGACTTCTCGCTCTCACTGCGATTAAAATTTGCTATATCGTTTTTGCCCAATCTTCTATTAAAGTTACTTA
Organism: Pyralis farinalis; assembly: GCA_947507595.1. Lineage (NCBI taxonomy): Eukaryota > Metazoa > Arthropoda > Insecta > Lepidoptera > Pyralidae > Pyralis > Pyralis farinalis. The sequence continues at coordinate 30,701,114 of OX382273.1, read as the reverse complement.
CCATACCCAGATTTCAGCGAATGTTTATTTTAGAAAATTGGGAAAGCGGTTTAATGTGTCGCTTGTAATAGGAAATTATTTGTGTTGATAACTGGCGGCTTTTGATGGTGCTACTACTATTTGCTAGAATTTTGTAATATGTCACAGTTGAAGTGAATCGAAAGTGATATATATGTGAGATTTATAGACAACATTAACAACACGTGAAATTGTACGAGTCAATATAGTAATTCTATGGTTGCTAATGCTTGTATATTTTAATATATTCTATGGTTTCTAATGCCTGTAACACTATTAAAAATAAAAATGTGTTTTATTTACTACAATAAACTCTGATTTGCCAATTTAAATCTATGTCTATCTATAACTTCACGCCAAATCCCTTGCGGGGTAGGCAGAGAGAACCGAGCGCCACGTGACTCGATGCTTACATACGTCACTCGCTTCTTTAATATTCATTGGTCTTTTCATGCACGCTCGCCGGTTTCTAGGGCTCCTGACATCACCTTCTGATAGAACACGACCAATTTGATCATGGTAGGTAAGTCTTGGTCTTTCTCGGCTCTTACATCCTTCAACTTTTGCATTGTATATCTGTTTCGTCAACAGCTATAAGCGTTACGCCACAATTTGCGCAACGCTCGCATTTCGACACTTTCATGCTCTCTCTGCCATACCCAGCTCTCGCTTCCATAAGTAAGCGTTGGGACCTGTACTTCCATGCATTCCCAGCACTCACTCGCATTTCCACATCTGTGGTATACCTTCCATCCCTGCTGAAAGCGCATCCAAGATATACAATCTCATCTACTAGTTCCAACACTTAGTCATCAACCGTAATCCTTACATTGGTTCTGGTCTTCTCTTTCAAATACTTTGTTTTCTTCGCATTAAATAGTAAGCCTTTCTTCATACATTCGTCTTTCATCATGGTGATCAGTGTTTGCAGTTCAAATGGTGTTTCTGCTAATAGGACGGCATCGTCTGCGTACAGCAGACAGTTCACTACTAGGTCACCCATGCGTAATCCTACATTCGTCGATCTTATTCTCTGTTGACAACTATCGAGATACAGAATAAACAGCCTAGCAGACAACATGCAACCCTGTTTGACACCAATTTTGACATCAAATCAGGGTAACATGCTACCATCTATCCGCGTACATGCTGAGCAATCCTTGTAAGTGGACTGCACAGTACGGAGCAGTGAACCGTCAATCTCAGCAATATGCACCAGGGTTCCTTTCGCTCAACCCTATCAAATGCCTTCTCAAGACCCACAAAACCGAAGAAACCTTTCTAGTCTGTGGCCAGATGCTTCTATACGATATTGCGGAGCGAGAAAACTTGATCCGTACATCCCCTTCCATTTCGAAATCCTATCTTCAATTTAAAGTCCAGTCAATTTAAAAGGCTTAATAAATTCAGATGGTAATTTGCTACCATAAAAAAAAAGATTTTATTTATTTACATAATCACAATTTCAGCTCGTACTTGTCTACAGGTGAACTCTGGGGAGCCATTTGCCTCGACCCTAAGCCCTAGAATTCATCGACTCCCGATAAATCTCTTGAGGTCGTAGCTTTATCTAGTGGGGGCAGTCCCACACTCCGTACACCGGACGCTATTTATCTATATTTATGAGTGTTTAAAAATAACACTTTAATGTAGAGAGTCGTTATGAAACTTCTCAATTAGAATGGGATATCTCAAACGCGGTAACGACTTACTAGTTTCCTCGACGACAGTGAACTTCCAATAACGCGACTACTCTTCAAGAAATTGACTACAGTCTCCTATCCTATTCCCCTTTCGGTATAGTCTCAATTGCTAATCGACCTATTCTACATTTGGTGCATGCTCATGTGCAAGACCGTCTGGTACCAACTTTAAACACGGCGCTGTGGCACTTACAGCACTTAATAAAGTATTCTTTCTCCTAGCTTTCTCCTAGCGTTCTCCTGTTTCCAAATTATGATTGGCGGTGCCCAGTACTTAAGGCTAAGGATTTGGTGAAAATGTTGACTTTGACTTAGAGCAAGTGCCATCCCACAGGGAAAATCAGATCTTTGTTTGGTTAGGTCACACGTTTTATGAAATATATTTTTTTTGACGTACGGGTTTTCTCACGATATTTTCTTTCACCGAAGACTTAGTGATAATAACAAATATGTACATAATTCCAAAATACAAATATATTGGTACATGCCAGGATTTGAACCAGGGACCGTATGTCAATAGGCTGATTCTTTATCTACTGAGCAATGCTCAGTATATAATAATTTAATTTTTCATGCCGTCTTCTATGCAGTCTTCTTTCATTTTGTGAGCTACCATTAGTAGGGGACTTTAGATTGATTCGGCATAGTAATGCCTCTGACAGTCTCTCCGTCACGCCCGTCGCTTCCTTCGCATAATTTCCTCGGCTGTTCACAGAATAAATAACATTAAAAATCAACTTTCACTTGACGAGAAAATAAGGTCCTTTTTAAACGAGAAATTAACTTGACTTTCTCGAATGAAAACACTCTTTAAGAACGAGAAAGATTTTTCTTACAGTGTATAGAATAATTTAAAAATTCACATGGTGAAAATGTACTTGCACGGACTATATTGTGTAACTTACTTGAGTACAATTATAAATTGAACAGATTTTTAGTAATTTCTTTTTTGAGCAAATAAAATAATATCAGTCTAAAAGTAGACTGGTCGGTGATTCGAAACCTGATGTGGGCGTGGTTTTATTGTTTGTACGGTGTGTGGGTACTACTATTAAATTCGTGATTTTGGAGTTAAGGCACATAACATTTATAAGGGTAGAAAAACATTCAATTTACTCTTTAATTAAAAGAAAAACATGCAAAAATGATTATAATTATGAATTTCTTTCTTAAAAAAATGATTTAGAAAGCTTATTTTCCAGTTGTCAAACAGGCATATTATCATTGATGTTGATGCAGCAGCAGTGAACAGTTTCGGAGAAATGACGTCTCCCTGTCTAACGCCTCTTTCCAATTGGATAGATTTCATGCTTTGGTCATGTAGTTGGATCCTGGATGTATACTCCTCAACACTTGGGTTTACCTATAACGGATGCGGTATTGCTTGAAAGACTGAAGTACAGCCGAGATCTTGACCATATCGAAGGCCTTCTCATAGTCCACAAACGCTAACCATAGTGGCAACTTATGTATATGGTCTATGGCTGAGAAGCCTGTTCGGAAGCTCAGGGCTTTGCTGTTCTTAATTTGCTTAAGAGCAATCCTAATCTCGCACAGGCTGACATCCGGGATATTCGCGGTGAAGTGTCGGGTCAATTTGGCTGTTGAACTGATATCGATCCAGAAGCTGGTACTGGTGACTTGGTGGGCCCGTAGAAACTCTCAATCTCCCTCAAGATCTTTGGTTGGGATGAGACAATGCTGACACTTTTGGCCTTCAGTTGCGTAAACTGGCTTCGACCGACAGACAGATTCCATGGTTTGGAGCCCTTATTCCGCTTGATAGTCACTTCGATACCTTTTGTGTTGAAGAGTCTAGTGTCGCGTCGCAAAGAGACCGAAATCTGCCCGTTTAGCTGCCCATGTGAGACGCATTTGCTGAATACTGCAACCTCATTTGTCGTCAAATTGGTGGTTGCATTAGCATGGTTGTGGGCATGGTCGAAGATTACTGATGTCTTTTTTTCTAATGAACATAGGGATGAATGTTTGTTCGTGAATCTTGGAGAAACAAGCTTGTAACCATTGTTGACGATTAAATATAGGCATTATTTGAATCGCCAAGTAACAAGTTTGGTGTATTACACGTAAAAAATAGTTTCATGACTGGCTGCCAGACGAACAACGCGCATTATTAACCATTGAATGTAGAGAATACAAATTCAGAAACAGTATTACGTATATTCCCATGGGAATACAAGAGGTATCGTTTTCCTATGGCGATATAAGGATAATGGTTCGCATTAAAAAGGAGTTCTATGAAATTCTCAGAAAACGCATCGAAACAGCATGATTTATCTAGTATGTATTTACGAGTAGTAGATATGTATTTTTGTACAATTTTTTATTACAAATAAAATTATTGCTTATATTAGTATATTTAGTAGGCATATTGTAATTTCTTAAAATTTAAACAATTATTAGCATTGGAAAATTATCACAATACTTCTCAATTACCTATTCTATTCCTAACGGGAAAAAATCGGCCAAGTGCGAGTCGGACTCGGAAATATTTATTTTATTCTATTTTTTAGTATTTATTGTTATAGCGGCAACAGAAATACGTCATCTGTGAAAATTTCAACTGCTAACAACCACGATTCATGAGATACAGCCTGGTGACAGACGGACGGACGGACGGACGGACGGACAGCGGAGCCTCAGTAATAGGGTTCCGTTTTACCCTTTGGGCACGGAACCCTAAAAACGGAGCGAGGTAAGAAGAAGAATTACTTAATTACAATAAAATTTCAGTGTGGTTGTAGATTTCATGAATTTAAAAAATATGCCAGAAATCGGTAAAATATTTTCCATGGTATACATAACAAAATACAATATAAAAAAACGAGCGATGAAAAGCTCGTGATGGATAATAGAGCTTTGAAAGTAAAATGAAAGCGTCCCCAATCATTTATTTAAAAAAATGGAACGTCAAAAATATTTTGTTATATTTTTAAAAGCCTGCTCGCATCAAATGAATCTTGGGCATCAATTTTTTAATTAAACTACAGTCTCGAATGGCGGGGATGAAACAAAAATTGAACAATAGAATCCGCATCTGTCAAACGGTTTGTTACAAAAGGATTATTGAAAGGATAGAGAAAACTTTGTTGATTAATTACGTATGCAATCATTTAAAGTTTAAATTTAGGTTTCGTAATTTCTATTAAATAGATCATGACTATAAATTAAATATTAGAATTATTATTTTTTATACAACGTCAGGAAACATACTAACATACGGCCCGCCTGAGTTAAAGTGGTTACCGTAGCCTGGTTAACGCTACGGTTAAGGCTTGCAACACGTTAGGTATCACTCGCGCGATGCCGCCTCTACTGGTAACACAACAACTCCTTAGAAGCTGGCAGTTGTTATTTGGCTACGGTATTCTATGAGGTGGAGGTACTTTCTTAGACAGGCTGCTTTAATGCGCCCTTCCTCTCTTAAAAGATTACTCTTATTCTATATATTTCTAACATTAATTTTATATATCTACCATGCCGTTTCAGTATCTATATAAAAGTTGGTGGTATTTGAGATTGATAGACTTAGAAAGCGTTTGGTACATCACATTTAATATTGTCAATTCTAGATGTTTATTTATAGCGAAAGCTTTTATGCCATCTAAATTGTAACTCTATATTAGATGGCGTTGCATTAGGTAAACTTCTACATGGCTTATAAATTTCTACAACGCTCAAGCCAAAATGACTAATGAATGTATGATGATGATTGCGCATTATAAACTGGTTAAATAGCCATAGCAACACCTCGATTGCTATGAAAATACGTAATACACTTGACTCGTGTTGGCACGGGGCTTACCGTGGAGATGTCAAGCGGCGACGATCCGAAATCCTTCTTCGAAAATATCCCCAACTTTTCCGAGTCGCTTTTTTTATTTCCCGCGACAAATATCTGCTTTAACACCGAAGTAGGAAATCCACTCCCGTAATCCGATAAATTCTTAATCTCCCGTATTACGTTTCAAAAACACTGATGTTTCCATCTTGCCTTGAATTTTTTTGTTTTAAACGAGTTATTATCTGACGGATTGGCTGAAAGGTTTTTAAGCAGGCAAAAAGTAAGTGACATTAATTTATAAAAGTTGATGTTTTGGCAGGCACTCATAATTCTCCAGAGGAAATGGCAGGCAAGGTTTATATTATGCAAAAAATGTTTCTTCGTCTGAAGCTTGTAACAAGAAGTGCCAAGTTAAAATCAGGGACTTTTATTGTGTGCCTATTAACGTTTGTAATATAAGTATCATTCGCGCGATGCCACCTCTGCAGCGACACTTTAGGAGCTTACTGGTGACCTTACTCATACTCAGAAACACAACAACCCGCCAAGGAGTTGTTATTTAGCTGCGGTTTTCTGTGACAAGGAGGAATTTCCTCAGACGGGTTGCAGCCTTCCTCTCTTAAAACACCCAGATCAAGATAAACGAACATGTTCATACACACAAATATTTGTGCTTTGTGGAAATCGATCCTACGAATGTTGAAAACAAAGTAGCGTCATTAGTCACTGCGCCACCGAGCTCGTCAATTTTATTTTATATCGTTCTGGTAAAGTGATACCGTAGCTTATGAACGCTTGCAATACACGAAAATATCTAGCACGTTGCTTGCTACCTCTGCAAACATCGTAACTCTGGTAACTCCGCTCGTTATCAGGAACGCAACAACTCTCCAGGGAATTGTCATTTGCCTACGATTATCTGTGATACTTTTCCAGTCGGGGTGTACCTACCTCTTTTTGCTTAACGACTGTCTTCTATCGAAAATAGCCGGGATCAACGGCTTAACGTGCTCTCCAAAATTAATAGATTTATAGATTATTTTTGCGTTTTATAGCCTAATTCTTGAAGAAGGTTACAGGCTACATTCAACATTACAATACGTCTTTTAGAAAATGAGAAAAAGACTGAAAATAGATAAAGCGGTTTCTACGGGATATTGAAATACGCGCAGACGAACTCGCGGGGCGCAGCTAGTCACCTAATGAAAGATAACATTTAATACGAGATTAATATAGAGTTGTTAAACCCAACTGACGTGCACGTCACCGGTGTTTAAAATGACAGGAACGTCAACGTCCTAAGACCCCCAGCGAACGGATGCGCACGCATCGTTTCCGTTCTAAAAATAACAACACTTAAATAGCACGAGCCACACGACCACTAAGTTTAACGAGTATTTTGTTCATAAGAGAACTTGGAACTTTTAGTGGATATTGTCATTGGTATATCACGTAATATACTACGTGACTATATGACCTGTCTTTTGAATAATTTCAGGAAAATGGAATGTTGACGTCGACAATTGATGCATGTTTGCACTTGTACAATTGTACAAACGCACAAGAAAGTTTTGCACATCGTGCAACTAGATACACGTTAAGCTTTAAACTTGACCTTTGTACTGTTCGTCATAAGAATTACAATCGAAATTCGAGTGTTAAACGTGATCTGCTCTTCGCAGTACAAAATATATGATTCTGTCGCAAACAATTACTGAATTTTTACCGCGATTCCGATTGACGACTTTTTCTTTACACAACGTCACTGGGTATTAATATCGCAAGCGGTACATGCAGTTCTAGCGTGGTATATGGTGCTATCACCTTGGAATTTACATGACGTGTTAACCGATACGAATAAATAATGTACCATTATGGTATAATTAGCACTTTAACATGAAGGCGCTGGTGATAATATTTTCACATTAATGGAAACTCAACGTCACACCTAAGGTTTCAAGTACTTAATTGTCTAAATGTGCTTAATTTGGAAGACGTGTTAATGTGTATAATTTTAATGTCTCAGTTATGACATGACAATGTCTCTCATGTCTGTGAAATTCATAGCGAACTCGAAATGCTTACAGTACATGAAGAAATACAGTCGACCAAACACCCGATCCAACTGGCAACACTGGACCGAAATTATCCTAAGCGCCTAAAACGGAGAGACATTCTGTATTGAGGCGCTACACAGATTATAAGGAGTAAGAATGATTATAAGGACTCTTCTGGAGGGGTAAGCCGAGTGCCTTCGCTCTTCTTGATGTGTAAGACCAGTGTTTTCGCTCTTCTCGATGGGTAAGACCAGTGTTTTCGCTCTTCTTGATGGGTATGACGAGTGTCTTTCCAATCGAGAAGAGCAATATTATCTACATCCATATAACATCTGCTCACAGTTTAGGGACTGATCGCAGATTGGAAAAAGAAAATATCTCCATGTACGGAATTACAACTCTATAAAACAAATAAACACGTAGAGACAAAATGAACAAACGATTAAATTTTTAATAATATTTTGTTATATTATTGAAGAATGAACTGGGAGATAGAATAAGAAAAAAGGATAAATAAGAATGTGAAGCAAAACATCGTGAAATAAATTATATTTAGAAAGACGTTTGACCTTAACTGAGAAAGCTCTGGTTTTCAATCTGGGTTGTGGTGGTCTGCAGGCCGTTGCTCTATATGAATATCAGCGGCTTAGGTTCTCCGCCGATCCTAATGGTGGCAGGACACATGTACCCGCAACTATTAACATCATAGGTGGGCAAACTCAAAGACGAAGTAGAAATGACCGGAGCAGCCATGGCAGCGATGGCATGCTATTTACGGTAGGGGGTGGGTGCTGGTTCGCATTACCCGTAAAATTGTCTCATGCAATATAATCCTGAATCTAAATCATTTGTTTAAGTAACAAGAAAAGATTTGGGGGAAGCCTGTTTTGCCAGTTAAGTATCAACTCTAAAGTCCAACGAAAGTTTTCATAAAATGATAGGACTATACGTTGTTCCTTTGACACTTCTTTTCGTCGACGGTCATTTCCAAAGAGCTTTAGATTAAAAAAAGGAGAATACAAACTGTGAAAACGAGGAACTGAATAATATCAGAGATTATTACAATAAAGTCGAAGACATATTTGCCCTTGAGAGTCCTACATAGTACATAAAGACTTATTGTCATTTGTTATTTTTACTGAGTCGATTCAAATGACATTTTCCAATGATACTTTGAAATAAGCGTACGCTAACATTTTGCATTAGTTTAATTGAGACGGGTTGGCAATTAATTAATGTTGGAGAAACTGCGATACATAGCTAGTGAGAAATAAATCACAAATGGCATTTAAAGCTATCAACCCAATATACATGAATCATTACCCAAGACGGGGCTCTTTGTCGAGGCGGAAATAAACCCTTTTAGGCTACCAAAGGACTTTATTTCCGAATACGATTTGTTCACGTTTTGTAATGTCAAGTCCAATTTGTAAGTGTCACAAATGACAGTATTTATAATGAATAAAACAAGCTAAGTGAGAGACGGACTCATGCAGGAAAGGGTTCCGTAGTCATACTACTTAAATATCAAGGCATATTTGCAGTCTCTTTTAACTACCACTGTTTACTAACCTATACAATATCCTTTGATAGATTTCCTTTAAAATTATTTATAGAGGCGGAAGGCATCCCTTGTTAGACGTCCAATAATAGTTTCTTTTTTCAGAGCAGAACTTCAATAATGCTAATTATATGTGTTTGATTTTTCTATTACTATATTCTTCCGTATGCGAGTTTTTTAATTAACAACAAACTAAGTACAGAACTCTTGACTGATGAACTTATTGCTTATGCAATTTGTTTTCAATTTGTAGAGCAGATCGAGTTTGCGCCGGAGCATTGGGCGGGCGGCGACGGAAGTGAGCGCGCCCCGCTTCCGCCAGCGCGCTTCCCGTGACGTCAGCCTTCAGCAGTCTGATTTATCGGGCACCATGTTATACCGAACTGTAATCTGATTTGGGCTTGCATCAAAAACATGTTTAGTGATGTCAGTAAAAAATATTCATGAAACTGCAATTAATAACAATGAAAAATATAATAAAATATTATTACGAGTATAACATAATTTATTGTAACGTATAATTAGCATTTTTTAGCTTAATATTTTAGTAACACTGCGATATACGGCATAATGTTACGGGGTAGCGTTCCGGGCCGAGGAAGACCAAGACTTACCGACCATGATCAAATTGGTCGTGTTCTATCAGAAGGTGATGACAGGAGCCCTAGAAATCGGCGACAGTGCATGAAAAGAGCTATGATTGTTAAAGTAGCAAGTGAGGCATGTAAGGATCGAGTCACATGGGGCTCGGTTCCCTCTGCTTACCCCGCAAGGGATTTGGAATGAAGTTATAGATAGATAGATTGAATTCTAATATTTTTTTGTGTTTTTTAAGAGAGGCTTAGAGGTATAATGCGAAGTAATCGACAACTTTTGGAAATAGAATATTGATCGGAATAAAGGGATTTAATTTTGGGCTTCACTTCTAACAACACAATGGGGACAGCCTTGAGGTATAATGTAGTACATAATAAAGGTTTTCTCAACTTAAAGATTCACTACACCAACACCCATCCCTGCAGTGGCACGGGTGCCCCTTTAACCAAGGTGATTTTCAACATACCCAGCCATGCTGATCAACTACAAATAGGCAATTTGATCTAAACTACTTTGTGTGCTTCCGCTTCCGATCATGCGAACTACTGCCGGCTGGCACCCACCCACTACCGTTTGTAGATGCATGCCGCCGCGCTGCCATGGCTGTTTCGGTCGTCTCTGCCTCAGTTGCTGCGGTCATCTCTGCGAGTGTTCGCAAAAATAATAGTTAATAAAAAAATATTAATAGATTCAGGCGTTATCTTGCGAAAGTAAAGCGCTTTGAACTATTCTGCTTTAAACCTGCCTGTTTGCGGAAGCACGCTAAGCAGGTTAGATGAAGCCACCCACAGGTCACTGATTAAGCACAACCACTGTCATTTATCGACAACAGCTGGGATCGATGGCTTTAGGTGCCCACTGATCGGGAAACAAAACTACACCGTGGAGCTCTATATGATAAATTAATTCGTAGAGAGGCTGGAGTCGACATTGCTTAGACGTGTAATTGAATAAAGTTACACTCACAACAAACCTATCTGCCTCTTTATTGTAAGTGATATCTATCTAGAGCGTAGTCAATAATAACGAGTTGAGAATGCGCAAGCTTGCATTGCCAGAGGAACACCTGGCTCGTCAATTATATAACAAATCAATTATTTTTTTAATTTGACGGCCATTTTGTCTTAAGAGATAGGAACGCTGTTCCTGAACATTCCTATTCTACTTTTTTATGTTGAATCCAAATCTGAAGTTAAAATTCGAATATTCGAAAAAAGCGACAGGCTAACACACAGACAAACACACAGACAAACATATAGATTTCATATAGGAACGGTGTTCATGAAAAGCAGTAAGGATTATCTCAGTTCAATTTTAACGTTCACGGAGAGAAAATAATAAACAGAAAGCGGCGAACAGTTTCTTAATTACGTCATCAATATGGTCCGAACGAGATAAATTTGTCAAAAATTATTCCAAGTTTTTCATATTACCGTGAATGTTATGAACAAACCATATTGCCTATTCCAAGAATAACAAGCAATATTATTTCATTAGGCTAATACTTGAATACTTAGATTGTGAATGAAGCTAGATATAGGTTTTTTTATACAATATCAGGGTACATGTTAGCATACGGCTCACCTGATGTAAAGCAGTTACCGTAGCCTATATACGCATGTAATACATTAAGTATAGCGCGATGCCATCTTTGCTGCTAACACAGAAACTCCTTAGGAGTTTACTGGTGACCTCACTCACACACGGCAACACAATAACTTCTAGGGAGTTGTTATTTGGATACGGTTTTCTATGAGGTGGAAGTACTTTCCCAGACAGGCTGCTTTGATGCGCCCTACCTCTCTTAGGTCCAAAACTCTCCCTATGTAAAACCACAATGAAGGTAATATTGCTTAAGTTAATATAAGGTAGATAAATAGTTTGTTTATAGGCTGAATACATTGCTAGGTAAAAATACTAAAAGTCAATTATTATTTGTTTATTTTCATGCTTCAAAATTGAAAACCGAAAAGCAATATTAAACTTTATTTGAAATGAACAATAGGCAACATTTCCAATGTACCCTTTCACCGAACGTAAACAAAACGAAATTCAGAGTTAACAAACAAAAACTTTTCCTAATAAAATCCGTCATTACATGACCTGGTGAAGACAATGGCCACTCCGACCTTTAGAGGCTCAAATATACTACACCATGAACGTCTACCAAAGTAATAACTCGCTGTAATAGTCATCTGTGTTTATTATCCACTGCTGTTTCTATACAAGTTCTCCGATTTAGCTGGTGTAACATAATAAGCAATGAAGTGAAACAGAGCAACTTATGTTTAAATATCTTGTCATGATCCAACAATTAATCACAGATTAGATGCGAATGAAAGAGCTCTGAAGAAATTTTATAATGTAAAGGTAGCACATTTAGAATAAGCTGTTTGTCAGCAGGATGCTAAGTTCGCAGGATGTGGTCTATGTTCATTGTTAACGAGCAATTGTCTGTGGTATTAAGTGGAGGGTTCCGTTTATTTAAATGCCTTTGAAATGAGTGGTGCCTTGAATGACCGCATTTTACACATTTAAAACCTTAAATGTTCCGACATGTAGAAAGAATTCAGGAAGAATGAATTACGAAATATACCTAGTCCGGCCATAAGTTCTGTAACAAAGATTACATTACTTCATAAAAAATAATAAGATTATTAAGATTACATTACTTCATAAAAAAATAAATGCATATTACTTATAATAATATTACATAAAACTTATATGAACATATTTATGGAAGTCTCAGACAAAAAAATGTGCAAAAAAATGATTCTATTCGAAATGGCCATCTTTAGCTTTGATACCAGGTTTTTATTTTATGATGAGCTCGGTGGCGCAGTGGCGAAACGCGCTGTTACACGCTGTTACTTTGACACCAACGCTCGTGGGATCGACTCCCACACAAGACAAATATTTGTGTGCATGAACATATCTGTTTGTCTTGGTCTGCGTCTACTTTCAGCTGTCTAGTACCCATAACACAAGCTTCGCGTACTTTGGGGCTAGATGGCGGTGTGTAAATTTATCCGACAATGTTTAATTATTTATTGATACTCTGTCTGGCCACGAATCTATGGATTTGCGCTCTGTTTCCATGGGAAATTTAGCCACTGTCTTGCAGAAAACCGCAGCCAAATGACAACTCCCTAGAGGGTTGTTGTGTTTCAGGGTGTGAGTGAGGTCTCCATCACTAAGCCCCTAAGGAGTTGCTGTGTTAGCAACAGAGCGGTGGCATCACGCGGGTGATACTTAATGTATTACGAGTATTTGAAGGCTACGGTGACCGCTGGAATAAAAATAAATATACTTAAGAAAATGAAGACCAAATGTAATAAAATAGATTAGGAATTGGTGTAAGTCGTACCTTTTCTAACGGTTTTTCTGAGGAATCATTAAAAACATAAAGGCGACCTATTCTGACCTATGAAAATAAATGAAAAGTGCAACCAACTTTATTAAAATCGCTCTCTTTACTGATGACGATATCAATAAGGTCTGTTTTTACTTTTCATTTAGAAAACATCACGCAGAACAAGTTTCAGAACACGCAGGTTAAGCAACGTCGACCGCAGCCTGTCTACGGGTGGGTTTATTTATCTCAAGTTTTTCCGAGACTAACCTACCATGACCAAATTTGTCGTGTTTTATCAGAAGGTGATGTAAGAAGCCCCAGGAACCGGCGAGCGTGCATGAAAAGAGCTATGAATGTCACAGAAGCGAGTGAAGTATGCAAGGACCGCGTCTTATGGCGCTCGGTTCTCTCTGCCTACCCCGCAAGGGACTTGGCGTGAAGATATACAAAGTTTTTCCGTGTTTCGGAGGGCACGTGAAGCCCTCGGTCCCGGCTGTTGTCGATACATGATAGTCGTCAAACTAAGTCAGTGTCCCTCGGGCGGCTTGAAAACACTGGGCGACTGGAAATCAAGCCACTCAGCATTTGAGCAGCGTGGAGTATGCTCTAAACCCCTTCGCTTGAAGGGAGACCCGTATTCCTGCAGTGGGATAAATAAGGGTGGATGTGGGTGAATGTCTTCATAATTTCTTCAAATCTCATCAACTCATGAAAAAAAAATCAAAGTCGCATCTACAAAGCAAACATTATTTAAGTTATTTTTTCATTGTATCGGGTATATCTTCGCACCAGGTCTCGGTGTGAGGTAGACACAGAACCGAGCGTCATAGGACGTGGTCCTTATACACCTCACTCTCTACTGGAACTTCTTCTTGGCGTTATTCCGTTTCCTTGGCGTTAATCCATTAGAATTGATGAAGTCCGCTACCTAAGCCTAAGCATTTGGCGAAGACACTGATTTTTACATGGAGCGACTGCTGTCAGACCTCCATGACCCAGAGGGAAAACCAGATCTTTCTTAGGTTAGGTCACACGTCTTACGAAATATAATTTCTTAGACATGTGGGTTTCCTCACGATGCTTTCCTTCACCGCCGAGCAAGTGATAAGCATGTACATAAATCCGAAAACACGAATTTAGTGGTACATGACCCCGCCAATATTCGAACCTGAGACCTGTTGTTCAATAGGCCGGTTTGTTAACCACTGGGCTATCACTGCTATGTAAAAGTTATAAATTTATTAAATCATATTGTAATGCCCCGACGGGGCTCATGTACTGGTACATTATGCCATTTTAGAACTACGTTTCCACATAAAGTTATAAACTATATGACTCGCTACTTGAACATTCATAGCTTTTTTCATGTAGGTACGCTCGCCGGTTCCTAGGGCTCCTGCAATATACATTTAAAATTCAAAGTCCTGACTGACCGACATATCAACACACAGCCTAAACAGCACCTTCTAGGGACATGATATTTGAGGGTGTGTTCTTTGTGAAGTGTCAGTATCCACTAAGAAAAGGGTTTTTCGAAATTCCCCTCCTAAGGGTATAAAAAGGCGTATAAAAGTTTGTATGAAAAATCATATTCCCTGCGTGTATTAACTTGAAACTTAGTATAAACCCTTTCCAAAACAAATAATGAAATACGTATTTGAGGATTTTTCAAAAGGCAATTCTTAAGGAGGATGGGATGAAATATGTTATATAGGAATACAAACCCAACCACTGAAGATAAAACTATGAAATTTGGAATATACGTTTCTTAATGGGTGTAGAGGTGCATAAAAATATTTTTTTGAAAATAAACCCCCAAGGGGGTGAAACGGTGTGTAAGAGTTTGAATAGAAAATAGTATTCCCTGCGTGTATGTTGATACTTCGTATAAATACTATTTGAGCACCTGAAGGAAAAACCAAAGTATTGTTTACAAAGAAATATTGCGGTAGGTATGGTCTTTCATGGTCTTCAAATCGTCGTAGGATGATGCCAAATGTAAAGTCGCGGGCAGAAGTTAGTCTTCTGATAATACATGACTTTGGTCATGGTATCATAGGTGAATCTTGGTCTTCTTCCACTCCTATATCCTTCCTGGTTCGTCATTCTTTCATCATGTATTCTTTCACATTTTCGAACCAACGGAGCATGCTTTTTCTTAAGTTAATACTTTTCTCTCTTTCAGACTCTTTGGCTTACACCATAGATAACAGAAACAACCGTTGTTTCTGTTATCTATGGCTTACACCATCACTGCTTGCGATCAGCAAGCGTTACAGCACAACTTATTTTCATTCATCATCCAATCTTCAATAATAGGACTTAATTTAAAATGGAACCAAATTCAAAGACAATCCCATGAAAAAAGATACAAATCAAAATTTTCGAACAATCGACGACATTTGTATGTGCAGGTCAGAAATTATTTCACAATTTTAAATTTATCCTTATAATTAAAACTGTTATTCCATTTAATAAAATCCAGTTTAATACAATACTCGAGCAAAATCAAAAATTAAAAATGTTACTTAAATGAATTTTCGTATCGAGCGATTCCGTGGTAGGCCCCACTTTTTTCTACGGTATCAGATAAAACGGGACGCTGGCTTATCTCATTTTCTAATCTACTTTTCCCAGATTTCGGCTGACTGTGGTGTGAAAGAAATTGTGCTCGTTGGAACCACCCGCATATAAATTGGTGATTAAATTTGCATTATTTTTCTCGTAATAAAATAAAGTGTAAATGAGGGTATTTTTGCAAGAAAAGATGTTTTTGTTGCGCGCGCTTCATCATTTTGTATGTAAGTAAGATAAGATTATTTGTGGTATAATATATGCCAAATAATATATATACATATTCAAGGAGCATGGAAGGAGTGGGTAAAGTACCGGCATATTGACCAATTGGTCCCCGATTTAAATCCTTGTATGTACCACTAAATTTGTGTTTCGGATTTATGTACATATTTGTAATTATCTCTCAGCGATGAATGAAGACATCGTGAGGAAATACTCACGTCCAAGAAGTATTTCGAACAGACGTGCGACCTAAGCTAAAAAGGAGAGATCTGACGGCAGTTGCTCCACCTAAAAATCAGTATCTTGGCCATAACCTTAGGCTTAGGTAGCGGATCTTGCTCACCCTAGTGGATTAGGAAACGGGAAAGAAGAAAGAACGCTAAGAAGGGGGAAATGTGTATATATATTCAATGCCAGAATCTACGACACAAGAAACAATTATCGTAGTGCACTCAAACTTGGTCTTAAAACGCTAATTCCATTCTATGCGTCTAACCATCGATTTCTCTGTTTTTCTTTTTTTTTCCACTAAAACGCCAATTGAGCATACGGCCTGCCTGCAGGTAAACAATCACCTATGGATATTTGAAACATCGGGGGCGTCACTCATGCGTTGCCGACCCTCATTTGTTATTGATATCATTTGATATTAGACAAATTCAAACACTGCGTAATTCATTGGGAGCAATTGCCGCATGATAATATATAGAAGTCACAAGTCAGATAGCACATGGAGTGCTTATCGATACTAATTAGAACCTTATACCTACAACTAGACCTTTGGAACCTTATGACTCTGTTCAGGGATGAACTGTGAGAATTGTCGATGATTATAAGCTTACACACGGTATTGAGTTGAGGACTCAAAGGGAGTTTAAGGAGAGAGATTGCTTTTCTTTGTAAGTTCTATCGATTGCATAGGATATCGTGTTCCAAGGAGTTTTTCGATATGATGCCAACAGCTTCTCTCTACATCCGCACCGCTTGCAGACGGCTAGGAATGTTTCCTAATACACTACAACCGCAATGTTTGCACAATATGCGATTCAAGAGAAGCTTTTCTTTTACGCATGATTGACATTGATATTCCTGGTATTGTAAATGTCCATTATAGACTATGGACGGTAACGGCACCATTGGACAAACTCAATGAATAATTTATATGTACCTATAAACAAACATAGTAAAATATTATTCATTTGCGAAGAAAAAAATAAACTTTAACTGAAATACATTGAGGTAATAAAATCGTCGCAGATAATAAATAATAATAATAAATAGTAATAATAATTAGTTAATTTTAGTTGGTTTCCCTTTTGTATTATAATTTTCACCGGTCAGAACAGATCACTGTTAAGTTTTTTTAGATAAACCGTTAGAAAAGGTACACCTTACTCCAATTCCTAATCTATTCATGTTTTCATTTCTTAAATACATTTTTTATACAACTGATGTAAAGCTGTCACCGTAGCCTATGAACGCTTGCAATACATTAAGTGTCACTCGCGCTATGCCGCCTCTGTTGCTAACACAGCAACTCCTTAGAGGCTTACTGGTGACCTCGCTCACACGCCGAAACACGACAACCCTCTAGGTAGTTGTTGTTTGGCTGCGGTTTTCTGTGTGGTGGAGTGTATTCTGTCGGTGGCGCAGTGGTGAAACGCGCAGTCACGCTACTTTGACACCAACGCTCGTGTGTTCGATTCCCACATAGTACAATAATTTGTGTGCATGAACATGTCTGTTTGTCTCGGTCTAGGTATTTTCTATGTATAATAAGTATGTAGTTTCGTATGTTTATCAGTTGTCTAGTACCCATAACATAAGCTTCGCTTACTTTGGGGCTAGATGGCGGTGTGTAATTTGTCCTACAATATTTATTTATTTATGTAAGCGCGTTTCACCACTGCGCCATTGAGCTCATCAAGTTTTATATATTATCGATAAACAATCAAAGTCATATTCAGGTCTAATAAAAGCGCGTTAAAACCTTTTGTGTTCGGTAAACGTTACAAGCGCTGGTTAAGTTTCATTAATAAATTGTAGCAAACTTAGAAATAGCTTTACATCGTCGATAAGACTACTGAAGCGAAATAGTTTGTAAACTTCGGTGTTCACGATGCTCCAAGTATCTTACGAAGTCGTGGACATGTCTATAAAACTGATCATGTGTTTTATTTATTTGGTAATAAAATACTTCTTCTTCTGCGTTATTCCGTTCACTAATCCACTAGGATTGCCAGGATCTACCTGAACCTAAGGATTATTAACACTGTTTTTTAACAAAAACTAAAATAAAAACTAGTAATAAAAATAATAATAATAATAATCCTGACTTAACCCTTCGAAACCCGGGTGGTCGTATACGACCGCGAAATGTATGGGAAAACGTATATAACGGGTTCTGACTGGTCACGGCACTTATTGTAATCGCACTTGCGGAGTGATAATACTCGTAAAAAACTAACAATCTGACAAAAAAAATGACAAACAAACAAAGGCACGGGCCAAAGAGCCTGTGGATATGACTACTATAAAAATAATAAAAAAAAAAACACTGTTTTTTACATAGTGAGACTGCCGTCGGACTTCCGCAACCCAAAGGGAAAACCACATCTTTCTTATCCGAAAGACGTGTGATCCTAACGATCATTCGAAATATGATTTCTTGGACGTGTGGCGAACCAATTCAAAATCTTAAATCTAGATGTTCCAACATTAGGAACTGTGCTGAAAAAAATGCTTGGGAAGGGTATCCAGACCCAATCCTGTTATTCAAATACCACCCACAACAATTGTGACTTTTACAAGGTTTTGTTGATGTTCTTCACATCTTCCAAAAAGTGTATAAACATGTTATAATTGAGTTTTTTCATTACTACGAGTATATAAGGTCACGGCACTTATGTTACAAAATACTATTGTCACATAAATCTAATTTTTATACTGAATAGGCTATTTGACTGATTTTGAAAAATTGTTTTCAATTATTCGTTGGTATATGATGAATACACCACATGCATATTTCTGCGAAATTTGCAGTATTTTACGTAAAATATTGTGTTGAAATTTAAACTACAATATTCGCGCTAAAAACGCTGTTTTTTTAATGGCGGGTGCATATGATCTGCGTGACGTCACAGACAAGTAAACGAGTGTACCGAAGTGTACATTCAGCGTGTTTCTAATATTTTTCTTATCAATTTACTAAAAAAAAATGGTGTATAAATGGTGTATTGTGCCACAATGTACAAATACTTCTATAAAAACTACACAAAAAGTGTTTGTTTCTGTTCCAACGAACCCTAAGAGACGTAATAAGTGGTTACAGTTAGCTCGAAGAGACCCAAACAGCATTTTATCTCATACAAATGTTTTCATGTGTGAAGATCACTTTGATGTAAGTATGCCAGTAATATTTGATTCGAATAGTAATAGGAAATAAGTAAAAATTGATTTTTGTAAAACGAAATAAATATAGTAGGTACATATACATAACCTAAAACCATTTAATTAAAATGTGTTGTTTCCATCAACTTGATAGCAAAAACTGGTTTTACCTAGCTTCGATTATTACATTTCAGATGGAAAAAGATACAATTAATTACATGAAGTACAAAATGGGCTTTAGTTCGAAGATTATTTTGACGGATTGTACATAGCCAACAGCGTCATCACCATAGGATTCTCTGGAAGATCTGTAGCACAAAAGAAAAACTGAGGTCAGAATAGTTTTACAACAAATTTTGAAAGGTATTAATAGACATAACCTAAATATTTTGTGGAACCGCGACGCAAATTTATATAAAAAATATCATTATAAATAAATAAGTAGATACTTACACAGCAGTTTTTATATTTTTCAGCTCTGCAGCATAATAATCAGTATTATTTTTGAAGAAAAGTGCAACCATAATTGCGTCTATCGTAGGTAGATTTCTATTGTCGGCTCGTACAAAATTCTCGTCCATTTTGATAGCAAACACTTTTATTTTTATTACTAGACATTAATGTCTTGCGGAATCTTCAAAAATTCTTGTAAAAATAGCACAAGAAACGAAGAAAATACGACAAAAATGATAGAATCACATACAGCGTATAACAATAAACAATGTTTACTAGCGTGTGACGTCACGCGAGGCGTAGCCAATCACAGAACGTTCATGTCGCTGAATTAATTTCAAAAATAATTTGAATTTATTTTGTTTATTTTGAAAAATCTATAAATATTTTTGGATAAAACAGAGATAAATATGTTTTTTTATGCTATTACCTAATAGAATCACCACATTTCGTAGCATATTTTTAATAGTGTCAAATAGCCTATTGTAAAAAATTCAAGTATAGCAACAATGTCACTCGTCAAAAGCGCGGGAAGAAAATATAGACTTTTAAACCATTCATCCGATAAAACTTCTGCGTTATATTCAACACATTACCAAAAAGGTTTACAGATAAAAAAAACGCCTAGTGAAGTGGTGCCGGTAATATTAAAAAAGGTATAAAGGAGAAGAACGGTTAATAAATAATACAATTTGGAACATCACGAAATGAACATTAAAATATAAATATTAACATTTCAATCAATCAATCGACAATCCACGATATTTTTTTTATTTTATATTACAATATTGCATTTTCACAGTAAGTATGTTTATTCACATTTTCTTTTTCATCACCACCAACTTTTTATTACATTGTTTGTGTACCACTAAGATAGAAAACAATAGCATATCAAGCATATGCCCTATCTATCACACACGCGCTGTAAAAACTTTTTCATATCTTTTTTGGAGAACACTATTCTGTAGTCCGTTGGGAAAACCGCGGCAGGGAGTTCATTCCACAACTTAAGAATTCTCGGTAGAAAAGTTCTCTAGAATCGCGTAGTACGAAGGGATGATAGATGCCGAAGGGTATATATTCAGAGTTTGCCTTTGCTGTGCGAAGGGATCATCTTCGACCTTCGTACACCAAAGGCAAACTATGAAACTTTTTTACGGTTAGTGTATATAAGAGGCTTACACAACTATTGGCAAGAATATAACACTATCTTATATTATATATAATAGAATAATCCTACTAATATTATAAATGCGAAAGTTTGTATGTATGGATGGATGTTTGTTGCTCTTTCACGATTAAACGGCTGCACGGATGTGAATGAAATTTGGCACGTAGATAGATTATAATCTGGATTAACACATAGGCTACGTCAGTTGACTCCACGCGGGCGGAGCCGCTGGCAGCAGCTAGTTCTTGTATATATGTAAATATAATTCGTGTATTTCGAAACCAGCTCTAGCGATTTGCATCAAATTTTGTATTTAGATATGGTTTTGCATTTTAAGTTTATCTATATAAGTGTTTTTGTTAAAAAATGAGATTTTATATGAATAACAAGAAAAAACTTTTTTAAGTTTACTAACTATTATGGACATTATGATTATTGCGTACTCGGACATACCTATATACGAGTTATGTTAAAGAGTTACAAAGATCCTCGGTTCAAATCCTTCTAACCGCGTCTATTTTGTATTATTTTCGTATGACTTCATAGTATATACTAGATAATCTATCTAGGAAACGACTCTAGCGACTTGCATCAAATTATTTAGGTAGATTTTATACAAAAAACTAAAAAACCAAGCGAAGGTCGACGGCCCATTTACTAGTAATTTACATGCTAATAACCAAATATCGAGAAATATTTGAAGTATGCAATATAATATATGCTACAATTGTTGTGGTAATCACGTCAATGTCGTTTTTAGGGCTGGCAACGCAAGAGTCACATCACTGGTGTTGCAAATGCCCATATGCTGTGGTAACTGCTTACCATCACGCAGGCGCTTATTTGCTGCATTAGTGGTACAAAAGAATATTAACGTTAGATATTTTTTATAAATCAATCGGAGGAAAAGAATGTTTTTTTATTATTAAGTTGTTTAAAAATACCGGTTGTGTTCATAAAATGGTATTGTGGGATGTTATGGAACTCTATGTGTCTCATCGGTTCCGTGCCTAAATTTTAAAAAGTCACTAGTGGAAACGAAGCTATGTGTGTCTGTTTTTTAGATTTGTTCCTCTAAACTGAACAACAGTTCGAGGACAGGACGTGCTCGGCGGCTTAGTCGTGAATGACGCGACTTTGACACCAACGCTCGTGAGTTCGATTCTCACATAAGAGTAACATTTCTGTTTGTCTTGGTCTGGATGTTTTAAGAGAGGTAGGGCGCATCAAAAGCAGCCCGTCTGGGGAAGTACCTCCAACTCACAGAAAAAACAACCCAAATAACAACTCCCTAGAGGTTTGCTGTTTTCCTGCGTGTGAGTGAGTTTACCAGTAACCTCCCAAGGAGTTGCTATGTATGTAGCAGAGGAGGCATCGCGCGAGTGATACTCGCTAGCGTTAATAGGTTAACCGCTTTACATCAGGTGGGTCGTATGCTTGTATGCCTTCCGACGTATTATATATAAAAAAAAGAAGAATTGCAACATGGGAACTGGGGGCGGAATGTATGAAGAATGGAAAAAAAGAATCACAACTTACATGTTCACTGTTTGATTCCAGCATGACCTGAAACAACAAAAAAATCATTTAAGACCTGCACTGGTTCTAAACATGTATCTCCCTTTAAAGTTTTTTTCATACAACATCGGAAGGCATAGAGCAAGCGGCCCACCATATGTACAGCGGTTACCGTACCCTATGAATGCTTGCAATATATTAAGTATCTAACACAGTGACTCCTTAGGAGCTTATTGGCGACCTCACTGACACGCAAGAACACAAGATCCTTCCAGAGAGTTGTTACTTGGCTGCAGTCTGTGAGGTGGAGGTACTTGCAATTTGATTTAACCTGCTTTGTGTGCTTCCGCCACCAATTAGTTCATGCGACCTAACATCGGTCGGCTCCCACCCACTACCGTTAATAGATGCAACATGCCGACGCTGCCATGACTGTTCCGGTAGTCTCTGCCTCGGCTGCTGCTGTCGTCCGCCATTTGGAACAGAAACCGTATGCCCCCATCACCGTCGCTGTCACGACTGGCCTGTAGGGTTACTCTTGGCGCTAATTCCAATGACAATCCAATTCCAATGTCAAAGTTTTGCCTAATAATTCATAATGTATGCTATAATTACGACAACGTGAGATTGATTCTCATTAATAGTGCATATATAGACAATTGGACATCAAGGCCAAACAAATTTGGCGCAACTGTCGTGATTTAAGAGTTTAATTCCAATTCCGATATGTCGGAATTGGTTTCCAGAGTAACCCCCCTGGTCGTCGCTGCGACACGTGTTTCGCCTCTCCATGAGGTATCCTCAGGCGCTGTAGACGCTAATCGCAAGAATAACATGCTAGCATCTACTAACGGTAGTGGGTGGGTGCCGCCCGACTCTAGGCTGCAAGAACTAATTTGTAGCGGAAGCAAACAAAGCAGGTTAGATCAAATTGCAGGTAAATTTGACTTTCGCAAAATAATGCCTGAATCTATTAACTATTTAATTTAATAAGCTAAGACCACTGCCAAACATGGATACTTTTGTCGTACCTTCACATAATAAATATGGTATGAGAACATATCAATACATGTTACCAAACATTATTAACAGCCTCCCAAAGACATACAAGAATTATACCTTACCAGCCCTAAGACAATTAAAAGAATAAAAAAATATTTCATTTGCAGTGAGAATTTTGATTACGCGTTATGATACGTAAATTAACTACAATGCAGCATTTTGCATGCATGGATCTTAAATGAATTAATTGAGTCGAACTAGGCTGCGTATAAGCTATTATGTGGCTTTGTAGTCACAAACATTTTAAACTCTGCGATACAATATTTGGAACAAAATAAATAAAAATAAAATTTAGTGGAGGTACTGCGCCAGACGGGCTGCTTTAACGCGCCCTACCTCTCCTAAATTCAGAAACTTTCATCATAGCCCTTTAAATTCTTCACTCGTTCTCAATAAGAGATAGACGAATTGTATTTAAAAAGTACGAACGTTTGATCGTCACGTATCGTATTTACGCTCCCGTTCGATCTCAGTCGCGATAAGCGCGGCGAGTGTCCCAATCACTGAACACACGTGCCGACTGTATTTCTGCTGATAAGACGCTGTTTTCTGTAAGTGAACTGCCTTATTTCTTTTACTGTGTGACAACTAAGGCAGTATATATGTTTTAGTGTGAGTTTTTTTTCATACAACTTCGGGAGGCATGGTAGCATACGGTCCACCCGATGTAAAGTGGTTACCGTAGCCTATGAATGCTTGTAATATATTATGTATCGCTCGCGCGATGCCACCTCTGCTGCTTACACAGCAACTTCTTGAGAGCTTACTGGTGACCTCACTTACACGCAGTAACGTAACCCTTGAGGGAGTTGTTTTCTGGGTGCGGTTTTCTGTGAGGTGCAGGTACTTACGAGCTGCTTTGCGCCCTACCTCTCTTAAAAATGTTTACTCTGTATGTATATCTTCATGCCAGGTCACTTGTGGGGTAGGCAGAGATTTGATTTTCGATTTTCAATTGTTTTTTTTTTATTCAGCTTAGACGGAAAGATGGATATTTCGAAAATCCGAGTCATTTTTGTATACGAGTTTCGATGCGGAACTAACCAGCAGAAGCGTTCGGAAAATCAATGCTGCGTTTGGAGAGGAGAGAGAGAGTTTGCTAAAGAACGCATCGTGCGTTTTTAGTCTAAACGCTTTCGTAATGAAAATTTCGACTTGAAGAACGAACCACGTGGAGGACCGTCCACACTGGTGAATAACGCTAAATTGAAGGAGCAGGTGGAAGCCGATTTTAGTCATACTACCCTGGAATTGGCAGAATGGTTTAACGTTACCTTACCTACTTTACTGACTCATTTGCATCAAATCAATAAGATAAAAAAATATGAAAAATGGGTGCCGCATGATTTGACTGATCTGCAGAAAGAAACGCGTGTTGAAATTTGTGTTGCCATGTTGAATCGGTACAGAAATGAAGTAATATTGGATCGAATTGTCACATGTGGATTCTTTACGATAACCGTAAATGAAAAATGCAATGGCTGACCCCCAGGTCAAACGCCGCAACAACCTATATACATAGGCTACGAAACCACTTTGCATCCAATTTACCGCCCTCCAGACAATGTATAAAAAAATAGTAACCAATGTTCAAAGGCAAAATGACATTCTATGATTTGATTTGAAGAGAGATTTGTAATCCTCTTTTTTTAGTTTGTATCGCTCTGAAATAATCTCTAAAACTATTCGCAAATATATTCCTTATTAAAATTCCTATCAGTTAATCTGTCTACAGTTCTTCCGAGAAAATCGAGCGGCTATTTATATATTCTTTTGGTTATTTTCTACATTTTTCTTGTAATTTCGTCTACTGTTTTCTTTTAGTCATAGAGTGGTTTCACACCAGCCGATGCCGATACGACAACGACTTCTTAATAAACTTACCAACGCATATAAACAAGTCTGTCGTTTGGTGACCATCGTAAAACTTATACTTATTTCTATTAGCTGTCGTAGATATTGTACATTACAATCGTTTGTGTAAGTCATGTGGCGCTCGGTTCTCTCTGCCTAACCCGCAAGAGACTTGGTGTGAAGATAGTGGTAGATAGTTGTAGCCGTATTGGCTAATGTGAAAGCGTTCATTGTAGTGTTTTTATTCATACATACCATCACGTCTGTTTCCCATTGGGTATAGGCAAAGACTATAGAAACCGATCCAAACATACCTCTTTTGTTTCTTCTATACTCATCAAATTTTTCACGCATGTTCTTAGGTTTGGGTGCTTCTGATTTGGGCCCTTATTCAGCACATCACAAATTTAAACTATATGTGTGCATCTATGGCGGCCCCTGCTGATATCTCCACTAGCTCTTGCTCCATACACTTCTTTCGTAACTCTCTTGTCGTTCATTCTTTCCAAATGTCCAAAGCATCTCATACACTTTTTAATTTTTGTCACTACATCGTATTTCATTCCATGTAATTCTCGCATCATGCTATTTCTTACTGATAGAGTAAGAAATAGAAATCATTCTAACTCCACACATACTCCTCAGCGCTCTTATCTCTTCGGCGTTCACCCTGCTTTTGTGCATCTTCTGCCATACTCATGTTCCATTGCCGTACATAAATGTTTGCGATAATACACCATGGATGATAGCAAAATGGGTTTTGCTAGATATGTTATCACTTGTCAATGCCGAGTATAACGCACCATTGGTACGGTTTCCTGCTTTCGCTCTTCTTTCAATATCTCCCTCACATTTTCCATATGTCGTAAACATAGATAAACAAATTCATTCGGTTGTTCCACTTTTTAATCTCCAACAGCGACGTATCAAAAGGTGGACACGTTATACACCAACATTATTGTATTTTTTTAAAACGGCGCAATTAGTACAGTATATCTACGTATAGTTATTTATCATGACACTTTGTTCTAACAAAAAGACAAATGATGGAGCATACCTGTCGTTAGAAAGAGATGAATATACATCTTAAAAGATTTATGCTTTGTGGCGAAGTACGTATAACCGCGACGCGAGAGCGCGCTCAACTGAATGCGAGCTGAGCAATTACCTTACTTTCGTATTGCTATTCTAGAGCCTGTACGACGTATCTATAGCTATAAAAACATCTTAGATCTCCGATCATTATCTGGCACTCTACAACAGTTTCATTGTTTTCAATCACCAAAGCTTTCGTATTACATTACATTCACTTTCCTACCTTTCCTTTTAAAGATCTCATACGATAAACGAGCATATGGATTGCATGGCGAGAAGCGATTACGTAGATGTCGTGTTTATAGAGTATATCAATACGATATACTCTATCTTTTACCACGCTATACTAGATCGCCTGTATAATAAAAAATATTTATTTGCCATTGGGCCCTTTACCAAAGTACCGAGTTTCGTTGTGCATTTTGTTTTTTAGGTTGCATTTGGTAACCACTTTACATTAGGTGGTCGTAAGCTTGTATGCTTACCGACTTGTAAAAAAAAAAAATAGTCGGACCTGCGTATCGAGGATTTCGTACATTCCTTGAATTATCCAAGTTTCTTTTTATGAATGCTTGATGTTTCTAACAAATTGTGCCAGTTAGTAACTTACATTCAGTTTCAACCAAATTTGATAATTTGTTAAACAATTGATTAGTTTGAAAATTGTTTACAATAACTTTCAATGAGCGATTTTCTTTGTTCGTTCTTTGTCTTTGTTTTGTTTCTGATCCAATTAAGTTCTTTAGTTAGTTCTTTGATGATCCAACGTAATTTCTGTGAAGATGTGTTGATACATTAAACAGTTATGAAAGTTTCAAATAAACTAATCTATAATTTCTTAACAATAAATGTCTTAACAAATCTAGTTTTAATTGAATTGAAATTTGAAAATTAGAACACTGGAATACATACATAACCCGCTCATAATAAAAGAAGGAAAAATTCGTGATGAAATTTGCATGTCCAAGGAATATATATATATATATATATATTATATATATATATATATATATATATATATATATATATATATATATATATATATATATATATATATATAATATATAATATATAGATATATAATATATTTCGAAAGACGTGTGACGTTACCTAAGAAAGATCTGGTTTTCCTCCTAGCGTGTGGGGACGGCAGTCGCTCGCAAGTAAAAATCAGTATATTCGCCAAATTCTTAGACTTTGGATTAGGGAATTAGGGGTTACGCTAAGAAGAACAAGATATATAACCCCTTCATACTTGAAGACTAATTGCTCCACTCAATTGCTTGGCTAGTTGCTGACCCAGAAAATAGATTTTTTTATACAACGCCAGGAGGAATACGAGCAGACAGTCCATCTGACGACCTCGCTCACGCCTCGCAGGGACACAACAACCCCCAGGGAGTTATTTGGCTGCGGTTTTCTGTTAAGTGGAGGTATTCCCCAGACGGGCTGCTTTCACGCACCTAACCTCTTTTAAAATGTTTGCCCCGTGTGGGAATCGAACCCACGTACGTTAGTGTCAAAGTAATGTTACTAAACACTGCGTCACCGAGCTCCTCTCGTCTTGTCTACATATAAATGCATGTATATATATGTAAATTAAGGTATAAATACGAGAGTAATGTACCAAAATTGGAATTCCATATTAAATCAGTTAATCGTAGTCTATCTATGGTATTAATCAGTTATACAAAGACAATTAAAATATTATGCAAACATGTAAATCATTCAATTTATTCCCTGTCACTCAAAATTTTCAATTACATGAAACACAGCCAGAATTTAATTTACTTTCTAACTAATAATTCTCATTGACATAAAACTGCTATGAATATCTAAATCTAAAATTTGTTTTAATGTTTCACATGATTAGATTTTACGAAACGACTTTTGGATGAATAAAATATTTTTAGTAATTCCTTTCATGAGCGGGACCATAGACTTCAGTTTAAAAGGACTGACGATTATCATACTAATCCCATTATTTAAATTAAAAGAGCAATCTTTGTATACCTGTATATATATATATATATATATATATAATTTGTATATGTACATATTGTGTAACTCGGAAACGGCTCCACTGAAATATTTTTTTTATCGCGTTAAAATTTAACTTTTCAAGTTTAACTTTTTACGGGTCTTTTATAAAAAAATAAAAAATGCGATATTACACAAAAAAAAACACCCAAAGAAGTTCAGCCTCCCAGATACTAATGCAATTATTTAATACGAGAGTTATACGACGAGTACAATAATGCTATGATAATATTAAAATGTTATACAATATACAATAACAATTACTAGTAGCCATATTCATTTTCTTAAGTTAATTTAAGTTTTATAAATCCATAATGTATCTTTAAGATAAAATATGAGCAAATTGAAAACTTCTTGAAATTTTTTTGTAGCTTGGTTATATAGATTCGTCAAGGGCAAGACTCACAGGTTCACTGTTTTGTGACCAGCCACAGGTTCAGTAGGTAAAGCTGTTATTACTAAAGTATCTTAAGTACCTTGATTTATAACTTCCTGAAATACTTTAAATTATAGTGAAACAAAATGAAATTAGATACTTTGTAAAAGTATGACTTGTCCTAAGATTCATTACCGATACCAAACCCGATGCAATTTTTGTACCAAAGAATATATTTTCCACTTAACCTTTAAAAACCTTCTAATTTGTTGCAAATTATTTTTGGGAAAGACATATTCGAAAACGTGGGCGTAGACATGTTAAACATAACATTGATAGGGTTACATAACAAAGTAACCCTATTAAAGTTAATGTTTATGTGATAAATACCGAGAAACAGAAAGGAGATAGGTGAGTATTAGGGTTGTAAACCCCCAATATTTAAGTTGTATACATGAGTGATTTGCATTGTAAGCGTAAGCATTACTATCAGCGTTATAAATTATAGTATTATATAAAAAAATGGTTAGTCAGTCTAACTACGAGTATATATTTGGCCTATGGCACGACTATACCAAGTAATATTGTGATCGTCATAACTTTGCGACATGAATAATACATGAAAATAAGCTGCCATTTTGTCAGGACTCCCAAGATAAATTACATGTATCATGCGAAAAATTAATATTGTTAAATTCGAGTTTACATGCCTTTTCATCTGCCTTACTTTACTCTGTGATACTATAATTTAGATGAAGGTGCCTTAACTTTGCGACGTGTTGTATTTTTCTTTAAAATGATATATATATTTGAAAGATGAAAAATTGTTAAACATAAAATGAGAGATTTTCATGCAATTTGATTTAACCTGCTTTGTGTGCTTTCCACTGACGGTAGTGGACGGGTGCCGACCGGTGCTAGTTTAAATGAACTAATTGGTGCCGGAAGCACATCAAGCACGCTGTGTCACACTGCAGATAAACAAACTTTATTTGCTATTGGGCTCTCGCGGGCACCGTCATACATTTTTCAAAGAAATCTTATTACATTTTATTTCTCATTTGATTTCTCATGCCTACTTATGTTTTTCTTTTTTACTTTACGATAAGTTAAAATACTTACAATAGTGACAAAAATATTTCAAATTTATCGAGTCGCGGACCGCGAAAAAAAAAAAAATATCTGTATGTATGTATAACTTCACGCCTGGTCCTTTGCGGGGTAGGCAGAGAGAACTGTGCGGTATAAGTCGCGGTTCTTATATACTTCACTCGCTTCGTTAATATTCGTAGCTCTTTTCATGCACGCTTGCCGGTTCCTAGGGCTCCTGACTTCACCTTCTGACAAAACACGACCGACCCGTTCGGTCACGGTAGGTTGGTCTTGGTCTTCCTCTGCTCCTACATCCTTCGACTTTCCCATTGTATAGATAAACTTTCGAATTGAAAGGTGATGGTGATGTCAAAAATATATATAACTAGCGGACCCGACAGACGTTGTCCTGTCCCATAATATAAAGTTTCCCAGAACCCGACTGCAGTGCCACCTATTGAGTCCAATTGTGAATCTAAACCATTCTCGAATCCCCTTGAACACACACAAAAAAAATTCATCAAAATCGGTCCAGTCGTTTAGGAGGAGTTCAGTCACATACACACGTACAGTAGAATTATATATATAATATAGATATATACCAATTCGTTCTTGAGATATCATAATAAAAGTATCATATAAAATGTATGAGAAATGGAATTTATTTTATATTTTTTTTTTGTTTTTTTTTTCATGTTTTAATACTTTTTATCCTATTCCGGACGAAGACAAATCCAAAGACACAAAAATCATAAAAATCGGTCCAGCCGTTCTTTAGTTATAAATGGTGTAACTAACACGACTTTCTTTTATATATATATAGATTTATATATAGGTGAAGACTAATGGCGACCGATGATCTGGCGGCTTTCTTGCACAACGTATTAGTTGGTATAAGCATTGCTTTACAGCTAGGTAACGCCATCAGCATCTTCGGCACAATGCCACGGGGGCCTTTTTTTTAGAGTTTAATATTTAATTTTAGTTTACTTTTTATTTTGAATTAGTTTAAGTATAAATATTAATCCATATTAAGTGTTAAGAAATGGAATATATTTAATTCTAATCATATTAATTTATATATAATATTTATAGCTACGCTTTAATAAAAAAATACAATTTAATCAATTAACATTATAGTTTAGAATTTAGTACCAGGATAATTTAGTACCCTCATAGTAAATTATCTAGATTTTAATGTTTCTTTGTGTAAAATAAAGTTTTTTTCAGGATAGACTAGGTCTCTATAGATAAACTTGAAAAGCTAAACATTATTTAAACACAAAATTGAATCCAACTTGTTACAGCCGTTTCCGAGACACAAAATACCAATCGAATTTGAAAAAAAAAATTTCGATTTGATAGCCTTTTCTTAAGGACAGTTAGAATTAAGTGAAGCCATACACTTATTCAACATCACGATATGACTTGGATTTAGAAGTTGGCGAAAAAGATAAAAAGTTAGAATGAGCGGTCCCCACGGGATATCGGGATACACGTCGACGAAGTCACGGGTTGCAGCTAGTTTTGTATGTTTGTTAGTTTAAATGTGTTTATTTTAAATAATGACAAGCGTATTTCATTAATAAATTGTCTTGTTATATACAATTTCAGCGTTCGTACAAAAACATACGACCCCTATGATTTAAAATAACTACGAGAGATCCGACCACTGCTGCTAATACAGCGTCTATTCTAGAGCTCACTCACGTCACGTCACGTCAATCCTCCAAGGAATTGTTGTTAGATTGCAGTTCTGAGGCATCACACTTTCACTGTCTGGCTGTTTTGATGCACCCTACCTCTTCTATTCTAATTTATGGACAAAGCAAATAAAAGGCCAAATAGGCGAACGAAGTTGCCAGTAAGAGCTAGTTTAAAAAAGCGTATTAGGTATAGAAAGTTCGCGGCAATTGAATCGAATAAAGTTCGTAAGAAGAACCGTCCCAACTTCTGGCGGGTTTTTCTTACAGAACTCAAACTTAAGACAGATATTTTGTTGAGTCGAAACTTTCGACCCTCATTTTAGAGGTTACATTCTCAATAATATTTTTGGGCTGTAAGAAAATGGATATCGACGACAAAGGACATTCCAAAGTTCACATATTGTAACTTTAATATTACATCTAGTTCGAAGAAGTTTTTCTTTGTGATATTAAATTTCAAATATTCGTGTAGCGGACGGCATTGATTGTATAGTAAGCATGCAAAAAACTAGAAGTACATAGCTTCCAATTTTTATTGAACAGCTTTTTAAAAGCGTATCATCAGCTCGTGTCTGTCGGAGTGTGAGTGACTCTGTAAAGCTGTCTGACCAATGAAGTGGAGAAGAGAGACCACTGAAGTGGAGGAACGGAGCTGTGCATATATTAACCAGTACAATATAATTTTCCCTTCGCTTCGCTTCAGTGGTCATGGATTTGCAAACCAGATTAAATACTCACGCCCGAAAATACAGAATGGTGATGCAGTCTTGAGAAACGGAGCGGGTAAGCAAAGCAAAGAATGGTGAGCCAGCGAAGAGGGTGTCGCTGTGGTCGTGCTAGTGTTCGACGTTCTCCGCTCCACACGCTTACTCGTTCCATTCCCCGTCAATAGACATACACAGTCCGCAACTCCCACGAGCATTAGTGTTAAAATAGCACTGATAACCACGAGCCTTAGTGTTAAAGTAGCACTGCTAACCCACGAGCCTTAGTGTTAAAGTAGTACGTCTTACCCACGAGCCTTAGTGTTAAAATAGCACTGATAACCACGAGCCTTAGTGT
This sequence comes from Pyralis farinalis, assembly GCA_947507595.1. Classification (NCBI taxonomy): domain Eukaryota; kingdom Metazoa; phylum Arthropoda; class Insecta; order Lepidoptera; family Pyralidae; genus Pyralis; species Pyralis farinalis. The sequence continues at coordinate 30,668,400 of OX382273.1, read as the reverse complement.
TAAAGTAGCACTGCTAACCCACGAGCCTTAGTGTTAAAGTAGCACTGATAACCACGAGCTTTAGTGTTAAAGTAGCATTGCTAACCCACGAGCCTTAGTGTTAAAGTAGCACTGCTAACCCACGAGCCTTAGTATTAAAGTAGCACTGATAACCACGAGCTTTAGTGTTAAAGTAGCCCTGCTAACCCACGAGCCTTAGTGTTAAAGTAGCACAGCTAACCCACGAGCCTTAGTGTTAAAGTAGCACTGCTAACCCACGAGCCTTAGTGTTAAAGTAGCACTGCTAACCCACGAGCCTTAGTGTTAAAGTAGCGCTGATAACCACGGGCTTTAGTGTTAAAATAGCACTGCTAACCCACGAGCCTTAGTGTTAAAGTAGCACTGCTAACCCACGAGTCTTAGTATTAAAGTAGCACTGATAACCACGAGCTTTAGTGTTAAAGTAGCCCTGCTAACCCACGAGCCTTAGTGTTAAAGTAGCACAGCTAACCCACGAGCCTTAGTGTTAAAGTAGCATTGCTAACCCACGAGCCTTAGTGTTAAAGTAGCACTGCTAATCCATGAGCCTTAGTGTTACAGTAGCACTGCTAACCCACGAGCCTTAGTGTTAAAGTAGCGCTGATAACCACGGGCTTTAGTGTTAAAATAGCACTGCTAACCCACGAACTTTAGTGTTAAAGTAGCCCTGCTAACCCACGAGCCTTAGTGTTAAAGTAGCACAGCTAACCCACGAGCCTTAGTGTTAAAGTAGCATTGCTAACCCACGAGCCTTAGTGTTAAAGTAGCACTGCTAATCCATGAGCCTTAGTGTTACAGTAGCACTGCTAACCCACGAGCCTCAGTGTAAAAGTAGCATTGCTAACCACTCAACCACTGAGCCAGTCAAAACTAAAACAACCGTCTTGATAGTACAAGCATGTACAGCTGAGGCACATATCGCAAAGAACTTTATCCCTTCCCACAAAGTTCATTCATATAATTCCTTTAGCTGTGCTCGGTGTAACGCCACGTTTCCTGTTAAGAGAATTAACCAAAGTTTGCTTTCGACTTCGCAGCAATATAAACATGTTAACAGTTAACTAAAAGCCTAGTGGGTTAAATATAGATGTTTGGGGTAAAGTGAACATTCCGCATTTGAACCGTTTTCGGTATTATGAGTGTTTTGGTTTGAAAATCTGGTGACGTTACCGCATTTGTTGTAACGTAGTTGATTTTCGACTTATTACGTTCACGTTTTGAGATTAGTTATAAAAGAAGAATTTAAAATTTAGTGGTGTTTTTTTAAACTCCGCAAACAAGCATACGTCCTGCTTGATGTTAAGCAATTATTACTGGTTATGGACATTTGCAACACCAGAGTGTCACTCTTGTGTTGCTGACCCTTTAAAAACCTCGTCACGCCTTTCTTTAAGAACCCATCCCTTGGGAAGACCTCCGCTGGGAGTTCATTCCATCAATTTGAGAGTTCTCGGAAGATAATTTCTCTGGAACCAACAACAGAAACAGTAATTTTGTAACATTTTCAGCTAGTTTTGGTTTTAACTTTCAATTTGGAATCAATTTTATTTTTGTAGTAAAGCGGTTGCCTTTTAACGCTTGCAACACATTAAATATCACTCGCTCCATACCACTTCTGCTCTTGGCATGGCTACACACGCAACAACCCTCCAGGGAGGATTTTCTGTGAGGTGGACTTCCTCAGGTGATTCGAGTATAGCGTATTCGAGGATACCCTGGGGAAGTGTTCATACAGTACCCAGTATTCGAGGATGGAATAATTTTAAGGATATTATTGAGTAGACGGCAATAAATGTTAACTTAATGGCACTTAAAATTAATATCATTATATATTATTTTTTTTTGGCTGCTTTGATGTGCCCTGTTTCTCTTAATTTGTTGCGCCCTACAATCTTACAACAGAAACAGTAATTTTGTAACATTTTCAGCTAGTTTTGGTTTTAACTTTCAATTTGGAATCAATTTTATTTTTGTAGTAAAGCGGTTGCCTTTTAACGCTTGCAACACATTAAATATCACTCGCTCCATACCACTTCTGCTCTTGGCATGGCTACACACGCAACAACCCTCCAGGGAGCTATTAGTTTTGGCTGCGATTTTCTGTGAGGTGGACTTCCTCAGGTGATTCGAGTATAGCGTATTCGAGGATACCCTGGGGAAGTGTTCATACAGTACCCAGTATTCGAGGATGGAATAATTTTAAGGATATTATTGAGTAGACGGCAATAAATGTTAACTTAATGGCACTTAAAATTAATATCATTATATATTATTTTTTTTTTGGCTGCTTTGATGTGCCCTGTTTCTCTTAATTTGTTGCGCCCTACAATCTTAATTCACTTTAATCTACGCTTCTGCACTTCACCTTACATTGCTACCTTAACACGACTTAGTAATTAATAAGCCACCAAAAATCACTCAACGTACATTAAAAACGCACGAATTAGCACTAGCACTGTCAATCAAGATCTGAAGTTAGTGTAGCTGAACAGTTTTGTTTCTTTGCACTTTGATCTAACCTGTTTCGTGTGATTCCGCCAGCAACTAGTTCATGCGAACTAGCGCTGGTCGGCACCCACCCACCACCGTTAGTTGATGCTACATGCCGTCGCTGCCATGGCCGCTGCGTTCGTGCTCGCGATTACCCCCCCCATCTGCAACAGAAACCGCATGCACCAGCCACTGTCATGACTGCCCTGGTGGTCGCTGCGACACGTGTTTCGCCTCTCCACGAAGCATCCTCAGATGCTGTAGATGTAAGTCGTTAAAATAAGGTGCTACAAGTGGCAAATCCGTCGTACTGCCGTCCCTTATATTGAATTGAGGGTGGGGGTGAAAGTAGGATTGAGTGAAAAGATATTTAATAGAGGGGAGTTGCTGTCTGTTTGTTCATAAGAGTAATTTCCAGTATCGCGTGAGAACCGCCTTTCCTACTTTCTTTCTTTTTCTTCCTATGCTAAAGGTCGTATCGTGATATTGAACAGCCTAAAACCTTCCTCATGAATAGGGCTATCGAACGAGAAAATAATTTTTCAAGTCCGACCGTTCGTTACAGAGACAGACTAACAAACAAATAAATCCTATTATTATTCCTATTATTAATATTATAAATGCGGAAGTTTGTATGTATGGATGTTTGTTGCTCTTTCACACTTAAACGGCTGAACGGATTTGAATGAAATTTCGCACGTAGATAGATTATGATCTGGATTAACACATAGGCTACGTTATTTGAATCCACGTGGGCGGAGCCGCGGGCAGCAACTAGTTCTTCATATTTACATATTAATATACATTTTCAAAACAATAAAAATAAATATTAGATACATTCTCACTGAAGTAACCAAAAGACATAGATTAACAACGCCGAGGGTTGCAAAATTAACTTTTTGCTGATACGACAGCTGTTGAACCCCTTTTAAATAAGTACCCGTCGAAATGGCGGAGTGGACAGCAAAAAGTGTACCCAATAAATAAAGTTCTCAAATCGGATTGCGCTGTTTCAATCTAGATTTTTTGTGGGTTGGTAATGGGGGGGACATGTGTTTTACAGGCTTGGTTACACATGGATCCACTTGTATTTATTGAATTGCTGTGGTGATTTCCAATGTAATCCCACTAATATTATAAATGCGAAAGTTTGTATGTATGCGACTTTGACACCAACGCTCGTGGTTTCGATTCCCGCACAAGACAAACATTTGTGCGCATGAACATGTCTGTTTTTCTTGGTCTGGATGTTTTAAGAGAGGTAGGGTGCATCAAAGCAGTCCATCCGGGGAAGTACCTCCATCTCACAGAAAGCCACAGCCAAATAATAACTCCCTAGAGGGTTGTTGTGTTCCTGCGTATGAGTGAGGTCACCAGTAAGCTCCTAAGGAGTTGCTGTGTAAGCAGCAGAGGAGGCATCGCGCGAGTGATAATTAAATATATCGCAAGCGTTAATAGGCTACTGTAACTGCTTTACATCAGGTGGACCGTATACTTGTATGCCTTCCGACGTTATATAAAAAAAAACACGTAGTGCTTTAGCGCCTAAATATTCAGCGATTCGAGTCTACTAATTTTGGGTCCAATGGTCCTCCCTTTGGACCCAGTATATATTTTATACTTTAACCAAGAACCAGAAAATGACACGATTTTGTTCCGTGAAATAGCCAGTAAGAGCTCGTTCTCTTTACTCCCCGATCCGTAGCGGTGAGTTGCGGTACAACGCAAAATCGTCTTAACAGTTCTCCAGTTATCATATGAACGTTAAAGATGGGAGAGAGATGTGTATGATCCGCGTCTTGTGGAGATCGGTTCTCTCTGCCTACGCTACAAGGGACATGACGTGAAGGTAATACATAATATAATATCTCCTTCACTGACACTGCAAAGTTATCAACAAGATTTTATTTTTTAAACAAATTCTTCGTATTATACACTAATCCATTAGGATTGGCGGAGTCCGCTGCCTAAGTGTAAGGATTTGGCGAAAACACTGTTTTTAGGGTTCCGTACCCAAAGGGTAAAACGGAACCCTATTACTGAGGCTCCGCTGTCCGTCCGTCCGTCCGTCCGTCCGTCTGTCACCAGGCTGTATCTCATGAACCGTGATAGTTAGACAGTTGAAATTTTCACAGATGATGTATTTCTGTTGCCGCTATAACAACAAATACTAAAAATAAAATAAATATTTAAGGGGGCTCCCATACAACAAACGTGATTTTTTTGCCTTTTTATAGATAATGGTACGGAAACCTTCGTGCGCGAGTCCCACTCGCACTTTTTTTTTTTATTTTTACATATAGCGACTGCCGTCAGACTTTCACAAACCAGTGAGAAATACAGGTCTTTCTTAGAATAAGGTCACACGTCTTTCCAAATATAATTTCTTGGAAGTGTTGGTCTCACGATGTTTTCCTTCACCGTCGAGCAAGTGATAAATATGTACATAAATCCGAAAACACGAATTTAGTGGTACATGCCAGGATTCGAACCGGGTACCAGTTGGTCAATAGGGCGATTCCTTATCCAATGGTCTATCACTGCTCTTTTTTATTTTTTAAACACCGTCGGTAGCAAATCAAAGCACGGCCCATCTTATTTGTAGCATAAAGGAATGTCCCTTGCTCATTGCCACTCCCTAAACGCAGCAACAACTTTTTAGCTTCTGGTGACCTTACTCACTTGAAGGAACAGAAAACTCCTTGGTTTATTGCTAGCTGGTTCTTTTTGTATACGACTTCGGGAGATAATGTGTACAATGCAGCAAAGTGGTTATCGTAGCCTATGAATTTTAACAATACGGAAAGCATTACTGTCGCGTTGCAACCCTGGAACGCAACCTATAGCGCGTTGTCATTTGGTTGTCGTATTTGTGAGGTGGAGGGCTGCTTTTTTTAAAAACTCCCAGATAAATACAAAGAGATATGTATATGCACATTAATATTTGTCGTGTGTGTGAATCGAACTCACGAGCCTAGTTGTTTAAGTAACATTGCTGACCACTTCGCCACCGGGCTCGTCAAATTTTTGTTAAGATACTGCTATACTATACTCTGCTGCTAGCACAGCAACTCCTTAGGAGCTTACTGGTGATCTGACTCACACGCAGGAACACAACAACCCTCCAAAAGGTTTTTATTTGTCTGCGGTTTCTGTGAAGTGGAGGTACTACCTCCCTTAAAACAGTCAGACCAAACAAACAAACGTGTTCATGCACACAAATGTTCGAAAATTATATTTCATTTAGATAAGTTATAATTAAGATATCATAAACATTGGAGCTATTGCTGAAAATTTCTGCAAGGCAGGCAGAGAGAACCGAGCGCCACATTACCCCATCCTTAAAACCTCACTAGCTTCTTTAACATCATTGCTCTTCTTATGCACGCTCGCCGGTTTCTAAGGCTCCTGATGTCACCTTCTGATAAAACATGATCAATCTGATCATGATATGTAAGTCCTGGCCTTCCTCGGCTCCTACATAAATTAATATAATTTTACATGTATAAATAAATAAATAAATATTGCCGGACAAATTACACAGCGCCACCTAGCCCCAAAGTAAGTGAAGCTTGTGTTATGGGTACTAGACAACTGATAAACATACGTAAATACATTTTTTTTTGTAAATACATATTTATTATACATAGAAAATACCCAGACCAAGACAAACAGACATGTTCATGCACACATACGTATACGAAGACGTATACGAAGTAAATATTCATAAACGTAGCAAATATGTGTTGAATGAATTATATACATTGGTAGCCTAGACAAAGAACCAGTCTAGATGAGATAGGTATGTTTAGGATATCGACGGCATCTAGATTAATAAGCCGTATTGCAGTAGTAGTTGCGTACATACCTAGTGTATTCATCTCAGGTCGTAACTGAAAATCAGTGACTTGCTCTGTGAGCAATCGATTCACTGAACTGCAGCCTATTTGTATCACTGCGACATACAAGCTGACCTGCACTGTATTAACTGTGTCTGTAATGTTCATTTGGCATCTCTCTATATGTGTTCATTTTGTGTTTTCGTATTTATGTACATATTTATCACTTGTTCGGCGGTGAAGGAAAACATCGTAAGGTAACACACACGTCCAAGTAGTTATATTAAATGCGTGCGACCTTACCTAAGAAAGATCTGGTGTTTAGGGTTCCGTACCTAAAGGGTAAAACGGAACCCTATTACTGAGGCTCCGCCGTCCGTCCGTCCGTCCGTCTGTCACCAGGCTGTATCTCATGAACCGTGATAGTTAGACAGTTGAATTTTTCACAGATGATGTATTTCTGTTGCCGCTATAACAGCAAATACTAAAATAGAGAATAAAATAAATATTTAAGGGGGGTCCTATACAACAAACGTGATTTTTTTTGCTCATTTTTGCTCGATATTGATAACGGCAACAGGTAGACGCTTGAAATATTCACAGAATATTTAGTTATATATTCACTTTAAGAATAAATAATTAAATTAAAATAAAACAAGTATTTAAGGGGGCTCCCATACAACAAACGTGATTTTTTTGCCGTTTTTATAGGTTATGGTACGGAACCCTTCGTGTGCGAGTCCGACTCGCACTTGGCCGATTTTTCTTTTAGTTGTGGAGGTCTAACGGCCGTTGCTCCATGTAAAAATTAGTATTTTCGTGAAAGCCTAGACTTAGATAGCGGACCCCGTCATACCTAATGGATTAGGAAACGGGATAGATAACGCGTAGAAAAAGATGTGTTTTTTGTGTTGTTTTCTTGTAGCATGTTACGGGTGTATAACCCTCACTGTACCTAATGAATCATTGCATACAAGACATATTGGGCAATCGTTCCGTGGAAACTGTTGACCATCATTTTCAGGAAGGTGTTCCTTCCATTCCTATATTCATTCGAATTTTGACTTCAGATTCGGATTCATCATAAAAAAAGTAGAATAGGAATGTCTGAAAAACCAACCTCCTATCTCTTGGAACATGGTCAAAATGGCCGACAAATTAAAAAAAAAACAAAATGAATTTTTATTTCAGATTCGAAAAGTAAATTAAAAATCGGCCAAGTGCGAGTCGAACTCGCGCTCGAAGGGTTCCGTACCATTATCTATAAAAACGGCAAAAAAAATCACGTTTGTTGTATGGGAGCCCCCTTAAATATTTAATTTATTCTATTTTTTACTATTTGTTGTTATAGCGGCAACAGAAATACATCATCTGTGAAAATTTCAATTGTCTAACAATGACGGTTCATGAGATACAGCCTGGTGACAGACGGGCGGACGGACGGACAGCGAAGTCTCAGTAATAGGGTTCCGTTTTACCCTTTGGGTACGGAACCCTAAAAAGTAGAGTAGGAATGTCTTAAAAACCAATATCATATTTCTTAAGGAACATGGTCAAAATGGCCCACAAAGTTAAAAAAAAAAAAAAATTAAATTGTTATATAATTGACGAGCCGGTTGTTCCTCTGGCAATGCAAGCTTGCGTTTTCTCAACTGGTTATAATTCACAGGGGAACAATTTCGAAGACCAACCGAGCTAAGAGAAGCACGTCTTCACAACCGATCAATCCCTGATGGATAGCGAGTAAGAAAATCTAAAAACCTTCATCTTGTTTCTAAAAACCTTCATCGACTTCTTCTTCTTCGCGTTAACCCGTTTTCCTAATCCATTAGGATTGGCGGGTTCCGCTACCTAAGACTAAGGAATTGGCGAAGATACTGATTTTTACATAGAGTGACTGCCCTCTGACCTCCGCAACCCAGAGGGAAAACCAATTCATTCTTAAGTAAGGTCACACGTCTTTCGAAATATGAATTCTTGGACGTGTGGGTTTCCTCACGATGTTTTCCTTTACCGCCGCAAGTGATAATTACAATAATAAACAAATAATACATATTGTCGCACAAATTACACAGCGCCACCTAGCCCCAAAGTAAGCGAAACTTGTGTTATGGGTGCTAGACAACTGATAAACATACGTAAATACATTTTTTTTAAATGCATACTTATTATACATAGAAAATACACAGACCAAGACAAACAGACATGTTCATCCACACAAATGTTTGTATTGTGTGGTAATCGAACCCACGATAGTTGGTGTCAAAGTAGCGTAACAGCGCGTGTCACCACTGCGCCACCGAGCTCGTCAAAACAACAAATACAAGTATGTACATAATTCCGAAAACACGAATTTTAGTGGTACCGAGATTCGAACCGGCGATCTGTTGGTAACAAGGCCGGTTCTTTATCCACTAGACTATCACTGCTCGATCTATCTATTATCTATGTATATGAAACCACAAAGTGACAGTCGCACGATCATACCAAAGCTGTCGCGTTCACACCTCGGGTTAACGACATTGGATTTAACAGCACATCCGAACTACCCTACCTACTATACATTAGTGTAGATAAACAAAGGGTTAATACTGATTTATGTGTCGCGACGTCTTGGGAACACATGGGCAATTGGGGATAATGCGCCTTGAAATATTTGAAAGGGTTTTAAAAAAAGATAATAGAAATTAGCCTTAGAAACCGGCGAGGTTTGTAAGGATAGAGTCATGTGGCGCTCGGTTCTCTCTGCCTGTCTTGCAAGGGATTTGGCGTGAAGTTATAGATTGATTATAGACAGAAGTTAACATGTAACAGTATCTGATAAGTACCAATTCCAACTATCGGAAATAGATGTCATTTGTAACTCCCGGAGCAAGTTAGCAAACTGTCTACTTAAAAGTTGATAAGTTGCAACTTTAGATACTCTATCGAAGCGTCTGATATCGTCATTTTCCGATATGTTACGAATTTTCAACTTTTGCTTGGTCTGACTGTTTTAAAAGAGGTGTGGCACATCAAAGCAGCCTGTATGGGGAAGTACCTCCACTTCACAGAAACCGCAGACTAATAAAACCTTCTGCAGGGTTGTTGTATTCCCGCGTGTGAGTGAGATCAGCAGTTAGTTCCTAAGGAGTTGCTGTGGATGTGTGTGTGCTTTGCAGGGTTCCATACTTAGTCTGGCCATAAATACTGTTACAATTAAAAATAAACAAAATATTACATTTGAATTTGGAATCTGTCATTTTTATATGATTGTTCATTGTGTTTTCTCATTTTGGCGCCAATACATTGTACAATATTTTGCGATATTAAAATGAAGTGGGGTGATAAAGAGAACAGAATCGCTGTGATTGCATTACACAAAGTAGGTATGGAGCCAAATGCAATTTTTTAAACTCTCCATGCGCTTGGTATTAGTAAAATGTTTGTGTACCCGACTATTAATAGGTACAATGAGACCTCCTCTGTTAGTGACAGAAAAAGATTTGGCCGTCCTCCGTGGTGTTCGTACGAAAAAGGTGGTCAAAGCAGTAAGGGAAAGAATTCGAAGAAATCCTGTCCGAAAGCCAAAGATTTTATCTCGGGAGATGAAGATAGCACCTAGAACCATGTCGCGTATTTTAAAAGAACAAAATCAAATCAAAAAATATATGTTTATTTTCAATATACAATTTTTACATCTAAGAATGGCTGTTGGAGTCTCCTTTTAAGCAAACAACATGCCTGTATTAGGAAACTCCGCTCTTCATTAACTATGTTTTTTTTTTGTATATCATTTAAGTGCCTTAAACAACTTACAAATGTATCTTTACATATATATATATATATATATATTATTCTATATATGTATTTACTTATGTATATATACACACGCGCAATTTTCCATTTATTATAATTTTATGCATGTAAACAGCAATTCATGCATTGGATAGGAGTCTACATATTGCATTGGATGATTATATAATAATAGGTAACAAAATGTGCAATTAAGTAAAATTAAAAATGTGGGTAGGTAGGTAATATGATATTCACTCACAGTTATCACAATCAAACACGCAGTATATTACAACCTAACACGCATTCACCTACAATAGGTATATTGTTACTGACGGTTTACTAGAAACAACAGACAAATACACACCATTCTAAAATTAAGTAACATTGTTAATTTATTTTCATCTATTCACTCGCACAATTCAAAAGATTCTCCGTTGCATCATAATTTAAGGTTTTTATCCATTTAGTTAATATGGATTTACATTCATGACAAGTTTTAGAGTATATTTCCACATTACTGTTAATTTTATTATATATGTGAGCTGAAGCATGACTATATTGAGACCGAGCAAATTTGGTTTTGGTTACAGCGGCTGCCTCGACAAAGTTCCTTCTACGCCTATTTTTATCTAATGGTACATAACATAGGACTTAGGACTTGCAGCCTATAAGCGGCATACTGGTCATTTCTTAACTGATAGTTTAAAAAAGAATAGGGTGGTAAAATCGAAACAACTACTGAAGCGGTACGCAAAGGGAGGTCACAGAAAAATTTGTTTACGGATGAGAAAATTTTTACAATTGAGCAACATTTATTTCAGTATTTATGGCAAGACTAGGTACAGATGGATAGATAATTGAAATTAATCGTGCTTTGGCGATGGAGATATCTAAGAACGATTTGGGGTACTGAGGGCGGGGGGGATAAATATAAGATCGACAGCTTTTTTTTATTTTTTTTTTATATTAGTTCAGCATAGTGGCCCCTCTTTGCCTGATAGTAAGCGAAAGAGGAGCCCAAATCGCAACTGGAACTGACAGCATACTACATCCCGCATCCTGTCAGTTGACGCTGCCATGCTGACCCGCAAAATGCTTCTTCACGCTTCCTTTGAAGGATCCCATATTGTAGGAAGGAGGGAACACATGTGCAGGCAAAGCGTTCCACCTTTTTGATGGTACGACAAAGATAGGAGTTGCCGAACTTTTTGGTACGCGAAGAGATATTCTCAACCGTGGAGCTATGACATCGCAAGCCCGCACGTGTGGTTCTATGACGGAAGGGTGAGTGTGGGATAAGGGAAAACTGATCTGATATACAGGAACTATTACACACGCATTGACACCCCTACTGGTCAGCGACAGCGACTCCTAAGGATATTCCTAGTAACCTCACTCACACGCAGAACACTACTACTCTCCAGGAAATTGTTATTTGGGTACAGTTTTTCTGTTAATGGAGGTACTACCCCAATCGGGCGGTGCCCTACCTCTCTTTGCAATTTATCTGTTATTATAGTGGCCATAGTAACACATACTTTGAAAAATTCAAGTCTATCCATTACGATTCAAACATCGATGTATATATACATCGATGAATTCAAATGATACAGTGCTCTGAGAGGTGGATGGACCAACAGATGGATAGTTACTATTTTAAACCGAATACATCAGTAATAGGTTCCCGATAGCAGCATTAGTTAGAGTTCGGAAGCTTAAAATGTAACTCACCCTATGAAATCCCGACGTGAGTATACGGAATGTATCGATTGCAGATTATATTAAAACAAACAGCTCTTATATTTTCATTTAATCCGTACCATTAGGTTATCACTGAATGTGCGCTTTTATGATTCTGCACGACACGTTTTTGTAGACGTCGACGGCCACAATTTACCGTGCACGGCAACCGTTACTTCCCTTTTATAATTTGCACGCCATGGACGCATCATTTGTGCAGGATATTGAAGAGCGCGGATGTCATAGTCAATAATCGACTACATTCTATGTATTTACTGTATTGTTTTTTTTTTTGTGTGAGAGTTATATACCTATTTAAATTCATGCATCTAATTTGTGGAGTTTGTGTTTTAAAGTTTTAGATTACGTAGACAATGTCTTATCTTTAATAATTCGAATAAAAGTGACAACGTCATAATAAAATGTCATTTTTAATAGTATTTATTAAGAAAAACTTAAATAATAAAGGCAGGACCGTGAATAAAGGCAGGCGAGGAAGCGCGGGGACGTGTACTCCCAACACCAATACCATACTGTATCAATATTCCCTTGTAGCTACGTACAAATTCGAATAAATAACGCGATGGTTTTTACAAGGAAGCCGGGTTTCTATGATATCGTCACGACATCTCACAGTTTAACAGTAGGAGCCGTGGACGTGCACGGTATAACGTTGCCGTTTACAAAATATTAAAAGCGTCTTCATATATCACATTTGAGTTCCCTGTGTTACCGTAGTGCCGTCGACATCCACGGTAATATCGTCACTACAAAAGTTATAAAAGCGCGCAATGGTATAGGTTCATCAGGCACTACTTTCCCATATGATCGCTTCACCATTTAACTAAACATATTTTTTAAAATCTTTTATGTTAGGATTATGAAAGTGCTATGGTTGCCATGTGTACATTTTTACATAATTTCATCACCTATCAAGGGATGCTTGGACTGTAAATCCAACAACACGTAAATGTTTTAAACCCACCCAGCCGTTTGGATGATATGAGGCAATAAAAAATACAATATACACAGTTACGAGGGAAAAACACGAGGGTATTGCAGTTGAGTGATAAAAAAGTCCATTTAAAAACTGTTCGCGTATATCCTATTTGAAACGTAATATATAGTACAAATTACAGTCCTTACAATTAAATGACTAATTACAGTAATTTAATTGTACAAATTACAATTAAATTATGTATTGTTTTCCTACTGGTATTTGATGAGGTTTTCTCCATACTTTTATAGTTGTCTAGAACCAGCTTGATCCCATCGTCAATATAATATTTGTGATTGTATTTCAGTTGCCGCTATAACAACAAATACTAAAAAATAGAATAAGATAAATATTTAAGGGGGCTCCCATACAACAAACGTGATTTTTTGCTCGTTTTTGCTCGATATTGATAATGGCAGCAGGTAAACGCTTGAAATATTCACAGAATATTTAGTTATATATTTACTTTAAAAATAAATAATTAAATTAAAATAAAACAAATATTTAAGGGGGGGCTTCCATACAACAAACGTGATTTTTTTTGCCATTTTTATAGATAATGGTACGGAATCCTTCGTGCGCGAGTCCGACTCGCACTTGGCCGATTTTTTTTATATAAAATCGGCAGGCATAAATTTCGCGGTATGAGTGAACAACCTTAGGCTAGTCTATAAGAGATCGCAGAGAGCCGATGGATGCAAGCGGTATAGAACCGATTGATGTAGAAGTCTAAGGCAGAGACCTATGTTCAGTAGAGGAGGACCCTCGTCTTAAATGTTGATGAATGATGATGTAATATTAATTGTGCTATTATTTAAAACTTTGAATGCTTCGTAAAACAAATAAGGAATTGTTGTCACGTTCTATTTGTCCAAATAATGTTTTAATAGTTTTCTATCTATGACAAATCTATAACCACTTGACAATGTATAAAGGCCTCTTATTCACAAAAACATAGTGTATTAGCGCGTTACGGAACCTCAATACACGGAAAGCGTCGAGTATGCAGCGTCGTTCCGACCACCGTGTTGCAAGATTGCGACACCCGCCGTGCACACCTGCGGTTGACTCAGCGAGCCAGCGCCCGCCGTCATGCCGATTCTCGAGACACTTTTGGTTCTCACATCGACCAATTGACACGTCTTAGTTTTAGTACAATAATTGTAATTTTTAATTTAATAAAATAATTAATAAATTTTGGTTTTTTTTGCAACCTTCGACTGCAGACTTCTTAATTGGCGCAGTCGGTAGGATAGCAGTAGAGTCAGTGCTCAAGAAGAAGACCTGGCGAAGGCATCCAGAACCTGAAGCTGCAGAAGAAGGGTATCCAGACATAGATACCGCAGAGAAGCCGAAATGTATATGTAAGTACTTTAGAATCGATCTAGAGTTGCTTTCCTTACTTTCCATAAGTGTTCATGTCAGATCCTAAGATTTTCCATCCTAGGCGATCTCAGACCATTAGTAATAGTAGGGATAAGGAAATAGATTCACATAGAGATTTAAGTAACACTAGCGATAGCGAACACGAAGAGGCTCTTTTGACTTCTAACTGTATTACAGCGTCTGTAGCTAATAATTTAGTGTTAGGTAGTATGGCAGACCAAATGGATAACATTTGGAAGGCTCTTCGATTGGTGCCTGAATTTGATGGTAACCCGTATGTTCTTACGAGGTTTATTAGCTTATGTGACCACTTGGTTCAAAAATATATAACTCAAGATGATCCGTTAGCTAATAGTGCTTTAATCAATGGTATATTGAATAGGGTTACTGGGCCTGCCGCACGCTTGATTAATTCGAGCGGCATACCCGACACATGGCAAGGCATCAGACAAGCTCTAATAAATAATTTCGCGGATCAGAGAGACGAGACGTCGCTCTATAATGACCTCGCATTATTGACTCAGGGCTCATGCACTCCTCAAGAATATTATGAAAAATGTCAAAATTTATACAGTACCATTATAACTTATGTAACATTACATGAAAGCATTCCTACCACTATACAGTCGAAACGCGAGCTTTATCAAAAACTTACGTTACAGTCATACTTACGCGGTTTAAAGGATCCATTAGGGTCCCGCATACGATGTATGAGGCCTGAAACGATAGAAAAAGCGCTCGAGTTTGTTCATGAAGAAATGAACACCATGTATCTTCAGCAACGTAACGACAGCCTTTCTGATAAGAAGCATCAGTCACATACGTATAGCAATAATTTTAAGCCTAGTTTTGGCCTTACGCCACCGCAGCAACCCAAAGGCTTCGGGTTTAACATGCCTGGGCCTTCACGAAATCAACAGCAGCCTATGCAAATGGCACCGCGTCTACCTACGACGTGGAAGCCTAATTTTGGAAATCCTGGATTCCAATTTCGTGGCCCCACACGGACTCAGCAGGTATTTGGAGCTGCTCCTGCTAATTACAATCCCCGCAGTAACGCTTTTGCGTTACCTCAGGTAGGTAATACGTTTTTACGACCACCTCAAAACCCGAATAACTTTCACCGTCCCATGAGCGGTGTAAGCCATTTTGTGACTAAAACTTTACCACCGACAGGACATGACTGGACCAAACATGGTAATCCACCACCCAGTAACTATTTTAAGTCGCGCGAAATGCATTTAAACGAATGCTACGACTACCAACACGACCCCTATGGTGATGCTTACAGTAATTACCAACAACCCGAATACGTTGAGTACCCTGATAACTACTATACTGACAACGGTGAGAACATATACTCACCCTACCATAATTCTTATCCACCAGTTAACATAGTATCTATCGATGATGATCATGAGGATACTCACCAGCAGGATTTTCACAAAGACGAGGTATCCGACAAACAAAAATAGAAGTTAACCTTCAAACGCAGAGAACACTTCCCTATATAAAGATCAATCATCCTCCTTTAAAATTATTGATTGATACAGGGGCCAATCAATCTTTTATTAACCCTGAAATAGTAAAAAGATATTACCCAAACGTGCCATGGACTTACGATCCGTTCGAAGTCACCAATGTGCATGCCACTACCCGTAACGACTATTCCGTGACCCTACCTTGTTTTCTGGAATTTAGAGATGACGATGACATAACTTTATATCTTTACAAATTTCATGATTACTTTGACGGATTAATTGGACTGGACTTGCTTGACAAATGGGAGGCTAATATAGACTTAAAGACAAGAAAATTAAATACTAAAATGTCTGTCAATCCTATACACATGTACGACTCACGAAACTGTAATTGGTACGAAGATATAATTCCAGCTAACACCTCTAAATTGATTAAAGTTCCCATTAACACCAGTGATGGCGATGTACTTATACCAGAGCAGATGATATCAAATTGTATGATCCACGAATGTGTCACTAGTGTTCATGAAAACCGCGGCGTAATAGAAATTGTAAACCCGACTAGCAATGACTTAATATTCTCTATGGATAGGCCCATCAGTGCAGAAGTATTCACCATTGAATGTAATCAGTTAGAACATTTCGAGTCGTCACGTACGAAAGAAGTACTTTCCCGTTTGCGTACCGACCACTTGAATGATGAAGAGCGTGTTAACTTGCAAAATTTATGTACTCAGTACGCGGATGTTTTCTATATCGAGGGAGAACCCCTAACATTTACCAATAAAATAAAACACCATATTCGTACCACCGATGAGGTACCAGTTTACACAAAAAGCTATAGGTACCCCTTTATACATAGGCAGGAGGTGCAAGAACAAATTGGTAAAATGTTAGAACAAGGTATTATACGCCCCTCTGAATCTGCGTGGAGCTCCCCAATTTGGGTGGTACCCAAAAAGGCGGATGCCTCAGGCAAAACCAAATGGCGTATAGTGGTAGATTTTAGAAAGGTTAACGAAAAAACCATTGACGATAAATACCCGATACCGAACATCACGGACGTACTTGACAAATTAGGTAACTGTCACTATTTCACTACGCTAGATTTAGCTAGTGGATTCTATCAGGTTGAAATGTGCCCTGATGACATTCCCAAGACTGCGTTTAACGTAGAGCATGGCCATTTCGAGTTTCTGCGCATGCCAATGGGGTTGAAAAATTCACCCTCTACGTTCCAGCGTGTCATGGACAATGTGCTCAGAGACCTTCAAAACACAGTATGCCTAGTGTATCTTGATGACATTATAGTGTTCAGCACATCGTTACAAGAACACATAGTAAATCTAGAGAAAGTCTTTAAACGCCTAAGAGAATCTAACTTTAAGATTCAGATGGATAAATCTGAGTTCCTAAAGCTAGAGACCTCGTATTTAGGTCACATAATTACCAAAGACGGAATTAAACCTAATCCCGACAAAATTGTGGCCATCCAAAATTTTCCACTACCCAAGACAGCCACGGAAATAAAACGTTTTCTTGGACTGCTTGGATATTACAGGAAATTTATTCCAGACTTCGCCAAGATTACTAAACCCATGACGCGATGTCTCAAGAAAGGTTCAAAAATTTCCACTACGAACCCCGAGTACATAAACTGTTTTGAGCATTGTAAGACCCTTCTTACAAATGACCCAATATTACAATACCCGGACTTTAACAAAGAGTTTATACTCACCACGGACGCATCTAATCTAGCTATAGGTGCAGTGCTATCGCAGGGCCCTATCGGCTCAGATAAGCCTATAGCATATGCCTCTAGAACGCTAAACACCAGCGAAACAAACTATAGCACCATTGAAAAGGAATTATTGGCGATCGTATGGGCTACCAAGTATTTCCGCCCTTACTTGTTTGGCAGGAAATTTAAAATAGTCACCGATCACAAGCCCCTCCAATGGATCATGAGCTTAAAAGAACCTAGCTCAAGACTAACTAGATGGCGGCTAAAGTTAAGCGAGTATAATTTCAATGTTATATATAAGCAGGGTAAATGTAACTTGAATGCAGACGCCTTATCACGTGTCGAAATTTATAACGAGGAGATTAGTTCAGTTGCCGTGCAGCCATCTGAAAGACCTCCATCCTTAGAAAACTCCTCGACCGCTACAGCTCATACGAGTGTCGAGCATCCAATTTTAGAAATTCCTATATCAGACGTGCCTCTCAATAGGTTTAGTAGACAAATCTGCTTAGCATTAGTAGGCGATATAAAAAAACGTCCAGTAGTTACCAAACCTTTCGAAACTCATGTACGCACCACAATACAGTTATCAGAATCCAACCTCGAAGAAGACACTGTAAATGCCATTAAAGAATATGTCAACCCTAAGGTTAAGACTGGTATAATCATTCATCCACAGTTAGCTATGTATAAAATCATACCGATAATCCAACGAAATTTTAAAAGTTCTGCTATGGATCTGGTGCTTACTAAAATCGAGCTCGAGAATGTCAAAGACTACCTTCGACAACAAGACATTATTCAAAAGTATCACGATGGCAAGACTAACCATCGGGGTGTCAATGAATGTTATCTTGCATTGTCACATAAGTACTACTGGCCTAAGATGCGAGACCACATTGCGAAATATGTTAATGAGTGTACTATCTGCGGAATGGCTAAATACGACCGTAACCCTATAAGGCAGAGATTTTCCATAGTACCACCACCTTCTAAACCCTTTGAAGTAGTACATGTCGATCTTTTCACTCTCGAAAACGAAAAGTACCTAACCATAATTGACGCCTTCTCGAAGTATGCTCAAGCATACCACCTTCGGGACGGTACTGCTATAAGTGTAGTACAGGCTTTACTTAATTATTTTACTCACCATGGCGTGCCTATAACTATAGTTTCTGACCAAGGCCCCGAGTTCACGAACCAGGTTTTTCTGGAATTTACCAAACTCCATAAAATCCAACACCATAAGACATTAGCACATAACCCTAATAGCAACGGAACTGTAGAACGACTTCACTCAACCTTTTTGGAACACCTAAGAGTACTCAAATTAAAACATCCCAACGAATCCGCGATAAAGATCATCCCATATGCTGTATTAGGCTACAATAGTTCCATCCATAGCTTTACGAAATGTAGACCCATAGAAATTATTACCGGGCACTTTGACCCACGTGATCCAGGGGATATTGATATGAACCAGCATGTTTTACAACAGTACGTGTTGGATCATAAGCAACGAATGCTTAAGGTATATGACATCCTAAATGAATCGTCACTACACGAACGTACGGAGCTTACGGAAGCTAGAAATAAAGATCGCGAGCCCGAAAAGGAGTATATCCCAGATCAACAAGTATTCATTCGCAACCCAGTGGCTTGTAGGCAAAAATTAGCTCCACGTTTCACTCAAGATGTTGTGTTAGCGGACCTACCCATACATATATATACTAAAAAGAAAAGAGGTCCAGTAGCCAAATCACGCCTTAAGCGAACGCCTAAAACTAACCCATTGTTACAGGACACTACTTCTGACGATCATACTACAACTGAGCAAGGCACAAGACGTAACACTTAGCAGCCTCGACAATGGACCCGGCATCCTGCCCTTCAATCTTGGACCGACCCGACTTATAACTCACTATCACTCATTTCTGTATGAGATAGACTTAGACGACATATCTGCAACGATAAACTCGGTTAGATTACAGATAGATCAGTTCAGAGCCGAGCTTTATAATAAAACGTTATCTCTTTATGAGCCACATGTAATGCATCTTTATAATAAGTTAGATACCGTTAGCGAACAATTACATACTTTTCAACAGACTCGTAGCAAAAGAGGACTTATAGACGGCCTCGGTTCTATCATTAAGAGCATATCCGGCAATCTTGATTACACTGATGCTTTAAAATATGACAATGCCATTAAAACTCTTCAGAGTAATGAAAAGGAGTTAGAGACAGAATTAAATGAGCACATAAGCTTAGGAAAGGATTGGATAGCCAAGCACACTGTAATATTAGATAATATAGTTGAAAACCAGAAAAAGTTAGCTACTGCAGCTGAAATATTAACGAAGTCAGATGCTGATATAGAATCCGATATGATTAAATACGCTCATCTAGCTCAGTATCTATTAATTCTGACGGATAATACTGATAACCTGTCGGAGGAGCTTTATAACTTAGAGAATACGTTAGCATTTATTCAAAGTAGAAGTACGTCTCATTACATGATTAATATTAACACTTTAAATAATACGTTAGAAAAGTTAAGACAAATCTACTCTAAGGATGATATTGTAGATATAGACCTAAGAGAATACTTTGATATTATAAAATCAGGATATTATTATGTAGGGAACAAATTAGTTATAGTACTCATGGTACCGATCGCTTCTCCAATAACTTATACCCTGTACAAATTATCTATTATCCCTAACCGACATAATCAAATATTCATTCCTGTCCAACCCTATATAGCAATTCAGAGAACAGGTTCTATGTACATAGCGACTGAATGTCCGAAGATTGGTACATGGTACCTCTGCGAGGAACGTTTACAATATAATATACGTGACAATGAAGACTGTGTACAACGCCTTATTATAGATCAACGAATCAATCCAACATCATGCCAATTTACTCGTGTGAATTTATCTAGATCAGCCCTCGAAAGACTAGATGACCAGCACTACACTATTTGCCTGCCAACGTTGACTAAAGTATATATATCCTGTGAACAAGAACGTTACAAAAACCTTCTAGGAAGCTATTTAGTGTCTATCCCGCCAAATTGTATGCTGAGGACGCCAGAGTTCACCATATCAAACCAGCAGAACCGCATCAAAGGACACGCCGTGCAGATAGTGGAACTACCACCTAACGAGCCTGCAGCATCAAAGTCCCAGCCGATAGTAAGGTTAAACTCTGTTAATCTTGAACATCTACATGAGACAAACGCAAAGATATCTCTTCAGCATCCTGTAAGACTAGAACAGGTGGACACAGGAAGTATCTATCACACTACTATTCCTGTCTATACAATTATGTTATGCCTATGCTTGTTTGGACTTATCTTATCATTATATTGGAGATATCACAAGACTGAAACGAAAGAAATAGGAACTTCAAATCCAACGTATCCCGATGGAGCATCTGTAATGAGAAACATTGAACCCAGGGATATAAAAATCGACACATGCAGCATCCCGGCAACTCTCTCAGTATAACTTCCGAATAGTTGCCGATCTACGGGGGGAGGCGTTACGGAACCTCAATACACGGAAAGCGTCGAGTATGCAGCGTCGTTCCGACCACCGTGTTGCAAGATTGCGACACCCGCCGTGCACACCTGCGGTTGACTCAGCGAGCCAGCGCCCGCCGTCATGCCGATTCTCGAGACACTTTTGGTTCTCACATCGACCAATTGACACGTCTTAGTTTTAGTACAATAATTGTAATTTTTAATTTAATAAAATAATTAATAAATTTTGGTTTTTTTTGCAACCTTCGACTGCAGACTTCTTAATTAGCGCCTAAATATCGAGCTCACTGACCAATGGAGGATATCAACTTTGGTTTGACTTGAACAAAGATTTGACTAGCTCGGTGGCTCAGTGGTGAATTTGACATTTCTCGCGACTTTGACACCAATGCTCGTGGGTTTGATTCTCACACAAGGCAAACATTTGTGTGCATGAACATGGCTGTTTGTCTTGGTCTGGATATTTCAAGATAGGTAGGGCACATCAAAGCAGTCCGTCTGGGGAAGTACCTCCACCTCACAAAACCGCAGCCAAATAACAACTCCCTAGAGGGTTGTTTTCTTCCTGCGTGTGAGTGAGGTCACCAGTAAGCTCCCAAAGAGTTGCTGTGTAAGCAGCAGAGGAGGCATCGCGCAAGTGATACTTAATATATCGCAAGCGTTAATAAGCTACGGTACCTGCTTTACATTAGGTTGGCCGTATGCTTGTATACGATATTATATTATAAAAAAAAATCAACCTATAGACCGATAAGTGACGTGATGTTGCTCTGTTAACTAGCCAATAAGAGCTGTGCATTACTTTACCCCCCTACCCGTAGCGGTGAGTAGGTTAGTTAGTTAGTTAGTAGCGGCATTAAAATGAATATCGCTCGCGCGTTCCCATCCCGCTGCTCACACGCCAACTCTTCAGGAGCTTACTTTTTTTATTTTTTCATTCATTTTACTTATGATAGGTACATGTTTCCATAATACAGTATTATGCCAAACTGTAAAACAGTTTGTTGGCATGGTATGCGCTCTTCACATTGGTTTATTTATACCTACCAAGCATACTTTACATATTTACACTTACAAAATGTTTTTGTGTTGCAGGCACCGCTGTAGAAACATATACCTGCAACACCGGCGCTATCTCGCCAAGAAGATACATTTTAATCAATAATTAAAAAAAATAAATAATAAAAACAAAAAATAAACTATACTAACCCACCACGGCCAAATTAGTCGCGTTTTATCAGAGGGTGATATTACCCTAAGAAATTGGCAAGAGTACATGTAAAGAGCTATGAATGTTAAAGAAGCGTGCGAGGATCGCGTCACATGGCGCTCGGTACCCTCCGCCTATCTCGCAAGGGACCCGGCGTGAAGATATACATAACCTCACTCGCATGAACACAACAACCCTCCGGTAGTTAATTGCCTGCGGTCTTCTGCGACTGAAGTGCGTTTTGAAGCACCTGTTTTACCCACAATATATCTTGTAAAGGTTGTGACTTTCTTTTAATTTGACGATAACCCAACCCAACCTAAGTTATCAGCGTTTCTGCTCATTGGTCGCCAACTACCTACAGAGTTCACACACGATTGGTGTTCAATCACCCCAATTCGTGCATCGAGTTATGATTCCGAATCTATTCGGCATTTGAACATTATTCATAGTTTTAGGGATGCGTACAAAAAGGTAAGAACTAAACCCTCGATTACTCTGAGCTCTGTATGTATGTTACGATTCTAACTCAAAAAGGAAATATGCTTTTTTTCTAAGCCATCTATATGCATCTTCATTGATATAATGTTGAATGTATGATCATCATCATTATAGCCGAAAGTCAGATATATATTTTAGTATTTTTTTATTTTCATTTATTGTCTCTTTGACATTTAAATGGTAATAAATTAGTTTACCACATACCATACTACATCAACCCTTACTCATCCCACTGCAGGGATACGGATCTTCCTTCAGCCGAAAGGGTTTAGAGCATACTCCGCCATGCTGCTCAAATGCGGATCGGCGGAGGCCACTGTTTTCAAGCCGCCCGAGGGCCACTGACTTAGCTTACCGACTGTCATCTATCGACAACAGCCGGGACCGACGGCTTAACGTGCCCTCCGGAGACACTCGAGATTGATAAACCCATCGATAGACTGCCTGCGGCCGACATTGCTTAACCTGCGTGTTAGGTTAGAATGACACGCGCATCGACTCCATCGAGCTCTTTATGAGAGTCTACTTCTAAACAACTCCACTGCTGAACATAGGTCTCCCGCTTAGACTTTCACAGCGATTTGTGATGCTTGCATCCAATGGCTCCCTGCGATCGGCACTAGATTGTCGGTCTATCGTGTAAGCTCGGTGGCGCAGTGCTTACTAACACTCCTGTCACGTCAGAACTCGTGGGTTCGATGCTCGTGGATTCGATCTCGCACAGGACAAACATTTGTGTGCATGAATATTTCTGTTTGTCTTGGTCTTTTTCAAACGGCAGTCGCCGCATGTTAAAATAGTCCTCTTCTTTATCCCATTTCCTAATCCATTAGGATTGAGGGGGTCCGCTACTTAAGCCTAAGGATTTGACGATGACACTGGTTTTTACATAGCGACCGCCGTCAGACTTCCACAACCCAGAGTTAAAACTAAATCTACGTTCTCTAGTTACGTTAGGTCGCACATCTTTCGCAATATATTTTCTAGGACGTGTGGGTTTCCTCACGATGTTTTCCTTTCCTCCACCGAGCAAGTGATAAATATGTACATAAATTCGAAAACACGAAAAGGTACACGCCCCCACCAGGATCCGAACCGGGGACCAGGTGGTCAACAGACCGGTTCCTTATCTACGCCGTATGTTAAAAATAGTGTCATCGACAAATGCTTAAGTTAAGGTAGCGGACCGCTCTAACCCTAATGTATTGGGAAACTGGATAGGTAGGAAGTAAGAAAGAGGACTTCTTCTCGCGCTTTTGACGAGTGACATTGTTGGTCTACTTGAAATTTTTACAATTCAGTATAAAATTAGTTTTGTGTGACAATTTCGATAGTATTTTGTAACATAAGTGCTAGTGAAATTATACAGTAATGAAAAAACTCAAATATAACACGTTTATGCACTTTTTTGGAGGCCGTGAATAAGTTCATCAAGAACACCTTGTAAAAATCACTATCGTTTTACGGGTGGTATTTAAACTGGGTTGATTGGGTCTAGGTACCCTTCCCAAGTATTTTTTCAGCACAGTTCCTGAAGCTGGAACATAGAATTAAGATTTTCAAATGATTCTAAACTGAATACTTTGACACTGGCATAAAGTAGCAACACTATTGCCATATACTATAAAAAAAGAAGTAAGAAAGACTAAAGAAAGGAAGGTGGAATGCAAACAAATAGTGTACTCTTTAAAATTTTAAATGTATGTATATCTTCACACCAGCTCCCTTGCGGGGTAGGCAGAGAGAACCGAGCGCCATAAAACGCGGTCCTTACACACTTCACTCGCTTCTTTCACATTCATAGCTCTTTTCATGCACGCTCGCCGGTTCTTAAGGCTCCTGACATCACCTTCGGATAAAACACGACCAATTTAGTCATGGTAGGTTAGTCTTGATCTTCCTCGGCTCCTACATCCTTCCACTTTCGCATTGTATATCTGTTTCGTCATTCTTTCATCTTCAAATTTTAAATATAAAGTAAATTTAAATAATTCTTATGGTAACACCGGTTGTCCAGATTCTGTATTAAATATTGGCAGCGTTTGGGCACATCGTCAGGGGCATTTTACAGAAAACCCTTTTTACCTTAATTCTCAAGATGAAATAAGCCGCATAAATTGCGAAGTCCTCAGCACTGAATCGCGCTTAATGGATATGCCAAAATTGAATTACGCTGTGTTATATTTTTATGAGAGATTGTAACACATTTATGAAGTTTGTTTTTTGCGTTTATATCGACTGTATAATGACATCTTATATATAAATACATTGTTATGTGCTGTTAAATAAGAAAAAAATAGTACTTTGTTGTTCCATAAGGTTTACAAGATTGATACAAGTATACTTATGAGTGAAAGCCAATTATTTGGAACATTGTTTGAGAATTTTTATCTAATTACTTACTAATTATTAAATGAGCGTGGTGGTACAGTCTTACCACTGTTTGATATTTGCGCTATTTGATACCAACAATTGTGGGTTAGATTCCAACACAGGTCAAATATTTGCGTGCGTGAACATGTCTATTTGTCTTGTTTTTAAGAGAAGTCGGGCGCATCGAAGCTGTCGGTCTGAGAAAGTATCTCCACCTCACAGAAAACGGTGGCTAAATAACAACTCCCTAGACAGTTATTGTGTTCGTGCGTGTGAGTGAGGGAACTTGCCGTGTTCGCAGCAGGAGTATCATCGCGCGAGTGGTACTTAATCTATTGCAAGCATTCATAGGTTATCGTAACCGTTTACAATCAGGTGGGCCGTATGTTTGTATAAAAAAAATCGTATATCTCGGAAATGGCTCTAACAATTTGAATCAAATTTCGCATTTAGATACCGTTTTAGTTTTAAATTTTACCTATATAGCTGTTTTTCCTGAAGATCGCGAATTTACACAACTAGTTGTTCAAGTACTAAATATTTTGAAAGGTAACTCAATGTATCCACAATTTGAGCTATTATGGTACATTTACCATAATAAATTTATTAGCACAAGTATGAATTTCAATCGTATTAGTTTTTATGCATATTTTAACTCAGTTTTTAAAAAAACGGACTTAGCATTTTGCAAATCTGAGAGGTAGTGCTTAAAAAGTGAAAATGCTAAACATACATCGTGTTTAAATAAGTATGCTATATATTTCCGGCGTTATTAAATCATGTTTAGTCTACGAGTCTACATTATAAATTCTAAGGTAAAATAATAATTAAAAAATGAGAATTTGTTTATAGATTTTGCTTTACAAATTGGTGCACAAAGTTCATTTATATGCTTATATTTATATGTATACGACTCCTATGTCCTAATTATGGACCGCTATTTAAAATAGTGACTTTTTGTAACCAGTCATGCCCATTGGGTTATTATATAAATATAATTTAATAAAAATTAAAAAAACACGACTGCTACTGTGTCTATCGGATGTCATCAGATATTCGATAAATACACAAACTACTCTGGTTCACTTTTGATGAAAATTGCCATTTCATATATATAGAACAAGGGAAATTTCGTAATTTTCATTGTCTTGAAAATACTCGTAGAAATGCAAGTATCATCTATTTTAGATTGAATTTTCTACAGTTATTGGGTGCACGCTGAAGTCTCGAGAGCGTGCAATGCGATCTGCAAAATCACGGGACCGCCTTGTTACATCTTCAAGTCCCTTGTGGAGTAGGTAGAGACAATCGAGCGTCGCAGGTATAGTCTCTACTATGGTAATAACGTAAATCTATCTGAATGTCGTCCTAGGCAATATACTTTTGCGTCAGAAGGATTACTTGTATTATTTACCCTAAACGTGTAAAATTTTATCATCTAACTTCACACTCTGTTTAATTTAAAAGAAATCGGGTTATTTATAAACAATTTAGAGTACTTCATGATAGATAATATTTTTAGTGAGTCCTGACATTGACACCATTCGAATTTTATATTTTCGACTTTTCTGTTCCCGTCAAAGTGTCGATAGTTCTCATTATTGACGACCGGGTTACATCGCCCTGTGGCCCTTGCTTTCTTCTCGCTTAGCGTTTTCCTAAAGGTCGCTGAATGGTGATGTTTTAAATAGATTAAAATATTCTTCAAAAAATTTACTAATAAATGCAAATATTATTATTCAATTCCGATTGGTAATTCTGAAGTATAGCGGATTAAAAAAACGACTTCTTCACCTTAGTCATAATAGATGTAAGTGTACCTTAAGCAGACTGTATGAGGAAGCTCAAGGTCACTCAGTGGTACGTAAAGGGCTATGCTTGGTGTTTCTCTGCATGACAGACTCAGAAATAGTTCGTAGAGCCGATAACCGCTAGGGAAGAATGGTTTGGCGACCTATTACTGGTACATGCAGTGTGGGATGACCCCTACTAAATGGAGCGATGACATTAAGAGGTTTGTAGGGAGTCGATGGTTGCAGGATCGAGACCTTTGGCTATCCAGAGGGGAGGCTTTTGTTTAGCAGCGGATGAATACAGGCTGAAATGATGATGATGAAGTGTAAATTTTAGCTCAATGCTACAGATAAATGTAACTGTCCGGTACGTTGATGGGTCCTTCATATCCAGTAATAATAGACCCGCGTTCTCATTGTATACTCCCAAATTAAAGGGCGCATTATTTATGTAGGGCCAGTTCTCTTACAGTAGGTATTTAATTTCGCACCGCCGCACCTGTGGCTTTGTTTATTTCGCGAATTCCCCAACTCGTAATGCTACCAAATTGTTTTGTATAAAATTATGCATGTTACCTGCTGGGAAGAAATTTAACTTTGCTGAGTTAACTGTTAATCAGCTAAGTTGGGGGAGATTTTACTTTGGAGTGTTTACAATTATGCGTGAATGCGTAAGTTTAGGAAGAGTTTGTATGAAGGTATCGAGGCACGAATAAATATGCATAAATAACAAACAACGTAACAAAAGTGATTTCGAATTCGAAATAGGGTGAATGTATCTATAAAGACGAAGAACGTTCTAATAATGGGTTCATCGTACAATATAAAAAAATGAAAAACTGACTTCACTGAAGTCGACACTAGTTAAGATTATACAAGTTGGTCTGAAAGATAGTACCGGAGTTAAGATAAGAAGAGGCATGCTTCGTTGGTTCGGATATGTAGAAAGAATGGAAGAGATAAGAATGATGAAACCAATGTACAACGTGAAAGTAAAAAGAGATGGAGCCGAGGAAGGCCAAGTTTCACCTATCACGACAAAATTGGCGGTGTGTTATCTGAAGATGAGTCAGGAGCACTAGGAACTGATTAGTATGCATGAAAAGACCTAGAATGTTGAAGAAGCCAGTGTTGTATGCAAGGACCGAGTCACGTGGCGCTCGATTCTCTTTGTCTCTACCGAAGATATAGAAATGGGCAAAAAAACGTTTCATTTGATATGTCGCACAGTACATTTTACAAAGCACTTTTTTATTAATGTATGTATGTATTTATTCACGCCAGGTCCCTTGCGGGCTAGGCAGAGAAAACCGAGCGATATAAGACGCGGTCCTTACACATCTCACTCATTTCTTTAAAATTCATAGCTTTTTTCATGTACGCTCGCCTATTCCTGGGGCTCCTTACATCAACTTTTGATAGAACACCACCAGTTTGATTACGGTGGGTAAGTCTTAGTCCTTCTTCGACTTCCACATCCTTCCACTTTCACATTGTATATCTGCTTCGTCATTCTGCATTTTTTCTACATATCCGAATCAACGGAGCATGCCTTTTCGTGACACTGACACTCTCTTTCAGACCAACTCGCACCGACATCATCATTCCGAACGCGGTCAGGAAGCGTCATGCCACAAATTTTGCGCAGTGTTCGTCGTATTCATTTTCTAATTTATCTCCAAAAGTGACCCCCATATTCAATATCCACTTATATATGTTACACCTCCATATTTCGATCTAACAAAATCATACGTGAAGCATATTTCAACTTAATCAGTCGTAGATTCGGCGAACTCCCTATGATAGACGGGTAGACAAGCACGCGAGTGATTCTACATAGTCCGACCATAAGGTCTGTCACTAATGAATATGCATTTATTTTTTATGAAGTAATGTAGTCTTAATAGAAATTATAAGTACGTACATTTTTATGGAAGTCACAGTAAAAAAAAAAAAAAAAAATTATTCTATTCGAAATGGCCACCTTCGGCTTTGATACATGCCTTTAATCTGTCTGTACACGAATCTATGGATTTACGCACTGTTTCCATGGGAAATTTAACCACGGCTTGCTCCAGACTGCTTTAGAGACAAAATGTCGGCGTGCCATTTCGAGCAGGCTATGTCCTCTAAAACTGACCATAATTTGTAGTCTAAGGGGCTCAGATCTGGACTATACGAGGGCCAGTCTTCAGTTCTCATAAAGTCCGGAAAGTTAATTTGGAGCCAGGCATGGGTAGTTTGTACCTTGTGACAGTTGCAGAGTTCTGCTGGAAAGTCCACGATAAATTTAAAAAAAGTATGTTGCTAAGAGGTTTCACAACATTATCCAAGACAGTCTTTGATACACTTTGACTGAAGTCTTCACTCCTTTTTCGTAAAATTGAAGCTTTGTGACTCCTTGATAAGACACCCCCACCAAATCATTACAGACGCAGGATGATGACCACGTTGCACCTTTCCGACCACTTAGGCGGCTTCTTTACAACTGTGTACGTACACTTTGACATTTTGTTTGCTGTAGTGCTTCTTTAATCGTGAATTTTTCTTCATTAGTAAAGACGATATTTCTGTGACTTTCATCTGCGTATCGGGGTCGGGGAAGGCATTTTGATCGATTCACTCTCTTCAACTGTTGGAATTGATTTAGGGGATGTCCTGAATATTGACGATAATCGCCGAGATTCAAGTCTTGTTTTGTTATACGCGACAGTCTTAGTGGGAATCTTCATTTCCGCGATAAGATTTTTTGTTTCCTAATGGGGTTTCGGCAAATTCTGGCTTTAATAGCATTAACAGCCTTTGTAGTTCTAACAACACACGGTCGCCCCGATCTTTTATGGTCTTCAACAGAGGAAGTGTTGGTATATCTTTCGATAGTACTTTCGATATACGAACATACGGCTGATAACAAGCTTTTGAAGTGTCTTGTATATGACCGACGGTTCCATACCTACTTTGTGCAAGGCAATCACTGCAATTACATTTTCTTTAACACCCCATTTCATACTGTAATCTGAATTTTAACACGAAAAAAATATGTAAAACGGCGGGAAATCGAAAGAAGTTTTCAAAATAATTAAAGAGTTGTTTTGATGTAACGTACTTATGGCTAGACTAGTTATAACGGCTTCGCTTTATTTCATTAGGACGTACGGAATTCTGAAAAATATTCCATGTACGACCTCTACACTAATACATTTTTATTATATGTATTGAATTAAATATACATATATGCGCATTGCCGCAAAAATGTATGGAACTTGGTACAACTTTTTAGCATAATAAAAAATATTAATATTATTAATTTATTAAAATATTAATTTATTAAGTAAATATTATGATAAGCTTTTTCGATTATGACCGTAATGAAACCGTAGCCAAATAACAACCTTCCAGGGGGTTGATATATTGTGTGAGGTGGTACCCCCACCACATACAAAATCATAGCCAAATAATTCTTCTTCATTGAATTTTATATTAAAAGTAAGGTGATCTACTATGGGGTGCGACAACACTATTCAATTAAGCTTTCATTATATAAAAAATGAGTGGTGTGCATTTAAGAGAGGTAGGGCACATCAAAGTGGCCCGTTTGCGGAAGTACCTCCACCTCACAGTAAACCGCAGCCAAATAACAACTCCTTAGAGGGTTGATGTGTTCCTGCGTGTGAGTGAGGTCACCAGTAAGCTCTTAAGGAGCTGCTGTGTAAGCAGCAGAGTTGACATTGTGCGATTGATACTTAATATATTAGAAGCGTTAATACGCTACGGTAACCACTTTAAATCAGGTGGGTCGTATGCTTGTATTTCTCCCGACGATGTATAAAAAGAAATTGTCTATACGACCCTAAAAAGTACTCCCAAAAATTATGCCGTCAACAAAATGGTTTTAGACAATACAGTTGAATATACGACACAATATTTTAACAGAAAATATGGTGAAATGTATCCGAGATGAGAGTTACCATGCAAACTTGATAAGGCGCGTACACACAAAGGGATTAAGTAAAGCCACACGTGTAACCGACGCAGGTGTGGAAACATACGGGAACAAAAGCTGCTAGGGGCTGTTTAAGGGAGATTAAAATTCTGTGTAAGAATAAAAGTATACAATGTACTTGTTATTAATGGAAATTGTATTCGTATTTGTGTACAGTCAATACCCTGATATAGCTGACCCCTCTTCTTCTTAACTTTACACCGTTTCCTAATTCCTTTAGGAATACAGGGTTTGCTTGCTACTTAACCTAAGGATTTGGCGAAGATGATGTTTTTTTACAACGTCGGTAAGCAGGTAAAGCGGTTACCGTGGCCTATGAACGCTTGCAATACATTAATAAGTATCATTCGCGCGATGGCAACTCTGCTGCTAACATAGCAACTCCTCAGGAGCTCACCGGTGACCTCACTTACACGCAGGAACACGACAAACCTACAACGAGTTGTCATTTGGCTGCGGTTTTATGTGAGGCGGAGGTACTCCCCCGGACGGGCTGTTCCAAAATTCCAAATAATACGGAGCACTCTATTTATATGACGGAAGCGTCATGCCGCTAGTTATATATGTACATGTTACTCATATATCTGGATATACAAACTCGTACACACACACATAGAGACAAATATAATACGGACATAGCATAATTAAAATCACCTCTAACTTTCCAAACTGCCTATCCGCTTTTTAGCAGTATCAAGTGCTTTTTTATAGATAAATCGACGTTATTGCTTGAAAGAGCTGGGGATCGTTTTATGTGTAATTATGTAACGTCTATGTCCATGGTGAGAAAAACATAAATATAATATATTTAAATAATTTGAGCATTTTATTATAGGTGTTAAAGTATGAAATTTTGAC
Organism: Pyralis farinalis; assembly: GCA_947507595.1. Taxonomy (NCBI): domain Eukaryota; kingdom Metazoa; phylum Arthropoda; class Insecta; order Lepidoptera; family Pyralidae; genus Pyralis; species Pyralis farinalis. The sequence continues at coordinate 30,636,640 of OX382273.1, read as the reverse complement.
ATTGAATTGAATTGACATTAAACCTTTACGGTGTGAGATTTTTAAGTGAAACTTTTCACATGGTTTTCTTTTAAAAAAAAGGGCAACATTCAATTGTCGAATTTCAATTGTTTTTTTTTAATTCAGCTTAGACAGAAAAGATGGATACTTCGAAAATCCGAGTAATTTTTGAATACGAATTCCGATGCGGAACTACCGCAGCAAAACGGCTCGCAATATCATTACTGCGTTTGAAGAGGAGACTGCTAATGAACGCACCGTGCGTTTTTGCTTTAAACGCTTCCGTAATGGAAACTTCAACTTGAAGAACGAACCACATGGAAGACCGCCCACACAGGTAAATAACGCTGAATTGAAGGAGATGGTGGAAACCGATCCAAGTCAAACTACCCAGGAATTAGTGGCATGATTTAACGTTACCTTACCTACAATATTGACTCATTTGCATCAAATCAATAAGATAAAAAATATGAAAAATGGGTGCCTCATGATTTGACTGATCTGCAGAAAGAATCGCGTGTTGAAACTTGTGTTGCCTTGTTGAATCGGTACAGAAATGAAGGAATATTGGATCGAATTGTTACATGTGACAAAAAGTGGATTATATGCAATGCTGACACCAGGTCAAACGCCGCAAAAGCACCCTAAAGCAAAGCTTACCAATAAAAAGGTAATGGTAACTGTTTGGTGGTCTCTTCTTGGCGTCACTATAGCTTTCTCAGATCTTGTCAAGCAGATCTTTCGTGTGCCGAACTTCGAACAATGATGGCGAAACTGGCAATTAAACAGCCCCGACTCGTGAATCTTCTCTATTATTGTTCCATGATAACACAAGACATCACATTTATTTTATATTATTTTATACGTCATCCTCCGTACTCGCCAGACCGTGCTCCAACTGACTACCATTTTTTCGTGATTTGGACAATTTTCTACGTGGTAAAAAAAATTCTTCCCAGGATGCAGTACAAAATGTCACATAGTTTGTCTAATCTAGATCCCCAGAGTTCTAAATAAACTTCCGATTAGATGGCAGCAATGTATAGATAAGAGGGTAAATATTTTGATTAAATTAATATGTTACATCTTAGAAAAAAACCAGTTTTAAGTTTCAATTTCATACTTTAACCCCTAATATCTCCCTGTTTTAATTTTTCAGTACAAATTGGCAATTTCATACTTAAACCCCAAATATAAATATCTACTCTCTGGTTATCGCCTTATGAATCACAGTGAAATATGACCGGACTTGAGTCGAAAGGCTATTATAAAAACCCTTAATAATCGGACGTTTTTATACAACGTGATGTGTATAAGGAAATGTTAGTAATATTCATCAATATTTATATGTTAATTTAGCACATCACGTCCTTATCGTGCTATTTCACGGCCAAGTAAATATTTATATTGGCATATAAGTTGTTATAATCGTTGTTATAATAGTAAAATAGTCTTTATCTCATGGGTTTACCTGGTATTATTCACTTGTATTGTATTATATCACCACGCGACCTATAACCTGCGACCCAATAGCTATACATCAAATTAAACATTAAATTCGTCCAATAATTTCAATTGGAGAAATAAAGATTCGAAACGAACGGAAAGTATAATTTTTCTCCTTGATGTTTACACATACAATAATAACGAATGTATATGACTACCTCAGTACACACATTCAAAGCCTTACCTCCAGCGCTCAGACTGGGCCTTTGCAGTCACTTCATTACGAACCTTTCTTTTATGCACATGCACGCATTGCAATTCCTCTAATGATGCTGCGTAATTATTCTTTAATGTCGGTGCCCGCTAGAGCGGGCCGAACTTAATTTATTTTTCTTCTAAAAATACTGCCGAACCGATTTTATATTTTTCGTATTGCATACTATACTCGCTCGTTGCCTCGTTATATTACAACGCGTTGGCAGAAAGTAAGTTTTACTTACTTCTTAAAGTAATAAATATAGATAGAGAGATAAAAAGTTTATTTGCAACAAAGAACACACATGTAAAAAAAATGAGATAGAATTTTACAGAGTTTAAGTTAATATTTTAATTTATAAAAAGTTTATCTAAAGTATATAATTTCTCACAGTATTTATTTTCTTTAAACTATCAATTAAATATATTTTGTCTCTAAACTAGGCAGAGCATTGTTTTGGATGGTTACTAATAATACCCGCGGTTATTGTATTGCTCTACAGTCCAAATAACTTTTTTCTTATATTTTTGGGAAACAAGCATACACCGCACTATATGACATCAGCGCTGCAGAAGTTTACTGGTAATCGGACTCACTGATAGACAGACATATATAGACATACAAATACCCTCCTGGAAATTGCATGTTAAACTCCTGTCTTCTATAACGTAGAGGTATTTCTTTATTTCAGCCAAGTTGCACCACGCATAAGTGAGGATGGCTTTTGCTGTTAAGATAATGGTGGGATTATGGAGCACTTAGCAGACTGTTCTATATGATTTGGATGGTAAACATACATCTGATCTGATTCAGGCTGACTGTATTTAGTTAGCTTCTCCGCTAGCAAGACACAGCTTTAGTAATTCTATAGAGACAATGCTCACCGCAGCAACACTAGAGTTCTATTCAGAATGCAAGGTGACATCACTTTCCTCTATCAAGCTCTATGCCTTGCCAAGAGCAATCGCTGTCTCTGTTCCGAAATAAACAGGACATGGCGTAAGCTGTCTCTTCGAGCAGAAATTACTAACTTATAAATATAGATCAGCACCCATTGCGTGTGGAGTTGTTCTGGTTCTAAGTATTGCTGTGAGATAGTCATTTATAACTACTCAAACAATTAAACCATTCACGTAGGTCATAAGCCAGCACACGATTCTGGCTTACGAACGTACATGTGTAATGTTTTGTGATGAAACAATATAGGCATGCGTATTATTTTAGGTTAATACGAGTATGTGTTCTACATAGAAAGAGGGGTGGCCCCTTATCTTTGATAGAACTCAGACTGTGAAAATGAGATACAAATTCTTTTACATACAGTACAAAAAGTCAAGGGTTACACCGCAAAATTTGAACCTCACATTCACTTTCAAAGATACCTTCTAATTTTCAAAAATATATATAATATCTCAATGGTAAAGCATGTATAGCAATAAATATTTAAGTATATGATTTTTAATTATTCAATAATGTTACAATCAAAAGTAATATATAAATGAAAGATTCACGTGTCATTTGCAAATGTAAAATTTGTAGTTACTTTCATGTGTATTACTTTGCCTACATCTTTCACTAGTTACTATATACTATTACTATTTTTCATTAAAATAGTGCCGTTATTTTATATTTATTATATATTTACCGTTGCATACGTCATCTATTTCAGAAGGTAGAATACTTCAGAGTCGACTTCAAGAGCCGGGTGATCAGCGAATGCAGGTGCATTTTCTTTTACAGTTGCTAAATATATAAAGAGACAAGAGAGAGTTGCTTGGTTCATCTGTTACTTACAGAAGCGAGTAATCGTCAAATAGAGCAAGCGTATTAGCCTCTACTAGCGGCAAAGGATGGCTGCCGGCCGACGTTAAATTTGCATGAACTAACAGGCGACAGTAGCATCAAGACATAGTATGTAGATCGAACTGTCAATAGAGTTGTCAGTCAATGCAAATGCGTCCGTAGTCATTTAAAGAACCATTTTAAAATGAGGTAAGCACTTTTACAACGGGATGTCAGTCAACAACGAAGTCTTAGTAAACAAACAGATGAGAATTGGATCTCTTTGTGACGCAACATCAGAAATTGTTTCAATCCTGTAATATTTGCTCGAGTAAACAAAGTCAAATGAAATTAAATGATGTATTTCGTACATAGCTTTTCAATCAGCGAGTCTGTTTTAGTAAACATTTGTTAAATAAGAGTTTATATTAACATTTTGACTGTTCTGATACTATCATTAATAATATTTGAAGAGTATTTTAAGCATAGTGTAATCGGCTTACAAATTACTCCAATTGAAATTAGGAAACGCGTTAATATTCATTTGTAATTAATTTTTAAAACATTTAATTTTTTTATACATCTTCTGTGATTTTAGCCTTGTCATCTGAATTATGCTCTCAAATGTTTCTCGTTTGTGTTTACGATGGGACTCTATTTAAATTCAAAAATATATAGAGATGTACCATGCTATTTCTCTGCAATGATAGCCCAGTGCATAAAGAACCTATTGACCGAATTGTGTGAAATTACCTAAGGAAATTCTGTTTTTTACTCTGTATTTCCTCTATTTAAAAAATCTGTATCTTCGTCAAACCCTTAGGGACCCTACACCTATTTAGCTGGAATCACGCGCAAAATTTGTAGCGTGAAGTTTGCTGACCGCGTTCGCAAAAATGATGTAAGAAAGAGAATTGATCTGAAAGAGAGCGTCGGCGTTAAGATAAGAAAAGGCATGCTCTGTTGGTTTAGACAAGTAGAAAGAATGCTGTATGAAAATATAGCGCAAGTTATGTACATTGTGAAAGTGGAAGAATGTAGAAGCCGATGAAGACCAAGACTCACCTACCATGATCAAGTTGGTTGTGTTTTATCCGGTGATGTCAAGTGCCCTAGGAATCGTAAACGTGCATGAAAAGAGCTATGAATGTTATTGAAGAGAGTAAGGTGAGAGAGGAGTAAGGAATGCGTCTTATGGCACTCGGTTCGCTTGTCTACCCCGTAAGGGATGTGGTGTGAAGTTATAGACAGATAGATAGACTTCCTTAACCGCATCATATAGAACATAGATATACGTGTACATATTTAGATAGAACCATGGTTGTTAAATAGTAGGATGCATCACATGTAGGTAACATTGGCTTTAGATGTAAAAATTATGCCAAGTCACAGACACGTGACGTCTTATACTGACAGTAACAACGGTATAAAACGGGCCGGTAACGAAGTCGCAGTAGTACTTTCAGTATAACTAAACACAGTACCTACCTCTTGTCACCATTTTGACGATATAGTGGCATTATTAAGGCATGAGAAGGCTGAATAAGAGGAGCGATTAGCGATTTTAAAGAGTATGACACTGCAGTGAATGATGGTGTTGTTGCTTTTTGTTGTATGACCTTTGAGAATTAGACTGTAGACTACCAGTTAGCTGCACTTTACTGTAGGCCCCGTGTTTAGTATATGAGGCACGTACATCGTATGGCAGTTCATCGCCCTTGTTTGACATCGATATTCGTGTCATATAGGGCTGCGTGCTGTCGGCCCGGCTATTCCTCCTGTATTTAGACAACTATTTGCGGAAAATGTTATCTATACATGTAGGATTACGCGAAAGAGATGCAGATGATGCCGCAGTAACAGCGGAAACACCACATAGTCTACAAAACTAGCGATTAAAGATGATTGTATGAAGAGAGGCTTACATTTGAATACGAAGAAATCCAAGGTAATAGTATAAGGATTATGGTTAATAATGTAGTATTGAGAATGAGATTTTATATCGTGGTCCTAAGTACTTTTAGTAGGGACGGAAGGCACACCGCTGTGTACCTTCCATCTCACAGTACCATTCCAACAGTGCGAATAGAGCGTTCAAAATAATTACAAGCAGTCGAAACATAAGCCAGAAGACACGGTCCTCAACACACACCGCGGTACTAATTCCAATACTGACGTATGGAAGTGAAAGCTGGGTATACAAAGATAGAATGAAAGTAGAATGAACTGAAGCAAGTGAGCATGAAAAATGTCATGAATGTCAAAGAAGCGAACGAGATGTGTAAGGGCCGCGTCTTGTAGCGTTCCGTTCTCTCTGCCTACTTGCATCACAGGCGTCTCCGTGCGTTACCGTTCCTGCTAAAACCTCTTTACGCCTTTTAAATAACCTTATGCTACAGTTTCTCAAGGAAAACACTCCAGGGAGTTTAATACACTTCCGGACCAAACGGTAAGTTTGTCTTAAAGTAGCCATTGCTAATCACACCGCCGCCGGGGTCGTCAATTCGTTGACTGCCGTCGAGGTGTAGCTGCGAGGTGGAGGTACTTTGCCACTTTATCACTTTCATGAGCCTTACTTCTCTTTTGTCAGAGCGTTGTTTATTAATTAACAGTATTGACCACGAGCAGCTGAAGTTGACATTAACTCTCAAGTTGAACAATTGCGGTTTCAATATGTAATGATTAATTCTCCACGGCAGTGAGCCGCGCAGTCGTAGAAGTAAGCAGTGGACATTATGTCTAACAACTCCTTGGAAAACAAATCAATCAGTGGAACACACAGAGGGAGCCAAAATATTTCCTTTAAGTTAAGGGCTCAACAGCAAGTGTGGGCCTAAAACAGTATCTATCTATCTATAACATCACGACAAATCCCTTGCTGGATAGGCAGAGACGCCCGAGCGCCACTTGACTCGATCCTTACACACCTCACTCGCTTCATTTACATTCATTGCTCTTCTCATGCACGTTCGCCAGATTCTAAGGTTCCTGATATCACCTTCCGATAAAACACAACCAATTTGGTCATGGTAGGTAAGTCTTGGCCTTCCTCCTACATCCTTCCACTTTTGCATTATAGATTTAATCTGATAGATAGATTACACCACAAATTTTGTGCAGCGCTCGCATTTCAACCGTGTTTATCCTACTTTCATGTTCTCTCTGCCATACCCAGCTCTCGCTTCCATAAGTAAGCATTGGGACCAGCATTGCATTGTGTATAGCGAGCTGTGCCTTCTGGCTCATGGCTTTACTGCCAAAAAGTTTTCCTAACGCTCTATTCACACTATTCCCAGCACTAACTCGTCTTTCCACATCAGCGGTGTACCTTCTATCCTTGATGAAAGCGCATCCAAGATATACAATTTCATCTTCTTGTTTCAACACTGAAACAGTCAATTGTCCGTAATTCCTATAAGGTTTTACAAGGTATAACAAATATTGTTCTATATTTACTTAATTGTAATTATCACTTACTCGGCGGTGAAACAAAAAACGCCGCGAGAAACCCCGGAGATCGAAGAAATTATGCTTTGCAAGACGTCTGGATTTATGGGTTGTGGAGGTGTCACGGTATTCGTTTGATATCAAGGTTGGAATCTTTGCCAAATCCCTATGATTTAGGTAGCGGAACTTCCTAATCATTAGGAAAATAATAGATTAGGAAACAGGATAATGCTAGGAAGTAGATTTTTTATGGGCGCGCAGTTTATCACTAAGCCCATAGGTTTCTGTAGGGATCAGAGGCGGGCGGTTAATTTCGCCCCCCACAGCACACGTAGACAGGTTGCCGACGCGACCCGAATATTAATGCAACGCTCTTCACACAACCATGTGTGGATAAACAAACTGGATGATTTATGACTTTGGATATCATTAATGATGTTGTAATGATTTAGATTTCAAAGTTGTTATGTTTGATAAGGGTTTACGGCAAGCGGTTGGTTTATGCTTGAGATATTTTGAGGTGTATGCTCGCCGGCAACTTTGGAATGAAAGTCAACGACTGCTGGTAGTGCAAAACAAAGGAACGGCTATGGAAAAAGTGAGGAATGGTACGTCCAAGTAGTCTAATAACTGAAGTACCATATAATAGTACTAATTTACACTAGACCACAGTCAAGTAACAACTCTCTGGAGGGTTGGTTAGTTACCAGTATGATACTGATCAGACAGCACACACGGGTGCGTACGGGTCTTGAGCGATGGCTCATTACCTGAGCAGTTTCCAGTATATATATGACTTTTTATAACCGCACCGCTCGCCGACGGCGGGGAGTTCACCCTCACACGCTTGAACCGCTATGGTCGCGTACGGTGCGGTTCCAGAGAAGTTTTCTTCCGAGAACACTCAAGCTGTGGAATGAGCTCCCAGCCGAGGTTTTTCCAAGCATGGAGTTCTTCAAGAAATGCGTGAAGAGGTTTTTAGAGGGTCGGCAACGCATGAGTGACGCCCCTGGTGTTGCAAATGTCCATAGGCTACGGTGACTGTTTAACATCAGGCAGGCCGTATGCTTGATTGCCACCTTAGTGGTATAAAAAAAAAAGACTACTCCCGAGCACTCATCAATAAACAATTTGACGGTGCGTAAAGGCATCCCTCATACACAAAAACGTAGTGCTTTAGCGCTAAATATCCTATGAACCTATAGTAGCCTATGAACCATTGCAATATATTAAGTATCACTCGCGTGATGGCTTACTAGTGATCTCAGTCACACGCAGTAACACAACAACCCTCTAAGGAGTTGTTATTTGACTGCGGTTTTCTGTGAGGTGGCGGTCTTCCCCAGACGGGCTGCTATGATACGCCCTACTACTCTTAAAAACATCCAGTCCAAAACACGCAGACATGTTCATGCACACTAATGTTAGTCCTGTGTGGGAATCAAATCCACGAGCATTGATGTCAAAGTAACGTAACCACTGCGCCACCGAGCTCGTCAGTTAAGATTATATGTATAAGATGTACTTTCATTATACGTTGCAGAGTCTTCTTCTTAACGTTACCCATTTCCTAATCCATTAGGATTGGCGGGGTCCGCTACCTAAGCCTAAGGATTTGGCGAAGATACTGATTTTTACATGGAAACCAGAGGGAAACCAGAACTTTCTTAGGTTAGGTTACACGTGCTTCGAAATATAATTTCTTGGACAAGCTCCCAAGGAGTTGCTGTGTAAGCAGCAGAGGAGGCATCGCGCGAGTGATACTAAATATATCTCAAGCGTTAATAGGCTACGGTCCCGCTTTACATCAGGTGGGCCGTATGCTTGCATGCCTCCCGACGTAGTATAAAAAAAAGTATGGGTTTCCTCAAGTTGGTCAACAGCTCAGTTATTTATCCACTAAGCTATTACTGCTGTTATATACGTTACAGAATATTCGGATAAATTACATTTGCTCAGCCCGTAATTTTGTTAAACTACACCATTGCTACGCGTACGAAACCCAATGCAAACTTGTTAACAAGTTTAAACGCCCAACTTCGGAATCCATGGAAAAGTTACCGCACGTGCGCCGGCGTTCGTTTTCACTTACGTTACGTCACAACTCCCCCCCAGTTGCACAGAGTTTTTCCTAATTGAATGTGGGGGTGAGCTATTTTAAGCGTTCGGGGTATGGTAGGTATGGGGCGTTACTATTTATCAGGAGTTAAATAAGTATAAGTTTAAAGTATCAGTTACATTTATTTCAGCATTTCCTCATGTGCACTCCCCACCTTTTTCTGTACAAGAAACATTTGTAAATATATAATAAATCTCACTACAGGAGAAAAATAATAAGGTATGTAATTAGAAACCCTAGGATAAGTTTGTTCTTTTGTAAATAACTTAATAGCATCTGAAAAAGGTTGTAAAATACCAATTTATTTATTTATTTATTTATTATTATAATTAATTATTATAATTAACCAAATCAATGTAGGTCTAGGCGTTTTCATGAGAAATAGAGCACATCAAAGTAGCACGGCTGGGGAAGTACCTTCACTTCACATAAAAACGTACCTATTCCAATAACAACTACCTGAAATTGTTACGTTCTTGCGAGTGAGTGAGGTCATGTTTTGCGAGCGTCCATAGCTAACGGCGTCCATAGCTAAGCTAATGATTACATCAGGTGGACCGTACTCTGGTATGCCTCCTGACTTTGTACAGAAAAAAAATCGGCCAAGTGCGAGTCGGACTCGCGCACGAAGGGTTCCGTACCACTATCAATAAAAACGGCAAAAAAAAACACGTTTGTTGTATGGGAGCTCCCTTAAATATTTATTTTATTCTATTTTTTAGTATTTGTTGTTATAGCGGCAACAGAAATACATCATGTGTGAAAATTTCAACTGTCTAACTATCACGGTTCAAGAGATACAGCCTGGTGACAGACGGACGGACGGACAGCGGAGCCTCAGTAATAGGGTTCCGTTTTACCCTTTGGGTACGGAACCCTAAAAATGAGCATTGAAATCTCAATATTTGCGAGCAATTAGGTAGGTTAGCTCAAAATACCCAACAATCATCATTTAAATTAAAATCGCCGGAGCTAATGATGATAAATTATAACATTTAAATGTCGTAGTGTCAAAGGGATGTCTCAATCCATTCCCTTAATTTCTTTCAGGAACTTGGGCAAACTTATTAGAATTCTTCGTTTAGAAATGATCCCCGGACCATTCTCTTAAGTTTTTCAATTAATAAAGTCTTGGCAAATCGGAATCGGGTGATAGGACCGTCTGCATGCAGTCAGGGAAGTTCGAACTTAGGTTATATTATACATTCCAAATAGAAAGTTGTCGTAATATACGAAGTATTTTGACGAGCTCGGTGGTGCAGTGGTGAAATGCGCTGTTTCGTTTCTATGACACCATCGTGGGTTCGATTCCCACACAGGTCAAACAGTTTGACATATTCATGTCTTGATCTGGGTGTTTTTAGGAGAGTTTTTATTTTCAATTTTTAAATATTTTTTGGAGTAGGTAAGGGGATGTATTTTTATGTACAGGATGGATTTGAACTTGATTTCAAAACTTGGCATGAAAACCTTTTTTAGAATGACGTTATTATATTTTTTTTTATGTGGCCTCTCAATGTCCAATGAGTAAAATAGACAATTGATAGACTTTTGGTTCACATTAACATCTCGCTACACAACTTTTTGCAGTTTAGTGTTAATTTCGTGTACCATTTATACGATTTAAATGCATTTCCTCTCCTATTCGTTTATTTGTAAAGTATAATACATTTTTTTAAGAGAGGTACGGCGCATCAAAGCAGCCCGTCTGGGGAAGTACCTCCACATCACAGAAAACCGCAGCCAAATAACAACTCCCTAGAGGGTTGTTGTGTTCCTGCGTGTAACTGAGGTCACCAGTAAGTTTCCAAGGAGTTGCTGTGTAGGCAGCAGAGGAGGCATCGTGCGAATAGTACTTAATATATCGCAAGCGTTAATGGGCTACGGTACCCGCTTTACATCAGGTGGGCCGTATGCCTCCCGACGTAGTATATATAAAAAACTAGTTGAGAATGCGCAAGCTTGCATTGCCAGAGGAACACTTGGCTCGTCAATTATATAACAATTTAATTATTTTTTTAAAAAACTTTGTCGGCTATTTTGACCATGTTCCTTAAGAGATAGGAGGTTGGTTTGTCAGACATTCCTATTCTACTTTTTTATGCTGAATCGAATCTGAAGTCAAAATTCGAATATTCGAAAAAAAGCGACAGACACACACAGACATAGATTTCATATAGGAACGGTGTTCCTGAAAACATTGTTATTTTTTACGAATATAATAAAAATATAGTAAGTAACCACTTTTTTTCAGCAATACGAAGTACATTTTACTCAGAAACATTTTGATACGAGTTTTACAACAGAACCCCTATCTTTACGGCGTTTCATGACTTCCTCCGTATCTATGCTTCATAGATTTATGACTACTAATGGCTGAGGACATTAGCGTATGATAACATCATGGTTAAATTCTGCTTCATTAATTTGAGGAATTATTTCCCAAATATGGCTGCCTAGGTATTATCTACTTTGAAAATAAACTTACGTGTAGACAATATTGATGAATATTATAATATTAAAGACTAGTAGCTTTTTGTATATACAACGTCGGGAGGCATTCAAGCATACAGCCCACCTGATGTTAAGTAGTTACCGTAGCCTATTAACGCTTGTAATATATTAAGTATCAATCGCGCGATGTCTCCTCTGTTGCTTACACAGCAACTTCTTGGGAGCTTACTGGTGACCTGACTCCCACGCATGAACACAACAACCCTCTAGGGAGTTGTTATATGGCTGCTGTTTTCTGTGAGGTGGAGGTACTTGCCCAGACGGGCTGCTTTGATGCGCCCTACCTCTCTTGTTTGTCACCAAAAAGACTTATGTTATCGTCTAAAAAGTACCTTAGTACGTCAGTTACTATTAACTTGTACTGTTGAATAGCAGTGTTCCGCAACCTTTGTATTCAAAGTATACCTAGCAATTAGTTATTCAATTATTACATCTACCGACATGGATGGATTAATTATATATGTTCCGATTCACACAAAAATCGCTCACAGTGTCCGAACATTTTTTAGATCTTTGGATTTGGGACTTGATTATTTTTAGGACTGGATCCCAAGCAGGTGGTACTTGCCAACCATCTTCTCTATTGAAATTGGGGTGTTTTGCTTTTGCAATTGCCGAGAATGTTGCGCGAGGCTATTGAAATAAGAAAACACCTGCTTGGGATCCAGTCCTAAAAATAATCAAGTCCCAAACCCAAAGATCTAAAAAATGTTCGGACACTGTGAGCGATTTTTGTGTGAATCGGAACATATATAATTAATCCATCCATGTCGGTAGATGTAATAATTGAATAACTAATGTAAGACAAATACCACCTTAGTCTTCCTGCGACCACGGACGCTGCAAAGCGTTCGAAACGTCAGGTTCAACAAAATAAATAAAATACGCGATACTTCCGTTAAAAATTGTTTAATTCAATGTGTAACAATCGCGAAAACCTAAGACAATACTATACCTAGCAAATGAATAAATTTTCGGTGTATACAGAGAACAACCCAATGGTTATTTAATATTTTGTTTAAAATATTGATTTTAAGTAATAAGATTTTAAGTTTAATGAAAAGTGTGAGCCTGCATAACTGAGCATTGACGATCAAAATTTGGAGCGAATGTCGATAAGGCTTCTTTATTTGATTGTATTCGCTTAACTCTCACCTGTGTATAGATGTTAGGATTATTTATACCATTCTGACAACTTTATGTGCAGTATTCCAACTTGTGACCACGGCACGCTGCGTAACTACTACTATGATTTCGTACATACTTAGCAAATGTGGGTAAGTGGCGAATTCTCATTTATTAATCCTTGTTTATTTACATTTATATTACTATATTGCTTACTGTTAACCTGAAAAGATTTCAAGTAAACTGTATTACTTAAATATTAATATTCCTCATTTAGAAATTGTTAGTTGTATTTTAGCCAAAATTTATTATTGATAATTTGTACCTGTCTACATGTACCTAAATATCTAATATGTATATACCACGGAAAAGAGGGAACTCTTCTAATACAGGTTTTCATAACTTAACAGAAGAGATCCCGCCCTGTGTAAGCTATACTTGTAATTTATCAATAAACTATATTATAGTTTTCTTTGTTCACGGATATACCGGTCATTTGATAGGCGTACGCAGGGATGTAGATCTAACGCATAGAGCCCCCTTTACGTAGATTAATGTAATGTATTATTATTTTATTTATTTTCATCACACATTTTCACATTTTTACATATAAGATATAGCAAAAAAATACATTGAAAAATATAAAAAGAAATGGCACCCGCCAGTAGCGGAGCGAAGACCCAAGCTATCGGCGGTTAGAGCTCCAAAGTGAGGAACTTACTCACAATGGTGGCAGTGTCCAAAAGAACCGCTTTTAGAATCTGGTTCTTGATCCAACTGTCAAGCGAGACTCTCTCAAGGTAGCGGTCGAGACTCTTCGCTGTAAGTCCTTTAACTGACACGACTATCGAAACAAAAATCGTTGAATAGTTAATAGATTCAGGCGTTATTTTGCGAAAGTCAAGTTTACATGCAATTTGATCTAACCTGCTTTGTGTGCTTCCGCCACCAATTAATTCATGCGGCCTAGCGCCGGCCGGCACCCACCCACTACTGTTAGTACGTGCAACATGCCGAAGCTGCCATGGCTGCTCCGGTAGTCTCTGCCTCGGCTGCTACGGTCGTCCGCCATCTGGAACAGAATCCGCATGCCCCCACCACCACCGTCGCTGCCACGCCTGGCCTGCTCGTCGCTGCGACACGTGTTTCGCCACGAGGCACGAGGCATCATCAGGCGTTGTAGACGTTAATCGTAAGAATAAATGCTACAAGTACTTGGTGGCGGAAGTACACAAAGCAGGTTAGATCAAATTGCAAATAATCGTTGAGTCCACACGCCACATAGCAGTAACCTCGTGAGCCAAGTCCAAGTACTTTGTAAGTTTCTCTTTCTTGGCTTTCACGGGGAATGGTGACATCAACGAGAATTGCACGGCTCGCCCTCCGATCTATGTCGTGCCTAATGGCGACAATAGTCCTGTCTGTGATGATAGACGGGTCCCAGTAGAGCGTGACATTGCCGTTCTCGATAACTGGCGCTGGTGCATACTTACTTATTATTATTACTACTGTTTGTCATTGTTTGTGTAACTTAGCGACATAATGGTATAGTGCTCAATTTTAGTAGCTTTGCGTTTTAGCGTTCCAGATTTTTTTTAAATTTCCGTATATTTTGCGATTCGGTATTATTGGCATGGTAAAATCAAAGATCTAATATTTAAAATGTACTGTTATTGCAATATGTGATCAGGGTTACTTTGCAAACCAATTTCGATTGATCTGAATTGGAATTAAAGACATAAATCACGACAGTGGCGTCAGATTGGTTTAATCTTGTTCGTCGATTGTCTCGTTAGACACTATTAATGAGATGCAATATAAAGTTAACTAAGTTATAATCGACATTACGAAATATTTCGATATAAACATATGTTAATTTTTATACAACGTCGGGAGGTATACAAGCATACAGCCCACCTGATTGTCTGAGCTGATTATCGTAGCCTATGAACACCTGTAATTCATTAAGTATCACTCGCGTGATGCCTTCTCTGCTGTTAACAACTCCATAGGAGCTTACACGCAGGAACACAACAACCCTCTAGGGAGTTGTTGTTTGGCTGCGGTTTTCTGTGAAGTGGAGGTACTTCCCCAGAGGGACTGCTTTGATGCGCCCTTGTCTCTCTTACACCACACAGGCAAAGGCAATAAAAACATATAGAGATGAAGACTATCTAAAGATAAGAAAAGGCATGCTCCGTTGCTTCGAACATGTAGAAAGAATGAAGGATAAAAGAATGACGAAACAGATATACAATGCAAAAGTGGAAGGATGTAGAAGCCGAGGAAGAGCAAGACTAACCTACCATGACCAAATCAGTCGTGTTTTATCACAAGGTGATGTCTTAGTAACCGGCGAACGTGCATGAAAAGAGTTATGAATGTTAAAGAAGCGAGTGAAGTGTGTAAAGACCGCGTCTTATGGCGCTGGAGTCTGTCTGCCTACCCCGCAAGGGATTAGGCGTGAACTTATATATATATGGTGTGGTTGTTTGTGGGAATCGCACCCACGAGCGTTGGTGTCAAAGTAGCGACTAACTACTGCGCTACCAAGCCCGTCAGTAGTTGACCACAAACTAAGTACCACCACCAGTATGTTGTGATTCCTTCGCACTCACGCACAAGTTGGGGACACAACAAGGTGGGGATGTCAACGCGCGAGTGATACCTGTACTGCATATACGTTGTATTGATATCCTGCAAACGTTCATTGGCGGTGTTCACATTACATCTGGTAAGCCATAGGATTGAATGCCTCCCGACGCTAAATAAAAAAAAACCACACGATTGAAGTAAAACTTCTTTAGCTCCATAGTGTGATACAGACATTAGGCCTGCACTGTGTCTTAGACATACGAAACTTAACTCGCCATGAGAGAAAATGAGAAAGAAAATGTGTGCTCGCAAATCTCTTTCTTGCCCCTACAGTAATGTACGAAACGTAACTCTCTCTCTTTCTATCTTCACTAACTTATATCTCCCTCTCAACTTCCGTTCGCCTCGCCCGATCACACTTTTCGTAACGCTCTCGTCACGCATTCACCAGCTTACTCCCCAAGTCAAGCGTGCGTAAAGAAGTTTTACTTCTAAAATACAAAGTTATTATATCATCAGACATTATATAAATATATAAGGTCGCCTAATATAAAGTGGCTGCCGTAGCCTATACACGAAACATAAGAAGAGTCACTGATACGTTGCCACCTCGCTTTGCTACTGACCGCTAACAAAGTATATGCTTATGAATTTCTTAATGACCTATATAGTACGTTATAATATAAATCTCGTATACGCAAGTTTCAAATAAAATATACATATGCAGAAGCAATGTGATATACTGAAGCCATTACCTTAAAGCGGGGTTCAAATCCAGTAGTTTGTATTCAGTGCAGGCCTATTGATCCCGATTTGTTCCCCTGGATATATCCTAAGCAGGGGGAACTTCTTTATCTTTCACCCCGGGATGGGTACGGATTTTGAGTTGATTCTTTGATATGAATTTGTTACGTCAACCTCTATGTAATGGAAAAGTTTCAATCACTATATTTTTTATTCGATGAAGGTGACAAACAAACGTATAGCCTGCCTGATAGCAGCACTTGCTACACTAGGGATGTATTACCGACTTTGTGAAATTATCTTGACGCCTTTTTTGAAGTAACTCATAGAGCTTTGAGAAAGCTTCGACAGATACATTTCACAACTCAAGAGTTCTTTTTCATACCGTTCAGGCTGGCGAGTCTGCCACTGAAGTCTAAGGATTTGGCGAAGATACAGAATTTGACATGGAACGATTGCCATCAGATCTGTATAGCTCCCAGGGAAAATCAGACCTTTCGTAGGTTAGATCACATGTATTTTAAATGATATATAGTGGTAATTAAAAATATCTACATAAAACTGACGAAATTTAGTGGTGTCACTCGTGCATTGACGACCCTCTAAAAACCTGTTTACGCTTGGGAAAACATCGGCTGCGAGTTCATTCTACAACCTGAGAGTTTTCGGAAGAAACCTTCCCTGAAATCGCACAGTATGCGACTATTGTAGTTCCAGCGTGTGAGAGTCAACTCCCCGCCTTCGACGAGTGGTGCAGTTATGAAATAATTTTGTCGGCATCATATCGAACAATTCTTCAGAATACAACCCGTTGTACAACCGGTAGAACATATAAAGGGAGGCACAATCTCTGCTTAAACTGAAGGATTCAGTACAGTGTGTAAACTTAGGATCGTGGACAATTCTTACATCTCGTCTGTAAACGGAATCACAAGGTCCAAGCTGGTATTCAGGTGCTCCAGCCCAAAGGTGAATGCAGTACTCCATGTGCGGTCTGACTTGAGACTTACATAAGTTATTGCTCCGCGCTGAAGTACTGCTTTACTCTGTTGAACTCATCATGTTTTAACATTTTCTTCCAATTTACTCCGATATTGAACGTCACTGGAGATCTCGACTCCAAGCATCCAAATGAAGGTGATGGTAAGAGATGTGTTCTGGAATTTAGGAACCAGAGCAAATGGGGTTTTCTTGGCGGTGAACGCGCAAACTTGTGCCTTAATGGGGTTAAATTCGACCAAGTTAAGCCGCCCTCCATCAGATACTTCAGCTAAAATACCCTCTATTTCAGAGAGAAGTTTATCGCCGATTTCCTTCATGAGGGATGTTAGTATGGTGGTATGTGGACTCGGTGCTGTCACTCGCATAACTATGAATGCCATCAATTGGCAACATATCATATGATATGGAGCAAAAACAGCGTCGGAGACAGTACAGAGTCCTGTGGGACGCCAGCCTTGATATTTATGCTATCGGAGCATCTACCACGGCTACTATGCATCTGCTGGATAAGAAGCTGGCAACCCCTTTGCACAAACTCTCGGGCAGCCCGAATGATGGTAACTTCGATAGAAGACCCCAATGCTAGACCCGATCGAACGCCTTCGCCATATTTAGGCTGACAGCTAAGGCCTCACCTTGACTCTTATTCGCTGAAGCCCAGCGATGTTTTAGATACACTAGATCACTAGTCGAACGACCGTGACGGAAGCCGGATTGACGGTTGCTTAAGTGTTAACCTCTCTGGAACCGCACAGTACGCAACCATCACAGTTCCAGTATGTGAAGATGAAATTTCCACCATTGTCGGTGCGCTGTACGGATTGTCGAAGGAAGCTGGTGGCATATCTTTACGCCAGGTCCCTTACGGGGTAGGCAGAGAGAACCGAGCGCCATAATACACGGTCCTTCATACCTCGTTCGCTTATTTAACATTCATAGCTTGCATTCCATGCACGATCCCCGGTTCCTAGGGCTCCAGACATACCTTTTGGTATACAATAGCAATTTGGTCGCGCCAAGTGAGCCTTGGTGTTCCTCGACTCCTATTTCATGCCTTCCTTAGTTTGCAGGAATGGTCGGTATTTATGTAAAACAAATATTAGTGGCTATTAACAGCGTTAATACTATTAAAAAACGTTACTACTAGTTTGATCAACGAATGAGCGAATGAAAGGAGTTATAAAGTAAATTGTATTATCTTTAAATAGGTAATCTACTAAACTATTGGCACTTAAAGACGCAACCTTGAAATAATTAGAAGTGTTTAATATCAAATGAAACTAATACCATTAATATTACTTATAATGAATGTGGATAAGGCTCTCAAACTTTCATTGATTACATTACTTTCAGTATTAACGCTTAGTTAATGTAAAAAAAGATTTAAGCTATCCACATGCTAAAACCCGACTATTGGCACATTCTATCCAAAGTATTGGAATCTTATTATATGTCTATAAACATAAGAATGCCAATAATTTTGGGAGCCAACGTTAGGACGGATTATGGTTCATAATTTTACAGCGTATCATTGAACTCCTAAACGGCTCGACTGATTTTAATGATATTTTTGGGTGAGTCCCTGTACAGTTTACTAGTACATATTGGACCTAGCAAGTTACGTTGCAATCGGGTCCTAGATTTTATTTTTATTTTCGGGCAGGACACCTGAAATACCTGTAGCAGTTAAGTTACGAGTTAATGTACAGTATAAAACTTACCTCACGTAATGAGATTTTGCTGTGACGTCTGAAACAATAAACATATAAATTAAAATCAAAATCTCTTCTGCTTATTAAAGTTAAATGGAATCACGTATTTCATAATTTTAAGAGAGATAGGTGTACCATACAGCCCATCTGGAGAAGTACCTTCTCCTCACATAGAACTGTAGACAAATAACAACGCTCTGGAGGATTATTGCATTTCTGCGTCTGAGTGAGGTCATCAGTCCTAAGGAGTTGCTGTGTTAGCAGCAGAAGTCGCATCAGTGACACTTAGCTTGTTGCAACCATTCAAGTCTCTTGATTATGTATAACAAAACGCTGCCCAAACTGCGTAACTATAAGACAAACGGAACTACCCCGTATATACTTTGTATCGATATATAATAAAAGCAATTTGTTTATGGTATAATTTGCACTTATGTCCTCATAAGAAAAGTCATAATACATTTGATACGAGTCATGTAATATTCAAACCAAGGTTGCATTTTCCCTGAACTGAATCAAGAGCAAATCATAGTATTTATAAGAGTTTTGTTGTGGCTCTGCCCACGCTCTGACCGAGTTCTCTACTTTTAAAAACGGTGTCAATTGCCGCGCTGAATGTCTGTCTTGTTGCCAAGTCGGAGTTATTTTTTTTTTCATCATATTCGAAACAAAAATTTTATACTTCGCACTGACCATTCCGTTTTGGTCTACGGGATATAGCCCATTTTCAGTGCCAAAATTATAATTTATGTCGTTAACTTCAGAAAATGGAGAAAATATGTGTTTAAAAATTCAGCCAAGCGAATATTATGCGATATGACATGGACGTCACGTTTTTTAAATTCGTGCCAAGTCGAGAATAGTTGAAAAAAAGGATATCCAATTTTCTCGTGAAATATTAAGATAGGGTTACGTGTTTTGGATCAGTGTTAAGATATGGAATAATATCCGTATAATTTAAGTAATATTTGTAATATCGATATTTTCGTATATTATTTTACATCTTATTTCACGGGTTTTACTCCCGGTCGTTTGATAGGCGGACGCGGGGATATGGATCCAGCGCGTAGAGGTTCCTTTCAGAAGATTGATTTAATGTTGTATACTCGTCGGGACCTGCTCCTGAAAATACCGATGGAACAATATATACGAGCAGACCTCGGCGAGTATTGGGAATGCTTGGAAAATTATTGTGCTATTGTACTGAGATCCGGAGGTATATTATTGGTACTGGGCTATACAGAAGGAGGATGGATGCCTACCGTAACTATCATATCTGATTGATTCAACAGGTGGTGGTTTGCTACTCACGGCCGGGAGTAACACCGGCGTGAGTGACACAGGAGTGTGAAGAAGTATGCAGCGCTTTCTCCGAAGTTACTTGCGGTGTTATGCCCTTTAATGCTTCTACCACTAAAGTATATTACTCTGTCGACTCCTCTCTAGACGGCCAATGAAGGCAAGCCAGAGCCGAGAGTCCTGCCCACTTTCTTGAGTTTCCACTTTGATCGACGAAGACGCCGGAAACGAAGGCCTTGAAGACCAATGACTCTCTGGAGTACCTGAGTACCCGTGGTATCGTTAATATTATTATAATTATTTTGCTGTCCAATTAGTAGGAACTCACGTGGTCAGGTGTGAGGAATTAAGTCGCCATTATTGCGCCTTGTTCGGCTGTGTTGGAGTGGTTAGCAATAAATAAATAATAAATAAATAAATATTGTCGGACATTACACAGCCCCATCTAGCCCCAATGTAAGCGAAGCTTGTGTTATGGGTACTAGACAACTGATAAATATACGTAAATACATTGCAATGGTTACTTTAATACCAAATCTCGTGCCTTCGATTCCAAAAGAGTATGAACATATTTTTTTTTTATACAACGTCGGAAGGCATACAAGCATACGGCCTACCTGATGTAAAGCAGTTACCGTAGCCTATTAATGCTTGTAATATATTAAGTATCACTCGCACGATGCCTCCTCTGCTGCTTACACAGCAACTCCTTAGGAGCTTACTGGTGGACCTCACTCACACACAGGAACAAAACAACCCTCTAGGGAGTTGTGATTTGGCTACGGGTTTTCTGTGAGGTGGAGGTACTTCCCTAGACGGGCTGCTTTGGTGCGCCCTACCTCACTTAAAACATCCAGGCCAAGACAAACATACATTGAAATTAAACTATTTTTAACGGAAGTATCGCGTGTTTTATTTATTTTGTTGAAACCTGACGTTTCGAACGCTTTGCAGCGTCCGTGGTCGCAGGAAAGACTAAGGTGGTATTTGTCTTACATTAGTTATTCAATTATTACATCTACTCGATGGCACCGGCTGTGCCGAAGATGTACAAACGGTACGTAGATGATACTTTTGTTGTCATACCCAAAGATAAAGTGTCTATATTCCTACACCACCTTAATTCCATCAACAATAAAATCAAATTCACCATGGAATTAGAGGCAAATAATTCACTAGCATTCCTTGATATATTAATCACCAGGAAACTTGACAACTCACTTACTCACACAGTGTATAGGAAACCCACCCATACAGACAAATATCTCAATGGTAACTCACACCACCATCCATGTCAGTTAGCTACCGTAGGCAAATCTTTGTTTCAGAGAGCACACGGCATCTGCGACGCTGAGCATCTAGAGGAGGAACTCCAACATGTCAAACAAGTACTGCGGAGCAATAGTCACACACTCCCTCGCATGCGTCACAGAAGCCGCCCGAAGCCACCTACAGTTGAACGTCAACCTGCCATCTTACCATACTTAAAGGGAGTCACAGACAAAATTGGCAACATCTTACGGCGAGCTTTCAATTAAAACTTATTTCAAGCCCCATAAGAAGATCAGTCAATTTCTAAGACCTATCAAGTCTAATATCCCCCTACAAGATGCAGGAGTATACAAATTAGACTGCGAATGTGGTTTATCATACATAGGGCAAACAAAGAGAAGCGTAGGTACTCGTGTGAAAGAACACATTGCTGACATGAAGAATAGGCGCGATAAAAACTCTGCAGTATGTGAACATACACTGGACCAACCAAACCATTACATCCGGTTCGATAAACCACAAATCCTCGCCAAGGAAAATCGCTACATGCCGAGAATGTTGCGCGAGGCTATTGAAATAAGAAAACACCCCAATTTCAATAGAGAAGATGGTTGGCAAGTACCACCTGCTTGGGATCCAGTCCTAAAAATAATCAAGTCACAAATCCAAAGATCTACTAAAAAATGTTCGGACACTGTGAGCGATTTTTGTGTGAATCGGAACATATATAATTAATCCATCCATGTCAGTAGATGTAATAATTGAATAACTAATGTAAGACAAATACCACCTTAGTCTTTCCTGCGACCACGGACGCTGCAAAGCGTTCGAAACGTCAGGTTTCAACAAAATAAATAAAACACGCGATACTTCCGTTAAAAATAGTTTAATTTCAATGTGTAACAATCGCGAAAACCTAAGACAATACAAACATACATGTTCATGCACACAAATGTTTGACTTGTACGGGAATCGAACCCACGAGCTTTGGTGTCAAAGTCGCGTCATTCACGACTGAGCCACCTAGCTCGTCAAAATATATTTGTGTGGATGAACATATGAATATATCTGCTTGTCTTGGTCTGGATATTTTTAAGAGAGGTGGAGCGCATAAAAACAAGCCGATTTTGATACTCACTTCACCTCACTGAAAACCGCAGTGAAACAACTATCGGGATGATTGTTGTGATTTACCGAGTGAATGAGTGTACCAGTAAGCTCCGAAGGATTTGCTGTGATAGTAGTAGACCCCTACTACTATAATATCGGAAGTTCCTTCCTATATTGCAAGCGTTCATAGGCTACGTTAATCACTTTACATCACGTAAGCCAAATGCTTGTGAACCTCCCGATGTTGTATAAAAATCGGCCAAGTGCGAGTCGGACTCGCGCACGAAGGGTTCCGTACCATTATCTATAAAAAAGGCAAAAAAAATCGGCCAAGTGCGAGTGGGACTCGCGCACGAAGGGTTCCGTACCATTATCTATAAAAAATGCAAAAAAAATCACGTTTGTTGTATGGGAGCCCCCTTAAATATTTATTTTATTATATTTTTTAGTATTTGTTGTTATAGCGGCATCATCTGTGAAAATTTCAACTGTCTAACTATCACGGTTCATGAGATACAGCCTGGTGACAGACGGACGGACGGACGGACGGACAGCGGAGCCTCAGTAATAGGGTTCCGTTTTACCCTTTGGGTACGGAACCCTAAAAATCACGTTTGTTGTATGGGAGCCCCCTTAAATATTTATTTTTTTCTATTTTTTAGTATTTGTTGTTATAGCGGCAACAGAAATACATAATCTGTGAAAATTTCAACTGTCTAGCTATCACGGTTCATGAGATACAGCCTGGTGACAGACGGACGGACGGACGGACGGACAGCGGAGCCTCAGTATTAGGGTTCCGTTTTACCCTTTGGGTACGGAACCCTAAAAAAGTAGGTTACGTAAAAATACGTACACAAATGGAAAACTAGCAGACAAAATATAGTAGCGGGCCGTCTTTATCGGTAATTTCAAGAAAGCTGCACCAAGATAGTATTTTTACATCACTAAGGTACAATTAGTATTTTCTAATAATAGTTGTAAAGAATATAATTGCAAATCTGTAACAAAGGAACCAGATAGCGAGTAAGCGTAAGCGAGTCCACTACAATATTCAGATAGCCGTGCAGCCAGAAGCACCTCATTATTATTCCCCTAGGTTCATAACAATCTATGTCGAGGGCCTGTTCGGATTTCGCAGATTTCCCGACTTCAACAGCGAACTAACAATTACACCGACGCAAGAACATTGGATATATCTGACCAACGGCATGATGGCGGTCAACAACAATAATATATAGGTTTACTTTGATTAATATACGGATAATCTATCTATAAGCTCACACCAAATCGCTTGCAGGGTAGGCAGAGAGAACCGAGCGCCACATGAAAGGACTCAATCCTTATACGCTTCACTCCCTTTTTTAGCATTCATTGCTCTTCCCATACACGCTTGTCGGTTTCTAAGGCTCCTGGCATCACCTTGTGATAAAACATGATTAATTTGAACATGGTGGGTAAGGCTTAGCCTCCTAGATTCTTCAATTTTTGCATTGTATATCTGTTTCGTAATTGTATCCATGCATTCTCTCTATATGTCCGAACCAATGGAGCATGCCTCGTCTTATTTTAACACCGACACTCTCAAGGCCCTAGCTGGTAACCAGGTGCCCCCGCCCAGAGATGACTACAGTACTCCATATGCGATCTGACTTGGGACTTATATAATATAAGCCTTTGCCCCGCGCTGAAGTACTGTTAGGCTCTGTTGAGCACACCAAGTTTCTTTGACGCCAACTTGACCTTTTCTTCCAAGTGGCTTCGGTGCTGCACTTCGCTGGAGATCTCGACGCCGAGAATCCTCTTGGCAGGCCCACCACTCATATCCACCACTGTGTCTCCTGTATAGCCAGAAGCCAGAAGCGGCGACCGACAAAGAGGTAATGAACAGTGAAGTTCACTGCCGTCCTGGGGGTTAATCTACAGCTGCCTTGGAACTCACAACGAATTTAATCAGAAGAAATTTGTAGGAGTAGGAAGTTATGGAATTGACTTCCCCTCTTGGCAAACTGAGAGACAGCAATATGACAAATAAGGCATTTAAAAACCTCAAAGAGATGGCTAGTCAAGTAAAGCTCAACTGTCGTGCACCACGGTTTATCAAATATCTAATACTATTGGGACCTAAACTGTGAGTTGTTACCTAACACATCGATTCCAATAATATAGATTGCAGAACCGCCTAAATGCCTGGAAATTCTCTCCTGTTGCCACCAAATCATAATAGTATACTATCCCGGATGTGACACGCAAGGAATTTAACATATCGTCCTGCTCCCGATGCCAGAGATCGCACTCCCAGAGAACATGATATGCTGTTTGCTCGAATTCATGATTTGTCGTAGAACACTCACATAAAGGCGATGACACACGCCACTAACCAATCCTATTGGCAATGGTTAGTGGCGTGTTCTGGAATGGGGGACCACAGCAAATGGGGTTTTTTAGCGGTGAACGCGCATTGTAAGGTTGAATTGAACCAAGTTCAACCGCTCCCAATCGGACACCTTACTAAAAATGGCAATGAAGCTCCGGTTATGTACTTCATATATTGGATGTCTAATCAACTCTTTCTATTTTTTTTTTTTATTTTTTGTCCATTAAAAGTAAAACGAATGACTAAATTACACTTGCTTTAATTCTAATTCTTCTATAATAGTTTTCGGCTATGTCACACTTCTTCATTTTAGTTGGTAAGATTCCTGGAGCTTTATACCTAATGGAGCTGAAGGTTACAAATGGAAGTTCGTTATAAATCTTCTACATCTTAAGCAGTAGGAGATTTGTTGCTTTCAGACTGCAACGAAATAACTCCCCTTTCCGTAAATCAGCAGTAAAACAGCATGACAAAGTACGCTCGAAGGTACACATAGCTTGTAAAATTGCATATAATTTTTGTATACGAGACGTTTATTACATTACCTGAGTAATAAATATTTCGTAAATTGCTGAATACATTTTCAAGATTTTAAAATTTCTATTGCATATAACTCACATAGCTGTAAAAATAACTACCGCTTCACGGAATGCATTTATCCCGGTAATAGTGTTCTCGTACCTCTATGCCATATGTCACTATGATGATTGGTCATAAAGGATCACAAAAAGCAGCCTTAATTCTGCATTTAACCAATGAAAGTGAATTTCAAATGGAGAATATAAATTGGAGCTAGAGGAGGCATGTACCACTATATTCATGTATTCGGATTTATGTCCATATTTGTAATTATCACTTGCACGGAGCAAAAAGCTGGTGATGGAAAACCCACACGTCCAAGAAATTATATTTCGAAAGACGTGTGAATAACCTAAGAAAGATTTGGTTATCCCTGTGGGTGTGGTGGTCTTACGGCAATCGCTCCATGTAAAAATTAGTGTCTTCGCACAAATCCTTAGGCATAGGAAGCGGACTCCGCGAATCCTAATGAATTAAGAAATGGAATAACGCGAAGAAGAAAAATACAAACTAGAGCTGTGGACACCGCGATGCGTACAAAACATCTTAGTTCAAGTCCAAAATTTGTATTCCTGATGTGTTTGTTTGTTACTCAGGATCTACCCGTCGTATTCAAAAAAATATTTTTGCACTTGGTAGCCCAAACTATGTAAAGCGGAAGAGTCTCTTTGTAACTTTGACACACTCTGGATCTCTGGATCTACCCATCGGATTTGTAATTTCTTTTTGCATTTGATACCCCAGTTCTTGATGATGATTAAAGGTTATTTAACATCCCACTACAGGATGGGTGAAGCCGCGGGCAATAGTTAGTATATATATAAAAAGGCGGACTTATCCCTATAACGAATGTTATAGAGTTAACTGTTGAGTGCCTTATTGGAAAGGAGTTGAAAGACAATTTAAAATGACGACGAGCTCGGTTGCTAAAACCCGCTGAAACGCGCTGTTACATTACTTTGACAACAACGTTCGTGGGTTCGATTCCCACACAGCACAAACATTTGTGTGCATGAACTTGTCTGTTTGTCTTGGTCGGGGGTGTTTTTAAGAGAGGTAGGGCGAGTCAATGCAGCCCGCCAGGGCATGTACCTCTACGTCACAGTAAACCGCAGCCAAATAACTCCCTAGAGGGTTGTTGTGTTCCTGCGTATCAGTGAGATCACCAGTAAGCTCCTAAGTAGTTGCTGTGTTAGCAGCAGAGGTGGCATCGCGTAAGTGCTCATGGGCTATGGTAACCGCTTTACACCGCTTTGTATAAAAAATGAATGTCTTCGCTTTTGTATCGATAGTGAAACTCAGCAGTATCATTAAACACATGTTTTATGTACCTAAAAACTGGTTCTACACTGATTTTATTACAATAATAACAATCATTTTTCACACGAACTAGTGCCGGCCGGCACCCACTCCGTACCATTAGTAGATACATGCAGCCGCTGCCATGGATGCTCCGGTCGTTACTGCATTCGAGCAGTCAGCAGCAACGTTGGCGGGAGTATGAGGTTCATGTTTCAAATGGCGGGCATTCGCTGAGACGACCGCAGCAGTCGAGGCAGAGACGACCGGAGCAGTCGAGGCAGAGACGACCGGAGCAGTCGAGGCAGAGACGACCGGAGCAGTCGAGGCAGAGACGACCGGAGCAGTCGAGTCAGAGACGACCGGAGGAGTCATACTAACAGCAGTGGGTGAGTGCAAATCGGCACTAGTTCGTATGTATTAATCGATAGTGAATGAATCTAAACTGAGGTCAAATTTCCCGACTTTCGCAAAATGACACGTATGTATGTATGTAGCTTGGTCGCCAGGTCCCTTGCGGGGTAGGCAGAACCGAGTGCCATAAGACGCGGTCCTTACATACCTCACTCACTTCTGTGATATTTATAGCACTTTTCATGCACGCTCGCCGGTTCCTGAGGCTCCTGACATCACCTTCTAATAAAACACGACCAATTTGGTCACGGTAGGTTAGTCTCGGTCTTCCTCGGCTCCTACATCCTTCCACTTTTGCATTGTATATCTGTTTCGTCATTCTTTCGTCCCGCATTCTTTCTACATGCCCGAACAAAATGACACTTAAATCTATTAACCATTTTGCTACATATATAGAAAAAGAGGCCGACTGTAAAAGACACACCGACCGCGTTTTTTGTTTATACCACTGTGGTGGCAAACAATCAGACTTCATGTCTGATGGTAAGTAGTTACCGTAGCCTATGGTAATTTGCAACAACAGGGGTGTCACTAATGAGTTGCCGACTCTCTGAAAATCTCTTTACGCCTTCCTTGAAGAACGCCATTCTGTAGTTTCTTAGGAAGACCTCGGCTGAGAGCTCATTCCACAGCTTGAGAGTTCTCTGAAGAACTTTTCTGGAACCGCACAGTACGCGACCATTGCGGTTCCAGCGTGTGAGGGTCAAAATATTCACATTGGTCAGTAGGCTAGAGTCGCAGAGATATTTAGGCGCTAAAATAAGGGCTTCTTTTTTTAGTCGCTGCTGGTCACTAGAGATAATGTAACAGAACCCACCACCTCCCGTGGTTCCACCGACCTCGCGCGGTACATGCAGCTCTAAGGCTCTCACTCCCTACAAATTATTTATTCTGCTCTGTTGTGTCTAGGTCCGCCTTCTCCCCGTTCTGGGGTAACGACATGCACGCTTACGCCTTCGCTGCCGTCTATAAGCATACTATTACAGAGATAACGTAACAAAAAGTTTTGTTTATTATGTTGACCACCCAAGGAATTAAGAATCACTATAATTTCTTCGGTAATACCATAAAATTCTCACGCCTCGCCAAGTATAAACGAGCAGCGTGAGAACAATGCACGCTACGGTGTAATTGAAGCCGTTTGTTACAGCGCTCAAGTACGCGTAAATGAGATATACGCCCGTGTTTTACGAGATGCCTTGAAATTTTTACGAGAAATCCTGTTACACAGATGCGTAATTCGGCCTCTAATGGAATACTCGCTTGCAGCTTTACTCGGAAAACACTGTAATTTCCAGATTTTCCAGACATTTTCTTTAAGAACGGCAACTAATCGTCTTACTAGATGCTTAGTATTCAGAAGAAACATGTCAGCTGTTATAAATTTAAACAAAGAAAGTATTACCTTCAAAATAGCTATTTTGAAGAAAGATATATTTAATTATCTGCCTATATACAATTTGATCTAATCTGCTTTGTGTGCTTCCGCCACCAATTAGTTCATGCGGCCTAGCGTTGCTGTCTTCCGCCATCTGGAACAGAAACCGCATGCCCCCACCACCTACTACTTGTACCATGATATTCTTACGATTAACGTCTACAGCGCCTGATGATGCCTCGTGGAGAGGCGAAACACGTGTCGCAGCGACGACCAGGTCGGTCGTGGCAGCGACGGTGGTGGTTTCAGTTCCAGATGGCGGACGACCGCAGCAGCCGAGGCAGAGATTGCAAGAGAAGCCATGGTAGAGTCGACATGTTGCATCTACTAACGGTAGTGGGTGGGTGCCAGCCGGCGCTAGGCCGAATGAATTAATTGGTGGCGAAAGCACACAAAGCAGGTTAGATCAAATTGCATGTAAATTTGACTTTCGCAAAATAACGCCTGAATCTATTAACTATTTATCTGTCTATATTCAGCGGTGTACCTTCCATCGTTATACTGAAAGCACATTCTCGTCAGTTTGACGAGCTCGGTGGCGCAGTGGTGAAACGCGTTGTTACGCTACTTTGACACCAACGCTCGTATGCTTGATTAGCACCTTAGCGGTATAAAAAAAGTCATCATCATATTTCATGACCATAGCATGACTATTCTTTTTATAGAATAATAAAAAATAGAAAAACAAATCGCGGTACCTATTGGCCGTACCTACAACTGTGACATTTATTGATTTATTTTGATTTTAAACTTCCCTGCATACATAAATCAATAAATAAACTAAGCTAATCATGGGCATTTATTTCAAAGCGCCAGAGAAGCATAACTTAAAAAACTATATCGCCAATTACTTATGAAATTACCTAGAGCATGATTCCTTTTATCGTTATCTTAGTATGTTCCATTAAAATTGTGCTCATTTTGTGGTAACTCACATTAATTAATCAGTCCTATGCTCCATTCCAATTACGATGGTTCATAACGGCTCTTCATTTGAACGAACTCTATACTTGTCCCAAAAAATAAGCAGTCTTTGTTCATGGTTGTAAATCATCATTTGAATTTTAAATTAAGAGAAACATTAAATTTTATTGTAGTAAATCATCAAATTGTTAATTAGACTTTGTAATTGAAATAGAGGAGCCTGGGTTAAAGAGAGAAATTATTACTACATAAATATTTATTTAGGTGTTATTTTGCGAAAGTGAAATTTCCATGCAATTTGATCTAACCTGCTTTGTGTACTTCCGCCAGCAATTAGTTTATGCGAACTGGCGTCGGCCAGCTTTTACCCCTTTAGTAGATGCTTTCTGTTTCTGTTATGGCTGATCCGGTTGCCTCTGCCTGGGCTGCTGCAGTCGTCTCTGTGATTGCCAACCACCTGGATAATGAACCGCCACCGTAGCTGCCCTAGCTGCTTTGGTCGTCTCTGCTCGTAGATGTTAGTCATTAGAATCGCAAGTCACCAAATCTTTTACAAAACCTGAAATAAACCAACTTTTGCCGTTGTAAAGTTATTTGTCGTAACAGTTGAAGTAAATTTCACAGATAAATTGAGTTAAAAATGTTCAGAACTGAACTGCAAATTTTTAATTGCAATGTGAAACATATGACAGGTGGACCAAAAAGTTTAAAATGGATCATAATGTTTAACCGACATGTAGCTTAAAATATACCCACTGTACTGTTGCCGTAAATACGTGATTCTAGATGTACTAAAACAGCGTAGATATGAAAAATCGACCAAGTGCGAGTCGGACTCGCGCACGAAGGGTTCCGTACCATTATCTATAAAAAAGGCAAAAAAATCACGTTTGTTGTATGGGAGCCCCCTTAAATATTTATTTTATTCTATTTTTTAGTATTTGTTGCTATAGCGGCCACAGAAATACATCATCTGTGAAAATTTCAACTGTCTAGCTATCACGGTTCATGAGATACAACCTGGTGACAGACGGACGGACGGACGGACAGCGGAGCCTCAGTAATAGGGTTCCGTTTTACCCTTTGGGTACGGAACCCTAAAAAGTATACCTATGGGCAAATGTGGAAAAAGATTCATTGTGGCCTTCCGGTAGACGAGACCTGGTAAGTATAATTGGAACGAGGACAATAAAAAGATAAAATAAAAATTCTTCTTTTACCATTGGATCCAAATAGACACTTCTTGTACGTACGATATCTTCGCGCCTGGTCCCTTGTGGGGTAGGCAGATAGAACCGAGCGCCATAAAACGCGGTCCTTATATACCTCACTCGCTTCTTTAAGATTAATAGCTTTTCATGCCCGTAGACATGCGTTCTTCTTTTGTTTTAGGCACTTCTTACATTTTTTAAGTGAAATCTTATTGTATTTTATTAATTTGTCATAGTATTAGTTTTTTTTTTTATTTAAAAATGTCAGTTAGCGAAGAAAAACTGCCTTTATAAATTAAATGATATCGCAATAACTTTCTGACAATATAACATGACAATAATAATATCCATCCAGTGAGTGGCGAGTCACCGCCTGCTGAAAGTAACATCAGATAATAGTTATTGCAGGCGTCCGTCCCTCTTCTGCAATAGCCCGGTTCTAATAATCCCTCCATATCTCATTTTAATAGCCCAATAATTTCCAACACATTCGCAATAGTCCCAATACCTGCCGTGACCTGTTCATGGGTATATTATCCCATTAATATCCCCTGAAGCAGGTCACGGCGGGTATAATATATTACATTCTTCCTTTCGAAGGAGCCTCTACGCGTTGGATTCACATCCCCGCACACACCTATCAAAAGACCGGGGTTAACACCCGTGATTAAAGAAAAATATAATATATAATAATGATATCAAGTGAAAAAATAAAAAAAATATGTTAAGCATGTGCTGAATAATATCTAAAAATCTTTGTCAGATATTCATCAATTCTATGACAAGCCTTTTGAAGATATTGTATTGCATAATAGTAACAAGTATACATATTATGTTTTGCAGTGCACATGTTTTTTTGTATATCTTATACATTATATAAGTATTGTACGAGTAGTTAATGGTAGAAAAAATATTATGTGTGTGCCGGAAATATTAATGAATATATCAATCTATCTAATTAGCAACTAAATTGCGACGACCGCGCAACGATAGATTGTTTTGCAATGCACTTCACAACTATGCTATATAAAAATATCGCTATATCTATTAAAACTAACCGCGGCAACTTTGAAACCAGTTCTCTCCTGCTTGCATCTTCAATTAGACCGTAAAAGGCAACCTAACAAATTCATTAATCATGGACGACTTCATATTGCATGGAAGTATACAGATAAATCGTTATTCACGTAATTAATGAGACGCAGGCGA
Organism: Pyralis farinalis; assembly: GCA_947507595.1. Taxonomy (NCBI): domain Eukaryota; kingdom Metazoa; phylum Arthropoda; class Insecta; order Lepidoptera; family Pyralidae; genus Pyralis; species Pyralis farinalis. Next base: position 30,604,766 of record OX382273.1, on the reverse strand, counting down.
TAATCTCTGTAAATAGAAACCTGTCAGCCTCCCAGAGGATGAACTGTTGCCGTAAATTTGCTATAATTAATACCGTGTTACTCGATATCCAACAGATGGGGTTGTGATAAAGAGGGCGATGTGAAATAGCTTATTTTAGCAGGTAGTGAAATCTTTTACGGATCACAAATATTGTCAAAGACATTTTTCTGACATAAGAATGTGTTTGTTAAAATAAGAAGAGGCATGCTTTGTTGGTTGGGACATGTGGAAAGAATGCAGCAAAAAAGAATTACGAAATAGATATACAACGCAAAAGTGGAAGGATGTAGGAGCCAAGGAAGCCCACGACTTACCTATCATGACGAAATTGATCGTGTTCTATCAGAAGGTGATGTCAGGAGCCTTAGAAACCGGCGAGCGTCCATGAGAAGAGCAAAGAATAAATAAAAAGAGGTAAAGAAACGAGCGAGTTGTGTAAGGTGTCGATTCAGGTGGCGCTCAGATCTCTCTGCCTACCCCGCAAGGGATTTGGCGTGATGTTATTGATAGACATTTTTGTAAAAATGTGCTTCTACCTGGAGGTTTTCTCTAGATAGCCCGTGAAAAGGTGTTTCAACTTTTGACAATTTACATTAGGCGCTATGAATCTTAGGCGTTAGAATAATGTAATGGACATATATTCGTAGCCATGTTATTCTAATAACTATCATAGGTATACTGCCTCTTGGAGAGGCGAAACACATGTCATAGAGACAACCAGGACAGCAGCGGTGGCGGATGCATACGATTCTTGATTCAGATGGCTGGTAATCCCTGTGAAAAGCTTAGCAGCCGTGGCATAATTGATCGAGGCAGCCATGTCAGTGACGGCATGCGTCTACTAAGGGTAGTAGGTTGGTGATAGCCGGCGCTAGTTCATGAACTAATCGGCAGTGGAAGCGTATATAGTAGTTTAGATGAAATTACTTGTATTAAAATAAGTGGAGTGTATGGTACAATATAAAAATCGGCCAAGTGCGAGTCGGACTCGCGCACGAAGGGTTCCGTACCATTATCTATAAAAACGGCAAACAAAATCACGTTTGTTGTATGGGAGCCCCCTTAAATATTTATTTTATTCTATTTTTTAGTATTTGTTGTTATAGCGGCAACAGAAATACATCATCTGTGAAAATTTCAACTGTCTAACTATCACGGTTCATGAGATACAGCCTGGTGACAGACGGATGGACGGACGGATGAACGGACGGACGGACGGACGGACGGATGGACGGACGGACGGACGGACAGCTGAGCCTCAGTAATAGGGTTCCGTTTTACCCCTTGGGTACGGAACCCTAAAAACTAACAATAGATATATGATAGTCGATCAAATCATATTATTTAGATCACAACCTGGTAGAAAAAATAAAATTGTATTGTGTTATTAAACTGTTTAGTTCGAAGGCGAAATTTTCTACGCAATAATTATTTGACTCCCGTTAGCGTTATGTCGTTTTCTAATCCAATAGGATAGGCGAAGGCCACAACCTCAGCCTAAGGATTTGGCGAAGATACTGATTTACGTTGATCGACAGCCGTCAGACCTACACAACACACAGGGAAATCAGACTTTACTTACGTTAAGTCACATGTCTTTCGAAATTTAATTTCTTGGATATACAGCTCTCCTCACAATGTTTTTCTTCACCGCGCGGAAGTGATAATTACAAATATGTACATAAATTCGACAACACGAATTTTGTGATACGTTTTTTTTATATAACGTCGGAAGGCATACAAGCATACGGTCCACCTGATGTAAAGCAGTTACCGTAGCCTATTTACACTTGTGATATAGTAAGTATCACTCGCGCGATGCCTTCTCTGCTGCTTACACAGCAACACCTTAGGAGCTTACTGGTGACCTCACTCACACGCAGGAACACAACAACCCTCTAGGGAGTTGTTATTTGGCTGCGGTTTTCTGTGAGGTGGAGGTACTTTCCCAGACGGGCTGCTTTGATGCGCCCTACCTCTCTTAAACCATCCAGACCAAGACAAACAGACATGTTCATGCACACAAATGTTTGCCTTGTGTGGGAATCGAACCCACGAGCGTTGGTGCCAAAGTCGCGTCATTCACGACTGAGCCACCGAGCTCGTCAAGATACATGCATTCGAACCAAAGATCATTTGGTCTAATAGGTCGGTTCTTTATCCACTGGGTTATCAGTGATCTATTAACTGAACGCAATAGTTATTGTTTACAAGAAAAGTCTAGGCATTGACACAAGGAGGAAATGTCTCTCTACTCGATTCACATTATCTCTAATTCCTTCCAGCAAGTTTTAATTACAAATTGAGTTTTCTGCACATAAATAATCATTAGAGCTGGACCGGCGCGGTGCGTGGATAGCTACAAATCACTTCCGAAGTGTTTGTCTAGCATACTCAGTACTGAGACACACTGACAGAAACAATATCAAACTGGTTACTGTCGACGCACCTTCCGCGTATAAAGGCGTTGCGGGTAGACGTCAATTTGCCATTTCGTGTGTACCTACGTATGGGTGAATTATAATTGTAACGGCTCACATTCGCAATAAAACATGTCATGTGGCATCGATAACAGCTCCAAGATTTTAATTTCAACTACACCTCATCGGCCCTGCCGTCGAGTTACACTTTAGTTAGTTAAACTTTATCGTTTGTATGAGAAAGTTTTATCAATTATGAAACTTTAATATATTCTAACAACATAAATAGAAAATAAATTGCCTAATAAAAAAAAAAATTAAAATTGGTTTATAAAAGTAAGGACCGTAATTTTTAAACCCTAAAATTATATTGATGTAGGTTCTTGACTTTACTGTGGCCGCTACTATAATAACAAATACGGGGCATGCCCGACTGGGAAAATACCTCCATCTCACACATAACCGTGGTTGAGAAGGATGATAGCGACTAAACGATACTTCCTGTGTTGCAAGCGTTCATAGGCTACGGTAGCCACTTTAGATCAGGTAGGCCGTATGCTTTGTACCCTCCGATCTTGTACAAAAAATAAAATGAAGAAACCAATTTTTTCACTCTTTCCTACCACATTATTTTAAAAATGTCTTCTTCTTCATCACATTATCCTGTTTCCTGATCCATTGGAATTGGTGGAGTTCGCTTTCTGACTCTAAAGATTTAGCAAAGGCACTGATTTTGATATGGAGCGCCTGCCGTCAGACCTCTGCAACCTATTTAAAAAAATGTTTAGTGTGTTATGTAAATATTGTACGTTGGTATGGAACCCTTGATTTGCGAGTCCGACTCCTACGTACCAGCTTTTTGTATATGCGCTTCATTGATAATACGGGTTAAACATGACATTGCCGTTTTATAGTAATAGATACTTTGAATTGACATTACACCTTCATGATGTGAGATTTCAAGTGAAACTTTTTTCTCATGATCAGGTTTTTCTTTTAAACAATGTGCAATATTTAATTTTCGAATTTCAATTGCTTTTTTTATTCATCTTAGACGAGAAGGATGGATACTTCGAAAATCCGAGTAATTTTTGAATACAAGTTCCGACGCGGAACTAACGCGGCAGAAACGGGTCAAAGTCAAATTCAAAGTCAAAATCTTTTTATTCCGTAAAAATGGCTACATTTGTTTGGAATCATCACAATTTTTTTCCCTACCGTGCAGTTCATGACTAGGTGAGCACTGATAAAAATACTGTCAAAAAACTCAGGCATCCCTCTTTTGGTATCCAAACAAATTTACATAATTAATTATTTACATTATAATTGGATCGACTCAATCCCAGGCATTTTTATCATTAATATAGTCAGATACTTTATAATATGCCCTGCTACACAATTTGGCTTTAATAGTAGTTTTAAATTTGTTTATTGACAATTCTCTTATATTGCTGGGAAGTTTGTTATAGAACCGTATACTTTGCCCCATAAAAGAATTACTTATTTTGTGGAGACGGCTTGGATGTAGCACAAGATTATGCTTAGTTTAGGTCGCAATATCAATGCTGCGTTTGGAGAGGAGACTGCTAATGAACGCACCGTACGTTTTTGGTTTAAACGCTTTCGTAATGGATACTTCGATTTGAAGAACGAACCACGTGGAAGATCGCCTACACAGGTGAATAACGCTGAATTGAAGGAGATAGTGGAAGACGATCCGAGTCAAACTACCCAGGAGTTAGCGGCATGATTTAACTTTACCTTACCTCCAATATTGACTTATTTGCATCAAATCAATAAGATAAACAAATATGAAAAATGGGTGCCTCTTGTGTTGCCTTGTTGAATTGGTACAGAAATGAAGGAAGGATCGAATTGTGACATGTTGACGAACGAAAATTGGATTCTTTACGATAACCGTAAACGAGAAATGCAATGGCTGAACCCAGGTCAAACGCCGCAACAACGCCCTAAAGCAAAGCTTAGCAATAAAAAGGTAATGGTAAGTGTTTGGTCATCTCTTCATGGTTTAATTCACTATAGCTTTCTCAGGTCTGATCAAGCAATAACAGCAGATGTTTACTGTATCGAATTTTGAACAATGATGGCGAAAACTGGTAGTGAAACAGCCCCGACTCGTGAATCGATCTTCACCAATATTGCTCCTGCATGCTGATAATGCAAGACCTCACACAACACGAAAACCGTTGTAACTCTACAGGACCTGCAGTTAGAAAGCATACGTCATCCTCCGTACTCGCCAGACCATGGTCCAACTGACTACCATTTTTTTCGTGATTATGACAATTTTCTATACGTAAAAAATTTTCTTCCCAGGCAGTACAAAATGAGTTCACACAGTTTGTCGAATCCAGATCTCCAGAGTTCTATCGCAAAGGCATAAATAAACTTCCGATTAAATGGCAGCAATGTATAGACAATGAGGGTAAATATTTTGATTAAATAAATATGTTACATCTTCGAAAGAAACGAGTTTTAATTTTTTCAGTATAAATCGGCAATTTCATCCTTTAATCCCTAATATTTGAAGAATTACTCACTGGATTTATAAAATTCAAACTATGTTCAATTAAATACGCTTTCTCTAATTCGATTTTCTGCATGTCTTTGTTCAGCTTAAGATATTAACATATCGATATGTCGTCAACCTTAACGATTTAACTTTTTCATTTAAAAGTCTTGATTAAAATGTATTTAGATATGAGACCACTCACAACCATCATGTTCAGACAGACTCTGATGAAGTTGACATATCCATGATGGATAAATGCTTCTATGTAAATTAAAACAAAAATTCACAATATTTCATACATTTATTATAACATTTAATAGGATTAATGTTGGTACTCGAGCTGGTAGACTCAGCTGGAATAATAAATTATCTATTATGTGAGAGGTAGGCTGCATCAAAGCAGCCCGTCTGGGGAAGTACCTCCACCTCACAGAAAACCGTAGCCAAATAGTCGTGGGTTCGATTCCCACACAGAACAAACAATTGTGTGCATGAATGTCTCTTTGTCTTGAACTGCGTGTTTTTAACAGAGGTAGGGCGCTTTAAAGCAGTCAGTCCGGGAAAGTAAGTACCTCTACTTCACAGAAAACTGCAACCTTAAGAACCACTCCCCAGAGAGCTGTTGCAGTTCTGTGAGTGCGTGAGGTTACCAGTAAGCTCCTAAGAAGTAGCTGTGATTGCAGAAGAGGTGGCATCACGTGAGTGATATCTAATACATATATTGCAAGCGTTCTTAGGCTACGCTAAGTACTTTATATCAGGTGGGCTGTATGCTCGTTTACTTCCGTCGTTGTTTATGAAAAAACATATATTAAAAGTTATGTTGCTCATGTCCAGGTAATTATGGAAAATCAAAGTAAGCGTTAGTAAGTACTCGTAATAGGCTTGGAATGGTTCTTCAAAAGAAAACGTATGATAAATATAATAACTATTTTATTCTGAAGCACCAATGAGCAGGCTGTATGCATATATTCCATTCCAATATACTACAATAAACTCAAATTAATATATACAACTTTACGACCATAAATAAATACTGTTTATTTATTTATATATGGGAAACTTACATAGTACTACTCACATACTCTCTCCTGCGCTCACTCACTCTCACCTGCTCTCACTCACTCTCAGGATTGTTGTTGTGTTCCTACGTGTGAGTGGGGTCTCCAGTAAGCTCCTAAGGAGTAGCTATGTTAGTAGCAGAGGTGGCCTCGCACGAGTGATACTTAGTATATTGCTAGCGTTTATAGGGTACAGTAACTACTTTACATCAGGTGGGATGTATGCTTGTATATCTCCCGTTCCGTACGTTCTTCTTTAGACATATGCTCCCATCTTATGTAATTCCTAATCCCATGAGTTCAGGGGTTAGTCGTAAAAAGGAAAGACCAGAACGAAAAACAAATTAGAAAAACCTGAAATCCGCGTTAAAGTTAATCAAGAAAGGACTGTAAGTGGATCACTATGAACTTTAGCATTATCGAAATTAACTTCACCTGCACATCCTTGTGTTTCTGCAAGAAAATAAGGTAACGGTAAGTTCCTTAGGTGATGCTGCATTAGTAGCGGGGATGGCAACACGTGAACATTATTTCAACTGGTGAAAGACCTCCACTCTATAAAAAACCGCTGCCAAAAATTTATTTCCTGAAAAGTTGTTAAGTACTCTGCATGACTAAAGTTACTAGGCTCCTGATGGATTGCTATATTCAAGTGTGCGTGGCAGTGCACAAGCTAGCCTTTTTGGATTGCATGCTTTTATAGGCTATTTGATTCTTTAGCTATTAAGTGGTGTAATTAAAATTTTGGATGTAAACAACAGATACGTAGCTAGCTGTACTACACCAAACTGTATCCCCCGATTTTTTTATCATTAGTTTTTTTAAATTGCCTTCCACTATAGCAACAAAAGTCCTATTCACACCTACCTATTCACATCAAAAAATCTGAAGTTTTTATACGTGTTATCATTAGAACGTACATCATTTCCATAGAACGCGTAAACTCACTCACCTACATGGCATAAAATTAGCAAAATTTCATTGTATTCCACAAACTAAACTCCAAATACATTTTGATGATCAAATTAAGCAAAGAAAATGTATCTCGAACCACTGATTGTTTCACAAACGATGCGTCCGTATGTCATAGCCGTAAAGAAGACGGCCGCGTTACTGAGGAGGAACTTTGAAAACTTCCGACATATTTACATTCCGCTCCCGATTTGCTCTCACAAAGGGCGATATAAGAAACTTACTTAGAACTAAAAGCTTTTGGGATACCAAATGGAATTAAAACATATAAGGGATTAGTTTGCATCGTCCTGGAACTATCAACAAGAACTTCTATTGTAATGTAATGCAGGATGTGTGGGGTGGAAGTGGTTTATCATCAAAGTCAAACTGTATGTGTTGCCACCCTAGAAATTAAGAATCGAGTCTTTGGCGAAAGAGAGCCAACTATTGGGACATTGTTTCTAGTTGGGTTTTAGCATGTAGATACATTTTTTTTTTCAGGAACACCGTTCCTATATGAAATCTATATGTTTGTCTATGCGTTTTTTTCGAATATTCGAATTTTGACTTCAGATTCGGATTCAGCATAAAAAAGTAGAATAAGAATGCTCAGGAACACCGTTCCTGTCTCGGAACATGGTCTAAATGGCCGACAAATTAAAAAAATAATAATGTATTGTTATATAATTGACGAGCCAGGTGTTCCTCTGGCAATGCAAGCTTGTGCATTCTCAAGTGGTTTATAATAACTATTAGGACTGAAAATAATGTATTTCTCTTTTAATCGTAAAAGATTTAATTTGATACTACATCATCATCATCATCCGAGCGTTAATTTGTCGGCCATTTGGGCCATGTTCCTGGTCAAGATGGCCGACAAATTAAAAAATAATAATTGAATCGTTATTAAATTGACGAGCCAGGTGTTCCTCTGGCAATGCAAGCTTGCGCATTCTCAAGTGGTTTATAATAACTATTAGGACTGAAAATAATGTATTTCTCTTTTAATCGTAAAAGATTTAATTTGATACTACATCATCATCATCATCCGAGCGTTAATTTGTCGGTCATTTGGGCCATGTTCCTGGTCAAGATGGCCGACAAATTAAAAAATAATAATTGAATCGTTATTAAATTGACGAGCCAGGTGTTCCTCTGGCAATGCAAGCTTGTGCATTCTCAAGTGGTTTATAATAACTATTAGGACTGAAAATAATGTATTTCTCTTTTAATCGTAAAACATTTAATTTAATACTACATCATCATCATCATCATCCGAGCGTTAATTCCGATCGCATCCTACGCTTTCGCTCCGGATCCCAGGGTACGCAAAGTAGCAATGTACCTCTCTTTCGTCTATACTGAAATTAAATATGGATCTTCTTTATAGCGTTATGCCGTTTCCGTTAGGATTGGCGGGGTCCGCTACTTAAGCTTAAGGATTTGGCGAAGGCACTGAATTTTGCATGCAGCGACTGCCATAAGACTTCCACAGCCCAGAGTCAAACCCAGACCTTTCTTAGGTAAGGGAACACGTTTTTCCAAACATTATTTCTTGAATGTGTGCGGGTTTCCTCACGATGCATTCCTTCACCGCCAAGCTAATGATAATTACAAATATGTACATAAATCTGAAAACACGAATTTAGTGGTACACGCCAGGATTCGAACCGGTAACCAGTTTTTTAACAAGACGTTTCGTTATCAATTGACCTATCACCGTTTCTCATTTGATATTAAATATTTATTGTTATTTCAAGATTACTTTTTAAAGTGCCAATAATTTAATGGTTTACACTATGTACTCGTATACAACAAAACAAACCTCAATAAGATAAACTGACTTACACGCAGGAACACAACAACCTCCGCGGGAATTGTCATTTTGCTGCGGTTTTCTGTAAGGTGGAGGTACTAGGTAGGTAAGAGAGGTAGGGCGCATCAAAGTAGCCCATCTGGGGAAGTACCTCCACCTTACAGAAAACCGTAGCCAAATAACAACTCCCTAGAGGGTTGTTGTGTTCCTGCGTGTGAGTGAGGTCACCAGTAAGCTTCCAAGAAGTTGCTGTGTAAGCAGCAGTGGAGGCATCGCGCGAGTAACGTATGTTACAAGCGTTAATAGGCTACGGTAACCGCTTTACATCAGGTGGGCCGTATGCTTGTATGCCTCCCGACGTTGTATAAAAAATAGACCAGTTTATAGTTTTCTGTGTGATATATACAACAAAACAAAATGCACATACCGAAAAATACCTTCAATAAAGATATTCCGTATCTACATAATTGTGGGTTTACGATGCCGAAATGGTCGGGTCGTTTCTCTTATTCGTTTCCGAAAGGGGTGCCAGGAAGGCGCAAACAGGTATTTTCTTCCATTATAGTGTCATGTTATTGTGAATTGATATTTTGAAAATATTGGGCTTTCTTTCGTCTCTTTTCATTAGTTCATACATACTGCCTTTCAATTTTGTAACAACTTCAAAAGCTGTACACTGACATTAAGTATGTATAACTAGTAGCTGTGTAGGCAGAGCTGATATTTTTTAAATTTAAAAAATATTTAAATATTTTTTTTTTTATTTTATTTTTTAAATATATGGAACCCTGTACGACATCTAGCGACGAGTGCTGTTACTTTTTCTGTTGATGGGAGTGCAGTGCAGACTCTGCACTGCAGAGTGGCCGGCCATACGTTTTCCCATATGTTTTTTTTTCTAATTGGAACGATTTTGGACCGTTCTTCCTCACCAACGAACATTTAAATTTCAAATTAAAGGATACAAAACTACAATATGTTAGCTATTAGTGTGTCGATTTTGGAGTTTCTCACTATTACCGTCTAAACGCTAGCTGGATGACATCAGTCTACCCCAAACGACAATTTTGAGGGTAATGTGGCTCCGCTGGCTATCGCAGCTCTGCCAAATATACTAATGTTTGGATATTTCATGTATGTATTTTACATATTATATGTGTTTTTATTTAATTAGAATTTGTACACACATATATATATTTACACCTATAAGAATAATGTTTCCTTCCTTGCTAACCCTACGTTCTCTGTACGCCGATTCGTTACCTTAAGGTTGCCTTGAAAATATTGCTTTTAGCAATAAGGCCGCCTTGTTACATAATAAGTATTAATGTTTTACAATTTTTAAGGCATTTCCTGTAATAATTATTATGTAAATAAAGTTTATTCTATCTATCTATCTAACGACATCGGGAAGGAAACATTCATGGACTAACTTATTATAAGTGGTTTACGTAAGCTGTACACGCTTGCCGGAAAGAGAGTATCGTTCGCAGGTTCCAACCCTCGCTAATACAGCACCTCCTCAGGAGCTGACCGGTAAACTGACTTACTCGCTAGAATATAACAATCTTCCAGGGAATTATGAAACTCGTGCGATGCCACCTCAGCTGTTAACACAGTAACTTCTTTGGAGCTTACTGATGACCTCACTCACACGCAGGAACACAACACCCTCCACAGACTCGTTATTTGGCTGTGGTTTTCTGTGAGGTGGAGGTACGTCCTCATACGGTTTGCTTGGATGCACTCATCTCTCTTAATACGCGCAGACAAGTTCATGGTTTTCTGTGTAGTAGCATTAAATACTTTTTTTATACCTATACAACATCAGGACGCTTACATGTATATGGCCCACCTGATGTAAATGGTTACCGAAGCCTATGAACGCTTGCTATATACTAAGTATCACTCGCGTTAATGCCACTTCTGTTGCTAACACAGTTACTCCTTAGGAGCTTACTGGTGACATTACTCACTTTTTTTTTTTTTTTATACTACTAAGGTGGCAATCAAGCATACGGCCTGCCTGATGTTAAACAGTCACCGTAGCCTATGGACATTTGCAACACCAGGGGCGTCACTCATGCGTTGCCGACCCTCTAAAAACCTCTTCACGCATTTCTTGAAGAACTCCATGCTGTAGTTCCTTGGAAAAACCTCGGCTGGGAGCTCATTCCACAGCTTGAGTGTTCTCGGAAGAAAACTTCTTTGGAACCGCACCGTACGCGACCATAGCGGTTCAAGCGTGTGAGGGTGGGTGAACTCCGCGCCGTCGGCGAGCGGTGCGGTTATAAAAAGTAGCCGTCGGCATCATTTCGAACAACTCTTCAGAACACAACCCATTGTACAATCGGTAGAACACACAAAGGGAGGCAAAGCCTCTCCTTAAACTTAAGGGTTCAATACCGTGTGTAAGCTTAGGATTGTCGACAATTCTCACAGCTCGTCTCTGAATCGAATCACACGGTCCAAGCTGGTATTCAGGTGCTCCCGCCCAAAGGTGACTGCAGTACTCCAAGTGCGGTCTGACTTGAGACTTATATAATATAAGTCTTTGCCCCGCACTGAAGTACTGCTTAGCCCTGTTAAGCACACCAAGTTTTTTCGACGCCAGCTTGACCTTCTCCTCCAGGTGATTTCGATATTGCACATCACTGGAGATCTCGACGCCAAGCATCCTAATACTTTTGGTGACGGTAAGAGGTGTGTTCTGGAATTTAGGAACCACAGCAAATGGAGTTTTCTTAGCGGTGAACGCGCAAACTTGTGTCTTCACTTGTATCACAATAACTCTCCAGCGAGTTGTTATTCGGTATTGCGATATTCTGTGAGGTGGAAGTATTTCCCTAGTTGGACTTCTCTGGTGTGCTCTACCTCTATTAAAATACCCAACACGTCGTGCTGCTTCGATGAGTACTACCTCCCTGACCAAGACAAACAGACATGTTCATGCACACAAATGTTTCCCCAGTGTGGCAATCGATCCCACGAGCGTTGGTGTCAAAGTAGCATTACTAACGTGATAAAAAGACTAAAGTAATTAAGTTCTCAACACCTAATGTAAGACAGGTGGCTACCAATGTACATGTTAATGGAACTAATTTGGCCCCTGTGGAGACAACTGTGTTCTTGGGTATAACAATTGACTCCAGACTACAATGGGGCCCACAAATTGAAAAATTATCAGGAAAACTAAGTTCTGCAGCCTATGCATTGAAAACTATTAGACGGCTCACTGATATTGATACGGCTAGAATAGTTTATTTCAGCTACTTTCATAGTATTATGTCATATGGAATTCTTCTCTGGGGTAACTCCGCGGACATTAACACCATCTTTTTATTGCAAAAGAGAGCCATAAGAGCTATCTACAAATTTGGTCCCCGGGAGAGCCTTAGAGAAAAATTCAAAGAAATAAATATTTTAACAGTCGCATCGCAATATATCTATGAAAATCTTTTGTATGTCCATAAAAACATAGACTCATTTTGTAAAAAGAGTGATACTCATAGCATAAATACTAGATATAAGCATAATCTTGTGTTACATGCAAGCCGTCTCCAAAAAATAAGTAATTCTTTTATGGGGCAATGTATACGGTTCTATAACAAACTTCCCAGCAATATAAGAGAATTGTCAATTAACAAATTTAAAACTACTATTAAAGCCAAATTGTGTAGCAGGGCATATTATAAAGTATCTGACTATATTAATGATAAAAATGCCTGGGAGTGAGTCGATCCAATTATAATGTAATTAATAAATTATGTAAATTTGTTTGGATACCAAAAGAGGGATGCCTGAGTTTTTTGGCAGTATTTTTATCAGTGCTCACCTAGTCATGAACTGCACGGTAGGGAAAAAAATTGTGACGATTCCAAACAAATGTAGCCATTTTTACGGAATAAAAAGATTTTGACTTTGACTTTGACTAACCACTGTGCCACCGAGCTCGTGATATAAATGTTACCAGACGGGTACGGGATATGTAATGTTGAATTACTTGTATACCAAGACTCAAATAGTATAGTATACTTAGATGTTTTTTACTGAAACTGAGTAAAGGATTATAAAATTTACATTGGGAGCTGTTGTGTTCCTTCGTGTGACTGAGGTCAGCAGTAAGCTCCTAAGGAGTTGCTGTGTAAGCAGCAGAGGACATATCGCGCGAGTGATACTTAATATATTACAAGTGTTAATAGGCTACAGTAACTGCTTTACATCAGGTGGGACTATTGCTTGAATGCTTCCCAACGTTGTATAAAAAAAAAACACTTGAAGTCGTCCCACACTGCGTGTACCAAGTACTGGGACGCCAATCGAGAATCTTTCTTCCAAAAGCGGTCGTCGGTTTTGTGAACTATGATGTGGCCGATCCGCTGCTACTTCAGGTTGGTTTTCAGTACAGAACTATAATAATTTAAACTGCTCATAAGCATTTAAATTATAAATTACATTCGCGGGCGCAAATAGCGATTCGCAAATATTTGACGAACTTGGTCGTTCAGTACCGCAAACCGTAATCTAAGGGCAGACATAATTGACATTAATATAGATTCAGTGCGGTTATTTTGAACAATTATTAGCAACGTGAGGCTTGTTTGGTCAGTGCCTCTTTTCATGCACGCTTGCCGGTTCCTGGGGCTCCTGACATCATCTTCTGATAAAACAGGACCAATTTGGTCACGGTAGGTTAGTCTCGGCCTTCCTCGGCTCGTACACCTTTCCACTTTCGCATTGTGTATCTGTCTCGTCATTCTTTCATCCTACATTCTTTCTACATGTCTGAACCAACGGAGCATGCCCAATAATGATTATTATAGATAAGTATTCAAAAATTATAGTAATTTGAAAAGCTCGGTCGGTGGCTGAGTGCAATGCTACATTAACATCAACGCTCGTGGGTTCGATTCTCACACAAAATCGACATTTGTGTGCATGAACATGTGTGTTTGTCCTGACCTCACAGAATATTGGAGCCTCAAATAACATTTTCCTGTAGTATTTTTGTGTTTCTGAGAGTGAGTGAGGTTAGGTTTGAGGTGTAAGTGGCTCAATTTCCAATCCTTTAGAGCCAAAGCCAACCTCAACTGCGTGGTGCACCCGGCTTATCAACAGACGAAGTGCTGGCGAAAGAGAGCTAGGGCACGACGTTAGCCCGACCGGGGAAGTACCTCCATCTCACAGAAGACGGCAGCCAAATAACAATTCCGTGGAGGGTTGTTGTGTTCCTGCAAGGGAGTGAGGTCATCAGAAGATAAGAAGTCGCTGTGTTGACAGCGGGGGTGGTACCGCGCTAGTGACATTCTTTTTATTGCTAGCGCTCATAGGCTACGGTAACCGCTTTACATCAGGCGAACCGTATGCTTGTTTGCTATCCGTTGTAGTATATAAAAAAAAATAGGTAGATTTTCGATTAATATTACAATAGACTACGTTCAGATAGTTTAATAACGTAGAAGGGCAGGTGATTAAGAGCTTTTGTCTGCCCATCAGTCGGGATACGGGTCTAGCTACATTTATATGACGAGCACGGTGGCACAGTGGTTAGTAACGCTACTTTGACACCAACGTTCGTGGGTTCGGTTCCCACACAGGACAAACATTTGTGTGCATGCAACATGTCTGTGTGTTCTGGTATTGGAGGTAGAACACATCGAAGCAACACGACTGGGTGAGCATTTACAGAGAGGTAGGATGCATCAGCGAAGATCACCTGGGTAAATACCTCCACCACACAGAATATCGCAATACCGAGTAAAAAGTTTCCTGGAGAATTGTTGTTCGTACGAGTGAGTGAGGACACCAGCTAGCTCCTAAGGAGTAACTGTGTTAGCAGTAAAAGTGCCATTGCGCGAGTGATCCTAGCAAGCTAGCAATCGTTGATAGGCTTCGGTAACCGCTTTACATCAGGTGGTATATGTAAAAAAGTATTTACTGCTACCACACAGAAAACCATTTACTTGTCTGTTTGTCTTGATCTGGGCGTTTTAAGAGAGGTAGAGAGCATCGAATCAACCCGTACGGAAGTACCGCTACCTCACATAAAACCGCAGCCAAATAACAATTCCCTGGAAGGTTGTTTTATTCCTGCAAAGCGCAAGCGATTCTCTCTTTTTAACAAGCCCTCCCCCCCCCCCCCTCCTTACAGTTCGCAGCGATTGGTCCTGTGCCGTTTGCATCCATCGGCTCCCTGCGATCTTCATAAGATAGTCGTTCCAACGTGTGTGTCCAACGGGTCAAACTCTAAGCATGACTCTCTCCATCGCTCGCTTGAGCTTCTGTATTAGGGCTACATTTTCTTAAAAAAATCATTGCCATTTTTACTTCCGTTAGTAAAATAAAAGATTATTTTTAAGTTTTATTTATTTTATTCCAGCCACGATGAGAATTCATGAATGTTTTGTCTCAATGATTTTTTCACATTCGGATTGTAGAGGTCACACGGTAGTCGCTCTATTTAAGAAATCACTAAATCTTTCTCCGTCACCCACCAACCCTACTGGATTAGGAAACGGAATATCGCTAGGAAGAAGAAAACTGTATAATAGATAGATAGATAGATAAATGATTTATTTGTACTCACACTAAATATAAAATAATAAAATATAAAATAATATGAACAATATCCCCTTGTACGCTGCTATATCTGCCATCTGAACCAAAAGATTTAGCTAAGATACTGATTGTGACATGGAGCGACTACCGTCATGCCTCCACAACCCAGAGGGAAACCAGACAATTCTTAGGTTAGGTCACACGTTTATCGAAATAAAATTGAGAGTGCCGTTTTTCTCACGATTTTTTCCATCATCGTCGAGCAAGTGATAATTAAAAAAGTACATAAATTCGAAAACACGAATTCAGTGGCACATAGCTAGGATTCGAACCGGGGAGCAATTGGTCAATAGGTCGTTTCCTTATATACTGGGCTATCTGCTAAATGTTGATATTCTACAGTAAGTTCGCAAAGTCAACAAATTTCTTACGCAATTTTAAATGTGTATTTGGAATTAAATATTTCTGCGTCTAATGAGGAGGGTTCAATCAAATCCGAGCACTTTTATGGCGCTTTATGGAATGATAAATTTGGTATCATTTCTTACTTCTCGGGTTTAAGCTACCAAAATTTGTTGATTTTTTTTAAATTATAAATTTAAGCTAAATATAATGGAGTGTTGTTAAATCGTTCTGCCTTTAGAACCATTTTGCATTTTACGTATTTCAGTAGTACCTAATGTTATATCAATATTTCATCCGTAACGAAAATTGTGTTACTTCAGTTCAAAATTTAGCACATAAGACTATAAGCTTAAACTTATAAAGTAATCTTTGTCTGTATCTATCTTTACATCAAGACATCACCTTTTTCGTCACAACTAAATTGGTAATAGAAGCGAATGGTAGTAACATTTGGTATGATAAAATACGAAAAATAATTACTTAAAAAAGGTAGTGATGATTGTCAAAAGATAATTTTACCCGTATTTGTATATGTGTGATATATCAGATATATACTATGTATCTCAGATATATACACACGATGTGGACAACGGAGCGTGCCTTTTCTCATCCATAAAATACCTACATACTAAATAAACATACCATGTGCTATTGAAAACTTTGTACAAAAACGATATTGCATAATAACAAAGAAATACGTACGGTTTTCTCGCTCCAATTTACCTGTGTATTATTCCTCAAACACAATATCTCACGGCTATACTGGCATACCAACATACTCGTAATTGCTTACGCGGAAAGTGTAATACAAAAGGGAGAAAGCTGAAAACGAATTGGAATGAGTCCTTTTGTCGCAGAATTGTAATTGTTAGAAAAATCTCTTATGTAAGTTCTATGAACGTACAATAATAACTTTCTACAAATTACGTTGTGTGGCAAACAAACAGACCGCCCACTAGATACAATTATGTTAGTGTAGCAAACGATAGCAACACTTAAGTCCTAACGGTGTAACTCTTGATTAGCTTCCTAGTAAGATTATTTTCAGCGTAACTTATTGAATTGCTTTAATATACTTATATAATAATAAACTATTTTTATTATACAATGTATGTAATAATAATATACCCCCACCTCATAGAAAACTACATCCAAATAACTACTTGTTGTTGTATTCCTGAGAGTGAGTGAGGCCACCAGTAACCTACTAAGGAGTTGCTATATTACCAGCAGAAAAAGCATCATACGAATGATACTAAATGTGTTAATGGTCTACAGTCAGGTGGGTCGTATGCGAGTATGGCTTCCGACATTGTATAAAAAAGTAGCATAGCTCCTAAGTGAAGTTGGTTGTACTCTAAAGACGACAGGAGTAATGAGGTTAAGGTTAACATTACACTAATTAGAAAATGCTAGTGATCATGCGAGCGATACTCCTTGTATTGTAAACATTCTTCTAGTAGTATATTATAAACTATATATATTGTCAACTTTCTTCTATTTAGTTTCGAGTTCGAACTCCAAAACTTAGTTTTAAACACGAATCGTAGCCGGTACTGGCCATTTCATTCGTTACATTAATTACTCTTATTAGGACTGTTTGCACAAATTAAACCTGGGACAGAGAGACCCAAAACTATGTCGCATTTGTAACCAACTATTTCTCATTCAAATTATTTGCGTCGAACAGTTTTCTGGGCAAATTATAGGAAATCCTGGGCAAGGAGGTGACGTGCGTAGGCAGTTCTTTGAGGTTGAGATATAAATGGCTCAAAGTTATTGAATGGTGCCATACGACTCTTTGCAATTGGCATTTCTAACGTATTTAACACACGTCATCAAAATCGAGGGTCACCGAGAGATAAAATGCAATATGTATATACAAAAAATGATTTTTGTTCCGATATTTGAAGTCAATATTCATATGTCAATTATGAGCTTACACTCGTTGTAATTACATAAACTTAAGTCAACAGCAAGTACCCTTTGAATTAAACAATTTTTAACGGACGTATCGCGTGTTTTATTTATTTTGTTGAACCTGACGTTTCGAATGCTTTGCAGCGTACGTGTTACACATTGAATTAAAAAATTGTTTAATTCAATGTGTAACAATCGCGAAACCCTAAGACAATAAGCAAGTACCCTCTAAGCACAGACCTATAAACTACTTGATTGTGCATGAAGGTACCCCGTGCTCACAAAAACGTTGCGCCTAGATTTTTCAACGACTCGAGACAACTTCCAATGAGATAATATTTTAACCAATGAGCAGATAAGTGCGGCGATGTTGTCCGCGAACTAGCCAATAACGGCCCGTAGCAGTGAATTGAATGACTGAGTAATATCTGTCTCATGTCTGTCCCGGCGGTGTGTTTCCGGCTCCACACGTGTTCGATATTGGGTCCTTCATGAGGAATGTAAAGAGGCACCTTCAAGGCATAGTAGACGCGACGAGATGACATGATTTATATCTATGATATTTTGTGACTTTTATTCCTGAATACCAGTATCCTGCGGCCCACCAAGTAGTCCCCAATAAAAAAAATCATCGGTTCTCTATAACTTATTTCCCTCATGCCTCTAAGTCATGATTTTTAGTTTCTTGAAAAATCTATACATATAAGTACACAACAAATAGTTTTTTAATTTTGCTTTATGTAGTTGTATGTATATCTTCACGCCAGGGTAGGTAGAGTGAACTGAGCGCCATAAGACGAGGTCCGTACATACTTCACTCGATTCTCTAACACTCATAGCTCTTCTTTTGCACGCTCGCCGGTTCCTGGACCCCAGGTTCCTGCTTTATAGTTGCTTCATGGAAAGAAAAATGAGATTTAGTATTTCATTTTCCTACATCTAGCTTTTCTGTGTCTTGAGATTTTTGTTATACAACGTCGGGAGGCATACAATCAGACGACTCATATGATGCAAAGCGGTTACCTTAGCCTATGAATGCTTGCAATACATTAAGTATTATTCACTGGATGCCACCTCTGCTGCTAACACATCAACTCTTTAGGAGCTTACTGGCGACCTCACTCACGAGCAGGAACACGACAACCCATATCTGCCATGTCCAGAGAATCCCTCTGACTACCTGCTCTTACCTTCTGCCCATTTCCTCATCGGTCGACCTTTGACCACGTCTGCCTGAACAACATCACCGAAGTACAGAGCAGTCGCTTGGTGTGCTACGATCAGGTCAAACAACTGCGACAACACTTTTGGAAGCGCTGGTCGACACAGTACGTGGCTGAACTACAGGGCAGAACCAAGCGAAAGACGGATTCAGATGATATAAAACTCGATACTCTTGTCCTTCTTAAGTGGCGCCTTGGGAGGATAAAATGTGTTTTCCCAGGAAATGACAGAGTTTCAAAAATCTGCCCACTTCTGCTGCCAACACACGAAGCAAATGACCACTCTGCGATTCATGCTGGACCATGGACGGGACCTACGACTCCGTCGATGTAAACGAGGAGTTTTATCTATTATCTTTTGGAAGCCAAGGTGGAGCTTCCACCGTCCGTCGGTATGTTCGCGCGCCATCTACCGGCACGATAACGAGTAATATCGACGAGGCTGCACTATGCACGGTTGCGGTCATTACGAAAAATTGTTATTGAATCACTGACGTCTCGTTATAAGAAGTATTCTACAATTATTCATTTATTCAAAAATCACGAAACTCCTAAATGTAAAAAACGTAAAGGAAGTACGAATAGGTAAATATTTTGACCAACAGTGAATCTAACAAAGGTTTTAATACAAATTTAGTGCGTGCGTTATTTCGGAACAGTTCGTAAACAAGTCTAGCCAGTGATATATCGCTAGTGCTGTGCGTGATTTACTAATGATTTGTGACCACGTTTCCAACGCAAATATTGATTGTTGTTGAATTGATTGTCGTTATTTACAATGAGTTAGGTGCAAGTCTGATTCAGTACTACCTACTAAATTTGTGTTTTCGGATTTATGCACATATTATATATATTGCTAGGGTGGGGTATAGCGTATCCAAGAAATTGTATTTCCAAAGTCGTGTGCCTTACTTAATCTATGTGAAAATTAGTGTCATTGCCAATCCTCAGGGTTAGGTAACGGATCTATCAATCCAAATGGATTTGGTATCGGGATAAAGCTAGAAAGAAATCTTTTTGGAAGACATGATTAAGTCCATGTAGAAAACCTTGTAAAATTCACTATCGTTTTACAGGTGGTGGAATGAAACTTATGAAAAACAAAGATATGGTTTAAAGGTCTTTGTTACTAGGCCATAACCTAGAAAAAAAACAAATTCAAAAGTTCTTTATTGCCTTTCCGTTATTATGATTGATTCAAAAGTTCAAATTATAATTATATTGATATATTTGTCTCCAGCCAGCCAGAAGGCATAGCACGTACGACGTTGTAGTGATCCCAATGCTAACGTATGGA
Organism: Pyralis farinalis; assembly: GCA_947507595.1. Taxonomy (NCBI): domain Eukaryota; kingdom Metazoa; phylum Arthropoda; class Insecta; order Lepidoptera; family Pyralidae; genus Pyralis; species Pyralis farinalis. The sequence continues at coordinate 30,584,558 of OX382273.1, read as the reverse complement.
AACGAAAGCAATGGAGGTTCTTAAATTTCATATAAATAATTATTAACTTATGCATCTATCGCTTCAAAAATAAGTGTATAAACTTAGGAGAAAATAAAAATATTTGTGAATAACTCACACATGACTGTTTGATTTTAAAAGCAAACAAAGTCCACTGCCTAACTGAATTTGATATAGATTATGATGGGTGATCACACTCACTCGCAGAAGCATAACAATTCTTCAGTTATTTGGTTACAGCTTTCTCTAAGGAGAACATCGTTATCCTATCGACTATTCGAAAATTTCAAAGAGGTATTAGTAGTAGTTGCTGAAATATGTAATTGTCTGACGGACGGACAGACAGACGGACAAATTCGCTTAGTAATAGTTCCTTTTTGAGCACATTGGCACGGAAACATAAAAACAAGAAATAGTACACCACTTAAATAGAAATGTTACCACGCTTTGTTTGCTATGCATGGGTTCGAAGTGATATATGCATACATTTGCCGTGTTCATTGATATAAGACAGCACTGTACAGTCACATATTTTGTCAATGTCCAAACTTTATGCGGTGGAAGTACGCATTATAGCGAATTACTTTCCTACGTACCTACTCTTAAGTAACTACATGTACGTACGTACGTACCAAGTAGGTACATGCTTAACATATATGCTCTGGATACAAAATGCAATCAGCTTATCGAACATTTTCTACGGAAAACCCAATTTCTTGAATGATCATGAAGTTGCTTTCGTTAGAAAAGTTATTTGTAAACGTTTGAATATAGATTTAGTGCGTGTAAAAAACGTAAAGGAAATACGAAAGGTAAATATTTTGACCAACTGAATCTAACAAAGGTTTTAATACAAAAGGTTGTAAACAAGTAAACAATCGTGAAAGTTCGTAGACTTGGGTACTTCTTCTTCTTCCTAGGATTATCCCGTTTCCTAATCCATTGGGGATTTGTGGAGTCTGCTGCCTAAGCTTAAGGTTTTGGCGAAGATGTTTTGACATGGAGCGAGTGCCGTCCGGGCTCAAAAATCCAGAGGGAAAATCAGACGTCTAATAAATTAGGTCACACGTCTTTCAAAATATAATTTTTCCTCAATTATCTAACGACAATTACAAATATGTACATAAATTCGAAAACGCGAATTTATTTGACGAGCTCGCTGGCGCAGTGGTGAAACGCGCTGTGACGCTACTTTGACACCAACGCTCGTGGGTTTGATTCCCACACAGTACAAACATTTGTGTGCGTGAACATGTCTGTTTGTATTGGTCTGAGTATTTTCTATGTATAATAAGTATGTATTTACAAAAAAAAAAATGTATTTACGTATGTTTATCAGTTATCTAGTACCCATAACTCAAGCTTCGCTTACTTTGGGGCTAGATGGCACTGTGTAATTTGTCCTACAATATTTATTTATTTATTTATTGGTACATGCCCATACAAGGATTCGATACCAGGATTCGAACTAGAGATTATTCAGTTAATAGACTTGTTATTTATCCGCTAGGCTATCCCTCCTCAGATTGTAATTATGAATACTGTTCTTTGTAATTACAGATACTTAAAATTTAAACATCGACATAAAATGACCATGTAAAACAATTGACACAGTCACGCTAATTAAATATTCGTTTTTTTTTAAAACAACACCGCCTTCAAAAAAATGCACTGAAAGGTACAAAATAATTGCTTTATTTCTTTAAATGACTATAAACAAATATTATAGTGTCTATTTGTACTTAAATAGAAATTAGAAATATATTTTTAGACTACTTAGAATAAAATCAGTGTATTAGGACAATAATGTACATTTATTGTTATTTTTGGGGTCGGTGCCAGCTCATGATTGTTAATTTTAAATAAAATATATTGCTTAGATGATAATCAGTGCTTATATATAATGGTTCTTTTTTTGGAGTTATACTTCTTTAGGCGCGTTATGAAAAAATTATGAGAGTGAAATTTTAAGATGCGCGCATCACTGTAACACAAAAGTAACAGGTTGAAGCTGCTAAATGTTTCACGGTATTACCGGTAGATGGCGCTATAGTTAAAAATGTATAACATTTGTACTTGACATTTGACTTGTATGTAATACATTCCATAAACATCGCCGCTACTACTTGAAAGTCGTTTTTTAATTTTACTCCAATAACCCTTCTTATAAATGAAAATATTATTATTTAATATAATTAATACTAAATTATTAACGTTAAATATTTATTTAATGATGCCAAAGAAGTATAACTTCTCACGCGCGTACATAAGTACACGCACCCATTTTTTTTCTTCAAATAAATGGTTTTACAGGCATATACTTAATTCTAGATTGGTCAAATTACGTTGCTCAAATTGCAGACGGAACAAATAAATAGTGAGAGGTACAAAAAGGAGCATTGTATTACGTAAATGTTAAAAAAATATATACAAATCTATCGCGACGGTTATCGAACTTGTGATCGAGAATAGTACACAAACATTGTCGCTTAGCCAAATGGGATTTTACGACCAACGGCACAAACAATCGGAATAAAATTGTGGTTACATACAATAATACAATTACGACATCTTCATAGAATTAAAGTTGTTATTATTTTATATTTCAGGTTACAAAATAAATATTACATGCCAATAATAAAATAATTAACACATTTACCTGACGCCATATGACAGCAGTAAGTCATTTTATTTTCACACTACCGTCAATGCTGGCGTCAGAGAGGTTCAAGATTTCGCATAGTGACAACCCTATCGTATATACATATGTATATATATATATATATATATTTATATAGGCATATATGCACTTCCTGCAATTTAGCAGCCCAATATATTCGGTGACACCAAAAACCAACCATGCGTATGCCTCCAAGTACTATGTTCTACCCTTCCTAACTTACCGAACAGACGTTTAGACATATTTACGTTACTGGGCTCCACTGCGGAGCGCTAAAATGCTGCACACGGGACACATTAGCTGGATTAATGTACTTCTTGTTTATTTAACGGTGACAGTTTCAATTGTCTCTCGCGTATTGTGGATATATTTTGCGTACGTTCATGGTACATAATGACTACGTAACTTTTACGTACGTAAATTTGTTCACGTGTTCGTAAATATATTTTGTGGAGAATACGTTACGGAGAGCGTGCATGAAAAGAGCTATGAATATTAAAGCGAATGAGGCGTATAAGGATCGAGTTATGTGGCATTCCGTTTCCTGCCTACCCCGTAAGGGAAATAGGCAGAAGTTGTTTCAAACATTTTACTGTGGACTTTCTCCCTGACTCTAAAAGTGGTCTAAAAGTTTGTTGACGCCAAGCCGAAATACATTCAAGTTCTTCGGCTCACGCCACATCGACTCAGTTCATGAAAAACCTATGGAGAGCCGGTGAGAACGATGTTACGTAGTAACTTAATTCACCGGTACGGGTCGTGGGTGCAAAGTACAACGCTTAGCTCTCATTGGCTAGTCTGCATCACATCGTGGCACTCACCGGCCTGTTGCCATGTAGTTTTATTGGTAAAAATATTCTGCCATCGGTCGGTAGAATCTTATCGCTGAGATATTTATACGCTAAAACACAATATTTTTGTGAGCGCAGGTTGCCTTCGTGCGCAGTCAAGTGGTTTATTGGTGTGTGACTCTGTGCGACTTGCACCGCATCGTTTTGGGCGAGGAATTCGAAACGGGAACTAACAAATAATCTCAGTAAATGTAGACTACTATTTCTAAGGAATACGTGTTAACGTAGAAAGAATGCGGGACGAAAGAATTACGAAACAGATATACAATGCAAAAGTGGAAGGATGTAGGAGCCGAGGAAGACCGAGACTAACCTATCATGACCAAATTGGTCGTGTTTTATCAGAAGGTGATGTCAGGAGCCCCAGGAACCGGCGAGCGTGCATGAAAAGAGCTATGAATGTCACATAAGCGAGTGAAGTATACAAGGACCGCGCCTTATGGCGCTCGGTTATCTCTGCCTACCCCGCAAGGGACCTGGCGTAAAGATATACATACATACGTATTTACGTGAGTCTTAACGGCTGATAAGTTTAGGGACATTTAGGTTATTTAAAATTTGAATAACATAACGTTGTGCAACTACTATACAACATATATAATCTGACAAAGTATATATAGTCTGACTTCTTCTTCCTAGGATTATCCAGCTTCCTAATTAATTAGGATTGGCGGGGTTCGCTACCTAAGCCTAAAGATTTGGCGAATATACAAATTTTTACATAGAGCGCCTGCCGTCAGACCTACACAGCCCAGAGAGAAAACCAGATATTTCTTAGGTTAAGTGACACGCCTTTCGAAATATCATTTCTTGGATACGTGTGTTGTTTTGTTGTTGTTTGTTTTTTTGTTTTTTTTTATGGTTCCTCACGATATTTTCTTTCGCGTGATAAGCAAGTATTAATTACAAATGTGTACATACATCCGAAAACACCAATTGATGCCAAAGCCCACGGCAGTATTGAAACCTGGGACTATTATAATAGGTTGGTTCTTTATCCGCTAAGCTATCACTGTTAAGTCTGACAAAACTAATATATACCTAATATATAATTTTAGAAAATATAGGTCTAAAAGAGTAATATTTTTTTTATACTACGTCGGGACGCATACAAGCATACGGACCACCTGATGTAAAGCGGATACCGTAGCCTATTAACGCTTGCGATATATTAAGTATCATTCGCGCGATCTCTCCTCTGATGCTTACACAGCAACTCCTTGGGAGCTTTCTGGTGACCTTACACGCAGGAACACAACAACCCTCTAGGAAGTTCTTATTTGGCTACGGTTTTCTGTGAGGTGGAGGTACTTCCCCAGGTGGGATGCTTTAATGCGCCCTACCTCATACAGACATGTTAATGCACACAAATGTTTGCCCTGTGTCGAACCCACGAGCGTAGGTGTCAAGTCGCGTCATTCCCTACCGGGCTCTGACTCTCGACTGAGCTACCGAGCTCGTCAAAATATCATATAAATAGATATCACGGAAAGGACTTAAATGCAAGCGGTACGAAGACAGACTCCATACAATGTGGAATGACGGAGTAGCCAAGCCTGGCAAAAGCCAAGAAGTGCTAGCAAAATGTAATTTGAGCTAGAGACAAATACATTCCATTAGAGGAAGCTTCACTTGCGGTTAGGAAAGGATAATAAATAAATACAGTTTTTACTAACTACTAAGTTAATCAGATCATTAAGATATCTTATAAAAGCGTTATAAGTAGCAAATACTATTTTAATTAACTACCTAAATAGGATAAAATCGCTAAACTAGTTTCCCTTGCATGATCAACATGAAATGTTTTTTTATCACTTTAGCGTCATGGGTTTTTGAATTTTTTTATTAAAAGTTTTTCATGTCACAATTTTCTGTCGTGGGTTATTTGAATTTTTAATTTATGTTTTTATAAAGAGCTTAAGTTCAAGTAAACTTTGTGGGAAAATAATACATTTTATTTTAATATATTGTTATTTTGTGTCGATTATTTACTTAGCATTGAGTCACTTCTCATAATACCTACCAGTTCAAAATATTTGATATAGGTAAATGATTTGTATGGTAACGAATGTGTTAAAGGCTGGCCATCTGGCATATTTTCAACCAAAGTGAGGAGACGAAATCTGAAGTATTTGACAAATGGACGCAATTTCTTACATCAATCACGGAACAAAGGCTATGTCCCCGTTTTCTCTCTTCTTTGGAAATATCTAAAGCAGCATACAACAGGTTTTTAGGTTTTTTCGCTAACATTATCAATATTGTACGATTCGTCTTTCACAAGTGTAGCTCAGTACGAGTTTTTTTTTAATACTACGTCGGGAGGCATACAAGTATACGGACCACCTGATGTAAAGCACGTACCGTAGCCTAATAACGCTTGAGATATATTAAGTATAACTCGCTTACTGGTGACGTCACTCACACGCAGGAACACGACAACCCTCTAGGGAGTTGTTATTTGGCTGCGGTTTTCTGTGACGTGAAGATACTTCCCCACGGGCTGCTTTGATGTGCCATACCTCCAGATACCTATATACACCCAGACCAAGACAAACAGACTTATTCGTGCACACAAATGCTTGTCCTGTGTGGGAATCGAACCCACGAGCGTTGGTGTCAAAGTACCGTGACAGCGTGCTTCACCACTGCGGCACCGAGCTCGTGAAAGATGAAAAGATCTACCATAGCTACTAGGAATGCGGTAGGTATTCTCAAAGTGTTGGAAGCTAAATACTATGAAATTTCGCCATTGCACAGGTACCGTACATAATTTTCCACCGACGTAGTATTAAAAATAGTATTACTCGCGATCCCTTCAGTAAAAAATAACAAATATCGTTCATATGTAAATGACGGCCGTCGATTTTCAGGCAATAAAGGCTTAATTAAAGGCTCAGTTACGAATGAGCTCGGATGGAAGCAGGAAATGTACCAAATGTTACTGATGGAAGCGATAAGCTCCACACTCGCGTTAATTCCCGCGACCGACAGAACGAAAATAAATGTTGTTTATGCATAAAGAATAATTTTATATATATGTATAACTTGTTATAACTTCACGCTATATCCTTAAAAAAATACTTGGGAAGGGTACCTCGACCCAATCAACCCAGTTTAAATACCACCCGTAAAACAATAGTGATTTTTACAAGGTTTTCTTGATGAACTTATTCACGTCTTCCAAAAAGTGCATAATCGTTATATTTGAGTTTCTTCATTACTGTATAATTTGACTAGCACTTATGTTACAAAATACTATCAAAATTGTCACTTAAAACTAATTTTAAACTGAATTGTAAAAAAATCAAGTATAAGAACAATGTCACTCGTCAAAAGCGCGGGAAGAAGTCCTGACAAGAGTGTACTGTTATTGGTTTATAATATTACTAGCAACCCGCCCCGGCTTCGCACGGGTTCATGACAGAAAATATAAAATAGCCTATGGTACTCCAAGGAGATGTAACTTTCGGTAAAATTGTTTGAGTACTTTCTGAGTTAAATCGTAACAAACAAAAAATCAAATTGCTTTTACATTATGTACCGCTTTATAATTTTCAATTTTTTAAAGTATTAAAATGGAAGTAGTATGTTATACTTAAGAGATAGACATATGCCACTGCGGACTTTTCTGTAGACCTATATAAGATACACAATTCCACCATACATTATTTTGTTATATCTCAAAGGGTTTAGGCAGCGTTTTCGTGGAAAGCTCCCAGACAGCTTATTTTTTTCCGATACCTCCAACAAATATCGTTAATGTATACAAAAACTTAACAAATTATATACTAAAACCTTCCTCGAGAACCATTCTATCCATTGGTGAAAACAGCATGAAAATCGGTGCAGTAGTTTTTGAGTTTATCGCGATCAGACAGACAGACAGACGCGGCGGAGGACTTTGTTTTATAATATGTAGTGATAGTGATTTGTCTATGGTCTTACTGAATGCCAAAAATAATTATGATAATGTCATAGTTTGTATTATAAAATTAAATGAATTATGGTTGAATTTCGACCACGGGGCAACCTCTGGTAATAATTATTAAATGACCCTTATCACCCTTACCTGAGGGCCGTATGGGGTAGCTCAAGGCTCGTTCAGCGTGCTATGGAAAGGGCTGCGCTCGGAGTTTCTCTGCGCGATAGAATCAGAAATGAGGATATCCGCAGTAGAACTAAGGTAACCTACATAATCTACAGGATAAGCAAGCTGAAGTGGCAGTAGGCTGACCACATAGTTTGTAGAACCGACAAACCCTGGGGAAGAAAGGTTCTTCAATAGTACTAGTCCATGCAGTGTGGGACGACCCCGCACTAGGTGGAGCGACGACCTCAAAAGGTTTGTAGGAAGTCGATGGATGCAGGTGGCACAGGATCGAGACAAGTGGCAAGAGCGGAGGTGTATGTTCAGCAGTGGACAAATACAGGCTGAGATGATGATGATGATGACCTTTACCACATATCGCAACATGGATAGACCTTAATATATATATATATATATATATATATAATTTACTACATAAATATTTATGATATTAGGTACTTAATAATAATAATTCTAAATGTCTATTCGAGGACTGCAAAATGATTACTATATGAAATGCACTATGAAGAAGTGAATAATAAGTACAATTTAATATTGACACTGCATTAGGTAACTGGATAACGCCAATAAAAAGAACAGTAATAGCTTAGTTGACAAAAAACCAACCAAAACCTCAAGTTCAAGTAGAGGAATCCTTGAATCATAGTGAGTTAGGAAACAGAATAATGCAACGTAAGGCAACGTAGACAAAAATAATTCGTTTTTATTACTCATGCGGGATAAGTAATATCTTTGCGCCCGTTGTTACGGGTGATAAGTCGCTATTTGCCCATGTTAAAATTACAGCATGAGGTTTGAGTAAACTACACTCCATTTGAGTGCGACAAGTACACTTGGCGCACGCAAATTGACGAGAAAAAAAAATTTATAACGCCCCTGGACCCCAATTTTGGACGACGGAATAGTTTCGCATTCGTAATAAAAAATAGTATCTGCAATTCGTGCGATGTTGTCGATTACACACTCAAGCGAATGAGCGCACTCGCTTCGCTCGTCCCCTCAACTTCGACAACTTATCGCACTAGTTGCACAATATACTAAAATTCAATTCATACGACATTCAATACATTGTCTATCAACAGTCTTATTATCATCTTTTTTTATACAACGGCCGTATGCGTCCCGCATACAAGCCTACGGTCTACCTGATGTAAAGCGGTTACTGTAGCCTATGAACGTTTGTAATACATTAAGTATCACTCGTGCGATGCCACCTCTGCTGCTAACACAGCAACTCCTTAGGAGCTTACTGGTGACCTCACTCACACGCAGGAACAAAACGACGCTCCGGATAGTTGTTATTTGGCTGCGGTTTTCTGTAAGATGGAGGTACTTCCTCGGAAGGGCTGCTTTGATGCACCCTACCTCTCTTAAAACACACAGACCAAGACGAATATAAATGTTCATGCAGACAAATGTTTGCCCTGTGTGGAATCGAACCCACGAGCTCTGTGTCAAAGTAACATAACAGCGGGTTTCGCCACTGCGCCACCGAACTGAGCCAGCTAATTTGCAAATGGCCAAGGAGTTAAACGTTTTAAGCTTTGAAATGCACCCTTAACTAATCTGATAAAAACTAATTAGGTTAATAAGCAAGATCAGGTTTTACTCTAACAACATAGCTAGATTACGAAGAGTTACTAATTAGCCTAATTGCAGAATATCTGAATATTCCGGTCATATATAAAATGTCATGTCTTTTTCATAAAGTTCAACTAACTAAAGGACTCTCGAAAACCTGTATTATGAAATCACCAGTTAAGCAATGTTTGTCGGCAATGAGCTCGGTGGCTCAGTCGTAAATGACGCGACTTTGACACCAACGCTCGTTGGTTCGATTCCCACACACGGCAAACATTTGTGTGCATGAACATGTCTGTTTGTCTTGGTCTGGATGTTTTAAGACAGGTAGGGCGCATCAAAGCAGCCCGTCTGGGGAAGTACCTCCACCTCACAGAAAACCGCAGCCAAATAACAACTCCCTAGAGGGTTGTTGTGTTTCTGCGTGTAACTGAGGCCACCAGTAAGCTCCCAAGGAGTTGCTGTGTAAGCAGCAGAGGAGGCATCGCGCGAGTGATGCTTAATATATCGCAAGCGTTAATAGGCTACGGTACACGCTTTACATCAGGTGGGCCGTATGCTTGTGTGCCTCCCGACATAGTATTAAAAAAAAGTTTATAGAAGTCTGAGTGTGTCTTCTTCTTCTACAACGATAATGTTTACTTAATACTATCCTAATTAAAAATACAATTACAAACTAAAATTACCTAAATTTAAGCAATTAAAAAAATATTAAAAAAATCGGCCAAATGCGAGTCAGACTCGCGCACGAAGGGTTCCGTACCATTATCTATAAAAACGGCGAAAAAGATCACGTTTGTTGTATGGGAGCCCCCTTAAATATTTATTTTATACTATTTTTTAGTATTTGTTGTTATAGCGGCAACAGAAATACATCATCTGTGAAAATTTCAACTGTCTAATTATCACGGTTCATGAGATACAGCCTGGTGACAGACGGACGGACGGACGGACGGACGGACGGACGGACGGACGGACAGCGGAGCCTCAGTAATAGGGTTCCGTTTTACCCTTTGGGTACGGAACCCTAAAAATGGGCTCCTTTGGTTAAGGTGCCCTTAACGCAGGCAGCGTTCCCACGTTGGATTGCTAAGGATAGTCTTTGCGCGAGAAAGCCGCCTGCGCGGGGATCACCAGTTGCCTCCGTCAGCCGTTTACTGAGCTCCTTGAAGAGCCCGTGCCCGCCTCGAGCCCGCGGACCAAGGGTCTCGACGCCGAATTCTTTATTGCGACGATATTTCTAATATAAATAGTAGGTAGCTTTTTTTTATACATTGGTTGGAGGTCAGTTGTCGTAGCCTATTAAGGCTTGTAACATATATCACTCCCGAGATGTCTCCTCTGCTGCTTACACAGCAACTCCATAGGAGTTTACTGGTGACCTCACTCACACGCAGGAACACAACAACCCTCTAGGGAGTTGATATTTGGTTACGGTTTTCTGTGAGTTAGAGGCCTCCAAACCAAGACAAACAGACATGTTCATACACACAAATGTTCGTCTTGTGTGGGAATCGAACTCCCGAGCGTTGGTGTCAAAGTCGCGTCATTCACGACTGAGCCACCGAGCTCGTCAAAAAACACGCGCAAAACCGCAAACTAATTATTATGCTTTTGAAAGTAGTGAAATACTGGCCAGGTCAACCATATTTTCTATCCTTTCTATGTACACAGTCCGATATGATGTATACCTAATTCTATTTCACGTTAGCCTGCCCGCTGAAAACTGTGCTGGAAATATTTCAGAGGCTGAAAAAGCGTTTTTTACCCACCAGTCTCTTGGGGCAACGCAGCTGTCAGTTAATACTGAAATCAACAAATACGGAACGCGTTTGGGGATTCGTACCAAAATAACACGCTCTTGTTGGGAATTCCAATACTCGAAAACTTTTAACACTTTAATAAAAGTAAGAATGTATTTTTTTATATTATAGAGGGGGGGGGGGACTCCCCTGATGATACCACCGCCCATAGATATATAGATATCAGCGACCAAAGGGTCACTGATCCGTTGACAGCCTAATGAGGGAAACATAGGCTCTTTTCTTGAAGGCACCCCATATCGTATTAGTTCGGAAACACCGCTGAGGGTAATTTACTCTACAATTTCACCGTACGTGGTAGATAATGCCTCAAAAAGCATACTGTAGTGGACTGCTTCTCATCAAGATGGTGAGGGTAAAATTTAATTTTGTGGCGAGTGGTACGATAGTGGAACTCAGCGGCTTCAACACTCCCCGTGATACAATTTGTATAGTACAAAAGAAGAGAAGCAACGTCTCTTCGTGTACAAACCGAGCTCAGCCGAGAGGAGATGACAGGGTCGCCGACGATTCGAACTGCTCTACGTTGTATGCGATCAAATGGTGTGAGCAAATATTGCGGCGCGAATTTTTTTTATACGACGCAGAAGGCACACAAGTCACGGCCAACCCTGTTATTACTTCTCCCGTGGACAGTTTCAGAACTTGCGTGTAAGTTCACCAAGCAGCATGTTCATTTTATTGCCATTAGCGGAAATCGCTAAGAAGACATTAACACCATCTTTTTATTGCAAAAGAGAGCCATAAGAGCTATTTACAAACTTGGTCCCCGGGAGAGCCTTAAAGAAAAATTCAAAGAAATAAATATTTTAACAGTCGCATCGCAATATATCTATGAAAATCTTTTGTATGTCCATAAAAACATAGACTCACTTTGTAAAAAGAGTGATACTCATAATATAAATACTAGATATAAGCATAATCTTGTGTTACATGCAAGCCGTCTCCACAAAATAAGTAATTCTTTTATGGGGCAATGTATACGGTTCTATAACAAACTTCCCAGCAATATAAGAGAATTGTCAATAAACAAATTTAAAACTACTATTAAAGCCAAATTGTGTAGCAGGGCATATTATAAAGTATCTGACTATATTAATGATAAAAATGCCTGGGAGTGAGTCGATCCAATTATAATGTAATTAATAAATTATGTAAATTTGTTTGGATACCAAAAGAGGGATGCCTGAGTTTTTTGGCAGTATTTTTATCAGTGCTCACCTAGTCATGAACTGCACGGTAGGGAAAAAAATTGTGACGATTCCAAACAAATGTAGCCATTTTTACGGAATAAAAAGATTTTGACTTTGACTTTGAAAAAGAAGTATACAAATAAAGTTTAAAGTTGAGTTAACTGAGCCGCGTTATAATTGACCAGTACTCAGACAAGCATGCATATCGTCATTTGTCAAATTTGTGAATTCATAAAGTACCTACACGGCACACGATCAATTATTATTGCGTTTACACAAATTTCTTTTTCCAGGTTTAATAAAGAAGTCCTTGAAATATCCACAAAAAAATAAAATGGATGGGTACAAGGAGTGAAGAGACATTATTATGACAACTGCAGGTTTTGTTAGTACTTGTCAATGGCAATGTGACGCAGTTTACTTTAAAGTGAAATGACGAGCTCGGTGGCTCAGTCGTGAATTACGCGACTTTGACACCAACGCTCGTGGGTTCGATTCCCACACAAGGCAAACATTTGTGTGCATGAACATGTCTGTTTGTCTTGGTCTGGGTGTTTTAAGAGAGGAAGCATCAAAGCAGCCCGTCTGGGGAAATACCTCCACCTCACAGAAAACCGCAGCCAAATAACAACTCCGTAGAGGGTTGTTGTGTTCCTGCGATTGAGTGAGGTCACCAGTAAGCTCCCAAGGAGTTGCTGTGTAAGCAGCAGAGGCGACATCGCGTGAGTGATCGTCAATATATTATATCACATAGTTACAAACAAGTCCATTAATATATAGAACAAGTTACTTGGGGGTCCGTAGAGAGAACTGAGCACCACATAGAGAATAAGGTTAATCCAGTGCAATCAATGTACGTTTTATAACACTGATTATGTCTTTTTGATGCCAATGTAGCTCTTATCGACACAGGCCACTGATGAATGAAAATTCCCCGCCGGCTGACATCCGGGCGATAAATGAAAATGATATTGTGCAGACATCCGACTAATGGGTGCTTCCGTAGAAATAAATGGGGAATAATACACATTTTTCAACTTCAGGATAGGTTAAGATCAAAAGGTTATTAATATTTTTTTGTCGTGAAAACGGTTATTCTCTCGTTACTGAAGTAGCCGGTTGGTAATGTTCTTATGTCAGGCAATTTGGTCTAAACTACTTTGTGTGCTTGCGCTACCGATTAGTTCAAGTGAACTAGTGTCGTCCGGCAGGCACCCGCTACCGTTAGTAGATGCATGACGTCGCTGCCATGGCTGCTCGTGCGTCTGCTGCGTCTCTGATTCGGCTGCTGAGGTTAGACTAAGGACTAAAATCTACAGATCGTGAGGATGCTTCGTGAAGAGGCGAACGACGACCAGAGCACTATGGCAGCGATGGCATGTATTTTCTAATGGTAGTGGGTGGGTGCCGGCCGGCAGTAGTTCCCATGAATTAATTGGTAGCGGAAGCACACAAAGTAGTTTACATCAAATTGCCTGTAGATACATTTGATTTTCGCAAAATAACACCTTTGAATTACCTGTTCTTATGTCAGACAAATCAGATATACATTCTTAATAACTATATAGTATAGATACTATGGATAAACAATAGATATAAAAATGGATATAATATAGTTATACGTATTTGTTGCATCGCATTTGTTTTGTGACATGTCATCCTATATGTCATACTTTAAAGTAGGATTTCTTGTATAAATATATTTTGTGTATTTAGTGTGAGTACAAATAAATCATTTATCTATCTATCTATCTATCTCGGAATTGGATCTAAGAATTAGGTTCAAAATAATTTCCACGAAATTTTGGTTAAAATGGTAGTGAATCTAATTAACAGTATCAATATAGACATTCGACTATTAAGATCAAACCAATATCCCCCTACCGCAATGATTTATGAGTATAATGCCATTTATAATATATCGGAATTGGATAAGGTACCGCCAAATTCTATCTGGGCCGACTCAACTCCATGTTATCATATAGAGCAACAAATGCGCAATGGTTTAAACGCAATGCTGAGTTGCACCGTGCCAGGTTCCAATCCTAGCATGTAGCACTAAATTAGTGTTCGGATCTATGTACATACTAGCTTTTACCCGCGGCTTCGCTCGCATTTTTATTTAATAAAAAGTATCCTATGTTACTTCTGATACCTCCAAGAATATGTGTACAAAGTTTCATGATGATCGGTTGAATAGTTTTCGCGTGAAAGCGTAACAAACAAACGGACATTCACATTTATAATACTCGTATTATTAGGATTAGGATTAGCAATTATCGCTTGCTCGGCGGTGATGGAAAACGTTGCTCCATGTTAGAATCAGTATCTTCGCCAAATCTTTAGGCTTAGGTAGCAGACCCCGCCAATCCTAATGGGTTAGAAAACGGGATAACGCTAGGAAGAACCACCGGAATGATTGCTTCAAATGAAGACTTTAAAGCTTTCCCGGCTAAAGGTAACCCCTAGGTGGTGTTTATCCCCCCTAGTCAGTATGAGTCTGACATAATTCGTTCGACCTGCCGAAAGGGTGTCCTTGAGGATTCACCACCTCCCTCCCTCGATAAGCGCGGAAGTTGCCGTCGGAAGAATTACCAACGCACGATTTTAATGGGTATGGTAGGCCCTTCTTTTTATTAAATCGTTCACGTTGGGCGTAAAAGAAATCCAGGGTGACTCTACAGCACATTTAAAATGCATTATTGCCTAGGATTGCAGGATGCGAACAATAAGTATGCGAGTAAATACCTCTGTGTTATAAAAAAAATGTACTATAAAAAATGTATTAGTTGCAAGCCACGACTTCATCCAATGCGTACGCGGGATACGCGCGGACGCGTATCGCGTTTTCTTTCCTTTTCCTTGACTTCTAAAAGTCTTGTCGTGATATTCAATAGCCTGTAACCTCCTTTATGAATTGTCCCATCAAATGCAAAAAGTTGTTTTCAAATCCGATTGCTACTGCTAGAGATTATCGTGTACAAATAAACTCTTCGTTTTTGTAGTATGTAATAATATAAAATATGTTTATTGGGTAACTTCACTCTTTGCAAAATACTATTGCTGAAGTTTCCTTTTAAATCTTTCGTAACATAAATTCATCTTCCTATTTTCACATCAACATTATTTTATCGCGCCACCTCTCCATTACTGCCTGTAATACTTCGAAGAACAATACACATGAAGAGAAACAAAGCTATGGTATGAGAAAATAAAGTTAATTTTCATTCTCGCATCCCCTTTCATCGCCCGACGTAGGGTTTAATAGTATGGAAATGAAAGCCCGGATATGGATGCGACGCGGGTTCCGCTCAACGTCTTTGTTCTAATCGACCCGAAAACCTGATAACGGAATGGTGCAAGTAATATATCCTTCTGTATCACCTTCAGTTTTTATGGATGGTAATATGTTACTTGAAGGTGAATAGGTTTCCGAGCTACTATATAGGAGCGGTGGTGATGAAAGAGCGAGTCTTCTCGTTTTGCAAGAGTTTATACGCTCTGATATCAGTTCATATCATATGCTTGTTTATCATCTTATTGGCAAAAAAACCCGCGAAGGCCCAATGGCAAAAAAGTTTTTTTTTAACCTTTACTAAGGCTATTATTTAAAACAATTATTTAAAACAAGCCTCATTTTTATCAGTCTTAAAAAAGTCTCTCGTCTCAATTCGACTGTGTGTTTTTTGTATGTTTGTTACGCGATCATTCCGACAATTATAAATTGATTTTAATGACTCCTTTTTTGTTTGGTAGGTCATACTTCAGAGGAAGTTTCATATAATTTTTATCGAAATTGATTTAGCGCTTCTTGAGAAAATCAACAAATAAAATCAAAAAAATATATACACAGATAATGTTTTGGTATGTGGTTCCCTTCAGCCAAAGTTTTTGATGAGGACTTTCAATCTCTGTTTTTTTTTATTTACATCACTGAAAAGTAAATATAAAATAGATTTAAATAAAAAAAAAACCGCCTTCATAAACTACCAGGAACTAAAAAGCGAAAAATAATTGGTCACAATTATTAACAATTTTTGGAGTCGGTGCCAGCGGCATAATATCAATTGATAATAATATTATACTGGCACTGACTCCAAAAATCGTAAGTAGGTAATTATGACCGATTATGGTTAGCTTTTTAGTTCCTGGGCGTTTCTTGAAGGCGGTTTTTTATCTAAAAATAATTTAATAACTGTTGTCTTCAATTGTCGGGCGAAAGTTTTAGGCCCCGTTGCCTTTTGTTGCCAGCGTTGAGGTATTTCAAATTTAAAAGACGATGCTTCTTTTTCATATTTCCACAAAATCTTTCAACACAAGCTAAACAGTTTTGTAATAAAAATAACCTTTTCAAATTATCAATTTCACTTTGCAAAAAGTGCTTAGGTACACCAGATAAACTTTTCTAAAACTGCCGTCAACGCTATAAAAATGTCAAAATATTTGGCTTCGTCCACTTTGGTAACTAAACTTACGTAACCAGTTACAAGAGTAGATTTTTCTTTCGCTGTTTGATAACTAGTTGTGAGAGAAGAATTATTTTTCCACTTTTGTAACCGAGGCACTACCAGTGCTGGCAGGCGTATTACCAGTTGACTTAGAAATTCAACGCCGGGCTTCAATGTACTACACCTCTAAAAACATACACCCTGACTTTCTAAAACGCCGCGATATTGACAAAATACTTAGATTGTTCAAACCCATTGACGAGGTATTTGAAACTTTACTGTCGGAATGGCAAGAAAGATGGGAAACTTCTACTAAAGGACGCCACTTGTATCTGTTCTTTCAATCAGTGCGAGACAGATTAAGTAAAGAGTGGTTAGAAGTCGATCACCCCGTTGCGCAATTTTTAACAGGGCATGGAAACTTTAGGGCGAAGCTCTTTTCATTTAGACTTGTGTCATCGCCTTTATGTGAGTGTTCTACGACAAATCATGAATTCGAGCAAACAGCACATCATGTTCTCTGGGAGTGCGATCTCTGGCAACGGGAGCGGGACGATATGTTAAATTCCTTGCGTGTCACATCCGGGGTAGTATACTATTCTGATTTGGTGGCAACAAGGGAGAACTACCAGGCGTTTAGGCGGTTCTGCAATCTATATTATTGGAATCGATGTGTTAGGTAACAACTCACAGTTTAGGTCCCAATAGTGTTAGATATTTGATAATCCGTGGTGCACGGCAGTTGAGCTTCACTTGACTAGCCATCTCTTTGAGGTTTTAAATGCCTTATTTGTCATATTGCTGTCTCTCACTTTGCCAAGAGGGGAAGTCAATTCCAAAACTTCCTACTCCTACAAATTTCTTCTGATTAAATTCGTTGTGAGTTCCAAGGCAGCTATAGTTTAACCCCCGGGACGGCAATGGACTTCACTGTTCATTGCCTTTTTTGTGGTCGCCGCTGTTAATTCTGGCTACACAGGAGACACAGTGGTGGGTATGAGTGGTGGGCCTGTCCCTTTTGTAACTTTTTGATGGTTATGAACGTGGATGTCCAAAACGTGAACTGACAATGTTCGGTTCTGGCGCTTCGCCGGCCGCTGCCGCGGCACGCTCGCTTCGCTCGCTCGGCTCGCGCGCTGTAGGGTCGCAGTTCTACCTAACACTCCTCCTCGCTTCGCTCGTCGTCGTACCTATTATTAATTGGCATGAGAAATATTTTCGGACTTCCGATAGTAGTACCTACTTAAAAGTTACGTAAAAAACACTTTATTATTTCGATGTTATTTTCTTTAAAACTAGTATCTCGGGTACAAAAATGGAAATAATTTGATCTACGAAAGTGGAAAAATAATTCTTCACTCACAACTAGTTACCAAACAGCGAAAGAAAAATATTGTCTTGTAACTGGTTACGTAAATTTAGTTATCAAAGTGGACGAAACGAAATATTTTATCAGAACACGATTATATTGCAGTAAATCTACGCTACTGCAACGTCGCTGCAGTCAGATCGCTTCACACAATAGCGAAATGTCTAAATGAAGGTGAATAGGCTTCCGAGCTACTATATAAGAGCGGTGGTGATGAAAGAGCGAGTCTTCTCGTTTTGCAAGAGTTTATACGCTCTGATATCAGTTCACATCATATGCTTGTTTATCATCTTATTGGCAAAAAAAAACCCGCGAAGGCCCAATGGCAAAAAAGTTTTTTTAATCTTTATTAAGGCTATTATTTAAAACAATTATTTAAAACAAGCCTCATTTTGAACCGTCTTAAAAAAGTCTCTCGTCTCAATTCGACTGTGTGTTTTTTGTATGTTTGTTACGCGATCATTCCGACAATTATAAATTGATTTTACTGACTCCTTTTTTGTTTGGTAGGTCATACTTCAGAGGAAGTTTTAAATAAGTTTTATCGAAATTGATTTAGCGCTTCTTGAGAAAATCAACAAATAAAATCAAAAAAATATATACACAGATAATGTTTTGGTATGTGGTTCCCTTCAGCCAAAGTTTTTGATGAGGACTTTCAATCTCTGTTTTTTTTTTATTTACATCACTGAAAAGTAAATATAAAATAGATTTAAATAAAAAAAAAAACCGCCTTCATAAACTACCAGGAACTAAAAAGCGAAAAATAATTGGTCACAATTATTAACAATTTTTGGAGTCGGTGCCAGCGGCATAATATCAATTGATAATAATATTATACTGGCACTGACTCCAAAAATCGTAAGTAGGTAATTATGACCGATTATGGTTAGCTTTTTAGTTCCTGGGCGTTTCTTGAAGGCGGTTTTTTATCTAAAAATAATTTAATAACTGTTGTCTTCAATTGTCGGGCGAAAGTTTTAGGCCCCGTTGCCTTTTGTTGCCAGCGTTGGGGTATTTCAAATTGAAAAGACGATGCTTCTTTTTCATATTTCCACAAAATCTTTCAACACAAGCTAAACAGTTTTGTAATAAAAATAACCTTTTCAAATTATCAATTTCACTTTGCAAAAAGTGCTTAGGTACACCAGATAAACTTTTCTAAAACTGCCGTCAACGTTATAAAAATGTCAAAATATTTGGCTTCGTCCACTTTGGTAACTAAACTTACGTAACCAGTTACAAGAGTAGATTTTTCTTTCGCTGTTTGATAACTAGTTGTGAGAGAAGAATTATTTTTCCACTTTTGTAACTTTTTGATGGTTATGAACGTGGATGTCCAAAACGTGAACTGACAATGTTCGGTTCTGGCGCTTCGCCGGCCGCTGCCGCGGCACGCTCGCTTCGCTCGCTCGGCTCGCGCGCTGTAGGGTCGCAGTTCTACCTAACACTCCTCCTCGCTTCGCTCGTCGTCGTACCTATTATTAATTAGCATGAGAAATATTTTCGGACTTCCGATAGTAGTACCTACTTAAAAGTTACGTAAAAAACACTTTATTATTTCGATGTTATTTTCTTTAAAACTAGTATCTCGGGTACAAAAATGGAAATAATTTGATCTACGAAAGTGGAAAAATAATTCTTCACTCACAACTAGTTACCAAACAGCGAAAGAAAAATATTGTCTTGTAACTGGTTACGTAAATTTAGTTATCAAAGTGGACGAAACGAAATATTTTATCAGAACACGATTATATTGCAGTAAATCTACGCTACTGCAACGTCGCTGCAGTCAGATCGCTTCACACAATAGCGAAATGTCTAAATGTATGCTGTGCAGCAGTGCAGTTGCGGTTTTTGGTACAATAGGTCTTTTTTAGGGTTCCGTACCCAAAGGGTAAAACGGAACCCTATTACTGAGGCTCCGCTGTCCGTCCGTCCGTCCGTCCGTCTGTCACCAGGCTGTATCTCATGAACCGTGATAGCTAGACAGTTGAAATTTTCACAGATTATGTATTTCTGTTGCCGCTATAACAACAAATACTAAAAAATAGAATAAATTAAATATTTAAGGGGGCTCCCATACAACAAACGTGATTTTTTTGCCTTTTTTATAGATAATGGTACGGAACCCTTCGTGCGCGAGTCCGACTCGCACTTGGCCGATTTTTTTATACTTCGTCGGAAGGCTTACAAGCATACGGCCCACCTGATGTAAAGCGGGTACCGTAACCTATCGCAGGAACACAAAAACCCTCTAGGGAGTTGTTATTTGGCTGCGGTTTTCTGTGAGGTGGAGGTACTTCCCCAGACGGGCTGCTTTCATGCGTCCTACCTCTCTTAAAACATTCAGACCAAGACAAACAGACATGTTCATGCACACAAATGTTTGCCTTGTGTGGGAATCGAATCCACGAGCGTTGGTATTAAAGTCGCGTCATCCACGACTGAGCTACCGAGCTCGTCTATTGTTGCCCAATATAACTTCGCTTAATTTGCGACAAATATCTATTTATGTATGATATTTAAGCTTCTTCTTTACTAGCGTTATCCCGTTTCCTAATTTATAAAGGTTGACGGAGTTCGCTACCCTAGCCAATGGCTCTGGAGAAAATACTGATTTTAAATAGTTAATAGATTCAGGCGTTATTTTGCGAAAGTCAAATTTACATGCAATTTAATCTAACCTGCTTTGTGTGCTTCTAATTGGTGGCTGAAGCACACAAAGCGGGTTAGATCAAAAATACTGATTTTGACATGGAGCGACAGTTTTGAGACCTCCACAATCCATAAGTAAAATCAGATCTTGCTTAGTTTAGGACACACATCTTTTGAAATATAACTAAATAAATAAATAAATATTGTCGGACAAATTACACAGCGCCACCTAGCCCCAAAGTAAGCGAAGCTTGTGTTATGGGTACTATACATATTTACTTATTATTACTTATTATTTACTATACATTTTTTTTTGTAAATACATACTTATTATACATAGAAAATACCCAGACCAAGACAAACAGACATGTTCATGCACACAAATGTTTGTACTGCGTGGGAATCGAACCCACGAGCGTTGGTGTCAAAGTAGCGTAACAGTGCGTTTCACCACTGCGCCACCGAGCTCGTCTCCTTAGACGTGTGAGGTTCCTCACGATGCTTTTTTTTCCTGATATAAAATTTAATGATATAAATATTTACATAAATCCGAAAACATCCGAATTTAGTGGTACATGCCCACGTTCGATTCGAATTCAAAGCCTTCGATTAATAGGGTAGTCTGTTATCCACTGACCTATCTTTGACGAGCTCGGTGGCGCAGTGGTGAAACGCGTTGTTACGCTACTTTGACACCAACGCTCGTGGGTTCCATTCCCACACAGTACAAACATTTGTGTGCATGAACATGTCTGTTTGTCTTGGTCTGGGCATTTTCTATGTATAATAAGTATGTATTTACAAAAAAAAATGTATTTACGTATGTTTATCAGTTGTCTAGTACCCATAACACAAGCTTCGCTTACTTTGGGGCTAGATGGCGCTGTGTAATTTGTCCGACAATATTTATTTATTTATCACTGATCATACACAGTCATTTCAAAAACCTCATACCTAATATACCGAACGGCAGGCTATATCCCATAGAGGTGAGATTGCCTTTAATAAAAGTCACGTTGAGCCAATTGCACTGTTTAAAAAAAGTTATTTTAATAATCATATTAACTTTGTTAAAGAAGCGCATATTCCCGTGGCCTGTTAAAAAAAGCTTTATATCCCTCTCGCCCCATTTCCGGTTTCAATAAACTCGGCGAACTCAAGCCTGCTAGAGATAATTAAAAAAATAACCGAGTAATCTGCTATCAGCTAGGCTTAATAAAAAAGTGATAGGATCCATTATTGCCGGTATAGAGGTTACCTAGGCTAGTATAGTCTAGGTAACCTCTATCTAATAAGCGCTTGTATACCGCTTATTAGATAGATTTATGAGCGAAAAACATGAGCGTACGAAGGGAGACGACACGTGGGCGACTTCCTTTTTTTTATACTACGTCGGAAGGCTTACAAGCATACGGTCCACTGGTTGTGAAGCGGTTACAGTAGCCTATTAACGCCTGTAATATATTAGGTATCACTTGCGCGATGCCTCCCCTGCTATTTACACAGCAACTCCTCAGGAGCTTACTCTGGTAACCTCACTCTAGGGAGTTTTTTGTGAGGTAGAGTTACTTTCCCAGACGGGATGCTTCGATGCGCCTTACCTGCTTAAAACATCCAGACCAAGACAGACAGGTTCATGCACACAAATGTTTATCTTATGTGGGAATCGAAGCTACGAGCGTTGGTGTCAAACTCGCGTCATCACGACTGAGCCACCGAGCTCGTCGAGCCTTTAATTAATATATACACGTAATCACTTATTCACTCTATTACGTACAAGACACACATTTTTAAACACGCTGACTCAGGAAGTGCCTCCATATGAGAGAAACCGCTTCAAATTGTGGATTCGATTGCCATACATAACAAACATTTTTTACATGAATATATCTGTGTCTTGATATGGGTATTTTAAGAGAATTAGGACGTATCAAAGCGTCTGGGGAAGTACCTCCACTTCACAGAAAACCGCAGCCAAATAACAATTTCTTGCGTTTCTGCGAGTGAGTGTGTCACCAGTAAGCTCCCAAGGGTTTGCTGTATTAGCAGCAGTTATGGTATCGAACGACTGATGCTTATTGCAAGCATTCGTAGGATACCGTAACTGTTTTACATCAGGTAGGCCGCATGCTTGTAAGCTTTCCGATGTTATGTATAAAGAAAATAACAACTCCCGGGAGCGTAATGTAAGTTCCGTACCTGGGAGCGAACGGAGATACCAATAAGCTAATTACATATTGCTGTATTAGCAATGCGTTTCACAGACAGATACCTCTTGTATTGCAGGTGGTCATAGCCTAAGGGAGCACAGCTTCACTAGAAATGGGCCGTATACTTATCTGTCACCGACCTTATTACAAGACGATTTTTGGTAAGACTTCGATTTTGCGACTAGTCGTCCGTATGTAGTTACTCTAAATTATATTACGTCGAGATTATAAATCATTACTTATTTACCACTTACGTGTAAATAAGGTAAACGTCGAAGGGCAGTCTAAAGTGAAGCGGTTACCATAGTCGATCGACGTTTTTAACACATGCGTTGGCGCCGCTACAGCTAAGCATGCACCTCTTTACGAGCTACTAGTACTAAAAAGACCATTTGAGTCACTATCGTTCAAAGTTTCACTGTGCAACATTTTAGACAAGCACAAGGACCATTAGTATACCTTATTAAATCTATAGGTACTAATATATAAAACGAATTCCGTATGTTAGTTTGATTTGTTTGTTTGATGTTACTAATCCCTGAAACTAACAGGCGGATTTTAAAAAACATTTTTTAGCATTTGATATCCCAATTCTTGAAGGTTAGAGCCGTTTTTGAGATACGTGGAACATATTTATATATACCTACATATCCCTCCTTCTCCCTTCCGTTTTAGCAGGATATAGCAGCATATCCACATATGTAGGCTTGCGATATCATAATTCCACTGTTGAGCATTAAAAAGTGGAACGCCTTGCCTGCACATGTGTTTCCTCCATCCTACAATATGGGATGCTTCGAACGAAGCGTGAAAAAACATCTTGCAGGCCAGCATGGTAGCGTCAACTGACAGGACACTGTGTAATCTTTTATTAGTTGCCGTTGCGATTTGGGCTCCTCTTTCGCTCACCATCAGGTGAAGTGGAGCCACTATGCTGAGCTTACTTAAAAAAATCTATATTCAAAGTAATAGGAAAAAAATGCAAAAAATCAGTAAACATAACGATACGATCCTTAGAAGTGGAGAAAAGAAAGGAAGTAAAAAAAAGCTGTTCCTACAGGTTACCGGGATACGTGCGAAGTAAGTGGCGGTACGCAACTGGTATGAAATAAAGTTCGCTTATTTAAAAATTTCCTTGATATTTTTCTAGTTTCAGCCATTTATCGCTGAAATATCACTATAGAATTGACCTATTTTGGTAGTACGTACATCAGGTGTTACAAAGGGCCTCCTTGGTGCAAAACGATTACCACAGCATGTGAACGCTTTTAAAATAAGGAGTATCGCACTCAAAATGTAACTTCTCGCCAGTTTCCTGGCGATCTTGCTCATTCTTAGGAACACAACAACGCTCAATACGGAGTCTCCTGATTTTTTAAAAATCTTCATGTATTGTACATCAGTGTTGTTCAATAGGAATAGATACAGGTACTCATGTTACGACGTACAACTGATAATAAGTTGTCAAATAGGCCAAATTTACCAACTCGTTTAAATGTCAGCGTAATTTGGCGTAAACAATTGTCGTTTGTTCCCTGAATATACACAACCCACGCACTTGTACTAAGAAGAAATGACGTAATTGTACATAGGTACTTAATTATGGTATATTTTTGAAATGGTATATAATCAATCTTTGTATTAACTACAGTCTCAGTAGAGATGTATTTAATAGTAGTACGACTAGCGCATTTATGCCCTTTTTAACATAAGTACCGAGCGACCGAGCGAAGAACGGCGTTTTTTATGATTTATAAAATCGCGGTTTCTCCATACAATCCAAATAAATCCATTTCGTTAGAGTCGTTTTTGAAATACACGGAATATATTTAAATATATATAAGTAATTTCTCATTTAAAATAATTGGGGAAAAGTGCAAAAAAACAATGCTGTTAGTGGACTACGAAGCGGAGATCATTGCGACTGTAATAAAATAGATCATGCTTATGATGAGGCCAATAATAATGATATTGTCGAATAGCTAGCATTTGCATTTAACACGATCCGCATTTTTATATGTTCTTTTTGTGAAAATCGTGTTATTTTTCAAGAGAGACAAAACTTTATCTAAATAAATGCTAAATAGATACACGGCACATATACATTTATATATGTAGAATATATATAGATAAGAATAGCTCGTTTAAAATAATACGATTACCAACACCCGCGTTAGAGTCGAGCGATTGGCACATATTAACGTTTCGGGGGGTGTGTGGATCTCTGTCATCTTTAGAGTAACGGCCAATTTCACCTCAAGGCACAACCCCAATCGACCTGCGCCTTAATGAGGTAAAATCGGCCTAATCGCCACCTACTTCAGACCACGGTAGTGGTACCACTTCGTGGAGGGACGATAACCACTTTACAGCAACAGAGCCGTATGATTGTTTAGCTTTACTGTAACCTCATAATCAATAGTAACACAATATGATTTGTTTGCTTGCCGACGTTGTACTATAAAGTATATAAAGCTTACTGGCATCGAATGTATGTACGCACATGATACATAATATTAACAATACATGATTAACCACTTGGAAGGGTCAGCTGTAACGCCTCCGATTGGCCTACGGACTTTGCTTTATATTCGTATAAATGTGATAGTGTGCTACGTTTCTTCAAAGTTATCTCACTGTATTTATCTACTAAAATATAATACAGTGCATACTCGTATCTAATACATGTATAAGTTAAATTAATCCACTTCATCCGCGATCACAACTTCGGATAAACAATTAAAATGGTAATAATTTATTTGTCCTCCCAATTACTGCTGGCAAAATAAATTTATTCGTCAGGGGAGAGAATTTCGTTGAACTGTTTATGTTTGGTACAAGTGAAAAACCTAATGCGTTTTTGAAAGTGAATAACTTTCTGTTACAAATAATAGTGCAGCCGATGCTGTAGCCAGAGGGACAACACGTATGCACACACATTCCTTTTTGTTTTTAACATTTTTCTTAACAATTCCATTCTATTATACCTACCACACTAATTTTTACTGTCCATCCCTTCAATTATATTTATGAAATAAACTAAACAATCCTTTAAATACAGAGCGAAAATTTGATACCTAGATATCAGATTCGTAAAGGGCATAATAAGGTCGTTGTAATCGGGGTTTTATAACCGTTTTCATTAACATTTCTCTTAGTATTGTAATAAAAAAAAATCATTCTCTTCCAACAGAAGACACACCACTTAAAGTTCGTTAGTCGCCATTCCATCTGGCACAGTGTAGAAAGAACTGATTCCAACGTGTCGCTGAATTAGGAGTTATACCCAGACGAAAACGACAGACGACATTTATTTAGAACACAGTCGCTGCTGCTTATCGCTAGTGATGACCTCAAGTTGTAATAAGAGCCAATGTAATATAATATATATATATCTCTGCCTACACATCCATACATGCAATATAATAATTCATTTTATTCAATCGTGTGCAATAAAGTAGTATTTTTAATAAACGTTCAGCTTAAGCAATCTTTCGATTTTGATAATTTTAGTTACTGCCGGTGAAAATCAAACCCAGTCGAAATCACGTTTCGTTTAGTTAATTTTTACGTTGTTCGGCTTAAAATTAAATTATAATTACATTGTATTTTATTAGATTTGGTTAGGTTTTATTAGAATACGTTATATTAATACAGGTATTGGAAATATCAACAAAATCGGCGAAAGATTTTTCTAAGCGAACATTATTTGCTTACGCACCACGAATGAACCTTTATTGACTGCTCATTTTGTCAGCTTTTTAATTAGCCCTAATTCCAAATAGCCGATTAGATTTATATCATAATGAAAATAAGGTTAATTGATACGTATTGCCCTCATAATGACGCATTCAGCCTCGCTAAGAACAGTGACGTATACAAGCTTTCTTTACTACGTTTTTCCCAATTGACTACATGAGGTTCTATAAAAACACATGAGGAGCTTTTACAGGGTCGGCAACACATGAGTGATGGCTATGGTATTACAAGTATTCATATTTTAGGGCAACTATTTACCAATGATGATGTTAGAAACAGAGTTGGTCTGAAAGAGGGCGTCGGTGTTAAAATAAGAAGAGGCATGCTCCATTGGTTCGGACATTGAGAAAGAATGTAGGATGAAAGAATAACTAAGCAGATAGACAACGCAAAAGTGGGAGCTGAGGAAGGCCAAGACTTACCTACCATGATCAAATTGGTCGTGTTATATCAAACGGTGATATCAGGAGCCTTAGAAACCGGCGAGCGTGCATGAGAAGAGCAAAAGTATTAAAGAAGCGTGTGAGATGAAATGAAATGAAATGAAATATCTTTATTTATTTGCCAATGAAATGAAATATCTTTATTTGCCAGAAACATGGTATGAACAATAGGTGTTAATATGTAAAGCTGTTCCAATGTTTCGTCATTGAATTGACGTGCAAATTTATATTATAATGTTAAATTTATATTACAATGAAATTAAGGATATATAACAAACTTATTAAAATTGTTGTAATCAATATTATTACCATACTATTATTCCAAATTATATTGTCAAAGGTTATATCATATACTAAAGGTCCGCTAAATTATTCTACATCTTTCAAAAATTAATAAAATGTCATTCTACAATTATTTATCTACTTACTACTACTTTTGTTGTCATTACAGTCAAATAAAATTTAATAATGTAAGAGTCAAGGTTTGTCAATTAATGCTGTATGAATTCATTGAGTTTGTAAAAGCAGCGTTCAGTTAGCCAGTGCTTCAATTTATTTTTGAAAAAATTTAATGGTAATTCTCTTATTTCTTTCGGAATTCGGTTGAACACTTTGACTGTCATAACGTTGCAATTTCTATATTGGAACGCACTTTTACAAGTAGGAAACTTCAATCGAGTTACATCTCTAGCCATGAAACTACGATTTTCATAAAAAATTTTAAACAAATGGGGATATTTTTTGACAATATAGATAGATATATAAGGATCAAGTCATGTGGCGCTCGGTTCTCTCTGCCTACCCCGCAAGGGATTTGGCGTGAAGTTATAGATAGAACTATTTACCATCAGGCAGGCCATATAATTGTAGGAGTTATAAAACACATATTTTTTTTTATTTTGAAATAGTTTATTTCTAAAACTCATAATTATTTATTAATCGCAATCCTAGAGATTTTCATTGAATCAGAATTACATTGTTTATTTTAAACCAATCATCAACATAATCTGAAGTTGAGCAATCGTCAACTACAGAATCAGACTATATAGTGATGTTTTAATACGAAACCTGTAATACGAAAGGAGTTAAATGTTATGTATACTAACAACTTTTTAAGAGAATTCACTTAGAAATCATGAAAAATATCATCAAATTCACAAAAACTTTCGATCATGAGATGAAAATCATTTCTTTAAATGTTGAATTCTTTTTTACTTTCATATGATTAACATGCCCTTTATTAATTTATGTACATCTTTCACTTTTAGCGCCGTTGAATTGGGCCATACGATATTGTAATGAAGGAAAATTCCGCTGAAACAACTTTTATATTTCGTAATTTTTGCCATCATCGGTGAAAATTCGGAAGTTTAAACAAAGATTGGTCTGAAATTTATCCGAAACTATACCTAAATGTAGAATGTAGATATTTATTTTAGTCTACTGTCTAATATCTGGTGTAGGATAACGTAACCTACATTAGCATACAGCATGAACATTGATTAAACTCGAATTGAATTTTCTCGGTTTGATTTTTTAAGATTTACATTAAAATAAAAATAACCATAGCACTTAGGCATTAGCAGTCTTATCAATGAAAGATGTTCAGAGTCAGATCCATTTTTTTTTATTTTTGAGGCTGCTATGCAGGCGGTCCATATCTTGGATATACTATAATATACCTAGTATAAATTTTCTTTCTCTAAATAAACTAATAAAACATTTTCAAAACGGGATTCCCATATTATTTCATTGCGCGCCATGGATTTTTGAAGTTACTTCTGGTCGACCGAACCATCTATGATATTTTTTTTTATACAACGTCGCAAGACGAAGACATGAGGAGGAGAGAGGAGAGGTGTTTTAAACACGTACATCCCACCTAATGTAATTAGAAAGTGCGCATTGCCACACTCACTAATACAGTAACTTCTCAGTAACTTACTAGTTACCACACCGACAGGGATACACCTATCTACTAAAAAATTGTTAGCGTGGTTTTCTGTTAGGTGGAGGGACCCTACTCTTATTTTGCCTAATCTGTTAATTAGGACGCTGCACCATGAACAAGCGAGGTTGGCTTTGACTTTTTTTTTATAATCCGAACTTTAGGTAATAACTTTTTCTTCTTTTTTTTATTTAAGGAAATCATTCCTGGAAATGAAGAAGACCGAGACTAACCTACCATGACCAAATTAGTCGTGTTTTATGAGAAGGTGGTGTCAGGAGCCCCAGGAACAGGCGAGCGTGCATGAAAAGAGCTATGAATGTCACAGAAGCGAGTAAAGTATGTAAGGACTACGTCTTATGGCGCTCGGTTCTCTTTGCCTTCCCCGCAAGGGACTTGGCGTTAAGATATACATACATACATTCCTGAAAATGTTTGAGAGAACTTTCAAACGATCCCGGAAATGATTTCTTTTAAGTGCCATTGCCAGAACGAGCCAACCTCGTTTGGTAAGAAACACTAAAAAATGAAATGAATGCAAGATGAAAGAATGATGAAACAGATACACAATGCGAAAGTGGAATGATGTAGGAGGCGAGGAAGACCAAACCATGACCAAATTGGTCGTGTTTAATCACAATGTGATGCCAGGAGCCCTAGGAACCAGCGAGCGAGCATGAAAAGGGCTATAAAGAAGCGAGTGAGGTGTGTGAGGACCGTACCTTATGGCGCTCGGATTTCTCAGCTTACCTCGCAAGGGCCTGGCATGAAGATATACATACATACACTAAAAATCTCGTCTTTATTCAGTACACGTCGAGTTGAGTAAACAAAGTGAGCACGAAGTTCTAACTTGTAGAGACGATTTTCAGAGCGTATGCACTAACGGAATCTCGTTACATTTCATGCATACATCTTTTGTCAACCTATCTTTACCCAAACTTGGATCTTATGCAATGGTAATAGAGTCGTGTAATTTTGGATGCATTATCTTGATCTACCCTCATATTTTTCATTCAAAACTGAACTTTATGACCATATAATAGAGTGATAGGATATTACAGTGGTTAGGAATTTCCGGGCCTCGGCCTTCTCTATTATGGCTTGAAGAAGGAATTCGCTTTATAAATGCTTTGTCTTTGAGCTGTGAGCTTGTGCCTGTTTATCAACATTGCTCGGATATAATAAATTCCTATTTGAAGAAGAAAGGGGCATCGTTTAAGGGGATGAATGACGCAAAAAGGATTTTTTTTCTACATCCAGTGACTAACAAGCATTTAACTCATGTGATGAAAACCTTGGACGCTTGAACATTATTAGGAGCTTACTGTGTAGAATGAACGCCACAAATTTAAGAGGAGATGGAGTTCGTTACCAGGGGATTCTTGCTATTAATTGGAGTGAGTGAGGTTACCAGTAAACTGTTTAGGAGTTGCATTTTTTCTAACGGAAGTGACACTTTATTGCTAGTGTTTATATTTCAGAGCCAGTTTATAGGCGTCGGGTAACTCGCGCGATTCTATGCTAACACAGCAACAAATAACTTCTTAGAGCCTAGTCATTCGCAGAAACACAACAACCCTCCAGGCAGTTGTTATTTAGCTGTAGTCTTCTGTGAGGTGGAGGTACTTCCCCAGACCTTTGCTTTGCTTTGAAGCAGCCTACTTTTCTTGAAAACACCCAAACCAAAAGAAGAAACCCACCACCGCCCATGGCTACACTGACCTCGCGGTTATTTGTTAGGAAACGCAAGAGTTGCATATGGTACATGCTGGTCTATGACACTAAATTAAGTTCTTTGTACTTGTCTCTATCTAGTTTTCTCCCTGTTCTGGTACAGCAACAAGCAAGCTTACGTCTACGTTGCCGTCCATAAGCGTAACCAACCACCGTCAGACATGTTACACAAATGTTTACACAAAAATGTTTGTCCTATGTGGGAATCGAATTCACGAGCGTTGGTGTCAAAGTAGCGTTACTGTCTACTGCGCCACCGAGTTCGGCAAACGCTGTATATGTGTGGTATCCACTTTAATTCAAGTTTCACCATGTTATATAAAACAATCGTCGATCTAATTATCATCAGACGCTAAGAGCCACTCAGCGATTCCTGTGTGGGAATCGAACCCGCGAGCGTTGGGTAAAAGTCGCTTCTCCACTCATTCAATTCAAACTCATTCACCACTGCGCCACCGAGCTCATCAAATTTAAATTGTAATTCCTTAGTATTTCCTACGTATACCTAATTAATCCGGCTATTTAAAAGCTAATAAATTTACTATAGAGAGTCATTCAATATAATCTATTAAGCCAAGCCTCAGGATTAATTATTCTAAATATTCGGCACTACTCTTCCTCTTAAGTAAAGAAGCTATTTGCATGAACAAAATTTATTGTTAGATGCGACATTATATTTTGAAATTTGGAGGTTTCAATTCCTTCTGAATAATTTACATTATTCCGTGTTAAATAAATGCAAAATTTGAAAATTCATTCGTGGTGTTAATAATACGACTTATAATATAATAAAAATAATTATGTATTCATATACAATGAAATTGAGAAGTCCATGGGAATATCATCCATAAGAATGTTGTTGTTTTATAAATTCTTTATTACCATAAATTACACAAATACGTTACAACAAAATATATCATCGTTATAAGCAGGGATGTTACGGAGCTTCGACTCCGGTTCCGTTAAGTCGGAACTTCCGATTATTATTACACTTTCGGTTCCGACTTCGGCTCCGACACTTTTAAATCGAAGGTTTTAATCGGAGGCCGAAGCATAACATAGCGGCGGCGGCGGCCTGTGTCGACTGTTATGAACAGGTTCATACATGTCGCGCGGGGAATCCCCCCGACTCCCACTACGTGCACTCTATCGTCAATTATTTTTTCACTTGTTAATTTGTTACGCACACGACACGTTCATAGGTTATAGATATTTGTTTTGATTTTTGCGGCTTATGAGGGTGCACAAAGCTAAGTGGCGCCCACATTTTGTTTTTATTAATAACGCTGTATTTAAGACCAATTCCAAAAAAAAAACGCTCTATAGGGCACTGAAGCACCATATTTATGTTTTTTGAGACGTTTTGTTCGTAATTATACTTTACGAACAAAACGTATTATATAACTTTTGGAGTGAATTCATTTGATTTATTTGTTTTAAAGCTTTTGTTCATTTAATATAATGTACTTAATATGCTACTTTGGGTTTAAATTCATTTATTTTAATTTCTTGTTTATTTGGAAATATGCCAATTTTTTTTATTGTTTGTGTTTTATTTTATAATTGAAAATTGAAATGAATAAATTTGACTAAATAATGTTTTATTTGTCCTTAAATAAAAATTCTCTCTCATGCCACCACTTCTGATCCTGCCTCCGACTCCGATTCCGACTCCGATAAAGCAATTTTAAAAACTCCGATTCCGCCTTCGGTTCCGATAAAACTACCTCCGTTACATCCCTAGTTATAAGTAAAACATAAAAGTATTTATACTGACAGGCTGAGTACGCATTTAGTATTTACACATGTTATGAGTTTAAACCATTCGAAACACAATTTTCACCACCACAGCACGTATATAAGGACATTATTAATACATCCATTGCTAGTAAATGCATTTATAACTTGAGCTGTACGTATCCATAAGAATAATTTGGGCTTAATGTATCGATTGGCAACAGCTGAAGTGCTGAGGAAGGTAATAGCTATATGTGTATATACCACATCATTTGATCACTGTTTGTTTTATTCAAAAATCGATAGGGTTTGGGACGAGCTCGATGGAGAAATGGTTAGTAACGTGGTTCCTAAATTCCAGAACATCTTATCGTCACCAAAAGTATTAGGATGCTTGGCGTCTAGATCTCCATGTTCAGTATCAAAGTCACCTGAAGGGCAAGGTCAGGGTGGCGTCCAAATAAATTGGTGTGCTCAACAGAGCAAAGCATTAGGTACTTCAGCGCAGGGAAAGACTTATGTTATAAAGTTTCATGTCAGACCGCACTTGGTGTACTAATACACGGGCGAGAGCACCTGAATATGCCTGGACTATGTGATTCGATTCAGAGACGAGCTGTGAGAATTATCGACAATCCTAAGCTTACAGACGGTATTGAAACCTTAAGTTTGAGGAGAGATTTTGCCTCCCTTCGTGTGTTCTACCGATTGCACAACGGGTTGTGTTCTGAAGAATTGTTCGATATGATGTCGACAGCTACTGTTTATAAACGCACCGCTCGCCAGTTCAGACGCTGGAACCGCTATGATAAAACATCTACGCTCATGGGACCGATTCCCAAACAGGACAACCATTCTTGTGCATGAACAAATATTTTTGTTTTGGCTACGACAACCGCTTTACATTAGGTGGGTCGTTTGCTTGTATGCCTCACGACGTTGTATAAAAAAGGGCTACAAGCATACGGTCTATCTAATGGACCTAAATTTGTTACCATAGTCTAAGAAAGCTTCCGATACAGATAGTTCCGCGGTTAACTCTCTAGGCGTCTCAATAACTCGCTAGGAGCTTGCTGGTAACCCCCACTCACATGAATACAACAACCCGAATTACGGCTATCTTGTATGTTCCATTCCTATACATTAATTCATGATTCTATTTTCTATATTTACCCCATCATACATTCCTTTTACATATCTGTATTGGCATTCCTCTACTGACAATTTGTATGTAATTGTTACACAAAATTGGTATTTATCCTATTAGGTATTAGTCCCCTATCTTAGATATAAAGTGGAGAGTTCGATGGCGTAATTCTAACAAGTATACATTGTATACATTCTAACTGACTTCGCAGCTTAAGCAACAATCGCAGCCCGTCCGTGTATGGGTTTATATATCTAGAGCTTCTCTGTGTTCGAAGGGCACGTTAAGCCGTCGGTCCCGGTTGTTGTCGATAGATTACAGTCGTTAAGCTAAGTCAGTGACGCTCGTTCGGGTTTGAAAACGCTGGCCTTCGGCAATCCTCAGTTGAGCAGAAAATACGCTCTAAACCCCTTTTGGTTGAAGAGAGACTCTATCGCTGCAGTGGGTTGACTTAGAGTTGGGGTAGTAGTGTAGGTACATTTCATCTAAAATATTATGTGTAACCGGCTTTATCTCATCCCGCCAGAATAGCAGCAAATCTGTAAAATTGTTTATTAATACACATTCGTAGTGCGACCTCAAATGTCCGACTTTCCTGATCGGACGGGCCGCTACCGCAGTCTGCTGAATGTAGGCCACATTGAGCAGACTGCTGCCAGTGGCCTGTATAATTGAGATTATGATTCACTACGTATATTACAATATGGTGTAATAACGCGAACATGGTCATTAACATTTGCACTGGCGAGGACAAATTGTGTGTTTTAGAATATTGTCACATTGACGAGTGACTGACTACGAGAAGTCGTGTATTTGAGAGGTTCTTTTCACGCTTGAAGTGACTTGAGTGGAAAATATATATATATCACTAGCTGCTGCTCGCGGCTCCGCCCGCGTGGAGTCAAATAACGTAACCTATGTGTTAATCCAGATCATAATCTATCTACGTGCCAAATTTCATTCAAATCCGTCCAGCCGTTTAAGCGTGAAAGAGCAACAAACATCCATCCATACATACAAACTTTCGCATTTATAATATTAGTAGGATTACACAGGAGTGTAATGAAATCCTAAGACTTTACACGAAACAAGACACAAGTGACTTCCTACACAGGACAGTATAAACGCTTGGAATATATAAAGTGTCACTCGCACGATGCCACATCTACTGCTAACACAGCAACTCTTTAGGAGCTTACTGGAGATCTCACTCACACACAGAAACACAACAACCCTCCAGGGAATTGTTATTTGGCTTTTTAGGTGGAAGTACTTCCCCAGACCAGAAAAAATGTTTCTCCTAAGTGGGAATCGAATCCACAAGCGTTGGTATCAAATTAGCGTGACAAACTTCTAGGCCACCGAGCTCGTCAAAAATCAAATGCCAGAAAAGGCTTCACTGCTTTAGTTAACAGTCCCATGCCTGTATCTCTATTTTGAGCATCATCATCATCATCAGCCCATTTTGCCGGCGTTAACGTAATAAAAAACGTGTTACAGCCTACGCATAACGTCTTGTAATGTAAATAGTTTTAATGCGAGTGGCGACAGATATGTTTAACTTGCGGAGAGCTTCGACCTATTTGTTATTATTGTGCACGGTTTTTACTGAAACCAACATATTTTATAAGGTGTGACTAACCACGAGACTTATGACGTACCTACTGTTAAAATTAAATATTCATGGTTTTAACTAGTCTTCATTTTCATTCATCAAAGCTGTCTGGTGAAGTACGTCCAGCTCACAGAAAACCGCAGCCAAATAACAACTCCCTAGAGGGTTGTTGTGTTCTTGTGTGAGTGAGGTCACTGTAAGCTCCTAAGGAGTTGCTGTGTAAGCAGCAGAAGAGACATCGCGCGAGTGTTACTTAATATGTTACACCTAGAAACTTGCATTGCTTGCATGAGGAGAGCAATGAATGTTAAAGAAGCGAGTGAGATATGTAAGGATCGAGTCACGTGGTGCTTGGTTCTCTCTGCCTACCCCGCAAGGGATTTGACGTGAAGTTATAGATAAATAGATAGATTTATTGTTGAATTTTTATTTATATAAAAATTGTACCTAATAATTTGCGTGCCAATTATTGGCGCATTACGCCTGTACAAATAATTTATAAGATATAAGAAAATGGTTGAAATTAAAAACTTCACTCTTAGGTTTTCGCGATTGTTACATATTGAATTAAACAATTTTTTAACGGAAGTATCGCGTGTTTTATTTATTTTGTTGAACCTGACGTTTCGAATGCTTCTTCTTCTTCCTGCGACAACAGGTACGTCGAGATTATATTGGATATAGATATTGGAGTTACATTGTAATTGGAATTAGCATTAAAAAAGTCGGTCGTCTGCCTGTATGTCTTATCGTATACTATAGAGTATAGACCTAGAAATTTTAAGCACCCTTCTAATTTCTTGGTGATCGTGAAATTTTCACATGTTGCACCTAGCGATATGCAAGCAAATAGCAAATGAGGAGAGAGAACCCCACAATGCATATGTGAATTATTCACTAATTTAAAAAAAATGCAGTTTCCATACTCATCGCGTATGTTTATATCTGTATAAGCTCCGAACAAACCAGCGTTTCTGTAAAGTTTAACAACGGCGAATGTTGCGCACACACAACATCGAAGCAGCGGACTCTAGCATCGCCCGTGCGTGCTGAACGCACTCAACTCTTGACTTTTGACGAACCCGATGGCGGAATAATCAGCAATGTTACTTTAACATAAAGGCCAACATTAACCTGTTAAACGTGAATGTCTGTTTGTCTTGGTCTGAGTATTTTTCAGAAAGGTAGAGCGCCTCAAAACAGCCTCCAACTTACAGAAAATCCCAGCCAAATAACAACACCCTGTAGAATTGTTGTCTTCCTGCAAGCAGTAAGTATCTAAGCAGTTGCAGTGTTAAAGTTACAGCAAAGGTGGCACCACGTGAGCTACACTTTAGGTACTCGTATTGCTAGCGTTCATAGGCTACGGTGTCCAAATTACAACACGATGCCTTATGCTTGTATACCTCCCTACGTTGTAAGCCGATGACGACGACTGTAACCAAAGTATTCGTGTTTCATCCGAAGGGTGATGTCAGGAGGTCTTTTTCTTTCCTGCTATTTTTCCCGCTATTACCACCACCCATACGATCTCATCTATATCATACACGAACAACTTCTTTAACTCTATCTCGCAATGATTTCTTTTATCACCTATGAAATTGACTGAAGGAAGACCTCACTTGTAGAGTTACCTCTTGTACTCCCATGCTCACCTTTTTGCACTTTTGTTGCGGATTGTGCGGTTCCAGAGAAGCTCTCTACGCGTTTTGTTTATTACCAATTATGATTCTTTTTTCCATGGGTTTGTTCGTGTCTCTTGATAATTCAAATGAATTTTGGTGACGAATATAGATTACAAAATGATCCGAAAATAATCTTAAACTTTATGAGATTTTTAAAAACTGGAATAAAAAAATAATTCGACGTAAATAAAGCTATGACGATATGAATACTCGCCAAATTTAATGAATTATTTTTTACTTTTTTAATGTAATGTGTATATTGCATCGCCAATCAAAACTCCATCATTAGTTAGTACGGGCATTTGTTCTCGCTGGCATCGATTTGCTCGAGTGGATAATCTGCGGCCTCAAATGTAAACGAAATGCCGGCCGAATTATTAACACTGTCTAGGGTTGTCAAATATAAAAAATATTTTTTTTTTTGAATAAACTTTATACTAGGGTAATAATCTATGGATGGAGTTTCTCCGAATTTCGTAGGGCACATTAAGCTGCCACATTAAGTCCCGGCTGTTGCCCATAGATGACAGTCGTTAAGCTAAATCAGTGGCCCTCGGGCGGCTTGAAAACACTGGCCTCCGCCAATTCGCATTGAGCAGCGTGGTGGAGTATGCTTTAACCCCATCGGTTGAAGGGAGACCCGTATCCCTGCAGTAGGATTATTAAGGGTTGATGTGGATGGAATAAACGTCATTATTCATCATCATTTCAGTCGTATTCGTCCATTGCTGTACATAGGCCTTTCCTCTAGAGACAAACTCGGCACAATCCGGAGCCAGCTGCATTCATCGAATCCCTAAAAATTTCATGAAGTAGTCGCTCCGTTTAGCGGGGAGTATTCCCACAATGTATGCACAGGCACGCTATTTGAGACCGTTTTTTTTCCCAGCAGTAGTCAATACTACTAATAATTTGCCTGAAAAAAAAAGACATGTTCATACACACAAATGTTTGTTCTGTGCGAGAATCGAACCCACGAGCGTTTGTGTCGAAGCAGCGTTTCAACTGCGCCACTGAGCTCATCAATATGATTATTATATTGATGAGCTATATGCACATTAACAGTGCATAAATATTATGATAGAATTAAATTTGATTTCGAATGTAATCTATACTAATGTAAAGCGGAAGAGTTTATTTGAACACGCTAAACTCTGGAACTATCAGTTGGATCTGAATAAAACTTTATGCATTTGATAGCCCAATTTTAATGAAGGGTTACAGCTGTTAACATCACGATACGAGTCTCAGAAGTGGAGGAAAAGTAAGATAAGGATTTTCCCACGGGATAATACGCGCGAACGAAGTCGTGGGGTGCAGCTAGTATTTCTATAAATGCACTTGAATATCTTTAATAATATGTTTTCAGTTAAATAATTTAATAAGCATATTGACTATATATAAATAATATTTATAGTATTTTTTCCTAGCATTTCATAATCCAATAGGATTGGCGGTGTCCGCTGCCCAAGCCTAAGAATTTGGCAAATATACAGATTTTTATACGGAGCGACTGCTGTCTGACCTATACAACCCATAGGAAAAAAACAGTCTTTGAAATATCATTTCTTAAACTTGCAGGTTTCCTCACGATGATTTCCTTCACCGCCTAGCAATTGATAATTACAAATATATACATGCATATATCATCACGATTGTTACGCATTGGGTTAGGCAGACTATGAAACGCCAGGTGCACCAATCCAAGCATACCTCTCTCGCCTTTTCCACACTCATCAGCCTCTCCACTCATACTCTTCGGTTTTGATTTGGCCCTTTCTCAGACATTATCTATTTGATCCATATATGCATGTCTTAATATGTACATAAATCAGAAAACATAAATTTAGTGGTCCATGCCTACGCTACGATTCGAACCGGGGACAAGTTGATCAATAGGCTGGTTCTTTGTTCACTGGGCTATCACTTGTATGTAAAAGTTATAAATTTATTAAATGATATTGTAATGCCCCGACAGCGCTCATGTAGTGGTACATTGTGCTATTTCAGAATTACGTTTCCACATGAAGTTATAAACTATATGACTATTATAACCATTATAACTGAAAATACCGCTGCTAGAAATCAAAATAGAATAGCTTGAATTCTAAGTGCCACCTACCTTCCTGTGCT
This sequence comes from Pyralis farinalis, assembly GCA_947507595.1. Classification (NCBI taxonomy): domain Eukaryota; kingdom Metazoa; phylum Arthropoda; class Insecta; order Lepidoptera; family Pyralidae; genus Pyralis; species Pyralis farinalis. The sequence continues at coordinate 30,545,430 of OX382273.1, read as the reverse complement.
GCTAACATAGTAGGCAATTATAGTAATGTGTACTACTTTGTATTCTATATTTAGGATCACATTGTAATTGTACTTAGCAAGTACAATATTTTGAGAATGGGATGAAATTTGGACTTTTAGTTCCGACGTCTTTCTAAGACCAGTGACAGCCCAGTGGATAAAAACCGACCTGCCGTGCAATTCTCTAAGCGACTCGTAATGGCTGTGTGCGTCGCTGTGATCACAGATGTCACAGCTTTGACATCGTCTACTGCGATCACGGCTAAATTATTTGGTATTCTATAAGGCTGTAAACGTACGCGAGGCTGTTTGCCTTGTAGAATTCCAATTCCAAACGCAGCCTTGCGGCGCTAGTGTCGCACAACCATGAAAAGCAACACCAAAGAATTGCAATTTTGTGTTCAAGGCTGTAACAGCCGGTGTTTCCTAGGATGTAAGAATGTTTGCTCTTACAGAATTGCATGGCTGATTGTCCCTGATCCGAATCCTGCTGTAGTCATGTACAGTAAATATGTGTTTTCTGATTTATGTACATATTTCTCACTATCACTTAGTTGGCGGTAAAGCAAAACACCTTGAGGAAACCGACATGTCCAACAAATTATATTTCAAACACATGTGACCTTACCTAAGAAAGTCCTGGTTTCCCTCTGGGTTTATGACGTCTGACGGCAGTCTTCCATATTAAAATCTGTCTACAAATCTTTGCCAAACCCTTAGGCTTGGGTGGTGAACCCCGCCAATCCTAATGAATTAGGAAACGGAAGCTGCTAAGAAGAAGAAGTGTGAGTACGAAGGAGTACTACGATTTCCGACGTCGTTTTATACGACTGTCCCAAAAAAGTGAATTGTTTTCATGCTCACGTACAACTACTTATATATGTATGTTCATCAGTTTTTCACTTCTGTTACTGTTAAAAGCCTTAACTGTTAAACGCCTTAACTGATTCAGATGTATGATATCCTTATCCTGGGTAACATTGATTGTGTGACGTCATCATAATAAAAATATGGAGACTCTAGTGCATCTTATATCGTAGCAGCAGAGGTGAAATTGAGGAGCTCTGTGTTTCAGTCGTGAATGACCCGACTTTGACACCAACGCTCGTGGGTTCGATTCCCACACAAGACAAATATTTGTGTGCATGAACATGTCTGTTTGTTTTGGTCTTGATGTATTAACAGAAGTAAGGCGCATCAAAGCAAAAAGTCTGAGGAAGTACCTCCACCACACAAAAAACTGCAACCAAATAACAACTCCCTAGAGAGTTGTTGTGTTCCTGCGTATGAGTGAGGTCACCAGTAAGCTCCTAAGGAGTTGCCGTGTAATCACCAGAGGAGGCATCGCGCGAGTAATACTTAATATATTACTAGCGTTAATAGGCTACGGTAACTGCTTTACAACAGGTGGGATGTATGCTTGTACGCCTCCCGAGGTTGTATAAAAAAAAAAATTGCGTAACTTGAGCTGTTATCGTGTATACGTACTCCATATTGTGGAGTCTTGAAAAAATAATCTTCCAATCCGAAACTATCGAGCGTATCAAAATAACGAGTTTTAAAATAATATTATTATAGCCAGTTTTTAATTAAAAAACAAGGAGATCAATATTTATTATATCATTTTTTTATTAATTAATTCTGTGACCTGAGACCCCTGGTTTCTAAACTAATAAGTATTTGTTTAGAAACCAGGAATTTTCTAAACAAATACTTATTAGTTTATGGTATTGTTTATCTACAGTTTTCTATTATTTTGAAATAAATAATTCAGTTTTAATGGATCACTGAGTAACTTTCAGCGGTGACAGACATGAATCTGCACCGGAGGTTAAAGCAAGACATAATATTAATATTAACTTATAGTTATTTTATTTGAATGTGCCAACCCTAGTACTGCCAAACGAGGTCAATGGTCAGTACAATGCTAATCGCGCATCCGATGTGCTTTTCACAACTTCGTACTGTCATTAATTGTACAGCTAAGAGCAGATCACGATTAAAACTGTAAGTCCGATTGTAGCTCATATTGCGAACGGAATAAGGGCGGTACAATGATCTAAGTGCCAAGTTTTGCGTGCCCTTAACTGTTCTCTATTTTTAAGTTGCGTTTATCTGTCTAATTTTGACGAGCTCGGTGGTGTAGAGGGTAGTACCGCTACTTTATCACCAACGTTCGTGGATTCGATTCCTACACAGGACAAACATTTGTGTGCATGAAAATGATTGTTTGTATTATTAGCTTGGGTCTTTTTAATTGAAGCAGGCCGCATCAAAGCAGCCCATATGAGGAAGTACCTTCGCCTTACAGAAAACCGTTGCAAAATAAAAATTCCCTGAAGGGTTGTTGTGTCCCTGCGTGTGAGTAAGTTCTCCAGTGATATACAAAGAAGTTGCTATGTTTGCAGCAGAGGTGGTATCGCGGGATTGATACTTAATATATTGCAAATATTTATAGGCTACGGTAACCACTTTATATCCCGACATCACTTTATCTCACAACAACCCTCTATGGAGTTGTTATTTGGCTTCAGTTCGGTTCGGCCAGACGGGCTGATACAATGCGCCCTATCTCTCTTAAAAATACTCAGACCAAGACAAACGAACACGTTCATGCACATAAATGTTTGTCCTGTGTGGAAATCGAACCCGCAAGCGTTGGTGTCAAAGTAAAGTAACAGCGCGTTTCGCCACAGCGCCACCAAGCTCGTCAAAAAAAAATGCTTTCGTAGTGGGAGGCGATTGAGAAAACTGAGGATAATAAAGTCGAGGACGAAGACAGTTTGGTGTTGTAGCTACATATCAATCGTTTACGTCCAAAATGTAATTACACCACTCAGTAGGCTGATTCTACTAAAAAACTGCAACTGCACTGCAGCGCGGCGTGTGTCAAAATGCGTACATTTTGACGTTTCATTAAACGTCGCTGCTGTCAGATCGCGTTAACATACAACATTTTGACATACGCCGCGCTGCAGTGCAGTTGCAGTTTTTTAGTAGAATCGGCCTACAGTCCACCAACGCCAGTCAGTCTTGACTCAACTTGACTTGTGGTGTAATTAAATTTTGGATGCATCCGACGAGATCGGCGACTCAGTCGTGAAGTCGAGCGTTCAATACTCACACAAGACAAACATTTGTGTGCATGAACACGTTTCTTCCGGTCCGAATATTTTTAAAAGAGGTAGGGTGCACCCCGTCTGGGGAAGTACCTCCACCTCACATAAAACCGCAGCCAAATAACAACTCCCTAGAGGGTTGTTGTGTTCCTGCGTGTGAGTGAGGTCACCAGTAAGCTCATAAGGAGTTGCTTTGTAAGCTGCAGAGGTGGCATCGCGCGAGTGATACTTAATATATTACAAGCGTTAATAGGCTGCGGCAACTGGTTTACATCAGGTGGGTCGTGTGCTTGTATGTCTCCCGACGTTGTTTAAAAAAAAACTTTCTTTAAAATATCCAGACTAAGATAAACAGACAAGTTCATGCCGATAATTGTTTGTCCTGTATGTGAACCCACGAGCGATGCTGTCGAAGTACCGTCACTAACCACTGCTCCACTGAGCTTGTCGAAACATGTTTAATCAACATGTTACAGTGTTGCGCAATGTGTAGAAATTCTTATATTTTCTGTAGAATTAGGTACTTTGCTCACTATCAATAGCGATATTACGACTCACTTGATGAGCAGTGGTGGAGTACATGCTACTAGCACTAAGGTTCGTGGGTTCGATTCCCACATAGCACAAACATTTATGTGCACGTACACGTTCGTTTGTCTTACTATGGGTGCTGTTAAGAGAGCGGCGCATCACAGTGACTCGACTGAGTGAAAATATTCACCTAATAGGAAACCGTAGTTAAATAACAACTCCCTAGTCGGTTTTTATGTTCCTGTTAGTGAGGGAGATAAGTAAGGAGATGCTGTATGTACACTATGGGAAACAACGCGTGAGTGATACTTCGTTTTCTTCTACTGTCGATTTTTTTTTGTAAATACATACTTATTATACATAGAAAATACCCAGACCAAGACAAACAGACATGTTCATGCACACAAATGTTTGTACTGTGTGGGTATCGAACACACGAGCGTTGGTGTCAGAGTAGCGTAACAGCGCGTTTCACCACTGCGCCACCGAGCTCGTCAATAGGCTACGGTAACTGCTTTGCATCATGCTTGTATGCCTCATTTGTCAATTTATTTTGCTGAACAGTGATGCGTATCTGTTAAAACGTATTTGCTTTTGTTAAGTTCTGGATATATTAACTATCTAAGATTATGAGAGGTAGGGCGAATCAAAGCAGCCCGTCTGGGGAAATACTCCACCGCACAGAAAACCGCAGCCAAATAACAACTCTTTAGAGGGTTGTTGTGTTTCTGCGAGTGAGTAAAGTCATCAGTATGCACAAAGCATCGCGCTTGTGATAATTAATGTATTACAAGTGTTCATAAGCTATGACGGTAACCGCTTTATATCAGGTGGGTCGTATGCTTCCCGACATTGTGTAAAAAACCGGCCAACTGCGAGTCGGACACGCGCACGATAGGTTCCGTACCAATATCTATAAAAACGGCATAAAAATCATGTCTGTTGCATGGGATAAATATGAAATATTTATTTATTCTGTTTTTCAGTATTTTGTGCTAAAGCGGCAACAGAAACACATCATCTGTGACAATTTCAACTGTCTGTTCATGAGATACAGCCTAGTGACAGACGGTCGGACGGACAGCGGAGTCTCAGTAATAGGGTCCGTTTTACCCTTTGGGTACGGAACCCTAAAAAGACAATGCAAGGACAATTTATTTTAAATTGACAGTTTTTTTTATTCAAAGTAATAATTTCGCTGAATACCACGTGGTTAAAAATTATACATTTACTATATAAAAATGTGCGTAGGTACTTACAAATTAAAGATGAGTCCAAATGTAAACCTAAAACACAGTAACATAAACACTATCACAAATCCATAGAAATCCACGAATAACAAAGACACACACCACACGACAAATTCGAATTTCGAACAATTTAAATTTCGCGCGGCAACGCGCTCGCGCCGGCGCGCCTCCCGAAACTGACTCATGCGCATCCGAAACACCCTTCGGTTCTATTTTTTGAAATTTGAAATAGGAACAAAAGAAGAGGGGAGGCGAGCGCCCTCTGTAGTTTAAATATAGAACGGCACAAGCCACTGCGAGTTCGTTCACTCAGGAAAGCGTACTCGAAAACTGAAATTCTGTTTATTGCTTGTTACTAGAAAAGATAATATTTTAAAAATAGACGTCCGGCCCTGAATTTAATAGCGCCGATTCCGGTGTACTAGTGAGTGATAGTTCCCGGTCTCATTAACGCATGCCTGATCGATTTTGGTGACGGAGTTCTCAAAATAGAGTAAGTATCGTATACTTAAAATTCTTATTGGACGAAAACATTGACAGCTGAAGATTTAAATTCTTAACATACAGAGTACTTTTCAGGAACATCATTCCTATATGAATTCTATATGTTTGTCTGTCGCTTTTTTTCGAATATTCGATTTTTGACTTCAGATTCGGATTCAGCACAAAAAAGTAGTAGGAACATTGTTATTATGGCTGACAAATTAAAAAAAAAATATTGAATTGTTGTATAATTGACGAGCCAGGTGTTCCTCAGGCAATACAAGCTTGCGCATTCTCAACTGGTTTTTTTATACGTCAGGAGGCATACAAGCATACGGCCTACCTGATGTAAAGCGGGTACCGTAGCCTATTAACGCTTGCGATATATTCATTATGACTCGCGCGATGCCTCCTCTGTTGCTTACACATCAACTCCTTGGGAGCTTACTCGTGACCGTGCTCACACGCAGGAACACAACAACCCTCTAGGGAGTTGTTATTTGACTGCGGTTTTCTGTGAGGTGGAGGTACGTCCTACGTCCCCAGACAATGCTTTGATGCGCCGTACCTCTCTTAAAATTCTTAACATAGAGAGTACTTGAATGATAGAGTTCGCTCGGCGTGTTCATGTTGCTTATGTTATATACTAACGTCTCGCCCCGGCTTCGCACAGGTAGTAGAACTAGTAGAGCATATTACATGTATACATACAGTAAGGATTAATACTGAGTATCCATATAATATTCGATGAAAGCTACCAATCAGCTTGACTTTAATCGACATTTTCGACAATTATCATCATATTTCAACCGATTAACACAAATACTTAATAAATTATACACCTAAACCTTTCTCGAGAATCACTCTGTCTATTGGTGAAAACCGCATGAAATTCCGTTCAGTAGTTTTTGAGTTTATTGCGCACAGAGAGTGATACACAAGAATTGCTCAATAAAAGTAATATTTTTTTTGTTAAAATGTACAAAAAGAGAGTGAACCGGGGATAAATGTGACCGTATAAGTTAGACCGGACATACGGCGGGACCAAATACGCAATAATGATAATGTCTAATAATTGAGTTTTTTTTTATACTACGTCGGGAGGCATACTAGCATACGGCCCACCTGATGTAAAGCGGGTACCGTAGCCTATTAACACTTACAATATATTAATTATCACTCGCGCTATGCCTCCTCTGCTGCTTACACAGCAACTCCTTGGGAGCTTACTGGTGACCTCACTCACACGCAGGAACACAACAACGCTCTAGGGAGTTGTTATTTGGCCGCGGTTTTCTGTGAGGTGGAGGTACTTCGTCAGACGGGCTGCTTTGATGCGCCGTACCTCTCTTAAAGATAACCCAGTGGATAAGGAACCGGCCTATTGACCAACTGGTCCCCGGTCATGTACATATTTATCACTTGTTAGGCGTTGAAGGAAAACATTGTCAGGGAACCCACACATCCAAGAAATTATATTTGGAAAGACGTGTGACCTAACCTAAGAAACATTTGTTTCTCCCTCTGGGTTGTGGAGGTGTAACGGCCGTGTCAAATCAGTATCTTCGCCAAATCTTTAGGCTTAGGTAGCGGACCCCGCCAATCTTAATGGGTTAGGAGACGGGATAGCGCTATGGAGAAGATAATGTTGAATATCTGGTGTTAGTATTCAACACGATACGTAGTTTTTATGTTTGTCGTGTTAAATCGCGTTTTTTTTTAAGCAAAACCCTATCTAAATACGAAATATGATCCAAATCGTTACAACTGTTTATGAGATACTCGAAATATATTTATATACAACAATTATTTTATCAGAAGGTGATGTCAGGAGCCCCAGGAACCGGCGAGCGTGCATGAAAAGAGCTATGAATGTCACAGAAGCGAGTGAAGTATGTAAAGACCGCGTTTTATGGCGCTCGGTCCTCTCTGCCTACCCCGCAAGGGACTTGGCGTGAAGATATACATACATACATACAACAATTACTCGCTTAAATACTTACAGTAATGATAAAATTTGCCCTTAACAGGGTAAAGTGACGGTAATGTAAACCGCACATTCAGGGACCTTCGTAAAAAGAACAGAAGACCACGGTAACTGTTTATCTTCAAGTAAGCCATATGACCACATTAAGTTCAATTTCAAGAGACGAAGCGAAGCATTAATATATTTTTGCATGGTGTATATTAAGCTATCTCTTCCCTATAATGCGTGATTTCTGCCGACGTAAACGTTGACATGCGCATTCGCGAGAAAAGACTGTCTCGGTAAAAATATGTGTGTACTGTACTGTACTGTAGCGATGCAGTTCAATGTGCTGTATAAAAAAATATATTGAGAGCTCGATGGCGTCGTTACGCGTGTCATGTCACCGAACACGTAGGTTAAGCAACGTCGACCGCTGCCTGTCTATGAATATCTCTATCTCTATCTCGAGTTTCTCCGTGCTCGGAGGGCACGTTAAGCCGGTCCCGGCTGTTGTCAATAGATGACAGTCGTTAAGCTAAGTCAGTGGCCCTCGGGCGGCTTGAAAACACTGGCCTCGGCCAATCCGCATTTGAGCAGCGTGCTGGAGTATGCTCTAAACTCCTTCGGTTTAAGGGAGACCCGTTTCCCTGCAGTGGGATGAGTAAGGGTTGATATGGCATGTGGCAATAGTGAGGATATTTATTACTTAGTTATTCACCATTTTTAGGGTTCCGTATCCAAAGGGTAAAACGGAACCCTATTACTGAGGCTCCGCTGTCCGTCCGTCCGTCCGTCCGTCCGTCCGTCCGTCCGTCTGTCACCAGGCTGTATCTCATGAACCGTGATAGTTAGACAGCTGAAATTTTCACAGATGATGTATTTCTGTTGCCGCTATAACAACAAATACTAAAAAATAGAATAAAATAAATATTTAAGGGGGCTCCCATACAACAAACGTGACTTTTTTGCCTTTTTTATAGATAATGGTACGGAACCCTTCGTGCGCGAGTCCGACTCGCACTAGGCCGATTTTTTTTAGATTCCGTGGAACACATGCGCTTACCCCATTTTTTATAGGACAGTTTCTTTATAACTCTTACTTTTATATTTATGGAATTAGTATTTAAACATACTACTGGAATAGTTTCGTGACGGGACGTTCAAATCCGGAGGACATTCTTGGCGTGCCGAGTCAGCTGATCAGTCGCGTCTAGACCGGCGCGCAGTGTTTGACTAACGTCTCTATTTTGGGATGACGTCTTTGTCAGACGTTACTGGATATGAAATATCTATATATAAATAGATAAAGACAGTACAATTCTGTATCATTTTGTCTTCTTTGGTCATCCGGTTTTTTTTATTTATTTGTTAATAGCTGTTTGCGGACTTAGTGTTATCAATAAAAAACGAGTATACTTTAGACCACACGACTGAAGTAAAACTTCTTTAACTCCATCTATATGTATATATCTGTTTATATATGTATAATATATATATGTATATACATATATTAATTTTCTACAATTATTTGAATTTATTATATATTAGTTTTCATTGAATATAAACTTTAAAATGAATTTACAATTTTATTCACTTTAAACGTAGAATATTTAATGTATTGAACAAAATATTAATTTATAAAATTGTTCAAGAACGAAATGAAATTACGAAATAATCAAGAAATCACCGGTCGCGTAACGCAGCCAAACTCGCAAACGAACTACGCGCACTGCTCTCTCTTGCTCCTACAGTGTGATACAGACAATAGGCCTGCACTGTGTCTTAGATATACGAAACTTAACTGGCTAAGAGAGAAAGAAAATGTGTGCTCGCACCTCTCTCTCTTGCCCCTACAGAAATATACGAAACGTAACTCTCTCTCTTTCTATCTTCACTAACTTATATCTTCCTCTCGACTGCCGTTCACCTCGCCCGATCACACTTTTCGTAACGCTCTCATCACGCATTCACCAGCTTACTCCCCATGTCAAGTGTGCGTAAAGAAGTTTTACTTCAAAAATTTGGAAACAATAGAATAAACTAGTTGGAAACGTGCCAATTAATATGTTTCTTGAAATTTTCAATAATTCTGGTAGGAATTTTTACTAATGTTGAGGCGAATACTACTCCTGATCTATAATCTGTTACTTTATACTAGCAATTGAAAGAAAAAGAAAGAAAGAAAGAAAATTATTTATTCGGTGACATAAATAGTTACAGATTGAAAAAAAAAGAAGGAAACAGACTAGCTCTTAACACTATGACACCGAATTGGCATCCACTCAGCATATGTCGCCACGTCCTCGTGAGACGGTACGACGCTGGTCTTCCGTAGATACCTGATGGGAATAAGGACACTACCGCTCATCACGATGCACACTCCTGTACAACATGACTCAATGTGAAATACAGGAATACAAGAAATAATAGGAAGTAATTCTTATAGGAGTAGGATCAAATTTGGTATTTAGATCTGATTTTGCTTTTATTTCAAGGTTATCTATATTTACGTATTTCAGGGATCGGTTGGTACCAGAACCAGAGACCCTGCCAGTCCAACACTGTAAACTACAATTCTGGATTCAAACTGTACAGGCGCGCGGATTAGGGCGTCCCCCCCGATGGGACGCGCACCGATCGAGATTAAGTGCATGCGATGGTGGAGGCCACCACCCACCACGCAACACCCTACCCGGCGGGTCGAGGGGAGCTGAGTGTCGTATAGGCACCTGGAATGTGAGAAGTGGATTATAAGATAAGATGAATGAGTTGATAAATAAAATTAACGATAGATGCCTAGATGCTTTGTGAGTGTCAGAGACCAAGCGAAAGGGAAGCGACACCGAAGATCTGCCCGGTAGCATGATGGCCCTGTGGTTCGGGGTGAAACAGGACGATCATGCCAGCGCTGGCGTAGGTGTCGTGCTTTCATCTCGCTTGGCCGCTGGTGTGAGAGATTACGATTTAGTAGGTCCAAGACTTCTCTGGGTTAAGATAAAAGTGGAGATTACGCGAGTCTTTTTGCTTGTGGCATATGCTTCTGTGAGATCTACTAATCCCCAGGAGCTCAAGAAGTTTTGGGGGACCATAAGGGATATCAAAATACCCCTTACCAAAGGCAAATCCAGAGATTTGGCTGAAGCGAATGAACGGATAATTATGTGTAGTGATATAAATAGATGGGTTGGGACCAAGAGAAGCAGTCGTGATTATGTGCTTAGTCAATACGGAGATAAGAGAGTGAACGATGCTGGTAAGTTACTTTTAGACGAATGCATGAAACGAAACGTTGTGTCGAACACGTTCTTCCATCACAAGGATATTTACACTTACAATGGAGACGGAATGAACGGAAAAGTGTGATTGATTTGATTTTGATAGATGGACGTCTCCGAAAGTGGTTAATGGATACAAGAGCCTTTAGAGTTCCCACTCTTGAAACGGACTACTATCTGGTGATAAGCCGGTTAAGAACCTTTTCAAGAAATGGAGGCACTGACGAGTGCGTATCTCTTTCGGAGATCAGGAAAGAATAAGAAGTGAAAAAAAATCGGCCAAGTGCGAGTCGGACTCGCGCACGAAGGGTTCCGTACCATTATCTTTAAAAACGGCAAAAAAATCACGTTTGTTGTATGGGAGCCTCCTTAAATATTTATTTTATTCTATTTTTTAGTATTTGTTGTTATAGCGGCAACAGAAATACATCATCTGTGAAAATTTCAACTGTCTAACTATCACGGTTCATGAGATACAGCCTGGTGACAGACGGACGGACGGACGGACGGACGGACGGACGGACGGACGGACGGACGGACGGACGGACGGACGGACAGCGGAGCCTCAGTAATAGGGTTCCGTTTTACCCTTTGGGTACGGAACCCTAATTAGAACATGAAAGTGTAAGGAGTACGTATGTACGTCTAGTCAGTGAAAGACTTGCGAACGCGAGTCTTTTCGACTTAGATGTACACGAATCTGGAAAAGTTCTGAAAGAAAGTATGGTGGACAGTACGATAGCAGTGTAGATGCGCAAAGAGACGTAGAATACTGAGAGCAGATGCCCGGTGGGATGCGGGGGTTGAATCCTCCGTAAAAAAAGTCGAAAGCGTGGTTGGATTACGCACTATCTTTGTACCAGAGTGATGGTATGAAAGAGAAGAATAAAGAAATATTTGTATTGGTATCACGTTGTCGTAAAGACAAAATTTGCCCCACATCACCCATTTAAAACATTCTTTGTTAACCAATTTGCCTGCTATCTCGGCCCAATGGTATATAACAAATTGAACAAACGTTTGGATATCTACCCACTTAATACTAACGTTTGTAATATGAAAGCAACTGCTTAGTTGAAATACTCAAAATTAGGACAATATCGAAAATCTGTTTGCACTTAAGATAGTGTCACCATAACTTTTTATTTTGTTACCTTTTCTACTAATGTAAAACTTAATAACTATAATTTATTGGTGAATTGTTCGCTGTAGTACACTGCTGTGGTTGTTGCTGCATCTGGTAATTTTGTCCGAGTTGAATTTGCATATATGTGTGTTTATGCATTGGTGTGTATATAGTGCATATTTATCTTCATATTTGCGTGATGTGTACGTATATACTTGATTCTGAACCTTAACATTTTTGTAAATAAATGTAGCCAATGTTACTCGTTGTGACATCAACTATCTATTAGAGCCAATCTCATCAAAATTAGTCCAGCCGCATCGGTTTCGGGGATTACCCGGAACTAACAGTAAGTAGATTTGGACTTGTTTTCTTTGGCATATATGTCATATATTATTCATATTTTCGTATATCATAATAGATTTTAAAGCAGGATGTCATTACATACATACATTTCAGTATTATTGTTTTATTTTCATAAGTACTAATAGGGTAATCAGCGCCTTTTGCAGCACAAATACGAAATTTTATAATGAATGAGAATCTTATGATAAGAATCTTAGATTTTTTTTTCATTCTTTATAAAACTCTTATTTGTGCTACAAATACATGTTTGTTGTAAGAAAACTATTATATAAGATTATTGTTACATGAAGAGGCTGGTACCTGAGATACAGGCTCAGCCTAGTTCAGGTATCAGTAACAAGGTATATAGTTATGTAATACATACGCACGAACTAAATATCTCTGTACCCAAATTAAGTTTTCTCTGTGACGATCAAATAAATGAAATAAATACTTATTAATTTTTTAGACTCTAAGTCAACCTCACCTCCATATGGTGCACCCTATTCACTAGCAAACAGGCTCTGGTCACTGACATAGAATACAATCATGTTCGCTAATAATTGTGTCCGACTGTGAAGTACCTCCACTAGAAGATCACAGCAGATTAACAACTTTTATGATTATTGTGTTCCTGCGATTGAGTTACTTACGAGCAACTAGATACTCCTTGTATTGGAACCGGTGTTGGTTACGGTAATCACGTGCGGTGCCTTTTATATCCATTGTGCTATAAAAAAGTAAATGAAAAATTAAATCGCTCTCACGAAAAAGGAACAACTAGGATTACTAATCAGTAACATTTCTTCGGGTAACGTCAAAGCACACTATCTCTGTTACACATTTAGAGTCCGGATATCGGAGGGACTTTTTTTACCAACGTCAAACGGGGGACTGATGGCTTAGCCGCCATGAATCTAGATAATTAAATTTCGTGGATGTGCCATACATCAGATATAAACGGAAGAGTTTGTTTGTTTGAATGCGACAATCTCTGGAACTACTAGTCGGATATGAACTTTTTTTTTTATTTGTCAGCCCATTTCTTAAGGAAGGTTATAGACTATTCGAAATCACGGTCCGACGTTTTAAAGCTGAGGAAAGAGAAGCTGAGAAGAGAGAAAGAAAAGCGATTCCTACGCGGTACCGTGCAAACGTGAGGACAAAATCGCGCGGTGCAGCTTGTAATAAATAATTATAATTGCGGCAAAGTTGAAATTGAAATTTCGTTGATATTTATTTTTCAAGCGGATGGAATAGTTCTATAGTATTATAAGTTTTTATCTGTGTTTGTTAAATTGTGTATGTGTGTATCTATGTCGCAGTCAATAGGTTAAATCAGCCTGTAGATTGGACGACTGGCTTGTTCAATAAATGCCGGCATTTAATGAAAAAGTTACAGGACACTTAATTTTATTCTTGAACGTAACGTTTGACAAGTATGGCTTTTTAGTTAAATGCAATTATGATATATGTCCATGAGCACGCAGAGTGAAAAGTATTACTGAATATTGTTTTAAATTTAACATCATTTAATGATTACCCGAGATCAAATTCGAATCGTGTATCAAAATTCCTTCCTTCATATTGTTGTATTTAATGCATTAATAGATAGATACAATAATATTATATATATATATATACACACATCAAAAGTGTCTAGGGATCAACATATATTTTTGCAATAACTTTTCTCCTGATTGATATTAATTAAAATTTTCTTTAAGGATTCATCAAATAAAGTGTTTTCGTTTGTCTACAGTAACGATAAACCAAGTCACCTTTGCATTAATAAAGAAATTTGCCATTTTCATAATAAAGGGATTTTTGACATTTGAACCACTAACATTAAAGTTCGAAAAAAAGACTGAAATAACAGTTTTCTTTAAAATTTTATTGGGTAACTTAAACAATTAATAATCCGTGTTTCTACCGCGAACACTAACAACACAAGAACATCGGTTTGGCATACTCAAAATGAGTTCATCCAAATCACGCTGTGGAATGGCCGCCCATGTTCGTTGCAACAACAAAAAAAGGTCTTCTTGCGACTGGATACCCTCCATATTCGGCAGAGCTCTTCTCTGTAGCATATCCCATGCATGCTCAATCGGGTTCAAGTCTGGCGACTGAGCAGGCCAGGGCATGACATTGATGTTAGCTGCGGCGAGAGTTTGTCTTACAACTCTTGCGGTGTGCGGTCGTGCATTATCATGCATTAACTGAAATAAGGGACCGATTTGCACTTGTAGAGGAACGATGACGTCTGATACAATCGTCTCAGCATAAATCAACTCAGTTCTTCCGCCGATCCAAATACCCGCCCATACCATGATGGTTCCACCACTATAAGGATGGACTTCCTGGCAGGATTTTAATCGCTGTTGGCGTCCAGGGGTTCTCCAGTGCCGTATACCTCTTGTATCCGGTCTCATACCAAAACGAGACTCGTCAGAAAAGTACACGAAACGCCATTGTTCTTCTGCCCAATTTCTGTGTTCAAGAGCCCATTGATATCGAATCCTACGATTGTGCATTGCTATAGGTGGTACCCTTAGCGGTCTTCGGGAATGAAGGTTCACTTCATGCAAGCGGTTTCTGACTATTTGGTCGCTAATTAAGTTCCCTGAAGAGTGATGAAGCGTCACGGCTAACATCATGGCGGTTATTGTTGGAGCTCTTCGAGTTGTGATTTGAATGTATCGGTCTTGTCTCCGTGTGGTGCAGCGATACCGTCCTCCATGGCGCTCAGCCACGGTACCAGTGCTTCGGTAACGTGTCCAAAGTCGACTGATAACACTCTGACTTGTATTCAGAGCTAAAGCCACAGTACGTTGCCGGGAACCAGCTTCTATCATTCCCACGGCTCTGAGCATTTCTTCCCTGCTTAAATGACGTTGCCGCTCCATAATAACGTTGGTTTTAATCAGTAGTAGGGAAACAGTAGCACTAATAATGTCTTCAATGCGTTGTATGTTTTTATAGGGAAAATATTGACAGCTGATTTTCATCTTTTACTCCAATTTGATTGACAGTTCCTGTTTCAAATTATGAAATGCACCAAAAAGGATCCATATAAATTTATAAAATCATAAATTTATTACAAAGCCACATCTCAATCTCAAGAAATCCGCATAAAAATGCTTGATCCCTAGACACTTTTGATGTGTGTGTATATATATATATATATGTGTGTATATATATGTATATGTGTGTCATTAGAATTGGCAGGGTCGCTACTTAAGACTAAGGATTAGGCGAAGATACGGACTTTTACAAGGAGCGACAGCCGTCAAACCTTCACAACCCAAAGAGAAAATCAGAGCTTTCTTAAGTTAGGTCACACGTCTGATATAACTTCTTGGAACTCACATGTTCTTCCTTCACCGCCAAGCATCACTATGCAATAATTATCTATGCTATAAGCATCATTATCACTATAATTGCAATTGTGTATATAAATCCGAAAATACAAAATTAGTAGTACATGTCACAGCAGAATTCGAACCAGGGGAACAGTTGACCAATAGGCTGCTACTTTCTGCACGTATATAAAAAAAACTAATACAATATTAGGAATTCACATACTTAGAATAGCCTAATTTGCTCCCCAAGGCCAAATATTGTCATTCTTTTCATAATAATTGAAAACTTTGTTCGAGAGGTCAACCTCTGGACCTGGGTGTTCATGGAAAAATTTATATACTGACTATATATAAAAAGAACTAATGAAACTGGTGAATGTCAGCGCTAGGTGTGGCAGACGGAGCATTAAAGTAAAATAAATGCGGTCGATATTCGAGTATTGCGCGAAATTTAGCATAACGCTTGCTGGTCGATATAAGAAAGAGAGTTAGCTTGAAAGAGAGTGACTGTGTCAGGATAAGAATAGGCATTCTCAGTTGAATCGAGTATGTAGAAAGATTACAGGATGAAAGAATGATGAAATAGAAATACAATGTGACAGTGGAAGGAGAAAGGTTGAAACTCGATTACTGCAATCAAATTGGTCGTAGGTTGATGACAGGAGCAGGATGGTGAGTGTACATCTAAAGAGCTACAAATGTCAAAGAAGCGAGTGAGGTGCGTAAGGACCACGTCTTATGGCGTTGGTCACCCTGCATCTACCCCGCAATGGACCTGGCGTGAAGATATACATACATCCAGAATGATTTACCGTATCCTACAATTCGAACATCAACGTTGTCACTCAATAGGGCTTTTTTCATCCCCTTTTGTTTTTTTGTCACGCCTCATGTATTAAAGTGTTTAATTTGTTTCCTACGATGGCTCGAGATTTATGGCACTCCCTTCGACTGTTGATATACACCTCCTTGTACCGCCTGATGGATGACATTCAGGAATGAGACGACACTGATTGACATCGGTCCTGATGGTGATGTTAAAATAGTGGTTTATCTATTTACGTTACGAACCGTAACAGATCTATTCTTTAAAGGGTTCTGTTCAATTTTGCCAAAAGTACGGCACACATGGAACATAGAGAATTTTTATGTAGGGTTATACAAAAGGCAGTTTTATTTATACTCCGTCGGACGTCATACAAGCATACGACATCCATTATTTAAGTCAATGCTTGCAATGCAGAAAGTATCGTTCGCACGTCCTTGCACCTTCGCACTCTGCTCGCACCTTCGTTTTGTTAACATAGCAACTCCATAGGAGCTTACTGGTAACCTCACATGCTCGCAGGAGCACAACAACCCTACAAGGAGTTGTTATTTAGCCTTTTTTCTGTGAGGTGGAGATTTTTCCCCAGTCGGATTGTTTTGCGCCCTACCTCTCTTAGAAGTTACAGACCAAGACAAATAGATATGCTCATGCATACAAATATTTGTCTTACATGCATTAACATTACTAGCATTGGTGTTAAAATATCCACTGTTAACCATACCACCAAATACGTAAGTAAGAACCTCTTTTGGTACGGCTCTGGTCAACCGTTCATCTGTCTGCCTTCTCTATGTCTCCTAAGTTGAGTAGAGTAAGTTTAGATATGGCTGATGAAAGCATCTCCACTGGGATGGTGCCTCGGTCAAAATAAACAATTCTCTTGAGGATTCCTGTGGTCCTGACAATAAGTACTCGTAATATCATCGGAAAACTGGCGAGGAGGCTCTTAACATTTTTATCTTTACGATTTTTTGATTCACATTTAAAATATTTCGCCTACGAGTTATGGTTTCTAATTTCTCTATATTATTTAATTACTGTTGTTTTTATTCAACATTTTGCAATATTTTTGATACTAAAACGTACCCTCGAGGCTAAAATTAACAAACCGGTGGGCTTATTAATGTGTGCGTATGTGTGCTACTTACCCCTGATGTGCTACTTTTAATTGAGAACCTGACTTTTTGTGTATAAGTACAGTTTGATATTTTTTTTTTGCCAGTTTGAGAATACATAAATGAAAAACTACGCCGGGCTCAACATTCTTCAAGCTCTAGACTTGACTGCACTCGATGTGGCAGAGAAAAAGCGAAATTACAGGGATGTGGCAAAAGTGGACAAAATCCATTTCAGCGCTGTCTGTCTTAACAATTTGTAACGTTCTAACCAACTGCCTACTTTGCACTTTGACGTGTTGTTAAATATCTCATGGTATTGCCAAATGAATATGTATAATGTTTGTATTTGATATCTGTCACGACGTCTACAGTATTTGTATTCGACATATTTTGTCTTGTATGTAATTAGTTAATAGATTCAGGTGATTTTTTGCGAAAGTCAAATTTACATGCAATTTGATCTAACCTGGTTTGTGTGCTTCCACCAGCAATTAGTTCATGCGGCCTAGCGCCGGTCGGTACCCACGCACTGCCGTTAGTAGATGCTAACACGCTAGCATGTTATTCTAGCGATTAGCGTCTACACCGCTTGAGGATGCCTCGTGGAGAGGCGAAACACGTGTCGCAGCGACGACCAGGCGAGTCGTGGCAGCAACGGTGGTGGAATGCGGTTTCTGTTCCAAATGGCGGACGACCGCAGCAGCCCAGGCAGAGCCATGCCAGCGTCGGAATGTTGCATCTACTAACGGTAGTGGGTGAGTGCCGGCCGGCGCCAGGCAGCATGAACTAATTGGTGGCGGAATCACACAAACCAGGTTAGATCAAATTGCTTGTATGTAGTAATTACATTCCATTAAATATGGCTGCTGCTTGAACGACGCTTTTAATTATAATCCAACAGAAATTCACAATCCCTCCGACTCCTATCATCGCCCAAATTTTAGAAACTCTTTTTGAATAGGGTCGGCAACGCATGAGTGACGCCCCAGGTGTTGCAAATTTCCATAGGCTACGGTGACTGTTTAACATCAGGCAGGCCGTATGCTTGATTTCCACCTTAGTGGTATATAAAAAAAAATTCAGCTCTGCTGGTGAACACTTTGTAGGAATGGTATACAAAAAATATTTTAATTTTAATCTTCTGCTTATTAAATGTATCATATTGTGAGAAGAGCACAGTTGACCGAAATACAGGCTAGTTCTTAGTCTAGTTCGGTAACAGGAGGCTTAAACTACTAGTTAGTAGCTGTTTTAGTGTCATCTATAGATATGATGCACTTTGTTAAAAATACTATATACTTTCTTGAAACAAATAACCAAAAATCCCGCAAAGCAAGTTAGTACTAGAGTAATTGTTAAAGTGTGCTAATGTTTATTTTGAATTACTACCAAGTAAAGTAAATAAATAAATTAATTAATGTGCATTTTTTTTTGTAATATTGATAACGTACCAAGATCAGGGAAAGTTAATGAGATGACGGGTAATGACTAATCACAAGTTATTTGAAAAGAAATACAAATTTATCGAATCGAAGCTAAGTCCTCAACTTAAAGTAGAGCTACTTCTTTCCACTGAAGTTTGCGTGCAAACCTTTTTTTTAATATGAGATCCATTTTAGAAAGATACATATTTAATTTATCACGGATTTGGAAAATGTACGAAACGGATATAATTAACGTTCAAAAACCGCTGGTTAGTGCTGCAGCGTCCACCGAAAGAGGTGTATTGGTTACATTTGCAGTTGCAACAAAAGCTATTGGTAATGCCATAACTCTTTTGTTTGTCTTTCCTCGTATTCGGTATAAAGATATGTTTATTAGAAATTGACTACCGTAATGCATCAGCGTTGGAATCGGTATGGATTACTCTAAAGGGGTTTCTAAAATTTGTAGATAACTTTATTTATTTATGTGAAGCCGAAAATGAGGACCACGCGTTGCTGCTACTACTCACTTTGTGACACTACTATGACACCAACACTCGTGGGTTCGATTCCCTCACAGGACAAACCTTTGTGTACATGACCATGTCTGTTGGCAGATATACCACTTTTTGGCCATAAATAGTTGCTTATCCTTGATATTCTTATATATATAACCAGTTGAGAATGCGCAAGCTTGCATTGCCAGAGGAACACCTGGCTCGTCAATTATATAACAATTAATTTGTTTTTTATTGTCGGCCATTTTGACCATGTTCCTTAAGAGATAGGAACGGTGTTCCTGAACATTCCTATTCTAGTTTTTTATGCTGAATCCGAATATGAAGTCAAAATTCAAATATTCGAAAAAAAAAACGCACACACAGACAAACATATAGATTTCATATAGGAACGGTGTTCCTGAAAATGGATGTGTGGACTCGAAAACGGCTGGAAAGATTTTGATGAAATTTTTAGGCAATCTTCAGATTAGCCCAGCGGGTGAACCTATGAAGTTTGGTAGTAATCATAATCAGCCATGCGAAGCCGGAGCAGAACACTAATGTTGAGTCATTTTTATTTATATATAAAACTAAATTTTATTTATATGAAGTTAGATTAAAGGTATAGGTACCTATGATAAATACTGAATGCAAAGCTGCTAAGGAAAAGAACATTGCTAATATCGCTACTTTTAATCTCACCTTGCGATTTTAATAATGTTTAGACTATAAAACTAATAATTGAAACTATGAATAGGACATATCTTTATGCAAAATCGTCAGATTTCTATTACAAAAATATTTACTGACAGATGTAAGACCGATAGACGTTATGAAAAAATAACCTAAAACATTGCCTGGAAAAGTGAATTTTCATTAGTTGTTTACGTTAGGATATTTTTGATTTTTGTATAAATTTAGTTGTTCACTAGAATTAGTACTGCAGATAAGCCTATATACATTCCTCTTTTATCAATAAAAACTAATGATAAACATGTATTTCTTTCCTGCCGTAATATATATAATGTTCATTGTAATTCTGTTAATTACTTCTGAGCTGTTAATTCTATACGAAGTTTTCTGAAAAAAAGTTACCTGACTACACACTCACTGGTGGCACAATTGATACAATTTTAGTTGTAGCTTCGAAAATGTTGCAAAATATTATTTTTTAAGTATTATGTTATGTCTATCCACGACAACAGTTTTTCCACTCAAGTGGCTTCCATTCAAGTCATTCACGACTGAGCCACCGAGCTGGTCAAAATCCAAAAACATTTCGAAAGGACATTTAAAAAACTGTTAATTGTGATTCTGGTCTCCTATTCATTATTTACGGAAGAGTATAATAATTAACGGCGTTTATTAAGTAAATAAAAAATAAATAAATATTGTGGGATAAATTACACAGCGCCACCTAGCCCCAAAGTGCGAAGCGAAGCTTGTGTTATGGGTACTAGACAACTGATAAACATACGTAAATACATTTTTTCTTTTTTGTAAATACATTTCGTAATAAAATGACAGCACAGCATACGTATAGAGGATCTACAGCGGCATCTCTCTCTCCCACCAATAACAAACTTTTTGAGGTAGAGTTCGCCAACATCCGCGGACTTCATTCTCACCTCAATGCCGTCCACCATCATCTCGAGACGACTAAACCCGCATTACTCTTCCTCATGGAGACACAAATAAGCCGCCCCGCTGACACAGCATACTTACACTACCCCGGCTATGTACTGGAAGAATCTTTCCGTCCTAAAGCCGGTGTATGCTTGTTTGCTAGGGCGGATGTTTGCTGTCGCCGCCTGAGCTGTCTTGGGGACCCTTCTCTATCCACCCTCTGGGTGCTCGTAAACCTGGGCTCTATGAACCGAATTTACGTGTGCCTTTATCGTTCCAATTCTGGAGATACCGAGACATCTCGATTCTTTGAACACCTGAGTCGAGCAGTTGACGAGGCTCAGGAGCGGTTGCCTTATGCCGAAATTGTGATTCTGGGTGACTTTAATGCCCACCATGAGGCCTGGCTCGGTTCCTTCAAAACTGATCACGCAGGGCGAGCCACACATGTCTTCGCTCTCACGCATGACTTGACTCAACTAGTAAACCAACCCACTAGGATACCGGATATTGTTGGTCAGGCGCCCTCGTTACTAGACCTCCTGCTGACGAGTGACCCGGTCGGATATGAGGTGCGGGTGCGTGCTCCTCTTGGATCCTCCGATCATTGTTTGGTTCGTGCCACGGTTCCTCTGGCGGCTCCGATGCCATCAGTCGAAATAAGGAGACGGCTCTGGCATTACTCTTCGGCAGACTGGGATGGCATGCGTGATTATTTCGCCTCTGTTCCATGGAGGCAGCGTTGCTTTGAGGGAAAAACCGTTTCAGAGAGTGCGTCGGCCATAGCTGGTGAGGTCCTATTGGGTATGGACTATTACATACCCACTACGAATGTTACCAGCGGTGGTAGATCTCGGCCCTGGTTCAATCGCGAATGCGCGGATGCTGTCGAACGGAAACAAGCGGCGTATCGCGCTTGGATTAGGGCTCGCAGTTGTCACGACCTTCACGTGGAGTCCCTCAAGGCGACCTATAACAAGGCCACCAAGGAATGTAAGAGGGCTTACATAAGAGCTGATGCGCAACGGGTTGCGCGGATTGGTCGGGAACTCGTGTCCCATCCTACGGGTAGTCGTGGCTACTGGCGCTTGGCCAAATCTGTGCAATCAAATTTCTGTAATTCTGTGTTGCCGCCATTACGATATCCGGACGGGACACTCGCCTACCAGGCGCAGGAGAAAGCCAATCTTCTCGCTGATCTCTTCGCGGCCAATTCGCGTATCGATGATTGTGGTGCACTACCACCCGAAATTGCTAATTGTGGGACAACGATGCCAGACGTACACATTAGGCAACGTGATGTCCGCGCAGCGCTGCAATCACTCGATGTGCGAAAGGCTAGTGGCCCCGACGGTATCCCGGCCGTGGTGCTCAGGAACTGTGCCCCTGAACTTGCTCCTGTGCTAACTCGCCTCTATAAAATATCGTACGCCTCGGGGATCGTGCCGGAGGCCTGGAGAGAGGCGAACATACAACCGGTCCCCAAAAAAGGTGATCGGTCTGACCCTGCCAACTACCGACCCATAGCTGTCACCTCCATTCTCTGCAAGGTATTTGAGCGGATTATAAATACTCAACTAATCCGCTACCTGGAATATCACTCGTTAATTAACGACCGCCAATACGGGTTCAGACCAAATCGGTCTACGGGTGACCTTCTAGCGTATGTAACTCACCTGTGGGGTGAAGCTATGGACAAGCATGGCGAATCTTTGGCAATCAGCCTAGACATTGCCAAAGCTTTTGACCGGGTTTGGCATCGCGCGCTTCTCTCCAAGCTTCCGGCATATGGTCTACCACCTCGACTATGCACTTGGATTGCTGCCTTTCTCCAGGGACGCAGCATACGAGTCCTTTGCGACGGCCAGTCATCGCAGTTTCTGCGTGTGAACGCCGGAGTACCGCAGGGATCAGTCATGTCGCCCACCCTGTTTTTGCTGCATATCAATGATATGTTATCACTTGGTAACATACATTGCTATGCAGATGACAGTACAGTTCATGCGCGATATGTTGGACGACCTGCGGCAGGCCAGGCCGAAGTAGAGGAGAAAAGACGTGCACTTGTCGTTGAGCTCGACCGGGTGATGGATCGCGTTTCTCGATGGGGCTCCAGCAACTTGGTTGAGTTTAATGCCAATAAAACCCAGGCGTGTGCGATTAGTGCCAAAGTTTCTCCATTCCATCCTCTTCCCTCTCTTCAGAGCACCCCTTTGCAGATACAAGATAGTCTTAACATCCTCGGCATCAACATTAGGGGCGACCTCAACCCCAAAAACTATATCGAGAGCGTTATTTCCGTGGCTTCTAAAAAACTCGGAATCCTGAACAAGGTGAGACGGTTCTTCACGCCTGAGCAGCGCTGCCTTCTATACAAAGCGCAAGTTCGCCCATGCGTGGAGTACTGTTCTCACCTCTGGGACGGGTCTGCCAAATATCTACTTGACGCTCTCGATAGAATGCAGCGCCGCGCTATACGCATCATAGATAGCGTTGAGGTCACTAACTCCCTTGAACCTCTTCAGCTGCGTAGGGATATAGGTAGCTTGAGTGTTCTCTATCGTATCTATCAAGGGGAATGTTCTGAGGAGCTTTTTGACCTCGTCCCTCCTTCTCCTTTTCTCCTCCGGAATACTCGCGCTGGATTGAAATCACATCCACATAGAGTTGGGTTGCTTACCTCCCGTACTAAGAAGTTCGGCGACTCGTTTCTTTGTCGGACTATCAAAATGTGGAATTCGCTTCCGGCGCATGTGTTCCCCACTTCCTATAACCCCGGGTCGTTTAGACGTGGCGTGAAGAGGCACCTTAGCGGGCCGTCAAGGGGGGGACAGCCAGCACAGCGCTAATCACTGAGATGGCTGTTCTCGCATCTGGTTCTTATTGACGTTTTCCATCAGGCGCGATAGGGACATTTTGATAGGCTACATTAAAAAAAAAAAAAAATACATTCTTATTATACATAGAAAATACCCAGACCCATACAAACAGACATGTTCATGCACACAAATGTTTATACTGTGTGGGAATCGAACCCACGAGCGTTGGTGTCAAAGTAGCGTAACAGCGCGTTTCACCACTGCGCCACCGAGCTCGTCTTTCATTAGACAATTTCAATAAAGTAAGAAATACTGCATTTGACTATGAAGGAAATTCTTTTTTACGCAATTCACTTACGTAATGATCACATTTTTTGAGTTATAGTTTACGTAAGTTGCTTTCTCACCCACCATATTCTCCACGTTTAACTCTCATCAACTATTTCCTGCTCTCTAATAAAAAAATGGCTTGCCGGAAAGAGATTTAACTTTAGTGAAGAGACCACACAAGAAAATGACTGTTTTGAGAGGTTGCCAAAAGTCGAAAGATGGAGAAATGTTAGATGAGGTATATTTAGCTAGGTGGAAGTTACGAGAAAAAAAATAATACAGATAAATAAAATTGGAGTGTCTGTTTGTAATATTAAAATAACCGCTTTTTATTACATGCATATGGATGTATACACGGTACATATACCAACATTTTTTTTTTTTACAATTGTTGCCTGTCTGTCTGTTTGTTCCGGCTAATCTCTGAAACGGCTGGACCGATTTAGACTGGACTTTCAGCTGATGTAATAAGTAACTTAGGCTACTTTTATTTTAGATTTTTTATTTATTTTTATTAATATAAATAAGTAATAAAAAAATAACCATTCCGCGCGGACGAAGTCGCGGGCACAGCTAGTGTTTTATAAATCTTAAAATAGGTCCACACATAAGTATTGTAGTCAATACCATACAATCCGCATGCAATCATTTTTGTGCTTATGTTTGCAGTGGTATATACATATAAGAACTTTAAAGAAACCGCAATACCAACAAAAACAAAAATATGAAAATCAAATATTTTATTTCTCTCTCTACATCTTAGGCTTAGGTACTATACAGCAACATGAACATAGAAGATAGTAGTTAGTACATGTAAATTGACGTAATGTGACAATGTAAGATGGTGAGAGACTCTTAAGAGAAAAGGGGCCAAGTTCGGTTGAAACTATCTTTAAGTACAGCCGGCTTTACCGGTAAATCTGTGTATAAGGTTCATATTGAGTTATTTGTAATCATATATATTTATTTTCTTTATAGTATGTCTTCCTAAGACACGTAATCCATGTAGGTAAGTCACAATTTCAAGAGGTTTTAGGTTTCTTGTTGAATCCAACTCGAATGGGTGTTTGGAAAATAGCGAAGGATTTTCTTAACCAAAAGACCTTAATGTCTCAAGACGAAAGTCTTCCATCAATGCGTGGTGCCAGCGTTGATTTACTACTTACTCATACAGAAGTTCAATATTGCACAGCGTACGATGGAGAGTCTTACCCGGAGTTTCTCTGCGAAATAGACTCAGAAATGAGCATATGCGTAGTAAACGTAACGTAACTATACACTGTCGCTTCAGCATGATGATCCTTAGATTCGCATGCTGAAGTGGCTGCATGCAGATGGCCTCTTAAATCACAGGGAGCCGATACAGGCGGCACAGGGCCGATATGGAAGTTAAATGGAGAAGCCTACATGTATCAATAGACGTCCTTTGACTGAAATGACGAGGATATTTCTTTTCTGCAGTAATATACCCGTAATTACAATCTTGTGGGCTATTCCGATGCCGAATATAAAAATAAACTATTTCTTCCGTAGGGAGGGAATAGTGATTTCTACACTTTATTAAATGTAGCAAGCATTTCCAACAAGATAGAAGAAAAATATTACTCTTTTATCTTAATTAACTTCACCATGAGCCACTTCAATTTAATTAAATTCATTTATATTACACATTAACGATAAATGACGAGCGCAGTGGTTATTGACGCTACTTTGATACCAAAGCTCATGGGTCCGATTCCCATACAGGACAAACATTTGTGTGCGTAAACATGTCTATTTATCATGATCTGGGTGTTTTTAGGAAACGTGGGGCGTATCATACCAGCGCGTCTGGGGAAGTACCTCCACTTCACATAAAACCGTAGCCAATTTCCTGAAGGATTGTTGTGTTCCTGCGTGTGAGTGAAGTCACTAGTATGCTCATAAGGAGTTGCTGTGTTGGCACCAGAGGTGCTAGCTAAAGCGTACACCCGCTTTACCATCTGCCAACCCAGCACTAAACATCCCTCTCATTGGCCCTAAAGAGGACTTTACGGAAAAGTATTCCTTAAAGGTATCAGCAATACCTTTGTGGTCACTTACTCCGTTGACACTAACAGGGAGACTGTGTCTAATATTCATTTTATTAGTACTTTGCCAAAAACCACGGAAATTACCCCTGGAGTGTTTCTCAGCAAGGGCATCCATCTTTATCTGTTCCCCCATTACATTACCCCGGGTACAAACTGGAACACTTATTTGTACGTCATGCCGGGGTATGCATGTTCGTTCGGGAGGATATTTGTTATCGCCGTCTTCATAGCCTGGAAGACAGGGACCTGTCGTTATTATGGATCCGCGTGGATCATGACGGCCGCACCCGAATTAACGCACAGGTTCTATAGCGGTGATACAGACACGGCTCGTTTGTTTGAGCACCTGCAAATAGCGACTGACGAAGTTATCGAACAGTGTCCCTCCGCCGAGTTAATGATTTTGGGAGACTTTAATGCCCATCACACCGAATGGCTTGGCTTTCGGTGCACTAATTCCTCCTGCTCCTCCTCTCTCGTCCTGCCTGACCTACCGGTACATATTCCCATGAGAATACCAGATGTGGAGGACCGCGCAAGCTCCTTACTAGACCTTCTGCTGACCACACGTCTGGATGAGTATAACCTCTCAGTGGATGTGCTGCTTGGCTCATTGGACCACTGTCTCATCCGGACCCAAGCCCCTGCACCAGATGTGATCCACCTCGTCGGATGGCGTCGCGTATGGCATTATAAGTCAGCAGATTGGGATGGATTGCGTGAATTCTACGCATTGTACCCGTTGATGTGTAAATATCGTATATATAGTATATATCTGAAGAATTTATGGAGGGCGTTAGTAAATATAACCTCACATTGAATAAACATAAATGTTCGTTTGCAAAAACAACATTAAATTTAATGGGCTATTCAATTTCTGAAAATATTATAAAACCAGATAAAGAACGCTTAAAACCTTTGCTAGATCTGCCGGTACTTACCGATACAACTTCGATAAAAAGAGCTCTAGGACTATTTGCGTATTGCTCGAAATGGATCATAAATTTCTCCGAAAAAATAAAACCTATCATTGGCATATCGATATTTCGGCCAGGCTCAGTTCTCAATCCAGTCTCAATTTCGGTCACTCCATTGAGGCGCGAGCAGCAACTGCAGCTAAAATACTTCGAATCCTCTTTAGCGGGAGACGGTACTTCACATCTACTGCTTCTTAAATTATTCCAAGCTCAAATTCGATCTTACATGGAGTAGGTACTGTAGCCATTTGTGGGATGAATCTGCTAAGTATCAGTTATCTGCTCTCGACTCTGTTGAGCGGCGCGCGATGAGATTGATATGTAAACTAAAACGCTACTGTACTGTAAACACTAATAAAGGCTAAGTTCCAAAGTCTAGAACACCGACGTAGGGTGGCTTACTTGTCAGTCGTGCGTAAGGTGGTGTCAACAGTGTTAAAAACTGGCGAAAGTCCAGGAAAAGAGCTATTAATGTTAATAAAATGAGCGAGGTGTTTAAGGACCACGTTTCTTGGCGCTCAGTTCTCTCTGCTAACACGCAAGGAACCTAGCGTGAAGATATATAGATTCGTACATCTTGTTCATATACAGATTCATAGATCTTGCTTACGCACGCACTCGTCCCGAATTTATTGTTTGGCTGGAATCTTCAGATGAAGACGCTTCCTTAGATGGATCTTCAATGAGAGAAAGAGATTGAGATTTCACTATGTTCCTGAAAAGAACTCTTAAAAATGTGAAATAAATTAGAAAGAACGCGGTATAGCACGGTCTCTCTTGGACCTTTGCAAGTTAATGTGTAATTTAAAATACCCTCCATATCAAAAGTTTAGACGTCATTAATTACAGGAGCAGAATATGTTTTTAAATTTACGCAAGATTCTATTGCTTTAATAAAGACTTATTAGAGCAATGGAAACTTGTGTAATATTGACTTGTGATAAAATGAAACGGACATGATGATAACCTGTTTCCAAAGAGTCTAAATAATGCAATTTGATTTGCAACCATCATCCTTTTCTCTCTTTGAAATGTCTCAAATTCTATTTCGGGGACAGTATAAATGAGAATCGTGTCCGTGGATTGAAAGATGACCCTTAAATTAATGTTATTTGTATTGGAGGGGATATCAGAGTTATAAAAGAAATATCTCGTTTCGTCTTGTCTTTTGTTATATGTCGACAAATCGAGTTTCTAGAGATTTCAAGATCTCTTATGAAGTAAGGACGCGCTCGTCAAAATACGCGGCGTATTTATAAGCGACATTAAAAGAAAAAGCTAAAAGAAAATTTATTCAAGAAAATCTGATGTCGACGACGTTAGAAAAATTGTTTTTTACGTTAAAAAAAATAATTGAACCTTTAGTCTCTCTGTGAAATAGAATGGAAGATAAATTATTCACGAAACGAATACTCAGAATTCTTTTTATACAGGTGACTGGAAATTGAAGGTATTCCTTGAAAAAGGTCTAGAGTTTGAAGCAAATTAACACCCGTTACGTGTGGAAGTCGGATATTAGTGGTGTACAAGATTTTTAACGCTATGTTGGTGCGTAAACAAACATATAGCTCACCTTATGTAATTTTACCAAATCATTAAATTATTACCGTAGATCGTCTAAGAACATAAGGGTAATCGTTACGTTACTACTCATGCTGCTAACACTACATTTCTTTAGGATCTTACAGGTAATCTCAGTCACTCACAGGAACACAACAATCTTTCAGGGAGTTGATATTTGAGGGCTGCAGTCTTCTGTAAAGTAGCAGTCGGGCTACTCGCCCAATCTGTCTTTCTTCAGACTCCAGTTTGATAAATAGGTAGTAGGATGCAGCTATTACACATGAACTTGGCCATAAATCTAAAGATAATAGTGAATCACATACACCGTTCTATCGGGTATAAGAGTTATCAGATGATATTTAAATTTTTTTTAATTATCTGCAAAGATATATAAAAATAAACTCTTAAACAAAAACTGACTTATTTCTGGGTACTTGGTTTATACTTTTATGGTAAATGGTGATCGGTGATCCAGTTATCATTTTGGATAAAAATGCTGCTCAAAGACTCATATCATCCCGTTAATAAAATATTTAACACAAATTATTGGAAAAAATCATTTCCCGTTACATTTCTGAACTAATTGGAGAATTCCTCGAAGTTTTCCAACAAGGTATAATTTTTACACTTCTAAAGCAATAAAGGAAACAAAAAGCTACAACGAATTCTGAATTTCCAATTCCTAAAATGTGATTTGTATAAAATTAGTTTCTCTGATTCGAATATACAGTGTTTTTATTTTTAGTGCACTTGTTTAACATTGTGAATATTTGAATATATTTGTGGGTGTGTATAGTGAATAATCTGAACGCGACGCTCAGTCGGCATTTTTTTTTTTTATGAGTTAGTTGCTTCTTCTTGAATTCTTTGGACGGCGACGTGTTGTTGTTTAAATTATCTCATTATAAAGTTAATTATGGGTGAAATGTTTTCGAAGAATATACACATATTTTATATTTTGACTGATTTTGTGATGATGAGGCATTTTATGTAAAATAATTGATGTTTTCTGCTTTCAGTAAGTGAGAGCTTTCAGAGTCATATATATACGATACGGGTGCGGCTAGGAACTTTAACGTGGAAACATTTCAGAGGTACCAAAACAATGTCTTGCGACCAATTACTAATGCATCATGGTTGACACGAACAGAGGATTTGCATGGATTCCATTATTTGGATATGGCCTTTATGCGAGAGGAAATACAAAGGACCTCCAAGGTCTATCACAATAAACGATTGACAAGTCTATTGTGATAGTACTGCAGTAGATTTGCATTGGCACTCTTTTAATCCTCAGCGATTGAAAGACAACAAGTCCACCACCTGTCAATCTGATGGTAGTAACAAATATGTCTGCATTCTTTAATGAAGGAGCACACACGCACGCACACAAGTGGACCTTGGATTTGGATTATCGTTGAAAATCGATCTCAAGCAATGGCAAATTATCAAAACACAAGTTTCCAGCTTTCAGATATGAGTAAATTCACAAAATAGTAAATCTCCGCCCTGGAACTTTGAGCTGCCAGCCTGTGCAAAGTCCCTATCAAAATGAAGAAGGAGATCAGAGTGGACCCGGACTCGTCCTATCAAACCGCACAATCGGTGATGTGCTACGGTGGAAGACAATTTTATACCCCCCTACTGTCAGCTTAATGTCTTCCGCGATTTAATTAAAACACCCCTTATCAATGGCCAAACAGAAAAAAAAACATTGCTGTAACGGCCAATCCCACTACAATAGATTTTTATATCATTATTATACTTCACTATAAAATTGACGTGGTCCATCAACACCTCGAAACCGCTCGGTTAACCATGTTCTTCTCTACGCAGACGCAAAAATCTTCTCTGGCCTTATCAGCCGGGAAAGGATATCTTACCTCCAACTCCCTTTTTGACGAACTCGGTGGCATAGTGGTAAGTATGTTACGTAAGTACGTAGTGGTAAGTGTGTAGCATACATTGACATCAACGCTCGCGGGTTCGATTCCCATACAGGACAAACATTTGTGTGCATGAACATCTCTGTTTCGATCTGAATGTTTTAAGAGAGGTAGCCTAGAGAACTACATCTACCTCACAGAAAACAGCAGCCAAACAACTTCCAGAGGAGATGTCGTATTCCTATGAGTGAGTGAAGTCAGCAATAAGAAGTAGCCGTGTTAGAAGTGGCATACTGCAAGTGATACTTAATGTGTTGCAAGTGTTCATAGGCTACAGTAACCGCATTACATCAGGCGGGCCCTATGCTTCCTGAAGTTGTATAAAAAACCTAGATAAGAAACAGGAGCAATTCTGAAAGCATCGTGCCGCATTTTCGTTTGGGACGATATTTGTTGTCGCCGTGATATTCTAATTGCATTGTTGATTGTAGAGGAGCCGGCACTGGTGTGGCGCTATCGTTAATAGTGCTACTTTGACACCAACGTTAGTGGCTTCAATTCCCACATTAGGACAAGTATTTGTGCGGATGAATATGTCTGTTTATCTCGGTTTGGGTATTTTTAAGAGTAGTAGGACGCATCGATCTACTCGTATGGAGCAGTACTTCCGTCTCATAGATAAACCGCAGTCAAATACCAGCCCCTGAAGGGTTGTTGTATTCCTACGTGTGAGTGAGGTCACTCTTAAGGAGTTGCTGTGTTAGCAGCAGAACGGACGTTGCTATCACTGCTTTTAATACAGCAACTCCCTAAGAGCTTATTGATACACCAACATCAAATCTATCAATATACCAACCTTCCAAGGAGTTGTTATATGGCTGCAGTTTTGTGTGAGGTGGAATCAGATGGGTGGCTTTGATATAACCTACCTCTCTTGAAACACCCAGACCGCGATAAACAGACATGATCATGTCCACAAATGTTTGTCCTGTGTGGGAATCGAATCCACGAGCGTTTCTCGTCGTTGCTTTGGTGGTTAGGAACCACTGCTGTAGCAGCTACCGTCACCTCCTCACGATTTTCCCCCAGCAGAACTACCGAATAGCTTTATGCTTTACATTCAGTTTATGCTGCAGCTGAACACAGGACTACCTGGGCTGAGTAACTACGATTTTCTCGACATAATCTCAAGAACTAAGTTAAAAAGCACTGGAGACAAAGCATAGGAAAGCATATTCTGCTTTCCACCTTTAGCTACTTTAATTACATCTTATTTTTTTATATGACTGAGGTTGTAAACTAGCAAACGACCTGCTTGATGGTAAGTAGATACGGTATCCTACGAATAGTTCCATCAGCAGCGGTGTCACAGGGCTGTGTGTAAGGATGAATTTCCAGTCGTCAGCGAGCGCTCAGCGGTGCGATTATACAACGAGGCCGTTGCATTATATCTTACAACTTCTTGGAACACAACCCATTGAACAATCGGTAAAACAGGCTAAATTTCGCGTTAAACTAAAGTTCTCAATACCGTGGGTCAGCGTCGAATCATCGACAATTGTAATTGCTTTACACCGCATCACAAGGTCCCAGCTGATATTTAAGTCATCCCGTACATGTGAATACACTACAGCATATACGGTTTGACGTGATACTTCTATGGCAAAAGGCTTTGTTTCAAGCTGCAGTAGGTACTGTTTTGCTCTATACAGTGCCTCCTAATTTTTTTGGGGAATTTGCGTAACATTAGATATTAACAAAAAGAAAAAATAAATTAAATAATGTGGTGCTATCAACCTGATCTGATGATAAATGCGGGAAACAGACTTACGAGTCTTCTCAGTCATTAAGAATATCTTTTCATTAGATCTTTTCTAACTGCGTATCTTATTTTTATATAATTCTTCTGTACGTGTATGCATGTATGTCCTTGTAAACGGCGGATCCAACATCAATCGGGTTTGAGAAGTTTTTGTTTTTAGTTTCGGGTAGAGCGACGCCTGTCGGGTCCGCTATTTAACTATAATTATCTCGTGATGTTCGCGTAATAAGATTTATTGAATTCTATCTCATAACAGCGATTTTTGTTTGTTATACCGACGCAAAAAATTCCAACCTGTGAAACCAACATCTGTTGTAGGTATTTGTCCTCACAATTTTTACATTGTGCTACCAAAGACATTGATGGATCGCTTGAACTGAGTGAAAAATAAGGTGATGTTACGATGCACTTTTCCTTGCACCTGTTACGGTAGTGATAAAGCGTTTTATGATTCGGCGAAGGAAAAAGGTAACGCTGAACACAGCTCACTTTTTATTGATGCGTCTGAAACATTTTTCGCAGCAGTAGCTCGATAAATACCTAAGAGTAATTTCCATGAAGCATACAATGTCTACGTAAAAATAAAATGAATGCAATAAAATACTAGGTATGATTAGTTTTTCCAACTTACGTGAAAAATTGTTCAATTATTTTAAAAGAAGAAATTGCAATTAACTTTTTTATGCATTCAAAGATCAATGCAGGCTAGAAATTTCCGACACGATATTGCTGTACAGTTTTTATTTAGAAATTAATCTTGGACATATTTTGGTGACAATTAAAAGCTAAACTTAGCCGAAGCTACGTATGAAAAGTTGTGTTCACTGATATAACGTATTATATCAGTGAGTACAACTTTGCATGTTACTACTATAATACATAATTTATTAAGTAATATTGAAGTAATTTGAAGCCTGATTAAAAAAAAAACAATCTTTTGGAAGTATAAGGGCCTATGTTTAAAAGTAACACAGATGCCAACTAAAATTACTGTATTGAATGATGTGTTTAACTTATCATAATTTCATTTTACATATTTTAGTTAGATCAGCCTAGCGGCGGAGTGTATGGAAAAATAATTAAGAAGAGAATAAGGGTGAAATCCGACAGAATGATGTGGGCCTCCCAAAGTGGGGATTCCGGAAGAGGATGCACGGACCAAGTTTTTTCAATCCGCTGTATTGTGGAGAAGTATTTAGACCAGAACCCAGATCAGTTTTCTGTAGTTTTGTGAATCTTGAGAGGGAATTTGACAGGGTTGTACGAAAGGATCTCTGAGACATATTGTTGATACAACAAGATTATACATGAAAATATAGAAGACGTGGCTAAGTGCCTTCGAGGGTCTAATGGTAAACAAATAATTTTTATCCTTCTCTAAACGAAAAAAATCGGCCAAGTGCGAGTCGGACTCGCACACGAAGGGTTCCATACCATTATCTATAAAAATCGGCCAAGTGCGAGTCGGACTCGCGCACGAAGGGTTTCGTACCATTATCCATAAAAACGGCAAAAAAATCACGTTTGTTGTATGGGAGCCCCCTTAAATATTTATTTTATTCTATTTTTTAGTATTTGTTGTTATAGCGGCAATAGAAATACATCATCTGTGAAAATTTCAACTGTCTATCACCGTTCATGAGATACAGCCTGGTGACAGACGGACGGACGGGCGGACGGACAGCAGAGCCTCAGTAATAGGGTTCCGTTTTACCCTTTGGGTACGGAACCCTAAAAACGGCAAAAAAAAACACGTTTGTTGTATGGGAACCCCCTTAAATATTTGTTTTATTTTAATTTAATTATTTATTCTTAAATAAATATATAACTAAATATGCTGTGAATATTTCAAGCGTCTACCTGTTGCCGTTATCAATATCGAGCAAAAATGAGCAAAAAAATCACGTTTCTTGTATGGGAGCCCCCTTAAATATTTATTTTATTCTATTTTTTAGTATTTGTTGTTATAGCGGCAATAGAAATACATCATCTGTGAAAATTTCAACTGTTTAACTATCACGGTTCATGAGATACAGCCTGGTGACAGACGGACGGACGGACGGACAGCGGAGCCTCAGTAATAGGGTTCCGTTTTACCTTTTGGGTACGGAACCCTAAAAACAACGATATACCTTAAGTGGAATGATGTAGGTGTCGAAGGAGACCTGGACTCACCTACTACGACCAAATAGATCGGGGTGTTATCAGAAGATGGTATCAAAAGCCCTTGGAACCGGCGAGTGTATATGAAAAGTGCAATAAATGTTAGAGAACTGAAGGAGTGTGTAAGGATCGAGTCATACGGCGCTTGGTTCTCTTTGCCTATCTCGCAAGAGAAGTTATAGATAAATGGATGTAATAGTTTTAAGTTGTTATTAATAATGTTTAGTACGTAGGAATAATTAGATTTCATCTGACAAAAGTGTTCAATTGCCGATTAAAGAAATTACAATATAAGTTTTTATTCTATCTATAACTTCACGCCAAATTAGGTAGGCAGAGAAAACCGAGCGCCAAACGTCGATCCTTACATACCTCACTCGCTTCTTTAACATTCATTGCTCTTTTCATGCACGCTCGCCGGTTTCTTGGGCTCCTGACATCACCTTCTGATAGAACACCACCAATTTGATCATGGTAGGTAAGTCTTGGCCTTCGTCGGCTCCTACATCCTTTCACTTTTGCATTGTATATCTGCTTCGTCATTCTTTCATCCAGCATTCTTTCTACATGTCCGAACCAACGGAGCATGCCTCTTCTTATTTTAACACCGACGCTCTCTGTCAGACCTACTCTGCTTCTAACCCATCTACTAAATACTAGATCTACTAAAAATATTATAATAACGGGCGACATAAACATTGATATTATAGCACACATTAAGGAACGGTCGCAGGAACGTACAAATTGACTATATTATCTCGACACATTAGCAACGTACGGTATACTTCCTGGTCATGTATTTCCCACAAGACTCTCGGCGTGCTTGGATCACTTTATGTTGAAGCTAGATAATAATAAAAATTCAGCATGTATACTAATACCAGACACGACCATAACTGACCATTAGCTTATTTTTCTTAAAATTGCAAATATAGCCAAACATAATCCAAAGCCTAATACTAAAATCATAATCGATCTAGAAAATGCGGTAACTAGTATTAAAAAGTGACTTTTTAAATTTAATGACCTATGATAATCCTACAAAATTAACAAATTCAATGATAGACAAGATTAAAAAGTGTATAGCAGATAATACCATCACAAAAAAAGTACCATGTAACAACCGCATTATTAAGCCATGGATTACTCCGGGCATCTTACGCTACATTAAAAACAGGAATGATATGCAAAACTGCCTTCGATCGGATCCATTCAATGAAACTTTAAAAATAACATACAGAAGATATCGCAACTTCTGCAACAACCTTATTAAAAAACTAAAGCGAAAATATGATACAGAACTTCTCAACAAAAATAAGAAAAATCCAAAAGCACTTTGGGACTCTATTAAAGCTATCACATATCGAAACAAGACTAAAAATCAAAATTTGAAATTGTTAAAAACTCATCCATCTCCACAAACGGCTGTAAACTCCGTGAATAACTATTTCGTAAATATAGGTAAAACATTAGCAGAAGATATGTTAATAAACACGTCTACACAATCTGAATCCGATAACAATAGCCTTCCAAACAGACATACTTCATCTTTTGTACTTTTGGAGACCGATCCAAATGAAGTCTTTGACATTTTAATGGGCCTTAAGACCGAAAGTGCACCTGGATGGGATGGAATATCAACGAAATTTTTGAAACTTTCGCACGAGACGGTTGTTCCTGTTATAACTCACTTATCTAATTTATGCTTCAGATATGGTACCTTCCCTCCCGCCTTCAAGATAGCTATGGTTACCCCTGTACATAAAAGTGGGGACAGGGATGTCGTAGAAAATTATAGATCAATTTCAATACTACCGGCTATATCAAAAATTCTAGAGAAATTAATCAACAATAGATTGACAAAGTATTTACAAAAATTCAAAATTCTTTCAGACACACAATTTGGATTTAGACCAGGACTCTCAACTGAGGATGCTGTAACTTCTTTAACGTCTTTGCTGGTAAGGGAAACAGATCGGGGCAAGAAATGTATAACGGTCTTTCTCGACATTAAAAAAGCTTTTGACACCGTTTCTGCCCCCACTCTACTACGTAGACTTGAGAATATAGGTATAAGAGGTACTCCTCTAGCTTTATTTAAAGATTACCTCCAGGATCGCAACCAATATGTTAGAATTGGTGAATACGTCAGTGAACTGTCCAACATCACATTTGGAGTACCTCAAGGGAGTGTGTTAGGACCTACTTTGTTCCTTATATATATTAATAGCCTATGTAGTATGGAAATGCATGACGGACACGTTTTCTCGTATGCTGACGATACTGCGGTTGTATTTACCGGAAAGTCCTGGGACGGAGTGCGCCTGACGGCTGAAAAAGGCATGGCTAGGATAGCCAGTTGGTTGGGATCGAACCTTCTAACATTAAATGCTGCTAAAACAAATTTCATGGCATTTACTAATTACAATAGCGCACAACCAGACTCCAACTTTCATTTGAGAATTCACACGTGCAATAACGCACCGACTTTCTGTACATGCAACAAAATTGCTAAAGTCAGCAGCACTAAATATTTAGGAGTGATCCTAGACCAGCGCCTGTCCTGGCATGCACACCTCGAAATGACCATGACTAGAGTCCGGAAGCTTATGTGGGTGTTTAAGACGTTGAGACATGTCACAGAGAAGATCCTCCTCAAACAAATATATATCGCACTCGCTCAATCGGTCATAATGTATTGTATACCCGCCTGGGGCGGGGCAACAAAGACTAAGTTTTTGGATTTAGAGAGAGCACAAAGAGCATTGCTTAAGGTTATAGCTTCAAACGCCGGAGGTATTCAACGAGTCGGTTATACGAGCTGTGCGATCTTCTTACGGTTAGACAGCTATATATACTAAACTCGGTCCTGAGACTCCACAGGACATTGAGGTATGACCCTGCCTTGCCTGCAGGAAGAAGAACACATGCAGTCGCTCCCAAAACCGCAACCAGAACTGTATATGCTCGTAGGCAGTTCATTAGTCAATCAGCACGACTTTATAATATGATCAACTCAAAGATTGATATATATCCCATGACTTCGTACACTTGCAAAAAAACGCTAACAGAATGGCTGAAGACTCTTGATTATCTAAAGACGGAAGAGCTCCTTAAATAGACCTGTAATAATAATAAAATTTAAAAATATAAATAAATAATATGTAATTGTGCTGTAATTGTAATTAGATATATGTACTCGTATATAAGTAACATAATCACTGTGTAGTATATTATAAAACACTATATATATTGAAATCTATTTAGGTATAGATATATTCTATAAATTCTGATAATCTCACATCTACACAAAATAATAAACACACATACTGAGCACAAATTGGCAATACGTCTATGTTACTGAGTACCTATTAATTTCTATACATTGTATTTTTGTTATCATAGAAGAGCGGGGTCTCCTAATACAGGTATTGTTTACTTAAAAGGAGATCCCAGACACTGTATTAGTTTATATTGTAAGAAATGTAATAAAGGCTTTTGAATTTGAATTTTGAACCCATCATTGCGAATACGGTCTACTTGCGTTACGCCACAAATTTAGCGCAACGCTCGCATTTCAACCGCGTTTATCCTACTTTCATACTCTCTCTGCCATACCCAGCTCTCGCTTTCATAAGGAAGCGTTGGGACTAGCACTGCATTGTGCATAGCCAGCTGCGCCTTCTGGCTCAGGTTTTTACTGCCAAGAAGTTTTCCCAACGCTCCATTCACACTATTCCCAGCACTCACTCACCTTTCCACATCTGCGGTGTACCTTCCATCCCTGCTGAAAGCGCATCCCAGATATACAAACTCATCCACTTATTCCAACACTTCATCATCTACCATAATCCTTACATTGGTTCTGGTTTCTTCTCTTTCAAATACCATTTCTTGTTTTCTTCGCATTAAATAGTAAGCCTTCGTTCATACATTCGTCTTTCATCATTGTGACTAGTGTTTGCAGCTCAGATGGTGTTTCTGCTAATAGGACGGCATCATCTGCATACAGCAGACAGTTCACCACTAGGTCACCCATGCGTAATCCTACATTCGTCGATCTTATTCTCTGTAGACAACTATCGAGATACAGAATAAACAGCCTAGCAGACAACATGCGACCCTGTTTGACACCAATTTTGACATCACACCAGGGTGACATGTTGCCATCTATTCGCACACATGCTGAGCAATCCTTGTAGGTGGACTGTACTATGCTGTCTCGAATTCAATTAAAAAGAGATTTATAAAAGGAAAAAAGTCTATAGCAAACGGCCGGTATACGTGTAAGAGATTCCATTCCATTGAATTATTTTATTGAGCTTCTGCTGTTTTTGTATTAATATATTTATGAAAAAACAATAATAGAGAAAATTAAAAGCAAAATACTATAATTTCGATCGAAATGCGAATTAACATCCTAGTTTAGTTAAAAACGTTTCAGTGAAATCACTTCAGGAGTACTCGGCTTCGCCTCATACTTTCTATCTTATAAACTCGGGCGTTAATGACTTTACTTTCAACCAGAATAGTAATTCTCGAACATTCCAGATAGTAACTTGTGGTAGTACACTGATTAACAAAATGATGCAACAGATGACCATAGCAGCTAAGTTTTTATATGAGTTTCATAGCAAATATTTAGGATGTTGGTAGCTCCCGATGATATTCCAAACCGAAGACAAACTCTTATATATGCAGTACGCTCTATACACGCGGTACGCTAGGCGGGGTGCATCACGTGTGTATATGCGGTCACAGTCAGAGGCAGTGACACTTCGTGAACCTCTCCCTTTTGATAAGATATATCCTTATTCCCTGAGGTAAATACTTATGTCTTACGTCTTTTTAAAATGTCCGCTCCTCGGTAACTGAATAAATGCGTTTCTATTTTGCCTAGTTTACGTAGACCCTAATAATAATTGAGAAGTGTGTAGCCGCAAGTTATATACACAAATTTTCATCAGCGGAATGTATTAAGAGCAGCTAGGCTCAATAAAATAATTCATGAGAATGGAATCTCTTACACGTATACAGGCCGTATACTATTGACTTTTTTTTATATAAATCTCCCATTGAATTCGAGATAGCTAATACTCATACGGCAAAAATACGAGAATTACTTCAGATATATGATATGAACAAGGAGGATTCCAAAATGGAAGGGGATGTACGGACCAAGTTTTCACATGCGCGTGATGAAGCATCTGGTGCTAAACCAGAATATTTTCTGCGATTTTGTGGCTCTTGAGAAAGTCTTTAACAGGTTTGTGCGATTTTTTTTTTATATTGGCTCAGCATAGTGGCTCCTCTTCGCCTGTTGGTAAGCGAAAAGTGGAGCCCAAATTGCAGCGGCAACTGACAAAGGACTACGGTGTCCTGTCAGTTGACGCTACCATGCTGGCCCGCAAGGTGCTTCTTCACGCTTCGTTTGAAGGATCCCATGTTGTAGGAAGGAGGCAACACATGTGCAGGCAAAGCGTTCCACTTTTTGATGGTACGACAAAGATAGGAGTTGCCGAACTTTTTGGTACGCGAAGAGATATTCTCAACCGTGAAACCATGACATCGCAAGCCCGCACGTGTGGTTCTATGACGGAAGGGAGAGGGTGGGATAAGGGAAAATAGTTCTTCAGAGCACTCGCCATGGTAAAGGCGGTGCAGATGATGCACTGTTTCGTGCTGTGCGGTTCATGTACAAGAATTGCTCAGCATGTGAATGGATAGATGGCAGCATGTCACTGTGTATGAGCGCGCATGAGAAGACCTTTGAATGCTAAAGAAGCGAGTAAGGACCGAGTCATGTATATGCACGGTTCTCTCTGCGTATTCTGTAAGAGATTTCGTTAAATTATAGATAGATAACTATTACAGTTTTTAGATCGAATAAAGCAAATATTACGATTAGCCTGTAATCACACATGAGTATTAGATGGTCTTTTTGTAAGTAAAAGATACTTACAAAAAGACCCAGGGTTCTTGCCATCAGTTTTTACCTTCTTATCATCAGTTACTTATCACATTAATTTATGTACATACATACATTCAAACCGCCTGACAGAAACATAATTTATTTCAACAGAAAAACGAATCCATAATAATTAATTTTATTTGGGAAAAGGCATAATATACTAGTAATAATATACCTGCTCTTTATCCAAAAACTACCGTCTATCTGTCTTTAACATCTAAGTATATCTAAAATAACCTCGTCGCGGAGTATGTAACAATATTTTACTAAACTGAAATTCGGTACTAAAATTCCCTCTTTTCAATTTGGTATAACATTTTAATATGTACATACATCATAGCCTCTGCATGAGTTCGAATATCAGAATCAACCAAAGGTCATCAAAAACTAGGTTTAGTTACCAGAATAAGTGAGGACTGCGTCAAAGGCGTGTTTGCACATTACTTGAACTGGTACAAACACGTAATTGCTATTACGTCTCACTAGAGCAGAGGGCTAGAGAATTTGAGATTTTGAAAGCGATTTTGGGACGTAAGCGGTATTAAGCAACCATCGGGAAAAGCAATGTTTTTGCTTTCTATTTCATATGCTGTAGCCTAGTATTGTGTTATTTTTTTAAAAATTTTTTTGCATAAGTGTATGTTGAAATGGTTTGGCCATTTGGAAAGAATTGATGGCAAAAGAGTTACAAAAGAAGTATATCGGGCAAGAGTGAGTGAGGATATCGGCCGCCCCAGATGCACACATATGGATCAAATAGCTGATGTGCTGAAAAAGGGCCAAATGAAAAGTACCTGTAAAAAAGGAAAGAGCGTGCGTGAAGAGGTTGATGAGTGTGGAAGAGGCAAGAGAGGTATATTCGGTGTACCTGGTGTTCCATAGTCTCTGCCTACCATAATGGGATACAGGGGAATCATTACGCTATAATTGCGTGGCAAACGACCATACTGCTCAGCCGGTGAGAAGCGGACACCTTAAGTGAATTCTGATTAAAAAAAGTTTTCAACACAAACAGTATCGCGAACGCATTGTCAGCCTACTGCCTCCGCACACCCTAGAAGCTTCAAGGTGATATTATACACTAGTACACACATAAACACACAACAGGGATTTGTTATTTGGCTAATCAATGAAC
This sequence comes from Pyralis farinalis, assembly GCA_947507595.1. Taxonomy (NCBI): domain Eukaryota; kingdom Metazoa; phylum Arthropoda; class Insecta; order Lepidoptera; family Pyralidae; genus Pyralis; species Pyralis farinalis. The sequence continues at coordinate 30,503,732 of OX382273.1, read as the reverse complement.
ATACACAAATTAGTTATCAGTCATACAGCCACATAAATATACGTAGTTTTTAATATGTTTTAAAATTACGAATTCGAAAAATACGTTCTCAACTACATGTAGGTACGCCTAAAAGTGGGAGATATAATCTCCTTTTGTGAAATTTCAAAAATTTACTATATGAATAAGTATTCATAATAAGTTTCTTTTAATAGTTCATCCAATATGATGATATCGGAATGAATCTAAAATTGAAAATGAAATTCAAATGTGCTTCCAGTACTTGGCCGTTCAAATTAGAAACTAGGAAGTAAAACGCTTAGTGCAGATAATTGCAATGTCATCATCTATAACATTTGTACGTTTTCATATAAGAAAATACATTTTATAAGTTCGTCGACTATTACTCGTTAACCTGTAAAGCCTGCTTAGCCGTGATAGTTTTCCTTTTAAATTCACTATATGGACTACTTCCATGATTTTTTTACATTTCTAACTCCATATCCTAAATGTTTTTCAAAACCTAACTATAATTTTTTTTTTCTAGTTTTTATTCTACCACCTTGTCAGCATAGTTAATATGTATCTAGCGTCTCTGGTCTAGGCCGCGGACAGACGGCCGGACGGTCAGACAGACGGATATGGCGAAACTATAACGGTTCCTGTTTACTACGGAAAAACATTTTTAGGTCTTTTATAATGCCAAAATTATTAAAATTTTATGGCAAAATTTATACGTACAGAGTATTCAAATTATTATAAATAAAAACGACGGAAATTTTATCCCAATTCTAGTGGCAACTTTATAATGTTTATTTACATATGCAACTTTAAACTTTATATATGTATTTTTTTACTTTTGATATGTTTATTTTGTGATAAAAAACTTATTTTTTTTTTAATACGTTATATATTTATTTAGTTCACACATATTTCATGGCCTCACCAGCCGTACGTTAAGTACTCATGATCGAAAGGTTAAATTTAGGTCATTTATGTAATAAGTCGTGTCTATTTAATTAATAGGTTTAATTGCTTTGTAGTTAATAATTGGTGAGAAACAATTTATACCCATTAATTACATATACCTACGTATTTATGCAGACAATGTATGTATTAAGGTCGGGAATTAGTTTTGATGGCTTCTGTTTATTGAATGTGATTGACACAATACACTTTGTATGTTATTGGTTTAGGTTAGAATATCATAGTATAGTGTACATATGTCGCAGTGAAAGGATAAAATCAGGAAATAGGTCAAGTATTTATGTGATTTAAATATATCACAGAGAATGGTAAAATGACAACACGATTTTATACAAACTCCGTCATACATTTTTGATGAGCCCGGGGTAAAGTAGTTAGCAATGCTAGTATAACACCAAGGCTCGTGGGGGTAATTCCCATACAAGTGAAATATTTGAGTATGAACTTGTCTGTTTGTCTTCTGCGCATTCTTAAGAGATGTAGGACACACCAAAGGAGACCAATTAGGGAAGTACGTTCACGTCATAGAAAACCGCAGCCGAATAACTACTTCCTAGAGAGTTTTGTATTCCTGCGAGTGAGTGGGGTTACGAGGAAGCTAAGGAGTTGCTATGTTAGAAGTGGTGGTGGCAGAGCACATGCTATGCTTTCTGTATTACAAGCGTTCATAGGCTACGGTTTTATGTAAGTCGGGCTGTGTGCCTGTATGCCTTTAGACGTTATGTAATAATTATATACATGGAATGACATATTTGGTAGCATGCTACTCTGATATAATATACAGGGCCGGATTAACCCATAAGCAAACTTAGCAGCTGCAGCTGGGAAAATAACTTAAAAAAAAAATGAAATTAGTTTAATTATTGCTTTTTTAATAAATGTACAACATATAACAAAAAATTCTGTCACTCATACATGAACAAAAAAAATTATTAACAAAAAGATTAAGTAACAAAAAACATAGGGTCACCATACCGTTCACTGCTTAGAGCCCCACAGACTGTTAATAATATAATAAATATAAGTACATACATAACACGTATATCTACTTCTACGAGCATGTAGAAAGAATTCAGGAAGAAAGAAATTACGAAACAGAGATACGTACGACGCGAAAGGCAATGCCATGACTTACCTATCACGACCAAATTGATCGTGTTTAATCAAAGGTGATGTCAGGAGCCTTAGAAGCCGGCGAGCGAGCATGAGAAGAGCAGTGAATGTTAAAAAAGGTGTAAGGATCCAGTCATGAGGTGCTCACTTCCCCCTGCCTACCCTGCAAGGTATTCGGCGTGAAGTTATGTGTATATATATATGGAGGAATGTAAAAAAAGCTGTTGAGGTGTGTAGTTAACTACGCTGCACGCCCGCCTCGTCGTTATCGACGCCTACATCCTTATACTATTGTTAATAATTCCTTGCAGGGTAGGCAGAAAGAACCGAGCACCGCCTAAGAATATGTATATAATTTTTGGTTTAATATGTGCATATATATGTTTTAAGCTGGTATTTAGTTTTTAATTAACTGCATAATTTTCGGTGCGTAATATCAAAATCTGAATACTTCTTTCGGCTGTTATATATTCCATCTCCGCATATTACCCATTTTCTCAAATACATGCATTGACCGGAAAAGATCCCTTAGGGGGATAAGCTCGCCTTTGTACTACATCTTTCTTCCTTTTCTTAAGCTCTTGATTGATATTTCGTGGAATAAAAATATTACATACATACAGTGGTTGATTGGCTTGTATTTATTAATAATTATATAAATTGTTTTATTTATCTATGTCAAGCCAGGCTCACTGTTTCGAAACCAAATCATAAAGATTTACTTACCTTTTATTACTAACTGAAATCTACGAAAAATCGTCTCGATAGGCCACTCGACTTTGATAATTTAATGCGAACATGTTATTTATATTAAAGGGAAAGGAGTCCAAAAGAACTCAAAGAAAGAAAATAAACATTATTAGGTACTTCTTTTGCGTATTCTTGCAAGGTTTTGCTGAATTCGGCTTAATAATCTCTCCCGAGGCAAGTTTCCGCTGAAATCACGAAAGATACACAAAAATGCCAGTCAAAACCACGCACGGAAAGACCCCTTAGATTACGTATTCACATCGTAAGACTCACTTCACGAAATAACGGACAGTAGGTTGTGTAGTACAAGCGATAAGAGTTGATAAATTCTTATACTCCTATTGATACGTGAGTCCGCTTTCGCTTGCGGCATCTTCTGTATCGATGCGCGTTTTTTAATTACTAGAATTTCTCAAGATTTACTTATTTTATATTAAAAACACGTATTCAAGGCGCTGGACTGGAGGACACAGGGCATAAATGTAAATAGCGAGTACATCCCATATCAGTGCTGCTTCTCGATACGTGCGGCTAGGGTTGAATTTCGATAAGACGACAGCCATGTATAACGTCGTACTCATTCCTAGCCTGGTTGTCGTAGAGAATGCAAGTATTGAAGTGGTTAAAGACTATGTCTACCTCTGGCAGGCCGTAGAGCTTAGCCGGGATAACTTCAACAAAGATATTTATAAACGCATTCGACGGCTAAATCTGAAAACCGTACATCTGTAGTTCCATCACAAAAAAAAACCTTTTTTGCGACATTAATTAGCGAAAATATTTTTTTACTTAACTCTGGGAGCGCGAGTCGGTCTCGCATTTGACAGCTTTTTTTAAAAGTATCTACGAATTAAAGCAGTTTTCTTTATACAACGCCGGGAGGCATACAAGCATACGGCCCATCTGATATAACGTGATTATTGCTTGCAATACATTATGTATTACTCGCACGATACCACTTCTGATGTTAACTTAGCAACTCCTTAGGAGCTTACAGGTGATCTCACTCCTAGACAGCAACATAACTACCCTCCAGGGGTCTCTTAACCCTTCGAAACCCGTGTGGTCATATATGACCGCGAAATGTATGGGAAAAGGTATATAACGGGTAATGGTTCTGAAGGCTTAATACCAACAGTTAACTTTGCGAATGTCAAATTTATATGCAATTTAACCTCACCTGCTTTGTGTGCTTCTGCCACCAATTAGTTCATGTGTACTAGCGCCGGCCGGCACCCACCCAACTACCGTTAATAGATCCACGTAATTATGCCGATTTTGTAGTATGTTACCGACTAACGGCTAATATCTGCAGCAACTGAGGATATCTAGTGGAGTGGAAAAATACATGTCGCAGGGACGACCAGGTCAGCTAGAGCAGCCCACAGTTATGGGTATATTTTATTTATTTATTTCAACAAAAACTTACAGCTATCGTTACAGGCAAACTGTGCCTAATGCGATAGTGTAAGGTAACATTTACTTAAAAAATAATAAAAACATCGTTCTGTTCTAAACCTAAATACCCTTATACCCTATAGCTAACGACACCCTTGTGAATTCGCTCAGACTACACATGAATATGTCCAAATCGTCAGCCATAAGGTTGACAGTGCGGAGCGCGCGCGTCATCGGTGCCTCGTGCAATAGATTCGTCCTGCCGTGAGGCACCGCAAGTAACCGAGGCTGGCGCCGTCTTTCCAAATATTTATTAGGTACCAAAAGTCCTATTTGCTTAAAAATTACTGGATTGAATATTTTCCCCCGAAATACTTTAAATATGTAACAACGTACTTGCAACTCCCTTCTAACCCTGAGCTCATTGTATCCAACCATTCCCAGTATAAATAAGGTTGGATACACTAGCGGGTAAAACGGGTAAACTTTATACTGTTTCATGTATAAGTACCTTATGAATTTAAATTGTACCCGCTCCAACATAACACAACAACGTAGACATGGTAGACATAGTTAAGACCTCCTAAATTGCAGGAGATTGTATTTACTCCATGCTACCACCCTATCTATGTCTCTCTGTAGCTTCTCACAGTCTTCCCTGTGTTTTATTGGGAGAAACAACTTGAGGTCATCCGCGAACAGTACGCACTCCGCGTCCTTTACACTGCTTGGCAAATCGTTTATCATCAATAGAAACAGCAAAGGCCCAAGGTTACTTCCCTGACTTACGCCAGTTCGCGTAAAATATGGTTCCGACCTACATCCTGCATATTCATATTGCTTTCTATCGCGCATGTAACTAGCAAAAACATTTAATAAGTGAGGTGTGAAGCCAACACGGGCTAACTTTTTAAGCAGCACGTCATTATTTACTAAATCAAAAGCTTTTTTGAAATCAAAGTTAGCAGCATCGACCTGCCCCTCACCATCCACAATCGATATAATTTTAGTACAATAACACTATAGATTGCTTCTGGTACTTCTACGCGGTCTAAATCCATGCTGAGCATCTGATAGTTGCTTTCTGGTCTGTGAGTATATGATCGTGTACACCGCAGATTCAAAGATCTTCGCTGGACTGAATAGTATTGCTACAGGTCTGTACTGATCTACTTGTGCAATCGTTCCCCCCTTCGGCACCGGAACAACTCGCGTAATGACCCACCTCTCAGCACTTACTGCCGCTTCCAGATGTTTATTATATATATGAAGCAGAGGCTCGCAAAGCACCGAACGACAGTCCCTCAAGATGTAGGGTGGAATGCCGTCCGGTCCCGCAGATCTCTTCGGCTTGAGCTGTTGGAGTGCTCGTTGTACATCCTGCAACTCTAACCGTTCCAGGTGCACTCTCGCAGCTCCATTCTCTCCGCCCGCCTCCGCTATCGCCCTACCTACGTTAAGCTCGGCTAGTTCGCTACTGTACACCGAATTAAAATAATCTGCAAACTCTTTGGTGCATTCTTCCACTGACAAAATATTCCCTTTTTTTTAAATATTCTGTCTGTTATTGTTATTTTTTTTAGATTTAATGTAATTCCAAAAAGCCTTCGGATCCTCCATCAGCTGTCTTTGGGTCAGCAGTTGTCAGCGGATACTCATTGTGCGCTCTCTCTATGCCCTTTTTTACTTTGGTCCTACACTATGCTAACGCTTCACAATCGGTACTTGTTCCAGTTTTCTTGTACCGTTTGTGAAGTATAGCTTTCGTTTTTATGTCCCGTATTATTACGCTAGTGTACTATTCGGAGTAATTGTACCTCAATGTTCCACCATACGGTTTTTTTCCTAGGTGCACATGCATCTATAATCGCATAAACAGTATTATAAAAATAAGATTAATAAGAACAGTATTATAAGAAAGTAGCGTCCATATCCAAACTATAAATCGGAGACCAGTCTACGCTCGCTATTTATAAGTATAGTAATGGGAAATTCGCCTTATTAAAATTCCATTGTAATTGTACCTATTTCGTGTGTCCTCCCTGTGAGTACGCTCCTTTATCTAGCCCCACGTCGACGGCACGGCGTGAGCTCAGCCGCACCTCAATCTCGAGCGGCGGGTGGTGTTCATCCAACGGCACCAACGGCTCGTACGGCGCGCGCACCTTTACACTATCACCTTCCCGGAATGTACTCAACACTAAGTCCAAACACCGATCATTACAGTTCAATACATTATTAGCCTGAGCGAATCCACAATAAGTTAGGAAGTACTCGAAATATACTTTGATATTACTAGAACAAGAATATAAATTGAAGTCTCGTATTACTAAAACTTTATCGTATTTATCACAATATAATTCAATAATCCTAAATAATAACTTAAAGTCCTCATCATTACTATCAGCTATATGCAGTTCTTGTTCCTGATCGCGGGCAATCGGGCAGCATCCAAGGCGAAGACGATCGGAGCAGCTATAGCAGCGACGGCATCTGCTAACGGTAGTGGATGGGTAGTGTAGCTACGGCCGACGCTAGTTCTCGCTATCTAACTGGTGAAGGGAACAGAAAAAACAAGGTTAGATCCAATTGCATCTAAATAAAGTATATTTCGTCCAACCGCTTTCTCTCGTAATTTAAAACCTCTTAGTGCTTCCTCAACAACCCGAGACAGATTTCAATTTAAGAATGTACATGTTTCTTACTCACAAAGCCGAACCCTAATTTCTTGCACGATCGCATCCGAAACCGAACGAACCGATAGCAATTCTCATTTCAAGTAACATTTATAATTACTCATTTATAGCTTTCCATGAGGACGATGTGTCGCTATATAACCAACCTATATATTATATATATATAGTATATAATATATATATACATATATACCTAGTCGGCATATAAGTTCTGTTGCAAATGAATATGCATTTTATTTATGAAATAAAATCTTAATAAAAGCTATTCTATTCGACATGACCACCTATTTGATACAGGCATTTAATCTGTCTGACCATGAATGAATATATGGCTTTGCGCATTATTTCCATGGGAAATTTAACCACTGCTTGCTCCAGAGACTTCTTAAGAGACACAATAACGGCGTATCGTCTAACAGGCCATGTCCTCTAAACCTGACCATAATTTGTAATTTAACGGGTCCCGGAACGTTGCAGTTGGCTGAGCCAGGCTTGGGCAGTTCGTGCCTTGTGAGTTGTGCAAATTCCTGCTGGAAAGTCCACGGTACATTTTTAAAAAGTGTATTGCAGGGAGGTTTCACAACACGATCCAAGACAGTCTCTTGATACACTTTAAACTCTTTACTCTTTTTTTCACAAAAATGAAGCTTTGTGACTCCTTGATAAGACACCCCCTACCAACCGTTACAGATGCAGGACGATGACCACGTTGTACCTTTCTGACTATTTGGGCGGGTTCTTTAGAACTGTATGCGTACACTTAGTTATTTACTTTACTTGTTGTAGTGCTCTTCAATCGTGAATTTTTTTCACTAGTAAAGAGAATATTTTGGTGCCTTTCACCTGCGTATCGGGACAGAAAATATTATGATCGATCCACCTCTTTTTAACTGTAGGGATTGATTAAGGGCATGTCCTGTATATCGACGATAAGCGCCGAGCTTCAGGACTTGTTTTATTATACGCGACAGAATACTAGCGGGAATCTTCATTTCTCAAGATATTTTTTTTTTGCTTCCTATAGGGGTTTCGGCGAATTCTAGCTTTAACAGCATTAATAGCATTTGTTGTTCTAACAGCACGCGGTCGCCCCGATCTTTTATGGTCTTCAACAGAGGAAGTATTGATGCGTAACGGTCGCAAAAACTATACCTAAGCGTCAAATGTGCATTGAATCTATATTCATGTGCGTGCTACGTCTTCTTAACCAACGTTGATCCGAGGGCACTTGACCTTGAGCCTATCTATTACTTATGGAGTATTATGACGGTAAGTGTTTTGTTATTTTCAGGAACACCGTTCCTATATGAAATCTATATGTTTGTCTGTGTGTGTCTGTCGCTTTTTTTCGAATATTCGAATTTTGACTTCAGATTCAGCATAAAAAAGTACAATAGAAATGTCTGAAAAACCAACCTCCTATCTCATAAGGAACATGGTAAAATAGCCGACAAATTAAAAAAAAAAATTGAATTTTATTTCAGATTCGAAAAGTAAATTAAAAAGTAGAATAGGAATGTCTTAAAAACCAATATCATATTTCTTATGGAACATGGTCAAAATGGCCGACAAAGTTTAAAAAGAAAAAAAATTAAATTGTTATATAATTGACGAGCTGGGTGTTCCTCTGGCAATGCAAGCTAGCGCATTCTCAACTGGTTTTTTATGTTATGTTGAATTGTTGGAACCAAATTACTAGTTATTTTGTAAGAGAAGTAGGGCGCATTAAATCAACCCTCCTCTAAAACGTCTCAGGTCGCTTTGTGACGTAAATAGAACTTCCACTAAAATGGGAAGTAGAAACGACATTTCTTTCAGATTACCAAGATATTTAGCGGAACTTCTCAACACGGGATGGCACAAGTGTAAAAGGCTAAATTTTACCCTCTTCTCGCGGAGACTTTGCAAATATCGACGGGTCCTACGTAAACTGTCGAACCTCTCTCCAAAAAGTTACCTTTAGAGAAAAGCTACATAAAGGTGTTTTTTTTCACCATTAGTACAGTTGAGTGCACTTTAAGCTTGATATTTTATTTATTGTGTCATCAATAAGTTTGAGATGCAACGTAAACTTCGATAGACTCTGGTGCACGATGTACAACCAAAGCAATCCGTCTGAGGAGGTCCATCTTACAGAAAACTGTTATTTAGTTGGCGGTACTACTGGGTTACCACCCAGTATACTACTGAAGTATTGCTGTGACAGCGGCAGCTGTGGCAACTTCCTTGAAATTCTTTGCGTACTGCAAAAGTTCACACTATGTATGAGCCGTATGTTTGTATACCTCATAACGTTGAACAAAAACTCGTCGAATCTATTGCACGAGGCACCGTTGACGCGCGCGCTTCGCACTGTCAACCTTATGGCTGACGATTTGTACATATTCATGTGTAGTCTGAGCGAATTCATAAGGGTGTCGTTAGCTATAGGGTATAAGGGTATTTAGGTTTAGAACAGAATTATGTTTTTATTATTTTTTAAGTAATTGGTACACTGTCGCATTAGGCACAGTTAGCCTGCAATGATAGCTGTAAGTTTTTGTTGAAATAAATAAAAAAGTGCTGTTTTTAGGTTTCCGTATTTAAAACGAAAATAAAGGAAATTTTATAAGGTCACTCGCGTAACTATCTGTTAGTCCGTATCTTTGTGTTATCTCTGAAAGTACCTTACACATAATTTGGAATGTTAATATTGTAACAGGTAAGTGAATTTCATTTTTTTTTGTATTTCAGTGTAACTTCACTTTGTGTAACAGTTTACCACAATCAATTTTTTTTTTAAATTAGTTCAGCATAGTAGCTCCTCTTTGCCTGATGGTAAGCGAAAGAGGAGCCCAAATCGCAACTGCAACTGACAAAATACTGCACCGTATCCTGTCAGTTGACGCTGCCATACCGACCAATGTAATATTGAATCAGCGACAACCTATGTGATAATACTATGGAATTATTTTTCATTGAATTTCATAATATTCGGAACCTCGAAGTTTATTACTGAAGAACTATGAATCTTTTAATATTACAATATTCACCGTAAGTATCGGCGTGGAAGTTCTAGTATTTATCTAACACGGTATTGTATTTAGATAAGTAGAGGAGTATTGATAGTCTAGCGAATAAAATCAAATTTGAATCCTGGCATGTACAACTAAGTTTGTATTTTCGGATTTATGTACACATTTGTTATTATAACTTGTCAGGCGATGAAGGAAAACATCGTGAGGAAGCCCGCGCGTCTAAGATATTGTATTTCGAATGACGTGTTAAGACCTTACTTAAGACTGAGAGGCGCTCCATATAAAAATCTTCGCCAAACCCTTAGATCATTAGGGATTAGGAAAACTAGATAACTATATAAGAAGAAGAAAAGGTATTTTCGATAGCTCGCTAGAAACTTTAGGATACCATACTATTTGTTATGACGAATTCAATCAGTGCGAGACATATTTAGTAAAGAGTGGTTAGAAGTAGATCATCCTGTTGCGCAATTTTTAACAGGGCATGTAAATAGTATTGTCTTAGGTTTTCGCGATTGTTACACATTGAATTAAACAATTTTTAACGGAAGTATCGCGTGTTTTATTTATTTTGTTGAACCTGACGTTTCTTCAGTCTTCCTGCGACCACGGACGCTGCAAAGCGTTTGAAACGTCAGGTTCAACAAAATAAATAAAACACGCGATACTTCCGTTAAAAATTGTTTAATTCAAGGGCATGTAAACTTTAGGGCGAAGCTCTTTTCGTTTAGACTTGTGTCATCGCCTTTATGTGAGTGGTCTACGACAAGTCATGAATTCGAGCAGACAGCACATCATGTTCTCTGGGAGTGCGATCGCAGGCGTCGGGAACGGGACGATATGTTAAATTCCTTGCGTGTCACATCCGGGGTAGTATATTATTGTAATTTGACTAGCCATCTCTTTGAGGTTTAAAATGCCTTATTTGTCATATTGCTGTCTCTCACTTTGCCAAGAGAGGAAGTCAATTCTAAAACTCCTACAAATTTCTTCTGATTAAATTCGTTGTGACTTCCAAGGCAGCTGTAGTTTAACCCCCGGGACAGCAATGAACTTCACTGTTCATTGCCTTTTTGGTGGTCGCCGCTGTTCATTCTGGCTACACAGGAGACACAGTGGTGGGTATGAGTGGTGAGCCTGTCCCATACCATACTATTATCACTCCAGCGTGATAATAGGCTAGGCTACAGGTCCCTGAACACGTGAGGGCGCACAGAACAAGCAGTTTCATTTACTATTTACTTAGTTATGAATTTTAAGTGAAGTGCATTAGAGAACAGTTTCCGTTGACTACTTTTGTTGTACTCAGAATTAGAAAAAGTTCTACACAAATATTCCTTATACAATTATTGGAATAGTATTATTCCAAAAATTATGTGTTACATTATTTAATCAGACCTTCGCAACCCAGAGGGAAAACCAGATCATTCTTAGGTAAGGTCACACGTCTTCCGAAATATAATACTTCTTGGACGTGCGGGTTTCCTCACGATGTATTCCCTCACCGCCGAGCAAATGATAATTACAAATATGGAACATAAATACGAAAACTCCAATTTTATAGTGCATGCCAGGATTCGAACGGAGACCTGTTGTTCATTGGGCCAGTTCTTTAGCTGGGCTATCACTGCTCACAAATAACTGTTTTAATTAATATTATAGTAAATTACTAAGATTATTTTAGCACGTGTGTGTAATATTGGAACGCGCATGGGTCGAGTCACAAATTGTATAGCAGTAGGACGAGGATATGAGTTTGTGCTCATATAAAATCGTCAGGCGTTTGCGCTAAAATCTATACATATAAATAAAATTGAAGTGTTTGTCTGTGATTTCAAAATAAAGCCCTTATCTTAAGCTCATATTATTATTTTCACGTTACCAAAGCCTAAATTCGCATTTTTAACTTTTTTGTCTGTCTGTCTGTCTGTCTGTTTGTTTGTCCGGGCTAATCTTCGAAATGGCTGAACCGATTTTAATGGGACTTTCACTGGTAGGTAGAGGACTGTTCAGAGCAGAATATAGGGTACCTTTTATCCCGTAAATATTTAGGGTTCCTGCGTAAAAAATGAAAAACTGTTAAAATTAGGGGGAAATATCTTCCCCTTCGGGGGACTTTGCAATTTTATTTTTATTATTTTCATAGAATACGTATTTTTTGTAACATAAAATAACTATGCATTTTAATGTAATATAAATAAAATACATATACGTTGCCTCCTGTAAAGGTCAATAGATGGCGCTGTACTAAAATTGAATCGCTCTATGGTCGCATCTACGACCCTGAACTTTGTTTTTTTTTAAACAGAAACAATTTCATGTCTACAGAGAAATAAAGGCTACTAAAAGCCCAAATCTCATGCGTGCGAAGCCGCGGGCTTCTGCTAGTTTCCAATAAATCTAATTGTAATCGATGGTATAATCAATTTTTTTTTATACTACGTCGGGAGGCATACAAGCATACGGCCCACTTGATGTAAACCGTAGCCTATTAAGGCATGCGATATATTAAGTATCACTCGCGCGATGCCTCCTCTGCTCCTTGGGAGCTTACTGGTGACCTCACTGACACGCAGGAACACAACAACCCTCTAGTCTCATGTATATAAGTTCACTCGAAAGTACACACATTTACCGCCGATGAAGCCTCAAAAGTCACCTCGGCTAAAGGCAACCCCTATGTGGTGGTTAGGTAAGTCTGACATAACCCGCATGGCCGACCGAAAAGATACATGAGTGTTCGCCACCCACCTCTCTCGAATTGTCCGGAGGGTGCCCTCTCAGAAGACTTCTTCTTATTTTTCTTGCTTTTTACTCATTTTTATTGCAATTTCCTCCTACTTGAGTACTAAGGCGGCAAAAAAATATTGTTTTGTCTCAAAAGCTGTATTAGGAAGCCCATGGAATACACAATAACTCTTCTAATACAATAATATTAGTAGTTATTATATTTATGCCTAATAATTTAATTATTTCAAATGCAAGGTGCATTTAAAATATAAAAGATTTTATACACTGTCCATCTTGTAATAAAACTTTTGACAGGTAATAATTTTAAGAGTCAGAAAGAGGCAGGTAACTATCAAGTGTTGCGTATCTCTCAAATCCGAAAGAGATGATGAATGAGAATGATCTGTCAAAAGTAACTCAATAAAACGGACGCAGTACGGCACTTTTTTCAGTTTTAAATACATTACACTAAGGACAAACTTGAATAACCCTACTAATTGATGCTAGAGATTACAGAATTCGCCTTACAAAATTGCATAAATATATTAAATTCATCTTTAAGTTACATACACTATAGAGATTATGTATCCAATATGGATTTTTTGGGTTCTTTGTATTTTGTCTGTGTCTACGGCAATTTTTTATATATACCTACAATACCCACTTATAGATATATATAAAAATGGACGTTATTCAATGAAAGTTACATTTAATTAATCAAATTAAATATTGACAATTATTGTCGACGAATTTTGACGAGCTCGAGCTCGGTGGCGCAGTCATGAATGAGACGACTTTGACATCAACGCTCGTGGTGCACACAAGTGTTTGTCTTATGTGGGATTCGAACTCCCACATAAGACAAACATTTGTGTGCATGAACATGTCTGTTTGACTTGGTCTGGATGTTTTAAGAGAGGTAGGGCGCATCACAGTCTGGGGAAGTATCTCCACCTCACAGAAAACCGCAGCTAAATAACAACTCCTTAGAGGTTTGTTATGTTCCTGCCAGTAAGCTCCTAAGGAGATGCTGTGTTAGCAACAGAGGAGGCATCGCGCGATTGATACTTAATGTATTACAAGCGTTCATAGGCTACGGTCACCGCTTTACATCAGGTGGGCCGTATGCTTGTATGACTCCCGACGTTGTATTAAAAAAAAAAACACTTTTGTCATTAATGAGGTTTATTGATGCATGCAATTTGATCTAACCTGCTTTGTGTGCTTCCGCCAAAAAAACAATTGGTGCCGGAAGCACACAGAGCAGGTTAGATCAAATTGCATGTAAATTTGACTTTCGCAAAATAACGCCTGAATCTATTAACTGTTTATTGATGCCATTGCTATAGAAATATTGGGGACAGAAATCGATAAACTCATTCCCATCGCTTCTTGGAGTAAGGTCTGGTCAGCACGACGTATGACAGATAAGATTTCAGTCTTATTTCTAGGAGAGTCCATGCTGTATGTGGACTAGTGTTGTAGTGAATAAGGAGTAAATTAGAGTAATTGACAAGTCTCAATAGTTTGACTGTGAGCTTGTCTATCAATATTTGCAATTCTTTATAGTAGACCTACTTATTTATTTATGCCAGGTCTCAAGAGGCTGTAACAAATAATTGTATGCAATTTGATCTAAGCTGTTTTGTGTGCTGTTGCTACTAATTAGTTGGTCGAAATTTTCAAATACTGTTCAGGAAGACTTAGTACCGTATAAAAACAACTATCCAGACAGGTCTAATTTTTTATAAACAAACAAATATAAAAAGATACATTGATAAAGGACTTAATTTATCCTCCACAAATACATATAAAATCTTACATGCAATAGATAAAAAGAAATAATAGGGAACAATTACAAATTATAAAACATAAAAATTAAAAAAAAAAAACTTTTATGGACAATCAAAAAGACTTAAGCAACTCCCCTCCGTTAAAAAGCTTTTCACACACCCCTTCCATCCCTTGTTTGAAAGCAATGGTGGCGGGTGCGTGTAGTTGTGGTTCGTAATACAGATGGCCGGCAATTGCGGAGACGATCGCAGCAGCCGAGTACAGAAGACCGGAGCAGCCATGGCAGCAGTTGCATACATCTACTAATACTAGTGGGTGGGTGCTGGCCTACGCTACTTCGCATGAACTAATTGGTGACGGAAGCACACAAAGCAGGGTAGATTAAATTGCATATAAATTTGATTTTCGCAGAATAACACAGTTCACGACATGACAAGCAGCTTCTTTTGAAAAAAAAATCCGATTAAGTCATAGTTTGATAGTCATACTTTTATGGGAAGAAGGGCACATCAAAGCAGATTGTCTGGGGAAGTACCTGCATCTGATAGATGACCGCAGCTAAACAACAACTCTCTAGAGCGTTGTTGTGTTCCTGTTAATTAGGGTAGTTACCAGTAAGGTTCTAAATTACAGTGTATACACACTTTTCATCACAAGTAATGATTCTATTCAGATCCCCTCATTTGTGTACCTATACAATAAGACACGACTTTACGTCGTGAGTTCTACGGTGGGTACCCACTTCCCGAGCATTTTTATCTTTTCAATGAGAAGTGGTTCCGGATGAATGCTTCCGGTTTCCTCTGGTTTTCAATATATCCATGTTGACTTTCGTTCTCGGCCTCGGGCGATTGTTATATCAAAATTTAGAGAAAATTTTTGTGATACGTTACAATTTCTGAGTCGAATGTTATTAAAATTAATTACTTATGTAAACATCAAAATAAAAAGTAAAAATAAACGCATGTAGTTACAAAATAAGTTTGACATGGGGCTCGAAGCTTACACTATTATGCCTTTATTTGTTAGTACTATTACTACCCTCTCTGACAGTCAGTAGAAATATTTGGAAAGGGCTTTTTGAAATTCTGACCTGATCACCTCAAGATAGACAAAATTATACATAAAAAGGTAAAAATTTACCGAACTATATCGGCACTACCAACGATTTTTACAGTTCTTGAAAAAGTGTTGAAAACAAGGCTGTTTAGTCTCTTAAAAGTGAATAATATTATTAATGAACGGCAGTATGGCTACCAAACAAATGTTGGAACTGTAGATGCAATAGACATATTGGTCGTTGTCAATTAAATAAAAAGAAAAAGCTGCATGCAAGGTCAAGATACACGATTCCAGACCTGTCCCATATACCCGACTAGCCTATGGACATTTGCAACACCATGGGTGTCATTCACGCATTGCCGACTCAACTTGCTACTCAGCAGGGTCATTATGAAAGTACCAGGTATCCAATAATCTTCGCGCACATACAAGTTAACAAAACGGATGAACAGTACGGCAGGTATAAAGTACGAACAAATAAACAAATCTTAATTTTTATACATAATATACTTGGGACTACCCCGCAGTAGATTTGGCGTGAAGTTATAGATATATAGAGGATTGTCCGTCCGGATTTGAAGTTTTGGGTTCGAAAACTAAATGTTAATTTAACTGTATTACTAAGTTTGATATGTATTTCGCTGTTGAACCCTAATTTATGTATAAAACCGAACATTGGAGATTGACTGACCGGGTCAATAGATAACAGCCTTACAACACTGATGTTACTAGACGATTGACGATTACTCGCAATCAGGTCAATCTCGAAAGTTCCAAGCAGAATTCCTGTGTGCGATAATAGCACCCTACATTCGTATGTTTACAATTTGTATGGCACTATGGATACAATTTATACGTTACCCTACTAAAGTGTGTCGAATAAATTTTGTTAGAACCTAAACGGCGTCGTTGCGCATGTCATCCTAACCGAGGCATACAAGCATACGGCCCACCTGATGTAAAGCGGTACCGTGGCCTATTAACGATTGCGATATATTAAGTATCACTCGCGCGATTTTTTTCGGACTTAAAAACGCTCTAAACCCCTTCAGTCGAAGTTGAAACCTGTATCCATACAGTGGGATGAGCTAGGATTCATGTATTATACCCTATATATACATAGCTGTCCATTATCTCTGCTTCAACAGAACCTAGTTTATTACTCAGACGGGTAATTATGAAATTACTAGTGATTTAATGGGTATGAAAATATGGCGTTGCCTAAAACAAGATTACAGGAAAACATTTCCTACACAATTTGCTTAAGTAAAAAACACAATCTTCGCGTGACCGAAGTTTTTATCCATAACAAACGGTTATTGCTTCCAAGTCTATCATTTATGAACATAAAATTTGTTCGTTGTATATATTTGGTCTAATCTCAACATAGTAATTTGTAATAATTGCAAACATTTTTTGATTGATATCTATTGTTTTAGGGGTTTCTTTGTATATTTTGTTAGTTGAAATAGCTTTTCAGGGTTACCGCAGCGTTGTTTGTTGTGTATATTGTCTAATATCGATATAGTATTTTCAAATAATTATCTCAAATAATGTAGTGATGTAGTATGAATGCAATGAGGCAGTAATAGTTCAGTGGATAAAGATTGTAATTATCATTAGCTCGGCGGTGAAGGAAAACATCATGAGGAAATGCACGTCCAAGAACCCTCCCGATCAGAACGTCTAAGTAGCAAAACGTCCAACAAAGCGAGACGTCTAATGAGCAATCTGCCTAAATTGTATTTCGAAAGACGTTTTGTGGCACACCGTCACATAATAAATATAATATAACATATATATTGTATGTTGAAATAATGTAATAAAATATATATATTGTATGTTGAAACGGACATGCGAACGCCTTTTATATATATGTAAAACAATGCGTAGCATATTGCCCGCGCCGCGCGCTTACTAACCGTTGCAACGGCCGCGGTGTGCATGCGCATCGGCGCGGGCGCCGCCAGCCGCAGCGCGGGCGTCGGACACAGTCTGCTACATACTCTAAATCTGATCGCATGTCGCTTGCGCGCATAATATTGTTTTCATTTTTACGTTGTTACGAGTTGATCTGCTTAATATTTCTTCTTAACGGTACTCATCTCTTAACCTTCTGTATTCCTCTTGGGCGATCCTGTGCTTACTACATGCACTATACCAGTGCGCATTAATAAACTGTGGTGCTGTAAATTTGCTGATTTTTACTTTCACCGCCTAATCACACCGGAGTACGATCCAGCACTCGCTTCGCTTCAGTTTAACCTACCCTAGAAAGGGTTTACTTTCTGGGCTGTGGAGGTCTGAAAAAAGGTCTGAAAGTCGCTTCATGAAAAAATCAGTATCTCAGCTAAAACCTTAGGCTTAGGTAGTGGACTCCGCCGATCCTAATGGACGGAAGAAGAAGAAGTGTAGTTACGTAGTATTTTATTTTTTTCCCTTTTTTCTTTTCGCTTTCCTGCAATCTGCGGGAGTGATTTCGTGAAAACGGACTTATGTGTGTAACAAGACAGGGAAGGGAACAGGGAAGCACGCGCTGTTTGATTTGACCAATGAGCGTGTGCGGCGGAAGTGTTGGCCGTCAGGTACCAACTCATTTTCCGAGAGGTTGGTACTATTGATAATAGATACAATTTACAGTATGAGTAAGAAAAAGCCATACAATAAATAATATAAGTTACTACTCGTACAAAGTCATATCAAGTATTATCATAATTTCACTCATTGATTAATAATAGATGTCAATAATCACTCAAAAAAGACTAGCAATGCCATAGACAACAAACAAATAGGTATATCAATGGTAAGAAACTTATACTTTGTTGCATTTGTAAAAGTATTAATCAAATAAATACGAATTTCATTGCATTTATTTCAATTCTCATATTATACCTAAATATGTATTTTCTTTTACGTTTATTAGTCACACTACTGCCTGCCAACGTAACTAACTAACGTAAAAATGTAAATGAAGTATAATTTTTTTACTGAACGTCATTCCCGTTTGAAAACTTTATTTCCATCTGAAATAGATCTGAATTACTCGACATATCGCATCTAAGGAATTTGAACTTCCAAAACAAATTAATTAACTACACGGATAATTTCTTTGATATTTTTATATTTATGTATTCTATAGGTATATTCTAAATTATTTATAATTCTAATATGATTCCAGTTCCTTATTACTAAGGTAAGATGGCAGATGTTACATATCATATACGACTACTGTAAGGCTCGCTAGTTTTTCACATATTTCTTTATGAATGTCTATATGTTTATATACATGTATGTATTTACGCATATATGTTTATTTGAGGTATGAAAGGACCGAATTTTGTGGCGTTCGATTCTCTCTGCCTACCCCACAATGACGTGCATATATAGACAGATAAATAGAAAAGTTTATGTGTATTGATGTAAATGATAATGAGAGTCGTAATTATATTTGGCCCATCTGATGTAAAGCAGTTACCGTAGCCTAGGAACACTTGCAACTCATTTAATAGCTGCTAACACAGCTACTGCTTAGGAGCTTACTCACCCGGAGGAAGACAACAATCCTTCAGAGAGTTATTACATACTTCCCCAGATGGGCTGCTTTGATCTCTTAAAAACACCCAGACCAATACATACAGCATGCACACAAATGTTTGTCCTGTGTGGAGATCGAACCTACGAGATTGGTATCAAACGTAGCGTTACTAACAACTGCGCTACCGAGCTCGTCAGTTATTGATCTTTTGATTTGATTTGATTGAAGGTTTTATTGCTTCCTTTCTATATTTTATTACTTGAAATAACTTTTCAAGGTATCATACCATAAAAGTTTCATAGGGATCATTATCTCTTTATCTTTAGGGGTCTCTGTTTGTAAGTCCGTCGGTCTTTATGTGCAATGTAAAATCTGATATATATATATAATATAATGTTCTTGACTATACTTCTTGACTGGTACAGTTTACCAGAAATAATGTATGTATGTATAACTGCAAGCCAAAACCCTTGCAGGTAGGCAGAGATACCGAGCGCCGGATGACTCGATCCTTTCGCACCTCACTCGCTTCTTTAACATTCATTGCTCTTCTCATGCACGCTCGCCGGTTTCTAAGGCACCTGACACCACCTTCTGATAGAATACGATTAATTTGGTTATGGTAAATACGTCTCCTTCCACTTTTGCGTATATGTGTTTCGTAATTCTTTCTTCCTGCATTTTTTCCACATGTCCGAACCAACGGAGCATATCTCTTTTCATTTTAACACCGACGCTCTCGTTCAGTCCAACTCTGTTTCTAACATCTTCATTGTGAATACAGTCTACAAGCGTTACGCCACAAATTTTGCGCAACGCATTTCGACCGCGTTTATTAAACTTTCATGCTCTCTCTACTATAGCCAGGTCTGGCTTCCAAAAGTAAGCGTTGGGACCAGCACTGCATTGTGTATAGCGTGCTGTGCCTTCTGGCTCAAGTTTTTACTGCCAAGAAGTTTAACAGCTTCAAAAAAACTCGGAGACCTGAACAAGGTGCGCTGGTTCTTCACGCCGTACCAACATTGTCTTCTTTATAGGACACAAGTTCGGGCCTGCGTGGGGTATTGATCGCATCTCTGGGACGGCTCCGCACAGTATCTTCTCGACGGTTCGAAGGGCTATCCGCATAATCGACGACGAAGAGTTGTCACAGTTCTCGTATCGATAATGGACGCTACGCGCTTAGAAGAAATCACACTTATTTATTCTGGGCATCGCAAAAAAATAAAATAATCTGAAATTGCAGTATTCCATATACATGGACGATTTTGAATCTCGACAAGAAATCTTTCTGTATCAAAACTCATTTTTTCCACAAAACACGTGTGCGCTGTGCTTCCGTCTTGGCGTATATAAAAAAGGTACACCATTTGTATACCTCTCGACGTTGAAGAAAAGCCTGAAATGCAAAATTGACTAAAAAGCACTTTAAATAGTTAATAGATTCGTTATTTTGTGAAAGTCAAATTTACAGGCGACTTAAAGTAAACGACTTTGCATGTTGTTACTACCGATTAGCCCATGCGAACTAGTACCGACAGGCACCCACCCACTACCATTACTTAGTTAGCTAGTAGATGCATACCACCGCTGCCATGGCCACTCAGATCGTCTCTGCCTCTGCTGCTGCGTTCGTGTCTGCGAATATCCGCCATCTGAAACATGAATAGCATGCACCCGTTGCTGCCCTGACTGCTTTGGTCGCCTGTTTGACACGTGTTTCGCCTTTCTACAGCGCATCCTCAGTCGCTAACATCTACAGTGCCTGAGGATGCCTCGTGCTGGCACTCGCATGAACTAATCGGTAGCTGAAGCACACAAAGTAGTTTAAATCAAATTGCCTAAGAAGCACTTTGAAGTAAAATTGCCTATAAAGCAATTTGCTTTGCAAAGGTAGTAAAAGTTTATCTTTAACCTTAAGGGCCGTGTAGAAGCTTAGGATCGGCGACAATTCTCGCAGCTCGTGTCCGAATGAATTATAATGACTTGAATATTTAAACAAGCCGGAAAAGTACACGTGTCTCTTACATCAAATATGTATCAACAAATCAGACTTGGTATTGTCCTGACCTGACGTCCGCAGGAGTATGTCTCCCAGGGCTACATTCAAGAGGCCGATATATGAATAATAAAATACGTTGCCGCAATTCTGTCTTGTCAGCGGCATCAGTTACGTGTATCAAATAGTTTAATCCACTGTCACATAAAAGAGAATAATATTTAAAACCGAGGATCTCCTCAATACGCCACACGAGCATTATTGCAACGGTTTACCGTTACCACTTAACATAGCTGAATATTAACTCATCTAAAAATGCCTCAAGTGTGTGTAAAACGCAATCTAGTGGGTGTAAAGCACACCACACAGTATTGCACTAATTACTACTACTTTACCACTACATACCGCTAGATGTCGCTCCGGCGAAAAAAACCTGTTAATATCGGAATTTTACATGTATCAAATTACCTTAAAAAATATACAATTCTAACATTCAATTTTAAAATAATTCTTTAATAGATATACATATTCGAATATTCTAGAAGTACGACGATCTCTATTTAAAAATTGTGATTCAATCACTCACTCACAATTGAATGAATATGATTCATTTCGAGAACGAGTGCCCCGAACCGTACGCTCAAAACGGCGTCATATCGTCCATTTCTTGGGTGGATATAGCCAAAGCCGGGCTGATTAGCATCTCTATACTAATAAATAAGTAGATACAAGTTAATCTCTTATAGGCTACCAAGCAGCTGAAACAGTTGTCGCCAATCTAATTGACAACGACTTCTGATCAAAGTATAACCCCATTTCTACTACTAAATTGAGATTCCGTTGTACGGGTGAAAGATGCTGCCGAGCTGCTGATCTTGCGCACCACTGACACGTCGAACTGCTACTCCGCCGCACTGCATCACGTCAACCTCCACCTACGGCGTGCTCTTTGCAGCCTTTGAGAGAAGATAAGTGTCTCGAGAACAAAGGTAGCGGAAACCACAATCTCATCTACGACCACTTAGATTCTGTACCTATTCTTCCTTTAATAAACCCTTGTCGGTATTTACATTGTGTCTTTTCTATTTCTCCTCTAGTAAAACCTTCTTGCTCCAGGGGTACTCTTGCGACATCATCATGCCTATAATTAGATATAATTATAGTATAGTATGCAGATCCATACATCGTAAGCCGACTGAGCCAAAAGGAGGGTAATGTTTTCACTTGCCTGTACGTATGTATGTGGGTATGTATGTATGTATGCCCATTGCATTGTGTCCTGTAGTAGCCTAAATGACTTGACCAATTTTTAAGAGTGAGGTGTTATTAGATTCTTATTCTTTCCCCGAGTGTCATATGTTACGTGAAAGCAAAATATCAATATGGCGAACGTTAATCTTCATGACGGGTGCCAGGGCGTGCATAGCTAATATGACGTCAGTACAGCGGACGTACACATTTAAACTGTCAATAACTACATCTTTTTAGTTCTTTTTAACAGTCAGTCGGAATTTTAGATTTTTAAAATTACCTTTTACTCCTTTTATCTGCACTGATGTAGAATTTAGCGCAATATATAATACATACTGTGTGTAGTTTCACAAGTAGTTCTTTTTTGCGTACATTCATCTTGCGACTTTTTGAAATGAATTGAAAACACTGGCCAATCCGCAGTTGGGCAGCGTGGCGGAGTATGCTCTCTACACGCCATCAGTTGCAGACCTGTATTCCTGCAGTGGGATGAATAAGGGTTGGTGAAGTGATGAAGAAAAATATACTTAAACTAATTTCAGTGAAATCTTAATGTGAAATCATAAATAACTTATTTAAAATAAAAAAAATTGTGGCATAACGCTTGCTGACCGCGTTCGAAATGATGACGTACGAAAGAGAGTTGGACTGAAAGAGAGTGTCGGTGTTAAGATAAGAAAGGGCATGCTCAGTTGGTTCGGACATGTAGAAAGAATGCAAGATGAAAGAATGACGAAATAGATATACAATGCGAAAGTGGAAGGATGTAGGAGCCGAGGAAGACCAAAACTAACCTACCATGACCAAATTGGTCGTGTTTTAACAGAAGGTGATGTCAGGAGCCTTAGGAACCGGCGAGCGTGCATGAAAAGAACTATGAATGTGAAAGAAGCGAGTGAAGTGTGTAAGGACCGCGTCTTATGTCGCTCGGTTCTCTCTGCCTACCCCGCAAGGGACATACATACATAAATAACTACACTAAATCTATGAAACTAATCGGATCTAACGTCCGATTTTCCTACAACTTCATTGACATAGTACCACTCACATGATTTGAACACCACAATGGACGAATTCACTTTCTTTAGTTTTACCATTAAGGAGGATGAATCTACGCCGACCTTCATTAGCTAGTAATACTCCAGAAAAGTTTCATGACAATAGCATTTCGACACGTAATAAATCATTGCCTTCTGATTTCTTTGACTCCCTCCATCTTACATGTATGACCATTGTCAATAATTTGGGGCTAGCTACTCACTCTGTCAGCCTAACCTTTGTCAAACGTCGATTTATTGTGTGCGTGTGTGTCGAAATGGCTGTGCCACGCGAAGTGAGGAATACTCGGCGTACGGAAATATGCTTTGTAGAATGAATCAGGAGAATTTGAAAGACGATATTAATAGGTACAGAGATGGAACTTGTCACCGTGAAATGGCACTTCTTTTGAAGAAAAGTGTCGTATGGAAAAGAGGAAAGGTTAACGTGGGTGTGCAAAGGGTATTTTCATTCCGAACACTTGCGGGGTGTATGTCGGTTGGCATTTTTACATAGATAAAGTCAACATCGAGGCGAAGTGTGTAGTGTTAGATCATCGCACGGACCGGACCGTCACAGCTGCGTGTAGAAGTGCATTGACGCCGTTGTACGTTTCCTGATTACACTGGTCTACAAAGATCGAGGAGGTTGTAGAGTATGTGAAGAAGAAGATAAACTTCACCTTGAGGGTCGAGCGATTAGAATTTAATAAAGTAAATTTTTGTTACTTATGGTGAGGGTATCGACTCATCATCTGCTGACCTTCATGACAGAAGAATACTGACCGGAGGGAATCGTATTACGGATTTTCCATTGTTGTTAGATCATTGAATGTAAATTTGACTCTCGCAAAATAACACTTGAATCTATTAAAAATAACAAATTCTTGAAGCGGCGTTTTGTTTCTACGGGTGAATGACATTACCAGTAAGCTCTTGAGTACAAATAGCACCAAGAATGGCAAAGTTCGAGCTATACTTCCTATTGCTGCCTGCTTGTTTGCCTTCCGTAACCGTAACCGCTTCACATCAGATGGGCAATAAAAATCATTTTTTTTATAATCATTAAACGCATGCGGTCCACTAGTAAATGAATTGGTTACCGTAGTCTATAAACGCTGTAACACAGGAAGCGTTGAATTAACATCATCAATGGTGTTAACATATCTTAACAGCTTACTGGTAATTTCACTCACTCGCAGGAACACAACAACTCTCTCTGGAATTGAACTCGTTTAATGTAAGAAATACACGGATAGGTTACGTATAGGTTGATGAGTGTGGTAAAAGCGAGAGGGGTATGTTTCGACCGGTGGACCTGGTTCCATAGTCACTGCTTACCCCAATGGGAGACAGATGTGATAATATGTATGTATGTTACATCGAACTTACGAGCGTTGGTGTCACAGTAGCGTCCCTGACTACTGTGTCACAGAGCTCGTTTGAAAGTTATGTGATCTTATGCATTATTACAAATTTGAATTTTTTCATAGCATATGCTCAGTTAGATCTCGTTTCTTAATAAATAACTTTTCATATTAAAATGTGTTCAATAATAAATATACTAAATAATTTGTTTCATTTCCTATTGTTTACAATTTTTAGGTTTTTCAATTGTTAATTTTTTTAGGTTACATAATATATCCATAAAAACTAGGTACCCAAATGGGTACCTACTTAATAAATATGCGCCCCCAATTTGAAATAGCAATATTAACATTGATGAGTCTCCAAACCTAAACTGTTAAAATTCTCACAACACCCCCAAATCCTCCAATCAAATGAACCCCATTTAATTTCACAAAAGCAAGTTACCTAAATTTCTCACCAAGACAGATTTTCACTCAATTAGTCTGATCCTTTGATAACCGTTTTGTCTTCGGGTTGGGAACATACAAGCGTATTAATAGTTATTAAATGCTTAAAGGTGAATTTAAATTTTACAAAATAGAGTTAGTTCAAAATCGGTATCAAAATTCCTTTTTTGACCAGTTTTTTGACCAGTGGTGGATAGGTTAGGAATGGTACTTGAATACCAAGGCTTGTGGGTACAATTCCCATGGCACAAACATTGGAGACATTGGGAGAATAGGTAGAAGGCGGACATAGAGATAAAGGAGCAGAACAAATAATTTGTAGGGCGGTATTTTACCGCCTTTACCATTGTGAGTACTCTGAAGAACTGTTTTCCCTTATCCTACCCTCTCCCTTCCGTCATAGAACCACACGTGCAGGCTTGCGATGTTATTATTCCGCTGTCGAGAACATTCCTTCGTGTACTAAAAAGTGCGGCAACTCCTATCTCTGTCCTGATATATTACTTTTCCTTGCCTGCAAATATGTTTCCTCCTTCCTATAACATGGGATCCTTCAAGGGAAGCGTGAAGAAGCACCTTGCGGGCCTGCATGACAGCGTCAACTGACAGGACACTGTAGTCTTTTGTCAGTTGCCCCTGCGTTTTGGGTTCCTCTTTTCACATATCATCAGGTAACGCGGGGCCACTATACTGAGCAGAAATTTAAAATAAATAGAAGAATTACCACCTCACAGAATAC
The DNA here is from genome assembly GCA_947507595.1 of Pyralis farinalis. Classification (NCBI taxonomy): domain Eukaryota; kingdom Metazoa; phylum Arthropoda; class Insecta; order Lepidoptera; family Pyralidae; genus Pyralis; species Pyralis farinalis. The sequence continues at coordinate 30,477,828 of OX382273.1, read as the reverse complement.
CGCAGCCAACTCACTCCTTGGACAGTTGTTATGTTGTTAATAGTTTCAGGCGTTACTTTGCGAAAGTCAAATCTACATGCAATTTGATCCAACCCGCCTTGCGTGCTTCCGCCACCAATTAGTTGCAGTTGTTATGTTGGCGCGATTGGGATTACCAGTAATCTCCTAATAAGTCGCTGTGTTAGAAGCAGAGGTGGCATCGCGCGAGCGATACTCCAAATAATGCGAGCGTTAACAGAAGAAAATTAATATCTAAATTTACTACTACTACTACATCCACTTTACATCAGGGGGGCTGTGTGCTTGTACGCCTCCCGACATTGTATAAATAATACTTTATGTAATCATATTGTTGAGGATGGCAAAGGAAAATGAGGAAAATTATTATCAATACGTGTTCTTGCTACGATTTATTTGAGAGACTGTAAGTTTGACAATGATTTGGAATATAAAGAAGAATGAGAACTGAGAATTTAAAATTGATGGCCGAAAAGGTTTACTTATGCTAGTGGTTGCCAACACATATTATTCCCATAAAATCCTACGAAACATATCCTACGTGACCTGTTTTGTATTCGGGTGTTTTGAAAGAAGTGTACATGAACACCCGGTACGAAATACATATTTCAAAGTGTCCTAAAGTGAAAACATGTAGTAGGACACTTTGTGCATACTGAAAAATGTTATAGATAGGTATCTATAGTAATAAAAAACTCGAACTGACGTATTGAATCTTTACTGTCCAAAATATAAGAATGTCGTAGTTTTTATATTTTGGACAGGTACCAATCGTTAATGGGAGTTCTTTGTTTCAAAATGAAATAAAATGAACCCTAAAATTAAATTCACTTTAGAAATAGAACTAAATAATTCACTTAACTTTTTATATTTAACTGTATCTAGAAATCAATACATCCATCAATTTTATATATACGTCGACACGTGCGATTGGCTCCATTGCTCGATTCGTAATGCCGCTTTCAATGACGGTATCTCATCTTGACGTTTTTGACAACTGACCACCACCGACATTTTTCGAGCAAACCATAACAAACACAACCGGTGTTGCCAATTCAACGATGTCGATTCCACCCAAGCGCCGACTTGACATTTTGATCCGTTATTATTAAAACTAGCATCACGGGGATTGATTTCTTCCGGGCTTCTCAATATGGTGTTGCTACCTCGGCGACATATATATAGTATACCCACTCATGCCGACACTACGAACCCTCCGGCACATCAAGTCATCCAACACAAACTCACAGCATATTATATCTATGGTACATCTTTGGATGAGCATGCAATTAAGTATATGACGAGTTCGGTGGCTCAGTCGTGAATGACGCGACTTTGACACCGACGCTCGTGGGTTCGATTCCCACACAAAACAAACATTTGCGTGCATGAACATGTCTGTTTATCTTGGTCTGGATGTTTTAAGAGAGGTAGGACGCATCAAAGTAGCCCGTCTGGGGAAGTACCTGCACCTCACAGAAAACCGCAGCTAAATAACAACTCCCTAGAGGGTTGTTGTGTTCCTGCGTGTGAGCGAGGTCACCAATAAGACTCCTAAGGAATTGCGATGCTATGTGATAATTAAAGTATTGCGAGCGTTCATAGGCTACGGTAACTGCTTTCCATTAGGTGGACCGTTTGCTAGTATGCCTCCCGACGTTGTATCAAAACAGAAAAAAGTAGTGTAGATCAATCGATCAAAAATCCCCACGATCGAAGCTGCTGGAAGCTATCATACAAATCATCAAATCATTATGTAGAATATTGACCATACAATTAATATGTAACATTAACCAACGCTAATCCGAATCAGGTCAAGTCCTAAATGCTTAATTATCAGCAATTACATAGCATGATTCCCAGGTGTATCTAACTATGTAATTGTACCTATTTATAGATACGTGGACGTATGCAGTATCCAAGCAATCTATCTTCACTCTTCAAAGATATACAAAGAAACAACAAAGCGAAACTCGAAACTTTATTAAGAAGTCCTAAAAGAGACTTGATCTATTTCATCGTCATGAAATCTGAGATTACAGGATTCTTGCGACTTCGTACATGCTTCAAGGGTATTTTAAAAGTTATTTCTTATTGCAATCTAAGGGAACATAATGATTAAGTTTTCTTATTCCTAAATTCACCTATTTAGGCTGGCCATTGTCTATTAGCAGTCAATCATTTTATCTACTCGATGATCCATAGTTTAAGAGCGTTCATAAACAAATCATTCCCTTTTTTACAATCACATCTCAGTGTTGTGCAGCAGTGCAGCAGTTGCAAGTCAATTCCAATACTTCATATTCCTACAAATTTCTTCTGATGAAATTCGTTGTAAGTTCCAAGGCAGCTGTAGTTTTAACTCCCAGATATAATGAGGATTCATTGTTCATTACCTTTTTGGAGGTCGCCGCTGTTAATTCCGGCTACACAGGAGACACAGTGGTGGGAATGAGTGGTGGGCCTGTCCCTTGCATCTACTACATCCCTTGTACCTACTTCGCGGGATAGGTAGGGAGAACTGAATACTCGCAGTAGGTAGGCAGTTCACCCTCACGTACTGGAACCGTAACAAATACGTACAGTGTGGTTCCAGAGAAGTTTTCTGCCAAGAACACGTAAGTTGTAGAATGAATTCTCTGCCGAGGTTCTTAAAGACCTATGAGGACTACAGCATAGAGTTCTTCAAGAAGGGCGTGAAGAGGCTTTTACAGTGCAGGCAACGTTAAACACCTGGTGTTGCAAATGTCGTGGCGCTCGGTTCTCTCTGCCTACCATGCAAGAGATTTGGCGTGAAATTATAGATAGAGTTATAGACATTTCATAAAATTTATGTCTTTAATAATTTGAAATAAATCTGTAAAAAGCATAATGTGGATCTTCTCATCAAATCATTTTACAGAGCCTTAATTAAATACTTGCTTATCATTCCACAGCGGAAACAATTTCATGATATTTGTGGACTAATTTTGTAGGATTCTACTAAAAACTGCAACTGCACTGCAGCGCGGCGTGTGCCAAAATGCATACATTTTGACGTTTCGTTAAACGTCGCTGCTTTCAGATCACTTAACGAAACGTCGCTTCTTCCCGCGCTTTTGACGAGTGACATTGTTGTTATACTTGAAATTTTTATAATTCAGTATAAAATTAGTTTTATGTGACAATTTGGATAGTATTTTGTAACATACATGCTAGTGAAATTATACAGTAACGAAAAAACTCCAATATAACGTTTATGCACTTTTTGGCAGACGTGAATAGGTTCATCAAGAAAACCTTGTAAAAATCACTATCGTTTTACGGGTGGTATTTTGGGTTGATTGGGTCTAGGTACCCTTCCCAAGTATTTTTTCAGCACAGGTCCTGAAGCTGTAACATAGAATTTAGATTTTCAAATGGTTCTACACTAAAGACTTGGCTGTATGGGCTAGATCCCTTTGCCTTTCCCCTCGGGGATAAAAAGAACCAAAAAAAAATTAACGAAACGTCAAAATCTACGCATTTTGACACACGCCGCGCTGCAGTGCAGTTGCAGTTTTTTTGTACAATCGGCCTACTGTGGTCAAGTTATTAACGTCTAGCTGATGGCAATTTCCATACAGGACAAACATTTACGTGCATGAACATATATATTGCTCTCGATGTTTTAAGAGAGGTATGGTGCATCCATGCCAACCGACTGTGGAAGTACCTCCAACTCACTGACAACTGCAGCCAAATAATAACTTCCTGTAGGGTTGTTATTTACTGCGAATGAGTGAGGTTACCAGTAAGCTCGTAAGGAGTTGCTGTGCTAGCAGCAGAAGTGTCAACGAGTCAATGGTAACATTTATATTTAACTACATGTTTCTTCTTCATAGCATTTTCCCGTTCACCACTTCCTATGCCTCAGGATTTGGCAAAGATACTGTTTTCGATATAGAGCGACTGTCGTAAAACTTCCTCAACCTTGAGGGAAAATCAACTCTTTCTTAGGTTAGGTCAAATGTCTTTTGAAATATAATTTCTTGGATGTTTCGAGTTTCTTTACGATGTATTTTATCATCGAGCAACTGATAATTACTTAAAGGTATATGAATCCAAAACACGAATTTAGTGTTACCATCTCACTAGGATTGTTAGGTGTTTATTATCAAGACTGCTCGATTTTTCCAATTTAAATACAATATCCACTTTTAATTAAATTTTCAATTAGTTTAGTTAGATCCCACATCTGGATCCATTTTAAAGTATAGGATAAAGCACATATTCACACAAGACCTAAATCAGGTACAGATATTTGCACTACAGATGTAAAATGAAATACGTGTCGTGAGTTTTAAAGGAGATGCACTTAGCATGTTGGTTATTACAAACACATTGTTGCTGCTACACTAGCTTGGCTTTAATTTATTGTCTGGGACTGTAATAGAGTGATTTATTTTGCATTTATGGAGAGGGTGTTTATGTAGAGTACCGTCAATAGATAGGAACGGATCTTTCTTTTGACGAGCTCGGTGGCGCAGTGGTGAAACGCGTTGTTACGCTACTTTGACACCAACGCTCGTGGGTTCGATTCCTACACAGTACAAACATTTGTGTGCATGAACATGTCTGTTTGTCTTGGTCTGGGTATTTTCTATGTATAATAAGTATGTATTTACAAAAAAAACAATGTATTTACGTATGTTTATCAGTTGTCTAGTACCCATAACACAAGCTTCGCTTACTTTGGGGCTAGATGGCGCTGTGTAATTTGTCCGACAATATTTATTTATTTATTCTGTCTCAGAATATTATTAGTAAATTATAAGAATACCAATTTATTATTCTATATGTAAACCAGCATAGATTTACAGATACGATGGCATTATGCAGTGATATCCTAGAAGATGCCCCTGGTTCAATTACTGTTGTGGGTATATTCCACTAAATTCGTGTTTTCGGTTTTATATATTTGTAATTACCACTTGCTCGGCGGTGAAGGAATACATGGTGAGGAAAGAAATTAAATTTCGAAAGACGTGTGACTTAATAAAAGTGGTTCCCCCCCCGGGCCAACGGGTTTAGGCTTACGGACCCCGACAAACAGAATGGATTAATAAACGGAAAAACGCTAGAAAGAAGAAGTATGTGTATACCACATCATTGGATCGTAATGTTTGTAATGTGTGTCGTATTTTAAGCCTAGCTACTTGATGCTATTGTGTGTATGATGAATTATGTATGGTAGAACAACAGGTAGAAATGGAGAGACAAGAGTTGAGGCTTTAGGTGTTCTTTTAACTAATTTATAAGCATTGACTATAGTTATAATAATGGAAAATTTAATCTTTAAAAAATTTGTGAAAAAAAATAATTAATTAATTTAAATTTTAAAATTTTTACCCTCTAGGGAGTTGTAATTGCGGATGCGGTTTTTCTGTGAGGTGGAGGTACTTCGCTAGACGGGTTGCTTTGATGCCTCCTACCTCTCTTAAAACATCCAGACCAAGACAAACAGACATGTTCGTAGATACAAATGATTATCTTGTGTGGCAATTGAACCCGCGAGCGTTGGTGTCAAAGTCATGTCTTTCACGACTGAGCCACCGAGCTCGACGAATGCTCTTAAAATATACAACACGCCCGGACACAATAAGTTTATTGGACTATATTTATTTATATATATATATTTTATTTAAAATTCATTGTTACTTTTTGATATTCACTACTCTTAAGAAGTTATTTGCAGTTATTGGGACGCAAAAAGGAGGAGCTTTACCAAAGAGCTTTCTCACTGAAAGCCTGCCTGATAATTTGAGACAGAAATTAAAATTCGTAATTCGGCAGCAGTACGTCTAATCAGAACAGCAATTGCTATTATTTGGTGATCTGGCTTATTACATACTTACTTATTGCTGACATGGAATATTGGACAATATAAGCAGTGACAGCCCAGTCGACAAGGAACCGGCCTTATGACCAACTGGTCCCCGTTTCTAATCCTGGCGGGGCATGTACCACTATATTCATGATTTCGGATTATGTAAATATTTATCACTTGCTCGGCGGTAAGGGAAACATCGTGAAGAAACCCATACGTCCAAGAAATTATATTTCGAAAGACGCTTAATTCGCTCCATGTAAAAATCAGTATCTTCTATCGCCAAATCCTATCCTTATAGACTTAGATAGCGGACCCCACCAATCCTAATGAATTAGGAAACACGAAGAAGAGGGAATATTGGACAATTGGATGAAACAATATGCAGGATTACTTGCTTCGTTGGCTCGGGAACCCAAAATGAGTATTGATCTCCGAAACGAAACCTACTATTGTTCTGCACAACCTCTCACCACTCAACCCACAATGTAAACTACATTTGATACTATGAAATATTTCAAAAGACGCATGTTGGGTGAAAAAAACATATAAAATTGAACATATAGCAACAATGTACCTCAAAGGAACTATATGAAACTCGTTTAAAATACAGCACACGTTTTCTATTTCACTCGGGGAGTACAATTTTTAAGTCCGCGTCTGAAGTGACGTGTGTAAAGCTTGTACGTGGATATGAGGTTACACTGCTGGCGGGAAATGACAGGCAGTAACATTATACCATACTAAAAATACAATAAGTGTTTAAAAATTGCGTGTTGAGCATAAATCGGAGTAGCCGATATTACGAGGAGAAACACAGCGCAATGCAGGTTGGGCAGACCATCCCCAATCGCAGATGAAGAATGTAGTATTCATTCTTTATCAATATATCTACTTTAAGAGGGGACTTCAAAATAGCAGTTATTTACAGTAAACTGGCTGGCCAAAGGCTCAATGAAATTAAGTAAGATAACATTTTTTTTTAATGTTACGACGAACTCCTTTAACTACCTTCCAACGTCATATGATCTATTATGATCACACTAGCTGCTGCCCGCGGCTCCGCCCCCGTGGAGACAAATAACGTAGCCTATGTGTTAATCCAGATCATAATCTATCTACGTGCCAAATTTCATTCAAATCTGTTCAGCCGTTTAAGCGTGAAAGAGGAACAAACATCCATACATACAAAATTTCGCATTTATAATATTAGTAGGATTTATACGAATAAAGAAGCACTCACATGGTACGTCCTCGCCCGCAATTGGGTGATCAGGAACTTTGAACTTAAGCTAAAACGATAGAAAGGAACAAGGATATTCGATTTCAGTGATCGGCGAAATCTTGGTAGACGTAAGTTTGGACTGCGTGCTCGTGCGACATCCTCACTGCTGCGTTTACAATTAACAATAGTAAAAAACACTAAGTCTTTAAGATATAATCAGAATAATGCAACCAAAGTAATAATTGTGAGATTCATTTACATGATATCACTTCCCGAACGATAAAACCCAGGTCCGCCGCTGATGACCTTGCAACATAAACGATGGAGGACCTCACTAAACTCTCTTTTTACGAACTCTCGTTTCTCTCACTAAACTCCTTAAACTTAAAAAATGGACTAGTGACGTGTGAAACAGACTCTGCTTTCCGTAAAGCTGCTAATCAACAAACGAGGCTCTTGCAAAAGGGAGCTGGAGCACATCTAAGATATCCAACTGGGATAACACCTTCGCCTCACAGAAAATCGCAGCAAAATAACAACTCACTGCAGGGTTGTTCCTGTCTGTTGCGTTCCTGTGAGTGAGTGTGGTTACCAGTAAACTCCTGAGGAGTTCCTATGTTAGCAGTGGGTGTGAAACGAAAAAAAATTGGATACCATTTCCAAGTTAAATTATTTAAATAAATTATGTTAGTGTTATTTATCGCTTATATTAGAAATTATAAATATAATAATTAATTGTATTAAAATAATTAAAATTGAAATAAAAGGAAACATAAAAATAAATAAATAATAGATTCATAGGGCACTGCAACCATTTGGTGCGCCGTGTGCTTGTTTGAATCCTAATGCTGTACAAAAAACATCTCATAAGCTTCTCGCTCAAACTTAAGCCGATCCCTATATTTCGTTTAAGCAAAATTCGCCTGAGTGGTATGGTGTATAGCTATCGCAACTTTCACGATGAATACACCGGTTTGGAAGGCAACCCAACAAAGCCGAAGTACCTAAGTCATTGACAAAATGTAATGAAAATACGTATTTCTCCCGGACGTGTATCCACAGAAGTAGACAACAAAAGTTATAAGCAAGTATCTAAATTGTAACCCATATACCACAAATACGTTTTCCTTTCATTTTTTCCAAAAGCAAATGTATTTATAAATGGGGCTAAAATGAATAATAGAATTCGACTTTCACCTCAAGCGATGTAAGAAAAAGAGTTCTGAAAGTGAGTGTCGGTATTAAAATAAGAAGAGGCATGCTCTGTTGGTTCAGACATGTAGAAAGAATGTAGGAAGAAAGAATCACGAAACATATTTACAAAACGAAAGTAGAGGGACCCTAGCCGAGGAAGGCCAAGACTTACCTAATATGACCAAATTGATCGTGTTTTCAGAAGGTAATGTTACGAGAACGTCGTCCTTAGAAACCGAAGAACTATAAATGTTAAAGAAGCCAGCAAGGCGTGTACGGACCGAGACATGTGGCGCTTAGTTCTCTCTTCCTACCTCGCAAGGGATTTGATGTGAAGTTATAGATAGATAGAATTTTACCCTTCGTTTTAATTTATTACTCGATTACGCTAAACTTAAAAGGAAGGGCTTTGATTTTAGCCTATTTAAGTATGATTGTATTTACGTGTGTCATCGTAGTGTCTAAACTACTTATCCGATGTTGATAGTTGAGATATCAATCGATTCGGTATTATGCTTCGAGTGACATAGGCTACCTACATTTCTTTGAAATATATTTAGGATACAAAAGAAAAATATTTTGTTGTAGCAATGCCCTTTGATATATCATTTTAAAGGGACTTTAAAATCTATGATACGAGGTTTTATTAGGCATATTTCACAAGGATTAATAATTTAACCGTGTTTATTAAAAATAATATTTTGTTGCAAACACGATTGTTTGTGAGTGGTTATGGTCCAGTGGATAAATAATAAGTGGATAAAGTCCAGTTGGCCTATAAACCAACTGGTCTCCGTTTCTAATTCTGTCATGTACCACTAAATTCGTGATTTCGGAATTGTGTACTTATTTGTAATTATCATAATGGTTCGGACATTTGGAAAGAGTGGATGACAAAAGAGTTACGAAAGGAGTAAATCTAGCAAGATTAGAGATAGGCGGGACTGTAGGCAGGAGTCATCCTAGACGCACATATATCGATCAAATTATTGATATGCTTAAAAAGGGCCAAATCAAAAGCACTCGAAACCGAATAGCATGCGAGAAGAGATCGATGAGCGTGGAAGAGGCGAGAGAGGTATGTTTGGATTGGTGCACTTGGCGTTCCATACTCTCTGCCTACCCAAATGGGGGACAGGCGTGATGATATGTATGATGTAATTATCACTAGCTCTGCGTAAGAAGGGAAAACTGTGAGGAAACCCGCAAATTCAAGAAATTATGTTTCGAAAGACATAGGACCTAACTCAAGAGAGATCTGGTTTTCCCTCTGGGTTGTAGAGGTCTAACGGCAGTCGCTCTATGTCAAATTCAGTATCTTCGCCAAATCCTTGGGCTTAGGCAGCGGACCTCACCAATACTAATAGGTTAGGGAACGGGATAATGCTAAGAAGAAGAAAAAGACTATTTTGTTGCAATCATATCTAGCGACTTATTATTTAAAATGGAATTAAAAATCATTACGAGATTCCCTTAATTACTTTTAAGAAAATCACGGAGATTCATTATTTGAAAAATACTCAAGGAAATCTTGTATTGATACTTCCGCCATCACGGCATGCATCTGCTAACGTAGTGGATGGGCGGCCGGGTCGACATTTTTGACCAGCTCGGTAGCACATTTGGTTAGTAATGCTACTTTGATACCGACACTCGTGCGTTCGATTCCCACACCAGGACAAACATTTGTGTGCAAGCACATGTCCGTTTGTTTTGGCCTGGGTGTTTATAAGGGAGACAGGGCGCATCAAAGCTGCCCGTCTGCGAAAGTACCTACAGCTCACACAAAACCACAGCCAAATACAACTCTCTAAGGAGTTGTTGTGTTCCCGCGTGTGAGTGAGGTCAGGGAGCTCCTAAGGAGTTGCTAGATTAACATCAGCGGTGACATCCTGCGGGCGATACTTAATGTGTTGCAAGCATTCACAGACCTTACCGTGGTCACTTTACATCAGATGGGCCACATGCTTGTATATCTTCTGACGTTATATAAAAAAAATCGGCCAAGTGCGAGTCGGACTCGCGCACGAAGGGTACCATTATATATAAAAACGGCAAAAAAAACACGTTTGTTGTATGTGAGCCCCCCTTAAATATTTGTTTTTTTTTTAAATTTAATTATTTATTCTTAAAGTGAATATATAACTAAATATTCTGTGAATATTTCAAGCGTCTACCTGTTGACGTTATCAATATCGAGCAAAAATAAGCAAAATAAAAAATCGGCCAAGTGCGAGTCGGACTCGCGCACGAAGGGTTCCGTACCATTATCTATAAAAACGGCGAAAAAATCACGTTTGTTGTATGGGAGCCCCCTTAAATATTTATTTTATTCTATTTTTTAGTATTTGTTGTTATAGCGGCAACAGAAATACATCATTTGTGAAAATTTCAACTGTCTAACTATCACGGTTCATGAGATACAGCCTGGTGACAGACGGACGGACGGACGGACGGACGGACGGACAGTGGAGCCTCAGTAATAGGGTTCCGTTTTACCCTTTGGGTACGGAACCCTAAAAATCACGTTTGTTGTATGGGAGCCCCCTTAAATATTTATGTAATTCTATTTTTTAGTATTTGTTGTTATAGCGGCAACAGAAATACATCATCTGTGAAAATTTCAACTGTCTAACTATCACGGTTCGTGAGATACAGCCTGGTGACAGACGGACGGACGGACGGACAGCGAAGTCTCAGTAATAGGGTTCCGTTTTACCCTTTGGGTACGGAACCCTAAAAAGATCGATAATAAAAGGTTACATCACCATTACTACAAAATATTATGCGCTAAGTTTACGCGTTTCCGAATCAGGTGGGCATCACGTGGGCACTTTATTTAAGTAGACGGCTTGAATGACTACTGACATTGTAGAAAAATAACTTTATAACAATAGTATGTACGTAGTTACTGTTTATATTATTTTATATGGTATGATAGCATACATAGACTTGTATGTATTCTTATGTACTACTTTTACTCCGCTCAACCATCTTTAGCATGATAAAGTTGCGGCGTACCGGTCTATGGTACACTGTCGACAATCTAGTCTGTGGTACACTATCGTCTAGTGAGTACCATTGAAGACATAGCAGTAATTAAAATTCAATATGGCGCTCACGAGGCGACACAAAATAATGGGATGTGTGATGATGAAAAACATTAAAGTCGCTGAACTATATCAAGTTTCTTAAACTATTTCATTTTAAATTACCATTTACACTACACACTGATAATAATATAATATTTTACTACTCGTAGGTATCTATATATATCTTAGTTCTAAAATCACTATCATCATAATCATGACGCAGACTCGCACTTTGATATCGATGTGGTCGCGAATTCCGATATCAGACAGATCTCATTCGCGAACACAGATTAATTCTCTACCGACCCTTTACATACTATTGTAGATTGTTTGACTTCATATATATAAATTTACATATTTTTTTTGTCAGACAAATTACACAGCGCCACCTAGCCCCAAAATAAGCGAAGCTTGTGTTATGGGTACTAGACAACTGATAAACATACATAACTACATTTTTTTTTTGTAAATACATACTTATTATACATAGAAAATACCCAGACCAAGACAAACAGACATGTTCATGCACACAAATGTTTGTACTGTGTGGGAATCGAACCCACGAGCGTTGGTGTTAAAGTAGCGTAAGCATAAGCGTTTCACTTCTGCGCCACCGAGCTCGTCAAGTTCACGTCAAGACATTTAATTGGCTAAAGCAAAACAATTTAAATATAAATATATACTGAAAAAACTAATTAACTTTAAAACTAATAGAATCTACTACGTTTCTTCGCATAATAGTCGGTAACCTATGCATATGGAAAAGTCATATAAATTTACTTTACTGCAAACTGGATAGATTTGTTTACGTGCTGGGAAAAGTAGGATGTATGGCATAAATTAAATTGCTTTAATGGCTTACCATAGATGTGTCATCGTTGCTGAGATATGGGGTTATTTTATGGGGTAACTCCGTCGAGGTATCATGAATATTTATTTGTCAAAAAAATGTATTTTTGCCATATATCATGTTGATAAAAAAAGTTGAAAGCCTTTGTTAAAAAAATTGAATATTTTACCTCTCGAGTCTTCATATCTATGAAATGTGCATTTGAAATATGAATATTTATTCAATAGACATAGTGATTGTATATCTTCCAGAAGTAGACATAAGGATAGATTATTTGTACCTAAGCAGAAGCTTGAATTATATTCTACTAATGTATATTGCATAACTTTAAAATTTATTAATCATTTACCGGACAATTTCAAAAACTTAAGAAATACATTAAAAATACATGAATGGCTTCTAAATAAATCTTATTATACTGTGACTGAATATATGAATGACAGATTTGTCAATGATTAATTTAATTACACTTCCTTCATTTTAGAATCATGTAACTATATAAACTGACTACCAAAACATTTTCACCCCCTCATGAGGGTAGAATAAGTTGGATTTGTAATTTTATAACATCTTTTGTATCTTATTTTTGCAAATAAATTATCTTACCTTATATCTTCATTAGTCACCTCATCAACACCATGAAATATAATGATTATACGACGTCCGTGCATGTCTAGCTGGCCCTGCTGTCGAGAGATGCGTCCGACCCGCTGCTGCAGGTTGTGGAATGCAACACCGATGAAAGTCCTAAAAGTGTGGAACTCAGTTGCCAATGAAGAGACAGTTAGTGTTGAGTTAGTCTTTTAAGCTTCAATTGAAATGCGGCCATCTTACTGTGAAAGCACTACATCATTTCAGCAACAGTTTGTTGCATTTGTATATTTTCCATTGTTATGAAGATGTTGAAAGGAAATATCTCTGCTTACAGGTAGATATCAACAAATGGTAAGTGAAAATATAATATTTTAATAAATATTAACCATACATATTTAAACTTATTTTTAAAAGAGAGCAGTGTCTTTGTACTCCTAGCTAAACCACAGCAGCAGCAGTTACCCTCAAAAAAAATATTATACATTTTTATTTGGCAAGACCATGAGACATTTAATACCATGTCGACTAACAGTTTATTTGTTATTTGATCGTGATTTAGTCCACGCTTGCAGGTGATTAAAGTTTATGTAAGTATTGCAGGAAAATGGAACGATGGTTTTAACTAGCTCATTTTTTTACTTTAAAAATCCTTCCACATCAAATTTTTAGTTATGCCACCGATTTTCTTTTACATTTTGATAATATTTTATGAAATACCACATTATTATTATCATTGTTATAGTTCATGTCCAAGAACGGTACTGAATCGGTGCGCAAGTCCACCTCGCTGTCGATGTTTTATTTATCCATCTACTTTGAAAAAGTTTATTTCTGTTTTAACGCTGATTTATATATTTTAACCAGTACAGTGCTTGAATTGACTTGCGAAGCCTGCTTGAGGAAATGGTTCAATTCCCGCATCACGAGGATATTTTCTGCGTCTGTTTTCTTGGTCTTTATCAAGCAGTTAGAACGTAAGCGCGTGGCCCTAGTAACGGCATCAAACCACATAAACATTAATCATAGTTATACATGAAACGAAAATATATTTTTATGGTTATTGTTACTATAAAACCCGTTTTTTTTCATTTTTATAAAAAAATAACAATAATGTGTTTTACAAAATTAAATATTTATTCTTTTACTTCAGCATTATTACCATTTTTCATTATTTTTACGCCAAGCTACGCATTCTCTCAAAATATACCTAATAAACATTTTTTCAATAGAATGATTCAATAACATCATAAACTGAATAATTAAGTTTTCTCTCTACATCTACACTAAATTAAAATAAACCAGTTGAGAATGCGCAAGCTTGCATTGCCAGAGGAACACCTGGCTCGTCAATTATATAACATTTTTTTTTTTTTTAATTTGTCGGCCATTTTGACCATGTTCCTTAAGAGATAGGAACGGTGTTCCTGAACATTCCTATTCTACTTTTTTATGCTGTATCCGAATCTGAAGTCAAAATTCGAATATTCGAAAAAAACGAACACACAGACAAACGCACACACATTTTCGCGCTATGATTTTTTACGATTTCAAGTGTGTCGCCGGGAACCGGACAAATCGTGCGATTGGCTTCAAATGGCATTCATGGATGAAGGTCCTTCCAAGGCAACCGTGTATCGTTGGTATAACGAATTCAAGCGCGGTCGACTAACTTTGGGGGACAAAGAAAAAAGTGGTCACCCTTTGACGGCTGTTACGGAAGAAAACGTGCTAGCAGTGAAAAAATGAATCCAAGACAATAGGCGAGTTACATATCAGGAGATTCAACACATACTGCAGATTGGATCGGGAAGCCTTTGCGAGATTCTTCATTAGCATCTTCGCGTGAAGAGGATAGTTTCACCCTGGGTGCCGCACACCTTCACCGTTGCTCAGAAGCAGGCCCGGGTGGAATAGTGCCGTGGTAAACAAATTTGAAGCAGGCTCATCTCGGCGTATTTACGGAATCATTACAGGTGATGAGTTCTGGATTTATCGTTACGACCCAGAAAAGAAGCGCCAGTCGACGGTTTGGGTGTTTCAAAATGAATCAACGCCTACCAAAGTGTAGCGATCTAGAAGCGGGGGGAAGATTTTGATCGCGAGCTTTTTCAATTTGAGTGGCTACCTGGTGTCAATTCCTTTACAGAATCAAAGAAGCATCAACGTCGAATGGTATACTACCAAATGCTTGGCAGAAGTTTTCTCTGTTGTGAGCAACAAGCGACCAAACACAGGGCTCCGCGGGCTACTGCTCCACCACGACAACGCGCCCGCGCACACCGCACTCAAAACGAGGGACTTCCTAGATTGCACGCCGGTCAAACTCCTGGGTCACTTCTTATTCTTCCCGATAATAATAAATCAGCTCTAAGCGATACAATTTTCGTCACCGGAAGATGCGCTGTCAGCGTTCGAGCAGGCTGTAAATGAGGTGTCTGCGGCGGACTGGAAAAAGCGTTTCGAAAACTGGTTCAGACGCATGAAACTTTGTACAGAGGCTGGTGGAGAGTACTTTGAAAAGATTTGTTAAAAAAATATTTACCTATAAAACACTTTTTTATTTTCGCAAAACTGAGTGTCCCACGTATATGTATATATTCCCGCCATATCCCTTGCGGAAAAGACACAGAGAACCGAGCACCGTAAAACGCGGGTTTTTTAACTTTCAACCCACCTTTCACATTCCATGTCTATACAGCACTGAGGTCTCCTCAACCCGCCGGGTTGGGCACTGCGTGCATCTTTATTAGTATAGGTGCGCGTCGCCTACGGGAAACACTGTAATCCGTTCATGGGCAAGGTTTTGATCTAGAAATGCAATCAGCTGTTTTGCTTCACAGGGTCGCAATAAGCACGCTTCTGGTACTGACCTTACGAAAAGTAAAACTGATGTTTCTGGATAATTCATTATAATTATTATAAGACATGCGCACTGTCTATTATGTTTTCCGCTGACTCGATCTATCTATCTATAAATTCACGCCAAATCCCTTGCGGGGTAGGAAGAGACGATCGAGCGCCAAATGACTCGATCCTTACAAACCTCACTCGCTTCTTTAACATTCATTGCTCTTACTATACACGATAATAATTAAAAATATTACATAGGAAGAGTCGATGAAATATTTGCGGCTAAAAAATTTTTATGTGACGAAATAAGCCTGACATGTACTATTGTTACCTATCCTACGGAAGAGCAAAATCACGACGTGTCGAACAAGAATTTCACTTTAAATCAGCTTGCCGGTCCGCGACGTCTACTATACTACCTTTTGCGTCGACTTTTTGTGCGAAAATATTTGCCTTATCTCTTGTGGGGTCAGTCTGATTACGTTCTATGTATTACAACCGGTTTATTTGACGAGCTCGGTAGCGCAGTAGTTAGCAACGCTACTTTGTTACCAACGCTCGTGAGATCGATTTACGTATCATTTGTTTAGTACTCACAACACAAGCTTCGCTTACTTAACGCTGTGTAATTTGAAAGACAATATTAAAAAAAAAGTGCAATAAAAATTCATTTCAGTTGCTTTCAGCATTATACGTCCGTATATTGTAGTGAGGAATAGCGACCGACAAAGAGCCACTCGTTTCGTTTCGTTTATTAGTAGTAGGTATAAATAACTTGTATGTACTTTGGTGATGCCTAAAACACCATTACCTAGCTTTGTATAAAATTTACTTCGATAATTTAAGCTCTAGGCTCAATGTTTTTAGTGGTCCGTATGTTTTATTAAAACCTATACCTGTCGTACTTGCAATTACCGAGATTTCGATTACGACGAAGAAAAGGCTTATGGATCCAAGGATCACGAGGATGGGAAATACATGCGCACTAATCTTGCGATCCACTGCCGTCTCCTCAGCTGTACCGGTTACTACACAAGCACCTTACGCAGATCACAGGAGTGTTATATTATTAAGAGTGTCTTTTCACAAAAAAGTATATAATAAAGCGGGTTGACTTCGTATACGAACAAAAATATAATAGCCTCCGGATTGTACTTTCAACATCGACTGGTGCGTATGTAGGGTAGAATGGAAGGAATATACAGACTAGTTCGATTGCAAGTTTCAATTCAATTCAATTGCAAGTTATAATTAAACTACCCCATTTTAAAATGATTATATGAATACGAAATCCATTATACTTAATTTGGCACATTGGATCGCATTGTGTAATTTGTCCGGAAAAAGGATTCGGCTGTATTTTAGCCTTCTTTTATTGAAGATATTTTCGATCGTCTCTAACCTCTTACTTACATGTTTTATCGGTTTCGTAGACCCCCTGGCTCATTGTAACCCTTTTTGGGAATCTATACACTTAATCGTTTTTTTACACAACGTCGGGAGGCAAGCATACGTCTAATATAGCCTATTAGGGCCTATAGTGCAAGATGTAACGCATTGCCACCCATTCATTCGTAGGAAAACAACAACCATTAAGGGTTATTTGGCCGTGGTTTTTGCTCGGTCACAGGGCACTTTCCAAGTCTGACTACTTTGACGCACCTTACTTCTCTTAAAGACAAACAGATGTGTTTATGCACACATTCCATTTGAAGTTTTCCTCCGAGAGCTCTCAAGTTGTGGAATGAACTCTCAGCCGAGGGACTACAGCATAGAGTTTTTCAAGAAACGCGTGAAGAGTTTTTTAGAGGGTCGGTAACGCACGAGTTAGCGAGGTAACTGTTTACCATCAGGCTGTATGCTTGCTTTCCACCTTAGTGGCATATAAAAAAACACATATCTTTGTCATATGTGGGAACCGAATTCATGAGCCTTTGTATAAAAATAGTATTACTAATCACTCCGCCACCAAGCTCGTCATTTTTTTTAAAGGTATTATCATTATTTTTTATTTTGATTCACGGGTATTATCCCGGTCATTTGATAGGCGTTATTAATCAATTTCTTTAATTTTTATTTGGTATGTATACCGCTATCGATTGATTATCCCTATTCTGTATTCCTGAGCCAATTGTGATTGCGGTGATGAAATCAAATACCAAGGAAATGGAAATTATAAACCAAAAATCTTTCGAGATCCTCGAACGGTCTTCGAAAAGTCATCAACTGTTCTCGGCAGTGCTTAATTTTTGCACACTCCAGTAAAATCAAGTATGTATGTCTGTGATACTAAGTGTACGTACTCCTTCTTTACTGTTCTGACAATAGAGCAACTTACGTCTTCTTGCTTCTGGCGTTATTCCATTTTCTAATCGATTAGAATAGACGAGGGAGAGGCCTATATTCAGCAGTGGACGAATACAGACTGAGATGATGATGATGATAGAATAGACGGGGTCTGCTACCTAAGATTTGGCGAAGAAGGTACAACCCAGAGGGATAACTAGACTTTTCTTAGATTAGGTTAGTCAAGTCTATTGAAATATAATGTCTTGAACGTGCGGGTTTCCTCATGATGTTCCTTCACCACCGAGCAAGCAATAATTACAAATAGGTACATAAATTCTGCAAAAACACAAATTTAGTGGTACATACCCATACCAAGATTCAAAACAGGGACCAGTAGGCTCATTATTTGTCCATTAGGACATCACTACTCCACAACAACAACTTTCGTATGTCTTCTTCCCGCGCTTTTGACGAGTGACATTGTTGTTATACTTGAAATTTTTACAATTCAGTATAAAATTAGTTTTGTGTGAAAAAAACTCAAATATAACACGTTTATGTTTTTTTTGGAAGACGTGAATAAGTTCATCAAGAACACCTTGTAAAAATCACTATCGTTTTACGGGTGGTATTTAAACTGGGTTGATTGGGTCTAGGTACCCTTCCCAAATATTTTTTCAGCACAGTTCTTGAAGCTGAAACATAGAATTAAGATTTTCAAATGGTCCTATAATGAAGACTTTGACACTGGCATAAAGTACTCGTAGCAACACTATTGCCATATATATATAAAAAAAAAACAACTTTCGTATGCACGTATATTTACTAACATTGTAATATCATTAGGAATTCATTTCACAAAACATTACTAAATTATCACTGCCTAATCAAGGTAATTATTTTTTTATTTTTCAAATGATATTTACCTTACTAAATAGTAGTCCTTTCATGGAGAAAAAGTCTTTTCAAAATTTCTTTTTATGTAGTACAATTTTATTGGCATCGAGTGTAGTAGAGGTGAACATTAAATCACACTATAACGGCACTGTTTTCATAAGAAAATTCATAAAGAAATGAGAGTTTTTATTACAAATTACCAGCGTGTTTATTTAGGAGGAAATTAATTTAACAATCTGTTAAATCTTTGGCCATTTGGAAGCGAAGAAAATTATTCTATCGTAATTTGGATGAGGGTGAACTTTTGCGGAGAGGTTTTTCTTTCTTAGATCTTAGATTATGAATTTTCTTATATCATCAGTCAAGTATTCTTTGTTGCGAATATTCTGTTTGATCGTAATTTTCCTTTTAAAATTTTATAGATATTAATATGCACATTCTTCTGTGCATTGATTTATTTTGCTAGATTTCAGTTTTATCATAAACTAGCTGCTGCCCGCGGCTCCGCCCGCGTGGAGTTAAATAACGTAGCCTATGTGTTAATCCAGATCATAATCTATCTACGTGCCAAATTTCATTCAAATCCGTTCAGCCGTTTAAGCGTGAAAGAGCAACAAACATCCATACATACAAACTTTCGCATTTATAATATTAGTAGGATTATACACAAGGCGATCTATGCGGACCAATAGTCTATGTATGCAGTATTATTGCTTCGCAGTTTAGGTATCTTTGAGGGCTGCGCTCTTTATATTACTTTACTTTGTTTGCTTCATAGAAGAAAATATTTTTTATCATAATTATTTTTGGCATTATCCCGTTTCCTAATCCTTTAGTATTGGCGGTGTCCACTATATAAACCTAAGAAAGAAGAAGATATTGATGTTTACATAGAGCGGCTGTAGTCAGACCTCCACATATTTATCAATAACCTTGGCCCGTATGTGATACGAAAACAAAATATAAGTAAGAAACGAATAGATATATTGCAAATATGTTTTTTATTATACGAGTATATGCCGTTCACTCATTGCTTGACTGCTGAGGCTTGTAACGTGACATGAAATGCTCTATAATTATTAATATCCTAAAAGATTGCATTTTAGCTTTGATAGCATATACTTGTGGAATGCCATAAGATTGGCCTATCAAAGGTAAGAAAAATCAAAATCGGCTGATATTTTTGGAGATTAATGCGTTCAAGTAATTAAACTATTCATGTTTGTTATAAGTACACATATCTGATTCAGTATCAACCACTAAGCTCCACAAACGAGCTACTCGCTGTAAACTAAAATAAAAATACGATAACACACCTTGACGTATGACGTACTACCACAGTATTCTTTTACCACCACCACGGTAATAACAATTATTAGTTCTGTGTATCGCAGTAGTCTTTATGGCATTTTCTTTCATATGCATTTGAAGTTATGATATCAACTTCCCTAATATGTATTAAAATTTCAGAATGAATGCTACACGGGGCACGCTTGTGGAGTTAATTTTTATAAAGAAGATTTTTATATTACATAGGTAGGCATATAAGCGTATGGCTCACCTGATATAGTCTATCAATGCTTCCATACACAATACAATGCCACATTCATCATCATGAATGTGGTCACATTTCTTGAAAACATTCATATACACACACACATAACCTCAAACATGGTAGAGAGAGACGTAAGTAGCCTGCTAACATAAACGTAATTTGAATATAAAATAGAGATTAAACTATTTTTAACGGAAGTATCGCGTGTTTTTTTAAATTGTTGAAAACCTGACGTTTCGAACGCTTTGCAGCGTCCGTGGTCGCAGGAAAGACTAAGGTGGTATTTGTCTTACATTAGTTATTTAATTATTACATCTACCGACATGGATGGATTAATTATATATATAATATATATATTGAATATAAAATTTTGGTGATAAATAAGTACTTCTACTTGTTTGTCAAAAAAAAAATATATATTCAAATTACCTTTATGTTAGACAAGCTTTACATCAGGTGCTTATATGCCTCCCGATGTTGTATAAACAAATGTGTCATAACTCTTAGCCACGAGCAGTGCTGTATAATTTAATACATTCTGGCGTTATGTGCGAAAGTCTGTCTGTCGACATACAAACATATGGACTGCCTGCTGGTTAGCAGTTGTATCTACCTACCTACCTATGGGCTGCTAACACCACGGGTGCCAAACGTGCGTTGCCAATCTCGTAAAAATTTCTTCAGGGCTATTTTGCAGAACCTCTTGCTGTAGTTGTTGGGGAAAACTTCGGCAAGGAGTTCTCTACACAACATGAGAGTCCTCAGTAGAAATGTTCTCTTCTTTTATACAACGTCAGGAGGCATACGAGCATATAGTCCAACTGCTGTAAAGCGGTTATACATTAAGTATCACTAATGCGTTGCCGCCTCTGCTGCTAACACAGTAACTATTTAGGAACTTACTGGTGACTTTACGAGTGATCGCAGGAACACAACAACCCTTCAAGGACTTGTTATTTGACTGGAGTTTTCTATGAGGTAGAGGTACTTCTCCAGTCGGCTACTTTGATGCACCCTACCTCTCTGGAATTGCACCTACATTACCATTTACCACGTGTGAAGTTGAATTTCCAGACGTCGATGAGCGATATAATTGTAAAACGAGGTTGTTTGCATCATAACGAACAACTCCTCGGAATACCCTTGTACAAACATTACCGTATTTGAATAATAAACATCATCATCACTTCAGCCGAAGGACGTGCACTGCTGAAAATAGACCTCCTCATTAGATTTCCATAGCGATAGGTCATGAGCCGTTTGCATCCTTCGACTCCCTGCGATCTTCATAAGCTTCGTCGGTCCATCCTACGTTGCGCTTTCCGATTCATGGTCATGGAGAACCTGCCTGACCCAATGTCCATAGGTTCTTCGACCTACGTGCCACTGCCACTTCAGCATGCTGATCCTTAGAGCCGCGTCAGTAACGCCAGTTCTGGTACGAATGTACTCATATATAAATCTCTCTGACAGAGAAACTCCGTGCATGGCTCTCTCTATCACACGCTGTGCAATCTTGAGTTTCTGTTTGGTTCTGTGCTGTAAGTCATCACTGGCAATACACGCCGCTCGAAGACTATCGTTTTGAGACATTGAGGTGTTTTAGACGAGAAAATATTTCGTAATTTTACAAATACGAGTTGAATACGAGAGACCTCTTTCTCGAAGTTGGACCTACCTAGCTAGACTGTTTGTACTAGGTAGGCATCATAACTTCGAGAACCGCGCTCCCAAATGTGTGAGTGGGTACAACATGTACATTCGACATATTCTTCGTTTTGTCTCTGTTCATTTTAGAACCCCCTTGTTGGGATGCTCTGTCGAGATTTTTGAACATCAAGCGATTCCGCCATGACTGGTAGTCATGGCGAAATTGTTAGAGGCAATCATCGGCATTATCATCATCATTATATCATTATCATAGAATAGTACTTAGATACTCTCAATCTCCCTTAATCTCTCATTACCCGCGGGCCGCTATTCCGCCAAGAAATGTATGGGAAAACGTATATAACGGGGTCTCACAGGTTAACATCTCTGGTTTGGGCTAGACAACATCGTCACGTCTTTAGTTGCGTCAACTCGCTTCAATCAACAGACAGATTCCTCGCGAACACTTTGGAACATTTATTCAGCTTGATCGTCTCTCCAATACTTTTTGTATTGAAGAGAGGAGAGTCGCATTGCAAAGATACCGATATCTGTTTGTAAAAGTACGCATTTACTGAAGGCTGCAACCTCATTTCTCGTCGAATTTCCATAAGTATGAGGCCTTGGATTGAAAGCTGAAAAGGTTTGTTTGTGTGGCGGCGCTTCAAAATCCTAGTTTCAACCGCATGAACAGTTTCTATCAGACTGCTATTTAGCTCGTCGACGGAGATGTAGTTCTCTAGGCCTTCAATATAAAATATCGGGGAAATATAAAAACAAATCGCGGTAAGTTCCGTACCTACATTAATAGTGTAAACAACAGTGAAAGTTTAAAATTATAGATCGACAGGATGTTGTTTCGGAGAGAACTCCGGACGATAAACCAGACGCTATATTAGGACTGACGGTCGCCTTTCGAAAAATACAGCAAGTTGCAGAACTCAAGGAGTATCGTGTATCAGAAGTCCAAACAGAGGACGAGTTTCTTTGGACTTCTCATAAACCAATGATATGCCAGTGGAATTGTCTATTTCTTCTTGAAGCTCTGTAATATGCATGTTAGTCCTCAACGTGCACGTGTTACATGTTGTCAGATCCAGTCATCGTCGATTTTAGTAGCCGGATCTCTGCCGGGGATTCTTTGCACCACGTGCCCCGCCGTTACTGCGACCGCTACCGTAGTATGAAATAGCGTAGCGTGACTGGTGGCCGTGTATTTTTTGTGATGTTAAGGGAAATTTTTGCCATAACCATAAGCGTATTGATGATTAGCAGGCGGGTTGATGATCTCGACATAAGGCAGTGCACGCGATGGCGCTGCTTCTGCCAGTCAGTTCCTACGGCACCCCCAAGACGAGAGGAGGTAGCACAATTCTATGCCGACACCACAAGGCTTATTTCAATACTAAGTTTAATAAGACTACAGAACGACCTCCTTTTTTGATGTTGGTTAAAATATTAATGGTTCTGCACGGCTGAGCTCGCTGGTGGCACGCACGTTCACCAAGGCGGAGTAATCCCGGAACCTCGTCTCGGAGAACGTGCAAGCTCCCCGAGTGCGCTCAACGACCGTTGGTAAAAGGAATTTGATAAAATCAACAAATTTCTGCACGTATTCGTCGACATACACTTCGTCTACGTTGAAGGAAATAACTCCTGTGCTTGAAAGCTGCATTTATTTATTAACAACATACGGGGGTAAGAAGTTTGGTAATCTGCAGGGGTTCTACAGGGTGAATACCCCTGCAGATTACCATTGACATGGAAAATTCTCATTCAATCGAAAAATTGTTTCCAGTGAAAAGTATTTCAATTTCAATCATATTCGCAAAATTCGTCAGAATATCGAAATATTTTCAATGTAATTTGAATCCATGCAAATTACGATTTCCGGTCCTAACTTTTTCTTCTTCTTAATTCCTAAAATTATGCCATTTTGACTCGAAATATTCTCGAGGAGTCTGTGGTGTATTACCAAGAAGAATACTGTGGTTTAATGTTTAACGACCTATACCACAGTATTCTTATCGAGTATATATTATAGAGTATCGTATTTTAGTATACGACGAGTCGCTAGTTAGTGGTACACACTGGGTGGTACTGAATCAAATTCCTATACTTATAATAAACATGAAGGGTTTATTTGATTGAATTTGTCATCTTAACTACATGTTGGTAATCATATTATAATAATAATATTTTGCACTTGTATCGGTTTCGTACTCTGATCCTGTACTAGCATACACATCTTACTGTTCAAGCACTTCAACGCTCCGATGTTACGATAGCCAATTCGGCATCGCTGGAGAGACTGTAGCACCGCCCATGTATCAACGGAATCAAAGGCTTTTTCGTAGTCCACATACGTCAAACATAAGGGCAGATTATACTCCTCAGTCTTCTGTATAATCTGGCGAGGGGTTGGTATGTGATCCACGGTGCTAAAGCCTTTTTTCAATCCGGCTTGTTCGGGAGGCTGGAATTCATCAAGTCTGCGTGCGAGACGGTTTGTGATGACTCTCGAAAATAGTACGTAAACGCGGCTCAGAAGCGATATTGGCCTATAGTTATTCAAAAGGGTATTGTCACCCTTTTTGAAGAACAACATGACCAGGCTTCTGCTCCATGCTTTCGGTGTTTCATCTGAGTGTATGATGGAATTGAATAGCTTCTGAAGGACTACAAGTCGGGTCAGTTGAGGTCGTTACTAGCACTTGCCCGGTTGCAACGATGGCGAAGACGTGTACAGCTGTCCATAAAATTTCTCCATCTCACTCAGTCTCAACCTTCGTAGAAATAATAGCGCCTGTATTGGTATACAGCTTCGTAAGTTGACTTTGCTCAACAGACAGATCTTTGGCGAAGACTTTAGAGCATTGGTTTCGCTCTATCACTTCTTTAAGAATTGTATTAAATTGACGTATGTCGCGTCGTATGAATTTAAAGATCTGCCTGTTCAGCTCCCTGCACTCTAACGTATGAGCTGAAGACTGCAACCACACTTCACGACTGACCTGCATGAGATTCTGCATGTGAGTCGAGAGCTTTTGGCTTCATTTCTGGGCGAGACTTTAGAAATTGAGCTGCACGAGATGGACGGGGCGTCAGAGCAGTGATTGCTAGAAGATAAAGAGCCTCCCTATTGAGCAACTCGACCCCGGTTCAAATCCTGTTTTCAGATCTATGTACATATTTGTAATTATCACTTAATCGACGGTGAAGGTAAACATCGTATAGGAAATCTGCAAGTTCAAGGAATTATATTTCGAAAGACGAAATAAACAGACATTTATGCACACAATTGTTTATTAAAGTGGGATTCGAACTCACGAGTCTAGGTGTTTTAGTAGCTAATTGCTAACCTCTCCACCACCTGGTCCATCATATTTTGTAGATAAACTAAAAACTTATGAATCAAATAACAAAGTGAAACAGACTTCTTTGTGATATACCTCAGTATAAATAATATAACTCTTTAAATAGGTGTCAACTTCATAGAAAACGTTTTTTGTTATTTATTTATAAGTTTCTATTGCATTACATTTCAGAACTATGGTAATAATCTTGCTGTTTCAGTTATATTCACATATTTTCTACAGTTTCACAATTGAATAATAATCAATTATTAAATTTAGGTAGTTCGAGTTCTAGATTTCATTTTTAAATTCGAAGTCCAAAACGAGTATTACATACTCGTTATATTCATAAGTTTATGACGAGTATGTAATAAAACAATTCATAATGTATATTTTTTCCATTTCTTTCATTTTATCATTGTACGTAGTTACATATTCACAAAATACGAATTTCCTAGTGAACAAAAATGAACCTTAATTTTTGTAATTATCACTTCCTTGGCGGTAATGGAAAACACCGTGAGGAAACTCAACAAATTATATTACGAAAGCCATGTGTACTAATATAAGAAAGGTCTGGTTTTCCGCCTGGGTTATGGAGGCCTGACAGCAATTGTTTCTTGTAAAAATCTTTACCAAATCCTATGGCTTAAGTAGCGGACCCTGAGCTTCAAAGCGGAAGCTTAAGACGCGACCGCGATTGACATTCATACACGAAGATAAGTACGTCTATTGACGCACCAAAAACCATTGACTTTGTAATTGCTTGAACTTTTTGGTTAAATTTCATTATAAAATCCCTATTGTAGGTACGGGGCTTACCGCTTATTGTTTTTATATTTTTCTGATATGTCGACAACGTTGCAGACGCCATGGTCAGGAGATGACATCATCTGTCATCCCGAGTAAATAGTGATATAAACAACCGTGAAAACTTAAAATTATTTTATTACAGAATTGTCAATTTTCGAGAATCGACGTGGATTTTTTTCCCGGTTCCAGTTGGAGAACTATTTAGTTTGGAAGTTACCGTAGCTTGCAATACATTATCACTCGCGTGATGCCACCTCTGCTACTGCAATACACGCACAGAAATTATTTAGGAACTTACTGGTGACCTCACTCACATGCAGGACAGGACAACCCTCCAGGTAGATGATATTGGGCTGCGGTTTTCTGTAAGATGGAGGTACTTCCCCTGACGGGATACTTCGATGTGCCTTACCTCTCATAAAAACAGCCAAATCAAGACAAACAGACATGTTCATGCACACAAATGTTTGTAGCTCACCAGCGTTGGTGTCAAAGTGCCTTTACTAACCAGCCTTCTGACAGACTGACAACCGGACAGTGGGGTAGGTAGAGATAAGCGCCATAAGACATGGTCCTTGCACATCTCGTTTGTTTCTTTAACATTAACGTATACTCTCGCCGGATCCTGATATTACCTTCTAATATAATACGACCAATTTGTAGCTGAAATTTGTGACAGCTGAGTTTTAGCCTTCTTCGGTTCATATATCCTTCCACTTTGGCAGTGTATATCTGTTTCGTCGTTCATTTATGCTGCATTCTTTTTACATACCAGAACCAAAAGACCATACCTTTTTTTATCTTAACACTGGTATTCTATGTCTGAACAACTTTCTGGCATCATTATTGTAAGCAAGCAGCAAGCGTTACAACTCAAAAATTGCACACAGAACGGAGCAGCTCACCGTCAACCATATACTAACTAAATGTCTAAGAGACTTTTTCGTACGACCCCATCAAATGATTTCTCAAGTTCCACAAAATCGTAGAAAACCTTTTGGTTTTAGTCTGTAGCCAGATACTTCTCTACGATGTTGCTGAGTAAAAGAACTTGATCGGTACATCCCCTGCCATTTTGAAATCTACCCTGTGCTTCCCAAAACATTCCATCACATTTTACCCTCATTCTCTTGTAAATAGTTCTCCTGTGCTGTAGTTTTTAACCGGCGAGCGTGCATAAAAAGAGCTATGAATGTCACAGAAGCGAGTGAAGTATGCAAGGACCGCGTCTTATGGCGCTCGGTTCTCTCTGCCTACCCCGCAAGGGACTTGGCGTGAAGATATACATATACATACTGTGCTGTAGTTGGCGCAGTACATAAGTAATCCCTTGCCTTTACACAAGGGCACTATGACTGCGGGTCTCCAATCTGTTAGAACCCAGAACGTAGCTACCGCCTAGTTTGATCATCTCAGCTGTAGTCATATTGATTCCCGCTAACTTCAAATTTTTCAAAACTTATTATTGATCATTCAATCTCATCTATGGTAATGTCTTCATGGTACATGGTGCATGGTCACAGATTCATTCACAGTGTTAGCGTTATAATCATATATTCTCCAAAATATTCACTCCACCGTTCCAACACTTCTTCATTGTTAGCATTTTTAAAAATCTGTTAAAAAATAAAATGTTTACCTATTACTATTATAAACATACAACCCTCTGACGCACGGGCGGACGGACAGTAAACCTTCAGTTAGAGTTTTTGACGAGCTCGGTGGCTCAGTCGGAAATGACGCGACTTTGATACCAACGCTCGTGGGTTCGATTGCCACACAAGGCAAACATTTGTGTGCATGAACATGTATGTTTGTCTTGGTTTGGATGTTTTAAGAGAGGTGGGGCGCATCAAAGCAGCCTGTCTGGGGAAGTACCTCCACCTCACAGAGAACCGCAGCCAAATAACAACTCCCTAGAGGGTTGTTGTGTTCTTGTGTGTGAGTGAGGTCACCAGTAAGCTCCCAAGGAGTTGCTGTGTGAGCAGCAGAGAATGCATCGCGCGAGTGATAATTAATATATCGCTAGCGTTAATAGACTACGGTATCCGCTTTACATCAGGCGGGCCGAATGCTTGTATGCCTCTCGACGTAGTATAAAAAAAAAGTGGCCCCTTAGCAAACTTTGATGCAAAAAGTATAGTTCTCTGAAATATACCTAGTACTACAAGAAGTCGGTAATAATCCTTATGCGGAATTAAATAAAATTTCCATTAACACGTAAAAACACGAACTGTGAATTATACAATAGAAGTAATAGCTGGTAGGCACCTAAACAAATGTGAAAGGGTTTTCACTGCCAATACAATAAACTAACTCCTGAATCGGTTCTGTATCTAGCTTTTTACTGCTGCCCTCGTTCACCCCAACTCACACCGTATGCTTGTTTACGATAAACGGTACACTTCGAAAAGTCAGTTCGGTCCATACTTTGTGTGTTCCGTAGCTGAAAAGGGTTATTGTTAATATGACGAGCCTTAAACTTAAACAAGCCTTAACCCTTCAGGTCCGGGACATACAATCAACGTTTGTCTTGATCTGGTTGTTTTAGGAGAGGTAGAGCGTTAAAACAGCCCTTATGGGGAAGAAACAACACCCTGGAGGGTTGTTGTCTTCCTGTGTCTGCGGTCACCAGTAAGACCAACCAATAAATCAAACATCTACCAAAAGGTGGAGAGGTTTTAGGCTCACATGTGATTTAATATCCTACTAATATTATAAATGCGAAAGTTTGTATATGGATGTTTGTTGCTCTTTCACGCTTAAATGGCTGAACGGATTTGAATGAAATTTGGCACGTAGATAGATTAGGACCTGGATTAACACATAGGCTACGTTATTTGACTCCACGCGGGCGGAGCCGCGGGCAGCAGCTAGTTGAAAATATTTACGTCGCCGTCATTTCCAGTGTCTTCTTATTACTGAATTCCGTGATGCTCTTAACAATATTGCTGAAATGATGATTCCTCCTTCTTCTTCTTAGCGTTATCATACTCGAATGATATGTCCATGAAATTATAAGCATTTCGAATTATAATTTCATGGACGTGCGGGTTTTCTCACGATGTTTTCCTTCATTACCGAGCAAGTGATAATTACAAATATTTATTTATTTATTTATTTACTTCAACAATTACACAATCATTACAGGTTCTAGCCTAATATGATAGTGTAAGTATTACATTACAAAATTATATTATACTAGCTGCTGCCCGCGGCTCCGCCCGCGTGGAGTCAAATAACGTAGCCTATGTGTTAATCCAGATCATAATCTATCTACGTGCCATATTTCATTCAAATCCGTTCAGCCGTTTAAACTGTCAGACATCGTTATATACGTTTTCCTATACATTTCTTGGCGGAAAAGCGGTCCGCGGGTAATGAGAGATTAAGCGTGAAAGAGGAACAATCCATACCATATCCATACATACAAACTTTCGCATTTATAATATTAGTAGGATTTGTGTGTAACATATTACATATAGTGCCGATTTTGTGAATTCATTCAGAGAACAAACAAGTAAATCAATGTCCTCAGCTAACTTAGAGTGCGCAGCGCTCTGGTCAACGGAGCTTTGTTGAGCAGATTGGTACGCCCGGCTGGAACCACCAGCGACCGCGGTCGACGACGACGCCACACGTATCTGTCGGGGACACGAAGACCTACCACTGCCAAGAGTTCCTTATTTTCAATCTTGTCTCTGAAAACCCCCAAAATGTAAGACATGAGTTGTACTACCCTCCAAACTCGCAGCTCGTTGTACACTACCATACCCAACGCGAATAACGTCGGATACATCAAAGGGTAGAAGGGATACACCCCGTAGTACCTCACGTATATATATCTAAAAAACTTTTTCTGTATGCGCTCCAGCGTGAGACTATATTTAATTTCTTGTGGAGCCCAAATGTCTGCATTACATTTCAGATAACTTCTAACTAAAGCGTTGTATAAAGCAAGTATAGTTTTAACATTACTGAAACCATGTACCCTACGAAGTATAAACCCCAAGTTTCTATAGGCTTTCTTACAAATACTTGTAATATGGTCTCTAAACGTAAGGTCAGATGTAAAGTTAAAAATAAAAAAATAAATATTGTCTGACAAATTACACAGCGCCATCTAGCCCCAAAGTAAGCGAAGCTTGTGTTATGGGTACTAGACAACTGATAAACATACGTAAATACATTTTCTTTTGTAAATACATACTTATTATACATAGAAAATACCCAGACCAAGACAAACAGACATGTTCATGCACACAAATGTTTGTGTTGTGTGGGAATCGAACCCACGAGCGTTGGTGTCAAAGTAGCGTAACAACGCGTTTCACCACTGCGCCACCGAGCTCGTCTACGTCTCGTCACGTCACCGAGTTGACTCCTAAGTCTCTTATTTCTGTTACCCTCTTTAGCGTCGTCTCATCGACCTAAATCCGAAAACACGAATTTAATGGTACATGCTAGGAATTGAACCGGGGATCAGTTGCTCAACAGGGCGGTTCCTTATCCACTGGACTATCACTGTTCAATGTTCTATGATATAAATTTTTGGTAAACGCTTGCTGACCGCAACTATAATGTTGGTGAGAAAGACGGTTGTTTTGAAAGAGAGGAAAAGCGTGTTCAGATAAGAAGAGGCATGTTCCATTCGTTACTAGCATGTAGAATGAAAAAAACACGAAACAGATATACAATACGAAAGTGGAAGTATGTAAGAGTGGATGAAGACCAAGACTCTCCTGCATCTTTCAAATTGGTCGAGATTTATAAAAAGGCGATGTTCGAAGTTCCAGGAACCAACGAGCGTTCGCAATTAATGTTTAAAGAAGCGAGCGAGTGTGTAAGGGTCGTGTCCTGTGGCGCTCGGTTCTCTCTACTTACCCCGCATGGGACCTGGCGTGAAGAAATGAACAATTGCAATAAAGATCAGCTGTCTTATACTAAATCGTAACTTAATAGATTCAGGCGTTATTTTGCGTAAGTCAAATTTACATGCAATTTGATCTAACCTGCTTTGTGTGCTTCCGCCAGCAAAACTTTGTTAAATCGTAACTGCCTCGTCGACCATAAATAATGAAAGGCAAGCTTATTTTCAATTTCATAGTTAAGGGTGCAAGTAGTTTATAATCACTTTTCGAGTCAAATGTACCTCAGTTGCACGTGGTGTACTCTGCTAATTAACAAACGGGGCTGGGAAATACGTATCTCCAACAAAACAAAAATTACTCCCGGAGAATGTATGTGTTCCATGCGGATAAGTTCAACTCCTTGAATTGCAAGCGTTCATAAGCTATCCCCCTCAATGTTGCATATAAAAAAAGATTTCCACAAAAAAAAAATGTAAACCGTTAAACTGCATAGTGAAAGTATGTGCTAATTAAGTATAACGTTTGCAAAAAAATACTTTATTATTTTGCAATTCTATTTAGTACAATAATTTAAATATGTCGTATATTTAAGTAAGTCGGGTATTGTGACAAGTTTTTTTTCAGTGCAATTTAACGACATGTAAAGCATTGTATTGCTTTGCACGATGAAGTTAGGGGTTTGTTTTCAATTTACTCTTTATCCTGTTATTCAAGCCAAAATGCCCAGAAGTGCTAGTCGTACAAAACAAAGAAAAATAAATACACTGGAATGCAACAATAACTGGCGGCCTATTATTTCGCACCCAATGCTCCAATTTCTCTATTTTAAATGTCTATTCTATAATACAATTTTCCAAGACGATTAATTAAGAAAAATATCAATGAAATTATATTTTTTTGTAATATAAAGCCGTATGGTTTTTGCATTATATCTATATTTACACATCAAGCCCCTTACGAGCTAGACACGTAGTGTCACATGACTCTATCCTTACACATCTCATTCATTTCTTGTACTTTTACAGCTCTTTTCATGTACATTCAATTTCCGAAAAATCTTCTGTAACACAATTGTTTTATTAAATCACTCAATTTTTTCTGCGAATTACGAACTTATGCATGTTAATACTGAAACGTAGTATGTGGTTGTATTTTCTATGAAATATTTCTATAGTACCTACATATAATAAAACCGGTCAAGTTCATGTCGGATCACGCACAGTGTAGACTTCCGTATTTGCCTCAGCTTGCGAAAAAATTGCCTGAAATGAATCGAATCCAGCCAATTGGATTTTTTTAACCATCAAAACCTAGTTACTGAGCATTGTCAAATATTGGAAGGGTTATATGCATTCAAAAATCGATCCATGTTAGCAACTAGTAAATGCTAGTATAACTATCCGTTTTTAAATGATGTAACTGAATATCCAATTCCACTACTTGGCCATTCAAATTAGAAACTAGGAAGCAAAACGGTTATCTAGTGCAGATAAGTGCAATGTCACATTTGTACGTTTTCATAAAAGAAAATACATTTTATAAGTTCGTAACGAGTAATAGTCACTCGTTAACCTGTAAAGCCTGCTTAGCCGTGATAGTTTTCCTTTTAAATTCACTATATGGACTACTACCATGATTTTTTTACATTTCCAAATACAACAGTTTCGCTGACATGGGGGGGGGGGGGGGGACACCTGAGTCTAATAAAAAAACATAAATATTTCGCAAGTGGATCACTATATCACATCCCCATTTTACGTATAAGGGAGGTACCACCAAAAAATTTTTAGCATAGTTAATATGTACATACGAGCTAAACTACAGCTTTCTAGTTTCAAGTGTCTCTGAAGCTCAGCCGCGGACAGACGGACATGGTGAAACTATACACGTTTCTTGTTTACTACGGACCCCTAAAAACTGTTTCAATGTGATTGTAAATGAAAATGAATAGTTTATTTTCTTTACAAGGCTTACTTAAGCTCGGGTCATGTATATTACACCTGCAACAAAAGAGGCCTCTCTTCTTAACTGAATTTAATTTAAAGCTGGCAGTTGAATATCAATCCGTCTATATTGGCTATGAAGAAGTATACTCCCCAGCTGCAATAATTTTAAAAGAAGCGCACTACACCCATAGTAATTCTATACCGATAGTGAATGTTCCATTATTTTTGCATCGCAATGTATTGTAGGAGTCCCGGAAAATTGGTGGTATTAAAAGATATAAAGTAGGCTTTGCCCATCCCCGAAAAATAATATTTATTGTCTGTAAAACGCTGCTGTTGTTAAATTATATTGGTTAACATAATTTTCCAAAAATCCTCGATATTAGCGGTATTTTACAGATATATTTTATCTAAACATAATTATAAATCCAATTACGTTCGTAATAAAAAATGTAAAAGCATATTTCGATATTAAAAACGTTGCGAAGTGAGATGAACAATAATTGCTATACTTTTATTTCATACTTTCGAAATCTAAGCAATAAATTTTATCGTTTCGCCCATAAATTTTCATTTTACGCCTTCTATTTCTGAGCGTAATCTTTAGCGACAGAAACCCGAACGAAACCTTTTTTTAGGGTTCTTGTTATAGATATCGGCTTTATGAAGCCATCTGAGAGTAGCCAGATTATGATACGTAAGTAGTGGAAGATATTTTACGAAACATTTTACTTTCATTGTCCTTTCGTCCTTCCTATAAAAAGAAAATCAACCAAAAATCGAGTACCCTTCTTAGGCAGGATTTTTGATCATTTTACGACCTGTCTTGGCAAGTTTCTTTCGCCATTTCGAGAATGACCTTATCGGAAATGCTTTAGATTATGAAGGGAAGAATGATGAAAATTAATACATTAAGTAATATATTAAGTATCACTCGCACGATACCACCTCTGCTGCTTACATAGCAACTCCTTGGGAGCTTACTGGTGACCTCACTCACACGCAGGAACACAACAATCCTCTAGGGAGTTGTTATTTGCCTGCGGTTTTCTGTGAGGTGGAGGTACTTCCCCAGACAGGCTGCTTTGATGCGCCCTACCTCTCTTAAAACATACAGACTAAGACAAATAGACATGTTCGTGCACACAAATGTTTGACATACATCGAGCTCTCTAATCTAAAAAGAATATAGGGTGAAAGATTGACGAAACTGATATACTCGTACAATGCGAAAGGATGTAGGAGTCCAGGTAGACGAAGACTAACCTACCATGACCAAATTGGTCATATTATATGTGATGTCAAGAGCTCTAGGAACCGGCAACCGTGCATGAAAATAGCTTTGAATGTTAGAGAAGCGAGTGAGTGTGTAAATCCGCCGTCTTATGGCGCTCGGTTCTCTCTGCCTACCCCGCAAGGGACCTGGCGTATAGAAGATATACATACATACTAAACTAATAGTAAATACTAACGGAGACCGCTAGGTCACCTCGCGTCTTCGTCCACGTGAAATGGAAACTTGTTCACAATTGAATGCATTTATTTATATCTCACATAACTCTAATTCTTCTCTTAAAATAAAAGTAACCCCTAACTCCTTATTACATCAGCTATCCGACGGGTGAAAGTCCCTTCAAAATCGTCCTGCGTTTCGAAGATTAGTCGGCAAAAACTTGCATACAAATATAAAGAAAAAATGATTTTTTGGTATACGTGTATACCAAACGTGTATACAATATACCTACATTCATGTGTATTTTTATATTATATTTTGACATTGCAAACAGACACTTCAAATTTATTTATTCCTATAGATAACCATGTCAAAGTAAATACACAATGTAAAAATGACAATGATTGATGAGTAATGCCTTCGGTAAATTTTCTTGACGTGGAGTGTCTGTTTGAAGTTTTTGTTCTGAATTCCTCTGGGAGAGTTGAGTTGCGAAGCTTGTACCGTAAAAATATTTCACATGAAGGCAGGATGGAAAATGGAGTAGATAACTTGATCTTAAACGTCTTAAATATCAATAAATACATACGTATATAATTTATACATATTTATTTATACACATATCAGGAGCCCAAGATACCAGTGAGTGTGTTTGAGAAAAACTATGAATGTTAAAGAAGCGAGTGAGGTGCGTAAGGACCGAGTCACGTGGCGCCCGGGTCTTTGCTTACTCCGCGAGGAACTTGTAGTGAAGATATACAGAAGTTATCAGGTACATAATGCTGCATACATCCTACTTTTGTACCCTTGAGTTAAAATAAATATGATACACGAAAATACATGAAGATATACCTATAGTATAATGTTTATCCACGTCAACCCTTACTCATCCCACTGCAGGCATACGGGTCTTCCTTCAACCGAAGGGGTTTAGAGCATACTCCACCATGTTGCTCAAATGCAGATTGACCCGAGGGCTACTGACTTAGCTTAACGACTGTCGTCTACCGACAACAGCCGAGACCGACGGCTTAACGTGCCTTCCGAAGCACGGAGAAACTCAAGATAGATAAAACCATCCATAGACAGGCTGCGGTCGACGTTGCTTAACCTACGTGTTTGGTTAGAGTGACACGCGCAACGACGACATTGAGCTCTCTAATCTGTTATATTGTATGTGTATAATTATTCTCTAATCTAGTATAATGTTTATACACACCTTTATATATAAATTTGAGCACATTTTTTTTTATTTCACTATCATGAGTGCACATGGTGTATACTACAAATGATTACAGGAAATTATGGTGCAACAGAGGTAGAGTGTATCAACAAAGCCCAAGTGAGGAGTCTGTGAGGTTACGAGTAAGCTGGTTAAGTGCTAAAGTGTTAGCAGTGGGGGTAGATACTACTTGTAGCTTGTAGCTGTACTAGCAATGATTTTGCGAAGGGCACTTTTAGGGTCCCGTACCATAAAAGGAAAAACGGAACCTTTATAGAATCACTTTCTCGTCTGTCTGTCCGACAGTCTGTCCGACAGTCTGTCCAGATCCATTTGCTCAAAAAGGGGTGGAGCTATCAAGCTGTAATTGATGTCAAATACTCAGGTCTTTAATCCCTTCGAGCAGTGAAAAAATCAAACTTCTAAGTCAACAAAAAATCAAAAGAGGGCTGTTTATGTCTCGTTTATGCGCATATTTTGACACTCGCAAGGGAATCAAACGACCTACAGGGTATTATCCGTTGGCCTAGAATCATGAAATTTGGTAAGAAGCAATGTCATGTAGCACAAGTAAAGGAAAATTCTGAAGACTGTAAATTTGTAGTTCAATCACAAAAAAAAAGAAATAAATTTTTGCGACAATAATTTGCGTAAATATTTTTTTACGGAACCATCAGAGCGCGAGTCGGACTCGCACTTGACAGCTTTATTTATTTGGTTGCAGTTTTTTGTGACATGTAAGTACTTCCCCAGATGGGCTGCTTTAGTGCGCCTAACCTCTCTTAAAACACCCAGACAAAGACAAACAGACATGTGCATGCACACAAATATTTTACTTTATGTAGAAATCGAATTCACGAGCGTTGGTGTCAAAGTAGCGTTACTAACCACTGCGCCACTGATCTCGTCAAAACTGGTAGTAACAAATCTTACAATTACCTCAACCACTGATTATATGGGCTGTGGTTATCGCTTCATATCATGCGGGATCTATACGTGTCTGGTTGTCAATCTTGATAAATAAAAGTAAAAGTTTCGAAACTACCCAGCTCATTGAGGTTTCATGGTACCTTGTCAGCGGGAGAGTGCTGACGTGGAGGTATTGAACTCCTAGAACAATACACACGGTTAAGTACTTTGTTCAACCTTGTACAGGGTTTTATTAATCTATGTGTTGGTTTCCAATGACTTCCAAATTGTTTATACAAGATAATTTGGTTTTGATCAGCTCGGTGGCGCAATGGCGAAAAGCGCTGTTACGTTATTTTGGCACCATCGCTCGTGCGTTCGATTTCCACACAGGACAATTATTTGAGTACCATGAACATGTTCATGCACGTAAATGTTTGTCCTGCTTGTCTTGGTCGGGGTATTTTTAAGAGAGGTACGGCTCATTATAGCAGCAAGTCGGAGAAGTACCTCCACCTCACAGAAATCCGCAGCGAATTAATACCCATAACACAAGCTTCGCTTACTTTAGGGCTAGATGGCGCTGTGTATTTGTCCGACAATATTTATTTATATATATTTATTTATCACATAATGTAATATCACTATTTTTCCGAAAATTGAACCTTCGATAAGGGATTTTACTTTAACTAAATCATAAAAGGCCGGTATAGCTTTCAATCAACATGCCTTGAACTTGCCATTGTATACCGTGGTAACTTGCCGTCTTTATTATTTTTTATTTGATTAGATATGCTCGTATTTTTTAAAATTGTCTGACCGAATGAGTAAATGATGTATTTAATAATGTATTTATTATTATTTGACATATATATTTAACAATAAAGGAAAATATGTCAAATAATAATAAATATATTATTTTGCTATTATTTTATATATTAGTTAGACAAAGCTTTCAGCGCGCCCTACGTGTTCGCTATCGTTCTTTTCTGTATGTATCAAGACGTGCCACGGCAGCAACTTAAAGTTAAGTGACTCTATTCTTTTCCCTGCCGTGATAATTTATTTGGTCCAGATAGAGGTTCTTTATTGTAAGGACTACCTTGTACAAGTATATTTTATATCTACTTGGTTTACTTTTAATCCCATTTCATTTGATGAGATGTTTTTTAACCTAAACGCAGTGACTTTAAGAAACTGAACTTTAAATAATAAATAAATAAATATTGCCGGACAAATTACACAGAGCCATCTAGCCCCAAAGTAAGCGAAGCTTGTGTTATGGGTACTAGACAACTGATAAACATACGTAAATACATTTTTTTTGTAAATACATACTTATTATACATAGAAAATATCCAGACCAATACAAACAGACATGTTCATGCACACAAATGTTTGTACTGTGTGGGAATCGAACCCACGAGCATTGGTGTCAAAGTAGCGTAACAGCGCGTTTCACCACTGCGCCACCGAGCTCGTCAAATGCTTTCCTTACTCACTGTTTTGGTGTACTCGTATAATCATCTGACCAATATAGTGTTACACAGTCGCAGACAGTCTGGTAACATGAACTGATAATAGAGTCCGGAGATATCTAGAGATACTTAGAAAATCTTGGATTTTTTATTAGGCGGGATTTTATGTTTAGTGTTACAAAGTGATTTGTGTGAATTTTAGGATTTGAGAGCAACGTGTATATTTTTTCTAAATATGTGAACTATTTTGTAAATGATTTTTCGCAGGTATGACCAACTCGCAGTATATTTATTTGTCCAAATATTCGGAACCGCGTACAATATAGTCTATTAACGACACTACTCGTCTTTTTACGCAATAATTTATCTATGGTAGATTTGGAATAACCGTTTGACTTCGCGATCTTCACGCCAGGTCCCTTGCGGTGTAGGCAGAGAGAACCGAGCGCCATAAGACGCGGTCCTTACATACTTCACTCGCTTCTGTAACTATCATAGCTCTTTTCATGCATGCTCGCCGGTTCCCGGGGCTCCTGACATCACCTTCTGATAAAACACGACCAATTTGGTCATGGTATGTAGGAGCCGAGGAAGGCCGAGACTAACCGTCTCGGCCTTCCTCGGCTCCTACATCCTTCCACTTTTGCATTGTATATCTGTTTTGTCATACTTTCGTCCCGCATTCTTTCTACACGTCCGAACCAACGAAGCATGCCTTTTCTTATCTTAACACCGATACTCTCTTTCAGACCAGCTTTTTCTATCACGTCTTCAATACGAACGCGGTCAACAAGCGTTATGCCACAAATTTTGCGCAATGCTCTCATCTCGTACCGTATTTATATACCTTAATGCTCTCTCTGTCATACCCAGCTCTCACTTCCATAAGTTAGCGTTAGGGTTAGCACCACGTTGTGTACAGCGAGCTGTGCCTTCTGGCTTAGATTTCGGCTGCCTAGAAGTGTACCCGACGCTCTATGCACCCTATTCCCTTCTCTTACTCTCCACATCAGCGGAGTACCTTCCATTGCTGCTAAAATCACTTCCAAGATATACAGTCTCATTCATTTCCTCCAACATTATATCATCAACCGTAATCCTAGTGTTAGTTCTGGTTGTCTCTCTTTCAAATACAATTATCTTGGTTCTCTTCGCATTCAATTGTAAAAAAGTCTTTCTTCACACAATCATCTTTCATTGTAGTAACTAGTGTTTGCAGTTCGGATGCTGATTCTGCTATATACTGCTTAATACTGCGTCGTCTGCATAAAGCATGCAGTTGACCACTAATTCACCCATTCGCATTCCCACATTCATATTTCTTATAGCCGAGCCGACAGCACGCATCCCTATCTGACACCAATGTTGACATCAAACCAGGGTGACAAGTTGCCGTCCATCCGCATACGCGCTGTACAATCCTCACAAGTGGATTGCACAGCACGGAGTAGGTCACCGTCAACCCCATATCTGGGCAAAATGTTCCAGAGATTCTTTCGCACGACCCTATCAAATGCTTTCTCAAAGTCCATAAAACCGCAGAAAACCTTCTAGTCCAAATACTTATGCTTCTCTACGATATTCCGGAGAGAAAAAACTTGATCCGCATATCCTCTGCCGCTACGAAATCTACCCTGTGCTTCCCAAAGCATTCCATCGGATTTCACCCTTTAAATGATTTTTCCATTCACTTTAGCTGCTAAGCTGATCAAACTGATGGCCCTATAGTTGGCGCAGTCCATACGTGAGCCCTTGCCTTTATACAACGGCACGATGACTGCGCGTCTCCAATCGCTCAGGATCCTTCCGGTTCTCCAGCATAATTTGCTCAAAAACCAGAAGGCGTCCCTAACGTAGGTACCACCCAGCCTGATCATCTCAGCTGTTGCCATATCGATTCCCGCTGACTTCCCATCTTTCAAAGTTCGTATCGACTAATCTCTTATCCATGGTAATGTCTTCATGGTACGTTGGCACTGCCGAGGCAATCACAGACTCATTTACAGTGCCAGTGTCATGGACATAATCATACATTTCTCTAAAATATTCACTCCACTATTCTAACACTTCCTGAGTGTTAGCATCAAGTTCTTAGTTGTAATTATCCTTACTTAATGGAACGCTCATCACACGGTGTATCATAGTTCTATATGCTGCGAGCTTGTTTTGAGAAGGGTGGCTGGATGACGCGGGAATCGTGGTATCGGTATGAGTGGGTTTACGATATATCGAAAATTGATGAAGGGATTAATTTTTAGTTGTGGTTAAATCTAAAAAGTGAAGTGAACTATTTTGTTCTGTTTCTAAAGTGAATTATTATCTAGTCAGATACTTAGAAAATCTTTGTTAACCCCGCCAATTTTCAATGGATTACGAAACTGGATAATGCTAGGAAAGAGAAAAGTAACTACAATTAATACCGGTCGGGAGGTGTCGATGTACCGCGATGATGTTTAGTGATGCCCCCTGATGTTACATCGTCGTTGTGCATGGCCGTTGTAATAAAATAATGTTATCGAGTTGCTTCGAAATATGCGCACATCCTTTTACCTATTGTATTATCTTGTTTCCTAATCCACTAGGGTTGGCGATCTAGCTACCCTAATATACGGATTTTTATGTAGAGCGACTGCCGTCAGACTTCCACAACTAGAGGCAAAATCAGACCTTTCCTATGTAAGAATACACGTCTTTCGAAATGTACGCGGGTTTCGTTATGATATTTCTTTTTTCACCGCCTAGTAAGTGATAATTACAATATGTATATATTAATCCGAAAATAAGATTTCAGTGGTATATGCACCACACCAGTATTCGAACTGGCGACCAGTCGGATAGTACGTACACGTATGACGAGCTCGGTTGCGCAATGGTTAGTAACGCTACTTTGACACCAACGCTCGTGATTTCGATTCTCACATAGGACAAACATTTGTGTGCATGAACATGTCTATTCGTATTGGTTTTTTCTATGCATCATTATTATGTATTTACTAAAAACAATGTACTTACGTATATTTATCAGTTGTCTAGGATCCATAACGCAAGCTTCGCTTACTTTGGGGCTGGATGGCGGTGTATAATTTGTTCGATAATATTAATTTATTATTTATCGAATTAAATATTTTTTAACGGAAGTATCGCGTGTTTTATTTATTTTGTTGAACCTGACGTTGAAGTCTTCCTGCGACCACGGATGCTGCAAAGCATTCGAAACGTCAGGTTCAACAAAATAAATAAAACACGCGACACTTGCGTTAAAAATTGTTTAATTCAATGTGTAACAATCGCGAAACCCTAAGACGTTATTATTTATTAATATCTCCTTACGTTTAAAAAAGCAAGTGTGCTCGCATGTTAGTTCTGTATAGTTCTAAATTTAGACATATAATTTTACCCAAGAAATACAATTTACACTTAGAGTTTCGCAACTCCCGAACGTAAGTGGTTTTACTACAATATGTCAAAAGCAAGGCAGTTTGGTTGTGAAACGGGCCCCTAATGTAATGTGTCAAGTAAAGGAATGCTTCGTTTAAGTAGGAAGATGACGCAGACAGAATAGTGGTAAGTTAATTAGAAGACGCAAATAACAAATTATGGAGTAATTCCGACTAGTACAGGTGATTTAAGTTACTAAAATTTAAATTTTGATTTTTTTGTGTTTTATATTGTCTAACAAATTACAGAGCGCCATCTAGTCCCAAAGTAAGCGATGCTTGTGTTATGGGTACTAGACAATTGATTTACGTAAACACATTTTTTTTTTGGGAAATACACACTTATGATACATAGAAAACACCCAGATAAACAAACATGTTTATTCACACAATTATTTGTCTTGTGTGGGAATCGAACCCACAAGAGTTGTTATGAAAGTAGCATTATTAACCATTAACCACAGCCACCAAGGTCGTCAGTCGTCATTGAGACTGACTTCACTGAAGTTGCCTATTCACAAAGTTACTTCGACTTCATTACAATCGTTTGTAACATCGGAAGGCATTCGACCCACCTGGAGTAAACTGCAGCTTATGAATGTTAGCAGTTACAGGCGCAATATTCCCTCGATTTCACTCAGCTGCTAATACAGCAACTCCTCCGGAGCTGACTGGTAATCCCACCCACAAGAACACAATAGCCCCCTCGGGGGTCCTTATTTGGCTGCAGTCTTCTATGAGGGGGAGGTATGCTTTCGTAAGATTACGGTTCTGGATACAATGTTAAATTTTCTTTAGATGTCCCCTATTATAACCATCACTCTTATGCCAAATCTTTTACAACTTTTGCTGCTAAGCTTTGGAATTCTTTACCATAAGATGAACAATGTCGCCTACCTTTGTATCCTTCAAATCGGCGTTAAAAAGATTCTTTGGCAAAACTTCGAACTGTTAGCTCGTTAATAACTGGTTTTCAGACAATACATTAATGACTTTGCATTGTGTTATATTATTATCTAAATTTGACCCGTTCTTTTGACTGTAATTATTTATGCCACACTTGCGTATTTACAATCCTCTCAAATACTTTAAGGTTGGCTAGAAGAGATCCCATAAAGGAATAAGCCCGCCTATGTACTACTACTTATTTCTTTAATTTTTATTGTGTAGACCTTGTCATTTTGTGCAATAAATAAAGATATTACATACATACATGTTGCGTATACATCTCTTTCATCACAGTTTCGTTTGTAAATTAGCAGTGTACGCCACGGGCAGATGAGCTCGGATCTGGCTCTGAAAATTGTCAATTTTTAAGTTGGACCTTTAGTCATTTGACGGACCTTTACTAATCCTATGTAATTTTGGTGAAGATTAGATGATTACTACTACTATAACTTCAAGCCAAATCCCTTATGGGGTAGGCAGAGAGAACCGAGCGCCACGCGACTCGATCCTTACATACCTCACTCGCTTCTTTAACATTCATTGCTCTTTTCATGCACGCTTGCCGGTTTCTAGGGCTCCTAACATCACCTTCTGATAGAACACGACCAATTTGGTCATGGTAGGTAAGTCTTGGCCTTCCTCGGCTCCTACATCCTTCCACTTTTGCATTGTATGTCTGCTTCGTCATTCTTTCATCTTGCATTCTTTCTACATATCCGAACCAATGGATCATGCCTCTTCTTACTTTAACACCGACGCTCTCTTTCAGATCAACTCTCTTTCTAACATCAACCTTGCGAATTCGGTCTGCAAGCATTACGCCACAAATTTTGCGCAGCGTTTGCATTTCGACCGCGTTTATTCTACTTTCATGCTCTTTCTGCCATACCCAGCTCTCGCTTCCATAAGTTAGCATTGGGACCAGCACTGCATTGTGTACAGCCAGCTGCGCCTTCTGGCTCAAGTTTTATTGCCAAGAAGTTTTCTCAACGCTCCATTCACACTATTCCCAGCACTCACTCGCCTTTCCACATCTGCGGTGTACCTTCCATCCTTGCTGAAAGCGCATCCAAGATATATAAACTCACCCACTTGTTCCAACACTTTCTACCGTAATCTACCTTACATTGGTTCTGATTTCTGCTCTTTCAAATACCATTATCTTTGTTTTCTTCGCATTCAGTAGTAAGCCTTCCTTCATACATTCGTCTTTCATCATTGTGACTAGTGTTTGCAGCTCAGATGGTGTTTCTGCTAAAAGGACTGCATCATCTGCATACAGCAGACAGTTCACCACTAGGTCACCCATGCGTAATCCTACATTCGTCGATCTTATTCTCTGTAGACAACTATCAAGATACAGGATAAACAGCCTGGCAGATAGCATGCAACCCTGTTTGACACCAATTTTGACATCAAACCAGGGTGACATGTTGCCATCTATTCGCACACATGCTGAGCAATCCTTGTAGGTGGACTGCGCAGCACGGAGCAGTGAGCCGTCAATCCCATATCTCGGCAATATGCACCACAGTTCCTTTCGCACAACCCTATCAAATGCCTTCTCAAGATCCACAAAACCAGTTTTCATTACCAGTGACAATATTATAGACAACCAATGATTGCCCTTCATTAATATTTGCTACCCTATACTCAATTGTTTCGGTCTGCCGACAAATAATGCAGTAACCATCGAGAATAAAGCTTTCCTACCAGTACTACTTTCTACGTGGCAGGCAAGTGCAAAAGATTATATGTGCGGATCTGAAATGCACAAATATAATCTTTTCCTCAAATTGATTCACTCCTATTTTTATAGATAATACAGTGCAAACTGTGAATATTTTTTTGCCAGTCACAATTAATTGAGGTACGGTATCAAGTGTTGGTAAATAGTCGTAGTAAAAAAATTGA
Organism: Pyralis farinalis; assembly: GCA_947507595.1. Classification (NCBI taxonomy): domain Eukaryota; kingdom Metazoa; phylum Arthropoda; class Insecta; order Lepidoptera; family Pyralidae; genus Pyralis; species Pyralis farinalis. The sequence continues at coordinate 30,433,419 of OX382273.1, read as the reverse complement.
GATGATTTCCTCCACATATCAGCTCACTAAGCTACGAAATAGCGCTTCATCGCCAAATGCCAATTAAATTATCTGGCAAAACTTTGACATGAAATTTTCAAATAGAAATGACAATCTCGCAAGGTAATATGAAAAATATTGGCAGAAAATGCCATTTCCAAATTTCGGTATTAATTTGCTATTTCTTTTACTATAATACTTATATATATCTATACAGATAAATAAAATTGGAGTGTCTGTTTGTAATATTAAATTATATACACGGTACATATACCAAAATGAATATTTTTACAATTTTTGTCTGTCTGTCTGTCTGTCCGTCTGTCTGTTTGTTCCGGCTAATCTCTGAAACGGCTGGACCGATTTTGACGGGACTTTCACTGGTAGGTAGACGACTGTTCAGAGTAAAGGGTACTTTTCATCCCGAAAATATTTAGGGTTCCTGCGTAAAATATGAAAAACTGTTAAAATTAGGGGGAAATATCTTCCCCTTCGGGGGTGCGATTCACTAAGTAGAAGAATTTCATTAAAATTAGCATAGGTATTTCTATACGCGAAATACAGAATTAATAAGTTATAGTAAACTCTGCGAACTGAACAATAACTTTTTTGTTAAATTCCACGCGGACGAAGTCGCGGGCACAGCTAGTGATCAATACGAGAATTCATGACAGAATGACGGAACTAAATTATACACCGTGAAAGTATAAGAAGGAAGTATAAGAAAATCGACACTGACAGATATTGCTTGAGTTTTATCAGAAGGTTATGTCAAGGGCCCTGGGTACGAGCGATCGTGTATGCAACAAATCTATGAATGTTAGAGTACGTATGAGCCGCGTCTTCTTGCGCTCGTGTCTCTTCGACTACCCCTCATGGTACGTGGCGTGAACTTATAGATGGATAGATATACATAACTTGTATAAAAATATAAAAATGTGTCCCTTCGACTTTCCCATGTTTAATATTCATAATTCGATGAAAATTATATAAAAGTTAAAAAATATGCCCGATCACGAACGAGAAATTTCTCTAGCATTCATTAACTGTTAATTAAATATTAATTATTCAATTTAGCAGATAACGTTGATGTAATTTCTAAGTAATTATAAGGCCTTTTATTTGTACATCTGAAGTGAGAATTAATATTATCAAAGAATATTTATTTAACAGCCTCTTTGACATTGCCTGTTCTGCGAGTCCTTCGCACCCCTCCAGGCCCTATATAAATATTCCGTCCATGGCTTCAAACGTTCTCATGAAAACGTGTGTTCATGCTAATCTTAACTTGTTTATATATAAAAGAAGAATTACATAATAAATTCAAGTATGGTTGTACGGAAATCAATTTTGCAGGCAATATGATGTAAATTACTTTTTTTAAAAATCATTATATTATATTATATATATACATATATATATTATATAATGTCGGACAAATTACACAGCGCCACCTAGCCCCAAAGTAAGCGAAGCTTGTGTTATGGGTACTAGACAACTGATAAACATACGTAAATTCATTTTTTTTTTGTAAATACATACTTATTATACATAGGAAACACCCAGACCAAGACAAACAGACATGTTCATGCACACAAATGTTTGTACTGTGTGGGAATCGAACCCACGAGCGTTGGCGTCAAAGTAGCGTAACAACGCGTTTCACCACTGCGCCACCGAGCTCGTCGAGTTTAAACATCATTGGGATATACAAGTAAACATGATATAAAGTAGCCTATAAAAACATGCAATACAGGAAGTATCAGCAGTACCTTATCACCCCTGCTGACAGCAGATCAGAACAGTGACGGCAACAAAGGTGGCAGGGGATATGCGGTTCCTGTTTTTATTTTTAATACTACGTCGGAAGCCATATAAGCATACCGCCCACCTGATGTAAAGCGGTTACCGGAGCCTATGAACGCTTTTAATGTTATATGAATATGGATCGGAATTAAATTAACCCTCATAGATTTTTTTTATATGTACATAGTCGGGAGGCATGCAAACATGGCCCATCTGATATAAAGCGGTCACCGTAGTCTATAAACGCTTGTAATACAGAAAGTATTACTCGCGCGATGCCAACTTTGCTACTAACGTTGCAACTCCTTAGGACCTTACGGTTATTAGAGACCCTCCAGGGAGTTGTTATTTGGCTGCGGTCTTCTGTGAGATAGAGGCACTTCCCCAGATGGCCTGATGTAATGCGCCCCACCTCTCTTAAAAATACCCAGACCAAGACAAACATGTTCCTGCACGCAAATGATTGTCGTGTGTGCGGATCGAACCCACGAGCGTTGGTGTTAAAGTAACGTGACAGCGCGTTCGCCACCGAGGTCGTCAAAAGTCATAAACAAGTCTAAGTATTAGCAGCAAGGAATTCTCGTTAGAAACTTTATTAAGAAGTTAGCTCTCACTTCGGGAACTTCGCAAGGAGTCAACAAAAACGGAGGGCACGTGACTTACGGATACAGTTTTTATGGTTAAAAATGGACGAAGTAAATACGCTGCTATTTCGGGACTCATTTTTCTGATTCATTCTATTTTTGACTGGTTCTTCGGGTCCGTAATAAAAAACCAGTTGAGAATAAGCAAGCTTGCATTGCCAGAGGAACACCTGGCTCGTCAATTATATAACAATTCAATTTTTTTTTTTAATTTGTCGGTCATTTTGTAAACCACGATCAAATTGGTCGTGCTTTATCAAGCGAGAGTGTGCAATGAAAGGGCTATGAATGTTGAAGAGGCGAGCGATGTGTGTGTGGGGTTCGCGAGATGTGTGCTCGGTTTTCTCTCTGTCTGTCCCGCGGGGAACTGGCGTGAGGATATACATGAATAGACATTTGAGTGTTCTTATGTCAGTGTGTGTATGTGTATTATTCGTTTTAGATATGTAAAATAAAAAATAAAATAAATAAACCTAATTAATCATTTACTTGCTGACATCTATAAAAATCTGCGTATCCCTAAAACTTAACCTACAATATTTATTTATCTTGTAAGTTAGTGTTATGCTTCAGGACGCATCCAGTCACACGATATCTATGTATCTGATTTGTACATACATTCGTATGGGTCGAGCGAGCAGTCGGAACATAATTTTTAAAACTTACCCACCTAAACATTTATATTTATTACACAATACTTAGCGATTGTAATTGTTGTTGTTTAAGCACGATACAAATGTAATAGTTGTACTTAGAACTATTTATTTATTCTCATTTAAGTGACATGTATAGTCTTATGAGTTAATAAAAATTCTTTAACCACATTTTGACCATGTGCCTTAAGAGATAGGAACGGTGTTCCTGAACATTCTTATTCTACTTTTTTATGCTGAATCCGAATCTGAAGTCAAAATTTGAATATTCGAAAAAAACGCACATACAGACAAACGCACAGACAAACTCACACACAGACAAACGCACACACAGCCAAACATATAGACTTCATATAGAAACGGTGTTCCTGAATATGAAACCGAATTTCGACACGCTCGATAACACAATTGTTAGTAACGCTACATTTACACCAACGCTCGTGGATTCGATTCCCACACAGGAAAACATTTGTGTGCACAAACGCATCTATTTGTCTTGGTCTATGTGATAATTTGTTTTATACTACGACGGATAGCAAACAAGCATACGGTTTGCCTGATGTAAAGCAGTTAGCTTACGATCGCAGCAACAAAAAGAATGCTGCTATAGTGTTGTCACCCTCGTTTATTTTAAGAGAGATACAAGTAACAACTCCCTGGTGGGTTTTTGTGTTCCTGCGCGTGAGTGAAGTCACCATTAAGCTCCTAAGAAGTTGCTGTATTGGCAACAGAGATAGCATCGCGCGAGTTATACTTAGGCTGAATTTAAACGAGCGTAAATGAGCGTAAAATAAGTTATGAGTCGCGTAATTTCGGTCGCGTAATTTCTGCATCATTCCGTTTCATAGAAAAGTTCTGCTTAATTCAGACGGCGACGCGAAATGAGTTGTCTGCCGACTCACACGCATATTACCGACCGAATTGTGTTCGCGAGGACGAGCTAAGCGAGGACAGCGTCAGTCAGCTACAGGATTTCGTGAGAGTAGACACGTTTTTAGCTCGCAAAATGGTGGATTCAGAAAAAATTATAACTGAAGTTGAACAAGGGCCATGTCAACGGAATTTATCAGAAAAGTCATATAGTGACAAGTTTTTAAAACAGAAAGCATGGCAGGAGATCGCCGAAAATTGTATCCAGGATTTGTTTTTTGGACAAAGTCGGGAGGAATACTAGCATACGGCCCACCAATGATGATGTAAAGCGATTAACGTAGCCTATAAACGCTTGGAATACATTATCACACGCATGATGCCACCTCTGCTGCTAACACAGCAACTCTATAGAAGTTTACTAGTGTCCTCCCTCTTACGCAGAAACACAACAACCCTCTAGGGAGTTGTTATTTGGCTGTGGTTTTCTGTGAGGTGGAGTTACTTCCTCAGATAGGCTGCTTTGATGCGCTCTACATCTCTTAAAATACCAAGACAAACAGAATTGTTCATGTACACAAATGTTTGCCCTGTGTGGGAATCGAACCTTAGTGCGATGGTCTCAAAAAACGTAACAGCGCGTTTCAGCCACTGCGCCACCGAGCTCGTTAGACACAGATAGAGATTAGAATAATTTAATCATGAAGACAAAAATAACATTATAACATATTTATTACCATATTTTTATTAATACAAAATTAATATTAAAATTCATTATAACAGTAACAATAATTATCAGTAAAATATCAGGTAACGCTCCTACTTCACTGACAAATTAATAAAAAAAAAAAATGTCTGATATCTATGGCAGAATTGTATTGTAATAAAAGAGTATGTAGTGGCAAATAATAGCACTTTTTAAATATTATCTGAATTTGCACATAAATGTAACTGTCCAAGCTTCAGTCTTTCACTGTTAAGTGGTTTACCCAGCTTCATTTTCTGGTATCGTCTTCTGTGTCATCTAAATATGCTTCGTTTACGAATAGGGAATATGTATTTTTGGTTTAGTTCTGGTGTAAAATAACAAACAGTTTTTATAACAAAAAAAAATCATAATTTAAATCATTGTCATATTTTGAACATGTTTTACTATGATAGCTTCAATGTGAATGCTTGAATTGCAGAAATAAAACTAATATTTAGATGAAATCCATACATTTCTTCATAGTTTTCATAGTTTTCATAGTTGTGACGTCATCTACCGCGGTCTCTTAGTACCTACCTATGAAGCGTTTTCAAGTCACGTGATGAAATGCCACTTTCAAACAACATTATCTCGCAAACTAATTATCGTAGAAAAAAAAATACTTTGAGATATCTTCCTCTCTCAATCTCCTCTTTTAAATTCAGTCCTAAAATTTTTTATGCATATTCCCTATTGTGTGTATTTATACACAAAATTTTCAATGGTTCCATTGCACGACACAAACAACCGCTATGAACGTTGGATAACAAATGAATAAAATACTGGTATAGTCTGGCAGCTCAACAGAATTTCTGAGAATTTCTACGACCGAAATAACGCGACTCACAACTCAAAAATTTACGCTCGTTTGGCTTCAGCCTTAATATACTGCAAGCATTCATAAACTACGGTAACACTAAAACCAGTTTACATCAGATAGGCCGCACGCTTATATGCCTCCCTACGTTTTATATAAAAAAGGAAAAGATAGTGCTCAGCCTTGCAGACTTTCCATAATAAAAACCATCATAAGGCATGAGTACATAAAAAGCTACCAAGGGAATTCATTTCACGGCTGCATTCAAAAAGCTCTGGTGCAAACCGTTGCTCAGTCCACTTCACATCCGAATGAGTTTTCCGTTTGATTTGAGAGAAAACAGCTAGAGTACACAGCGCAGTGTATGCTGCGCTATTGAGTTGTTTTGAGTGTTTGGAAGAGAGAAAAGTTTATTATTACATAGTATATATTTTAATTGATATTATGAATAGTTAATAAATTCGGGCGTTGTTTCATTAAAATCAAATTTATATATAATTTGATCTAACTTGTTTTGAGTGCTTCAGGCACCAATTAATTTATCCGAACTAGTTGCCGGCCGGCATCCAGCCACTGCCTCATGTAATAAAAAGTAAGGAGGACATATTTGATAAGCAGCCGGACCGGTGAACTACCTACGCTTACTGAAAACTGCAGCCAAATAAAAACTCCCTGTAGGATTGGAAAGGAAGGAATTGTTGTGTTCTTGCAAGTAAGTGAGGTTGTTAGTGTTCTATTAAGCCGATTCGGAATAGTCGGATAAAGAAGTCCCTCCATCACACAGAAGGCCGCAGCCAAGTAATCGCAGCAATAAACTCCGAGGGAGGGTTCTTGCGTTTTTGCGCGTGAGTGAAGTTACCAGCAAGTTCCTCAGCAAATGCTGTATTCTTACAGCATTGTTGATACTTCTATTACAAGACTAAACTCTTGTAATAGAAGTATCGCTCGCGCAGACTACGGTAACCAATTTACATCAGGAGGGCAGTATGGCTGTATGCCTCTCGATGTTGTTTAAAAATAGTATTTCTGAGAACTTCCGTTACCGGATATGTAAGTAATTCACCTTCTATCGCGAGCTTTCAGAGGCTATGGTAATTTCTTTGGATTATGCGGTTGCTGGTTACATACTATATATTATATGTAATATTATAAAGAGCAGTGATAACCCAGTGGACAAAGAACTGGCCTATTAATCTGCATTTTCAACTAGAATGAAAAGCAACGACGCCATCGAACTCTAGCAGTGTTAACACAAAAAGTGATAAAATTCCGATATTGAGCGATTAGACTCCGTCCTTAATAGCTTAAATACATAATTTGAATTAACTTTGATCGTCTGTCTGTTTCATATATTTTCACAAATAGAAAAAGATAGTTTGGAACGTGGCGGAAGAAAACATCCGACTTAATATTTAGACAATGCGATCCCCGAAGCCGCGTAAACAAACTAGAAAAGATATAAGTGTTTCCACTTACACTGCCGCAGTCAAAGGTTTACCAAATACTCCACATTATGTGGGTTAAGTTATTCCCACACATCAAGGATAACCTCTAACCCGAAGATAAACCCTCTCTTTGTGGTAACTCGCGGTTAAGTAGGTAACGTCGTTAAGCTTCCCCGGGAAGGATTTTTCTCTAATTTATTAAAAATTCTGCAAAGTAAGTTAATTTCTAACGCTAGAGTTCCGTACAAGTATTCCTGGTCATATTCCTTCTCGATTATCTATAATAATGCTAAGCACTGAATGATAGATAAATATACATAGTATAAAAATCACCAATGACCTAAAATCTAGAAATATTTAATTATTGTATACATTTAAAAAAAAAAGATAGTTTGAAAACTCATCCAACCAATCTTGGTTTCGTAATTTTTAGGTAAAAATAGTTTAGTGTATTACGTCGGTCGATTAAAATGAAACGTGATATAAATATCCTACAATGCAAACAAATATACACCTTTGATTGATGATTTGAGGATTGTCGTGTATTAAGCCTTTATAATTTTATACTCGGACTGGAAGAGAACAGATCTAAGAAGTGAAATCGTAGAAATTGAAAGAGAAATCGGTTATATGGATAGGGAATAGCAGGCAAGTGAAAATACAGTACAAACTCAGTTAAAAATCAAAATGAATTTCGAAGTGGCGATATAATCTATGTATCTATCTGTAACTTCACGCCAAATCGCTTACCTAGAGAGAATATATGGCGATGTAATATTAGCGTAAATTTACAAAAGATGTTAAATTTAAGCTATTGACGAGGAATGTGCTATTAATTCTAAGTTGTTGACCTTTCATCAATAGAAGTCACAAACTTAATTAATAAAAAAAAAGGGTAAACAACCTTGAGAGCCAGGCAAATAACAAAGCGATAAATATGATCTACTTCAACCTTTGTGAGGTGCATTACCCTACTATAAGATTTCAAATAATTATTGAAATTAATCTTTTTTGGGATACTGTGTCGCAAAACGTCGACACAGTGTCGACCGCAGTTGTCGACATTGGTTGGCTGCAGCTGCCGGCGGTAATCGCTATAGCACAAAATCCAGTTAAAAATAAATTGATTTGATGATGCAATATTTTCTAATATGGCTTCAACTTTAGTACATAAAGACGTCTCTGCCTTGGTTTTAAACTTTTAATTCTATCACTATACTTCGAAGTAGTAAATACTTTGACACAAGTCAATGTGTCAGTCCCTGGCAGACTTTGTTTTTTAGTGCGGTCGCTTAGTCTATTCGAAGTCGACTAACGAAACATGCATGCTACGATTATAACTCTAACTGACGTCATTGGTCGGCAGCAGTTGACAACCCGTGGATAGCAAGTACCGATAAACAACGCCAATTGCTGTCCAGTAGTGGCGAAAGCTGCGGTCGTGTCTATCGACAGCAAAATGCTGCTCATTTATATGAGTCCTAAACGGTCTAACGGTTCACTTTGAATCCTAAATGTGTTGTGTGGATCAGAGGGGAGTCTACGGTATCAGCTTTACGTGTGTGATACACTCACACGTGTTTGAGAAAAAGACGAAGGATCCCTGATTATTTCCGACTACGTTTAAGGTCATCACTAAATATCTCCACGGATCCCTAAGCGGTCTCATCCATTACCATCAAATGGAATCAATTCCACAGCACGCTGCGCCCAGTACTCTCCCCATTGATCCGCACAATCAAATTACGATCAAATACCTCAAAGTTATCCATTCGACCCTTTGTGTTTATATTTTTATTCCATTCCATTCCTCGTTTTGATTGCTTTGACGTAACCAATGGAATTACTGTTGGTTTTGCATATTTATTTTTGGATCTAATTGATGCTAATTGACGTCCCACAACGTCAAAAGGCTACTAATGGGTCATGGTTGCAATTCCCGCATTAGTACCGTATGTATGTATGTACAACTGTGCCCTGTGATTTAATTACGATCAACGCAAGCGTGTTTCATCGTGTTTATTCACGATAGTAATTTTTCATAAACTATATATCTATCCATCTATAACTTCATGCCAAATCCCCTGCGGGGTAGGCAGAGAGAACCGAGAGCCACGTGACTCGATCCTTACATACCTCAGTCGCTTGTTTAACATTCATTGTTCTTCTTAAACACGTTCGCCAGTTTCTAGGGCTCTTGACATCATCTTCTGACAGAACACGACCAATTTGATCATGGTAGGCAAGTCTTGGCCTTCCTCAGCTCCTACATCCTTCCACTTTTTCATCCTCAGAATGCAGGATGAATTAATGACGAAGCAGATATACCTGCTTCGTCATTATTTCATCCTGCATTCTTTCTACATGTCCGAACTAACGGAGCATTCCTCTTCTTATTTTAACACCGATGCTCTCTTTCAAACTAACTCTATTTCTAACACCATCATTGCGAATAAGGTCTACAAGCGTAATTTGTGCAACGCTCGCACTTCGACCAACGTCTACTTTCATGTTCTCTCTGCCATACCCAGCTGTCGCTTCGCAGTAAGCGTTGGGACCAGCACTGCATTGTGTATAGCGATCTGTGCCTTTTGGCTCAAGTTTTTACTGCCAAGAAGTTTTCCCAACGCTCCATTCACACTATTCCCAGCACTCACTCGTCTTTCCATATCTGCGGTGTACCTTCCATGCCTGCTAAAAGCGCATCCAAGATATAAAATCTTATTCATTTATTCTAACACTTCATCATCAACCGTAATATTTACATTGGCTATAGATTCTTCTCTTTCAAATACCATCATCGTCATCTTTATTTTCTTCACGTTCAATAGTAAGCCTTTCTCCATACATTCGTCTTTCATCATTGTGACCAGTGTTGCAGTTCAGTTGGTGTTTCTGCTAATAACACGGCATCATCTGCATACAGCAGACAGTTCACCACCAGGTCACCCATGCGCAATCCCACATTTGTTGACCTTATTCTCTGCAGACTACTATCCAGATACAGGATAAATAGCCTAGCATGCACCAATTTTGACATCAATCCAGGGTGATATACTACTATCTATCCCCACACACGCTGTAAATATAACACTGTACACATACTTGTAAGTGAACTGCACAGCATTGAGCAGTGAACCGTCAATCCCATATCTTGGCAATTTGTCCCACAGTTCCTTTCGTTCAACCCGCAAGATCCACAAAACCGCAGAAAACCTTCTGGTCTATGGTCAGTTGCTTCTCTGCGATATTGCGGAGCGAGAAAACTTGATCCGTACATCCCCTTCCATTTCGGAATCCTCCCTGTACCTCCCACAGCATTCGATCGGATTTCACCCCCATTCTCCTTTCAATCAATTTCCATATACTTTCACTGCTAAGCTGATCAAACTGATGGCCCTATAGCTGGCGCAGTCCATGCGTGACCCCTTGCCCTTATACAAGGGCACGATGACTGCACGTCTCCAGTCCATTGGAACCCTTCCAGTTCTTCAGCATAGATTGCATAAATACCAGAAGGCGTTCGGACGTAAGTGCCACGTAGTTTGATAATCTCAGCTGTGATCAGATCAATTCCCGCAGATTTTCAATTATTCAAGCTTCGTATCGACCATTCGTTCTTATCTATAGTTATGTCTTCGTTGGACGCCGTCAAAGTGGAGTACGGATCAGACTCACTCTCATTGCCAGCGTCCGAGGCATAGTCATAGATTTCTATAAAATATTTACTCCACCGTTCTAACACTTCCTGAGTGTTAGAACGGTGGAGTAAATATTTTATAGACTTCCTGAGTGTTCGCAAGAATGACACCGGCTTTAGTTTTCATAAACATTTTAAATTTACATGTAATAAATTTAAATATGCTAGCAAAGTGTGGTATTTGTTATTTCCGTTTTTCACAGTAATTTTCATTTCCAGGATAATAAAAAATAAAACGAGAAACTGAAACCTGACTGCGACAAAAATGCCCAAAAATACTTCCAACTTATAATTAAACAAAATCGGTATTTTCAGGCCATAGTATAGAAATTGTTCATGTATTTGTATAATAGAAATAATATTGATCTGTAGCTATTCGAATTAGATAAGGATTTTCAAGGTTGACAACGCATGTGTGACACTACTGGCGTTGTAAATGTTTCAAGTCTAATTGCATGTTTAATAAAGAAGCGTGATTAAGAGTATATAATTCTGATATTTATATTATAATCTATAAGTAGATTAATATTCCTATTTTCTCTGCTATCATTTATAATGTAAAATATTTATGATATAAAGTATACCTGCATAAAAGTTTTGTTTAACATGCTATTCGTGGTTATTACGACAAAAAAAATTGCAGTAATAGTACAATTTTTGTACTATTACTTGGGGTTTGGTTTTTAATTTTTTTTATTGAAATTTTTAAGGGTAGGTGTGATGTATTTTTTATAACGATATATATTGATGACCTAAGCCTAAGGATGGAGCGACTGCCGTCAGACTTCCACAACCCGGAGATAAAACCAGTCCTTTCTTAGGTTGGATAAAGATAAGATAAAAAAGATAAGAATTTGAACCGGGGATCAGTTGGTCAATGAGCTGGTTCTTTATTCAGCCGGTTATCACTGCTCAATAAAACACTAGTAAACATATGACACTATATTTATTTCGCAATATAACATTCTGAATTTATAGAGAACGGCCCCGCACAATGAACTTTAAAATATAATCAACGACTGTCAACGACTGTCATCTATCGAAAACAGCCGGTATTGACTGATGAAGTTACCACCCGAGCATAAACTAAAAATGATTAAACCCATCCATAGACGGGCTCCGGTCGACGCTGCATAACTTGCTTGTTCAATTAGGCTATCGAGCTTCTCAGGACGGGTTGGGTCGTGTGAAAATTTCGAGAGTTAATACCCCTTTGTGTGAAACTTCTGTTTTATACAAGTTTCTTAAGTGGTTAAGTCATTACTTGTTTTAAGGGTTCCGTGTCTTAAAGGTAAAAGGGGAGCCCGTGTAGTGCTACTCCATTTGTACAACAGTCATAATATTACCTCCCTCTCCTCGTTATTCTTATTTTGGCGACCAATATTCGGATCGTGGAAATTGTATTCTATTAAGGCAAAATGATTTCATATACTTGGGTTGTGTGTTGGCCAAATAAGTGGTACTTATTAAAATTATAACTTAGTAAAAATGATTATTTTATTATGTTATTTTTTTTATTTAAATAGTTTGGTATACGAGCTTACTTTGTTTTTGTATGTTTCCATTTAGATTACTCGTATGATGGTTCCGTATATTAATTACCTATTACATTTAATAAGATAAAATGTATTATCAAAAAAATATTACATACAGGAAAAACTTTAAGATCTGCTGCATAATTATGAGTAATTCCCTCCTGCCTTATGAGTAAAAATTTTTGTCTTAATTTTTTTTTAAAACGTCAGAGGCACAAGCATATAGTCTACCTTATTGTAAAGCTGCAACTGTAACCTATTAACGCTTGCAATACATTAAGTATCACACACGCGATGTCATCTCTGCAGGTGCTAAAACAGAAACTTCTTAGGATCTTACTGGTGACCTCAATCACACACAAAAACACCACAACACTCCAGGGAGTTGTTATTTGGCTGCTGTTTTCTGTTAGGTTTAGGTACTTCCTCAGACAGACAGATTTGATGCGCTCTACCTCTCTTAAAAACATCCACACCAACATAAACAGACATGTTCATGCGCACAAATAATTGTCCTGTGTGGGAATCGAATCCACGAGCATTGGTGTAAAAGTAGCGTTACTAATCAATGACGGGTTGGGTCACTGCACACACCCAACCCGTCATTACCTTACCTTAGATAAAAATCAAATCGTCACCATGACGAATCCACACAAAAAAAATCTTTTCACAATTTAAATTTTACAAGAAGAATTCTCACAAGGTAGAGACCATAACATGATGTAAAGATAGTCTGAGGGAATTTATATTTCGCTGCGGACCATTATAAATGTGGAGATAAACTCCCAGTCGGGCTGCGTCTTCTACCTGTGCCCTACAACTATTTTATACGAGTCGTTATAGGGACGGGTGCAACACTTGCAGATGATAATGGCTTTGTCTCTAAAGATGTTGGTCATTTACTTACTCCGCATATGTCAAACATATCCATTTTACGCTCCAACCCTATCAACCTCGCAAGTAATGGCAGGGGACCATTGCGTGACGAGAAAGGGAAATGAGACTTCGTAATATAAAAACATGTATGGAAAACATGGAATCTATTTGAACATTGATGACACCGTCAGATTACCTGCGTTCTTTCTACCGCGGTTGCGTCTTTGAATAATTCTTTAATTTGTCACAAGAGAAGAATGCTATTATATTATTAATTTCAAAATTTTCAATAATAATTAATTTTATAGTAATACAAAATATTTTATAGATACTTCAGCGAATATCTGACATATCTAAAGTATAAACAACTTCATTGTAGGTTTATTATTATTACAAATGAGTCCGGACCCGTGCTTCACCTAGGTTCTCCACCTGGGTGAAGCACGGGGACTAAATAGGGTCCCGCGCTCCAACTGATGACGTTATTGTATGTGATGCAGTAAATTGTTTTCCCTATATGATTGAAAACAATTTTTTTTTGTCGGACAAATTACACAGCACCATTTAGCCCCAAAGTAAGCGAAGCTTGTGTTATGGGTACTAAACAACTGATAAACATACGTAAATATATATATATTTTTTGTAAATACATACTATATACATAGATAATACCCATACTAAGACAAACAGACATGTTCATGCACACAAATGTTTGTACTGTGTGGGAATCGAACCCACGAGCGTTGGTGTCAAAGTAGCGTAAGAACGCGTTTCACCACTGCGCCACCGAGCTCGTCATTCCATTTTATTAGGAGTGAATTTATATATGTACAAAATAATCAGTATCATTAAAATAAATGACTAATTAAATTCTAAATAATCCTTTAGGTTTTGGTTTCAACTTTAATTTGTGTTTTGTTAGTTTGGGATAAATAAGGGGATACATTTTTAACAGACGTTGATTAGGTGATTCATCTTATGTAATTTACCTACTTTTATTTTATGATTATCTCTTAAAACGTATAACTAATGAATTTTCATAAGTACTTATTACGTAATTATTATACTTACTATTAATATCCTATAATATTAATAAAGGTAATTTTTCGTTAAATGTACACATTCTTTACTAAATATGTAATTTATCTTATTTAAATAGGCATGAGTTTGTTGATTTATTATTAATTTATAATTAAATTTAATTCATTACCGTCTCATCCATGTAAATATTACTTGACGAAATCATGTACAAACTAAGCGACGCGCATACTTATTGCTAGATTTGTAACGAAACTTAAGCTACGAACAATTTAAAGTCTACAATCAGAATTGAGCTTCAATTATCTTTATTTTAAGTAATATATGATATTCATAAGTGTGGATACTGCATATTAATCATCATCCACATATATTATTTAGATTTTCTTCATCTTCACCTACTCAAGGCGTTAGTAAGATTTTTTTTTTATTATTTTACTGTTTTTTCAATATTATTGATTTTTGCCATCTTTTTATTATCTTTCTCTTCTTTTATTCATTAGAGCGAGGAGAGGAGAGAGATATTGAAGTACCAGTTAATAGGGAAGCATGTTGTTTCCTATTTAGAAATACTAGTGGTCGCCCATAATTCGAACATAATTTTTTTAATTTTTCATTTCGAACATTATTAAGGTTCAATTGTCAAAAACTATAACCTCTATAATTTTGATTTCGCCAAGGCTACACAGTTAATTTGCCTACCTTTTCAAACAAATTATATAATATTTAATTAAAACTAATACAAAAACTACAGACTGAAATAAAGAATAACTTTTTTATATATATTTTTCTTGAAACAAGAGACCAGGTGATAAAAAAATATGTATAGTTCACACGCGATAAAAGTAAAACCGTGAAAAATATGAACGTCAAGAAAATGAGATGAATTTAGAATTTCAGGAGTAGAATAATTAAAGCTTACTAGCTAGCTTAATACGCAGGCGTACACACGTACCAACGCTCGGGCGCTGTAATAAACACTGTATAATGCCTTCTATCTCATTCTTTCGCACGTTAAATCCAGATATATTCGGTTGCCTCTTTTAACTGTCGCTTTTTCGTTTCATCGAGTTTCAAACCACAGCGATACTAAGGAAGTTTTCACTTCAAAAATGTTGTCTATTGAACTTGAGATACATATTTAATACGAGAATTTAATTAACGATTCAGAACTTCTCTGTAAACGATGTTTTTTGTAAAAATTCTTTCATCGTTTGCTAAATGTCCTTGACCGTTATATTCGGAAATACAAAGTCACAAACCGTCGAATGTTCGGACTCTATTTGCTGCGACGCAAATCTAATACATAATATAACGTATAACTAATAACAAATATATAAAGCACAAGTATCTATTACGCAAACTATGACTATGATATTACATAGCATTATTATGATTATTTTTGACATTCAGTAAGATTATAGACAAATAATACTATAGACAATTATTATCTCAGTTCACTAATGAGCTCAATATTTACTTAAACAACAAAAACGTATTATTGCTGTACTTATTGATTTCAGCAAAGCCTTTGATTAATGGATTACGACACGCTATATAACAAACTCCAGCATACTGGTATACGGAGTCCGCTTCTGGAGTGGTTTAAGAATTATCACACTAATCGAAAAACAACAGTTAAGATAGGAGACCAACTTAGTAACATGACTAACACCGAGCGAGGCACAGCTCAAGGCTCAAAAATCGGCCCGCTTGAATACCTCATGTATGTGAATGATATGTGTTACATATTCCAGGGTGGATCTGTTTACCAGTATATATATAAAAAAAATACATTGCTCCCCATTAACGAACTAAAACCGCAAATATTAATAAATTCAGTACGCCCGCCATCGCGACGGACAATAAGGTGGTGCTTGAATAGAGGATAATGAAATAACTCGCCGCGCGCCGACCCAGTTCAACTGAAGAATCTAGAAGTTTGTGGCCGCTTTACTGAAAATAAGCTTCCTGACTAGGTATTCAGAAGTCCAGCGCTTGAGCCATTGATTTTATTATAAACCTAGTACTTTTGTATTAATATAATTAACTAGTATTTATCAGTGCAAGACGTTGAAGCGAATTATTTTCAGTTTACTTCTTTTGTGGATCCGTACTAAAATGGTACGAAAGGTTACTTTTTAAAAGGCCTTAAAGGCCTTCTGGAGAGACTTTTTGGTCTGTCCGTCTGTAGGAGACAGCATATCTCCTCTCCGTCCGATGAAACTGCCCACCACGCTTGCAATACAAGAAGTATAGCTTGCGCGTTGCCACCTCCACTGCTGTCGTTGAAATGTTTCAGGACTTTTTAGTACGGCCTGTCAGATCCTACGTAAGCAGTTACCATAGTCTATAGACATTTATAACAGCGGTGACGACGACACTATACAAATCTCTTCAGTCTTTTCTGAATCCTCATATTGTAGTAGTAAAAGTATTTTAACAAGAGAGGTACCAACGAAATACTATAAAGCTTATTAATGTTCTTGTCGGTACAATATTCATATTTTTTTCTCTTCTACTTAATACCCAGACAAGAGTATCCAAATAAAGACTTTAGAATTCTGTAAAATTCTACCCCACCAAGAACGTATACTGCTAAAAATCCTATGTGATGAATCTATCTATAATATAACTTCACGCCAAATCCCTTGCGGGGTAGGCAGAGAGAATCGAGCGCCACGTGACTCGATCCTTACATATCTCACTCACTTCTTTAACATTCATTGCTCTTCTCATGCACACTCACCGGTTTCTAGGGCTCCTGACATCACCTTCTGATAGAACACGACCAATTTGGTCATGGTAGGTAAGTCTTGGCTTTCCCCGGCTCCTACATCCTTCCACTTTTGCATTGTATATCTGCTTCGTCATTCTTTCATCTTGCATTCTTTCTACATGTCCGAACCAATGGAGCATGCCTCTTCTTATTTTAACACCGACGCTCTCTTTCAGACCGACTCTGTTTCTGACATCATCATTGCGAATATGGTCTACAAGCCTTACGCCACAAATTTTGCGCAGCGCTCGCATTTCGACCGCGTTTATTCTACTTTCGTGCTCTTTCTACCATACCCAGCTCTCGCTTCCATAAGTTAGCGTTGGGACCAACACTGCATGGTGTATAGCGAGTTGTGCCTTCTGGCTCAAGTTTTTACTGCCAAGAACTTTTCCCAACGCTCTATTCACACTATTCCCAGCGCTCACTCGTCTTTCCACATCTGCGGTGTACCTTCCATCCCTGCTGAAAGCGCATCCAAGATATACAAACTCATTCACTTGTTCCAACACTTCATCATCAACCGTAATCCATACATTAGTTCTGGATTATTCTCTTTCAAATACCATTATTTTTGTTTTCTTCGCATTCAGTAGTAAGCCTTTCTCCATACATTCGTCTTTCATCGTTGTGATCAGTGTTTGCAGTTCAGATGGCGTATCTGCTAATAGCACGGCATCATCTGCATACAGGAGACAGTTCACCACTAGGTCACCCATGCGCAATCCCACATTCGTTGACCTTATTCTCTGCAGACAACTATCGAGATACAGGATAAACAGCCTAGCAGATAGCATGCAACCCTGTTTGACATCAAACCAGGGTGACATGCCACCATCTATCCACACACATGCTGAGTAATCCTTGTAAGTAGACTGCACAGCGCGGAGCAGTGAACCGTCAATCCCATATCTCGGCAATATGTCCCACAGTTCCTTTCGCACAACCCTATCAAAGGCTTTCTGAAGATCCACAAAACCGCAGAAAACCTTCTGGTCTATGGCCAGATGCTTCTCTACGATATTGCGGAGCGAGAAAACTTGATCCGTACATACCCTTCCATTTCGAAAACCTCCTTGTGCATCCCATCATAATATACATATAGATTTTACCTACTTGCTTACTTACGTACCAAGTAAGAAAAATCTTTATTAACATAGATTAAACATAAACAGAGACTGAATCGTGGGCGTCTATACACAATTAGAATGGATTTTGAATCAGATTACCGGCGAATTTTTTATCATAGGAGATTGTGATAATTTTAAGTTTACCTACCACGTAATAAATACCCACATTCTACAGAAGTCCTGCCGCAGCAAACTTTTACTGCGGGTATATAAAAAAATATATATTATAAAAACAAAAACTCGCAATCATTGCAAATGTAGCGAATAGTTATGTAGACAAATTATAAATACACGTATCTGAATATACAAAATTTAGGCAATAACTTCATTGTCAATGTAATAAACTACTAACGTGCAAAGTTCAAAGCTGTTAGTACACAACCGCTGCTGCGCTGAAAACTACGAGTATTAATTGTTCCATTTCAGTGTTACTCTGAAGTGTGCAATAAGTATGTAAGCTTGGGTTAGTACTAATAACCGGATTGTACTTTTAAAAATTAGGAATAATACTATTAAATATAAGTAATCTACATGAATATTTTTGAAGTGAAAACTTCTTTAGCGGGTGTTGTGCACTTTTTCGGGCGAGTAAAAAATGTTAAACTCGCGTCAGAACACGTGACCCTGACAGTAAAATTTTGGTGAGAATTAGAACTTAAGTTCGCTGCAGCACTAAAACATTAGTTACCTCTCATTAAACAATTAAAATCTAGATCGTTCATAGGGCATTATTTTCTCGCGACCAAAACGTTGTAAGCGCTATGAAATTCATGCGCTTACGTGTTTCGTTCAACGTAGTTTATCAACATCGCTGTTTGATCCGCATGTGCAAGTTTTCCTTCTGCCGGCACTCCCGGAGTGCGACCCGTTTTCTTTTTATAGCGTGACATCGAAATGCTATTTTAGTATTATATTATCTTACTGTTAGTACCTCTTAGCGTTTTCCCGTTTCCTAATTCAATAGGATTTGGCGAAGATACCGATTTAGGCATGGAACGACGTTTGACCTCAATAGCCTAAAGGGAAAACCGTACCTTTCTTAGGTTAGGTCAGACATCTATCGAAATATAATTTACAGGAAATATAATTTGATCTAACTCTACTTTGTGTGCTCCGTTCTCGATTAGTTCGTGCGAACTACTACCGCCCGGCACCCACCCACTACCGTTAGTAGATGCATGCCGCCGCTGCCATGGCTGCTCCGATCATCTCTGCCTCAGCTGCTGTGGTCGTTTCTGCGAGTGTTCGCCATCTGAAATGTGAACCGCCGTTTTCGCAAAAAAGGAGTGCTTTGTTTTTAGTTTCACGTATGTAAATGTTTGAGAGATTCTTTAGTGTATTACAACGGTTAAACTTCTTAACTGATTCAGATGTGCCAGGTATAGTTAAAACCAATATGTTATTCTTGGTAACATGGGTTAATCTTGTGATATCATAATAAAATGTGATGTAAGGAGCTTTAGAAGCCGGCGAGCGTGCATGAGAAGAGCAATTTCTCGGTTCTCTCTGGCTACCCCGCCAGGAAATTGGCGTGAAATTTTTGATAACAAATATTAAAAAAAATTAAGTATTAATTGTTCATAACACATAGTTACACAAAGGGTCGATTAAGGTGAGTCCAACGCCTAGGAACCGAATGTACTTACGGATTGAATAGTCCAATGACGAAGTAGTTAGCAATGTTATTTTAACACCAGCGGTCGATGGTTCGATACCGACACAGGATAAATATTCGAGTAGATGAACATGTCTACTTGTCTTGGTCTGGATGTTTCCCCGAGAGGTCATGAAAGCAGCACAACTGGGGAACTATCTCTAGATAGACAACCGTAGCCAAATAACAAATTCTAGGAGGATTGTTGTGTCCTCCGAATGAGTGACGTAATCAGTAAAGCTCCTAAGGACGTGTTTGAGTGATGCTTACCATCGAAAAGTATCAGAGACAGCCGCAAGAACTCTATATGAAGATCCAGAAAAATGCCTACATACAAAAACACTTTTACCAAACTATCAAACTCTAATAGATTTTGTTAACGCCATTCAACCCCGTTTTGAAATAACCCAAATTCTTAGTGACCACGGACCCCACAAACAATACCTTCACCGCTTCAAAATTACCGACGACGATTTAAGCCCCTGTGATGATACTACCACACAAATAATTGAACACCTAATTCAAACTTGCCCTAGATTCTCAACAACCAGACTAGACCATGAAATAATTAGTTCAATTTTCAACATAGATCCATACAATTTTACAAAATGTCATCAAGAAAGAATCTACTATTAGCACCTACTTAAAACACATTCATTCCATAATAAGCCATTTAAAAGATTTCAACAATACTTAAATAAATAAATCACCTTTCACCCATTCCTAATAATTAGCAGTTGATGGCAAAGCGTAAACCAATAGCGCTGAGTAATCAATGAGCAACCTATTTGCACATTACAAAAAAAAACTTGGAGGAATAAATATTGCAAAGTTTGGGTATATTTATTGATGTTATTATGATGTGAAATTTGCTACCAACCATGTGTAACCATACTTCTTCCAGACGTTATTCTGTTTCCTAATCCCTTGGAATTGGCGGTATCCGCTATCGAAGCCCAAGGATTTGGCGAAGACACCGATTTTTACATGGAGCGGCTGTTGTCCGGCCTCTACGATCAAAGAGAAAACCAGACCTTTCTTAGGTTAAGTCAGGTAGTATCATCACACATCTTTCGAAATATAATTTCTTTCCCACGATGCTTCCCTTCACTGCATGCGAAAATATACATTACGCCACAAAATCACCAAGAGTGAGAGAACCAAGTGCCACGTGACTAGGTCCTTACACATCTCACTCGTTTCTTTAATATTCAAGCACGCTCGCCGGTTTTTAGAAGTCCTGACATCACACTCTGATAAAACACGATCAATTTGGTCATGGTAGGTAAGTTAAATTACTTTTCTGCACAAAACACTTGAAATTTTCTTTCATTCCTCTAGGACAGTAACATTTTTAGTATTCTAATAGCAGTGACATCAGAATGCTTTAAAACAGTCTACTTTAAGCTGGCGATCATTGAATTTGAAATTTAAAATTTACTCTCAGATTTAATCTTTTCACTTTGGTCCCATCTTGCTGCATCGACTACGGTATTACCATTTTAGAATTCCGCAAACACTTTTCTTTCTGAAGTACTGTAATTTATGGTGGGTAATAGAAACAAATTTAATGATATTAAAGATTATTATAGCATTTCTTAGGGAGCATACAAGCAAACAGCCCATCTGATGTAAAGTGGTTACCGCAAAATGGCGATGCCGTCTCTGCTGCTAACACAGCTACTCCTTAGGAGCTTACCGGTGACTTTTCTTACTTGCAGGAACACAACAAACCTCTTGAGAGTATATCAGTTTGTACGATTTTATTACATGATCAAATCAAAACATAAAAGTTACATGATTTGTAAAGGCAAGCTTATTCCTTCGAGAAATATCTTCCAGCCCACCATTGCTTTGAATACCCGAATGGCGCAATGAATGGAAGCGGGAAAAATAGATCAAAGAGATGGGAAATGAAGTGTTTAGTGAATAAAAATAATAACATATGTGTCATAGACTAAATACGTGTCGCTTAGTTACGGTTGTTGACTGTGATATGTCATGGAATAAAATACTGCTATCATGAAATATTATGCTTTAATTCATATTTAATATCTGGCGACGATGACGTTCGATATAAAGAAAGCAAAACGTTCACGAGCCATCCTACGCGGCTTGTTAACGAAAACTAATAACTTATTTCAAGAAGAACAAAATGTTCATACACAAGAAGAAATAGAAACACGATTACTGACACTTCAAAATACTTACCAAGGACTGGAAAACATACAATTACAGATAGAACAAGAGACCGAAGACGAATACATCGAAGCCGAAACCCATTACAGGTACGAAGTGGACGAAATATATACAAATTTACGTACAAAAATGTTACGACTGAAGAACATATTTTTCAAACCTCCTGAACCATTACCCGTAGCATCCACACACCATGCGTGCGAATCCACGAGCGCTCATCGTGAAGTATATCCTAGACTGAATTTCCAACCGTTTCAAGCAAACGAATCATTTAAAAATTTTATAAAAAGGCTATCTGTTTACATGATGCTCAACAATATTACCGATCCCACAACGAAGGTCTACACCCTGCTGTCCACTTTACCACCTGACATTCATGAAAGGATTTACGACCTGTGTTCACCCGACGACCCAATCAAGAAGACTTATGAAGAACTTACTGATATCTTGGACAATTTCATCGATCCAAAACCCAGCATATGGGTTTCACAGCACACCTTCATATCAAAGCTACAACAAGCGGATGAATCGTTTGCTGTTTACGCGTCCGAGCTAAAAAGACTGTCGTCAAAATGTGAATTTAAGTGCTCACATTGTCTGAAACCCACTCTCGATTCATTTTTATCATTACAATTTATTCGAGGGTTAAAAGATGGAGAAATTCGCACAAAAATTCTACAAGCAAAACAAACAGCGCCATTTTCAGAATTAGTACACACGGCTACGTCTATGGAAATGGGGAAAAATGAAAATTCGACCATATCTACATCCATACGTCCACTGCCGTTGGACACGATCAATATAGTTTCAAAAGCCTATACTGATTTACAATCCATACCGAATAAAGCACGTTCAATTAAAAGACCGATTTCTATAAGAGAACTTAAAGGTAAATGCTACCGCTGTGGAAAAGACGACCACAAAGCAAATGAATGCGGGGCCATAAAAAGCACGTGCAGGAAGTGTCAAAAGGAAGGACACCTAGCCCGAGTCTGCCTTCAAGGACATAAACGCAATGAAACTAACTTGCTGAGTTACTCTAAAAGTAGCACCAGTACCGACAGCATTGCAGAAATCAATCTCGTAAAGAGTGAAATATCAGACAAATACATTATAAATATAGAAATTGAAGGAAAGAAAATAAATATGGAATTTGACACGGGTGCATCGCTCTCTACCATCTCACTTAAGGATTATAAGAAGCTTAACATAAACAAAAAACTATTTCACACGAGCATAAAACTAAGAACGTATACAGGCGAAGTTTTTGAACCCATCGGTGTCACGTTTGTTCGATGTAAATTTAAAAATCAATTGTTCTATGGAAAACTTTACGTAATTAACAAAGACGTGGAACCCATCTTGGGTAGAAGCTGGATGAAGGAGTTTGACATTAAACTAGCCGAAATGAATTCGGTTGATACATGTAAGAACACACTGAAACTTGAACAATTACTTAAAGAGTACGAATCCACCGTCTTCAGTACAAACCTAGGCGAAATTCCAAACGTTCGAGGCCACCTGACCCTTAAAGATAATGCACAACCAATCTTTATTAAACCACGGAGAATTCCATATGCCCTACGATCTAAAGTAGATGAAGAAATTGACCGACTTGAAAAACTGGGAATTATTACAAAGATTGATCACTCCGATTGGGGCACTCCCGTTGTCCCAATAGTGAAACCAAACGGAAGCATCAGACTGTGCGCCGACTACAAAATCACCTTAAACAAAATTATAGAAGACGAACAATATCCAATACCAATAATTGAAGATATCCTAGCTGAAATGAACGGTGGACATTTTTTCTGCACCTTAGACATCACGCAAGCCTACCTGAACATGGTGATGGATGAAGAAAGCTCCCTGCTTCAAACATTAAGTACACATAAAGGTACTTTTAAAGTGAACCGCCTCATGTTTGGAGTCAAAGTAGCCCCAAGTCTCTGGCAAAAATACATGGACCAATTACTACTGGGTCTCGACGGCATTAAGTGCTTCTTCGATGATATAATAATTCAAGGCTCGACAGAGGAACAGTTATTATTCAGATTGAAACAAGTTTTGGATAAACTAAACACAGCAACCTTCGTGTTAATAAAGAAAAGTGCCAATTCTTCAAAAGAAGTATCAATTACTTGGGACACACAATAGACAAAGAGGGTTTACATAAAAATCAGGACAAGATAAAAGCGATTTTAAATGCACAACGTCTAACTAATGTAAATGAACTAAGAACGCTACTAGGCATGGCAAATTATTACAACAAATTCATACCCAATCTAGCATCCATCACTGCCCCCTTAAATGAACTCTTGAAGAAAGGAGCAAAATTTACCTGGTCTACAAAATGTGAAGAAAGCCTGAAGAACATAAAAGAAGAAATACTAAGCGAAAGAATCCTAATACACTTCGATCAGAATAAACCACTTATACTAGCTACAGATGCTTCTTCCACAGGACTTGGTGCAGTTCTAAGTCACAAACTACCAGATGGCTCAGAAAGACCAATAGCATTTGCTTCTAGATCCCTGACCAGCAGCGAAAAGAAATACAGTCAAATCGATAAAGAGGCGACAGCAATTTTCTGGGGTTTAAAGAAATTCTTTAACTATTGTTACGGACGGAAATTCACCCTAATCACAGACCATAAACCTCTTACGTCAATCTTTCACCCGCACCAAACCTTACCAGCCTTGAGTACTATGAGGCTATTCCACTACGCACATTTTCTATCAGGATTTGACTACCATATCGAATATAGAAGTTCTTCAAAACACTCCAACGCCGACTACCTCTCACGTTTTCCCGTTGAGAAGATAAATGAAAATAAATATGACCAGCATTACATATTCCAGCTGAATCAGATAAATACATTACATATGTCACCGGAAATAATAGCAAAAGAAACAAGAGAAGATCCAGAATTACAGAAATTACTCGAAACACTTCATGCAGGCACTTCACTTAGGGAATCTGGATATAAAGATAATGAACTAACTCTTCAGAATGACTGCATCCTAAAAGGCACGAGAGTTATAATTCCAAATAAACTACGCCAACGCATCTTAGATGAACTTCACGCGGGACATATCGGGATCTTGAAAATGAAACTTCTTGCGCGGAGTTTCGTATACTGGAAGAACATTGATAAAGATATCGACACCAAGGTAAAATCGTGCAGAACCTGTCGATTAAACCAGAATGAACCACCAAAAGCCCCTCTGCATCACTGGGAAGACCCAACTGGCCCGTGGCAAAGAATACACATCGATTTCGCAGGCCCAATATCGGGCTATCAACTTCTTATTGTCGTAGATGCATTTTCAAAGTGGATAGAAATAATCCCTACAAAAACTACGACGAGCGCATTCTGTATTCAGAAACTAGACGACTTATTTGATACCTTTGGTTTACCCTACACGTTGGTATCGGACAATGGAAGACAATTTGTTTCTCAAGAATTCGAGACGTTCTTAACCAGCAATGGCATTGTTCACAAAACGATCGCACCGTACCACCCTGCAACTAATGGACAAGCGGAACGATTTGTCCAGACGGTTAAGAGATCACTGCACAAAATGGAGGGGGAGAGTGGTGGGATACTGCACAAGGTCCGTACAGTTAGAAGTCTCCTCCGAGCTACGCCAGCCATCTCAGGCGACTCGCCCTACATGCTCATGTTTGGAAGAGAGGTAAGGACGAGATTGGCAGCCAAAATTAGAACTCCACCAAAGGCACTACATAGGAACAGAAGAGAAGGGGTGCGAGAGTTTGCAGTCGGAAGCAGAGTGCAAGCTCGCAACTACTCTGTATCAGGAAGGAAGTGGGAGTTTGGTACAGTGACCCGCCGACTGGGAAACCTCCACTATGAGGTAGAAACCGACAGTGGACGCACATGGATGCGCCACCTCGACCAGCTACTTCCGGCACCTTTGATTCCTGGGAATGACGGCGGAGGCGTGTCATAGACTAAATACGTGTCGCTTAGTTACGGTTGTTGACTGTGATATGTCATGGAATAAAATACTGCTATCATGAAATATTATGCTTTAATTCATATTTAATAATATGTATTCAATAACAAAATCGTTAACAAATACACACATTATATAAATGCTAATACATACACATTAAATAACTAATAACTACATACATCAATCAGTTCGACGCGGGAGCACCATAGAACCCATTTAGAAGTCGTCTTTTAAAGGAGCCTACATTCTGCAAAACTCTAATTTCCACAGGAAGTGTGTTACACAGGCATGCAGCTTGTATAGTGTATGAATGTATATTATTTGTTGTTGTTGAGTTGTGAGAGATGTTATTTAGCTGTGGTTAGATGGAGGTACTTCCCTAAATTGCCTTAATGCGGACTAACATAGGGAAAAATTAATAGAGAAATCAAGTTTCACACAGATAAAATTGTGCTAGCAAGCAGCTAGCAGAAAATTATTAACATATTTGTTATATATATCATATATAATAAAAATCTATATCATACAGATTCACATGATGAAATACAGCTCATCGTACAGGTGTTAACTCATGTGATCTTTTGAAACCAGTCATGAGAAAGCATTCTCAATGTCAATCAGCCATCAATATACGCTCATTCAGACACTTAGGTATTTCGTAATGCTGGTTACTTGTTTTTTTTATACAATGTCGATATTACACAAGCATACGGCCCACCTGATGCAAAGCGGTTACCGTAGCCTATGAAGGTTTGCAATACGGTAAGTATCAATCGCGCTATGCCACTTCTGCTGCTAACCCAGCTACTACCTAGGATCTTACTGAGGATCTCACAAGCATGAACACAACAACGCTCCGTGGTTTTCTGTGAGGTGAAGGTACATCCCTAGACGGGTTACTTTTGCTTTCTTAAAGCACAGACCAAGACAGACGTGTTCAAAAATACAAATATTTACCCTGTTTGGGAATCTAACTATTATATTACTATTTGACACCAATGTACGTGACATTGGTGTCAAATAGTACAGATAATTAAACTTAGCTTGTCAAACGTTCTATATACAGTATTACAGTATATGATGGAAATAAGGTATGTAATAATTTTTCATCTGACAAACAAAATTACCCATCATGATGACCTGTCATTATACATATTGCCTTTATAACCCAGCAATTGTTATGAATAAATCCCGGCGTGCGTCAAAGACGTGATTATTGCCCATGTAGTACAACATTTTAAAATCATGTATCACATTTTAATCCCCGACTAAGTTCGGTGTCACATTCATATTAATTTATTCACGTTAAAATATACTTAAGTAGTAAACATAATGGTGGCATATTATGTTACAATTTTCCTTTACAAAGCATTCTTGATATTTGAACAAAATAAGTAAGTAGCTATTAAAGCAATGTCAAGATATTCTAATATTCCTAATTAGAATATTTTGACGTTGTTAAGGATAATTGCATTGAATATTTAGAAAAAAATGTTCAGAATTGCCACATAAACTGTGTACTTGGTAATGCTCCGATCAAAAGTCGCCAATTTATATGCTGTGCCGATGTGTCTGGGATTGTAACTTTATTTCGCAAAGATCACAACCAAATAACTACTCTCTTGAGGTTTGTTCTCTTCTTGAGAGTGAATGGGGGGAAAATATCAGTATGATCAGATATGATCTTTAGAAGTTTTAGCGTTAGCATAGGGGCTCAAACTACCGAGTAGTACTTTTGGTAATACGACTTCGCGATGTAAACAGGTATGAGGGAAACAATCTATGGAGATCTAATGACACGATTTTGCATACTAAAAAATTCACTGCTACTGGTCTGGAGGGAAGTAAAATTCGCAGCTCTTGTTGGCGAGTCTATAGATCAATATTGCGTCACTTACCAGCTTATCGGTTAAAATATTCTTCTATTGGTCAGTAGGCTCGCTGAATCGCTGAAATATTTGGGCACTTAAACACTACGTTTTTGTGAGTGAGGGGTGCTGCGACATAAATAGTTATTATGTTAACAAGTATACGGCTCGACTGATGTGAAGCAGTCATGGTAGCCTACAGAATATTCTCCATCTCTGTATTATACTCTTTTTATACGGAATCCATGAGCATTGTGATATCCGGTACAGTCAGACTAGTTTTTATGTATATTTCAAATCTGTCCTCTCGTCTGAGAATTATTATTTATTTTTATTTCAAATACGAACTGAAAATAGTGTATTGAATTTTTAATGAACTTGTCTATATAGGTGCAGTAAATTTAAGATACCGAAGGGGATTTAAGGCTTCTCTATGTTATACTAAAATAGTTTGGATATTCAGTAGAGATTCTCTAGTTTAGTACGATAGCATAATTTTGTCTATGTTATATATAGCTAGTCTTATTTTAACTCTTTAATTCGAATTAAATGCTTCTTTCGATTTCCCACCGTTTTACATATTTTTTCGTGTTTATTATCAAATTACAATATGGAATGGGGTATTAAATAAAACAAGATTGTAGTGATTGCCTTGCACAAAGTGAGTATGGAGCCGTCGGTCATATTCAAGATAATTCAAAAGCTTGGTATCAGCCGTATGATCGTATATCGTACTATCGACAGATATACCAAGTCTTCTTCTGTTGAATACCATAAAATTAGGGGTGCGTGCATGCTGTTAGAACTGTTGCAAGGCTGTTAAAGCCAGAGTTCACCCCATTCCCAAAATTGCCCAAATCCCATTAGGACACAAAAAATCTTATCGCGAGAAATAAAGATTCCCGCTAAGACTCTGCCGCGTATAATAAAACAAGACCTGAAGCTCGGCGCTTATCGTCGATATACAGGATATGCCTATATCAATCCATGCAGTTGAAGAGAGTGGATCGACCAAAACGCCTTCTGTCCCGATATGCAGGTGAAAGGCACAGAAATATTCTCTTCACTCATGAAAAATTCTCACGATTGAAGAGCACTACAACAAGCAAAATGACAAAGACACCCCATTCCCTGACGGATGCGGAAATGGATGACAACGAATTTAAAAGCATAGTGCAACAAATTTATCGTAAACATTACGGAATTAGAAGTTATTTTCAACCTAAGTGATAAAACGAAACATTTACATCAAACTAAAAATATAAAAGCTCAATAATCGGGTATCGCATTAAAAAACAACAACAAAATCACGTCAAAGTTTGTCTTACCTGGTTTATGTAAGAGAAGTTGATTGGAACAAATCAGCCCGACTGGGGAACTCTTACTCTTACAGAAAACTACAGTCATATTGGATTGGCCCCTGAAGGATTTTTTGTTCCTAAGAGTAAAGTTATCTATTACAGAGAAAGGATGGCACGCATGAGTAATCCTTCAATCGTGAGTATTGCAACCGTTTTACAGCAGGTGGGTTGATTACTTGTATGCCTGCCTTCCTACAATGTGCAAAAATAAAAACTTTCCCAATACTTTTAAGATCGATGAGGTTGTGGAAAATGCGTTAAGGATTTTTTTCTCATTAATGAATTTAATACTTATCATTTAAAAACAACAGTTATTTATATGTTTATTCAAATTGGTCAATCCACCGATATTTCTTCGAAAATAGATTTTTAATTTAACACCTCGACTAAGTCGAGATTAAATTAAATCTCCAGTAGGCTTATTCCTTCCTACTTTCTTGCCAATGAATAAATTAGCATTTTATCTAAATGGAGGATCTCTTTAAAAAGTGCTTTTGGGGCATAAAGGAAATTGGTAGGAGTGGGGAGCTACCTTTCAACGTAACGGTTAATGTTATACTTTGTACAACAAATCGACGTTTGTGTTTTATATTGTGGTGCAAGTAGTACATCATCTTGTTAAAGCTAAAAGCCATATATGAAGAGTTCATATATGGTGTACCCCGCCAATTAGTAAATCTATCGATGTAACTTCACGCTAAATCCCTCATTAGATAGGCATAGGGAACCGAGTACCTCGTGACTCGGTCCTTACACACCCTGCTCGCTTTATAATATTAATGGTTCTTTTTATACAGGCTCACCGGTTTCTAATGCTTCTGACATCACCTTATGGTAAAACATGGCCATGATAGGCAAGTCTTGGCTTATATGGGACTAATTGACTGCTAAAATTTTCTAAACATAATAAAAAAATCCATAAAACCAATTTCATTTCGTTATCATTAAAAGAACCACACTTGCAGAAATACTCTAACTCTTTTTATTATTTTATTTTATTAAGAAACTCATAGCCAGTAATAATAGTATAAACACTGAATGCCGATAGCAAATCTTCATAGTCATATTTTATCAGATGATGTCAGGCGCCTTTGGAAGCGGTAAGCATACTATGTACGTAGTTATGAATAGTAACAGGAATGCCTGCTATGAGATAGCTCGAGTTGATTTCTTCTGAGCTACCAAATACGATATATATCGTAGGGTTTCTGCGGTCATTTCTTAGTAAAACGTTTATGCTGGCACCATACTGGAATGTGAGCATTGGCACCTCAAATAAAACAAGATATTAAGACACAATAAAATTATTATCAGAAAATAGTTTTCAAAGAAATTAATATAAGGCAGTCAAATTTTGTTTTGATAGTATAAAAATAGTCTTAAATCTTCAAATTAGGAACGTAATAAAGAACTATAAACAATATAAACAAAATACATCATAAAACAATATATTCTGCTGACGCTTATTCAGATAGTATGTTCCAAAACATGGTGTCATACGTGAAGCAGGTATTTTAGGACAAACTGCTCACACATATCTTGATTCTCTTCGCTCTTTTATCATGTATACAACACGACAAGATTTGATAGGTGCATTCTTTTTTTCTGTAGCAGGAATGAGATCTTTATAGTAAACTCTTGAGGGCTTGCTGTGGATTGAGGAGTACATCATCGAGACTGTCCATAAGGCGCCTTATGATTTCTTCTCTGATTTTCAGTAACCTAATTTTGGACTGGGGGTGTTGAAATCGGTACATTCTGTAGGCGTTTAGAATATAAATATCGAAAAAAAAAACACAGTTTTTTTATACATCATTTGATCATATGGTCGGCACGGTGAGAAGTCAACATCGTTCTCTGATTCTAGTTTTAACGCTTCAATAACATCCTCATAATTGCACATCAATTTACGACGTCGGTTTTATCGCTTCCGCATTTTGGCGCGAAATTTGCATTGAAACACACAATAATTTTACCTGGACCTGGAATGTGGGTAATAGACACTACGAGTTTTCTCGTAGATGTATGTATATCTTCACGCCAAGTCCCTTGCGGGGTAGGCAGAGAGAACTTTCTTATCTTAACATCGATACTCTCTTTCAGACCAACTCTTTCTCTCACGTCTTCAAGCCGTATAACAATTTTCTGGAGGATTGTTGTGTTCCTGCGAGTGAGTGACGTTACCACCTCACAGAAATATGTAGCCAAATAACAATTCCCTGGACGGTTGTTGTGTTCAGGCAAGTGAGTGACGTTACTACCTCACGGAAAACTGTAGCCAAATAACAATTTGCTGGACAGATGTTGTGTTCATGCGAGTGAGTGACGTTGCTACCTCACTCACTCGCATGAATACAACAACACTCCAGGGAATTGTTATATGGCTGCAGTTTTACTCTCATCTGCCAGCACTGGTAATGCCTCGGTGCTCATTGTTCTTACCGATTAACATAAAAATTATAAGCGAGATGCTGACTTTGCACCAACTTACGACGCGTAGCACCTATGGTAGCCCTATCAGCTCATGCAGGTGAGCCGTACGTAATACATTCTAAATATGTGGATATGTAAATAATTTTTAACGTTTTAACAGTTAAGCCCCACTTCGTGGTGGAAATTCGTGTTAACGCATAAAAGTTATTTTGGCTTTTTCTCCAACCTGCTTCATGAGTTAATGTAATTAAAACTTTGTCTAACTGGAACTACAAGTAACAAACCGAGCTTTTATTTGCAACTAATACTACATTGAAGTCTAATTGCGGCGGAACCTGCAAATTTCCCTTGAGTAAGAGCTAATATGTTTTGTGGGGTGCGAAATCGAGACGGTTACGATAGCCCCAGTCTGAATTCTGGCTAAGGCAAGTACTGGCTAGTTTTTCTATACTTGATCTGGAATTAGCTTTTATTAAAAAGAGGCCCTCATCGCGTAAGCGCATAAGCGTAGCCAGTTAACGAGCACTCTTCCGGTAAGGGTTGGCTAAGAAAGTCATCAAAATCGATATTCCAAAGATATGACCCCAACACCGAACCCTGAGGACAGCCCTACGTAAGCACCTTCGAAGCAGCATAATGGCCAGTTTTAATTTAGTTGTACCCTACGAATAATATTATTTATTCGTAGGTTGTACCGTTCAAAAAGTACGATTGAGTAAGGGATTATATGTTGCTATGGCAACCTCTCGCCTTAAGTTTTAGCAACAACATTGGCCACCAAGCATTATGGAAGGCACCTGAAATGTCCAAGAAAATACCTACAACGTATTACTATCCGAGAGCTCCACAATTTTACGCACCGCGAGTGCCGCATCAACGGTAGACTTGCCGATGGTAAAGCAGTATTGATTTTTAAAATATTGAGACCCACCGGGCAACATAGGTGATAAAGTTAAACGTTCAAGTAGTTTTGTTTACCCAGAGATGGTAGTAGGGTAATTGGACGATAAGACTTCGGATTGTCGGGTTGCTTATCACCGCTTTTTGGTATTATCTTTATAACACCACTGCGCAAAACTTCAGGAAAGTTACCTTTTCCAATATACCGGTTTAATACTTTTAAAATAGGTTCAGCAGCTACTGTACAAAGTTACTTGATCATTTTATTTGAGATTTTATCATCAACAGCAGCTTTATTTTATTGGTAATATTTTAACAACATGTAAAAATTCGCCAATTGACACCGCAGTTGACATTAGAGTGGCAGGGAACAGATCTACCGCTGCCCTTAAATTGCGATGGTAGTCACTGTCATTATCAGAACAGACATCCGGAATTAAAGCATGTAGAAGTGCATCGGTAGTCTCCTCTACACGAGGGTGTGGGTATTACGAGTATCAACATTTGCGTATTATAAAAATGTCCTACATAGCCGAGTATCTGCCGGCAGTGATGGCCTAGTGGATAACGAATGGCCTTATGTCCACAGTTCGAATCCTGGCATATACCACTAAACTCGTGTTTTCGGATTCATGCACATATTTGTGATTATCACTTGCTCGACAATATAAGAAAACATCGGGACGTTGTGACCTTACCTACGACAGCTCTGGTTTTCCCTCTGGATTGTGGAGATCTGACGTCAGTCGCTCCATGTAAAATTAGTATCATCGCCAAATCCTTGCGGCTTAGGTAGCGGACCCCGCTAATTTTAATGGATTAGGAAACAACAAGACAACAACGACAAGAAGAAGATAGTCGAAGTGTCATCATTGTATCGTCAAAAATCTAAGATAACTCTTGTTCGAAATATTCGCAATATTTTATTTATACAACATAGGGAGGCATACAAGTATAATGCTCACCTGATGTAAACGCTCACAATACATTCGGTATCACTCGTATGATGTCACCTCTGCTACTGACACAGCAACTCCTTAGAAGCTTACTGGTGACCTCACTCTTTCGCAGGAACAGAACAACTCTCCAGATAGTTATAGGTAGGTGCGAGGTAAAGTTATTTACCCAGACGTACTGGTTTCATGCGTCCTGACTCACTTAAAATACCCAGGACTAAATAAACAGACATTTTAATGTACACAAATGTGTATCTTGTGTGGGAATCGAATCAACGATTAATCACTACATAATTTGATCTAACTGTTTTGTGTGCTTCCGCCACTAATTAGTTCATACGAGCTAGCGCCGGCCGGTATCTACCAACTACTGTTGGTAGATGCAGCATGCCGCCGCTGCCATGGCTGCACAAGTTATCTCTGCCTCGGCTGCTGCGGTTATCCTCGCGATTGCCCATCTAGAACAGAAACCGCATGCGCCCGCCACCGTTGCTGCCATGACTGTACTGCCATGCAATTCTGTAAGAGCAAACATCCTTACATCCTCGGAAACATCGGCTGTTATAGCCTTGAACACAAAATTGCAATTTCTTAGTGTCGATTTTCATGGTTGTGCGACACCAGCGCCGCAAGGCTGCGTTTGGAATTGTAATTCTACAAGGCAAACAGCCTCGCGTACGCTTACAGGCTTATAGAATACCACATAATTTAGCCGTGATCGCAGTAGACGATGTCAAAGCTGTGACATCTGTGATCACAGCGACGCACACAGCCATTACGAGTCGCTTAGAGAATTGCATGGCTGGTCGTCGCTGCGTCATGTGTTTCACCTCTCCACTAGGCATCCCTAGGCGCTGTAGATGTTAGAATAACATGCTAAAAGTGCCTCGTACAAAATCAAATTGCATGTAAATTTGACTTCACAATGACGATTGAATCTATTAACTGTTTAATCACAGACTAATAATTATGGGTAGTAATGGTTACTTTACGCTACTTAACGCTAAGGCTCTTGGGTTTGATTCCCACAAAAGACACGGGCAGATAGTGAACTACTGCCTGTGTCTTAGGTTGGGTGTTTATAACAACTCCCTGGACGACCAGTCTGTTCTTGCGAGTGAGCTCGATTACCAGTAAAGTCTCTAAGGAGTTATGTTGTTGGCAGCAGAGGTATAATAAAAATATAAATGTTTGTGTCTCTATTGCTAACACAGCTACTCCTTAGGGGTTTCGCAGGAACACAACAACCCAACAGGGACTTATTTGGCCGCGGTTTCTGTGAGGTGGAGGTACTTCCCCAAACTTCTTTTTTCTTTACTTCTATTTATATAACCCTGTATGTAGGTAGTTACTAAAAATTTTCGGTTTATAAACTACGAAAATTAGATGGGTGGGAGAAGACATCGGCAACATATTTTTTTACCTTTTTAGAGTTCCGTACCCAAAACGTACCCAAAATGTAAAACGGACCCTATTACTGAGACTCCGCTGTCCGTCCATCCGTCCATCCGTCTGTCACCAGGCTGTATCTCATGAATCGTAATAGTCTTAAACAGTTGAAATTTTCACAGATGATGTATTTCTGTTGCCGCTATAACAACAAATACTAAAAAACAGAATAAAATAAATATTTTTTTACTTGCGCGTTCCCATCCTTGCAAAGACCTTTACGTCTTTCTTGAAAAGTCCCATGCTAATGTCAGGATTTGCGGTCAGTTTCTGATATATCCAACCAACATACCAACCCAACAATATTTTACAGTCGTAAAACAAGTCTTTATGATCCACGCCATGCATGTCATATTTTAATCTATCAAAAAATAGTGTCACAAACGCACTGCTTTTCCAATAAAGAGACACACGGATAAAATTTAAAACGAACTAGGAATGATTGCGACGCAATCTTGGTTCAATTTACGACACATTACGAACTCGATTTCAAGAGTATTCGAAAGGGGCGGCTCTAAACGCCATCGTATCGAGTGATCGGCTCCTTAACAGATTCTCGGTGCCGGGAGCAGATTGCGGCTTCGGCTCTAATGTGAGTATCTGTACTATTCGCTGACAGTGACACACTGCTCCTGTCATCGGTGAGTAATTCAAGCATGACTATCTTAACCAACCAGAAGTTTTAGCACATACAGAAAACTATGTGTAATATTTTTTTTTATATGTAATACCCCCTATTAACTAGCATGTAAAGCAAGGGTAAGTGATTACCTCTACCTATAGATAATATACATAGGCAAAATCAAGAATCACCTGTCTGTTGATAGCCATATAAGGAAAACAGATTCCTTTCTCGAGGGTGTTTTTTATTATATCAAGTACAGCTGGACATCAGATGAAATTGATTCTGCGGCTGCAGCGATATTTGATGGCATGAAATGCTATATTCCCAATCGCTTTAAGAGCTAAAAAGGGACCGTGGTTTAGTCGGCGTTGTAGAGTAGCCAATCTTTTTAAGCAGGCTGCTTACGATGCTTGGACCACGGCGCGTGCTAATAGCGATTCCGAGGACCAGTAAGAAGGTAATTGTCAGAGCAAAGTTCGATTTCATCGGCAGAGTGGGAGCCGTGCTTTCTGCTCGTTCGCTAAAGCTGCCGAGGGAAATTTCTGTCAACCATCCATGCCATCACTGTGAAAACCGGATGAGAGTTTGGACCATCATAGCGCTAGGTTGAAAGCCCATTTACTCAGTAATCTCTTCGCCATACCATCTCGTGGTGCGGTAGCTCAATGCCGGAAATCTCCATTACCCAGCGAGATGTCTGGCGGGCATTACTCTCTCGATATTCATAAGTCGAGTGGGCCAAATGGTATACCAGCAGTGGTGCTAATGTTCTGTGCTTTTGAGTTGAGTTCTGTACTAATGCGCCTTTTCGTACTTTACCAACTTCATGGAATACCGCCAATGTACACCCGGTGCCCAAAAGGGGTGACAGGTCTATTGTTATAACCTCCCTATTCTCAAGGTGGTGGAATGTGTGTAAACGCACTACTACTAGCATATCTAGAGGATCACGACTTGATCAGCGACCTGTAATACGATTTAAATCACGGTCACGCGACTGGTGATCTTTCAGTTTCTTTGGTTTTCTTACATACCGCTGAGCTTTGGCGATTGAGAGTCAAGGTGAGGCATTGGCATCGGGGTCTTTTATCGAAGTAAGTTACCATCATATGAGCTGTCCGCGGATTTATGCATTTGGGTTGACAGCTTTTATCCAACAGATGCATAAAAGCTGTGGTTGACGGTGGATGTTCCAGTAGTATGGATATCGATGCTGTCTCTCAGAGCTCTTTATTATCTTCGACGCTGTTTCTGCTGCATATTAATGATATGTTGTCAATTAATGGCATTCATTGTTATGCGAACGACCGGACCACTTCTTGACAGGACACTTTTTATACAAGCCGTGCAAACATCCTTCGTTGCCTTGTGGAGGAAAGTACTTTAACTAAAGTATCTTACTGGGGCCAGCGTAACTTGATCAAATTCACCCTCATGAAGACAGGAGTTTGCACGTTCACCGAAGAATGAAACTAAGAAAACGCCAATGGTTCCTAAATTTTAGAACACACCTCTTACCGTCACTAAAAGTATTAGGATGCTTGGCGTCGAGATCTCCAGTGATGTTCAGAATCGAAGTCACTTGGAGGACAAGGTCAGGCTGGCGTCCAAAAAACTTAACTCAACGTGCTCAACAGAGCAAAGCAGTACTTCAGTACTTCAGCGCAGGGCAATGGGTTATGTTATATAAGTCTCAAGTCAGACCACACTTGGAGTACTGTAGTCAGCTTTGGGCGGGAGCACCTGGATATCAACTTGGAACATGTTATTCGATTCAGAAACAAGCTGTGAGATTTGTCGACAATCCTAAGCTTACACACGGTATTGAACCCATAAGTTTAAGGAGAGATTTTGCCTGGCATGCTCGTTGTTTCAAGCATGTAGAAAGAATGTAGGTATGCAATGCGAAAGTAAAAGGATCTAGGAGCCTTGGAGGGCCAAGACTCACCTATCATGACCAAACTGATCGTATTTTATCAGTATAGTGTAATATCAGTAGCCCTCGAAACCGGCGAGCGTACATGAGAAGAGATACGAATATTAAATTAGCGACTGAGATGTGTAAGCACCACGTCATATTGCGCTCGGTTTTTCCTGTCTACCCCGCAAGGTATTTGTCGTGAGGTTATATATAGACGAAGGCGGCATTTTTTTGTGTATACTGCGATTGAATGCCATACGTTTGACGAGCTCGGTGGCTCAGTCGTGAATGACGCGACTTTGACACCAACGCTCGTGAGTTCGGTTCCCACACAAGACAAACATTTGTATGAACATGTCCGTTTGTCTTGGTCTGGATGTTTTAAGAGAGATAGGGCGCATCAAAGCAGTCCGTCTGGGGAAGTACCTCCACCTCACAGAAAACCGCG
Organism: Pyralis farinalis; assembly: GCA_947507595.1. Classification (NCBI taxonomy): domain Eukaryota; kingdom Metazoa; phylum Arthropoda; class Insecta; order Lepidoptera; family Pyralidae; genus Pyralis; species Pyralis farinalis. The sequence goes on along the minus strand of OX382273.1, from coordinate 30,395,584 downwards.
GCCAAATAACAACTACCTAGAGGGTTGTTGTGTTCCTGCGTGTGAGTAAGGTCACCAGTAAGGTTCCAAGGAGTTGCTGTATAAGCAACAGAGGAGGCATCGTGCGTATATAAGTATGTATATAGCACAGAAGAAAGATGGACCTGTTGCTTTGCAATAAGGCTTTGTCACCTTTTTAGAAAAACAGCACCAACATGCTTCTGCTACATTATTGTGGCGCTTTGCTCTCGATAGATAACAGACCAGAAAGAATTCTGAAAAAACTGTACCTACTTTGAAATCATGTGCTAGCTTGCTAGATGAGATTATGATATCTATCTGATATACTGACTAATCGTGCAAATAAAGTTCCCGAAATTCACTAACATTTAATTATTTAATATTATAACGTATAATATTTATAGTCATAAAATTGAGAATACAAATCTGAACGGTCGTCTACTATCTAGCTTTTTATTATCTAAGTTAACGAAAACTTTATTTGTTATAAATACATTAAACTGCTTTATATTGTGAAATACCGATTCTGACATATACATATTTGTTTGATATAGACCACGTTGCAGATAGTATGTTATTCTGTATAAATATTTAATAATAATAAAATAATAATAAATATTAAATATAAGTGTAATAAAACCCTATGTATACTAGTCTGGCCATAAATACTGTTTCATACAGACTTTTCTTTTTTCAACTCTTTAATAATTTTGAATTTGGAACGCGTTTATTATGTTAAAAACTTCTCTCGATTTCCTCCGTTTCACATATTGTTTTTGTGTGTTGCGTACCCAAAGTGGGTATGCAGCCGTCGGTCATATTAAACACATTTCAAAAGCTGGGTATCAGCTGTTTGGCGCATATCGTACTATCGACACATATACCAACACTTCCTCTGTTGAAAATCACAAAAGATCGGGGCGACCGCATGCTGTTAGAACTACAAAGGCTGTTAATACTGTTAAGCCTGAATCTCAAATCTTATCGTGAGAAATTAAAATTCTCGCTATACAGGACATTCCCTAAATCAATCCCTACAGTTGAAGAGAGTAGATCGATCAAAACGCCTTCTGTCCCGATACGCAGGTAAAAGGTACAGAAATATCATTATCACTGATGAAAAAAAATTCACGTTTGAAGAGCACTACAATAAGCAAAATGACAAAGTCTACACACACAGTAAAGAAGCCACTTAAGTGCTCGGAAAGATTCATTTATGTGAAAAAGGAGTGAAGACAAAAGTGTATCAAAAGATTGTCTTGTATCGTGTTGTGAAACCTGTCAGTAATACATTTTTTTAAACTGTACCGTGTACTTTTCAGCAGGACTCTGCACCTGGTCACAAGGCATGAACTACCCAAATCTGGCTCAAAACCAACGTTCCGGACTTTATAGCAGCAGATTGGCCCTCGTCTAGCAGCCCAGATCTGAACACCTGTAAAAACAACAGGTGTTCAGATCTGGGCTGCTAACACTACCATAAATATATACATATAAGTTTTATTAAGATTACATTACTTCATAAAAAAAATAAATGCATATTCATTTGTAACAGAACTTATAGCCGTACTAGGTATATAGTGTTTCATTATTATTTTACATTTTTTTTTGACCTTAGAAATAGTATTAACTCTCTATCTACCAAGGGACCTGGCGTGAAGATATACATAAATACATAACAAAACCTCGCGTGACTCAATAAACATTATATATATCGCTATAATCTACATTATTATTAACATTTAAATGTTAATTAATATATAAGGTCAGTGTCAGACTACATTTTAACATCTTCACATTTTCCGTTTCTTTTCCTAAGTTAGCTATTTTTTTATAATATAGACTATTTATATATTGTCATTTTCACCTTACCTTAAATAGAGTTTGATCAGCCAGAGTTACTCATATAAAATACAGTAAAAAACGTTAACTGACTATAATACATTGTAACTGGATCGAAGTGTGAAGCCCAAGTGGACTGTGGTTGTGGTGGCTGCATCAGCACTTTAATGCAATTACACACTTTTATGCAGATATCAAACATAAGTGCTTAAGTTATGATACAAAATATTCTCGTAACAACTCAAACCTGAGTTATTACCTAAACTATCGAATTTTCTACAAAAATGTGCTCGTCATTCGTAACGGCTGTATAACTCAAAGGTCTAACGTAAATATTTGAATACCTCCACGGAAGGCGAGCGATGTGCTGTCACGATATACGACCGCGCTGAGAATTTTTCAACGGAAATTTTAAATCTGAATGCCACGTGTAATCTTGCGTGGGTAAATTTCCGAGCATTTACAGAAATGTGGAGATGAAATGGGAGTTCACGTATCCTGGTACAAATTCCGTAGGTTAAAGTATTGGCTATATTGATAAGATGAAACCGAACTTTTTGGCTTGCTTTGCGAAATACATTACAGGAAAACGGTAATTTCTTATCCATTTTTAGGACCAGATTCAGAGTGTAGGGTATGGTAACATGACTGTGAAAAAAGATATCGTGTATTGTTATTTTTGCATTTTCAAAGTTAATCGGACGAAAATGAAATATGATTTTTTAATCCACTATTAAGGCAAACAAGCGAATGGTAAAACCTGATGTTAACGTTTGCAACACCGGAAGCTCCAACAGTACGAAATCGACCTTGTTAAAGCAGTTCTTAACAGTTTTTAATGTTTGTTAAGTAAGCAATTAGCTTTTTATATCTAAAAATTAAACACGCAGTAAAGACATGCAAAGAAGGGCTTCTATATTTATTTTGAATAGAATTTAATTAACAAGCCCGTGAATAAATTATGAGTATGAACAACCCTTCCTTTACTCCGATGCTTACATTTTGAAAGTTTGTGAAAATATTTGTGACTCGTTCCCGACATAATTGGTAAAACCGATGTTGATAAAATTTAACAACAAATTATGACCTACAACAAACTTTTTGTGTTCAAGGTAAATATACCAAATCAACATGTTTTAGAGGTACATTATAAGAACATCATATTCCTTTTTAATATTTATTTAGTTAATAGATTCAGACGTTATATGGCATACTAAAATTTTCATGCAATTTTATCTAACCTGCTATGAATGCTTCAGCCACCAGTTAGTTCATGCGGACTAGCGCCGATCCACCCACTACCGTTAGTACATGCAACATGTCGTCGTTTCCATGGCTGCTCCGGTAGTCTCTGCTTCAGCTGCTGCGGTCGTACGCCATCTAGAATAGAAACTGCATGCACCAGTCACCGTAGCTGCCACGACTGTCTTGATCGTCGCTGTGATACGTGTTTCACCTCTCCACGAGGCATCCTCAGGCGCTGTACGAGTAGACGTTAGTCGTTAGAATATAAATATGCTACAAGTGACAAATCCATCGTAGTGCCGTCCCTTATGTTGAATTGAGGATGGGGCTGGATGGGGTGGGTTAAAAGATATTAATAGAGAGGAGTTGCTTAGGTCTATCTGTTGGTTCATTAATTAATAATTTTCCAATTTTTATGTTTAAAAATTTCGAGTTCTCTAATATTAGGGGTTAAAGTATAAAATTGACGATTTACTATTGTTTCATGTTCTTTTGGAAAGGACTGGTATCTATGACAATTTAGAGTTACTTTTGTAGTTTATTGTCCCTGTCAAACATAATATTTTACATTTTATGTGAAGCTACTTTATTTTTATATTAGTTTTTAAATAGATATAAAATAAAATACAATAATATTTAATATCTAAATGACTAAATAAAACTCACGCAAACACTTATAAATCTAACTATTAGGGGTTAAAGTATAAAATTGCCGATTAGTACTGAACAATTAAAACTAGTTTTTTTCTGAGATGTAACATATTTATTTAATCAAAATATTTAACGTCATTATCTATAAATTGCTGCTATCTAATCGGAAGTGTATTTATGCCTTTGCGATAGAACTCTGGGGGTCTAGATGCGACAAACTGTGTGAAAGCATTTTGTACTGTCTGATAGGAAGAAATTTTTTTCCACGTAAAAAATTGTCGAAATCACCAAAAAATGGTAGTCAGTTGGGAGCAAGGTCTGGCGGGTACGGAGGATGACGTATGGTATCTAACTGCAGCTCTTGTAGAGTTACAACGGCTCCTCGTGCAGTGTGAGGTCTTGCGTTATCATATGAAGGTGTCATATTTATATGTCATCTTTCAAATTATCTATTACTATAAAACGGCAATTTCGTGCTTTAACCCCATTATTTTTAAACCTTTGTCTATTGTGTGTAAAATTTTATATGTATTAGTGGGGGATAAAATGTTCTTTGTCTATGAGATGTTCGGCAAAGTGCGACCTTTCTGGGCGATTGTTTTTATACGCCGATACGTGTTCATGAAATCGAAAATTGCGACGGCGTTGGCGCTGGCCTGCACTCTGCACCCCAGGGACGCGTACATCTTGCGCGTTGTCGTGTAAAAACAATCGACTGGTGAACATCTCCGACGCGCTGCCATAGCGAGGCAGACGCAACAGCACTTTGAACGCATTATTGCATTGGACACGTAGGGCGTTGTAAAATTTTTGAGTGTATTCAGACCACTCGGCTGCACGTGTGAATAATGATGTACATAAGCTCGAAACAGGTTATTTTTTACTTTATCGAAACAACGTGCAAACCTGCGTGCCAGCATATTCACTCTCACTGATAACGCCTACGATCCCTTTCGATATCTGTATCGTCCTTGAAGTCGGGGGCGAGTACATGTCTCAAATATTTAAATTCAAATGTTCTTTTGGAGTTCCATTGAGTTTGATAGGTGGTGTATTAGGGGGTTTACGCCCGGCCTCAAACACCATGATTTCGCTTTTTGAAACATTATATCAAGCCGTGAGATAGTTTCACACATGTTGAGAAAATTTCTCAACCCATACACCGAGGCGTTCGGCAACACCATATCGTCAGCGTAACTGATGTTATTAACGCAGACACCGTCTATGTGGCAATGTATCCTGGTGTTGATCAGCTCCTCGATCAGTTCATTCATAGGTTAAAGAGCGTAGGCGAGGACAATCCCCCTTGTTAAACGTTTTTGACTCCTTGACAACCACCCACACTCCAACCCATACGGCTGTGACAATAATTGACACATCCGCCCATCGTATATTATTGACTTGATTTCCGTATCAATACTTAAGAATATTGATAAGTTCTATTGGTAATTGTAACTTTTCTAACTTTGTCCATAAGATGTTTTAAGAAACCAAGTCAAATACACTAGATAGTTCGAGGAAGTAACCATAAATTGGTGTCTTACGCATTGTGTAGTATTTGACAGTGCGCTTAAGATACAACACAGCGCCTCTCCGTCGATAATTCTAGCCGAAATCCGTTTTTTTTATACAACGTCGGGAAGCATTCAAGCATACGGCCCACCTAATGTAAAGCAGTTACCGTAGCCTTTTATTAACACTTGTAATATATTAAATATCACTCGCGCGATGCCTCTTCTGCTGCTTACACAGCAACTCCTTAGGAGCTTACTGGTGACCTCACTCACACACAGGACCACAACAACCCTCTTGGGAATTGTTATTTGGCTGCGGTTTTCTGTGAGGTGGAAGTACTTCCCCAGATGGGCTGCTTTGATGCACCCTACCTCTCTTAAGAATTGGTTATCATGTGGCGTAATAACCTTATTTAATTTTGTGTTAAGCACACTATCAAACACTTTTGAGATGACAGTAGCTAAAGATAAAGGGCTTTATATGTTTCTGTCAGTGAGGTTGCCAGATTTATTTTTCGCTACAATCATTATCATCATATCGCTCGGCATAAAACTTAAAGTTATAAAGCATAGCCTATAGTCTAGGTAGGCGGGGGCCAGCATACTTGATATGCTCAATGCTAAGACTATCGCGACCGGGTGATTTTTTACCTCTAAACATATGATCTACAATTTTAGCGATTACTTTCGCTTCAATCGTACTCCTAGTTCCCGTTTGACCTCAGCATTAGGCACTATATACGCATGTCCTATCTTAGATTTTAGAGTAAAGTGATCTACAAAACGATCAGGAATTTTCTCATGCTTGCTAATACCGTTGACGCTCACAGGGATGCCTCAAGGCCTACTGTTTATATTATTCGTATTCTTCCAGAATGCTTTGAAATCATTTATCGAACGGTGACAGGATAGGATGACCATTTTGACTTGATCTTCATGATTTTGACACCATTTCAGCCACGATTTGTAAACTTTACGAGCATTACACATTAAATAACAAAATAAACTTAAAGAAAAATATCATTCAGATTTATCAGCAGATCAAAAAATAATCTAAAATCAGAGTTGCTGTACAGTGCTGTACCAGAGACTGTACTGTGAAGTACTGACCTTATTCAATCCTAATATTTTATTCAATCATGTAAAAACAGTACCGAATAATGTAGCCAGTTATGCAACAGCATATTAAAATAGTAAAAATAAAGTTGTAAAAGTCTGTACGATAGATACCTCGTCAGACAGTTTTTTCAATTTTACGGAGGTTCCATTATCCTTTGACATGATTCAAATTTGAGCAATTTATGTGCATCTTGTGTATACTTATTTGTATTAGAGTATGCATATGCACGTGTGTGATTGTCTCATATAATCTTTGTGTAAAAATATAAGATTCATTTGGTAGGTCGGTGCAATTATTGCATCTGGACAAGAATATATATATATAATATGAAAATTAAATTAAATAATTCATTCCATAAGCAGCCATATATGAGTATAACTCCTACGAACAATAAAACAAAACAGAAATCTACTATTAAATCTGAATAACTTTGCATTAATCTCCATATGTTGATTTTGCGGTGTTTCTGTGCATTTTCACGAGCACATTTTTATGCACCATTAACGTTTCCATTGCTGTGAGCGCTAATGTACTTTTGTCACATTTTATTTCAGTTAACTTTAGCTTGTTTTAATGGAGTATTTACGGCAAATGATTCGTACTCCTAAAGTGACATTTAAAGTGACGAGCTTTTCTGTCTGTTTATCATTTAATGTAAAACTCATTTAATGATAATGTATATTTTCTTTGATATTACGTCAGTTGGCTAACACTGGCTTAGTTTAAGTGAAACGGTTATTATAATTTATGAGTGCTTTTAATGCAACAAGTATCGATCGTGGATTATGTAGACAGCTAATATACAGCTGATATAAACCCAATGCTAATGTAAATGAACGAATAAATAGTGTTTTTGCGAGTACCTAAGTGAGGTTATCACTAAGCTTTTAAATGCTCATTACAAGGTTTTATTTAACTTGGATTCCTTCCTGTCTATTTGTCTTTTTGGAAAAAATCTTGCGACTTTTCGACCACTTATCGACATCCGATCATGCAGAAATTTTGTGTGTGCAAAGTATATTCGATATAATAGTACATCCAATACGGCTGTCACAGCTGACACGAAAATGGTGGATTGTCTTTCTTTTTACAACCCCATCGATATGGGTATCAAATGAATGGATAAGACGTGTAGAATATAAAAAACTATATAAAGCCATTACAAATAAAAAATTGCGGCTAACCTAAGATGGAGGATCTGCTTTTTTGTTACAACCCCCTCGACATACCTATCAAATCAAAGGACATGAAGAGTCGAATACTATCAGATGTCTTACATTACTAAAAATCCAATTTGGCGGCCGATACAAAATGGTGATACATTACTACTTTTGGAGTGACGTCGCGGACGTGCATACACACGCACGCGTATTGTTGTTATCGTTCACTAAAAATATCGTTTAACTATCAATAATAATAATTGAACGTCGTATCTGCAAAATCTAGTAGTTAACCAGTTGTGGTAGTGTTTTTGCTAGTACGGCATTACGGGTTTATTTGGATTTAATGAAAATCAGTGAATGGCATAAAATTTTATTTAATTACGGTTGTTTACGAAATACATTTTTGTTGATACCTACCTGTGATACATAAAATCAGCTGTTTGTTTTGCAACAGATATATTATATACTATAAAATAATGCCGGTCCAGCCCGCGAAAACAATTAACTGTAATGCCTGCGGAAAGTTCGTGTCGCCGGGATCTGCTGCTAAGTGTACGCGGTGCTCGACATCGTATCACAGGGCTTGTGTCAACATACCCAGCTCTGCCGAAATTGTTGCGGATTGGCTCTGTCCGGTTTGCAAGTCTAAAATTCCTAAAGGAGACAAAACAAGCACGCCGGTCAAAGGAATCAGTGAGGACTATGTCCAAAAGAAAGTTGGTTCCGGGCCTAAGCAGCCGCCCGTGGTACAGGTGTCGGACGGCGTTAACACCGAGAGCGAGCGCGGCGCGGCGGCACTAGATGGTTCGCTGTTGTCGGGGACTGAATTGGGGCTACAGATACGGGACGAGATACGTGCTCTGCACTCACATTTTGCTCTGCTAAGAGAGGACTTCCATAAATTGTTGGTGTCAGTGGAGAGCACTAATAAGCGGATAGATGGCCTCGAAAGTCGGATTGTGATACTGGAGTCCCGTGCAGAGGTACATATGGAATGTGGGAAACATGGGGCTCTCGAGCAAGCCGTTGCAGGTCTGAAGCGTGATCTCAATGATAGAGTCCAGGAACTCCTCTCTTCGGATGTAGAAATATCTAACCTCCCAGAGCTTCAGGGAGAGAATCTCGTGCATACGATGGCGCTTCTTGCAGCTAAGATTGGTTCACCGGTCGACGAGCGGGATATTGTGTTTGTCGAGCGCGTGGGCGCGCGCGTGCCGGCCGGAGCAGGGAGCGGAGCGCGTGAACGACGCGTTGTTATGCGGCTGACGTGCCGTGGTTTGCGCGACGATCTGATTCGCGCTGCGCGTGTGCGTCGCACCACCACCACTGCCGATCTCGGAATGTCGGTCCCTGCACAGAGGTTCTATTTAAACGAGAGGTTGACGAGACAAAACAAGTCCCTTTTGTTCAAGACCAAGCAGATATGCAGGCGGTTGTTCTGGAAATTCGTGTGGACAAGGCAGGGAAATATTTTTGCACGTCAATCAGATGGGACGGTGGTCCAGCGCATACATTCGGATGAGGATTTGGTGCGTGTTTTTGGCGTTGATGCAGTTAGGTATGACGAAACACACTAAGGGACACATACCGCCTATAATCGTATTGTTGATTGTCAAAAAATACTATTTACAGTCACTCTTGTTTGAGCTTTCTTATCCGGTTCTAGTAGATCGGCACCTGTCTGTATACGTGGAAACCGGCATAGGGCTTGGTGGCGATTCGGCAAATTACCTATTTACATATTTTTCAGTATCGTCCAAATGTATTGTGTATTATCCACTCTCTTGCAAAAATATAAATCACACAAATAATTATTTTACTATACAATTATTAAATAAAAAAATATTTACAAGTACTATACAACTTATTACATGTCAAATATATATTAAATATGCTCGAAAACCTATTGAGAAAGTAATAACACTAATAACTTACATATAAAACAAAAAAAAAAAATGCCTAAAAATACTTTTTTAAAAATTGGATTCTTTAATGCTGGCTCACTTCGCACAAAACAAGATGAATTTCTGATTGCCATGAACGATTTGGGGTTAGATATCTTAGCCATTAACGAGACATGGCTGAGAGATGGAGAAGAGGGTCTTGCTCCATCACTGCCTGGTTACCGGTTTAGACACTGCCCACGACCGATGAATGTCCGCGGTGGTCGGGGAGGAGGTGTTGGGTTCTACACCCGACGAGGTTTAAACATGCGAGTCTGTCCACACCCGGCATCATCTGTTGAACAGTTATGGTTGAGTACCAGAATCAGCTCCACATCATTAGTCATTGGTACAGCGTACAGGCCTCCATGGCAGAATGTTGAGTTGTTTTTGGACTCACTAGCAGAATCCTGTGCAGCATTCTCCAGTATGGATAATATTTTCCTAGTTGGTGACTTTAATATAAATATATTATGCCCAACAGATAACAAAAGCAAACTCTTGGAAGTATTCTTGCAGTGCGCCGGTCTGCAACAGTGGGTGAGAGAGCCTACTCATTTTACAGATCATAGTGAGACCTTAATTGATTTAATGTGCACTGATGCGCGGGTCCGTGAAATCAAGGTTTCCCATATTCCAGATCTAGGTAGTCATGCCATAATTTCGACAGTACTTGATATCAAAAAATCAAGACTGACGCCTAAAATAATTTTTCATAGACCATACAAGAATATTCTCATCGACATATTTAATACTGACCTTGAAAGGATTAACTGGAGTTACATATCTACCTTAACTAATGTGAATGATATGGTCCTAACCTTTAACAGCTACCTTCACTTTCTGTTCAACCTGCATGCTCCTGTAAGAAAGATATGTGTTAAGGACCATGGACATCCATGGCTGACCGATACAGTCAAGGATATGATGCATATTCGGGACAAAAGTTACAGGAGGTATAGGGCGTCTGGGTTGGACACCCATAAACAGTTTTATAAAGATATGAAGGCAGTGGTGGCTTCAGCCATATATAATGAAAAAAAGGCATATTTCCAGCAACACATAAATAATAATATTAACAATCCAAAAAAGTTGTGGAAGAATCTTAAGTCTACTGTCCTTCCTAAAAATATCAGAGTGTTACCCCCCTACCTAAACAATCCTGATGACATCAATAAATCCTTTCTAGATGTACCAGGACAGGATTCGGTCCAGCCCAGTGTCCTCTCGCACTATGCATCTCATAGATACGGACCTGCTACTTTTCAGTTGAAACCGGTAGATACTGGGGTAGTGGCTCAAATCATCAGGTCTTTGAATTCCAATGCAGAGGGTATTGATGGTATCTCCCTAAAAATGATAATCTTAACTCTTCCACATACATTGGATCCTATCACGGATATTATCAACAGATCTATTATAACTTCAAGTTTCCCAGACCTTTGGGGTACTGGTCTTGTATGGCCAGCCCCTAAATCACTTAATCCTGTTGACACATCGGACCTGAGGCCTATTAGTATCTTGTCAGTGGTCTCAAAGATACTAGAGATGGTGGTGTATGAACAATTGTACAAATATCTGGAGGATAACAACCTGCTACCTAGCGCTCAGTCAGGCTTCCGTAGGGGCCGTAGTACATCAACTGCACTTTTAGATGTAACCGATGATATCTTGTCTGCCCAGGACCACGGAATGGGCACTATACTGGTGTTACTTGATTATTCGCGCGCATTTGATTCAATAAACCATTTGCTTCTTCTCACTAAGTTAACTCACTATGGATTAGATGCAGCTTCAGTGCAATGGTTTCGCAGTTACCTTGAATCCAGAAGTCAGGTGGTTGAGGTGAAAAAGAATGATGGTACATCGGCTAGATCAGCGTGCAGCCCAGTCCGCAGGGGGGTCCCACAGGGCTCCATAATCGGTCCGTTACTCTTCATCCTGTACACGGCTGATATTGTGGAGAATACTACTCTGTGTAAAAAGTATCGGGAATATGTCAATAAAAAGACCCGCGTAAAAGAGGTCGTTCTAATTTTTTTACTGCATGTTGGTAGCACTGTACTGATTTAGCGCGCAAAATTTGAGCGGGATCTGTCATTTAATTTGTTTTAAACTACACTTTTTGTTGGTCATAGTTTTGAGTCCTCGGCGATTTTTACAATGGAAAATATTGTTGAACAAAGAGTGTGCCTTAAATTTTGTGTTTCAAATGATATTTCATGTGGTGAATCACTAAACATGTTGCGAAATACCTACGGCGAATCGTGTATATCGAAAACAAGGGCTTATGAATGGTATAAGGCTTTTAGAGAAGGCCGAGAAGTAGTAGTAGACTTGCCTCGTTCTGGTAGACCTTCAACCGCTACGACCAGAGAAAACATCGACAGAATCAAGAAGCTAGTGCTCGAAAATCGACGTATGAGTCTGAGAGAGTTGGCTAGTGAGGTGAACATATCTTTTAAGTCCGTCCACAACATTCTCATTGACATTTTAGGCATGAAACGCGTCGCCGCTCGACTAGTTCCAAAAGAGCTCAATTTTGTTCAAAAAGCGCAGCGAAAGCATGTCGCTGAAGACATGGTTTCCCGAGCTTCTACGGATCCGACCTTTATGAAACGTATAATAACTGGCGACGAGACATGGGTTTATGAGTACGACATGCAAACAAGCCAACAGTCTTCAGAATGGCGTCTCGAAAACGAGCCGAAACCCAAAAAACCGCGGCAAAGTCGCTCCAAAATCAAGGTGATGCTGACAGTTTTTTTTGACTACCGTGGTGTGGTTCACTCCGAATTCCTTCCAGAGGGAGAAACAGTGAATAAAGAATATTATTTAGGCGTCATGAAGCGTTTGCGTGAGAGTATCCGCCGAAAACGTCCAGATTTGTGGCAACACAACTCATGGATGCTGCACCATGATAATGCACCATCACACACAGCCATTATAGTGAAAGAGTTTTTAGCGAAAAATTCAACAAAAGTTCTCGACCAAGCACCGTATTCACCTGATATGGCTCCGTCTGACTTTTTTTTATTTCCCAAGTTAAAATTACCACTTCGAGGAAAACGTTTTGAGTCGATAGAAGCCATAAAAGAAAATTCGCTGAATGAGCTAAAGGCCATACCGCAAATAGCCTATGAAAAATGTATGGAAGACTGGGTGAAGCGGTGGAGATGTTGTATTGCAAGCGATGGGGCCTACTTTGAAGGCGATAAAATAAATTTAGATGAATAATTTGTATTTTTTGTTTTATTGACAAATTCCCGATACTTAGTACACAGAATGTATACGACATTGTCGATTCCATTTATATGCAGACGATCTCCAAATTTATATTCACCTGTATCCTCAGGATACTGACAGATCTGTAAAAAAGTTGAATGAGGATCTAAGCCGTATCTGCATCTGGTCCAAAGACAATTGTCTGCTATTGAATCCAAGTAAAACCAAATATTTAATACTTGGCTCAAAGCATCAAATCTCTAACATATTAGATCACAATCCAAGAGTACGTCTTGCAGATCAGCTGATTGAACATGTTGTTGAGGCACGTAACCTTGGTCTCATTATGGATTCACAGTTGCGTTATGAAAATCATGTTCTTAAAGCAGTGCAAAACTGTTTCTATAGATTGAAAGTGATGTACAAGTTTCGTCGTTACCTGAGTACTGATTTGAGAATAAGATTGTGCGATTCATTAATCCTTTCAAAGCTCAACTATGCTGATACGGTGTATGGGCCATGTCTTCTGGCCAGAACTGAAAGGCTAACCCAGCGTGTTCAGAATGCCTGTGCGCGTTTCTGCTTCTCCGTTCCACCCCGCAGCCACATAACACCATATTTTAACAAGTCCAACATACTGAAAATGGAATCGCGCAGATATCTTCACCTTGCCAGCCTCCTATTTGGTGTGGTCAACAACCGTCAGCCAGATTATCTATATACTAGGCTAACCTGGATGCAAAATGCACGTAAGTACTCTGCTCGGTCCTCCCTTTATCGTTTGTCCACACCGAGCCATAGGTCAGCTGCTTTTCGGGGTAGCTTTAAATATGCAGCCACCCACTGCTGGAATAACATTCCCCCACCAATACGGACCTTAAAAAAGAAGAAACCGTTTATCGCGGCTTTTAAAACTCATTTATTAAATATCCAAAAACTCACTGGAATGTGACCCTGATATAGTTAAGTTGCTAGTTTAAGTTTGTTCTGCACCTATATCAGCATGAATGAGTCTGTTATGGTCTGGCAAGTTTACTTTATACTTAGATATATTTTATTATTTAGAAAATATCTTATTCACATAGAGTCCCTATTTTACGTGGACAACGTTGCTGTACTTCAGGTATCTGTCCTGTTATCTGTATCAGGGACTATCTTAGTTTAACACTGGTTATTATATTAAATTGAGTTTCTCACTTAGTTATCTTAAAAGTTTTTACCTTGGACATTTTGTTAACAAATTTATGATTTTTCTATTGAAAATTCATTTGCCGTGTCGCCCCAGTCTTGTGTTGGCCCTGACTCGCGCATCCCTATGCTCCATAGGTAGCTGAATTATTGTTATGTGATTTAAGTTTGTAACGAACGATACGTAATAGTACATACTATTTTTCGTCCTCTGAGTATTTTGCTGTTCACTTGGATTGATGTCATGAACGCTTTTTATTTATTTTGTTCTTCCGTCTTGTATCTGCTTTTTCGTTTTGGCACTCGGTTCTTACAATTGGAATATTTTTGTAATCTTTAAGCTGTATATTTAAGTATGTTTTATATTGTTTCTTTTATGTTGGTTAATTATAGTGTTCGTTGTTTGTCTTAGTGCATAGTGCTTGTTCGTTCCGTCCGCGGTGTCACAAAAGACTGGTCTGGACTGAAAATCAGTGTCGGGTCTGCTACACAGGCTTCGACAATATACTGAGTCCAGACCATTTTGTTACATCGCACAACACTGTTTGCTGTGTTTATATTTGTTATGTTATGTTATGCTTAGTTTTGTATATATGTTTTGCTGTGTATATGTTTGTTGTTCAGTGTTGTGTTGTGTACGAATAAATGTTTTTCTTTCTTTCTTTCTTTCTTTCTTTCTTACTAAAAATCCAATTTGGGGGGCGATACAACCTCCTTTTATTTTACAACCCCCTCGACATAGGTATCCAATGAAAGGGTATGTCGAGCAGAGTACAATAAGTTACGTGACTTTATTCCAAATCTCAAATTGCGTCCGATACGAAATTGTGGATGACACTTCTTTACAGCCTTCTCGATATGGATATGAAAAGAACTGGAATTTCGTATACAGTGAGTTATGTGACTATTTGAAATCCAGTATGGCGACTAATAAAGGAGAATTACCTTTTTGATTCTTATTCGTTTCAGAGGTACATGACATTGTGAATATGGGTACATATCGACTGTATTGAAATTAAATGGTTCCCTATTTATTTCTATAAAATTTTAAGATATAATATAACATGTATACTTTTGTTTATTCTAATGATACGCATAACAGCTTACGCATATTTTTTTAAGAATAACATTGTAAAGCATAAATTTATTTACGTATAATGATATAAAAACAAAAGGCTTACCCCCGCCGCACCTTGCCCTATTGATATACTACATTACACAAATAATATTAGGCTAATAGTCATTACGCCAAGTAACATTATGCGAATTAAAATATGTTCCAAAACAAATTAGTCTAAAAGATGTTATTATGTCAACATAAATGTATGCCAAAATATTTTTGCCAAAGTATATTAGGAAAAAAATGTTCTGCGAAAAGAAGGGAATGGATTTAAATAAATATGTTCTAGAAATGATACACATGATAAAATATTAATAAAAATAAAATTATAATGACTTGTTACCATTATACAAGACAATTTAAAGATGACCTATTACCGTTAAATTTAAGGTAACATAGGAATATGTTAACATATTTTATGAGAATCGGAAAGTTGACTTAAAAAGAACTTGAAGATGACTTATAGGTGATTTGAAGATAACTTAAGGGTGGCTTAGTATTACATCCATAAATGTGCTTTGTGTGTGCGCGCGCGCATGCCCATGGGCTTGTTCTAAATTCAATTCAAATACATCATGTAGCATACGAATCAAAATGCATAATAGTTTTTAGCAAATTTTTTATAATAGATACATAATCATAATAACACAATTGTTGATATACGTAATAATAAAAACCATAATCGATAAAACTATATTATTGTTTGTCAAATTTTTATATAGAATACTTTAAAACGCATAATTTTATTATGCATATATGTCCATATACATAATTTTGTTTCACATACTCTTACAAAGCATAACTCACTAAAGTCATAGTTTTATTTTTAAAAAAATATTATAAAAAATTAAAAAAAAAATATTTTGATATAATGAAGTATTTCTAACCCTAAAATTGTTAATTGTAATCATAACAAATTATGTATAATTAATTATAAGCTTCGAAGTAAAAATACGAAAAACAATATTGATTCTCCTAACGATTTTGGTTGTGTATGGTTGGGGGCTCTGTCAACTTGCCTTTAATCGAGTTGGCTATAGAATAGAGGGGTAGTAAATTATCACATTATAAGATACAACGTCAGGAAAACAGATATTCAACCAATCCTCACTGTTGACAGTAGGTTAATTAGGTTCCCTTTAGACCCTACACCCAGAAATAGGAGCCCTACGAAGCGGGACTTGCCTTTGATCACTTTTGGTTACAATTTAGTAACATTTTTGGTGTATTAACTTGTCCCCACTGCATTTCCTAGGTGCATTTTGAGGTTATTTTGTTAATATTTTGCAGGCAATGTTTTACAAATATATTGAATGTCTTCTCTTTTTTGTTAACATATTAGGTATAGTTTTAGGTTATTTAGGCATTCGTTTTTATTTATAATAATCAATTATAATTTGTTTGTTATGCATAGCAAATGTATGTTTTTTTTATGGTAAATAAGTGTTATTCCTTAATAGTTTAAGGATTTATCTGTTATATTTATTAAAAGTATGCTCTTTGAATATTGTCTTCTGAATATATATGGCAAACAAAAATTTTGCCTTTATTTATGCTTCTCGAAATTATCCATTTCTATGAATATGCCTTACAGGTTTCGGCCATTTCATGTTATGCGTTATGACGTTATGCTTTGAACACTTATGGCAAATGAATTTTATGACCATTTACATAATGCATTGTCAGTTAATCGCTATGCGTTTCAATAGGTAACCCTCATGATATCACCTTCTGATGAAATACGACCAATTTGGTCATGGTAGGTTAGTTTTGGTCTTCTACATCCTTTCACTTTCGCATTGTATATCTGTTTCGTCATTCTTCTACATGTGTGAATCAACGGAGCATGCCTTTTGTTATCTTATCACCGACACTCTCTTTAAGAACAACTCTCTTTCTTACGTCATCATTTTTCGTTATTCTTTAAATATTCTGTTAGGTAGAGATTGTTACACATACCTGTAAGCTGATTTTTGAAGTAAAACTTCTTTTAGCACGCTTCAATTGGGGAGTAAGCTGGTGAATGCGTGACGAGAGCGTTACGAAAAGTGTGATCGGGTGAGGCGAACGGAAGTGGAGAGGGAGATATAAGTTAGTGAAGATAGAGAGAGAGAGTTACGTTTCGTATATTACTGTAGGGACAAGAGAGAGAGGTGCGAGCACTTATTTTCTTTCTCTCTTTCTCTCATAGCGAGTTAAGTTTCGTATATCGAAGACACAGTGCAGGCCTATTGTCTGTATCACACTATGGAGCTAAAGAAGTTTTTCTTCAGTCGTGTGGTCTAAAGCACACTTGTTTTTTAATATTACTGTGTTTCTCTTTTGTCACTGGTTTGTTGGTTAGACAGGATACGCCGCGTGTGAGTAAGGTTGGTTTTGGTTTTCTTCTTCTTCCTAGTGCTATCCCGATAATCCATTAGGATTGGAGGGGTCCGCAACCTAATCCTAAGAATTTGGCGAAAATGCTGATATTTGACGTACAGCTGTTAAACAGACAGTAAACCAGATATTTTATAGGTTAGGATAGACTTCTTACGAAATATATTTTTTTTGTACAATAGAAAGACACCCTCTTATGATGTTTTCCTCCACTACACAAATCCAAAACACGAATACCCACATCAGGATACCCGAGTTCAGTGAGTTAATAGGCCAGCCCTTTGTCCACTAGGCTATTACTGCTGATTAATTTATGCTGCGATAAAGATGATAATCGTCACGTATATACCTCTATAACTGTTAATATTACACTATTTCACAGTACATCACTGCTGTGCACTCAATGCATGTTAACAATATATCAGAGTCGCACTGTAGTGAGTACCATATGGAACCATGTAGAGATGATATTACGAGAAAATTGTATCATTACGATAACACTACACTGGAGTGTTCGCAGCTCCAGAATATTGCTGCTATACATCATGTAAGATGATCGAGATAGCAGTTTCTAAGTAAACTAGTATTTGCCTACGATTTCGTTCACATAAGTTAACAAATTTTAAACTTACGCTTCTATTACGTTTGACAACATTTTGCCACAATTGTAATGCCTACATTTTTTTATACAACTTCGGAAGATATACATGCATACGGCTCGCCTATGACCTTAGCCTATAGCGTTTACAGGCTAAGGTAACCGCTTAACACGTTAAGTACCAATCGCGCCAATGCCACCTCTGGTGCTAATACAGCAACTCCTTAAGAGCTTACTGGTGACCTCACTCACCGGTAGGAATACAACAACCCTCCAGTGGAGGTACTTCCCCAGACGAACTACATTAATATGCCTTGCCTCTCTTTAAAGCACCCAGACCAAGACAAACAGACATGGTGATGAACACAAATTTTTGCCCTGTATGGGAATCAAACCCACGAGCATTGGTGTCAAAGTAGCGTTACAAACCACTGCCCCACCGAGATCGTCAAATTTTATATATCTTATATATGTAATTTAATAATAAATTACTTCAAAAGTCTTCATAAACTTTGTTAATATTTCAATTACCACATCTTGCCTGTTAATTGGAAATTTGCACTAATAAACCCAGTATTCAAGAAAGCAAATGCGTTTGGCACAGCATGTGTTTCCTGCTTTGCCTTCCGAAAGTACTCGACAAAGTAAATGTCTCGAGAAGAACAAATACTCCCTAAATTTTATTTGGGGTTCCATAAAGGCCGGAGCACTTCCACTGCCTTTTGGCATTTCAGACAATATCCTCAGTTCTCAAGACCCTGGATTGGTTACGGTACAGTTTTTATTTTACGGGAGACTTCGAAGCAGTTAATTCAAAATTATTGTCGAAACTTTCTTAATACGAATTTACTTCTGACACAACACGCTGATTTGAAAGCTTTTGACCTATAGGCATCATATATATAGCTTGTGACATCGCCAGTGGTAAGTGTATCACAAGGATCAGTCTGGTATTCTCTTCTATTCATATTATAAAGTGCGCACTTAATTAATAGTATTAAATATAAGTATCAATTACATTTTTTTATACAACGCCGGGAGGCATACAAGCATACGATCCATCGGATGTAAAGTGGTTATCGCAGCCTTTTACCAGAGGGAGACTTTGTACAAAAATCGTCTGTATGGATACCTCTCTCACCAATTTCTACCGCCAAGCAGCTATATTTAGACGGATAAACCCTGTGGGTTTTCGTGACGCAGCATTTGTAAACATTTTAAATAGGTACTTATGCTTTGAATAAACGCTTTAAAAAAAAGGTTGTGTTTTGGTCTGACACTAACACAGCAACTTCTTAGGAGCTTACTGGTGACCTTACTTGCACGCAGGGACACAACAACCCTCCAGGGAGTTTGTTATTTGACTGCGGTTTTCTGTGAAGTGGAGGTGCTTCCCCAGACAACCTGCTTTGATGCGCTTTTTACTTGACGACGATCTCCGAATTTATTATTTGTTTCATTCATCCAAACATCTAAAACTGTAAAACATATGAACTCATAGAAAATAGTCTCATATTCAAGTAACAAATGTCACGTATTAATCATCATAATTAAAAAACAAAATTCTCGTCTATCGCGGTGGCAATCGTATTAGATGGAGTTGAAGCATATCTCTCTTTCTTTAAAAATGTTTTTATAACCATAAACTTTTATACAATATTCGCTCCAATATAAGCATTGAGCTGAGAGACGAGACTATACGATTCTCTAGCCCTGTCTCGACTGAATTATGCAAACGTTGTACTTGGTGCATGAATCTAAAGGAAAATGGAGCAGATGATTCAATGCGCGCACAATGCTTGTTTACGGTTTTGTTACCACAACCCTCCTCGTATACACGTAACAGGCTTTTTCAATAGGAATGACGGCCTAAAAAATGGCTTATCATATACGTTTTTCCCTCGAGTGCCTACTCTTTGAGCCTTACTGAAAAGCAGAATTCTAATCACTTTTGTGCGTTTACAGCAAGTAATTTTGAGTGTGGGTAAATCCTGTTTTTTTTCTGTTTTTATGTGTGTACGTTAAAAACTGCTCGATGGTACAGTCGTGAATGACGCGACTTTGACACCGACGCTCGTGGGTTCGATTCCCACACACAAGACAAACATTTGTGTACATGAACATGTCTGTTTGTCTTGGTGTGGATGTTTTAACCCTTCGAAACTCGTGTGGTCATATATGACCGCGAAATGTATGGAAAAAGGTATATAACGGGTTCTGAAGGCTTAAGAGAGGTAGGGCGCACACCTCACAGAAAACCGCAGCCAAATAACTACTCTATAGAGGGTTGTTGTGTTCCTGCGTGTGTGTGAGGTCACCAGTAAGCACCTAAGGAGTTGCTGTGTTAGCAGCAGAGGAGGTATCGTGATGTATTACAAGCATTGATAGGCTACGGTAACCGCTTTACATCAGGTGGGCCATATGCTTGTATGCCTTCCGACATTGTATAAAATATATACATATATATTGTGAATTTCGATAAATGTATTTCTACTTCTTCCATTATACTCGTACTTCGTATTTTAAAACAAATTTCCATGACTGTGCTTAGTCCGTGAACAGTCATGGAAGGCACCCCTCTGCGAAGGTTTTATTAAGAGACTACAGAAATGGATCCTCAAAAAGTAATGTAGATGTTTTTACGGGGCAAAATGCGTTATATGCAAAAGTTGGTAACTGTATTGCAAATGTTCATCGGCTGAATCAACTTATTACCATCAGGCACACCACAAGAATGTTTAACGCGATAGTAGTTTGCAAAGATGTCTAGCCGGATGTACTTATCTTACAATCAATCAGCAATCCTACTAATATTATAAATGTGAATGTCCGTTTGTTTGTTAGTGAAAGCGAAAACTACTGAACCGATCATCATGAAACTTTGTACACATATTTTTGGAGATATCAGAAGTAAAATAGGATACTTTTTGTTAAAAAATAAATAATTATCCACCACCACTTTATATCAGGTGGAATGTGTGCTTGTCCAGACATTTCATAAAAAATATTTTAAATAAACCTACCTAAAACGGAAACCTTTTAAATTCTATTATTTACTTCAAATTTAAAAATAAAGTTCTATGCACTGAGTCCGAAAACTGTTAAGTTATGGAGGGTACTCCTCGGCGGTACATGTGATTCACTATTACATTTGAAAATAGAACTAAATTAACCTGTTGATGTTGGAACCTGCAAGTTAACTAACGAAGCTCAAGCGAATATTTAAGTACATTTAATAACAGTGCATTTAAAGAGAACTGTTTAAAAAGTACATTGACCTCACAGACGACTGCAATTAAATTTCCCTCCTGCCCTGTTTCTGCCGATGAACTTCTCACCAGTTTGAGGTACAGTTGGCTACGCACGAGCTGTCACTTCTTATGCAAAACACGTACCCAAAAGCCACAAAACTACTTCTAATCATGTAGACACTGGGCTGCTTTATCACTTGATATAATATAAAAATATATCAAAAAAGCATTCCAACAAAATCTGCATTTCAGTACACAGAAAAATAGTAATTTGTATACACTCGTCGCAGCAAATAAAACCTACACAATGTTTGCGATTTTTTGCCCAAATTCGAACGGTTTGCGCCAGGTTGTTTGAAATATTCGAGAATCATTTTGTAATTGTAGTTTATTCGACCAGAAGTTTTTCTGATTTCATGGAATCAATACGATTCGGTAGTGTCGCAATGCTTGCAATACTTGCGATCTGGGTACGTGTTGCCACCACAAACCATTAATCCACTTAACTTGACCTGGAGGCGCTCACAAAAACATTGTGTTCCAGCACCTAAATAGCGATTCTAGCCTGATTAATGGGAGGATAATAATAATAACCCCGCAGGGCAGCTTGTGGCGAGCTGTTGGTGCGTAACGACACCACGGGTACCCGAGTGCTCCAGAGAGTCGATCAGGGCCTTCGTCTCCGACGTGTCTTCGTCGGTCGGAGTGAAAAGTCAAGAAGGCCCGCAGGACTCTCAGCTCTGGCTTGCCTTGATTGGCCGTCCAGAGAGGAGTCGATAGAGTATATTGCTCTAGCAGGTGATATGCTCCAGGGGTGGAAGTGTTAAAGGGCATAACGCCGCGAGTAACTTCGGAGAAAGCGCAGCACACCTCTCAACACCCCTGAGTCACTCACACCGGTGTTGCCCCCGGCCGACTATCTCTGGCATTTCGGGGGCCCATCTAGTGAGTGGCGAGCCACCGCCTGCCAAAAGTAACAGTCAGATATGATAGTTATGGCAGGTGTCCGTCCCTCTTCTGCAATAACCCAGTACCAATAATCCCTCCAGACATCATTACAATAGGCTAATAATTTTCTACACATTCGCAATAGTCCCAATACCTGCCGTGACCTGCTCATAGATATATGGATCTAACGATATTTTTTGGAGCGGGTCTCGGTGGGTGTACAACGTAACATGAATCTTCTCAAAAGGGCCTATACGCGTTGAATCTATATCCCCGCGCATGCCTATCAAATGACCGGGATAATAACCCGTGAAAAAAAATACCAATAATAATAATAAGAGGATAATACCAATGAGCAGATAAGTGCCGCGATATTGGTCCATGAACTAAGCCAATAAGTCTATTTGCGACTAATAGTTTAGGAGATATTAATGATAGACAAACGTACGTGCATATTCATATCACGAAAGGTAAACTAAAATCGCATCATAAACAAAACAAAAACTGAGAAAGTAATTTGCAATTCATTAAATTAAAATGGGACCAAATTGAAACCGAATCCATATTAACTGTTTAAATTCGATGAGCCATTCTAGAGATATCGGTCATTATACAGTCATACATAGAACCTACTTCTTTTTTAAGTCGGTTAATAAAAACTTCATACCGGGGGCAACGTATGATCGTTTGTCCCTCTACTGTAATATACAAAGTCCAATCTATTTTTTACACTCGTGATCGTTTTCAAGTATTAGGTAGGTGTCGATGCTTTAAGAAAAAGCTTCTAGACTTTTTATAAGCAATTCTTTCTGTACAGTTTCATTTTTCATGTAACAAGACATCAGCGACTTAGTCACGTACCAAATGCCAATAAATGATTGACAACCTAAACACCGAAATAACAATTTCACGGTATTTGAAATCGCTTTTTTACCTCATATTTCTCCTTTCTTTTCATCTTTCTTTTATAATGACTATCTACATATAAGCAGGTAAGGACTGTTCGGTACCTTTCTCACCTGTTTAGTCGATCCATTTTCGATGAACATTAGTAATTTCCTTTTTAGCGTTATCTCGTTTTCTAATCCATTAGGATTGGCGGGTTCCGCTGTCTTAGAATTTGGCCAAGATACTGATTTTTACTTGGAACTACTGCCTTCAGACCCAACCCAGAGGGAACATCAGACCTTTCTTACGTTTTTTGAAATATGGTTTCTTGATAGTGCGACACGATGGTTTTGTTCACCGCCAAGCAAGTAATAATAACAAATATGTACATAAATTTAGTGGTACGTGCCAGGTTTCAAATCGTCGACCAGTTGTTTGATAGGTTAATTCTTTATTCACTGGTATATCCAGCTTTATTCACTGGGGTATCTACGAGTAGCTTCATTAACCCGGAAGCTTTATCCACTGGATATGATGAAAATTATTGATATTACCGAAACAATTGGAGACAGTAGAAAAAAAGAAGCACGCAAATGCGTATTGTACACATTTTCAATAATTATTACGGCCTAAATTCGATCATTGGGGTGACATTTAAAATTTTATATATATTATAGGAATCATAAAATTAGAATAGTTACTTTCTTTTCTTCTTCTATTAATACAACTCAATCTAATGTTGCCAGAGTAATCGAATTGTCAATAGTCTTCAGGAGGCGTTCAGATATTGATCTCAGCTAATTAAAAAAAAATCGGCCAAGTGCGAGTCGGACTCGCGCACGAAGGGTTCCGTACCATTATCTACAAAAACGGCAAAAAAAATCACGTTTGTTGTATGGGAGCCCCCTTAAATATTTATTTTATTCTATTTTTTAGTATTTGTTGTTATAGCGGCAAAAGAAATACATCATCTGTGAAAATTTCAACTCTCTAACTATCACGGTTCATGAGATACAGCCTGGTGACAGACGGACGGACGGACGGACGGACAGCGGAGCCTCCGTAATAGGGTTCCGTTTTACCCTTTGGGTACGGAACCCTAATAAAGTAATGTACCCGAATATGGTCCAAACTGTGTTCATAGTGTATATGAGTCGATGTGAATACTAAATATATATTTGAAATAGTTATCATTTTTTATACTGGCGGTCGTTTTTTAGGGTTCCGTACCCAAAGGGTAAAACGGAACCCTATTACTGAGGCTCCGCTGTCCGTCCGTCCGTCTGTCACCAGGCTGTATCTCATGAACGGTGATAGTTAGACAGTTGAAATTTTCAGAGATGATGTATTTCTGTTGCCGCTATAACAACAAATACTAAAAAGTAGAATAAAAAAAAATTTTTAAGGGGCTCCCATACAACAAACGTGATTTTTTTGCTAATTTTTGCTCCATATTGATAACGGCAACAGGTAGACGCTTGAAATATTCACAGGATATTTAGTTATATATTCACTTTGAGAATAAATAATTAAATCAAAATAAAACAAATATTTAAGGGGGGCTCCCATACAACAATCGTGATTTTTTCGCCGTTTTTATAGATTAATGGTACGGAACCCTTCGTGCGCGAGTCCGACTCGCACATGACCGATTTTTTTTCTTAAACAAACACACATTCACACTCATAAAATCATCTCAAAAAAGTTCATACGCGCATAGGTTGCTGGATGTATTTTGCTCTATAAAACTTTGCCAAAAAACATGGGCAAAAAAAAAAAAAATTTTTTATCAATATTCGATCCGCTGTATTAATTAATTGATTAATTTGTAGAGCCATTCGATTTATTTTTTATTTCTGTTTCTTTGGCAAAGTTGTTAAGTTTATGGGCGGAACTACACCTTGCGAAGTTTGGACTTATGCGCTAAGAACACTATGCTTTATAAGTTTAATTTATGTGTTTCTCTAAATTTAATAAATCATTATCTATAAGCTATAGCTATTGATGTTGTGATTATGTAGCTCGTTGTGAAACATCGGGAGGAATACACGCATACGGCCCACTTGATGTAAACTGGTTACCGTAGCCCATGAACGTGTATAATACCGGAGTAAAGTGGCACTCACGGGTTGCCTCCCTGTTACTAATGCAACCACTCCTTAGGAGCATACTGGTATTCCCACTCATTCGCAGGAACACAACAACCTTCCAGGGAGTTGTTATTTGACCGCGGTTGTATGGAAGATATTTCCCCAGTCGCTATGCTATGAGGAAGCCACGGGGTTACAGCTAGTTAGATATAATACTAAAACACTAAACTTAGATACGTGAACAAAAGAGGAAAGAGGAATCTGGTTTCCTTGGTTGGCTTATAGTTTGCGTCAGGTTCAAAAGTGTATACATGATATTCGTGCTTCGTAGTACCTACAAGTTAGAACTTAGCCTACAGTCAAGAATACTATTGGGAAGCTGAGTCAGTGGCTTTTCGTCGAATGCAATATACTGGCCTCCGATAAATCGCAATAAAGTATTGTGGCCGAGTGCGCCCAACCAAATTGAAGGAAAATCCGTATTTCAGTTTGGAGTAAATAAAAGCTTATAATGTGTTTATTGACAACATATTTTAATGAACGGAAAATTTTACTATTCAAACAAAAGAGAAACTGATGTATATACCGTAATCCGTCCAAACGTTGGCATCCAGCTAATTTTGGCATCGTTACATTTATAGACAAATAATAAAAATTCCAATGCTGTTGATAGAATGTCTCAATAGTTAGGTTTTAGTATGTAGATGCCTTAAATCTTTTTTCTACTATTAATATATTATTAATATTAACTAAATAGCATGCCTGAAACTAAAGTATTGAACAAAAGATTGAGTGACTTATCTACATTCATTATAAGTAGTTCATTCAGTATAAAATTTCATTTGACATTAAGTATTTCTAATTATTTAAAGACAAGCATCTTAAAGTACCAATAATTGAGTGGATTACCTGTGCAGTATTTTATATTCATCGTAGAATCGATGAGTTTCCTTATATCATACTATGGCAATGAAAAGTGTTTTAGTTGCGGGGTTCTTGTCACTATGTCAAAGTATTACCTGTCTTTAGATCCACTGTCACATTTCTAGGTTTCTAGCGATTAGATAGGCAGGATATTCAGGAACACCGCTCCTATATGAAATCTATATGTTTGTCTGCGTGTGCCTTTTTTTCGAAGATCCGAATTTTGACTTCAGATTCGTATTCAGCATAAAAAAGTAGAATAAGAATGTTCGGGAATACCGTTCCTATCTCTTAGGGAAAAGTAAATTAAAAAAAAAAAATGTTATATAATTGACGAGCCAGGTGTTCCTCTGGCAATGCAAGCTTGCGCATTCTCAACTGGTTATTATTACCTAGTACTCACTTGCACCGAGCTGGGTTCGAGTATTTATGCCGTGCGCGAAATTTAAGGCAAGGCCTTGTGTAAACGGGTGGACATAAATATGAACCAAAACTAACGCTATTATTATAATCACACGCTATTATTATCTTTGGCAGCGGTCTGACTACAATTTGCAAGAAAAAATATTGTGAATAGAGAATTCCACAGTATCGTAACAGCACATGGTGCTTATAGTTGAGCGTCGATGAATTATCCACCTTATACGCCCTATTCTATTCACTTTATAATTATGATTTTGAATTTTATTGTATATAATTTAATTACATTTTAGAATTAATGATTATGGATATTAGAGATCATACGTTATCTGTATGCGCCCGTATGATGATGAATAACCTACGGAGAATTGACGAGACCGATGTTACATAGTAACTCAATTCCTTTTACGGGTCGGGGGGTAAAGTAGAACGCGCAGCTCTTATTGGCTAGTTCGTAGAATACGATTGGGGCGCTTATCGTCTTATTGGTTAAAATATTCTCATATGCGTCAGTAGGCTCGAATCGCTGACATATAGAGGCGATAGAATACAACATTATTGTAAGCGGGGTGCCCTCATGCGCAGTGAAAAGCGCTATTATACTTACCTCATTTTGTTCAGGAGTATAGGCTATGACGGCAACTGTATTTTACAGGATATATGCATTAACTACGTTTTAATTTGTTAAAAGTAAATGTCAAAAGAGCGATGGAACGTAAAGAGGCTCCAAGTTCCGCTTTTTGATAAACAGAATCCTAAAAAGTTAGTCATTACTGCTCAGAGAGACTATGGAATGCTAATGGCGCATAAAAAGCTTTTTGCAAAAATGTACCGTGCTTTAAAAAATCCAAAACTCAACATTTAATGCAATATTCAGTAGCATAGAGATTTTCAAAGTTAAATTCAAAATAAATTTATTGGGAACTACAGGCGTAACTACATGAAAAAGTGAAACACGGTGCCACTGTGTACGCCGCATGCATAGACGGAGCCACATTGTTTCATAAATCGGTTATATATATCGCGTTACATTTCATAAATCTATTTTATCAGTGACAAAATCATTTTGTGTGTACTATGTATGTATATCTTCACGCCAAATCCCTTGCGGGGTAGGCAGAGAGAACCGAGCACCATAAGACGCGGTCCTTACATACTTCACTCGCTTCTGTGACATTCATAGCTCTTTTCATGCACGATCGCCGGTTCCTGACATTACCTTGTGTGTAGTAGTAATATTTATCTATCAGTTCATAGAGTTTCTTTTTAAAGCTGTTTATTTCAACTATATGCAATCTAAGGATGTTGTTGTAGGTTCGAAGAACATTACAGAAAAATCTTTTTGTCAATCTGGCTCTTGGAAGAGGTTATATATGTTTTACCTGAAAATAAAATAGCTTTTGCTTATAGGATTATAATCGAGAACGACCACAGCAGCCGAGGCAGAGACTACCGGAGCAGTCGTGGCAGCGACGGCATGTTGCAGCCACTAACGGTAGTGGGTGGGTGGCGGTTGGCGCACGAACTAATTAGTGCCGGAAGCAGACAGGGCAAATTAAATCAATGAGTATCTAAATTTGGCTTCCGCAAAATAACGCCTGAATCTATTAACTAAATATATATAAATTCGAAAACATGAATTTAGTTGTCACACCAAGATTCCAACCGGGAACATATATGCATATATATCATCACGCCTGTCTCCCATTGAGGTAAGCAGAGACTATGAAACGCCAGGTGCACCGATCCAACAATACCCCTCTCGCTTCACACTCATCAACCTCTTCATGCATGCTCTTCGGTTTTGGCTGCTTTTGATTTGGCCCTTTATCAACACATAATCAATTTGATCTATATGTGTGCATCTAGGGCGGCCCCGCCCGGAATCTTCATTATCTTTTGTATGATACACTTCTTTGCAACTCATTTGTCATTCATTCTTTCTAAATGACTAAACCATCTCAGCATACCCTTTTCAATTTTTGTCACTAGCTTTCCGAAATCATTTTCCATCATTCCACATTGTTCTCGTATCGTGCTATTTTTTATTCTATCAACCATTCTCACTCCACACATACTACTCAGCGCTCTCATTTGTACTGCGTTCATCCTGCTTTCATGCTTCTTCGGCCATACCCATGTTTCACTACCGTACATCAATGTTGGCGTTAATACACCCTGAATGATAGCAAGGCGAGCTTTGCTTATGATTTCGCCCGTCAAAACCGAGTACAACGCACCATTGATACGGTTTCCTGTATTCACTCTTCTTTCAATATCTCCCTCACATTTTCCACCTCTCGTAAACATGGAACCTAGATATGGTATCCATTGTTACTACGTAGTAGTAAATTTCTAATCTTTTCTAAAATTAAAAACTAAGGGAAATTCCAATAAAAGTTTGTAATTTTAATGCAATAAAAATACTTATATAATATTCGTGATATCAAAATTTATATGCATACGTGGAAATTCTATAAAATAATTACATATTTTTCGAATTGTAAGAAAAGTACGTCATAATTATAATGGTTAATAAATTGATAAAGCTTTAAATAAATGAAACAATGCTTATGAAATAGGTGTGATTTTTTTATTAATTGCGATAGAAATTATAGACAATGATCTTACATAAATAATAGACACATAGAAACATAAGTGGATAACTATGTATTTACAAAAATATGTTAGCAAATTCCACGTTTTACCTATATGTGTATGGAGAGAAAATGTAGCATTTAGAACTTTTTTTTATACTACGTCGGGAGGCATACAAGCATACGGCCCACCTGATGTAAAGCGGGTACCGTAGCCTATTAACGCTTGTGATATATTAGGTATCACTCGCGCGATGCCTCCGCTGCTGCTTACACAGCAACTCTTACTTTGGGAGCTTACTGGTGACCTCACTCACACGCAGGAACACATCAACCCTCTAGGGAGTTGATATTTGGCTGCGGTATTCTGTGAGGTGGAGGTACTTCACCAGACGGGCTGCTTTGATGCGCCCCACCTCTCTTAAACTCCACCTCACCTATCCAAATACCAACCATACACTGTCCAATCAAACGAATTGGTAGCTTCTTTTATAAACAAATCGCGGTAATATAAATCATTAACCCAGAAAATGTCATGATTTAAAAAAATGAAATGTATAAATGTAACTAATGTGAAAACTGATTATAGTTACTTAGTTGTTCATCTAGCATACTTAGAAAGTATATCTGTCTACTATTTCCATTCTAGACCAACAACGAGATTGAAAGATGCATTCGACTGGGCTGGGCAGTTTCGGAAAGCTTCGGCATATCCACATTGCACGAATCAGTGCGTCATCCCCGCAATGACCTACGAGCAGAGACTGCAGAGACTTGGACACTTACCGTCGAGCTGGTTCCCAGGCTGCAGGTGGTGCAGCGAGCGATGGAGAGAGCTATGCTCAGAATTCCTCTGACGGATCGAATTCGGAACGAAGAGATTCGACGGAGAACTAAAGTTGTCGACATAGCTCTCAGAATCCGCAAACTGAAGTGCCAGTGGGCCGGCCACGTCAGTCGAGTCAGCTATGGCAGTTGGGGTAGGAATATCCAGGAGTGGAGGCCACGCAGGGCACGACGGAGCATTGGGTGCACCTTTCTAGATGGACCGATGACATCAATAAAGCGGCCGGAAGCGGCTGGATGCGGAAGCGGAGGATCACATATGGTGGAAGGCATCGGGGAAGGCCTATATCCAACAGTGGGTACATACAAGCTGATGATGATGATGAATATTTCCATTCCATTTTCTAGATAAAAGACAAAAATAAAATATTTTATGCCTTGTAGTATAGGTATACCAAAGCTTATTTTAAAGAAGGTATTTTTATTATTTATTTTATTTAAGGTAATTTTACAAACCTGGGTTCCGCAC
Source organism: Pyralis farinalis (assembly GCA_947507595.1). Lineage (NCBI taxonomy): Eukaryota > Metazoa > Arthropoda > Insecta > Lepidoptera > Pyralidae > Pyralis > Pyralis farinalis. The sequence continues at coordinate 30,365,163 of OX382273.1, read as the reverse complement.
TCAACTTAACACTATCAACTGGATTTAAACAGCTAACAAAATTCGAGTATTGAAATGGAATGAAAAGAACCAACGAATGGGAAGAAAATGTAAAATCCTAGCCAAAATAAAATGAACCATTTTCATTATATCAGCGGTCTCAGCACTGTCATGCGACTGGGCATTTATCTCAGATGTCGTTTTGTCTCCGTCCGAACTGCAATCTGAAGTAACGCGTCTCTAGGAAGTGCACGGATGAAATATTCGTTATTCTAAAGGAGATTGCGATCTACATTCTACTAAGATATTGGGTTTTTAACATAATGTTTTTAAATTACAGGTTGCAAATGTCCATAGACTGCAGTAACTGATTACCATCAGGTAGGCCGTATGATTGTTTGCTACCTTAATGTATAAAAAAATGTATAATTTGTTCCTACACTGAAAAAAATGTTTAGTTGGATTTCCCAGATTCCTAATAGAATTCACCAAAGTCGACGGTTGAACTGGGTCCTTACCTTTTGTTGATTTTACCAATCAAAAAAGGTTAATGAAGTACCAGTAAAAAAAATAAAATTTATTATTTAGTATGATAAACTGTACCACATTATATGTACAATCCATATATTAGCGGTAAATTAGACATTTAAAATAGTGATAGCTACAAAATACTTTTGTATGAAGACCAACCGTAATATATTTGTAAATTTAACTACAAATTTTTGCATTAATTAACAAAGTTTACTAGTAAAATACCATTACCTACCATTGCTTCTTTGGTAAATTCAACTAATCTTTTTTTTCAGTGTATTAATTATTTAACATACCATGATATAGTGATAAGAGCTCGATGTCGTCGTTGGGCGCATCATTCTAACTGAACACGCAGGTTATGCAACATCAACCGCAGCCTCTCTTTTGATGTGTTTATCTAATCTCTATCTCGAGCGTCTTCATGCTCGGAGGGCACGTTACGCTATCGGCGCCGGCTGTTGCCGATATATGACAACCGCGCCGCAGCCGCTAATCCGCAGTTGAAAAGAGTGATAGAGTATGCTCTAAACCCCTTCAGTTCAAGGGAGACCTACGGGTGGGGGAGATCGTCCCATACTGCGTGTACCAGTATGGGGTCGCTATTCGAGAACAATGGACATAAGCTTGAAATCGTCAACAATTACATCGAGAATGATATATATAGAATAGAATGAAATAACACTTGTTAATATTTATCTATCTACATCTCAAATCTTTTGCGGTGTAGGAGGAGAAAATGAAGCATAATCAACTGAATTTAGAATTTTCCCTTAGTATTCAAGTTGAATAAAGTTACCTTGTTAAAGATAATTTGTACAAACACTATTATATTACTTGTTAAGGTTAGACAACCTGAATCATTTCTAGGTTTTGTTGTTCCTAAAGTAAACAACAAAAACAAGCTGTATTTTATAGTTTCAATCGATAGTGTTATCTTTCTGACGAGACGAAACATTTTTTCGACGATCCTTTCAATTGGTAAACATAACTATAGGTTAGCGTTAGTTTCACTTTTAGCCAGTACCTTTCCTTCTGCATTATGTATATTTTGTGACCTTATTAGTATGGTTTAGTGGAGGGTTCTTCCTCTGCAGGTAGGTACTATGAACTACAGACTATTATTTAAGGTAAGCACAAGAAGCTTGCTTAGATCGTCCTACATCATTTATTAGAAAAGTTCTAGTAACTGCTGCCATTCTATTGAATCTATTGTCTTAATGACGGCATTTTTGTACCTCTAAAGTAACCGTCAAGAATACGGCTCCGTGGTCCGTCAAGTTGCGTTTCTCTTTATGTCTTGTTTAAAGAATTTCATGCTGTAGATCCTTGGGGAAACCTCGATAGACTTTCATTCTCAACGTAAGAGTTTACGGAAGCACACGCACAATAGTATATTCCTTGTGTATTATATTAGTACATTAGATGAGAACTATATGTGTTATATCGAACAAAGCATTTGAACATTACATTACATTACTCTACCAACTAAAATGTTTGGATGAATAATAAATGTTAGCAGACAATATGCCTAATTTGTTTATTCCTCTGATTGAACAGTAGGTTGTTTTTACAGGAGTTATTCGATCTAATGCCCAGAATTTCCTTCTATGTACACCTGCATTATTGTCATCAGCAGGTAATTCACTTTGGAACCACAATTGTCGCATACTGTGACATTCCAGACATCTGTTAGGTTCTAGAATGAACTCTTGTCAAGGTTTTTCCAAAAGATTTTTCTCTAACATGATGGTCTCAAAAAGGGGCATGTGAAGGTTTTTACAGGGTCGACAATGAACGATGCGCCTGGCGTTGAAAGTGTCCATAGGTTATAAAACCTGTGCGTCTCGGGACGTCCGACAGAAGTGATAACTTAAACTAATCCGCTGCCGTATGCGTGACAGAAAGGGAAGCCAGACAGACTGGAGCCGTAACGCGTTACGTAACAAAGCGGTTTACCCTACCATAAGAAGTTATTACTTCAATAATTGCCAACGAAAAGACATGGTACATGTGTCATATACTTATTTGTGAGTGTATAAAAATGTTTCAGACTGTGCAAAAAATACATAAAACATTTTAATTTTTATATTAATACTGACTCGGTGAACTTCTTATCAGAAATGGTCAGAATCACTTCCCATCCGAATGGATCTGATGGTGGAGCCAACTGTGACAATTTTACTTTTCCACCTGCAGAACATAATCCAGTAGATTCACCACGATTAAAATTTCTCCAATTACCACTGATTTGTCGACACCACAATCGATTTCCGGATGGTAGTGAAGTGCTGCTCGTTCCAGGTTCACAGGAGCACTATGTTGGCGGAATCGGTCATGTTCATTTTGTCGTGTTCGCTGTTGTTGTGTTTGATGTTTCGAATTCATTGCGTTCTAAGCCTATCCGCTTCACTGTCAATAACTCTTGAACGCTATCCGGACATAACAATACAACTATTCTCGTTATCTGCTGCGCGTTGATTATCAGTGCGGTTACCATGTGAGGAAGCTCATCGCACATTTGATTAACTTCGATGAACTATGTCGGCTCGTCTTCTCCTCGGCATTGGAAACAATAAGAGTAAAGTGTGTACTCGTTACAAATAATAAAAGTAAAACTAAAATTATATAATGATAGATCACAAATCAAAATAAACAATTGAAGTGTACCGTCATTTTTCATACGAAATTACTATTCTTAAAATAGATTTTCTTTATGATTTTCCCTGTTAGTTTTCTTTTTAAATCATCCCTGTATTACACCGAACAAAAGAAAAAAAAAAATTCAAATAGGTCAAGCCGCTTTTGACTTTCAGCGAGACTAACGAACGGCGATCCATGTTAATATACTACTACTACTACTATACTACTATGTTTATGTTAATATAAATATGATTTTTCACAAAATATGAAAATTTCAAGTAGTAGACTTGAAATTTTCATATTTTCTCATTCTAATTACAGTGTCGCGTAACGACTACACAAATAGTATACACAAAAATATACATACAGATACATATATAGTCTACATTTTCAAATTGAGAAATTTATTTGAGTCTATCTTAGTAAATCAACATATTTTAAGTTTTAATATGATCTCGTAATAGGAACAGAGTCTAGGTAGCTCCTTTCTTTTGACTTCCAGATCCATGATATATCGACGACAGTAGAGCCACACCGATAGGGTTCCCGTTTCGTCCCTCGAGTATCCTAAAAACGTTTGTATGAAAACTTAAACACGAGACTCTAACCATTTTTTTATGTCTTATAAAATATTTATGAACGTTTTATAAACTCTCGTAAATGTGTAGGCGAGCAAGACATTTGCATATTTAGTGCTTCTAACCAAAATTGGTGAAAGGGTACTTTTGCATTATATATATGTATTTACATTTATATTTATACAGCGTAAGGAAGTTATTATTAGATTACAGTTTATTCGATTGCAGTTTTCTGTGAGGTGGCGAAACTGCTTTGATACACCCTACCTCTCTTAAAATACTCATTGCAGCGCCTATGCTTATATACATCTTCGCCGATCTCTTAGGTAGGAAATCTGTAAACCTACTGAAGGTTCCGAACTGAATTTAATTCAACTCGATCAAAACTTAAGCCTGTAAGTCCAATGCTAAGATAACCCAATTTACTGTATTTCCTCAATTTCAGAACATGCTTCATATCAATATTCAAGGCCGTATTCTTGAATTGATTACACAATTGGCATGGATAAAAAGTGCCTAGATCTCGAGAAATGTTCAGGTCCGAAGTCACCTGAAGGACATGGTCTCATTGACGCCAATGAAACTTGGGTTCTTCATGAATTGCAGTTAGACTACAATTAAAGTAAATACTCACAGAGATGTGTAGGAAATTATTTACCATCCTAAACATTTTTCGAAGAAACAATACAGCATGCATTTCGTTAAAAAGAGCGCTTACAGGGTATGCTACATCGGGCTCTTGCATTGCGAATAATGCTCCTGGTCTCGCAAATATCCTTGCCTGAAAGTAAGTAGTTAATATAAGCTATATTAACTACTTACTTTCAGGTAAGTTGCATGATAGTATGTCTTAGTAGTATAGAGGTTAGATATTACGTTTCAGAACTAATAAATATATTCAAGCAACAGGCATAAATAAGCAATAATTACTAAAATAAATTAAATGTAAAAATCAGCATCTCCGCCAAATCGGCTTAGGCCTACATAAGCCTAAGGATTTGACAAAGATGCTGAAATAATTAATAAACTACACAAAAAGGGGACGCAACCAATTCTAATGGATTAGGATACGGGATAACGCTATGAAGATGACTTAAATAAATTAAAAAATCCAATAGAAACAAAATACTCTTCAAAGGATTTGATTTGATTGAAGATCAGTTTTATATATCTCAAGTAGAGTACTTCAAGGTAGTATTTTAGGACTCCTAGTATTTATAACATACATAAACGATTTACCGAATACAATAAATTCATACTATGCCATTATTTGCCGCTGATAGTATAAACACGTACATTGGAAATGATACAAATATTTTTGAAAGTGATATAAATAATATTCTGATAGATATTTTGAACAGTGATAGCTCAATGGGTAAAGAACCATCCTAGTGACCAACAGACCTACCTAAGAAAGGCCTGACTTACTCTCTGGAGTATGAAGGTCTGGCGGCAATCACTCCATGTAAAGATCTTCCACAAATCTTTAAGCCTAGCTAGCAGACTCCGCTAATCATAATGGATTAAGAATCTGAATAATGTTAAAAAGAGATATCTGAACTGGATGAAATCTAATAATCTTACAATTAACATTGACAAAACAAAAATTATGACATTTAGAAATAGAATGAATTAGACATCACCCTTGGAAATCAATTGTATTATACTGTAAAAGCATTGAAGAAGTCTCTTGGGCTACACATAGATTACAATAAAATTTGGAAGGCACATCGAGAATGTGTGTACAAAATTAAAGAAAGAGAGAAAAGAAAAGATTTTTTAATTGTGTGTACAAAATTAGAGAGAAAAGAGAAGAGTTCTTATGTTTACAAAGGTAGTAAATCAAGCAGTTTTACTCACGTCGTACTGTGTTTATGCAAATTAAACCATGAAATATAGTATAATCGTTTGGGGCAACAGATAATGATGAATGACTCTTTAAGTCCCAAAATATGTGTTAGACAATATGCCACTTACGTAGACGAGACAGTTGTAAATCTTACTTTAATAAGCTAAAAATACTCGCTGTGCGTTGGTTATACACTCTAACTTGTATTTTTGTAGTTAAAACTAATGCTCACCTATTTACAAATTCAAAAAGAACCCGCAACCGTCATAAAATTAGTATTTCACATGCGAGAATAGCAATATATATTAATGGCGTCATTATTATCGCACCTTGACTGTATAATAATTAATAACCTATCTAAAAATATTCTAGAAATTATTAATTTATTCACCTTTAAACGAATAGTAAAATAAAATTGATAAATCATAATAAGAAACTAAACTAATAAAGTAATAAATTCAATATTTAAACGCAATGTGACTATTTAGACTTTCAATTATAAGAGCGTTGTATTTTTCAAATCATCTTTCACATCGAATGACATTTTAATTTAATAAAATGTAAAAGTGTAAAGTTTGAGATATACCTAGTCCGACCAATAAGTTCTGTTAAGTCTATCTAATCCCAACGCGAAAATAATGAACTGAGAGCTGGGTATGGCAGAGAGAACATGAAAGTAGAATAAATACGGTCGAGATGAGAGCATTGCGCAATATTTGTGGCAAAACGCTTGGTGACCACGTTCGTAATGACGACGTGAGAGAAAGAATTGGTCTGAAAGAGAATGTTAATATAAGATATACAATAATATATATATATATATATATATATAATATGCATACTCCGTTGGTTGGACATGTAGAAAGAATGCGGGACGAAAGAATGGCGAAACGGATATACAATGCAAAAGTGGAAGCATGTAGGAGCCCAGGAAAACCGAGAGAAACCTAGCATGAGCAAATTGGTCGTATTTTATCAGAAGACGATGTCAGGAGCCATAGGAACTGGCGAGTCTGCATAAAATGAGCTATGAATAGAGAAGCGAGTGAAGTATGTAAGGATTGCGTCTTATGGCGCTCAGTTGTCTCTGCCTACCCCGCAAGTGACCTGGCGTGAATATATACATACGTGTATATAAAACGTAACGTTTTATATTTTATTTATAAAGAACATTAATATTCCAAAACTAAATGAAGTAGTTTATAAGTAAGTTTATTTTTTAACATTTTTAGCTTAAGATAATTATCTGGTGATAAGTTAATAATAGTGAATTTTACTGATTGTTGTATTAGAAAAATACGAATTATGAAAACAAAGTTTAATTTCGGTAATTAAAGTATTTTTCTTACTCTTTTATTTAATTTTCTAATCATTTACAATTATTGTTAGTGACATAAAGTTGTCACAAAAACTAACAATAATTTATGTTTAATTATAATATATATATAACTTCACGCCAAATCCCTTGCGGCGTAGGCAGATAGAACCGAGGGCTACGTGACTCGATCCTTACACACCTCACTCGCTTCTTCAACATTCATTGCTCTTCTTATGCACGCTCACCGGTTTCTAAGGCTCCTTTAATTTATTTAGTAATATCACTAAGGATTTCAAAAATCATAAGGATATCAATAAAATACATTTATAAATAAAATACAGAATGTCTGATATTTTGGTTCAGTAGTTCTGATTTTAAGTATATTCTTTCAAATGACAATTCACTGGAAGGTTGTTGTATTCGTGCTAGTAAGTGTGATCATCAGTGAGCTCCTAACGAGTTGCAGTGTTATCAGTAGGGATGGGCAACGCGAGATACTTCATGCATCAAGTGGGTGTTATGGTGGTATGACGTTATAAAAATTTACATTTAAATTTATACAAACATAAATAAATATAATAAATTTTGTATAACATTTATACAAAATTTACACCTGCTATCCTTATTTGACTCTTTTAGATAAAGAATAAAAACCCCCGAACCACGTGTTTATTTTTTTATAAACCACAATGCGCTATGCCTAATTGTTAGCAGTTATTGTAGTCTGCAGATAATTGCAATACCAGGGGTGTTACTCGTTTATTGCCAACCTGTGAAAACCTCTCCATGTATTTTTTGAACAACATCTTGCTATATAGTCCCTAGGAAAAACCTGGGCAGGTTTAGTGTAGAAAACAAAATTTGTGCAGAAAAAAAAAAGATAATTCTAGCACACATAAAATGGGCGACGAGGTGACAAATTGATACCCACAAACAGCCAGTCATCCGCTGCTTTTGTTTCTGATGACATTTATTATTTGTTGTGGCAGCCCTCCCACTGATATTCTTCTCAAACGGATATTAATAACACGGACACAACGGCGTGTATGAATTGTGTACATAATGTCTTTATTTAAATTGATATTTTTTGTAATGTATTGGCTTAAGCAATGAATATTACGTATTTCATAAATCATTTACTATTATTTTGTCCCTTTATTATTTGTATTTATTAAACTGCTAAAGTCAAGTTAAGTAGGATAGACGTGAAAAGAAAGACCCTGCCTTTCTTTGCTTCCTCGCCTTCCGGGAGAGAAAGAGAAATTGGACCGGTAAGAGTAAATAAATAAGTATAAATGCAAATAATAGGATTATTTGACAAAATTGTATCTTGCCAGTCTTTCACTTACCTTTCCTATTTTGCTTTCTCTCCCGGAAGGCGAGAAAGTAAAGACAGGCAAGCTCGTCTTCCTTTTCTCTACTATCCTATTTAACTTGCTTACATTGCTAATCTTGCTGTTATTATACCTATATGCCTATAAAACTTATTTCACCTGCATTGTTTATATTTTCTATCTTACCTATTGTCTTACCTGACTAATCTTGCTTACAATCTACAATTACATATTGTAATTTTCTTTTCGATAAAAGCACTTTTATTATGAGAATAGCTAAATTCTTTCAGGCCTATCTAGTCGATCTGATTTATCTTACCTATCTGACTTATTATGCGTGTTACCTATCTTCTTTGTATTTTATATATTTAATATTTTTCACTAAGCGAAGTTTGATAATGAAGAATAAATCATTTTTTTTTATTTATGACCTCGTTGCAAAAATGGCAATTAAATAAAAAAACTAGTTATTATGTGACTTCGCATACTTACTTTAATTTGCAACTATTTTACGATAAAATTTCAATCTATCACTAGATACATTCTACATTACGAGAAAAACTATTACGTGCGGCGAGATTGTTGGATTTCGATATATAAAATTGTACTTCTTATATTATTCTATAACTTCTTATATTATTCTATAACTTCGTATATTATTCTATAACTTCGTACACTATAGTACTATACTGTACGAGTTAGCGATCAACATAAAGGCATAGCGTATCTTTGACAGAAAGAGCAACTCGTCTCTCTTCATATTCATTTCAGAAGGTGTTCAAACATATTTAGCAGAATTGTGCTTCTTGTTTAACTATAGACTTATCAGGATATTAATCACCAAAATATGTAGTGATAGCATTATTTTAAGATTGTACATATTTTCGGAATTACCCTAAGGAAAGAAAATAATGTAGTAGTTCGGTCTAATAAGGACTGGACTTCATAGCATTAAACTGTAGTTGAAAGAAAGAATTATATTCATTCCTACTAAATTACCCATCATTGCTTTTTGAATCGACGATATCAGAAATAAGTTAAATTACGAGTATTTTAGAAAACTAAACGCTGTTCATTTTACGCAGCTGTGTGTCACTCATTAGAGATATAACGATGTTTACTTTTCCTTTATTGCATTCGCCATTGTCAGGAGAATTGATGTCGATTATGAATGAAATAAATCTGCTTTTTTGATAATAAAGCATCTTGAGCTCATAATAAATATTCACGCGTTTTAAATTACAGCTTGCGACGAATAAGAGCCAAAATTAATTTTGTGAGAGAAAATCGCACAGCCCTATATTTATTTATTCAATACTCACGTGATAAGTAAGTTCATGGTATACGTTACACAATGTTGACATTGTTTTAAACGTTTTTCTAATACAATATTCCCTAAATTTGGCAAGCGTAGAAGCAGTACTTTACGTTTGCTGAATTCAGCTTCAGGTTGTCGTTGAAGTGAAGGATTAAAGTACACTCAGCCACGCTGCCATACTGCAGATTGACGTAGGCCAGTATTTTCATGCCACGCTTAAGGCTACCGACTTGATTTAACTGTTTATAACTAATGACAACAGACACGGCGCATTCAATATTATCTGACACTAACGAGCTCTTATACTCGATTCAACTCGCATTGAATCTAATAAATCATTGCATAATGCTCTGCGTTAACATATTTATCTGCTTGCAAACATCTTTGAATCTACCTTCCCTGTTCTGTTCAAAAACCCATTAATCTTTCGCTAACTAAAGTATCCATAAGCTAAAGCTCAAACATTTAACAACAAAGGGTTTGCTAATATCGTTCCTCTGGGATCTACGCACAATACCCTTGAGGTTCTGGTCGTCAAGCGCTGTTATTTATTGTTTGGGTGTATATTTATTAATACCTTTATGTTGGCTAAGTAGAATTTTAGGATTTGAATTCATAAAATACATGCAACGATTTAAGAGTCTTGAACTTATATACATTTTATGTATTCATTAAATAGTTAATATATTCAGTCGTTATTTTGCGAAAGTCAAATCTACATGCAATTTGATCCAACCTGCTTTGTGTGCTTCCGCCACCAATTGGTGCCGGAAACACACAAAGCAGGTTGGATCAAATTGCATGTATTCATTAAAATCTGGGGTGTAATATTATTTTAAGTACCAATTTAAGACAATATTAGTAAACCTCTGAACGATCATATGACCATAAAATGTATTATAAAACCTACTGAGTATAGAAGTACAAAATATTGATAGAGATTTGACGTAGAATAGCCAATAGAGAAATACGAGAAGAAAGTGTAAGTTTTAGGGGAGATCGGTCACTAGGTGAAGGTGGAGAGAAGTACAAATCAATACGACATATATATGTATTATGGTAGCAGACTACAGAGTATGCAGTCCTGTATCTATCTATCTATAACTTCACGAAAGAAAGGAATTTGTCCTTGCGGAGTAGGCAGAGAGAACCGAGCATCACGTGAACATAACATGACATGACATTATTTTATTTTTGCTGATATTTGTTTGACATTTCTAAAGTAAGGGCTGGCATATACTTACTCGCATATCTCTTGCTACTTATGTACTTTCTATTTACCGCGCACTAATAAATACCTACCTAATATACGTATTCTTACCAAACCAAGGCTAGGGTTATAACGCCACTGGTTTCGTGCTTATTTTCTTCTTGCAATTTATTTTAATCTTTTAAATAATAAATTTCTCTTTTCGTTCCAATTATTAATTGGATGGAAAACTGTAATGTTACTGATTAAACAAGGATCTAACAAAAGGAAAATAACAAATTTAAAAACTAGTATTTACTAGTCTTGGCTTTAAGGACTCTCGTTGGTTCGATCTAACCAAAGTCAACAGAGGTGGCCGGCAGCACGCGGTCATCCGGACGGACCTGTAGGTCACGGGCTGAAGAGGAGCTGCGTGGAGCGGGCCGAGGTTCGCTGGCTGGCGAGGTCATAGGCGCAGTTGATGTAGGAGTCTCGGTGGGGACCGCCTTGCGATCCATCACCGCAGCGGTCAGAAGTGCCACCGCCGAAATAAGCCGCGTGGCCCATGCAACAGGGGCAGGGCAAGAGGTCACAGGTGCAGTAGAGAATATATCGTGATGCACCCGCATGTCGATGCATTACACACTCGATCTCCGCGTAGACTGATTGTCCTTTCTTCTGCACGGACGTCTACGAATTTTATTATTTAAAATTTTTATATTTAAGATACATAATTTTTTTGTGACGTGATAAATTTTGACATGACATGCCGAATGAAATATTTGTACAAAGAGTAAAAAACGTTCTTATACGTATGTTTATATTTGACGAGCTCGGTGGCGCAGTGGTGAAACGCGTTGTTACGCTAATTTGACACCAACGCTCGTGGGTTCGATTCCCACACAGTACAAACATTTGTGTGCATGAACATGTCTGTTTGTCTTGGTCTGGGTGTTTTCTATGTATAATAAGTATGTATTTACAAAATAAATAATGTATTTACGTATGTTTATCAGTTGTCTAGTACCCATAACACAAGCTTCGCTTACTTTGGGGCTAGGTGACGCTGTGTAATTTGTCCGACAATATTTATTATTATTTATATTTATAATGTTATAGTGCTTAACAACATCGTACAAGATGATTATACTTAAACAGTCGGGCTGCTGAAAAACGTTCATCTCACAGAATATTGCAGCCAAATAACTCCCTAGAGGGTTATTGTGTTCCTGCGAGTGAGTGAGGTCACCAGCAAGTTCCTAAGGAGCGCGAGTGATATTTAATGTATTGGAAACATATACAGGCTAGCGTTAGCATCACACAATCTTCTTGAGTTCCAAGTACTATGATATCTCTCTAAAATAAGACATATTATTTCCCACCTAAAATATTATTAAAATTTTATTTCTATGTACTTACCTTCGTTTTAAATTGTGCTTGTACAGTATTCGTATTTATTATATAGTGAACTTAATAAACAAGCTCCAACATTGTGGTAAATCTAGATACAGAGTTCGCAGGCAATATCGTCCATCCGAGATCACTAACTGCACGTACAAAGTCATTGAAATTGCGTCCACCGCGATATAGGCTTGTTTGTATACTGTACTCTATCAAATTGAACAGGCATTCTGAGACAAGGTATATTTTTTATATAAAGCTGACAGGAAATATTTAACTTTGTATTTTATGTATCTCAAAATCCTGATTCCTACTCGTACCATTATCATTTTATAAAAGAGGCTTTGTAGGTGAGCTATAGTATCCTGTTCTGTAGGGTACAGAACACTTCATTGAAATAAAAAATGCCCTAGAAGGTCGTTGTGTACCTCTGAATGAGAGAAGTCACTATAAAATTCATGAAGAGCTGCTATGTTGTTAAATTCTTGTGATGGCAGTGTCCAAAGCCTAGCGTTAAACAGATTCATAAGTCGTATGTATGTATGTATATCTTCACGCCAGGTCCCTTGCGGGGTAGGCAGAGAGAACCGAGCGCCATAAGACGCGGTCCTTACACTTCGCTTCTGTGACATTCACAGCTTTTTTTATGCACGCTCGCCGGTCCCTGAGGCTCCTGACATCACCTTCTGATAAAACACGACCAATTTGGTCATGGTAGGTTAGTCTCGGTCTCCCTCGGCTCCTACGTCCTTCCACTTTTGCATTGTATATCTGTTTCATTTGTATCAATTGTAAAATAGTCACATTTTTAAATATAACCTCATTGTAGCTTATTCAATTATCTTAGTTATTATTCTTCTTTTATAATGAAAAGAAATGCCGAAAGAAACTTGCCTTAATAGACATCTTTTCATATCGTCAATTGATATTAAAATACATTTAAGTCAGCATATTAGTACATTAATAATGATGCCAAGTGGTAGGATTAAAGATATATGATTGCCTGTGCTGAATTATTATCAGACACTTTTGTCAATTATATATTCATCAATTCTATATTAAACCTTTTTACAGAACATTTCTGATATGCCTTTTTTAAGACATTGCATGGATCATTAGGCGAGGAATGAGTTTTTTGAGACATAGGTAGTATAATTAGTATAATATTAATTCAAATTATACTTGTAATGTTGCTGTATCCCATTCCCGTTTATTTTACAGCAAACTTTAGTGAATAACCAACATTGTGGTAAATCTAAAACAAAGTTCGCCGGCAATATCGTCCATCCGAGATCACTGACTGCACGTACAAAGCCATTCAAATTGCGTCCGGCAGCGCAATACAGGCTTGCTTATATATTCGGGAAATCAAATTAAACTCTGACAAAATACCAATATTTTCATGTTGATTAAAATTCTTAGGGCTATGACGTCGCTGTATGTGTAATTCCAACCAAACGCGCTGTTTAAGCAACGTCTACTGCAGCCTGTCTCTGGATGGGTTTATCTATCTTGAGCTTCTCCGTACCGCAGGGCACGTTAAATCGTTAAGCTAAGTTAGCCTTCGAGCGTCTTGGAAAAAACACTGGCCCTCGCCAATCCGCAGTTGAGTAGCGTGGTGGAGAATGCACTAAACCCCTTCGGTTGAATGGAGATTCGTATTCCTGTTGTGAAATGGGTTAGTGTTGGTGTAGTATCTGCACCTGTAAAAAAAGATAAAAAATCTTTATTTGCCATTGGGCCCTCGCGGGCACTTAGACACGTCTTACAGTTTTTGAAATATAATCTTATTATATCATATTTAATTCTCTTTTTACTTTTTCTTTTTTTTTATCTACTACTTTTTTTACCTGTACATGGTACAACCTACTGGATAACAAAAGAGGTTTGGAAAGATGATGGCTCATAATGAAATGGAGCCGGGCAGTTTCTTACAGAAGACTATTTCCCTTTCAGAATAATAAAAATTTACACGTATGTGTCTCTACGAGTGAATAAATACATCAGTAAGTACGTCAGGAATTACAGCTTTAGCAGAAGAGTATCAAAGCAAGTTACTTCTTATTGAGCTGGTGTTCATAAACTACGAACTGCTTAACATCAGGCCAGCCATAAGATTACTTTCCAAACGAAATGTTTGAAGTATTTTGAACATTAGTTTATTAGTTTTAAGCTGTAGTTTAGAACTGCAGTATTCCCTTTCATTTTCAGCAAAACTTTCATAATTTGACGAGCTCGGTGACGCAGTAGTTCATAACGCTATTTTGACACCAACGCTTGTGGGTTCAATTTTCACACAGAACAAACCTTTGTGTGCGTGAACATCTCTGTATATCTTGGTCTTTTAAAAGAGTCGTCACACTTACTACGAGTAATATGAGCCAGACCACTCCAATTTAGGTTGTAATCATTTAGGCTATATTGATTTCCTTAATTCTAATGTTGATATTCTCATTTCAGATTTTATCATGCAAGGAAACTCTAAGCTATAACTGTTTTTATACGACGCTGGACGACCTTGGGCCGTGTTTCAGTTCCATGTGTCACTAGTGGCAATACAGACTGTTTGAAGACTTTGTGTTATGATATTATGTGCTAATAGATGCGTGGAAGTTTCTCGAACCTCGCCCAACGGAATTTGATTCGCCTGTGGATCTCTCGGTCGAAATTGGAATTACCTAACAATTTCACCTCGGCCTGTCTCTGTAATATTTTCTTAAAACGTCTATCCTTTGCAATTATTTCCTATTGTTTCGTTACGATCTTTTGGAAAGCACTGATATCTATAACAATAATTTAGAGTTACTGTTGTAGTCTATTGTCCCTGTCAAATATGTGGTAGCTACTTATTTTTATGTTAGTTTCTCTTTCAAAATCTTAATTTATTGTATTATTATAAATTTAATATCTAAATAATTAAATAAAACTCACGGAAACAATTATAAATATAACTATTAGCGGTTAAAGTATGAATTTGCCGATTTGTACTGAAAAAAGTCGTTTTTTTTCTAAGATGTAACATTTATTTAATCAACATATTTGCCCTCAATATCTGTAATATTGCTGCCATCTAATCGGAAGTTAATTATGCCTTTGCGATAGAACTCTGGGGATCTAGATTCGCCAAACTGTGTGAAAGCATTTTATACTGCCTCCAGGGAAGAAATTTTTTTACCACGTAGAAAATTGTCAAAATCACGAATAAATCATAGTCTGTTGGAGCAAGATATAGTTGTGAGGTCTTGCGTTATCATGGAGCAATAATGGTGAAGATCGATTCACCAAATAGTTACCATTACCATATTATTGGTAAGCTTTGCTTTAGGGCACTGTTGCGGCATTTGAACTGACGTCAGCCATTGCATTTTTCGCTTACGGTTATCGTAAAGAATCTACTTTTCGTCACGATTTCGTTTGTCACAATTCGATCTAATATTTCTTCATTTCTGTACCGATTCAACAAGGAAACACAAGTTTCAACCCGCGTTTTTCTTTCTGCAGATCTGTCAAATCATGAGGCACCCGTTATTCATATTTTTTTTATCTTATTGATTTAATGCAAATGAGTCAAAATTGTAGGCAAGGAAACGTTAAACCATGCTAATGTTCTGTGTGCAAGCTTGATCCAAGTAAGATTTTATCCTACGCAAATATAATATGTTAAAAAATCAAAATAATTTATATATAGCGTAAAAGGTAACAGTTGTTCGCATTATATAGTCAAAAGTCACTGTACTATTTAGCCATATAAAATAGCATGCAAATGTCAGTTATGATATAATTAAAAATATTATACTTATTGAACACACAACAAATTTCTTGTTTGAATATAACGTTTCAAACGGTCGGTAACGTACAAGTGATACCCCTGATGTAGCAAGTGTCCATGTGCTATAATACTCCGACCTAACTTTATTCTGAAATGAAGATGCAGTAAGGCAGTTTACTAAACTTGTATAAACGAGCTTAGCGTAAAGGGTTTTACAATAACTCCGTCCGCTGACGCGACGGCTAGGCATTCATCCTCATATACTGGAGTCGCAATGGTCACGTACTATGCGGATCGAGAGAAGTTTTCTACCGAGAACTCTTAAGTTGTAGAATGAGCTCCCTGCCAAGGTTTTCCTAAAGAACTACATGGGGCATGGGGTTTTTCAAGAAAGGCTTGAAAAGGTTTTTACGGGTTCGGCACCACAAGAGTCAGGTAGGCAGTACGCTTATTTGGCGCATATTGGTATAAAAGAAGGTTACGCAGAAAATAACATTCAATATAATTATATGTTCCGGCTAAATGTACAACCAAATGCTTATATACCACTACGCAGATTGTACACTTGTTTGCAGCCTTATTGGTAAGTATAAAAATATATAAATATATAATGTCAGGAGCCCTAGAAACCGGCGAGCGTGCATGAGAAGAGCAATGAATGTTAAAGAAGCGAATGAAGTATGCAAGGATCGAGTAACGTGGCGCTCGGTTCTCTCTGCCTACCATGCAAGGGATTTGGCGTGAAGTTATAGGATAGATAGATAAAAATATAGAACAGGCCTTGATCCGCAGTAATATTTTTTCAGAACACGTCTTAATAATATATTTTTAGTGCACCTTCTATATCTAAAATGTGGTTAACCATACCTACCCATTTCAATTTCACATGAATATTTTGACACAGAGCGGGTACAACCACACATCACTCGAGCCGACCGGTGCCGGCACCCGGTGACGTGTCTTCGCCATAAATATGTCGCTCGCAGCAAATTGGTCACCAGAATACATGAATTCATAGTTTCACTGAACATTGAATAGAATTAATAAACAGAAATATGATTTATTTAAAAAGATCACAAAATATCACAAAATAATTATATTTTGGGATTTAATAAGGTACATAAAATCCTATTTCTTTCATTAGAAAGTTTCATAATTTAATTAGTAGATACAGATATTACTGGTAATCGTTTTAGGTAAATAATTAGTTATTCTTTAGAGCAGTGATAGCTCAATGGATAAAAAACCAGGCTATTGACTTTTTTTGTTTTTGAAAGCCTGTATCTTCGCTAAATCCTTTGGCTTAGGGTAACGGACCCCGCCAATCCTAATGGATAAGGAAACGGGATAACGCTAGGGAGAATAATTAGTGTAATAGTGATAATTTGGAGAATATACAAGTCTATAAAATAAAATATATAATAAATTGCAAAAAATCTTCTCGTCGAAAATACCTCAATGTCTCAATATAAAGAGAGTCTTTCACCACTTCCTTTTTAACCGGTGATGACTTACGGCAACGAGAAGTGGCCTCTAACTATGGGCTTCGAACAAAGTTCATGGTTGCACATGTGCGATGAAGAAAGCCATCCTCTGAGTCTCTCTGCGTGATAGATTCAGAAATATAGTATATTCGTATTAGAACTACAGTTATCGATGTCACTCTAAGGAACAGAAAGCTAAAGTAGCAATGGGCAGGCACTGGCTATGACTGCCGGGGTCAAAAGATTGACGTCGAAAGGCTAAAAGCTAATCTTAAACCTGATTGCATCGCCTCCTACCGGATAAAATTGTGACTCTGAATCATCCAGGGACCTACTCAAACACACAAAAATGTTCATCAAAGTCAGACCAAACGTTTAGGTGTTTAATGACTGAATGTTAAAAAAATGAGGAATTACACATGAACAGAAAATATATAATATATACAATTCTTTCGGCATTTCTTCTCCGGCAATAAGAAAAATTATAACTATGACAAATAAATAAGACATAATTATACTTTATTTAAAAAATGTAAGTACTCACGAGGTCCCAATGGCAAATAAAGAGCTTTTATCATCCTGGTGCTATATTTTTTTCAATATCACATGTATTGTGCGTCATTGATTGGCGTATTGCAAAAAAAATATACAGCCGGAGAATTCTAGAGACGACCGTAACAGCGAAGCAGATGACCATTGGTGTGCAATGATAGTGAGTGAGTGTCTGTCAGCGTTAATTTTCAATAACTATCTGATGGCGGAGGTACACAAAGGCATGCTCCGATAGTTGGTATATGTAGAAAGAATATAGGAGGAAAGAATCAAAAAACAGATACAACGCGAATGTGGAAGACTCAACTACCATAACCAATTTGGTCGTGTTTTATCAAAAAACCCTGGAAAAAAGCCCTTAAAACCATCGTAGAAAAAAGCCAGTATGCATGAGAATAGCTATGAATTAAGGTGTATAAGGATCGAGTCACGTGGCGGTCGGTTCTCTTTGTCCACCTCGCAAGGGGTTCGATGTGAAGATATGCTACAGTATAAGTATTATAGAAATATGATATTGGGTAATGGCCACTTTAAGAAACAATCTTGAAATAATTAAAAATATTTAACATCAAATGGAATCTAATACATTTAAAATTACTTACAATGAATGTAGATAAGTGTCTTAAACTTTTTATCATTACATTACTGTCAATCTTAATGCTTAGCTAATATAGAACATTCTGTCCACAGTGAAATTTTATTATATAGTCAATAAATTTAAAAATGCCAATAATTGTTTTTATGAGTAGTGCTCTGTGCTTACCCAGCCCATCAAGTTAGGAATAACATCCCTATTTTGACAATTACAATCCATAGTCCTATATCAGAGACTCGACAATTCATCACTCTATGATTGTGTCCGCCATCGAGAGTCTCGCCGCGTATCGCCATGAATGGCGTTACGTGATCAGACCATAAAATGTGCCTCGTGAATGCGATAGATAATACAGGACGAGGTAATGTGACGGTTTGTTTGTGACCTGGTTTCAATAGCCTTGATCATGTTAGCGTTCTGTAACTGAACATGAAAAACTGTAAATTTAAACAGGTGAGAATTGTCGAGTATTCTAAGTTAATGCTTGGTGCCCTTGAGATTAAGGAAAGACTTTGCTCTGTTTGTCTACCGATAGTAAAGTGCGTTGTGTTTCGAGTAGTTGTTAGATATGATACCAACAGCTCTCTTATAGAAATGCACCACTCGCAGGGAATTTATTTTCATAAACAAGAATGGCAATGATCGCGTAGTATGCAGTTCCAAAGAACTTTTCTTTCCAGAACTTGTGAAATGAACCCTCTTCTGAGGTTTGCCTAAGGGCGGTTTTTGGAGGGAGGTTTTCCTCGATAATGCAACATAATACTTTAATAGATATTATCCATTGATCCTCTGAGTTTTTAAAGTTCAATTGTTTAAAAGTTTTAATAATTTTAGTTGGATCAATATGCGTAAACTGAAAAAGTTCCACACTAGGTCGTACATTTTCTTTTAACAACTCAGCAGCACCATCTGGATACGAATTTTTTGAAAATTTCCTATACATTTCGCGGTCATATATGACCACACGGGTTTCGAAGGGTTAAGAGAGTTAGTGGTAAGGTAAAGGATATTCATGAAGTAGTCTTGAAATAGATCTGCTATTTGTTTAGTGCCTGTGATACTTTGATTGTCATATTTTATAGAACACTCATTATCCTGTACTTTACATTTACCTGTCTCTTTACTAACAATATTCCCTACAGCCTCAATTTTATTCGATTATTGCTTAATTTTGTTTTTAATTTATATAGACTTTGCTTCGCTGTAAATATTTTGAAATAGTTTGCAAGAGTTTCTTGACATAATTGACAAAAACTGGGTCAAATTTGTAATACTTTACACCGTACAAATCCAACGTTTTGTTTCTACTTAGCAGAATACCTGTCGTTGCTAATCATTAAACTCAGATTTATAATACAAATGTTATAATCTTTTTTTTTTGCGTTTAAATATTTTTTGATATTCACTGGATATATCAGGATCAGGATCGTCTACAGTGTAATATAACAATTGCAACCTGTCCTTCAATACATTATTGTATCTAATAAGTTTCCTTCTGGTAATTGGTCTGTACAATAGATGACTTCTTAAATCTGTATTATATGAACCTTGATAACTTGAACTACCAACTTGAAATTGATAACTTGAACTACCAACTGACCGCAGTGATCTGAGGGTAAGTTGCTAATTATTGTTTTATTTATATGGTCACAATTATAAAAAATACATGATCTAGACAAGTTGCAGATGTGGCCGTTGTACGCGTAGGCTCCAGAAATTGATTTTCTAGATCAAAAGATTTAAATAAATTTAAAAAACTAATACTTGTTTGCGTCTCTAGTGATATATCAATATTAAAATCACCACAGACTGTCATGTCTGTTCTGCTTTGGAAAACTTTTCTTAAAATATCCTCCATTACTTGCTCAAATTGCAAATAATCACCATTAGGAGGTTCATATACACAAATAATTACTTAATTCTCTAATTCAGCACATGACACCTCGATATTATACTCAATAGAGAGCCTAATAATATCTAAACTTTCTTTGGCTTTATGGTAATTTTTTAACACAATCATTGACCCACTTCTTAGTGAAGACTCCCTATTAAAAAGAAGCTGACTATTTTATGATTATTAATGCTAAATAACATTTTACACTTTTTTAATGAATGCTCTGTCAAGCATAAAATATCAATATTGTATTTTTCCAAATACAGTTGAAATACATTTTCACAGCCAGGAAGCCTTGAATATTTTGGTGTACAAGATTTAAAGTTTTGCTTTCCTCTTGTCTCCCTGAGCAGTTTAAATCTGAAGTTGAATATATATGTGTAAACTGTTAAGACTATAGACATTATAAGTCGCTAAAGTGGATATCTAGATTTATTTGAAACATATTATATTATATCTTTCGTCAAATAAAAATCACTAACAGAACATTAGCGTCAAAAAATACAAAATTGTCAACATTATGGAAACATGTCAAGTGGTATAAGTTGTTAATATTGTATATGTTACACTGGCAACATGTATAAGGTAGTGCGTATAACAATATTCTATTTACTTTTAAATTATTTAACATTAACCTAATCATCGTTTCTGTACTATCATCCCATCTATTACTTTTCGAAGCACAACAACTGATAATCAAACCTTATTCTCTAATAAAAATACCACTAAAATGTAATAACCCTTGAGCATAAGGATTAAGAAGGGTCGAACCTTTGTAATTGAGGATTACTATCGAAGTGCTCCAAATATTCTCGTTAGTTTTTAAGCCAGCTTTTATTCTAAACTAGAGTGGAATTATGAGCCTTATTGAACACGCTGGTTTATCGGGTACGAATTAAACGGATTCTAGTCTATCTAATTGTTTAGGGAATTTTGTTCAATTTCCCTAAGGGGTTACTAGCACTTCCCCAAAGGGGGTTTTGGTTGGATAAACTCTATTCTAATTAGTAGGTACGCTATTTAATGAGTAGGTTGGTCCATACTCCCGTGAAAATGTTTCTCTCGTTGAATAATAAAACTATACTGACGTCAATTCCAGTTCAGATTACAACCAAAATGAAATCGGGTCTCGTTTTGTTTAAAAGTTTCGTTTTGTTTTCCTACGGTTACGTTTTTCAAAGCGTTGCGTTTCAAAACGAGCGTTGGTGTCAAAGTCGCGTCATTTACTACTGCGCCACTGAGCTTGTCGTCGAGTCGTCGTCGTTCTTTGGAAACAAAGTGAAAATGCAAGCAAAATTGTTTTGGTCCTATCGCATAGCGTTGTCGACATATTTTAACATGAAGCAATCCTTGTCATCCAAAGTATTACGGGCATTATTAAAAGCATACTTGGGCACAGTACACTACAGATAAGCTAAGTATTAAAGAGAATTTCATGCCAGACAGAGAAATAAAGCATAATACAGCAAGCATTCACGTTGTCAAAGACGTAACATGTTGGAGTATAAGTATTAAGGCAAAGTCAACCTTATATGAAAATGCAATTTCATATTAAAGTGGGTTTCGGCTAAATGACGTAAATTATGACGAGCTCAGTGGCTCAGTCGTCAACTTTGACACCAACGCTCGTGGGTTCGATTCCCACACAAGACAAACATTGTGTGCATGAACATGCCTGTTTATCTTGGTCTGGATGTTTAAAGAGAGGCAGGGCGCATCAAAGCAGCCCGTCTAGGGAAGTACCTCCACCTCACAGAAAACCGCAGCCAAATAGCAACCTCCCTAAAGGATTGTTGTGTTCCTGTGTGTGAGTGAGGTCACCAGTAAGCTCCCAAGGAGTTGCTGTGTAAGCAGCAGAGGAGGCATCGCGCAAGTGATACCTAATATATATCGCAAGCGTTAATAGGCTACGGTACCCGCTTTACATCGGGTGGGCCGTATGCTTATATGCCTCCCGAAGTAGTATAAAAAAAACACAAGTAGGAAACTACAAAGAACATTTATGTACAATAAATGATTGTGTTCTTGCAAATAGAGCAGTGATAAAACAGTGGATAAGTGAGCAACAGGTCCCCGGTTCGAATCCTGGGGCATGTAATACTACGTAGAGTGACTACCGTAAGACCTTCTCGACCCAGAGAGAAAACCAGATCTCTCTTAGGTTAGGCCCCACGAGTTTATAAATATAATTTCGTGGACGTGTAGGTTTCCTCACGGCGGCGTTTTCCTTCACCACCGAGCAAGTGATAAAATGTGTACGTAGATCCGAAAATGCGAATTTAGCGCTACAAGCCCCCGCCTGGATTCGAACTGGAGACCAGTTGGTCAATAAACCGGTTCCTTATACACGTTTACAACGTTGTTGATCAGAGTACTATAATGATAAAGGACATCATCCGGGTTTCATACATTTATGGTCCACAAAAGAAAGTGCCGGCCAAAAAATAAAAGTGGGTAATTCTGATAGAAGTTGTTCGTCTAATAATTTCTTATTATGGCACTAAAGCTGTATCATCATTGTACTTAATTTTATTTGAGTTTAAAAAGTCTATTTTTTCAAACATTTTTTTTTCGGCCGGCACTTTCACTTTTGGATCAAAATGGATGATGTCCTTTGATTATCTATTTTAAAAATAATAATACTGGTAGAAAACATCGAAATCTAGTGAATAATGCTTATTTTTAATTGATTTATTTTGATCAAAAAATTGGACGAATTGTTACTTTCGAGTTTGATTTAAGCGTTATAAAATTGCGAATATTATAATAAAGTCTTTTTTTATTTATTATGGATAACAAACAATTGCACGTTGATGCTTAGAGTCAATCTTAGTTTAACTAACAGAGAAACAATGTAAATGCACCGTTGTCCGCAAAATGAAATACAAGAAATAATAGACTCGAATTGAATACGACTGAGATAAAATTTAAGTAATACCTAGTGCGATAAATGGTGTAAACAAATAAAATAATAGTTCTCCTCAAATATTAGTAAAGAATAATATTTCATACAGTGTTATTTCATAAAGCTGCAATATTTTGAACACATTTAGGTTTTTGTTACTGACCCATATTCTTTGCAGCTCAGTGTATTTTCACTACTTGCATTTTGTATGCTGAGTCTATACCCATTAATGTGCTGTGTGTATTCTATTATGCAGTGCTGTGCTGTGTACAAACAAACGTTTTTATTAAATCTCATCAAAATGTTGGTTGTCGAAGTTGAAGTCTGGTTGGAAAAGAGGAAGAGTGGAAGGGTTTTTGAGAAGCTGTGCTTAATAATGCGACTTTATCACCGTTGCAGGATGAAAGAATGACGAAGCAGACATACAATGCAAAAGTGGAAGGATGTAGGAATCGAGGATGGTCAAGACTTACCTACCATGACCAAATTGGTCGTGTTCTATCACAAGATGTCAGGAGCCCTAGAAACCGGCGAGCGTGCATGAGAATAGCAATGAATGTTAAAGAAGCGAGTGAGGTATGTAATGGATGGTCGTATGTGATCAGAAGTAGGTGTGAGGAGCCCCAGTAACTGGCAGGAATGAAAAGAGCTATGAATGTCAAAGAAGTGAGGGGGCGTGTAAGAATCGAGTCATGTTACGCTTGTGTCCCTTCGCCTACACCGTAAGGAACTTGGCTTGAAGATGTATGCATGATACATTTCCAAGCAAGCGTCATTTTCAACGGCGCAATGACACGCTCTTACGATTATTCAAAATCTCTGAAGACATTTCAAAGACTTAAATAAAGACCGTCTTTTCTCCTCTTGTTATAAAAATAATCGACAAAAGGGGGATTATTCTCAAAAATATTTATTATGAGAGTGCGTCGCATAATTTGTATGATAATAGCTGAACGCTGAATGAAAGGGATCTTTAGACGGGAAGACATTTTGTAAGGAAAGAGAAAAAAGGCAATTTTTCCGTAATGATGACCATTTAAATGACTCAGGATTCTTTTTAACTAAATGTTGTTGCTGAGTTGTGACGATGAGGATGTTAACAACGTTATGTTAGTCATTAATTATTCGTGAAATCTATTTCTTTGCCTTTCAAAGTATATAGTCTTTTATTTTATTTCTGTGTATATATCTATCTATGTATTACTTCACGCCAAATCAGTAAACGGTAGGCAGAGAGATGCGAGTGCCACGTGACTCGCTCCTTACATACCTCACTCGGTTCTTTAACATTCATTGCTCTTCTCATGCACGCTCGGCGGTTTCTAGGGCTCATGACATAACCTTCTGATAAAACACGACCAATTTGATCATGGTAGGTAAGTCTTCGCCTTCCTTGGCTCCTACATCCTTCCACATTTGTATTATATATTTGCTTTGTCATTCTTTTATCCTGCATTCTATCTATAAAAATATGTATTAAATATTATTAGTATCAGATTGAGAAGGTATCTACATTTTATACATGACTTCACTCAAAGAACAGTCCCTGTAGTTTAGTAGTGTTCATTCGAAGCTCATCAAAAGAAGATTAAAAGAGGTATTGCGTATCAAATCAGTCCGACTGGGGAAGTACCTTCACCTCACAGAAAACCACAGCCAAATAACAATTCTCTGGTGAGTTGTTATGTTGTTGTGCAAGTGAGTGACGTTAGCAGTAAGGAGTAGTTATATTTAGGTATAGGTTGCATCGTGCGAGTAATATTTAATGTTTAAATCGGGTGTGCCGTATGCTTGTATGCCTCACGACGATGCACATAAAAAAAAACTCGCGAGAAGTAGCTCCGGTAGCATGCAGGCGAGTGATACATTGTGATGCGTCTGTAGCCTAAGGTTAATGTTTCAGGTCAGGAGAGCCATATTTATACTTGGCACGCGTTATAGTACAAGAAAATAAAAAGCCACTATGACTTTCGTAGTCACTTTTTTTTTTTTCGGGACAGGCCCACCACTCATACCCACCTCTGTGTCTCCTGTGTAGCCAGAATTAACAGCGGCGACCACAAAAAAGGCAATGAACAGTGAAGTACATTGCCATTTCGTAGTCACTTATAATGGTCCAACGCAAACTATGAATCTTTATCTCAAGGAAATTCATTTGCACAATAACGAACATGAAAATAAAAAACAAAGAAATAAGCAACAGAAAAACCCTGTTAATAGCACATTGTTTCCGAAACGATGTCATTCACCTGTAAAAGGTCATAATCCAAACTACATCAAGGATTGGTCGACACATTATCATAATGAAATTGGGAGTCAAAGAATAGAATATGAGCGTACTTATTCCGGAAGACTTCTATTTACATTTTTATACGTAATAGAATTACTTAAATGTGGTAAGTTTAAGTTTGGTCCCATTTTACCGCCAAATTTATGGCGAAGACTCAATTAAAAAATCTTTTCATTAAACTTTCATAAACTATTTT
Organism: Pyralis farinalis; assembly: GCA_947507595.1. Classification (NCBI taxonomy): domain Eukaryota; kingdom Metazoa; phylum Arthropoda; class Insecta; order Lepidoptera; family Pyralidae; genus Pyralis; species Pyralis farinalis. Next base: position 30,339,338 of record OX382273.1, on the reverse strand, counting down.
TTATTTTATAGGTAGATACATTATATTTTTGTTTATCCGATTTTGAGTGTAATGAATATTAGACAAGATATAATAAAGATTTGATAATGACGTACATTGCTATAAAATAACAACTCTTAATTAAAAAATTAAAGCGACTTCACCGTGCTCATACAATATAAAAAAAAATCGGCCAAGTGCGAGTCGGACTCGCGCACGAAGGGTTCCGTACCATTATCTATAAAAACGGCAAAAGAAAACACGTTTGTTGTATGGGAGCCCCCCTTATATATTTGTTTTATTTTAATTTAGTTATTTATTCTTAAAGTGAATATATAACTAAATATTCTGTGAATATTTCAAGCGTCTACCTGTTGCCGTTATCAATATCGAGCAAAAATGAGCAAAAAATCGGCCAAGTGCGAGTCGGACTCGCACATGAAGGGTTCCGTACCATTATCGATAAAAACGGCAAATAAATCACGTTTGTTGTATGGGAGCCCCTTAAATATTTATTTTATTCTACTTTTTAGTATTTGTTGTTATAGCGGCAATAGAAATACATCATCTGTGAAAATTTCAACTGTCTAACTATCACGGTTCATGAGATACAGCCTGGTGACAGACGGACGGACGGACGGACGGACAGCGGAGCCTCAGTAATAGGGTTCCGTTGTACCCTTTGGGTACGGAACCCTAAAAATTCACGTTTGTTGTATGGAAGCCCCCTTATATATTTATTTTATTCTATTTTTTAGTATTTGTTGTTATAGCGGCAACAGAAATACATCATCTGTGAAAATTTCAACTGTCTTACTATCACGGTTCATGAGATACAGCCTGGTGACAGACGGACGGACGGACGGACAGCGGAGCCTCAGTAATAGGGTTCCGTTTCACCCTTTGGATACGGAACCCTAATAATACCGATACGAGTAAAGATACAACAACTTAGTTTTTTAACTAGCTGGTGACTCCAACGAAGCCATATGTTTATTAAAAAAATATTTAGTTATATGAATATATCGAAAATGTTTTCATACTACCTACCATGACAATATTTTCATGGTACAATATATCATGAACATTGTACATTTTCTCTAAGATGTTTTTATAGTTATAGATACGTCGTACACACTCTAAAATGGCAATACGAAAGTAAGGTAATTGCCCAACTCGCATTCAGTTGGCCACGCTCTCGCGTCCCGGCTATACATACTTCGCCACAAAGCATAAATGTCTTAAGATATGTATTCATCTCTTTCTAATGTAATACCTTTGTATGCCCTATCATTTATCTCTTTGTTAGAGCAAAGTGTCATAATAAATAACTGTACGTAGATATAGTACTACTTACGCCATTTAAAAATACAATAATGTCGGTGTATAACGTGTCTACCTTTTGATACGTTGCTGCATTTCCTCATAAAACAATACATAATTTTCCATCAAAATTGACGTCCAATTTTGTGAATTTCTCCTTTGAATTTAGGCTATAATTTGGCGATCAACTGTGTCAAATATTCAACGTTATATTTTATAGCTGAACTCTTTGACTGGTTAATTAATTGATGCTCGCCTTTCATAATTAATTATTTGTTCACGTTTCGCTGTTAAATTGTACGTATTTTAATTAAAATTTCCAGATATTTAGTTCTATTAAAAAAAATTATCGCTAGTTTCTTTATAATTGTTTATAAAGTCAGGTACGGTTCTTGATGAGCCCGCGGTTAATAACACGACTTGGACACCAACGCTCGTGGGTTCGATTCCCATGCAAGACAAACATTTGTATGCATGAACATATCTCTTTGTCTTGGGTGTTTATAAGAGATAAGGCTCATCAAAGTAGCCCGACAGGGTAAGTACCTCCACCTCACAGAATACCGTTGCCAAATAACAACTTCCTCTAGGATTGTTCTGTTCCTGCGTATGAGTGAGATAACCAGTAAGCTCCCAAGGAGTTGTTGTGTTAGCAGCAGAGATGGCATCGCGCGAGTGATACTTAATGTATTGTAAGCATTTATGGGCTAATGCCTAGTAAAAGTCGTATAAAAAAAATCTCCTGCCATGGTCTCATCAATTATAAATTTTATTTGGATGCATTCGTTATTGTAGTTTTAGGAGTTCTATAGAATGCCTAGGTAATGTATACGATTAATAAGACTTACATACCATAACCAAAAAATTAAGCATGTTTTATCAAAAGGTGATGTCAGGATCCAAATAAAATCGCAGTGCATGAGAAGAGCTACTAATGTGAAAGAAAGGAGTGAGATGTGTAAGGACCGAGTCATATGGCACTGTGTTCTCTCTGCGTGAATATCTGCGTGAAGTTATAGACAGATAGATGTATGTATATCTTCACGTCAGGTCCCTTGCGGGGTAGACAGAGGGAACCGAGCGCCTTAAGACACGGTCTTTACAAACTTCACTCGCTTCGCTAACATTTATTGCACTTTTCATGTACGCTGACCTATTCCTAGGGCGCCTAATATAACCTTCTGATAAAACACGACCAATTTGGTCATGTTTTATTAGAAGGTTTAGGTTAGTCTAGGTTTTTCTCGGCTTCTTCTCGGTTTCCTTCAACTTTCGCATTGTATATCTGTTTCGTCATTCTTCCTATATATCCGAACCAACGGCGCATGCATTTTCTTATCTTAACACAGACACTCTTTCAGATCAACTGTTTCTCTTACGTCATCATTACGAACGCGATTAGCAAGCGTTATGCCACAAATTTTGCTCAGTACTAGCATCTCGACCGCATTTATTCTACTTTTATGCTCTCTCTGCCGTACCTAGATAGATTATATACAGATAGATAGATTCTAGGAGTATTAAATATCAAAGTAAACTGAAATTGTACGTCATGTTCGGTCAGAACAGCAACCATACCAAAAAGAAATTAATTTAAAGAGTATGTATGAAACGAAGAAAATGAAAGTGGAAACCGCTGCCACTAACTTCGGAGTAAGCGCAGCACATCTCTCTCGACACCTCTTGAGCAGTGATAGCCCAGTAGATAAGGAACCGACCTATTGATCACCTGGTCCCTGGTTTAAATCCAAGCGGGGGCATGTACCACTAAATTCGTGTTTTCGTATTTATGTACATATTTATCATTGTGAAGGAAAACATCGTAAGGAACCCCACACGTCCAAGAAATTATATTTCGAATAACGTGTGATCTGACCTAAGAAAGATTTAGTTTTCCCTCTGGATTGTGGAGGTCTGACATAAGTCGCTTTATGTAAAAATCAGTGTATCCGTCAAATCCTTACGCCTTGGTAGCGGATCCCGCCAATCATAATGGAATAGGAAATGGGATAAAGCGAAGAAGCAGAGATCTTTCGACACCCCTGAGTCACTCAAGCCGTTGTTGGCCCCGGCCGACTTTCTCTACCATTTCAGAGGCTGCCGAGAGTAGCAATTACTATGATAGTTATGGCAGGCCCTCTTCTGTAATAGCCCAGTACCAATAATGTCTCCAGATCTCATTACAATAGCCTAATAATTTCCTAGACATTCGTAGTAGTCTCAATACTTGCTGAGACATGCGCATAGATATTTTGTTCCCGTGATATTCCTAGGAGCGGGTCAGAGCGGTTTAAAACATTACATCAATCTTCTCAAAGAGGCATCTACGTGTTGGATTTTCACGGCGTTAATATATAAATAAGATAAGAAAACAATAAAAATCTATTATTACAATAGTATGTTATATATAAAGAGAGTTATGAAAATTAGTCATGTGAAAATTATATAAAATAGAAACTGTTATTACAGCAAATGACCGTTAAATTAAATAAATGTTATGCTACCTAAAATTACTTTAAATGTTTTAGGTCTAATGAAAATTACATTACAAGAACATTATGGCATTTATATATCATACATATTACACACCCCAAAAATTCTGTTGGTTTAGCATTCATTAAGATTTTGTGGTAGGTTTTTATTTACGCTTCTATTGATATCAAAATGTCGAGATATCTGGGATTTATTTCAACCCGTATCTACACACTTCTGCAGCTCTTTGGTACTAACTGGAATATAAAAGGTACATACTTATCTACCCTTTTTATATCACCAAGATGTATGTGCCATAGTTTATCGAAATTTACAAAATTAGCGGTGTCACTCTTGCGTTACCGATCCAGTAAAAACCTTGGTCCGCAATCCAAGCACAATCGGTAGAACACGCAAATGGAGACAAAATCTCTCCTTGATCTGAAGGACTAAATAAGAAAGAAAGAAGAAAGAAAGAAAAACGTTTATTTGGACATAACACGACACCATACAGAGTACTAATTAAACAGCGACGAACATACAAATACAAAAATCGAAACAGAAAACAGTACAATAAAACATTAAAAAAATAAAATAAAGTCGTGTCGTGTGATGTAACCAAAAGGTACCATCTCAGCATATTGCCAGCTTTATGAGAGCTGGCGCTGGTTTTCAGAGGGGACCTGTCTAGTGACTTCACGGAAGAACCATAGACACAGACTGGACAAATATACAAATTTAGGTAATGACATATGCAGGACAATAATATTACAAACAAAGTTACTACAATACTACAAATACCATCTGTGAGTTTAGGATCATCAACAATTCTCACAGCTCCTCTTTGCACCGAATTACAAAATGCTAGCTAGTCCAGGTGCTCCCGCATTGACACTTCCTACCTTTGACAAGAACAACATCTCATATATAAAAATGATACATCTTCTAAAATATAAAAATGAATGTTTGTCTATATGTCCTCTATGGACTCAAAAAACGGCTGGGCAGATTTTGATGAAATTTTCAGTGAATCTTCAAGTTAGCCCAGCAGGTGATCCTGTGAGGTTTGGTAACGATTGGATCACCCGTGGGAAGCTGGGTCGAGTAGCAGAACATTTTTGGAGGATAATCAAATTTACACTTATTAGGTAAATCTCGCTACACTACGGTTTTACAGTAATAAATATTAATGTAAATATTTATTACCAGAGCAGTGGTGGTCCAGTGGAAAATAATCCGGTCCATTGACTAACCGGACCCCCGTTCGAGTCCTGGCATGAATCACTAAATTCGTGTTTTCGGATTTACGTACATATTTGTAATTATCACCAGCTCTGTGGTGAAGAAATACGTGCGTGGGAAAATTTGCACGTCCAAGAAATTATATTTCGAAAGACGTATGATCTTACCTAAGAAAGGTCTGATTTTCCTTTTAGGTTGTGGGGGTCTGACGGCCGTCGCTCCGTGTTGAAATTAGAATATTCGCCAAATCCTGAGGCTTAGGACCCTGCCAATCTTAATGGAATACAAAAACGGGGTAACGCTAAGAAAAAGGAAATATTCATCACCAGCGTACGTACTTCATCTCCAATACATGTGCTACGCAATATCGGTAGCTCAGTTAAACGAGCACTTGATCGGTAATCGATGGGCAAAGGGTTCAAGTTTCGCCTGGAGTAAAAGGTGACATTTATAATTTAAATGTGCAGAAAATTTCATACAAATTGACTTGAATTAACTAATAAATATAAGCGACATGATTTTACATAAATAACACGTCGTGGTTTCGACTCCGATCCAAGTGGGGGAGGCAAACTTTTTAATGAAAATATTTATAAAACGCTCCTTTTGTTAGAAAATTAATAAACCCTGGTTTAATACTGTCTGATATTGCTTTCGGATTTATTATTATACTCATAGATGTTTCCATGCTACCGTTACATTATCATTACGAACTATTATCAATTGAAATGTGTACTAACACTTGAATAAGCAATAATTGAAAATGTTTGGTAGTTCATCAGAAGTGGGAAAGTCAAACATTGCTCTATGCATTCAATCAAATATGCAAATATCATGCTACCGTTGACGGTGCGCTGAACAAACCTATTGTTAGCCGTGCCTAAATCTGTCTATGTATAATATGCAACATTCTGACTGATTGTTCAAGATACTTGACAGATTCCAGTATTCTTAAGAAATGATCTATTATTACATATTATTGTATAAATATGTATATGTTAGATAAAACGTATGGAAAAATATGCCGATTGTTTTTCATATATTTTATCTGCAAAATGAAACATGCAGGATACCGAAATGGTAGGCGATGTACGGATCACGCTTTCTCGCTTTGCAATATCGTGAAGAAGCATCTAGCCATAGACCAGAGTGTTTTCTTCAGTTTTGTGGATCTTGAGAAAGCATTTGATAGGATTTCGCGATAGGAACTGTGGGACATATTGCCGAGATATGGGATATTGACGGTTCTCTGCCCAATGTTGTGCAGTCCACTTACAAGGATTGCTCAGCATGTCTGCGGATAGATGGTAGCATGTCACCCTGATTTACCCTGGCTGTGTATTCTATATTACGATAGTTGTCTGCAGAGTATAAAGTCAACGAATTTAGGATTGCGTATGGGTACCCTAGTGGTGAACTCTCCGCCGTATGCAGACGATGCCGTGATATTAGCAGAAACACTATCTGATATAAATAGAAGATTTAAAAGCATCGTTTCAACTAGCCGTGGTTTTCTCATTCGAATAGTCAATAATTTCTAATCTGTACTAGGTATCGGAACTAAGACAATTATTTGTTATGTTGCAGTTTTGTCGCAGCAATGACGCACTTGGAAAGCAGCCCGCAAAGTACATCTCGGTAGTATCAACTGACAGGACACCTGTAGTGCTTTGTCAGTTGCCGCTGCAATTTGGGCTCCTCTTTTCGCTTACCAACAGGCGAAACGGTGCCACTATGCTGAGCCAATATAAAAAAAAAACATACTCAGCATGGATAATTCTCACAACACATCTTTGAACCGAATCACAAGGTCCTTGCTAGATGCAGGTGTGTATGTTTTAATTTTTTATTTCTAATGTAATGTAAATAGCTTTATCATTACCCTATTTCTTTTATTTAAACATATTTATAATTAGCATATAATATACTCAAAATCTAACATACTATTTTCAACTTATAAAATTTTTATATAATCGGTAGAGACGCCGTCAACGAAGCGCTGTTTCACATATTCATGTAAATATGCCCTATTTGTATACCAAAATAATTAAAATTAATCATATCCCAAGGCGCATATTCAATTTATGAGGTTCAACGTTCCTTTCAATTTGCGTCAGGATTATAAACACACGCTTCCCGATTAATGAATCACTTACGTCTTCGGTGATTAAATTTGAGTAAGCCTACGTAATGTCAAACGTTTTAAATGTAAATTGAGCAAAATTTAATTCCAGGATTCGACACCTCTGTAATTTTCATTTATTATGTATGTAAAGTAGGTATGTCGAGTTAGGAAACGAAGCTTATGTTGAAAAGTAGGGGGCATGTCCACATTTACGCTTATATACTTCTGTATACTCGTATATATCGCATATGATTGTAGAAGGGTCGAATGTGTACGTGGAATATTTGTGCAATATGTTTTGTACCCCTTGATTGCTAGCTTATACCAAAACCTACGGATTGCAACACCAAAGGTATCACACATGCATTGTAAAATTCAACTCAGTAAAATTTTTATGATGTATTTTTTTAAGAATCTCTTCTTCTTTGCGCAATCCTGTTTTTATTTACCGTTGAGCTAGTGATAATTACAAATACGTAGGTACATAAATTCAATGACATAAATTTATTAAGAAAGAATTTAACAATAATAAGAATGACTTAATATTTTGAAGAAACTCATGCTTTAGTAACTTTGGTAAATACCACGGCGGATAGTTTCTCTGGAATCGCACAGTACGCAGCTATTGCAGTTCCAGTGTGTGAAGTTAAATTTCCTCGCTATAATCGGCGAATGATGCGTTTGAAGAAGGAATCTGTTGGCATCTCTGTAAACAACCGATTTTACAATCTGCAATAGGGGGCAAAATTTCTACATGAAATTGAGGGCTTAATACAGAGTGCTGTATAAGCTCAACGTCGGCTATTCTCACAGCACATGTCTGAACAGAATCACACTTCCCTTTCGTCACAATCGTCTTTCATTGTTGTGACTAGTGTTTGCAGTTCGGATGATGATTCTGCTATTAATACCGCGTCATCTGCATAAAGCAGGCAGTTAACGACTGAGCCACCCATTCGCATTCCCACATTCATATTTCTCATTCTCTGAAGACAACTGTCCAGATACAGGATGAATAGCCGAGCCGACAGTACGCATCCTTGACTGACACCAATATTGGTATCAAACCAGGGCGATTAGCTGCCGTCCACTCGCACACATGCTGTGCAATCCTCATAGGTAAATTGCACAGCACGTAGCAGGTCACCGCTAATCCCATATCTGAGCAAGATATTCCAGAGATTCTTTCGCACAACCCTATCAAATGCTTTTTAAGGTCTACAAAACCGCAGAAAACCTTCTGATCCATAGCCAGATGCTTTTTTTGCTTTTGATGCGGAGTGAAAAAACTTGATCCATATATCCTCTGGCTCTTCAAAATCCCCCCTGTGCTTCCCCAAGCATTCCATCGGATTTCACCCTCATTCTCCTTTCAATGATTTTTCCATACACTTTAGCTGCTAAGCTGATCAAACTGATGGCCCTATAGTTGGCACAGTCCATACGTGACCTCTTGCCTTATACAAGGGCACGATGACTGCGTGTTTCCAATCCGTCGGAACCCTTCCGGTTCTCCAGCATAATTTGCTCAAAAACCAGAAGGCGTCCCTAACATAGGTGCAACCCAGTTTGATCATCTCAGCTGTAACCATATCGATTCCCGCTGACTTTCCATTTTTTTAACTTCAAAAAATCTGTAATCTCTTTGAACTTTGTTGGTAATTAGTTTTAATTTATTTCTTAATTCAGGCAATTTGATCTAAACTACTTTGTGTGCTTCCGCTCCCGATTAGTTCGCGCGAACTACTGTCGGCCGGCACCCACCCACTACCGTTAGTAGATGCATGCCGCCGCTGCCATGGCTACTGCGGTAGTCTCTGCGAGTGTTCGCCATTTGAAATGTGAACGGCATGCACCCGCCTCCGTTGCTGCTCTGGCTGCTCCGGTCATCTCTGCGACACATGTTTTGCCTCTCCACGATGCATCCTCAGACGCTGTAGATGTAAGTCATTAGAATAACATGCTACAAATCTTTATGTTTTAATTTGATTAAAATAAAATAATAATCTTAAAAAAGAGCATAATAAATAATAATAAATATAGTCGAATATATTACATCTAGCCCTAATGTAAGCGAAGGTCGTTTTATGGGTAGTAGACAATTGTTAATAAACTGTTAGCTGTATTTACGTTAAGTTTGTAAATATGTTCCTGTCAAAAGCGTGTTGTTTCCGTCTGATGTTATAGAAAAGAGATATATATATGTTATTGTGCATGGTTGTGCTGTGTACAAGTAAATGATTTTATTTCTTTCTTTCTTTCTTAAACATACGTTAATACATTTTTTTTTATGTAAATACACACTTATGACCATAGACAACACCTAGACCAAGACATTTAGACATGTTCATGCACACAAAATGTTTGTCCTGTAAGAGAATTGAACCCAGAGCGTAAGTGTCAAAGTAGCGTTACTAACCACTGCGCCACCGAACTCGTCAAGTATTGCTTCCGTGAGCATTACCAAGGCCCTGCGGACAATTTTGCATGAATGTATGATGCTATTTACGAGTAAATATGATGAAACCAAATTTCATATGCATAGAAAAATGAGCAATAATACAAATACGTTTTTGTTAGCGATTATTGGGCAAAAAATAATAAACGCTTATAATACAAGTACTAAGTTTTTAAAAGTACATACTTAATTTTCTGTTCATCACTAAGCAACTACATGTGTATAAATCACAAATAGAAAAAAAAAATATTTTCGGTGTCACAAAACCTTCAGTCGTTCAGAATGTCCAAAACAGTTCTATTTTCAAATGATTATTTGACATTGCGTTACCTATCGAATTCGAAAACTCACCAATTCCCTTAAACGACTATAGACATTTAATCTTCTACCATAAGAAACTTCCTGATACATATTCACTTGGAAATAGAGCTGAAATTTCAATGGAAAGCAAAGATAAAGTTTTGCAAAGTTTGGTGAGCTAAATCGGTACTTTTCGTAACTTTTTTCTCTAAGAAGGGCTCTTGAAAAATGAGTTCGTCTCTTAGTAATTGCTGATAGATATCTCCAATATCAGATTAATGGTAAGCGAAATCGTCAACTCTCCCACCGATTTATCTTCTCGAGATAAAGTTAACGAAGTCTGCAGTAAATTGATTTTGAATGTAGCATGAAGAAACGTGATTCAGAGTCATTATGTCTTTTATATTCGATTAGATACCTATTGATAATAAAACCGTTTGATGTAATACTGCATAATTTTGTTGAAATATTGGGCAGAGAATATTCTTTACTTGTTATACGAATTTATTATGACTGTAAAGGGAAAAACTATTAAATAAAAAAGAAGAAATCTAGTGCGATCAAATGGCATGAGTAAAGATTAAAAATGATGTATGAGGCATCAACCTTTTTTTTATACAACGTCGGAAGGCATACAAGCTTACGGCCCTCCTAATGTAAAGCGGTCACTGTAGCCAATGAACGCTTGTAATAAACCTCGCGTGAGGTCTCCTCTGCTCCTAACACAACAAATCCTTAGGAGCTTACTGGTGACCTCACTTACAACTTCAATAATTTACGAAATTTCACTATTTATAATGCAAGTTTATAAACTTTTTGATTTATAGTCATAGATTTGTCATATTTTATAAATCTATATATAAAAAAATGAATGTTTGTCTGTATGTCCTCTATGGACTCAAAAACGGCTGGGATTTGGAAAGATTTTGAAGAAATTTTCAGTGAATCTTCAGGTTCAATCATTAATCAGCAGGTGATCCTGTGAAATTTGGTAGCGATCATATCACCCGTGCGAAGTTGGGGCGAATAGCTAGTATATCATAAAAAATAACGTAATTCGGAAACCGGATCAAGAACGTTGGCGATCCGAACAAATATACGAGTATGATAAAATATGGCTAAAGGGTTTCTACCACTTCTTTGTTATTATTGAATTAAATAATTTTTAACGGAAATATCGCGTATATATAGTTTTCCTGCGATCACGGACGCTGCAAAGCGTTCGAAACATCAGGTTCAACAAAATAAATAAAATACGCGATATTTCCGTTAAAAATTGTTTAATTCAATGTATAACAATCACGAAAAGTTAAGACAATACTCTTTGTTATTATTTTTTAAAAGAAAGTTTCGTCTATACTGTCTTCACCAAATTTATACTGAAATGACGTTGGGATATAATCTGCAAAATCTAGTGTTCAAATTGGTTATCTCGATTCTACAGATTTTATGAAATTACTGTTTTGTATAGAAAAAACATGAAGATTTGGACTTAGAGCAAAGGCTGAAAGGATGGCGTTTGACTTCTGCAAATTTGAGACAATCCATTTGGTGACGTATAAACGAACATTATATATATATATATATATATATATAGTAAAGAGAGTGTGTGCTTGAGCAATATGACTTCTGCCAAAACAGAAGCTCTCATTGGGAACGATAAAATATAATTTGTTAATAATACTATATAATTCGGACATGTAGAAAGAATGCGGGACGAAAGGATGACGAAACAGACATACAATGCAAAAGTGGAAGGATTTAGGAGCCGAGGAAGACCGAGACTGACCTACCAAATTGGCCGTGTTTTATCTGAAAGTAATGTCAGGAGCCCCAGAAACCGGCGAGCGTGCATGAAAAGAGCTATGAATGTCACAGAAGCGAGTGAAGTATGTAAGAACCGCTATGGTTACCAACATACTATTGAGTTGCTATGTTAACGATAAATTAGGTTCGTTTTATTCTTAACAGATGACCCGCATGCTTGTCTGCCATCTGACATACTATAAAAGACATTTTTAGTTCGATTTGAATAAAGTATTTTAGTGGAGATTTACACCAGAATATAAGCGCAGCGTTAACATTTTCTACCTAATCGATTCAGGCGTTATTTTGCGAAAGACAAATTTGATGCTGCTGCAATAGTCTCTGCTTCGGCTGCTGCGGTCGTCCGTCATCTGGAGCAGAAACCGCTTGCACCCCTGCGGGTGTTACTATTGAGTTGCTACGTTAACGATAAATTAGGTTCGTTTTATTCTTAACAGATGACCCGCATGCTTGTCTGCCATCTGGCATACTATAAAAGACATTTTTAGTTCGATTTGAATATAGTATTTTAATGGAGATTTACATAGTTAATAGATTCAGGCGTTATTTTGCAAAAGTCAAATTTACATGCAATTTGATCCAACCTGTTTTGTGTGCTTCCGCCACCAATTAGTTCATGCGGCCTAACGCCGGCCGGCACCCACCCACTACTGTTAGTGCGTGCATCATGCCGACGCTGCCATGGCTGCTCCGGTAGTCTCTGCCTCGGCTGCTGCGGTCGTCCGCCATCTGGAACAGAATCCGCATGCCCCCTCCACCACCGTCGCTGCCACGACTGGCCTGGTCGTCGCTGCGACACGTGTTTCGCCTCTCCACGAGGCATCATCAGGCGTTGTAGACGTAGACGTTAATCGTAAGAATAACATGCTACAAGTGACAAATCCATCGCAGTGCCGTCCCTTATATTGAATTGAGGGTGGGGGTGGATGGTGTGAGCGAAAAGATATTTAATAGTGGGGAATGGTTTACGTCAGTCTGTTTGTTCATGAGAGTAATTTTAGAATTTTTATGTTTATTAATTTCTAATTGTTCCCTAATATTTAGTTTTAAACCTTTGTCTATGGTTACGTTGTAGACGTAGACGTACGACGTAGATAATAAATACTATTTTCAAAAAGAAGGGTTAGCAATGGGGTCCCCTCTTAGTCCATTGATGGCTGACTTATTTATGGATAATTACAAACGCGAACACATAATCGGTAAACCACACATATTCTATTACTATAGATATGTCGACGATATTCTCATGTGCTGGACAGGTACCAATCGTCAATTGGATCTCTTTGTTTCCAAATTAAATAAAATCCACCCTAAAATTAAATTCACTTTAGAAATAGAACAAAATAGTTCACTTCACTTTTTAGATTTAACCATAACTAAAAATCAATCCCTCCATCAATTTTCGATATATCGTAAACCCACTCATACCGATACCACGATTCCCGCGTCATCCAGCCATCCTTGGCAACACAAGCTCGCAGCGTATAAAACTATGATACACCGTTTGATGAGCGTTCCATTAAGTAAGGATAATTACAACAAAGAACTTGATGTAATATATCAGATCGCGAAGTCAAACGGTTATTCCAAATCTACCATCGATAAATTATTGCGTAAAAAGACGAGTAGTATCGTTAACAGACTATTGTACGCGGTTCCATATATTTCGACAAATAAATACACTGCGAGTTTGTCATACCTGGGAAAAATCACTGACAAAATAGTTCACATATTTAGAAAAAAATAACATACATGTTGCTCTCAAATCCCATAATTCCCTCAAGTCACTTTGTAACACTAAAGATAAAATCCTGCCCAATAAAAAATCCGGCGTCTATAAGCTGTTCTGCGATGAATGTGAACACGTTTATATCGGTCAAACGGGACGTAACTTTATAACACGATTTCACGAACACGTATCGGCGTATAAAAACAATCGCCCAGAAAGGTCACACTTCGCTGAGCATCTCATAGACAAAGGACATAACTTATCCCCCACTAATACATATCAAATTTTACACACCATAGACAAAGGTTTAAAACTAAATATTAGGGAACAATTAGAAATTAATAAACATAAAAATTATAAAATTACTCTCATGAACAAACAGACTGACGTAAATCATTCCCCACTATTAAATATCTTTGCGCTCACACCATCCACCCCCACCCTCAATTCAATATAAGGGACGGCACTGCGATGGATTTGTCACTTGAAGCATATTATTCTTACGATTAACGTCTACAACGCCTGATGATGCCTCGTGGAGAGGTGAAACACGTGTCGCAGCGACGACCAGGTCAGTCGTGGCAGCGACGGTGGTGGAGGGGGCATGCGGATTCTGTTCCAGATGGCGGACGACCGCAGCAGCCGAGGCAGAGACTACCGGAGCAGCCATGGCAGCGTCGGCATGATGCACGCACTAACAGTAGTGGGTGGGTGCCGGCCGGCATTAGGCCGCATGAACTAATTGGTGGCGGAAGCACACAAAGCAGGTTGGATCAAATTGCATGGAGATTTACACCAGAATATAAGCGCAGCGTTAAAATTTTCTACTTAATCGATTCAGGCGTTATTTTGCGAAACTTAAATTTGATGCTGCTGCGGTCGTCCGTCATCTGGAGCAGAAACCGCATGCACCCGCCGCCGTCGTTGCTACGACTGTCCTGGTCGTCGCTGCGGTACGTCTTTACATTACATTACATTGCGGAGTGTGTATACGTATTTCATCTCTCCATGAGGCATCTTCCGGCGCTTTTGAAAATTACGCCCAGTTGACCGATGTAAACGATTATCCTTATCCTACCCTCTGTTATTATTCCACTTCATGTTGAGAACATTTCATGGCGTATTAAAAAGTTCGGCAACCTCTATCTCTATCGTACCATTAAAAAGTGGAATGCATTGCCTGCATATGTGTTTCCTTCATCTTACTATAAGGGATCCTTCCAATAAAGCGTGAAGAAGCATGTTGCGGGCCAGCATGGTAGTGTCAACTGACAGGATACTGCAGTCTTTTGTCAGTTGCAGCTGCGATTTGAGCTCTTCTTTTCCACTATGCTGAGCTGAAACAAAAAAATTAAAAAATTTGTTAAGCTGGCTATGATTACTTGGTTGATAACTTTATGACTCCCAATTTTAGTCGTTATCATTTATCTTATGTCTGCATCGCACTTTAAATTATACGTATTTCATTACACACAATGAAACGATAATGACTCGTGATAACATATCATGCCCATGAAAATGGCATAATTTGCGTAGTTGTGGTACAACACTTAGATAAGATCATACTCACAATATCATGTAATTAATAATTTATTATACTTATTAATTTCACTCTTATTGTTTCACAAACCACGTACATCAGCCAATTTTATACTACGATTTTTTTATTAAACTAATATCACACTATTCATATACTACATTCACTGTTTATGTTTATGTCTGATACCCTCATTTAAATGAAGCTTTACTTAAATAACTTGAGATCGTGTAAAATAAATATTTCTAAAAACCCTGTTTGCAAGATTGTCAGATTTAGGCTCAAAGTTTGTATGAAATAAACAATATTGAAATATATATGACTGTAAATATTCCAGAGGATTAATAAATAGACGCCTGCTTCAGCAATTTTTCATAATTTGAGTCTAAGAAAAAATAATATTTATTTTTGTTATTCCAATAAAATTAAAGAATTATGAAGTTTGGACAAGGCGTGAAAGATCATAGAAAGTCGAGAAATGTAAGAGAGTCTGAAGATGAAAATATAGTAGAGGGAGAGCGGAGTAAAAAAACAGGATGTCAAACATTGTTTGTAGTATATGCCATTACTTAAACAAACGAAATCTGTACAAGCGAAGCCAGGGCGATTCTGCTAGTTGCTACTTATTAAATAATTTAAATATTTTCGTAATAAGTATACTTCATATAGAACTGAATTATATAAAATACATTCACAAATTGCCTTGTAAACAAAATATTTCATAGATACCTTTGGACGATTTTTGAGAAAACAGCAAAGAACAATAAGATTAAGAGCCTTTGCTTTTAAAGGACTAGTAGGATCCTCTTGTGAAACTAATATATTTTAGTTACACCGGTATGTAACTGAATTTATTAAAAGATGATTAAAGGCAAATTATGGTTCGAATATTGTTCGTTGAACATTAAGTAAGATAGTTGGCCTGAAAGAGAGTGTCAGTGTTAAGATAAGAAAAAGTATACTCCATTGGTTCGGACACACAGAAAAAATGCAGGTTGAAAGAATAACGAAAGGTGTATACAATACGAAAGTGGAAGAATGTAAGAGCCTAGAAAAACCAAGACTCACCTGCCAAGACCAAATTGGTCGTGTTTTATCAAAAGGTTATGTTAGAAGACCTAAGAACCGACGAGCGTTCATGAAATGAGCTATGAATGTTAAAGAAGCGAGCGAGGTGTATATTGACCGCATCTTATGACGTTCAGTTCTCCATGTTTAACCTGCAAGGGACCTGGTGTGAAGATATAAATACATGTGAGATGGAATACACGTGATTTAGTATGTATCAATCATTTTACTTAATTGACTACAAAAAAAAAAATCACGGCCATTTTATTGTATCGCTAAAGAGGTAAACAACGTGTGGCCTACTTAATAGCGACTAGTCACCGTAGCCTATGGACGCTTGCAACAACCGAGTCATCGCTCGTTGTAGCCCATGTAAAAATCTCTTCAACGGAAATGCAGAGATATGTAACTACATGTCACTTATTAATTAGTAGTTTAGATTACCCTTTACCGACTCTGTAAATTTTTTTGTTAACCTCATGCTAAATTCTCTTGACAAATCCTTGATGAACAATTCATTCTACAATATTGGTTCACAGAAGAAATCTCTGGGACACAGACTGCACTACAGCCAAATAGCTTTTCCCTGGAGAATTGTGTTAGTGAAATGAACAGTTAACTTTGATTTGGTTCGCGTTAGCATGGGCGGTATTGATGTTAGACCCCAAAATTATTCCAATGTGATGATTACCGGAGAAGAAATGTGGAAAGAATAAACATAAAACCATAATATCAATTAAGCCGTAAATACTTGATAATAAAATAATTAGATTTAAAAAAATATTAAATGAATATTTAATGATATCTTTCTACAAAACACTTAGGACATGACAAAAATTATGGACCAAATGTTTACAGATTGTATTTCTCATAGAGCTTAAAACTTTAAGTTATTTGACGGACGTAACTAGAACTAAAATAATAACCATTTGAGATTTCAAGGAAGATATTAGCGATACTATTGACCGTCGACATGTACTCCGACATATGTAATACAATACTAAGCAACAGTGATTCGGGCAAGGTCGTCAAATGTTTCTAGTGTCGTAATACAAACTTGTTGTCACTTATAATATAAGCCACAGGATAATGAGTATTCTATACAATATGACAATCGAAATATTACAGACGTTACACAAGTAGCAGATCTATTTAAAGACTACTTCATTAATATCCCTTACCTTACCACTAACTCCCTTAATTCATCTCCACATGCTGCTGAGTTATTAAAAGAAAACGTACAACCTAGTGTGGAACATTTTCATATTACACATATTGAACCCACTAAATTTATTAAAACTTTTAAACAGTTGAACATTAAAAACTCAGAGGATCACTGGGGAATGTATATTATAGTCTTTTATTATATTAAAGAGACAATAGCTCCACACTTATAACATATTTTTAATATAATATGTGTAGATATGGGTGTGTTCCCAGACTTGATGAAATTTAGTAAACTCGTTCCTTTATACAAATCAGGGGAAAAGAGCGAGCTGGGGATTTACAGACCCATATCTCTACTACCAGTTTTGAGGAAAATATTCGAAAGGATAATGCTTGATCAATTGCAACTCTTTTTTAAGATCAATGAAATTTTTCACAATACGGTTTTACAGCTGGCAAATCTACTACGGATGCAGGAATGGCATTGGTTAGGCATATCCTTAACACATTTGAGAGATCACAGGATGCTATTGGGTTTCCTGTGATCTCTCTAAAGCTTATGATTGTGTAAATCATCAGACATTTTTACTCAAACTGAACTATTATGGAGTTAGAGGTAAAGCCCAGAACTTGATTACACCTTACTTAAATAACAGAGTGCAGACAGTTGACATATATGGTTTTAAATCTAAAGGCAATAATGTTAATATCGGGGTGCCTCAGGGTTCTATTTTGGGTCCATTTTTATTTTTAGTATATGCGAATGATCTGCTCTACATAGTGGTAAAAATGGCGGATATAGTACTATTTGCTGATGATACCTCTCTAATTTTTAATGTGTTAAAATTAAGATAAATGGCTTAGGTCTGCTATTTTAAACTGGTCCACATGTAATAATCTGTTGCTAAACTCAGCTTATATCAAATGCATCAAATTTAGTCTTCCAAATGTGAGTTATGCCAATACAGAAGTTCTCATTGGGAATAATAAATTAGAATTTGTTAATAACATAGTGTTTCTTGGAATTACAATAGACACCAAATTACAACAAACCACATAAAAACTTGCCGGTAAGCTCAGCTCTACTGCATATGCAGTTAGGAGAATCAGGCAATTGACGGATGTGGCTACTGCGCGCTTAGTTTATTTCAGCTACTTTCACAGCATTATGTCGTATGGTATACTGTTGTGAGGAACGGCGGTTGAAATGAGACAATTTTTATCTTACAAAAAAGAACCATACGCTTTATTTATAACGTGGGCTCCAGAGAATCCCTCAGGGAACTGTTCAAAGAAATAAATATCCTCACTGTTACTTCTCAATATATTTATGAAAACATAATGTATGGCCGTAAAAATTTAAAGTCGTTATCAAATTTTAGTGAAAAACATAGAAGTAGAAATAAGTTGTGTATGCCGGTACATCGGCTTGCTAGGACTGGTAGATCTTTTCTTGTAAATTGTATTCCATTATATCATAAATTGCCTGAAATAGTTCTGTCCTTTCCTGATAATGTTCAAAAAGCACATAAAAAATACTCTCTGTAGAAGGGCTTATTATAGATTTGATGAATATGTAACTGACAAAGTTGTCTGGAAATAATTCAGCACAGACTATCAATCCTTAATAATTTTTAATTTTACCATTTGATATTATTATTGTATCAATATACTTATTTTTTTTTTACTAGCAAGTAGATTAAAAAAAGGAAAAATAAAATAACAGAATTAAATAAGATTATACCTAGTCTTATATAGTCTTAATAGAAAAAAAACATTTTTCTATTGCAAATAAGATTTATTACTTTTACAGTGTGTTAGTTTAATACATAAATATAAAACAATTTAAAATATAAAAAACTTATTTGAAGTGGTCTCCATTGGCTGCCATACAGTCCTTTAAACGTTGAGGCCAGTTATCAATAGAAACACGCACTCTTTCCATGGGAAAATTCTTCACTGCCAATCGTATGGATTGTTTTAGGGACTCCAAATTATCATGGTGTTTAGAGCAAGCCGTACTCTCTAAAACTGACCATAAATCATAATCCAGCGGATTAAGATCGGAACTAGACGACGGCCAGTCTTCAGCTATGATGAAGTCCGAAACGTTCGTTTCCAACCAAGACTGCGTAGACCGAGCTTTATGACCCGGCGCCGAGTCGTGCTGGAAGGACCATTCTTGATTTTTGAACATGGTGTTGTTAAGGGACTTCACTACCTTCTCAAGAATGGTATCTTGATACACTTGTGCCGATGTTTTGATACCTTTTTCACAAAAGTATGACTCAGTCACTCCTTCATAGCTAATACTCCACCAAACCATCACTGAAGTCGGATAGTGCTCACGCTGCACTCTGTCGACTAATTGGAAAGCTTCCTTAGAGCTTCGAGCATAAATACGGTCATTTTGTTTGTTAAAATGTTGCTAAATTGTAAAAATTTTTTCATCCGTAAACAAAACTTTTCTGTGACCTCCCTTTGCGTACCGCTTCAGTAGTTGTTTCGATTTTACCACCCTATTCTTTTTTATATTATCAGTAAAGAAATGACCAGTACGTCTCTTATATATAGGCTGCAAGTCCTAAGTCATCTTTTAAAATACGCGACATGGTTCTAGGTGCTATCTTCATCTCCCGAGATAAAATCTTTTGCTTTCGGACAGGATTTCTTCGAATTCTTTCCCTTACTGCTTTGACCACATTTTTCGTACGAACGCTACGTGTACGGCCAGATCTTTTTCTGTCACAAACAGAGGAGGTCTCATTGTACCTATTAATAGCCCGGTACACAAACATGTTACTAATACCAAGCGTATGGAGAGTTTTAAAAATTGCATTTGGCTCCATACCTACTTTGTGTAATGCAATCACCGCGATTCGGTTCTCTTTATCACCCCACTCCATTTTAATATCGTATAATATTGTACAATGTATTAGCGCCAAAATGAGAAAACTCAATGAACAATCATGTAAAAATAACATATTCTAAATTCAAATGTAATATTTTGTTTATTTTTAATTGTAACAGTATTTATGGCCAGACTAAGTATTTCAAAAAATATAAGACGTGTCTAAGTGCCCGCGAGGGCCCCATAGCAAATAAAGATTTTTTTATGTTTTTACTTTATTGTATCGTCCTATTACAAATTTAATCAAACTTTTAGTTTTTCGTGAAACTTGGTACCTGGAAATATATTTGTATATAAAATTTTCTGGTTCGCGTGGCGTCTTTAATTCGTTACTTTTCATTAATATTTTTTTATTGTTTGAAATATGGCAGAACAATGTTGAAAATGCCAATATTTAAATACATAAATATAATACTTACTTCTATTCCGTTCATAGTCCTGAAGAAATACCACAGTACAGGTATAGGTGTGCACTTTTTCAGCTATAGTAATCAGGATGCTGTTTTCTCTCAGAGATAAAACTTTTTTACTCCAAAAAAAATTTAGGCTCATCATACTAAGCACAGTGATTGATTGATAGATGAGGAGTGGTTACTGTAGCCTACGGACGCTAGCAATACATTAAGTGTCACTCGTGCGTTGCCACCTCTGCTGCTAAATCAGTAACTCATTAGAAGCTTACTGGTGACTTCGATCACTCGCAGGAACATAACAACCCTCAGGGAGTTGTTATTTGACTGCGGTTTTCTGTGTGGTGGAGATACTTCCTCAGACGGGCTGCTTTGATGCGTCCTACCTGACAAATGCACCTAGACCAAGACAAACAGACATGTTCATACACACAAATGTTTGTCCTCTGTGGAAATCGATCCTATGAGCATTGTTGTCAAAATAGCATTTCAAACCACTGCGCCGCCGAGTTCATCAGATTCTTGTCACTCGTCACATCTACATGCATGCTAAACAGGGCAACAAATCTATGGAAAATGGAAGATTAAAGCGTTCCAGCGAGTAAGTAAGGTTTTCTATAAGGTCTTAAGGAAAAATACATTAAGAGCCAGCTAGGCTGTGTATTTCATATTTTGCTTATGGTATACGCATCAGGTGATACTCCAGTTTATTTAACAAAAATGTCTATTGGTATAACAAATTGAATAATACTTGTGTAAATTAATATGTTTGTGACATAAATACCTATTCGTTAAATTATTATTAAAAAACGGTTCTGATTATTAGAATTCCGTTACTCTCCTATCAAAATGTGTAAAAAAATAATTACAACCCGTCTACGCTGAAAACGCCCGTAAAATTATAAAGAAGTAATATATAAGTATATAAGAAAAATACGACACAAGTTTTGATTAATTATGAAAATTCTTTATGCGAACTATAACTAATCACTGTAATTTATTACTAAAATAATCAGAACCTGTCGCACAATACAAATTGATGACGTACATGAAAGAAACGGATTACCTACATTCACCTCCCGTTGTCGGATAAAATGTTTTAAAGAAATTCGAATTTTATTCCAATCTACTCAATCTAGCTTGTTTTCTGTTTCATGTTATCATTTTACTATTTAGGTTACGGTAAAACGTTTGGCTAATAGCCAGAACAATTCCGTACCGGGCATATTTTATTATTGTCGACTCGATCGCTTAACAATAAAATCACATTTATTTTATGAATTTTAATTTTATTATTTTTGGGAGCATCGAAACTGTTTATTGATGGTATAGTTAATGATCTGCATGTGATGTTACGTATTTGTATTAATGGAAAGGTATATAAATGTATATTTAATTCATCATTTACAATAGATGCTTATATGGTTATCTTTTAATGCGTTATATTTTTCATCACTGCCGGTGCAATTATTAATATCGTTGCCTGATTGATCAATATACATAAAGCTCAGGCTTTCTGGTACTATGGCCTTCACGCAGTCATTTTTTTCTTTACGAGCTTTCAAGCTTCTTTTTTCCTCTTTCGTCTCTCGTACTCGACCGGTTGTGTTCCGGAGGCTTGGAGAGAGGCTAATGTGCAGCCTTTACCCAAAAAGGGAGACCGTTCAGACCCATCAAATTACCGCCCCATTGCCGTAACTTCAGTGTTGGGCAAAGTCATGGAACGGATCCTTAACAATCAGTTGATCCGTTACCTAGAAGATCACTCCTTAATTAACGATCGTCAATATGGCTTTAGACCGAAACGATCGACGGGTGATTTTCTAGCGTATGTGACGCACCTCTGGGGGGAGGCAATTGATAAACATGGTGAATCTATGGCAGTCAGCCTAGATATCGCCAAGGCATTTGATCGGGTTTGGCATAAAGCACTTCTCTCCAAACTTCCGGCATACGGTCTGCCCCTCCAGCTTTGTAAGTGGATTGCTGGCTTCCTGCACGAGCGTAGAATCCGCGTCCTTGCAGATGGACGCGCTTCGCGGTTCATGTCAGTGAATGCCGGTGTCCCACAGGGCTCCGTCCTATCGCCCACCCTCTTTCTTCTGCATATCAATGACATGCTGCCACTTGGTAATATTCATTGCTATGCAGATAACAGTACGGTCCATGGGCGATATTTCGGGCGGCCTAGTGCTAGTCGGGCAGAAATCGGTGAGAGGCGTGAAAGTCTTGTCGTTGAGCTTAATCGGGTTTTGGACCTCGTTAGTAAATGGAGTTCCAATAACCTGGTTGAGTTTAATGCCAAGAAAACTCAGGTGTGTGCGTTCACAACAAAAATGTCCCCATTTCACATCACTCCCCGTCTTCAGGGCGCTACCCTCAATATGCGCGATAGCCTGAATATGCTAGGCATGGATATTCGTTGTGACCTAAACCAACGAAATTACATCGAGAGCCTCATTTTAACAGCTTCAAAGAAACTCGGAGTTCTGAACAGGGTGCGTCGGTTCTTCACGCCGGGCCAACTTTGTCTTCTTTATAAGACTCAAGTTCGGGCCTGCGTGGAGTATTGCTCGCATCTCTGGGACGGCTCCGCACAGTATCTTCTCGAGGCTTTCGATAGGTTGCAGCGACGGGCTATCCGCATAATCGACGACGAAGAGGTCACAAAATACCTAGAGCCTCTGCAACTTCGTAGGGACATAGGCTCCCTAAGTACATTTTACCGCCTGTACCATGGTGAGGGCTCTGAAGAACTATTTTCCCTTATCCCACCCTCTCCCTTCCGTCATAGAACCACACGTGCAGGCTTGCGATGTCATCATTCCACTGTTGAGGACATTTGTTCTCGTACTAAAAAGTTCGGCAACTCCTATCTCTGTCGAACTATTAAAAAGTAGAACGCCTTGCCTGCACATGTGTTTCCTCCTTCCTACAACATGGGATCCTTCAAACGAAGCGTGAAGAAGCACCTTGCAGGCCAACATGGTAGCGTCAACTGACAGGACACCGTAGTCCTTTGTCAGTTGCCGCTGCAATTTGGGCTCCCCTTTTCGCTTACCAACAGGCGAAGAGGAGCCACTATGCTGAGCCAATATAAAAAAAAAAAAAGTGCAACTGCAACAGGAACCCTGTTGCAGTTGTGGTCCTCATGGAATGTCACTGCCTGTCAGATAAATAGGATATTGAAAATTATCAGTAATAATTTTCTTATTTGTTTGGATCAATCTGAAAATAAATATTTTGATTTCATTTGATTAATTATGCGCGATGATTGATTACCTATTATACTGTCGCAGTGCTACAACAAACATCCCCAAAGCAATGAATACTAGATCCGGAAAGCTAATTAAAACATAGTTACTGGATTCAGGTGTTATTTCGGGGACGAAACTTACAGGCAATTGGATCTAAACTATTTTATGTGTTTCACCTGAACTAGGGTGTCGGGCGGCGCTAGTTCGAAGAACTAATTAGTGGCGGAAACACACAAAGTAATTTAGATCAAATTACCTAATAAAAATATGTATACGAAATGTTATTTACAACTATGTCTTTATATATGGTACATATTTTCTGTACATCATTGACGTCCTGCTGAACTGGATCGATTTCGATGATATTTTTGTGTGTGTTTGAGTGAGTCGCTGGATGGTTTAGATTCACAATTGGAATCGACAGATGGTGCTTCAATAGGGATCTAGATTTTTTTTATTTTCGGGTAGAATAACGTCTGTTGGGCACACTAGTATGTAATAAAATTGCATTAACGACGATTGTACATGTACTTTTATTAAATGATGGGTATCATTAATACCCTTGCTCGAATAGTTAGCAATGATTATAATCATCAGAAGCTTATCAGCAAATTTCTGTTGGTCTTTCCAATATGCTTCGTCTCATTGTTGGAATAATATTCCGCCTCCTAAGCGTGTTCTAGAAAATAAAAACCCATTCCATATACATCTACAGTATTAAATAAGCAAAAGAGTTCAGTAGATGTTTGATTTATGATCGCAAGGTTTCTTGATACTGATGAGGTCCATGGTAGAGTGATTAACAATGACTATTTTAACACCAAGGCTTATGGTTTCGATTTGCAGGACAAACATTTGTGTGCATGAACAAGTCTGTTTCTCTTGATCGGGGTGTTTTTAAGAGAGGTAAGGCGTATCAAAGGCGTCAATAGAGGAGTACCTCTAGCTCGCAAAGAGTTGTTCTGTCCGGAACAGGCGTGACAATGCGTATGTGATAAATTGATAATTAAAAAATAGATTAGACAAAAACGACGAACAGCTATAGTCAAACTGTAGGATTTGACGAGCTCGGTGGCGCAGTGGTGGAACACACTGTTACGCTACTTTGACACCAACGCTCGTGGGTTCGATTCCCACACAGTACAAACATTTGTGTGCATGAACATGTCTGTTTGTCTTGGTCTGGGTATTTTCTATGTATAATAAGTATGTATTTACAAAAAAAAAATGTATTTACGTATGTTTATCAGTTGTCTAGTACCATAACACAAGCTTTGCTTACTTTGGGGCTAGATGGCGCTGTGTAATTTGTCCGACAATATTTAAATTTAATATTTATTTAATGTAACATGAAAAAGAAACGATATTAGTTAGCAGGATACTTTATATCTAAAAAAATTGAGGTCTGCGATGAACTGGAAAATCCAGACTCCATGCAGGTGGCGCTTTTTTTAACATAATTTTGGGAGCATATGGCCCAACTTTTTTTCTTTATACTATGTCGGGAGTCATGCAAGCATACGGTCCACCTGATGTAAAGCAGTTACCGTAGCCTATTAACGCGTGTAATATATTGAGTGTGACATTCGCGCGATGCCTTCACTGCAGCTTCCACAACAACCCACTAGGAAGTTGTTATTTGGCTGCGATTTTCTGTGAGGTGGAGGTACTTCCCCAGATGAGCTGCTTTAATGCGCCTTACCTCTCTTAAAACATCCATACCAAGACAAACATTCATGTTCATGCACACAAATGTTTATCTTGTGTGGGAATCGAAGCCAGCCACGAGCATTGATGTCAAAGTTGCGTCTTTCACGACTGAGCCACAGAACTCGTCATAAATTGTAAATTGGTTACCGTAGCCTATGAACATTATAAATATAGGAAGTACTCGTATCGCTGGCTCTACTAACATGGCAACTCCTTATGAACTATTAACCTAATTCCCTCACAGGACCGCAGAGACCTTCTAGGGAGTTGTTACTTGGCTAGACTCATTTGCTAGACTCATTTTGTAAAAAGAGTGATACTCATAGCATAAATACTAGATATAAGCATAATCTTGTGTTACATGCAAGCCGTCTCCACAAAATAAGTAATTCTTTTATGGGGCAAGGTATACGGTTCTATAACAAACTTCCCAGCAATATAAGAGAATTGTCAATAAACAAATATAAAACTACTATTAAAGCCAAATTGTGTAGCAGGGCATATTATAAAGTATCTGACTATATTAATGATAAAAATGCCTGGGAGTGAGCCGATCCAATTATAATGTAATTAATAAAATATGTAAATTTGTTTGGATACCAAAAGAGGGATGCCTGAGTTTTTTGGCAGTATTTTTATCAGTGCTCACCTAGTCATAAACTGCACGGTAGGGAAAAAAATTGTGACGATTCCAAACAAATGTAGCCATTTTTACGGAATAAAAAGATTTTGAATTTGACTTTGACTTTGGCTGCGGTTTTCTGTGAGGTGGACGTACTTCCACAGTCAGGTTACTTCAATGCAACCTCGCTTTCTTAAAAACTAACAAACTAGGATATACAGATCAGTTTATGCGTAATATTGTTTGCCCTCTATGGGAATCAGACGCACTTTTCACACTATTCATATTATTAGCACCGTAAGTATTCTCAAAGAATTATGTTAAATTGGAAAAATATATAGCTGATTCTTACTTTTATTATAGCACGGTGTAAAAGAGGACAAGTTAAATGCAACGGACAAAGTTGAATCCATTTTAAAGTTAGTTCCGTCGGGGCTTTTAGCGCAATAAATGCCTTCCTTCCTACTTTCTTAAAGTTTCCTCTAAAACAAAAAGATTTGTTTCTTATCCCAGAACAAACGGCCATCCGTACCGTTACCTACTGTCTCGAAGCGATTTCTTAAAACTATTCTAGCCGTCTGAATCGAAATGAGGAAATTCCTTTTGATAAAGTTTTCTTCTTCGGGTTCCGTATAACAGGGAACTTATGGTGCCGCTCTGTTCGACTGTAAAGTGAAAAATCTGAAATAATTACAAATTGTAAAGTGTTAATTATAGTTATGAAAGGTTTTGAAGTTATGCTTCTTTAGGCGCGTTATGAAAAAAAGTAGATAGTGAAATTTTAAGATGCGCGCGTATCACTGCAACACAAAAGTAACAGGTTGAAGCTGCTAAATATTTCACAGTATTACCGGTAGATGGCGCTATAGTTAAAAATGTCTAACAGGTTGAAGCTGCTAAATGTTTCACGGTATTACCGGTAGATGGTGCTATAGTTAAAAATGTATAACACTTGATATTTGACTTGTATGTAATACATTCTATAAACATCGCCGGTACTATTTGAAAGTTGTTGTTTAATTTTACTCCAATAACCCTTCTTATAAATTAAAATATTATTATTTAATATAATTAATACTAAATATGATTAAATTATTAATGTCAAATATTTATTTAATGATGCCAAAGAAGTATAACTTCTCCACGCGCGTACATAAGTACACGCACATATTTTTTTATATATACAACGTCGGGAGGGATACAAGCATAAGACCCCCCTGATGTAAAACGGTTGCCGTTGCTTATGTACGCTTGTAATACATTAAGTATACTCGCGCGATGCCTCTGTTGCTAACACAGCAACTGCTTAGAAGCTTACTGGTGATGTCACTCACTGGCAGGAACACAACCACCACTAAAAAAGTTGTTATTTGGCTGCGGTTTTCTGTGGAGTGGAAGTACTTCCCCAAATATGCTGCTATGATGCGCCCTATCTCTCTTCAGAATAGAACAATATTTTGAATTAAGAGTGGTAAGGCGCAGCAAAGCAGCTCGTCTGGGGAAGTACCTCCACCTCACAGAAAACCGCAGCCAAATAACAACTCGCTAGAGAGGGTTGTTGTGTTCCTGCGCGTGAGTCAGGTCATCAGCAAGCTCCTAAGGAGTTGCTGTGTTAGCAGCAGAGGAGGTATGGCGTGAGTGATACTTAATGTACTCGTATTACCACCACAACCACAGTAAATGGGATTTTCTTTGCGATGAACGCAAAGTTTATCGTGTTTTTAACATGTTTCCATCACAAGGAAACGAGGGATTTTAGCACGACCTGTATAATAAATGTCCTCCCGGTAGTAGCATCTGCATAACAAAAAATCATGATAGCATGTCATTTATATGCAGCAGAAACAGCATCGGGGACAGTACAGAGCTCCATGGTATGCCAGCATTTGCAACTACCGTCTACCACGGTTTTTATACTCCTGCTGGAAGAGGTTGGCACGATGGATGGTACGTAGGCAAATTCGATAGAAGACGAAGAAAGGTTTTGCTATCTCTCGGCTAATAAAGGCCAATGTCGTACCTTGACTACACTAGTACACTAGTAGGTAGATCACTAGTCAAACGACCGTGAGCGAAGCCATATTCAAGCTTGTGCTATGGGTACGACTGATATACAGACTGAAAACACCCAAATAAACAGACATGTTCATGCATGTTACGGGTACATAACCCTCACTGTTCCTAATAAATAATTGCATGCAGCACCTTCATCGACGGTCGGTTTACGTATTTTGGGCACTAATGTTTACACCTCACATAAACAGACATGTTCATGCATGTTACGGGTACATAACCCTCACTGTTCCTAATAAATAATTGCATGCAACACCTTCATCGACGGTCGGTTTACGTATTTTGGACACAAATGTTTTCACCTCACATAAACAGACATGTTCATGCATGTTACGGGTACGAAACCCTCACTGTTCCTAATAAATAATTGCATGCAGCACCTTCATCGACGGTCGGTTTACGTATTTTGGACACAAATGTTTACACCTCACATAAACAGACATGTTCATGCATGTTACGGGTACATAACCCTCACTGTTCCTAATAAATAATTGCATGCAGCACCTTCATCGACGGTCGGTTTACGTATTTTGGACACAAATGTTTACACCTCACATAAACAGACATGTTCATGCATGTTACGGGTACATAACCCTCACTGTTCCTAATAAATAATTGCATGCAGCACCTTCATCGACGGTCGGTTTACGTATTTTGGACACAAATGTTTACACCTCACATAAACAGACATGTTCATCCATGTTACGGGTACATAACCCTGAGTGTTCCTAATAAATCATTGCATGCAACACCTTCATCCTTGGTCGGTTTACGTTTACGGTTTATTTTGCACACAAATGTTTATCCTGTGTTGTGTTATCTATTCCACCACCGGGCTCGTCAAATATTTATTATTTAATCCCTTCAATTATTATTTAGCCGCCTCTAGTGGATCATTTTGGTTTCACAGGATTCCATATAAATTTGTCGATAATTAGTAAAACAAAACAGAAATAGAAACCGTGTTAACGAAAATATTTACAAAACTCACACTAGTGACATTGAGCCTAGTTTATTAATCGACTGGGTGCATCACATGTAAGTTGGCTTTGGCTCTAAAGAAGTCGGCGTAGCATATATTTTTTTTATATAGCATAGGGAGGCATAGAAGCATACGGCACACTTGACGTAAAGTGGTTACCGTAGCCTATGAACGCTTGTAATACATTAACAATCACTCGTGCGATACCACCTCTGCTGTCAATGCAGCAACTTCTTAGGAGCTCACTCACACGCAGGAACATAACAACCCTCCAGAGTATTGTTATTTGGCTGCGGTGTCTCTGTGAGGTAGAGGTACTTCTCCAAAAGGGTTGCTTGATGTGCTTTACCTCTCTTAAAAACACCTAGACGAAAACAAACAGACATGTTCGTGCACACAAGTGTTTGTCCTGTGTAGAATTCGAACCTACGAGCGTTGGTCACAAAGTCGCGTTATTAATCACTGCGCCACCGAGCTCGTCAATATATATTCGCAATACGTACCACAAATCTATCAGTGTAATATAAACTGATTAGCTCAAATGGACAGTCGGGTTGGATGCAATAAGAATCGCGTATGGTGAAATGCTTTTCAGAGAGGCCTACATCAGCAGGTAGTTAAAGTTTCATGACAATAATTATGATGAAATAATTCATGCTAAAGAGATTACTTATCTGCAAGTAAATAGTTAATTCACACAGTTTATGGTAACAACGAGACGTGCTGAAGTAGCAGTTGTGGCTACTCTAGGTTTAAATCCATGATTTATTCAATGTAATACAAAGTGTAATGTAGATAGGTTGTTCGATGTGTTGTTTGGAGCAAGTTGTCAGAGGGGAGCGACTTTTATATTAGCAGAGCACAAATGAATTTGACTGACGGACTGTGTGATAAATATTTAGATTCGTAGCTCCGATATGTTGTGTTTTATTTGGGATTAGGTTGCGCTAATGTGCAAACCAACTTTCTTCTTCCAGCGTTATCCCTTTTCCTAATCCATTACGATTGGCGGGATCCGCTACCTAAGCCTAAAGATTTGGCGAAGATACATATTTTTAGTTAGAGCGACTGTCCTCTTCAAACCTCTTAAAATGAAAAATACGTGCATAATCCCGAAAACATGAATTTAGTGGTACAGTGGCCCACATAGAAAAGTATATCATCTGATAAAATGGACAATATCCATATTATTAGATAATAATTTATTAACATTGAATACAAAAAAGACGTTAGCTTTCATAAAACACAGGTTTCAGCTTCAACTTAAATTCTAGAAATAAAATTGCACAACCAGTGTATGTCTGACCACATTTCTTGTAACTGCGATAATATAGACAGAGTTCAATCCGCTAAGTACCTCGGCGTTCATATCGATCGAAATTTAAATTTCAAATAACATATATCATATTTATCTAAGAAAGTTCGTAGTGTAACTCATGTAATGCGTAAACTTGTCTATTGTGCCCTATGCTAATCGATTTTAACTGCATCTACTGTTGGGGTGGATCTTCTAAGACAGCTATGATAGAAGTTGAAAGAGCTCAGAGGTCAGTCCTCAAAACAATGTTGAAGAAAAACTTCAGATACCCAACAGCAGAAATATACAAGGAGAGCAAAGTGTTGAGTGTTCGAAAATTGTTTTTAATGGAAGTAGTGTTGATGACCCACAAGAAAGTTATAAACTCTTGTGAATATTCAAACCTAGTGATAAAACGAGCATTTAAGGTTCATTTGCCACGAGTGACTCCGCTGTCCGTCCGTCCGTCCGTCTATCACCAGGCTGTATCTCATGAACCGTGATAGTTAGACAGTTGAAATTTTCACAGAGGATGTATTTCTGTTGCCGCTATAACAACAAATACTAAAAACATAATAAATAAATATTTAAGGGGGGCTCCCATACAACAAACGTGATTTTTTTGCCGTTTTTATAGATAATGGTCCGGAACCATTAGTGCGCGAGTCCGACTCACACTTGGCCGGTTTTATAACTCGTTGCCGAACCGTGTGCATATTTAATTTTATAAATGCAAGACGTGTCTAAGAGCCAGCGAGGGCCCAATGGCAAATAATTAATTTTTATCTTTATCTTTTATGTATGCGCTATTGAATTCGATTACATCGCCATACTTATTTGTGTTCGAATCAGTGCATATTTTTTAACTGGAAAGGCATTTATGTTTTTAACATTTCTAATATAAGTATTCTTAATATTTATTACAAATATTAAACCACTGAAAATCTCAAACATATATACGCAAAATAATAGGCATTTTCATTACAATTCTCGCTGTACTAGACATACCAAGCTGAGAATCTTTACACAAAATGTCACAGAGCGACCGTTTTTCTGAAAATGAAAACAAGAATATGGCAATAACAGGAATAAATCCAAAATTAAGATGTTTTTTATATTAAGTGACTAAAACATATGTAACGCTTTAATTATAATATATGATGGCAACATACAAGAAATGTCCTACTATTCACTTCCTTATAATTTGAGCAAAAGATTGGCGGCCATATAGTTCAAGAGGGCATATACCTTCTTGATAATTTTTAAAAAGAATTGACTCATAATGTCGTTTGTTACTTGTCCCGCGTATAATACAGGAAAATTAGGTGAAACACCTCTAGTTCGAATCGCATTTCATTATAAAACCGCACGGGAACAGGTGTCGGATTTAAACTCTCTAGGGTTGAAGCTCTGATTGCCCGATAGTATTTTGTTGCGAGAAATTCACCCAAAATTTCTGAACCGGGGCTTTATATCATTAATTAACTACCTATTTATTAAAATTGAAAAGTAAATTATTAATTTCATGAATCAATTGGTTAAGTAATTAACAATAATTACGTTTTGAAAATGTGTATTGTAATGTAAAAAAAAAATGTACAAACGGAAAACGTTTCACTTAATAACCAGATGAGAATGCGCAAGCTTGCATTGCCAGAGAAAAAAAAATTGTCGAAAAATGTTTTTCGGTTTTTCACTAACCTCTGGACATTTTCAAAATTTTAAATTACAAAATCAATAATTTTGACAGATCAAAGAGCATGCTAAGAAAAGATTCTATATAAATTATATTAAATAAGGTTTTAACATTACATATTTTGATCATGTTCCTTAAGAGATAGGAACGGTGTTCCTGAACATTCCTATTCTACTTTTTTATGCTGAATCCGAACCTGAAGTCAAAATTCGAATATTCGAAAAAAAGCGACAGACACACGCACACACACACAGACAATCAATAATGATATACGACAGGTTGTTTGAGACCTGAACTATATTAAAATATTGTACTTCTGTTAATCAATATATAATTTGAGATTGTAACATTTTAATGTGAATATGCAGCTGCAAGTAGATATTGCGGATAGATGGTCTTTTTTACTAGGCTAACTAAGACACTTGTCGAATTCGAAGATATAATTGAGCAGCGTGGTGGAGTATGCTCTAAACCCCTTCGGTTGTAGGGAGACCCGTATTCCTGCAGTGGGATGAGTAAGGCTTGATATGGTATGATATGGTATATTTTTTTAAGAATCGTATACATTTGGAAAACTTGTGTAGAAAGTTCCATTCACAACTTATATGATCGCGGAACAAAACCTCTCTGGAACCACATAGTACATAATTTTGATTTCAATTTGTGTGGATGAATTCCCTGTTGATGGCGAACGTTTCTGTTATAGAAGATATTGCAAGCATCATATAAAAACCCTTCTGAAAACAGCCTATTGATAATCAGTAAAATACATAAAGAGAGGGGAAGTCTGACGAGCTCGGTGGCGCAGTGGTGAAACGCCCTGTTACGCTACTTGGACATCCCCATACAGGATAAACATTTGTGTGCATGAACATGTCTGAGTGTTTTTAAGAGAGGCAGGGCGTACCAAATCAGTAAATCTGGAGAAGTACCTTCACCTCACAGAAAAACCGCAGCCAACTAACAACTTCCTTGAGGGTTGTAGTGCACCTGCGTGTGTGTGAGATCTCCAGGAAGCTCCTAAGGAGTTGCTGTGTTAGTAGCAGAGGTGGTATCGTACGAGTAATACTTAATGTATAGCGAGCGGTTATAGGCTACAGTAACCGCTTTACATCAGGTAGGCCATATACTTGTATGCCACCCGACGTAGTATAAAAAAAAGTCTGTCATTAGACTTTAAGGCTCATCTCTTTTTTACCACTAAGGTGGCAAACAAGCATACGGTCTTTTCCACAGTAAGCAGTTACCGTACCCTATGGACATATAAAGACCTATTCACATCTCATTACAAGAACTCATTTCGTAGTCCCTGAAATCCTTTACAATGAGTTCATTCCACAACTTAACGGTTCTCGGAAGAATTCTCTGAAACTGAACACGCGATACATTGCGGTTCCTGTATGTTCATATCAAAAACTTGTCTGAAAACAAGTGTCAGACTACCTGCGACTGCCGTCAGACCTCCACAACCAAGGGGGAAAACCAGACCTTTCTTAGCGTAGGTCACGCGACTTCGAAAGATAATCTTTCGGACATGCGAGTTTCCTTAACCCGAGCAAGTGACAATTATAAATATGTACAATATGTACGTACATATATCCGAAAATACGAATTTAGTATAAGAGAGGTAGGGCACATCAAAGCAGCCCGTCTGGGGAAGACCTCCACCTCACAGAAAACCGCAGGTAAATAACATTTCCCTAGAGGGTTGTTGTGTTCCTGCGTGTGAGTGAAGTCACCAGTAAGCTCCCAAGGAGTTGCTGTGTAAGCAGCAGAGGAGGCATCGCGCGATTGATAATTATATAATAATATATTATATTGTCGGACAAATTACACAGCGCCATCTAGTCCCAAAGTAAGCGAAGCTTGTGTTATGGGTACTAGACAACTGATAAACATACGTAAATACATTTTTTTTGTAAATACATACTTATTATACATAGAAAATACCCAGACCAAGACAAACAGACATGTTCATGCACACAAATGTTTGTACTGTGTGGGAATCGAATTGGTGTCAAAGTAGCGTAAAGCGCGTTTCACCACTGCGCCACCGAGCTCGTCACTCACAATTAATATATCGCAAGCGTTAATAGGCTTCGGTACTCGCTTTACATCAGGTGGACTGTATGTTAGTATTCCTCACGACGTAGTATAAAAAAAATTTGTGGTAGATGCCAAAGTTCGAACCGGGGACAAGTTGGTCAATATGCTGTTTCCTTACTCGGAAACTCGGTTTCCTAGCTCGGTGGCTCAGTCGTGAATGACGCGACTTTGACACCAACGCTCGTGGGTTCGATTCCCACACAAGACAAACATTTGTGTGCATGAACATGTCTGTTTGTCTTGGTCTGGGTATTTTCTATGTATAATAAGTATGTATTTACAAAAAAAAAAAAAATACGTATGTTTATCAGTTGTCTAGTACGCATAACACAAGCTTCGCTTACTTTGGGCTAGATGGCGCTGTGTAACTTGTCCGACAATATTTATTTATTTATCCACTTGGCTATCACTGCTCAGGACGTATTCTCTTTAATATATAACGTAAAAATACTTTGTTTAATATGCTCAAGGGAAAAATTTTCAAGACCGTTAACCTTCTCGTTTGCCCTTTGTCGTTCATATAACGCGGTATCTGTGCATCTTTACGGTAACGCCGCTACGTGCCTATGACCCACGTTCAGGCACGTTTTATATTTATACGTCTAGGTTTTCTTTCGTGTCAAATATTGTTTAAAACAGGCACCGCAATCGTAATGTAAATCGTGAGAAAAACTTTTTTTTGTAATTTTTAACATGTACTTAATATATGAAACAAAATTTATGAACATTCGATTATCAATTTAAGTGTAATGTTGAAAACTAACACACATACGACGAGCTCGGTGGCTCAGTCGTGAATGACGCGACTTTGACACCAACGCTCGTGGGTTCGATTCCCACCCAAGACAAACATTTGTGTCAATGAACATTTCTGTTTGTCTTGGTCTGGGTGTTTTTAATAGAGGTAAGGAGCATCAAAGCAGCCGACCACTAAGCTCCCAATGTGTTGCTGTGCTACAGGAGAGGTAGCATCGTGCGAACAATATTTGATGTATTTCAAGCGTTCATAGGCAATGTTAACCACTGAATATCGGATGGGTCACATGGCTAATATGTCTCCGTATATATAAAAACATCCTAATCCGTTTGTATTAAAAACTTCCTAATGGATTAGAAAACAGGATAACTAGAAAGAAGAAGATTCACTTGAAAGGTAAAAACACATTTTCACTCCCATCTTCACTCATTTACCAAAACACTTTCAATAGAATTAGTCATGTCGGTACCCTAAGTTTCTACATGTAACTAGAACTTTAATCCATATCGTATTGAAATTTGCCAGCCAATATGTTACTCGTACTTTAAAAATAGAAAAATAAAACTTTTCAAATGAACACATGCTCTGATCTTCAATATGATGCAGGAGCATAGTATTCTCTGTGATAATTATAAGCTCTGGGGATGTGTCAGATGGTATGATAGTGGAAATTATTTTGTTTATACTACGGCGGTGATGG
Source organism: Pyralis farinalis (assembly GCA_947507595.1). Taxonomy (NCBI): domain Eukaryota; kingdom Metazoa; phylum Arthropoda; class Insecta; order Lepidoptera; family Pyralidae; genus Pyralis; species Pyralis farinalis. The sequence continues at coordinate 30,303,590 of OX382273.1, read as the reverse complement.
CTTGCAGTTTTAGTGACAGTATATACATGTAGAGTCACCGAATTATAAGAAAATGTGAAAATTCCAATAGTTATTTAAGGTGTAATCGGATTGAAATATATTTTGCATTTCGTAAATTTCAATTCAATTTCCGTTTTTCTTTTTCATTTAATCTATCTATCTATAACTTCACGCCAAATTCTGCCGATTTAGTTTTGGTGATATATACACCAGCGACTATGTTCTTTTTTCTTCCTGATATATTATTCGGGTTATATGGTTGTGATTTGCGAATCTTTATGATTATTTGCAGTACGTATAGTTCCTTATAGTAGATGTATACAAGATTCCGTACCTAATGGGCAAATTGAACATTATGGCTGCTACTTACAGCAGCGTCCTTCTGCATCACAATTTTTAACTGGTAAATGATATGAGATATAGACCTAAGCCTTGCGTGTGTCACACTAATTTCAGGTTTGCAACGTCGTGTTTATTTTTTTATACGACGTCGGGAGGGATACGAGCATACGGTCCACCTGATGTAAATCGGTTACCTTAGCCTATGAACGCTTGCCATACATAAGGTATCACTCATGCTATGCCACCCCTGTTGCTAAGACAGCAACTTCTTAGGAGCTTACTGATGACCTCACTCACCCACAGGAACATGACAACCCCTCCGGAAGTTATTGGCTGCGGTTTTCTGTAAAGTAGAGGTACTTCCTTAGAAGGACCAAATCGAACTCACGAACGTTGGTGGCAAAGTATTTATTACTAACCACTGCGCCACCGAGCTCGTCACCGTCTATGGATGGCTTTACCAATCCCGAGCTTTTCTGAGTTTCGGAAGGCACGTTTCGTAATTCAACCATACAAATCAACACTTGAATCAGTTTGTAACACAAAAGATAAAATTTCGTCATATAAAAAAACTGTTTAACTGGTTGTAATTCTCAAAAACGATTTCATGAAAATATGTATCTATGTATGTATATCTTCACGCCAAGCCCCTTGCGGGGTAGGCAGAGAGAACCGAGTGCCATAAGACGCGGTCCTTACATCTTCACTCGCTTCTGTGACATTCATAGCTCTTTTCATGCACGCTGCATGAAAAGAGCTATGAATGTCACAGTCGCCGGTTCCTGACATCACCTTCTGATAAAACACGACCAATGAAAATATGTCAGCGTATAAAAACAATCGCCCAGAAAGGTCACACACAGTTCGACGAATATCTTATAGATAAAGGACAATTTATCGCTTACTAACATATATAAAATGTAACACACAATAGATTTAAATCAAATATTAAAGAACAATTGGAAAATTTAACATAAAATTTTTTTTCTTATGAGCAAACCGCAACAAACAAACAACTCCCTTTTGTTAAATATATTTTCAGTATTGCAAGCGTTCATAGGCTACAGTAATTATTTTACATCATGTGGAAAGTATGTTTGCATACACTTCCAACGTTATACAAAAAAAAAACACTATGAATGAGAATGAATAATCGATACGAAGTTTAAAAAAAAGGAAAGTCGGCGGGAAAAGATAAATTGGGCAAGAAAACTTGTTTCTAATATACCGACATAAAAACGAATGTACAACTTCACTATACCGTAAATACATGCTGATATTGCGTTAAAATACTTAGAACCATGAATACTATAGAATAGACACATGCCTTACAAAAGCCCATGTGATTTATGTCGGTCGTTCCAAGAACATAGTGAAATTATCTTTTCATTGGACCACTTTGAACAAGGCGCCCGATATAAAACCGCTTACTATAATAAATTTCGGATTTTTCATAATGAAATATTTTCCATTTGCGACTAATAGGCAACTGACTGATGCATCATGATGTTAAGGATACATCTCATCCTATGTGGGCTTGCTTTATCAGAAACAGCTACTCTAAACAAACACACATTTTAAAGAAACACCACATACAATGACACCATATCAACTTCTACTCGTCACTGATGAAATACGGGTATTTCTTCATCCAAACGGAGCATACTCAATCACGTAACTCTATTGCGGATTGACGGTGATCTATGTTTTAGAATCATACGAAGATCATCGACTTGACTTTGCTACTGTTCTCATACACAATAGGTACAACCGAAGCTTAGCTTAGCGTATTCCCCAAAGCGCGGGAGAACTCGAGATAAGGAAACCCATCCGTAGATAGGCTATAGTCGACGCAGATAGGCTTATTTACGTTTTTATATAAATGGAGGTATAAATGGCTCAGCATCACCTCTGGAACTAATTTGCGAACAAGAATCTGCCGATAAAGTTACGTATCATCTTATAGAATACTGCAGTCTAATAACTATCATACTTTATAACAAGTAAGGGCATGAGTAGTTGTAGTCAGCTGCAACTGAACTGCTGATGTAAGTTGCCACTATCAATGCAGTTATTTCAACGGGAACGGAACCGTACCTTCAACGTTCTGTTATATATACACCCTGTATACAATATACCTGAGTATGCTAGATTAACCTCGTCAGCATTATGACATCCATATAGTTACAGTTCAGTTCAATCCCAACATTCAAAGCGGTAACACTTGCCACAAATCATTACTATGTTCCTTTTATTATAAGTTAAACCTGTGAATTTCAAATAAAAAGTGACATCATAATAAAAATTTTTTTTTTTTATAAACTCTGAATTCAAAATCCGTATAACAAATTTGGTGGCAGCGCGTAAGGGATACAAAAAGGTATCCTCGGTCCGTCTCCGTCTCGTGAGTTACGAAAACTGTGAAAATCTAGTGCAAGTGTTACTGAACTATTCGTCTCTATCCAAAATTGAACTCAGTGCCAGTCCAAGAACTTCTATTTTCCTACATTCGTCGTCATCAAGTTCCTGAAAAGCCTGAAAATTCCTGAAGAAGAGTATATATCTCTGAAAAAGCAAAATAATATTGTTCAAGTCGTCGCCACATACTCGCCCAATCCATACGTCGTCGTTCCTGAAAAACATCGTGTTAAACACATAACTCATCTTTGTGTGTTAGTCAAGCTGAAAGATCCTGAAAATGTCTCCGTGTTTCTACCTCTTCACAATTCTGTAAGTTACCAAACTATACTTAAACTACAGTGATAGTGCAAGTGCAAGGCCATAACAAAAGTGTCAAAATAAAAAAAGAATATATATAAAAGAAGTGTTCGTGAAAATATTAAACATAAAAAGTAAATACTTTATTGCAGACATCAACTAATTGCAATTAATGTTTCGATTCTTTGTAAAGTTCATTCATTGTTTATACTAATCTATTGTGCATTAATTTCTAAGAAGTAAGTTCCTCGATCATTGCACCTGCGCTTATCTGCACCACACAACGGTGCGTATTAAGTTACTTCATCGGCCGCCCATTACACCGAAACGTATTACTGTTCATTATTTTATTTTATTTACGCAATTTATTTCGTGATTTTAATATGGCAAATAAAGATGGTTCAGTTAAATCCGAAAAAGGAGAATCTATTCAGATTGGTGTATTATTCAAATTTATAAAGCCGTATGATGGCGCTCGCGAAAAATTAAATTCTTTTATGACAAATTGTGACAACGCGATTAGCTTAGCTTCCGAATCCCAAAAACCAATTTTATTCAAATACATACTTTCTCAATTAGAAGGAAAAGCTGAATCAGCTGTAGCCATTAAAGAGTACGACACTTGGCATCAACTTAGCGAATTTCTCCAAACTCAATTCGGTGAAAAAAAGCATTATGCACATTTATTGACCGATCTTCAAGAATGTCGTCAGTTATCAAGCGAACCCGTGAATCAATATGCATTACGATTAGAAACTTGTCTGTCAAAATTGCTTATGGAGGTCACATTATCAAATAGAAAGAAAACAGAATTGCCTGGCCGTATCGCTGCGATGGAAGACTTAGCTCTTCACACGTTTTTACTTGGTCTTAAACCTAATATCTCGAATTTAGTTCGTGGTAAAACACCTAACAATTTAAATGATGCGATTAACCTAGCAATATCAGAGGAGAAAATTCAACTAATGCTGTATAAACGCAATTTGCCTAGTCACTCCTCAATGTCACCGCGTCATACACAAAAACCAGAACAGACTTTTCGACCGGCAATACATAATGTGAACGCTAGACTCCAGTCGTCTAACCCGAATGTTTCTTTCTGCCGATATTGTAAGAACCAAGGACATACAATAGATATATGTAGAAAACGCGAATACAATAACCGTCGCTCTAATACAACCCAACCTTTCTATCAAACGCAGCAATCTCCTCAGGTTCAGCATCCAACACACCATCATAATAATTATAATCAAAGATTTCCACGGCCTCAGCCAGCTCGTGTCCATTTTGTAAACGACCACGAACCACAATCTTTTTCTTCATATGGCGACACCAACTTTAATAACTACAATGAAAACTACGAAACCAATTACTGTGACGAGAAACCCATTTCTAATAACGAACATTTAAACGAATAATGGTCTCACGAAGGTGTCTCGCGAGACCCAAACTCCTCACTTCACACTTCTCACAACTTCCACACTATAATGACACCAATTCTAAATCCAAGGACCACACGGGTATCCAGCCCCAAGTAAGCGTCCATTCTTCTAAATCCAAGGACCACACGGGTATCCAGCCCCAAGTAAGCGTCCATTCTTCTAAATCCAAGGACCACACGGGTATCCAGCCCCAAGCAAGAGTCCATTCTTCTAAATCCAAGGACCACACGGGTATCCAGCCCCAAGCAAGAGTCCATTCTTCTAAATCCAAGGACCACACGGGTATCCAGCCCCAAGCAAGAGTCCATTCTTATAAATCCAATGACCACACGGGTATCCAGCCCCAAATAAGAGTCCACGATTCGACATCTAAGGTCAGTCCTTCTGCTCCTAATAACTACTCTCCTACGTCAATCAATCAAACTAATATGAAAAGATTAGTACCCCCGTCAAAAAGCACAATTCAACATAATAAGCAACTGACTGACGAAATTTCAACACCGATATTGAAAGACCAGAAAATATACGAGATAACAGGTGACCCTAACAAGAAATCCTTACCTCACGTATTAATAAGAACTTCCATTTCCGATAAACCTTTAACTTTACTCGTCGATACAGGCTCATCTATCTGCCTCGTCAAAAAATCTTCTGTACAATCATCCCTGAAACTCAAACTAAATAAGAACACTATTAAAATAAAGGGTATAGACAATAATAAAGATGCAGTACAAACTCTCGGAAATTATGACATGAACCTTCTTATTGGCAGAGAATCCACAAATCATTACTATGTTCCTTTTATTATAAGTTAAACCTGTGAATTTCAAATAAAAAGTGACATCATAATAAAAAATTTTTTTTTTAAAAACTCTGAATTCAAAATCCGTATAACAAATTTGGTGGCAGCGCGTAAGGGATACAAAAAGGTATCCTCGGTCCGTCTCCGTCTCGTGAGTTACGAAAACTGTGAAAAACTGTGAAAATCTAGTGCAAGTGTTACTGAACTATTCGTCTCTATCCAAAATTGAACTCAGTGCCAGTCCAAGAACTTCTATTTTCCTACATTCGTCGTCATCAAGTTCCTGAAAAGCCTGAAAATTCCTGAAGAAGAGTATATATCTCTGAAAAAGCAAAATAATATTGTTCAAGTCGTCGCCACATACTCGCCCAATCCATACGTCGTCGTTCCTGAAAAACATCGTGTTAAACACATAACTCATCTTTGTGTGTTAGTCAAGCTGAAAGATCCTGAAAATGTCTCCGTGTTTCTACCTCTTCACAATTCTGTAAGTTACCAAACCATACTTAAACTACAGTGATAGTGCAAGTGCAAGGCCATAACAAAAGTGTCAAAATAAAAAAAGAATATATATAAAAGAAGTGTTCGTGAAAATATTAAACATAAAAAGTAAATACTTTATTGCAGACATCAACTAATTGCAATTAATGTTTCGATTCTTTGTAAAGTTCATTCATTGTTTATACTAATCTATTGTGCATTAATTTCTAAGAAGTAAGTTCCTCGATCATTGCACCTGCGCTTATCTGCACCACACAACGGTGCGTATTAAGTTACTTCATCGGCCGCCCATTACACCGAAACGTATTACTGTTCATTATTTTATTTTATTTACGCAATTTATTTCGTGATTTTAATATGGCAAATAAAGATGGTTCAGTTAAATCCGAAAAAGGAGAATCTATTCAGATTGGTGTATTATTCAAATTTATAAAGCCGTATGATGGCGCTCGCGAAAAATTAAATTCTTTTATGACAAATTGTGACAACGCGATTAGCTTAGCTTCCGAATCCCAAAAACCAATTTTATTCAAATACATACTTTCTCAATTAGAAGGAAAAGCTGAATCAGCTGTAGCCATTAAAGAGTACGACACTTGGCATCAACTTAGCGAATTTCTCCAAACTCAATTCGGTGAAAAAAAGCATTATGCACATTTATTGACCGATCTTCAAGAATGTCGTCAGTTATCAAGCGAACCCGTGAATCAATATGCATTACGATTAGAAACTTGTCTGTCAAAATTGCTTATGGAGGTCACATTATCAAATAGAAAGAAAACAGAATTGCCTGGCCGTATCGCTGCGATGGAAGACTTAGCTCTTCACACGTTTTTACTTGGTCTTAAACCTAATATCTCGAATTTAGTTCGTGGTAAAACACCTAACAATTTAAATGATGCGATTAACCTAGCAATATCAGAGGAGAAAATTCAACTAATGCTGTATAAACGCAATTTGCCTAGTCACTCCTCAATGTCACCGCGTCATACACAAAAACCAGAACAGACTTTTCGACCGGCAATACATAATGTGAACGCTAGACTCCAGTCGTCTAACCCGAATGTTTCTTTCTGCCGATATTGTAAGAACCAAGGACATACAATAGATATATGTAGAAAACGCGAATACAATAACCGTCGCTCTAATACAACCCAACCTTTCTGTCAAACGCAGCAATCTCCTCAGGTTCAGCATCCAACACACCATCATAATAATTATAATCAAAGATTTCCACGGCCTCAGCCAGCTCGTGTCCATTTTGTAAACGACCACGAACCACAATCTTTTTCTTCATATGGCGACACCAACTTTAATAACTACAATGAAAACTACGAAACCAATTACTGTGACGAGAAACCCATTTCTAATAACGAACATTTAAACGAATAATGGTCTCACGAAGGTGTCTCGCGAGACCCAAACTCCTCACTTCACACTTCTCACAACTTCCACACTATAATGACACCAATTCTAAATCCAAGGACCACACGGGTATCCAGCCCCAAGTAAGCGTCCATTCTTCTAAATCCAAGGACCACACGGGTATCCAGCCCCAAGTAAGCGTCCATTCTTCTAAATCCAAGGACCACACGGGTATCCAGCCCCAAGCAAGAGTCCATTCTTCTAAATCCAAGGACCACACGGGTATCCAGCCCCAAGCAAGAGTCCATTCTTCTAAATCCAAGGACCACACGGGTATCCAGCCCCAAGCAAGAGTCCATTCTTCTAAATCCAATGACCACACGGGTATCCAGCCCCAAATAAGAGTCCACGATTCGACATCTAAGGTCAGTCCTTCTGCTCCTAATAACTACTCTCCTACGTCAATCAATTAAACTAATATGAAAAGATTAGTACCCCCGTCAAAAAGCACAATTCAACATAATAAGCAACTGACTGACGAAATTTCAACACCGATATTGAAAGACCAGAAAATATACGAGATAACGAGTGACCCTAACAAGAAATCCTTACCTCACGTATTAATAAGAACTTCCATTTCCGATAAACCTTTAACTTTACTCGTCGATACAGGCTCATCTATCTGCCTCGTCAAAAAATCTTCTGTACAATCATCCCTGAAACTCAAACTAAATAAGAACACTATTAAAATAAAGGGTATAGACAATAATAAAGATGCAGTACAAACTCTCGGAAATTATGACATGAACCTTCTTATTGGCAGAGAATCCATTCCCTTTAAATTCCACGTTGTAGACAAAATTAACCTCAATTATGATGGCATAATTGGAAAAGACTTACTTACCCATTATAATTGCACCGTCGACTATAATCGTAATTGTCTCAACATATTTCAAAATAATTTAAAACTTCATTTCACTGACCCGATCTACAATATCCCCGCACGTTCAGAAATAACAATAGAGTGCTCAGTTAAAAACCCAGAGCTGAAAGAAGGGCTTATTCTTGATCAGCACATCAGTGAGAATTTATTAATAGCAAACTGTCTAGTTAAAGTAAAAAATAATAATAGGATCAATCTTACCGTCTTGAATATCTCAGAGGATTCAGTCCCATTAAATTCCAATCTAAAACTTACTCTACATCCAGTTCACTTAAATGAAACCCAAAGGGTTCAATCTAATCAATCATGCTTAAATAGAACTCAAAAGGTACTATCTCTTCTTCGTGATTCCCATTTAAATTCAGAAGAAACAAAAGTTTTGCATGAGGTCTGCGCAAAATATTCCGATGTCTTTCACTTACCTAGTGAACAACTCACATTTACCGACGCTCTTCAACATGAAAAACGTACTACATCTGACCAACCAATAAATGTCAAATCCTATCGATTTCCTGAAATCCATAAGCAAGAAGTCCAGCGCCAAATCGAAAATATGTTAGACCAAGATATCCTCCAACCTTCCATATCACCCTGGTCTTCTCCTATATGGATAGTTCCAAAAAAGGTCGATGCTACAGGTCAAAGAAAATGGCGAATAGTCATAGACTATCGCAAACTGAACGATATCACAATTGGCGAAACATACCCAATTCCTAACATCACAGAAATTCTTGACCAGTTAGGTAAATCAAAATATTTCTCAACTCTTGATTTAGCATCCGGTTTTCATCAGATTAAGATGTCCTCTCTAGACTACCCTAAAACAGCCTTCAGCGTTCCACAGGGCCACTTCGAATTCAAGAGAATGCCTTTTGGCTTAAAGAATGCTCCATCGACTTTTCAAAGATTGATGAATAATGTCCTCACCGGTCTCCAAGGAGAACGTTGCTTCGTCTATCTTGATGACATCGTCATTTATTCTCATAATCTCGAGTCTCACATTCAAAACTTATTCAAAATATTCGAGAAACTTCGTCTTTTCAGACTCAAATTGCAACCTGACAAGTGTGAGTTCCTAAGGAAAGAAGTCGGTTATTTGGGTCACGTAATAACCGAAAATGGTGTAAAACCAGATCCAAATAAAGTAAAGTCTGTTCAAGAATTCCCACTTCCAAAATGTCCTAAAGACATTAAATCCTTCCTTGGCCTAATATCTTATTACCGGCGTTTCATTCCAGAATTTTCGAAACTATCTAAGTCTCTCACATCTCTCTTGAAAAAAGATACTCCATTTTCATGGTCTAATGAACAACAACTTGCTTTTGAAAGCCTAAAAAATAAACTCATTACCGCACCTGTCCTCGCTTATCCTGACTTCACAAAGCCTTTTACGCTTTCCTGTGACGCATCCAACTACGCTATCTCCGCTATTCTTTCTCAAGGTCCCATCGGAAAAGATCACCCTATTGCTTATGCATCCAGAACTCTAAATAAAAATGAAACTAATTACAGTACAACTGAAAAGGAACTTTTGGCAATAGTGTTCGGCTGTAAAACTTTCCGACCATATTTATTCGGACGAAAATTTGTGATTGTCACAGATCATCGACCTTTAAAGTGGCTGTTTAATCACACTGACCTTAGCAGTAAACTTCAGCGTTGGCGACTCCAACTCGAGGAATACGAGCATGAAATCGTATACCGAAAAGGAAAATTAAATTCAGCAGCAGATGCACTTTCTCGATATGCAATCATACCCAAAGAAAGTATAAATCCTACAAACCATCTTTATCCTATAATCCCAGATAATCCTGATAACCCTGAGAATGACTTAATTGAACTAGCTGACCTTGACTTTAGCCCATTTGATAACCAAGGTGTTGATTTTAGCCCTTTCAACTTACCATCACCAAGCTCCGCCGAACTTCAAGCACCAGGTAATAATCTAAATCCAATACCTGCAAGTACGGAACCCCAAAACGAACCTCAGTTACCTTCAATTTCCCAAGAAACACTTCCTCCAATACAAAACCTTGAACTTAATCCTGAACCTGACGAGCTGACCTACTCGTACTCTAAGTTCCTAAAGAATTCTGCGACAGCATCCTACGATACAGCTATCATTGAGCACAACGATAGTCTACTTAAGAGCCCACATAAAATCATCGTGATTCCTTCATCTCTTGACCTCGACGAATCTATGCCATATGTTGAAGAAGTCCTGTCTAACTATTCTGAGTCTCAATCGTTCATCCAATCGGAAAAGACTCTACTTTCATTCCAAAACATCGCAAACAATGGAAAATTGTATTATTTCCTGTTCCCAAAGGTACACCATTTTGATAACTGTAGTTATAACGATATATTCGAATCTTTGAAATCTCTTAGAAACTACTTGATTTCCAGCGCCGAACCTATAGGTAAAATAAGTATATCTGATTTTCGAAATCCCTTCGACAAGCACTCTTATATCAAAATATATAACATGTTAGCATACTTATTTCACAAAACGAAAATAGAAATCCACATTTACCGAAACAAAATATATTACCCAAGTCCAAGCGAAATTCAAAAAATCCTCAAAGAAAACCACGATATACCCGTAGCAGGACATCTTGGTTCTAATAAAATGTACAACAAAGTCCGTGAACAATATTACTGGAAGAATATGCGTAGTGACATTGAGAAGTACGTAAAGGACTGCCCGTCCTGTCAAACCAACAAGGCTTTACGTAAGATTAACAGAGCACCGATGCAGATCACCACCACCTCAACCACTCCATTCGAAAGACTCTCGCTAGACATAGTTGGTCCTCTACCTGAATCCGGCCCTGCGAAATTAAAATATATTCTTACCCTTCAAGATGACCTTACAAAATATTCAATTGCTTATCCTGTCAGAAACACCACCGCCGAAGAAACGAGTGAGTGTTTGGTTCACTTCATATCTCTGTTCGGTATCCCTAAAACTATCCTCACAGATCAAGGTACAAACTTCACTTACGAACTATTCAAACAAACATGTAACTTCCTGAAAATAAAGCAGCTTTGGTCCTCTCCCTACCATCCACAAACTCAAGGCGCATTAGAGCGCAGCCATTCTACATTAAAGGAATACCTAAAGTCTTACGTCTGTGAAAACCAAGACAATTGGCCAAGATACGTTTATACAGCAATATTAGCATATAATACTTCTATTCATACTACAACGAACTACTCACCATTTGAATTAATATTTGGGCATAAACCTCATATACCAAATTCTGTATATGAGCCAGCTCCTGATGCTACCTATCCCGACTACGTTAAGATGTTACAACACCGCCTCAAATATACCAGAGAGAAAGCCCGGGAAAATATAACAAAATCCAAAGAATCGTCTAAAATATATTATGATTCACATTCGCGTCCAGTTAAATATCAAACTGGTGACTACGTCTTCCTAAAAAACCACCTCCGACTGCGTAAGGCCCTTTCACCAATCTGGAAAGGCCCTTATAAAATCCTAAAGATAAATGGAAGAAATACTCTTACGCTGTTAATAAACAGACGTCATGTCATTCATCATTTTGATGAGGTCAAGCTCGCGCGACGCCTAGACGTAACGTAATATGTAACTTATTAGTTTAACTATCAAATAAAACTCGTGTAATAATATAAGTTCTAAAAGTATATCGAAACGATAGCAAAATGTTAAGTACTAATAAACTAGGTATAATTAGTAATATAATAATTTAGACTTCGTGTGGTTTCATTGCAGCTCAATGACAGCGGCACAAAATCAATTCGTCCAACCTACAACAACTAGTCCAGGAATTTATTTTGACTCCATTGGATCCCTAAAAATAATAGACAGTCACCTTAGCGTAGTAATTCCGAACGATATATCATTTATCAAACCGAACATTGAGAGTCTGAACGGTGTGATAGGCACCGCCCGATCTTTATGCGAACAGAGTAACATATTAAATGATGTTGAGTGTCATAATATGATTCAACCTTTGTCAATTCGATATAATGACATGCTACGCGATTTTGATTCGGTTTCTCACCTAATAGAAACCCGTTCACGAAGGTCTGCATGGTTTGGTGGAGTGGGCACCGTGTTTAAACATCTTTTTGGTACAATGAACGAGGACGATGCTATTAGATATAGCAAAGCCATTCAAGTTGTAGAAGACGACCAAAATAAGTTGTCGAAATTGGTCAAAGAAAATATTTTAATAACAACCTCAACACTGTCATCATTTAAAGAAACCATAAATAAAAGTTATGTAAACGAACAGCTATTAAATAATGCAATAGATAATTTGTCAAGTAGTATGCAGAATTTAACCAGTGTTGCGGATAATTTATCGATAAGGTCTAAGCTAAGTGAACTGTTTAATGTTTTAGAGAGTAGGTTATTGACGTTAACGTTTAAGTTAGAAGACATTGTAAATGCAGTTATGTTCAGCAAAACAAATATTTTATATACCTCAATTATCACCCCGGCACAGCTATTTGATGAATTGGTAAAAAAATATCGATTTCTACCTAGTTTCCAACAGTTTCCTATAGCCTTGTCTTTAGAAAATATTTATCTACTACTAAATATATCTGAAACATCTAGTTATTATAATGATAACAAAATTGTCTTCGTTCTTAAAATTCCACTTGTGTCACCCAAAGAATATAATTTATATCACAGTATCTCATTTCCAGCCATACTTCGTACAGAAAATAGTACTTATGTTACGATAATGCCCTCAACTAAGTACATAGCTATAACTAGAGATAAGTCTTCATACTGTAATTTTAATACATTAATACATTAAGTTGTTGTAAGATTTTATATAAACATTTTTTTATATGTGAAACCGTCGACATCCACTCGAGCTCTGCAACACCGATCTGCGAATCGGAGATCATGGTTAAGGCTATAAATTCTGTACCAGAAATATGCAACACGAAATTTTTCCAAGGTCATGTTGAGATCTGGCAAGCACTGTCCAATAACAAGTGGTTGTATGTAATTAGCAATAAGTCGAAGTTATCTATAGATTGTCATAGTTCTAATATTACTGAAATTAATATTTTCGGATCCGGCATATTAAGCCTCCCTGTTATTTGTACAGCCTATTTTAAAGATTTAACCTTAATTCCTAAACAAACTAAAATGATTGAAATACAGCCTGTTAATTTTAAAATAGATATAATAAATGATACTTGTTGCAATTTCGAGAAATTCCAAACTATTAAACAAAAGGTTCCAATTTTGAATTTGCGGAACTCTAATTTAGACTCTCTCTTATCAGAACATAAGAAGGCGACCAATGACATAGTAAAAATCTTAGACTCTATAAGCTCCAGACCACATTTATAGATAGATAGCGAATACCATTCATATACCACAATAATTATATCAATAATTGTCTTAATGATAATTCTATTCCTTGTATACAAATATTCTAAGCTCGGCATGTGTCACCGTCTTAATAAAAGACGATTCAAAAACGAGACAGATGTTCAAGAGGTAACAGAGCTATCAGAAGTTGCTTCTGAATCTCCCAAACCTCCAGCAGCTAAATTCCGAACATCCTTGTCATAAACTTCACCCTTCAGGTGGAAGTTTAGTCTCAACCCCGGGGGCTGTTATATATACACCCTGTATACAATATACCTGAGTATGCTAGATTAACCTCGTCAGCATTATGACATCCATATAGTTACAGTTCAGTTCAATCCCAACATTCAAAGCGGTAACACTTGCCACAAATCATTACTATGTTCCTTTTATTATAAGTTAAACCTGTGAATTTCAAATAAAAAGTGACATCATAAAAAACATTTTTTTTTAAAAACTCTGAATTCAAAATCCGTATAACAGTTCGTTTTGTCAATTGTTCAATTGCGGCCTTGTGTAATCTTACTAATCAGCCTTGATAAGGGACTCACAAATTGAAACCACGATGGTCGCGTACTGTGCAACTTTAAAATGGTTTTCTTCCACGAAATCTTAGGTTGCGAAATGTAACTAACTCCCTGCTGCGAGTTTTGTTCAAAAGTCAAAATGTCAAAAAGACAGTAAATAGTTTTTCGAAAAGTTTGTGTTTGTTTCGAAGAGTTATTCACAGTGTACGCAGCGCACTAGCGTTGCCTCTGCTTCTTTGCCATCTTTTTTTTTATACAACGTCGGCAGTCATACAATCATACGGTCCACCTGATGTATATCAGTTACCGTAGCCTATTAACGCGTGTAATATATCAAGTATCACTCGCGCGATGCCTCCTCTGCTGTTTACACAGCAACACCTTAGGAGCTTACTGGTGACCTCACTTACACGCAAGAACACAACAACCCTCTACGGAGTTGTTATTTGGCTGTAGTTTGCTGTGAGATGGAGATATATCATTGCGGGTCAGCATGGCAGCGTCAACTGATAGGATACGGTATGTAGTATGTTGTCAGTTGTAGCCTCTTTCGCTTACCATCAGGCAAAGAGGGGCCACTATGCTGAACTAATATAAAAATAAAAAAAATAGATACTTCTCCAGACGGGGGCTGCTTTGATGCGCCCTACCTCTCTTAAAACGTCCAGACCAAGACAAACAGACATGTTCATGCACACAAATGTTTGTCTTGTGTGGAAATCGAACCCACGAGCGTTGGTGTCAAAGTCGCGTCATTCACGACACGAGCTACCGAGCTCGTCAAATCTTAACGTCATAAAGAAAATTGACCGAAATCCTCAATAAAGTAGGTAGGTATCCTTACTAGGTGGCAACTTATTCGCGAACCAGTTGAATGAGTTCACCATAACTTAGAAACGATTTTTACTTATGAGTGATGGAAAGATACAGAAATCTTGATCGTCGACTTGGAAGCATGTATAGAGTACAAAACTTGAATTAAAATCTTCAGATTTCATAAATTTCATGCGTATTGAAAATTCTATCGAATGCCATCATACAGAAGTATTTGTGAATAATCAGATAAGATGAAGCGTATGTTGTAGAGGGTAATCCGAAGGTTGTAAATAAGTAAAACTGTTATTACTATTGTTTAATACATTTTTTTTTCTCTAATTTGAATAAGCGTGGTTTCGCGCAGTCAATAATAGAAAATATTTTTCTCTGAAACAATACTAAAGAAAATTCTGCGAATTGCAGGTTAATTTATTAATAAATGAATCATGTTAAGACAAAAGAAAATTAGACATTTTTTAAATATAAAATCCTATTATTATTATAAATTTAAAACATAAAATTTAAATTATTGCTTAGTTATAAGGGTTACATACTTAAATTTTACAAATACAAAATGGTTTCAAATATTCAGATAAGAGACAGTTCAGAATATAGTATTATTTTATTATGGCTACTTTTATTTAACTTACTTTGTGATTATCCGCCAACGTCACCAGTTTATTCATACAAACTAGTGCTGGACAGCGCCCAACCACTGCCGGAGATGCGTGCCATCGCAGCCATGGACGCTTTCTTCATCTCTGTCTCGGTTGCTGCGGTTCTATGTGTAATTGCCCGCTTTATGAAATAGGAACCTCATGCGCCCGCCACTGCTGTTGCCCTGGACGTCTCTGCAATACGTATTTCATCTCTACACGAGCATCTTCATGTGCTCCAGATGTTGAAAAAACTTGCTTTTAAATGTTAGGTATTAAAAAAATGAATCTTTACAAAAACATACTACAACTGGTAAAAACATCTCATTGCCGTCTCTTCTATTGAATTGAGGAAGGGATGGAAGGGGTAAATGAAAAGATATTTAATAGAGAAGAGTTGATTAGATCAGTGTGTTTATAATAGAATGTTTTGAAATTGTATGTATTACAATTTCTTTTTGGTTGAAGTTATTTTAAATAATATAATAATAATAATAATTTATTTCATACATAACAACAGCACATTAAGACTATATAAATTTTTCACATACGGTACTGTAATAGTAATAATACAGCACAGCTAAGTGCACGTCAAGCATAACACTTTGACCCTTATGCTGTTCTTATGCAGCATACTAGAAGAGTTACAAACACCCTTCGAGCATAAAGCATCACCTGCTCCCAGCCGTGCTACAAGGACTACGAAATACGATGTAGTTATAGTTATTTAATAAATATTTTTATTTTGTTTTGATTTTTTCAAGAGAAGAGTTGATTAGACCAGTGTGTTTGTTTATAATAGAATGTTTTGAAATTGTATGTATTACAATTTCTTTTTGGTTGAAGTTATTTTAAATAATATAATAATAATAATAATTTATTTCATACATAACAACAGCACATTAAGACTATATAAATTTTTCACATACGGTACTGTAATAGTAATAATACAGCACAGCTAAGTGCACGTCAAGCATAACACTTTGACCCTTATGCTGTTCTTATGCAGCATACTAGAAGAGTTACAAACACCCTTCGAGCATAAAGCATGACCTGCTCCCAGCCGTGCTACAAGGACTACGAAATACGATGTAGTTATAGTTATTTAATAAATATTTTTATTTTGTTTTGATTTTTTCCGGAACGTATGTATGTATGTAACTAGTCCGATGACGAGCTCGGTGGCGCAGTGGTGAAACGCGTTGTTACGCTACTTTGACACCAACGCTCGTGGGTTCGATTCCCACACAACACAAACATTTGTGTGCATGAACATGTCTGTTTGTCTTGGTCTGGGTATTTTCTATGTATAATAAGTATGTATTTACAAAAGAAAATGTATTTACGTATGTTTATCAGTTGTCTAGTACCCATAACACAAGCTTCGCTTACTTTGGGGCTAGATGGCGCTGTGTAATTTGTCCGACAATATTTATATTTATTATTAAAAGTCCAATTATAAATACTGTTACATTGAAACCTTTATTTTTCTTACTCTTAAATTATTTTGAATTTGGAATGCGTTTATTATATTAAAAGCTTCTTTCGATTTCCCACCGTCTCACATTTTTTTTGTTTATTATCAAATTACAATATGGAATAGGGTATTAAAGAAAATAGCATTGCAGTAATTGTCTTGCACAAAGTGGGTATGGAGCCGTCGGTCATATTCAAGACACTTCAAAAGCTTGGTATCAGCTGTTTGTTCGTATATCGTACTATCGACAGATATACTAACACTTCCTCTGTTGAAGAACATAAAAGATCGGGGCGACCGCGTGCTTGTTATTTATATTATAATTTACTAACGTCTGCCCGTAGCTTCGCCCAAATGGCCTGTAACATCCTACGACGACTTGAAGACCATGAAATACTGTACCTGCCACAGTTTTATTTTGTGAACAATATTTTTGTTTTTCCTTCAGGTGCTAGATTTACTGGGCTTCATCTAATCTTATTTTATGTTTTTATAAGTATTTATACCAAGTTTCAAGTTGTACGCGCAGGTAAAATGACTTTCTATTCAAAGTTTTACACCCCATTACACTGTCTTGGGGGTTTATCTCTGAAAAATCTTTCTTAGTGCACCTCTATGCAAATTAAGGAACATATATTCTAAATTTCATGGTTATCTTCGTCAGTGGTTGGGATGTGCGCTGTATTCCTATATTGCTTGTTTCATCATTTCATTTCACCCCCTAAGGATTGCGTTTCGAAAAATCCTAAAATAGGTAATTCATTATTTTTTGGGAAGAGTATTTATACTAAGTTTCAAGTTGATACAAGCAGAAAATACGATTTTTCATTCAAATTTTATACCCATCCCATTTCACTCCCCTAAGAATTGCGTTTCGAAAAATCCTGAAATAGGTAATTCATTATTTTTTGGGAAGAGTATTTATACCTAGTTTCAATTTGATACACGCAGAAAATACGATTT
This sequence comes from Pyralis farinalis, assembly GCA_947507595.1. Taxonomy (NCBI): domain Eukaryota; kingdom Metazoa; phylum Arthropoda; class Insecta; order Lepidoptera; family Pyralidae; genus Pyralis; species Pyralis farinalis. Next base: position 30,285,652 of record OX382273.1, on the reverse strand, counting down.
TTCATTCAAATTTTATACCCCTTTTCCACCCCTAAGTGGGTGGCCTTACGGATGGAGTTTCCAAAAATCCTTTCATGTTTCAGTTGGGCCAGCGGTTTAGGTTGTGCGTTCATATATCTGTCAGTCAGGACTTTGAATTTTATATGTATAGATGACATTTCAAGATGTGTAATTTGAATAACTGTAAATGCACGGATTTCAACACAATATGTTATTGTTATGAAACAAAGGATTACGATTTGTACCGCAGGGTAGCTGTTGATGAGTAACAACACCCGAGTACTCCAGAGAGTCGATCCGGGCATTCGCCTCCGGCGTGTCTTCGTCGTAGAAACCCCACAGGACTCTTCCAATTTTAAAATGGCACTTGAATCTGTAAACTATTCATTAATTTTGTTAACTTAAATATTACATTAATATTAGACTATTGTACAAGCAAAAAAATTCATTTAAAAACAATTGTATTTTATCAACTTATTTAGTTTTTCAGTGCATTGGAACTGACTTTTAATTTGAATCAAATGCGATTGTGTATGGCTATGGTTATCATACACAATTGCCTTTGATTCAATAAAAATAGGTATATATATATGGGTATACACAAATGTAGAAGAATTACACAACAATAATATTGGTGTTGTCTGATTCTTCTATGACTGGCTCGATTGACTAACGCTTCAGAAATATTAGTTAATTTCAAAATTTATTTCTGACTGCCAAAATTAAACATGTGCCGGGCACATTTCTAGCTATATTCTCTACTATTGCACCGAAAAACGACTTCATTGAAATAGTGATTTCGGCAATATGCTAAAAAAGTAGGAATACTTACGTACTTTACGCTGAAGGTATTATAAACTATCGTCGGACCCTACATCATATTTTACGTGCGAGTAATCCGTAAATACAAAGTCTATGTAATAAGATATTTAATGACTTGAATACTGTACACCACAAGTAACTGGGTTGAAAGCAAATCCTTCGTCGAATATTAAGAATATTTGATTCTCTGTGCAAAAAAATAATTTTTCCAAGTAAATAATATGTCAAAGTTGACTTTCACGATACCTACATCTCAATTGCTAGAACAAAAGCGAATGGAAATATTCGTCAGCAAGTCACGTTGGAGCACTCATGGCCGGAGCTATCGAAAGCGTGATAAGACTGCCGAGTGAACGGATAACCGGCCCACTTCACGACGACTCATCCGCTTTATATCCTACTATTATCAGAGATTATACTGAAATGTGCCGTATTATACACTGTCTGGATAGTATACCAAGACACATTTATTTTTACCCGACTACATGAGAGCCAACTCTGGGTTATGTTTTTCAAACGTGTCTGGGTTATGCTTCGAAGTATAACAAATCTCACATACATATCGATTAGTGAGATTTATTATACAAGACATTCGCACGACAACAAGCCATTGCCCAGTTTTAATTTTATGAAACAAAAATGATGATTGTGTAATTCAAAATGATCGTAGTGACAAAGAAAAATAAAATCTGTATGGTACTCATTTTTTTTTTCTTTTTCACTATGTTGTGGATACCGATTCGTCGTCATCGCATTTCGTATCAATTGATATTATATAAACAAAATATTTCCTATGAATTAAAGCATTTGTTTCAGTCGTCTCCATCTCTAGCATCGATTGATGGTTTTTTCGTAGTAATATGAACAATTAAATATTTAATTCTAATTAATTATTCAGTTTTTGGACGGATCAATATTGCAACATTGCTCCTTGATCTATTATAGATCCATGCAATAACTATATCCATGTAATCTGACTGCATAGAATGTATATATATACTAATGTATCTCGATCGTCAAAACTTGACTATGTATATGTGTAGTGATATTGTAAAGAGACATTTACAACCATATAATATAAATTTATTTTATATTAAGAACTGGCATCCAGGAAATTGTATAGTTAGGATCTCCATTAAATGCTTGCAAGGTGAACGTACCGAGTAAGAGTACAGCAACTTTAAAAAAATATATCATGTATTTAATTTGTATAATATCTTAAGATAAAGGAAATATGTATGTAGAAGGAGGAAAGAAATTTGCAGTCGATGTTGAAACGAAACCAAAGCTTTAGAAAGGAGAAGAGAAAGAGAAGAGGGACAAGCGAAGAGAAGATCTTTGGTAAAGAGAAACGTGAAAGAATATCTTTGAATGAGAAAGAGAGGCTAACGAAGACTTCGAGATGAATAACAAACTATTTGGATGGAGACAAAGATTTCTGGAAGTTATTCAAGACCTTCAAGAATAGATAAAATAAAGTTTAAAGCTGGCAAGATTCATGAAAACACACAGGATGTATTATATAAATAAAAAAATAAATATATATTAGAACTAAAAAGTTGAATGTTTGAATTAAAAAGAGCTATAGAGATAACAACAGCCACTTCCACTTAGTTCTTCATATTTGGCTCCAGTATGATGTTATTGTATGGGGAAATAGCATAAATGCTCCAGATCTGTTCAAACTACAGAATAAATGTATACGATTACTAGCCATAATTATTAAAATGCATTGCATCAATTATTAAACATCACTGAATAGTTAACTATGTAAAATAAATACCTGATTGTAATAACAAAAACAGATAACCAAGACGTAGACACAAATTAAAATAGAAGCGGTATCTTGATTTGTGAGATAGGAGGGTGTCAGGTTGTTATCAGCCACTTTTGTTGCAAGTCTTTATCCCAAAATCAAAAACTATCATAGATACAGCTGTACGGGTAACCTATTCTATATATAATAACAAACACTGAAAATGTCAATGAATAGTCTGAAAGCTATTTTAATGTTAACATTAGTACTGAAAAAACATCCGGAACTCTAAAAAAATGGATTTGGAAGGCTTTATTTCTGTCTAAACTTCTCCAATAATGTACAATTATCCCAAAAAAATTGAACTCATTCACATAAACGGTTTAGAAACCCACAGATACTAAACCGAATAAACCTTGGTTTTTTAAGGTATTTGTGGTCCTTTCGTCTATTATACATCCCAAAACTACTCATCTGATTCACTTGAAACTTTAAGGTTACTAGGTGTTGCCTGCGTCCCTGTCCCTTAGGATTTGGTTTTTGAAGCTTTACACAGGTACTTAATTATTTTTGGGATAAGAATTATCTATGTATTAATGCTGAATATGCTCAATTTGTGTGCTAAACTTCATCCAAATTCATTCTTCATTTCATTCTCACATCCTCACAAACTTTCACATTTATAATATTATTAATATCTTCTTCCTGGCATTATCCCGTTTCCTAATCAATATAGGATTAGTGGGGTCTGCTATCTAAGCCTACGAATTTGGTGAAGATACTGATCTTTACATGGAGCGACTGCTGTCAGATCTCACCCAGAGGAAAAACCAGATTTCTCAGGTTAGGTACAGGTCTTACAGAATTTAATTTCTTAAACGTGCGGATTTCCTTACGATGTTTTCCTTCAATGCAGAACAAGAGTTAATCACAAATATGAACAAATTTAGTAGTAAATGCCCATTCGATTCGAACAGGCTGGTTCTTTATCGACAGCTCTAATTGATGTTTGATGTATAATCAAAAAGGTCACCGAAAAATAAAATAGGCAAAAAGTCATTAAGATCTATTTAATGTTCAAGCAGTAGTTTGTATATTCAATTGTAACCGAAGATTTACCGCCAATAAAAGCAATATAACCATTGTTTTACCAAACCAACTGGAATCATATGTCAGCCCGTCATACCCACACACGGACCCGCGTTGAGAACAGTCAATACCACTGGCTTATTCAACGCATTGTCTTTTTTATATAAAATTTCCTCTTCATCGGTATTGTTCTGGGATCGTTAATCATAGTGCTAATGTTCCAGATATTATATAATGAATGAAATATTATGGCAGTATTGATGATCAATAAATTATGAACGTGACCTACAACCATTCTAGTAAAGGTAAAGGTCGGTCCTTTACAAAGGGATGACAGACACAGGCAAAGGCCTTTTTGTCTGACCAAGTTTCAATCTTTAGATTATATTTCGACCATGACCGTAATCTCTTCTATCTATCTTGACCCATGATAGTCCTAACGTCATGAACAAACAATCACGTAAGGAGTATCAAGATCCACAAAGAGGCTTTAGCAAAACGCGGTCGCCTTCAGTATACTACGGTTAGCTTCGACATGCTTCGGCACTCTAACAACAATTACGACAATAAAAACAATATTAATGCATTTTATAAACCACTGAGGTTCGACGCAAATGCAATGATATCACTACATCAAGACACAGTCGTGTAATAATTACCTACAATGTAAAATAAGAATAGTATAGAATAGTGCGTACTTAACTACAACAATGAGATTCATCGGTGACCGGGCAAGTACGTTCGAAGACATATATTAGGATATAAGTGAGTAGCATAAATAATACATACACATACAATAAGCAACTAAGTATACGGTAAATATGAATTATTATTTAATTAAGATTTATTTTATTGCAGGTAATAACAATAATCATGTAGTATAATTGATTTGTTTTCAAGTTCTTAAGTGAATTTATATTGTTTTGACTACTTAAATTGTCCAAAAAGTACTTTTTAGGGTTCCGTACCCAAAGGGTAAAACGGAACCCTATTACTGAGGCTCCGCTGTCCGTCCGTCCGTCCGTCTGTCACCAGGCTGTATCTCTTGAACCGTGATAGTTAGACAACTGAAATTTTCACAGATGATGTATTTCTGTTGCCGCTATAACAACAAATACTAAAAAATAGAATAAAATAAATATTAAAGGGGGCTCCCATACAACAAACGTGATTTTTTTTGCTGTTTTTATAGATAATGGTACGGAACCCTTCGTGCGCGAGTCCGACTCGCACTTGTCCGATTTTTTAATTTATATTTTATATTATTCATAACAAGATTTTTATTTAAATCGGGTGGTAGTTTATCAATTAAGCGCGGTACAATGTAACGCGTCGTTATCTCGCCGTACACGTTGGTTGCGCGTGATGTTTGCAGCCGGTTTTGTGCTATTGCTCGTGTGAATACAGCGCATTCCACTTTACGATGCAAGTCAAGTTTAAAATAATTTTCTTTTAACATAGTATAGTGTATTTTTAGGTGAATTGGTAAAATTTTACAGTTTTTTCCATAACGCGCCTAAAGAAGTATAACTTCAAAATATTGAATAAATTAGAAAAATATTTCAACTCGTAAAAATACACGTTTCGCTATATTATTATACTTTGGCATTACATTTTCCTTTGGACATGGATTCTTTAGAATACAAAACCGTCCTTTTACACTCCTATGAATTGTATCTCAATGATTAAATTTTAAGAAAAAGTAAAAAATGTCTATTTCATAGACAGAGACAAAAACACAGGTTATGCGAGTATTTAAGTCTTTACACTAATACACGACTTTAAAATACTATGTATTTTTATACATACTATTTTTAAATCGTGTATTAATTAATCTGTATTTTAAATGTGCAATAGCCAAGTAATTCATAGAATCTGGAATCCAATAAACTATGTGATAATGATACTTTTCCTACTTCTAAAGCATTTTTTACACTACTAAATTGACGAACAAGTGTACGATCTGCCCAACGTGAAGCGGTTACCGCGTAGTTTATGAACACTTATCGATCAAAGAATATCGCTCGCGTGTTGCTACTCCAAAGGCAAACAAGATAATCCATTTTAATTTGTAAACAATTCTACTAGCTCGCTCCAAAATATATCTTTTATAGAATCCACTGGGGATAAAGTTCTGTACATTTTTGAGAACTGCTGAACATTGGATGTTATTTCAACTTCTCACAAAATGCCTCAAGTGGGGTATATTTTCATACATAAAATATTTTTCGTGTGATGAATAGTGAGAGGATGTTTGGAAAATATAGCTGGTAACTTGTACGACGTATGTTACTTGGACAAGTAAAAGACGAGTAACTTTAAGGTTCAGATAAAGTAATAGGTAAAGAGAAAGAAAGTAAAAAATCGGTCAAGTGCGAGTCTGACTCGCGCACGAAGGGTTCCGTACCATTATCTATAAAAATCGGCTAAGTGCGAGTCGGACTCGCGCATGAAGGGTTCCGTACCACTATCTATAAAAATCGGTCAAGTGCGAGTCGGACTCGCGCACGAAGTGTTCCGTACCATTATCTATAAAAACAGCAAGAAAATCACATTTGTTGTATGGGAGTTAAATATTTATTTTATTCTATTTTTTAGTATTTGTTGTTATAGCGGCAACAAAAATACATAATCTGTGAAAATTTCAACTGTCTAGCTATCACGGTTCATGAGATACAGCCTGGTGACAGACGGACGGACGGACGGACAGCGAAGTCTCAGTAATAGGGTTCCGTTTTACCCTTTGGGTACGGAACCCTAAAAACGGCAAAAAAATCACGTTTGTTGTATGGGAGCCCCCTTAAATATTTATTTTATTCTATTTTTTAGTATTTGTTGTTATAGCGGCAACAGTAATACATTATCTGTGAAAATTTCAACTGTCTAACTATCACGGTTCATGAGATACAGCCTGGTGACAGACGGACGGACGGACGGACGGACGGACAGCGGAGCCTCAGTAATAGGGTTCCGTTTTACCCTTTGGGTACGGAACCCTAAAAAGTAAGTAATTTATGACGCAATGAAGTAGAAATCTTTAAAAAACCATCATTACATTTATTCCGAATCACTATCAATTGGACGGTGTTGTGCAAAAATGTTCAAGTATTTTTTATCAAGTGAATGTCAAATACAAGAAATTACTAGCGAAATAGATGCGAAATTATAATTCAGATTTGTGTTTAAATTAATGCGGGTAACATAAAAATGAAGAAATTATATCCAGAGCAAAATGGGGCCTTATTACAAATTTGGTTACATCGAAACTATGTTCTGGCGGACAGGATTATTTCTGTTTACGCAATTGTAATTATTTCGGATAGTTCGGCTTCACAAACCTTGTACATAAAGGGGACGGCGAGATAGTTTGTACATTTTTTAAGAAAGGTTTTTAATGAATTCGTATAACGGTCCTAACTAGCACCTAACCCTGATGGCGGGCAATCATAAAGACGACGGCAGCAGCCGAGGCAAAGACGACCGGAGCAGCCATAGCAACGACGGCAAGATGCATCTACTAACAGCAGTGGATGGGTGCTGGCCGGCGCTAATTCGCATTAACTACTTAGTAGCAGAAGCAGGTTGAATCAAATTGCATGTAAATTTGACTTTCGTAAAATAACGTCTGAATCTCTTTACTAACATGAATCTATTTTAATTGAAATATTTACACAAAATTTTGTTATAAGTCATTATTTTTTTTATATTTTTATTAATAAACTGCGTAGACAAAGACCTACCGTCTTTTTGTTTCAGTAAGACGATCGTACACACTTTCAGTTGAAAACCCTAATAAAGAAAATTAGATAGAGGAATGTAATAGAATTTTATGTAAAATACATTTGACACTTCATCCTCGTTGCATGTATTTGGGACATACTGACTCTTTGGTGCGATATACACAAGCAAACCCTTGGGCACAAGCTAAAATGATCTCGTAAAACATAAGTTCCACGTGTTTCTCTGATATGTTGGTATGAACGTTTCGAATGGCCTTATAAAATAAGGCACCGGCTGGCTTAACATGCTTCGTTAGTGCTCTATTCTTTTGCTATACTTGGAATATAGAATACACACAAGAGTGGAAGTATAGAGAACATCTATACCTATTTTTGTAATTGCATTTACAAAATAGATAGAGTTTTTCAGATAGGTAGGGTGCATCAAAGCATCCCGTCTGGGGTAGTACCGCCGCTTCTCAAAAACCTAATTTATAGATATAATATAAGATATATGTTATATTATTGTATTATATATGTCGTAACGTCGATATAATTGTCGTCAGGTGGCTCGTTGTTCATGGTGAATAAAGCGAAATACCAGCGTAGTTAATCTTCTCAATATTTAATCAGCCAATTACCACAATAATTGTAGCAAAAGTTATGCTCATCGCAGATTACAACGGATTCAAAATGCGGTGGACGCAACGCGTGCTCCATTGCTCGATTCGTAATGCCGCTTCCAATGACGGTATCTCATCTTGACGTTTTTGACAACTGACCACAATGGGTAAAACTAGATCACGGGGATTGATTTCTTCCGGGCTTCTCAATATGGTGTTGCTACCTCTGCGACATATATATACATATTCTTTATTGCTCGTTGATTTGAAAAAAAATCTGTTCGTTTTGTACTTTCCAATTGCGTGGTACCTCTGGGTAAAACAGAGTATTCGCAAAGAGCTCATGTCATCCCGGTGAATTATTCCTGTAGGATAATGTGGGACATTAGTAGATGAAAAGCCGCAAAGACGTGAGATTAAAATAAAACATCTATATTTGGTAAGATTCAAACATCTAAATATCCAAACGATCTCACGGGAACATATCATGGGGATAAAAAGTAGTCAATTAGTTAATCCAGTGTCTCATCTACCTACCTACCTAATTTCATCCAAATCCGTTCAGCCGTTGAGGCGTGAAAACTACCTTCTTTGAGTTTAATTGAATCTGCTGGCAAGGTAACGGCATTTTTTAAAGCTCGCTGAACTCTACAACATTGTGTCCGTCATTCGCATCGTTTCTTTCTGCAAACCATAATAAGATGTTTGGCTCGCACTCGCGATAATAAAGATTTCTACAATAAAGCGTCAAAATGCAAAGAATTTTATTTGTATAATTTTTATTATACCTTCAGTTAGTAGGTATGGCAGAAAAAACATTTTTTGGAATTCATTTCCGTTTTTATAGTAGTAATTTGTCGTTCGTAAAATTTCGAATTCATGTATATTTGTTCGTGGAGAACTAAAAAGTATGTTTAAAAGTTATAAAAAAATTCAGTTTTTTTTTCTACCGGTAATAGTGAGTCCGCGCAAAACAAGCACTTGTCACGTCTGATGTAAAACAATTGCAATCCAAGGAGGAGCTTTCTCCTTCTATATCCCCGCTGCCAACGCAACACCACCACCTTTTGATTGCTGCTGATTTTTAACTTACTCAAAAGTAAAAAAAAAATGATTTGCCAGTGTATGGAGTGCACCATGTGCTTGTAAGGCATGTAAATGAGGTTGACTTTGACTTCAAAACCAACCTTATCTGCACAAGGTTTGACACTTTTTTATAAAAGTTCTATTTGTCTATCTGTAACTTAAAAAAAAATTCAAAACCTACCTATGCAGCACTCGGCTCTCCTTGACCCGCCGGATTAGCGCTACGTAGTGGCGGACCCCACCGCTGCATGCACCAATATTCCAACCGATCGGTGCGCGTTGCCTCCGGTGACGAGCACAGGTGTGCGGATTAGGGAATCCGCACACCTGTGCACGCTTTTAGATCAAAATTCCAATCTGATTGATTGGCTGGGGTCGCGAACGAGGTAGCTTCTGGCACATGAACCCTAATATATAAATAAACTTAAAAAGCAAAACCTTATCTAAATACACAATATTATCAAAATCGTTAGTGCCGTTTCCGAGATACATATACAAGAATTCTTCGTTTACAGTAATAAGATTGAAAAAATAAAAAATCTATCTATCTATAACTTCACGCCAAATCCCTTACGGGGTAGGCAGAGAGAACCGAGCGCCACGCGACTCGATCCTTACATACCTCACTCGCTTCTTTCACATTCAAAAAAAAAAAAAATCTTTTTTTAATCATATGAGTATTACGAGTTTTTAAAATACTGTCAACTATAGAACACGTGAAACTCAAAGAACGAACGAAATTCGCGGACCATGTATCGTCTAGTACTTGGCTATTTTGAGGGTTCTGTACCTCAAAAGGAATAACGGAACCCTTATAGTAATCACTTTGTTGTCGGTCTGTCTGTCCGTCTGTCAAGACACGTTTTCTCAGGGACGGGTAGAACTATCCAGCTGAAATTAATATGAAATGCTTAGGTCTGCAATCCCTTCGAGCAATGAAAAAATTAAACTTCAAAGTCAATGCAACCAAAAGTTACGGCTGTTTATGCCTCGTTTATGCGCATATTTTTATACTCACTAGGGAATCAAAACCTACAGGGTATTTCCCGTTGGCCTAGAATCATGAAATTTGGCAAAAAGCAATGTCATGTAGCATGCCAAGAAAACATCCAAATACCGTAAATTTTTAGTTACATCACTAAAAATAAAATTGTGAAAATATTTTTTTAAGGAACCCTCGGTGCGCTAGTCGAACTCGCAGTTGACCGCTTTTTTTTTATTTCTAGTATAAGTATCAGAGAACACATAGCGATATGTCATGTTACACACTTGCTACACCAATTTTACTTTTATTTCGTGCGCCATGAAAAACGGTACAAAGGTCAGTCTAGCCTGAGGTGTCGCTGTGAGTACATTGTAGCTGTTTTTTATATGAATCATATCAAGAGGGCATATAACAAATATAATAATTTGATGCCTTACTTATGTAGTTTTTATGACATATTTTTTTATAATTTCTCCTCTCTCTCTTTTTGTGTTATTTAACTCTTTTCTCATATGCGCCTTATTCAATATTCAGAACAAGGCTGGAAGATATTTATACTATCGCACAGTGTTGTTAATATTTTTAAATATTTTCTGCAGATTGATTGTTATTATGCATAATGAAGTTATTATAAATAGCCAAACGCATTGTTGTCTGTTTATTTCGTGTCGACATTAATTGAAGCTTTTGTTTAAATACTTTTATATAAAATTTCACTGTTTTAAATAAAAATATTAATTCACTTACAATTTTAATTTCCTTAGAATTCATCCCTCAAATTAGAAAACATCTCTTCAACATAGATCGAACTAATAAGAAAAACGTGTTATAATGAGAAACGCATATTTTTCTAGTGACCTTTTTTTGTAGTTCGCTCGAATTTGCTCCTTTATCAAAATGTCAAACGAAATTGCCGCGAAAAGGTCTTTCAAAAAATCTTCATTCTCGGAATGTATTATTTACGAAACACCGGAAAATAAGGTTACCTTGAAAAGTCACATTACATTTAAAATAGGTAAGCAGAAAAAGTGTTCTACTGATCGACATCCTCGAATGGAATGAGAATTAGCTTGAAAGGTGAATGATAATAATGAGGCATAAACAAAAAAAAAATCGGCCCAGTGCGAGTCGGACTCGCTCACGAAGGGTTCCGTACAATTATCTATAAAAACGGCAAAAAAATCACGTTTGTTGTATGGGAGCCCCCCTTAAATATTTGTTTTATTTTAATTTAATTGTATATTCTTAAAGTGAATATATAACTAAATATTCTGTGAATATTTCAAGCGTCTACCTGTTGCCGTTATCAATATCGAGCAAAAACGAGCAAAATAATCACGTTTGTTGTATGGGAGCCCCCTTAAATATTCAACTGTCTAACTATCACGGTTCATGAGATACAGCCTGGTGACAGACGGACGGACGGACGGACGGACGGACGGACGGACGGACGGACGGACGGACAGCGAAGTCTCAGTAATAGGGTTCCGTTTTACCCTTTGGGTACGGAACCCTAAAAACTTCAAATTCGCCCCAAAAATCCGGTCTTCACTATAAAGGTACACCCCTATTTATCAAGCAACCATAATGAAATATTTCTGAGGAAGTACTTCACAGATAACCGCAGACAAATAACAACTCCCTAGGTCGTTGTGTTCCCGCAAGTGAGTGAGGTTAAGAGTATGCTCCAGGGGAGTTACTGGCTTATCTGTGGATGTGGCAATACGCGAGCGATACTTCTTTACATCTGTATGCTTAATAAATGAACTCTGAAGTTTGTAAAATACAATATAAACGTTATTTTTGTAACTTGATTTTTGGCACGGGAAATAAATAAATACTTAAAATCACAGTGGAGGTGGCTCATTAATTTCAGCAAGCCTGCACTTTCCCTCCTCTCCTCACTTCAGCCATTGACAAGCTCGGTTATGCAGTGGTTAGTAACGTTTCTTTGACATCGATGCTCGTGGATTCGATTCCCATATAGGACAAATATTTGTGTGTATGAATGTGTGTTTTCTATGTATCATAAGTACGTATTTACAAAAAAATATATTTACGTATGTTTATAAGTTGTCTAGTAGCCATACCGCAAGCTTCACTTACTTTGGAGTTAGATAGCGCTGTGTAATTTGCCCGACAATATTTATATAGATTAGCAACAAGCATGCGGCCCGCATTAGATGGTAAGCGATCACCAAAGCCTATTGATGCTCGGAACACTACGGGGATGTTACTCGCGCGCTGCCAATATTGTGACCTAAGGATGTTTCCTAACAGAACCCAGTAATTTCTCTGTCATATCTCACCCTTCAAACCGGAACACAGCTATATAAATTTAGCTGAAATAGGTGAGATAGAGGTACCCACGCAGACAACTTTTGTACAAAGTCTTCCTCTGGTAGATTTATATATTTGATTGCATAGCAGACACAAAAAAATGACGCACATAATTAACTCAAAAGCTATTTCATCATCGTTCAATATACCTACTTGATGAAAAAATTATCATTTCTAGTGTGCAAAATAAGTATACAGCTGACCGAATCCCTTTGAACATCAAGAGCCCTTCGCAAGAAATAAAATATCTGAGATAAAACGAGAACATCAAAGAACGTCGGATAAACATTTGATGTTAATTCTTAGAAGGGTCATCTACATTGGAAAAAGCACTCCTGTATAAATGACCTAATTATGATTGTAAATAACCAAGGTTGTATACTATTCTAAAAAGAGTAGAGCACAGGTATATTTAATGACTAGCTTAGAAGGTTGTTCTGTGCTTACAAGATTGTAATTTCTTCAGGATGTGTGTAATTTCACCATGGTAGCATACGATATGAAAATTATTTTACATCAGGTAGTATTTACATTTGCCATAAGACGAACTTTCTATTCATAATTAAGAGAGAGTACACAAAGACGAAGAGCATCTCTTCACAGCTACAGAGAATTTTATCATACTGCATTGGTAGGCAAACAAGAATATGAACTGAAGATAAAGATGAAGTAGGTTATCATGATTTTAGAACGCTTGAAATACGAGAATTAAATATTAAATAAATATTGCTCATATGTTATCGCCCCGCTGATATAGTACCTTCTCAGGAACTTATTTGAAACCAAGCTCATATGGATGAATTCAACAACAGGTAGGCCGTATTACTTACCTGATGTAAATTGGTTATGAGTAAGTGATTATTCATGATGTGTATTACTCTCTATGGTAATCTCACTTACTCGCAGGAACACTACAACTCTCCAGGTAGTTGTTAATTGACTACAATGTTTTGTGAGGTGGTAGTATTTCCCCAGTCGGGTTGCATTGATGCCTTCTACCTGCCTCTCGCAAAGTCACATTAGTTAACCCGAAACTTTAAAAATTATAGTGAGCCAGCCAAACCCCAAAATCTGCGCCTTAACTCTTTTGCCAAAACTTATCAGGAGCAGTTAAGATTGGCTTTGAATCTAAGATCTGAAATGATAAAATGATCAATGTTGTATGTTTATTTTTTGCCAATCGCAATGTGCGCAAATCAAACAGTAGCTAGGCATTCTGTTAGATTTGCGCAAATCGGCTTACTCTATAAATATGCCGCTAATGATCAGGCGGCTTTGTAATTTTTATTGTCTTAATATGTCTATATCTACGTTACATGATACATTTTGATATACATATTCTAAGATTTTAACCATATTACAAATTCGCAAGATAAACAGATAAGATAAAATATTAATAAGAAAAATATACAAATTAATGTCACAATGCTTAATAGAATCTTGTTAGTATTATCATTGATTTATATCATTTCAAGAAACATTATGTCAAAAATTAATTGTCAAAAATAAATTACTCTATTATTGATTGAATCAGCGAGTTAAGGCTACTACGGAGCTATTTGCCCGCGCGGCTCTACGCATTATTTCCTTACAGAATTATTTACCACATCTCAATATTGAGTCTCTGTTTAGCTTATGATACTCCATTGGGCTTGGCATATGTTACCTTAGAGACAAGCTGTGAGAACAAATATAGAGTTCTAAAGTCTAAGAGCAGAGTTTGGTTTGCTACTTGATACTGACTGGAACTTCATCCTCATACGGTAGAATTTAAATAGTACCATAATGTATGATTTCAGAGGTACTTTCTCCCGTGAACCTTTCCGAGGTTTTCTTAAAAGATTACTATATTTTCTGTAAGAAGGTAGTGAAAACTTTTTACTGGATTGATAACTTATGATCTTAATCCTGACAGATGCATAAATGGTAGGTGTAAAAGTCTTTATTTGGAATAAAGAACATACAATATACACGGTAACTATCTGCCCTAAAAATCAGTTTAGTTCAGCATGGAGGAAGCCTTGCACGTATACTTGTACCGCCAGAATTTGAAAGCCAGAAAGCTAATCGTGAAATATCGGGTTTTTGCTCATGCTGCCATTCTTTATTTCCTTAACATTTCAAACACTTGCTGTACGTTGCGATGTTAATCGCAAGAATCGAGGAAGTTGTTGAAATAGTAGAAGTTGCTTTCAAAACCTCTCTTAATCAATCTGACCCTGATTCCATGTCGTACTTTAATAGGTACTTCTGAAAAATCTATATTAAACTTTAATCCTAATATTCTATGTACCAGTTAATCTGTTCTTCAACATAAAGGTTTGTTGGAGCGTTGAATGAAGTCATCTGTGGTGCCTGTTAATAATTATTTGATATATACATCAAATTATTTGATACACATCAAATATTTTGATGTACATATGTATAGTATACCCAATACGGATTAACAGGCATCACATATGACCTTAATAACACCCAGCGACATATGACCTTAATAACACTCCAATAAATAGGTCAATAAATTTTTGTACCCAGTAACTGCATTATCCCTGTGGAATTCGATACGCGATGCCTTCCTACGGCGTCATTAACGAAGTTCCGAGTTCCTATATCGACGATTTTAATTAGAAATTTAATATGAGATTAAGCTCTACTCGTTAAGATGTTATGAGTTTACTATTAAAATTTATCGTTAGTTTTATGGAAACGATTGGAAATCCTCCTTCATCATCAAATTGAATTGTTTAGTTTTATCCAACTACTATTATCACCTTTGTGGTGTAATGCTATTCGGGTGTAACTTGGTTTAGGAATAACACCAACTTCACTTGCATTTGGTCCACCATGCTTATAAAAAAATAGTATGTGATAAGAGACGTAAGTTTAAATAATTGCGCTCATCAGTTGTGTCCTGTACTGGCACATCTTTTTTTGCCTATTCATACTCTACTGGGCAAGTCTTGTCTTCGTGAAAGATAGCTAATGTGTACTCGGTGCCCAAAAAGGGTCATACATCAGACTCATCGAATTGCAGTCCTATCGCTATGACCTCCCTTGTCTCCAAGATAATGTAAGTGATAAACACACGACTCCTAGCATACCTAGAAGATCGCGACTTGATCAGCTACCGTCAATATGGATTTCACCACGGTTGCATGACTGGTGACCTTCTAGAATATCTTACACAATCAAAGACGTCCAAGAAACGGTTAAGATGATGTCCAAGAAACTTGGTGTGCTGAATAGAGCAAAACAGTACTTCAGCTCAAGATAAAGACTCTTGTTATACAAATCTCAAGTCACAACACACATGATGTACTGTACTCCTCTGGGCGGAAGTATCTGAATACCAGTTAGGGCTTTGTCATTTGGTGCAAAGACGTGCTGTGAGAATTGTTCATGACCCCTCACACACGGCATTGAGCCCTTCAGTTTAAGGAGAGTTTTGGCTTACCTATGTATTATACCAATTGTACAACTCTTAAAGATTCATGAAAGATGAGGTTTCGACGAAAAAGAGGTAAAGTGTGCAGCCGAACTACTTTGTTTAAAACTTCCAAATCTTTAGAATTCTAATTAGATAAGAAAGTTGGATGATGAAACTTAATTGTGTATTACTGACCGGGTGCAAGATGATGCAATGATTTTAGCTATCCTTAAGGTTCATCACTCAGACCCCCCAATGTATTCTAAGGCACTATATATATATATATATATAGGATGTACCAATGTACATCCTATACTATCTAATATGAGATACTTCAATGTTGACGTCATTCTTCATCCTCTGGAAACAGGTAACCCAGATATAACGATTTGATAAAGCCCTCGCGTTACCTACTCTACAAACTAGAAAACTACTTTATGCCTCAAGAATACTGTTACTGAAGCCTTAAAGAGTACACTTGGTGTGTGTATGTCTGCAAGTTGTAAAGCGCTCAGTACCAGATGCAAAAGATGCTTCGTATCCGGTTATTGGATACTAAGCATTTCGTGGAGCACATTTAAACTGTACCTATACTTCTACAGATTCATTCTCTTGAGTTTATCGTTCTGTATGGTAGTTTTAATTTCTCTTTTTTAATTTACCAGCATTTCGAAAATGACCATTGGCGAAGAAGAAATGCGTAGGTAACGCGATGACGCCATACTTCCCGATCGAAGCCTCGGTCGAAGATCGAAGCCACCATATCCAATCCTAAGGGCTAGAACCCAGTGTCAACCTGCCAGTCTAAAAGCCATATTGGATGGCCGAGTCCACTGCGACCTAAAGAAACCAACTTCACATGTTTCACATCGAAAAGGGCCTGAGCGCGTGGCCTCAGCGCCAACTCGGAATCTATCTGTCAAAGCTAAATATATATAATACTAGTTGACGGCTACGCTTTGCCACTATAATGAATTAATCTTCTTCTTAACAATGCAAATAGCATGGAAGTGTAGATTTACACCGTAACATATTATTGTCAATGAGAACTTCTGTATTAGCAGAAGCCACATTTGGTAGACAAAAATTTTATACATTTGCTTTTAGTTGAGTTTAATAAAAGATTATTACATGTGAACCAATTTAGAATAGCAGATAGAATATTATGTACCTTGTCAATATTCTTTTACCGGCAATTAACATTAAAAATTAAAGAAGTAGCATCAGCAAACAGTAGTGTAGGGCAGATAATTTACATATAATATAAATAAAAAGGGGCCCAATATAGCCCTGGCACCGCATTATTAACATTGCTGCCTTTAGATTTGACCCCATTAAATCACGCCACACGCCACTAATATGAGTCAGTATGTTATATAAGTATCCATATCGTCACGAACCTATCTATTTGTAATCGGGGCTGAGTATATTTTGATAAGACTTCAGTTATATCGTGTTCAGATCAGCACCTAAACATGACACAAAAGTCTTATCAACACGAACTCAGACACGAGTAGGCACATACAGATAAAACAGTTTATGAAGCTTTGGATATAACATACCAACCCACGTACATTCAGTACACGCTAAGCCACAAAAACGGGACACGGTCCAGTTTTGATTTATAAGAGGTTCTGCTGATACACGTAACTGAGGGCTGTCGTGAGGGAGATTTATAAGGAAACCCTGTGGAGCCGAGAAAAAAATATACAACAGGCGGGAAATTACAGACGTTCGGAAAGATTTATCATACGCTAACGATCTTTTGTGGTTTATTTTTTGTATTTGGCCGTTTAGCTTGTTATTTAATTACCAGTATATGTTGTTTTGTAACTGAATTAAAAATCTATGTACAAATTTAACCCCAAATTAAGAGAAGCCTTTGCAACATATCTGATAAACATATTAAATACATATCTCTTACGTAACTATATGCTTATGACACTTAGAAAATACTCACACCAAGACGAACAGACATTTACACACCAAATGTTTAAGCACCCAGTTTCATACACCATAGATTTTGGGTTCGAATTTGACACAATACATGTATGGAAATCGAACCCATTTTCTTAGACAAACAAAGTGTTTATGGGGTCGGGCGACTATTGTGGTCATATAACCGGTCTTATATGTTATGCTCATTGGTCAAATAGTGTGCTGCAATACATCCAGAGATTGAAATTTATTTAAAGGAATATAGCGAGCCACTAATACCCCTCGTTACTTACACAACCCTTATAATGTGTATCATACGTGAACATTCTGCCATGCACCTAAGTGTAAGTTGTAAACACTCAAATTTTTATCGGACCACCCAAACGTAATAAAGGAAAACGATGTGTTTTACATTTTCACCGTCACGGATATTTATATTGGGTAGACCATTGTAAAAACTCGCCTACCTTGATGACCATTGTTTTTTCTCGTCGCTGTGAAAACAGCTTCGTCAATATTGCAAAACGTCCTGTGAATAAATTAATCATTTGTAAAATGTTAGAAAGATAAGCACAGAACAATAACACAGAAAAATCATTTATTGTATATTTTTTAATATTATTTTTACCTATTTTTGCAGTTTACTGCTTAACGCCTTGATGCCCGTTATATACTTGGCGCCGGAACGCGCATGGCGGAATTCAGCCACGCGGGCCTCAACGGGGAAATGATTTTAAGTTATAAGATCCGATACGAGAATTTTATTAAGAGCAAAATCAAATGTTAACAAAAAGTGATAGTGTTACACTCGTCCACTTAAAAATATACAACTGTAGAGAATGAGATAGAAGTATTAAAAAGAGACTACCACATTTATCTCGGTTTTCTGTGAGGTGGAGTTACGTCTCCATTGATCCGCCCTACCTCTCTTAAAAACACCCAATCTAATACAAACAGACATGTTCATGCACACAAATGTTTGTCCTGTGCAAGAATCGAACACACGAGCGTCGGCGTCAAAGTCGTGTTATTAACCGCTACGCCACTAAACTCGTCACAAAGGTTTACCAGAAGATGATATCAGGAGCCCTAGGAACCGACGAGCATGCATGAAAAGACCTAATAATGTTATAGAAGCGAGTGAGGCGTGTATGGATCGTTCTCTCTGCCGGTCAAGGGACTTGGCGTGAAGATATACATACATACAGTTTTATTGAAGTATTCATCTCCTTTTAGAATTTTTATAATCAATTTTAAGAGAAAGAGTTTAATATAAAACTTATAAACCTTACCTTGTAAGGTTTGTAATAAAGCGAAAACAAATATTTTATCAACTACACCGGATACCAAATAAACATAGGCGCTTGGTATGAAACAGATACTCCAAACACTGACACACTTGCAACACAAGTGATATTCCAAGAGAGGTACTATTCCTACTAAAGCAGCAACTCCTTGTGAACTTACTTGCATAAGAGCTTGTTAAAATACAACAACGTCCCATGGTGTCATTATTTACTAGCAGTCATCTGTAATCTTGCTCAACTAGGCTGTTTATTAAATGTGTAAAAGCCAGAAGAACTGACTTCAATGAAGTCACAACCTATCATTAAAAAAGTCGAATTCACTTTATATATTAGAATACGTGCAAAAAATATGGAAAATTACAATTAAACAATCATTATTGAACGACAGTGCACATTCACTTGTATCAATACGAAAATCTTTGACCAGTGTGTGTTGTCAGTGATGACTTACGGCACAAAAACGTGGCCACATACGGAAATTCAAGCACAGCGTGTGATGGAGAGAGCCATGCTTGGAGTTCCTCTGCGGGATGGACTCAAAAATGCGCACATTTAGATCAGCAAACATAAACTCGTAAACAACTCATAAACTCGAAGAACTGATGGCCCTTGGGGAAGGAAGTTTCTCGAATAATTACCACGAACCGGAAAATGCAGCGTAGGATGGCCCCAAACTGACGGTCTAATGACGATTGAAAGGAGCCGACGTTTGCAAGCTGCACAGAACTGATTACTGTTGAAGTCTAAGGGAGAGGCCTATGTTCAACAGTGGACGTCCATAGTCTGAAGTGATGATAATGAAAATGATGAATATATGCAAGGTATGTAAGGACCAAATCATGTAACGGTCGGTACTCGCAGCCTACACCGCTAGGGACTTGGCATGGAGATGTGTATGTATTAACACATATATAGCGTTTAGATAAATACTTGCCGGTTTAAACAAGCCTGTGACCTCGTGTCTCACCTCATTGATATCAATAAGACATATATTACCATCATTGAAGAAATGAAATCACTTTTAAAAACTGTTTCAACGTAACTTTTACACAGAAAATCGTCAAATATTTTTGACAATAAGTGAATGGGCGCCGGAATGCGTACAAGTGCCCAAATTCGATAGTTGGATAAAATTGAACGATGTACTCGACTGTACTCGTAAGTATAAAACCCACTGGCGCTTTTTCCAGATTATTAAATTCGGTCCCACTTCACGCACTCGATAGAGCCTTCAATGACCTTAATACTCGTAGATCGTGAGATTAATATAATATAGTATTTTTACGAAGAACGGGAGTGGCATAGATTGGCTTTTGTGCTTAGAAGAAAAAAAACTTCATAAATTTGTTTTCATTAAATTATTATAGAAGATTTGATTTGTTTTATACAACGGCATGAGGCATACAAGCATACGGCCTACCTGATGAACGCTTGTTTTAAGTATTATCATTAAGTATGATTCGCATGATGCCATCTCTTCTGCTAATACAACAATTCCTTAGGAGCATAGTAGTGATCGTAATGGCGATCGTTTGTGTTGCAACAAACAAACAAAACAAACAAAAAAAAAACAAAACAAACGAACAAAAGTCCTCCAGGAAGTTGTTATTTGGCTGTGGGTTTTCTGTGAGATGAAGATATTTCCCCAAATGGTCAGATTTTGACCCTATATCTCTTAAAAACACCCAGACCAAGACGAACAGGCATGTCCATGCTCACGAATGTTTGTCGTGTGTGGGAATCGAATTTACTGTGTAAAAGTAGCGTTACTAACCACTGCGCACCGAGCGTATCAAATTAAGGGATTAGAAATGAAATTGGTCGTGTTTTATCAGAAGGTGATGTTAGGAACTCAAGGAACCGGCGAGCGTGCATGAAAACAGTTATGAACGTTGTGTAAGGCGTCTTATGGCGGCGCTCGGTTCTCTCTGCTTACCCAGCAAGGGCGTTAAGATATGCATACATACATACAAATGAAAAAATCTATCTTATATTAAATGTTTTAATAATAAAGTCATAGCACCGACGCATAAGCTTTTCGAATATTCAATGAAATTTGCCGAAAACTTTTACTGGTGAAACGACCTAGCAACCTGAAGTACGAAAGTACGGATCAAAATTCCACAGGTATAAGCAAATTACTGTGCATTGCTAATCAAATGTTCCCGGACTTCAAACTTTCGTACACATAATAGAGGCAACTTTCAAGGCTTGCTATATATTCCGTAAACTATTATTTGTTTCGGTACGTACACACGGAGAGGTTTATGGTTGGCGAGGAGACACCGTAATATACTAGTAATCGTGTAATATATTGTGACTAACTGTAGCCAGCGACTTCATCCGCGCATATCCCAATATCCCGTAGAAACTGCTTTTCTTATTTTCTGTCGCATCGCGATGTTGAATAAGCCTTCCTTAAGAATTGTACTATCAAATGCAAAAATAACTTTTTAAATCCGGTAGGTGGCTTCAGAGATTAGCGTGTCCAAACAAACAATTTCTTACGCTTTATATATTAGTATAGATAGACATACATTTAGTGTACATAATAAAGAGTCTTAGGCAGATACTTGATAAGTTGAAAATTACAAAATAAACATTGCTACTTTACACATGATTGCCCGAAGAACTTGACTTGGGCCTATCTCTCTTTTGCCCGAAGTTTAGAGTATCGTAAGCTTTGACTTCGATATGGGCTAACATTTACTTAGCATTCTAAAGCACCACTTGTATGTGCAATAATTTTGGCAACAGCCTTTGACCTATTTGCCGGGAGATGGATGAATGTGTGTCGTGAATGCCTTAGATACTGTGGCTTATAGATAATAAGTTAATAATGCAATTTGATCTAACCAATCGACGAAAGCACACAAAGCATGTTAGATTAAATTGCAGGTAAATTTGATTTTCTCAAAATAACACCTGAATCTTAACTATTTAATGTATTATATTACAGTAATGAAATGAAGTAATATAAATTATTGAAAATATGCGCAATAGTTAGTAATCACTAACGCGATACTTTGTTGGAGATCTTGAAGTGTCTGTTTGAATGTATACATGGTACTTGTACCTTGACTAATTAATACATTTTTGTCCGCCTGTTTTTTCTGGACAGCTAGCTAGACTGGCAGAACAGAATGTGACGGATTTTTCACTGACAGATAGCTAATGTTATAAGGAGTAACATGGGCTACTATTATTTTAGAAAAAAATAGGATTCCGCAGGGAAAATATAAATCATATTGATTTCAGAGTGGAAAGTAGAAAGAGCAGAAGTCTACTACGGAGAGTTGGAAATATACTTTTATCCTTTTGCTTTATTTTAATTACTTTACGCTAAAATTTTGTCAATCAATCAAAATTTGATTACAAGTACCAGCAATGAATTTTTACACGTAGTTTGCCCGATTCCATGTAATTTTGTTATGTAAAAAAGAAATATTTAGCCATGTTTGAATTTAAAAATAAATGGCAAGTTAAAAATGTCCAGCCAAATGGGATCCCTGAAATCTCCGGCTGTTGGTTTTTACGAGCACTTTAGAAAAAAAAAACTGCACGTGAGATCGTTGCAATGGACAGTACAGATGGTCACAATGCAATGCTAGTACATACGGGGATAGATTTCGACAAGCTGAGCGCATTATTTTGAATTCTATTGTCTCTTAAATTTGAATTGTCTTCAGTGCATCGATAAAATGTTGACACCCCAGAGGTTTTGTGCTCCTGCGTGTGAGTGAGGTCACCAGAGTGTTAGCAACAGAGGTAGCATCACGCGAGTGATACTTAATGTATTGTTTTGCGTTTATAGCCTACGGTAACCGCTTTACACCAGGTGAGCCCTAATTCTGTATACCTCCCGACGTTGAATAAAAAAAAATGGCTGTATTGTGTCAAATAACGTTGACAAACCGGGGACCAGTTTGTCAATAGGCAGATTTCTTATCCACTGGGCAACCACTGCTATCAATAAGCTTGTATAATTCGCTGATCTAAATCGAGTTATTAATCTTTTGCTGACCACGCACATGATTCTTACTATCTGACAAGTTTTATTTCTGTGAAATCCGATTTAAGCAACAAATCGACACAGATTAACATAAGTCCTAGGATATATACTAGCAGTAATTAGTATGAATACATAGTATTCTAAATTGGCTAATTCTATGTACAGTGGGCCACATAGAAAAATATATCACCTTTAATAATCGACAATATCCATATTACGTTATAAGTTGGTGTATTTACAACACGGGCTTTTGCTTTTCACTTAAATGTGCAGCAATCGAATTTAAATATGCAACTGCACTAACACGCTCGTTTCTCGCCAGTTATCTAGATGATTGCTGATTACTGATACTTTAAAATACGCGTCATAGTATCTCGTAGCCTAACCAGAACTAAGCTACGTAAATCAGCTGAGCCTAATAAAATCCTGGCTTCAATTGGGATTTGAAGCCAGAATTTTATTATAAAAAAGGGGAAAAAATTAAAATATCTTGGAATATATTGTGTAATTTTTCCCCCTTTTTTCTCAATTTTACAAACTATTAGGAACTACGACAACAATCTATGATCTCGAATAATAATAATAATAATTCCTTGCCGAACCTTGTTTCAATTATTCAAAAGAGGATATTTCTAAGAAATGAGCAGAAATACAAGCTTACTTTAATATGAATTAACAGTCAATCCTCAAGTATTTTGTTGTCCATAATACGCGTATGGACTGTGTTTGTTTGTATTATCTTTCCATTGATTATAACTTTTTGTTGAATCGTGGCGCGCTTATGCAATAATAATATTTATTAAGGCATAAATATTTTAATCTGTTTGAAAAACAAACATGAGTATCGGTGAAGTTACTCGTCGATGCATATAACCTTAAGTATTTTTAACCATTTTTTTTTTGTTGTATTAACTTATATAGCGATAATTTGAAATAGATTATTAATTATTTTATAGAAATGGACTATTCGACTATGGTTCAGACGTTATAAAGACACGGGTGATATGCAATGTTTAAGGCGTGCCTTATAAAAGTCTGGATTTAAATCCTATTGAAAGTGTGTGGGGTCAAATGGTGCTCAACTGGAATTCCTCAACGATCAAAACCAAAGAAAATATTTGTCAATTGATGAACACAACATGAACGTTACTTCAGGACACAGATTGGAATGTAATAGATGGAATGCATAATTGATTACAAGAAGTTATACCTATAAATATATATGTATTGAATAATATTAAGTTTACACCTTTTATTTTCTATTAAATAATTTTTTTTTATTGAACTTATATATTTAAAAATGTAAAAGCTGTTGAAAATATACCTTTATTATTAAGGTCGGTGAGTCCCTATTCAAAGTATAAGTGATCAGTTAAATAATTTTGAATAAAGTGAGAGTGATATTATTGCTTTAAAAGTTAGGTTTCCTAACTACCTAGCGTGTTTATTCATTAATTTCATGTTCAGCTGGTCAAGTTGATCATGAGATTAATGAATAAATCCTTATCTGTTTTAAACAAACTAGATAATCTTTACAGTATCCACAAATGATTGTTTATTGTATAAATGAAATGCAATCTGATATATATCATTTTAATGTAAACTTCTATCTTTATAGTATAATATTTATTTGTCAAGTTTTATATAATAAACAACAATTGTTTGTGACTGTTTTATTTATTTTCATTACTCACTCAGATAGCTTGAATTATTATTTATCAATTCTAATAAACATTGACATCTAATTCACGTAAAATAAAGAAATTAACAAAAAGTTAATTGAGCCCAGAGAGATTCGAATTTGCTTAGCCTCTGCACCATTGTTGTTACAAATAAAATGACGATATCTTGTGTCATATATATTTCTATATATATACGTTGATTGCACGTTATAATTGCACGGATCATGCCCGACAACACCCGATAACACACCTTGACATTGCCCTCGTACTAACATCGACGTGGTCTACTTTTCTTTGTGGCCTTGTGTACCTGCATAACTGACTGCAATAAAGCGGTTCTATTCCCACATCATGAGTCAGTAATAGCAGTTTGAGGAACTGGGTGGTGCAGTCAAATAACAATAGCAAATCTAATTCCCACTCGAAATATTCGTGGGCATGAACATGTCTCTTTGTCTTTGACTGGAGCGTTTCAAGAGAGATACGTCAATCAAAGCAACTCATCAGCAAGTACCTGAACCTCACAGAAAACCGGTGGCAGGTGCATGTGGTTCACAGACGGCGAACACTCGCAGAGACGATCGCAGCAGCCATGGCAGCGGCATTATGCATCTAATAACGGTAGTGGGTGGGTGCCGGCCGGCAATAGTTCGCATGAACTAATCGGGAGCGGAAGTACTCAAAGTAGTTTAGATCAAATTGCCTGTAAATTTGACTTTCGCAAAGTAACGCCTGAATCTATTGGCTATTTAACAGCAATATTCAATCAGTAGAAGCCCAATAGGAGAAGTTCCTTCGCCACAGTCCTAGAATCCGAGTGTGCATAAAAAAGTTATGCATGTTAAAGCATCGAGTCAAGCGTGTGGCACTCTGTTCTCTATACCAAAGATAAATAGCGCTTCAAATCTGATATTTAAACTAAAAAACTTACAAAGCGAGAATATAATCAATCAAAGGACAGGAATGTAGATAAAAATGTAGATGATCGTGACTTTTAATAGAGGCCTTATTCGATCATGTACGAGTAACTAACTTTTATAATACGAAAATGCGAAACGATATTAGATTTCCCCGTACAAAATGTTAAACCTATGGTACTCACGAAAATTTTCTGTTCGCTTTCAATTGTTCGAAAACGGTATGATGAAGTTTTAAATGTCAGATAGATTTTAAATCCTTTACATATTTTGTGTTTCTAGAAACATTTTCTTACACACATTACATTTTCTTCATAAATTAGTCCGATTACCAAAACATGTAAATTTACCTTGACAGATGCTTTACTAACAATCATTTTAATTGCTAGAAGTATGGAAGGTAGAATTAACTTTTTCCAGATTATTATTTGCACAATTTTTCATTTACTATCATTAACAAACCGAAAAAAGTAGGAAAATGAGGAGGGGTTGTGATAAGAAAAAAAGGTGGGGGGGGGGGGGAGTCTACCGCCAAAGGGGCTCGTGGGCGAAACCCCCGCCATAGTAAACACAACTCGACCACGATGGGTAGGCTAGGTTCGTTAGGTTTCCTTGTGTTCAAAATACAAGTAACGAAGACACAAAAACACATTTGCCGTTGACGGTAGGTTAGGTTTTATTGTAAAAGTATATTAAATCTATTGTGAATTTTAATTATTTGTCATTTGAAACGTCTTTTCATAACATGTGAAACATTTTTTTAGAAAATAAAATATCTAGCAATAATAGCTGCGGTTAAACGTTGAGTTACAATTCAAAACACATAGCATTGGAAGAAATAACAATCAAAAATCGGAATTTCGGCAATATGTCCATTGAATTTTCTGTTCAATGGAAATATAGAACATAAAAAATACTAAAAGTTTTCGGTATATTAAAATTCGTACAAAAGTGTCATATCATATCATATCAGCTGATCAAACAATTTACTAGTACATGAGGTGTTGAAATTTTTGCTTGTTGTTGCCTAAACAAAAGTTTTTATTATTGATGAGAATATTCATCTCCCTTCGTATTGCAGTAGAATCTAAATCGCCACACTGTGTATTTTATTTCGCTACGACGAATATAGAAGCTAGAAATGTAATAATATACATGTTTTACTATTATTATGTTATCGTAGCCAGATAAAATATAGATGGAGGGAAAATGGCTGAGGTCGAAACTTCTGCCAGATGCTATTTAGATTTCGGATTTGACAGTCGTAGGTACAGTGATAAGGTCATTGTTAACCTTGGAAAGTTGACCGAGCAAAATGAGAATTATAACTTAAATTGCTTTTATGTCCTACCTTTCTTAAAAGCATCCAGACCAAGATAAACAGACAGGCACACAAATATTTATCTTGCTTGGGAATCGAACCCATGAGCGTTGGTGTCAAGAGTTACTAATTAATGCGCTATCGAGCTCGATAATACTCCACGCTACTATAATATGTATATACTAGATGTATCTATTATAACTTATTTTCCTATATCATTAAGACAATATACAACTGATTAAATAAAAACTTAACAAAATGCTATGGTCTGGCAATTCCAAACTTTGCAGTAATATCAGACCGTATGTTCCAGTTTAGCCTTTCATGATGTTAGTTTAATCGCACTACCTCCGGGCAGACACAATTATACCATATGAAAACAAGTCCCAAGCCGAGCTATACAGCGAAATTACCTTCGTTTCATTACATTTCTATTGCGTTTTACATTTCGAGATTTTAATTTAGATTTTAAAATATTCTGAAGTAAATGTTTACATCAGCCGACATGTCACATATTTAAAAATTTTAAATTGACATATTTAAAATTTATTTAACAGATCTGTCTGCATAAAGGGATCAATCAATATTGTTTTGCAAAAATTTTAAGTAATAATTTTTATTGCCTTTACACATGCAAGAAGAATATGTAAAAGCATTCAAACAAGGGCAGTTAAGTTTGATTCTGTGGGAATTTTAATCAAATATGTCAATTTATGTACTGTAAATTAAAAAAAATGCCTGCCTTTATTTCTAATTAAAACACGTTAGTGAGCAAGAGTCCTGGTATCGGTGTTTTTAAGGGAGATAGGACGTATTTAAGTAGCCCCAGTAGAAAAGTACCTACACCTTACAAAAAATCGCAGGAAAATACCAACTCATTGAGTTGTAGCATTCCTGCGAGTGAGTGAAGTTGTCAGTAAGTTCCTCGAGAGTTGCTGTTAGCATTATAGATAGCAACGCGCGAGTAATACTTCTTATATTGCAAGTGTAGGGTTTGGTAAATTTTCCCACACAAGGCAAACATTAGGTGGGCCGTATTCTTGTATGCCTGAACGAGTATAAAAAGCAAACATTCTGTATTAAGATCCGTGGAGTGGGAATTACAAACGAGAGGCTATTTAGGGGCACAAAAGTACCTACGTATAAAGCGATTGTGTGAAATGAAGTTACTCGCGTCTGATGACCGTAGCAACCCTTTTAGCCCTTCAAGCAGTCTGATGTTCGTAAAAAATGCTTTATAATAAATGAAAGGAAGGAACATTCATTTTTTGCTGAGAGTACAAAGACGCCAGTGCAAAATTTCCCCAGAATTAATCGTCAAAATGTTACTTTTATGAAGGTCGTGTTGGACGAAATCGAACTGGCAAGTTTAACTGTAAAAAAGGAACGAAGATTGAACACCCAGGGCTGCATTTGGAAATATATAATTTAGTATTCTCTTTTTACTTTGTTTTTTTTTTCAATTATCTATAATCTAAGACAAAGTCATCATCATCATCTCAGCCCGTGTTCATCCACTGCTAAACATAGACCTCCCTTCTAGAGTGCATTCGTCTCGATCATGTGCCATCTGCATGCATCGACCTTGAGCTTCCCCATACGGTCCGCTGTGCAAAGTCACTAGCAAATCAATGTCACTAGATGTTAATTGTAAAGCGGTAGTGGAGGTAACTAACAATTGATGCGTAATGTTGATATAAAAAATAAATATTTTTTCATTATTTTTTGGGTAATAATTTTATTTGCAATAACTTAGTTGTTAAGATAACTTAGGTTTTGGTCAAAATCAATATCAGTTCTTCCAGAACGGATTGATTTTTAATTTACTTTTTATTTATTTAGAAAATACTTTAACTTACATTTTTTTTTCTCATTTTGGATATTCATATAACGGATTTCGCTACATAATGACTTCTTCACTCGCTTGCGCCTTTGTTGTAGGGTGCGCGGTACTGTATGTTATTTTTTGGATATTTTATAGTTAACATATTTAGAAAAAATAACATACACGTTGCACTCAAAACACACATACACACTCTCTTAAATCCATTTGTAATGGGAAAGATAAAATTCCTCCGAATCAAAAATCCGGCGTCTATAAGTTGTTTTGCGTTGAATGTGATCATGTTTATGTCGGTCAAACTGGTCGTAGATTTCAAAAACGATTTCATGAACACATATCGGCATATAAAAGCAATCGCCCAGAAATGGCACATTTCACTAAACATCTTATAGACAAAGGACATCATTGATCCCTTACACTTACACATACTCATAATAGATAAATAACTAAAATTGAATATTATGGAATAATTAGAAATTATTAAACATAAAAATTCTAATATCTTCTTATGAAACAGACTGATGTAAAGGACTCCCCTCTATTAAAATCTTTTCACTCACCCCTTCTACCCCCTCCTCCATCTCTATATAAAGGACAGCGCTACGATTGTCATTCGTAGCATGTTATTTTAACGACTAAAATCTAAAGAGCCTCGTGGAGAGGTCAAACAGGTGTCGTAGAGACAACCGGGGCAGCAACATTGGCGGGTGCATGTGGTTCATATTCCAGATGGCGGACATTCGCAGAGACGACCAGAACAGCCATGGCAGCGGCGGCATGCGTCTGATACGGGTAGTGGCCGGCACTAGTTTTCATGAACTAATTGGCAGCGGAAACACACAAAGTACTTTGGATCAAATTACCTTTTCAGTATTGTAGTTGACTTTCGAAGAAGCCTGCAGGAGTTTCATAAAAATACAGGTCTCCAGAATCAATAAATTATTTTCCAGGAAGAACTGAATCAGGCCCTGTATTTATTGTACTCTCTTCACAAAAGCTAAGCGTTTCGAGTGACGAGCGAAATTCGTTAGCAAGCTGCCCAAGTTCCATGATTAGCCTTTTTACATCGTGACAGATTTCAACTCTTTCTGTTTCGCCTTTCACGATTTTCCGACACTCTATAACGTTTTCGGAATTGGACCTTATCCCTTCGTGACAAGAGATTTTAATGAATTGCCAATCATGCCCCCCAGTTCCCACAATCTCTTTAGGAAGCGACCTTGAATTAATAAATTGTTTTAGGGTATGATTTGCTGTGATTATATTTTATTGTATTGTCATTTCTAGAAAGTTGTTTTACTTAGGTAGCCTGTAAACTTTTGATAGAAGGTCGAGTTTGAAATGTTGTAGTAAAAGTCCAATTTGAATGATAAAACGTCAGTTCCGGTTACAAGTTAGCAAAAACGTGTTGTTTAGGAGGTGATAGATAAATAGAGAGAAAATTGCCGCTAGTTGATTTTAAAATTAATGATAGACGCCGATATCACAAAAATGAGGTAACCTTCCATCTAAGCCCCGAGACTACAGCTACAATATAAAACAAGATACATAAAATTGCTTGTAAATTCCGTTTCCGCATAATAACTTCCGATTCTAATAACTAGGTTTTTCCAAGCACTTTCGCTAATTCTTAGGACTCTTAACATTATCTACTGATGAAACACGACCTATTAGGTGGTAGGTGAGTCTAATCCTGCCTCAGAACTTCCTGCTTTTTTCTATTTTCGCGTTCTGTATCTGTTTCGTCATTCAGTTCTTGCATTCTTTTTACATGTTCGGGCCAGCGGAGCATGCTTCTTCTTATCTCTCTGGTTGCCTATCATGGTTTAGTAACATCTCATTTAAATTACGGTGTAATATTTTGGGGAAACTCGCGGGATAATGACAGAGTCTTTAAAGCACAGAAAAGATGTATCCGTTCGATGTGCGGACTTAAATCTAGGGATAGTTGTGTACCTATTTTAAGGTTAGGTAGTTGTGTATCCTTTTAACCTGTGTGTCTACAATAAAGAATATCTGATTTGATTTATCTTAGCACCGACACTCGCTTTCCGACCAACTTTCTTTATCACACCTACATTACAAACTATGTCTAAAAGCGTTACATCGCAGATATTGTGCAACGCTCGCAACCTGACGGTGTTTGTTCTTAATGAAAAGTTAAATAAGCGGGCAAGGTGTGGAGAAACTGAGTCATGTGGCGTTCGATACTCTCTTCCTACTCTGCAAGGGATTTGGGGTGTTTATTATTGTTGGTGTTAAAGTAGCTAACCTGTTAAACTTTACATTAAGCTAAACTGTTGGTGTTAATAGTAACTACTGTGCCACCGACTTCTTCAAATTGAAGTGTACAACGTACGATAAGTTAAACTTAAAATGCTGTACTATATAATATTGTTGTATCATGCTATGGTTTTATATAACAACAACTGTGAGGTTGTTTGTAAGAAATTGAACGAAATATTCAAAATGTTGGGGAAATTATGTTTTGTTTTCGCCTTTTGTTTCTACTGTCATCTGTCTGCGTGGTTCACTTAGCGCATTCTGCGCACCGAACGGCCGCTACCTTGTAAAAAAAAACGTTATAGCTGGTGTACTGCTACTCTATCAATATTAAATATACATCTGAATATTTTGACTACAATACAGGATTAGACTACATTGACTCAAATTATTAAAGTGCAAAAAAATGTCAAACTCGACAACACAGTAATTTTTTCATGTTTTGATCAAGTACTCTCCGTTAACATAAATATAAACCTCAGTGTTTTGAAACTATGATATTTATATACAACCTCAAAGCAGGAATCGTAACGAATATTTTTGTATATACCAATTGCAGAAATAAACAATAACATTAAAATAACTATAGCATTGTATGTTCAGTGACAGTGCAGCGGATAGAAAACATCCCTATTGACCAACTGATACCCGGTTCGAATCCGGGCATGTACCACTAAATTCGTGTTTTCGGATTTATGTGTATTTTGGTAATTAGCTCGGTGATGGAGAAAAAAACGTGAGAAAACTAGCAAAGTCAAAATATTATATTTCGAAAGACGTGCGAACTTATCTAAATAAAAAAATCGCCCAAGTGCGAGTCAGACTCGCGGACGAAGGGTTCCGTACCATTATCTATAAAAACGGCAAAAAATCGCGTTTGTTGTATGGGAGCCCCCCTTAAATATTTATTTTATTTTAATTTCATTATTTATTTTTAAAGTAAATATATAACTAAATATTCTGTGAATATTTCAAGCGTCTACCTGTTGCCATTATCAATATCGAGCAAAAACGACCAAAAATATCACGTTAGTTGTATGGGGGCCCCCCTAAACATTAATTTTATTCTATATTTTAGTATTTATTGTTATAGCGGCAATAGAAATGCATCATCTGTGAAAATGTCAACTGTCTAACTATCACGGTTCATGAGATAGAGCCTGGTGACAGACGGACGGACGGACGGACGGACGGACGGATGGACGGACGGACGGACGGACAGCGGAGTCTCAGTAATAGGGTTCCGTTTTACCCTTTGGGTACGGAACCCTAAAAAGGCCTGGTTTTGCCTCTGGAATGTGCAGGTCTGACGGTAGTCGCTCCGTGTAAAAATCAGTAGCGTCGCCAAATCTTTGGGCTTAGGTGGCAGACCTTGCTAATCCTAATTGATTAGGAAACGTTAAGAAAAAGAATGTAAGTAATTATAGCTAACCTCTGTCGATACATAAACAATACGCGGGACTCAGCTGCAAACACTTCAAAGACTCAGAGCCACTTGTGTTGCTATCGTAAGATTTGTTTTCAAACAGAACGATGGATGCCGACCGGCGCTAGTTTGCATACAAATTGTATATTCAATGAATCGTTTGTATATAATAAGCCTTTCGAGTGACAAACTATTATACATCCCGAATTATTTGAAACATGGACGTTTCTTGTATAAAAACATAATAATACTGAACATGAAACTATTATATATTTCAGTACGAGCACCATAAATATAACGAAACGCATTAAATATTCCTTGCCAACAGGCTATGACAAATTTGCAGACATAAATGTCTGGGAGGAAATGGAACCAGAGGAGCAAGAAAGAAACGACATTGGAATCGTAAACTGAAATGACGAACGAAACGGTACATCATAAAATCTCAGCAGGGTCAAGTTTCTACATGGAGTATTTTTTTGAATTACTAATATCGATACTGAAGCCGAATAGTCCGTTTTATAAAACTTTTAAATAAAAAAGTGAGTAAAACTTTTAAATGAAAATGGAAGTGACTTCATTGAAATATATAGTAAATATGTAGTAGTACAGTAGGCGTCGTCTTCAATGAACTTGGTTCTACTTTTAAATTTAAAAACTTTTATTACATGTATATAAAAATTTCATCATAACTTTTAAGTAGTTAATAGATTCAGGTGTTATTTTGCGAAAGCCAAATTTACAGGCGATTTGATGTAAACTACTTTGTGTGCTTCCGCTACCGATTAGTTCATGCTAACTAGTGCTGGCCGGCAACCACTCACTACCGAGTGTAGATACATGCCACTGCTGCCATGGCTGCTTCGGTTGTCTCAACCTTGACTACTGCGGTCACCTTTACGAGTGTCCGCCATTAGAAATATGAACCGCATAAATCCCCCACCGTTTTTTTTTATTTATTTATTTATTTATTTAATACATACTTGCCTTACAAGCTAACAGGTGCTGTGCTACCCAAAACGCTTACAAGATAATTGTCTACTTATAACTATTTATTATGCTAAGCTAAAATATTAAAATATCATTTCAAAATAGTATAAGGTTTGAGAAAAACATAAAATTATAAAATAAATTACGGTTGCAGTGTTAAGCTCACATGTCATATAAAAATTCCCTAAATTTTTTATATAAATGTCCTAATCCATCTGCAAATAAGTCAATTTCGTGGTGCTGAGCAAGTATGTCCCCGATCGTACGGAGTGTCCGATGTGTGGGCGCGTGCCTACCGCGTTCAGTACGCGCAGCGGGTTGCGCGAGCAGACGCGGTCTGCGGCGCGGTGCTACTTGTCCCTCAGAGTCCCACGGTATATTCTTAGGGACCAAAATGGTGACCTTCTCTAATATTGCGGGACTGTCTATTTTATTACGAATTATAGACAGATAATGCGTAACCCGAAGCATAGCCCTTCTGAATTTGAGTGTTTCCAAGTTCACCATGCCCGATACGAATAGAGACGGATATAGGTAAGGATAGTACCCGTACTGTTTGTTATATAACCAACGAGCAAATTTCCTCTGTATTTTTTCAATCATAAGGACATATTTCTCCTCATACGGATCCCAGATCACAGCGCCATACTCAAGCTTACTGCGTACGTATGCGTTGTATATTACTCTTGCAACCTGTGTACTGTCAAACTGCGATGCTGTCCTTATGACAAAACCTAGAGTTCTATGTGCTGACTTACAAATTTTGATTATGTGTGCATGGAAGTCTAATTTACAATCTAATTCCAAGCCCAAGTCTCGAATGTCATTTACTCTTTCCATAGGAGCGTCCGATAATACATAGTTTGTGATTATGGATTTTAGTTTGCGCGTAAACGTTATCACCTTACATTTATGGCTATTGAGAGGGAGACGATTATCCTGACTCCATAGTGATACAGCATCAATATCCCTCTGGAAAGCCTCCACATCAGCCTCAGTTTCAATGCTTAAACTCAATTTTAGGTCATCCGCAAACAGGAGACACTTGGATGTTAAACCCACTCCAGGTAGGTCATTGATAAATATCAAGAAAAGTAATGGACCTAAGGTACTACCCTGACTCACCCCCGATCTCGTAAAGTAATCTTCAGAGTCATAACCATTCAAACGTACATACTGACGACGATTATTTAAGTAACATGAGAAAAAATGTAGAAGCTTTGGAGTAAATCCGATTATTGCTAATTTTTGCAGCAATATATCATTATCGACTAGATCGAAGGCCTTTTTAAAATCAAAGTAGGCCGTGTCGACCTGCCTACGATTATCCATTTCAGAATAGACATAGTCCATATGCGCGATCAAATTAGTAGTGGTGGAACGAGCACCGCGAAACCCATGCTGACCATTGTGCAACTGGTGATTAATTTGGTTATTAATACGATAGCTTAGAATTATCTCAAAGATTTTAGCGAAAACGGAAAGGACTGCAATCGGTCTAAAGGAAGAAACATTCATATCGCCATCTCCCTTTGGAACGGGAGCAACTCTGGATAGCTTCCATACATTGGGATATGTTGACTGAGCCAATGATAGGTTAAATAGATGTAACAAAGGCTTACTAAGAACAGATAAACAATCCTTGGCCAAAAATACTGGTACACCGTCAGGCCCACCAGAAGATCTAGGCTTGAGATGCCTTACGGCCCTCCTCAGATCGGTTTCATCAATCGCTACAACAGAGATGGAAGCTGCATTTTGACAATTATGCGCAGCCTGGGCCGCCGTATCAGACCTCAATAGTGGTTTTTGGGCATGGAATACAGATGCAAAATATTTGGCAAAAGCGTCAGCTGCTGCCTGATCCTTCACCTCAGTACCTTCATATGTGTATGTGTTAGTACATTTCCTATCCTTTTTCTTCTCTTTAACGTATTCCCAGAATTTTGTAGGTTCGTCAATGATATTTTTTGTAGTAAATTTATGTATTGTCTATACTCGTGATCAATTAATTTTTTAACTTTTTCTCTATAATAAATAAACATTGCCTTATTAAATTCTTTCCCTTCTTTCTTAAACCTTTTATGATGAAAATGTTTAATCCGTATATTTTTTATTATTTCTGCATTATACCATTTTGGATAGATGCGTCGACTACTATGAACTGATTGTTTTTTAATGGGCACATAAAGGTTTATGCACTCATATAACTTTTTGTAGAATAGGTCAACAGCATCGTTGATATTGGTAACAGGTTGCAAGTCAGACCAGTCTATTTCCTGCAATGCAGCGTAAAGACCGCTTAGGTCAGCTTTATGCCAGTTCCAATTGGGACTGGCCCAGGGACGAGGGGCCGGAGCTTGTAGGGAAGGTGACTTAGGCAATGCTCTAGTATTTGGAAACGTAATCATCACTTCGAGCATGGGGTGGTATTGGTCAATCTGTACCAGAGGATCCTCCCCAACAGACACCGTTATATGATCAGGTTCAAAATTGCTCAGCACAAGGTCTAACATACTACCACGACTATTTAAAACGTTATTATGTTGGTTTAACGAACAAAAGTCGCAAAAAAAGTCAAAATTATTTTTTACGTTGGCACTACAAGAGTTTAAATTAAAGTCACCTAGGATTAGTACATTCATATCGGTGTAAGTACATATAGCATCTTCTATGCTTGTCAAAACATTTAAATACTTTTCGTCACTATAGTTGGGAGGCAAATATACGACACAACATAAAATTTTTACTTTTTTATATGTCACAATAGCAATTATTAATTCTTTGTCATCGGTCATATTAGCTATGTCTGTAACTATTCGTACATTACAGTGATTACGAAATGCTAGCAATACACCTCCCCATCCACTGTCACCCGCTCTATCCCTACGAATCACATGGTAACCAGGAGGGAAGAGTTCACTATCTGCTACGGAGCTTGTCAGAAATGTCTCTGTTAATGCTATAATATCGTATTCACTTTGTGTAACATTATTAAGGAATATATTAGTTTTCGATCGCAGGCCGCGTACATTTTGGTAACACAATTTAATTTCTCTCAGTCGCTGGCGACATTTAGTTGCTCTTGCTTTTGTTACGAAAGTTCTGCCGCCATAGTTTTACACATATGTTCTCAGCCCAATTTTCGGTTAACATGACAGATTCCGAATATTTTAATGGAACTCCAAGCTTAAAGGACGCATACGGCCCCCGAGCCTTCAGCTTCTCTACTGTGCACACATCATTACCACATACGGTACCAAGGTGGTCACGGACTTCCTCCACAGTAGTACCTTCCTCTACATAATATAGGTGTAGGTATCTCCACCTTTCAGCAGCATGTAGCGATGTAGACCCGGGTGCCGCGGTACCTCTAAGTACGCCCACAAGAGAGGCACGCGTTTGTCTGCGCCTTACTTCTTCCCATTCGCCCGGTTCGGTGCCTTCACAATAGTGGTTGATCGTCGAAGGAATAGATCTGGACGATTCTGTGACTTGACTGTTGGAAACAGGAGGCGCGTGCGAATTTTTAGTTTCTATGTCAGCCACTAAAGATTTGATAGGTTGGGTGTTAGGATAAGATTTCCCTTTAAGTGACTTATTTGTTGAAGATGGCTTATTTTTCGAAATTGAACCCGTTAGTACTGTACTGCTAGAAGTCAAGTTTTGGGGTTCCGGTGTCTGTACGCAGGCCTTATTGACATTTGTTTTACATTGTTCTTCCAATCGCAGAATTTTATCCGCTATCAGGTTAATTTTTTCAAGGAGTTCAGTTTTAAATGCCAGCATTCGTTCAACAAGTAGATTATTAATTTTATTAACAAGCTGCGCCTCAAAATCAAGCTGTAGTTTTTTTATTTCCTGTACAAAAGAATCTTTTAATGTACTAAGAAGATTGTTTTCGCTTGTGTTTTCACTAGGAGTCTGGGCACACCGAGTCTTAGTACGCAGTGTTACATTATCAGGACTAGGTAATGAAATGTCAAAGCAATTACTAGTCTTATTTTGATCTTGTGTAAAGTGTTGTCGTACTGGTGTATGCGTATTATCACTTTTAGGTAGTCTACTGCGACACTCCATACATATCCAAGATTGTCTAAATTCTACTGATAAAGTATTAA
Source organism: Pyralis farinalis (assembly GCA_947507595.1). Lineage (NCBI taxonomy): Eukaryota > Metazoa > Arthropoda > Insecta > Lepidoptera > Pyralidae > Pyralis > Pyralis farinalis. The sequence continues at coordinate 30,247,965 of OX382273.1, read as the reverse complement.
ATATATCTGCAGTAAAGTTTGCACAAAAAATATCAAAAATCTGCTTACATTTAGCGCATTTCATAAACGCGCTGTCTTGACTCACTTCACCGCGACATCCTGCACACAGAACTTTCCTAGGTGTCATCTTTATGCAATTAACAGAAGGTAGTAACTTCAATACCGCACGCAGCGTCGGCCAATAGCTAGCGCGGTGATGTGATGACTCACAGCAGCGGGCGTCGTACAAGTTGTCGTAGGTCAGGGTCTAAGACGGTTGTTTAAAAATTTTAAGCCGTTTTAAAAATGTTTTGCTTATATCTTTGGAACTACTCGTTGAAACTGAATTATAATTCACTATTAGAATTGTCACTAAACCAACTTAAGAATTTATATATACACAGTTCTAAGGCACAACTTTAAGCGCCGATTTTAGCAGTTTCTTTACGGAGCAAACTTGCACAGATGTTATCACAACAACGACTCCAGACGACTATATTTATATCACTAAGGTGGCAAACAAGCGTACGGCCTGCCTGATGGTAAGCAGTTACCGTAGCCTATGGGCATTTGCAACACCAGGGGTGTCACTCTTGCGTTGCCGACCCTGTAAGAGCCTCTTCACGCCTTTCTTGAAGAACCCCATACTGTAGTCCCCTGGGAAAACCTCCGCAGGGAGCTCATTCCACAACTTAATAGTTCTCGGTATAAAACTTCTTGTGAACCGCACAGTGCGCGACCATTGCGGTTCCAGTGTATGACGATGAACTCCCAGCTGCCGTTGCTGCCCTGGCGGCTCCGGTCTCTCCGGTCTTATGTGCGATACGCATTTCGCCTCTCCAGTCGTCTATCCAGTAATAACATGCTACGAATCACTATAGAGACGACCAGCCGCCGCAGCCGTGGCAGAGGCAGCATGCATTTATTACCGGTAGTGGGTGGGTGTTGGATGGCACTAGTTAGCATGAACTAATCGGTAGCGGAAGTACACAAAGTAGTTTAGATCCAATTGCCAATATATAACTTTTAAATTTATCGTAACATCTGCGTCGTATTTACATCAAATCTTCACCAAAAAGAATCATGAAAATCGATTCACAATTGACGAAAATATTATAATTTATTATGGAAAGTTTAAGAGTTTCTAACAAACTGTATACAATGCATCATTGAAACTTATGTGGCGTCACGTGGTGTGATCGAAATCTATATGAATAAAAATGGAGTTCCTGAATAATTCACTGACTCATCAACGCCGAAGACAAACCCTTGAACCTAGAAAGGAGAGATTTTGCATAGAGGTTACTTTTGTAATGCTCATGTGAGTCGAGAAAGGATTTTTTGAAATTCAATTTCTAAGGGGGTGAAAAAGGGATTGAAAATTTGTATGGAGCACAAATATCATTTCAAGTCAGTGACTTGAAACTTTGTACTGATACTTTCTATTAGAATCCAATAAAAGTAATTTTAGCGTTTTCAAAAATACCACCCCTTAAAGGATATAATGGGGGTAAAATGTATTTCTAGAATTAAAAGTTAAACCGTTTACAAAAAAGAAATTGTTTTTTTTTAAGAGAGCTACTTTAGACTTTGTAAATATACTCTCAATAAAGACATTAAACAAGTAATTTCAGGGTTTTTCAAAATTCCATCCTTAGGGGGCTGAAAAGGGTGTTGACACTTTGTATTAGAAATATTTTTGAAGTTAGTGATTTGAAACTTTGTGCAGATAAATACTCTTTATTAGAATCCAAAAAAAAGTGATATCAGCGTTTTTAAAAATTTTGGACTATTGATCTAGCCTTGAGCAACAAGTTTTATTATTACAGTTCTGGAATGCACGCCCAAAACATATGAAGATACCCCAATCACTTTTAAATTGCCGCTACCTTTAACCTACACCTGACAAATTATGGCTACAACTCACAAAGCACTCAAATGTTTATACTCGTAACATCAACATACCGGTCTATTTAGAACTTAAAGTATTTTTAGAGCCTTATTGGATAAAGAAACCACCTATAGACCAACTCCCGTTTCAAATACTGGCATGTATTTGAAACTGTCTCACCTATTTCTACTGCCTAGCAGGTATGGTTATATAGCTGTGTTCCGGCTTGAATACTAAATTTGTGTTTTCGGATATATGTACATATTTGTAATTATCACTTGCTCGGTGATGAAGAAAAACATCCCAGAAATTACTCATAATCATAGAACCACACGTGCGGGCTTGCGATGTCATAGTTCCACGGTTGAGAATATCTCTTCGCGTACCAAAAAGTTCGGCAACTCCTATCTTTGTCGTACCATCAAAAAGTGGAACGCCTTGCCTGCACATGTGTTCCCTCCTTCCTACAATATGGGATCCTTCAAACGAAGCGTGAAAAAGCATTTTGCGGGTCAGCATGGCAGCGTCAACTGACAGGATGCGGGATGTAGTATGCTGTCAGTTGCAGTTGCGATTTGGGCTCCTCTTTCGCTTACCATCAGGCAAAGAGGGGCCACTATGCTGAACTAATATTAAAAAAAAAAAAAAACTATTTGGAAAGACGTGTGACTTAATTTCAGAAAGGTCTGGCTTTCGCTCTGGGTTGTGGAGGCCGGAGGTGACGGTAGACGCTCGTTATAAAATTCATTACCTTCGCACAATCTTTACGCTTAGATAGTGAACCCCGCCAATCATACTGGATTAGGTAACTGAACAATACTAAGAAAAAGAAAAAAAAATGAACACTTGTAAATAAAATGGTTTTACGAAGCCAGTCTATGAGAGGGATTTAAAACTGAAAGAATCAATATCAACTGTAGTATAGCTTTAGTCTGTATTACTCACAGTTGTGATCGAGCATCGCAAATAGTTATATAGGTATTATAAGTTATGTAAGAAGAACAAATTTTGAACAGTCAGTGTAATAAAAACATATATATTATAAAGATGATTAAAAGCTATTTACTGTAAAATAGCATCCATAACTTACGTAGTACCGCTACTAAGACTGTAATACGCTCCAAATATCCTTTTAATTGACAATAACTAAAGCCGTATACGATCATCGACTAAAATAATGAATACTTTGCAACCATTTCAGTTGTAATTTTTTTATTCTAACCTAAAAAATAAATATTTATTTTCTCATATTTTGTATTTTTTCAGGTTAGCTTGATTATGAATATTTTACCGAGTACCATACACAATTTCAACATAAATAATCTGCACTTTGATTGCACCTTCATTACTATGAGATATACAGTTTAAGATAAATATTCATCCATAAGTTAATTTCAACAAAACACATTAAATATGTCGCCATTCATTGCGTGTAAAATTAAGTGGTCTACTTACGACACCGCCCACGCTTCATTAACATTCATATTCGTTTCGTGCCCATTTACCCTTCACATCATAAACTTGATAAATATTAATACTAGATAAAATTAAATGAATTTTATAATTTATTTTGCGGACTTAAGTTTTTATCTATTTCATTATCTAAATAATTATCTGTTCCAAATTAGCGACATTTGCTTGTCAGAATCAAAATTTTGGTAAAAATAAATATGCTTTTATTTTTACCAAAATTTTGATTCTGACAAGCAAATGTCGCATAGATTACACATAATATGCAAATGCTTTTCTTACTCAATTCACTTTTCAGGTTTCATTTCTCATCTGTTTTTCATAACTTCTATTGACGAGCTCGGTGGCGCAGTGGTGAAAGGCGCTGTTACACCACACAGTACAAACATTTGTGTGCATGAACATGTCTGTTTGTATTGGTCTGGGTATTTTCTACGTATAATAAGTATGTATTTACAAAAAAAAAGTATTTACGTATGTTTATCAGTTGTCTAGTACCCATAACACAAGCTTCGCTTAATTTGGGGCTAGATAGCGCTGTGTAATTAGTCCGAAAATATTTATTATTTATTTATTTATTGATTCGAAAACAATACCAACAACACCTTTTTGTTCTTTACATCACATGAACACACATGGTGCAGTATTTAATTTTACTATACGTACATTTTATTTGAGCGATCAATATAGCATATTTAACGTTGAGGTAATTTTGAGGGGTTTACTATTGAATTAATAAAAACATATTGTTGGACAAATTACACAGCACCATCTAGCCCCAAAGTAAGCGAAGCTTGTGTTGCGGGTACTAATACGTAATAGATTTTTTTTGTAAATAAATACTTATGATATAATCGAAACTACCCAGCCCAAGACAAACAAACATGTTCGTGTACACAAATGTTTGTCCTGTGCGGGAATCGAACCCACAAGTATTGGTATCAAAGTAGTAGTCAAATTCTTCTGTATATAGATAGATATATTTTGTATTGATCATGTCTCATCGGAAGGTGAAATCGGAAGCCTTTAGAACTAACGAACATGCATCCAAAAAAAAAGCTATAAATGTTAGAGAGGTGAGCGTGATGTGTAAGGACCGCTTCCAGTGGCGTTCAGATCTCTCTGCCTACACCGCAAGGGACCCGTTATGAAGATATATAGTATTTATTTAATTTCTCCACAACCATAACGACTATTTACAATGTTATACTAGATTCGGCTCGATCGGCGCCAAGTCTCAAAAAAAACCATAATGGGTCCCACATGTTAGCCCAGCTATCTCGCATCCGACTCAAACTGCACCAATCTTACTGAGTTTTAAACCATTTCATTTTTGAATAATTAGGGTTCCGTACCCAAAGGGTAAAACGGAACCCTATTACTGAGACTCCGCTGTCCGTCCGTCCGTCCGTCCGTTCGTCTGTCACCAGGCTGTATCTCATGAACCGTGATAGTTAGACAGTTGAAATTTTCATAGATGATGTATTTCTATTGCCGCTATAACAACAAATACTAAAAAATAGAATAAAGTTAATATTTAAGGGGGCTCCCATACAACAAACGTGATTTTTTTGCCGTTTTTATAGATAGTGTTACGGAACCCTTCGTGCGCGAGTCCGACTCGCACTTGGCCGATTTTTTATTACAAATCTTATTATTGATAAGATATACACAAACAAATATAGCATGGTGATGTAACCATATACAAGTATCAACACATTAAAAATAACAGCCACGTTGCGACTGAAGTGCGAGAACTGGTGCCTGAACTAGGTATCCGAGGAACCTGTATCACAGGCACCAGCTCTCCGACCAGTGTTCTTTCAACTATTAAATGCAAACATGTCTCAATTAAATGTTACGAACAATAAACACTTAGTATGTTATATCAAAACAATATTATCTATTATCTATATACACACATCAAAAGTGTCTAGGGATCAACATATATTTTTGCAATAACTTTTCTCCTGATTGATATTAATTAAAATTTTCTTTAAGGATTCATCAAATAAAGTGTTTTCGTTTGTCTACAGTAACGATAAACCAAGTCACCTTTGCATTAATAAAGAAATTTGCCATTTTCATAATAAAGGGATTTTTGACATTTGAACCACTAACATTAAAGTTCGAAAAAAAGACTGAAATAACAGTTTTCTTTAAAATTTTATTGGGTAACTTAAACAATTAATAATCCGTGTTTCTACCGCGAACACTAACAACACAAGAACATCGGTTTGGCATACTCAAAATGAGTTCATCCAAATCACGCTGTGGAATGGCCGCCCATGTTCGTTGCAACAACAAAAAAAGGTCTTCTTGCGACTGGATACCCTCCATATTCGGCAGAGCTCTTCTCTGTAGCATATCCCATGCATGCTCAATCGGGTTCAAGTCTGGCGACTGAGCAGGCCAGGGCATGACATTGATGTTAGCTGCGGCGAGAGTCTGTCTTACAACTCTTGCGGTGTGCGGTCGTACATTATCATGCATTAACTGAAATAAGGGACCGATTTGCACTTGTAGAGGAACGATGACGTCTGATACAATCGTCTCAGCATAAATTTGAGCGTTGAGGTTGCCTCTGATCCAAATCAACTCAGTTCTTCCGCCGATCCAAATACCCGCCCATACCATGATGGTTCCACCACTATAAGGATGGACTTCCTGGCAGGATTTTAATCGCTGTTGGCGTCCAGGGGTTCTCCAGTGTCGTATACGTCTTGTTGACACTTTTGATGTGTGTATATATGTAAATCGGTAAACACAAATTTATTGGTAAACACCAGGATTCGAACCGGGGATCACTTGATCAATAAGCCGGTTCTTATTCACTGCTCTTATACGATTTTTTTTATATATTTTTTTATACTACGTCGGGAGGCATACAAGCATACGGCCCACCTGATGTATAGCGGGTACTATTAACGGTAAAGCCTTATTAACCCTTGCGATATATTAAGTATCACTCGCGCGATGCCTCCTCTGCTGCTTACAGAGCAATTCCTTGGGAGCTTACTGCTTGTGACCTCACTCACACGCAGGAACACAACAACGCTCTAGGGAGTTGTTATTTGGCTGCAGTTTTCTGTGAGGCGGAGATATTACCCCAGATGGGCTGCTTTCTTGTGCCCTACCTCTCTTAAAAATATTCTAATTATGTAATAAATATATAGCAGTAATTACAATTTTCCTCTTAAACGAAAAGTGGCAGAACGTGAATCATCTGGCACTGTGCTTCTTCTGTTCTCGGTATAAAACTTCTATGGAACCCAGAGAAGTTTTATACCGAGAACTTTTAAGTTGTGGAATGAGCTCCCTGCCGACTTTTCGTAAGGGGCTACAGTAAGGGGTTTTTCAAGAAAGGCGTGAAGAGGTTCTTACAGGGTCGGCAACGCAAAAGTGACACCCTTGGTGGTGCAAATGTCCATAGGCTGCGGTAACTGCTTACCGACAAGCTTACGCTTGTTTGCCACCTTAGTGGTATAAAAAATCTTACTAGTATTGCGTAAGCTATGGTAATCGCTTCGTAATGTAGATATATGTTACCTGATGTAAAAAAGAAAACCTTTTTGTCTACCTGGTTCGCAACTTTTTTCTTTGTCTATTGATTCGAATACTATCAATAGAACCTTCCACAGCACACTAATAGAAATAAAACATAATGCATTATACTATAGAACTTCTGAGTTTTGATAAAATTTCATTGTATGTTATTTTACTTTTCTTTATATACAGAATTTCAAAAGTGACCATTGGATAACAAATGCGGAAAAAATCTTGTCAATATTTCAGTTCTCTTTTCAAATTGGCAATTTGTCATTGCAATAATAATACGTCAACATATCAGTATGGTAACAATAATGGTATTTGGCAAAATTAGAGGTATATAGCCTTGTGCTAAATTTTGACGAGCTCGGTGGTACAGTGGTTATTAGCGCTAAATAGCATTTAATATAATTGTTCGCTCTACATAATAATAGAAACTATCTTTGTTATTTTAATTAATTACTTTTGCATGCTACCTTGTGTGGCTAAATAGGCTTAAGCAACGATATCCATATATAATACCAGACATTCAATGTACCACCCTATTTAAGGATAAATAAAAAACTTTGAACTTAGACGCCAACGCCTGTAGGTTCAATTCCCTCACAGGACTAATAGTTACGTGCGTGAACTTGTCAGTTTGTCTTAGTCTGGATGTTTCAAGAGAGGTAGGGCGCATCAAATCTGCACGTCTCGGGAAGTCCCTCCACCTCACAGAAAACAGCAGCCAAATAACAACTCCTTGGAGGATTGTTATATTCCTGCGCGAATGAGGTTACCAGTACGCTGCTAAGTAACTGTGTTAGCAGCGGAGATCGCGCGAGTAATAGTTAATTTGTCACAAGCGTTCACTGGCTACGGTAATCGCTTTGCATCAGGGCCGTATGCTTGAATGCCTCGCCATATTGTATAAAAAGAAATTATTTGCAAGTATCTTTGTCAGGTAAGTATTCATCAACATTTATAGTGAGCCTTTACCATTTATCAATCTCTACCAATCTTCGAACGGGTATGGTAAACCCAACAATCGCAGAAATAGCTATTTACAAAAATAAACAACGGTGTAATTATCTCGAGATACTTCACCCTTCGAGCTGTTCTGTTTGTTCCCAAGAGAGCCTGTTAAGGGCTTTGGTTTTAAACTCGCCGCGATCTTGTGAACGCCTTTGAATAGTTGAGAGCACTTAGCTGTTTGGGACTAATGATCTAGATTTGTGTTTAATTAGGTGCGCTTACCTTAGACGTAAGCTTAGAACAGGAGTGGACTAATGTGCGAGTTTCCAATTGAATTGAAAATAACGTGAAAGGTCACGTTATTTTCAATTCAATTGGAAACATTGTAAGGACAATGTTTTGTGTAATCACATCATTTGCGAAATTTGCGAATTTTTTTATTTGCGAAAATAAGGTATACATAATTAGATAATCTAACTTATTGTATTATATTTCTATAGTTATTAACAACATAGTTCTAAACAATGTGAATAGTAGTATTAAGTTACAATAAAAAGACGTAGAAAAAGTAGAATGGAGCGTTATGAGAGGTGGTCTTTACACATCTCACTCGCTTCTTTAACATGATCTATTCATGCATGCTCACAAGTTTAGATGACACCTGACATCACCTTCTGATAAAACCAATTTGGTCGTGACATACGTATCATCACGTCTGTCTCCCATTGGGGTAGGCAGGTACTATGGAACGCCAGGTGCACCGATCCAAACATACCTCTCTCGCTTCTTCGACACTCATAGACCTTTTCATGCATACTCTTCGGTTTTGTGAGAATGATACCACGTAGTTCTCGTACCATGCTATTTATTACTCTATAAATAGCATGGTACGAGAACTACGTGGAAAGAAACTTGATGTAGTGATTAAAAATTGAAAAGGGTATGAGATGAGTTGAGCTGAGATGGTTTGGTCACTTAGAAAGAATGAATGACAATGAGTTACAAAAGAAGTGTATCAGGCAAGAGTGAATGGAAGTATCGGTGGGGGCCGCCCTAGACGCACACATGTATATCAAATTGGTAGTGTGTTGAGAAAAGGGCCAAATCAAAAGCATCATTATAGGTCTAAATCATTGTTAAAAATAAAGCTTTGTGATTTTATGTGTCACTCGTTTGCATTGTTATAAAATCCATTCATGTTTTTTTAAGACACCTATAACTTTTGTGTAGATTCAGGAAATTCACTCTATAACAGTTTGTATTTTGTAGATGAGAACATATCTGCTCTTTCTTCTGGCATGTAGATTTGAAAAGTTCCGAACAGACCGTTTTTTTTCAGAATAAAATAAATTATTTATCTAAACTTTATATAAATTCTGTGGTGGTATAATAAAAATGGTCCTGTTATACTTGCAAAAAATAATTAACATTTTTTTATTTTATTTGCAACTAACGCCTAATTATTTTAAAATAACGTCTACAAATTCCACAACATCTCAAAACTGCCAAAAATGTTCGGCATATTAAGATCACAACAATAAATAGTTTTTTTGGTATTGCTAATGTAACTAATAAAATCTGAAAACGACCACGAGGAGAAAGTTATTTGTTAAAAGTTTTCTCCCGCTTTTAACTGCAGTTAATTAGCTTTATCCTCACAATTTCTTTGGTGTCTGAACGTTAATTTTCTCACTCTTGATTCTCAATTTTATTTTCTAACTCTCCTCAATCCCTCCACATGCAACACAATTACAGTTTAGCACCGACGTAAGTTCGATTTAGGTTTTCTCTTACAAAGTCAGGAGACATAAAAGTATAGAGCCCACTTGTTATAAATTGACTACAGTATTCTATGAGCAATACAACAATATTACTCGCCCATTGACACCTGTTAACATCAGAAACAGAATTGCAAGTTCATAATATTATTGCCCCATTTACTAATTGGTAATTCGAATTGGTGTCAGAAATTTACAAAACACTTCAGAAATAATCGGATTAGTACCTGAGAACTGAAAGTACGTAAGAGTGAATTATGATTCAAAGAAAATGATGAAGTAAATCCGTATCGTGTTGAAATTTGCCCGCGCGACGATAAAGTTACTTCGAAAAGAGAAAAATATAACTTTGCAATTGCGCACGTGCTCTGGTTTTCAATATATGATGTTGGAATGTAATATTATAAGCTCTAGGGGTATGTTGGACAACATGACAGTGGAAACAAAATTACAGTAAAATGAGAAAAAAATGTTATGTAGGTAATGTGTAATTACAAAAAACTGCTACGTCGATCGTAGCCTATTTAAGGATGGGTTTATCTATCACGGGCTTCTCCGTGGTCAGTGGGCACGTTAAGCCGTCGGTCCCAGTTGTTGTTGGTAAATGACAATCATTAAGCTAAGTAAGTTGTCTTCGGGCTGCTTGAAAACACTGGCCTCCGTGAATCCGCGGTTGAGCAGCATGGTGGAGTGGAGCTCTAAACCCCTTCGGCTGAAGTAAGACCCGTATCCCTGCAGTGGGATGATTTAGAGTTTGTGTAGATGTGGGTAGTATATGTAAGGTATTTTTGAAGTTATACTTCTTTAGGCGCGTTATGAAAAAAAATGTGAGAGTGAAATTTTAAGATGTGCGCGTCACTGTAACACAAAAGTAACAGGTGCAAGCGGCTAAATGTTTCACGGTATTACCGGTAGATGGTCCATTGGTTAGAAATAAATAACTTGGTAGATGTAATAATTGAATAACCAACGTAAGACAAACGTCACCTTAGTCTTCCTGCGGCCACGGATGCTGCAAAGCGTTTGAAACTTTCAAGGTTCAACCAAATAAAAAAACACGCGATACTTCCTTTAAAAATGGTTTAATTCAAGAGAAAGACAGTTATTGATAAACAGCCTGAATTTGAATAAGTGGGATATCGACTATATTCAATATCCTTTAGCAGAGCCATATTCAGATACAGTGATTAAAATTTCTTTCGATTTAAAAAATAATTGAAATTAGTTTACGATAAACTAATTTCTGCTATGTTTATAAAAACCTAAGCCGTAAACTACGTCTACGATGGAGAAATTTAAACATATTAATTTTTATTACGTAAGATATTACAAGCTTATGTGGTTAAAAATAATTCAGCCCAAGCTGTAGTTGAAACATTAATATTAATGTGTCTTTTGTTGGAAAAGTTCCTGAAAGTGCATTCGATTTTTTTAAGTCAGCGTCTAGGCTACACCTAACACTGAACTCATTGAGTGATTTCGCAAAAAAAAAAACTAAGGTGTACACAAGGACTGAGACTGAAAAATCGACAAATATTCGTGTTGATAGTAGATCACTAAATGATGTCATGTCATGTCATGAAATGTCTACCAAAATGTTCTAGATCTCTGAACTTAACTTGATCAATTTTGCGATGCCGTCACTTCATCATCAGCGTAATTCTTTTTCATAACAGGAATCTGGTTAGAACCTGCAGTCAATGTTGCAGAGATTATACCACTGTGTTATTTGCTTATTCGCTCCGATCGATTCAGTACTAAACGCGGAGGCGGCGTAATCATTGCAGCCCAGCCTTGTACGACCTGCGTACAGTACATAGCCGTTTAACATAATATGATCTGGTTGTGAATTAGCGTGCTTACCACTATATTATTTGTCGCTTTGTGTACTTATATCCATCCGTGTGCGCATAAGGCCAGTTATTTAGACGTGTTTGATAGAGTGGGTTGGCGAAAATTATGGCAATTTTTTATTATACAAATACGCGGTTACTTTAACCTAAAGTTATCGCCTTTATCTATTACTGTAAGATTTGAATATCTAGGTTAGACCTAGATTATTTTAGTAAGTCAAAGTTCGATCTCGTGTTAGTTAGTGCGTAATTTCACTGCCAGTACATGGAGAGACTGAAAGTTTGGTTATTTATAGAGAATTATGATCCAGTGCTTGGTATAGTGATAAATAATAATATCTCTCTGCCTTCCCAGCAAGGGATACGGTTTGTTGTCAAACAATCGTATAACCTGCATGATGGTATTTAGTTATTGATATGGACACTTGACGCCGTAATAGAAGAAAATTTCGGCATGGACTTCCACAACTACTTAGCTCTTTTCAGAAGAAAGCTTTTCTGGAACACCACAATACGGGATCATTGGTGTTCTAGTGTGTGAGGATTAAGCCCCACCAATAGCGATTGTAGAAGGAGACTGCTGGTATCACATGAAATAAATCCTTAGAACACAATCCATTCTAGAATCCCACTCATCCCACTGCAGAGTTATGGGTCACCCTCTCTTCAACCGAAGGTTACTGCCTAAACGACTGTCATTGTTCGAACATAATCAGATTAAGAGGTTATTATACAGATAGGTACGTCCGATAAAACATCAGCGATAGGCTAATGGATAAATAATCGCCCTATTGATCAATTGGTTCGTGGTTCGAATCCTGGCATGTACCAATTAATTCATGTTTCAGATTTATGTACATATTTGTAATTATCACTTATTCGACAGTAAAGGAAAACATCGCGAGGAAACCCGCATGTCCTAGAAATTATATTTCAAGAAACATGTGACGGTCTGACGGTAGTCGCTCCATGTAAAAAGCAATATCTTCGCCAAATCCTTTGGCTTAGTTAACAGACCCCACCAATCCTAATGGATTAGGAACTAGGATAAAGCTAAGAAGAAGACTTCTGATAAAAGATGAATATAATATGTAGTCTGACTTGAGACTTGTGAAGTATATGTTATTAATAGATGAATGCTACTAATAGTGAATAGAGCAGTGGAGGGAGTGTAGAGCAGCAACGAAATAAACTGTAATAGCCTGTAATCAGGAAGTACCACTCGCGGGTTGCTATCCCTGCTGCTAACACAATAAAAGAACAAAAAAAAATGAGTGTGCTTTAGACCACACGACTGAAGTACAACTTCTTTAGCTCCATAGTGTGATACAGAAAATAGGCCGGCACTATTTCCTGGATATACGAAACTTAACTCGCTATGAGAGAAAGAAAATGTGTGCTCACACCTCTCTCTCTTGCCCCTACAGTAATATATGAAACTCTCTTTCTTTCTATCTTCACTAACTTATATCTTACTACATATACTTATACTATAATTATACTCCTTCTCAACTTCCGTTCGCCTCGCCCGATCACACTTTTCGTAACGCTCTCGTCACGCATTTACCAGCGTACTCCCCAAGTCAAGCGTGCGTAAAGAAGTTTTACTTCAAAAAGGAAAAAAATAAACAGCAAAAAAGAAGTATTGTTGTTTGGATGCGGTTTTCTGTAAGGTGGAGGTACTTCCCCAGTCATGCCGCTTTGATCCGCCCTACCTTTCTTAATTCTGTTGTATAAAAATAGCCAATTTAAAAACAAAACAAACGAAGTTGTCGTACGTGACTCCCCGATACTGCTATACTTTGATTAGACAACAAAAGGCCATCCTCTTCAATGCCGCGCGGGACGAACTCGCGACCCAATTTAAAGCGGTCATAATACGTGACTCCGGTTCAGAAGCCACTTGTGGAGTTGTAGGGGATGGATGAGACGTGCAATAAACACTTCCTTTGGATTTTAATAATATTCCACTGTTTCAATCAAGTCACGCAATTTTAATACGAATTTATTAGGTACATGTAATCATACTATGAAATGTTACAAATCGAATTCGAATCTTTAATAGTTGTATAATTGTTACATTTAGCAATTTGAGTATAGTTAAAAAGACAATATTTCTTTTGTATACGACGCTAGGAAGCAAACAAGCTACTAGTAGCTTATAAACGGTTACAATATAGGAAGTACCGCTTGCCCCTCATGCTGTTAACACAGCAACTACTTACGAGTTTTTTTCTTAACCTCACACACTCGCAGTAACACAAATGTGGAAGTACTTCCCCTTAGCGCCCTGCCTCACCTAAAATACGCAGATATAGATAAAAATATATATTTGCCATCGGACCCTCGCAGGCACTTAGATATATTTTTTATCTCAAATCTTATTGTATTTTATTCACTCCTCATACTTTTCTTGTTCATATTACCAGCATTTAGAAAATGACCATTGGCGAAGATGAAATGTCGAAAGAAATTTGCCAATGTAGTTATTTTTTCAATTGATACGTATTACAAATTAATCTATGTCAGTGTAACAATTCAATAATAATGATGATGTTAAGTGATAAAATAACAAAAAATAAAATTATGCACGTGCTTAATCATTTCCTGACATCTTTGTTAGTCAGATATTTATCGATTCTATAATAAGCCCTTTTACAAAGAGTGTTTTTGATATGTTCTAAAGACATTGGCAGGGTAGGACAGAACTGGTTCAGGTAATTTATTATAGAATCGAAGACAAATTATAACAAAAATTTTACCAGTCTTAGCAAGCCGATATACGCAACATCTTTCTGCTTTTAAGATTTTCACTGAATTTTGAAATCAACTTTACTTTTTTACGAACATACATAACTGTCAAAAAAATACATTTGAGCAGGTTATGCCTGTCTCTCTTATAAAAAAAAAATGATTGTCTGTAAAGTCGGTGTACGGACGATAATTTTACAAAATAACTTCGTAAGAAAACATACAACAGTTAACAAAACAGTTCACGTGTATGTTGTGTGTTACCGCTGTCTCTCTTCTACTCGGACGCATCGACCGATGTGGAGGAAGAGAGATAGATGCGTCACAAGCCGAACGCTTAGGCCGATCCTGCCTCTCTATCGCTTGTTCCGCGCTCTCGCTTGCATGCTGGCTCAGATGGAACGTGACACTTTTTCGTGCGTGCAGCCGGCGTTCATCAATTTATAAGACGTCATCACGTCCAAAATGCAGATCGGTATAGTCGTTGACAATATAGTTTTCTTAAAAGGCGTTCTTAGCGAAATAGAATTATAACTCGTGCTAGTCGATGGTGAATTCAGTGGTGCTACATTTACGGCGGCATTGGTAATTGTCATACGCTATTCGGAAAAAAACTAATAAATCTGTATGAATAAGGTTGTCGGGCGTGTAAAAACTATATTGATGCTTAAAGTTTGATGGTAATTTTCCAATTAGTTCTCTAAGGAGTTTAGGATTTGAAACGCATGCGACCTCTGAACAGATTTTCATCGTGAGTTGCAAAATCATTCCATTTATGTTATCAAGACGTATAAATTTCATGCTGCGAATTTTATTTAACATTATTTCGACAATAAATTTCGCTCGTCCAAATCTAATTTTCAAGGTTTGCATGATTTTGTCTAGGTTGCCGTCGCTAATTAAAGGGGAGCTCACCGCGTCTCGTGCTCGACCGCTGAGACTTTAACACAAACGTGTCACATTCTCTGCATCGGTGAACTGACAAAATTCTGTCGTAGTTCTGAACTGACTGTAGAAGAGAGGCCACTCCTCTAATTTGCCCGAGAAAGGAGGGAGGTCATTAGCACTCGTTTGTCTGGCTAGAAACATATTCAAATTACTCTTCATGGGGTTATATTTCCATTCTGACTGTGACGTATTTAGCGGCGGCGGTGGCTGCGGATATTTGGAATGTATATTTCGTGAATTGTCAAGCAAATGACATGAACGACTTCGTAGAGAATTATGCGAATTGAAATGTAGAGACTTTACCTCATCATCTCGCATATCGAGAAGCCCTTATGTAACAGATTACTTAATAGTTATGCTTGTATCTCCACTTGTAGTTTATTAAGGACAAAGTTTCATAAGTAAAAGTGTCGATTAGGAATTAATCAAAATTAATAAGGAATAAATAATAATCCAAATTTAATAAATTCGGGCGGATTTCAATCTTAGCTTCCCTTTCGGTGGCCTCTAGTTCAATTTGTAGTTGCATTTATTTTTTAAGTCGTCTATTGCTCGGTGTAGGAGAGATAGGCTGTTCACAGGCTCTCGATGCGGGCTGTCGACCGACAATAATTGTAGACATTGTCGTAGACGTCATAGTAGATATTGGAATGAATGCGTAGGCGCCATCGTGATCAGGGAGACGTCGTCGTAGATGGGCGCCCATCAGTCGCGGTCAGCATTGCCTGACTTCTGGTTATTACCATAGTGCTGGTCAGTTTAGCAATGAAGGACCACCAACTGTTTCGGCTTTAAAATGACTACGCTTTGTTACAGTTGGAATCAAGCGTTTATTTATATTCCGATAATATTATAAGTCTATATTTGTTCGTCGTTGTGTCTCTCAAAAATTAATCTTAAAATCTAATTCGACGTTGTAGTCATCGTCGTCTGTTAACGTATAAGCGGCCAGTACTAAGTCTCCGTGCAGTCAGCGAAAGTAATCCTATGAAATTTAAATTAGCAATCAGTTGTTCATTTGCTTTCATGCAATTTTTTTTTTTCACTGTTTCTGTGAGCAAATCAAACGTTATTTTGGAATATGTGTGCACACGGCATGCAATACCAACTACTAGATTAATTAATCACAAACGACATCGGAATTAGCATCAGCGTAAGCAGTAACTCGAAATGGATTCATTTACGCCTCATTAAATATGACGGCGAATCGAGAGAATCGGCTCGAAGTCATTCGATTTGTCTATGCTATCTGTCATTTCTGATCGAAACAGAGTTGTCACTCTGATGGGACACCGAACACTGGAGGGGCAGCCATATTGGTTGGACTTCACTTTTGCTTGGATCGAGGAAGAGCGCACACGCATCCATGTATTCGGTGGACGTTATAGTTTCAATTAGAAAATATCTCGTTGATCAGTTGTAATTTTACGAATTACTATCGTAGATCTATGACTATAGAGCAGTATAATTACGTTACGATTGTGATTTTATTAAAATTCAGTCTCCTCACCCGATAACCTACGCCGCTTAGTTTATTTAGTTCTTATTACCACCTAGACATGGAAAGCCATCCTGATGAGGCCGAAGTCCCTTTAAATAGATAAAAAGTGTAATGTCACTAAACAAAAATAATAAAGCCAAGTTGAAAATTTCTTTCATTAGTTTAATAGTGACAATTTCAGTTACAGTTTGACGAGCTCGTTGGCGCAGTCGTGAATGACGCGACTTTGACACCAACGCTCGTGGGTTCGATTCCCACACAAGACAAACATTTGTATGCATGAAAATATCTGTTTGTTTTGGTCTGGATGTTTTAAGACAGGTAGGGCGCATCAGCAGCGCCGTATGTAAAGCAAAGCATTGCATTGCATTGCAAAATCATAATCATTACTTATACCAAATTTCAAGTCTCTAGTCTAAACTGTTTGATTCTCCTAGCTTGACGGATGGATATACAACAACGTAGATGAGGTTAGACCTCAAGTGTTCGTTATTGCTTATTTTGATACGTTGAACAAAATTAAAACCGAAATGCTCAAATATGACAAATTATGCCCTTTTAATTTAAGTCCCATATATATGGTAATAATAATATGGATAGATCGGGGGGAGAGCCGTGCAATTATCGTTGATTATCACCATTCCCCATGATGAGAATCTCGGGAAAGCCGAGAAAGAGAAACTTACTAAGTACTTGGACTTGGCTCACGAGGTTACCGCTATGTGGCGTGTGGACTCAATGATTATTGTTCGGATAGTCGTGTCAGTGAACGGACTTATAGCGAAGAGTCTCGACTGCTACCTTGAGAGACTCTCGGTAGACAGTTGGATCAAGAACTACATACAGAAAGCGGTTGTTTTGGACACGGCCTCGGCTACTCATTGTGGGGAAGTTCCTTACTTTGGAGCTCTAACCACCGGTAACTTGAGTCTTCACCGTCCCATTTTTTATAATTTTTGCTATTTTCAGGAACACCGTTCCTATAGGAATTCTATATGTTTGTCTGTGCGTTTGTCCGTGCAATATTCGAATTTTGACTACAGATTTGGATTCAGCATAAAAAAGTAGAAAAGGTGTGTTCAGGAACGCCGTTCCTATCTCTTAAGGAACATGGTCAAAATGGCCGACAAACTTTAAAAAAAAAATGTATTGTTATATAATTGACGAGCCAGGTGTTCCTCTGGCAATGCAAGCTTGCGCATTCTCAACTGGTTTATATTTAAAAATGTAAAAATTAGTGATGAAATAAAGTATAATAACAATATTTAATTGCTTTAACATACAAGTTTTTCTTGAATTATATCCGGCGTCTCCTTTTAAGCATACGAATGCCTATGCCAGGTGACACCGCTCTTTACCTTACATGATGGTTAGTATGTTATCATCATATTAACAATTTATAGTAGCAACATGGTAACTTTTTAGCAAAACTTAAAGGGAAACAACGTTTACGAATAGTGGCGCTGTTTCCTAAACTAAAACTAACATACCCAGCAAAATGTAAACAAACTTCTAAACAACAACTTTAGTAGTTTAAAACTTAGTAGTAAAATGTAAAGAACCACATAATGATATTCTATGCAGTGAAACTACTTCGCTATGCAGGTGTGCAAAATTCTAAAGTAGCGCAATTCTGGGCCGTGAATAAATTCAAAGACCGACAAAGGCACTATAAACCTGTCTAGATTTGGAAAGCGGCTTACCATAGTATGTCATTCTAGATTTTATAGGGAAAGAATAATATTTATTTAATAGGCGTATTGGGTAAATTGTGGAAGCATGTAACGTGTTTTCTATGAATCATAAGTACAAATTTACAAAAAAAAATGCATTTACGTATCAGTCTAGTACCCATAATACAAGCTTCGCTTACTTTGGGGCTAGATGGCGCTGTGCAATTTGTCCGACAATATTTGCTTATTCATTTAACTTGAAACAATGACTAGTACGGTCATCTGTTCATTAGTACATGTCTTTTTTATACAATTGCAACAGTGGCAGGTGCATGCGGTTTAAATTACATATGGCGAACACTCGCAGAGACGACCGCAGCAGCCGAGGCACTGACGACCGGAGCAGCCATGATAGCGGCGGCATGCGTCTACTAACGGTGATGGCCGGCCGGATGTAGTTCGCGTGTACTAATCGAGAGCAGAAGCACACAAAGTAGTTTAGATCAAATTGCCTGTAAATGCGACTTTCGCAAAGTAACTCCTGAATCTATTAACTATTCAATTCATTAGCACTTAGGCATCATCTAGCGAATGACTTTATGAATCAAGAAGAGAGGACATAACCGACTTTCAGAAACTTCCAGAAAACCGTAGCCAACTAAAACGCTCGTGGAGGGCTGTGGTGTTTCTGCGAGTGAGTGAAGTTATTAGTTGTCTCCAGAGGAGTTGCTGCCTAAGCATCTAGTGTGACAATGCGTGAAGGATACTCTTTGTATTGAAAACTTTTGCCACTACATATATAATTGACGAAAGCAGCCCTGCTGGGGAAGTATCTCCACCTCGCAGAAACCGCAGCAAAATAACAAATTCCCTACAGGATTGGTGTGCTCGCGTGTGAGTGAGGTCACCAGAAAGCTCCTAATGATGTGCTGTATTAGCAGCAGAAGTAGCATCGCGCAAGTGACACTTAACGTATCACCAGCGTCCATAGGCTACGGTCACCGCTTTACATCAGGTGGGCCGCATGCTTGTATGCCTTCCGACATTGTATAAAAAAAAATATTATTGTTCCACTTGACGGAAATTAATTCGTAATATTTGATTAATTTACTTTTAATATTTGATGAACAATAAAATTAACATACATATCACGCCTGTTTCCCATTGGCGTAGGCAGAGAAACGCTAGCACTTCACAAATTAGATCTATATGTGTGCGTCTGCTGATATCTTTTCTTTTATATACAACATCGGGAGGCATACAAGCACACCTGATGTAAAGCGGTTACTGTAGCCTATAAACGCTTGCAATACTTTAAGTATTACTCGCGCTGCCACCTCTGCTGCTAACACAGCAACTGCTTAGGAGCTTACTGGAGACCTCACTCACACGCAGGAACACAACATTTATTATTTGGCTGCGATTTTCTGTGAGGTGGATATACTACTCTGTGTAAAAAGTATCGGGAATATGTCAATAAAAAGACCCGCGTAAAAGAGGTCGTTCTAATTTTTTTACTGCATGTTGGTAGCACTGTACTGATTTAGCGCGCAAAATTTGAGCGGGATCTGTCATTTAATTTGTTTTAAACTACACTTTTTGTTGGTCATAGTTTTGAGTCCTCGGCGATTTTTACAATGGAAAATATTGTTGAACAAAGAGTGTGCCTTAAATTTTGTGTTTCAAATGATATTTCATGTGGTGAATCACTAAAAATGTTGCGAAATACCTACGGCGAATCGTGTATATCGAAAACAAGGGCTTATGAATGGTATAAGGCTTTTAAAGAAGGCCGAGAAGTAGTAGTAGACTTGCCTCGTTCTGGTAGACCTTCAACCGCTACGACCAGAGAAAACATCGACAGAATCAAGAAGCTAGTGCTCGAAAATCGACGTATGAGTCTGAGAGAGTTGGCTAGTGAGGTGAACATATCTTTTAAGTCCGTCCACAACATTCTCATTGACATTTTAGGCATGAAACGCGTCGCCGCTCGACTAGTTCCAAAAGAGCTCAATTTTGTTCAAAAAGCGCAGCGAAAGCATGTCGCTGAAGACATGGTTTCCCGAGCTTCTACGGATCCGACCTTTATGAAACGTATAATAACTGGCGACGAGACATGGGTTTATGAGTACGACATGCAAACAAGCCAACAGTCTTCAGAATGGCGTCTCGAAAACGAGCCGAAACCCAAAAAACCGCGGCAAAGTCGCTCCAAAATCAAGGTGATGCTGACAGTTTTTTTTGACTACCGTGGTGTGGTTCACTCCGAATTCCTTCCAGAGGGAGAAACAGTGAATAAAGAATATTATTTAGGCGTCATGAAGCGTTTGCGTGAGAGTATCCGCCGAAAACGTCCAGATTTGTGGCAACACAACTCATGGATGCTGCACCATGATAATGCACCATCACACACAGCCATTATAGTGAAAGAGTTTTTAGCGAAAAATTTCGACCAAGCACCGTATTCACCTGATATGGCTCCGTCTGACTTTTTTTTATTTCCCAAGTTAAAATTACCACTTCGAGGAAAACGTTTTGAGTCGATAGAAGCAGTAAAAGAAAATTCGCTGAATGAGCTAAAGGCCATACCGCAAATAGCCTATGAAAAATGTATGGAAGACTGGGTGAAGCGGTGGAGATGTTGTATTGCAAGCGATGGGGCCTACTTTGAAGGCGATAAAATAAATTTAGATGAATAATTTGTATTTTTTGTTTTATTGACAAATTCCCGATACTTAGTACACAGAATGTACTTCCCCAGACAGGCTGCTTGGATTCGCCTTACCTGTCTTAAATTAAAAATATCTCCATTCACTATTGCCTGATACACTTCTTCCGTCATTCATTCTTTATAAACCATATCTACTCTTCAAATTATATTATATAGAATAAAAATAAAAAAAAATAAAAAAATAATCAATGTTTCCATCACATAAAGTATCACTCGAGAGTTGCCGCCCCCGCTGATAACACAGCAATTCTTTAGGATAACTCTCCAGGGAGTTGTTATTTGGCTGTGGTTTTCTCCGCGGTGGAGGTACATTCCCATATGAACTACTTGGAAACGCCCTACCTTTCTTGAAAACGTCTACACAAAGACAAACAGACTGTTCATGCCCCGAAATGTGTGTTCTATGAGAATCGAACCCACGGCTCTTTACATTAAAGTAGCATTGCAGACCACTCCGCCACCGAACTCGTCAAAAAAAATCTTTCTCCATATCTCCGTTAATAATTAGCAGGAATTATAGGGATCGTTGTGACTCTAAAAATACATTATCCACTTACACCGCATACAAGAACAAATCTTATATTAGGTATTCCTCACAAAATTGAGAAATGCAATTTGGTCTAAGAATAACATGCTACAAGTCTTACCATTAACGTCTACAACGCCTGATGATGCCTCGTGGAGAGGCGAAACACGTGTCGCAGTGACGACCAGGCCAGTCGTGGCAGCGACGGTGGTGGGGGCATGCGGTTTCTGTTCCAGATGGCGGACGACCGCAGCAGCCGAGGCAGAGAGTACCGGAGCAGCCATGGCAGCATCGGCATGTTGCATCTACTAACGGTAGTGGGTGGGTGCCGGCCGGCGCTAGGCCGCATGAACTAATTGGTGGCGGAAGCACACAAAGCAGGTTAGATCAAATTGCATGTAAATTTGACTTTCGCAAAATAATGCCTGAATCTATTAAATAAAATTGAGAAAAGCAGCATATGCCTTGCCTTGGCTAGGATTATGCTTGCAATCCAATAATGTTATAATAGTGTCATATTGTCAGATCATGATTACTGCAGTAATAAGTAATACTATTCGTCGTACTATTTAAGAGGCGGCCATAGCGCCATATGTCTCACCTATTTCTACCGCCAAGCAGCCATATTTATATAGCTGTGTTCCGGTTTGAATGGTGTGATATGGCAGAGAAATTACTGGGTACTGTGACGAAACATCCTTAGGTCACAAGATTAGCAGCGCGCGAGTAATATCCCCGTGTGTTGCGAGCGTCAAAAGGCTGCGGTGACCGCTTACCATCTAATGCGGGCTGCATGCTTGTTCTAGTCACATAAATAAAAAATGTCCCTGAATTCGGTACAGCCTGCTTGGAAAATCGATTGTCTTGTTTCAAGTAGCGAAATCTAGATAATCAGGATGTTTCTAATAATAGAGCCATACAGTACGAACCATTTTAGTTCCAAAGTATAAGCATTAATCCTATCCGTGACAAATGGAGGGATTATGAAATAGGAGCGTTGAAGCTACGGCTCTGAACAGAACCCACTGTACATTTGGTAAAACGCACGAAGGAAGGAAAAGAGTTCTTCTCTGTTTTAATGATTCAGTGTGAGTTTGGGATTATCGAAAATCTTTTTTCTCATGTCTTTTGATATGCCTTTTTAAACCGTCTTGTATCTATATCGTAACGCTTCCTAAATCCAGAATTATCATGCTTTCTACCATCTTACGTCATAGCTGAAATCGTTAGGCACACGGTGTAACCGCGTTCATCTCTCCCAGGAAAACATCTTATCGCTCATCGACCGTAAAGAAAATAAAAACGTTTCCGAACCACGCTATATCTCAGAAAAATATCGTGAAAGGCGTCAGGGGAGGCTCTTTTATTACATTTGGACCGGTTAACGCGACTAGAGTGTATTTATAGGGTGTCAGAAAAATTTGATAACCATAGATTTTTCGTTCTATACGTTAATTTACTTTTTATACATGCAGGAATGTGACAGAAGTGTCATTCTACGAGTATACTCTATGGTAATTCTTGTAACACGCAAGACATTGTTTGTTTTCGTGATATTCTGAACAAAAGACACTTTTTCAGTGGCTTTCGGTTTAATTTTATTTGATATATGCACATATATATCTATATAGATTTGATACGTATATATTTATTTTGTGCCACTAAAATCTACTTTGTAGAAAACAAGCGTACATCCAGCCTGATGGTAACATGACTTTTGTAATACCAGAGATGTCACTCATGCATTACCGACCCTGTAAAAACCTCTTCACGCCTCTCTTGAAAAACTCCTTAGGAAAACCTCGGCTGGGAGTTCATTCCATATAATATATAATAAAATAATAATACTTTATTTTTTGCTACCAAGACTTATGAATTACAAGTTTCCATGTGATCCTGAGGCATGTGGTAGTTATACAACTGTGTTAAAGGCCAAAGTGTCTTCCATTTCTTACAATCTTGTTAAAATAATCAGCCGCATACATTATTGTATAATTGTAAATGCCAAAAGAATACTAAAGAAACAGTGAATAATTAACTGTTCATAACGTCAAATAGAACATAAAGACGCATGTGTGTTGTATGAGAGATACACACGCTAGCATTTGTAGTGTGATGTGAATGTATAGTGTAGGTTGTGTTAGTGTTGTGTACCCAACCTAACCTAAGGGATTGTATAGTGTGACTAGGTGAGATGTATATATGTAGTTGTGTGGTTGTACTAGCCCTAAGTTTACTCGGGATCGGTTGATGACCTAAGTTCACCCACCACTAGTTAATAACTTGAGAGTTCTCGGAAGAAAACTTCTCTGGAACCGCACACTACGCAACTTTCGCGGTTCCAGTGAGTGAGAGTGAACTCCTCGCAGTCGGCGAACCGTGCGGTTGCAAAAAGAAGCTGTCGGCATCATATCGAATAATATTACAAGTAATTAGTGGGAATAGTGATAATTGTCGAGAAAGTGGCTTAAGTTCCTGTTTAGAAATAAGGCCAATATCATATGCATGTGGTGTGCTTCTAATGCATAACACACGAGTCGGGGATGTAATTAAGGTAGGTACGATATGTAGTAAGGGGCAGTTTGATTAGTTAAGTATCCGCATCCTACAGACAACATGTAAATAATATTCAATTCGTGTATTGTTGTATATTGAGCCGCTATGATTTCATAGTTGTTTACAACAAGCCGGAAATTCTCTAATTCAATTTAGAGAATTTCCGGCTTGTAGTACAAAATTCACCTCTCCCACCTAGATTAAGTTCGAACCTACAATTTCCCGATCCGCTGTAAAGTCGTGCTAGTGTCACCTATTTACTAAGATACGTAATTTTGTGAACATAGCAGCCCCGTGTTACAGATGTGATTCAGCTACTTATAGATGACACAGAACTAATCATATACTATTAGGTATGATTACACCTACATTCTCTTTCAGATCACTACACACTACACTATTTTATCATCACTTAGAATTCGATCTACAAGTGTAACACTACAAATTTTGCGCAACGCTCTCGTATTGATCGCGTTTACGCTACTTTCATCTTTCTCTCTGCTGTAATCAGTTTTCGTTTTCATACGTTGGCGTTAGGATCAGTATTGTGTTATTTATAGCGAGCTGTACCTTTATCCGCTAGAAGTCTTCGCACACTTGTCTCTCCACATCAGCGGTGCACTTCCATTCACTTATGCATTCTCATTCTAACAGTGCATTATCATCATATTTTTCCATTAATTCAAATACCATCTTTGATTTTTACGCATCCATATTCAAACCTTTCTCTGTAGAATCGTATTCATCATTGTAGTGTTTACAATCCAGATGGTGTTCTTTCTAATCGCATGGCATCGTCTACATAAAGCAAACAATTCACGACTAGACCTCCCATGCGTAATCCTATATTTGTGGAAATTATTCTCTGTGGACAAATATCAAAATACAGAACGAAAAGTCGAAACAACTATATGCGTACAGTTGACTCTTCGGATATTAATAATATACTCGTAGTTTCGAGGTCTAGTAAGCGAGGTCAGTAGCTCTATGTAAAAATCAGTATCTTAGCCAAATCTCTAGGCTTAGGAAGCAACCCCGCCAATCCTAGTGGATGAAAAAACGGGATATCGCTAGGAAGAAGATGAATCATACACCGGTCACACTTAGCAGTTGAATGCCAAGGTGGATGTCAGTTTAATTAATCAAACATAAACCGGACACGGTTGCCAGTTTAGTCCCTATTAACACATTAAGAATTCACATCACGAGTGTAGAGCAGAATGTAGATATACCTAATTGTGCATCTGCACATAATTAAGCAGTAAGGCCGGTTACAAACGGCGACATTTTGCAACGCTTATGTAATGTTTCAGTATTGTGCAGTCTCTCATTTTCAACTTTTACACGCAAATGAGACTAAATAAGTACAACACCGAATATAATTCACTTCTAAACCACTTTTTTATGCAACGTCTGGGAACAACAAGCACATCTGCTGCAGCTTTGATGCGTCCTACTTCTCAAAAAAAAAAAACACCCAGACTAAGACAAACAGACATGTTCATGCACACGAATGTCGCCCTGTATGGGAATCGAACCCACGATCGTTGGTGTCAAAGCAGCGTTATTAACCACTGCGCCACCGAGCTCGTAAATTAATAAATGTAATAAATTAAGTTGCATAAAATGTTAATTATTGACATTTTTCCCACAGATCTGAAGAACATTTTCAGAATCCCGTTTCTCATATCTTTTACAGAATAGATATAATAAAAAATGCAGATAACTGAAATTACAAATATTTTTATATACAGCGTGGGAAGCATACAGCTGATGTAAATAATGACGTAAAGTAGTTACTATAAACGCTTGCAATACATGAAGTATAACTCGCGTGATGCCACCTCTGCTGTTAACACAGCAACTCCTTAGGAGTTCACTGGAGACCTCGTTCACACGCAGGAATATAATAACACTCTAGTGAGTTATTATTTGGCTGCAGTTTTCTGTGAGGTGGAGATACTTCCCCGGAAGGGCTGTTTTGATGCACTCTACCTCTCTTAAAAGTTTTAAAGTAACTTACCCATAACTAAACTAACTAGACAACTGATAAACATACGTAAATACCTTTTTTTTTTGTAAATACATACTTATTATACATAGAAAATACCCAGACCAAGACAAACATGTCTGATGTTCATGCACACAAATGTTTGTCCTGTGTGGGAATCGAACCCACGAGCGTTGGTGTCAAAGTAACGTAACAACGCGTTTCACCACTGCGCCACCGAGCTCGTCATAATATACTTAATATACCTCAAGCATTAATAGGCTGCGGTACCTGTTTTATATCAGGTGGGTCGTATGCGTGTATGACTGCCGACGTAGTATTAAAAAAAACTTCCTATGTCTGTCTTATCACTGATTCCGACTCATGAACGGATTCCTCCTCATACATTAAAAATGCTGGCTTCAATCTACGAGTATCTATCGTCACATACCTTTTTATACCGTCGTACTAGATTGGGAGAACTACCCTCGGTACGTTTTATTAGCAAACGTGATCTTTCATTCTAACTTCACTTCACAGAAATCCGCAGACAAATAATTACTCCCTGGAGGGTTGTTGTGTTCCTGCAAGTGAGTGAGGTCACCAGTAAGCTCCTAACGTGTTCTGTATTAACAGTAGAAGTGGCATCGCGAGTGATACTTAATGTACTTATTATAAACGTTTATAAGCTAAGGTAATCACCAGGTAAGCCGTATGCTTGTATGCCCCATGATGTTGTATAAAAAAATTACTAAATAGTTGTTCTAAAATTTGCGTACAGAATTAACTCGTCACCGTAGATCAGAAACGTCGAAATGGGTCAATTATTGTCAAAACAGAAAAGTATGTATACTTAGTCTGGCCATAAATACTGTTACAATTAAAAATAAACAAAATATTACATTTGAATTTGGAATTTGTAATTTTTTTAAGATTGTTCATTGAATTTTCTCATGTTGGCGCCAATACATTGTACAATATTTTGCGATATTAAAATGGAGTGGGGTGATAAAGAGAACCGAATCGCTGTGATTGCAATACACAAAGTCGGGTATGAAGCCAAATGCAATTTTTAAAACTCTCCATACGCTTGGTATTAATAAAATGTTTGTGTACCGGGCTATTAATAGGTACAATGAGACCTCCTCTGTTTGTGACAGAAAAAGATCTGGCCGTCCACGTAGTGTTCGTACGAAAAAGGTGGTCAAAGCAGTAAGGGAAAGAATTTGAAGAAATCCTGCACCTAGAACCGTGTCCCGTATTTTAAAAGATGACTTAGGACTTGCAGCCTATAAGAGACGTACTGGTCATTTCTTAACAGACAATTTAAAAAAAAAAGGGTGGTAAAATTGAAACAACTACTGAAGCAGTACGCAAGGGAGGTCACAGAAAAATATTGTTTACGGATGAGAAAATTTTTACAATTGAGCAACATTTTAACAAAAAAAATGCCAGTATACTCAAAGCTCTAAGGAAGCTTCCCAATTAGTCATCAGAGTGCAACATGGGCTCTATCCGACTTCAGTGATGGTTTGGTGGGGTATTAGCTATGAAGGAGTGACTGAGCCATACTTTTGTGAAAAAGGTATCAAAACATCGGCACAAGTGTATCAAGATACCATTCTTGAGGAGATAGTGAAGCCCCTTAACAACATCTTGTTCAATAACCAGAAATCGTCTTGTCAGCAAGACTCGGCGCCGAGTGATAAAGCTCAGTCTACGCAGTCTTGGCTCGAAACGAACTTTTCGGACTTCATCAGAGCTGAAGACTGGCCGTCGTCTAGGCCTGATCTTAATCCGCTGAATTATGATTTATGGTTTTATTATGGAGCAAGCCCTACTCTCTAGAGTAGGGCTTGCTCTAAACGCCATGATAATTTGGAGTCCCTAAAAATATCCGTACGATTGGCAGTGAAGAATTTTCCAATGGAAAGAGTGCGTGCTTCTATTGATAACTGGCCTCAACGTTTAAAGGACTGTATGGCAGCCAATGGAGATCACTTCGAATAAGCATTTTATATTTTAAATTGTTTTATATTTATGTATTAATCTAACACACTGTAAAAGTAATAAATGTTATTTGCAATAGAAAATTTTCTTTTTCTTTGTTTCAGTATTTATGGCAAGACTAGGTACGAGTATATCGCGTCAGTCCCCTGTGCAGGTAGGCAGAGAGAACGAAGAACGAAGACATTAAGAAATCAGAGTCATTGGTGAGACAGAAAATTAAGTTCCCGATATTGAAGATGAATTAGAAAAAAAAAATGCTACTTTGACCTATACAATTTATTTATTAAACTTTACTTTACTTTAACATTAAACTCCTATAATGATATTTCCTGCGTTTTAAATTATCACAATTCATTAAATAACTTTGATACACTTGAATCATATTAATCGCGACTCCGGGTTTTCAAGCACTTCAACAAATAACCATTGGATTTATTATTAAAAGGTTATTCCGCACTGAGTCCACAGTCCCCCCCCAGTGTCGGGGAGATATCGTTAACTCCGACCGTCGACGACACAAGACAAATTGCTTCATTAATGTTTTCTCTCCTTCCTATTCTTGTTTAGTTTATGACTCTTGCAAAAAAGTTTGCACTTACTTGTAGATTATGGATATCTGGCATTTTAGAAGGTCCTGGAAATAGCTTTTTAACCTACTTTAAGAGGAGAGAAAAGATATCTTGCTAACTATGTATCAGTAAGTTTAGAACTGTTCTCTTATTATATAAGCTAGGCTGAATATTTTGTGCTGCTATCAGCTCATAAAAATCTGAATTAGAAATATTATATATTTTTGACGAGATAACGTCTTATAAATCGATGAACGCCATCAGCACGCATGAAAAAGTGTCACGTTCCGCCTGAGCCGAGTGTGCAAGCGAGAGCGCGGAACAAGCGATGGAAAGGCACGATCGGCCTTAGCGTTAGGCTTGTGACGCATCTATCTCTCTTCACACAACATACACGTGAACTGTTTAGTCAACTGTTGAATGTTTTCTTATGACGTTATCACGTAAAATTATCGTGCGTAAACCGACTTTACAGACAATCATTTTTTTTATAATAAGCAGTTATAGCACTGTGGATAAAGAACTAGCCTATTGACCAACTGGTAGCCGGTTCAAAACCTGGCATGTACCACTAAATTTGTGTTTTGGAATGTATGTACATTTTGTAATTATCACTTGGTCAAGAAAAATATCGTGACGAAACCCGCAAGCCAAAGAAATTATATTTCGCATGTGCTACTTTACCTAAGAAAGATCTGGTTTCCCTTTGGACTGTGCATAGTCTGTCTGACGCTTTAAGTAAAAAATCGGCCAAGTGCGAGTAGGACTCGCGCACGAAGGGTTCCGTACCATTATCTATAAAAACTGCAAAAAAATCACGTTTGTTGTGTGGGAAAATATTTATTTTATTTTAATTTAATTATTTATTTTTAAAGTGAATATATAACTAAATATTCTGTGAATATTTCAAGCGTCTACCTGTTGCCATTATCAATATCGAGCAAAAACGAGCAAAAAAATCACATTTGTTGTATGGGAGCCCCCTTAAATATTTATTTTATTGTATATTTTAGTACTTGTTGTTATAGCGGCAACAGAAATACTTCATCTGTGAAAATTTCAACTGTCTAACTATCACGGTTCATAAGATACAGCCTGGTGACAGACGGACGGATGGACGGACGGACAGCGGAGTCTTAGTAATAGGGTCCGTTTTACCCTTTGGGTACGGAACCCTATAAACAGTGTTTTTGCAAAATCCTTAGTTTTAGGTAATGATGGTATTGGCGGGATTTACGATTGCCTATTGAATTAGGAAACGGGATAACGCTAAGAAAAATGAATACTGTTTATTTTAAAGAGACAATTGAGTTTGTTTTCTTTTTTTTTGTTTGTTGAAGAGAAGTGGCTTGTCAATTTTCTTAACATGTATTTAAGCAAAAATGGAGGTAAATAGAAAAGATTTCAAAGTATTTATGAGATTTTAAAGTACTTGTTCTCTTCAAGATTACTCTGTCCCTCATTTTGAATCTTTTGTGTGCAACACATCTACTCCCTGTAAAAGGGCTTAGTATAGAGTTGATGAATGTGTAACTGACAAAGATGTCTGGAAATAATTTAGCACAACCTGTCCTTAATAATCTTTAATTTTACCATTTAATATCATTATTGTACCAATATGCTTATGTAAAATTTTTTTGTAATATCTAATTGACAAAAAGAGACATATATTGGCAAGTTTTTTTCGGAATTTCTTCTTCGCCAATGGTCATTTACGAAATGCTAGTAGATTAAAAAAGAGGAAAAAGTAAAATAAGAGAATTAAGTAAGATTATATTTCAAAAAATGTAAGACGTGTCTAAGCAAATAAATATTTTTTTATCTTTACATCTAACTATCATTTTAAGTCCTCGGAAGTGAACGTGAACGTTTCTTAGAATTACAATATTTTTGTGAACATCGGAGTTCAACTGTGACTTGATAAAACCATGAAGAAAATAGCACATGGAGAACTCATAAGATGAATATTCCGTAGTAACTCGGAAAATTGAGTTACCACGTAATATTGGTCTTTCCTTCATGGTTTCACCAATAGTTACGTGTCGGGGGTAAAGTAGAACGCGCAGTTCCTATTGGCTAGTTCTCCGTAGACCATGGGAATCGCTTTTTCTTGCTTTCTTTCTTGGCTTGTAAGTATCGTATCGTGATGTTGAATAGCGTATAACCTACCTCAAGAATAGGGCTGTCAAATGCAAAAGATTTTTTCTAATCCAACAGGTGGTTTCAGAGATTAGCACGTCCAAAGAAACAAAAGATTGAGCGAAATTGAGAGTTTGATACACGTGAAGTACCATAAGAGTATGCGCACGTCGTTATTGAGTTAATTTTTGTCTAATGAAGGCGAATGGTTATTTATTTCAAATAAATAAATAATTATTTTAATTAATTGATATCTCGTTATTTTAAAAGTTGTAAGGCTATTACGTTTCTCCAAAGTGACATGTCCCGAAGGTTTTTTAGAAAAATACTTCGTCAAGGGCCCGGAGCCAGCAAAAAGTCCTGTCCAATTTACCAGTCGTTACTTGTTTTGGCTCACTTGAAATGAGCAATGTCAGATCAACGTAATTGGTATTCTTTCGAGGATTTGAAATTTCGATTTTTCTCTAAGTCAGCAACATTTTTCTATAAGCCAGCCCGTCCCACCTTGGGACGGAAAACATTTCTTAAGATAAAATCATTTTCATTTAATTATTCGGAGTATTTATATTTTTCAACTGAATGGAATAAAAGGGAGAAGGATATGAATATTAGAAAATAGATTTAGATAGATGGCAGTGTGCCAAGCTAAGTATAAAATTTAGGGTATACTACTTAGATTCAGTATATACATACTAAAAATAAAAAAGGACCCAAAATGTAACCCTGGAGCACCCCGATATTATTATTCTTGCCTTTAGATTCAACTCCAATTACAGCAATAATCTGTATCTGTCTGTTGTTTATATTAAATAAGACGCAATCAAGTTATCTTCACCTCTAACTCCATAATTACTCAGCTAAAGTAAAAATATCACATGATCGATACAATCAAAAGCTTTATGGAAATCATAGAAAACCCCAATAGCATCCTATGGTCATTCCCATGCATTAGAGAACCACTATAGTAGCGGCACGCTATGATAGCCGTTTTGACATATTACAATAGTGATGTGAAATGTCAATTTATTCTCAAAAAAAATATAATCAAATCTATAAGTTTTTGTTGCAAGTAGTGCCTAATTAAAAAGGTTTAATAAAATAAAAATATAAATGTTTACTTACGAGTAATATATATGAACGAACTGAATATTGGAATGAAAATGAATATACATACTTTATATGCACACAAGAAACAATTTAATACAAAAAAAGGTGCCAAAAGGACCATATTTAATCAGATTCATCCATACTGCTATTTTAACTGTCGTCACTGCTATCATCACCTACATTCAGTTTAATTAAACCTACATTTATTTTAAGTTCGTTTTCTAAAATATTATCTATTTTCACATCTTTTTCATAATCTTCTCTTATTGATATAACAATTCTATTCACAACCTTTTTCCAGTTTCCTTTATGTTCATAAGCGTCTTCTAATATTTTTAGCATTTTTATTGTGGTAAATGGGGGTTCTCTATTGTGTCTTGCAGCATATCCCTTAAATTGAGCCCAGACTAACTCAATTGCATTATATTCACAATGGTAAGTCGGTAACCATATAACTCTGTGCCCATGTTCTAACGCTATTTCGTCAATGACGTATCGGATCTTGGTTGGTTTGTTTTCTTTTAAAAGACGTACTAGTTCCGATTGTAACATATTTATGTTTGCATCTACGCAATTTTTTGAAGTCATGCGACGATGTCAGCTTTCTTTTGGGATTGGGCAGGTGGCTTGTCAATTTGCATCGCGTGGTATGGGGCGTTGTCCATAATTATAATAGATGGTTCAGGGAGGCTACATAACATTGAGGTAAACCATTCAATAAACTTTTTCCATTCATTTCTTCATGATAGTCTCCAGTGGTTTTTGACGCAAAAGCCATGGGAGAACCTTCGACAAACCCGTTGATGGTTCCGGCGTGACAAATTATAAGTCGCGATCCTTTTCCAACAGAAACTTTGGACGTAGATGCTACAGTGTCATCGGTCCAAGAACGGCTTACAAAATGGGTAGCATTAAGCCATGTTTCATCCAAAAACACAACATTTTGCCAATTTTTAATTTCTTTCACGTGCCGTAAAAAAGTATATCTTGCCATCACGATATCAAATCTTTCCATCAATATTTTCCGTTTGTTATATTGTTTGTATCGAAATCCAATGGTATTCAAAATCTTCGTTAAAGAACTTTCCGCACCGAAGAATAATCGAGCTTCCTTCAGTGATTGCACTAACTTTTTTCTTGTTGGATACTCCTTTCGTAAATACACGTACACATATCTTCAGATGGTATCAATGACTACGACTGGTTTTGCTCGTTTTCTCTTTTTTGGTGTGTGAAGTTTATTTTCTTCTGTGCCAGTATCGCCATATTTTCCTTTAGTTATTCATCTAATAGTTCGTTGTCCAATATTAAGCGCATCAGCTACGCGTTCAACCACTAACGTTACAGGTAAAATTGGGCCTCCATTTTGAGATTCACGATCGAAATAGTTACTAAGGCGTATAACGAACTCACGTGTCTGACTGTTTAGAACAGTTCTCTGCGTACGGTCGGCCATATTGACGAAATCCACTACAAAAGGCGTAAACAAAGTCCAAATTAACGAGCAACCAAACAGTAATGCAGTATCAATATCCGAAATCCAAAGCTAGGTCAAAACTATATCACAATCGCAGTGCACTCACAGTTTGTGCTTTTCGAAGCAACGTCAAGTCGAAACTGCTTTGTTTTGCATTGAGCATTGACGCGAGTTTGCCGGAGGTAGTAGTTGTGCTGGCCAGCGATCCTATGTGACGATCGTCTTAGATATCATTTATAAACAATTTTGAATTTCGAAAAACAAATGCCGAGTTATATGGTAAATAAGTACACCAATAATTATAATCTTATAAAAATAAAAATAAATGTTCGCGGGACCCTAATATACTTAGTCTGGCCATAAATACTGTTACAATTAAAAATAAACAAAATATTACATTTGAATTTGGAATCTGTCATTTTTATATGATTGTTCATTGAGTTTTCTCATTTTGGCGCCAATACATTGCACAATATTTTGCGATATTAAAAAGGAGTGGGGTGATAAAGAGAACCGAATCGCTGTGACTGCATTACACAAAGTAGGTATGGAGCCAAATTTTTAGAACTCTCCATATGCTTGGTATTAGTAAAATGTTTGTGTACCGGGCTATTAATAGGTACAATGAGACTTCCTCTGTTTGTGACAGAAAAAGATCTGGCCAATCCACTCCTCCACAATGATAATTTGGAGTCCCTAAAACAATCCGTGCTTTTTATATTTTAAATAGTTTTATACTTATGTATTAAACTAACACACTGTAAAAGTAATAAATTTTATTTGCAATAGAAAATTCTGTTTTCTTTGTTTCAGTATTTATGGCAAGATAGTAATATAGTTTAGAAATCAATGTAATAAATAAATTTTGTGTCCTAAAATTATACATTCGATAAATTTTATGACTAACAGCCATGCAATTCTGTAAGAGCAAACATCCTTACGTCCTCGGAAACATCGGCTGTTATAGCCTTGAACACAAAATTGCAATTCCTTAGTATCGCTATTCATGGTTGTGCGACACTAGCGCCGCAAGGCTGCGTTTGGAATTGGAATTCTACAAGGTAAACAGCCTCGCGTACGCTTACAGCCTTATAGAATACCAAATAAAAAGCCGTGATCGCAGTAGACGATGTCAAAGCTGTGACATCTGTGATCACAGCGATGCACACAGCCATTACGAGTCGCTTAGAGAATTGCATTACTGCACGTCATTATTGACAATAAAAAACAGCAATTTGCTCCTTCAAATGTAATTATTAATTAATACGAAACTTCATGAGTGGACAAACGTCAAAATGGCCATCATAGCGTGCCGCTACAATACTGACTTAGGTTTTCGCGATTGTTACACATTGAATTAAACAATTTTTAACGGGAGTATCGCGTGTTTTATTTATTTTGTTGAACCTGACGTTTCGAACGCTTTGCAGCGTCCGTGGTCCCAGGAAGACTTAGGTGACATTTGTCTTACATTGGTTATTCAATTATTACATCTATCGACATGGATGGATTAATCGGAACGTATATAATTAACTATACTTATATACCTCCCGACGTTGTATAAAAAAATGTTCTAAAAAATAGTAAAATTTGATTATGGTAGTTCGGAATCATTATCAGAATCCTACAAATATACGTAATAAAGGTCGTCAATGAAAATAAATTGTATCGGAATTGTACAGCGCCCCAAGCGGTAAAAGTATTAAATTAGGATGCACGCACACTAAAAATATATTTCTGTTTTGCCATTGAATCGTAATGTGAACGTAATGTATGCTATTTGTATAGAAATTGGAAGTACTAAAATTGTATTGAAGTACTATATTGAGAAATGTAGTATATCGGATTCCGAAAAGGTCTGAATGTGTCACCTTGTATTTGATGGTGTACTGAAGATACGGTAAATAGCGTCCATTAGGTAGAACATTTTAACTGCCTAGAATAAAAAACAATATTTTTATTCTGTTACAAGTAATAAGAGTAGGCATAGACATGTGTTGGGATCTGGAATCCAAAATAGGTAGGCAGAGAGAACCGACTACCATATAGCTCAGGCCTTACACAACTCAATGGTTTCTTGGCTACTTTAATGTTTATATATAGTTGATGTGCGCATATGGAGGACCGATTAGACCAATTTTGCATAGAACCTCAATTCACCGCTACGGGTAGCGGTATTAAGCAGCAACATTAGCACTTGATTATGTGTTCAGTTTTGTAAAATTACTTCGAGAAATATATTCCGCAACGATCGAAATATATCTTTCACAATATTTGTGCCCAGTATTGATGTAGCATATTACTTATCATCAATCATAATTGTATAATCCTCTTAACATACACGAGAATTCTAATTTGGGATTAACAATGGATAATGAACACAAAGTTTATATTGAGTGGGAAGGCAACATAATTAAAGCTTTTATGCCAGTTTACAACAATGCGGCAATGGCATCTCCGTGAAATTCATACAGATTACAGTGCTTCTTTTGTTTTTTTATAACATCACTGTACTAAAACACGTGTATCTGATGTCTGATGGCAAAAACTCGTAGTTTTCTCAGTCTTATGTCTGAGACTCGTGCGTTGCCGAGTCTGTGAAGACTGTTTATCCCCTTTTTCAAGAACCACATGCTGCATGAGAAAATCTCGGCAGACAGTCCATTTCACAACCTAACGTTACTAGGAAGGAAACAGCTCTGAATCTGCAAAATATTTCCAAGGTTCCAGTACGTGAGAATTTCTGATAACTGTTGATTGTGATTGGTGCGGTAGTAGAAAGAAGATTTATTAAGCCCTTTAATTTATTTATTTCACAACCTAACGGTACTCGGAAGGAAACAGCTCTGAATGTACAAAGTATATCCATGGTTACAGTATGTGAGAATTCCTTATAACTGCTGATGGTGTGGTAGTAGAATTTATTCATTTTCAGCTGAATAAATGAAAGAAGATTGAGACGCGTGACAAATTGAGACTCAGCATGACACAGGAAAAAATAGTACTTTAAATTTTACTAAACATCCATCAAAATACGTTTGAGGAGAGAACAGAGATACGTTTTCCTGTAAAGTTAGTATATTTTTATACAAATATTATGTCGACATAATTTAACAAAAAGTGTAAAATGTGTTCATTAAACTATTTATTAAACTATTTATACTAAACTATTTATATTAAACTATTTATACTAGCTGTGCCCGCGACTGCGTCCCCGTGGAATAGTGACCTTGGGTAGCATTTTTAATTATTTAAGCTAATTATTTTACAAATAAGACACATACGTATAAATACTTTATTTAATAAGCTATTTGCAATGTTTCACTGCAAAGAGCTTATTAATATATATACATATATATATATATATATATATATATATATATATATATATATATATATATATATATATATATATATATATATATATATATATATATATAATATATATAATGTATAAAGTATTTATATTAGCTCATTTAAGTACATTTTTAGGGTTCCGTACCCAAAGGGTAAAAACGGAACCCTATTACTGAGGCTCCGCTGTCCGTCCGTCCGTCCGTCCGTCCGTCCGTCCGTCCGTCCATCCGTCCGTCTGTCACCAGGCTGTATCTCATGAACCGTGATAGTTAGACAGTTGAAATTTTCACAGATGATGTATTTCTATTGCCGCTATAACAACAAATACTAAAAAATAGAATAAAATAAATATTTAAGGGGGCTCCCATACAATAAACGTGATTTTTTTGCCGTTTTTATAGATAGTGGTACGGAACCCTACGTGCGCGAGTCCCACTCGCACTTGGCCGATTTTTATAAACTACGTTTTGTGTTTTCCCATCTTTTGCCAAAACGTAAAGTGTTTGCGGATTTGATACACGTGAGCATGCCACTGAGTTGCCCATGGGAAAAACATTTATTTTCTAAATGAACTCGCATTAATAGGACTGGAACACCAACTTTCAGCCTCAACTTATGGGAAGGCACTCCTGATAATTCTAAAGAGTTGAGAAACTCTATAGGGTATGATGTGACTTGTTCAGTGTCCATAACATTGTTGTTAGGAACTATTTTTGTAATTGTCTTTGATGTGAAAACTATTAGACGGCTCACTGATGTTGATACGGCTAGAATAGTTTATTTCAGCTACTTTCATAGTATTATGTCATATGGAATTCTTCTTTGGGGTAACTCCGCGGACATTAACACCATCTTTTTATTGCAAAAGAGAGCCATAAGAGCTATCTACAAACTTGGTCCCCGGGAGAGCCTTAAAGAAAAATTCAAAGAAATAAATATTTTAACAGTCGCATCGCAATATATATATGAAAATCTTTTGTATGTCCATAAAAACATAGACTCATTTTGTAAAAAGAGTGATACTCATAATATAAATACTAGATATAAGCATAATCTTGTGTTACATGCAAGCCGTCTCCACAAAATAAGTAATTCTTTTATGGGGCAATGTATACGGTTCTATAACAAACTTCCCAGCAATATAAGAGAATTGTCAATAAACAAATTTAAAACTACTATTAAAGCCAAATTGTGTAGCAGGGCATATTATAAAGTATCTGACTATATTAATGATAAAAATGCCTGGGATTGAGTCGATCCAATTGTAATGTAATTAATAAATTATGTAAATTTGTTTGGATACCAAAAGAGGGATGCCTGAGTTTTTTGGCAGTATTTTTATCAGTGCTCACCTAGTCATGAACTGCACGGTAGGGAAAAAAATTGTGACGATTCCAAACAAATGTAGCCATTTTTACGGAATAAAAAGATTTTGACTTTGACTTTGACTTTGACTATGTCTTTTTATAATGTTTTTAAAGTATTGTCAGATTGACAGTTCGGTTTTCAGTAAAATATTCATTGTCAGCTTGCTTCTTATTTTTCTCTTAATAATACATACAGTCCCAGTCCCGCACAATTGTCTACTGAGAGGTATTCGACAGCATCCCCCTCCACGTCTGACATGATTTGTTTGTTTATTTTATTAACTATTTCATTAGTCGGCGCCAAAATTGCCTATTTTATAGGCAATTTATTTTATTTTACCCCCTTAAGGATATTTTTTTACAAACTTTGAATGTCATATTTATTTATATTAATCAACAGCAAAAAAAAATAAGTTTCAAACTTCTAGCTTTAAAAATGACGATACTTCCATATAACCTTTCATCTCCCCTTTCAACCCCTTTTTCGCATTATAAAGTAGCATATGTTCATTTAAATCGGTTCAGTAGTTTTGGCGTGAAAGCGCAACAGACGGACAGAGTTACTTTCGCATTTATAATATAAGTAAGGATTTCGATAGTATTAATTCAAATTTTTTTCACATTTAACTAATTAACCCTCTAATTTATCCCTTCGAAACCCGGGTGGTCGTATATGACCGCGAAATGTATGGGAAAACGTATATAACGGGTTCTGACTGGTCACGTCACATTAGTAAATATATATATATATATATCTTCACGCCAGGTCCCTTGCGTAGGCAGAGAGAGGTAGGCAGAGAGAACCGAGCGCCATAAGACGCGGTCCTTACACACTTCACTCGCTTCTTTCACATAGTAATGAAAATAATAAATAAATAATAAATAATCAGTAAATAGATAAAGATAACAAATTCTTATTTTGCCATTAGGTATGTGCGGAAACTTACACGTATTTTTAAATATAGTTATTGTATCTTATATAGATTTTATTTTTTAATTTACCAGCATTTCGAAAATAACCACTGGCGAAGGTAAAATGCATCAAGAAACTTGCCACTATAGGGGTTTTCTAATAGTCAATAAATTATGTCAGCAGGTACAATAATTATGACCCAAGAGGTAAAATTAAAGTTATATGATTGGTCATCTGTACAACTCTATTAGATTAGAAAAATTGTATGTAAATAAATGAAAACAGATAAATACTATATGACCACTCTGTTTTCTAAAATAATAATAATCTGTATAGTAAAACTTTTTAATAAACTTAATTTATAGGTAACATCCATAATTTTAAATCACAAAAAAAATTTTGATACTCGTAGTATCGTGACTTTCAGGCCGTCAGATTATTTTTAATGCCTTTTATCCGCAGCTAAACTCGAATGAGGTGGGAGACTCCATTATTGCGGTAGCCAATGTTGTTAACCTATGCTAACTTTTTGCAGATCCAGGACTACTGCTTTACTATACTTTGTAACTGTAGAAATTGTCCTGATTCGATGATAATGAGATTTCATTACCATCAGTTTATGGGATTCATCTAGAAAAAGTATTACAAAGAACGACAACTACTCGTATATATTCACACTTATAATATTAAGTTATATTAGTTACATTAACCGGTCGCGTACGATACAGTACCGAAAAGTCAACATGTGACCGAACCGCACTTGATCGCTTTGTTTATATTAACCTTCCTGTCTCGTATACCTTACACGGTCACTCTAACTTCAGTTTTACTGATCAGTCCTACACAGTGCCGGAGAAATCTCATTCATTTAAGTTTGAGAATCGGATGAATTATCAGTTGGGCCACCAAATATGTCAATGATATCGATAGTCCAATCGATAGCATCGTCACTATCAACTAATTATTTTCCCTGTAGTAAAACAATCGATATTTCAGTAACACTTTTTGATTATAATGATGTTACGAGAAAGGACGAGACGGGAGTACATGAGATAAAAGGTTAACAATGAATGAACGATAGCGCAAGTACGTATTGAACAAAATTTTAGAATAAATTTTTAATAGTAGTATAATATTGTGTGTATAAATTACAATATGCAGACATATTCCGATTCCTGCAGATGGCATGATATGAGCATGACCGAAAGCAGCGTGCTGCTTTGATTCATATACACGGACGACTCTGACATTATATAATAGATGCAAGAGTTGAAGAAGTACAAAAACAAAAACAGCAAAACTATCCTACTGCGACCTACTTGGTCTTGTTTTATGCGACGGCGGTATCAGGAGACCTAGCCAACAACGTAGCCTTTCTAGACCCTTCAGAGGAATCGCTGGACAAATTAGACAGACTTCAAAATCAAGCAATTCTATACGTTTTTGGTCTCCGTAATTATGACCATGTCTCTCAGTTTCAGCAGCAGCTAAGTGGCTACCTATAAGGCAGCATCGCATAGTTCACATTCTCATATCTCTATAATATGGTGTTCTTTTTAACCATTCTTCTCCAAAATATCTCCGGGAGAGGTTTCACTTTCGGAAAGTTTTTTTTTTATACTACGTCGGGAGGCATACAAGCATACGGCCCACCTGATGTAAAGCGGGTACCGTAGCCTATTAACGGTTGCGATATATTAATTAGCACTAGCGCGATGCCTCCTCTGCTGGTTACACAGCAACTCCTTGGGAGTTTACAGGTGACCTCACTCACACGCAGGAACACAACAACCCTCTAGGGAGTTGTTATTTGGCTGCGGTTTTCTGTGAGGTGGAGGTTCTTCCCCAGACGGGCTGCTTTGATTTGAAAGTGGACGAATGTCTACGGTGTAGCGGAAATTCTATACTGAATGTCCCGGCCTCACTTACAAATACTTTCTGGCATTCATACACTGTACAAGCTGCACGCCTGTGGAATGCGCTTCCTATGGAAATTAGGATCTCGCAGAGGCTCCTTTAAAAAGCGAGTAAACGGGTTCTATGGAACTCCTGCGTCGAGTTGAGCTTACATAGGTAGTTATTATGTATTTGATATGTATGTACTACTATTTATTTTAAGTGTGTATTTATTAGCGATTTTGTTATTAATCCCATATGACGTTATGTTCATTCTTTATCCACCTCCTAGAAGGAAACTTCTATTCGATCGCTTTTTCCCACCGCTTCCCATTTCCCACTTACTGCTTCATTCAGGTACTCAAAAGCAATGGTTGGCTGGAAGCCGCCTTTGCATATCATGTAACTTTTATACTTTTGTAATTAATTATGGATAATGCAATAAAGTTATACAAACAAAACAAATAATCAGATGTGTCAAATTATATACATTCAAATTCAAATACTATCGATTCGTCATCTTTAGAACTTGAAAAAGTCTCTACTAGTTCGATACTTCTAATACAGCTAACAGCGACCATAATATTTGGCAAACATGTTAACAGATTGATGTACAGACTGACATCAGAATGAACTTGTAACAGGGTTATAAGGATCGCTCGTCAGTTTCGCTCCTTAAGCGAGTCTGTTCCGGTGATTTTCTCGAAATCTACCGTTGGAACGCTGACACCGGCACTTTCACGTCAGAATAATCCCTGCTAATGCCGACCTCTTGAGTGTGTCGCTGTGAGGACCAGATAACTGTCTCTGCCTTATCCATTTTAACGTCAACACCCATTTTTTGGAGACAGAAGCTTATTTGACGTATATTTATAAAGATTATAGATGCCACAAGAAGTTGTTTTTATGCTTCATGCCACTGAGAATTATAGTGAAGCCTGGTAAATTCTATCTACAATTTCACGTCAAATCCCGTTGTTACATACCCCACTAGCTTCTCTAATATTCATAGCTCTTCTCATGCATGCTCGCTGTTTTCTGGGACTCCCGACATTGCTTTCTAATAAAACACTATCAATTTTGTCATGGTAGGAGTACATCTGGGAAATGTAAAATTTGTTATATGCTTAAAAATCTCTTTTGCAAATGAAATATTTTGTAAATATTATTTGCGGTGCTTGATAGCGTCGTTTGTGTATATCGGTGTAATAGAAGAACCACAGCTTGTATATCGAGGAGTTAAACCATCTTGATTTCCTCGGCATTTCGATTGGCAAATTAAGCAGCCGGTTTTGACCGTTGTCAAAAGGGTTAAGCTGACACTACTCATGCCAATTAGCTTTTATCGGAATTGAAAGCATTGGTTTTCAACTTTTCGCATTTACGCAGCATGGTGGAGTATGCTCTATACCTCACATCTTCAAATATGCGGTAGAGCAGTTTGAGCACGCGTATTATAGTGAGTAGGTACTGGCTGACTCTAGACCCCGTGATCTAAATGGTAGCGAAAGCACGTAAATTACCCGTGAATTTCACTTCTGACATTTTTATTTTATTTTTCTACTGAAACCTGATACAAGTATGACTTAAACTTAACTTGAACTAGAGGCAGAGTCTGAAAACCAAGCATGACAGAAATCTAACCATGGCAAATATTTAACTAAACTTAAACATTTATATCAAGAGTCAGTCAGATCAGAAGATCAGTCTTTTGTACGAGTATATTATCTTCTTTTTCTTAGCGTTATCCTGTTTCCATTCAATAATCCATTGGCAGGTTCTACTGTCAAACCTAAGGATTTGGCAAATATACTGATTTTTATAAGGAGTTACTACCGTGAGACCTCCACAGCCCAGGGGGAAAACCAAAACATTCTTATGTATTTAGAAATATAATTTCTTAAATGAGCAGGTTTCCTCACAGTGTTTTCCTTCAACGAAGAATACGTGATAACTACAAATATCTATAGAAATTCGAAAATACGAATTTAGTGGTACATGCCTGGAACTAGTGAACAATTGGTCAATACCAGTTGACCAATTGGTCCCGGTTCCGATTCTTTATCCACTGGGTTATCACTGCGCTATATTATCTATATTGTATATCTATTATATATTCTTATTCTTTTAAAC
Source organism: Pyralis farinalis (assembly GCA_947507595.1). Taxonomy (NCBI): domain Eukaryota; kingdom Metazoa; phylum Arthropoda; class Insecta; order Lepidoptera; family Pyralidae; genus Pyralis; species Pyralis farinalis. The sequence goes on along the minus strand of OX382273.1, from coordinate 30,204,847 downwards.
TATGAAATATAGTATAGATATAGCAGTGCATCAAATAGTATGAAAATTCTATATCCCCCTCCCCCCAGACAATGTGGAAGATAGCAATTTAACACAAAGGCACAATAGCCTAAAGGCATGGCTAGTCAAGTGAAGCTCGACTGCCGTGTACCATTGTTTTCGATTAACCTTTTTACCTATAGATGCCTGTGAGATATTATCTAACATTTTGATTCTATTAACATAGGTTATAAAATCGTCTAAACCCTTGACTATTCTCCATAGATGTGATGATATCTGAATAATAGATTACTCCGTGTATAGAATGCAAGGAGTTCAGCATTTCATCCAGCTCGTGATGCCAAAGGTCTTATCTACTCCGCGACGACGTGACGTGAAAAATCAGTTATTTGCCAATAGGCCCTTACGGGCACTTAGACACGTCTTACATTCTTTAAATTAAATCATATTGTATCTTAATAATCTTCCATACTTTTTTTTACTTCTAATCTCTCCATTTTAATCTACTCGTACCAGCATTTCGAAAATGACCATTGGCGAAGAAGAAATGCCAAAAGAAACTTGCCAATATGGGTCTTTTTTCACCGGCATACGCAATCTATTCCTGCTTCTAAGATTTTCACTAAATTTTGAAAATGAGTCTATATTTTTACAAGCATACATTAATGTTCTCGTAAATATACTGAGAAGTAACCGTGAGGATATTTCTTTCTTTAAATAGTTCTCTTAGTGGCTGTTAACCTGGCGCCTATGTTATAAATAGAGCGGATGGCTCTCTTTTGTAATATAAAAATAGTTTTAACGTCAGCCGCCCTTTCCCACAACAGTATACCATACGACATAATGCTATGAAAGTAGCTGAAATAGACTAAGCGCGCAATAGGCACATCCATCAATTGTCTAATTTTCCTAACTGCATATGCGGCGGAGCTGAGCTTACTGGTCAGTTTTTTTTATGTGGGGGCCCCCACTGTAATTTGGAGTCTATTGTAATTCCAAGAAATACAGTAATACAAGAAATTCTAGTACATTATTGTCAATGAGAACTTCTGTATTGGCAGAAGGTACTATTGGTAGACTAAATGATATACATTTGGTTTTAGTTGAATTTAATAAAAGATTATTACATGTGAAACAATTTAGAATGGCAGATAGAACACTATTTACATTGTCAATATTTTCGCACCGGCGAGTAACATTAAAAATTAAGGAAGTATCGTCAGCAAACAGTAGTATATCCGCCATTTTCAAAATCATGTCTCATTAAACACACAAATAAAATTTGTTTAGAGTAAGAAAGTAAGTTTATGTTTTAGTTCATGTGTCTAGTAGTTTGTTACATTCTTGACATGCAATACATATCTATTTTTATATCGATTGATAAAATATGTATATTGCCAAGTTTCTTTAGACATTTGTTCTTTGCCAATAATAATTTTCGAAAAGCGGGTAATTCAAAAAAGAAAAAAAAAGTATGAGGATTTGTTAAAATATCTACCCGCACGGTGAAAGGTATACTATATATGTCAAGTCATACATGACGTCGATACGTTCGCCACATGACTTCGTTACATACATATTTTTATTACCCATAGAAAGTGGTTGCTAGGGGCGGGGGGGGGGGGGTTATTATTCATACTAAACCCCCCCCCCCCGCTTCTTACTTTCTGTGTCTTCAATACCATCCATCAACAGTAAAGCTATTGCTTAGTACTTAGTCTGCAAATATATAACTCTGAGTAAAAAATGATAATAAAAAGCTAATCATACTACGCCTTCCATAAATATAATTAAAATAATACTCTTATCAGGTTGTCCGATTGAAAGGAAAGCTTAAGCTAGAGCCAATTAATTTATCGTTAATTGCCTCCATTTGTGTTGAATCAACATAAGAAAGCCCTGTATAGGGCTGTACAAATAAATTGTACGGAATTGCGATGGGCTCTGAGATAAACAGAATTGTTTGTTCTAATAAAAGTAACATCAAGTACTTTCGTTACCAAGGAATATTTGTAGTAAAAAATTGCTTTGTAAATGTCATGCCTTGTCATATAAAGGGAGGTAGGGCGCATCAATGCAGCCCGATTTTGATGAAATATCTCCACCTTGCGGAACTCCTAAGCCAAATAACAACTTCTGAAGGAGTTATTATGTTTCTGCCAGTGAGTGAGTTTACCAGAAAACTTCTAAAGAGTTACTGTGTTAGCAGCAGGAGTGGCAATTTGACAACGATACTTTTTATGTAATGTCGGGAGCCATGCAAGCATAGGGCCCACCTATTCTAAAGGGTTTTTCGTAGTCTATGAGCGCTTGCTGCAAAACACTAATTATCGCTCGGGCGATACTAACACGGCAACTCCTTAGAAGCTTACTAGTAATCCACTCTCTCGCAGGAATGCAACTACCCTCCAAGGTTACATTGAGGTGTATGTAATTCCTGAGGCGGGATGCTTTGAAGCGCCCTACGATTTTTAAAATACCCAGACCAAGACAAACAGACATGCTCATGCACGCAAATATTTGTTTTGTGAGGGAATCGAACCCACGAACTTTAGTGTTCAAGTAGCATTGTTAAACACTCTATCGGGGCCGTCGCTTCCTGTATTATAAGCATTTTGCGTCAGGTGCGCCGTATGGTTTGCCTTCTAACGTTGTTTAAAAAATACCTGAAATAAATAATTTCATATTTTTAGTAAGGTTAAGAAGTAAAACTCTCTGGTAAGAAATAAAATATTAAAAAATTGTGTATAGTCTAGGTTCCATGTTTGCGGGAGATGGAAAATGCGAGGGAAATATTGAAAGAAGAGTGAAAGCAGGAAACTGTATCAATGGTGCGTTATACTCGGTTTTGACGAGCGAAATTATATCGAGCAATGCTCGCCTTGCTTATTAGGGTCTATTAATGCCAACATATATAGGTACGGTAGTGAATCATGGCTATAGTAGGAGAAGCATGAAAGTGGGGTTCACTCTGTTGAAATGAGAGCGCTAAGGAGTATGTGTGGAGGGAGAATGACCGATCTCTATCTCTCTATATTTTTACTCTTAAAAAGTAGCACGATACGAGAACAATGTGGAATGAAAGATTATGTAGTGACAAAAATTTTAAAGGATATGTTGAGATGGTGCGGACATTTGGAGAGAATGGATAGATGATAAAGAGTTACGAAAGAAGAATATCGAGTAAGAGTGCGCGGTGATATCGGCAGGGGCCGCCTTAAACACACAAATTTAGACCAAATAACTGATGTAATGAAAAAAGGTCAAGTTAAATGTACCCGAAACCTAAGAGGTTGATGGTCTCTGCCTACCCCAATGTGAGACAGGCGTGATGATATGCATGTATGTAAAGCATTTACCATAGGGTGCAAATAGCTTATCAGTATTAAGCTAAGCCACCCTATTATGCATCCTGCCAACAATAATAACAATCAAGGCTATAGGTAAGATACAACGAGATTAATGCTGTGCACCGTGAATAAAATAACCTATGGAGAATCAATGAGACTGATTTTGCAGAATAGTTAATTCACCGCTACGTGCCGGGGAGTCAAGTAGAACACACAGCTCCTATTGGCTCTTTTACGGATCAACTTCGCAGCACTTATCGGTTTGTTAGTTAAAGTATCCTCCTATTGGTCGGCTCGTCTCACGGAGTTATTTAGGTGCTAAAACGACGTTTTTGTGAGCGCCGGGTGTCTTAGTGCATAATTCATTGGTTTGTGCTGTACACCTTGAAAGTATTTTCACTTTGCACAGACAAATAACAATTCGCTGGGTTATTCCCAAATTTACTCCTGCGATTTGAGGAGTAATTCTATGTAAAAAGAAGTATGTAAATAAGTTCTTCCACTCAACTACCCTCCATTAAGACTTTCATCAGTACGTGCTACTGTTCGCTCGGCAACGCACGTGTGACACCTCTGCTGTTGCAAATGTCCATAGATTACTGCTTACTATTAGGCAGGCCGTACTGCAGTGGCGTTTTTGCTGCAGTGAGATTTTTGACAGGGTTGGCAGATTTTTTTTAAAGCTTACCAAAAAATACAGCATGTTGATTTTGGTTACTTAGTCTTGTGGAAATAATGATGTATGTGATAGGTTAGCCACCTCAAATATCTATAGATTGATTGATTTTATATACATATCAATTTGCAGATATTCGAAGCGGCCTTTCGGCGCGTTTGTTTATGTTCGGTATTTACAAATAATAGCAGCAACGCACGCACGCCGTGAGCCAATAATGTGAATCACATTGTTTTTTATTAGACTTACGATTAACTTTGACTTTAGTTTGTATTAATTTAAAATCCGGTGTACAGCGGCCTTTCTCAATCACTTGTTTTTATCACCGAAAGATAGTTTTGAAAACGCATAATTTTTTGTTTTCCCTACACACACACCATTTGAACAACTTACACAGTGAATATTATTCATTTTTATCAACTGTAAAACTCTAAAATCTTATTTTGTCTGCTACCACAAGTCAATCCAAAACCATTTCTAAACAAACAATGGCGGAATGGCCAATTCGCGACACTTCGGTAATTTACGTCATGGTTCGGGTAAAAAGACATTGTCTATCCTATGCGATTGTCTGCGTTATTTGTGTTATTGTGAGCAATATATTTACAGGAATGCACACTATAATATCCGTATATCCAACGCGGCATACATACGTAAATTTAGACAGAAATAGTTCGCGTCTCTGCCTTTAAGCTCCCATCCCATTGCGGCGCTAGTGTAGCACATCGATGTAGCGGGTACCTACTAATAATAGATTCATTAGTAGGTACCCGCTACATCGATGTGCTTTAAATAATTTTAATAACTTGCACCTTTACCGATAGATGGCGCTGTTTTTAATTTTTTGTTTTTGATACGAAATATTAGTTAAAAACTATGTTTAAGAATTATGTAACATCGGTTGTTATTTATCAAATTGATAGGGTAGGCAATGTCTTTTTGCCTATATGGAGTGCACGCCACTGCCGTACTGTTGTTTTCCACCTTAGTGGTATAAAAAAGTCTTTTCAAGGTCTATTAAAACACGATCGTTTGCTTCCGTAGTGGCTAATTTGGCTTATTGCATGAAATGTCGTTTTGTATAAGAAAAAAACAAACATCACTTTGACGAGCTCGGTGGCTTAGTCGTGAATTACGCGACTTTGACACCAATGCTTATGGGTTCGATTCCCACACAAGGCAAACATTTGTGTGCATGATAATGTCTGTTTGTCTTGGTCTGGATATTTTAAGAGAGGTAGGGGGCGTCAAAGCAGCTCGTCTGGGGAAGTACCTCCACCTCACAGAAAACCGTAGCCAAATAACAACTTCCTAGAGGGTTGTTGTGTTCCTGCGTGTAAGTGAGGTCACCAGTAAGCTCCCAAGGAGTGTAAGCAGCAGAGGAGAGATCGCGCGAGTGATAATTTATATATCGCAAGCGTTAATAGGCTTTACATCAGATTGAGCGTATGCTTGTATGTCTAAAAAGTAGTATAAAAAATCATTTCTAAAATTAATCGAAAGACAATAGCGATGATGCCCTGATGCAAATCTTGCAAATGTCTTATCACGGCTTCTTCGAACAGTCTTATAATGGAGTCTCTTGAGGAAAACCTCGACAGGTTATTCATTCCACAACTTTTCCCGTATCGCATAGTATGCGAGTGGTCCACTGGCTATACTGCTATCCGGTTTTTGTAGTGGTGTCATGGGCGGCCGATGGAAGTTTCTCCTAGCAGCTTTACGGAGTAATCAGAAAGCTCGATTGAATTTTGCTGTGGCAATCACTCTCTCATTTAAGCTCCAGGCAGCGTTCAGTTTGCGTTTCAAATTAGAGATGTCAGGAACCCCATTAGTACGTGCCGTTGTTCAAATCTGGTAAGCAGCTTATTTGAGAAAATTGGCTTCGTTTTCCCATTCCATGCAGCGAACAATCCCCTTACACATCTGTTTTCTGGAATATGATGCACAGAATTCGAGTAATCCATACCAGTTTGCTGGCTTATAGTGTCATACTGTCACTGTCACTGAGTATATAGTTTATTATTATTATTTCATTTACATTTACATTATAATTTGCCTCGACTGTAACACTCCACATTCGACGATGTACCTATTCAATATATTACCGTAATTATGTATTATCTACTACAGTGGGCACATTACGACTTTAATGATTTATTTAATTCACGTATTCATTTACCCCCTATTTTTCGCGGTTGGTCTGCGGCTGTAGCAGAATAATCAGCGTTTTGTTCAACAGGACAAAACAAGTAGCTGAGTTACAGCCATTTTGTGTTACTGCGGCACACATATGATTTTTTTTCCCCCTCTACAGTGAACATGTTTCTTTGTATTGCTTACATTTATAAGCATAATTGTAACAAATTGTTATGTATGTGCTGGAGATACAAATAAAGAATCTATCTATCTATCATACGTGGCATTATCCGGTAGGCCGTGGTGGGTTGGGTATGTTGTAGGGAATTTGAGTCCTGATAAGACAGTGGCCCGATGAACCAAGTGGCGTGTCCATTATGTTTTTACATTCATCCAGATTTACTTTTTTTGATCCTCCATATCTGGTATTCTTATAAATTCAATTTGAATTTAGTATTCAAAGTGCAATAAAAGAATATACAAAGAGGAATTGATCGATCAATCGAAATTTGACAATTTCATATGCAAGCATCTAATATATTCATTAGAGTCAAAGCCAGTCCCACCTTCCTGTAGCGTCCCCCACTGGTAATTATACTATGAAATGGAAAAAGCGGTAGCTTGGTAGAGATATTATTCCATTAATATCAAGCGACTCGACTGAAGAAGTACCTCCATCTTGACACTATAACGTTTCCCGTGCAAGATCTATGTAACCGCATTACAGTCACTATGTATCATAGTAAGCCCACTAACAAACTTTAATACTATGGAACGAGCTTATGGAAGCGTTGATTTAGACCCCACAATATCGTGGCCCATCTAACTGGAGAAAACAACGTTTCTGACGCCTTTACACACCCAGTTAAGAGGAGCGAGGAAGGTCTATATAAAATGGCTGTAACCTGACCAAGTTAGCCATGCTTCTCTTTGCCTCCGTTCCCACTACCGCAGGCAACTTCTTAATTAGGTCAAGAAATGTAAGACGCCGGGTTGAGATATTGTCACAGGCACCTCATGATATTTGTCGACAGAGTCTTTAAATGAATGAACTTAAATGTAGTAGGGATTTAAGTTTATTGTTCTACGAAAGTTTCATTAAAGCTGACAATGATTGCTTTGTCTGTAGTAGTTAATTAAGGAATGCAATTGTATTAAGGACTGTTTTATAAACGACGGGTACAATGTAATGTTTATTGTTGATACTAAGACTTTTAAGACGCAATTAAGGAGACCCGAATAATCTATTTTAAGTGTGTTTACAAAGTAACATGTTTATTATGAAGGCTATCGTACAGTCGTTCAAGAAAGTGTGACAAAGTTCTTTCTTGATCGACTGTACTATGTGTACTGTTTTGATAACAATAATAGTATATTTTATTACTCATGCGGGATAAGTAATATCTTTGCGCTCGTTGTTACGGGTGAGTCGCTATTTGCCCATTTTAAAATTACAACATGAGTTTTGAGTAAACCACACTCCATTTGAGTGCGACAAGTAAACTTGCGTGCGCCAAGTTTACTTGTCGCACTCAAACTCGACTTATCACCCGTAACAACGGGCGCAAATATGTTACTTATCCCGCATGAGTAATAAAAAAATATGAACGATGTAGGGTAATACGTACATTGCCCTACCAGCCTAATATTTCCATTACTAAAGTAACATACTCGTATAAAGATAGATAATTTGCTTTTTATTACATATTTATAATATGTAATGTAGTTTAAGCGGTATTTAAAAAATTAAATATAACATAAATGTGTAGTACATTTATACTATATTATAGTTTTTTTTCTGAACTTTCTTTTCTAGTTCATTTGACAATAAATATAATTTTATATATTTCATGCATGAGAGCCGGCCTTCGCTATTTCAACTAGAGAACATTTAAAAAATATACACCGTTTGCATCCTGCACATTAAAATTAATTACAACCTCGCCATTGACTTTTAAAACATTAAAAAATATTTATAAGGCTCACCGGGGCTTGAGCGGTTAGACTAGCAATGAGTGCCGCGCCTAATAAAATTATGAAAGAAATTACTTCAAAGTCAGCTTCTTGCTTATATTTTTATGCAAATTATCTAGAACTGTAAACACCGGAGTATTTCCTGTGCTAGCAGATATATTACCGGTATATTTAGAAAGTCAAGCCTCAAAGTATCATAAAACGCAGTATCTGATTTCCTAAAAAATCGTGAAAATATACGTACACTATTCAACCTAATTAACGAGGTACCTAATACACTATTATTCGAACGGCAGTAAAGATGGGAGACTTCTACTAAAAGACAGCATTTGTACCTATTCTTTCAATAGTCAAAAGTTCAACTAGTCTCAGACCTATCGGTAACACCATAGTGGCCGGACTTCAATAGTGAGTATTGTCCGTTATGTGTCTGACACTTATAGTCTATGACGTAAAGAAGGATAAAGACTACTTGCTAGCGTGATTACGGGATCCTCAAGCAAGCACAAAAACCCAAACATCTACAACAGTATAGTGAACCGAGCGTCTCCTGTATTTCGTAGGCAGCCAAGCGACAAACACAGACAACTGTACTTTACTGCCGCCAGCATAACAAGCGAGCAAACCTTCATACGATCTCATGACCTTGTAATAGTGATGATTTTTACCGTACTTAAACAGTACATCAGACACGAGTATATTGTATTAAGATTGTAAAATGCAGACAGTAGATGTAGTGGAACGCCTTGCATGCACATGTGTTTCCTCCTTCCTATAACATGAGATCCTTTAAACGAAGCGTGAAGAAGCACCTATCGGGCCAGCATGGTAGCGTTAACTGACAGGATATTGTAGTCCTTTGTCAGTTGACGCCGCAATTTGGGCTCCTCTTTCCGCTTACCAACAGGCGAAGAGGAGCCACTATATTGATATTATTTATCCTTGAACATGTCGGTTCTTGGACAGTGTTGATAAATATCGTAAATTCATGCTGGACGTGGTATAAAAGTCGTATGCATGAAAAGCAGGAAACAACGCCGTAGCGCGATACGTACACACTTATTTTTTAAACTAAAAGTAAATTTACTTTAACACTTCATTCGTAAAGAACCGAAATAAATATCTGTGAGCGGCACTAAGCATCTCAACTTTAAGGGTATCCGTCCCAACTGTACCTGCTACAATGGGAGATGGATTAGAATGAATATTACCCTTGCAATAGAAAACAGACAAGGCGAGTTTATTTTTTGAACTTGTCTATGGCCAGTACACACTTCGTAGCAGGCATAATACTCTACGCCAATCCTAACTCATCCTACTGCAGGAGTACGGGTTTAAAGCATACTCTACTGTGCTGCTCAACTGCGAATTGGCACAGACTAGTGTTATAAAGCCGACTGAAAGCCAATTACTTGACTTAATGACTGTAATCTGTCAACAACAACCGGGAGCTCGGGTTAGATAAACCCAAACCATAGACAATGCGGTCGACGTTGCTTAATCTGTGTGTTCAGTTAGAATGGCACGCGCAACGATGCTATTGACCTCTCTTTGTAAATCTAAACAATATACAATAGGGAGGCATTTCCTGTACTTGAAAATTGAACGGAGGCTCTCGTAATAAAACCAAGAGTCTTACTAACCTATCCACTAATTATATTTACGTGCTCATGAAAGTCAGGCATAGGGGAAAGTCATATAGTCAGCAACTCTATCCAGCGCAGCATCGAATACACATACACTGAAACTTATCACAAGCCTGAGATCTAGATCACGTAATTACTCTGCACTTGGTAACATTCAAGTGTAGTTGTTACCGCGGTTCCAATCGGCCCAACATCAATATTGCGCTAGAGTAGTTCAATATACATATATGAATATGGGGGTGAAGCAAAAGGAACCTTATTTAAGATTTATTTATTTAATTATTTATTTAAACTTCATTTACCACATATATAGGGTATAAAGGCGGACTTAATGCTAATAGCATTTTCTACCAGACAACCTTATGGAAGAGTTCATACGGAAGTACGGACTCATACTGTGGGGTAACAGCACCGACAGAAATAGAGCATTTGTTGCCCAAAAAAAATGTATGAGAGCGTTATATGGTCTCCCATCTGATATTTCTTGTGAGTCAATATTTAAAAAGCTTGGTTTGTTACCACTTCCGCCTTTGTATATTTACGAGGTATGTATATTTGTACACAAGCACATAAAATTCTTTAAGAGTGTTTCTGATGTGTATTCAAGGAGTAGACGTGATCCATATAGACTGATACTGGACGATAACCCCAGATTAACAAAATATAATAAAAGTTGTACAGCTATGTGTGTTAAAATTTATAATAATATACCAGTAGACATAAAAATGTTAAATATCAATTTATTCAAGACAAAATTATGTAAATGGCTGAATGATAAAAACTTTTATAATTTGAAATTTTTTTTAATAATGATCACTTAATTTTGTAAAATTTCATTGTAATCCTTGCATACTATCTTCTCCATTAGCAAAGCATGAATGTTCTCGACCATAAATTAAGATCTATGTATACCATGTTTTAAGCAATAAAGATATTATTTATTTACACAGGTCATACACAGGTCGACGGTACACAAAGTAAGAAAGCAAATTATTTAACTATTCGTAATTAAAATTACTACACACAGATTATGTCCTTATCAATTACATAGATGACTTCCGGACGCTGCTATTAGCTAGTCAACTCGTCGAAGTACACCCCATTTCCATTGGAATAAGTCTATAGTTTCGTTATGGTCTATTACCAGAGCAGTGACAGCCCAGTGGATAAAAAACTGGCCTATTCACTAACCGATCTGATTCAAATCCTGGCTGGCATGCATAACTAAATTCGTTGCTAATTTATGTATAGGTATACTAGCTGACCCGGCTACCATTGTTCTACCATATAAAATATTTCATGTTATTTTTTTTCTAATTATTTTTTTATTAAATTACTTTACGACCTTCTCTCATACCTACCAAATTATATAGAAAAATGTATAAAAATCGGTCGTCCGTTTCGGAGGAGTGCGACCACAAACACCGCGACACGAGATTTTTATATATTAGATATTATTTGTAATTATCTTTTGCTCGACGGTAATGAAATCATCGTCAGAAAACCTTTGTAAATCAAAGCCATTGAGCGTATTTGTAGGATGGGCAGAATGGGATGATCTATAATGACATGGCACTATATAGAAATGACTTTTGACGAGACGAGAGACGACTAAAATCAAATGAATTTCGATGAGCTCGGTGGCGCAGTGGCTAGTATGCAACGCTCGTAAGTTCGAGTCCCATATACGACAAACATTTGTATGCATTAACATGTCTGTCTATATTGGTATGGGTAGCAAACCTTCTGGGGAAGTACCTCTATCTCACAGAAAACTGCAGCCTGTAGTGTTCCTACGTGTGAGTAGTAAGCTGTTGTGTGAGCCAGCAGAGGGGGCACGAGTGATACTTAGTTACTTCATAGGCTACAGTAACCGCTTTCCGTTAGATAGACATATGCTTGTATGCCTGACGATGTATAACAAAAATACAATCCCTGGATAGATTGACGATCTCGGTGGCGTAGTGGTGAACGCGCTGTTACGCTACTTTGACACCAACTCTCGTGGGTTCAATTCTCTCACAGGACAAACATTTGTGTACATGAACAAGACTGTTTCTTGGTCTGAGTATTTTCTATATATAATAAGTATGTATTTACAAAAAAAAATGTATTTACGTATGTTTATCAGTTGTCTAGTATCCATAACACAAGCTTCGCTCACTTTGGGGCTGGCTGGCGGTGTGTAATTTGTCCGACAATATTTATTGTATTTTTTTTTTGCGGTTTTATCTCGGTCACTTGATAGGCTTACGCGGGCATTTGGATTCAACGCGTAGAGGCCCCTTTGAGAAGCTTGATGTAATGTTGTATAGCCGCCGTGACCTTGTCCACGGGATATCAATGTGATAATATACCCATAGAACCAGGTCACGGCAGATATTGGGGCTATTGCGAATGTGTTGGAAATTATTGGGCTATTGAAATGAAATCTGGATGAATTATTAGTACTGGGCTATTACAGAAGAGGGACGAACGCCTGCCACAACTATCATATCTGATATTGTCTTAGGTTTTCGCGATTGTTACACATTGAATTAAACAATTTTTAACGGAAGTATCGCGTATTTTATTTATTTTGTTGAACCTACAAACTGGCTCGACATCTATCGAAGGTATTCTCACAACTTCGTGGACATACAAGTGCATATGTTAAGGATTCCTACCATTTCATTAGCCAAATAAAAGACCTAAAACTGACTAGTGATGAAACTATGGTCAGTTTTGATGTACAGTCACTATTCACCTGCCTACCTGTACAAGACTGCATAGAAATTGTGAAAAGGAAGCTTTGTGAAAATGACATGCCTGAGGAATATGGAGAACTTCTAGAACTTTGCTTAACATCTGGCTATTTTCTTTGGAATGACGAATTTTACACCCAAATCGATGGCGTAGCTATGGGCTCTCCCATTTCTCCTGTTGTCGCTGACTTTTCATGGAAGACCTTGAGGAGAGAGCGCTGTCGATGGCACCGGCTGTGCCGAAGATGTACAAACGGTACGTAGATGATACTTTTGTTGTCATACCCAAAGATAAAGTGTCTATATTGCTACACCACCTTAATTCCATCAACAACAAAATCAAATTCACCATGGAATTAGAGGCAAATAATTCACTAGCATTACTTGATATATTAATTACCAGGAAACTTGACAACTCACTTACTCACACAGTGTATAGGAAACCCACCCATACAGACAAATATCTCAATGGTAACTCACACCACCATCCATGTCAGTTAGCTACCGTAGGCAAATCTTTGTTTCAGAGAGCACAAGGCATCTGCGACGCTGAGCATCTAGAGGAGGAACTCCAACATGTCAAACAAGTACTGCGGAGCAACAGTCACAAACTCCCTCGCATGCGTCACAGAAGCCGCCCGAAGCCACCTACAGTTGAACGTCAACCTGCCATCTTACCATACTTAAAGGGAGTCACAGACAAAATTGGCAACATCTTACGGCGAGCTTCAATTAAAACTTATTTCAAGCCCCATAAGAAGATCAGTCAATTTCTAAGACCTATCAAGTCTAATATCCCCTTACAAGATGCAGGAGTATACAAATTAGACTGCGAATGTGGTTTATCATACATAGGGCAAACAAAGAGAAGCGTAGGTACTCGTGTGAAAGAACACATTGCTGACATGAAGAATAGGCGCGATAAAAACTCTGCAGTATGTGAACATACACTGGACCAGCCAAACCATTACATCCGGTTCGATAAACCACAAATCCTCGCCAAGGAGAATCGCTACATGCCGAGAATGTTGCGCGAGGCTATTGAAATAAGAAAACACCCCAATTTCAATAGAGAAGATGGTTGGCAAGTACCACCTGCTTGGGATCCAGTTCTAAAAATAATCAAGTCCCAAACCCAAAGATCTAAAAAATGTTCTGACACTGTGAACGATATCATATCTGATGTTACTTCCGGCAGGCGGTAGCTCACCGCTCACTGGATAGACCCCCGAAATGCCAGAGAAATTCGGCCGGGGGCAACACCGGTGTGAGTGATTCAGCGGTGTCGAGAGGTGTGCTCCGCTTTCTCCGAAGTTACTCGCAGCCTTATGCCCTTTAGCACTTCCACCCCTGGAGCATATCACCTGATAAAGCAATATGCTCTATCGACTCCTCTCTGGACGGCCAATGAAGGCAAGCCAGAGCTGAGAGTCCTGCGGGCCTTCTTGAGTTTCCACTCCGACCGACGAAGACACGCCGGAGACGAAGGCCCTGTTCGACTCTCTGAAGCACTCAGGTACGCGAGGTGTCGTAACGTACCAATAGCTGGCCACAAGCTGCCCTGGAGTAAAGTCACCAAAAGTTGGTGAGGAATTTCAGTGATTTTATACCTTATTGTAAAAAGAAAACTCAAAAGACATTTTCCACTCCATATAGAAGTAAACATTGTTCAAAAAAGCAATGTAACACGTCCTCGTACGCTGTCACTTCATTACATTGTTCATAAGCCGCACCGGGCTCTATATTAATATCTCCAGATTTATTTCTTCGGCCACTATCTGACCGCACATAAATCATTGTCCGAAGCCAGACCCTGGAGGACATCACGCGTGAACGTGAATTATAGTTATTGTTATCTGATACGCCTTTCCAAGAAAGCAGTAATGATATTTTCTTAAAAAAAACTTTTTACTGCGAGATATTTGCACGGTGGTCACTTGAAACATAGTAGCGGTAGGCACGTATAAGGCGATGGTCCCTTTAAAAAATTCAATGTATATATTTAAATAAGTTTTCTCCAATGGTCAAAATTAGATCATAAAAAATAAAAATTTAAGATGAGCATATATGAACATTTATGAACTTGTATGCCCCCAACTTTAATTCCACTGTATCCAATTTTTTTTTTAATCCACTAAAACTCTTTTACTAAACTCCTAAAATAAAGCATGTCGGCAAACAATAAAAGAGTTTTTTTTTTATACAATGTCGGGAGGCATAGTAGCTACGGCCCACCTGATGTGAAACGATTGCCGTATTTTACGAACACTTGTCTCGTAATATATTAAGTGTCACTTACGTGATGCTGCTAACATAGCAACTCCTTAAACGCTTCCTGGTGACCATACTAACACATAAGAATACAATAACCTCCAGGGAGTTGTTATTTGGTAGCGGTTTTTTGTGAGATAGAGGTACTTCCCCTGACGGGCTGCTTTCTTGAGCCTTACCTGACTTAAAAACACGCAGACCAATACTAACCGAGATGTTTATACAGAAGAAATGTTCGTCCTGTGTGAAAACCAAACTCATGAGCGTTGGCTTCAAAGTAGTTACATGTTTTTTTAAGATACTGCGCTACCGAGCTCCCAAAATATGCACTGATCTGTTTTTCCTTTGTATATTTATATATTTCAAAGTAGTACTATTTTGTGAAATAATTTTTATCTCTTCATACAGCATTATAGAGGTATAGGTATAGAGGTAGGTATATTTATTTGCGTACTTGTAACAGATGGAAGAATATACAGAATGAACCTTATTAAAATACGTATTTACTTAATTATTTGCTTTGCATGTGTTTTCGTTCATAATCCTGGATTTTTTATATGTCTGCCTGATGGGAATCAGTTACATCAGGCTATGGACATTTGCAACACCATGGGTGTCACTCATGCGTTGCCGACCCTGTAAGTACTTCTTCACACCTTTCTTGAAGAACCCCGTGCTATAGTCCCTTGGGAAAACCTAGACTGGGAGTTCATTCCACAACTTGAGTGTTCTCGGAAGAAAACTTCGCTAGAACCGTACAGTACGCAACTATTTATTTTGATCAGAAACCGAAATATGACTAAGTGACGACTTCATTTTACGATAAACCTAATGAAAACCTATAGTTGTCTACAGTTATGATGAAGTAAGCGTGACAGGGAGGGGGATGTGCGTCAGGATTCTTCATTTTAAAGGCGCTGATGCCGTTGCAGGGCTGTTCAGTTGCGCATCCACTGTTAATTTCTTTTCATAAACTACTAAATCAAACATTATTTTACTTTACGTGCAGTAAAAAAACGGAAATATAGCCTTAGATTCGATGGTGGGAATACCATGTATGTAAATTCCATTTTGGCCTGACTTTTAGCACAATTTTTGAAGGGCGGTAAAAAGAACTTATTCCAAAGACTCCCTTCTTAGCGTTATTCCGTTTTCTAGCCCACTAGGAATGGTGCAACTACTACCTATGCCTAAGGATTTGGCAAAGATTTTTACATAGAGCGATTGCAGTTGTCGCCACAACCCAGAGGAAAAATGATACATTTCGTAGGTAAGCCACAAGTCTTTCCAAAATATAGTTTCTTGCCTCACGATGTTTTCCTTCACCTCCGAGCAAGTGATACTTACATAACTTATTACAAAGACAATGCAAATTATTTTGGAATAAAATTTTCATTTTTGCAATCACATGTAAAATTATCACACGTCATGTGATCTATCTATCTATAACTTCACGCCAAATCCCTTGCGGGGTAGGCAGAGAGAACCGAGCGCCACGTGACTCGATCCTTACATATCTCACTCGCTTCTTTAACATTCATTGCTCTTCTCATGCACGCACGCCGGTTTCTAGGGCTCCTGACATCACCTTCCGATAGAACATGACCAATTTGGTCATGGTAGGTAAGTCTTGGCCTTCCCCGGCTCCTACATCCTTCCACTTTTGCATTGTATATCTGCTTCGTCATTCTTTCATCTTGCATTCTTTCTACATGCCCGAACCATCGGAGCATGCCTCTTCTTATTTTAACACCGACGCTCTCTTTCAGACCAACTCTATTTCTAACATCATCATTGCGAATACGGTCTACGAGCCTTACGCCACAAATTTTGCGCAGCGCTCGCATTTCCACCGCGTTTATTCTACTTTCATGCTCTTTCTGCCATACCCAACTCTCGCTTCCATAAGTTAACGTTGGGACCAACACTGCATTGTGTATAGCGAGTTGTGCCTTCTGGCTCAGGATTTTACTGCCAAGAAGTTTTCCCAACGCTCCATTCACACTATTCCCAGCACTCACTCGTCTTTCCACATCTGCGGTGTACCTTCCATCCCTGCTGAAAGCGCATCCAAGATATACAAACTCATCCACTTGTTCCAACACTTCATCATCAATCGTAATCCTTACATTAGTTCTGGATTCTTCTCTTTCAAATACCATTATCTTTGTTTTCTTCGCATTCAGTAGTAAGCCTTTCTCCATACAGTCGTCTTTCATCGCTGTGACCAGTGTTTGCAGTTTAGATGGTGTATCTGCTAATAGCACGGCATCGTCTGCATACAGCAGACAGTTCACCACTTGGTCACCCATGCGCAATCCCACATTCGTTGACCTTATTCTCTGCAGAAAACTATCATGTGATCTATTTAGGATTATGATGAAATCCATGGTGTGTATTGGTCATAATCGGGCAGTTGATAAAAAACCGATTATATCATAATATATTTGTGGCTAAATACTTTATTTAGACATAAGACATAATACATGTCACTTACATCTATCTATCTATAACTTCCGCTAAATCCCATGTGGGGTAGGCAGAAATAACCGAGCGCCACGTGACTCGATCCTTTCATACCCCACTAGATTATTTAACACTCATTGTTCATTTTATGTACGCTCGCCGGTTTCTGAGGCTTTTGATATCACCTTGCGATGGAACACTATCAATTTGCTTCTATATACTTCCACTTTTGCTTTATTGTCACTTACATGAGAATAAAATAGTTCTAATTACAACTATCATCCTGTTTACATGGTTCCTGGACAATTCATGAATTGTTACATGAAGTACATTTAAATAAATTACAATGTTTTATGAGCATTCGTTTAAAAAAAAATATTCCTCTACTGTTCGCTCAACTCGTAGAAATATGCAAACTAGAGATCATAGCTATCGTATTACTGGTCGACTTCGTATAATATATGATGTTATATTTGTATACACGGAGTAATAAAAGATGACCAGATGACACGCACTATGTAACACCCAATGGGCAGCGAAATTAAACGGGCAAGAGACCAAATGAAAAAAGTAAATATTTTATCCATGATCTGGATATTTTTGTATTGAATTTTGCTACTGGATAGATCAAGTTATTATATACATATATTATTTGATAGGTAGGTATATAATTTATATATATCCCTACACATAAACCTAAAGTACCTACTCATAAAACTGTAAGTTAAAGTACTGGTTCTTCATCCACTGCCTGGTTCAACTGGGCCCTGGATTGTATCCTGGTATGGTAATCACCAAATTCGTGTTTTCGAATTTATGTACATATCAGATATCAATTTCTCGGCGGTGCAGGAAAACTGCGTCAGGAACGTATAAATATGAACTTTTTCCCAGGTATGACAAACTCGCAGTGTATTTATTTATCGAAATATATGGAACCGCGTACAATAGTTCCTTATATTTCGACAAATAAATACACTGCGAGTTTGTCTTGCCGAGGAAAAATCACTGACAAAATAGTTCACATATTTAGAAAAAATGACATACATGTTGCTCTCAAATCCCATAATTCACTCAAATCACTTTGTAACACTAAAGATAAAATCCCGCCCAATAAAAAAAACCGGCATCTATAAGCTGTTCTGCGATGAACGTGAACACGTTTATATCGGTCAAACTGGTCATAATTTCCAACACGATTTCACGAACATGTATCGGCGCATAAAAACAATAGCCCAGAAAGGTCGCACGTCACCGAGCATCTCATAGACAAAGGACTAATTTATCCCCGACTATATATACATATCAAATTTTACACAGCATAGACAAAGGTTTAAAACTAAATATTAGGGAACAATTAGAAATTAATAAACATAAAAATTCTAAAATTACTCTCATGAACAAACAGACAGACGTAAACAATTCCCCACTATTAAATATCTTTTCGCTCACACCATCCACCCGCACCCTCAATTCAATATAAAGGGCGGCACTACGATGGATTTTTCACTTGTAGCATGTAATTCTTACGATTAACATTTACAGCGCCTGATGATGCCTCGTGGAGAGGCGAAACACGTGTCGCAGCGACGACCAGGCCAGTCGTGACAGTGACGGTGGTGGGGGCATGCGGTTTCTGTTCCAGATGGCGGACGACCGCAGCAGCCGAGGCAGAGACTACCGGAGCAGCCATGGCAGCGTCGGCATGTTGCATCAACTAACAGTAGTGGGTAGGTGCCGGTCAGCGCTAGACCCCATGAACTAATTGGCGGCGGAAGCACACAAAGCTGGTTAGATCAAATTGCATGATGTATAAAATGTCCAATAATTTGCATGTAGGAATTTTATATATATATATTTTTAATAATAACACTAAAGCTTAACAGTACCTATTAAAAATCAATTAATCTGTTCTATCACGTTTGCATATATATAGCCTAAATGCCTAGTCCGGCCATAAGTTCTGCATTTATCAGGAACACCGTTCTTATTTGAAATCTATGTGTTTGTCTGAGCGTTTGTCTGTGTGTGCGCTTTTTTCAAATATTCGAATTATGACTTCAGATTCGGATTCAGCATAAAAAAGTAGGAATGTTCCGGAACACCGTTCCTATCTCATAAGGAACATGGTCAAAATGACCGACAAATAAAAAAAAAAATTGAATAGTTATATAATTGACGAGCCAGGTGTTCCTCTGGCAATACAAGCTTGCGCACTCTCAACTGGTTCTTTTTTGTGAAGTAATGTAATCATAATAAAACTTATATGAACATATTAAAAGGGAAACAAAAAATAAAAAAAAATGATTATATTCGAAATGGCCACCTTTGGCATTGATATAGACCTTTAAATCTATCTGGCCTTACGAATCTATGGATTTATGTACTGTTTCCATGGGAAATTTAGCCACTGCTTACTTCAGAGGTTTCTTAAGAGACCCAATATCAGCGTGTCGTTTGGACCAGGTCATGCCCCCTAAGACTAATAATTTAATTCTAAGAGATTCAGATCTGATCAAGATATGGGTCACCTGATTGAATTAATAAATAAATAGTGTCGGACAAATTACACAGCGCCATCTAGTCCCAAAGTAAGCGAAGCTTGTGTTATGTGTACTAGACAACTGATAAACATACGTAAAACCTACGTGCTTTGCTTCTTCCCATATAGTATTTCTTATCACTGAAAAAATGCGAATTTTCTTATGGGTGATGGTTATGCACCAGTGGGTAATAATAGAAATCTGAGTAAATAATTTCGAGTAAGCGGATAGCTGTCATCTTTAGTACCAAAGCCAATGTCGGGCGGAAGGCATATAAGCGTAGGTACTATCCATCTGATGTACTTGTGGGAGTGATACTTAATATATCTCAAGTGTTAATAGGCTACGGTACCCGCTTTACATCAGGTGGGCCGTATGTTGTATGCCTCCCGACGTAATATAAAATAAGTTGTTATTGGCTACGGTTTTCTGTGAGGTGGAGGTACCTCCCCAAATGGGTTGCTTTGATGCGTGCTACCCCTCTTAAAAACGCCCAGACCAAGAAAAACAGAGAACAGAGAGATGTTTATGCACACAAATGTTTGTCCTGTGTGGGAAACGAACCCACGGGGCGGTGGTTAATAACGTGACAAAGTCGCGTTATTAACGACTACACCACCGAGCTCGTCCAGAGAGATAGGTAAAATTGATTGATTGGATGGAGACCTGTAGACCGGCAGTACGATGACTTATTGCGCTTGAATTCAAATTTAGTCCAAATCCCCACTAATGTTATTCAATGTGTACGTTCTATTATCAAAGGCAACGATAATAAAATAAATAACATGCAAACTGAATTAACATAAAATACGAGGGTCCAACAATAAAGGAGCAATAAAACAAACTTTTTGCCATATCTCGCCAAGTAGAAAACCGAACTGGTATAGCGTTACCATTAGGACCCTTTCCTAATAAACATAATTGAAACCATGTCGTGTCTTTTACAAATTAGAGACATATTTACAATTTACATAATACATAATACAATATACATACTTACAAAAATCGACTACATCAAACTCTATGGCTGGTTACAGTGCTCGACCGACCACCGGTGCGTACGTCAGTCGCGCTTGTCATTTGTATGAAAAATCATAAATCGTACAGTGCTGGACCGAGCGTACGCACGCGCATATTGCTACGCACTGCGTAGAGGACCGTCGGTCGAGCGCGTGCGCATACGTACCCTCGGTCAACCGACGCGCTATGGAAACAAATGAACGTGTTCAGTGCTGCACCGAACGGTGGACCCCTTGAACTGCTCTTTGGGCGACGATCGGGTGTACGTGATATCTACGTCTTCTGTTCCTAAAACGTCTACAAAGATTAAGATAAGCAGCAATTAAACAACTCGTAAACGCTCGGTCAGTTTGTTGGTCAGGAGAGCACTGCATGATACATATCCCATCATCATCAGGACGGACGATACGCACTGACGGTCGGTCGAGCACTGTATCCGGCCTATATCTTTACGCCAGGCCCCTTACGTGTTAGGCAGAGAAAACCGAGCGCTACGAGCACGGTAATCAGTTGTTAGTGACTACTTTGATACCAACTTGTTTCGATTCCCACACAAGACAAACATTTGTGTGCACAGTATGAGTAAGATATTTAAGATAAGAAATGATGCTCCGTTCGTCCAGACAAGTAGAAATAATGGAGAGTAAAAGAATAAAAAACCTATACAATGCGAAGCTGGAAGAATGAAGCAGCCTAGGAAGACCAAAGGTCACCTACCATAACCAAATTGGTCGTTTTTTTTACGAAAATGTGATGTCAGGAGAGAAGCGAGTGAGATGTGTAAGTGTAGGTTTTTTCTATCTACCCCACAAAGAACCCTGCATGAAGATATTCATACTTACAGTGTATGTTTCATGTAAAAAAAAAAAACATTTTAAGTGGGAAATTCCTCCAATTGTATTCGAGTTTGTTGAACACGCAACATTATGTAGGAGGTATCTCTCAAAGTTAATTTGAGATACCTATTTTATTCTTCTTTAATGATGTACGAGTATATCTAAATTCTAATATGTTTGAAAAAAAAAAACAGTATATAGACAACATAATCTGCACATGTAATAAAATCGTATCACGGAAGACCTAACAAGGAATATTTTTTTAAACTGCGATGTACACTACTAACTATACAGAATCCTAAACAGTTATTTGCGTCGATATCGATAATCTGATTGCTTTTACGCGACGATGCCCAAGAGATCGATGGTGCGCAGAGTGTTGGCCAACTCTAATATCGTCCTTGCAATGATTGCAAATAGGAGGGATTTCCCCTATATTCGCCACTGCTGCCTAAGGCATGTCCCCTGTGGTATCGGATAGAGGGATCTGTGGTAACAAGACTGTATATGTTCAGTGTATGTGATGTCCTATTTGTGTTTTATTTTAATAATTGGTCTTTAGTAACCTGAAATAAAGATTACCTGTCAAACTTGAAATTCATGTCTCTCTGCCTATCAATTGTCCATCAAACTACTGAAAGAATTTACATGGAACTTTACGTGGGTTCATTATAACTTATATTCCGGGTCAACCTTTAAACATTTTTTTTTATTGTTTATTATTACTGCATAATATTGCAATTTTAAACAGAAAATATTGTACTTATGGTTGGTATATGGGCCATATTAATACGGGACCGGCGTACCTGTAGGATGTGCTGGGTTTCGAGTAAGCAGGAAAATCCTTTGTGATAAAGTTCCTTTTATTGCGATACACAATATAACACTGGTAGCAAGAAGCAAGAGTTACAGTTGCAAAGCACATATAATAACAAGCGGGTAGACTCAAAGCACTATAGCGAGGAGCGACACAGGGGTCAAGTAGCGAGGCTGTATGACGACTGTCGGTGAGGTGCGCCGGCGCACTGCGCCTGCGAACGAGTACATACCGAAACAATTCGCGCGTCTCCAATGCACGAGAAATAAATCGTATGATAAATTTGCTTTGTTTGTTATGTGTGTATGAATATTATATTATATTATGAGTATTGTATATCCTATAATAAATTATTATATAAACATATATATATTATATTTAGATACTACTACTACTAGTACGTTCTCACGCCAAGTCCCTTCAGGGGTAGGCAGAGAGAAAGCGATATATACATATACATATAGTAATTAGGTATGTGAAGAGAATATATACATTATTTGGTAAGTGTACGTACATACATATCATCACGCCTGCTTCCCATTAGGGTAGGCAGCGACTATGGTAATTTTATATGTGGAAAACGTAGGTAGGCTACATCACTCCCTCCCAGAGACCGTCGCTACGGGTGATAGTGATCTGGAAATCGAACTACACGTCCCGAACGGGTTCTTTTATTATTAGTGACATTCTGCATAAGGACAGGGTCGGGTCTAGGTATGGGAGAAGCAATAGGCATGGGTGTGGGATTTGGGTCTACAAATAGATAGGCCGGTTTAAGTCGGTCTATTGTTACTCTGACGCTTTTGCCTTTAACTAGAAGTTTAAATATTTTATCGTTGCGGTCTAGTACCTCATAAGGGCCAGTATACGGGGGCTGCAGAGCACCTCGTACTGTATCGTCCCTCAAAAAGACATGACTAGCCGATGATAAGTCTTTATATATAAAGATTTTATCTTTGTTATGTCGCGTAGCAGGAGATGGCTGTAGTTTAGCTGCAAATTGACGCAGTCGCATGGTGAAGTCCGATACGTCTGTAGTTTCCTGTGGCGTCGCCTGGAAAAATTCACCTGGTAGACGCAAAGGTTCGCCATAGACCAATTCTGCTGACGAAGTATGTAGATCCTCCTTATACGCGCTCCTGATTCCCAATAGTACCAATGGTAATATGTCTACCCAATTATTGTCGGCGTGACACATTATGGCGGCCTTAAGCTGGCGGTGGAATCGCTCCACTAACCCGTTACAAGCTGGATGATACGCAGTAGTTCGACGGTGTTTGAATCCTACCGCTTTTCCTAGGAATTGGAATAGGGCGGATTCAAATTGTCGACCACGATCCGTGACAATATCAGTAGGACATCCAAATCTGGATATCCACGATATTAGTGCCTTTCCTACAGCTTCAGCGGTCATATCGACCATAGGTGTAACTTCGGGCCAGCGTGTGAAGCGATCCACGATCGTCAGGCAATATCGGTAACCTTGAGAACACGGGAGAGGACCTATTATGTCCGCGTGGATAAATGCAAAACGTGCACGAGGTAGATCAAACGTGCCTAAAGGGGATGATACGTGACGATATACCTTAGCACGTTGACAAGCCAGACACTTTCGTGACCATTCTCGACAGTCCTTGCGTACTCCAGGCCAAACGAATCGCTCGGTTACTAACTTGGCCGTACCGTTGGCTCCTGGATGGCTAAGGTTATGGAGGCTTTCGAATATTTGCTTTCGCAATGGTTTGGTCACAAAGGGTCTAGGGCTAGATGTACTAACATCGCAGTAAAGCTCTATCTGTGTATTAGGGATTGGTAATTTCTTTAGGCGTAGTGATGTTTCACTACCTAGAAATGATTCCAGTTCTTGATCAGTTGTCTGAGATGTAGCAAGAGTCTCTAAATCGATAGGTATCTGCAGTTCGTCAATCCGTGACAATGTATCGGCTACCACGTTGTCTTTGCCAGATATGTGTCTAATATCGGTCGTGAACTGAGAAATGTAGTCAAGGTGACGGAACTGACGGGGCGAACAGTTGGCTTTTCTTTCGTGAAAAGCGAAACTGATCGGTTTGTGATCCGTATAAATAACAAAGTGTCTTGCCTCTAACATATGACGAAAGTACTTGACGCTTTCATATATGGCCAATAGTTCGCGGTCATATGGTGAATATTTTTGTTGTGATGGGGTGAATTTTCGGGAAAAGAATGCGAGGGGTTGCCATTCACTGTCTTTTAATTGCTGCAATACTGCACCCATGGCTAGATCAGATGCGTCTGTCACTAAAGCTAGCTTAGACTGACAATCTGGGTGTGCTAGTAAAGCGGCATTTGACAAGCTTGCCTTGCAATCCTTGAATGCACGCAATGTTTCGCCCGACAGGTTGACGGGGTGAGACGCCTTAACTGTCCCAACGAGAAGAGCATTCAGAGGTGCTTGAATTTTAGCGGCCTTAGGAATAAATCGCCGATAAAAGTTTATCATCCCAAGAAAACGCCTAAGTTGCTTAACAGTCTTGGGTATAGGAAACTCGCTAATAGCTTGGACTTTCGAGTCCAATGGAGTAGTACCTGTTGCAGAAATTCGGTAACCTAAAAATGATACCTCGCTGGCACCGAATACGCATTTTGCAGTGTTGACTAATATTCCATAATCTCTCATGCGACTAAACAACTGTTCGAGATGGGTTTCATGGTCATCTTGATTTTTGGAAAATACCAAAAAGTCATCAAGATAACAGTAACAAAAATCTAGGCCTCTAGTCATCTCATCGACAAATCTTTGAAACGTTTGGCCTGCGTTTCTTAACCCAAATGTCATGAATGGGAATTCATACATGCCAAATGGAGTAGTAATAGCCGTTTTTGGGATATCGTCCTTGTAGACAGGGATCTGGTTGTAGGCTTTAACTAAATCGATCGTAGAAAATAATTTACAACCAGAGATACTGTGGGCGAAATCATGTATGTGCCTAATGGGGTAACGATCTGGCACAGTGCGTGCATTAAGCATGCGGTAATCGCCACAAGGTCGCCAGCCGTTATCCTTCTTAGGTGCAAGATGGAGAGGGGAAGCCCAGGGACTTTTTGAAGGGCGTGCAGTACCATTATTGAGCATAAGTTCAAATTCCTTCCTAGCTAATTTAAGTTTATCGGGAGCAAGTCTACGTGGGTTACATGAAATAGGTGGTCCCGGTGTGGTCCGAATGTAATGAACTGTATTGTGCATTGGAGTCGCCGGTGTGCCTGAAGGGCGGGTAATTTCCGGAAATTTAGCCAGTATACTATGAAATCTTGTGTCGCCCGTCGAAACTTTTACAGAGAATACATTAGTGACTTTAACAATGCTAGCATTCGATGACAAAGTGGTGGTATTATCTATCAAGCGCTGATTACGGCAATCTACGACTATATTATAAAAGCTTAAAAAGTCAACTCCAATAATAGCTTTGGTAACATCAGCAACTGTAAATCGCCAAGGAAAGTTACGCCTTAAGCCTAAGTCTAAATTAAGTTCTATGTAACCATAAGTGTCAATCACAGACCCATTTGCTGCACTCAGTTGGTATTCTGTTTTGGCTCGTCGTTCCCGCAGCGCAGATCGAGGATAGACGCAAAGATCGCTGCCGGTGTCTACCAGAAATCGGGTTTTTGAAGAGCCATCAGTAACGAAGAGGCGACCTGATGAGGCGGGGCAATCGTCAGTCGCCATCAACGACTGCCTGTGGCGTTTCCCGCCTTTCCAAAGTCGCATGGCTTGATACATCTGTGTGCCTTTGCTCCATGTCTTGCGTGGTACCAACAGACTGGGTACTTTTTGTAGTTAGAGCTAGATCTGCTGCGTGGACGACGTCGTTGGTGTGATCTGGAACGATCGTTGGAGTCACGTGTACGTGTGTGTTCGTCAAGTTTAGCTGCCAGGCGTTCCACCATCTTTTTCAATTCAGCGATTTCGCTTGACGGGCTAGGCTGTGGCATGCTAGACGACATTGCTGCAACGTTATATGGTGACGTTAGTTCCTGTATCCGGTCTGCCAAATCCGACAGCTGCTCCAGAGAATGAGTGGGCTGCGATGCCAGCACAGTCTGGATATTATGAGGAAGGCGACTGCTCCATATCGACCTGATGAAGTCTTCAGGAACAGACGGGCCTGCTAGGTCTTGTAGGTGTCGCAGGAACTGCGATGGACTCCTATCGCCAAGTTCTTCGTGCGTTAGTAACTGCTTGACCTTCTTCTCATGAGAGGCAGAGAGCCTTCTTATCAGCTCCGTCTTAATTTTTTCGTACGTCTTCTTTGCCGGAGGATTAACTATGATGTCCTTCACAGCCTTCGCATGTTGAATATCTAGGTTATTAGCGACATTGGTAAATTTGGTAAAGTCATCAGTTATATCTAGGTTTTCAAATTGTCCTTCCAGAAGGGCGAACCAAATCTCTGGATCGTCCGGTGAAAACGGAGGCACCTTTAGGTTGAATTTCCGAATTTCGGACGATGTCTCTCGATAATCTCGTTCTCGGTCAGTGGAAACGCGTACCTTCCTTGCATTTCGCTTAGTGACATGGCGGTCAGATGGTGAAAATACTGTTTTTGTAGTATCGCTATCGCTGGTGTCTTCCTGGATACCCGTAGAACCGGTTCTAGTATCAGTTCTCGTGTTCAAGGGGTCACCAGTTATGGTTGGTATATGGGCCATATTAATACGGGACCGGCGTACCTGTAGGATGTGCTGGGTTTCGAGTAAGCAGGAAAATCCTTTGTGATAAAGTTCCTTTTATTGCGATACACAATATAACACTGGTAGCAAGAAGCAAGAGTTACAGTTGCAAAGCACATATAATAACAAGCGGGTAGACTCAAAGCACTATAGCGAGGAGCGACACAGGGGTCAAGTAGCGAGGCTGTATGACGACTGTCGGTGAGGTGCGCCGGCGCACTGCGCCTGCGAACGAGTACATACCGAAACAATTCGCGCGTCTCCAATGCACGAGAAATAAATCGTATGATAAATTTGCTTTGTTTGTTATGTGTGTATGAATATTATATTATATTATGAGTATTGTATATCCTATAATAAATTATTATATAAACATATATATATTATATTTAGATACTACTACTACTAGTACGTTCTCACGCCAAGTCCCTTCAGGGGTAGGCAGAGAGAAAGCGATATATACATATACATATAGTAATTAGGTATGTGAAGAGAATATATACATTATTTGGTAAGTGTACGTACATACATATCATCACGCCTGCTTCCCATTAGGGTAGGCAGCGACTATGGTAATTTTATATGTGGAAAACGTAGGTAGGCTACATACTTTTCTTATAATTTTATTATCATCGATGAATTATGACTTTGTTTTTATATCGCAAATTACATTCATAATAATATTTAATTATTGTATTAATTAAGGCAATTTTATTACTTTTTTTTAAATAAGGCGATTTTTATTTAGTTTTTATTCAAGATTGTACTAGTGTAGTGGATATCCTGGCTGCAACATCAGACCAAGAATTCTATAATATTGCATAGTATGTAGCATTTATGGTTATTTCATATTTTAGGTTATACATATGTTTGAAAGTAAACACCCATTATGCATCTAAGATCCCTACTGCAGCTAATAAAAGAGCTGACCTTGAAACAGCTGAACCGATAAAATATGTCTAACAACCACCGCTAGAAAACCGCTTTCAAATAAAAAAACCGCATCCAAATCATTCTCCCGTTTAAGAGCTTCGCTGCCATAGATAGAGACATAGAGAGATACATACACACACATCACATAGCGGTAAAAAATATAACACCCCTATTTTTACATTTAAAGGAAAGATATTAGATATGTACCGACATATTGAGAAAGGGCTTTTAATAAAACAGAATTATCAGTTTAATAGCAACCAGAGGCGTATTAAGGAGATTTACGAATGGAATGTTATTAACAGATAATGGTTGAAAACCCGCCGTAAAACAATTGAGCAGATTACTAATTGCAGTTATTCTCAAACTTTGTAGAGAATATTTTTTAATATATACTTTTGCAGCCAATTTAATATAAACCAACGCTAACTTATGGAAGTGAAAGTTGGGTATGGGAGAGAAAGTAGAATAAGTCGTCGTGAAGTGAGCATTGTGCTAAAATTCTGGCGAAAAGAAAGAGAGTTGGCCTGAAACAAAGTGTCAACAGAGTGTGTTAAGGTAAGAAAAAACATGCTCCGTCGGTTACGGAATGTAGAAAGAATGAAGGATGAAAGAATCACGAAACACATGTGCTATGCGAAAGTGGAAGGATGTAGAAGCCGAGGAAGACCAACACTCACCTACCACAGAGTCAAATTGGTCATGTTTTTTTAACAGAAGGATATCAGGAGTCCTAGGAACCGGCGAGCGTGCATGAAAAGAGCTATGATTAAAGAAGCGAGTGTTGTGTGTAAGGACCGCGTCTTATGGTATTCTGATCTCTCTGTCTACACTGCAAGGGAGCTGGCGCGACGATATATAATTTAAAACTTCTTTATTCACCAGTAAGAACATGCGAACTAGTGCTATATTACAGTTGGTAGGTGGATGCCGTCGATGCCATGGATGCACTTGTCGTCTCTGCCTCGGCAGGTATGGTTGTCTCTGCAAATGGTCGCCACCTGTATTAGGAACCGCATGGACACGTCAACACTCTTGCCCGTTCATTCATTTAGCTTTTTCTGTTTGACATTTTGTTGATGCATTTCTTTTTCACTTTTTTTATATCTCCTATCTTACTAATATTATAAAAGTGAATGTCCGTTTGTTTGTTACGCTTTCACGCGAAAACTACTGAACCGATCATCATGAAACTTTGTACACATATTCTTGGAGGTATCAGAAGTAAAATAGGATACTTTTTATTAAAAAAAATATATATCAATGCGAGCGAAGCCGCGGGTAAAAGCTAGTTGTTTATAATAAACAAATAAATATTCATGGATTTGTTATGCAGTATTATTAAGTAAGATGTAACTGCACCTCACAGAAAACCGCAGTCAAATAACAATTCCATTGGAGGTTATTGTGCTTCTACGAGTAATATTTCATTGCAAGTGTTCATAGGCTACGATATATGCTTCACATCAGTTGGGCCATACGTCTGCATGCTACACGTCGATGTTTAAAAAAAAAACACGCCTAGACGTATATACCTACTCCTCAACATCAGCGGGAAAGAAATTCCAGAGAGTTAATCGGTGTCAAATTCTACCTATTCAGGAAGGCTACGCTGACAATTACTTGCTATGGAGTATATCATTCAATTTCTTAGCAGTACACAGTGAGCAGTATTTGATTACAAAACCAACCCTACCAATTTGAAATAGCATAAGTTGGTACCTACAGCAAGATAAACTCTAAGAAGTGCACACAAATAATACTGTCTCTTTGTATCACTGCCACATACAATTCTACAATTTCTACTGTGTACTATTTTGTTCGCTGATTGCGTACCTGTCGATATTACAGTTTTTTTTTATACCGCTAAGGTGGCAATCAAGCATACGGCCTGCCTGATGTTAAACATTCACCGTAGCCTATGGACATTTGCAACACCAGGGGTGTCGCATAACCTGGCCATAAATCGGCTCAGTGCCTTCTCATTTTCAAAGAACATCGACATCAAAAATATTGCGAAGAATACAAACGGAATACGGACAATTGGCTGCTGCAGGAGCTAAAAAGCGACCGTGGTTTAATTGGTCATAAAGAGAAGCCAAACTTCTTAAACAGGCTGCTTTCAAGGCTTGGACCACGGCGCGTGCTAATGGGAGTCTTATTATACATAGCGTAACAGCGCGTTTCACCACTGCGCCACCGAGCTCGTCAAATAAATAAATAAATATTGCCGAACAAATTACACAACGCCACCTAGCCCCAAAGTAAGCGAAGCTTGTGTTATGGGCACTAGACAACTGATAAACATACGTAAATACATTTTTTTTTTGTAAATACATACTTATTATACATAGAAAATACCCAGACCAATACAAACAGACATGTTCATGCATACAAATGTTTGTACTGTGTGGGAATCGAACCCACGAGCGTTGGTGTCAAAGTAGCGTAACAGCGCGTTTCACCACTGCGCCACCGAGCTCGCCAAATAAACAGACAAAAAATCAAACCTTTTCTCTTTACAATTTTAGTGTAGATGTAGGTTAATGTAGATATGCAGAGGATGTCATAAGTCATAACTGCCAGACTAAAGCTATCACTTTGCTGCATGTTGTGCTAAATCCACAAATCTCTGCATATATGATCAATGTGTGTTCTGGAACGCACCAGAGTACTACACCGTAGTAGCACTGTTGCAGAGCTCCAAATGTATTGCACACCTTAATATTTTATTGTAATTGGACCGTTGTACCCTGAATGGATGACCTCGTACTTCGAGAACTATATAATGCGATCAATTTCGATCAGCTCAATGGCGTCGTGGTTAATGACGCTACTTTGACATTAACGCTCGTGGTTTCGATTTCCATATACGACAATATTTGTGTGTATGAACATGTCAGTTGTGTTGATGAGTGTTTTCAAGATAGGTAGGGCGCATTAAAGCAGCCCGTTCGGGGAAGTATCTCCACTACATAAAAAACTACAGCCAAAAAACGACTGCCTAAAGGGTTGTGTTCCTGCGTTTGAGTGAAGTTACCAGTAGGCTCCTAAGGAGTTGCTGTATTAGCAGCAGAGTGATATTTGATGTATTGCAAGAGCTAATAGGATGCGGTAACCACTTAACATCACAAAAACAAACAAATTTTATGGTGAAACTACACAACTTTCTCGTGTCATTCCTGTCACAACAGCATATTATATATTACTAATCAATATGAGTTTAGCCGAAGAAAAATACATTTAGTATTCAGAAGTAGTACAAAGGATTCGAATCGACTAAATATGAGAATGATATGGACTGTATTTTTATCACATCGTTCCTAAACGATTTCGTTTCAAATAAAAACTGAGATCTAGAGCACTGAATAATTTTATAGGAAGTTAATAAAAAATCCGGCCAAGTGCAAATCCGAACAATATGAAGCGTTTCGTACAACTACGTAGAAGAAAACGCGTAACGCGACGCGACACGTTTCTTGTATGGGAAGCCCCTTCAATGTTTTACTTTATTTTATTACATGTTCTCATAATCCAATTCTGTAAAAAATCCATTCTACATTACGCTTCAAAAGATACAATTCTGTGACAGACGGATGGACAGACGGACAAACAGCAGTGCCTTAGAAATACTCGTAGGTTTCCACTGATACCCATTGGGTAAGGATGCTGTGCGTAACTCTTTAGTAAGCACATTCTTTTTCTACTTTTTTACTTTTGAATATATGTACGTCTTGTTTTTATATACGTCACTAAAATATTGTAATGGACACATCGTATCGAACTACTTTTTCTTGTCCCTTTTAGTTTGATCGCGTTCAGATGCCTTAAGAGTTACTGGTGACCTCACTCACACGTTGGAACACAACAACCCTTTAGGGAGTTGTTAATTGGCTGCGGTTTTCTATGAGATGGAGGTACTTCCCCAGACGGGCTGCTTTGATGCGCCCTACCTCTGTTAAAACATCCAGACCAAGACAAACAGATATGTTCATGCACACAATGAATATTATATAGTTAATAGATTCAGGCGTTATTTTGCGAAAGCCTAATTTACATGCAATTTGATCTAACCTGCTTTGTGTGCTTCCGCCACCAATTAGTTCATGCGGCCTAGCGCCGGCCGGCACCCACCTACTACTGTTAGTAAATGCAACATGCCGACGCTGCCATGGCTGCTCCGGTAGTCTCTGCCACGACTGGCCTGGTCGTCGCTGCGACACGTATTTCGCCTCTTCACGAGGCATCATCAGGCGTTGTAGACGTTAATCGTAAGAATAACATGACTTGTAGCATGTTATTCTTACGATTAACGTCTAAACACGTGTCACAGCGATGACCAGGCCAGTCGTGGCAACGACGGTGGTGGTGGGGGCATGCGGATTTTGTTCCAGATGGCGGACGACCGCAGCAGCCGAGGCAGAGACTAACGGAGCAGCCATGGCAGCGTCGGCATGTTGCATTTACTAACAGTAGTGGGTGGGTGCCAGCCGGCGCTAGGCCGTATGAACTAATTGGTGGCGGAAGCACACAAAGCAGGTTAAATCAAATTGCATGAATATTATATGTCCAAACCAAACTGAGTCTGCATAGATATCATCATATACTTCCTCTAGATTGCTACGTCCTCTAAATCGTAGCTTGTGGTAACATTATCTCAGTTTCCTACTTCAAATTACTTCCAATTCAATAAACCGTCTCTGTCCGTTGTCGCAAATTAACATTTCGAGTCTCGAGTAGGTAGTATAGAATTATCAAGACAATCCATATTCCATTCGCTTCTGCTAATTTCAGTCTTTATTACTGCATTCAAGTAACAATTTCAGTTCACTATCGAGAGATTTTGATTCTGAATTTGCTCTACGCTTGTTCAGTACTATTCAAAGCGACGAGGTCGGTGGCGCAGTGGTGAAATGCGTTGTTACGCTACTTAGACACCAACACTCGTGGGTTCGATTCCCGCACAGGACAAACATTTGTGTGCATGAACATGTTTGTTTGTCTTGGTCTGGGTGTTTTCTATAATAAGTATGTATTTACAAATAAAAAAAAGTATTTACGTATGTTTACCAGTTGTCTAGTACCCATAACACAAGCTTCGCTTACTTTGGGGCTAGGTGGCGCTGTGTAATGTGTCCGACAATATTTAAAAAAAAATCATAGCAATGCGCCAAATTACTTTTTTTTTTTAACGATTAATCTGTATGAAAAGTGCAAGAAAACGATTTTGCATTTTTCGTTTTCAAATTCATAATTGTGTTTACGATGGTATTTAAATATTGATTAATTATTTAATATTATAACTCTTAAATGATCACTCTCACTCGCTAGCAGGAACACACCACCAACGTTTCACAGAATCGATATTTATTTGGGGTCTTCTGAAAGCTAGTGCTCCTGGTCAGGCTGATTATTAATCCAATGCCTACCTCTGTAACAGACTCTCGTCTATTATAAGTCAGTATGTGCATATGAGGTTAGTTCTGCGAACTGCAAGTTCTAATAATAAAACTAGTTGAAATGCCAGCGTTGCGCAAAATTAGTGGCGTAACGCTTGTAGATCGTATTCGCAATGATGAGGTTAGAAGCAGAGTTGGTTTGAAAGAGAGTTCGGTGTTAAAATAGGATGAAAGAATGCAGAATGAAATAATGACGAAGCAGATATACAATGCAAAAGTGGAAGGATGTAGGAGCCGAGGAAGGCTAAGACTTACCTACCATGATCAAATTGGTCGTGTTCTATCAGAAGGTGATGTCAGGAGCCGTAGAAATCGACGATCGTGCATGAAAAGTGCAATGACTAATGACTGTGCCGTTTCATGGTCTGACAACCCTAGGTAATGTACGTTGCTTTTAACATCCAATAAGTTACTAATTATTAGATCAAAGTAAGAACTTTTCCTATTGGTTCATTAATATGGAATCAATAGTTATAATTTTGAAGCATACTCAAAAAATCCTTAGATTTATGAAGCTCGGCGGCGATTTCATTCATCGTAAGGGAACCCGCACGTCCAAGATATTATATTTCGAAACACATGGGACTTAACCTAAGAAAGATCTGATATCCACTCTAGACTGTGAAAGTCTGACGGCAGTTGCTCCATGTAAAAATCAGTATCTTCGTCAACTAGGCTATATAGCGCACCCCGTGAATTCTAATGGGCTAGGAAACGGGATTAGAATGCAACCGTATACGAGAATAAAAATTTTTTTTTTTTTTTTTTTAATACTACGTCGGAAGCATATCCCACGGCAAGCATACGGCCCACCTGATGTAAAGCGGGTACCGTAGCCTAACGCTCGCGATATGTTAAGTATCTGCTTACACAGCAACTCCTTGGGAGCTTACTGGTGACCTCACTCACACGCAGGAACACAACAACCCTCTACGAAGTTGTTATTTGGCTGCGTTTTTCTGTCAGGTGGAGGTACTTCCCCAGACGGGCTGCTTTGATGCGCCTTACCTCTCTTAAAATGTATATGTACGTTCTCATACCTGACGAGGTGCTTGAACTTTTTTAATTAGTACCAAACAGATATTTACTTGGAATAATTGAAATTTTCTGGATATCCAATTCGCATTTCTGTTCACATTCTAAAAACAGCGACAAAGTAACAGTTCCATAAATTGTGTCGATTGTAGACGTAGCCTAGTTAGTGCACACGTATCATTGGCGACCCGCCAAGTGGGCGCTTACCAACCACTCGGCACTTTGTAGGTACTATTTGTATGTTGTAACTTGGTAACTAATTTCCGTCTACGATTCAATTGTACTTGTAATTTTAAAATAAAACTCATACTTAAGGCAAGCAGTACACTTGTTAGTTAAAATCAGTGGACGGGCAGATGAAGAGGTGTTATTGTTGCCCAGGGTGTTACACATTTAATAAAATAAATAAATAAATATTGTCGGACAAATTACACAGCGCCACCTAGCCCCAAAGTAAGCGAAGCTTGTGTTATAGGTACTAGACAACTGATAAACATACGTAAATACATTTTTTTTTGTAAATACATACTTATTATACATAGAAAATACCCAGACCAATACAAACAGACATGTTAATGCACACAAATGTTTGTACTGTGTGGAAATCGAACCCACGAGCGTTGGTGTCAAAGTAACGTAACAGCGCGTTCCACCACTGAGCCACCGAGCTCGTCGTTATAGGCTATAGTAACTGCTTATTATCAGAAAGGCCTCACGATTATTCGCTTATTTAATGCTATAAAAACCCCCGCGGTTAATAACACGACTTTGACACCGACGGTGTTCTGTGTGGTAATAGACCCCACGAGGTTCGATTCCCACACAGGACAAAGATTTTGAACGAGTCTGTTTATCTTTACCTGAGTGTTTTTTTAAGAGAAATTGGGCACACCAAAGCGTCCTTACTGGGGAAGTACTTTCACTTCAAACCATAGTCAAAAAACGGACATTCACATTTATAGTAGGAAAATAATCAGTATTATAGGTTATAATCATTAGGTATGTTATTAAACTATTCAATTTAAACAAAACATCTTATGAAAATACATAGAAATATTTTAAAACCAATTAAAAATGTATTCTTTTGAAGATTTTATTTTACCACTTTGTGGGTGTGACTATATCCTATATCCATGCCAAATTACAACTTTCTAGTAATAAGAGTTTCTGAACTAAGCTGCAGACGGACATGACGAGGTCGGTGGCGCAGTAGCGAAACGCGCTGTTACGTTACATCGACACCAAAGCTCGTGGGTTCGGTTCCCACTATTTGTTTTGGTCTGGGTATTTTTAAGAGAGGTAGGGCGCATCAAAGTAGCCCGTCTGGGGAAGAACCTCCACCTCATAGAAAACCGCAGCCAAATAATAACTCCCAAGATGATTGTTGAGTTCCTGCGTGTGAGTGCGGTCACTAATAAGCTCCTATGGAGTTGCTGTATTATGGCAGAGGTGGCGCGCGTGATACTTAATGTATTGCAAGCATTTATAGACTACAGTAACTGCTTTACATCAAGCGGGCCGTATGCTTGTATGCCTCCCGACAATAGTTCTTGACTGGACGGAACCCTAAAAATCAGTATGTATGTATATATATACTGTTGTTTTGCAGGGTCGGCAACGCAAGAGTGACACTCTTTGGGTTGCAAATGCCCATAGGCTACGGTAACTACTTACCATCGTACGCTTGTTTGCCACCTTAGTGGTATAAAAAAAATTCACGCCAGGTCCTTTGCGAGGTAGGTAGAGAGAACTGAGCGTCATAAAACGAGGTCTTTATCAACATCACTCGCTTTTTTTTATTCAACTGTTCATGCACGTTCGCCGGTTTCTAGCATTGAGTTTTTATGTACTAGGTACTTAGTAATACTACCTCAGTGG
This sequence comes from Pyralis farinalis, assembly GCA_947507595.1. Taxonomy (NCBI): domain Eukaryota; kingdom Metazoa; phylum Arthropoda; class Insecta; order Lepidoptera; family Pyralidae; genus Pyralis; species Pyralis farinalis. The sequence continues at coordinate 30,168,347 of OX382273.1, read as the reverse complement.
TTTCAAGGGTGCCTGATATCACCTTCTGAAAAAACACGACCAATTTGGTTAAAAAAATCAATGTTATACTTTATTATCATTATGCTATAAAAATATTTAATTTAAACAAAGTATCTTGTGAAAATAAAAAAGAAAATCTTGTAACTCACATGAGAGACGTAGCGGCAATCGTAATTTATTTTGCCATCTTGGGTTAATTTAGGCAGACTGAACCAACATGTTTATGAATAAAAACGGTAACTCAATTTTACATACATACATACATATCATCACGCCTGTCTCCCATTGGAGTAGGCAGAGACTATGGAACGCCAGGTGCACCGATCCAAACATACCGCTCTCGCTTCTTCCACACTCATCAACCTCTTCATGCATGCTCTTCGGTTTTAGGTACTTTTGATTTGACCAATTATTATCATTATGTTATAAAAATATTCAATTTAAACAAAGTATCTTGTGAAAATACATAAAAATCTTGTAACTCACATGAGAGACGTAGCGCAGACTGAACTAACATGTTTCTAACTCAATTTTATTACAATAAAATTACCATAGTTAAATCGCATAAAGCTAAGCTAAAACACACAAACAAAAAAACGGCCACCAATGCATATTACGCTTACGCACACTCGAGGCTTCAATACGGCATAGTGTTATGGGGGAATAGCACAGACAAAGTAAAACTATTTGCATTACAGAAAAGATGTATTCGAATACTTGTTAATATAGATTCCAAGACTAGCTGCAAACCCCACTTTATAAAAGAAAAAATTCTAACGGTTACAAGCATATACATCTTAGAAACAGCTATCTTTGTAAAGAAAAATCTACATCTCTTCCCACAATATTCACGGCCTCAAAATCTACGCCCAAAAACGAAGCTAACACTGCCAGACTCCAACTTAGAAATAGTAAACTCAGGCCCAGTAGGCATGGCTGTAAAAATATATAATAAAATTCCAAATTACGTAAAGGAGCACAACAATATTAACAAATTTAGAAATGCTTTAAAAAAAATACTTTTGCACAAATGTTATTACGATCTAAAAGAATTTTTCAATGATAATTTTAAATCTACTTTATGACCAACAATTGTCTAAGCAAATATTAAATTTGTGATTGTAATGTAATTCAATTGTAAAATAAAATAACATGTATTTCATAATATAATAATTGTATAAATTATCACAAAGAAATTAATATGTAATTTGAAATAATTTAATGAACATTGTATTAATATTTAAGTAACATGTTGCAACGCCCTCGCAGGGCTCGTGTCTGTACTACATTTATACCTAACACCTTAATATGTAACACGAATGCAATTGCAAATAAATAAATAAATAAGTGGCGCCCTCATTTTGTTTTTATTAATAAGACCAATTCTAATAAAACGCCCAAAACAGGCACTATAAAACGATATTTATGATTTTTTGAAACGTATCTTGAATTTATTACCTGTGTACAAGTAACCAAAATTTCAATTGTTGCTTATTGTGGCCACTTATAGCAATTATCAAAATTATGACTAATTGTACAATAATATAGGATAAACAAAAGCATGCAATGTTATATTAGCTTTGTCTTAAAATTTTATGCAAATGCTCGACGACCTCGGTGGCACAGTGGTGAAACGTGCTGTTACGATGACACCAACGCTCATGGGTTCGATTCCCACACAGTACAAACATTTGTGTGCATGAACATGTCTTTTTGTATTGGTCTGGGTATTTTCTATGTATAATACTACTACTACTATAACTTCACGCCAAATCCCTCACGGGGTAGGCAGATGTATAATAAGTATGCATTTACAAAAAAATATATATATTTACGTATGTTTATCACTTGTCTAGTACCCATATCACACACAAGCTTCGTTTACTTTGGAGCTAGGTTAGGTTAGGTTAGCTATGTAATTTGTCCGACAATATTTATTAAAAAAAAAATGGACAGGGAACCAAAAATATATTTATTATATTTTTTTATCAATGAGGCATTGGCATATACTCTCTCGTCTCTCTCTAATACTTGTTGGAGCCAGTTTACAATTCTACTCGTAATAATTGAAGAGCCCGGTGGCGTAGTAGTTAATAAGGCTACTTTCACGCCAGTGCTCGTTGGCTTCTACGCAGGAAAAACGTTTGTGTGCATGAACATGTCTGTTTGTCTTGGTCTGGAATTTTAAGATGTTAGTTGGCTCTGGTTTTCTGTGATATGAATGTATTTCTCCAGTCCCGCTACTTTGACGAGCCTTACCTCTCTTGAAACACCCATACCAAGACGCACAGACATGTTTATGCACTATTGTCCTGCATAGGATCGAACCGACGAGCCTCTGTGTAAAGTAATCATTGCTAACCACTCTACCAATTAAAGTAAAAGTATTAAACCATTTTGTCGAATTCAAACTCAGTATAATTGTCTCCAGTACTGCAAGCTTATTACCTAGCTTGCTTGCCACATTCATTGAATACCATAAAAAATGTTAATCCATATAAAAGTCAGAATTATTCGTACCAAAACTCATAAACGATCTCTTTCCCGCCTTTGTTACTAAAAACAAGCCTGCCGCGAATATAAATGTGATATTTGTTTTCACATCGCAAACAATGAAAATGTTAAAAGAGAAAAATTATAACCATAAATAAACCATATGATTATTAAAATTATTTGATTAGTAAATATCAAAAAACATGACAATAAGACGTGTTTTTTTTAAATAACGCAGCATATAAAAGTATCAGTGATATAACATGCTTGCTCACAATGATCGTGTAAGAGAGAGAGTTGGTCTGAAAGTGTCGGTGTTAAGATAGGGAAGGCATGCTCCGTTGGTTCGGAGGTGTAGAAAGAATTTCGGATGAAAGAATGATGAAACAGATATACAATACGAAAGTGGAAGAATGTAGGAGCCGTGGAAGGCCAATATTCATCTACTATGATGGAGGTGATGTCAGGGGCCCTAGGAACAGGCGAGCATGCTTAAAAAGGACTAGGGATGTTAAAGAAACGAGTGAGGTGTGTAAGGACCACGTCTTAAGGCTGTAATGTTACAACCTTATTTAATGATTTATATAGAATCTTTTCTTTGCATGCTCTGTTTAATCTATGACAATTTGTCAAAAATATTATTTGTAATTCAAAATTTAAAAATATTACATTTTAGTGTCGGAAAACAGAAAACAAGTCAGTCTGGAGGAAGCTTTCGAGAAGGAGAGATTCAGTGCACCACGTCTGAGACCACCAGCCTCCTGCTGAGGGCTACGTGGTGAAACCTCGGGATATTACTACCCTTTTCCAAACGCGATAATTTCCGGACATCTAACTAATCTAAAAATTATAATACCTGCAGCCCCTGTTGTGGACTACGGCGGCTGACAAAGATACCGCTGCGGTGTTGGTCCGTAAGGCGGTCCCCACCATTAACAACAACTTCTACGTCTGGATCTGCGTGCTGGCTAGCATGCTAACCTGCCGTCTACAGTCGTCGACCACTATAGCCGGCGGCCACTAAGTACACCCACCAGTGATTCTATCAGTGATATACCGGTTAGACTAATTAAAGCGCGAGTTCTTAAAGACCTTATTTAGCCGAACTTAAAGTGAACCCTTTTTTATATTTATTATATTTTGTAAAATAGACCTATTAAATTAGTATCGCTTTTAATACTTCCTTTTCTTCATCTAGTAACATAACAAGGCGCTCGATATTCTCTGCCTACCAAGGGTTCTGGCGAGAAAATAGAAATACTAACTCAAAACACAGGGAATGAGAGCTTCGATATTTGATCGCGTATTTATGACCACCGTCGAAATTACAAGTGTTTGCATACTGAAAGGGGTAAGTGGTAGCTGGGGTGTAAGTGGCTCGATGTCACCTTTACAGCCAAAGCCAACCTCACCTGCACGTGGTGCACCCTGCTTATCAACAGACGAGGCTCGGGCGAAAGAAAGGTAGAGCACGACGTTAACCCGACTGGGGAAGTACCTACACCTCACAGAAATAGAAATAGTAAATATTTTATTCCAACTGTACTCATTTCACAGAAAACATGCACTAAAACAAGAAGAAAAAAAAAAGAAAAAAAAATACATTTTAAACATAATAATTACATTTGGTATTGTGAAGTCAGAACTACACTCAGGGTCTAATGCCAGGATCTCAATGATCCCAGCCAGAAGACGGCAGCCAAATAACAACTCAATGGAGGGTCGTTGTGTTCCTACGAGTAAGTGAGATCACCAGATGATGAGAAGTTGCTGTGGTGACAGCGGGGGTGGCAACGCACTAGTGACATTATTTTTGTTGCTAGCGTTCATATGCTATGGTAACCACTTTACATCAGGAGGACTGTATGCTTGCTTGCTGTCCGCTATCCCTTACTCGGAGATGAAGGAGAACATTATGAGGAAACCCGCACTTAAAAGAAATTAATTTCGAAAGACGTGTGACCTTATCTAAGAAAAGTCTGGTTTTCCCTAGGTTATTGAGGTCTGAGAGCAGTCGCTCCAAGTAAAATCTATATCTTCACCAAATCCTTATGCTTAGGTAGCGGACCCCGCCAATCCTTATTGATTAGGAAACGGGATAACGCTAAGAAGAAAAAGATGCAATAATTTCCAAATGTAATTTATCTGACCAGCTTGGCGGCGCCGCGATTCGATTCCCACGCAGGACAAACATTTTGTGCGCTTGAAATTGTCTGTTTGTCTAGGTCTGGGTGTTTTTAACCTCACAGAAAACCGCAGCTAAATAACAATTCCCTGGAGGATTGTTGTATTCCTGCAAGCAAGTGAGGTCACCAGTAAGCTCCTAAGGAGTTCCCGTGTTAGCGACATATGTGGCATCGCGCGACTAATACGTAATATATTACCAGTGTTCATAGGCTATTCTGACTTACATCAGGTGGACCGCAACCTTGAATGCTTCCCAAATTTCTAAAAAAAAAAACACAATTTATTATTTACCTGCTTGGAACATTTTGCTATTTCTGTAGTATTTCACTTTATTTAAATATGATAGAGGTGTTTATCACATTTTGCTTCAGTGTGTGTGATTTTACCCTTATTAAATGCACATTTATAATTAATATGCTTATGTGCCTATAGCTTCGCCCGCGTAGGTTATGGAAATTTACCAAATTTATTACGGTTTTCAATTTTAACGCAGTAACCGTAAATATTTTGGAGATAATGCGAAAGTAAGGCCAATCAAAATCGGTTTAGCCAAATGAAAAGACAGGCAGATGAAAATGTATTTGTTGCATACTGTGAATACTGACAGCAGTACTATTTACAATTAAAGTCTTGTTTAACTATAACAAAACCGGTCAAGTCGGATTCGCACACGAAGGGATCCGTGGCCCCGTACAATATATAGCATAGCATATTTTTTAGATAGTTTAGCAAAATTTATAAGAGATAGGACGCATCAGAGCATCCTGTCCGGGGATTTACCTCCACCTCACAAAAAACCGTCGTCATGTACCAACTCCCTGAAGGCTTATTGTGTTCTGCGTAGGAGTGAGGTTACCAGTAAGCTCCTAAGGAGTTGTTGCGGTAGCCACAGAGGTGGCATCGCGCAAGTGCCCACTCAAACGTCCCGAGAACGCGCGTACCCAGACCCAGATATCAGACTTAAAAGCTTATTTGTGTTAATACAAAGTGCTTATTTGACTGATGGATGATTTTAAATGGTAATAAGATCATTACTGCTTCTATTTATAAATAATAAGTACTCGCAGCGTCTCAAGTGGCGCTATTAACAGGGCGCACAAAGCTAAGTGGCGCCCTCAACCAATTGTTTTTATTAATAAGACTGAATTTAAGACCAATTTAAAAAAAAACGCTGAATACAGGCACTATGGAACCATATTTATGTTTTTTAGATATATTCTGTTTTTATTATTTATATACAATTAGTCATAATTTTGATTATTGCTATAAGTGGCCATAATAAGCAATAATTTGGTTACTTGTACACAGATAATAAATACAAGATATGTTTCAAAAAAACATAAATATGGTTCTTCAGTGCCTGTATTAAGCGGTTTTTGCTATTGGTCTTAAATTCAGTGTTATTAACAAAAACAAAATGAGGGCGCCACTTAGCTTTGTGCGCCCTCTTAACTTTAAGTATTGACAGATAAGTCACATTTTTTTTATGTTCTCAGTAAAGTCGGCTATAATTATTTGGAATTTTTGACGTTATTGTTTATTTCTGGGATTATCGTATACGAAAGTAATAAGTTTAGAAAAACATTTTATTTTATTTTTCGTTAAGTTCGATTTTTGTAAATTAAATATATATATATATTTATATTAATGCACCTAATAACGGTAATAGGGTGGATGCCGACCGGCGCTAGTTTGCATGAATTAATTGGTGACGGAAGCACACAAAGCAGGTTAAATCAAACTGCAGTAAACATTTATATTATTTAATTATAACTAGATAGTTTGATATTTATGTTACTAGCCATGTTACCCATATGGGTAGTTACATAAATGTCGAACGCGAGGGTAACATCGCTTGCACCGTAATTTGCGGAGCTCACAAGTCGACACGAAACTATATGAGAAATGTGTAAATCGCTTGATTCTTTTCGCATCGCTCGCCTCGATCTCAAGACTCGATAACTTGTAATTCAATTTGCTAGTATGGTCGATATCTCGTTCTCGTATGTGAAGTTGCTTAATAAGTGCTAATTAATCCCATACTCGGTAAGTTTTTGGCTCAGATTTATTTGTCATCGAGTTTTGGCTTCATTTTTGTGCTCAAAGAACTCGTAATTAAGAACAGATTTACGAATTTTTTTTTACTGGCAGTATCACAAATTGCAGGAAAATCATCATTATTGACAGTGGTTATAATTGATCGGAGAAAGATGGATAAAGATTTGTTGTATTAAAATTAAAAGTAAAAAACACAATGTATTGTGTTGTAATATATGTCATTGATTACATTTTACAAGTAGGTACACACACTTACAAAAAAATAAAAGCTAAATGACGCAACTCAAAATTATATTTACACTGAAATAAAAGAATTTAAAACATGTCTTGTGAATTAGGTATGAATCAACCTAAAACAAACTGAATCTCAAAAGTCACTACAAAACTAACGACACTGAACCACTGCATATTTAACTGTATGACCATTACTATATTCAACTATTATTACACTACTCACTGCAAGAAACAAGGCATTACTTTTGAAAATGAATTCATACAAAAAAAACACGAAATTTGTAAGAATTTTATGTCTAGTCTATGTCTATGTACTAAACACTGAACTAAAGGATTAATAAAATAATATTGAATATTGTATGTATTTCATTGTGCAAGAAATATTGAATTTTTAATAATTTACTGCTTGTGTGTTGATTCACAAAGTTGAACAAGCAAGTACTATGTACTTACACATGTGACAATAAATTTTATACATACAGGAAGTACGATGTAAAATTACATTATATAACGCAGCAGTACTTAGATTTAAAACAACACTAGGAGATACATAAAAATTGCATTCAAGAAAATTGATGAAACCTTAAAGGGTGTACTGCAAGAAGTCTATTACTAAAATACAACATCATTATATGTTTAAGACAGGCGGTGCCAATGCCCAGGATTGAATCTGGTACGTGACTCGTAGTGGGGGTTTCTTTATAATTGGAATTGGGTACCGCTGAATAATTTTCATAATAGAATATGAAATGGAGCTTCTATAGCCTGCCATGTGCCCAGGAACACTTAATCGACCAGCTTGAAACGTCGGATAGTCATTGTTTACGCTCCTTTCGAAAATCAACCTTTGGTCTTCAGGACGATTTGTTTTCGCAGTGAAATAGTTTCGCTTGCCTGCGTGATACTGTCCTTTTCCTTTTTGCCAAATCCTGGAAAGGACACCTTGGGCTCGGTTGACCGCCTAGATGCTGCCTGGTTGTCCTCGGCAGGCAAATACGGCCGTCTGCTTTTGTGCGCAACCTGGCTACCTTCGGCAGGTAGATTCAGTTTGCCAAAAACTTTAGATCCACCACCCCAGTTTAGCTACGGCATCACTAAATACCTTTGACTGGAACAGATACTCTGTACTGGGAGGTATCTTCGTATCGTATGATTGTTGGCTAGGGTAATCTCTTGTAAAACAGCGATGAAGACTGTAGTATAAGCTTACGTCTATCAAAAACCTTACGTGATCAGAAGCGGTGGCGTATGCAAAAAGATCTCTAGAACAACAAGAGCTGGTCAGGAACACCGTTCCTATATGAAATCTATATGTTTGTCTGTGCGTTTGTTTGTGTGTGCGTTTTTGTCGAATATTCGTATTTTGACTTCAGATTCGGATTCAGCATAAAAAATTAGAATAGGAATGTTCAGGAACACCGTTCTTATCTCTTAAGGAACATGGCCAAAATGGCCGACAAATAAAAAAAAAATTGAATTGTTATATAATAGACGAGCCAGGCGTTCCTCTGGCAATGCAAGCTTGCGCATTCTCAACTGGTTCCAATTTGAATTATGTATTGGAACTAGAACGAGAACATACTTACATTGCAAGTGAAATAAAAGCTTTAATTCATAAATCAAAGTTTGACTATATTCATGTCATCGTAGATGGTTTGTGTAATAATTCAAGTATGTTCTGGAAATACGTTCGTAGATACCCAAGACGAAATGCATAGGTATTATGAGATAATATTAAAGCTAAGAGCGAGTGAAGTCATCATCTCAAACTACGGGCTCTTTGCCTACACTGCGCTCATTAATGCAACATTTCATAAACACGGCGAAGTGTTGAGCATTTGCCTTGCTGTTTGGCAGATTGCCAGATATGCACAGTATTGCAATATATACCCGGTTAGGTGGTCTATGGCATCCGGCAATAAACTTGACACATCAAACGGAAATAAAAGTGTATGATAGATCTACAACTAAATGACGAGCTCGTGCATAAATGCAGTCCGTCTGGGGAAGGCAGACGAAACTGCAGTCAAATAACAACCATCTGGAGTGTTGTTGTATTCCTACGGTAAATGAGGTCATCAGTAAGCTCCTAAGAAGCCGCTTTGTTAGCAGCAGATGTAGCTTCGCTCGAGTGATACTTAATGTATTACAAGCGTTCATAGGCTACGATAATCGCTTTACATCAGATCAGGGAGGGGCCGTAAGCTTAAATGAATATAAATAAAGAGCACATCGGAACATAGAAGTTTATTATATTTTATATAGAATAAAAATGATTGGAAATCGCTGCTCTAAATTATGGTAATAGAAGATAAGTACTGTAGTTTCAGTTAGAAACGAACTTTCTATATACGAACGAACGAACGGTCTATATATTTCGTAAAATTTGATTTCTCTTACTTACCGAAATGAAAGAGTTTGTAATGTTTGAGAATAGTAAGGCTGATTACGAGTACTGTATGAATACCAAAGTAAAAGGAATAGTTTACTATGCTTCTTTGCTGTATAAATACTCCCACACAAAACGATGTGTTAGCGGCTACCAGTTTAATATCCCTTTGAAATGTATATCTAATTTTGATATAATCGAGCGACCCTATAAATAGTTTTAGTTCTATTTGGTCCGTCAAAATATTTGCAACTGTATCAAAGCCCCAAAATAGAGAATTACCTAAGGTACACACTTAAATAGACGTGGATTGTAAGCCTATTGTAAATTTGGTATTAAATACGGCACCAACAACTATTACAGTCTCAGACAGACAAGGTCCCCCAAAGGTCCCTTGTATAGAATTGAATTTATATTATATTTTGTATAGAATTTAATTAAATTTTCAGCGAAGTCCCATACTTAAATAGAAGAAAAAGCATTTTTTTTTTATTACGACATACATTTGGAACTTATTAAACAGAACAAAAACCTTATTTTTTGTTGTTTACTATCTTTAAAAATATAGAATTGGGTTAATATGTCTCTTTAAGCTAAACTAGTTAAGAATCCAATTCGCAGATTTCACTGCCTAACCCCAAAAATTAGGTGAAGATACTGATTTTTACATGAAGCGACTGGCGTCAGACCTCCACAGCACAGACGGAAAACCAGAACGTTCTTAGGTCACATGTCTTTGAAATATAATTTCTTGGGCGTGCGTGTTTCCTCACGATGTTTTCTTCACCATGACGGTGATAATTACAAATATGTAGATAAATCCAAAAACACGAATTTAGTGGTAACATCCTAGGATTTGAATCTGGAACTAGTTAATCAATAGGCCGATTCCTTATCTTTATACTGGGCTATCACTGCTCCTGGTGAGCTCACTAACTCGTGAAAATATAGTGGACGTTATTTGGTCGTCTATAAAGTCGAAGTCAAGTTTCTCCAGAATATATATCGCTGTGACTTTCACCAGAGCTTCGTCAACTAGTCGACTTGGTGTCTATATTCTTCTGCAACAACACCAAAAATCTCTGTATGTCTTCAATATACACTTTCGCCAATTGCTATATCGCAGTAAAAAATAAATATTCGTCACTGTATATAAAATATAAAAAACCCTTAACACAATCATGCAAGCCAATAATTCATCATAGTTACAAGAACAAAAATAACGATTTTTGCAACCATATATTTGGCATACAGTGTTGGCTAACCCACAGTTCACTCATGGCGTTCTGTTTGGGAATTGGTATAATTTTATTGAGACTATTACGATAACTGTGTATTTATTTTATATAATATTCTAATTATATATATACATACAATATACATCCTCAATACCTCAAAATATCTATAATATCAGTGTGATATTGAAAAGATTAAATTGTTCTCAAAGTCTAGAGATAATATCTATGTAGGGTTAGGGTATACGGGTATGCAGTGTGTTTTGTTTTTGTTGTATTTCTTGTGTGTGTGTGTGTATATATATAATATAATATTGAAATATATAATATTAATAATGATACATATTACTGAATCAAACTACTGATACTGAGTATCAAAAGACTTGGCCTGGTATCCCAAACAACTTACCGTCACTAGTTTCAGTTACTCGTTGTGGGTATTACAAAATACTTGCAATGATACAGTGATTTGGTCTCGTTGTGCGTTGTGTTATATTTTTCTACCTTGTGTTAATACGTTAACGGTTTATTCATTGTATACCTGAATACGTAGGGAAATATTTGTTTTTTTTGTTTCTAAATAGTAGTTTGTTACTTATGAGTGGTAATGATTGCATATTTGTAATGTGTTTGTGGCAATGTAACTGTTTTTCGTTTTTGATTTTTGCATCATGTCTTGTCAACGGTAAGTAAGTAGTTAGCTATAGATAATATTCAAACTATAGAAATAATGTATGCCCACTGTTTCGAGCGATTCAAGTATTTTATGTTAGTACTTTATTTATAAATAAATTATACATTTCTCATGTAAGTGACATTTTGTGTTTTATGAGAAATAAAGAATCTTTAAACTGAATTATAGCGGAAATTCGCTTTGGAGGTTCAGATTACGCAGCGAGATGTCCGGCCGGAGTTACTCATCCTTGACATTCTTCACTTAGTGCCAAGACATTATGCTGAGTGGAGACCTATTTGGTACACACACTGTAATTTAGCCTTAAGTTTCAAATTTATGTAAAATTTTTGTGTTGCCAAAGAAACGTTTTTCTTTCTTTCTTTCTTTACATTCATAAGTTAAGTCGTGTGGGCTACGCTAATCACTATTGTACTCGCAGTATTAAAGCTTTGCACTTCTTCGTTATATCCAGGATAGGCATGCTCTATTATAGTGAAGACTGTGCTAAATATACCCCTGGTGCCAAAAAAATAGAACCTAATAGAAACTACCTTCGTACTCCCCAATATCGAGCATGATAAGAATACATTAAAGACCGTCACTTGAACACCATTAGTTAACCCTGCTTCTCCACGATGGTAAGACTGGTCTTTTGCATCTTACAGGGCATCCGGCATTGGCGACTAAGTAAATCCTGTTCTTGAAAAATTTGTCATAGAAATTATATTTTTAATATTTTGACTAAGAGCAATTTCGCCATTTGGGTCTAAGTCTTTCTCATATTAACGCTTAAAGACAAATGTGCTACTAAATTTAAAGCTTGAAGAAACTCATGCAGCCCAATATATCATATCAAAGCCACAAGAACTACAGTGACGATTTTTCATGTTTGCAACGTTATATTTGGCGAACAGAGCTGGCCAACTTCCAGTTCAGTCATAGTCGTCTGTTTGGGAATTGGCACGAGCTTATTGAGACCATAGCTCAATTTTGTTATTTTAGAATGAAATCGTTTCATATTTGTTTTATGCAAATATTTTCCGTGTACTTTACCATCTGAAACAGCCACAAGATTCTCCTGCAAACTTTAACGTAGTCGTAATCACTGTCAGTAAATATTTAGGTCAAACAGAAGAAATCCATATGAAAGTATGGATTTCTACTAGTTCTATACTAGTTCATACTAATAATATAATAATAAACGTTTATTCTTCTCACAAAGGTTGTAACAAATTACAGAAGTACTAAATACACATAGAAATTATAAGAAAACCTTTTGAGAGTCCGGAGTCCGTACTAGGTTTGGAAACTTTATTACAGACCTCCAGTCTCTCTCCCGGTTAGTGCCTTAATAATATAAATATTTCTCTTAAGTTACCGTGACATCTGAAGTTCATATTTTTACACTATCCATAATTTTATGACGAATGTAAAAGTTTTCTTATTTGTTTGTCCTTTCACATCAAAATGGAGCAACGGAGTGACGTGATTCTCTGTATGGGGATATTAAGAGGGTGCGCGAGTGACATAAACTACTTTCTAAAATTGCTCACTCCCATGAAAAACACATTTTTTTTTTAATATTTGCCTACCCCGCAAAGGAATTTGCGTGAAGTTATAGATACATAAAAATATTTTACCTAGTACCACGGTAGCATCACCAAACCAACCCTTTTCCATGTTCCACTCATGGCAGAGCCCAGTATTTACAAGCCGCCCGAAGACCACTGACAAAGTTAAACGACTGTTGTCTATCAACTACGGCCGAGACCAGCTTTATTGTGCCAGGATGCGTTAAACGTTGCTTAACACTTTAGTGTTTTAAGCGACATTACATCCAAGCTAACCTCAACTGAATATAGCAGTCGATGGGTTCCTGCGTGTAAGTGAGGTCACCAGTAAGCTCCTAAGGAGTTGCTGTGCTAGTAGCAGCTAAGGAGGTATCGTGTGAGTGATACTTAACGTATTACAAGCGTTCATATGCTACGGTAACTACTTTATATCATACAGGTGTATATATATATTATAGATACATTATATATATATATATATATATTACACTTTATGTCATCATGCGTGTATGCCTTCAGAGTTTTCATAATAAAAAAATACTCGTGTAGTGGTAAAAATTTAAAAGTTTTCACATGTTACTGTAGAAAGTTGAAGAATGTAGGAGCCGAGGAACAACAAGACTTACCTAAAATGGCCAAATTGGTCGTGTTTTATGAGAAGAGCCCCTTTAACTACACCTTCATAAATCAGGAGCTCTCTCTAGAAGAGCAATGAATATTAAAGAAGAGAGTGAAGTATGTATGGATCGAGGCACTTAGTGCTCGGTTCTCTGGGCCTACCGCGCAAGGGATATACTTGCGGGGTAAGCAAGGGATTTGGCGCGAAGTTATAGAGATGTTGCTTCAGGTTTGCCTCAAATTGAATATAATTAAGTATCTAGTTGAATATTATACTAAACAGGTATGTCTGTAAGTCAGCTTTTCCATTTTAACATAAATGAGTATAGTGGTTATTAACTACTTCTATTCAGGTACCTGTTACATCCATTATTTCATGAGAAATTAAATTTAAGTTACTGAGATCTACCTTTAAATAAATTTAGTAAAATTTACTTTGAACTCGGTAAAAACAAAAATAATCAAGCTACCTAGCTCTGCGTACTCGCCCCACAGGGGATGAAAGTGAAAATGAAAGTTCATGAACAAATAGTTTTTAAATATACATACCTAGTTGAAAATGTAATTAAAGCCATGTATGTATATATGTATATCTCACGCCAAGTCCATTGCGGGGTAGGCAGAGAGAACCGAGTGCCATAAGGCGCGGTCCTTACATACTTCACTCGCTTCTGTGATATTCATAGCTATTTTCATGCACGCTCGCCGGTTCCTGGGGCTCCTGACATAACCTTCTGATAAAACACGACCAATTTAGTCATGGTAGGTTAGTCTCGGTCTTCCTCGGCTCCTACATCCTTCCACTTATGCATTGTATATCTGTTTCGTCATTCTTTCGCCCCGCATTCTTTCTACATGTCCGAACCAATGGAGCATGCCTTTTCTTATCTTCACACCGATGCGCAATGCTCTTACGTGACCGCATTTATTCTACTTTCATGCTCTCTCTGCCATACCCAGTTCTCACTTAAATCTCAAATAAAGCCATGTGGCTTAATTATCCATAGGTTTGTTTATCTCTAGTGATCCTTGATGAAGGTGTAAATATTATATATAAGTTTATCTTCCTAGAGTTCCTTCAACTTCGGATGACACGATACCGTATGCATCTTATGCAGGTTTATCTACTTGAATCTTCTCTGATCTCAGGAGAAACGTTAAGTTGTGCGTCTTACATAAAAGTTTATCTACCTGAAACTCCTTCAAGTTGAGATGTGCGTCTTATACAGCTTTATCTACTTGAATCGTTTCTGACTTTGGAACGAACGTTAAGTTGTGCATCTTATATCCAAGTGTATCTACATGGAGCTTCTTCAACATCGGAAGGCACGATACGATATGCGTCTTTACAAGTTTATCTACTTGGAGCTCCTTCAACGTCGGAAAACACGATAAGGTGTGCGTTATATACAGGTTTACCTACTTACGAATCTCCTTTGACTTCGGAAGGAACGTTAAGTTGAGCATCTTATATGCAAGTTAGTCTTAAACACAGATTTAGTGATACAGGCCAGAACATAAACGGGGACCAGTTGGTCAATTGACCGGTTCTTAATCCACCGGGCCATCACTTCCGTTTCCAGAGTAAAGCTAACCGCATTGGCAACAGAAAAGCACAGTGGTTAAAAGACAAGTATTATATATAAGCGAAGATGACAATATGAAATACTTGTATACCCCGGTATCATCATCACACCGTCAAATAATATTAAGCTCAAGATCTTGCTGAGGGCAACGGACGTGTATTACATTGCAGGCTATGTTTAAAAGACAAAAACATAAATAAACCAGTTGAGAATGCGCAAGCTTGCATTGCCAGAGGAACACCTGGCTCGTCCATTATATAACAATCAAATGTTTTTTTTTAATTTGTCGGCCAATTTGACCATGTTCCTTAAGAGATAAGAACGGTGTTCCTGAACATTCTTTTCTACTTTTTTATGCTGAATCCGAATCTTAAGCCAAAATTCGAATATTCGAAAAAAACGCACACACACTCAAACATAGATTTCATATAGGAACGGTGTTCCGGAAAAAATCTTTATTTACCATTGGGTAATCGTGTACACTTAGGCTAGTCTTAAATTTTTTAAATATAATCTTATTGTATATTGTTCAATTCTCATATTCATTATTTTTCTTTTGTAGCCTACTAACATTTCGGAAATGGCTATTGTTGAAGAAGAAATACCGAAAGAAACTTGACAATATAAGTCTCTTTTCAAATTGTAAATGTGATATTACAATAAATTTGTATCACAGTTACAAAATAAATTAGTACATTAAACTAATGTCATGTGGTATAATTAAAGATATATAGTTGTCTGTGCTGAATTATTTCCAGACATCTTTGTCAGTTCATTCATCAATTCCTATAATAAGCCTTTTTACAGAGTACTTATTTTTGTAGTTCCTTTTGACGACATTGTCAGGAAAAGATAACTGTTTCAGGCAATTTATTCTAAATAAGTCCTAGCAAGCCGATGTACCAGCATACGCAACTTATTTAAGAGAGGTAGGGCGAATCAAAGCAGCCTGTCTGGGGAAGTACCACTACCTCACAGTAAACCGCAGTTAAATAACTACTCCCTAGAGGGTTGTTGTATTCTTGCGTGTGAGTGAAGTCTCCAATAAGCTCCTAAGGAGTCGTTAGCAGCAGATATGGCATCGCGTAAGTAATACTCTAAAAAAAGTATTGCAATCGTTTATAGGCCACGGTAACTACGAGTATTTTACATCAGGTGGGCAGCTTGTATGCTTGCATACTTCCCGACGTTGTATAAAAAATATCTATCTATAACTTCACGCGAAATCCCTTGCGGGGTAGGCGGAGTGACCCGAGCGCCGCGTGACTCGATCCTTTCATACCTCACTCGCTTCTTTAACATTCATTGCTTTTACAATGCACGTTCGCCGGTTTCTGGAGCTCCTGACAGGACCTTCTGACAAAACACGACCAAGTTGGTCATGGTAGGTAAGTCTTGGCCTTCCTCGGCTACCTCCTTCCACTTTTGCATTGAATATCGTAAAAAAAAATAGATCGTAATATAAGCCTGAAATGACGTCAGTTCAAAATATCATCCCATTCATAGTTTTACATAAATGATAGGCAACTCGTCGCGGACCCTTGAATATTAATTAAATGCGACCGACCCAACATTCGGTGTCATGTGTAAATGAATGCTTCGCAAATATTAACGCTGCCGAATCAACAGGGATCAGGGAAATGGATGAACGCGCCGTGTAATCTGATTACATTATATTTTTATTTAAAAATTCTCGTATGTACATGGTTTAAACTCGTTTATGTACCTAGCCCTTAATTAATAATGAATAATATTTTTTAATTCTTCTGTAATTTAATGTAGTAGTAATAGCAACTTCATTATGCCATGGTTTCAGGACTACACTCGAGTACAATTACCATCTAGATCTTAATAGGGAATATTTTATATTGTTTTTTTTTTTTTATCGGGACAGGCCCACCACTCATACCCGCTATGTCTCCTGTGTAGCCAGAATTAACAGCGGCGACCACCGCGAAATAAAAAGGCAATGAAGTTCATTGCTCTCCCGGGGGTTAAACTACAGCTGCCTTGGAACTCACAACGAACTTAATCAAAAGAAATTTGCAGGAGTAGGAACTTTTGGAGTTGACGTCCCCTCTTAGCAAAGTGAGAGACAGCAATACGACAAATAAGGCATTTAAACACATCCATCCATCTATCCAGTCCACACCACCCCCCGCCCGCCGCCCGCTCCGGCCCCTGTCACGTCATATACCGACTGATGCGCGTGGCGCGCTTACCCACCATGTGAATAAAAAAAAATCGTCTTGTTTATATCGCGGCTTGTACTGAACGATACTTAGCCACAACAAAAATATATGCGACAACGAGTGTCCAGTATACAGAAAAACTTATTGAAGTTTGTGTTGTACTGATCTCATTTTGTTATTATATTATATAAATTTACCAATAAATAAATAAATAAAAAAAAATCCTCAAAGAGATGGCTTGTCAAGTGAAGCTCAACTGCCGTGCACCACGGTTTATAAAATATCTAACACTATTGGGACCTAAACTATGAGTTGTTACCTAATACATAGATTCCCATATTTAGGTTAGGTTAGAAGTCGATCATCACTTCTAATCATCATTATATATGGATTCAGCTTCTATGCAGACTTTTTTTTTATACAACGTCAGGCATACATCCCACTTGTAAAGCACTTACCGTAGCCTATAAACGCTATTTATATATGAAATAACACTAGCGCGATGCGACCTTTGATTAAATATATTTCTTTTGAAAATGTATTTATAAGATCGAGGTTGATTTACTAAGTTAACAAAAGTATTTACATGTGTTTATCAGTTTTCCAGTACCCATAACACAAGCTTCGCTTACTTTGGGGCTAGATGGCGTTGTGTAATTTGTCCGATAAAAAAAATTGTAACTTAACATGCACTTCGTGGTTTTTGTATGTTCGATCTAATAAAGAGACACAATCATTAAGTGTTTGCAAGTTACATTTGATGCGTGCTACTCTATATACATAGAGACATCTTGAGCTCATCAAAAATATAATTAAGCTACCTATACGGATACATATTTCATTGTACCAGGGTACAGCCATGGTACCTCTCGGTAGTTGATTTTGTATAAGTCATTCTGTTTTGATTTTATATAATTAGTTCGCTAGCGTTTACCAAGAAGGCCGCGTGGCTCCGTGAGTAATATACAAGATTAAATTACCACATGTATGAGTATAAGAAGCCTATACACTCTGTTTCCAAAACATCGACCATTATTTGCCCATCACTTCACAGCATTTCTCTTTTCTTTACTTTGTAACAGACCGGTAAAGAGATGCAATTTAAAATGATGTTAAACCTTTGTAAAAAATCGTAGGTATAACAGCATTTTAAATTGCATCTATCCAGTATAAGCAATATAGCCTATATATATATATATATATATATATATATATATATATATATATATATATATATATATATATATATATACGTATATATGTATATATATGGACTACAAGGAAATAGAGAATTTACTGAAGATCTAGTGTTAATTATGTAAATTACAATTTGAGTAGGTATACATTTTTCAGATACACTCACTCTACCATACAGTAAACGAAATACACCCACATAACTCGCACAAACACAATTAAAAAAACTCACGCCACTTAATCACTTACACACATACACACAGATTTGCACACACAAAAAAGAAACACAAGTGCACCATCTTCGAAGAAGAAAGAAATGTGAAAGTAAACAGTATAATTGTATTGGTACATATTTTTTTCTTATACAACGTCGGCGGCTTATAAGCATGTGGCCCACCTGATGTGAAGCGGCTACCGTAGCCCATAAGCGCTTGCAACACATTAAGAATCACTCTACCTCTGCTGCTAACACAGCAACTCCTTAAGAGCTTACTGGTGACCTCACTCACACGCAGGAACATACCAACCCTCCAGGGAGTCGTTATTTGGCTACGGTTTCCTGTGAGGTGGAGGTACTTCTCCTGACGGGCTGCTTTGATGCGCCCTACCTCTCTTAAAACGTAGCGTACCTTTTATTTGTTATAAAAAATAAAAGCAGTCCGTCTTTGATGAGCCCTACCTCTCCTTAAAACACCCTAGGCCAAATAAACAGATATGTTCATGCACACAAATGTTTGTGCTGTCTGAGAATCGAACTCACGAGCGTTAGTGTCAAAGTAACAGCGCGTTTCACTACTACGTCACCGAGTTCGAAAATCGTTTGATGTTGTTGAATATTATACTCGTACTTACGAGAGGTTACTCGCAGTGGTAGTTTGCTGCGACTGGACTCCTGTAGAATGTAGGTATTTATTACATGGTAGGCAAACTTAAAATTATCACAATCTCCTGTAATAAAAATTCGCCGGTAATCTGATTCAAAATCTATTCTAATTGTGTCGTATGCGCCCACGATTCAGTTTCTGTTTATGTTTAATCTATGTTAATAAAGATTTTTGATCTATGTTAATAAAGATGAACATGTCTGTTTGTCTTGGTCTGGATATTTTCTATGTATAATAAGTATGTATTTACAAAAAAAATATATTTACGTATGTTTATCAGTTGTCTAGTACCCATAACACAAGCTTCGCTTACTTTGGGGCTAGATGGCGCTGTGTAATTTGCCCGACAATATTTGTTTGTTTGTTTGTAGAACTTTATTGCTATATTAATGTTTACATTCTTAAAATATTGGAATTTGATTTGCAAAGGCGGTAAGAAAATAAATGTAATAAATATTTATTTATTTATTATATTTATTTTCTTACTTGGTACGTAAGAAAGCAAGTAGGTAAAATCTATATGTACATTATGATATATGGAAAAGGAACCAACGAGCATTGGTGTTACTACGTACGTTACTAATGAAAATAATGAGTAACGTCTACAGCGCCTGAGGATGGCTCGTGGAGAGCCGAAATACGTGTCACAGCGCCGACCAGGCCAGTCGTAGCAGCGACGGTAGTTGGGGCATGCAGTTTCTGTTCCAGATGGCAGACGACCGCAGCAGCCGAGGAAGAGACTACCGGAGCAGCCATGACAGCGTCGGCATGTTGCATCTACTAACGGTAGTGGGTGGGTGCCGGCCGGCGTTAGGCCGCATGAATAATTGGTGGCGAAAGTACACAAAGCAGGTTAGATCAAATTGCATGCATAAAAAGAGCTATGAATATAGAAGAGTCGAGTGAGATATTTAAGGACCGAGTCTTATGGCGCTCAGTCTTTGCCCACTCCGCAAGGGACCTGGCGTGAAGATACAGATAAAAATATAGCTATTTTAAGTGAACATCGTTTGTTAGTTGACAAAGTGCAACACGTGTGTGCAAGGTCGCATTTGTTCTGAAGATGACGGCAAGCAACTTACACCCTCTCCTCTCCAATTCTACAGCAATACCGCAATTCGCGAATTCAGGCGCGAAGAGTTAGGATTTGTGCGTAGTACACCTGGTACCGAGTAGCTCAGGTACCCTGGTGTCTCTCCTCATAGGCCCTTCAGGTCTGAACCCGTATGTTCGATTATTCAGCCATTACGACGTCCTTAAACCGAGGTTCGACCCTTGTCGGGGGCTCTTAATCTCGTCCCTTTTTATTTTTCTTCAGACTGTGGTGCTTCGCATTCCTTTCTCCAATCCGGTGGCACAGTAATGGCCTGCAGGGGCCAACTGCATAATCAGGGTCAAAAAATATATATTTCTATCCGATATAGCACACATAAATTCCTGCGTATCCAGTAATAAGTCTGTACGTTACACACAATTAATTTTCTTTAGCTATGTTTTATAAGGTTAAACAAAATGGTGTCGAGAGCGAGTTGCTGGCACGTCTGTATCATAAATACGCCGGCTGAGATTTAGGCTACCGTACTAGAATTTCTCAGGAATCCAATAATAAATATTGGCGAGAAAAAGAAGCTCAGAGCCTATAATGATTTTCGGGTAGGTAGAACGAGATCGGAATCAAGAAAGCCGTGATCGCAAATTTCAATTACTATCAGGTAGATATAACGTTCCTTATTTGTACGATGCAGGAAATAAATAGGAAATTTCGTAAGTGTGAACTAGGTGGTCATAAATAACATTTTATTTTTATACTACTCTTAAAATAAAGAGGTGTTCGATGGATGATTGTTGCGTGTGTCGCTTTAATTAAACCTGCAGGTTAAGCAACCTCGACCGTAACCGCTGTGAATTGGTTTATCTTGAATTTTTTCGCACTGGAGGGCAGGTTAAGCTATCAATTCTAGTTGTTGTCGATACATAACAGTCGTTAAGATTACCCAGTGATCCGCCGCCAATCCGCAGTTATGTAGCGTAATGGTGTATGCTATATCCTTTATAGTGAAACCTGTATAATGTTGCCCAGGGAAGGCAGTGGGATGATTAAGTGTTGGTGATACAAATGAAAATAAATATTTAATTTATTTTATTATTATCACACATAACAGATTACAACTATTATAAAACGAAATATACAAATCATAACATTACAATCTAGGTTGCATTCCACAAACATATGTGTACATAAGAACTATCAAGAAGAGTCTCTAATACTATGGATTAAACTATATAAAAATAAAACTCAGTAAAAACATATATTTTAAATCTATAGCTAAAATTTCAAGTAGGAGTTTTTAGATTGTCGTCGGCTTGTGATAAAGAATATCTTTAAGAATTTTAATATATAAAGCCAGTTTAGGTAGAAAAGTTTCGAATGCTGGGTTTCATTGCACTGACGATCCATCCTAACCAGGGGGTTGTAAAAGGAAGTATCATATTGGTAAACTTGTAGAGCAAAAAGTCCTGTTTGATTGGATCTACGAGCACTATATCGGATATTAAAAGTTATTTGAACAAGTAAGTTAGGTACATCTAATATTGAATGAATTATTTTATAAATATAAATAAAATCAAAATACCGTCTACGTGCTGGACAGAACAGAAGCTGGACTATACATTAAATTTAATTAGACGAGCCTCATAATCGGTAGTGGTGCGCCCCAAGTGTTGACGGTAGCATAAAATCCATAGGAAAGGTATTAAAAGCAAAATTAAAACCAGTCCACGGAAAAGAAGAAACCAAGCTAATGTGTCATATGAGGTTTTTGTCAGTGAATTATGAGTTATAATGCAGATGATATTCAGTAGTGAACCGTACCTTATTCTCGCTGCCTATTTTGATATTTTACCACTATATACATCCGAAAGCATTACGATTCAATGACAGAAACCTCCGTATGAATATCCAGCTTAATTTCTTTTTTCCGTAGACTGGTAATTTCGGATTTTTTTTTATTTGAATAACCACACCACTTTACTAAACCTTACATTTCTACATTTTCTACGTAGTCGAGTTACTGTGTTTCTTTTAATTTTCACGTTAGGTAGTGGTTTTATTCGCATGCCCTTAACCAGTTCTGCAGTTGTAAAGAGTATTATGTTCGCGGTATCTGTCGATATTTCGATGTTTTATTATCTAGGCAATAACAGAAATCTCTGAATGAATTGTTGACTCGTTTTCTACTTTTGCGTTACATTCGACTGCCGTTACAAATCCTGCAGTCATATTACTTTTCTAAAATTATATAATTATAGGACTAATATGACTAAAATGTCGAGGAAGGCGGTATGTTACATTTTTCTGGATTTAGATATTGAGATCATTCAGTAAACCATCGAGAGGTTTGTCTAGGCTCGGTACGACGTAAATCTGAGAACCGCTTTTGTAAATTTCTTATAATTTTCTCTGTAATTGGAATTGAAATAGTCAATGGCAGTGGTTTTCACGCATGTATTTCAGAAGTAACGGAGGAATAAACTCATTAACTATAAACATACATGAATCTCGAAAGACTTACCTACCACGATCAAATTGGTCGTGTTCTATCAGAAGGCGATGTCAGGATCCCTAGAAACCGGCGAGCGTACATGAGAAGAGCAATAAATGGTAAACAAGCGAGTGAGATAATATGTAAGAATAGAGTCACGTGGCGCTCGGTTCTCCTCGCTCGGTAATGGAGAACCGAAGTTATAGTATAGTATAGCGTGAAGTTATAATAATAAAATCTCTAAAATATTACATTCCTTATTTTCCGACTATACCTACGTAAAATTATCTTTGAATGTACATAAAAGCAATGATAAATCTAAAACTTTTAAAGTAATTTTACTAATTTAATAATGTATGCTTCAGAATAAAATTCATTTGATGGGCTAATAATATAAGAAAGAAGAGAAAATGTTTAAAATTTCTAACAATTCTTTATTGTGATTGACATTGACTGTTTAATAGCATTGATATCAATGTTAGAAATTAGAAATATTTTCTCTTCTTTCTTATCTTATCCTATCAAATTGTATTAAATCTGAAGCACAATATACATTCTTGATGAATATTGGACTTTTTACATTTATTGAGAACTATCTCCTCTCGAGGAGAGGTTCTCACCGTATGAGTATTTCATTATTGCGATTATAAGTACCCTCTGTTCTCCTCCAGATATTATATTACCTCTGTGTCAAATTTCATCGCCAACTGCTTACCAATCGGTACTCGTGAAATATCAAACAGAGGAAAAAAGTTACTTTATCGTTTATAAGTGTCGATGGAATAGAGCGGTGACGTAAAGCTACACCGGCGCGGCTTGAAATTGGAAGAATGAAATATATTTCTACTATGCTATAAATATATATATGCTATCTGTAAGCGCAACCTTTGCTTGAATAAATCTAGACAAGTTTTCTTCTGAGAATCTTTAGATGTTTGAATGAACTCTCTGTCGAGGTTTACTCAAACGTGAGTTTCTTCAGAAAAGACATGAAGAGTTACTTAAGGGACTACAGCATTAGGTTCTTCAGACAAGACTTGAAGAGTAGGCCAAGAACAAGTGGCGTTCCTGGTATTTCAAGTGAGCAGTCTATGGTAAATACTTAACATTAGGCAGTCCAGACACTTTTTCCCCATCTTATTGATAGAAAATTACGATAAAATATTTTTTTTCATAAATAAACAGTGTTTATATTATGTAAGGCCAAATTCGGGGCTGATTTCCTTTAAAAAACGTTCAAAGAAACTGAGTGAGTTCTAAATTAAAACTTGAGTTCAAAAGCCCTTTTTAATTGATACGGAAGCAAAAACAATTTATTTTTTCGTCGTTCCTTTTGTCGACGTTTGGATATTTACAGGACACCTTACAATATAGAAACAAAACAATCGATACCTATCAGTTGAAATTAATTCACAGACAAATTTACATGAATATATAAAAGTAATGTAATATTTTCAGGTTCATATATATTTCTAGGTACTCTATCTATCTATAACTTCACGCCAAATCCCTTGCGGGGTAGGCAGAGAGAACCGAGCGCCACGTGACTCGATCCTTACATTCCCCACTCGCTTCTTTAACATTCATTACTCTTTTCATGCACACTCGTCGGTTTCTAGGGCTCCTGACATTACCTTCTGATAGAACACGACCAATTTGGTCATCATGGTAGGTAAGTCTTGGCCTTCCTCGGCTCTTACATCCTTCCACTTTTGCATTTTACATTATATTAAATATATCAATAAATTATAATTAAAATACATTCGCATATATTTCGTTCTACCTAAGACTCTCGACATATTCTACAGCCGCTCTGTGAAACTGTACTTTTTTTTTGTATATATATATATATATAGTTTTCAGTTTTAGAACCATTTGAAAATCTTAATTCTATGTTCCAGCTTCAGGAACTGTGCTGAAAAAATACTTGGGAAGGGTACATAGACCCAATCAACCCAATTTAAATATCACCCGTAAAACGATAGTGATTTTTACAAGGTTATCTTGAAGAACTTATTCACGTCTTCCAAAAAGTGCATAAACGTGTTATATTTGAGTTTTTTCATTACTGTATAATTTCTAGCACTTATGTTACAAAATACTATCGAAATTGTCACACAAAACTAATTTTATACTGAATTGTAAAAATTTCAAGTAAAACAACAATGCCACTCGTCAAAAGCGCGGGAAGAAGTCCAACTGTACTTTAGTACAAATGATAAAGTCGAACGCTGGGTATTTTAATGCCAATGCATTAAGCAATCGCAGCGCTAGATACTCGTAGATTGGAGCGCAAGCTGCGGCAGTTGTTTTGGTGGTCTGGACCGCGAATAGTTTGTGATATCGCGCCCGATTGTAATAATCTGGTACATACTGGGATAGCAATTCCAACACCGCCGGATCATGCTTGTATCCCCTAAGTAGACTGAATACATACTCCATCATTGAGACCGTACATCTCAATTCCAGAGTATTGTATCCAGTCATACCTATATATAAAATTACTATTTTTTCCTGTACCTACTCGTGCTGAGATACCTGGTTTCTGCCAAATTTCAGGACACTCAATCGAACTATATGACACAAAGAGCTTTAATTTTTATTTATTATAAAACAGACTAACTATATAATGGCGAATTATATATAAATATATGCACATTTTTTAATACAACGTTGGGACAACGGGCAACGTATACGGCTTACCTGATGTAAGCGGTTACTATAGCCTATGAACATTTAACTCAGCAACTTCTTAAGAGCTTACTGGTGACCTCCCTCTCAGGCAGGAATACAACAACCCTCCAGGGAGTTGTTATTTCGCTGTGGTTTTTCTTTGAAGTGGTGGTACTTCCCCCGACGGCCTGTTTGATGCACCCCTACCTCTCCTATAACCGACAACTGAGAGGCAGATAACATTAGAGTATATGTACTATTAGAGTTCTTTCATTGTTGATTGAAGGGTAGAATGATAAACTTTAGTGCTTTGACAGTATAAAGTTTTTACCAGTAATAATTATAGCAAAACCATACATAATATTTCTGTAGCATTTTCGTCTAAAACCGTCATTTTATTGTCGATTTGGTATGATAATTACGGTATATTAAAAAAAAACAATAAAAAGAAATTAAACAAAGTTGTAGTAAATAAGAAATATTCCTCATAAACCCGTTTGCAGTGTAATTGCTTTCAGGGGTTCAATTTTCGCCATTGCAAACTTCCTTCATATACATCGTGTTCAAGCCAGTCGTTACTTATCTCAACAAAGATGGATGAAACACATAAAGAATTTAGGAGCAAAGTTTGTTACATACATAACATGGTAATAAGGATAGACGTTTGCATACCAAGTTTGGCATACATCGTATATTATAATTATTAGATTAAATTTCAGAATACGGCTCTTTGGCATTAAATTAGCAAGTTGTACCTCAAAGTATCACATTCAATTACTTCAGTAGCGATATATGTGAAAGTTTAGGCGTTGAGATAGAGAATCTTTTCATTGTACTCATAAAATAAATGTGAAACAATTGGAAGATGCATCTATATTTGCTACTCGTTTGTGCGAAAGGGTATGGATAAAATGAAGTGCACAAATAGAGTATGTTACAAATTTCTACAGAAAATATTTCTGAACATGGAAAACCGAAATCCACGTGGGTGGAACTGCGGGTAGCTGTTAGTTATACTCCGTTGTAATTACGATGTCTTGTAATAACTCTCTACGTAATCGTACTCCGTATTGGTTTGTATATTCATTTAGCTACATGTCCATCAAAGATTTAATAAGTCTAAATCAAGGCAGTAATGCGATACATTGTATTTAATATTTTATGTAGAGCACTTAACAATTTAGGTTTCTAATATAAGATTTATTGAGTTGCTGTGCCATTATACCATGTCGAAGTTCTTACATGTATTATTTAAATATTCCATGTACATATAAAATGGAGTTGGTTTGGTTTGAGTTTTATGGAGTTCTTCAAGAAATGCGTGAAGAGGTTTTTAGAGAGTCGGCAACGCATGAGTGACACTCCTGGTGTTGCAAATGGTCATAGGCTACGGTGACTGTTTAACATCAGGCAGACAGTATGCTTGATTTCCACCTTAGTGGTATATAAAAAAAACAAGAATTTATGAGCCTATTTTCTTCAGCATTCCTTCATGCCAAACCAAACAAGATGGGACTTTGCGTATTGTTGCAGTGATATTTAATAAATTTATTTTTTCGCATATTCACCAACGCGGCATAAATTTATCGCCTGCTAATTGTATACTGCAATATCTGCCATCTTCAAGCAAAGATAAATTTCATAGCTCATCAGGTATGTAACTGCTGTCAAATGAGTGATTCAACTGTTTGACTGATTCAATATTGTATCATCGATTTGCGAATGATTTTTGGGATCGATTGTCGTCGCCAAAGTGTCTAGATAATTATCTTTTTTGTCGAAGTATCACATTATGTTTCTAATCATTAGTAGTAATGCACTTTACCATAAATTACTTTACCTTAAATTTAAAAAGCTGAAGACTATTAAAAACCACTTGGTATAACCCTATTTACAGCAACTCTAGTTGTACCTTCAATGTCTAGTCTAATTTCTCTATTTGTTCATGTGAATACTGTTTTGCTTCCAGGCCAGAGTTATTATAAAAAATAAAACCTTTTGTTAACGATAGCATTAGTCATTAATTGTTGAACCTTTTACATCTCGTTTTTATTGGCATTTATTTATTACATTACATGCAAGTTTACAGAGTATACTAATTCCAGCAAGTCACACTAGTACAATAGTTGCAGATTAAATTAAGTGGATTACAAACGACCACATATTAGAAAGTTACTCGAAACAATTACGATAGATTATTATGTTAAATTACGATAGTGTCACAGATTATAAAAGAATAAGAATATTAGGTCGCCAATTCAATTACCAACATCTAAGTCAGCATCATATCATTTATGTCAATAAATAAAATAAAAATAAAATACAAACTATAATGTCAAAAATTTAATTCTACTAGAACATTTTTAATGCTATTGTTCCTCTATTGTCAGCATATTGTCGATCTTGTCTGAATCCTTTGTCATCACCGAAGTATGTTGCACTTGTTTAGATTTTGACTTACTTTAATACTTACGCACTTAGACTTGAATAGATTAATAGCTGCAAGTCATTTGTTTCATTCATCTTATCTTAATGCAATGGCCATTGTCACTAAGATCTTCTTGTCTTCTTGTCGTATGCTTGATTCCAAAATCGCAGTGACCGGCTTAAGAGCACTCTCTCTGGTCCAGGGTTTTCAATCTCCTTGCTGCTTAATCTGGATAACATTTTGGACAGTAATGCTAAATAGAAAACAAATTTACTGGATAACTTCTTTGCATGGTTTCATAGCGTAACTTGTTGCGTAAATCTCTGTAGAGAGAGAAATCTCTCGGAATTTTTTCTCTAGGATCCCACAGTATGTTACGATTGCAATACAGTATGCGAGTATGAATTCTCTAGCAACGGTGAGCAATGCAGTTGCAAAAGGAGGCCGTGTGCATATCTAATAACTCCTTAAAATATAATGTTGTGCTCCGAAAACAATCGATAAAACAAATGAAGAAATAGTCTCTCGTCAGATGAGACTCCGTGCTTAGAGTCGTCAACAATCCTTATAATTCATCCCCGAATCGAATCATGAGACGGTTACAGGTTCTTCTAACTAAAGGTCTACAGTAGTCTATGTGCGGCCTGTTTTGAGACTTTGTATAAAACATAATGTTTATTGTTTCATTATGTTATTTATTCATTTATCAACAATTATATATATGTGTATGTATAAATACATTAAAAAAATATATAATCAACCATTTGTCGTTTTGCGAATCTTGCCCCCTCTATACACAGGTTGACTAAAAACAATGGTTTTAATAACAAAGCAACCTTATTGCAAACGTACAGATTTATAATATTTGTTTTTATACAACTTCGGAACCCCCATCTGATGTAAAGCGGTTACCGTAGCCTATGAACGCTTGCAATACATTAAGTATTACTCGCGAGATGTCGTCTCTACTGCTAACACAGCAACTTATTAGGAGTACTTAATGGTAACCTCACTCAATCGCAGGAACACGATAACCCTCCAGGACGTTATTAAATGACTGCGGTTTTTTGAGGTGGTGGCATTTCCCCTGACGGGCTGCTTTGATGCACCCTACCTCTAAATATCACGTACCTCTAAATATCTTAAGTATTACGATACTTAGAATAATATTACTTTGTACCAATATTATGTCTATACTAGCTGCTGCCCGCGGCTCCGCCCGCCTGGAGTCAAATAACGTAGCCTATGTGTTAATCCAGATCATAATCTATCTACGTGCCAAATTTCATTCAAATCCGTTCAGCGTGAAAGAGTAACAAACATCCATACATACAAACTTTCGCATTTATAATATTAGTAGGATTTGTACTACAAGCTGGTGTTATCAAAATTCCTATGTGTTTATGCTGGTACAATCTAATATAGCAATAATTTTATTGAACCTGCTTATTTGTAGTAAAGTAAAGCTCCTACAAGACATGTCAGGCTATTTGGTTTGTGAAATAATGCATGCAATGATCCTACGTAAAGATTCTAATCGAAAAAAACAGTAAACGTACTTGAAATATACCTTTGAGAAATCTTGAAATAAATACGATTTATTATTCACAAACAAGACGAGGCGTTCACTCACGCCATTACAAATTTTCAGAACTCTAAACATTTGATACATCTGACATCGATCTGCCTTTATAAGATCACAATCTTGAGAATTCCAATTACGGATACGTGCGTGTAGAGAATACAAAGCCTCCTTCAAGTCGGATTCGCGCGCTGTTAGAATGGGTATTAAGACTCTCGATTTGCCGTATCTTTTTTGTACAACGCTACTTACCTACTTGACACATTTTCCTGTTAAGTGAATCTTTGTGACAGTGATGCGAATTCGTATTCTGCAAAGGTGTTTTTTTAGATGTCATATCGACCACAGTTTTCTTCTGCTGTGTAGCTAGAAACAACAGCGGCAATCACCAAATTGACAAAGAATAGTAGCTAAGTATGTAAGTAGAACTAAGGTTACCGTCATAGCCCAAAGGATAAGCAAGTTGAAGTGGCAATGGGCTGTTCACATAGTTCGTAGAACCGACAACCGCTGGGGAAGAATGGTTCTCGAATGGTGTCCTCATACTGTTACGCCCAGTGTGGGACGATCACCCTCTAGATGGAGCGATGATCTCAAGAGGTTTATAGGGCGTCCATGGACGTAGGTAGCATATGATCGAGACGGATGACATTCTAGAAGGGAGGTCTATGTTCAGAAGTGAACGAATACGTGCCGAGGTGACGACGAGTGAAGTTAATTGTAGTTCTAGAAGAACTCGTGATATCTATGGTAGATCTGAATCTCAGACTATTACGCGTCACGAGTCATGAGAAAAAACTTACCTAGAGCTTTGGGGTGGGTGAGGTAGACTCATGTACCTTCGTGTGTGCTTATCAGTCAACTCATAAGAGATCGTGTGTTAGTTGTGACAGTGAGTACATTAATATTTCCCCTACCGCTTTTTCGCAACCGCATCATATACCAGTCAGAGCGATGCAACGTGTACACGTGAAGTTTCTTTTGGCTCAAACGCTAGTGGCGAATCTATTACCAACCAGAGACTGCTGAGCCATTTCAAAGTAACGTAACATTTTTAGTGCCAGCGGCCCCCTAATAGATCGTTAACACCAAGTGATTTGTAGATGTGACTGCTGACGTCTTCTAGGAACCTTCGGCCAAGGTATCCAATTGTTGAAAACAAACGAAAACTACGGCTTGTGATTGGCATAAACCTGCAGTTATAGTAAGTATTTATTCGAAGTTACCTAAGCAGTTAGTTCCTGACCTTTTAGGCGGTCAAATTTTGTATACCGTTCTGTTAACTTATCACACCGAGAATCTAAACTAAAATTCGCACCACAACAAGCATGAAATCTTGAATACAAACCAACTAGTACTAATTTAGTCAAAGAAAAAGCAATGAAATAAATAAGAAGACGTAATATTTTAGTATTATGAAACTATCAAACATATTGAATTGAAAATCTTGAGTCGGGATATATTTTTTTTATTAAATTTATTTTATTCTGAAAATGATAAATTTATGGATAATTCTATTGAATTCAATTTAAAGACGTTTTCTGAATAGAACATTTAATTCGAAATATAATGATACACACAAATTTTGACGTGAAACATTTCGGCCAGTAGGAATCGCTTTCAAAACCTAAATGTAACGAATATATTATGACAAGATCACTTGGTAACAAATTTTATATGGTATGTATGAAATATTAACAAGAATCCGTGCAGAATCGGGTGAATAAATTTAGTGCTCACATGTTATTCTACGAGTTGAAATGTCCATGCCTCATCTGCCTAATTCAATCATTATATTATTTTTCTTCAAATAATGTCCATTAATGCATAATATCGATGTTGATTCATCAAATTAGAATTACTGTTTATCCAGATATTACGAAACTAATATCTACAGACGATATTTATTATATCTAGCGATAGTAAGCCTAATAGCCACTCTATTTAGTCTAGATTGGTAATCTATCTTTATGGCACAGCATAATTGAGTTTGCGGCAACTTACTGCCCAAATTTAGGGTTTCATAATTTAGGAGTTAAGTAACCCCTATGTTGTTCATATTGTATTTAGCTTATGAATCGTTATTTTAGTGATAAGGTATCTGAAAGTGTGTTCTTATTTCTATTTTTTAATAATTTCTTGCACCCCTGCCATGGGCAAGGCTCTTTTTATTACATAATTATGTATGAGATAAAATTTCAAATATTACAATTATAAATAAACATATTCATTCATCATACTCTATTTCATTCTGCAATTGATTCTTCCATTCATCATCTTTCAGTTATATATTTTTTTAAATTTTGATTCTGCCCATTTTAGACCGCCGGTGAAACGATTATTATAGCTATTTCCAAATTTCCCTCCTACTGCGTCAGTACAGCCACGGGCGACAGCGAGCTTCACAGCTGCACCTAGCTACCGCGACCCCATCGGCTATTCACAGTACAGCTGAGGTATTCTGCATTGGTCCTAGGTGGAGCTGCTCTGCTTATTACGATCTATGACGGCCGTGGCTAGACCGACGCAGTATTTTAAAGATTTCTACCTACTTCTCCCCATAACTACTTCGAAGACCGTCTTTTCGGTGACCCGCATTCCCAACTCCTGCTCCAAATCGTACCTCTGTTTGGAGAATGCGTGACACCGAAACAATATGTGCTGCACTGTATGGTCCACGCCGGGCTCGCAGAAGCACGAACTTGAATCTGTGCAAGTACGCGGAGAATCCACCATGCCCCGAGAGGACCTGCGTACTGATGCTCGACGGCACCATTTTGCCCACGATGCCGTATGCCGCCGCTGCACTCGGGAAGAACAGCTTCGTTGTCGAAGTTGTTGTTCCCGATTTGTATCTCCTCTCCCATTCGTCAATGGTCTCTTTGCGGATCATACCTTTGACGAATGAGACAGGGCAGTGGTCATAATCTGGCCGCCTCTGCAACCCCAGTGCGGTGCTCCTGGCGAATTCATCGGCACGTTCGTTCCCCTTCAACCCCGCGTGTGGCTTAATCCAAACAACGAGACGCTCTTACCCTGGCTTTTGCACAGTTTAAGAGGGCCCCGTATCTGCACCGCCAGGGGATGGGGGGACTCGACGTTCGCCACCGCCTGGAGCGCCGCCATGGAGTCGCTGAAGATGCCAATGCTGGGTCCATCGCAGCTCAAAGCGCACTCGGCTGCCGTGCAGAGCCAGGAGTTCCGCCTGGTAAACGGTAGGACGACAAAGCAAGCTTGACAGCCTTGGTTTCTGCGTTGCCGTTCCATATGGATACAGCGGCTCCAACCGTGAACATTCGCAGGGCAAAGTTGGAGTGTGCCCTGCATTGTTCCTCGTCCACCAGGCTGTCGAACTCCAAGCTATCTAGCTCCGCGGGATACGGGGCCTCGATCTTCGAGGCCATCTGCTCGATCTCCCTGTAGCAAAGGATGGGGTATGGATTCGTATAAAGAGGCGACCTCGCGCACTCTCGAGGTCAAGAGGCAGTACCCCAGCCAGCAGCAGTGCGGAGTTCAGGGAGAGCGTGCGGTAGGCTCTGCAGATCTTGAGCTGTTTTTGGATGCCCAGCTTATTGACCGCTGGAGCTCATGCGGCGGCAGCGTACAATATCGTAGGTTCCACTACGGCTGAATATATGAACTTCACACTTCAATCGTCAACCCCAGCAGTTTGATCAGCATAGCGCTGGTCTTATGCGGCACGAACTTCAACCGGTTTTTGACACCCCACGTTAGTCTGTCTCTCTATATCCAGCGCAGTGTTGCCGTCGAACATCAGCACAGCGTTATCGATGAAGGCCTGACAGCGCACCCCCGCAAGGTCGAGTTGCTGCAGGAGAGGGTCCAATAGGAGGGTCCACAAAATCGATCCTCCTATGGACTCTTGGACGCACCCTTTGGTGGCCGACCGCAAGGTTTCTCCCCCGGCGTAACTCACTCTGACCGTCCAATCGCTGAGTGTCTGAAAATGTTACTGAAACTTGCAGGAGTTTGATGACATCAGTTTAATCCTATACACAAGTTAAGCAACGTGGATCGCAAGCTATGGATAGGGTTTGGCCATTTTGAGTTCCTCCTTGCCTTGATTACAAGTGCCAGCTGTTTACTTATGCTTTGTTTGTTATTTCTAAGATGTATATTTATGAGATTTTTAACCCACCATTCATAATTTTTAACTATGTTAAAAACCTCATGGGCATCGCAGTATTTCATCATCGTGTGTTGTTTTCTTGTTTTCTGTCTTCTCGATAAAAAACATAGTGCTCCAAAATCAAGAAAAATGTAATCGCATGGATTTTTAACATAAATCTGAATAACACCTGAATGGATTAGAACAACCTCGGTGGCTCAGTCGTAAATGACGCGACTTTGACACCAACGCTCGTGGGTTCGATTCTACACAAGGCAAACATTTGTGAGCACGAATATGTCTGTTTGTCTTGGTCTGGATGTTTTAAGAGAGGTAGGGCGCATCAAAGCAGCCCCTCTGGGGAAGTACCTCCACCTCACAGAAACCGCAGCCAAATAACAACTTCCTAGAGGGTTGTTGTTTTCCTTTTCCAAAGTTGGTGGATAGATTGATGAGAAAAAAATTCAATGCAATGAATTGTTATGATTTTAAATTTTCTCCTTTTCTGCTAGATTGCTGTATTTATCTTGAAAAGGAAACTAACCAAACACAATACAATAAACTAAGCCAGATCCTGTTCTAACTATCATAAAAATATTTAATATGCTATGGTAACTGCTATACATCAGGTGGGCCGTATGATTGTATATAAAAAAAAATGCGCTGCAAAAAAACTTAGTAATAATTAGTGTCTAAGCTAAAGAATAGAACTTAACTGACGTAACCATACACCGAACTTGATTTTTTTCTTTTCCCGAATATCAAAGATTTAACCCTTACGGTGCCTGTTGGATCACACAAACAGCCGTCACATCCAGGAATCGGTAATATTTTTTCAAATTCTTAACAAAGCCCGCTTCGCTATATAAATTGGTAATTTTACCGATCTTCTGCAGTGTTCAAACCACACACGTTGGAGTAACATACATAGAAGAGACAAGCATTATCATTTTTTTTTTGTATTCGAAGATAAAGTCATGTACAGTCAAGTCAAGTCGTCTGTAATTTATTTCATCTGTGCCTAAAATTAAAGTGAAGTCTAATTTTTGGTCTTAATTAAACAGTTTAATATTAAACAAGGTAGAAACATATTATTTAGGTAAACATCTTTAAAAAACCAGTTTAGTTTTATATATTTTTATTTTATCATTTAAAACAATATTCAAAATATGCAAAAACTTATTTTTTTATGTTTTGATACATTAAATAGCAAAAAGAAAATATTTATGGGTCCGACCGATCAAACACGATGTGTTTTTTTACACCGAGTAATGTTAGGTTTCTCTGTAACAAAATCAAAAGAGAGAAAGCCGTGATTCCGCTTTCAAAGTACACGTGGAATACATGCTATTATGATCAGTGGTCGTTCACTCGTATAGAAAAATGTTTAAAATGTTATGAAGAGTATTTTATTATACAAAACAGAAATAGCATTATTATTCTGTGATATCTTGATATTTGTTACAAATTCACACTGAACCGTAAATTGAAATTTGCCGGGACATGTGTCACGATTCTTATTCCAATGTTGGGATTGCCGTTGGCTATACCAGCACTTCCAAATCACCTATGAGGATCAGGGATCAATCAGGGATTTTTTTTGATCCATTTCTGTTCAGTGTAACATTAGACGTAGTGTCGGACAGCATCATGGATGCACATCAGCAGCCTCTGTGGTTGCTTTTGTATGCTCACGATATTCCACTGATGATAACACAGAGCGGAGCGCCTGGGGCGACGAGTAAATACTTGGAGACCGTCACATGAGAACGGCGCGGCTTTCTGAAACTAAATATGGCAAAGATCGAGTACCTGGCCTGCAATGTCTCGGTTCGCATTACCGAAGACGCAGCTGAGTGCACAGACTGGGCTAGGTATTTGAGATCTGTCCTCCACGTGTACGGATACATCAATAACAACGTCAAATCAGGCATATCAGTGGCTCGGATCATGTAGCATGACATGACTGGTATCATTTATGACCCTAAAATTCTTTAAACTGAAAGAAAAGCTCCTACGAAAATGACACCAGATTACATTTTGTGATATGGATGTTGTTACATACGGCATAACGTTTGCATAATTGATATATGTAACTAACTAGTTTATTATTTTCCGTATTGAAATGTTATGTTAGTATTAATAGACACAAATCAAATAATATTTGCGTGCCATCTAATATGGTTAAATAGGTTAAGCCACCTAAAAATTTCAACACCGACATCACATGTACATATTATATCATATTACATCTACCCTATTTATGTGCAAATAAAGAACTTTACTTTACTTTACTTGTAGATTGACTTGGATGATGTAACAGAGTAGATCTGAAAGAGATGATCGCTCCTCAGAAATATATTCCGCTGACAGAAAGTAGAAGCCGATCATATGGGTCGTGTTTTATAAGTAGGTGGTGGTTAGGAGTACTAGGAATGGGGACCGAACACAGTGCACCTGCTTGTTTAACATTCATAGCTCTTTTCATGCGAGCGCGCATGAATGCCAAAGAAGCGAGAGAGGTAGGTATACTACTCTGTGTAAAAAGTATCGGGAATATGTCAATAAAAAGACCCGCGTAAAAGAGGTCGTTCTAATTTTTTTACTGCATGTTGGTAGCACTGTACTGATTTAGCGCGCAAAATTTGAGCGGGATCTGTCATTTAATTTGTTTTAAACTACACTTTTTGTTGGTCATAGTTTTGAGTCCTCGGCGATTTTTACAATGGAAAATATTGTTGAACAAAGAGTGTGCCTTAAATTTTGTGTTTCAAATGATATTTCATGTGAATCGTGTATATCGAAAACAAGGGCTTATGAATGGTATAAGGCTTTTAAAGAAGGCCGAGAAGTAGTAGTAGACTTGCCTCGTTCTGGTAGACCTTCAACCGCTACGACCAGAGAAAACATCGACAGAATCAAGAAGCTAGTGCTCGAAAATCGACGTATGAGTCTGAGAGAGTTGGCTAGTGAGGTGAGCATATCTTTTAAGTCCGTCCACAACATTCTCATTGACATTTTAGGCATGAAACGCGTCGCCGCTCGACTAGTTCCAAAAGAGCTCAATTTTGTTCAAAAAGCGCAGCGAAAGCATGTCGCTGAAGACATGGTTTCCCGAGCTTCTACGGATCCGACCTTTATGAAACGTATAATAACTGGCGACGAGACATGGGTTTATGAGTACGACATGCAAACAAGCCAACAGTCTTCAGAATGGCGTCTCGAAAACGAGCCGAAACCCAAAAAACCGCGGCAAAGTCGCTCCAAAATCAAGGTGATGCTGACAGTTTTTTTTGACTACCGTGGTGTGGTTCACTCCGAATTCCTTCCAGAGGGAGAAACAGTGAATAAAGAATATTATTTAGGCGTCATGAAGCGTTTGCGTGAGAGTATCCGCCGAAAACGTCCAGATTTGTGGCAACACAACTCATGGATGCTGCACCATGATAATGCACCATCACACACAGCCATTATAGTGAAAGAGTTTTTAGCGAAAAATTCAACAAAAGTTCTCGACCAAGCACCGTATTCACCTGATATGGCTCCGTCTGACTTTTTTTTATTTCCCAAGTTAAAATTACCACTTCGAGGAAAACGTTTTGAGTCGATAGAAGCCATAAAAGAAAATTCGCTGAATGAGCTAAAGGCCATACCGCAAATAGCCTATGAAAAATGTATGGAAGACTGGGTGAAGCGGTGGAGATGTTGTATTGCAAGCGATGGGGCCTACTTTGAAGGCGATAAAATAAATTTAGATGAATAATTTGTATTTTTTGTTTTATTGACAAATTCCCGATACTTAGTACACAGAATGTATAACGATGAAGGTCACCTGATGCTCAGTTCCTACTGCCTACTACTATCATCATATATAAACAGATAGACATTGTTAATAATGTTTCATTGTTTTTTAAATTTGTATTCAATCAAATATTGTATAGATCTAAGGCATACACAGTACATGATATAAAAGGAGCATGTTTAAATTTTCTTCATCACTATTATTATTGTAAGACTGCAATATTATACTCTGTGCTAAGAGTTGTTAAGTTCATTCCACGTCATTTATTGTAATGCAGACTTGGGTCTATTTTCTATGTTAATTGGCTCAGCGTAATTTGAATATGTTACAACTGTTGTAATTGAAGCTCCAATAATTAACATGTATTTGCGTACATTAATGTGTATGTTAACAATATCGTCACATCATATATAGAAGTCAAGTCGTTACGAGCCCGCTCACAAGGCTTTGCAACCTAGTTCTCGTATGGACCGCTTTGAGAGTCGAGCGAGTGGAATCTCGCCATAACGTAAATTTTAGTTCCTTTGTGGTGAGTGTTCCAACTTATCATCTGCCGACCTTCATGAAGGAAGAATTCTGTCGGGAGGGAATCGTGTTTGGGAAATTCCGAGGACGGACGGTTGCCTAACGATACGCACTACACGTCGCCTACTCTACATACACCACTGTTAGGTCTTAGAATTGTCTATATAATGTCTACTGTAACTGTGTTCTGGGCAGAAGGGTATGTAAATGAAGGTTGTTAGAAAGTTCACTGTTTATTCCTAACTTCACGTTATTCAATATTTATATTAACATGAATTGGGGAACCTAGTTCGAGCGGGCGACAAGGGACGACTGAAGCCGCGGTGCCGAAAGTGCCGAGCATGCACCTTTCGTACCGAGTCGCCAGCCCGCTACATAACTAGTTATGGTCGTTTACAATAGTTGTAAAACCTGTTATCTGGAAATAATATGTATATACATCATATAATGAAAATATATGTATGAATATATTTAGATAACCAAATTATTCAATTGTTATAAATTACCGTATGGACTGTTTAAGGGTAAACAATTAGCGTAGCATATGGCTTGCAATACCATGCACATCGTTCCCGCATTTTCTACCCTGTGATAAACTTTTCTCGCATCAATTGATGAATCCAGTAGTCTCATGAAAAAGCCTTAGCAAGAAGTTCCTTTCATAATTTAGCAACAACATGTACATACATACCTACATTACATTTATTTCACAGGCTTTGCGGAAGACAATCTCTCTGGAACCGTCTTTCAACAAAATCATCCTACAATTCCGACCACTCGTATTTCCCGATTTTGTTATCAACGGTTTTTTTAATTGCCACCCACTATGGAATCAATTTTAAAGGCGTCAAAACAGGCTCGTGTTGGCTAATGTACAAGGATAGGATTGCACAGTGTGCCATCGTTTCGATCATAATGTTTAAATTTCCTATCAGCGGCAAGCCATGCGGTACACGGTGGGATATAATAATGTAATATAGAGTCAATATGCTAAGCTATACAAAACGTATTAAGATATTACTACTACATTTTATGCCAACTCCCTTGCGGAGTAGGCAGCGAGTACCGAATGCGACGAGATATTAAAAGAAAAATATTCTATAATATATTTCTCTTTTAATGTACTATAATACTATGTTGTTGACTGTAAGGTTAAGAATTAATTCAAAAATAACATTTCTAAAATCTTCACAACTGTCAATGTTTGTGCTGGCTAAAACATAGGTATTTCAATTTATACCTAATCCGAATCTCAAACTCAAGCCAGTTAAACCCTGATCAACTATATTTAATTTGAATTGTTCGATTTGTAAATTTCGGAGATAAAGAAGAGAATTGCATATATTTTAAAGATTTTTTTGTACTAAAAAATCTTTTATTTTTCTAATATACTTACCGAGGCCTTAATCTTATGTAACAATTTCACAGTCGCAGACAAGGCAACAACCTGGAATAAACTTTTTTGTTGTTGTTTGCATAGCTTTTGGTCACATGTTTATTAATATAATTAAAACTTTACCTTGTAATGTATTGGTAATGTACCCCGTGTTTAATATGCGTAAAAATATAACATTTCATTTTATGCCAGAGGCAACACACTTGTTCAAATGGTTTTAAATTATTTATATTAACAAGATAATTAAATAGATGTTGTTTAATAAAAATACAGTAAAATATAATTATGTTTCTTTATTCACATATTCAAGAGAAATATGAACAACAGTTTGTTTAACATCATTCAAAATATCAATAAAACGTAGAATACAATTAAAAAGTATTTTAGGACAATAAGTTAATTAAAAAAAGCACTGATGAAATGATAAATACGTGTTCTTTTTACATTTGTATACCGCCTGCAAAACTTTAACATGGAAATCATTAATTATTTAATTTGATACAAATCTTAGATAGATTGCACAAAATCTGAGTTTTGTTATGAAAATAGCTCTAGTTGATAATATTGTAAATTTAAATAAATATTTCCTGATAAAATACACTGCAATTTTTACAATTAGAAATGAAATAGCAGTACATAATTAATAGTTGTTTAGCAGTCAAAATTTCCGATCAGCTGTCATAAATCTCACCGATAGTAACATTTATAAGAACAACTCATTGATAATTATAGTATAATCGTTTAGATATTTACATTTAGGCCCGCTATATTGTAAGAAAAACTATATCTTCAAGTACTAATTACTATATGTACTTAGATTATTGTATAATTCATCAGTTGTCATACAAAATACGAATAAAAATTTACGAACGTAAATATTTAGCGATTTTTAAAAGTACTGTCATAAATTTCTATACTATATTTTCCTATGCCGTCACATGTAAATCAGATTATATGAATATCCTGAAATGAATCAGTGTTCAGTATACAAGTACACTTTTCAAATTTACTATCTACAGACGTTACTATTCAACATAGGTAACACATTAGCTTAGTAAGACTGTCATAAAATACATTGTAGTGGTCCTAGTTTATACATTTTTATTTATATGACCTTACAAAATTATTATCAACAATATTTTTGATATCGTTTATCTTTTTACTTCTGCAACGATATATCAAACAATCTTAAGATGGTAAATTGATGTTTTCAGATAATGGTCATAATATCATGTGTTCGTAATTATGTGTATATCACAAAATACACTGTAATAGCCCTAGTGTATACTTTCATACAATCCATCCGTCCAACAACATTTAAAACCAATTTGTAATCTAAATTATTAATAAATCAACATAATCAGCATCATACGCTGTTGTTTTCAGACTGTTGTCAAATAAAAATTATCATTATTTACAACGTTCATAGGATTACTTTTACAAAACCTGATACGATTCGTGTTAACTCTTCTATTTCATGAATACGGTTTTCCATTTTCCCCGAGGCTCAATTTAACTCCCAGTTACGAATCACGGAGCGTGACGTACGGGGTCGATATTCCTGTTACTTGGCTCGAACACTGCTTTTGTGCTTGTCCAGCTTTTGGCACCAATACCAGCTGTTCGAGGTCACCCTGTCATTAAAATAATTTTAAGCATATATAACATGTAAATATATTTATCTTATACATTTAAACGAGCAACTTCGTGTACCTCGGAAATGGCTCTAACGACTTAGATCAAATTTTATATAGTTTTGATTAGATAGTTTTGCTTTTCAAGTCTAGTTATTAAGATCTTTACTGCGAAAAATGCGCACATTGTGTACATTTTATGCGCAATATGTATTTACTTGTGTTATAGTATTTAGCTATATAATTCAGCTTCCATTCTTTTATTTAGGTTGTAAAGTAATAACCAAATTACTACTAAAGCACTATAGCTAAGAATAAATCAGCCAAGACATACTTTTTGAATTTTTTAAAATAAACGATAAAAAATTGAGATGTTGATAACGTTCCAAGTAATTTCTCAAAACTTGACAAAAGATTTAGGTATAAATTAGATTCGGTAACTAAATCCGGAAGACCGGGTACAAAGCTTACGCCAAGTGCCAACTACAAAAAGTCTTTGGTTTACAGATTTGTGAAACTGACATCGTTATACTGCTTGTTTAATCATATGTACAAAGAAATAATAGGCAAATGTACAATCATCTCTCTCGCTGTTTTACTCGTAGCATACATAGCTATACACGTTCTCCTATTCCTAGGCCTAGATGACTTAATAAAGCCCTCTTTTAAGGACCGCATTTTGTGGTATCTTCACGCAAGAGGGTTCTCCCTCTTATATACATTCAATATATCTAACTTCGTGTCAAGTCGACACTCTCTTGCGGGACAAGCAGAGAAATTCGAGCATCACATGAGCTTCTTTAACGTTCAAAGCTGGATACGTTACAGATATTTACATATATAAATAAATAATTCGCGCCACGGAATCAGCTTGGTAGCACCAGATTACTTATAATTAAATTAATTATTTAACAGTGGTTGGGCGCATCAAAGCCGCCCATCAGGGGAAGGACTTCCATCTCACAGATATGCCGCAACCAAATATCAACTCTAGGGGCTGGAGGGTTGTTGTTTTCCTTCAGAAAGTGAGATCACCAATAAGCTCCTAAGGAGTCTTGTGTTAGCAGCAGAGATGTTACATAAAGTTTCATAGACTACATGTATAATAACTTTATTATTTGTGAGGAAAGCGTACAAATATACCTTCGTAAAATATTTATTTTGCCGAAGAGATGTATTCGGATACTTGCAAATGCAGAACAAATGACCAGTTGGAGAAGCAAATTTATTCGATACAATCAGTAAAGGATTTAACTGTATACATCAAAATTACATATAGTTAAATTCGGCCCTCATTCTATTAGCCTTTAACTTGTACAAAGAAATGCCTTAATATATAAAGTAAAAGGAACAGCTTCGAATATTTAAAAATGACACGAATAATATATATATATATATTTAAGACCATTATACACAGCAAGAATTGCAAAATAAATAATTGAATTAAATTGAATGACGTTGCCCATTTGATCTCCTTTTACGCCATGAATTCTAGATTACTTACAAAATTTTCCTCTTCCAAAATTTTAACCACAAAAGTTAAATGAGAAATTACTTACGATAAAATTAAACATTGTAAAGGAAATATTAAAAAAGTTGAAATCGTCTCGGACATTAATAAAAACATTTTGAAAGATTGTTCGTGCAAAGTGTATATTTATACGAGATAAAAAATAGAAATAAATATAAGAGTTAGAGGGGAAAATTCCCAAATCCTAACTAAATATTTGGCTCGTTCCTTTTTTTGCTTCGCTTGAGTTTTTATTTAATAAAGTTTCTACTTACGGAGAAGAGATAGCCTATAATGAGATCAGCGTCCCTCGGCGTGTCTAGTGCGTCCTTTTCTAATACGTCGGTTCTGAGCCATCGACAGTCGACGTAAGCTCGAACCGTGTTATCGTCGTGGACACTGCGTGAACATAAGTAGAAAAAAATACAGTTATGAGTACAAATCCCTTTCATACAATTTTGGCGACAAACTCATAAAGAAATCGAAAAGTTCTCCTCTGTGATATGCATTATCCACCACACAACTTCAACCCTTACTCATCCCACTGCAGGGATACGGGTCTCCCTACAACCGAAGGGGTTTAGAGCATACTCCACCAAAGCTCAAATGCGGATTAGCTTAACGGCTGTCACCTATCGGCAACAGCCGGGATAGATGGCTTAACGTGCTCTCCGAAGCACGGAGAAACTCGAGATAGATAAATCCATCCATAGACAGGCTGCGGTCGACGTTGCTTAACCTGCGTGTTCGATTAGAATGACACGCGCAACGACGTCATCGAGCTGTCATTATCCAATCAGCAAAAATTTAATCACATTACACCGTTTTTAGTGTAATGAATTTATAATATAGAAGTCAAAGTACATTTAATTAATATTCATAGCTGTCGTATAGGATGTGTAGAATTTCTTGCTGCTCACAGTAAGTAGTAATTTCAAAACATAATTATGTTCAATTTACTTTCCAGTTTCCAAGTTATGCTGCACTTACTTGAAAATTGAAGATTACCTCGCTCATGTTTCAAATGTTATTAATATTAAGAAACTTATAATGTGTACTAACTACACTCATTCAGTTATTCTTAAATAATGACACCATATTGACGAGCTCGGTGACGCAGTGGTGAAACGCGTTGTTACGCGGCTTTGACACCAACGCTCGTGGGTTCGATTCCCACACAGTACAAACATTTGTGTGCGTGAACATGTCTGTTTGTCTTGGTCTGGGTATTTTCTATGTATGATAAGTATGTATTTACAAAAAAATAATGAATTTACGTATATTTGTCAGTTGTCTAGTACCCATAACACAAGCTTCGCTTACTTTGGGGCTAGATGGCGCTGTGTAATTTGTCAGACAATATTTATTATTATTATTTATTTATTATTATTTATATGATCATATGTGGTGCAACTATTTATTAAAAAATAAAATAAAAAATAAAAATAAACTATGTTCCTCGTACTACTATTACTACTCGTATATCTGCACGTCAAGTCCTTTGCGGGGTAGGTAGAGAGCACTGACCGCCAAATAATTGGATCTTTATATAGATCAGATGGCGAACACTCGCAGAGACGACCGGAGCAGCCATGGCAGCGGCGGCATGCATCTACTAACGGTAGTGGGTGGGTGCCGGCCGGCAGTAGTTCGCATGAACTAATCGGGAGCGGAAGCACACAAAGTAGTTTGGATTGCCTGTGGATTTGACTTTCGCAAAGTAACGCCTGAATCTATTATCTTTATATACCTCACCCGCTTCTTTGACATTCAAATCCCTGCTTGTGCACGTTCGCCCGTTTCTAGGGCTCCTGATATTACCTTGTGATAATACGCGACGGATAAAAATAAATCTTCTTAAAAACAAGCTCCAATTTTTAAACTGTTTACTAAAACAAATGAATTCAGTCTACATTCTTGTTAAGAGAATGTAACGAAAATAGTAACAAAAATTCGATGAAGCTACGCTAAGAGCTAGGTACCTGCAAATACCTTTTACATTAGTAAATTCTAAAAAACATAAACATCTTAAACATCAAACCTTAAAATCAAACCTTAGGTCACATGTCTCTTGAAATATAATTTCTTAGACGTCCT
The DNA here is from genome assembly GCA_947507595.1 of Pyralis farinalis. NCBI lineage: Eukaryota > Metazoa > Arthropoda > Insecta > Lepidoptera > Pyralidae > Pyralis > Pyralis farinalis. The sequence continues at coordinate 30,123,712 of OX382273.1, read as the reverse complement.
CGCGATATTTACCTTCGCTGATGAGCAAAAATATATCGCCATCCGGTATAACATACATATAAAATAATCGGCCAAGTGCGAGTCGGACTCGCGCACCAAGGGTTCCGTACCATTATCTATAAAATCGGCAAAAAAAACACGTTTGTTGTATGGGAATTAAATATTTGTTTTATTTTAATTTAATTATTTATTTTTAAAATGAATATATAACTACATATTCTGTGAATATTTCAAGCGTCTATCTGTAGCCGTTATCAACATAGAGCAAAAACGAGCAAAAAAATCACGTTTGTTGTATGGAAGCCCCCTTAAATATTTATTTTATTCTATTTTTTGGTATTTGTTGTTATAGCGGCAACAGAAATACAACATCTGTGAAAATTTCAACTGTCTAACTATTACGGTTCATGAGATACAGCCTGGTGACAGACGGACGGACGGACGGACGGACAGCGAAGTCTCAGTAATAGGGTTCCGTTTTACCCTTTGGGTACGGAACCCTAAAAAATGCAAATCGGTACGACAAATTGGACTTCTAACTTTATTGTCGTATCATTGTCCCCAAAATACTAATAGGCAAACTTAACTAAGTGATATTTTGTTTGTTACCTTTAAATAAGTGCGCATTATCTCTCACGTGATCAGAAACACCGTTCCTATATGAAATCTATATGTTTGTCTGTGTGTGCGTTTGTTTGTACGTTAGTGTGAGTGCGTTTTTTTCAAATATTCAAATTTTGACTTCTGATTCGGATTCAGCATAAAAAACTAGAATAGGCATGTTCAGTAACACCGTTCCTATCTATTGAGGAACATGGTCAAAATGGCCGACAAATTAAAAAAAAATTTTTTTTGTATTGTTATATAATTTACGAGCCAGGTGTTCCTCTGGCAGTGCAAGCTTGCGCATTCTCAACTGGTTATGATTAAAAATATATTTACCATGCAACTGAAGAAATGGCATGTTTCTTTATTGACCTAAATCTGATTTATTAGGTATTTTTTACAGAATTTTCTTATTTGCCTCAAATTCATACTCTGCCGGTCATTTACCTTTGATCTAACACAATAAGAAAATACGCCATCAATTATTGTCCCCTGTAAAACATTGTTTGCAGGTAATTTATTATAACAACTAAGTTCTCCGTAATCATATTGGTTTTGCTTTGGAACCCATATCAAGGGTTACGGCTCTCGAGGGATACCTTCCGGTCATCGCTCACGATTTAGGAGCGGGTCCTATCTGAATTTCCATAGCAGTTATTGCGGTCCTGATATTTATTTAGATTCATGAGGTATAGTAATCGACATCAATAGTAGGTGCAGGTGTTACAAATTATTGTAGAGTAGTGGATAAAATAGCGAGTGAAACTATATTTAATTTTATTTACGCAATAAAATGTTTTTTGCCAATTTTCAGTCCTTGCGTATCTGTCAGTACTGATGTATGTGTTTTTTAGCAAATGTGAATAATATTTATTTATTTTTGAATAACTTACTACTGCTACGTGTAGTCTTTAATTAATAGTTTGTTTTTCAAGTATTATGCCGATATAAAAACATATTTCCGAGATAAAAAGTAAGTAAATAAATAAATAATAAATAAATATTGTCGGACAAATTATACAGCGCCATCTAGCCCCAAAATAAGCGAAGCTTGTGTTATGGGTACTAGACAACTGATAAACATACGTAAATACATAGAAAATACCCAGACCAAGACAAACAGACATGTTCATGCACACAAATGTTTGTACTGTGTGGGAATCGAACCCACGAACGATGGTTTCAAAGCAGCGTTACTAACCTGCGCCACCGAACTCGTCTTTTTTTTTTGTTATGTTGTTGATTACGGAAATAAGCTCTCGAAAATTCCCCATAATCCTGGATGGAATTTCAATAAATTTTGAAGAAGTTATTTTTGTATCATGTATGTATGTCAAACACAGAGGGAATAATTAAAAAAAAATCTGTTTCGTTTACTCTTTCGAAGTTAGGGTTCAGCTACAATATTTATTTAAAAAAAACATACTCGAATCTGCTACGATTTTATAATTTGAATAGATTATATCTTGTTTTCGTAACGTATTTTGTACGAGTAATAGCAAGTGACCTACAAGGGTGGAAGTCACGGTGATATTAATAAGCAGACTGGTTTAGTACGAGTACTACACACCCCTAACTCATGCCACTGCAAGGACACGGATCTCCCTTCAACCTAAGGGTTTAGAGCATACGCTATATGCTGTACAACTACGGATTAGGTGAAGTTAGTATTTTAAAGCCGCACGTGGGCCACTGACTTAGCTTAATGACTGTCATCTATCGGTAACAGCCAGTACCAACGGCTTAACGTACCCTCCGAGTGCGGAGAACTTGCTTAACCTACGTGTTCGGTTAGAATGACATGCGCAATGACACCATCGAGGTCTTACTTTACGTTAGTACGTCTACTACTCGTAGATAGGTTTACCTCAACATCATAGAACACTGAAACCTAATAACAAAGTTGGTGCTCGACGTTGATACCCGTGTCAGTGAAATCGAACACGCAAGATGACTATCGTTGACCGCAAATAGTCTATGGATGAGTTTAGTCATGGAGTACCGATGAGACCGATTTTACGTAGTAACTCAATTCAGCGCTACGGGTCGCGGGGTAAAGTAGAACGCGCAGCTCTTGTTGACTTGTTCGCGGCACTTATTGGTTAAAATATTATTCTATTGGTCAGTAGGCTCAAATTGCTGAGATATTTAGGCGCTAAAACACAACATTATTATGATGGCACGGATGGCACGTTAAGCTATCGCTCCCGACTGCTGTTAAATTGTCTGTTATTAAGTAGTTTTTGACCGAAAATACAGTACACCATATGCAAATAACATCTACCTGAAACATGGTTATTTTCCTGCTTTTTTATTTTGTTGGTGCGAAACCCTAATAAATTGTTTGATTATTTATAGTCAGTATTAGATTTTGACTTAGATGTATAATAATGATAACCGTATCATCACCACCGGTAACTACAAAGCTCTACCGACTTTAATTAAAGCAAGCAGCGCGATCTAACTAAACAAGTAAATCAAAAAATCCAATTTGAAGTGCCATTATCTAGGCTAGAGCGGCGCCAGGATCGGTTTAGTCGACACGGTACAAAGGTCAAACTTATTAATGCTTAGACCCTAAAATTCATGTTCTCTACTGGGATTGAAACTCGCTTCTGTTTTCATAACTAAGTGACCTCAAACACGCATATTTTCCCATCACTGTAAATTAAATTTGAACCCCGCTCCAAAGTGTAAACTTCGCGACATTTTTTTGCACTTAAACTTTTTATAATTTGTTCCAAATTATATAAAAAGGCAGAGACTTTAATTAAATGTCTACAATTAATTTCATCAAGTTTTCAATTTTGTCTTAAGTTGAAATTTAATTAGTCTCACACTGCTTCATAATGGTGGAACATTTGGGGAATGAGATTTTATAAAGTGACATTTATATTTCGAAATAAGGGATAATTAAAATATAATAAGTACGACCCATATTGCGTCATTAGCTTACAATTTGATTAAGGTTGAGTTTCATTATCTATTTCTTTATTAAACCATGGTAATAAATTAGATTATGCTGGAACTTGATTTTATTTTATGTTGCTTGTAATGGGGCTACAAATACCATCCTATCTCTCTTTAGTAGAGGAGACTGGTTCTGACTCTGTTTTTGATAGTTTGTGTATACTAACAATATAGAGCAGTGACAGCCCAGTGGTTAAAGAACCGACCTATTGACCAACCGGTCCCCAGTTCGAACCCTGGCGTATCACTAAATTCGTATTTTTGGGTTTATGTACATATTAATTACTTGCTCGCCGGTGAAGAAAAGCATCGTAACCCAAGCAACCCCAGGAAATTATATTTTGAAAGACGTGTGACCGAACCTAAGAAAGAACTGGTTTTCCCTCTGTGTTGTGGAGGTCTTACGGCAGTCGCTTCATGTAAAAATTAGTATCTACGCCAAATCCTTAGGCATAGGCTACGGACTCCGCCTCCGCATTCGATAAGGAATCTTTTACTAGCTGCTGCCAGCGGCTTCGCCCGCGTGGAGTCAAATAACGTAACCTATGTGTTAATTCAGATCATAATCTATCTACGTGACAAATTTCATACAAATCCGTTCAGCTGTTTAAGCGTAAAAGAGCAACAAACATCCATCCATACATACAAACTTTCACATTTATAATATTAGTAGGATTGCTAAAATAGTAGGTAGACTAATGGCTAACATTAATGTATTGGTAGAGTCACTAATAAAAAATGACTATTACTTCTATTAATTTTTTCTTACTTCCCGAGAGCATTCGTGTTATTTCCAAGGCAGAATTGTCTGTGAAAGCTGAATTGTTATCTCGTATAACGGAACATATTTTGAAGATATCATTGAACCATTATTGTAAAGTTTGTCGAAAAAAAATACGTGATGCGCTCTTGGTTAATTCTAATGTATTCGTAGAGTTTTGAGATTATTATTGCGGAGTTTCTCGAATAAAAAAGAAATGCACATAATTCACAGTGGCAATCGCTAGACTATCATCAAAATCTGTTTATAAAAATAGAATCTACAATTTAAGAATTCACTGGTAATTATTAATGTCAATTCTGAAATGCTACACACCAAGTCTTATCAAGTTTCGACCATTAAATCGTAGCAATGGAAATAAAAAACATAATTAATAGTAACGGACTAAAAGAGTGATTTTTAATCGAGTTTTAGACTTTTATTTATCCATCAATGAACAATAACACGGGCAGTGAATTCTATGTCAATCAAGTGTTGAAGACGATATAACAAGAATGTCTATTTTTGAAAGTATAATCGTATTTACATTGGGTATTTACAAGTCCGTCTTATTTGAAGCAGTAATCGTAACATGTTGACCCTTGCAATGCAACGAGAAAACTAATTATACTTATTGTTCTGTACTTATATTTTCAACTTATTTTCAACTGTAACAAAGAATTAAATCAAACAACAAATATGGCCCTTTCGTTATCGCAGCTAGTCCTAAGAATGTTTTTCATCATTAATTTTTCACGGTACCACAGCTAATAGGAAATTAGACTGAAAAAATAGACTCCGGGCTTTTGAGGTATGTACACTGTTTTGTTTGTTATTATAACTATATTCTACTGGCGTTTCGCCAGAAACTCTTTTTTAATCAGCTGGGTACACTTGGGGTTGTGTAACACCACTCGTATTGTAACTAACATAACCATTCAAGCAAATTGTGTTTGAGATATTACCTGATGGCAATATGGTGCCAGCGGAAGTCATATAGTGGCACTGCTAAGTATATAGATCTGGAACTGCCAGTTCCTGCGTGCACCAGCCTCGCAGCTCCTCGTCCGGCGAGTTCCAGTGAAAGGAATGAGCCGGTTCTTCGTCGAGACCGTAAGGAGAACAGCGTCCCTTGACCATAGCCACCGCTCTGTCGAAAAAAATACAAGTTAGCCTAAAAAATACATCTCATTGTCTGTAACTAGGTACATATCTTTAAAGAGACTGTTATTTGTATGCATAATCTACTAAAATGCTCTATGAATTTAACATTTCACCCATAGACAAAATTGTTTGTTATTTTTAGCTGCCACTGCACTCTGAATGAATATCCTTTACTATTTTCTGTCACAAATAACAGGACAATACGATTCAATGTTGCTGAGTTACATTGCATTCAAAATACTTGTAAAGGATAAAAATAAGCATCTTATTATTTCAAATGAGCAAGTCTCATATATATAAAAATATTTTGTGTTTCTTGGAAACGGCCTTAAGTTTTCTTTTTTTATACAACTGCGGGAAGCGGTTACCGTAGCCTATGAACGTTTGCAATACATTAAGTATCACTCGCGCGACGCCACCTCTGTTGACCTCACTGAGTTGTTTATTAATTGGCTGTGGTTTTCTACGAGGTGGAAATACTCCCACAGACGGTCCGTTTGATACGCCCTACTCTCTTAAAAACACCCAGACTAAGAAAAATAGACATATTCATGCACACAAATCTTTGTCGTGTGTGGTAATCCAACCCACAAGCCTTTGTATCAAAGTAATGTAATAGCGCGTTTCACCACTGCGCCATCGAGCTCGTCAAAATATAAAATAAATATAAATACATAATAATTTGGATTAAACTTTGCACCAAATCGTTAAGGCCGTTTTTAACTACTGCGTTTCCTGAAAAAAACGCGATTTTATGCAAATAACCGAGCAAAGCTCGGTAGCCCAGGTACTTGTACATATATTTACTATCTCAAGATATTATCATAACTTTAAGCATATATTTCATACTAAGTGTGGCAATAAAAAGTAAGAACCATAATGCGAGACGGTTATTGCAGCTTTTGATTATGAGCAATACCAGAAATATCTTTCATTCGCACCTTGGCACCGCTTGCAAAAACTCCTGGCGTGCTCATATCAGCAACCTTACTCGAAGCAACTCAACAATACTCCAGGTAGAGATACGGCTCTCGCTTCAACTGAAGGGGTTTAGAGTATACTCGACCACACTACTCAACTGCGGATTGACGGAATCCAGTGCTTTAACTTAACGACATATACCGACAACAGCGAGTACGGGTAAGCTAGATACAGATGATGTACCCATCCCAGACAGACTGCGGTCGACGTTGCTTAACGTGTGTATTCTGTTAGAATGACATGTGCAATGACGCCATCGAGCTCTCGGTGTAAGTTAACATAAATTCAATAACGTAATAATAATAAATTCTCTAATAAAACAATCAATCAATCACGCTTATCAAATGACCGGCATGACTCGTGATATAGATCTAGAAATAATAAATTTTCTGATAAATATTATTTCGTCAGTAAAAGATTTTTCTTATTTATATGGTCTTACGTAATGCTTTTTTTAATTTTATAATATTGATATTGTATATATTTGTTTATATAAACCTAGCGATTTTACTTCTTAAGGATCGCTCTTCATATTTTGTTATGTCATGAATTTGTATGCATTGTTTGGTTACAAAATTAAAACCTCAAATTTCATCAGCATTTTCATACTTTAAAAGTAAACATAAAAATTTGAAAACAGGTTTTCATAGGGTCCGCAACGCACGAGTATTGCAAGTGTAGATAAGCTGCCGTAACTGGTTACCATCAGATTGGCCGTATGCTACTTATTTGTATAAAATAATAATAATGCATAGAAAATTAACAAACCAATATAAAGTAATAACTTCATATACAATCATTGTGTATATGAAGTTATTACTTTATAAAGATTACTTTGTAAAATAAAATTCATGAACTCTAGTGTTAAATTAGTAATTGCTAGTCACTTGGGTTCATCATAGTTTGGCTTCTACTGAACGTGTGGTTGACATAACTTATATTTCAGTAAAATAATCAATCATTATCAATACGTACCTCAGGCCTCAATCTCAATGATATAAATAGTGTGAACTCCCTAGGAAACGTCTTCCCGGCAGTGAACAGCTCGGAAGACGCTATCCAGATGTAGGAGTTCGGCCTGAGGCTGAACGCGTGGGGCCGGTCTGCTACTGGACCCCAGCGGGCTTGTGCTGGGTGGAAGTTACGTCTAGCACCCGGAGCTAATGGGTTTATTGTACCTGTAAACATAGTCATTTTACCTATATATTTATAGATCTATATATTTACCAATATTTTTACGCCAAGTCCGTTGCATGATAGCCATAGAGAACCAAATGCTACATGACTAAGTTCTTTCAGAACTGACATCAGGATTCCCATTAATAGGACCTTGGTCCAAACCATTCAGCTTGATATTTGATCCGTCTTCAGTTTTGGAAGGTGGAGTTATTTCACCAATCAGGTCACTTTTTAAAAATAGCTGTAAAGTGAAGAATATTTTCTTTTATTCTATATAGACAATAAAAATGATTGCATTGACTTAACTGCAATGCATACACTTAACAGTTTTAAGAGTAATGCTCTACGGTTAAGTATATGATTACAATAGCGTTATTAATAATCTTAACAAACAACAAATGCCTGGGCCTAATAATGTAAGAACTGTTGCCATTCGCCTATCAAAAAAAAGGTTTTTTTTTTATTTCTTCATAAATCTTACAATAATATTTTACATCAATGATTAGTCCGTACCACAAAAGCCGCGTAGGGCTTATCTTAGCGACGGTTGATCGTTCACATTCAGCTTTTTTAATTTATATATAATATATTTGTGTTGCGTTCACATACAGCTTTTTTACTTTATATATAATATACTCGTATTTGTGTTGGTTGCCATTTACGTATACATCAACTAATTCAGCTAATAATTCATTTACATAGTACGATATGACGTAATCCGTTTTTCTAGTTCCATGTACTCGTACATTAAATTTATGGCATAACGCTTGCTGACCGCGTTCGTAATGATGACGATGACGAGTACGAAAGAGAGTTGGTCTGAAAGAGAGTGTCGGTGTTAAGATAAGAAAAGGAATGCTACATTGGTTCGCACATGTTGAAAAAATGTAGGAGGAATGAATGACGAAACATATATACAATGTGAAAGTGGAAGGATGTAGGAACTGAGGAAATACTACCATGATCAAATTGGTCATGTCTTATCAGAAGGTGATGTCAGGAGCCTTAGGAACCGGCGAACGTGAATGAAGAGAGCTATGAATGTCAAAGAAGCGAGTGAAGTGTATATGGACCACGTTTTATAGCGCTCGGTTCTCTCTGCCCACCCCGCAAGGGACCTGGTGTAAAGATATACTTACATACATACATTAACATATTTGGGTAATTTGCATGTTTTCAAATAATCTAAAGACTTGGCCCTGTTTTTACATTATATAATTATTTTTCATTATATTCCTTTAACATTAGAAACTTGGTTTTATCCAAAAATATTAATAATCTGACATATGCCACAGTATTTACAAACTCGAGGTAAACAACATAAAATAATAACGACATCCATAAATAACAACATTCGTAATGGAATACAAAAACTTTCTTCAGAGCTAAGGTCTGAGTATCCATAATCGTAAACATGGAAGAACCAAAAGTTACGTGTTACACAAATATGATTGATGCGTAATACGTAAACATATTTTAGGTATATATAAGTAAACATGTTGCAGGTAAATTATTGTTTGTCTAACAAAACACCCAGGGAGTCAATGAGATCAATCAGATTTAGTCAGAGGAGATTAAGTCGTTAAACAACCTTGAACAACGCGTTATGATTCTTCTTATATGATTGAGAGTTAAGCAATGATGTGGATGATGTCAAAGTCATGAAAAATCACAATTCTCTATTATTCACAAAAAACCCAATTGAGAATGCGCAAGCTTGCATTGCCAGAGGAACACCAGGCTCGTCAATTATATAACAATTCACATTTTTTTTTTAATTTCTCGGCCATTTTGTCCATATTCCTTAAGAGACAGGAACGGTGTTCCTGAACATTCCTATTCTACTTTATTATGCTGAATCCGAATCTGAAGTCAAGATTCGAATATTCGAAAAAAAGCGACAGACACACGCACACGGACACACACACGCAGACAAACATATAGATTTCATATAGGAACGGTGTTCCTGAAAGTACACGAAAATACATATGGCGTGGTAGATTTTTGTCTATCTATAACTTCACGCCAAATCCCTTGCGGGGTAGGCAGAGAGAACCGAGCGCCACGTGACTCGATCCTTACATATCTCACTCGCTTCTTTAACATTCATTGCTCTTCTCATGCACGCTCTCCGGTTTCTAGGGCTCCTGACATCACCTTCTCACAGCACACGACCAATTTGGTCATGGTAGGTAAGTCTTGGCCTTCCCTGGCTCCTACATCCTTCCACTTTTGCATTGTATATCTGCTTCGTCATTCTTTCATCTTGCATTCTTTCTACATGCCCGAACCATCGGAGCATGCCTCTTCTTATTTTAACACCGACGCTCTCTTTCAGACCAACTCTATTTCTAACATCATCATTGCGAATACGGTCTACAAGCCTTACGCCACAAATTTTGCGCAGCGCTCGCATTTCAACTGCGTTTATTCTACTTTCATACTCTTTCTGCCACACCCAGCTCTCGCTTCCATAAGTTAGCGTTGGGACCAACAATGCATTGTGTATAGCGAGTTGTGCCTTCTGGCTCAGGTTTTTACTGCCAAGAAGTTTTCCCAACGCTCCATTCACACTATTCCCAGCATTCACTCGTCTTTCCACATCTGCGGGGTACCTTCCATCCCTGCTGAAAGCGTATCCTAGATAAAGAAACTCATCCACTTGTTCCAACACTTCATCATCAATCGTAGATTTTTGTGATATGTGAAAAATTGTCTACGATGTAACTTACGATGTATTATCAAATTTGGGCAAATTTTAAAATTTAAAATAACACCGTAAACTACGACAATAAAATTATTTATTTGCCATTAGGTTCTCACACATACTTAAGCACATCTTACATCTTTCAAATAAGCTCTTTTTGTTATTTTTACTCAAAGCTTAATTCTCTTTTTTTTTCATTTACTACCATTTTATAAACCACCATATGCGAAAAAGAAATGCCGATAAAATCTTATTGTAGATATAAAAGAAATACTTGTGGTTTAGTAATGTCTATCCATCTATATGTTTGTTAGTGTGTTTGTTAGTGTATCCCATCGTGTGAGGTTCGTTTAAAAATGTTTTCTAAAAATATCTTACATATTTTCTAGGGTTTTTTAAATACAACGTTTTCCATGCCTGACGAACATGTTGTTCTGTGGGGACGGAGCTAGGTATTTTATTCGATTTATTATTTTTATTTTTAATAACTTCAATTATATATACTATTCCGCGGACTCTGCGGTCTTCACCATTATTGTTCGCCATATGAAACAGGAACCGCATGCGCCCACCGCCGTTGCTGCCATGACTGCCCTGGTCTTCTCTGCAGCGTATGCAGCGGCGACATGCATCTACTAATGGCAGTATGTGGGCGCTGAGCGACACTAGTTAGGCGAACTAATTGATAGCGTAAACACACAAAGCAAATTTTACTTTTACAAAATAACACCTGAATCTATTAGATATACGGGGGTAAAACCTACGTGTATTTGGTTTTTAGCCGCTACATTCAAGAATTTTTGTCACAGCGCTTTGCGATTTCGTGTATCCTCTTAATCTATCAGCAAAACGCGCGAGGGTGCGGTCGTTTCCATGCAATGCAGTATTATTGCCACATGCTTGCCTTCCCGATGTATCGATACCCATAATAGTAATAGTGATTTATTAATTTACAACGTAAGTATTTATTGTGTGAGAATTATGTAATGGCATGTACATTAAAGTTAAAAATATATTTGAAAAGATCTGAGAAATCTCATAAAAGTCTTGAAAAATTACTAAAAATATTTGGTTTATTTTTGTATTATTTCTAACGCAGAATTTCTATAAGAATATTTTTAAAAGATATCTTTTAGTTATGTAAACCAGTTAAAGACAATATAGTGTACGAATAAGAAATTAAAACGTTCGATTTTATTTTTTTATTAAATTACTTATTTTTTCGATTCTCTCATATGTCTCTGAGTTGTTTAGGTCACATTTTTAAATTAAAGTAACTATTTATACTTATTAAAAAATATCCAAATTCAATGTTAAATTATGTCACTCACAAATTCTTACGATTAATTAATAATTTCTTTATTTATAAAAAATGGATGGTTGTACACCCATTATAGTCTTTGTGGGTTATGTAATTCATTATAACTCCTGGCTAGCAAGAGAAATAGTAGCGTATGCAACTTATCTCAGCTCCTAAGATTTTAATGAAGCGAATGACTTCATATTTTTATCAGTTCAGTCATACAGTTAAAATATAGATTTCTTCGAACAGATCCTTTAGTGATTTCCTAGAGCCCTTTTGTAAAATAAAAATTGCGTCAATATCAGCGGTTATATTCTGTGAATGTAAACTATATGAGTTAAGGCAATGAAAGTAGCTGAAACAGACTAGGCGCATGCTTGCATGTTCATATACTTGAGGGTCCCACTTCGAAAAGTCTCTAACGAAATGGATTAAATTTTGTTTATAGGTAAGGTTTTGCTTTTTAAATTTATATGTATATAGGAGTCCTACATTTTACACAAAAACAAAAAATGAAAAGCAAAGCTCGGTCCCCCATGTACTCATTTCATGATATAAAACCAGGAACCAGTTGGTTAACAAGCCGGTTCTTTGTTTCTTTAGATTAGCACATTAATTCATCTTACATAGATTTATATACACAATGCATGTAAAACTTTATAACCCTCGCTCTAAATGAGTAAAAACGTACTTAATATTTACCAATCATCTGAAAAATGATAATTTACTAACTAAGTATCTTTATTATTCAGGATAATTTCCCTCCAGAGAAATTACGTTTAGACCACCATCAATTACTCGACGGAACGTAGACATCGTAACCATTTTTTTCGATAGATATAAACTATTTATTGCTAGATTAGGTAATCTCATTATTATTCTACGGGCCAAGAAGCCAAAGTGCATTAACGGATGACTTTCCCCCAGTTTATTAGGTAATAGTTCCTGGCTCGATCCGAAAGTGTGATATGAATATTTCATGGGCACCTTTGTTTGTTCGAAATGTTGTTTCTGCATGAACACATTACATTATCCAATGTTGAGATAATGTTAACTAAATGTGGTTTCTATAATGGCTGAACGAGATTACTTCCTAATATGTATAACAATTAATAAATTAGAGAATATCGTATAGCATGACTAGTGAATAAACATGTTTGTTTGTCTTAATATGTGTGTTTTCATCTTTAATGGCGCTGAGTATTTTGACCTATAATATTTATTTATGCGTTAACTAGGAATTATCTATTAGTATTTAAAACAAATATCCGATGCACCATATTTTTAGGAACAACTGACATTCTTGAAATTATTAACAATGGTTAAAAATGGTTAAAAATTTAATAATAGGGTGCTAAATACAAATTACGACTGCAAAAGCACCCAAACCAACTCGCATAAAATACCCGAAAATGTAGGTCAATTAAAGAAACGGTGTTCAACATTTGACCAAGATAGTCAGCCAGAAGAATGAATTAAACGAAATAAGGGGCTGCTCCATTGATAGTGGCACTCTACCTGTGATGCAAACATCATGCATCATCATCAATTCATGTTTGTAAACTATATAAATGACGAATGAAACCATTCAAGGTTTTCACGTTACATGTTCGTAAACCTTCCATTATCCTTAAATGATGGTGGAAATAGTATTAAACTGTCGCGTAGTATAAAACAATAATCGAATAAGTAATTGGATTTGGATTTCCTTTTCAATTTACATATTTTATATAACATAAGGAGGCATACACGAATACGGCCCACCTAACGTGTGCCAAAGATCGCAGCCAATTAAGGTTTCCGTACCAACCCATTCTTATCCCACTGCAGGGATACGAGAATACTCCGTCACGCTATTCATATGCAGTTTGGCGCAGGGCAGTATTTTCAAGTTGCCCGAAGGCTGATATTGTTGTCTATCGACAAAAGGCAGGACTGGCAGCTCAACATACACTCCGAAGCACGAAAAATCTCGAAATAGATTAACTCATGCGTAGACATTCTGCGGTTGACGTAAGCAACGTCGATCTACGATTATACAATGTCGTGAAACATACAAGCATATGGCCCACCTGATGAAAAGCTGTTATCGTACCCTATATATGCTTGCAACACATAAACTATCACTGGCGCAATGTCACATCTGGTATTAACATAACTACTCCCTAATGAGCCTACTGGTGACCTCTCCCAGGAACACGATAACCCTCCAGGGAGTTGTCAAGTCAAAGTCAAAGTCAAAATCTTTTTATTCCGTAAAAATGGCTACATTTGTTTGGAATCGTCACAATTTTTTTCCCTACCGTGCAGTTTCTGACTAGGTGAGCACTGATAAAAATACTGCCAAAAAACTCAGGCATCCCTCTTTTGGTATCCAAACAAATTTACATATTTTATTAATTACATTATAATTGGATCGACTCACTCCCAGGCATTTTTATCATTAATATAGTCAGATACTTTATAATATGCTCTGCTACACAATTTGGCTTTAATAGTAGTTTTAAATTTGTTTATTGACAATTCTCTTATATTGCTGGGAAGTTTGTTATAGAACCGTATACATTGCCCCATAAAAGAATTACTTATTTTGTGGAGACGGCTTGCATGTAACACAAGATTATGCTTATATCTAGTATTTATGCTATGAGTATCACTCTTTTTACAAAATGAGTCTATGTTTTTATGGGCATACAAAAGATTTTCATAGATATATTGCGATGCGACTGTTAAAATATTTATTTCTTTGAATTTTTCTCTAAGGCTCTCCCGGGGACCAAGTTTGTAGATAGCTCTTATGGCTCTCTTTTGCAATAAAAAGATGGTGTTAATGTCCGCGGAGTTACCCCAGAGAAGAATTCCATATGACATAATACTATGAAAGTAGCTGAAATAAACTATTCTAGCCGTATCAATATCAGTGAGCCGTCTAATAGTTTTCACTGCATAGGCTGCAGAACTTAGTTTTCCTGATAATTTTTCAATTTGTGGGCCCCATTGTAGTCTGGAGTCAATTGTTATACCCAAGAACACAGTTGTCTCCACAGGGGCTAAATTAGTTCCATTAACATGTACATTGGTAGCCACCTGTCTTACATTAGGTGTTGAGAACTTAATTTGTTATTCGGCCTCGGTTTTCTGTGAGGTGGAGGTACTTTCCGAGACGAGCTGATTTGACTCCCATTATCTCTCTTAAATGCGTGTGTCTTATGAGACTTACGCAATAATGCTATCGAGCTTCTATAAATGTTTGTAATAAAAAAATATTGCGGAATTTATATTTATTCATATTCATCCATGAATGTTGAAGACGTTAGTATAAAACGTAAGGACTAAGTCCCTAACTCCCTGCTGCTCAGTTCTCCCTGCTTACCTCATGAAGGATGAATATGTATGTATATATATGAATAATAAATGAAGAACCAAGAGAACAAGTTTGCTTTGAACTCAACTCATCACTACGGGTCTAGGTAAAATAGAATGCGCAGCTCTTCATGGATCACCGAGTCACTTATCGGTTTTTAGGGTTCCGTACCCAAAGGGTAAAACGGAACCCTATTACTGAGGCTCCGCTGTCCGTCCGTCCGTCCGTCCGTCTGTCACCAGTCTGTATCTCACGAACCGTGATAGTTAGACAGTTGAAATTTTTACAGATGATGTATTTCTATTGCCGCTATAACAACAAATACTAAAAAATATAATAAAATAAATATTTTAGGGGGCTCCCATACAACAAACGTGATTTTTTTTGCATTTTTTATAGATAATGGTACGGAACCCTTCGTGCGCGAGTCCCACTCGCACTTGGCCGATTTTTTTATTTATAATATCCTCGCATTGGACGGTAGCCTCGAATCGGTAAGACATTTAGATGGTATTTTGGTGAGCAAATGGGGACCTATATGCGCTGTCAAGTGGTGTATTTTTTGTGGCCTATCCTTAAAAGACTTGGCAGAATATATATTTACATATTCTGAATAAACTATGAATACATTGTATAGATACTAACCTTCACAGTTAAAAGAGTTACAGGACCTTCCCTGTTCTCCGTAACCCTCACAGCTGGCTCTTGAGCAGTACCTTCTTCTAGTTTGTTTGCCTCCACCACAGGATCTACTGCACGCTCCCCACTCTCCCCATCCCGCCCAACCTGAAATATTGATAAATTAGTACCATTCTTCGAAACTATTGCAATAGTTCTGCAGCTGTACAAAGTTTGTCGATAAAAAATTTAAGGGAATAAATTTTAACGACTGTTAACAAAGTTACTTGCAGTCGTTAATTTTTATCGAGGGGTACTGAATACTTCAGACCAATTTTAAGTACGGCTGCAATGAAGGCAAAGTTTTTAATTCTATTTTGTATGCTATAGGAAATTCGCTATACTTATTCAATCTCGGATCCAACTCGGGCGTTTGGGAAATTGCGAAAGATTTTCTCATTCAAAATTGCCTAATGTCTCAAAACGAAAGTCTTCGACCAGTGCGTGTTGCCAGTGATGACTTACGGCACAGAAACATGGTCGCTTACTACGGGCCTCACACGGAAGTTCAAGGTTAATAGATTCAGGCGTTACTTTGCGAAAGTTAAATTTACAGGCAATTTAATTATTATAGTTGATTTTTAGAGTTCGTAGCATGTTATTCTAATGAATAACATCTACAGCGCCTGAGGATGCCTCGTGGAGAGGCGAAACACGTGTCGCAGAGATGACTGGAGCAGCCACGGCAACAATGGTGGCGGGAGCATGCGGTTCACATTTCAGATGGCGAATACTCACAGAAATGACCACAGCAGCCGAGGCAGAGACGACCGGAGCAGCCATGGCAGCGGCGGCATGCATCTACTAACGGTAGTGGGTGGGTGCTGGGTCTACTAACGGTAGTGGATGGATGTCGGCCGGCAGTAGTTTGCACGAACTAATCAGGAGCGGAAGCACACAAAGTAGTTTAGATCAAATTGCCTGGAAGTTCAAGGTTGCACAGCGTGCGATAGAGAGAGAACCATGCTCGGAGTTTCTCAGCGAGATAGGCTCAGAAATGAGCATATCCGCAGCAGAACTGGAGAGACCGACGTAACTCTAAAGATCAGCAAGCTTAATTGGCAATGGGCAGGTCATAGGCATGAGCCGTTGAATGCAAGCAGCACAGAATCGATCGCTGTGCAAGTCTATGGGGGAGGCCTATGTTCAGCAGTGGACGGCCTTCGGATGATATGATGATGATGATTCAATCTCGATAAGAGAAAATACCTTTTTGATAATCGCGCTTGGTTTCAAGTGGCTCACAGTCTTCAAAGCGTAACCTTACCTGCAAGTGGTGCACCTTACTGGGTTAACAAAGCGAAAGAGAGGTGGATCCCGACTTGGATTTGCGGATGAACTCGTCATCAGGAAAACAATAAAAAAAATCTTGCCGATATACTTTTATTTTATTTATTTATTTATAAGGTCTACCAACATTTTTACACCAATGACTTATGTCTAGGAGCATTACATAATTAAACTAAAAGTACAGTGTAAAAACAATAATAGGCAAACACTACATAGTGAATGCAGAGTAAGATCTGCACTCAATACAGACATGTATTTTAACACCGTTCCGAACGATAAATTGAAAAGGTTTAATTTTCAAAGATTACAATAATTTGAAAGTGCTTGACTACGACAAGGATTTAAAAGCATACAGTGACTTTTTGAAAGAAATTAAAGAGTCAGCCAACAAATCAATTTTGTCGGAGGACTTGTAAAACTTATTAAATTCATCACAGAGTCTATGAAAAATGCTCTGTGTACCCAAGTTAGTTCTACAATATTTCAAAAAGAAAGGCTTAAAGTTTGTAGGTCTAGAATTTTGTCGAGGTACGCTGAAATTAATCTCGCCAAGAAGTTGAGGACAGTCTATGAGCCCTGTTATGATTTTAAATAACAAAACTTGGTCGGTGATCCATCGACGAACCTCAAGAGAATCGAACCCAAAGTGAATCAGCCTGTCATCATATGAGCGCAGTTGATACCTTTTGCCCTGGTGAATCGTTAAGAAATACAAATATTTTTTTTGAATTTTTTCGAGTCTTTCAATGTGGCTCTTATAATTTGGGTTCCAAATACTTGAGCAATATTCCAATGAGCTTCTAATTAATGAAATGTATAAAAATTTTAAAGCTGAAAAGTTTTTGAAGTGCTTGCAATTTCGCCAAATAAAGCCGAGCAGTTTTAAGGTTTTGGAAATGATGTAGTCAAAATGTTTTGTAAAGGTAAGTTTGTTATCCAGAATTATACCGAGATCACGAATAAATGTGACTTCTTCAAGAGTTTTGGAATTTAAGCTATAAGAAGTATGAAGAGGAGAATGTTTTCTTGTGAATTTAATATGTTTACATTTATCGGTATTAAAAGGAAGCTTGTTTCTTTTCGACCAGTCCGCTAATTGGTCGAGGTCCTCTTGCAACAGTAATGAGTCGTTATAGCTACGGATAGTCCTAAATATTTTTAAATCATCCGCAAACAACAAACATTTTGAATTACGTACAACTTGTGTCAGATCGTTTATAAAAACGAGAAAGAAAATAGGACCTAAATGAGAACCCTGAGGGACTCCCGAAGAAACATGAAATGGGCTCGATTCATAGCCGCAAATCACCACTTTTTGAGTTCTGTCAGTTAAATAAGAACGGCACCAATTCAATAGAGTACCATGCACACCGACCGACCGAAGCTTCCTGACCATTATTAAGTGATCAACTTTATCAAACGCTTTGCTTATATCAGTGTACACAACATCCACCTGAAGACGGTGATCCAGATCATTCGAAATGTCGGATACATAACACCCAAGATTACTAACCGTAGACATTTTCTGGCGGAAACCATGCTGTTGGGGAGTTAGAATTGACTTCAAGTGATAAGTGAAGTGAGGGCAAACCAAAGATTCGAAGAGCTTTGAGAAACCACATAACAGTGAAATAGGACGATAGTTGCGCACGTCGCTTACATCTCCATCTTTAGAAATCGGCAATACGTTGGCTGTCTTCCATCGTGACGGAAAAGTACCCGTAGACAAGGAATAATTGAATATGATACTGAGCGGATATGAAATGCTGGATGCGCAGTTGCGAATAAACACTGCTGGAATACCATCAGGACCTGCTCCTTTTTTTGAATCCAATTTCATCATTGCTTTTTCAATACAGCCGACGGATAAGAAAACATTACCCAGTACATTGTTGGATGTGTCTAGATAATCAGAGTCATCGGCTAATATAGGTTCCGGTTTATTTGTGACATAAACGGATGAGAAGTGTTTGGAGAAGGCGTTGCAGATTGTAAGCGGAGTAACAAATGTATCATTTTCTAAATGCATTTCATTTGGTATAGTTTCAACATTTTTGCGTTTATGTTTTATGTAGCTCCAGAAAGCTTTCACATCTTTATTTCCGATTGACTCTTCAAGGTTATTAATATAGCGGGAGTAACTTTTTTTGATCAACGAATGACATCTTGACCGAGCCTCTTTATATTCATATGTGTCTATAGGATTGCCATATAATTTAACTCTCTTTCTTAATTTGTCTTTTTCCTTTATTAGCTTAATAAGCTTTTTAGAGTACCATTTAGGGTATTTATTGGAACGACCAGAGGTTTTTGGAACATGCTTTTCAACAATAGAATTAATTATATCGTAAAAGATATCAACCATGCAATCAATTGACTCGCTGTTTCTCAAGATAAGATCCCAATCTACAGAACACAGATCATTATTAATTTCGCTATAATTCGCTAAATGAAAATTATATTTACTGATTGAATTTTTCTCCAAAAATTTATATGTTGAGAAGTTGATACCTATCTCAATAGCAGGATGGTGGAGGTCTAAACTTACGAGGGGATCCTCGACTATTTCAGTTTTAACAGAAGTATTGTTAGAGAGTACTAAGTCGAGTATCCTTTCATTGTGATTAGTGATGTTGTTGTATTGTGTTAAGTTATGTAAGGACATGAAATCGGACAATAGTTGATCAACAGTGCGGTTTTTTGATCTCAAAGACATCGCCGAGCTGGTCAGTGGTAACCCTGAATGAGAAACCCATTCGGTATTTCCCAGATTTAGATCACCGACTATTAAAAGGTTGTCAGCATTTTCGAGAGATGTTAATCCCGCAGTAATACTATTCAGCTGTGAGTCGAGATATGCTGGAGATATCGGCGGTGGCAAATATACAGCACATATAGTGAGCGTGTCTGTAGGACTTTTAGAGTCAGAAATAGAGATCCACATATCTTCGAAAGTGCTTTCCAAATGCGAAAGACGACGAGAATGAAAACGTTGAGACACTGCTATAAGGACTCCACCGCCGTCTATTTTTGTAGAACAAGT
Source organism: Pyralis farinalis (assembly GCA_947507595.1). NCBI lineage: Eukaryota > Metazoa > Arthropoda > Insecta > Lepidoptera > Pyralidae > Pyralis > Pyralis farinalis. Next base: position 30,103,667 of record OX382273.1, on the reverse strand, counting down.
ACTATCTCGATCTCTACGGTAAATACGATAGTTGTTATTTAGTATTTCCGCATCAAAAATACCGCCATTTAGCCATGTCTCCGTCATCACAATGATATCATATTCAGTATTGAGACTAGAGTAATACAAGTCTTGAAGTTTGCCACGTATGCTTCTAACATTTTGATAGTATATACTAAGATTATTAAACATTTTAAAAGCAGTTATGAACTGATCGATCACTAGTATTAAACTACTTACAGGACACACAATTACTTAATCTGTTAACGCTTTTAATGATTCACTACTACGTATCCAGAGTACTGGTGACTCATCATTCTTCCTCATCAATATACGACCGTTACGGACCCATAAATATCTGTAGTTCTTTTCTTTTCTTAAAAGACGAGCCTGAGCGTGTAAGGATCGGTTACTTGGTGAAAGATGTTCATTAATATATATCTGCTGTATGTTCCCACCGTAACCCAAAAGAGCACTATTTAATTTATCCTTAGGGTGAGCTTTATTGTATTTCAAACAAGAAGCAAGCAAACTGTCACGGATGCGAGGCGATGGCAGTTTCACAATAACAGCCTTAGGTCTTTTTGAATCAGGGTTTGACTTAGCGACTCTTGTGCAAGACAATATGTCCTTCTCCTGCAGCTGACAAGACACCACCGCGCTCAGTTGCACAATGGTCTTTATAAGATTTTCTCTCGGATGTTCCGGCAGGCACTGAATTTCAATGTTGCAATCCCTGGCCTGTTGTTCAATTATCCCCACCTTATATTTTAGCTCTTTAACAGTTTCTGAGAGTTTGAAGTTTTCATCTTGGAGTTCCGAGGCTACGCCCTTCAGTTTCGCAAGCTCAGAGATCGTCTCGTCGTACTTGGTTGACAGAAACTCGATGGTTTTTACCAACTCTGGGATAACCTTGACAGCACCTTGTAAAGATTCAAATTCTGTATGGAACAAGGATTTTATTTTGGAGACGATAGAAGATTCAAACTGACTGAAACGTTTGTCTAGCATATCCAGTTGGAGTCCTGAGTCGTCAGGAATAAGGGGGTCCTCTTTAACAGGTGTATTGCTGTTATCTCCTTTCCTTCGTGGCATCTTGCATTCGGGACATTTCCATAATATACGTACATAGAACAATTCAATAGAATATATATGCTATTATATGATCACAAAATCAATTTATTTGTTAATTTTACATCTCCGGAAAAGTTGTTATTGACTCAAAACCAAAATTTAAATTCTGTTGATATATTGCGTTCTTTCGCATTCTTAGTCCATTTAAAACATTTTAGAGAAGTTGACATATGTGTATGTATATCTGTGAGTAGAAAAACTAAAGATTTCGTTAAATTATATTATATATATATATATTTATATATTTATATTGTGTCTCATCTCCCGGGTATTACTCCCAAACATTTGATGGGCGTGTTCGGGGATATGGATTTAACGCGTAGAGGCCCTTTGGAAATATTGATGTAATGTAGTGTACCCACCGTGACCACCTCCAGGGGATATCAATAATACAATATACCCATGAGTAGATCTTGGTAAAAAGTATTGGTACTATTGTGAATGTATGGATAAATATTGGGCTATTTTAATGCGATCTGAATGGACTATTTGTAATGGGCTATTACAGAAGAGGAGCAGTTACTCGCGGCTTATGCCCTTGAACACCCCCTGGAGCATGTTGCTCTATCAACTCTACTCTAGATCTAATGAAGGCAAACGAGCTGCTAGAGCTGAAAATCCTGCGGTAGTTCTTATGTTATTCCGACCGACAAAGACTGCTAGAGACGATAGCCCTGATGGAGCACTCGGGTATCCGCAGTGTTACCGTATCGTAGGGTACTGTTACTTACTAACAACTCCTCACAAGATGCACTTATTATTATTATTATTAATGAACAAACAAATATATTGTCTTTCTAATTTAAAAATAACATTGATTTTTTACTCTTTAAAATAGGTATAATCTACCTACATACTACATAGTACACCGTCTAGGGTAGATAAATACCTAGACCGGACACTGTTTCCATGGAAAATTTAGCCATTACTTGCTCCAGAGATTTCTTAAGAGACACAATGTCGGCGTGTCGTTTCTAGTAGGCCATGTCATCTAAAACTCCCCATAATTTGTAGTCTAAGGGGTTCCAATCTGGACTAGACAGGGGCCAGTGTTCAGGTCTTATAAAGTCTGGAACGTTGATTTCGAACCAGGCTCGAAAGTCCGCTGTAAAGTCGACGGCATATTTTTAAAAGTGTATTGCTGAGAGGTTTCACAAAACGGTCCCAGACAGTCTCTTGATACACTTTGACTTAAGTCTGTCACCCCTTTTATAAAAAAAAATGAAGTTTTGTGACTCCTTGATAAGACACCCCTCACCAAACCATTACAGACAGAGGATGATGACGACGTTGTATCTTTCGGACCAATTGGGCGGCTTCTTTAGAACTGTGTGCGTATACTTTGTTATTTTGCTTGGTGTAGTGCTCTTCAGTTGTGAACATTTTTCAATAGTAAAGAGGATATTTCTGTGCATTTCATCTGCGTATCGGGGCATAAGGCGTTTTGATCGATCCAATTTCTTCAACTGTAGGGATTGATTTAGGGCATGTCCTGTATATCAACGATAAGCGCCGAGCTTCAGGTCTTGATTTATTATTCGTGAGAGTCCTAACGGAAATCTTCCTTCCTGGCGATAAATTTTTTGTTTCCTAATGGGATTTCGGAGAATTGTCGCTTTAACAGCATTAACAGTCTTTGTAGTTCTAACAGCATGCGATTGCCCTGAACTTTTATGGTCTTCAACAGAGGAAGTGTTGTCTCATATCTCATCTGTCGATAGTTGGATATACGAACATACGGCTGATACCAAGCTTTTGAAGTTTCTTGAATATAACCGACAGCGCTCCATACCCACTTTGTGCAAGGTTTTCCATATTGTAATTTGATAATAATTATGAAAAAAATATGTGTGTAAAAATGTAGGTGGTAAATCGAAAGATGTTTTGAACATAATAAACGCGATTAAAATTCAAAATAATTAAAAAAATGAAAAAAGCAAAGTATCTATGTAACAGTATACAGTTCAATGCTACTCGTACAATCACGGTAAGAGATAAGAAGACTAAGAAATTGAAAACAAGAAACGAAAAGAAAGAATGAGGTTAATCCTTATCATCGTTTCTTTTTAAACATAATTACATATGATGCATAACGCGACCCAGCGACAATATTCATGGGTTTTTTTTAGTTATAAGAGACAAAACCCCATGTAGCCAAGACTTATTACTAATTATATAAAAATATTAGAGGAGTCGATAAATGTGGTGAAGGCTGCCTCTGAAAGTATAAATAATAATTCCTAAGTAGTGTCATTCCTGGACATGAGTAGCGCATTCTATTATGTTGATCATTAGTTGCTGTTGCATAAATTAGATAAATACTTGAAAAATAGAAAGCAGTTCGGTACACTACCGAACTAACAAAAATAACGAAAAAAGGTAATAGTTTCATAAAGTAAAAATATCAATGTCAACATTTAACAAAAAGTACAGGTGTTCCACAGGCAAGTATTCTCGGCCCTTTGCTTTTACTCATTTATATTTACAGACAGACAGATCGCAGACGGAACATCCGTCTGCCATCATACATAATTGTATTCTTTTTGCAGATGGAACAACACTGATTATTAAATGTCTTCATTATTAAATGTCACTCTCAAGGTTGAGAAGTGCAGATGTTTCAGTATAGAAAGTAAGATATCGTAGTCTACCATATCAAAAGCATTAGAGAAATTCGATATGTTTCAGAGGTAAAAATAGCACTGATGTGTAACTATTAGAGTTTTAATTAATCATAGCCCTATTAGTTACGTTGATTATTTACAAAAAGGTGAATAAAAATAAAATTATTCTTAAATTATAAAAAAAGCTTAAATTTCAGACGAAGGATTTGTTTTTCTCGGATAAAAAATATTGTAGGTCTGTAAAACCACTCTTTTTAAGTTTTTTATAACTTGACAGGTATAATTTGGGTCACTGTATGATGAAAAGGTACAAAAAGAGGCAATGCCAAGGATAGGGTGGAAAAACAACCTTTTTATACCACTACGGTGGCAAACAAGCATACGGCCTGCCTGATGGTAGCAGTTACCACGGCCTATGAACATTTGCAACAACAGGGGTGTCACTTTTGCGTTGCCGACCCAGTAATTATTAATTTAACTTTGAAAAATTACTTTGTAGGAATTGTTTTTTTACCTTATCACATACGAAATACACTAACGTAATTTACTTTAAAAATCTTTTATTTTATTACATATCAATGATATATCCTAGAACACGTCCCACCTTACGTAAAGTTACAGCATGTATAGCTCGCGCTTTGTTACCACTGCTGCAAACGCAGTAACTCCACGAGAGCTTACCTGGTAACCTCACTCACTCACGGTAACACAACAATATTAAGATGATACTTTTGAAAATAAAGTTTACTTTCTTCTAATTGTTTCTTTTTTAATTTCTAACGCATTTCCATTGTTATATTTATAGGAGCCAAGGAAGGCCAAGATTATCTATGAATATCTAAATTGATCGTGTTCTACCAGAAGGTGACGTCAGGAGCCCTGGAAACCGGCGAGCGTGCATAAGAAGAGCAATTAATGTTAAAGAAGCCAGTGAGGTTCTTACTTTTTTAATTTTATTCTATGAACTTATATTTTTAATTTTATTTTATATTACTATTTTTTATGTACCTTAATTCAAAGATTGGATTAGAAAAGTTCAATGTTATCGATACTTAGGAATAAGATCAATGTTCGTGTATTGTGTAGGTATATTGTTTATTTTACGAGTACATTAAATATAAAACCTTACAAATTTATGTCGCTTTGCGAAGGCGAAATTATCTCTCTAAAATATCTCTTACGGCCTATCTGAGCTAGATCGTTTTAAAAGACAGGGAGGTAAAAACTTTGACATCAAGTATTCCCATACATTTGTGTGCATGAACATGTCTGGATGTCTAAGTCCGGGTGTTTTTAAGAGAGGTAGGGCGCACCAAAGCAGCCTGTCTGGGGAAGTACCTCCACCTCACAGAAAGTGGCACTCAAACAATAACTCCCTGAAGGGTTGTTGTGTTCCTGCGAGTGAGTGAGGTCAGCGGTATTCTTGTATATCTCCCGATGTTGTATGAAAAAAAACATCCTTAGCGCGTAAATACATCAATGTTTGAAGACGTCGCCTTCACCGTTTTATCCTACAGAGAAGAGATAATAATTACTCACCGACCGTCTGGTCTACAGGTCTAAAGTCACAATATGGAGCAAACAATCCTTTTCCGGCGTTTCTCTAAAAGATAGAAGAAACGAAACGAAGAAATTCGATATAGCCCTAGGACTCAGCAAACAGATTAAATTGAAGAGGTATGTTGAAAGAAAGTACAGTAGTGAGTTTCTCAAGATGCTACGTAAAACGGTAGACTACAAAACAGTAGGCCCATAATGATGATATAATATGATAATATAATAAAGATGGGTTATTTGATATGAAAATGCTGTGGTACAAAGAAACAATATATTTCTACTTACAGCATTATATCCTAATATACAAGTCAAACGAAATGCTACTAAAGTTTGATATATTACAGCGCATTTAGGAAGACCTAGGCGAACTCCAACCGTTGCGGAACGTAAGATTTTAATCCGGTTATTGCTTTGTGCATGAATATTGCATACTTCATGGCATACTCTGGCGTGGAATCTTCATGAAATAGCGGGCTTCTATTTGAAATTCTCCATATCATATTACTCTGCATCTATCCAAATTTATTTGGCTTAATATTAGTACATTAATATTAGTTATCGTTTGTTCTGTATCTGTTCTGTAATTTATTATCGACACAGATGACTTCAAGTCATTCGAACTTTAACAGTTAATAGATATCGTAGACACTAGGCACAAACATTATCACTGATATACCGCCGTCGCTCTCTGTTATTACATTATTTTTTTTACTTGAGTAATTTTAATTAATTTAACTTAGATGATATAAAGGTAAAATTTGGTCTCAATTAAATACATAAGATAACTGGCATATTAGGTTGAGGATTAGATATTATAGGGGTAAGGGTAGGATAGGGTAAGGATATTGTGTTGATAAAAACCTTAAGATAAAATTTTAGACAACATTTGTGCTAGAAGTCATAAAGGTGGTTATTGTGAGCCTACTTAAGAGATAGACATATGCAATCGCGGACTTTTTTAGAACTTTATGGGAGGGAATATTCCATAATTTACTTTTTATTCAGCGCACGTCTCGAAAGCTCTCAGAAAGGACGATGTCTTTCAACTTCATTCTGAAAAGTCATCATAGCGGTACCTTATTTTCGCAAAATGGTCATGTATTATATATTAACTTATAACCTTCCTAGATAAGCCCTTCTACTGGTTTATATCATGTAACTGTGCTGATTTGGATTATAATTCAAATATATGCCTAGAAAAATTTACAATTATAAAAATTTATACGGAATTGAATTTTGCTAGAGTTACATAAAAAATAGGCATTTTTGAAAATATGTTACATTATATTAAATATCAATAAATTGTTGGGCAAAAATAATTTACAAATGCCACAAAAATGATACTTTATAATTATATTTGCGGCACATTCTACCCTATTTCCTGTTATTTTTTTTTTCTCCTGCTCGAAAATGATAAATGTCCAATTGTTAATATAAACTATCTGAATTCAGTCCAGCCATTAAACAGGAGTTCAATGACTTGCCCGCGAACAGAAAAATTATATATGTAATACGAAAATAGATATTTAGGCAGCGTTATTCCTGAGATACATGATTACCTGATTGTTTCCAACCAGGGAATGCAATCTACGACTGTACGTGTATATCTAAAGATATATTATTATTTTTCATACTTTACTGTAACCCTTCTTAGCGTTATCCTGTTTCTTAATCTTAGAATAGGCGAAGTCCACTACCTAGCGGTTTGGTGAAGATACGGATTTTTATATGGAACAAACTGTCGTCAGACTTTTACAACTAAGAGGGAAAACTAGACCTTTTATAGATTAGGTCACACGTCTTTCGATGCTAATCTTTTTTTTTTATACTACGTCGGGAGGCATACAAGCATACGGCCCACCTGATTTAAAGCGGGTACCGTAGCCTATTAACGCTTGCGATATATTAAGTATCACTCGCGCGATGCCTCCTCTGCTGCTTACACAGCAACTCCTTGGGAGCTTACTGGTGACCTCACTCACACGCAGGAACACAACAACCCTCTAAGGAGTTGTTATTTGACTGCGGTTTTCTGTGAGGTGGAGGTACTTCCCCAGACGGGCTGCTTTGATGCGCCCTACCCCTCTTCATATTAATCAATGTTACATGATTATTTTTTGTTATTAAATTCCATATTTACATCTTAAGCCAGAAAACAAATAAGCAAACCATCAATTACTCATTTCTATGCTTCTTTTTTACATTAATGTGAACATTTAAGAGAACTTTTCAGAAAAGTTAATGACACTCACCCACAGCATTCCATATGGCTATATCGACACCCAAGCTCCAAGGTACCGCAGCCGCTGTGGCTTCTAACCAAGGACCATCAGGGGGCGTCGTCTCTAAGTCTACTACAGGATCACTGACCCTGGCGAAGACCACTAGCTCGCTCTGGGACGGCGCCATGCTCCAATTGAAGCAGCCTCCCAGTTGTGAACTTATTTTTAAGTTCACCTGCCTGAGGACAAAAATGTAGTTCAGTTACATGTTATTGTAATATTAATTACATATTGTAATATTAATGTATATACGACCTCTTTTTTGTCTTGTACAAAGACTATAAAATAAATTTAATGTCTAAATTAAAAGAAAAAAAAAAGGTTGTAATATATACCGAATAAGCACACACTTAAGGTCCGCTGATCGGTCATGACATGATCATGTAATGTAGTCTACGGTTTTTTTTTTACTCTTAATACTATGTGTCTGTGTGAGGCTCTATTGTGGTCAAAAGAATGTCATATATCTTATAAGTGTAAAGTTCGGTTAAGGTTTTCGGTTTCGGTATCTGACCGTATTGCTATTAGATACCGGAATTCCGGTCTGTTAGTGTATCTCGATTCAACCAGTTACTATGAAATTAAGTAATGCGATAGGAATAGTGTCCTGAGTTGATTTTCTTTTTATACCACCAAGGTGGCAATCAGGCATACGGCCCGCCTGATGGTAAACAATCACCGTAGCCAATGGACATTTGCAACACCAGGGGTGTCACTCATGCGTTGCCGACCCTCTAAAAACCTCTTCACGCATTTCTTGAAGAACTCCATGCTGTAGTCCATTGGAAAAACCTCGGCTGGGAGCTCATTCCACAGCTTGAGAGTTCTCGGAAGAAAAATTCTCTGGAACCGCACAGTACGCGACCATTGCAGTTCCAGCACGTGAGGATGAAGTACCCGCCGTCGGCGAGCGGTACGGTTGTAAAAAGTAGCTGTCTGCATCAATTCAAACAACTCTTCAGAACCCAACCCGTTGTACAATCGGTAGAACACACAAAGGAAGGCAAAAACTTAAGGGTTCACTACCGTGTGATTTATTTATTTATTTATTAAAGGACCACAAAAAAGTTCACAATATTTTATAATTATGAAAATGTGTTAGTACTTATCTAATTATGAACCCAACACTGTTGGTCACAAGTTTATTATATACATTATTATACGTGTAGATCATATAAAAATAGTAGTCTAAATTACAATTCATTTGGGTGTGATGGTGGTATTATATTTACACGAAATTGAGTTGTGTTAAGATTTCACAGAGTATATGTTTGTGATTAGTAAAGTAGTTTAGGTGTTTTACACTATTTTATAGGTAGTGAAAGATCACTGTAATAGAAGTTCCTTTCAAACAAAGAAGTGATTGAAATTTGATAACTACACCTCGACTAATCGAATCCACCCGAATGCGCTACGGCGTATACATCCTTGGGTTCGATTTATTATAATAATCACAATCGGGTGAATTCGACCCGCCGAACGAATTTATTATTGATTTATCAAGACAGGAATCATCAGGTGATGTAACAATGAAAGATAGCAAACCTTAATAACAATTTCTTTTTACAACGTCGGAAGGCATACAAACATACGGTCCACCTGATGTAAAGCGGTTACCGTAGCCTTGTAACACATTAAATATCACTCACGTACTTGCCAACCATCTTGAAATTGGGGTGTTTTCTTATTTCAATAGGCTATTGAAATAAGAAAACACCCCAATTTCAATATGGTTGGCAAGTACCTCCTGCTTGGGATCCAGTTCTAAAAATAATCAAGTCACAAACCCAGAGATCTACTTAAAAACGTTCGGACACCGTGAGCGATTTTTGTGTGAATCGGAACATACATAATTAATCCATCCATGTCGATAGATGTAATAATTGAATAACCAATGTAAGACAAATGTCACCTTAGTCTTCCGGCGACCACGGACGCTGCAAAGCATTCGAAACGTCAGGTTCAACAAAATAAATTAAACACGCGATAATTCCAATAAAAATAAAACCCTTAGGAAGTTGTTATTTGGCTATGGTTTTCTGTGAGGTGGAGATACTTCGCCGGCAGCTTTGATGCGCCCTACCTCTCTTAAAATATCCAGACTAAGACAAACAAACATGTTCATGCACACAAATGCCCTGTGTGGGAATAGAACCCACGAGCGTTGGTGTCAAAGTCGTGTCATTCGCGACTGTGCCACCGAGCTCGTCAATATTTACAACTAGCCTCTCGCACCGGTATGTAACTAGTAAACTAAGCCTTGGGCTATTCGTTCATACCACACTTTCCAACACAGCAATTTCCTAACTAAATAGTAACAGCATTTTTTACCCGTCATATTTTTTAAACGAAAATTCCAGTTCAAACAATTTAAAGAGGAATTCACGTACCTACATAATCAACCTTGGTATATATATATATCTTCACGCCAGGTCCCTTGCGGGGTAGGCAGACAGAACCAAGTGCCACATGACGCGGCCCTTACACACTTCACTCGCTTCTCCAACATTCACACTCTTTTCATGCGCGCTCACCGGTTCCTGGGGCTCCTGACAGCACCTTCTGATAGAACACGACCAATTTCGTTATGGTAGGCTAGTCTTGGTCTTCTTCGGCTCCTACATCATTCCACTTTCGCATTATATGTCTGATTCGTCATTCTTTCTACATGTCTTCTTCTTCTTCTACACTGCTGCTAAAAGCGCTTTCATGATATAGAGTCTCATCCACTTATTCCAACACTATATCATCAATTATTAGAATTACGGTTGATGATATAGTGTTGGAATAAGTGGATGAGACTCTATGCTTGTTTGTATAAAAAATATGTTTTCTTAATAATGCAAATTCAATCGGCTTAAAGATAGCGATTCGAAATAGTTTTGAGAGAGTTTATATGGACAGAAAGATTTGCTACAATGTCGGTCGAAGCGCCAGCGATTAAAATCCGCTCTACTTTGATTACGCTTTGTGTAAGTCATATATCTCGCTCACTCAGTCAACTCGCTTTTACATCAAAGAGCTGTGTGAGATTTGTTATTTTTAGCACTTATTAGAATAACTCGACAATTGACCTCATATCGACACAGAGTACTGAAATCTATCATGTACCTATATATTACTTATGGCAGTTATAATCTGTGAAGTTGCTTGCTCGGCTGTCGTGGGATATAGACTACATTGAGCGAACATTAGTATGTTTAAAATTAATAGAACTATGTGACTCTAATAACCATTTTACTTTTACTCAAATACCGAGTGAATAGTACGAATAGTACACTGTAGTCTTTAGCTATTATGTGCCCTTTCCAGTAATTTCTAAACATAACGTAAAAAAAAAAAAATATATATGTAAATATCAATTACTCGTCGAACCGAAGGAAACATGGTGAGGAAACCCACAAGTTCAGAAAATTATGTTTCGAAAGATGTGTGACCTAACCTAAGAAAGATCTGGTTTTCCCTCTGGGTTTCGGAGGTCTGACGGCAGTCGCTCCATGTAAAAATCAGTATCTTCGCCAAATCCTTAGGCTTAAGTAGAGCGGACCCCGTTAATCCTAATGGATTAAGGAACGAGATAACGAGAAGAAAAAGAAAAGATTTAAATATAAATTACTCAACGGTGCAGAAAAACATCGTAAGGAAACCTGCTCGTCCAAGAAATTATATTTTGAAAGACGTGTGCGTAACCTAAGGAAGGTCTGGTTTTCCATATGTGTTGAGGTCTGACAGCACTCGTCCATTAAAAAATAATATAAAAAAAGAATAAATAATAATTAGGCGAAGATTCAGTATCTTCGCCAAATTATTAATTATTCTTATTAGATATTGAACCCCGCTAATATTAATGGATTATAAAACGGGTTAACGCTGGCAATACGAAGTAATATCGACAAAAATATTTTTAATTAAAATATATGTTTTTGAGTAGATCGACAGTCGGTTTCGGTGAGTTGATCAAAAATCTATTTCTACATATTTTTTGCCAATCTCCCTAGGAGTAGAGACAGTAGAGAGAACTTACCTCAATAAGTTTCTGTAATAAGTAAGTTTTTCAGGATTTTTCTGCCTGGGAACTTATTTAGTAGATTTCAAGTGTACTGGTAAAAATATACAATAAAAAAACAGGATTTTTAAATAGTCTATTCAACAGAGTTCAAAAGTTACAAAAAACATTCGAAGTATTAGTATATCAAAGCAAAACAATACTCGGAATGATAAAAAGGCAGTGTTATTTTGCTGTTATATCAAATTGCCTTTTACACGGAAAGTACTGAGAATCGATACCCGCTTCAGGAAATATTACCGGTAGCGATGGAAATTTACTGGGAATATTTCCGTATGGGGAAATACTGGTAATGGCACATCACTAATTATAAGGATTGTGTTCCAAATTCTAGCTTAAAATCACAAGACCTTCATTCATTTAGAAAAGCCGTTAAATATATTTGTTCAACTACTAATCTTAATTTAGCTAAAAATGGCATTTCAGTATAATAATAAATATAAATAAATCCGTCCCCGTCTTCTGCAATAGCCCGATTCTAATAATACCTCCAAATCTCATTTTAATAGCCCACTTTTTCAATCCGTACTATTGGCAGTGAAGAATTTTCCCATGGAAAGAGTGCGTGCTTCTATTGATAACTGGCCTCAACGTTTAAGGACTGTATGGCAGCCAATGGAGACCACTTCGAATAAGCTTTTTATTTTGTTTTATATTTATATATTAAACTAACACACTGTAAAAGTAATAAATGTTATTTGCAATAGATTTTTTTTTTCTTTGTTTCAGTATTTATGGCAAGACTAGGTACATACATATAATTATCACTTTTTCGGCGACAAATGAAAACATCGTGAGGTTTGATTTTCCCTGTGGGTTGTAGAGATCTGACGGCGGTTGGTCCATGTCAAAATCAGTACCTTTGCCAAATCCTTAGACTAAGGTATCAGATCCTGGGAATCCTAATAGATTAGGAAACGCGGGTACGCTTATAAAGATACAAATCGCTTATTTGCCATTGCGCACTCGAGCGCACTTAGACACGTCTTACATTTTTAAAATCAAATCTCATTGTATTTTGTTAATATTTTACAATTTTGGCTTTTGATTTATTAGCATTTCGAAGGATATATTTAGCTACTCAGCATTAGATTGGCAGCGGGAGTATTATAAGATATCCTCTTATATATATTTATATATATATATATAGATAAGATATATATATACTTAATATAACTATTAGGCGATGTATTAAATTAGAAATAGAAACTGTGAACGCTCTTGTAAGGATGTAACCAATGTCTCAATAGACATCGAGTGATGTCGCCTCTCCTACGATACTATTAAAGCGGGAAAAAATATAAGGAAATACAAATATAAACAAATAGTATGACGCGTTTCGCACTTATTGACAAATTGATGGATCGGAACAGTTCCTGGGATCTCACAGGCGCTGTTTCAATGGTAAGCGAAACTATTTAATTATATTGAGATTTTCCAAAACTTGCTTATCTCAGGAGAATCTGACATTTCTGTTCTTAGGACATATTTATTTGAGAAAATGAAGTCTTACTGAAAAACTATTATAGTCCATTACAGGCTACATCTAGTCAACAAAATTGGGGACCCACCTTGATAATAGATTCTATATGTATGATGGAGCGTTACACCATCATACATGTAGGCGTAGGGCAATCCATCCAATTATAAGCATTATAAGAAGGAATCTTGAAATAATTAAAAATTTTATGTCATATTTAATGTAATGCCATTAATTACTTATAATAAATGTGGATAAGTTTTTCAAACTTTTTTTTAATATATTATTTTCAGTCTTAATACATAGTTAGTACAAAAAAAAAATAAGATATCCGGCTGTTTCCTTTTATACATAATCGCGAGGCATATAAGCATACGGTAATATATTAAATATCATTCACGCGATGCCGCCTGTGCTGCTAACACAGCAACACCTTGAAAATTTACTGGTGATCTGACTCACACGCAGGAACACAACAACCCTCCTGAGAGTTTGTTATTTGACTGCGGTTTTCTGTGAGGTGGAGGTAGGTGCTTCCCAGTCGGGCTGCTTTGAAGCGCCCTACCTTTCTTAAAAGTATGCTCTAAACCCCCTGCAGTGGGATGAGTTAGATTTGGTGTGATGGTGTGGTAAGTATATACTGCAACATTATATTCTGACAATTTGGTCATTTATTTTCTTAGTTTTGACGAGCTCGGTGGCTCAGTCGTGAATGACGCGACTTTTACACCAACGCTCGTGGGTTCGATTGCCACACAAGGCAAACTGTCTGTTTGTCTTGGTCTGGGTGTTTTAAGAGAGGTAGAGCGCATCAAAGCAGCCCATCTGGGGAAGTACCTCCACTTCACAGAAAACCGCAGCCAAATAACAACTCCATAGAGGGTTGTTGTGTTCCTGCGTGTGAGTGAGGTCACCAGTAAGCTCCCAAGGAATTGCTGTGTAAGCAGCAGGGGAGGCATCGCGTGAGTGATACGTAATATATCGAAAGCGTTAATAGGCCACGGTACCCGCTTTACATCAGGTGGGCCGTATGCTTGTATGCCTCCAGACGTAGTATAAAAAAACAGTGGAGGGTAAGTAATCACATAGATATGGTCTATGCCACAAGGAGATGCCAGTCTAATAAGGCATACATTCTTTTTTAGGGTTCCGTACCCAAAGGGTAAAACGGAACCCTATTACTGAGGCTCCGCTGTCCGTCCGTCCGTCCGTCCGTCCGTCCGTCCGTCTGTCACCAGGCTGTATCTCTTGAACCGTGATAGTTAGACAGTTGAAATTTTCACAGATGATGTATTTCCGTTGCCGCTATAACAACAAATACTAAAAAATAGAATAAAATAAATATTTAAGGGGGCTCCCATACAACAAACGTGATTTTTTTGCTGTTTTTATAGATAATGGTACGGAACCCTTCGTGCGCGAGTCCGACTCGCACTTGGCCGATTTTTTATTGATCATGATGTCTTATACAATCGAGAACTCCGTCATAGATAAGTTGATATGTGAGGAGTCAACATACGAAACCGACACGGCTGAGCAGCATTATTATTAAATAATTTATTATTCTATTCTAAATAATTTATTAAATATACTTGTATAATCGTTCTTCTTTTTTAATACAAAATATTGGTACAGAGTATTTAACTTTGTACTCACGTAAGGACGATTTCGATATTAACGAAGCAAAAAAAAACAAGTATAATTTAACCTGTGCATTGCAATTAAAACAAAGTTATACTAAATAAATAATAATTATATTATCTCCGCCTACGCCACAAGGGTTTTTCTGTGTAGACATAGATCTAACCATATCTTCACGCCAAATACCATACCATCTTTATACACTTTATTTTATTTCGCAACATTCTAAGCACTTTTCATATACACCTATTTCTGAGGCTTCTAACCCCACCTTCTGATAATACGTGACCGATTTGGTCATGGTAGGTAAGGTTTGGCCTTGCTGAGGAGCTTCTACGTCAATCTAATTTCTCGTTGTATATCTATTCCGTCATACTTTCCTCATACATTCTTTCAATATGTCGGAATCCGATCAATGGAGCCCACCTGTACTTATAAATAAACTCTACTACTACTAAAAAATCGTATAATTACAATGTATGTCCCTATCGTTACTATATCATCTTACAAATAACGCTACTTACACTCTAGGCTCCACATACGTAATTGCGTCGCAATTTTGGCTTCGTTTTTAGGACAAAAATAATAGTGGTGATTTATTTTTCTGTTCCATCTAAATGACCAATTAAAATAATTGTCACGTAGCCTCTTCTATCTCTCTATTTATGATAACTCTGGTCCCGTCACCTTTGGCTATGTAATTGTGACGAGCTTGTCTGTAAAGTGGCAATAGCTACTTTAAGTCTGATGCTCTGGGGTACGATTCTCACACAACGAGAAACATTGAGTGTATGAAAATATACCTAGTCTTGCCATAAATACTGAAACAAAGAAAAAAAAATTCAATTGCAAACAACATTCATTGCTTTTACAGTGTGCTAATACATAAATATAAAACAATTTAAAATATAAAAAGCTTATTCGAAGTGGTCTCCATTGGCTGCCATACAGTCCTTTAAACGTTGAGGCCAGTTATCAATAGAAACACGCACTCTTTCCATGGGAAAATTCTTCACTGCCAATAGTACGGATTGTTTTAGGGACTCCAAATTATCATGGCGTTTAGAGCAAGTCGTACTCTCTAAAACTGACCATAAATCATAATCCAGTGGATTAAGATCGGGACTAGACGACCGCCAGTCTTCAGCTCTGATGAAGTCCGAAACGTTCGTTTCCAACCAAGACTGCGTAGACCGAGCTTTATGACCCGAGTCTTGCTGGAAGGACCATTCTTGGTTATTGAACATGATGTTGTTAAGGGGCTTCACTACCTTCTCAAGAATGGCATTTTGATACACTTGTGCCGATGTTTTGATACCTTTTTCACAAAAGTATGGCTCAGCCACTCCTTAATAGGTAATACCCCACCAAACCATCACTGAAGTCGGATAGTGCCCACGTTGCACTCTGTCGACTAATTGGGAAGCTTCCTTAGAGCTTTGAGCATAAATACGGTCATTTTGTTTGTTAAAATGTTGCTTAATTGTAAAAAAATTCTCATCCGTAAACAAAATTTTTCTGTGACCTCCCTTTGCGTACCGCTTCAGTAGTTGTTTCGATTTTACCACCCAATTCTTTTTTAAGTTATCAGTTAAGTAAAGACCAGTACGTCTCTTATAGAATGCAAGTCCTAAGTCATCTTTTAAAATACGCGACATGGTTCTAGGTGCTATCTTCATCTCCCGAGATAAAATCTTTTGCTTTCGGACAGGATTTCTTCGAATTCTTTCCCTTACTGCTTTGACCTCCTTTTTCGTACGAACACTACGTGGACGGCCAGATCTTTTTCTATCACAAATAGAGGAGGTCTCATTGTACCTAGTAATAGCCCGGTACACAAACATTTTACTAATACCAAGCATATGGAGAGTTTTAAAAATTGCATTTGTGCCATACCTACTTTGTGTAATGCAATCACAGCGATTCGGTACTCTTTATCACCCCACTCCATTTAATATCGCAAAATATTGTACAATGTATTGGCGCCAAAATGAGAAAACTCAATGAACAATCATATAAAAATGACAGATTTCAAATTCAAATAATCAATATTTTGTTTATTTTTAATTGTAACAGTATTTATGGCCAGACTAAGTAAGTTTGTCCTGGACTGTGTATTTGAACACAGGTTAAGCGCATTAAAGTAGTCTAAATGGGAAAATACCTCCATCTCACAGAACGCTTATTGATTTAGCTACGAGTACATATAACTTCACGCCTAGCCTCTTGCGAGGTAAGCAAATTGGCCCTAGCGTAACATGACTTGGTGCTTATACACTTCCCTCGTTTCAAAGTGAAAAAAAGAAGATTCTGAACTTCTCGTAGAAAATGGTAGTCACATATTAACTTTCTGTAGAGTTATTGTGTTCCTGCAAGTGAATAAAGTCCTAAGGATTAAGGTCCTAAGGAGTTGGTGTGTCAGCATGTTAGTTGGGGTGGCACCACGCTTATTGACAAACTGATCTTTGGTTGGAATCCCGGCATGTGCCACTAAATTCGTGTTTTCTGATTTATGTACATATTTGTGATTATCATGTGCTCAGCAGTGAAGGAAAACATCGTGGCGAAACCCTCACGTCCAGAAAATTATATCTGGTTTTCTCGCTAGGCTAGGTCTCATGGCAGTCGCTCCATATAATAATCAGTATCTTCGCTAAATCCTTAGCCTTAGGTAGCAGATCCCGCCAATCCTTATGGATTATGGAAAATGGACACGGGATAATGCCAATAAGAATAAGAAAAAGAGTTATTTGATATGATAATTGACGAGTTCGGTGGCGCAGTCGTGAATGACGCGATTTTGCCAGCTCGATTCCCACACAAGACAAACATTTGTGTGCATGAACATAGCTGCTTGTCTTGGTCTGGATATTTTAAGAGAGGTAGAGCGCATCAAAACAGCCCGTCTGGGGAAGTACCTCCACCTTACAGAAAACCGCAGCCAAATAACAACTCTCTATTTATTTTTATTTATTTATTTATTTATTTATTTTCGGGAAATTAACAGATTCACAAATCACGTAGTATAATATTATTAACATGGGAAGATACTGATAACAAATTTCCGCATATAACACGTTCACAAAGGATAATGAATACAAACAAAAAGAAAAAATGTTTGATAAAATAAATACTAGACAGAATAACCAAATGTAGTGAAATTATTTAAACTCTCAATGTAGTCAATGCTGAAAATAACTCAATGCGAGATTATTTCTGACAGTGTTAATAGACGAGCAGAACAGGTCAACATCAAAGTCTGATAATATTTTATTAAAATGTTTGCAGGCTCTTACGAAGAATGAATTTTGCCTATAACTGGTGTTGCTAAAGGCAACATTCAGTAAGGAAGGGTTTCTTATATTTGTACGGTGTATATTTAATACAAGTTTAGCTAATAAATCAGGCGAATCAATACTTCCATTTGCTATTTTCATTAAGTAGCAAATATCACTTATATTTCGTCTAACCTCAAGTGGCAAAAAATGATAGTGTTTACACCTATGATCATAATCAGGAAAGCTCATATGCGCTTTATAGTCCAGATATCTAAGAAATTTTTTCTGTATTCTCTCCAATCGTAATTTATATATTTCGTATTGGGGATTCCATACCTGAGAGATGTAATCAAGGTGACTTCGTACAAACGAACAGTATAAGATTTTAAGAGTTTTAATATTATTAAAATTGGCAGAGGTTCTCATTAGAAATCCCAAGGCTTTGTTGGCTTTGGAAACCATATTATCAATATGCTTATCGAATATAAGTCGATCGTCATATATTATGCCAAGATCTCGAACAGTATGAACCCGGCTTAAGTTTTGATTGCATAGTGAATACCTATAGTCAATAGTTCTATTTTTTCTTGTATATATAGCATAGCTACATTTGGCAATATTAAGATCAAGCTTATTGGTCGTACAGTATTGCGCAAACCTGTCTAGATCAGACTGCAGGTCATACTGATCTGATGCACAACTAATTACTTTTAGGATTTGCATGTCATCGGCAAACAACAGTATTTTAGAATTTAAAAAACAATTATTTATATCATTAATAAAAATAGTAAATAATAAGGGACCCAAAAGGGAGCCCTGTGGCACTCCAGATGGTATGGACACCCAGTTAGATGTATACCCCTGGAGCACCACAGCTTGTGTACGATTTTGAATATAAGACGTGAACCACCGATATAAGTCTCCGTGAATACCGGCAGCCGCCAACTTAGACAACAGTACATTATGATTGATACGATCGAAACATTTAGAATAATCAGTATAGACTACATCAACCTGATTTCTCCCATCCATTCCCTCAGTAATTATTTCAGTAGCTAATATCAAATTGGACGCCGTAGACCGTCCCTTGAGGAAACCATGTTGGTCATCAGAAAATGAACATTTAAGCGCGGCATATATTTGATTATATACCAATCTCTCAAGAATTTTTGCAAATAAACATAACTTGGAGATCGGTCTGTAGTTTTTCACATCAGATTTATCGCCCTTTTTGTGAATGGGTGTCACAAATGCCGACTTCCACATTGAGGGTACGATACCTTCAGTGACAGAGCGTTGAAATAATATGCAGAGGGGTACTGCGAGATTTTCGGCACATCTAACAATGAAAATAGGTGGAATACCATCGGGACCAGCGGATTTATTTAGGTCAAGTGATTTCAATAGTTTAGTTACTTCGTCAATACTAACTTGGATAGATGAGATATCATAAGAGGTGCTTGCTTCAGATAGAGGAACACTGTTATTTCCACCAACTGATTGGTGTGCAAATGTTGACTGAAAATAGTCTGAGAATAGCTCAGTTATTCCACATCCGGTATTAGCAGTTGTGTCATCGTACGTCATGACATTAGGAAGAGCTGATGAATTATTTTTACTTTTAATATAAGACCAAAATGCCCTAGGATTAACTTCAACAGAGGACTTAATTTTAGACATGTAGGATTCAAAGCATTGCTTTTCAACAGTCGATACTCTCCGACGGAGAATGGCAAAGGACTCATAATCACTTATATTTTTGTATTTTTTGTATTTACGATGGTATTTAAATTTTTCTTTAATGATTTTAATTAACGATGAGCTATACCAAGGGGGATAGCAGTTAGATGACACAATTTTTTGTGGTATAAATTTTTTTACTAGTTCGTTTAATTTACTATAAAAAATTTCAACAGCTTGATCCAACGTGCCCGATTCAAATGATGTGCACCAAGGTGTTTCCTTTAGTGCGGCATTTAATCCCTCGTAATCACCCCGATCAAACAAGAACTTTTTCCGCGGCTTATCCTTTAGCTTGCATATCTTGGCAAAATCAGCAGTTATACAGAGAGATCTGTGATGACTGTCTTCTGGGAGCAGTGGTGACTCACAAGCTAGTACCTCAACTACATCATTAGACAAAACTAAGTCCAATATACGCCCATGCTGATTAAGTACACTATTAAATTGGTTAAGATTGCACATACACTAGAGGGTTGTTGTATTTCTGCATGTCAGTGAGGTCACCAATAAGCTCCTAAGGAGGTGCTGTGTAAGCAGCAGAGGAGGCATCGCGTGAGTGATACATAATGTATTACAAGCGTTCATAGGCGACGGTAACCGCTTAACATCAGGTGGGCCGTATGTCTTCCGATGTTGTATAAAAAAAAATATCCAAAGTATTCTTTTTTAGGAGGAGATTCATGTTTACACCATAAAACCAAAATGTCAATCATATTTCGTTCGACTCCGGAGAGGTTATCAGTTGTTTTTTCATGAATTTCAAGTTGTGTACTGAACTCATTGACAAGGTATATTCCCAAAACCCTAAACTAACCCAAAAAAATTTACTCAATAATTGTTATTAAAAGGGTTATGTCATGTAAAGGCACATATTGCTTCGTGGATCCCTTTTTATAAAAAAATGTTAGGCTTGCAAATATTCGGTCATAATGCGAAGTGGTTACCGTAAGTTATGAAATACAAAAGTATCGATTGCGCGTTGTCATTACCGCTGCTAACACCCTAACTTTTCAGGGGATGTTTGGTAACCTCCTTCACATAAGTTTGCCATCTTAATGGATTAAAAAAAAAGCATAAAGATCACGGAAATTTTTAATTGACTACAATCTTCTGTAACATCAGCTTACTTTCGCTGTCTGATTTCAGCATGTTAATAATATTAGGTCCTTACATATGAAATTGGCGTAATAATTTTGAATTGTTATATAATTGACGAGCCAGGTGTTCATCTAGCAATGCAAGCTTGCGCATTCGCAACTGGTGTTTCTTTGACATCGGTCTGTTCACAATATGGAAAACTTAAAATATTGCGTTATTTACGAATACGAGTTCCACCGCGGCACCGACACGGCAGAAACAGCTCGAAGGATAAAAGATGAGCTACTACTGTACAAGAAAACACGGTAAGTTTTTAGTTCCAACGTTTTCGTTCTGGAAATTTTGATCTACAGAACAAACCCCGTGGACGGCCGGAGACTCTAATTGACATGGAAGAAGTAACGGTGGAAGCAGATCCATCGCAAACCACGTCAGAGTTAGCGGCAGGCTTAGGTGTGAGTGACAAAACAGTCGTGCGATGCCTTCTCTGCTGCTAACCCAGCAACTCCTTAGGAGCTTACTGGTGACCTCACTTACGTACAGGAACACAACAACTCTCTAGGTAGTTGTTATTTGGTTGCGGTTTTCCGCGAGATAGAGGTACTTCTGGAGACGGGCTGTTTTAATGCTACCTTTCTTAAAATATCTTAACCAATACAAACAGGCATGTTTATGCACACAAATGTTTGCCCTGTGTGGGAATCGAACCCACGAGCGTTGGCGTTATATTTATTACTATATGAGTCCTTGCTTTAAGTATTTTCAGATTTTATTATATGTTGAAAACTTAAAAAAAAAATCGGCCAAGTGCGAGTCGGACTCGCGCACTAAGGGTTCCGTACCATTATCTATAAAAACGGCAAAAAAATTATGTTTAATGTATGGGAGCCCCCTTAAATATTTATTTTATTCTATTTTTTAGTATTTGTTGTTATAGCGGCAACAGAAATACATCATCTGTGAAAATTTCAACTGTCTAACTATCACGGTTCATGAGATACAGCCTGGTGACAGACGGACGGACGGACGGACGGACGGACGGACGGACGGACGGACGGACGGACGGACAGCGGAGCCTCAGTAATAGGGTTCCGTTTTACCCTTTGGGTACGGAACCCTAAAAATGGTAGAATTTAAACATTTAAATTATACCTACGGAACAGACTACATTTATAAAAGTGAGTATGACTATAGATTTATTACTTATTAATAGTAATGAGACATGTGTTTCACGGTTCTGTATAATTTTATTCTAAGGGGAAAAACTGAATTTTTTAGGAAACTTTGTACGGAACTGAATACTGCTTTGCAATTAAGTACAATTGTTGCTTATAAATAAATGTCCTTTTTTTTTGTTTTGAACTTTGTTTTAAACTATTTTATGAAGCGAAACACATGAAACAAGATTTTTTGTCGAGTGGGATGTCTAAAACAAAAGAAAGAGGCGGGCGACAAAAGAGAGAGACAGAGAGAGGCTAATCCTATGAGTTTTTAAGGTAACCTATTGAACTCACGAAAATTTACTGTTCGAATTTGAATTGTTCGAAAACGATGAAGTTTTAAATACCGGATAGCTTCTTTTACACATTATGTGTTTCTAGAAACTTAATTGACATATGTTTCGTTTTCTAGAAAAACCGTTGTCCGATTATCAAAACATGTAATTTTACTTTGACAGATGTATTACTAACAATCATTTTAATTTCCAGGAGTATTAAACATTGAAGTAACTTTTTACACGTTATTATTTACCCGGAATTTCATTTACTATCATTCACAAACCGAAAAATGTAGGAAAATGAGGAGGGAGTCAAACAAGAAAAAATATCAAAAAGGAGGGGGATGGGTGTGCGGAGCGCCCCCACCAAGGCGGCTCAAGGGCAAAGTTTCCGCCATAACAAAAACATCTTGACCACGGTGGGTAGGTAGTTATGAACCCGGGTGCCGAGCCTAGAGTTGTTTTAATGCGAACGTAAGCGCGAACTGCATACGATTCTCAGAATGTCTGGCGCTGACAGGCTCGTCTCCTGCGGGTGGTCCGATGTGAATTGTACCATGATTTTGTTTCGATATAGTTAGTCTTAAGCTGAACGTCTGTAACGTGCGACTCTATTTTAATACTAGAATTCATAAATTAATTTTTGTATTATTTTTAAAAAGTCTTCGCGAAGCGGTGGATCTAAAACTGGCGCAGCCGGGTCGGATATTCATTTAAAGCTGTGTTCGAGGACTCTATAAATCGGTTATCGGACTTATCAGCGGAATATCCCCGAACCAAATAAATTTGTTTTGCCACGACAAGTGAACTTTTTAAGTGGAGTGTACAACAGTGCGGAGTTCAGCGAGCACCTATAACGGAAGATATGCTGGCGGGCGGATTGTGAGTAGATCTTTTACAATTCCTCTCTTTCCCATATTATTTCCTGTTGGGTGTGACTCATTAGATTTAATATTAGTTATTTTTCTTGATTTTATTTCGGACAAAAATTGCTGATATAAAATTTCGGGAAAGTTATTAAGTTTTTAATAAATAAATAAATAAAAGTATTTTTTTTAAATAAATAAATGTTAATTATTTTGTTCATTTAAAATCAGTGAACAACTCATTATAAGGTTATATAATAAATAAATAAATGTTAATTATTTTGTTCATTTAAAATCAGTGAACAATTCATATATAAGGTTATTTGATTTTCGGTAGTTACTGCACTAAATCGGCAGAGTTCATATAAGCATTTAGGTAATAATTAGTTGTAAAATAGTATAAAACAAATATGGCTCAAGAAAACCAAAACGTAGCACCGGCGCAATTAGTGACTTTGGTGCCTTCCGAAATTTTATCTATTATTCCTAGATTCGGCGGACAGCCTGAACATTTGAATTTTTTTATTACAAAAGTTGAATATGTGTTGCGTAACTATTCAGCGCAAGGAAATTTAGCACAGGCAGTGTATTTGTTTCATGCTATTACAAGCAGGCTTGTAGATAAGGCGGCAGCTCTACTTAGTGAGAGACAGGACATAGAGTCCTGGGAAACGTTAAAGGACGTACTACTTCTACATTTTGGTGACCCGCGTTCGGAAGAGGGCATAGCAATTGAATTAGAGTCTATAAAAATTAAATCGGGAGAATCATATCCAGCTTTTTGTAGTCGCATACAAAGTGTACGCAGTGCTTTATTTGCTAAAGTAAACCAGATCACCGATGAGGGAGTCAAAGCGGCTAAAATGATAATATATAATAACAGTGCCTTAAAAGTATTTATGTACAATTTACCCGAAAATATGATTCGCATATTACGCTTAAGGGGTTGCCCTTCACTTGAGACGGCTTTAGGTTTAGTGATGGAAGAGGTTAATTTTCAAAACCAGTATAACATTAAACACAAGCAGCTAAGTCATCTGGCACAGCCACAACAGAGCTCGTCAACTACAGGTTTTAAATGGGGATTACCACAAAACGTAGGACCCCAGCCAAATATTCAGCAACAATTTAGGATGCATCCCAATAATCAACAATTTAAATTCGGCAATCCGAATCAACAATTTAAATTCGGCATTCCGAATCAACAATTTAAGTTCGGCATTCCGAATCAACCTCAAGCTTTTCGACCAAATCAGAATATGAATTATCAAAGACCGTCGTTTAATCAAAATTATCAAGGTTTTAAATTCGGCATACCGAATCAGCAGCAGGCTAGATTAGGAACGTACCAGCCACAAGGTTATCGACCTCCGGTAAACAACAATAATTTTAATAGACCTAATTATACACAAGGGCTTTCGACTCCTGACGTCTCCATGAGGACTGTTGCTAGGCAAAATATGTTAGACGCGACGGAATATCCAAATGAATTGTCAAACTTTGACCTAGACTATAGTCAAGATTTCTACCCAAATGAAGTCAATTATTTCGAACCGACTGAGCATAACGAATGTACTGGGTTATTTTCAATAAACAACGAACCATATTTAGATACAGCACCTGAAATTAAAGAAATAACTTCGGACGAGGAAAATTTTCATTTAACGGCCTCGCGAACAGACCACCGGAAGTAATAAACCTCAATTGTAGTAGTGTGCTCACGTTGCCTCATATTGAACTACCAGAAATGAATGCACGATTTATGATTGACACTGGTAGTTCTCGGTCATTCATAAGCCCCCATAAGGTCGACGAATATTTTCAAATTTATAAGACTCACGAACCATTCGAAGTCGTAAGTACCCACGCGCGGAGTACACATAATGACGTCATCATAATTCCACTTATGAAAACTTTCAATAGCAAAAGCCGACATAAGTTTTATGTGTATGAGGTAGATAGGCGTTACGACGGCCTAATCGGCTCCGACCTTCTAAAACAATTAGATGCTACAATAGACATGAAGAACCAAGTTCTGCATACGCGTAATGCTGATATACCCATTATTTATAACTTAATGCACGAAGTTCATTTAGAACCGCGTTCAGAGACTCGCGTCAAAATTCCGACTAAACTTCAAAATGGAGATGCTATAGTTAATTATGTGAACTTTGGACAAGGTGTTCGTATGCCCAGCGCAATAATTAGGTGTACGGATTCATTTGCAACTACGGTAATTCAAAATTGTTCGGAAAAACCCATTTCCCTGACTTTTACAAAACCTTTCGAAGTTACGGAATTCGAAAATAATATCTGCGAAGTTAACTTAACGACCCGTAATTACGAAATTGATAAAATACTTAAACAAAATTTACACCGCTTGCGCCTAGATCATATGAACCAAGAGGAAAAAGAGTGTATATCGAAACTCTGTTATGAATTCCGCGATATATTCCATGCCGACGAAATTCCATTGACGTTTACAAATGACGTGAAACATAACATACGTACCAAGAACGAAGATCCTATCTACATAAAACCATTTCGACAGTCTCCTACACAAAATGCCGAAATAGAGAAACAAGTCGAAAAATTACTCGATGATAACGTAATACAAGAATCGCATTCACCATGGAGTGCTCCGGTGCATCTAGTGCCCAAAAAGGCGGACGCAACTGGAGAAAAGAAGTACAGAATGGTTATCGACTTTAGGCGACTTAATGAGATAACTGTAGACGACAGATATCCACTACCGAACATTACGGAATTATTTGACAAGTTAGGCAAGTCCTCTTATTTTAGTACTATTGACCTTGCGAGCGGGTACCATCAGATTGAGGTCTCTGAGGCTGACGTGCCCAAAACAGCGTTTTCAACACCGTCAGGACATTATGAGTTCACCAGGATGCCGTTCGGACTTAAAACGGCACCAGCAACGTTTCAACGAGCGATGAATAACGTCTTGAGAGGGTTGCAAGGAACACATTGCTTAGTTTACTTAGACGATATCATTGTATATTCGAACAGCTTACAGGAACACATAGAAAAGCTCAGAAAAGTATTCGAACGGCTTAGAGCGACCAATCTCAAGGTCACTCTAGATAAAAGTGAGTTCCTCAGGAAAGAGGTCCTCTATTTGGGACATGTAATAACAAAAAATGGTCTTAAACCTAATAACGATAAAATAGAAGCGATTTTAAACTTTCCATTACCTACAACAACCACCCAAATCAAGAGTTTCCTTGGATTGGTGGGTTATTATAGGAAGTTCATTAAGGATTTTTCTAGGATCACACGACCCCTTACTGTGTGTCTAAAGAAAAGAAATAAAGTTGAAATTACAGACGAGTTTAGAGAAGCATTCGAAATATGTAAGGAACTACTAACTAGCGCTCCATTGCTACAATTCCCCGACTTCGCAAATCCATTCATTATTACTACTGACGCCTCAAACTATGCCCTAGGGGCAGTGCTCTCTCAAGGACCTATCGGGAGCGACAAACCTATTGCATATGCGAGCCGAACATTGAACGACGCAGAAACGAGATATAGTACCATAGAGAAAGAACTGCTGGCGATTGTGTGGGCAGTAAAACATTTTCGCCCATACCTTTATGGAAGGAAATTCACCATATATACCGATCATAGGCCACTTGCATGGCTGAACTCCATAAAAGAACCAAACAGTAAATTAATAAGGTGGAAACTACGATTGTCAGAATATGATTTCGATGTCGTCTATAAAAACGGAAAACAGAACACAAATGCCGATGCTCTATCCCGGATAAGGTTAAATGCACTAGGCAAAGAAGACACTGAATCGCTGCAAGTTAATGTGGACGATACGGAAGATAGATTACAATCTTACCTGGATGACGTTGCATCCGAAATCACAAGACTGAAACAAGAACGAAAAACCACAGAAGAGGATGTTATCGAGCTATCTTCAGAATCTGGAACCTCCAATCCTAAAAACCTTAGAAATGAAGTTGAGTCCGAATACCCAATACCGACAGAATCCGAAGACACTATCAGTGTGCCCGACGAAACTTCAATCTCCAAGACAGATACTATACATTCTGCACTTGACATAGATACGGATGGTATCCCAATCCTTGAGGAAGCTATTGACACTAAGCCGAATCAGATTCTGATATTTTCTTGGAATAGAGATCATATTACGGTTAAAGATCTAGCAAGAAGCAAACAGAAAATATTAGAAGTACACTTACCTACGAATAGACCAGAATTAATAAGACAGTTTCTGAAAGAATACATTAGACCAAAAATAAAATACTTTTTATACTTCGAAGAAGAAGCCCACCGGAAACAATTTACAGAAGCAACTATATCTCTGTTCAACAAAGGTACCGTAAAGTTATTTGAATGCACAAAAAGGGTAATATACGTAGAAGATGAAGAAGAGCAGAGACAAATAGTATTAAAATACCATCATGGACAGACCTGCCACCGAGGTATAAATGAGACCCTGATGAAGCTGAAACGAGTATACTTCTGGAACAACATAGATATCACAGTGGCTAGCGTAATTAATTCATGCGAAGTCTGTAAGCAAATGAAATACGATCGGAAACCATACAAACCGGAGTTACAGCTAACACAAACGCAATCTAAACCGTTTGAAGAAATTTTTATCGATTTGTTTTCCATTGAAGGCCGGTACTTCCTAACAATAATAGATGCCTTCAGCAAATTAGGGCAAGCATTTGAGATCTCTAACCGTTCCACGCCGGAAGTTGTCCGCGCACTAATAAAATATTTCGCGATTTACGGTAAACCTGAAAAAATAAGTGCAGATCCCGGATCTGAATTTAATAATACTCTTTTGAAAGAAACCTTGAGATTTTACAAAATTGTCCTACACATTGGTACACCACACAACCCTAACTCTATGGGTCTTATAGAACGATTTCATTCAACCATTGTGGAAATCTATAGAATAGCTAAATATGAGCAAAAACTAACCGACGCTGCATCCATTATGACATACGCTGTTATGGCGTATAACCATACAATCCATTCAGTTACCGGTCTTACACCATTCGAAGTAGTCTTCGGACACACGAGCTCAACTAGTTCTTTTAATGTTGATTTTGACAAACAGTATACTCAAAAATTAGTAACCGATCATGCCAAGCGAACTAAACACCTTTATAGATTTATAACAGATAAAATGATAAGGGATAAGGAAAGGGTTCAGTTAAATCGTGGAGGTGAAACAAAATTTAATATAGCAAAGGGGGACGAAATATTCATTAAAGGAGTAAATACGAGGCGTAGCAAGGACAAGGCCCGCTTTCAGAAAGCGCAAGTGTCGGGTGAGATAGTTAGAAATACAGTACCGGTCATTTCAAAGAATCGCAACACTAAGATCCCTATTAAGGATGTAAAACGTCCTTCACAGGTTCGTGCTTCTCCTGGTGGTCCGCAGCAGCCAAAGCCAGGCCCCTCGACTGCAAAGGATTGACCGGAATCCAGGGATTCTACCCATAAGGGAAGGTCGAGCCATGATAAGTGATGACAAGTGGTCCATCATCAAAACTATAGATTTAAGCCTAGTACAGGAAGATTTAGAGTTTAACAATAACCGCTATGCAAATCTCAACGAACATGTAATTAAATATTATAATAATAAATCTGTTAATTACGAGCTTGCTGATGTAAAAACACAAGCAGATCAACTCAAATATCTATCATTCGAAAAATTTAGGCAGATAGTTCCGTCCATACGACGAAAGCGAGGCATTCTTAATCCATTAGGCTCTCTCATAAAAACGTTGACTGGCAATTTAGACAATGAAGATGCCATAAAGTACGATACACTCATTAATAATATAAAAATTAATCAACAAAGTAATTCTAGAAAAATCAGCCTGGTCTCTAAAATGCTGGAGTCCGTAATAAATAATACTTCTATTAGTAAGAACAATTTTATCCAATTGGATAAAGAGATCTGGGAGATAAGAAAAGTGCTTAACCAAACAATGACTGAACTTACCGCAAACAAACTTATTCATGTATATAATCTATTTTTACATAATTACCAGATGCTCTATATAAGATTAGATGAAATTGAAACGGCCATAGCCTTTAGTAAATTAAGAACTTTACATCAGTCGATTATAGACCCTGATGAACTCGTAACTATTTTAAAAGATATTGAAAAAACTGAGAACTTAGCCTATAGTGTAAATTACAATAACTTAATAAAGCTCGAACAATGTCTAGAAATAAAAGCTTATTCAAAGGAAAATCAAATTACCTTTATTATCGAAGTTCCTTTAGTAGAAAAGGACATGTATAATTACTATAGAGTCCTCCCACTCCCCGTCATCAATGACCTTAACCAAACTGTCCTCATAATCCCTAAACAGCCTTACCTTATTGTAAATGGATCGAAAACATTTTCGCTGACTCGCTCCTGCAAACAATTGGAAAAGGAACTCTACATGTGCTACCGAGAGCACATAGCACGTGGAGCTATGGAAGACACCTGCATAATTACCTTGACGAAATTCTCCACGAATGTCACCGCTTGTTCTCCAATACCTATAAAAAATGAAAGAGTAAAAATAGAAATGATACAACCGGATCGATGGATACTGTACAGCAGCCTCAAAACCTTAGTAACGACTCGTTGCGGAAATGAGATGATTAGAGAGTATATTTTTGGAACTTATATTGTTACGATAGAGGACGACTGTCAATTAGAAATAGAAGATGTCAAACTGAGGAGACAGAGTACCAGAGCCGCATCGATCACTCCAAAGTTACCCATTATCAACTTTTTGGGGATACCAACGCCAACGGCGGCCTCACGAAGGCCCGTGAATCTGGACGAGCTGGACCTGCAGAATCTTCATACATTGGCGTACGTCTTGAAGACAAGTGATAGTGAAACAGTGGCCCAAAGTCAATTTAGTGAAAGTGCGATAAAAACGCGAAGTGTTAGCATAGGAACATTACTCCTTTATATTGTGTTAGCTTTATGTATTATCATTTATGTACTTAATAATTATAACCTTCTTAAATGTTGTATTCGAAATCATCAGAGTGACAATCATACTGATGACTTCGAACTTGGGGAGGGAAGAGTTATGAACCCGGGTGCCGAGCCTAGAGTTGTTTTAATGCGAACGTAAGCGCGAACTGCATACGATTCT
Organism: Pyralis farinalis; assembly: GCA_947507595.1. Classification (NCBI taxonomy): domain Eukaryota; kingdom Metazoa; phylum Arthropoda; class Insecta; order Lepidoptera; family Pyralidae; genus Pyralis; species Pyralis farinalis. Next base: position 30,073,216 of record OX382273.1, on the reverse strand, counting down.
CAGAATGTCTGGCGCTGACAGGCTCGTCTCCTGCGGGTGGTCCGATGTGAATTGTACCATGATTTTGTTTCGATATAGTTAGTCTTAAGCTGAACGTCTGTAACGTGCGACTCTATTTTAATACTAGAATTCATAAATTAATTTTTGTATTATTTTTAAAAAGTCTTCGCGAAGCGGTGGATCTAAAACTAGGTTAAGTTCCTTAGGTTTCCTTGTGTCCAAAACACGAGCGAGCGAGCGAACTCAAGTTTAGGATGAAAGTAACAAAGTCACAAAAACAACATTGCCGCGGAGGGTAGGTTAAACCTAACCTAAACATTATGATCGAAAATTGGAATTTCAGCAATATGTCCATTGAATTTTCGGTCCAATGTAAATATAGAAAATAAAAAAAAATACTAAACGTTTTCGGTATATTAAACATCGCACTAAAGCTCTTCGTCTTTAGGATAGGTAGGTAACCGTTTTTAAAGTACTGTGGCAAACACCGTGACCGCAATATAGAACTAAAAGAACTGCTACTCCTTCTACTTAGTTTTATCGCGTTTTGTAATCTATTAGGATTGGCAGGGTTCGCTACCTAAGCCTAAGGATTTGGCAAAAATACTCATTTGTACATAGGTACATTATATTACATTTGTATATGGATTTGTTAGACCTCCACAACCTAAAGTAAACCACTTTTCTTAGGTAAGGTCACACGTCTTTCCAAATTTAATTTCTTGAACATACGGGTTTCTTCACAATGTTTCCCCAATGCTAAGCCAGTAATAATTAAAAATATGCTCATAAATTCGAAAACAAGAATTTAGTGGTACATGCCAGGATTGCAACGACGACCAATAGGGTAGTTCTTTATCCACTGGGCTATACCTACTCTAACTAAACTGAAAGAACTGTTATCTACTATTAAACATAATTTTCAATATAATCGTCCCTTGTTAGCTTACATGCCTTGTGCATTGTTAATTAGTGATAAGAGTAGAATATATAGATTGGTATTGAAACTCACTATTATCATCACCAAGTCACCAAGTTTGCAGCATTCCGATCACGCAGCACTTTTGCTGGGAAAATTTAATTATACGGATCGCGATCTTACAAACTTCGCTGTTTAATTGAGTTTTGCACTAATCTTTAGCCTGTGCCCACCAAACAGCGCTGTGGTACAAGTTTTGAGCAATAGGAAGTTTAGACGCTAGCCCAAGAGAAAAAATCATTAAAACTTTATTCGAAGTTATTTTTAATATTCAGTTGATAACGAATTTTCCCTGTGAATTATCATAATTTAACAATAAAAATTGTACTGGTTTCGTTTTATTTTTAACTAACTTCTACCCGCGGCTTCGCCCTTATGGCATACATCATCCTACGACGACTTGAAGACCATGAAATATAATACCTACCACAGTTTTTCATCCCATTTCACCCCCTTAAGGATTATTTTTCGAAAAATCCTAAGATAGGTATTTCATTAATTGAAGAGTATTTATACCAAGTTTAAAGTTGATACAAGCAGGGAATACGATTTTTCATACAAAAATGTACACCCCTTTTCACCCCCTTAGGTTTAGAATTTCGAAAAACCCTTTCTTAGTGGACACCTATACTTCACAAAGAACATATCCTCTAAATTTCATATATTCTAGGACCAGCGGTTTAGGCTGTACGTTGATATATCAGTCAGATATATAAAATTCTTACCTTTGAATTGTATATAGATTACATCGTCATTTCTATAGTACTACATTTTTTTTTATACTACGTTGGGGTCATACAAGCATACAGCCCACCTGATGTAAAGCGGGTACCGTATCCTATTAACGCTTGCGATATATTAATTATCACTGCCTCCTCTGCTGCTTACACAGCAACTCCTTGGGAGCTTACTGGTGACCTCACTCACACGCAGGAACACAAAAACCCTCTAGGGAGTTGTTATTTGCCTGCGGTTTTCTGTGAGGTGGAGGTCCTTCCTTTCTCAGACGGGCTCCTTTGATGCGCCCTACCTCTCTTAAAACATCCAGACCAAGACAAACAGACATGTTCATGCACACAAATGTTTGCCTTGTGTGGGAATCGAAGAATCCCACGAGCGTTGGTGTCAACTTGGCGTCATTCATGACTGAGCCACCGAGCTCGTCAAATAACGTATAAAAAAATACATATTTTTTTATACGTCGGGGGGCATACACTCATCTCATCTAATATAAGTCCGTTGCCGTAGTCTATGCACGCTTGTAATACATAAAGTTACACTCGCGAGATGCCGCCTCTGCTGCTAACACAACAACTTCTAGGAGCCTGTTAGTGACCTCACTCACTTGCAGATACACTATAACCCTCCAGGGTGTGGTTTCTTTGGCTGCGATTTTTATGTGAGGTGGAGGTACTAACCCAGATGAGATGCTTAGAAGCGCACTACCTCTCTTAAAAACACCCAGTACAAGACAAACAGACATGTTCAAGCTCACAAATGTTTGAATCTATGTGAGAATCGTGCTGTATTATCAGCAGGGGTGACAACACGAGAGTCACGTTTCACGTATTGTGCATACGTTCGAATCCTATAAACATACATGCGTGCGTTAATCTATAAAGATTTTTGAAGTGATAACTTCTTATGGGAGGGTAAACCGCTTCGTTACGTAACGCGTTACGGTGCCAGTCTGTCTGACTTTCCTTTCTCTCACGCATACGGCAGCTTTAATTATATGTAGATTAGTTTAAGTTATCACTTCTGTCGGGCGTCCCGAGACACACACGTTTTTTTTTCTATTTTCCTGGACGATTTGTGTGTATTGCGTATATTGATTTAAAAAGTATTAAAGCATTACTGTTATCGTATGATCGTCGTAGTAACAAGTTTAGTGCCAAATGACTCAAGTAATATTCCAAAGGATATCCCACTCGTTTGGTTTAACATTTATGGTTTTGCTAAAGTTTTATTTTTTTCCATACTCGTACATAAAACACAAAATCTATTCTGCGTGTGGTTAAAAATCCGTATACACAAAATTCTATGACTGCATATGAATTTACACGGCTACGGTAAATTTGGTAATTTCGTTTCGGAAGATTTTGTTCTCATGCTGGAACTAAACCTGAATCGTTTATAACTTGCACCGCGATGCAAAAGTTGTGCGTGATTCCAACACTCTCCTTTGGTAAAGTTTTGCACTTTCAATAGCACGCTGGCGGTGGCTTTCGCTTGTTTTCTTAACTGTTTTACTGCGGTCCAGGAGTTGTGTAGAAAATGAGGTGTTTTATTAGATTTTACTTAATTCTACTAGGCCTTCCAAGAAGCAGCGAAACAAATCAAATTTGTCAATATTTCCACGAAATTGCCCAAGAGAGTGTTTTTTTGTGGTAAACTGTAGAATAATCTTAACAGAGTTATGTATTAGGTATGCTAAATGTTATTGACGGAAATTTTACGTGTTAGATATAAAACAGGATTAAATAATAAATTTACGATTAGCCAGCTAAACTAACGAGAGCCTATCTTCTACAACTCTAAGTGGATTGTTGTTGAGCTAGCGAGGGATATTTCAATGGATGGATGAAATGATCTGCTTAGGCTGACATGTGCCGTTTTGAGCTAGAAGTATACAAGATAAACTTTTAAAATTAAATAAAAATGTAGTTGATGAAGGTTTATGAAATTATTGTAATAAAAACAGAGGTAATTTTAAGTGTTTTTTTAATAAATCATCAAAAGTAGTTTACATTCAAATGTCGTTCATGAAACTTATAGTTCCATTCCGAATCACACTCGATCTTGCAATTGCGCATGATTGAATCATGTTTGAACCAGGTTTAGGTCGGGTTTAAGTGAGGTTTGTAGCAAGTTAAGATCATGTTTATGCCTCACATAAGTGATGTTTGTGTTTTAATAAAAACGAAATATATACAATGTTATTATTAACTAGTACAGTTGTTTTGACGATCTCGGAGTCCATGTTGTTAGTTATGATACTTTAACGACAACGTCATGGATTCGATTCCCACTCAGGATAAACATTTGTGTGCATGAATAAGTCTTTTTGTCTTGGTCTGTGTATTTTATATGTACCATAAGTATGTTTACAAAAAAAAACGTATTTTCGTATGCTTATCAGTTTTCTAGTATGTACCCACATCCCAAGCTAAGCTTTCCTTGTGGCTAGATAGCGCTGTGTAATTTGACCGACAATATTTATTTATTTATTAGAAACCTAACAACCTTTATAAATAAACTTAGGTGGTACAAGAAAAATATGGAGCATATAATACGCGATTTCCACTAAAGCTAGACTTATTTTAACCTTTTTAAAATAATAATATAAAACTCATTTTCGGGTTGGTACCAGAAGCGTGCACGCCGCAACTCTGACAGTCTAATACTGTTGACTGCAATTCTGGACTCTAATCGCATGGACGCGCAAATTAGGGCGTCTCCGGAGGCGATGTGCATTGATCCTGCAAGTCGCGGACTAAGTGCATGCGGCGGTACGTTGGGACGGAATGAACAGAAAAGTGTGATTAATTTGATTTTGATAGATGGACGTCTCCAAAAATCGTTAATGGATACAAGAGCCGTCAGAAGTCCCACTCCTGAAACGGATTATCTGGTGATAAGCCGGTTTGTGGGCCTTTTCAAGAAATGGAGACACTGGCGAGTGGGTATTTCTTTCGGAGATCATGAAAGAATAAAAAGTGAAAAATTGGAAGATGAAAGTGTAAGGAGTTACGTAAGTACATCTAGTCAGTCAAAGACTTGCGAACACGAGTCTTTCCGACTCAGATGTAGACGCATGTTGGAAGGTTCTGAAAGAAAGTATAGTGAACAGTGTGAAAGAAGCATGTGGATGCGCAAAAAAAGGTAGAACACTGAGTGGAGATGCCTAGTGAGATGTGGAGGTTGAATCCTCAGTGAAAAAAAAGAGGAAAGCGTGGCTAGATTACATATCATCTTTGTACCAGACTGATGGAAAAATGAAACCAAAGCTTTAGTGAAAGAGAAGCGTGAAATACTACCTATGAATGAGGAAGAGGTGCTGATGAAAAACTTCTAGGCTATACCAACTCTTCCGGAGAGAAGTAAAGAAGTCGCGAAGTGGTTCGTCAGCATCCAGAATGGACAAGGTAAAATGTAAAGGTGGTAGCATTCTTGCTAACACTCAGGAAGTGTTAGAACGATTGAGTCAATATTTTAGAGAAATGTATGATTATATCCAGGACGCTGGCACTGTAAATGAGTCTGTGACTGACTCAGCATTGCCAGCGATGAATGAATGAATGAAGTAATTAGCATTGGTGATATTGAATGGTCGATACGATGTTTTAAAATGGAAACCTAGCGTGAATCGATATGGTTACGGCTGTAATGATCAAACTAGGTGGCACCTACGTTAGGGACGCATTTTGATTTCTGAGTAAATTATGCTGGAGAACCGGAAGGGTCCCGAGCGATTGGAGACGCGCAGTCATAGTGACCTTGTTTAATAGGGTTAACGTATGGACTGCGTCAACTATAGGACCATCAGTTTGATTAGCTTAGTAACTAAAGTGTATGGAAAAATCATTGAAAGGAGAATGAGGGTGAAACCCGATGAAATGGTTTTGGCCGAGGGTGGATTTCGAAGCGGCAGAGGATGTATGGATCAAGTTTTTTCACTCTGCAACATCATAGAGAAGCATCTGGCTAAGGACCAGAAGGTTTTCTGCGGTTTATGGATCTTGAGAAAGTATTTGATAGGATCGTGTGCAAGAATCTCTGGAACATTTTGCCCAAACATGGGGTTGACGGTGACCTGCTCCATGCCGTGTAATCCACTGATGAGGAATATACAGCATGTGTGCGGGTGATCGGCAGGTTGTCGCTATGTTTTGATATAAACATTAGTGTCAGACAGGGATACGTGCTCTCGCCTCGGCTATTCATCCTGTATCTAGATAGTTGTTTTCAGAGAATAAGAAATATGAATGTAGTAATGCGAATAGGTGACTCAGTGGTCAACTGCTTACTTTATGCAGACACTATCCTAACAGCAAATACCTGTGTAAGTAGTACAACAATGATAGATGACTGCTTGAAGAAAGATTAACAATTGAATGCGAAGAAAGCCAAAATAATAGTATTTGAAAGATAGACAACCAGAACGAACACTAGGATTACGGTTGGTGATGTAGTGTCACGTGTCAAGTGGATAAGATTGTATATCTTAGAAGCACTTTTAGCAGCGACGGAAGGTACACCGCTAATGTCGAGAGACGAGTGAGTGTAAGGAATAGCGTGAATGGAGCATTAGGTAAACTTCTAGGCAGCCGAAATCAAAGCCAGGAGGTACAGCTCGCTGTACACAACGCGGTTCTAATCCCAACGCTAACTTATGGAAGTGAATAGTAGTATGGCAGAGAGTATTGCACAAAATTTGAGGGATAACGCTTGCTGGCCGCGTTCGTAATGATGACGTAAAAAGACTAGACTAGGTAGTAGGTCGGTGTCGGTGTTAAGACAAGAAAAGGGATGCTGTGTTGATTCGGATATGTTGAAAGAATGGTGGATAAAAGAATGACGAAACAGATATACAATACAAAAGTGGAAGGATGTAGGAGCTGATGAAGTTCAAAACTAACCTGCCATAACCAAATTGGTCGTGTTTTATTAGAAGGTGATGTCAGGAGCTCCAGGAACCGGCGAGCGTGCACGAAAAGAACTATGAATGTTAGAGAAACAAGTGAAACGTGTAAGGACCACGTCTTATGTTATAAATATTCTTTTAAATAAAATTATGAACTTTGTACTGTACACGAATGCACCTAGAACCTAGCGTCCATTCAGATCGCAACTCTTTTATTAGCAACACCACGAAACACTGACGTCTTTCGACTTAGCATTTTTCTTATAATTATGTTTTTGTAAATTCACTGTTTATTTTTAACTATTAGGTTCTCGCAAGGAATATGAAACTTATTAATCCAAGCGCCTTTTGAAATGAAAGTATGTTTGTGTAAAATGTATACACTAATTGGAAAGTTCAAGTAATAATCTCTGTCTCAGGTTTACTTTCTTTGTGAGTAAGGTAAGTTATTTTTAGAGTAATAAAATTAATTATAATTCAACAGAAAATTGTAGACTATTAAAAACTTCATGTCACTGTATATATTATATTTATAGCTGACAACGATAATAATTTACTACTAGCTAGGGCTCCGAAGTGTGCAAACGGTACCCTATTACTAAGGTCCCACTGTCATCAGCCTCTCACAATCTTCAACTTGTCACAATCACTATATTATATCAATGTATACTTAGATTGTGGAGAAAATAAAGATTATTATTATACTGTGTATCTGTCCGTACGTCACAAAACTGTATCTTTTGGGTTTATAATAGATAATCTCATAACATTTTACATAGTGTATAGTATAATAAAAATAGAATAAAGGAATATGTACGTTTAATACTCGTACCTATATATTCATTTCAATTTTAACTTCTATCTATCTATCTATCTATAACTTCACGCCAAATCCCTTACAGGATAGGCAGAGACAATCGAGCACCAAGTGACTCGGTCCTTACATACCTCACTCGCTTCTTTAACATTCATTGCTCTTTTCATGCACGCTCGCCGGTTTCTAGGGCTCCTAACATCACATCATCTTCTGATAGAACACGACCAATTTGATCATGGTAGTTAAGTTTTGGCCTTCCTCGGCTCCTATATCCTTCATTTTTAACTATATATTAGAAACGTGTTTATTTTCAGGTTTTTTATTTTATGCGGTTGTGCGGAATAACTCATGTGCGAGTCTGCCTCGCAATTGACCGGTTTTTATTTTATTCACACGAAATCTATAATTTTGCATGACATAAAGTAGGCTAAATGTTGAATAGGACATAGGGATGGCTTTAAGTTAGCCATCCCTATGTCCTATCCTTGAAATTTGAATAAAATATGTTTCGTTTGTGTGATGACAACAAAAACAGACACACAAAATATAATATTGACCTTTGTGTCGTTAGGTGCATTATTATATAAAACTTTACCAACCCGACACTGCTGCGATTTTATTATATACACCTACATATAGACAAGGAGATAATTAAGAGATATCTTGCTTTTGAGCAGTGGCATTAAAAACCACTTATGTTCGCTGTGAATCTAGCTACGGCCTGAAAAATAAACACTGGGGAGAATAGTGCCAGAATTTCAAATATTGGGCCAAAGTGACGTTGAAGAATTTTCTTATTAAACGCAATCGGAGTTTTGATGGAGTAAATTTTGTCAGTCATCGTACTTGACAAGTTTCTCGAAAGTTGGATATGAGAAACCATCTCTCAGTGATTTGATTATGTTAGAAAAGTCTTGCCGGCGAGTCTTTCAAAGTGAATGTCTAGATTAATTTCATAGTAATAATATGCCTTTTAAAGAATCGAATGTACATTCAATTATAGATAAGTTTAATAGAACGAATAAATGAAAATTAGGCGTCGACAAGAACACAGTCGGCGAACTGGAGGAGCAGACAACCTTATACAGGTTTTCCTCTTGATCTAGGAACTATACGTTCTAGTTAAATGGTACGGTATAGGTCTATGTGGATTTGCAGATACTCTGTATTATAGAATTTAAGACAGATAGAGCGTATCAATGTAGTGTGTATGTCGCCAAGCCGCAGTCAAATAACAACTCCCTAGATTAAGCTCCGGAGGAGTTGCTGTAATAGTGCTAGTTAATATCTTTTTATCTAAAATAATACGTATATTTATTAGCACAACCATCTAGCTAGAGTATCATAAACAAAACTTTAGCAGTATAATATTTATAGGCCAAAAGTTTGTGATCGTTATCACCTTATGTGTAGTTCAACAATTTTCATATCTTTTTTTATATACAACGTCCAGAGGAGCTCACCTGATGTTAAAGCAGTTACCGTAGCCAATAAACGCTTGCAATATTATTACGTTTCACTCGCGCGATGCTACCTCTGCTGCTAACACAGCAACTCCTTTTGAACTTACTGAAAGAAGTTCATTGCTGTGTTTAAACAATTTCTAGAGCTCTATTGCTAGAGCTCCAGAATTTGTTTAAAAATATTTTTAACATATATTCAAGTCATAACATAACGGTAACTTATTAAACTTTATTATTTAATTTTATACAGTACTAACCTGTCTGTGGTATTGTATGGTGAACCAGCATATTGACTAACTGAAGCTAACTCTACGCCTCCTCTGTATATTGACACTAGCGCCAAATCCAGTGTTTTACTCTGCAACAAAGAAAAATATCAAATTACCAATTTAAATTGCGTAATAACTCAATTCACAGCTACGGGTCAGGAGGCAAATATAATGCGCAGCTCTCATTGGCTAGTTCGACGATCAATATCGCATCACTTGTCATCTTAAGGTTAAAATAATGATCCATTGAAAGAAAGAAAGAAAGAAACTTTATTATACAGCGCACTACAACACTTGGGCAGTGGGCTAGAATATCTGAGATATTTAGCGCTAATTTATTATGTACTAGCTGTGCCCACGACTTCGTCCGCGCGGAATTTAACAAAAAAGTTATTGTTCAATTATAATTTTATTTATTTGATTCGATTATAAGTACCTAAATAAGCAGAGTAAAATAGCGAACAGCAAAATTTTAATAGATGTATTATGTAGTTCGTCCGCGCGGAATAGTTATTCTTTTATTATTTATTTATATTAATAAAAATAAATAAATTATTATTATATATACTTATTACATTAGTTATCTGCCAGTGAAAGTTCCGTCAAAATCGGTCCAACCGTTTCAGAGATTAGCCGGAACAAATAGACTGACAGACAGACAGACAAAAATTGTAAAAATATTCATTTTGGTATATGTACCGTGTATACATCCATATGCATTTAGTAAAAAGCGGTTATTTTAATATTACAAGCAGACACTCCAATTTTATTTATCTGTATAGATTGGTGAGTGAGAGGTGCCTCTATACTCAGTCGAGTAGTTTGTTGGTTTTGGGTTTGAGTTACTTAATTATATTAACTTATTTATTATGTATTGGCGTTTGTTTTTTGAGTTTTAGAAAGGGGAACTGCTGGAGTACTCTCCCATTCATTATTTGAATATGCTCGACAAGACTTTCCTTTTCCTTATTACTGCTGATAGACTTGTAGAAATGAGCACTTACGCGTATTTACAGATATGATCCTAGAAGTCAGGCACAGTGTATAGGTTCCACTCAGAACGGGGCAAGAAGGTGTCGCTTCGATAACTAATAACGCCAATCGTAGAACAATGTTATGTACCTATATCATAGGTGCTATTAACCCATATTCCACATGCATTTAAGAGGATATTTTGCAGGAGATTCCGTTAGAAAAAAGAACACCCCAGTACGGTACAGTACATCTCGGTACTGTACCGTACTGGGGTGTTCTTCTTTTTAACAATGCTATATATATTGCTATATATATATTATAAACCTTCAGTATGCTATACCATTGAGGTCTGACGGGAATCGCTTCAGTATCTTCGCCAAATCCTTAGACTTGGGTAGCAGACCCCCCAATGTAATGGATTAGAAAACGGGATAACTCTAGGAAGCAGAAGAGGAAGCTGTACCATTTGACAATTTAACATGGTGGTTTGAGAATTTTGTTTTCCTATTTTGAACGTTACGAGAGGCAGGGTGCTCTTCCGTCTGGGGAAGCACAGCCAAATGAAAGCTCTTTGGACGGTTGTTGTACTCCTGCGAGCGAGTGAATTCACCAGTAAACCCCTAAGGAGCTGCTTGCTATGTTAGCAGCAGAGGTGACATCGCGCGAGTGACAATGTGTTGCAAGTGTTCATAGACTACTGTAGCTGCTTTACGTCAGTTCATATGTGATCGAAATAGACAAATTAATATCGGATCCGGTACGTGTTTTAGTCGTTCACTTTACCGTATCCGATTACAAGTAGTCCCTGTACCTATATGTATGAGAAACGGGTGTCTAATGAAAAACTTCATAATCGTTTAAGAGGAATAAATAGTCTCTATCAGGATTTATTTTCAAAAAGTTGATAATTCATCGAAATACATATTGAAACCAACGGTACTTTGCAAAGATAACGAAATTTGCGAATCCCACGATAGAAATGCCAGAGGACGCAGTGAGGTTTATATAATTATGATTCGCTTCGTTTGAAATACCTAATGTTAATGCTAATTTGGATAACGTAATCAATGTGGAGGTAGGGCGAGCAAACATGAGGCTTGCCATGTTTGCCTTTTAAAGTTGAGCTGTGTGCTGAATACACGATCTTATTAACATAGTCTACGTACGTAATTAGGCGAAGGTACTGTATACATACCCGTTTACATGTGTTTTATTGAAAATGGCGTCTCAAAATCTGATGTTATTACCTATATTCTAATGAATATATTAGAAACTAGCTGCTGCCCTCGACATTGCCCGCGGTAAATTCAACTTTTCAATATTTTCATAGTACACCTAAATATAAAATAGCCTTATAATACTCAGGATAACATAAATTCCGGTTATTGTAATAATTTTCACTATCGGATTAGTTGTTTCAGAGATTATCCCTTACCTCCAAAAAAATAACAAACAAGTCTTCTTCATAGAATTCATAGGTAAGAATTATCGTAAAATGAAAGATATTTCTTTCGCAATTTTTTTTTTATAAACATTGATGATTATGATATGCAATTTGATCTAACCATCTCTGTGAGCTTCCGATTTCGTGTATTAAGCCAAACATCAAACTATTAAGCAGGTTAGATGAAATTGTACGCAAAAATACTTTCATAAAATAAGACCTGAATTTATTAATTAAATAATTATTATAGACAATCATCTTGATAGCAGAAAGACACATAAACTTTCTTTTACTACATCGGATTTCAAGCTAATATGAGGCCTCGTCCGATATAACCGTAGCAACCTTCTAGTTCCGAGTGTCACGTGATACCGCCCCTGATACTAATGGAGTAATTCTTTAGAAGTTTATTGAATTAGAAATAGAAAAATATTTATTTTATCTTCACATCATAAATTTAAAATAAAGTACACACATATACACACGAGTGAAGTCAGAATTGACCCTCACTTGAAATGAAATGAAATTTATTAGCGTTAGCGTTTAGTACATTATACAGTTTATAAACAATTGGCCCCACACTAGGCAACATGCCTTGTGGTAGCCAGCTCTCTGATACAAGTTTTATCTAACATTACCGGCAACAAGACTTAAGATTCTGTACTAGGAACTCACAAAGAATTCCCAGCCTTGGTTTTTAGTGAAGGTTAAGAGTGACAACACAAACCGAAATATACAAGGATATTTATTACGATGTATAAAAATAAAACAAATGAAAAATAAACAAAACAAAATTGCTAACCGCACTTACTTGCAGGAATATTCCAGGTAGTTGTTACTTAACGGTCATGTTTTACTTCGAGTACTTCCCTAGTCGGAATTCTGAATTCTCTATTTATCCTGTGTTATCTCGGTTTTAGCAGAACTGTTTCGTTAATAGACATGGTGCAACGCGTGCAGATTGACTTTGACTCTAAGGATATATATGTATATGAATGTAAAGAAATCCAGTTTAGTAAATCCTCTTTCATCCTTGAAACTGTATTATAAACAAACGCTTCTGTATACTGGTAATAATAATATTGACGAAATGCTCAATTTATTTTTATATCTTAAACTTAAGGTCCTCCATTTCACATTGTTAGTTCGCTTTAACCAGTTAACTAGAATTTTTGTTAAAGGTGCCATAATACTGAAAGTTCAAGCTATTACCGTAGAGTTCCTAAACAAATTAGATTAAACTTCTATTTAGAAATTCCAGCTAGTCGCTTTCATTACAAAAATAATTATGGAACTTTCATAAGCGTGACAGTAAAATTATTATCATGGTTAAAATGTAGGTTAAAAAAGGTATCCTAATTAACCTAACTTTCCTTTCCAGTTAACTTAATAAATAAACCTTAAGAAATAGCCCTTTTGATATCCTAATTCACATCATTCCGTACTAATTCCACTACTGGTAGTGTGATTTTCTTTTCATCAAAGGGTTTTGGATCGTACTCATGCTTGCAGGCATGTTACTCGATTGCGAATTATTGGAGGTCTGTGTTATCAAATCGACCAATACCAAAAATCAGTGATCATTGGCTTTATTCAATCTGTCATCTAAGCCAACAGCTGAGACTAATAACTTAACGTGTCTTTTGAAGAAAGAAAGAAAGAAAAAAGGGTTTATTTGGACGCAATACAAACACTATACATACAATCAACGTTATACAATAGATACTGATAGTGCTATGTGGCGTCACAAATAGGTCTATCTCAGCATATTGCCATGTCAACTCATGACCCAGTGCTGATTTTCAGATAAGACCTGTTTGTGACATCACAAACGGAGAAGCATAAAGCAGACTATAAATCTATCAAACAATCATTTTTTAATTTTGGCTAAAAGACTTGTATGTAAGACCGCAAGATCTGGAGATAATTAAACCATTCCAAGATAGGTTGTTGTCGACCTTGCTTGATTTATGTTGAATTAGATTAGACTGACAGCCACAACGACGCCATCGAACTTCTTGAGTTAAAAATTCTCAAACTAATTTATCTGTATAATTAAATAATCAAGCAACGTCAACCACAGTCTGTCGTAGTATGGGTTTAAGTACAGGACATGGCTAGGTTACTCGCTCCTTGATGAGTTTTTAATATTTGCCAATTAAAACACACTAATCAGACGTCATTTTAACGATTTTTCATTTCTACTATTAACGAGAATTTTTCACATAACATGACCTGTTTACTACGTTGTGTGTATAAATCAGCTAAGTACTCGTATGCTTTCATGTTCATTTTGGGTCTTTCTTTGACGCATGTGTAAAAGATAAAGATAAAAGTTCTTTATTTGGCATTGGGCACTCGCAGGCACTTAGACACATCTTACGTTTCTTAAAATGTAATCTTATTGTATCTTATTTTTTTTTTTTTTTATTAGTAAAATCTATCCACAGGCTCTTTGGCCCGTGCCATTGTTTGTTTGAGAGGTTGTTTGTCAGGTTGTTAGTCACTATATTATTTATCGCTCCGCAAGTGCGATTACAATAGAATTAATAGTGCTTAAATATATTGGTCAATACATGCTATTAATATCATTTTCGACAAGTAAGGGAATTTTTTTTTTTTTTTTTTTGCATGGTCAATAGTTTTTGTTATAGGCAGAAAGTGGGACGAGAGACGCGGGCAGACCAGTCCCCCCGAGCGGCACCCGTTCACGAGTTGACGCAGAGGGCAGCCATCACCGTGCTCAACCATATTGTAGGGAACTCGATGACCCGCCCCCCAACGCCGCCGCTCGTCTAGACATTTTAGTGAGCATGACTGCTCGCATCTCTCATCCCTGTCTCTGCTTCGTTCAGTTTTTCCGGAAACGAAGGGAGATGGCATCCCGGAGCCTTGCCATGACGCCCTTCCCCTCTCTCTGTCTGCTGGTTTGGGAGGATGAGGAGGAGGGACCGCTCGCTGGGTCCTCGGAGCTTTCAGTCAACTTTCTGATGACCTTCTCGTCTCTCGCCCTCATCGCCATCTTAAGGTTATAGTCCCTGATGTGTTCCGTTGTCGCGGTCTCGGCTCGCTGGATAAACCGAGCTGTCGCGTCGTTGTCAGTACAGTCTGTGTGGTATACACAGCTGTCCGTGTGTCTAGAGACCGCGACAACGGCATGGGGGACACTTTGGAGGAGATGGGATCTTTTGGAAGTTGTACGCACAATAATCACTGACTCGCACGTTAGTCCCTGTGCTTCATGTATGGTTAGGGTGCGGGAACCCGAATTCGCTCCGTAGCCCTGGCTGATAAGGAGTGCCTTCTCAGCCTGGGTGTGGACAAGGTATCTTATCTTATTGAATTCTCTTATGTTACTATTTTTCTTTTTTAATCTGCTAGCATTTCGGAAATGACCATTGGGGAAGAAAAAATGCCGAAAGTAACTTTCTCTCTCTCGGTCTCTTTAAAATTGGCAATTAGATATTACAATAAATTCACATCAGCAATATGCTGGTACAATAATGATATCAAATGGTAGACTTAAAGATTACAAAGTAAGGGTCGTCTGTGCTTAATTATTTCCAGGCATCTTTGTCAGTTACATATTCATTAATTCTATAATAAGCCCTTTTTTTTAACAACATCTAGCAATCATTAAGCAGAGAGTATTTTTATGTGCTTCTTGAATACATTGTCAAGAAAGGACAAAACTGTTTCAGGCAACTTGTTATAAAATCGAATACAATTTACAATAAAAGATCTACCAGTCCTAGCAAGCCGGTTTACCAGCACTCACAACTTATTTCTACTTCTAAGTTTTTCGCTGAACTTTGAAAACGATTTAATTTTTTTCGAGCATACATTATGTTTTTATAAATATATTGAGAAGTGAGGATATTTATTTCTTTGAACAGTTCCCTGAGGGATTATCTGGAGCCTATGTTATAGATAGAGCGAATGATTCTTTATTGTAAGATAAAAATTGTCTCAATGGTAGCCGCCGTTCCCCACAATAGTATACCATACGACAATGCTGTGAAATTAGCTAAAATAGACTAAGTGCGCTGTAGCTACATCCGTCAATTGTTTGATTCTCCTAACTGCATATGCAGCGCACCGCGAATACTAACTCGTCTCTTCTCGGCTCACTAACACACTTATGTGCAAGCTATAGGAAGGAAGAATGTGAAACAATGAAAAACAGCGACGTTAAATATGTTCCTCAATTTTGTATTTGCCTCAATAACTTTAAGAGGTGTAGGGCGCATCAAAGCAAAGTCTGTGGAAGTAGCTCCACCTCACAGAACACCGCAGCCAAATAACAACTCTTTAGAGGGTTATTGTGTTCCTGCGTGTGAGTGAGGTCACCAGTAAGCTCCTAACAAGTTGCTGTATTAGCAGCAAAGGTGGAATCACACAAGGTTATTTAATGTATTACAAGTTTTCATAGGCTACCGTTACAGCTTTACATCAGGTGGGCCCGACGTTGTATAAAAAAAAATAGTAGGCGCAAAGGCGCAAAAGGTTTATGTTTCTACTCTTCACAGATTATAACAGGCAAATTACAACATCGTGCAATGCCGCCGTTGTGTTACTGTAAGGGAGTGAGATTACAAGTGTGCTCTTAAGGAATTGCACCCTAGCACCGGGGGTGGCGACACACGGGCGATGTATCTCGTATTGCGAACATATACATGGAATCCAGTAATCATATATTTTTTCGTCTCAAACGTAGTATAACAAAACTTAAGCGGTAAGTTTCTACAAGATCTATTGACTGCGTAACTATTCCTCAGGAGAAATGCACCCATTATGTAAATTTTATAAATTTGTTACACAAAAACATATACACATATATATATATATATATATATATATATATGTGTGCATAAGTTATATGTGCCAATAGTAGTATAACTTCACAGAAATATTCGAAATCGTAGGACTTCATGCGTATACTTTTTGTGCCAAAAAAGTTAAGGCGTAATTTAATCTATTGTTTTTTTGTTCAAGATTTTGCCTTGCCTTTACATATTATTTAATATCTTTTTGTAGGCTCCTAGTGCGAGTTTATTGCAATATTACATGCGCATCACTAAATGGGGAGCAAATGTCCGTACACCATATTCGTTGAGCCTGCGGCTAACCCGCGCTGGTTATTTCGCCGCGTTTTGTCCTCCGCGCACGATAAGTCATAGTCCGCGCAACCTCTAGTCATAGTGACATAGTCCGTCTACATTTTCATAAAAAAAGAAAGATGCGCCCACCACCTATCTCGCCTAATCAAAAACGCGTATTACGTTACATCGATTTATACATTTTTTCTTTAACAATCATATTCATACCAGCTCATATGAATAAACCTACTTCCACATTTTCCCAGAAGTAATACAACTTATAATCTCATCACGGAAATACAGAAAAAATACTTCCAGCAATAAATGTTATCAATCTGTCGTCAGCGAAAGGAATTAATATCGATACAATTTCCTTCTAACCGCAACCACGAACGTAATTCGTACTACAGGATGTTATTATAACCGCTCTGAAGCTGGGAATAAAGCCAATATCGGCTATTCTGAGAAATATTAACTAGATAATAATGTATCGAATTCATTGTTCATAAAGGTTTGTAAGACGAAATTGACATAAGATAAAAGAAAATAGTAGGGTGTAATGAATCTCATGTCATTGCAGCTTTAGAATGTAAAAGTGGAAATGTAGACACCATAGAATATGAGACATGTTCAAACCACACACCATAGAATATATTGTAACATATCTGCAAATATATACAACACCCTTCTAAATTGTCATCAATCATTGTTATTTTTCTTAGATTTCTACCCATATGTGCGAACGAATCATTACCCTTTGACGAGCTCGGTTGTGCAGTGGTAAAACGCGTTTATACGTTACTTTGACAGCAACGCTTGTGGGATCGATTCCCACACAGGAGAACCATTTGTGTGCATGAACATATCTGTTTGTCTTGGTTTGGGTATTTTTGAGAGAGGTAGGGCGCATCAAAGCAGCCCGTCTGGGAAAGTACCTCCACCTCACAGAAAACTGTAGCCAAATAACAACTCCATAGAGGGTTGTTGTGTTCCTGCGTGTGAGTGAGGTACCAGCAGAGATGGCATCGCGCGAGTCATACCAGATGTATTGCAAGCGTTCGTAGGATTTTTTGGATATAAAGAGGGGGTTAGTGTAATGTTAAAAGCAAGTTTGTGGAATTGCAATCCTTGTCCCATGGCAGCCATCTTGACAAAAGGGCTGCGAATGGTTTTTAGGCTATATCAAGCAAACTATTATTTGAACAGAAAATTTATAAAAACATTACATATTCGTTGCAAATTAAATTGTCTATAATTTTGTCCATTCAAAATGGGCTCCTTTACTTTCCATAACTTTTAGTTGTAGAACCTAAAATAAGAAAGTTATTAACGAAAATAGATAAAAATTTGGAAACACATTTTCTTTTGGTTGTTATACCTTTTGAATTTTAACTCCGATAAAAAATATTTGTTTAACTAGGTACTACTTCCTTTTGAAATCTTGTTCTTCAACCAATCCGTTTGAGTAGACGTTATTATAAACTTTTTACATTTTTGTTACGTTTTTTTTTTAATTTGAGAATCTGTTACTAATCCTTTTCTTCTTCTTAGCGTTATCCTGTTTCCTAATCCATTAAAATTGGCGGGGTCCGCTACCTAAGCCTAAAGATTTGACGAAGATACTGATTTTATTAGGCGACTGACGTCAGATCTCCATAACCAGAGGGAAACCCCTTTCTTAGGTTAGGTCACACGTCTATCGAAATCTAATTTCTTGGACGTACTGGTTTTCTCACGATGTTTCCCAACATCGCCAAGTAAGTGATAATTACAAATATGGACATGAATCCAAAAACACGAACTTAGTGGTATACATGCCAGGTTTCGAATCAGGGATAGCCAAATCCAAAGTTGAGTAACTTGCCTAAGTAAGCTCTAAATCACTCTTCCGTTGAAGGGAGACCTGTATTCCAGCAGTGGGATAGGTATGGTTGGTATAGTGTAGCATATGTCGCTTGATGCGCTTCAATCAATGGCCTTCTGCCGTCATATTGCTCCATTTCTTGAAATAATTAACCAAACTTTTCTTGGTTAAAACTAAACGCGACTTCGCGACTGCTAATTAAGGCAGGACACTAAAATATTTGAAGTCAAAAAATTGTGGAATAATTTCAGGGGGTGTTGTTCGCATGGGATTCTTCAAATAAGTGCAGAGGTTTCTAAAGAATAAACAATATCCAAGTGTTGTCCTTGGTATTGCAAGTTCTCCTCATCTTCAGTAAGACCTTACGTCTGATTGCTATATAGCCTAGAGAATTGCTGTGTGATTACTGAATCAGTATGGTCAACAAGAAGCTGGTGATATATTGCGTTTGCAGTGAGTATGGCTATGTATAATCCGTACTCCTAATCGCAAGTATCCAGGAACTAGGCTAAATAATCAGTACGGTCAACAAGAAGCTGGTGATATATTGCGTTTGCAGTGAGTATGGCTATGTATAATCCGTACTCCTAATCGCAAGTATCCAGGAACTAGGCTAAGTAATCAGTATGGTCAACAAGAAGCTGGTGATATATTGCGTTTGCAATGCGGATGGCTGTGTATAAACCGTACTCCTAATCGCAAGTATCCAGGAACTACGCTAAGTAATCAGTACGGTCAACAAGAAGCTGGTGATATATTGCGTTTGCAATGCGGATGGCTGTGTATAAACCATACTCCTAATCGCAAGTATCCAGGAACTACGCTAAGTAATCTGTACGGTCTACAAGAAGCTGGTGATATATTGCGTTTGCAGTGCGGATGGCTGTGTATAAACCGTACTCCTAATCGCAAGTATCCAGGAACTACGCTAAGTAATCTGTACGGTCTACAAGAAGCTGGTGATATATTGCGTTTGCAGTGCGGATGGCTGTGTATAAACCGTACTCCTAATCGCAAGTATCCAGGAACTACGCTAAGTAATTAGTACGGTCTACAAGAAGCTGGTGATATATTGCGTTTGCAATGCGGATGGCTGTGTATAAACCGTACTCCTAATCGCAAGTATCCAGAAACTACGCTAAGTAATCAGTATGGTCAACAAGAAGCTGGTGATATATTGCGTTTGCAGTGCGGATGGCTATGTATAAACCGTACTCCTAATCGCAAGTATCCAGGAACTACGCTAAGTAATCAGTACGGTCAACAAGAAGCTGGTGATATATTGCGTTTGCAGTGCGGATGGCTGTGTATAAACCGTACTCCTAATCGCAAGTATCCAGGAACTACGCTAAGTAATTAGTATGGTCAACAAGAAGCTGGTGATATATTGCGTTTGCAGTGCGGATGGCTATGTATAAACCGTACTCCTAATCGCAAGTATCCAGAAACTACGCTAAGTAATCAGTATGGTCAACAAGAAGCTGGTGATATATTGCGTTTGCAGTGCGGATGGCTATGTATAAACCGTACTCCTAATCGCAAGTATCCAGGAACTACGCTAAGTAATCAGTACGGTCAACAAGAAGCTGGTGATATATTGCGTTTGCAATGCGGATGGCTGTGTATAAACCGTACTCCTAATCGCAAGTATCCAGAAACTACGCTAAGTAATCAGTATGGTCAACAAGAAGCTGGTGATATATTGCGTTTGCAGTGCGGATGGCTATGTATAAACCGTACTCCTAATCGCAAGTATCCAGGAACTACGCTAAGTAATCAGTACGGTCAACAAGAAGCTGGTGATATATTGCGTTTGCAGTGCGGATGGCTGTGTATAAACCGTACTCCTAATCGCAAGTATCCAGGCACTACTTACACTTGAAGATCAAAATGCTGAAATTAAGTCCTCTATCGTGTTCATTACGGCAAAATATGACGAGGTCTTAGAGAAGGTAGAGTCCCTACAAAAACAAATCATGGCGAAAAATACTCGTATTAATAATTTAGAGAGCAAGGTTGAAATGATGGAAAGAAAAACGCTTGCATCAACGTTAGAAATTAGAAATGTGCCAAAAACTCAAACTGAAAACAAACAAACACTCTGCGAACTGGTTAAACAATTCAGCTCCGTTATCAACCATCCAATCCAGAGCAGCGAGATCCGTGATATTTATCGTGTAAAATCATCGTCTAAGGACATCACTCCCATAATTGTGGAGTTTGTCTCTAATACAAGTAAAGAATCTTTCTTTCGTGGAGTGAAAGCACACAACAAACAAAATAAAGACAAAAAACTAAATTCAAGCCAGCTGCACTTGAAAGGACCAGCGCGGCCTATCTTTGTTGGTGAAGCACTTACGGCTAGGGCGAAGCGTATTTTTTACTTGGCAAGGGAATTTGCGAAGAAAAATAACTATCACGGATGCTGGGTCTCATACGGGAAAATCTTTCTGAGAAAGAGCGACGGCATGCCGGCTATAAGGATAGATGCTGAGGAGGATTTTTCTGCACTCAAATGACTAGTTCTCAATAATGGTCATGGGATCTCCTATTGCAGGGGAAATCTAATCTGTAACTTTTCCTTTATACTTCTTTTTTATATTGTTTTTTTACTAACGTTTTTATATTGTTTATTTTTTAATAATTATGTAAGCATGAGAGATTTCATAATATTTTTTGTAACAAGTAATAACATAACCATAAGATGGGTATCACAAAATATTAGAGGCCAGTGCCATACGCAGACGACATCAAAAAATACGCATAACAGAGCAACATTTCATTCTGGCAAGTTTATAACTCTTACTCACCGTTATTACAATACATATAACGTTAAACAAAAAATCTACATACATAGGAAACATTATCTACAGATATATAGACGAGCTCGGTGGCGCAGTGGTGAAACGCGCTGTTACGCTACTTTGACACCGACGCTCGTGGGTTCGATTCCCACACAGTACAAACATTTGTGTGCATGAACATGTCTGTTTGTCTTGGTCTGGGTATTTTCTATGTATAATAAGTATGTATTTACAAAAAAAAAATATTTACGTATGTTTATCAGTTTTCTAGTACCCATAACACAAGCTTCGCTTACTTTGGGGCTAGATGGCGTTGTGTAATTTGTCCGACAATATTTATTATTATATTATTATATTCAATATGTTATTTATGTGCATTTATTTTTATTACACATAAACTTAAAAATGATACTCTTCTTAACACCTTTAACGACAAATCAAATCTAGTAAAACAAACAAACTATAATTCATTATGTGAGATTATTTTAAACCGAATATGTAGTGGGTATTCTCTACCTAAGGAATATGAAGTAATAACAACCGTTAATACTAGTGAGAGTTCGCGAAATTGTATTTGTGATGTGAATGGAGTTGTAAATAAGTTTTTCTCTCAAGATACTATTGGTGTTTTATCGACTGGCTATCGATTACTGATAATTCGTAACTACATTTGTGCTGAATAGATACTATTGTTATGAAATTCGATAATATAAATACAATAATTGATAACGTAGATAATGTGACAGTGGCCGATGCATTCCGTTGTGATGCTGACAATTGCAACTCACTAAAAATAAATCAAAATAAATGTTTAACTATTATACAGCAAAACATCCGAAGCATTGCGCGAAATTTCGATGACTTTCTTATATTAATTGAACAGACTAATTTTCAGTACGATATTTTAATCCTAACTGAATGCTGGTTAACCCGTACTCCAATAATCCCGCAATTAAATGGCTACACATACTATCGATCAACAAAGACACTAAATCAAAATGATGGCATTGTTATTTTTCATAAAAATGATATAGCTATTAACATTACGGAGCCAGTATTTGAGGAGGGTAACTGTATTTTATTGAAACTTGATAACATTGCGCTAGTGTCAATCTATCGTCCTCCGTGCTATTACAATATAGATCGGTTTATACAATCTTTAAATGACGTTTTGACAGCCCTATCGTCATTCAGGAATGTAACTGTGATGGGAGATATCAACATTGATATTAGAAATAATACAAATGATAAAAGAGCATCTGAATACCTCAAAATTAATGCGTTCCATGGCCTTTTATCAGCACATACCATGCCAACAAGAATGAATGCTTGTCTTGATCATGTCATGCTTCGCTCAGATATGCATGCCACAACAGTAGTTTTAAATTCAACAGTAACGGATCACCAGGCTGTGTTACTACTTTTAGAGACTCGAACCAGAAAAAACAACCACAAAATTAAATTCAAGAAAATTGATTATGAAAATATTAAATTGCAATTACAAAATCACAATTTCGATAATATTTTTGAATCTAAGAATGCCAATGCTGCTGCGGACAGTTTTGTTACCTTTTTGCAACAGTTAGTGGACTCAAATACATTAGAATACATTGTTTCAAATAGAAAACGAACGATTAAACCTTGGATTACGAAAGGTATCCTAAAATGTATTAAAAATCGGAACAATTTATTCAAAAAATATAAAATATCTCCTGATAACGAAGTTTTAAAACTAACCTATACTAGATACCGTAATTATTGTAATAATTTATTAAAAAAACTTAAAACACAATACTACAAGAATAAAATTAAAAACTCGGGTAAGGACAACAAGAGTATTTGGGACACAATAAAAGACATAACCAATACAAGAAAAACAAAAACTCCTTCAGTTGAATTGCTTAAAACTGAAGAAACACCAGAGATAGCTGTTAATCTAATTAACAACTACTTCGCGAATGTCGGTAAGCAACTGGCTGATGAAGTCACTAAAGACAATGGCAATACCTTGACTATAGAAGCATTAAAGTCATTGCCAGTTTGCGAGTCATCTTTAGCTTTATTAAACACTGACGAAGAGGAGGTAGAAAGGCTTATCACGGACTTAAAAAATAAGTGCGCTAATGGATGGGACAACCTGTCTAATCAATTTATTAAAGAATTCAAACAATTTATTGTCCCGCCGCTGACGTATATTTACAATCTATGTATTCAAGATGGAGTCTTCCCGAGGGTTTTCAAACACTCAATTATACATCCTGTACATAAATCTGGGGACAGGGACTGTGTTAATAATTATAGGCCAATATCAATATTAACAGCATTTTCGAAAATCCTTGAAAAACTTATTAACAAACGACTTATGAGCTACATCGAACATAAAAACTTACTTTCCACTAATCAGTTTGGATTCAGACGCGACAGATCAACGGACGGTGCAGTTCATGAGTTGACAGATTTTATTGTTAAAAATCTAGATAAATCAAATAAGGTGATTGGAATTTTCCTTGATCTTAAAAAGGCATTTGACACAGTCTCTGTACCTATATTGATTAGCAAACTGGAAACGTATGGTATCAGAGGAAAACAACTTTCATTGATGAGAGACTATCTTGAAGACAGAACTCAAAGTTTAAAAATAGGTGAATATGTCAGTGCCAGTACACCTGTTCATTTTGGAATCCCTCAGGGTAGTGTTCTAGGTCCCTCGTTGTTTCTCTTGTACATAAATGATCTCTCTTCACTGCAGTTACCCAATGGTCGTATTATTTCCTACGCCGACGATACTTGTCTTCT
Organism: Pyralis farinalis; assembly: GCA_947507595.1. Taxonomy (NCBI): domain Eukaryota; kingdom Metazoa; phylum Arthropoda; class Insecta; order Lepidoptera; family Pyralidae; genus Pyralis; species Pyralis farinalis. Next base: position 30,049,059 of record OX382273.1, on the reverse strand, counting down.
ATTTTTCCATAGTACCTGGGAAGCTGCACACACTGCTGCTCAAGAGGGCTTCAATACCGTTAATAAATGGCTTTACACAAATTTATTAACATTAAACTCTGAAAAGACAAAATATGTAACGTTCTCTATGCGTAATACGCAATTTCACACAAATGTTACCAATCCCTTAATTGCTCATAATTGCACTGTGAACTCGAATGGGGCCTTGTGCTTATGCAAAAACATTGAACTAGTGAATTCAATAAAATATCTGGATGTCATTATTGACAACAATCTCTCATTCCAGAAACATATAGATCTCTTATCATCAAGAATACGTAAGTTGATATACATTTTTAAAAATTTGCGACTAGTTTTAGATCAAAATTCTCTAAAACGTATATACTTTGCATTAGCACAAAGTCTTCTTTCCTATTGTATTACGTCATGGGGAGGAGCACCAAAAACTACCATGAAGCAAGTAGAGGTCGCGCAAAGAGCAATTCTGAAGGTAAGCGGATTTTTTCCACTCAGATACTCGACTGAACTTCTATTTCAGCACTGGCAAATACTGACCGTCCGCCAAATATTCATCCTCCTCACGATACTAAAACAGCATGATATGGTTCCGTACGATGGCAAGGGTTCGGTCGAAGCTAGGCGCATAAGTAAAATTTGTGTACCTATGTGTACTAATAAAACATACACACGAAAATATTTTTGTTTTTTGGGAGGTTTTTTGTACAATCAAATTAATAAAATTCTCTCGATTCACAAATACAATAAACACGATTGCAAAAGAGAGGTTCAACAATGGTTAATCTCTCTTAATTATGATAACACCGAAAAAATGCTTTCTAGACAAAATTCGTAAGTAATTATATGCACATCAAAACACTCATATCATTATGCACACTACACATATTCATCATACAAACATGTTATGGCAAAGATAATGCAACGTATATATTTTTATAAATGTACATACAACATACAACAACATATTTATATAAACTACATATTTATACTCAGGATCTGTGTATTCAAAACAGTTTTGTACACTACTACTATAGGTTATAAAGTGAATGTAATAATGTCCGTTACCGGGAGGTGGGAACCTGGTGACCTGTAATACAGGCTCTCAAAGTCTACTTCAGGCACCAGCTTCTCACAACATAGCTATTTGTAATATTAAGGTACTTAGTATATTAGATTTAGATACTAGGCAAAAGTATATATAGTATTATGTGTGAGAAGAAATAAAATAAATATTATTATTATTATACTTTATTTATACACTTTAAATACATTTTTAAATATAAAGATTTTATATAAAAATAAATACATTTAAAAATATAAAAAAGGGGGTACCCGCCGGTAGCGAAGCGAAGACCCAAGCTACCGGTGGTCAGGGCTCCAGAGTGAGGAACCTTCTCACAATACGGGCCGTGTCCAAAAGAACCGCCTTCTGAATCTGGTTCTTGACCCAACTGCCAAGCGAGAGCCTCTCAAGATATCGGTCAAGGCTCTTCGCTATAAGCCCGTTTACTGTCACGACTATTGGAACAATTATCGTCGAGTCCACACGCCACATGGCGGTAACCTCATGAGCCAAGTCCAAGTACTTAGAAAGTTTCTCTTTCTCAGCTTTCACGAGGTTTTCGTCATGAGGAATGGTAACGTCAACAAGAACTGCACGGCGTGTCTCCCGATCTATTATCACAATATCGGGCCTATTGGCGACAATAGTCCTGTCTGTGATAATTGACCGGTCCCAGTAGAGCGTGATACTACCGTTCTCGAGAACTGGCGCTGGTGCATATTTATAATATGGAAGCTCGGTACTCACAAGGCCGTATTTAAGAGCAAGTTGCTGGAGAATGATCCTAGCTACTTGATTGTGTCTATGTAAGTACTCGCCGTTAGCAAGATGAGAACAACCGGAAACTATATGCCTGAGTGACTCACCAGGACGGTGGCATGCTCGACAAATGTCGACCGTACCGTCCTTCAGGATATATTTCCGGTAGTTGTTCGTCTTGATAACTTCGTCCATAATTGCACAGACAAAACCTTCAGTTTCCCCAAAGAGGTCACCGAAACGTAGCCAGGCCAACGACGCGAGAGAGTCTACATCAGCCCCATTAAGAGCTCGGTAGAATCTCCCGTGTAACTCCTTGCTCTTCCATACTTTCTTGCGGTTTTGAGTAGTGAGCACCAGTGGTTTGCGCCAGTTCTCGTTCGCCAGGGATAGTGACGTAAGGCCCTTGTCGACTGCAACAACGTCGCGGTGCATCCCACTTTCACAGTGTAGGAAATAGTCCCTGAGTTTGCACACCTCACGGTTATGTAAGGTCTTGACATTTAAAAAGCCACGACCCCCATCTTTCCGTGGGATGTACAGTCTCATCACCGACGATCGTGGGTGATGCATGCGATACGTTGTTAGCAATTTTCGGACCTTTCCATCCAGGGCATCTAACTCAGCCTGAGTCCACCTTAGTACGCCGAAAGTGTATATTAACAGTGGCATAACCCAACCGTTGAAGGCCCGAACCTTGTTTCCGCCTGACAAGAGACTTTTCAGTACTTTTGTCAGGCGACCAAAGAATCGTTCCGTCACCGATTGCTTTATGTCCCTGTCAGCTATACCTAAGGATTCCGACATACCAAGGTATTTATATGTTCCGACTTCAGAGAGAGATCTGAGGGACATGGTCTCTGAGAGTTGTAAACTATCGGAATTTACAACTCTACCCTGATTTACATGTACGACCGCACATTTGTCAACACCAAATTCCATACCTATGGAGTTGCTGAAAGTTTCCGTTACTTTTAGCAACTTCAATAAGTCTGGTTTCTTTGGTGCGAACAACTTGAGGTCATCCATGTATAGCAGGTGAGAAATGACCTCACCCCCGCTGCGAAGTCGGAAACCCAGCCCTGAGTCCCTTAACAAAGTGCTAAGTGGGTTCAGAGCTAGGCAGAACCATACCGGGCTCAGACTGTCGCCCTGGAAGATGCCACGTTCAATCCTTATCGGATCCGCAGACCCAAGAGAATCCCCGCCCCCTGGCTGACAAAGTACTGTGGTCCACTGCCCCATACATGAACTGAGAAAGGAGCGTAGAGTTGCATCTACTTTATACAACTCCAACACCCGTCTCAGCCATGAATGGGGCACCGAATCAAATGCCTTCTTGTAATCAATCCAGGCAGCGGAAAGGCTTTTCCTGTTCCTACGGACCTGTTGGCAAACAGTAGTATCAATGAGGAGAAGCTCTTTAGTACCACGGGACCCAGCCCTACATCCATTCTGAGCAATGGCCAAAATATTTTGTGCATCAATGTGCTTAGTAATTTTAGTTTTCAGAATGGATGTAAGGAGTTTGTACATCGTTGGCAAACATGTGATGGGTCGGTAGTTCTTTGCTTCCGTGGTACTACCATCCTTATAGAGCAGGAAGGTTATACCGGTGGTCATGAAAGTAGGTAGAGATCCAGCGTTGAGGGCGTCCTGGAATTGCGATGCCAAAAGTGCATGTGAATGACGGAACCATTTAATCCAGAAGTTGTGCAATCCATCTGGTCCTGGAGTTTTCCAGTTATGTGCCTGACGGATTGCACAACTAATGTCCTGAGGACTAATATTTACAGCTTCCATGGTTCCTATCGATTCACATGCCCTCCCGACACCGTTCATCCATTCTCCCTCCGTGTGGTTGGTAGGCACCGACCAAATGCTTCGCCAGAATTGTAATATGGCGTCAGCATTCGGCTGCTGCCTATCAACCACACAACAACTGGGTCTCTCCCAATTTCGGTATACCTTCCTTTGATCACATTGGAAGATACGATTCTGATGAAATCTGTCGATCCGTTCCCTGTACCGTCGAATACGGTTTGCCCATGCATAAACTTTCTGCTTCAGGAAGTCTATGCGCTCTGTGACCCATTGCATATAATCCTGAGTCCTAATATTAGTCCCAGAAAATGCTTGGTGCACAAAGCGCATAACTCTTGGGCGATTATTACCCGACCTGAAACAGATTAGCTTGCCGATAAGGGTCCTAGCTGCACTGATACGCCGCTCGATTCTCGCCTGCCATGCTGGTATATTGACAGCTGGTCGTGCAGCTCGATCACTATTCGGAAACTTGACTTGAGCTACACGACAAGCCGCTATGGCAGCGCAGTAGAGAATCGAGTGGGTAACAGCTAGATCTTGACTAGATCCCAAATAAGGTTCTAGTAAGCAATCTAGAGCCCCCATAAGCGCCATATTTCGTTTATGAATGGGTAAACGAGGTAGACGTGGCCTTAGGTTAATCGGGATAGACCTATATTCAAGAATCGCATCATTCAATGCTCTCCTCAATGGCTCATTATCCTGAGTTGTACTTACGTTTATGTTTACAAAATCGTCATGCATCGGCTCATTATCCTCCTGCAACGGTGACGAATGTGGTGTTATATTCGGCATCGCGGCAGTAAAACCTTCACCTGCCTCGGCAATTGTGTAAACAGGTTGCGCTTGTCGACGTAGCCGCTCAAGTGTAGGCTCATCTAACATTTGACAACGTTGGATAGCCCTCACCTGATCCGATAGACGTTGAACTGATACGGTGACAGTTGGTTCAAGCACCTGAAACAAAGGAAGCATCCGAGCACGGTACGCACTAAGATTGGTTCCCCCCTCTGTTGCCCCAAAGTAGGCGCGCATGACGTTTTCATTTATTGTATTAGTCCACCTCATGCGTCGCACTACACCACCGGCAGCGGGAGCCCGTCGCGAGGCAGGGTGCCTCGAAGGCCCTAAGCTGGCCGGCAGTGGGGGCCGTCCTCTTCGTCGCGCAGGTCTGGGCGGCGACGGGGGCGGCGATGGTCCGTCCTCGACGCTCGACACATTAGAGGTCGGAGGTGTCGCATATTGCTCCTCCGACGATGTGGAGCTCGACGAGGCGGGTGGTGGTGGTGGGCGTGCGTTGATTCCTTGTCTTTTAGATCTCGTAATCATTTATTATTTGTTATTTTCATAACATTCGTCATATCCATTTTATTTTCTTTGTGAATATTTGTGGTAAACATGTATTGTGACACATGTCATTACAGTTATTTATGATGGTCATTTTTAATATTTATTTTTGCTTCAGTTTCAGTTTCCCTCAGCTTTTATTGAATAATTGGTGATACAAATAAACTTGCTATTGCTTGCTTGGATATTCAGCATAAATATTACAAAATAACAATTAAATAAAATATTTACGAAATGTGTGTGACAACGACAAGTTTTTTTTTTATTATTATTATTATAGATCCTATATCACGGGTATATCCCGGTCATTTTATAGGCGTGCGCGGGGATTGGAACCAACGCGTAGAGGCCCTTTTGAGAAGTTTGATGTAATGTTGTATAGCTGCCGTGACCTTCTCCAGGGGATATCAATGTGATAATATACCCATGAACCAGGTCACGGCAGATATTGGGACTATTGCAAATGTGTTGGAAAATATTGGGCTATTAAAATGATATCTGGAGGGATTATTAGTACTGGGCTATTACAGAAGAGAGACGGACACCTGCCATAACTATCCTATCTGATGTTACTTTGGCAGGCGGTGGCTCGCCACTCACTAGATGGACCCCCGAAATGCCAGAGAAAGTCGGCCGGGGGCAACACCGGTGTGAGTGACTCAGGGGTGTTGAGAGGTGTGCTGCGCTTTCTCCGAAGTTACTCGCGGCGTTATGCCCTTTAACACTTCCACCCCTGGAGTATATCACCTGCTAGAGCAATATACTCTATCGACTCCTCTCTGGACGGCCAATGAAGGCAAGCCAGAGCTGAGAGTCCTGCGGGCCTTCTTGACTTTCCACTCCGACCGACGAAGACACGCCGGAGACGAAGGCCCTGATCGACTCTCTGGAGCACTCGGGTACCCGTGGTGTCGTTACGCACCAACAGCTCGCCACAAGCTGCCCTGCGGGCTTATTATTATTATTATAGATCTTATATCACGGGTATATCCCGGTCATTTTATAGGCGTGCGCGGGGATTGGAACCAACGCGTAGAGGCCCTTTTGAGAAGTTTGATGTAATGTTGTATAGCTGCCGTGACCTTCTCCAGGGGATATCAATGTGATAATATACCCATGAACCAGGTCACGGCAGATATTGGGACTATTGCAAATGTGTTGGAAAATATTAGGCTATTAAAATGATATCTGGAGGGATTATTAGTACTGGGCTATTACAGAAGAGAGACGGACACCTGCCATAACTATCCTATCTGATGTTACTTTGGCAGGCGGTGGCTCGCCACTCACTAGATGGACCCCCGAAATGCCAGAGAAAGTCGGCCGGGGGCAACACCGGTGTGAGTGACTCAGGGGTGTTGAGAGGTGTGCTGCGCTTTCTCCGAAGTTACTCGCGGCGTTATGCCCTTTAACACTTCCACCCCTGGAGTATATCACCTGCTAGAGCAATATACTCTATCGACTCCTCTCTGGACGGCCAATGAAGGCAAGCCAGAGCTGAGAGTCCTGCGGGCCTTCTTGACTTTCCACTCCGACCGACGAAGACACGCCGGAGACGAAGGCCCTGATCGACTCTCTGGAGCACTCGGGTACCCGTGGTGTCGTTACGCACCAACAGCTCGCCACAAGCTGCCCTGCGGGCCTTATTATTATTATTATTATTATATTGCGTTTGCAGTGAGTATGGCTATGTATAAACCATACTCCTAATCGCAAGTATCCAGGAACTACGCTAAGTAATCAGTACGGTCAACAAGAAGCTGGTGATATATTGCGTTTGCAGTGCGGATGGCTATGTATAAACCGTACTCCTAATCGCAAGTATCCAGGAACTAGGCTAAGTAATCAGTACGGTCAACAAGAAGCTGGTGATATATTGCGTTTGCAGTGCGGATGGCTGTGTATAAACCGTACTCCTAATCGCAAGTATCCAGGAACTAGGCTAAGTAATCAGTACGGTCAACAAGAAGCTGGTGATATATTGCGTTTGCAGTGCGGATGGCTATGTATAAACCGTACTCCTAATCGCAAGTATCCAGAAACTATGCTAAGTAAAGGCGAACCGTACTATAAACCATATAGTTGAACAAAAACTAAAAGCATTATCCTATTTTAATTTAATCCTTATGTTTATCGGAGAAGAAGTAATAGGGGCATGGATTTTGTTCCATAAAATTATATGGGAACCGTAAGTTAAGCTTTTATCCACTTCCGGTCTGATAAGCCGATGTTAAGAGTATGACTTTAATAGTATGTCGTGATATGAACATAGATATTCGTACTGATTTTAGTATTATGAACTAAAATTTCCTAAAATTAACACATGTTCGTCTATGTCGTATCGTCTGTGTGGCTGTCTATCATAAGCTCTTAAAACTAAACGGTATAGATTTCAAATCAAGGCAAATAAGTTTGGTTTACGAGATTCCTGTGTGTTGAGCTTAAGCATACATACAAACATACAAACCTAGAACCTCTTCAACTCCGTAGGGACATAGGCTCTCTAAGCGTATTTTTCCGCCTTTACCATGGCGAGTGCTCTGAAGAACTGTTTTCCCTTATCCCGCCCTCACCCTTCCGTCATAGAACCACACGTGCGGGCTTGCGATGTCATAGTTCCACGGTTGAGAATATCTCTTCGCGTACCAAAAAGTTCGGCAACTCCTATCTTTGTCGTACCATTAAAAAGTGGAACGCCTTGCCTGCACATGTGTTCCCTCCTTCCTACAATATGGGATCCTTCAAACGAAGCGTGAAGAAGCATTTTGCGGGTCAGCATGGCAGCGGCAACTGACAAAATACGGGATGTTGTATGTTGTCAATTGCAGTTGCGATTTGGGCTCCTCTTTCGCTTACCATCAGGCAAAGAGGGGCCACTATGCTGAACTAATATATTAAAAAAAAAATACACACAGCCTGAGCATTTTAAGCCCGAAAAGGGAATCTGTCTTCTTTTATATTCTCCTTTTATACTAATCGTAATGTCTACTCCCCGTTTGTCTAACTCGGCTAAATAATTTAAAATAAAATAAAGTAGCAAGATCAAATAAAATTGGAGATGAACATTTCTTTTCACAAGGCATCGTCTCTACTGTTGTTAAAATTACTGGCATATAGTGTGAAGTCCCTTAAAAAAATGCTACTAAGAGTTGGTTAGTTTGTTTAATAACCGCGCAACTTTCTGGAACACAAAGTCACATTTCCAACATTCTTTTTCATTTGATAGCCCAATTCTTGAAGAAGGTTATATCAATATCACGATATGGCGTTTAAAAACCGAGAAAAACTTGAACTTATACATCATCGGTACAATAAAATACATATTTAACTTTGTAAAATATTTTTTTTTAATTAAATATGATTGGCTCCATAATATCATTCAATACTCATTCAATCATCTTTAGCGCCAAACTCAGCCACATCTACATGTACTGTACCCCGCCAATTATAAACTAGGCTGATAAAAGAGTGATATACCATAGCATGCTTTTTCATGAGAAATAATTTAACATTAAATAATTTTCAGAGATAAAGGCAGTAAGCACGTTTATGTGTAAAATTTACCTAACTCTGTTTGTAGGTAGGTATTTGAAAGAGAAACAACTAGAACGAACAGTAGGGTTACGGTTGATGATATAGCGTTGGAGCAAGTAGATGAGATTGTATATCTTAGAAGTACTTTTAAAACAAGCATGCGCCCCGCATTAGATGGTAAGCGGTCACCGCAGCCTATTAACGTAAGCGCGCGAGTTACATTCCCGTGGTGTTGCGACACTTCGGGAATGTTACTCGCGCGCTGCCAATCTTGTGACCAAAGTTTCGTCACTGTACCCATTGCAACTTCTCTGTCATATTTCACCCTTCAAATTAGAACATATTTATATAAATATAGCTGCATGACGGTAGAAATAGGTGAAACAGAGGTACCCACGCAGACGACTTTTATACTAAATCTCCCTGTGGTAAATACTAACCTACCATGACCAAATTGGTAGTGTTTTATCAGAACCGGCGAGCGTGCATGAAAAAAGCTATGAATGTTAGAGAAGCGAGTTAAGTGTGTAAGAACCGCATCTTATAGCGCTCGGTTCACCCTGCCTACCCCGCAAGGGCCCTGGCGTGAAGATATACATAAATAGGTAGGCAGGTAACCAGGTAAATAATACTTATCGACTTAATGTACCACCTATATACCTAGTATCGTTGCCTATCATTTTCATTGCATTATCTTTATTTCTTGTATGGAACTGAGCACATATTGCAACTGTACGATAAAATACAGACAGTGTGAATCTCATCATTTGCCGGTTCGAGTATTTTCTGCTTCTGAAACTATATGTTTATTTCTGAAAGTCACAATTATTGTTTCAGGATAACTATTACTATTGAATATTATTGTCTTATCAAAAGTGTAAAACGAGAAAGTTGTGTGGTTTGCGTTACACATTATTTGTATTTCACTTCATTTATTTTATTGCATGTCATGTCATTTCAATCATACTATAATATTATTAATGTATATAAAAGGTATAAACCAACGTGAGATTGACGAAACGCATGTCTTCGACTCATATATATAAAACATGTGGTTCAAATCCCTTTAATGGGTATTAGGAGAATTTATGAGCGCCCTCCAAAGTGCTCCTTTAATATTCAGAAAGCGTGAAATGATTTTTGCGTATTTCATATTTATTTTGTGAGGAGAATTTGATGCCCACATTTTCGAATTATTTACTCTTATAAACTCTGTATATACATGTGTAATTAAAATTGAGGGCTTTGTCTGTGATTTTGGAACAAAGACTTTTTTAAACTCTATGCTTACTTATACATTACTGAAATTCAAAAAGCGTTCTTGTTATTTTTACCTGTGTTTATGAATATGTGTATTCTGGAATTGTGAAACCACGTCAGGTGGGATTTTCTTAGCGGTAAATGTACAGACCTGTGCCTTGGTGGGGTTGAATTGAAACAAGTTCAACCGCCCTAGTCCCTTTAACCAAAGTAACTTCAATATCAGAAACAAGTTTATCGCGGCATGTCTCCATAGGGGAATGTATTATATTAGCATATAAAAAAAGTGTGTGCGTACGTACGTATGTACGCACGTAAGAAGTTATACTCGTACTTCTTTCGTTTAACAAAACAAAAATAGCTCTAAAATATCATCCCACATTCGAGTACTCTACTTTTGTATAACAAAACAATAACGTAATAAATTATAAATAACAGGCACACATTGCATTTATACTTTCATGTAAATATTATAATAAAAAATATATACTTATACGTTTATACATAAACATATTTTATCTGTACTGATATAAAACACATGTTGTTGATTCATAAATGAGCATTTAAATGTTCCTTTAATGTAGTCACGAACATAACTTGGGAGACGTTTACCAATCAACTTTATTGTGTCGATTTTAGATGTCGGCATCCTAAAAATTAATTCTCATCATTATTCCAAACGCGCCAAAAGAAGTATAATTTCAAAAGTGTCCCCGGCACTATCGTCCGCATATCAATCAATGCAGTATATTGACAACATATCATCGATATAATACAAAAATAGTGTCGAGGACAGTACAGATCTATGCGGGATGTCAGCATTGATATCCATGTTACCAAAACAGCTACTATCTACAACGGCTTTTATGCATGAGCCAGACAAGAAGCTGACAAATATTTGAATAAACCCTCAGGCAGGCCATAAGATGACAACTTCGATAGAAGACAATGTCAGATCTGTACTAAAGGCCAACAAATATGAGAAATAAAAAAAAAGTTATGGTTTTATTAACAAATCGCTTGCGGTATAACAGCACTTTCTCAATCGGTATATTTTTTAACCATAATTGTTTAAAATTGTTTACTAGTAATATGTAGTGGAACATAAAAGCGGCCAAGTGCGACTTAGACTCGCACACGAAGGGACTTCCTTTAATTTTTATTCTTTGTTATTATAGCGGCAATAGAAATAAATACTCTTTCAAAATTTCAACTATTTGCCTATTGCGGTACAGAGATACAGCCCGTTGACAGACAGACAGAGAGCAGGGGTTTTGAAATAGAGTTCAGTTGGCGCCCTTTCGGTATAAACACTAAGACCTCGTAATTTTCACAATACAAGCCATTTTTATCATAACAAGTATAAACCTAATCTCTCAAATTAGGAACAACATCGACTTGGCAAGGAATAGCCATTTGGGTCATAAAGCTTGCGGGTATGAATCTGGGGCAAAATGAGAAACAATATCTAATGAGACAATTTGTTTCATTACTCTGTGTATGTGAGGTTTCGAGCCGAGGTTTTAAAGTACTTGTAACATTGAATTATATCCTAAACAAACGTAATAAATCAGAAATTAACTCAGCCGGTAAGTTTGTTACCTTTTAATGTCTAAATCCCTTCTCCATTCATAATGTATGTATGTATATCTTTACGCCAAGTCCCTTGCGGGGTAGGTAGAGAGAACCGAGCGCCTTACATACTTCACTCGCTTCTGTGACATTCATAGTTCTTTTCATGCACGCTCGCCGGTTCCTGGGGCTCCTGATATAAAACACGTGTTGTAGATTCATAAATGAGCATTTAAATTTACCTTTAATATAGTCACGAACATACTTGAGAGACGTTTACCAAACAACTTTATTATGTCGATTTTAGATGTCGGCGTCCTAAAAATTCGCTCTCATCATTTTTCCCAACGCGTTAAAGAAGTATAATTAAAAAGTGGCACGGTGTATAAGAATGCATAGGTATTGAGTTATCTTAGCTTTATATTCAGCTTCATCGGACTATCTGATATTTAGTCGTTTGAATATATTTACCTTTTATAATGGGAAAACTGCAACTTTGCCAATAGGCAAAATGTTACCCGCCTACATACCTTTCTGTATCCAATCTACGTCAAAATTACACTGGACTATCATAAATATATACACGTGGAAGAACAATAAAAGAAGGGATGATAAACAACGCTGTTACACTCTAACAAAAGATAAAAAAGTTGGTAAATGAAAAACAAAGGGTTAAAAATTATAGGGTCGAAGAGGTGCTTTACTGAAGACGGTATTTTTGGGTTTTCGCCGACACAGATTGATTGATGAAGCAGGGTTAGGTATTAACTTTTAGTATATGGATATTATGGAGTGTATTAATTGTAAAATCTTTCTAAGCATACCCCATTTGCACGTGATGTATGGCTATTTCGCTATTTTACCTCTTTATTGTCTGAAGATCATTTGCTAGTAATGATCTACAGACAAAAACAGAGGTAGAATATTGCATTGTATAAGTGCACGTCTCGAGAAATAACACCACTATTCAGAAATGGTAGCTACAAAAGAACTTTCTAGAGTAGGATTCCGCGAACCTTTTATGTTCAAGGTACAAGGTGTAATAAATAAAATTTAGACGACAACTACAGGTAAATCATTTTTTTATTTAAAAAGGGACGTTTAATGACAAATGTAAGCTTGCTTAACTAGCATAGGCGATCAAAATCTGAGCAACCGTTTATTTATTTATGTATAGGGTCACCAACATAAGTACAGAAGTTTTTTTTTTACCTAACTGCACTTACAATTATAGGTTAACCATAGCATGCGTTAAAATTTAATAATAACCCATTCTAATATTATAATCCCCGCAGGGCAGCTTGTGGCGAGCTGTTGGTGCGTAACGACACCACGGGTAGGTACCCGAGTGCTCCAGAGAGTCGATCAGGGCCTCCGTCTCCGGCGTGTCTCCGTCGGTCGGAGTGGAAATCCAAGAAGGCCCGTAGGACTCTCAGCTCTGGCTTGCCTTCATTGGCCGTCCAGAGAGGAGTTGATGGAGTATATTGCTCTAGCAGGTGATATGCTCCAGGGGTGGAAGTGTTAAACGGCATAACACCGCGAGTAACTTCGGAGTAAGCGCAGCACACCCCTCCGCACCCCTGAGTCACTCACGGTGTTGCCCTCGGCCGACTTTCTCTGGCATTTCGGGGGTCCATCTAGTGAGTGGCGAGCCACCGCCTGCCGAAAGTAACATTAGATATGATAGTTATGGCAGGCGTCCGTCCTTCTTCTGCAATACCCGGTTCTAATAATACCTCCAAACCGCATTTTAATAGCCCACTTTTTCCGACATATTTCCAATAGTCCCATATAATACCTGCCGTGACCTGTTCATTGATATATTGTCCCATTGATATCCCTTGGAGTGGGTCACGGCGGCTGTACAACAGTACATACAGTCTTTTTGCGCACGCCTATCAAATGACCGGGATTAATAGCCGTGAGTCGAAATACCCATTATAAAATTTGAAAAGGAAAACATAAAGAAAAAATAAAATAAAATAAGCAACGATGACGCTAACCTAAAGTACGTCACTAGCATTCAATAGTTTCATAAACTTAGAATGGCTTTGGAAATGAATGTTGATCTCCAGCAACTTATTTGCCAAATCGTTACCAACAACAAACATTTACATAAAAACGAAGAGCGTTTTCAGTATCACGAGGTGCCGTTTACGGTATCAATTTCACTCACGACATTGTCATAGAATTGTACTAGAATTCCAGGTATTATAGCAAATCCGCATCAGCAAATACTAAAATTACCTTAAACTTATCTGTACCTACCAACCTGAAGATCAAATGTGATTCCGGCGTTATTTCCTTCAATCTCAGAACTGAGCCTTGCATAAAGAAATATCTTTTTCTAGAGTTATCAGGATTTTAGGTATTTTCTGAAAAAAATTTTGTTAAATCGAAACATTATTTATATTGTTCTATAGTATGTGTATGTGCATATATTAATCAACTATAATTGATTAAGTTATGTATACTAATAATATATTGACTCTTCTCTCTGCTACTAGCAGTTGCTCACTTTTCAATAATATGTATTATTTATTTCATATTATATTTAGAATATAAAGAAAAAATACACAATAATGATATATTGTTGCATAATTCATACCAGGTACAACCTTCATTATATTTTTTCTCTAATACTTACTAAAACTTTTATCGCCTGTATTTATTTCAAAGTATTCATAAATATCTGAAATAAACTTTATCTGTTCCAAGGAGACGGGCAAAGAGACAAACGGAGCGGCTTCATAAAGGTTCTCTTTTTACCGGAACCCTGAACTAACTACAAATACTGCAACAAATGAACTAAATTCAAATACCAATTTACATCGTTACCTATATATACACGAATTATGACTCGAGATATGATTCAGTCTGAAGACAAGAGCTTCGCCAGAAAGCGTCCTCATCTCGTCATATTGTTTGATTTGCCAATATTGTTAACAATCACGACATCAATAAACACCCGTCCTCGATCCGTGTAGTCAGCTCGGAGTCTGTAGTGTAACCTTTCTCTTTGTCTTAATATTCTGACCTAATATGTTGTACATTCGACGAGCGGTTCGATTCCCACACAATACAAACATTTGTGTGCATGAACATGTCTGTTTGTATTTACGTATGTTTATCAGTTGTCTAGTACCCATAACACAAGCTTCGCTTACTTTGGGGCTAGATGGCGCTGTGTAATTTGTCCGACAATATTTATTTATTTTATTTATAAAGATCCAGTCAAGTGGTACTCGGTTTACTAGGCTTTCGCTACAACGAGCTTAGCGTAAAGATGTGTGTACACATTGATTATTATGATATTATTTTAAGAATATTACAAAAGTTAAGTCAGTATTTTTGAAACCTTGAGGTTCAAAAAACGAAGTAAATATACAATGCAAAAGTGGAAGGATGTAGGAGCCGAGGAACGCCAAGACTTACCTACCATGACCAAATTGGTCGTGTTCTATCGGAAGGTGATGTCAGGAGCCCTCGAAACCGGCGAGAGTGTATGAGAAGAGCAATTAATGTTAAAGAAGCGAGTGAGATATGTAAGGATCGAGTCACGTGGCATTCGGTACTCTCTGCCTGCCCCGTAAGGGATTTGGCGTGAAGTTACAGATTGATAGAGGTTCAATTTTTATTTAAGAGGCAGCATGGGGTTCTTCAATAAAGACGTGAAGAGGTGTTTATAGAGTCGGCGACGCATTGGTGACGCACTTTTTCGACACGGAACGTAATTGCGGCCAAATTACTACTGAACTGTAAGAAGGTGGACTGGTGTCCTAACATACAGACTTCGTCTTGTTTTGTATTTAAATCTCCTACAGTTCTGCAGTTATTATTTGTCAGAGTAAATGCAGAGCCACGTGGCAGATATACACTGGCATTGCAAGGGTCTACAACATACTTTGCGGTTGTAACTTTTCTGGAGATAACGCAACATAGTTGGTTTGAAAAAAGAGTCTTCATCTTCATCGCGTAATCCTGTTTCCTAATCCTCTAGGATTGCCGGGCTCGCTACCTAAGCCCATGGATTTGGTGAAGACGCTGATTTTTATATAGAGCGATTGCCGTCAAACCTTCACAACCCAGAGGGAAAGGGAAAACCAGGTTTTTCTCATATGGAGTTTCCTCACGATGTTCACCTTCACCGCTGAGCAAGTGATAAATATGTACATAAATCCGAAAATACGATTTTAGTAGTACGAGTCCCTACCAGGATTCGAATCGGGAATTTTTGTTTTTGGTTTGAAAGAGAGTGTTAGATTAAAAATTGGCATACTCCGATGGTTTGAAACTTAGAATAATAACACATAGAACGATAATTTCATACAAGCGCCCTACCTAAAACTGAGGCAACTAATGAAATTATGTGTGCGTAAGCGGCATGTGATTACAGCTGTGGACACGCACACAGCCATACATAAAAGATTGCCAGTAATTAACATTTTCCCCAAATGTAGGGTAGGTAACTTAGTGTCTACTTTTTTATGTATTGTGTGTGTTTGTATGTCTGGTAACGTAAATAAAGTATTGCAAACGAGCTGCCATTAACAAGCCAGAGCCGAAGGCGAGGGTTTTTAATGTCACGAGTTTGCAATAACCTACACACCCGTGTATCACACAACATTTTTAAATACAGTTGTAGAAAATAGTAAAAATTTAATCAAAGAATTAAATATGTTTATTTCAAAATGCATTTTTTACGACAAAACTAGGCAACGGGCTCGTAGCGTATACAGCCACTTAGTCGCTATTTGAAAAATGTTGATGTGAAAATAATTAAATTAAAAGTGGTAATTAAATATAATAAACTGCTTTAGTTGTTATTCTGAGTAATAAACAACCATTTGACACGAACCACGTGAAACGCATTGTTACGCTACTTTGACACCAACGCTCGTGGGTTCGATTCCTACACAGTACAAACATTTGTGTGCATGAACATGTCTGTTTGTCTTGGTCTGGGTATTTTCTATGTATAATAAGTATGTATTTACAAAAAAAAAAATGTATTTACGTATGTTTATCAGTTGTCTAGTACCCATAACACAAGTTTCACTTACTTTGGGGCTAGATGGCGCTGTGTAATTTGTCCGACAATATTTATTTATTTATTATTTAAAAGAATTTTAGGATTCAATGCTAAGACGTACGGATTCAGTCATTTTCCTAGTAGTAATTCTTAAAGTGAATATATAACTAAATATTCTGTGAATATTTCAAGCGTCTACCTGTTGCCGTTATCAATATCGAGCTAAAACGAGCAAAAAAATCACGTTTGTTGTATGGGAGCCCTCTTAAATATTTATGTTATTCTATGTTTTAGTATTTGTTGTTATAGCGGCTACAGAAATACATCATCTGTGAAATTTTCAACTGTCTAACTATCACGTGAGATACAGCCTGGTGACAGACGGACGGACGGACGGACAGCGAAGTCTCAGTAATAGGGTTCCGTTTTACCCTTTGGGTGCGGAACCCTAAAAATCACGTTTATTGTATGGGAGCCCCCTTAAATATTTATTTTATTCTATTTTTTAGTATTTGTTGTTATAGCGGCAACAGAAATACATCATCTGTGAAAATTTCAACTGTCTAACTATCACGGTTCATGAGATACAGCCTGGTGACAGACGGACGGACAGCGGAGTCTCGGTAATAGGGTCCGTTTTACCTTTTGGGTACGGAACCCTAAAAAGCTACTTTGTTTGAAACGCGCGTTTCGGTCCTGTTTTTATGCTAGAAACGCACCGTTTTCGAGCTGGAGAGGTGAAAAGTAACTTTTTTAAATTTATCAGAGCAACACTTATAATCTTTGGTTAATAGTATAGTACTTAGATACCTACTTATCAATAGTTCAAATTCAAATATATAAAGAAATATTTATCAGAAATGTGGGAAAAATTCTTACCTTGCAACACTATGCTGTTTAAGGAGTCAATCAAAATTACGATTATTTTTTTTAGTGTTTGATTTATTTCGTAAGAAATGTCGGTTATAAGAGTGTACTTACACATGATATGCGATCTTACAATCCTTATTTTGTTTTCCAGATTGGTTGTGACACCCTTTGACCGCATAAACCGTCATTTTAAAATAAAATTATGGGAAATGCTCTCACGATGACACGATCCGCGCACTGACAAGTCGCTCGATCGACTGAGCCATTAGTGGTGTTGGGTTTAAAAATTCGCGCAACCTAAATATTACTTTTATTATTGTTGGTAGTTGCGCAAATGTACTCGTATCTCTTTCTTCCTATATATTCTGTCCCTTCCCGCCATGCACACGTCAAGACCCCACGCTTGAGAGTGTGTCGCTACTGTTCTACTGAAGAAATTAACAATATGGCCGTGTTCTAACCGCTCCGCAAATTTAATTGATTTATATAATTATTATTGTGAAAACTGGAACTAAGTGCACGAAATAACTATTATAAGGCTGTGAACGTTCATATGTACTGTTTTTGAGACGATCCGAGGTCCGTCTGTGGTTTTATGAAGTAGCCACCACGTGATCACGCTGCGTGCCGCCGGTCTACCTTTTCATCAGAAGACGAGCTGGCCAGCATCAAGTAAGTGTGCACGGTTATCCTTTTCCATTGTCTCAGTATCCGCAAATTGTTTGCATTTCCCGCTAATACGAGTGCATTTGTTTTCCATTTTCAAAAACCGCAGTTTTTCTGAACCAACCTAAAATACAGTCCACTTATAAACTTCTCATAACCGCTAAAAATAATGGAAATTATCTACCATTGTTTTTTTTGGTCCTAGCGATCCGAATCTTTTTATTATCCTAGCGATTTACTTCTATTTTTTATGAAACCCGCAACCCGACTAATTTCAAATTATATTGCCTTGAACGAAGCGCCTGTTATATTTCTTTAGTAAACATTCATTAAAACTTGTAATCCGCTATTCAATGTATCTATCCGCAAATAAATAAGTAGGTAGACATTGCTCGTCTACGTGAAGGTACAAAAACCTGCTGCATTGCATAATCGGTTTTGTTGTCATTTTTTATTTATTAATTTCATAACCCGCACCGCACTGGCGACAAATACCATTTGTTTATAATCGCGTAATCAGCATTTTAGTGCATTCACGAGTGTTTTACATTTTATAATAACGTATTAATTGGTTATTGTAGGTAGAACATTCCTACTTGTAATTTCATATTTCGTATTATTGCAAACCGCCATATTGAACGATTGGATAAGTGAATCCATCCGCCGCTTCATTCGATTGATTAGTTCGATAAATTATCATTCACTCGCTCACCATAGACGCAACAAATAAATTGTTCTCTCTAGCTTATCTGTTGCCGATTGTTCTAGCATACTTCATTCACTAAGTAAAGTGAATTGCCAACATTTTAAAATAATTCCGTATTTTGCCGTTTACCTACCTATTTTTTATTTTTATTTCGAAAACTTATACCTACAAAATTAATATGAGTACAACTGAGAAATCAGCTGCCATTGGTGCAGAAGAGACTAAACTCACTCTTTTACAGCACAAACGGGATTCTTATTATGCAAGAATGCAAAGGCTTTACTCTCTCTCTAAATCGGCTGACACAGACGAAAATAAATACCAAGAACTTATAGATAGTGCGTATTGTATAGATTCACTTCGCGCTGACTTTGAAAGGACTTTGGATGAGTTTAATAATCAATTACTTAGATTAGAACCCACTAGTTCTATTAATTATCAACCTTTAGATTCATTTGACGATATGTACTCTCGTGTGAAACGTATTGTTCAATTGCGTAATATTAATAATTCACCCGCTACTTTAAATACTGAAAACGTTGCCAAGCCCGAGTTTACCAGATCGTTACCGAAACTCCCGTCTATTGAGTTAATGTCATTTGACGGCGACGTACGAAAATGGCCGCAATATTATAATCAATTTAAAAATATTGTCCACAATCATCCTACCTTATTGGATAGTGAGAAAGTCTTTTATTTGACTAGTACCCTGACAGGTTCGGCTGCGTCTGTATGCGCCGGTCTGCAGGCAACCGCAGAAAATTATAGTGTCATTTTGGATGCATTAGTTCAAAGGTATGACGACCCCCGCACGCTCGCATCGGCATATATAAACCAAATGTTAGAATTTAAGCCGATTAGCAACAATAGTGCTTCTGGATTGGAATCATTTATGAATACTTTTAACGCGTCGGTCGAAGCGCTTAAACAATTGAAGTTAGTTGACTTAACCGATTTTATGCTTCTTCACCTCGCTCTTTTAAGATTAGATTCGGATACTGTAAAATTATTTGAAATCACATACCGTAAAAGTAAAATACCTACGTATAAAAATCTTATTGACTTTGTGCAGGAACAGACAAAGGTTTTGAGTCGTTCCGTTACAACTACCATAAACCGCTCGCAAAATAAACCTAAAGGTAATTATTTTATTCCAACTCCTAGGTCAACTAAGTCTTTTGTCAATACCGAGGGTGGTACATGTGACAGTAATAATTGTAATCTTTGTAATCAAAACAAACATGATCATTTATTCAAGTGCCCGAAATTTATGAAAATGACACCGCAACAAAGATATAACTCTGTAAAAGACACTTCCGCGTGTGTTAATTGTTTAAGCATGAAGCATAAGGTATTGTCATGCTCTTCTACTCACAGGTGTAATACCTGCTCTGGCAAGCACCACTCGTTATTACATTTCAAACCGCAAGTTATTTCTAACTGTAGTGTCGCCGTCAGTGCGCCCGCGCAGTCGCACTATGACTCGCCCGCTACCTACCCCGCTATCGCACATGGCTTAGCGCGCGGCACATCGGCGACGGAGTCCGCCGTTGAGCGCGCGCCTTGCTCAACTTGTTCACCCGCTCATAAGATTGTTTTTCATGAACCAAATGTAGGTTCTAACGCTACTAATGGCTACGCTTCTGTGTGTACCATTTCTCGTGAGTATCACGACCGCACCCGCACCGCTACTACTACTCTGTTAGGTACCGCTAAAATAAATATTAAAGATAAATATAACCGCAACCACTCAGTGAGATGTCTGGTGGATCCTGGCTCACAGAGTGACTATATTTCAATTGATTGTTGTAAGCGATTGTCGCTTCCTATTTCTTCGCAAAACCGCTACGCTGAAGTTCAAGGTATAGGGGGAACTTCACAAAAAATTATTGGTGTAACTAAAATTGAATTTAGTTCTCGCTTCGATAATAATAAATTCTACACTATACAACCTATGGTGGTGGACCGCATTACGTCACAGTTGCCGGACGCGCGCGTTGATACCTCGGCGTTGCGTGACGTCATTCGTAACTTGCCATTGGCCGACGACGATTTTTCGATACCCGGTCCAATTGATATACTGTTAGGTGTAAAGATGTATTGTGAAATTATTCTTTTTGATAAAATTATAGGTAAAAATAATTGTCCCTCCGCTTTTGAAACTTCTTTAGGCTATGTTATCATGGGTGACGCACCTATTTGTTCCGCGCCTGTTACATCTCGAGCTTTTTGTTCATATACTAGAGACCCGCTTGATGAGACTTTGGAGAAATTTTGGACGGTTGAAGAGGTACCAGAGAAAAAATATTTAAGTCCAGACGAGCAAGAGTGTGAAAGTATTTACACTTCTACAACTATTCGCAAGGAGGACGGTAGCTTCTCGGTAGATCTTCCATTCAAGTTCAGTCCAAATACGCTCGGTAATTCTTACATTAACGCTAAAAAACGCTTCTTATCTCTTGAGAAGAAGTTTTCCAAGTCTCCAGAACTTCATGAAAAATATAACCATATAATTCAAGATTATATAAAAACAGGTGTTCTTTCTAAGGTACCTTTAGATGAAAGTATTTTTCCGGGGTACTACATACCTCATCATCCCGTGATACGTAGCGATAAGGCCACTACTCCCGTACGCATTGTGCTTGATGGTAGTTGTGCCACTGATACTGATGTGTCTTTAAATGATATATTGCATACTGGATGCAATTTACAAACAGACATTTTTAAAATACTTCTCAATGTCCGCATGTATCGTATTGCGTTCTTTGCAGATATACGTCAAATGTACCTCTGCATATGGACCAATTCTCCGCACCGCAAATATCAAAGAATATTATATCGCTTCGATAATAAGTCGCCACTCGAAATATACGAATTTAACAGAGTCATTTTTGGACTTAGGTCTTCGCCATTTTTAGCCATACGCACTCTGCGTGAGCTAGCCAGTCTAGAACGAGACACATATCCTCTTGCCGCTTCAGTGTTAGAAAGAGACGTATATATGGACGATCTGGCCTCCACTTGCTCTACTGTAGAGGAAGCTGTGGAGACAGCTAGTCAGTTAATATCGCTCCTAAAGTGTGGAGGGTTTGACTTGGTCAAATGGACAAGCAATTCTCGGCTATTACTTGAGCACCTACCAAAGTCTCACCGATTATCGGAATCTATCTCGTTCGATGACTACAATTCATTTAAAATTCTTGGCCTCCGTTGGCTTCCCGCATCAGATCAGTTTGAATTTCACATTTCACCACCGCAATTTAATTGCACAAAACGTGCTATATTGTCTGTAACCGCTAGACTATACGACGTTCTAGGGCTCGTCGGTCCAGTTATTCTTTTCGCAAAATTACTTATAAAGGAATTATGGATTTTACAACTTCCTTGGGACGCAACACCCCCTAACCGCATTGTCCACCAGTGGCAACAATTTATGAATGAATTGCCTCTTCTTTCGCAATTGAAATTTCCCCGTTATATGGGAGTGGAGAAGGGCTCAAAGGTGTATTTACTTGCCTTTGCTGATTCAAGTGAAAGAGCTTATGGATGTGTGATATATCTCTATGTTGTAAATGGATGTAAACCCCCAGTGGTTAGTCTAGTCTGTTCAAAATCACGAGTCTCATCTCCTTCGCGTATAATCACATTAGCTAGACTCGAATTAAATGCTCTAGTTTTATTGGCAAAACTTGTACGTGCCGTATATGACACTTTGAGTTTAAGACATCCCATTGAGAAAATTTACGCTTTTCTGACTCCACAGTCGCTCTATGTTGGGCGTGCTCTTTACCCCACAGATTCAACACTTATGTTGCTAACAGAATTTCACAAATTCAATCGTGGTTGTCACCTAATGACTTATATCACATTGCTGGTGTACAGAACCCAGCTGATTGTATCTCTCGCGGTCTTTTACCCTCTCAGTTCATAGAACATAATTTATGGTTTAATGGTCCATCCTGGATGTCCTTGCCAATAAGTGAATGGCGAATTGAACGTTTTTCACCGACTTCTGATACTATATTACTTGAGGAGAAAACAATTTCTCACATCATAGTGAATGCAGACGAAGATCCGCTACTTACACTAAGTACAAAATTTTCTTCGTGGTATAAGTTTCTTAGAGCCACAGTTTATGTACTGAGATTTATTAAGAAATTACCTCGGAATGACATAATTACCACTAACGATTTGAATATCGCTGAACTCAAAATTATCTCCGCAATTCAAAATTCTCATTTCAGTAATGAGTTTCAAAACCTGAGAAAAGGTGCTCCTTGTTCCTCTTCTATTCGAAAATTATCTCCATTTCTAAATGACAATATCATCAGAGTAGGTGGTCGATTAGAAAATTCAACTTTAAATTATTCACAAAAGCATCCAATTTTATTGCCTAAAAAGGGTCATATAATTAATATTTTAATTGATCATTATCATCGGGAAAATTTTCATGCTGGCCCCCAGCTTACACTTTCAATTATAAGACAAAATTTTTGGATTTTGTCTGCCCGCCGCATTATAAAGCAACGTATACACAAATGTGTTAAATGTTACCGATTAAATCCAAAACCGACGTTTCCTGCTATGGCTAATTTGCCTAGTTGTCGCGTAGAGACATGTGATAAGGCATATATGCACACTGGGGTCGATTATGCCGGGCCCTTACATATTACATTGGTAAGAAAACGTGGAATACGTAGTCAAAAGGCGTACTTATGTCTTTTTATTTGTTTGGTAATAAAAGCAGTTCACTTGGAACTTGCTTCAGATTTAAGCTCTGCAACATTCTTGGATGCATTTAAAAGATTTATTAGTAGACGCGGTCCTTGTAATTTTTTATATAGTGATAATGGCACTAATTTTATTGCTTCTAAGTCTTATCTTAGCGAACTCCATACTTTCTTAGAGTCTGATGACTACTATAAGGAGTTTAGCAACGAACTCGCGAAACACCGCATAACGTGGCGTATGAATCCGCCCTCTGCCAGCCATTTTGGTGGGATATGGGAAGCGAATATCAAAAGCGTCAAGTCTCTCCTTTTTCGTGTTATAGGAAATCAAATCTTAACCTACGAGGAAATGACTACGGTTTTAACTCAAATTGAGGCTGTATTAAATAGTCGTCCTCTTTATTTAATGAGTAGTGACCCATCAGAGCCATCAGCTCTTACTCCCTCACATTTTCTGAATAACAAGGCTTTAGAGTTTCTACCGGTGCCTAACGTTAGTACTGATAAATCTAAATTAACCGCGCGATTCTCTTTAATGGATTCACTTGTCCAGACGTTTTGGAAACGTTTTAAAATGGAGTATCTCCATACTCTACAAATGCGAGAGAAATGGAACTCTACATGTAATTCACTTCGTGTAGGCACTGTAGTGCTGATAAATGAAGAGAATGCTCCACCTCTGCAGTGGCCGCTAGGAATCATAACCCGTATCTTCCCTGGAAAGGATGATGTAGTGCGGGTTGTTGAGGTTAAGGCAAAGGGTCGTCTTTATAAGCGTCCTGTAGTTAAACTATGTCCTTTGCCGATTGAAACGTAGAGTCATTATAATAACGTATTTAGCTTATTTCGCATTTTTAGATAATAAGTGAATATGATAAAAATAATGTTAACGCTAGTTCTCATGAGTGATTTAACTTTGTTACTCAAAACTTTAACTTAATTTTTTGAAGTGGTTACTTCAAGGCCGGGAGCATGTTGGGTTTAAAAATTCGCGCAACCTAAATATTACTTTTATTATTGTTGGTAGTTGCGCAAATGTACTCGTATCTCTTTCTTCCTATATATTCTGTCCCTTCCCGCCATGCACACGTCAAGACCCCACGTTTGAGAGTGTGTCGCTACTGTTCTACTGAAGAAATTAACAATATGGCCGTGTTCTAACCGCTCCGCAAATTTAATTGATTTATATAATTATTATTGTGAAAACTGGAACTAAGTGCACGAAATAACTATTATAAGACTGTGAACGTTCATATGTACTGTTTTTGAGACGATCCGAGGTCCGTCTGTGGTTTTATGAAGTAGCCACCACGTGATCACGCTGCGTGCCGCCGGTCTACCTTTTCATCAGAAGACGAGCTGGCCAGCATCAAGTAAGTGTGCACGGTTATCCTTTTCCATTGTCTCAGTATCCGCAAATTGTTTGCATTTCCCGCTAATACGAGTGCATTTGTTTTCCATTTTCAAAAACCGCAGTTTTTCTGAACCAACCTAAAATACAGTCCACTTATAAACTTCTCATAACCGCTAAAAATAATGGAAATTATCCACCAAGTGGCTCAGACTGATTTGCTTCACTTTGTGTGCGGGTACTAGGTTTCTAGGTGTTATTATTCTAAGGTTTGAAAGAATGCAGGAGGAAAGGATCTCGAAACTGAGAAGGCCAACACTCACCTTTTTTTTTTTGTGACGCGGGGAAAAACGCCAAGACTCACCTACTATGACCAAATTGATCGCGTTTTTTTTATTTAATTTATTATTAACACCACAAAGGAGTTTACAATACACGATTAAATTACAAATCTTTCTTGCAAAGTACTTATTGCAAGCTCGACATCGAGGTGATGATATCTGACTTAATTAATAAATAGAGTGAAACCCAAAGCATGTGTAAGTTAAATCCATCCTCCATCTAGCGTGGAATGTGTGAGTCATGAGTGTGAAATATTATGGTACAATGGCGTTTTATCAGAAGGCGATGTCGGGAGCCTTAGGAACGGAGCCTTAAGGCGAGCGTGCATGAAAAGAGAAAGAAAGTTTATGAAACGAGTGACGTGTGGAAGCACACTAAGGTATAGTAGCATTTTTTATTTTTATTTATATGCCAGGGTTAAAAGTTTTAAGTAAGTTTTTTTGGCTGATGTCATATAGGGGATTGCCCATAAAAACTACTTAAATTGAACAATACGATTACGGTTTCAGCCTGTAGTTCTAGATAACAAAATCATCGTTTGTGTATGTAAATCATTTTGTTTAAAAGATAAAGAACATTGACAAATATATGGGCTGACAGAAGAATACCTTTAATAGTGTTTTACTCTCTAGGGACAGACCCTAAAATATTTATTTATTCATCAACAATAACATTAACATGGTTCATACCTAACTGGCCGTTGCCCGCGGCTTCGCTGGCATTACATTAAATCTTAATTAATAAGTTTTAGCTTCAAGCGTTTAATAAAATTGCATAATTATTAAAAATATTATCTACAAAATTTCTTTGTAGACAATATTCTTCACAAATTTGTTAATAGGTGCTAGAACAACCAAGCCCCTGGGCGAGCTTACGCGTGAGCAAGCTACATAGAACTGCCCACGCGAATAGCAGTTTCCTCTCAAATCTATTCGTTTATAGTCATTGCAAAGCAGACTTTGAGTAGAAACTGCAATCGTTTAAATTCGAATGGAAGATCGTTCGAAATTAAAGTGATTCGTGGTACAAATACAGTTTCTCCTTGCGCACAACCAGTAAAAATTGTGGCTTCAACTATAGTTGCACTGTCCAAGATGTGGTAAAAATCCTAGGTGTAGTATTTTGAGTCTCATTAAACTGGCTTCCCATGTACTATTTTCTTTATCACACATCACAACGGCTGCCAGAATCAGAAAGCTTTGCGCAAAATAGGAACAGCCTAAACTTTATCCAAACCCAACGTAATCGAACATTGTTACCATCATGAACAAACATGTCTTCATTAAACTGAACCTTACCTCGGGCTAAATACGAAGTATACTCGTCATGTTGCGTAATAAGGGTCTTGTCTTAATAAGAACTTGGCTTCTCTTGTTTAAGTGACTGTAACAAGAAAAGCCAGGATTTTAGTACCCTTTGCTCGTGGTAGGAACATAAAGCTGACTGTGCTATTTTCCTTGCTTGTTTTACTTTGTACATCAAGCTGGCGATAAGTAGGTAAGTTCGCAGACTATATTGTACAGAATATCTGGCTAGAGTTACAATAAACTTCACTATTGGTTGAATTAAATATTTTTCTACTATTTTAATAATAGCTTGCTTTTTATCGAAATTTTAAAATATGAAATTTATTTAAAACGGACATATAAAATAATATGTATACCGATTACGCTAGGTGTCCGTTCCGCTGCCGTAATAACCCAGTACCAATAATCCAATGACTCATTACAATAGCCGAATTATTTGTCACACATTCACAATAGTCCTAATACCTTCCAATTGATGTAAAAATATAATAATTATATTTTTGTTCATTCAAATCCAGCGTCATGAAGCACTTGAACAGTCGTCCTCATGCTTTCATTTTGTATTTTTTGTATTATGTTCATAATTTAATGGGTGTATTTTTTACTACTTCTTTGTACGTATTAAAAATTCTAAAGCACTCTTGCATGTGTGAGTATTTATATCTTCGTACCTATTTGATCAGTCTTAGTATCTACTTCATTGTTCCTAAAACTCTGGCCAAACTTATACTTCCTTTCAGGTTCTTTATGATTGACTAGAAGAGATCGCTAATGGGATAAGTCCGCCATTTTACAATATTAATTCTCACCAAATCATGTACTTTCACATTATAACGTCTGTTATTGTACAAGTATTCTACAACAACAAGCTGCCTAGACCTGCTCATGGATATATTTTTACATTGATATCTTCAGCAGCGAGACGCGGCGGGTGTACTACGAGTACATTACATTAATCTTCTTAAAGGAGCCTCTACGCGTTGAATCCCTATTCCCGCGCAGGTCATATGACCTGAATTATCATGTACATAAAACTTTATAAACAAGTGAACTTATCATGTAAAAGGCTACCAGTCACTATTCACATCTGTATGTATGTACATACACTGTATATATGATGTAATTAATAACCACATATCAGATATGAAGCTTACAATAACGAAACTTGGCAGCTAGCTCATCCTAACGTTTATGTATTAAAATGATAGCCTGGAGAAGATTCAAGTTTTAAATTATATTACGCCATAGTTAGGAAGGATTGTATTGTAAGGCGAATGCACACATACGTCTTCTACAACGACTAAACGGTATAGTTGAGCTAACTGCCTTGATTATCACACATCTAAACTTTAGTCAATGGAGTCATTCAATTAAGTTTTTTTTAATAATCCAATACTGGAGTCTACTGAAATTTAGAGCCTTGTACCTAGGTAACTGAGCTTACACGAATCGCTGATTAAAGAAATATAAATCTGTCATTTTAATTAACAATAAGATTCATATCAATGATCTTGGGGAATTGGGCACTAAGACTCGTCGAATATTACTTTAGAATCAGTGTTGGCTCCCCGCCCTTCGAAAAACAGCGAAGAGTCTGGGTAGCAACTTCACTGTTATTTGTATTTTAGGAATTGCCGTCATTGAGGAGTTGAATACCAGTACAGTATACATCTTGTTCGACTGTGGAAGTCACACTAAAGTGCAAAATAAAAATATAACTATTGTCCACCTATTAAGATATTTAAAACTTAAAATGATTTACATTTTATTTTGTTGTTTCTCTTGCTGGTTCCTCTTAACGATTATTGCGCTCTCGTCGTCCTTGCAGTAGTCATTTTTAGATTAGTTACCTTGCGTAGCACCTAAAATGGCAAATAATACCACTCGAGCTATTACTAGCCGTCAAATTGAAATTAGATTAACCAAGGCCTTACTTAAGGCATCAAAAGAACTTTTGTTGCATGAGAGAGACCTCTCTCTCCCTCATGCAACAGTCGTTCACTGTTAAGTGAAGAGTAGATCATGAAGGTCTTACAAAAGAACACCGAACTCAAAAGTCAGCTTGCTGAACTGAATATTACGTGTCATAATGTCCACGACCAGTGTAATTAATTTCAAAAAACTGTTGACACTACCACCAATTCAGTGAGTCGTTCTGAGTTAAAACTGGAGTTGAGAGAGGCGTACTAGCTCGTAAATGAATACCGACTAGTTACACAGCAATGTGAGTTCACTAGAATTACACATTTATATGAAGAAGTAGTCAACAATGCTTCTGCATCTGCCTCAATAGGTACTCTACATGTTACTGAAAACTTAACTAAGCCTCAAAGTAAAATAACCAAATACCTAAAAATTAAAAAATACTGTTTCAAAATTAGATAAAAAATAGGTATCATAACTACTTTAAAAGTACCAAAATTTCATTAACAAATGTTAAACTCCGCACCGAGCTTAAGTTATGTCAAATACTTAAATTTTCTTAAGTTTAAGAAGAGATTTTGCCTCCCTTTGTGTGTTCTACGGATTGTACAACGGGTTGCTTTCTGAAAAATTGTTCGAAATGATGCCGACAGCTACTTTTTATAACCGCACCGCTCGCCGACGGCGGGTAGTTCACCCTCACACGCTGGAACTGCAGTGGTCGCGTACTGTGCGGTTCCAGAAAAGTTTTCTTCCTAGAACTCTCAAGCTGTGGAATGAGCTTTCAGCCGAGGTTTTTCCAAGGGATTACAACATGGAATTCTTTAAGAAATTCGTGACGAGGTTTTTCATGGTCGGCAACACATGAGTGGCACCCCTGGTGCTCCAAATGTCCACAGGCAACGGTGACTGTTTACCATGAGGCATAAGGCCGTATGCTCGATTGCCACCTTTGGGGTATGAAAAAAACACAACTGGTGGAAAGACAACAAATATATGATGCTGACACAAAATACCTGTAATCCAAAATGGAAACTTTGGCTAGGTCGCTTAACGATCTAGTAACTAAATACAGTTTATTCCAAAGACAAATACAAGTACAAATTTCGGCATTGGATGATCAAATAGACATGAGTAAATACAATGGAGATCGCTTTAAATCTTTGAGTAATCGCTGCACTTGTAGCAATGCAAACATACCTGTGGTCAATCACACCGGGCCCGTCTCAATGGATATCCTAACTAAAAAACCTAAAAATCTAAATTCAGGTATTTGTGGCTCAGGTTCTAACAGCAAAACCATTGTATTCTCAGATAGATTAGGTTCTAATCTAGACCCTTTGTTAAGGAACCCCGTTAAAGGCAATATTATTAATTATTTTATGCCATATGCAACATATAACCAAATAATAGACATAATTATGAATATACAGCTGGATGACGAAACTACTATTGTTCTATTAATAGGGAATAGTATAGGAATTCAAAAAAAGGATGTAACCAGTGGATTTGATATTATAATGCGCACTACCTTATGCTACTACATGTTGCCAGTCACCAAAATTGTACGAGCATATACAATATTAACAACCTATACTTGATATGTTATCACGATGACAATTTTGTATTTTTTTACACTAATAATTTTATTAGTGATTTTTATTTGACACAAAATTAATCTTTCAAATAAATCTAGAATTAAGATATTCACTTTAGTGGCTTATAATATTAATAGTCTTAACAGTTTACATTGTAAAGGGTTGTAAGTTTTAGTTTTATTGATTTGACTGCAGATTTAAATTGCTCAATGAGACAAAAGGAAAGTAAAACTTAAATCTTGCATGCCAAAATATTCAAGGTTTTTCGGGCTGTAAAAACGTAGTACAATTGTTTTTGGAAATATACAACATCGATGTTATGTTTGACTGAACATTGGTTAAAAAAAGAGTGAAATATCTTTTAGCATTAGTTATTATAAAATGGTCAGTTGCCTGAATAGAGAGTTAATGGATATTATTAGGTTGCCAAAATATTCAAGGTTTTTCGGGCTGTGAAAACTTAGTACAATTGTTTTTGGAAATATACAACATCGATGTTATGTTTGACTGAACATTGGTTAAAAAAAGAGTGAAATATCTTTTAGCATTAGTTATTATAAAATAGTTAGTTGCCTGAATAGAGAATTAATGGATATTGTTAGGTTAATATATGTGTAGATATAGGTGTGTTGACTTGACTTGATCTAATTTAGTATACTTGTTACTTTATTCAAGTCAGGGGAAAAGAGCGAGCTGCGAATTACAGACCCATATCTATACTGCCAGTTTTGAGTAAAGTATTCGAAAGGATAATGCTTGATCAATTGCAACTCTTTTTTAAGACCAATGAAATTTTTCATGATGCGTAAAACGATTTTACAGCTGATAAATCTACTACCGATGCAGGGCTAACATTGATTAGGCATATCCTTAACGCATGGGAGAGATCGCAGGATACTATTGGGGTTTTCTGTTATCTCTCTAAAGCTTTTGATTATGTCGATCATCAGACATTGTTACTCAAGCTGAACTATTATGTAGTTAGGGATGAAGTCCAGAACTTGATTGCATCTTATTTAAATAACAGATTGCAGACAGTTGATGTTTTGACGAGCTCGGTGGCTTAGTAGTGAATGACGCGAGTTTGACACCGACCCTCGTGGGTTCGATTCCCACACACGATAAACATTTGTGTGCATGAACATGTCTGTTTGTCTTGGTCTGGATATTTTAAGAGAAGTAGGGCGCATCAAAGCAGGCCGTAATAAAATAAATTAGAATTTGTTAATAATACTGTGTTTCTTGGAATTACAGTAGACAACAAATTACAACGAGGCCCCCACATAAATAAACATGCCAGTTAGAAGAATTAGACAATCGACGAATGTAGCTACTGCGCGCTTATTCTATTTCAGCTACTTTCACAGCATTATGTCGTATGATATTCTGTTGTATGGAACGGCGGCTGACATTGAGACAATTTTTATCTTACAAAAAAAAGCCATTCGCTCTATTTACAACATGGGCTCCAGAGAATCTCTCAGTGACCTGTTCAAATAAATATCCTCACTGTTACTTCTCAATATATTTATGAAAATATAATGTATGTATGTCCGTAAAAAAATGAAATCGTTTTCAAACTATCTATACTATAACAATATGCACGTACGCACAGACTTACGATATACAATAAAGTAGTTTTACAAATAATAGTTGTATATATGGGGATTGGGTCCATACCATGGAAGCATTAACCAGATAATTGTTAAAACTGGGATCTATGAAATTTTAAACGATTAATTGAACTCTTTTGTGGAGATGCACCGTTGGTGCGTGACGTCATTCAGTACTTCGCCCGACTTACAGTTCATGAAGAAACAGTACATAAAACGTGCTGCATTAGAGGGTCATCACTCTTCGAGACACTGTAAGTTGCGCTTTAAGTAGAAATTAAAATGTGTTTACTCGTACGTATTATTGCGTTTTCGCCAAATGGGCAGTGAACTTTACTTTGGTTCATATAGCGGTGCACGTCTGTTTGAGTATTCTGAGCTCGGACGCCACTTTGAAGTTATACCACGACGTTTTCCTACAGTTATCGTATGTGTGATGGGCCTATGTCAATATCATTTGTGGTCTCTTTTACAAATGCGTGAAATGATAAGCGACACGTGATGAAGTAGGTATATGTACCGAATA
The DNA here is from genome assembly GCA_947507595.1 of Pyralis farinalis. Taxonomy (NCBI): domain Eukaryota; kingdom Metazoa; phylum Arthropoda; class Insecta; order Lepidoptera; family Pyralidae; genus Pyralis; species Pyralis farinalis. Next base: position 30,017,015 of record OX382273.1, on the reverse strand, counting down.
ATAGGATATCAGGAATTCATTCTAATACCATAAATGTGAAAGTAATTCTCTCTATCTATTTTTAAAGTTCCAACCCTGAAACGGTATAAAACAAACTCTTATAGAATCACTTCATTATTTACAGTCATCAAGAAATCAAATACAAATAGGTAGGTACAGTAAAACACAACATTCGTAATGTTTTAGCTAAATCTGTTTGTAAAAATGTTTAAAAATCATACAAAAAACTTACAGTTTAACTAAGATAATCTATCTACAACTTCACGCCAAATTCCTTGCGGCGTAGGCAGAGACAACCGAGCACCACGTGACTCGATCCTTACTTGCTTCTTTAATATTCATTGCTCCTCTCATCCACGCTAGTATAATGTTTATCAATATGCAAATCTCACGCAAATAAAAGGAAAACATCCATGGATTGTTGAACGGAAATATTATAATGACTTGGAGTAAATTATCGGCAATGTATCAGAATCGATAGCTAATATGCGAATGGATGGCGAATAATGCAATCAATACCACTGTTATAGGCTTACGTGCGGACAATGCATCTTTTAAGAAATCATTTAGTAATATAAACAGGCACCTGATCGATATCGACAAATCTCTATGACTCAGATGTATGATAATATTCCTTCGTCGAGCGGTTGAAGCAACGTGAAAACAAAATATCTCCCCGGAACATGTAGTGTGACTTGATACTAAGTTGGCAGCTATAACACAAGAATCACGCGATTGTAACATTGAGATCGTAAACTTGCCAGACAGGCGTAATGAAAACTTAATTACATAGTGACTAATTAGGGGATGGCAGTAAAACAGCAAATACTTGTTTCGGATATTGTAGCTGTTCATCGTTTGTCTCATGCTGATAGGAACGAAACTCGCCCCAAAAACATCATTGTTATTGTTTTGTCATCAAGATGCAGTGCGACAACATTCTAACAGCAAGCCATATCACGATAGGACGTCTTGCCGAATAGCTTGGCGTCTCCACTGGAGTGCCACAAAAACATTTAATTCTGGAGAAGCAGTCTGATATGAGCCCAGTACTATCAATCCGCACAGAACTGAGTATTAAAATTAAATAGTGACATAATAATATGCATGTACTATTGCTTATTACTCACTGGCTTAATGCTTTTGTTGTACCGGGATCACTTAATATAATAGTAATTAAAACGGATTTCCTTAGATAAGTTGCTTATAACACTTTGTCTTCAAATGATAATGAACAATAAATACATTATAACATTTTGCATTGAAACAAGGTACAGTTACTTTTATTGTGATTTATTGCTATTACAATACGTTCGTATTGTAATAACTAAATAATGAATTGAAAAGCGTCTTATGTTAGCAAGTTTCTTTGGATATTTTTCTTCACCAATGGTAATCTATGATATTCCAGCAAATTAAAACATAAAATTAGAACGTAAGAGAATTTATTAAGATGCAATAAAATAATATCCCACCAAAAACATTCTGTAAAAAACTAGCCAAGTCTCGACGGAGCTGCTTGTTTATCTCTAAAAAGTAATGAAATCTAGACAAAGTCGTGCCACGTCTAAGGTTCCTTACTGCGATTTCTTTATTATTATAGTTAATGTTGTGTGACTTGGCCGTTGAAAATTCTTTATACGTTAATAATAATAATAATAATAATAATAAACATTTATTTGCATAAAACATGGTAGGTACATTTTCAGATCTTATGTATTTAATTGGTGAACATGCATGTTTTATCGTTCTATCGATGTGCAAACATTTCGTCGTCATGCTATTATTTGAGTATTAAATATATACAAGTATGGTCATAATGTCGACTTAAATAATTATGAATAATCAATTTGAATGATATTTTTGGTAACTCAACTCAATATGTCAAAATTCAATTACAATTCGTTTTATGTGACCGTCACGGCAGTAATTTATAAATTCATTCACTTCGTAAAAGCAGTTGTCAATTAAAATTCCAAGAATAATTCTTTTAAAAACATTAAATTGTAAATTTTGAATGTGATTCGGAAGTAAATTAAATAGTTTAACGCACATACTATAACTGTTTCTAATAAAACAAGTTGTGGCTGCTGGGGGAACAGATAGCTTCCACGGGTACCTTACTGCACCCCCACCATCACAGTCATCATGTTTTTTTGTGAATAGCTGAGCATTTTTCTTAGTGAACGTTAAAATTTCAAAAATGTAAAGGGAAGGCAGTGTAAGAATCTTTAAATCTTTAAAGAGGGGTCTACATGATTTCATCTGTCCGACACCGCAAATAGATCTTATGCATCTCTTTTGTAGAATGAAGACACGATTGATGTGTGTCGAGTTTCCCCACAGAATCAGTCCATACCTCAGTATAGATCCAACATACCCATGGTATGCCATCAGAGCGGTCTTAGAGCTGGCTAATTTAGTTAGTCGGTACAGAGCGAACACAAACCTGTTTATTCTCTGGCATACCATGTCAACATGGTTTTGCCATGTTAGTTCGGAGTCGATTACAACGCCGAGGAAACTTGCTGATGTTAGTGTTAGTGGGTACAAGTCAATTTTGTTTACACGTAATGTTATATCTGTTGTAACTACCTATGTTTATTAAGCGAGATAATAGCCCATACTGGTATTGGTAATTGGACGCTAGTGTCTCATTTTAGGATGTTGTTGATTGTGCAACACATGCATTCAGCATTGACAATACTGACTTCTGCTCTCTTCTTTTTGGAGCGTCAAATCGACCACCGATCCAACATAAAATAGACGTACAGACGGACTTCTATCAATGATTAGAAGTCCGTCTGTACTGGAAATATTTTTTTATATTGTTTGTTTCAGGCTCGCCTATACGTAAGTATTATTGAAATCCGCAGCTTTATCAAGCCTACAATTGACTGGTTATTGAATCAACGTTTTCCAAGTGGCAATTTTCCATCGTCAATGGGTAGCGGTTCTGGCGACAGATTGGTGCAATGGTGTCATGGAGCACCTGGTTTTGTACCCTTCAACGGCCAAGTCACACAACATTAACTATAATAATAAAGAAATCGCAGTAAGGAACCTTAGACGTGGCGCGACTTTGTCTAGATTTCATTACTTTTTAGAGATAAACAAGCAGCTCCGTCGAGACTTGGCTAGTTTTTTACAGAATGTTTTTGGTGGGATTTCACTTCTTTTTGTAGAAACGTGGACATATTGATTTATTTTATTTTAGATTTTCTTATTTGACACAGTTTTTTTCTCATAGTAGAAGGGGCATTACCATATCTCTAATACAGCTGAGACCAGCTGAGGGTTCTTCATTAGATACTTCAGACCAACGATTTTTGACATCAAATGAAGCGGCCCACCAAGTTGAACATTTTTTGTAAAGGCGGTATGTCGCTATCTCTAATAGTTTGGTTGGGCTCTTGTGTTTTCTAATCAGGGTCACCAGGTACTCCAGATCTTCGATTATCCTAGTTTTTATAGTTTTCCCTTTATGTGGCCATTAAACCCTAACTCTGTACCAAATTTCAGCTCTCTGAGTTTATGGGAAGTACTAGTTCTATTTTGATGATCATGAGTGAGTGTCATAAATGCGAAACTTTGCTTTCGCTTAACTTCGGAACTAAATGACCTACAGACTTGAAATTTTTTATTTTAAGTATGTGATTATAGCTTACTGGATGACGAAAATTTCTGCGTTCTGGTCTTATCCAGAGGTTCTCAAATAGGGGCCTGAAAATGCGGCGAAATGGTTCCAGTAAAGGATGGTACGGCAGTGTTTGCTTCGCGCTCGACTTGGCGGGGGCACTGCCGTGCCCCCTGATTTAAAAAGCGTACCTAAGACATATCTAAGAGCCACGAGGACCTAATGGCAAATAAAGAATTTTTATCTTTTTACCTTATTTTTACTGATACAAATAGAATGGAAACTACTTCTGTCCTATTACATAACTTTTAATTAGATTAAACAATAGAACCATGAGTATGAATACACTATTACAGATAGATTTAATATAGGAAAATGGAGTCAAAACATTTTATGTTAATAACTGATGGTTTCATTATGTATTGGCGAACATTTTTTAACATTTTGCCGAACATTCTATAGAACGTAATATGTGTAAACAAAAAAAAATGTTATAAAACAGATCTTAAATATATTTATAATTATATTATGGACACTGCTAGTCACAATAGGGATCGTTTTGTACAGGAAAAGTACTTGTCAAATACTCTTCAAGTATTTTTTGTTTTATTATGACGAATCTAGTGTACGTTCTGTTAATAGATATTTCTATATACCTATGTATAACTTCACACCATGCAAGATAGGCAAGGAACCTGACGAGCGTAGCTTATCATTATTTTAATTCAATTGGCTTCTATCAATATATATTTTTACCTGAAATATGTAATCTATAGATGGTACATTGATTACAGGCTGTATTTGAATACAATTGTGTGTATATATAATTAAGTGGTGGGTATTTATCGACTGGCTTTAATTACAAATAATTTATGCATGTTTTAAATACGTCTTACGTAACAGTGCTTATTTAATTATGGTAAAATTCGATATTCTGTCGCGGACTCAGAACTATGCCTAATACTATATTTTAATACGTAATTATAATATAATTGTACGGGAACATGGTGTTATCCAGATATTTTTGTCGAGCTCGGTGACGCCGCGGTTAATAACGCGACTTTGATACCAACGCTCATGGGTTTGATTCCCACACAGGACACACATTTGTGTGAACGAACATGTCTGTTAGTCTTGATCTGGGTGTTTTTAAGAGAGGTAGGACGCATCAAAGAAGGCCGTAGGTGGAAGTACCTCCACCCCACAGAAAACTGCCGCCAAATAACAACTCCTTGGAGGGTTGTTGTGTTCCTGCCAGTGAGTGAGGTCATCAGCAAGCTCTTAAGGAGTTGCTGCGTTAACAGAAGAGGTGGCATCGCGCGAGTAATACTTAATTTTACCAGTCTTCATGGGCTCACTTTATATCAGGTGGACCGTATACTTGAATGTCTTTCAACGTTTTATAAAAAAATAATTATAAATATAATTAATTTATCGATTCTGACCGTAATCGACTGGCGACTGGCCGATGCGACGGTGGTATTGTATTGACAGTAGTGCTGCGGTCTCTCTGGGCCAGGGCCGGGTTTCCCCAAGACCCTACTCACCACGTCTCCTTAATCTTCCCCCCATTGACCACGTATTGTTGCAGCTACAGGTAGGCGATGTTTTCTTTATTATGTATGTATGTATGTATGTATGTATATCTTCACGCCAAGTCCCTTGCGGGGTAGGCAGAGAGAACCGGGCGCCATAAGACGCGATCCTTGCATACTTCACTCGCTTCTGTGACATTCATAGCTCTTTTCATGCACGCTCGCCGGTTCCTGGGGCTTCTGACATCACCTTCTGATAAAACACGACCAATTTGGTGATGGTAGGTTAGTCTCGGCCTTCCTCGGCTCCTACATCCTTCCACTTTTGCATTGTATATCTGTTTCGTCATTCTTTCGTCCCGCATTCTTTCTATATGTCCGAACCAACGGAGCATGCCCTTTCTTATCTTAACACCGACACTCTCTTTTAGACCAACTCTTTCTCTCACGTCTTCATTACGAACGCGGTCAGCAAGCGTTATGCCACAAATTTTGCGCAATGCTCGCATCTCGACCGCATTTATTCTACTTTCATGCTCTCTCTGCCATACCCAGCTCTCACTTCTTTATTATGAGCGCAGTATATACCTTTTTATATAGACAGTAAAGCATATAATGTCTATTTTAAATTTCGTCGTGATTATTTATGATCAATTTTTGTTTACTCGGAGTCTTCAACTTACCTACCTACGAGTGATGTACGAGTATGAGTGGTACTCAGATTACTACTACGACAGAAACTAATGCGTTCTATTTTCGGCGTGGTAACTCTATGAGCTGCACGGCGTAATCTGAGACTCCTGGTCGAGCAAGGCCCGCAGTGTGCCGTGTCTACCATCAATTGCCTTTATTTTTAATTAAACAGTCGCTAATAAAATTCCTTCATCATTCATCTTCATTGGTAATCAGATGAAACCTTTACTACCAGATAACCAACTGCCTAATTGCTATTTTAGGAGATATATAGCATATATTATATATTATAGTAGCAGAATGGACCGGTTATTGGAAATAATTTCAAGCATGGGTTGCCAGTTTTCTCACTGGGGGGAGCATCAAGATCGTAGTTGACGGTGCGTGCTCAGATCCACTGTCCAAAGCAACACATAACCTTGTAGAACGCTTGTTGATGGTAACAGATATCCTCACGAAGGTAAGCGCAGACACCGGCTCGTGGCACAAAATTACATTCCACTTTGTAGCTTGGATACCGCAGGTACGAGACGTCATTAGGAGAAGATATCTGTGTCTCTGTCAAAAAGAACAAGGCTGGCTTAACTGTCTCTAGGTGCTGATGGAAAGCATTGAGGTTTGAGTGAAGGCCCCGTCGATATTACATAGCTAACAGAGAGCGCAGGCGGCGGTTCCATTGTCGTCTTGTTCCGTTTGCACCTGGCAGAAATACAGAGCGGCGTAGTGCCCGCCCCAGAATGGCCTGAGCGATACGGATCTCGTTTCTCACCGTACGAAACGCATGCTGTATTAGCAATATCAGCATGCTACTACTTCACGTCGGTTTTCTGTGAGAGAATGATACTACCCGGGACAAGCCGAGCTATTGTCATTCAATGGCCACCCGCAGCCATGCAGTGGCCACTAATTGACAATAGCTTGACTCTAGCACTTTAAAGATTCTACGATTATTGTCACATAACCATAACAGTTAGGTATGTAGCCTCGTGGACTTTTTTGGATAATGATGAATACGGATATGTAGAAAGAAAGCAGGACGAAAATAGATATACAATGCAAAAGTGGAAGGATGTAGGAGCCGAGGAAGACCAAGACTAACCTACCATGACCAAATTGGCCGTGTTTTATCAGTAGGTAGATATTAGGAGCCCCAGGAATCAGTACCGCGTGAAGATATACATACATACATGATGAATTCCATAAACATGTGTCACATTATTTCATGGATTTTCAATAGATTTCATAGCCAATTTTGAATTTGAATTTTCGTACGAATTTCTACATTTTTGAAAATAAAATATAGCCTCTATTATGCTCGCCGATAATGTACCGCCATTTAAATAAACATATAAAAAAATATTCTCCATTACAATATTAGTTCAGATTACAGATTGGCCTTCTCAAGGTAGAGAACATCGATAAAGCAACAGATACATAGGCAGGGTGCGGTGGGCACTACGTTCTTGCGTATTCGATTAGGTTAAGTGGAGCATTGAACTCATTAAATTTCTCAATATCTGTATCGCAATTTAATTAAAACTCATAATATTTAAACACTTTCGTATTTGGTTCACTGGAGTTTTAAGAGTAAAACACTTATCGTTTAAGGTTATTCGATTAAATGCACACGAAATGATCTGGAACTGCTTTCTATTTCCATTCAACTGTCCTATTTATGGAAGAAATCCAATATACTTCCTTTATTGAATCTCTTGGAGCATGTATAAATATAATTGAGCTTAAGTCCGTAAGTCAAAATGTGTACACAACAAATAACAAATATGAAAGGTCGTGAGCCATCTATGTCAACTGACCTTTTCTTGCCAGTCTTTTACTATTTCGGTCGAACGATCACAAACTAAGAATTAAGATTATCTTTTAGGTACCTTAAGTATATTTCTATCTATCTATAAACTTCACGCCAAATCCCTTGTGGGGTAGGCAGAGAGAACCGAGCGCCACGCAAGTCGATCCTTACATACCCACTTGCTTCTTTAACATTCACTGCTCATGCACGCTCGCCGGTTTCTAGGGCTCCTGACATCACCATCTGATAGAACACGACCAATTTAGTGATGGTAGGTAAGTCTTGACTTTCCTCGGCTCCTACACCCTTCGACTTTTGCATTGTGTATCTACTTCGTCATTCTTTCCTCCTGCATTCTTTCTACATGTCCGAATCAACGGAGCATGCCTATTCTTATTTTAACACCGACGCTCTCTATCAGACCAACTTTGTTTCTAACATCAAGTAACATAACAACAACAACAAAAGTATATTTAGTTATAATATTTATGAAAGACATTCATTATACTTTGACGAGCTAGGTAGTGTAGTGGTTAGTAACGCAAATTTAACACCAGAGCTCGTAGATTGGATTTGCACACAGGACAACATTTGTGTGTATGCACATGCCTGTTTGTCACTACGCCACGGTGACAAACTTATGGCGCTCGACCGCGTCTTATGGCGCTCGATTCTCTCTGCCTACCCCGCAAGGGACCTGGCGTCAAAATATACATACATATAGTTGTGGTAGCCATGGCAGCGATGAACATCACATAATTTTATTTCCTAAATGCTAAGAGTAGCTGGAATGAAATATGACTGCCTCAAAATAGTACGTGAATTAATTAACTATTTATATGTATGATAATGGCAAAAGTTTTCTATGAGTTCTTTATGCTTAATTACTTTAACTCTGCACTTATTTCAACGTATGTTTATACATAATTTAAATTAAAGTATCTTCGTATGTCTTTGTTCTTTTAGTCCTTCGAGAATATGCTTAAGGCGGTTTATGATCTTTTAGAGTATACGTTAGGTAACGTAAAGTTAAGTGAGTAAAGTATTAGATGATCCTGGTGGTTAACAATGCCTGCTCCAACAACAAGACCAGTGGGTTCGATTTCCACGGGACACAAATATTTGTCTGCATGAAAATGTCTGTTTATTTTGATGTGGGTGTTTTTAAGAGAAGTAAGACACATCAAAGTTGACTGAGGAAGTAAATCAACCTTCCAAAAATCACTATGGAAGGTATATTTACATATAAACCCCTGGAATATTGTCGTATTATTGCGCGTAAACGCTACATGACCCTCACTCGCTTCTTTAATATTCATACCTCTTTTCGTACACGCTTTGCAGTTCTTCTAGGGCTCCTGTCAGTACTTCTTATAAAAAACGACTAATTTGGTCACAGTAGACGAGTCTTGCTCTTTCTCACCTCTAATATACTTCCTATTTCGCATTGTATATCTGATTCTTTCGTCCTGCATTCTTTCTACATGTAACAACCAATGGAGCATGTCTTTTCTTCAGACCAATTATCTTTTTTACGTTATCACTGTGAACGCGGTCACCAAGAGCCACAAATTTTGCGGAATGCTCGCATCTCGATTGTTTTTTTTTATACAACGTCGGGAGGCATACAAGCATACGGTGCACCTTATGTAAAGCAGTTACCGTAGCATATTAACGCATGGAACATATATCACTCGCGCGATGCCTCCTCTGCTGCTTACACAGAAACTACTTAGGAGTTTACTGGTGACCTCACTCACACGCAGGAACACAACAACCCTCTAGAGTATTGTTATTTGGCTGCGGTTTTCTGTGAGGTGGAGGTACTTCTCCAGACGTGCTGCTTTGAAGCACCCTACCAATCTCGCCACCGAGCTCGTCAAAATTTATTCTACTTTTACGCTCTCTCTGCCATACCCAGCTTTCAGTAGCATATCAGTAGTCCTTAAAGTAAGCTACGATAATCTTGAGAGAGAGCCCATCTATTTGCTTATCCGAATAGTTAATTAAGATTATCCATACTTTACTTTTCATCAAATAATCGTGTTATAATAACACTGAAAATTTAAACAAACTTCCTTTCGACTTAATTAAATGTAAATTTAACCGAGTCTAGTCTACATGAAATTATTTCCATTCGTGGCGGATTATTGGGACCTCTAATAGAATTTCAGTGGCCTCGATTAAACCGCAGTGCATATGTAACGATTTCTATATTTAGATATTATAATTTATATTAATTGGATTGTCGGCCATTTCCACCGACATACATATCATCACACCTGTCTCCCATCGGGGTAGGCAGAGACTGTGGAATGCCAGGTGCACCGATCCAAACATACCTCTCTCGTCTCTTCCACACTCATCAACCTCTTCTCGTATGGTTTTCGGTTTCGGGTATTTTTAAATTGACCCTTATTCAGCACACCAGCGACTTGATCCGCATGTGTGCATCTAGGGCTCTCTGCTGATATCTCCACTCACTCTTGCTCAGTATACTTCTATCGTATCTTTTTTGTCATCCATTCTTTCCAAATGTCCGAACCACCTCAGCATATCCTTTTCAATTTTTGTCACTTCTCGTATATCATCTTTAATTCCACATTGTTCTCGTATCGTGCTATTTTTTACTCTATCAATCATACTATTGAGCAGTCAGAACCCGTTATATACGTTTTCCCATACATTTCGCGGTCGTATACGACCACCCGGGTTTCGAAGGGTTAAGAGAGACAGGGCGCATCAAAGTACCCCGTCTGGGGAAGTATCTCAACCTCATAGAAATCCCCAGCCAAATAACAACTCCCAAGAGGGTTGTCGTGTTCCTGCGTGTTAGTGAGGTCACCAGTAAGCTCCTAAGGATTTGCTGTGTAAGCAGCAGAAGAGGTAATTCTCAATATAATTACAAGCGTTAATAGGCTACGATAACTGCTTTAAATCAGGTGGGCCGTATGCTTGTATGCCCCCTGACGTTGCTTAAAAAAATCTAATCATACCAATACTCCTCAACGCTCTTATTTTAACAGCGTTGACCCTACTCTCATGCTTCTTCTGCCATGCCCATGATTCACTACCGTACGTCAATTTTGGCGCTTTTCTTTCAATATCTCCTATTTCTATTCAAAATTATTCTAAATTGTAAAGATTGATATTTTATTTGAAACCATTTTCTAGTTATATATCCATTATTAGTTCGTAAAATCTGAATAAAGTTATTCACATATCTACTTTTATTCCACTATGTCCGTGCGATAATTGTAATTTATCTTTTATTGTAATTTCAACTGCTTTTTTAATTCACTTATTTGGCAAACTGAATCATTCAAGCATAGCTTATAAATGATTACATCTCAAGTAAGGGTATAAGTAAGGGTATAAAATAAATATTCGTGATAATATATGTAAGATTCAATATTATGCATGAGGTTCGGTTGTCTGTACCAACCGGTAAATAAAATACGTATGTAGACAGTATACGATATGTTATGATCTATCCCTGTGAATCTAGTCGCATCCCTTGGTTTGCGAACATTAGATTAAGCAGATCACATATTGTGGCAGCTCATAGGCTGCGGTTTGGCCACGTTCCTTTGAACAAATTTGCCTTTTAATGAGAAAAACTAGTTCTCCTAATTGTGATCTATGCTATAGAGAAGAAAACGTGCAACATGTTCTAATGGAATGTGTCCGCACAGCAGCAACAAGGGACGCCTTGATAGCTGAGTTACTTAACAGGCTTGATACGAGACTGTTTCACGGCATCCTAGCAGAACCGTGTTCGGATGCGGCTAGAAGGTTGTGTGGATTCCTGATGTAGTCATTGTAATATACTCGTAGCACCTTGATAGTAGTTTGTACATTGTACGTTAGTATGCTTAATATTGTTACGTGTTAGATGTAGTATTATACTTTATTGTTATTTTATTTGTACAAGTACTATAAGATTGACAAAGTGTACAAAAAATCTTTTAAATAAATAAAGATTAAAAAAAATGATCTGTCCGCTATATTTATGCGAATACATTAATGCAATAGTAAACTGTTACACAATGGAAGCTCTCAAAATAAGTAGTATGAAAGTAAAAGGCCAGCAGTACAACTGACATAGAGAGAAGCTGTTTTCTTGTCACGTATTAAATGAGGCTAAAAGCTTTTTTCACAACTTTTTTCACAATACGATGGTAAACAAGCAAATGACGTACTAGACGATAAGCAGTTTCCTCTGCCTACGTTAATTACAACGCCACGGATGTCACTTGTGCCGTTGCCATCTCTGTGAAAATCTTTTCACACCTTTTTTGTAGAACCTAATGCCGTAGTCCCTAGGAAAAACCTCTATAATAACAAAAAAGATGACAAAACTTATGGTAGTTCTTATTTTCAGGAACACCGTTCTTATATGAAATCTGTATGTTTGTCTGTGGTGCGTATGTCCGTGCGTGCGTTTTTTTTTTCGAATATTCGAATTTTGACTTCATATTCGGATTCAGCATAAAAAAGTAGAATAGGAATGTTCAGGAAAACCGTTCCTTGCTTGCACCAAGCCAAGCTTGCGCATTCTCAACTGGTAAATTCTTCCTTTTCAATATTCGTAATCAATACAGTAGCCTACCCCGCAAGGGATTTGGCGTGAAGTTATAGACAGATAGAATACAGTAGCAACCCTAGTGAGTGAGACAAGGTTGGGTAACTATTTTCGAAGACGGCAGGAGCAGTCTTTCTGTAACGCTTTTCAAGGCAATAAGACCCTTCGCGTGAGTTTTTTTTATACAGCGTCGGGAGGCATACAAGCATACGGCCGACCTGATGTAAAGCAGTTACCGTAGCGTATTACTGCTTGTAATGTATTAAGTATCACTTGCGCGATGTCACACCAACTCTTTAGGAGCTTATTGGTGACCTCAATCACACGCAGAAATACAACAACCCTCTAGGTAGTTGTTATTTAGCGTGCTTTGATCTTAAATATAACCTTTAAAAAAATATATAAAAAGTTTACATTCGATAGTTTTAAACTACTGGCAAACTACAAAATACAATTTACCTGATAATGTGTTTGTACTACCACTGCCCTAAAAACTATGGAAGCGTCTTGAACTCGTGTCTCCAGAGGTTTCTCACCGAACTTTGGACACTGACTGTCACAAACTATCGTCCGACACAAGAATAGAACTATCACCAGCAAATCTCTGTTAGAAACTCTGCCCATCGTTGGACAAAACAACTGCAACGCCATTTTCAGTCGCATCCCCGCACGGTTAAGTTACATTTTCAAATGGCATGTCCATCTCACAACGCAATGTTTCGGTCTTCTTTTCTTTTGACGTTTCCTGCTTTGCATTTTATCTGTAACAAAGAAATGTAATGTTGGTATTTCTTTGGTTGGTAAATGTTGAAAAATTTGAGGCTACAAATAACAATGGCTAAAGTTTACCTGCGAAACTTTCTATTAAATAACGCATGTGTAAATGTGAGATATGCTTTGTGAAAAGTAGTCGTTTTCATAGATTAAGTAACAATTATCATTTTCATTTCATTTTCAGAATATGCAACCTCATTACGTGTCTATTATAGATATTTTTGATGACAGATTCATTTGACATCTGTAATGTCATTTCACATTGATTCTCGGACAACCCCAAGAAATTCCCCTTATTTTTCGTTCACTTATAAAAAATATCCTTGCTTCCTCGACGTATTATTTTGTCATGGTTGGATTTTTTAACAAAGTGAAAGTAAAGCCATGGCAGTTACAAATAATACATCGTTTAATTAAAAATAGAATGGCATGTCATCACAAGCAGACGAGCTCAGTGGCTCAGTCGTGAATGACGCGACTTTGACACCAACGCTCGTGGGTTCGATTCCCACACAAGACATATATTTGTGTGCATGAACATACCTGTTGCCTTGGTCTGGATGTTTTAAGAGAGGTAGGGCGCATCAAAGCAGCCTGTCTGGGGATATACCTCCACCTCGCAGAAAACCGCAGCCAAAATAAATAACAACTCCCTAGAGGGTTGTTGTGTTCCTGCGTGTGAGTGAGGTCACCAGTGAGCTCATAAGGAGTTGCTGTGTAAGCAGCAGAGGAGGCATCGCGCGAGTGATACTTTATACATGTATATGTATGTATGTATATCTTCACGCCAAGTCCCTTACGGGGTAGGCAGAGAGAACCGAGCGCCATAAGACGCGGTCCTTGCATACTTCACTCGCTTCTGTGACATGTGTACTTTATACATTACAAGCATTAATAGGCTACGGTAACTTCTTTACATGAGGTGGACCGTATGCTCTTATGCCTCCCGACGTGGCATAAAAAAAGTACAAGAATTTGCCATCTTTCCTAATGCATTCAGATTTTGTATTTATAACCACATTGAAATGGCCAAATAAAATAACCTGTGTTTTTGAGAGAGGTTTAAACTTATATCCACTTAAAATGTGGGGGATTGTAAATAATGTAGTCTTTATTTCAAAATTATTTAACCTCTCCATTGATATGCCTAATATAATGTATGCATTCGTATATATATGATATATCATAGTACATAAATACAAACATTTAACTAATGCATATATGTTTGTAAGGATTACGATTGATGATGAAGTGTTGGAACAAGTGGATGAGTTTGTATATCTTGGATGCGCTTTCAGCAGGGATGGAAGGTACACCGCAGATGTGGAAAGACGAGTGAGTGCTGGGAATAGTGTGAATGGAGCGTTGGGAAAACTTCTTGGCAGTAAAATCCTGAGCCAGAAGGCACAACTCGCTATACACAATGCAGTGTTGGTCCCAACGCTAACTTATGGAAGCGAGAGCTGGGTATGGCAGAAAGAGCATGAAAGTAGAATAAACGCGGTTGAAATGCGAGCGCTGCGCAAAATTTGTGGCGTAAGGCTTGTAGACCGTATTCGCAATGATGATGTTAGAAATAGAGCTGGTCTGAAAGAAAGCATCGGTGTTAAAATAAGAAGAGGCATGCTCCGATGGTTCGGGCATGTAGAAAGAATGCAAGATGAAAGAATGACGAAGCAGATATACAATGCAAAAGTGGAAGGATGTAGGAGCCGGTGAAGGCCAAGACTTACCTACCATGACCAAATTGGTCATGTTCTATCAGAAGATGATGTCAGGAGCCCTAGAAACCGGCGTGCGTGCATGAGAAGAGCAATGAATGTTAAAGAAGCGAGTGAGATATGTAAGGATCGAGTCACGTGGCGCTCGGTTCTCTCTGCCTACCCCGCAAGGGATTTGGCGTGAAGTTATAGCATATATGTTTACATATACGTATGTGCATACATACTATTGTAATTTTTGAAGTGATAACATCTTATGGGGAGGGTAAACCGCTCCGTTACGTACGCGTTACGGCGCCAGTCTGTCTGGCTTCTAATTCTCTCGCGCATACGGCAGCTTTAATTATATGTAGATTAGTTTAGGTTATCACTTCTGCCGGGCGTCCCGAGACGCACATGTTTTTGGCTATATGTTTTATTAAAATATCCTATCCGTATATACTATAGTTGACTGAAAGATTCGGAATAAGAACAATTGTACTAATAAACTTTCGTACCTTTTGTTTTAGAACAATTAGGACTTCACAAACGAACATGTCACGCACTACTTGGTATACGCGGGTTAAGCATCTTTGATCGCAGCCTGTCTATGGATGGGTTTTTACCATTTCGAGTTTCTCCGTGCTTCGGACGGTGCGATAAGCCGTCGGACCCGGCTGTTAACTCAGTGGCCGACGGGCGGCTTGAAAACACTGGCCTCCGCCAATATCCGCATTTGAGCAGCGTGGCGGAGTAAGCTCTACACCTCTTCGGTTGAAGAGAGAACCATATCCCTGCAGTGGGATGAGTAAGGGTTGATGTTGTATTGTAAAAGAATAAACATCAGTTTTCAGTAAATAAACGAACCCATGTCAAACTCGTGACAGCATAAAAATACTCTTGTTTTATATTTTCCCCACGAGACCTATGGGATGAGTATTTTACGAAAAACAATATTCAAAGTCTGGGTAAAAAAGTTAATATTTATGTACAGATGAGTAGCCGGTAAATGCGGAGAGTCTGTTTGTTGGAAGGTAACAAAAATTAAGCGCAGTGTACACTGATGAAATTAGAACCACAGCTATCGAGTTAGAGACGACCAAAGCTACCGTGACAGCGGCGGCGTTGGCAAGAATGAGCCGATCGGTTGTGGCGGCAGTATGAAATGAAGTAATTTGATATAAACTTTCTTTTAGGACAATGAGCGCCTTAACAATCGATATTACAAAAAAAAACGGGGTGTGGTTGTGACGTGTACACGGTCGTGAGGTTTACGTTAATATTTCATCGTAATGGGTAAACAGAGGTAAGTTATACTAAAAGGAAACTATATTACGTAGCGAAATGACCTTAAGATTTCCTTGCCGTGCGTGATTTGTCACTGTCCTCACTCAATATAATGATTTTTTTGTTTTTTTTTAGCTATCAAGCAGTGTAATTAGATTTCCTATGCAAATTATATACATATAGCTACAATATCAAACTATATCCTGTATCGATTTTGTTATCATGAGTTTTTGTTTCCCACTATAGAAAAAAATTAAAGACTTATTACGTCAAAACTTATCCTAGAATTGGAAGTCAATAATAATACGACAATATAGCTTACTTCATAGTTACGGAGATCGATTGTACCGGCATAACATGACAAACTAAATTAACACTGATATTAATGCAAGTAGCCTCTACATATGGTAAGGAGGTCCTACTATATGTTTTATTTCATATCTGACGAGTCTCGTGGCCGACTTATAATTATGATTATCTTATCTTAAATGCAACTGTTGATCGGATACGGTAACTGCCACTCGTTAGACGTACTAGGTGGCGCAGTGGTTAGCGATGGCTACATTAACACCAAGGTTCGGGAGTTTCATTCTCATCCTTGACAAATATATGTATGTATGAAGATGTTTCTTTGTCTTGGTCCGAGTGTTTTTAAGAGAGGTAGGGCACATCAAAGCAGCCCGACTGAGGAAGTGCCTCTTCATTGAATACAGTAGTCACGCAGTCAGTCACATCAACCCTTACTTATCCCACTGCGGGGATGTGGATCTCCATTCAACCGAAATGGTGTAAAGCATACTCCACCACGCTGCTCAAATGCGGATTGGAGAGGCCAGTGTTTTCAAGCCGCCCGAGGGCCACTGACTTAGCTTAACGACTGTCATCTATAGACAACAGCCGGGACCGACAACTTAACGTGCCCTCCGAAGCACGGAGAAACTCGAGATGGATAAACCCATCCATAGACAGGCTGCGGTTGACGTTGCTTAACCTGTGTGTTCGTTTAGAATGACACGCGCGACGATGCCATCGAGCTCTCATATATAGTAGCCAAACAACAATTCCCTGGAGAGTTTTTATGCTCCTGCGAATGAGAGACCATACCAAACTTCTAGAGAGTTGCCATGTTAGCAGCAGTGGCAACACGCGAACGATCCTTCCTGTATTTCAAGAAGACCGGAACACGGAAGCAACCTTGACACTTTTTGATGTATACACGCATTCTCAAGACCTCATTCGTCCATTGAATCTATTCGAAAGCTCTCTCCCGGTATTATATATTCGATCATAACACGAACAAAAAAGCTTCGCTCTACGTCAATAAATACAGCGATTAAGACGTTACTTAACGCTATCAATATCGGCACCTTTAATCCATCAAGTAGATCCTACATAAGTCTGCCCGTACTTGAGCTCTTAAGCTTGAGCCGTTTGCCCCTCATACATGGAATAACTGTTACATAATCCTGCTATAATACTTGTACATTTATTCTTAGGTTAAATACAGACACATCTCGCCTGATGAGATTTTTTGATGTGAAAACTTCTTTAGGCACGTTGGGCACTTTTGGTATGGGGAAAAGCCACTGAATTCTCATTATCAATACACTCAGATACATTTATAGAGATGTGTATGTTTATATCTACATTTATATTATAATGCTGTTATTAAATACATATATTTATATGTACATTTATAATTATATTTATTGTAATATATATAGATTCTTTGGACAAATTGGCATGTTTCTTTTGGCATTTTTTCTTCGCTAATGGTCATTTGAAATGCTAAATACTTATAAAAATACATACAAACGAAATATAATTATATGTATTTTTATAAGTATTATTTTTTTGTTAGGTGTTACGATAAGAAAAGGCATGCTCCGTTGGTTCGGACATGTAGAAAGAATGCGGGACGAAAGAATGACGAAACAGATATACAATGCAAAAGTGGAAGGATGTAGGAGCCGAGGAAGACCGAGACTAACCTACCATGACCAAATTGGTCGTGTTTTATCAGAAGGTGATGTCAGGAGCCCCAGGAACCGGCGAGCGTGCATGAAAAGAGCTATGAATGTCACAGAAGCGAGTGAAATATGTAAGGACCGCGTCTTATGGCGTTTGGTTCTTTCTGCCTACCCCGCAAGGGACCTGGTATGAAGATATACATACATTATATTTTTAAGTATGTATTTAGTATGTATTTTGAAAGTTTTCACTTGCGACGTGCAGTCTTACGACTGACAGTTCTTTTTTTATACATCGTCAGCTGACATGCAAGCATACGGCCTATCTGATGTAAAGAGGTCACCGTAATATATAAATGGGCTTCTTTGATGCGCTTTACCTCTCTTAAAGTCCCAGATAAAGAGACAAGTTCTTGCACACAAATGTTTGTCCCGTTACCGCAGCGCCACCGAGCTCGTCGAAACCTTTTTCAGCACATCAGCTATTTGATCTATATGTATGCATCTATGGCGGCCTCTGTCGATATCTAAATTCACTCTTGCGCGATGTACTTCTTTCGTAATATTTTATCATTCTTTCTTTCCAAATGATCAAACCAACTCAGTATACTCTTTTCATCGAAAATGATTTAAATAGAATATGTAGGTAGTCACTGTCCCCAGTAGTAGAATACTATGGTTGGGTAAAAGATCTAAACTTCTTCAATTTAAGGTAGACCCGCATCCAAGTCACAATATAAGGGAAGAACTAAGGAGTCTTTGTACCACCATAAAAATGCGCAAACGATATTTCTTCTATTGCAGGACTATGGTAACCCTCTTACCATGAGACGGACTATACGCTTGTTTGCCAACATAAAATTTACAAGCTCTGAAAATGATGTAATCATAACGAGAAACAAATTGCTGTCGTAAGAGATAATTACGCGCATATTTACCCTACACATAAGTTGTTATCTTTGTAACGGCTACAAAAACCAATCTTCAAAGCTTTGAGTTAGTTTCAAAGCCTTGAGTAATTCCCCAGTGTAATATATTCGACATCCTAATCAACCACGAAGATTTCACATAGTCGTATCGGCACTTGAGCCTATTAGGCTAAGTACATAATGACTACATGTCGCGGCGACAAGTAAGGGAGTTACGTTCTATACGGTGATAAATTTAATAAAGTGCTCACATTAAGAATAAAATCTATGCTCTTGGCACCACTTGCCATAATTTAACACTTCGACAGTATCTCGATATATGTGACCCTGATGGCGCCAATTCATAATTATTACCCCACATACGAACTAATATGCAAAGTATAAAACTATAGCGTATTAACTTAAGTGTCACTTTTTATACGAAATTAACTTTCAACAAATACATTACTTTTTGTAAAAGTTACTTGTACGAGTATATAAATAAATAATTATAAAGCTAGCTCTAGAATAGCGACATAGTAAAATCAAAGAAGTAGGCCGACTCGAGCCCCAAGCGAACGATAATAGCCTAAACACGTAGGGATGTCGCTTATAGTTTATACAATCGTCAAAAATGCATAGTCTATCTATATACAAAACAATTTTTCTTATTTTTTGTACATAGACCAGGAGCTGACTAATGTATTGAAGTTATATACTCCTTTCAGCGCGTTATGAAAATATGATGAGTGAAATTTTAAGATACTATAACACAAAAGTAACAGGTTGAAGCTGCCCGCTAAACCGCTCATTAAATCACGAAAAATATGCACAAAACTACAGCCAAATAACAATTCCCTGGAGAGTGATTGTGTCTCACAGAAAACTGCTATTTTGTCAATGTGTGCGTGCGACGACGCATACGTACGGGCGCACACACAACATAAGCGCATACATACGGTGCGTATCTATGAAGATATCCTACTTATTTGTTTATACTATGATAGCGATAATAACATGCGTCGCTATATAATAAATCGAATACTATGAATAATTTCTTTGTGAAAGTTTCGTTATATTCGTTTTTATTATATAACACCTAAAAAATTCTCATTCGTTTACGAATCTCGAACTTCCCAATTAAGATGGACAGTCAACATGTACGATATATATAAAAATAACAAATTTACTTTTGACACACATGTTGACGCGAGAGCGTTTTATTAAAATTGCCGTTTTTATTAAATATCACAGTTGTGTGACTTTTTTTTATACTACGTTGAGAGGCATACAAGCATACGCCCCACCTGTTGTTAAGCGGGTACCGTAGCCTAATAACGCTTGCGATATATTAATTATCACTCGCGCGACGCCTCCTCTGCTGCTTACACAGCAACTCCTTGGGAGCTTACTGGTGACCTCACTCAGACGCAGGAACACAGCAACCCTCTAGGGAATTGTTATTTGGCTGCGGTTTTCTGTGAGGTAGAGGTACTTCCCCAAACGGGCTGCTTTAATGCACCCTACCTCTCAACCGTTTTCATATTCTATTATTGTCGAGTTTCTCTTATCAGAAGCCTTGTAAGGCTAGACCTCAGTGTACCGATTCATTAGTTTGAAAATGTGTGCTATCTTTGTTTATACTTTATCTCACGGCATATTTTTTTCGGACAAATTACACAGATCTCCAATTACACAGATCTCTAGCCCCAAAGTAAGCGAAGCTTATGTTATGAGTTCTAGACAACGAAAAACATACGTAAATACTTTTTTTAAATACATGCTTATGATATTGAATGAACTGTAGCCATTTGAAAATATATTTCCATTTATTGAATAAACGGATTTTTTCCTGTTTAATTAACGGAGACATTGTTCCACAAATAACATTCTGCCAATACTTGAAAACTGGCAATAAGTGAACGTTTGTAACGTAGAATACTACTTCGGCATTTCCACGACGTTGGCTCCGTGGCTTTGCTGGTATCACAAAGTTATTGATGTGCCTATTTTTCCTGTACGCATGGTGAAAGCTACATTCTAAAATTATACCACATTTCATTTTGGAGTATTTACGTCTTTAAATATTCAGTTGCTAATAAAATATGACGATTTTTATCATCATCATCGTATTTCAGTTAAATTCGGTCGGCAATTACCGAATTGTCGAAGACCGATTCAGCATCTACGAATATGGCAAAAAAGCTTCTATTAGGGTTAAAAAAACTGCCAGGAAGTTTTAAGTTTGGAAAGGGAAGTAAATTGCAAGATTAGTGGTCGTGTTAGGAAACCGGTAGGTTACGTGGGGAACAAATGTTCATGTCACCTCCGTCGAGTACTGGTAAAAATGGTAGGCCCAAAAAGTGCTGGCTTGACGTAGCAAGTCATGACATGCGTGCCAATGGTATCACAATAAGGGATGCCAAAGATGCGACTGGGAATAACACTCGGATGATGATAGAGTCGTCATATATTTATGTCATTGTTTACAGAGGTTAGCTTAGTGCAAAGACGACCGCCGCTGTGAGGGCACAACAGTGACAGCGGCGCACAACAGTAACAGTGGCGTAAAGCGAAAATGTTATATAATGAAATAAGTTAAATATTCAGTATTTGTATCCAGGTTTGAATACATTGTAGAGTTAGCATTAAATGTGCCTAGAATACTTGAGCTCATAAGTCTTGTTGGACACCTCTGAGCGGCGGCGAAATTCTGACTTCAAATTTGCTGCCAGTAAGGTAAGCGGTGTATATTTGGATGACAGGTGAAATCCTATTGTTAGTATGTTCATAGCTGGATTGTTAAATAATTCTATCTATCTATAACTTCACGCCAAATTCCATTACGGGGTAGGCAAATGGAAAGAAATTAAATAATTATAGTATGAAAAAACAAAAACAGTACACGTTATAAATAAGTACGACAATTATTTTATTGTCATTAGGCCCTCGCAGTCATTTAGACAAGTCGTACATTATTTAAATAGAATCTTCTTGTATCGTATTCATTTCTATTAGTTTTTATTTTGCTTATTTTAAATTTACCAGCATTTTGGAAATGACCATTTGCGAAGAAGAAATGCAGAAAATTGGCTTCAGTATAAATCTTGAAAAGCACTTGATTACGAGATAACAAGAATGAGTAATATAATGTATAAGAGATGCTTAGACATAATTTCACGTGTGATAAAGATAAATGAGAAGAAGACGCATATCGATGGCGGTGGTTCTGGGTTCTGGCATAGATAACAAACATAGTGTAGCGTATTCTTGCCTGGCTTAGCTTGATGTTCTGAGATTTTTCTGAGTCCCTTTGAAACTGGAGATTTTGTGAACTTCTATAATATAAACGTATGTTCCTCGTGATAGTTGGACACAAGAACTTGAGAAGCGTCGGCAGGCCTTAAGAGATAGTCTGAATATAACTGAATAAAATAAAAGACTAATAATATGTGGAGATCAGAATGACTGCTTTAACCAACCAACTACGTAACTTCGAGGCTGTTATTGATCCTGTCACGAAACGGTTTTTCAAATTCACATTTAGATGAAGTAAGTTAATTTAGGTACATTGCCGATTCAGAAATACTCCAATGGACCTAGATCCTATAGAAGTTTTACTTTAGAAAAGAACCACAAACTGGTAGTAAGCCAGTTTTTTTAACTTCTTTTGAGGTAGAGACACTGGGTTGTGTATCATGAATAGACATAAAAACGTGCGGCTATTCAACTCGTATATACACTACGCAAGAGTTTGAAACAAAGTATGATGGATAGTGCAAAAGGAGCATGTGGATATGCCGAGATATATTTAGAGATAGCTGAAGAATGCGGAAATTTAATTCCAAGTTTTAATTTCTGCATTTCGACTTTTGATGAATGTCTCTCAAATATGGTCTCATATTCTGTACCATTTTATGTAGAGATCTCGATGGCATCGTTGCGCGTGTCATTCTAACCGAACACGCAGGTTAAGCAACGTCGAGCGCAGCCTGTCTATGGATGAGTCTATCTATCTCGTTATCTTCGTTATCTACTGTCTCTCTTAGGTATTTGATATCGTTTGACTATTATAAAGCTTCATCTAAGATAATTAAACTATTTGGTAGGAGGTGGAGGTAGGATGCATCAAAGCACCCCGTCTGGAGAAGCACCTCCACCTCACAGAAACTGCTGCCAAATAACAACTTCCTAAAGGGTTGTTGTGTTCCTGCGTGTGAGTGAGGTCACCAGTATGCTCCTAAGGAGTTGCTGTGTTACCAGTAGAGGTGGCATCGTGTGAGTGATACTCAATGTATTGCAAGCATTTATAGGCTACGGTAACCGCATTACATCAGGTGGACCGAATGCTCGTATGCCTCCCGACGTTCTATACAAAATTAATAAATAATTGGCATTTGCGTCTAGGAAGCTTTCTTAAGCAATTTCCGGGACATTTCCAGGTCTCTAACGTAAATTGATGGACGTATAGTCATGGTATCCTCACATTAAGGCAAGGCATAACATATGAATTACGCCAGGTATATGATCGCTCCTTAGCTGCAAATGTTGAAGAAACAAATATAACGCATAGAGGCGATTAAAAATGGAAATGGGTCCTTTTTTCACTCTAGTGTACAACGAAGAAGCTTTGTAATTCTGGATTGCCATATTTTGTTATTAAGCTAAGTAAGCTTACTGATTGATGTAGTAGTAAAATTGAAAGAGCTTTTCAGCTTCAGGTACATCTCCAGTTTCTAATAAAATCACAGCATACACTTTTAACAGTTGTTATTAACTCGTCTCGCTTTCAAATTTCGGAGATAACGAGCGAGAGTAGCGTCATACAAGTGGTAAAGTGGTAAGTTGTATTTATTGATATGGAACCCTAATATTAGAAGCAATTGGAAAACAATATTAGTTTTCTATAATTATGGTACTCTACTTTATGTATTGCACTTCGTTTCTTCCCTGTTTACACTGTTTGGCTATCACCTTTGTAATATTAAGAAACGATAAAAACACTTGTTACATGAAAGCCAAGAAAGTGGAATGGTATAAAAAGGAATAATTTTATTTTATATAAACCATCTTCAAATTAATATTTCAATTCAAACACCCGAAGAGGTCAATATCTTACAGTGACCTATAAGGCTAAGAAAATGTTATTTATCTCCCACAGCCGGTTCAGTAATTTGATGCTGTGGTAAATATTTATCGCCCTGATGTCAGGTTACATTTCAGGAGTCTATTTGATACGTATTTTCCTTCCGAGAATATCTGTTTATATACATATCTATTTCACTTTGTTTATTCTGTTTTGTTTATTGAGGAATAGTAAAGGTATGTTTCCTGTACCTGGTAATTTGATGGTTAAATTTAGAAATGACGGAGAAAAATGGAAGAAAATTTATTCCACTTTTATAGTCCTCTACAAAGTTATGATTTCCATAACATCTGTGTATTATATAGTCCCAGAGATGTTTTCTTCCCAGAACCCTTAATAGCTCTCTGTTCCGAAGAAATAACAAGATGAGGTTCTTCATGTAACGCACGTGAAAGGTTTTAAAGGGTCAGTAACGCTTTTCGACTTGTTCAGCGGCCGTCAATATGGCTTCTGTCACAATCATTCGACTGGTGATCTTGCACAGCGCTGAGCTTCGATGATGGATAGTCAAGTTGAAGCATTGGCAATTAGCCTAAATATGGCCAAGGCGTTCGATCGGCTCTGGTATCTGGGTTTTTTATCGAAGTTACCATCCTATGGGCTACCTAAGAGTTTGTGCAAATGAGTTTCCAGCTCCATATCCAGCCGATACATAAAAGCCGTGTTTAATAGTGGCTGTTCCGCAAGTATGAATATCACAGCTGCCATCCCACTGTCTCCGGCGCTGTTCCTGCTGTATATCTTGTCAATTGATGTCATTCATTGTTATGCGAAAGACACCACCGGGGACTCTTATTATACAGGCCGTCCAATATCCCTCGTTTCTTTGTCGAGGAAAGCCGCGATAAACTTGTGTCTGAAATTGAGGGTACTTTGACAAATTATCGGGGGCATCTGAACTTGGTCCAATTCAACTCCATAAAGTCTGCGCGTTCATCGCTAAGAACACCCCATTTGCTGTAGTTTCTCAATTCTAGAATACACGACTTACCATCGCCAAAGCATTGCGATTCTCAGTATCAATACCAAAGTGCCCTGGAGGAGAAGGTAAAACTGACGTTCAAGAAACTTGATGTGCTCAGTGCAGAGCAAAGCAGTACTTCAGCGCGAAATAAAGACTTATATTATGAGTATACACGTCACAAGTCAGACTGCACATGGAGTAGGTACTATAGTCATCTTTGGGCAGGTTCAGCTGGATACCAGCTAGGACATTGTGAATCGGTTCAGAGACGCACTGTGAGAATTGTCGACGATCCTAAACTTGCAGACGGTATTGAGTCCTTAAGTTTAAGGCGAGATTTTGTCTTCCATTGTATATTCTACCGATTGTACTATGGGTTGTGTTCTGAGAAATTGTTCAATATTATGCCGGCAGCCTTTTATTACAACCGCACGCTCGCCGACAGCGGAGAACACACCCTTATATACGTTGCGGTTTCGGAGAAGTTTTCTTCCGAGAACTCTAAAGTGGTGGAAGGAACTGCCAACCGTGAACCGCATACACCCGTCCGAAAATCGACGAGCTCGGTGGCGCAGTGGTGAAACGCGTTGTTACGCTACTTTGACACCAAAGCTCGTGGGTTCGATTCCCACACAGTACAAACATTTGTGTGCATGAACATGTCTGTTTGTCTTGGTCTAGATGTTTTCTATGTATAATAAGTATGTATTTACAAAAAAAATGTATTTACGTATGTTTATCAGTTGTCCATAACACAAGCTTCGCTTACTTTGGGGCTAGGTGGCGCTGTGTAATTTGTCAGACAATATTTATTATTTATTATTAAAATTTAATAAGGATCAGCCAGGCCAGCAACGGTGGCGGGTGCATGCGGTTCACACTTCAGATGGCGAGCACTCGTAGAGAGTTGTCTCTATGAGTGTTCGCCATCTGAAATGTGAAACCACACCAGCCGAGGCAGACGACCGGTGCAGCCATGGCAGCGGCGGCATGCATCTACTAACGGTAGTTGTCGGTGGGTGCCGGCCGGCAGTAGTTCGCATGAACTAATCGGGAGCGGAAACACAGTAAATTTGAATTTCGCAAAGTAACGCCTGAATCTTTTAACTATTATCTTAACACCGAGAGGTCACGTAACCTATAAAAGCTTGCAATAAATTATCAATCACGCGATGCCACCTCTGCTGCTAACACAGCGACTCCTTAGGGGCTTACTGGTGACCTAACTCACACACAGGAATGCAACAACCCTCTAGGTAGTTGTTATTTGCCTTTGATTTTCTGTGAGATGGAGGTACTTCCCTAGACAGGGTACTTTGGTACGCCCTACCTCTGTGTTTCGTCATTTCACCCTGCATTCTTTCTACGTGTCCGAACCAACGGAACATGCTTTTTACCTTTTACCTTAACAACTTTTTGAAGGCCGAGACTAACCTACCATGACCAAATTGGTCGTGTTTTATCAGAAGGTGATGTCAGAAGCCCCAGGAAACGGCGAGCGTGCATGAAAAGAGCTATGAATGTCACAGAAGCGAGTGAAGTATGCAAGGACCGCGTCTTATGGCGCTCGGTTCTCGCTGCCTACCCCGCAAGGGACTTGGCGTGAAGATATACATACATACATACATACCTTAACAACGACACTCTCACACACTAAAATGTGTATTTTATCCAATTCCACGATTTACCACCATACCGATCTGAATCTAAATAACCTGTTTACAGTCAAAATAAAATCGACTCAACCCCAATACCTCCCAAATCATAATTTTCACGTAAACCCTTACATCTCTTACGTTCGACCCAAAAAGGTCGGTAAATCCTTAAAATCACTCGGTTGTTATCGTAAAAAATGCGAGTTTAATTTCTCCATCCCATATGTTTATGTCAGGTCATTTATTTTGCGACTACCGCCGAGGTTAATGTGGCGAGTAAATGCTGACTCGTGTTATGACAATGACGTAATATAGAGACGAGTGAGTAATGTATGGCGTTGTAAATAGTTTTCGTTTTTTGCACAGCGGGAGTTTTTTTTTTTTTGTTCAACGTCGGGAGACCTTCGGAAGTGGTGCAATCGTGAATGACGCGACTTTGACACCAACGCTCGTTGGTTCGATTCCCACACAAGACAGACATTAGTGTGCATTGTGTTTTAAGATGGGCAGGGCGCATTAAAGCTGCCCCTCTGGGGAAACATCAACCTCACAGAAAAACTGTTCTGTTCCTGCGTGTGGGTGAGGTCACCAGTAAGATCCTAAGGAGTTGCTGTGTAAGCAGCAGACGAGGCATCGTGCGAGTGATACTTAATATATTATAAGCGATAATAGGCTACAGTAACTGCTTTACCTTTTTCTTATCATTACCGCTAAGTTAGCATTAGCGTTGTATTTCTGCAGTAAGATGAGTATGGGTATACAAGCATACGGTTCTGTTCATTCTCACACAACCTATTATAAAAAGTATCAAATTTGACACTCAAATAGTCCAATAATAGGAAAGAAACTAACGAACGGGCTCAAGAAATAATTTTAAACTTATAATACAATGAAAATGAAGGCTAGGAAAAATTGCCTCCACTAAAACTTCTACCCTGAAATCCACCCTCATTATACAAGAGGGCGACAATCGGCTGAGTCAGATTAATGAATTAGACAATTACTAGACAATAGATGCCGCCGCGTTAACAGAAGCAATGAAAGTTATTATTGTTCACAATTCACGAGGCCAATTTATTATACGAAAGCACTCCAACAGAGCTTTTGTTTTCAGAAGCAGCGGGTACGATTCAGTTGGAACAGTTCTATGGATTGAAATAGCACAAAATTGTGGTTTGTTTTGCATTTAAATATACCTAAGACACTGAGCAACTTGAGGCTAGCCTTGGAAGATGGCGCTATTATTGCAATGTAGGCTGACTTGATGTAACGTGGTAACTATATCCCATGAACGCATGTATTACATGCATATTATTCGCGCGTTTCCAACAATTGCTGCTAACACAGAATGCCTCAGGAGGTTATTGTAATATGTTAACATGTAACAATAAGCATGTTAAATAGTTAATAGATTCAGGCGTTATTTTGTGAAAGTCAAATTTACATGCAATTTGATCTAACCTGCTTTGTGTGCTTCCGTTTGTGTCCTTCCAATTGGTGGCGGAAGCACACAAAGCAGGTTAGATAAAAAAAAAATTGCAAATAAGCATGTTATTTAGAAATTATAAAGTGATACTGCAGGAATACAGTCATTTATATAAATTACGGTATTACACCCAGCGGTACACCCTGTATTCGGCACACTCGCGTTATTGGCCGGGAAGAGTAGTATTAGCAAGAGGCAGACGAGGAACTGCGGTGGATAGTTCGATCGCGATCCTATTACAAAGGAATAACGTTGAACTTAACCGCTTGTAGTTCCATACTTCATGTTAAGTCTTTATTGAAGTGAAAACTTATTTTCGCACGTTGGGCGGTTTTTGTAACCTTTCTTCTTCTTCCTTGCGTTATCCCATTTCCTAAGCTGTAAGAATTGACAGGGTCCACTACCTAAACCTAAAGATTTGGCGAATATATAGATTTTGATAAAGGTCGATCTCCGTCCGAGACCTGGAACCCACAGGGATAACCGGACCCTTCTTACGTTCTCTTTCCCTTAACTCCAGTATGTATGACGAGGGAGCTACGCCAACTACCAACCCGTGGCGGGGTATCTCAATGCCGGAGATCACTCTTACCCAGAGAGATGTCCGGCAGGCCATACTCTCCCTCGACATTCATATGTCATGTACGTATTATATTATATATTCATACCGGCAGTGGTGCTAAAGCTGTGTGCTCCTGAGTTATCATCTATCCTAACACGTCTTTTCGTGCTTTCGTACTCCAATGGGCAAGTTCCGTCTTCATGGAAGACCGCCCATGTGCACCCATTGGCCAAAGAGGACGATACTTCTACTTTTGCGTTGTATATCTGTTTCGCAATTGTTTCTCTCTGCATTATTGCCACATGTCCGAACCAACAGAGTATGCCTGTTCTTATTTTAACACCGAAGGTCTCTTTTAGACTAACCCTGTTTCTAACATCATTATTGCGAATACGGTATACAAGCGTTACGCAACCTACTTTCATACTCTGCCGTACCTAGCTCTCACGTCCATAAGCATTGGGAGCAGCAATGCATTGCGTATAGAGAGCTGCCATGCAATTCTCAAAGCGACTCGTAATGGCTGTGTGCGTCGCTGTGATCACAGATGTCACGGCTTTGACATCGTCTACTGCGATCACGGCTAAATTATTTGGTATTCTATAAGGCTGTAAGCGTACGCGAGGCTGTTTGCCTTTCCAATTCCAATTCCAAACGCAGCCTTGCGGCGCTAGTGTCGCACAACCATGAAAAGCGACACCAAAGAATTGCAATTTTTAGTTCAAGGCTGTAACAGCACTCGCTCTTCTTTCCAACTTTCCCTCCAAGATCATTATCTCATCCACTTGGTCCAACACTTCATCATAAACCGTAATCTTTTAACTTTATCTTTAAAAAAACGGAGCCCTTATAGAATCACTTTGTTGTCCGTCCGTCTTTCTGCCTATCAAGACCTTTTTCTCAGGAACAGGTGGAGCTATCAAGCTGAAATTAATAACAAATACTCAGATCTGTAATTCCTTTTTTTTACCCTTAAAACGCGAATCGCGTTCGTACTTCACGGCTTTTACTTTTAATTATCTTTTCGTATATTCTGCTAAACTGATCAAACTGATGGCTATATAGCAGGCGTAGTCCATGCGTGACCCCCTGATTACCCCCTATTCAAGGATACGGTGACAGCGCGTCTCTAGTCCATGGGGACTAGGGGAGAAGGCGTCCCGGACATGAACGTCACTTAATTTGATTATTAGTGCTGTGATCATGTCAATTACCGTTGATTTTCTATTTTTTAAGCTTCAGTATGGACAATCCAATCCTGTCCATTGTCATGACTTCATCCGATTCTGACAACCTGGAGTTAGCCTCACACTCACTCTGCGTGTCAACATCTAAGGCATAATTACAAAATATTTACTGCACTATTGCAATATTTCCTGATTGTCAGCAGAAATAACTCCAGCTTTAGAATTTGTATAACCCATTCTGAACGTCGATGAACGACTTTTTTACCTTTCTACAGAAAAGTTTGGTATTCGCCTAGAAGTTTTTCGTCAGCCTCTGTTTCTCATTAGTAATTAGTCTTTTTTTCATTTTGATTTCATTCTCACATCCATGTTATATTTATTTCTTCTTCTCTCTATACTTTCAGTTAGGGCCAAGATGGTACAGAATCCAGTCACGTTTTTCTGTTCCTAGCTGCGGAGGGGTCAACCTCCGCGTCCCACTTTATTTTTAAACAACTAGATTGGCAAACAAGCATGCACATCAGATGATAAGCGATCACCGCAGCCTATTGACGCTCGCAACACCCCGGGGATATTAGTTGCGCGCTGCCAATCTTGTGACCTAAGGATACATAATACAGCTATATAAATATAGCTGCTTGGCGGTAGAAATAGGCGAGAGAGAGATGACTTTTACCATAATGTACCTACCTCTTTGCGCATCTATAATCTTCTATTGCGCATCTACCATACTTTCTTTCAGAACTTTCCAGCAATTCATATCTGAGCCGGAAAGTGTTGCAATTGCATGTCTTTCGTATACTCGACTTATCTATGTATGTATTTATGCATGCTCGTCAGTCCCTGGGGCTCCTGCCATCACCTTCTGATAAAACACAACCAATTTGGCCATGGTAGGTTAGTCTTGGTCTTCCTCGGCTCCTACATCCATCCACTTTCGCATTGTATATCTGTTTCGCGTGCATGAAAAGAGCTATGAATATTAGAGAAGCGAGTGAAGTGTGTAAGGACCGCATCTTATGGCACTCGGTTCTCTCTGCCTACCCCGCAAGGGACCTGGCATGAAGATACATACATACATATTTATACATGTATTTTATGATCTTTCTAAATAACTTATGCAGATTTTTTTTTGCTTGAAAATCACATCAAAGCAAAATATGTGTGGAGACAATGCTTATCCGTTTTCTTAGTTTTCTTTTATAAATTAGAGCTCGCTAACTGAGGATTCCGCTCGAATATAAGTCGTATGCGATATGTTTCAAATAGAAAAACAAATTTAACATTGCAGTTGGAAATTGATGTTTTTCCTCTACATCGGTTTGAGTCACTTGTCATGACGTTAAATGTAAGTTTGTAATGTTTTTTATAACATTAAAATACATTTTCGGACTTTTCCACTTGAGCTGCAAGGAACTGTTTCTTGCCAAATTTCATGATTCTAGTTCAATATCCTAATCATGGTTTTGATTTACTTGTGAAAATATAAAATATGAGGTTGATTTTTTACAAGTCCTGGGTATTGTATATGTGTATTCGTTTTAATTTTCAACTTTATACCTCCACGTATGTATGTATATGTATGTATGTATATCTTCATGCCAAGTCCCTTGCGGGGTAGGCAGAGAGAACCGAGCGCCATAAGACGCGGTCCTTGCATACTTCACTCGCTTCTGTGACATTCATAGCTCTTTTCATGCACACTCGCCGGTTGCTGGGGCTTCTGACATCACCTTCTGATAAAACACGACCAATTTGGTCATGGTAGGTTAGTCTCGGCCTTCGTCGGAGTACCTCCACGTATTCTAGAGAAAAAGTGTATGGACAGAGAGACATACGACGAATAACGAAGTGCAAGGGTCCCTTTTTATTTTAAAAGTTTTGTGTTATTATGTCAATTTTGAAAAAGCATCATTGGTGATGTTAAATTTGTTTATCGTTATTACTAAATCAATAATTGTAGGTATGCAAATTATTACGGGTTCCATGATTTTTCCATACGTTTTTCTTTAAATAGGTATACTGAGAAATAATAGTGAGTATGTTCTAAATAAAAAGCTATACTCATACCTGTGAAATAAAATTTGATTAAAATCACCGAGGCTTCTCTAACCACACAGTAGCCACGTCCGTCAATTGTCAAATATTAACTAACTACATCTGTGGTCCAGTTGAGTCTGCAAATAAGTTTTATTAATTTTTTTTTTGTGATATTAAAGAAAATGCACAAGTACATACATTTCTCATTATACCCTACAATATTTCTATAAAATTTGACTGCCCAAATAATAATCTTCTGAAGGATTATTGTGTTTCTTCAAGTGAGTTTTTTTATACTATCTACGAAGGGAAATAACAGATAGTCCATGTGATAAGTAGCAATTGCCGTGCGCATCTCCCGCACTGCTCAAATTCTGATCGGTGGACCCTCGGGACGGTGGGTCCACAAGAAATGATGTGGTTGTCGTAACATATAACCCTCATTATAATTCGTAGTATGTTATTCAAATGACTAACATCTACAGCGCAAGAGGATGCCTCGTGGAGAGGTAAGACACATGGCACAGAGATGACTGGATTATGAGCAGCAACGGTGGTGGGTGCATGCGGTTCATATTTCATATGCCGGGCATTCGCAGAGACGACCGCAGCACCCGAGGCAGAGAAGACCGGAGCGGCCATGGTAACGACTGTATGCATCGTCAAACGGTAGCGGGTAGCTGCCGACCGGCACTAGTTCGTATGAACTAATCAGGAGCAAGAACATAAATAGTTCAAATTGACTATAATGCTTGCAATACAAAGAGTACCGCTGCACCTCCTCAGAACCTCACTGATAATCTCACTCTGACGCAGAAACCCAACAACCATCAAGGGTAGCCACGTATCAACTACTTGGCCGTGGTCTTATGCAGAGTGGAAACTTACTCATTTGAGCTGCTGTGATAAGCACTTTCTCTTTTTCGACACAGCCTCGTTGGCAATCAGTGGGCTGCACGACGTGAAGAATAGATTGAATTTGACTCTGAAGATGATAGGATGCCACGTACACCCGAAGTCAATTATTATTAATTGTGATGTAACACCTACTGTAAGCGTAATTTGAAATCGCTGACGGTGAAGAGTTCACCCTCACTCGTTGGAACCGCAATAGTCGAGAACTTTCAAGTTGTAGAATGCACTCCCAGCCGAGATTTTAAAAGACTACACCATGGGGTTCTTCAAGAAAGACTTGAAAACGTTTTACAGGGCCGGCAACGCATGACTGATACCACTAGTCTTGCAAATGTCCGTAGACTGGTATAAATAAGCCACCATAACTTATGTTAATCACTTTACATCAAGCGAGCCGTGCCCGAGTTTGCCACTGGACGTGGAATAATAGAACCCAACAATATACAATTCGATTAATCAGTTATAAGGTTTCATTTGTTACTTCTCTGTTATTATCACAAACTACGATGTGTTCGATAGACAAAGAATGACGTACATTGCGTGGGATATACGATGAATGACACAGTTGGGAACTGTACGTAATGGCCAATTTGGTAACTTGTTTGTTCCTGTTCTTACCTATTTCGTTACCTCTGCCTCGTTTCTATCTAACAGTTGTTTAACGTAACTATATTGCCAGTTACTACATTAGCGATGTAGACAAAGCACCTAATAGAACATAATAAATGTACATTATGTTCTATTCAGTGACTATAATTTATTAGGAAACGTATGGAAATGTTATGCATAACACATTATATTTTCAGTTCCATCAAATTTGTTGTTCTTCTCTCCTAATATGCTATGACGTCAGTGACTCATCATCATCTAGTTAAAGTCAACTTCAAATGCATACAGTACGTTCTGCTAATAAACAAAGAAAGGTCTGGCGAGAAAGAGGTAAGGCGCATCCACAACAAAATAAACAACTTGACGTTGCATGAAGTACGTTGCAAGAACTCACTCACCAGAACGTAATGTTTAAGCGCCTAAATTTCTAAGCAACTAGAGCCTACTGAGCAAGGAGAAGTTAACCTCTGCGTTTCCGTCTGCTGCTTTTCGTTGGCATAATATGAGTTTTCTATTTGAAAGGCTATTTTATTTTTATTATTTTCAAGGTATGCCATTCTTCATAGCTTTGGTATGCAATCTTATTTTAAGACTCGATAAGGCTTAAAATTCTTTCTTATATGAGTATTCTGAAGAAAAAAAAATATTTCCAGCTCTGCTTTTATTTTTTAATTACGAGTAAATGCAAGTGAAACTTTGTGACAGCTTTTGTTGCGCCTTACTTGTTTGTGAGGGCGGTACATTTGTATATTATCTATAATTATCACATGCATGCAATAAGTACATTATTTTTTATATTACATAAAACTAATTAAAATAAAAGTGGTTGTTAGGTATTAGTACGCAAATGAATATAGAATTTAATCACATTCTATAAAGTTCGTCAATCCTGATAACCAATACCAACGAAATACGCGAACAGAGTAAAACTACTTATTTTTTGGATATTTTTATGGAGTAACAACTCAACGTTGTCATGAATGTGCGGGAATAAGTCGTAATAATGGTTTTACTCTTTGTCGCGTATTTTGCTACAGCTTCTGTTTATTTCTGAATAATCGTGTAGTACGATATAGAGCAAGTACGATTTAGGCCCCCCCTCGATTTATGATCCCAACATTATGTTATGAATTAATGTATGAAAGTGCTGGTTTTGGTATATAGAGAGCATGAAAGTAATATAAACACGCTAAGGAAGCGAGTGTTGTTCAAAATTTGCGATGTAACGCTTGTAGATCGAGTTCGCAATGAAGATTATTATCGCAGTGTTAAATAAGAATAGATACGCTCCGGTGATTGAAGCTTTTAGAAAGAATGCAAGAGGAAAGAATGATGAACTATATATACTTCACGAGGAAGTAGGTGTATCTAGAAACCGAATGCAAGTCTTACCTGATCAAACTAGTCGTGTCTCATAAGATGGTGTCAGGAGCCCTAGGTACCGTACACAAAGAGAGCTATAAATGTTAAAGAAGATAATAAGGTGTGTAAGGACCGAGTCATGTGGTGGATTCTCTCTACCTAGACCACAAAGGGCTTTGCGTGAAGGTGTAGTGGTAGTAGTAGGAATTAATAATCAACCCCTTGGTGTGTTAAAAATAGCGACACATCAGGCAAAGTTAAGGCTGATCACACAATTGCATGTCAAAGCATGTTAATAGTAGTTTGACATCGAATTTACAAAATGTTTGTTTGAAATAAGTTGACAAACATTATGTAGATTAGATATTGGTAGATATAACGTAATGACCAATTGTGTACGGAAATTATGGAAACTAGTTCGTATAAGTTGTTACTAAAACGAGCTGTGCGTGATGTTCAAACATTACAAAAAAAAACTGTTGTACTAATTTTATAGCCTGGAATGAATTATAATGCGCCTAAGGATGCCTCGTGGAGAGGCAAGGCACGGCGGCAAGGAGAGGCGAAACACGTGTCGCAGCGACGACCAGGACAGCCGCGGCAGAGACTAGCGAAGCAGCCATGGCAGCGACCGCATGTTGCATCTACTAACGGTAGTGGGTGGGTGCTGGCCGGTGCTAGTCCGCATGAACTAATTGGCGGCGGAAGCACGCAAAACAGGTTAGATCATATTGCATAGAATAAACGTGGTCGAGATGCGAGCATTGCGCAAAATTTTTGGCGTAACGCTAGTTGACCGCGTTCGCAATGATCCTGTAAGAGAGTTGGTCTGAAAGAAATAAGAAAAGGCATGCTCCGTTGGTTGGGATATGTAGAAAGAATGCAGAGGGAAGGAATGACGAAACAGATATACAGTATTGTCTTAGGTTTTCGCGATTGTTACACATTGAATTAAGTCTTCCTGCGACCACGGACGCTGCAAAGCGTTCGAAACGTCAGGTTCAACAAAATAAATAAAATACGCGATACTTCCGTTAAAAATTGTTTAATTCAATGTGAAACAGATATACATTGCCAAAGTGGGAAAATGTAGCAGCCGAGGTAGCCCAAATCTCATCTATCATAACTAAATTGGTCGTGTTTTGTCAGAAGGTCAAGAGCCCTAGGAACCGGCGAGCGTGCATGAAAAGAGATATGAATTTTAAAGAAGCGTTTTGACGAGCTCGGTGGCTCAGTCCAGCCCTTCTGGGGAAGTACCTCCACCTCACAGAAAACCACAGCCAAATAACAACTCCCTTGAGGGTTGTTGTGTTCCTGCGAATGAGTGAGGTCACCAGTAAGCTCCTAAGGAGCTGCTGTGTAAATAGCAGAGGAGGCATCGCGCGAGTGATACTTAATATATCGCAAGCGTTAATAGGCTACCCGCTTTATATCAGGTGGGCCGTATGCTTATATGCCTTCCGACGTTGTATAAAAAAAAAGTAAGGCAAAGCAGCTATAAGTACCTCCATCTGTGGTAACTCATTTATGTGAGAAAACAATTACCTGTAGGGTGGTGTAGGAACACGACTACCGTGAGTTACTGTGTTTAGATAGATAGATAGATAGATAGAATAAGCTTTATTTACATAATAATTGTTACAAGAAATTTCTTAAAAAATAGTAAAACATGTATACTTATTATGCAACAAGGCGGCCTTATTGCTAAAAGCAATCTTTTCAAGGCAACCTTAGCTCAGCTTACTAGCAGGGGCGAAAAAAAATGTAGAGAGAACACGATGGTAAGTCAGTCTATTGAATACGCATGTACTCACTAGCAGGGGCGAAAAAAAATGTAGAGGGAACACGATGGTAAGTCAGTCTATTGAATACGCATGTACTCACTAGCAGGGGCGAAAAAAAATGTAGAGGGAACACGACAGTAAGTCAGTCTATTGAATACGCATGTACTCACTAGCAGGGGTGAAAAAAAATGTAGAGGGAACACGATGGTAAGTCAGTCTATTGAATACGCATGTACTCACTAGCAGGGGCGAAAAAAAATGTAGAGGGAACACGATGGTAAGTCAGTCTATTGAATACGCATGTACTCACTAGCAGGGGCGAAAAAAATGTAGAGGGAACACGATGGTAAGTCAGTCTATTGAATACGCATATACTCACTAGCAGGGATGAAAAAAAAAATGTAGAGGGAACACGATGGTAAGTCAGTCTATTGAATATGCATGTACTCACTAACAGGGGCGAAAAAAAATGTACAGGGAACACGATGGTAAGTCAGTCTATTGAATACGCATGTACTCACTAGCAGGAGTAAATAAAAAATGTAGAGGGAACACGATGGTAAGTCAGTCTATTGAATACGCATGTACTCACTAGCAGAGGCGAAAAAAAGTGTAGAGAGAATACGATGGTAAGTCAGTCTATTGAATACGCATGTACTCAATAGCAGGGGTGAAAAAAAATGTAGAGGGAACACGATGGTAAGTCAGTCTATTGAATACGCATGTACTCACTAGCAGGGGCGAAAAAAAGTGTAGAGAGACCACGATGGTAAGTCAGTCTATTGAATACGCATGTACTCAATAGCAGGGGTGAAAAAAAATGTAGAGGGAACACGATGGTAAGTCAGTCTATTGAATACGCATGTCATCCAAGTTTATACCCTAGACACTATAAACACTGTCTTCAAATTTGAGTCCCGATGGCTAACGGTTTAGGCAGCATGTTGTTTGCAAATCTTGCCCTATATTAATCATGGCCTATCTTAAAGCGATCAAAAGCTCATAGATAAAGATATATTGCACTCTTCTGATTTCAAAATATAATTTTAAGCTGCCTTTTCCCTGTATAATATTATATACCGAGATACAAACATTTTTTGTTCGATAATACGATATTTTAAAAGTAGGTATATCTATAGAGTAAGTATAGTATTATTATATAGTAAGCTTTCCGTACTCTGCACACTTATTTTAATCCTGCATTGGGCATACAGTTAAGTTTATATATATATATATATATATATGGAGCAATTGCTCGAAAAGACATATTTATCTTATTGTAAAATTAATTGTGGGATATATATTAAGAGATAAATTATAACAGTAAGAGGCTATCTTTACTCACTCTCCTCTGGCTGACGAAAGTATGCTTTTACCTTAATTTTGTTGGGTAAAGTCTGTAGTCTGTGATGATAAAACCCATATGATGTAAACTGGTTACCGCATCATATAGAAGCTTTGCTATTCAGGAAGTACAGTTCACGCACTCACATCTGATACTGCAGTTTATACAGCCACTATTCAGGATCTTACTGGCAACCTCACACATGCTGGAATACAACTACCCTCTAGCAAGTTATTATTTAACAGCAGTTCTCTGTAATGTATAAGTATTTCCCCAGTCCGGCTGCTTTGATGTGTCTCACCTCTCAGATTATGCCATCATAAATAACTTTTGATACTATTTTATTGGTTTAATTTATACTACGTTATACGCGAATTTGACGTTTATTTTTCGGTTATTATGTCAATAAATTTGGGGTATTACCATGTCATTTTATTCCTTTGCCCCACCTATTAAACACACACTCATAAACCGGTAGCTGCGAGATAAAACATCCAGCCCCTATGTGTCCATACCATAAGGATTAAAATACCTTTATAGATTGACGTCACCTGTATTACGGGGCCACTCATATAAAGCACCGTACTGTAGACAGAGTTTTCCTGTATGATAAAGTATATTCTGACAAGCTCGGTGGCTCAGTCGTGAATGACGCGACTTGACACCAACGCTCGTGTTTTCGATTCCCACACAAGACAAAAATTTGTGTGCATGAACATGTGTGCTTGTCTTGGTCTAGATGTTTTAAGAGAGGTAGGGCACATCAAAGCAGCCCGGCTGGGGAAGTACCTCCACCTCACAGAAAACTGCAGCCAAATAACTACTCTCTAGAGGGTTATTGTGTTCCTGCGCGTGAGTGAGGTCACCAGTAAACTCCTAAGGAGTTGCTGTGTAAGCAGCAGAGGAGGAGTACAATATTACAAGCGTTAATAGGCTACGGTAACTACTTTACATCAGGTGGGCCGTATTCTTGTATGTCTCCCGACGTTGTATAAAAAAAAACAACTACTGCCAGTATTCCGTCTGGTCACTCGACTTATCGACATGGAAAGAACAACGCTAACTAGAAATCACGCAGAGTGATTTAGATTTTCGATATTGAACTTGCACACACCGGGAAGATAGCATAGCACATCCATCACTCATCTCTCATCGAGGTGAGATTACGGAGTAAATCGGCTTATTTCTATATGTCTCTTTCTGTTTGATCGCGTCGGTATCAATGATATCCGAATCAAATAGTTTTGATCACAAAGCTTATCATAATCTTCAAAAGCCTAAACCTGAAAAACTTTTTCCCTAGTACCTTCTATAACATAAACAACCTTTGCTTTTCCACGTACAGAATTCCTTAAAAATAAATGATAAAAATTCTTTATTCGCCAATGTACTTTCATGAATGTTAATGTGACATATATATAAAATAAATATGTTAATATAATTGCTTATAATTTTAATTCATAATCAGGAACACCGTTCCTATATGAAATATATATGTTTGTCTGTGCGTTTCTCTGTGTAAAAGTAGTAGTATTAAGTAGAATAGGAATGTTCAGAAACACCGTTCCTATCTCTTAAGGAACATGGTCAAAATGGCCGACAAATTAAAATAATAATAATAATTGTTATATAATTGACGAGCCAGGTGTTCATCTGGCAATGCAAGCTTGCGCATTCTCAACTGGTTTTTTTTCTATCTATCAGAAGGGATGAGCACTGAAGAAAAGGAAATGGTGAAATCTCCCAAGACGGATTCACCGGGCTAAAGCAGCCCGTCTTGGGAAGTACCTCTACCTAACAGAAAGCCAGCAGACAGCCAGCCAAATAACAATTCCCTAGAGGGATGTTCTGTTCCTAGTTCCAGCATAGGTGGCATCGCGCGTGTCATACTTAATGTGTTGCAAGCGTTCATAGCCTACGGTAACGGTATGGTTTACATCAAGTGGGCCTTTACTTTTATATTTAATAAGAGAGGTAGGGCGCATTAAAGCAGACAGTCTAGCGAAGTACCTCCACCTTACAGAAAATGAAGTTGTTGTATTCCTGTGTGTGAGTGAGATCACCAGTAAGCTCCTAAGGAGTTGCTGTGTAAACAGCAGAGGAGGCATCGCGCGAGTGGTACTTAATATATTACACTGCTTTACATCAGGTGCCCCGTATGCTTGCATGCCTCCCGACTTTGTATAAAGTAGATAGATAGATAGAATACACTTTATTTGCATTACACAGAATTTAAGGAAATACATTCATAAGATTCAATTATAAAAAATGTACTATGCAACAAGGCGGCCTTATTGCTAAAAGCAATCTTTTCAAGGCAACCTTAAGGTAACGAAACAGATTACAAGAAAAAGGTAGGGCTAGTCCGGAAGGAAATGAATAATTAAATAAAACTGATATTAATTTAAATTTATTGATATTAGTTACAGGTATACAAATATAAACATAACTACACACATATAGACAAATATATATATATATATATATTACATACATACGTAAAGTAGTAAAGCAGTTACCGTAGCCTATTAACGCTTGTAACATATATCACGCGATGCCTCCTCTGCTGCTTACACAGCAACTCCTTAGGAGCTTACTGGTGACCTCACTCAGCCGCAGCAACACAAGAACTCTCTAGGGAGTTGTTATTTTACTGCGGTTTTCTTTGATGCGCTCTACCTCTTTTAAAGTATCCAGACCAAGACAAACAGACATGTTCATGCACACAAATGTTTGTCTTGTGTGGGAATCGAATCCACGAGCGTTGGTGTCAAAGTCGCGTCTTTCACGACTGAGCCACCGAGCTGGTCAAAGTAGTGCAGAAGCTGTGGGCTTCTGAGTTGTGTTTCGCGCAATTTCGCGCTTTCATGAGCTAAGTCCGTCTTCGTGGAGGACTATTAATATGTACCCAAAAAAAAGTTTGGACACCAAAATGGCGGACGCATCTGACTCATCGAATTACAGGCCTATCGGGTAATCTCCTTTCTTTACATGCAATTTGATCTAACCTGCTTTGTGTGCTTCCGCCACCAATTAGTTCATGCGGCCTAGCGCCGGCCGGCACCCACCCACTACTGTTAGTACGTGCTACATGCCGACGCTGCCATGGCTGCTCCGGTAGTCTCTGCCTCGGCTGCTGCGGTCGTCCGCCATCTGAAACAGAATCCGCATGCCCCCACCACCACCGTCGCTGCCACGACTAGCCTGGTCGTCGCTGCGACACATGTTTCGCCTCTCCACGAGGCATCATCAGGCGTTGTAGACGTTAATCGTAAGAATAACATGCAAATTGTAGCCATCTGGCACAGAATCCGCATGCCCCCACCACCACCGTCGCAAATTGTAGCATCTAATCCATTAATATTGGCGGGGCCCGATACCTAAGCATTTGGTGAAGATTTTGATTTCTATACGGAGTGACGACCTCACACCTCCACAACCCGAAAGGAAAACCAGATCTTTCTTAGATGAGGAAACAGATAGGTAGTTGTTTTTCAATAAGGAAAACAATTATCCTATCTAACCTGATTCAATACAAAACGATTTAAAAACATATGTTAATTAACATGTAGTTAAAAGATTAACAGGAACAAATCGTATGACTGAAATGACGATATTCTCATAAATTTCATGAGGATGCGTGTCTCCTCCTCAATTTGGATGCGTGTATCGTATTGTATTCTATATCGTCACGCCAAATCGCTGGCGCGGTAGACAGTGAGTACCGAGCACCAAAAGACACTGCCCGTATATATGTACTTCGCTCGCTTATTTAACATTTCTAGGGATTCTGATAAAACACGACCAATTTGGTAGTGGTAGGTGAGTGTTGGCCTTCTTCGGCTTCTACATTCTTCCACTTTCACATTGTACATTTGTTTTGTCATCCTGCATTCTTTCTACATTTATCAACAAAAGAAGTATGTCATTTTTTTCTTAATACCGACACTCTCTTTCAGACCAACTCTCTTACATCTTGATTGCGAACGCGGTCAGCAAGTATTATGCCACAAATTTTGCGCAATGCTCGCATCTCGACAGCACATATTCGGCTTCCATGCTCTATATATTATATCTAGCTTTCACTTTCATAAGTTAGCGTTGGCATTAATGTCGCGTTGTATGAAGCGATCTGTTTTCTGGCTTAGATTTCGGCTACTATGAGGTTTACCTAATCAGCGGTGTACTTTCCATCCCTGCTAAAAGCACTTC
This sequence comes from Pyralis farinalis, assembly GCA_947507595.1. Classification (NCBI taxonomy): domain Eukaryota; kingdom Metazoa; phylum Arthropoda; class Insecta; order Lepidoptera; family Pyralidae; genus Pyralis; species Pyralis farinalis. The sequence goes on along the minus strand of OX382273.1, from coordinate 29,974,852 downwards.
CAATCCCACCCACTTATACCAACATGTCATCCTCGTGTTCGTTCCGGTTTCCTCTCTTAATCAATTCACATTCAATAGTAAGCCTTTTTCACGTGATCATTTTTGATTGTTGTGCACGGTGGTGGTTCTGCTAAGAATAACGCATCGTTTCATAAAACAGGCTAGTCACCACTAAGCCACCCATTCTCAATCTTATATTCATAGATCTTATTCTATGAAGACACCTGTCCAGAGATGACTATCCGAGCCGACAGCACACAGCCCTGTCTAACACCAATATTGATGATAATATAACTAGGGTAATAAACTGTCATTCATCCGCAAACATGATCCTTTCGTACAACCCTATTAAATGCTTTCTCAAGATCTACAAAATAACCGAAAACCTTCTGATCCATAGCCAGATGCTTTTCCGCGATATTGCGGAGTGAAAAATCTATGACGGCTACTTAAATCCGTCACAGATATGGAGAGGAGTATAATTGTAAGATTAAACGAACTCACTTTAAGTGAAGTTCTATGATAATTATACGATGCTCCTTGTCCGAGACGACAGTCCCAAAAACCTTCATCCTGATACGTAAGTATCATCCAGAATTAGAGTTGTTCAGACTTTAAACTAAATCAAACAGCAGTCAAAGGAGAGATGTCTTTTCTTCTTCTTCTCTTTTTAACTTTCCAACAGTTATTAGGCACTGGTGTAACTACTTGTAAATCCATCTCCAACAAGGAAGAAGTATAGTCGTGTAAAAAATCATGACAAAAAAGTTTAATTGCTCTTAGGCGATGTGTTCATAATCGATAGATTATTTAAAGATTTTGAAGTCACTGTTTTAGCTGCTGAATTCAGCTATAAATATATATATATATAAATGTGCAAGTTCAATACTGCCACAATTATTGTATATCGAAACAAGCTTCTACCCGCGTGGTGATTAAATTTCAAATGTTTATTAATAATACAGGGGAAATTGCTGCGTATAATGTTATAAAAAGTTTTTTTTTGTTACGTGCATAATGAACAGGCGGAGAAAACATTTCGAAATGTATGTTTTGATTATTCTATCGATATCAGTGTCCATCTGAATAGTACTTAATTTACAAATTTGACTACGCTTCAATTATAGTTCTATTAATAATACGAGTATGTATGTATGTACAAGGCTGTAGCCTCGAATATGAAGAGGCATTCGTCTCTAGGATCAATATTTCGACGTTGAACAAACGGAGCGTGGAATCAATAATCGTCCACAAGAACAACATTATTGCTTATATTTTATGTGTTTCTTATCATAAATAAATTTATTTGTGATCGTGATTTTCTTTAAATATTTTTGATTATATAGTTTACTTCGATTAAGTGTGTTTATGAGTAGTGGAAAAGGAACCAGCCCATTGAGCAACAAGTACCCGGTTAGAATCTGGCATGTACCACTAGATTCGTGTTTTCGAATTTACGTACATATTTGTAATTATCACTTGCTCGGTGATAATTACAAATATGTACATAAATCCGAAAACATATATCGCGAGGAAACCCGCACGTCCAAGAAATTGTATTTCGATAGACGTATAACTTAACCTGAGAAATGTCTGGTTTTCCCTCTGGGTTGTGAAGGTCTGACGGCAATCACTCCATGTAAAAATCATTATCTTCGTCAAATCTTTAGGCTTAGGTAGCGGATCCCGGAAATCCTAATGGATTGGCAAGCGGGATAAAGCAAGGAAGAAGAAGAATACTTCTATTATATGTGGTTAACTGTACAAGTTTTTACATCAGTGCTCGAAATTTGACGATAATATAATATTGAATATTTGTGTAAAATAAATACAAATGTATATTTCTAACTTAAATGTTTATACTGTTCTGAAAATGTGTTTAGTCATGATACTAAAGCTCGTCAATAGCTACTAAAAGAAGAAAAAACAACAAAATCGACAAACAGAGAAGGACAGGTATCAGAAACTCTTGGAGGTGCAAATTAAGTAATTCTTTAGAAATTTCGGTGTACTGGATATAGTAAATGACTGCCAATAGAAGCTGTCCACTCTCTTGCCTTTTAACTCTATGTTGCTAGATGCTTGTTATTGCCAGAAATATTTGTAATATCACTTCGGGAAATTAAGAAGCACATCTTATATAAAACAGATAGCCGCATTGCCACCAACGTTACTACCGGAGCAACTCTATAGAGTTATACTGGATACATATTTACCAAAGCCCTTACGTACTACGTTACGTACAATATCGCATAGTCTGATCACACACAATAGCAAATGGGGGGAGATGAGGAGGTTATCTAAATATAAATGTTGCCGGATAATATTGTCAGCTATTTATACTTTATTCATATATTACATCACAGTAACTGCATAGAGCTATGCTCTACTCTACCACTAGTAATAATATTACTATGCACTAGTCAGTACAGTCATATCTCGAGCTTACAAGGTTATAGTAGGCTTCAAGAAGCTTTCATCGATGAGGAATCACGTGCAGTCTAACTGGGCAATTGCTAAAGATTGTTAAAGATTGTTAAAGACCGCGGCGAAATAAAAATTATTTTAAAGGTCGTTGTGTTTTTGAGAATAAGAATAAATACTAGAAGACTACCGGCGAGATAATAGGCTAGTAATGGGGGTGGCAATGAGCCAACTATGGTCCACGTATTGTAAGTGTATATAGGCTAAGTTTATTTCTATTATCCACGTCTTAAACATTTAATTGCCACTCGATGTTATGTAGGAAAAAAGACATTTATGTGACAGAAATATGTCTCAACCTATATAGGTATCGCTGTGTAGCAACGACGAACAGGGCAGTCATGGCAGCAACGGTGGCGGGCGCATACGGTTTCTGTCGATATGGCGGGCAATCGCGAGGATGATGGACAGCCGATACAGAGACTACCGGAGCAACCATGGCAGCGACGGCGTGCCGCCTGGCGCTAGTTCGCATGAACTAATTGGTGGCGGAAGCACACGAAGCAGGTTAGATAAAATTGCCATTAAATTTGACTTTCGCAAAATAACGCCGGAATCTATTATCTAGAATCAGTTCAGTCAGTCAGACGAGCTCGGTGGCGCAGTGGTGAAACGCGCTGTTACGCTACTTTGACACCAACGCTCGTGGGTTCGATTCCCACACAATACAAACATTTGTGTACAGGAACATGTCTGTTTGTCTTGGTCTGGGTATTTTCTATGTACAATAAGTATGTATTTACAAAAAAAAAAATGTATTTACGTATGTTTATCAGTCGTCTAGTACCCATAACACAAGCTTCGCTTACATTGGGGCTAGATGGCGCTGTGTAATTTGTCCGACAATATTTATTTATTATTTAGTTAGACAGCCTATATCTATCTACATAACAGTCTGTTGTACATGTAGAGAGAACCGAGAACCACATGACTCGGTCCTTGCTCGTACCACTCTCTTCTTTATGTATCCTATAGGTAGACAAAAACACATCGAGAATATTCGTTTCGGCGCTATAGACGTAAAATAGAAAAGTCTCACAGAAGGACCGCTCACGCCGCCAACTTGCTTGTCTCCCTAGAGTTACTACTTTATTGATTCAGAATTTTGATAAACAGAATATAAAAACAACAAATATATTACCATAAATTAGTAACTAAATCATTTTAATAATTTATTTTGAAATATTATCAGGAACACCGTTCCTACATAAAAAAGTAGAATAGGAATGTTCAGGAACACCGTTCCTATCTCTTAAGGAACATGGTCAAAATAGCCGACAAATTTAAAAAAAAATGTATTGTTATATAATTGACGAGCCAGGTGTTCCTCTGGCAATGCAAGCTTGCGCATTCTCAACTGGTTTTTTTTTTGCAAAAAGTAGCCTATGTCACTTCTAGGATTAAAACCGATATAAGTACATATTGCGGTACCTCGTACGTTCGCTTTCGAAAATTTCGAACTTGACTGATTGTGCGCCGTAATAAGATAGATTTTATTTGAGATTTATCAACTTGCGTCTATAAAATGTTAGTTCTTGTAACGGCTCCTATACCTACCAAATAACAAGCTTAAACGACCAAATCAACCCTTACTCCTCCCACTGCAGGGACGCAGGTCTCCCTTCAACCGAAGGGGTTTAGAGCATACTCCACCACGCTGCTCAAATGCGGATTGGCGGAGGCCAGTATTTTCAAGCCGCCCGAGGACCACTGACTTAGCCTAACGACTGTCATCTATGGACAACAGCGGGAACCGGCGGCTTAACGTGCCCTCCGAATCACGGAGAAACTCGAGATAGATAAACCCATCCATAGAGACGCTGCGGTCGACGTTGCTTAAACTGCGTGTTTGGTTAGAATGACACGTGCAACGACGCCATCGAGCTCTCAACAAGCTTAAACAATGAAATCAAATACACTGCAACCGTAATAATACCGAATATTCATTTCGACAATGTATGACGAACGACTGCGCTAGCTCTCGAAACAAAAGTACAAGCTTTAGGGTACGTTAGGGACGGCAACTGCTTACCATCAGGCAGGCCGTACGCTTGTTTGTTGTACCTAAGTGGTATAAAAACTCCAAGCGAAGTTCGAATGCCCAGGTACTAACTAATATGTCACATTGAAAATATTGAATTATATAGGCCGTGTTACTCCGAGAGGGAAATCCTTTTCCCCTTGTGCAGGAAAGCCGCGATAAGCTTGTGTCTCAAATTGAGGGTACTTTGACAAAAGAATCGAACTGGGGGCGGCTGAACCTGTTCTTGCTCTGTTCAATTTAACCCTATAAAAATACAAGTATCAAGTCAGACCGCATACGCAGTACTGTAATCACATTTAGGTGGGAGCGCCTGACCGCAGCAGGATCTTGTGATTAGGTGCAAAGACGAGCTGTGAGAATCGTCGATGATTCCAAGCTTACACACTGATTGGCTGACTGGCATTGTATTGAGCCCTTGACTTCGAGGAGATATGTTTTTTATACCACGTCCACCTGATGTGAAGCGGTTACCGTGACTTTTAAACTTCTTTCTTGTCTTTGTAATGGTTTGTTACTTGTTAACACAATGCATTAATATTAAGGAAAGGACTGTTTAAGAACGCTTTTAAAACTCACGTCTGTATTTTAATTCCACATTTCTGACTTAACTCCACTTTTATGAATGTTTACCAATATCTCGGGAATATATATATATATCATATATATCATATATATATATAGCAATACATCCAAACAAACAAATAAATTGCTTTGCTGATTATTATCTCTTTAGCAGGAGATGGTAACTGCTATGAGTGGAGCTTTTGTTAGAAAGGGAATGAAGATGAATGTAAAGAAGACGAAAGTGATGGCGTTTGAAAGAGGTGAGGCAGTGACAGACTACAATATCGTGATTGGAGATGAACAAATTGAACAGGTGAATGAGTTTGTGTATCTGGGTTCAAAGTTTACAAGAGATGGAAAGTGTGAGAGTGATATTGAAAGAAGAGTGAATGCAGGAAACATGGTGAATGGAGCTTTGCACTCCTTTATGAGCAGTCGGAAGGTGTCTAACAAGGCTCGTTTGGCTGTGCATGAGTGGGTGTTGGTTCCGACACTCATGTACGGAAGTGAAAGTTGGGTATGGCAGAAGAAACATGAAAGCAGAATAAATGCAGTTGAGATGAGAGCGTTAAGAAGTGTGATAGGAGTTAAACTGAGTGACAGGATAAGAAATAGTGAGATAAGGAAACGTTGTGGCCTGAAAGAAGATGTAGTAGACAAAAATTGAGAAAGGTATGCTGAGATGGTTTGGCCATGTCGAGAGAATGAATGAGGAACGATTGACGAAAAAAAGTGTATAAGGCGAGTGTGAATGATAGTGTTGGAAGGGGTAGACCTAGGCGGACGTTTCGAGACCAAATCAGGGACGTGTTGAAAAAAGGCCAGGTCAAGAGTACCCTAAACCGAAGAGCATGTATGAAGGGAATAATGAAAGTGGACGAAGCGAAACAAGTATGTAAAGATCGTAGCAAGTGGAAAGAAGTGGTATCTGCCTACCCCTACGGGATAGAGGCGTGATTATATGTATGTATGTATGTTATACCACAAATACAATACTTATTAATATGTTTATGCATAGATGCCTCTGTGGTATGAATAGATAATAAAATTATTTAACATGTGAGAATGTTTCAAATCAAACGCTTTTAATTTATATTTAATTCACAAGTTAATAATTAATGAGAATTCGTTGGCGTCGTTGCGCGTGCCATTCTGACCGAATATGCAGATTAAGCAGTGCCCACCGCAGTCTATCCAAGGATGGGTTCATCTATTTCGTACTTATCCGAATTTCGGAAGGCTTGTTAAGCCGTCGGTTCCAATCCGCAGTTGAGCAGCGTGGTTGAGTGTAGCTTCGGTTGAAGGGAGACCCGTATCCCCGCAGTGGGATGAGATTAGGTTGGTATAGTAGTAGACACGTTTATTTCTCATGCAACCGCATGTTGTCATTTTTCAGTGCAAACGGCGACACAATTGTGAAGGAAAATCCTTTAGAAACAAATTTTATCATTTTAGAAGCTTATTGAAATTCTGTATTACAAAAATAATTCAGTTTTTGAATAATATTTATACACAAATCTTTATCTAATTTTAAAAGCTTACGATGTAAGTAGTATGTAGCCTTTTCAGCACCTTAAGGGTATATTTCACGCCTACGCTAAAGATAACTTATCTACCAAATGTCAGGAGTCTTGAAAACCGACGAACGTGCACTTAAGGAGCTATGAATTTTAAAAAAGCCAGTGAGACGACCAAGCTCTGTTAAAACGATTATTTTCGCTTTTGATTCAAACATGTAGAAAGAATGGAGGATGAAAGAATATACAATGCGAAAGTGGAAGGATCCTACAGCCGCGGAAGACCAAGATTTAACTACCATGACCAACTTGGTCGCGTTTTATCAGAAGGTGATATCAGGAGTATTAGGAACCGGTGAGCGTCCATGAAAAAAGCTATGAATGTTAAAGAAGCGAGTGAAGTGTGCAAGGACCGCGTCTTTTGGCACTCGATTATTTCTGCCTACTCCGCAAGGGACCTGGCGTGAAGATATACATAAATATTTATTTTAGCGTTAAATACTTATTTTAAATAATATAGCTTATTATTAATGAAGCACGCTCGCCTGATTATAAGCAGTGATACACATTGTAACACAGTGTGGACCTTTAAAGGTTTTTATTGTATATAATGTCAGAAGGTATTAAGCATACGGCACATCGGATGTAAAGCGGTTATCGTAACCTATGAATGCTTGTAATACATTAAGTATAATTTGTGCGATGCCACCTCTGCTGCTAATAAAGTAACTCCTTAGGAGCTTACTGGAGATTCACTCATATGTAGGAACACGACAACCCTTGAAGCAGTTGCGATTTTCTGTGAGGTAAATGTACTTCTCCAAGCTGCTTTAATACGCTATACTTCTCTTGAAAAGATCCAGATCAAGTCAAACAGATATGTTCATGCACAAAATGTTTGTCCTGTGAAGGAATCGATCCCCATTGCATGAACATGTCTGTTTGTCCTAGTACTACTAGTTTTATGAGACGTAGAACGCATCAAAGCAGCCCGTCCAGGGAAGTGCCTCCACCTCACTATAATATTCTCGTGACTCCGTCTCACTCATGTACAAAATATCGAAATCATATACAAAATATTCATATCCATGATTGTGTTCTACAAAAATCAATCGCACAACCCTCGGTACCAATATACCTATTGATAGGTACTCAACCATCTTCAATTTCATCAGAGTTTTAATTAATATGACATCGGATACTCACGAACAATTTTCGTGCATTTGTTTTTAGTTTAGTTAAATTTTCTAAGAAATTCCAAAGTCATTTTAAATTTTGATTTCTCTTGAGCTCCTACGTGATGCACGAGACGATACACACACCCATCTTGGCGTTATATCTACGCTTAATTCATTGTATGCTACGAGACGTAGCGACTTAAGATCAATCTTATGTTTCGTAGACGTATTTCGTAGCTGTCTATAGCGTAGCGCTTCATGAACTCGTAGCAAGAAGATACATAGTAAGTAGTTTTAAGTATAGATGAATATTCAATAATGTGTTATGCGAGTAGGAAGTCCTTGTTGCTTTTCATAATAAATGTGACAAATAAGAAATCGACCCCCAGCTATGATTAACATAACCTATATGCGTATTACAACTTACAGATGCAGTTCCCGCATTACCAACTTCGACTTCAATGCAGCAATTACCCAACCAACGACTTCAATTAATCAACCCTAACTCATTTCATTGCAGAAGTGCGGATCTTCCTTCAACTGAAGAGGTTCAGAGCATACTCCACGATGCTGCTGAACGACGGATTACCAGAGGTCACCCGAAAGCTACTGACTTAGCCTAAGGACTGTCATCTATCGACAATAGCCGGGACCGACAACTTAGCGTCTCTCCGAAGCACGACAATAGCAGCAACTGCTCATTAGCTTTTCTTATACCATTAAGGTAGCTATCAATTATATTGGCCGCCTTATGGTAAGCAAAAACATATCCTATAAATGCTTATGACTATAAATTTCATGTCAATAACAAGCGATGAGACAGTAGAAGGAGCCTACAGTCTTTTGTATTAGCGATTATATTAGCGGTTAAAGTACGAAATTTCCGATTTGTACTGAAATATTAAAACTCGTTTCTTGTAAGATGTCATATTTATTTAATTAAAATATTTACCCTCATTATATATACATTGCTGCCATCTAATCAGAAGTTTATTTATGCCTTTGCGACAGAACTCTGGAAATATAGGTTCGACAAACTGTGTGAAAGCATTTTGTACTGCCTCCTGGGAAGAAATTTTTTTACCAAGTAGAAAATTGTCCAAATCACGAAAAAAATGGTAGTCAGTTGGAGCAAAAACTGGCGAATACGGTGGATGGTGTATGGTTTCTAAATGCAACTTCTGTAGAGTTACAATGGTTTCTCGTGCAGTGTGAGGTCTTTAGTTATCATGAAGCAACAATGGTAAAGATCGATTCACGAGTCGGGGCTGTTTCACTGCTAGTTTGGCTATCATTGTTCGAAGTTCGGCACAGCAAACATCTGCTTTTATTGCTTGACCAGACCTGAGATAGCTATAATGACTAACGCCATTAAGAGACCACCAAAAAGTTACCATTACCTTTTTATTGGTAAGCTTTTCTTTAGGGCACTGTTTTGCGTTTGACCTGGGGTCAACCATTGCATTTTTCGCTTACGGTATCTTAAGGAATCCACTTTTCTCCACATGCAACAATTTGATCTAATATTCCTTCATTTCTGTACCGATTCGACAAAGCAACACAAGTTTCAACACGCATTTCTTTCTGCAGATCAGTCAAATCATAAGGCACCCATTTTTCATATTTTTTATCTCATTAAATTGGAAATGGAAATAATGGAAATTAGTTCATATTGTAGGTAAGGTAACGTTAAACCATGCCGCTAATTCCTGGGTAGTTTGACTCGGATCGGTTTCACCATCTCCTTCAATTTAGCGTTATTCACCTGTGAGGACTTCCACGTGGTTCATTCTTCACGTCGAAATTTCCATTACGAAAGCGTTTGAATCAAAACGCACGGTGCGTTCATTAGCAGTCTCCTCTCGAAACACAGCGTTGATATTGTGAGCCATTTCTACCGCGTTAGTTCCGCGTCGGAACTCGTATTCACAAATTTTCTCAGATTTTCGAAAAACCATCTTTCCCGTCTAAGCTGAATAAAAAAAGTCAATTGAAATTCGAAAATAAAATGTTGCACAAATTAAAAAAAATAACCTCATAGGTATTATGTGAAAAAAGTTTCACTCGAAAATCTCACACCATGAAGGTTTAATGTGAATTCAAAGTATCTATTACTATAAAACGGCGATTTCATACGTTAACCCCAATTATATAATAACACCAACGCAGCCCATTGTACTATTTGTAGAATACACAGTGACCAATATTATTTCCATTCCTTTTTTTTAAAAGTCAGTTGTCTTACTAATTTATTTATAAACATAAACACTGCAGAAAATTATTATTTCCTTTCCTTTTGTAAAAGTCGTTAATTATCACACATTACCCGTAATTCAATATATGCTCGTTTATTTTATATTCAATATACGTCGTAGCAACTGAAAATCAATTTTAGATATCGTAGAACTAATGCAACTAAAGCGTAGCTAGCTGATATCTCGTAGCATCAAGTTTTAAGCCTCTAGATGAATATTGAATGATATACATTATATGAATTTCTCGTCTGGTTACTTCGTAGCAATAGCAGTTTAAATTGTAGTTAAAATGTACAGATGCTTAAGAGAATGTTAAAGTTTCATCAAGAACAGACTAACAAAGGATTTTCTCTGTATAGGAAATTGTTTTACATTACGATTCCCTTGCTGGATGCTTTGCTTCTGGAAGTTTGATCATCGGGAAGTAGTGAAAGTTGAGGTGTTAAAAGCGATTGTGGCAAACTACGAAACAACCAATTCATACTATACTCTATGTTATTCGCTTCCCATTAGGGCTTTTATATATTATGTCGGGAAGCATACAAGACTACGGCTCACCTGAGGTTAAGTGGCTACCGAACACCGTAAACGCTTCCAATATATTAATTATGACTCATAAGTATGTGTGTAATCAGTAACTTTGCTTCTATCACAGCTTTACTGGTGACCTCACTCACTCGCAGGAACACACCAAGCCTTCAGGGAGTTGTTACTAGGCTGCGGTTTTATATGTTATGGAGGTACTTTCCCAGTGGGCTGCTATGATGCGCCCTCCTCTCTTAAATAAAGGTAGTTCAATGCTCCTTTGCTATCCTCTTCCTCTTCCTAGGTCTGTTCCCTATTCACTGAGATATCGCTGCTCTGCTCCATTGCTATATATATATTAAATATTAACACTTTAATTCGGGACTCACGACTCCCACGTAACAGTGAATTTGAATTTTAAACCACATATGGGTATTAACTAGAATTATTTAAAGGGTACAACTTCGTATTGGTAGCAAGGAGATTTTCTTGTATATAAAGAGTATAACTTCTTTTTTTATACAACGTCTGGAAGCATACGAGCATACTTGGTGTAAAGCGATAACCGTAGCCTATAAATGCTTGCAATGCATTAAGTATCACGCGCGCGATGCCACCTCTGCTGCTAATATAGCAACTCCTTAGGAGTTGCTGGTGACCTCATTCATACGCAGGAACACAACAAGCCTCTAGCTAGGGAGTTGTTATTTGGCTATCTGTGAGGGTTTTCTGTGAGGTGGAGTTACTTTCCAGACGCCCTCTCTTAAATACCTTCCCTTTTACAAATAAAATACATACAGTTAAATTTTTTATACCTTGGTTTTTGCATAGTTTTAATATCTAGATGGTAAATACCATTTATTTACGTATGCTTACCATTTCTTAATTCCTTAAAAGTAACTTCGGGATACAAATGCTACTATATGTACCATCATACCAAAACGGTATAAGGATTTTTTCGTATCGCAGTAGTGCACGCTCTTAGCGTCGGTTAGAATCATTTATGGAAAAAATATATTTACAGGCAAATATATTTCCCTTACTAAATTCCTAAGGAGTTGTATTAGCGAGCTGTATTTTGTATTGCAGGCGTTCATATACTACGGTAAACATTTTATATCCGTGGGCCGTATTCTTTAATTTTTCTTCTTCGCGTGTATATTTTTTACACAACTAAAACAAATCACAATTACTAATATCACTTCCGATAATTAATGCAGAAATATCCATTTTTATACAATATTATTTAACAATTTTATTTATATTATTTTGGCAGCAAATAGGTATTAACTATATCGTAACTATAAACGCTAATAGTTCGAATACGTAGTCTTTACAGTGCCTACAAATGTGTATAAAAAATAGGGTACTGTACGATTATATTATGAATCCATGGATCCATAATATAATTTTAATCTTATACATAAAGTAATAAACTACACAAAAAGGAATCAAATTTATTAGAATCTACTTACTGAATGGAAATGGAATAGCAGAATGTTCGTCACAAAATGTCACTAAAACACTGTTTGTAACCACAAGTCTGAACACGATACAAGTTTTTATTTGAGGGTATTATAGTGCACACGGAGACAAATGGTACGGACGCACGTTGCGGTGGTCGGAACGAGACTGAGGTAGCGAACGGCTCGGTGCCAAACATAGAGTAATGCAATATACAGATAGAGACGGCTAACGAGTGTGAAGTTAAAGCGACTTTACACATTTCAGTGTTTTTAGTTTGCTGTATTTATTTGGTAATTGTTACATTTTCATATATAACTAAGATAGATTATATATACGGTCCACCAGAATGTGAGTAGCTACCGCAGCATATGGGCTTGCAAAGTTATTTGAATCGTTGATAGTGTTAAAAAATTCGTTAATAACATTCTCAACCAAATTAAGTGAGGACAAGGTTTTTAATTTGTCGGTATTTTTTAATATTAAACTATGTCTTCGTCAATTGTAAGGTGATTTTAACAAAATATTTTTAATGCGAGAGCTTAGCGCCCGATTAATCTCATATTTATTAAGTTATTACTTGATTGAAATTGCTTTCAGAATTTATAGATCTTTATAGTTAACAAGTTCAGACGTTATTTTGCGACAGTCAAATTTACAGACGCTGTAGATGTTAGTTATTAGAATAACATGCTAGAAGACTAACCAGGCAGTAGCCAGGGCAGTCGTGGCAGCAACAATGGCGGGAGCATACGGTTTCTGTTTTAGAGGGCAGGCAATCGCGAGTACGACTACAGCAGCCAAGGCAGAGACTACCGGTGCAACCATGGCAGTAACGGCATATAGCATCTACTAACGGTAGTGGGTGAGTGCCCGCAGGCGGTAGTTCTCATGAACTAATTGGTGTCGGAAGCACACAAAGTAGATTAGATCCAAATGCATGTAGATCTTTATATTTTGTTGAAGAAGCTTTCGCTAAAGTTTCTTGAAAAAACTCTACAGGGAATTTATTACACAACCTATTTCGCGGGAAAAATGTGGTGGAAAGGGTGGCTAATAATGTCCACTTCAATACCATGAACCGTGGGTTCTATGTTCACACTGGACAAACATTTGTGTGTATGAACATGTCTGTTTATCATGATCTGGGTATTTTTAAGAGAGGTAGGGTCATGAGAACTGCAATTTATTAACAACTCTCTTGAGGGTTGACTTGTTCCTGTGAGTGAGTGTGGTCAGCAGTGAGTTCCAGTTCCAAAGGAATTGCTCTCATTTTATTATAAGTTTACCTCTTAACATCAGGTAGACATATGCTTCCGACGTCGTCGTACAAAAAACCAATACGTGATCGATTTAGTTTCCAATGAATGTATAATGTTTATGTCGCCCTGGTTTGATACCAACATTAGTGTCAGACAGGGATGCGTGCTGTCGCCTCGACTATTCATCTGTATCTGAACAGTTGTCTTCAGAGAATAATAAATATGAATGTAGGAATGCCAATGGATGACTCAATCGTCAACTGTCTGCTTTATGCAGACGACGCAGTATTAATAGCAGAATCACTATCCGAACTGCAAACACTAGTTACAGCAATGAAAGATGAATGCATGAAGAAAGGCTTACAATTGAATGCTAAGAAAATCAAGATAATGGTATTTGAGAGACAACCTGATCGATCACTAGTATTGCCGATGTAGCAAGAGACTGAGATTGTATATCTTTGAAGCACTTTTAGCAGCGATGGAAGGTACACCGCTGATATGGAGAGACGAGTGAGTGCAAGGAACAGCGTGAATAGAGCGTTGGGTAAACTTCCAGGCAGCTGAAATCTAAGCCAGCAGGCACTGCTCGGTGTAGACAACGCGGTGCTAATCCCAACGCCAATTTATGGAAGTGAAGGCTGGGTATGGCAGAGAGAGCATGAAAGTAGAATAAATGCGGTCGAGATGAGAGAATTGCGCAACAGTAGTAGTCAGTTGTTGTCGTAGTATAGGCACTCATAATATGCCGTTGTTGGTCGTAGTATTATTTTTTATTCATCATCATCATCTCAGCCTCTACACTGCTGAACATAGGCTTCCCCTCTAGAGTGCCATTCGTCTCGATACTGTGCCACCTGCATCCATCGACTCCCTACAAACCTCTTGAGATCATCGCTCCATATAATGGGGCATCCCACACTGCGTGTACTGGTACGGGGACGACATTCGAGAACCTTTCTTTCCCAGCGGTTGTCGATTCTACGAACTATGTGGCCGAACCAATGCCACTTCAGCTTGCTTATCCTGTGGGCTATGTCGGTTACCTTAGTTCTACTGCGGATATCCTCATTTCTAATTCTATCAGGCAGAAAAACTCCGAGCATAGCTCTTTCCATAGCACGCTGAGCGACCTTGAGCTTCCCTATACCGCCCGCAGTGAAGGGCCACGTGTCAGTGTCACATGTCATCACTGGCAACACACACTGTTCGAAGACCTTGCTCTTCAGGCGTTGAGATATTTTGGACGAGGAGATGCGTTGAAGTTTCCCGAATGCTGCCCAGCCGAGTTGGAGCCGTCTGTTAACCTCTCAGACGAAGTTGAACTTACCTAACTGAATAACCTGCCCCCGGTAGACATACCTGTCGACAACTTCAACTTTCGCAGCCATCTTCGCCACGTGTCGGCGCGACACGCTGGGCCCCCTTCTAGCACTAATTCTCCAGGAGGACGGGCATGCTCCATTATTTTAATTTATGTTATTGCACTTTATAATGAAATTGAAAAAAAAAATACGATGACACTTTTGAAATATACTAATAATACATGAATATGTACTAAAAATGAATATGTGAAAAATATTGCTTTTTTTACTTCAAAGCTGTCACCATGAAGTGAAAAATACGGTAGCTCGTTTAGAACTGATTTATTAAATCAAACAACTGGGTATACCGATTTAACATTAGCCGGGTAGGCCGGTATACGTTACAATTATAAATATATTAGTACAGAGTTGACCGATGTATTGATTAGAGTATGTAAATATAAACGTTTTGTGTGGGAAAACGACAAGGGAGCGACATCATTGATATCGGCCAGTACGAGTGTAGGTATCATATACTCTACACACTTACCCTATCAATTTGTTCTAATCGCAATATGCGTGCCCGTGACCTCATCGTGTGTTCAAGAACTTGATAAGTTTTGGGAGTTTGTAGCGATATTCTTAATTAAGTTGTTGGTGTTACGGGTGAAGATTCTACTGGATGTATTCTGACCAAAAGAGAGCGATATACATTTATTCTTCATTCCTATAGGAGGTAAATAATTAAATATTAGAGTCAATGAAGCAAGTAAGTTAATTTTATACGGAGATGGAACGAAGTTATTTCTATCTGAAGTATGCAAAATCTGTAGCTCAATACTTGTATATCGCGTGCGCAATGATGATATGAGGCACGCTCCCTTAGTTTGTATATGAAAAAGTAAATAGATAAAACAACGAAACAGAATATGTCAAAAAAATGGAAGCATGTAGGAGCTGAGGACGGTAAAGACTTATCTGTCATGACAAAATTGGTCCTGTTATGCTAGGTGATGTCAAACATCTTAATAATCAGATTTGTGTAAAGATTTTTAAATGTCAAATAACGTAGTGAAATGTAAAGGATCGAATCATATGACGGTCACCTTGCTTATCTCTGCTAGGGACTTGTCGTGAATATATAAATAGATAGACGTCATTTTTCTTAACCGATTCTTTTTAACATACGACTATCGTTGATTTAAAAAAACACAGCGCTTCTAAAAGAAAAATTATTGCTTTCTATTTTTATTTAAACAAATCATATTAGATGTTATATGAATGTTGAATTAAATATCTGATTGCTTCATTCAAAAGCACTTATTTAAATAAAAAAAGATAAGTCGTGTAAAGGTGCTTTAGTTTTGTAAAGTATAATAAAATACTAGTTTGTTGTTAAGACTTTAAGTCTGCTTACTTTTGTCGGGCCTTTATGGAGATTATCAAGTAATAAGTATTGTATTTTCTAATGTAGGTAAAAAGCAATAGAAGTTGAATAATCAACTTGGATTTATTAAGTATGACAAAGCTATTACAATATTTAAACTGTGATTGTTTAGAATTGAAATTAAAAGCCTTTTAAATTTTACAAATTTTGGAAAAGTCGTATTAAATCGAATGGAAATATAATTGCATTATAACAATGTAGGTACTTTTGAAAATCTTATTCCTCACCATTTCTTTAGCCACACGTTAACCTGTGCAGGTAGGATTTAACAGTAGCAATCATCAATACCAATGAATAGTAAATTATTATTACAGTTAAATTAGTATCATCATTACAGTTCCAAAAGAAACACCAAGCAGTTTTACTGCTTTAAGTGTCTTTAGAAATTTTAAATTTAGTAAGAAGAAATGAGGAGGTGTAGAAAGTTGAGCGTTGACTTTGTTGTAAACAAAAGGTATAATAGTATCATTCATAAAAAATCAGTAAACCTGTTTGAACTTTAAAAAACTAAAAAGATGTAAAACGTCGGTCATATTAACTGTAGGTGTAGGATAGTCGCATAGCCCAGGACCCTACAGGGATAAAGACAAATCTGACACCGCCTCTTAAAAATCGCCTGTACCAGTGCCTCTTCAGGAGGACAAAACTAGAGTTGTAAACAACTCGAGTCTTTGAATCCTAATTTTTAAGCTCGGCTGACAAATTGCACGACTAGACTCGTTACAACAAGACTCCCAGAATAAAGGACATAAGTCTATATGAGCTCTTGATCGCAACATGAAGCTCGAGTCTTTTTTTAGCGCTCGAGTCGTGTTTACGCGGTGAGTCGCGTTCAAGTTCTTTTCCGTTTGGAGCCTTCCTTTTTAAAGCAGGAAATAAAATGTTACTTTTGCAGGATATATTTCTAACCAGAAATGTGTATTCACTAGATTTAGTCTAATTAAGAATTTATTCCAATAAAAGGTAAATAGCAGAGAGAGAAAATACTTAATGTAACTAAAATATACCTCCAATCAAAACTGATCTTTACGCACATACTAAATCTCTTCAAATAAAGACCAGAATACGCTGATAATCTTAAAAAATATTCTGACACAAATCTCTTTATTAAACCTCGAATTACCACGTATTTTATGACTATTAAAGCCTGATACGCTCAAGAAATAATATTATTGTTATATTGTTGTTTTATAAGAGTGTTCTAAATGAATCACTGTGGGATATACAGTATTCAAATCAAACTCGAGCGCACTTTCCAAAATGAGCGTCAAGTCATGTTCTATATACTCCGAATTCGAAGAAGTCACGAGCTCTTTTTAAGACTCTAGTCCTATTTTAGCTCTCGAGTCTTCGTAAAATGACTGAAGCTCGGCTCGACTCGAGACTTGGAGTTTAGTTAGTGTACTGAGTCTTGTAAAATTGAGCCGAGTCTATCGAATTAAGACTTAAGGACTCGAGTTCTGTACAACACTAGTCAAAACAGAATGGGATTAACACATGATGAGATTATATACAGACTCTTTGAAATCATTACCCTCCTTATTGGCTAGTTGGATAAAATGAAGGATAGTCTAGTAAAGCTTGGCTACTACATACCACAGACGGTTGTTCTACTACGTTATGCACGAATGATTATCTTATGTCATATTTTATTTGACGAGCTCGGTGGCGCAGTGGTGAAACGCGTTGGTACGCTACTTTGACACCAACGCTCGTGGGTTCAATTCCCACACAGTACAAACATTTGTGTGCATGAACATGTCTGTTTGTCTGGGTCTGGGTGTTTCCTATGTATAACTAGTATATATTTTCAGTTGTCTAGTACCCATAACACAAGCTTCGCTTACTTTGGGGCTAGGTGGCGCTGTGTAATTTGTGCGACAATATTTATATGTCAGTCATATAGCGTGGTTCTCGCAGTCACTACACCAAACTTTAAGAGGGTTGAAAAGCCCAAAGCACGGCTTCGCGATATAACAATAGTCATGGTCTAACGACCCTGGGGCCAGTGTGGAGGGGGATACTTTTACCTATGGGACCTATGCGACCACATCTTGGAACAACATGCCTCCGCCACTGCAACTTCTTACTAGTAAAAAAAGCTACAAACATAAATTGTTTTTATTATATCAACATGATCGATTTACACTCATGGTATATTCGAGACCTAGTAGCTGACTTTATTGGTGTAATTTGTTTGTTTTGTCATGTTATGAAGAAACTAGAAATCCCAGTGCAAATGAAGTACGTGAAACTGTATGTATGTATATCTTCACGCCAGGTCCGTTGCGGGGTAGGCAGAGAGAACCGAGCGCCATAAGACGCGGTCCTTACATACTTCACTCGCTTCTCTAACATTCATAGCTCTTTTCATGCACGCTCGCCGGTTTCTGGGGCTCCTGACATCTAATGGGTTAATTATTGTAATATTGTAATAACAATAGTGAAATTGTTGCATGCATATCTTATAACTGACCCTAGGTTATAGTGGAAAACCAGTGTTTTGTTTTTGAGAAATACTGACATTAACTGCAGCCTTTTTGTCATTCTTTGTCATATACATGGTGTGCTTATTTGCCAATATCATGTTAAAAATACTTTTAATATAAGCGTTTTATATATGTGACTGAAGATGCAAATAAAAATGATATCTGTCTATCTATCTACCAGATCCCGCGCTTTTTTGAAGCAATAGCACAAAAATTAATGGCTTATGGTTAGGGTGAGATAAAGATTATGTGCGTAAAGGCACCCTTTTTATAGTGATTTACTCGGCGGGAGCAATGGATGACGACAGTAGTTGGCGGATCCCGGTTTGGTATACGCATCCAGTAAACTTCAAAAAGTGTTCCATAGCTTGAATTGTTCGAACTTCCAACAATTCAAGCTATGGAACATGCGTTTTTTGACAGTCCGAGATAAATCCCGGACGGTTTGACGTACATAACGCTTGGTGCGTCCACGCATCATATTCAGGTACCTGTTATATTTTAAATTCCATTGAGTTCGAATAAGAACCATTATTCTGTCGTATAATCTTCCTTACACACGCATCGCTAAAGATGTTATGGTACCTCCTCTTGTAATATTTGTTGTTGAAGGTGAATAACAATGAAGGAGGCAGGAATTTGACGGAATTCAAGCGTAAGTAAGTTCCGTTGGAAACAATTGTTAATAGAACGTCTTAACTTTAGCAATATTATAATTTAGGATTTATTCACGTTTTCATATTAATGAATTGAGTTTACGAATATTTCTTAGAACACGAATATTTAGAACATGTTTACACAATTTTTACTATCGAATGGATCTCTGAAGGTATTGTGATCGTGATTTAACATATTTTTAACAAAATCCTGTATTTTGATAAAAATATGTTTAGAAGCATAAATAAAGTTTTATACAATACTAGCGACCGTCCAGACATCGCACGGGTAAATAGATAGCATGAAAAAATAAACATATAGAGAACCGATAACACAATTTTGCGTAGTAACTAGTCTCACCTGTACGGATCTGGGGTAAAGTAGTACGCGCAGCTCTTATTGAAAAGTCACTGATCAAGATCGCGTCACTTATTGGCTTATAGGTTAAAATATCCTCCCATTATTGGTCAGTAGGTTCGATATTAAGTCATTAATACACTAACGTGTTGGTGAGTAAAGAGGCCTTTATCGTCAAGTCGTTAATTGATTGATACAGATAGAAATATATTAATTAGAATGTTATTTGGACATAGATCTAAATTACAAAATGTATAATGATTATAACATCATCATTCATCATTATTTCAAGGAAGGAAGGAAGGACGTCCACTGCTGAATAAAGGCCTTTAGACTTCTACAACAATCGGTCCTGTACCGCTTCCATCCATCGGCTCCCTGCGATCTCTTATAGACTACAATAGTATGATTATTCGCTCGCATTGCGGAATTTTCCTTACTTTAGCATTTTATACCCATCATAATTTCTAAACGAAAGCTCGAATTTAAATAATTTGAAGAGAAATTTACATGTTTTTTTTTATACAACGTCGGAGGGCATACAGCCCACCTGGTGAGCGGTTACCGTAGCCTATCAACGCTTGTAATATATTTAGTATCACTCGCGCGATGCCTCCTCTGCTGCTCACATGCAGGAACACAAAAACCCTCTACGGAGTTGTTATTTGGCCGAGGTTTTCTGTGAGGTGGAGGTACTTCCCCAGACGGATTGCTTTAATGCGCCCTATCTCTCTTAAAACATCCAGACCAAGACAAACAGATATGTTCATGCACTATGTGCATGCATACTACATATAGAGCCATATCAAAGCTTTACAATATACGCAACAATGGAAAAATTTGCGACACTAACTTTCTCAGTAGTTCAAGGTGACAGAGCACTTTACTGGCAATCGAAAATCTAAACTCCTCCTAGCCAGGTGAAGTTTAGTTTCTTTTCATGTATTTTATATACTAAAAACTTGCCGGCCCGCCTGGTGGTATGCAGCTACCATAGACTATGGGATACTTACAACACATGTAATTTTGTTTCTTGTCGTTTCTTATATTTGAACACTGTTGAACGCATTGAATTTTTGAAATTTATAATGTTCAATATTGATGAATGTGAAATGAATATGTATAAATAAATAAATGGCTCACCTTTATCGCAGACGAAAAAAAACACCCAAGGTGCCACTCTTGCGGTGCCATACACTGCCATATCGTGATCTTCGTCTTTTTTGTTTCAAAGAACCTAAGTCAGGCTCCTAAGGAATTGTGCTAACGGCAGAGATGGTAACGGGCGAGCACACACACTTTGTCTTAAAGACTATATTCAAGCTTCTGTACATCTTTTTTTCCAAAATCCCAAACCCTTCTTCTTCATGTCTCACCAATGAAACAACAAAACAACTAGTGCATTTCAAATGGGATTCTAAAAATACGAGTACGATAGTTGTTTTTTAGACTAAATGTTTATTTATCCTTCCAATTACTAAAAATAAGCGATAAGTATGTTTTTACAAAACTAAATTTAACATTGTTTAGTTTTATACACTATAAATATATATATGTATAATAGACGAGCTCGGTTGCGCAGTGGTTAATAACGCTACTTTGACACCAACGCTCGTGGTGTCGATTCCCACACATGACAGACATTTGTATAGATGAACATGTCTGTTTACTTGGTCTGGGTGTTTTCTACATATTGTAATTACAAAAAAAAAGAAATGTATTTACGTATGTTTATCAGTCATCTAGTACTTATAAAACAACCTTCACTTACTTTCGGTCTAGATGGTGTTTTGTAATTTGATAATAAATATATAGCTATATATATATATATATAATATTATTATCTTATTACATGGGCATATATTATGCTAAGTTTTATGATAGCTAGTAATTCAGTAACAAGAAATAATTTTCGGTTCCTCAAATCTTATGACATACATGAAGATTCTAAATCCAAAAAAATAATACTAGCCCGTGAACAGCAAAGAGAAAATTACGCTTTGACTCTCGATGTGCGATTGTAACTCAGTATGTACTGCATAAGATCGATTTAAAGATCAAAGTGCCAACCTTGCTATGTTCTTGGTTGTACGAGTAATATATTATTACATAGACATCAGAAATCCACTCACATTGCATAGATTCAGGATGATGAAACAATTTCAATGATTGAAGTTTGTTAGATGTATGTTACATGCAGGTCAACCTAACAAATGCATGATATACAATATCGATAGGCATGCAAGCATACGGCTCACCGTAAAGCGGTTGCCGTGGTCCATGAATGCTAGCAATACAAGACATATCACTCGCGCGTTCCTACCTAGCTGCTCACAGGAATACGCCAATTCCAAGAGCTTATTTGCTTGTGGTTTTCTGTAAGCTAGAAATACTTCCCCAGCCGGACTAGTTAGACGTGCCTACGTCTATTAAAAACAAACAAGGCAAATAAAAATGTTCATGCACAAAAAGTTTGTTCTGTATGACAATCGAACTCACGAGCCAAAGTGCCGACGAAGCTCAATATGGTAAAAATAATAGTGTGCTTAAATTTCACGTTATTTGGTTTTGTATATCTAAAAACAAGATTATCGATAGACACAATCCTGAAAACGAAACGTAATTGTGATAAACAAGCAACATGATATACGTATATATGATTAAATTATTACACATATGAAAAATTATTCAAAAATCTCGTAAAAGTACATAGTAGCACGATAAGGTTGGATATAATAAGTAAATCTCGGTAAATAAATTGAGTTGTCAGTGTTTTTGAAATAAGGTATGAAAAGGTTGTTCTCCCCAAAAATGTGGTACCGTTTGCCTTTTATTTTATTGAAAGAATTTTAGTTGAGGTTGGCGACTAAGAATTTATGTGAAGTTGTTTATTTCTTTTTCTATCTTATCCTTGCTTGGAGTCTTTTCAAAATTAAGCTATTTCTATCTGTGTCATCAATCATCATCCTCCTTCCCTATCTTCTTTAACATCTATCTTCTTGCATTATTTATTTTCCTAATCCATTAGGATTGGTTAGTCCGCTACTTAATCCCAATAATTTGGTCAATATACCGATTTTGTCATGGAGCGATTATCTCATGGAGCCGTTGTTGTTTCTATTGTTAGTTCACACGTTTTTGTAAAAATAGTTTCTTGAACGTGCGGGTTTCCTCACGACGTTTTCCTTGGCGCCGAGCATGTTATATTTACAAACATGTAAATGACTCCGAAAAAACATAATTTAGTATTACATGACCACAGCAAAATTGGAACCAGTTCGTTATGAGGCTGGTTCTATTACTAGATTATCACTGCTTCTATCTCTGTTCTACTAAACAAGTGTAAAATTCCAGCTTCCCCTTTTTCATTTAATATCGGGATTTTAAGGGAAACGTGGACAGACACAAGTTATCAGGCCTAAAATCGTCAGCATATCTGCGCATCTGACATTAGGCATCAGCATTTTGTATCAGTCATGATGAATATAAGCACAGACAGATCAAAATCAGCAGGATAGAAATCGTCAGCACATCTACATTATCTCACATTACATCGCATATCTCACTCACTATCCTCATCAGCATTTTCTATCAGACGCGGTGAGCAATACATTTACTGTATTAAATTCACGACTGCTATTTTTAACCTGGAATAGTTTTTTTTAAACAACTGCTAAATTGAATTTGTTAACTCCGTGCTAAGCTCAAGTTGGTAACCGTTTAGTCCAAGCGGAATACAAATAGAGCTAAACGCCGGATAGTAGTCTGGCTGCGGGGGATCAATCCATCTTAATTCCCTGATTGGCACTTGGTGGTCTGATGGGAATTTATACGCTGTGACGTTTTAAAGTATCCCTTTGGGTTTGGATTCTGAAATGGATATTTACAGAATAAACTAGGGAATATACTACATCTAAAAATGCTTAAGCGGTTTTTAAAATATTGAGGTCATATTTACCTTTAATCTAATTTTTATAATGAAATCGAAGTAGCGCTGAAATGGGATAGATGGTATATAATTTTAGAACACAAATTCAGCTGGACTCCGCTGTCGATGCAGGACCCAAAACAGTTATTTTTAATTTCTGTTTGTCTTTTATGTACGTATATTGGGTAACTACTGGCCATTTCTGAATTTAAATTTTATATGGTGTCAGCTTTTATTCTAAATTCATTTTTAGGCTACTTTAAAGTTTTTATGCCACTAGGTTAATGAACAATTATATAGCATTTGAAGAACACTTTCTCTGTTAAAGACAATAAAAGATCGGGGCGACCGCGTACTTTTGAACTACAAAGGCTTTTAATGCTGTTAAAGCTAGAATTCGCCGAAACCCCATTAGGGAACAAAGAATCTTGTCGTGAGAAATGAAGATTCCCACTAGGACTCTGTCGTATAATAAAACATGACCTAAACCTCGGCGCTTATCGTCGATATACCGGACATGCCCTAAATTAATCCTTACAGTTGGAGAGAGCGGATCGAACAAAACTTGTGTCCCGTTATGCGGGTGAAAGGCACAGAAATATCCTCTTTACTGATGAAAAAAAAAATAATATTGAAGAACACTACAACAAGCAAAATGACAAGTGTACGCACACAGTTTTAAAGAAGCCGCACAAGTGGTCGAAAAGGTACAATGTGGTCATCGTCCTGCGCCTGTAATGGTTTGCTGGGGATGTCTTATCAAGGAGTCACGAAACTTCTATTTTGTGAAAAGGGAGAGAAGACTTCAGCCAAAGTTCATCAAGAGACTGTCTTGGATCCTGTTGTGAAACCTCTCAGCAATACACTTTTAAAAAATATACCGTGGTCTTTCCAGCAGGACTCTGCATCTGGTGACAAGGTACGAACTATCCAAGCCTGCTCGAAACCAACGTTTCGGACTTTATAAGAGCTAAAGACTGGCCCTCCTCTAGTCCAGATATGAAACCCTTAGACTACAAATTGTGATCAGTTTTAGAGGACATGGCCTACTCTAAATGACACTGTGTCTATTAAGAAATCTCTGGAGCAAGCATTGGCTAAATTTACCATGGAAACACTGCGTAAATTAGTGGCCAGAAAGTTTAAGGCCTATATCAAAGCCAAAGGTAGGCATTTCGAATAGAATATTTTTTTTATTTTTTGCTGAGACTTGTATAAAACTTTTATAAATATGTACATATAAGTTTTATTAAGATCACATCACTTCATAAAAAAATAAATGCATATTAATGCCTAATATTTTACTAACATTGCATAAGATCTCGATGTTACTAACATCTCAATGGATGGTTTGAAATAAAGGTTTATTTATTTATTTATGTAATTTCATATAATACAACCTCGGAAGTAAATAAACATACCCTATAAATGCGAGTACCACAGTCGCACGTTGCGACCCCCCCTGTTAACATAACAACTCCTCAGAAACTTAATTTTAACCGGCTTCCAATTTTGAGAGAGCTATTAGCTATTTTGATAAAGAGTATCAAAGCAGCATATCTGAGTTAGTTCCCCCACCTCACAGAAAGTCACAGGCAAATAACAATTATCTGGGGGGGTTATTGTGTTTCTGTGTGTGAGTGAGATCACCCGTAAGCTCCTAAGGATTTACTGTATTGGCAACGGAGATATACAGGCTAAAAGGAGACCAAGTAAAAGAGTGAATAACGTAAAAAATCCAAGATAAAATATAAGTAAGCAGCGTTTACAGAAATACAACAATTCTCTAGAGTGTTGTTATTTATCGGCCTTTAGTGAGGTGGAGGCACTTCCCCAGTCGGACTGTTT
Organism: Pyralis farinalis; assembly: GCA_947507595.1. Taxonomy (NCBI): domain Eukaryota; kingdom Metazoa; phylum Arthropoda; class Insecta; order Lepidoptera; family Pyralidae; genus Pyralis; species Pyralis farinalis. Next base: position 29,949,529 of record OX382273.1, on the reverse strand, counting down.
TTGCTTTCGTCAAAGCCTTATTGTTTTTAATAACCAGTATGCAACAAACTTTCGCTTTCGCATTGTAGTTGGATTAATTAGTCATCTAGTATAATTTCCTTATTTCACACCTAGTACTGTATATCAACTATTCAGGAAGTAGTGACGCCTTATATTAAAATACTTGAGTGGGTACAATCAATCACCAACAAGTTCCTATGAACACGGAGCGTCTGATTGCGATATAATGACAACACGGTCTCATAAAACCGTAGGGTTGTCACGTAATGTCATCAGGAAATAAAATAATAGAGTACTATTTTGACACTATTTTGGCGAGCTCGTTGGCGCAGTGGTTAGTTACGCTATTTTGACACCAACGTTTTGTGTGCATGAACATAACTGTTACGCATCATAAATATACACGTCAGTTGTCTAGTACCCATAGCTTCGCTTCCTTTTGTTGTTAGTTAACGCTAGTTTTTGGTGGAGACACTGTTGCTGAGATAAAATGCGATGATAATATAATATACATAAGTAGGGCGCACTACTAAGTAGATAAATATAATTATTTAATACGTAGGCGAAATTTTATTAGAGAAAAATTTTGCAAAATGCGAGGTACAAACTACTTCTAGTAACTCTCAAATTCAGATTATCTAGAGTCACGCCTAAATTACGTGCTTCGTAAAAAAATGCCTGTTACAATACCACCGGACTCTGTGCTCTACTTTTAGATTAGAATTAGGTTTTTGATATATACATATATGTATGTATAGGGCCCACCAGATGTAAAACATGGAGCTTACTGGTGACTTCAATCACATACAGGAACACAACAACGCTCCAGAGAGTTCTTATTTGGCCGCGGTTTTCTGTGAGGCTGCTTTGATGCGCCCTACCTCTTTTAAAATCAGCTAGACTAAGACAAACAGACATGTTTATACACACAAATGTTCATCCTGTATGGCAATCGAACCCACGAGGATTGTTGCTAAAGTAGTTACTAACCCCTGTGCCACCATGCTATTTAGCTAATGTAAATAATTTATTGAATATATAACATAATATATTATATTAGCCGACATTTATTATCTACTTATATTTATCTTGGGTTTTTTATGTTATTCACTGTTTTACTTGGTCTCCCTTTAGCGTGTATATCTATATTGCCCATACAGCAAATCCTTAGGAGCTTACTGGTGACCTCACTCATACACAGGAATATAATCAAAATCACAGAAAACCGCAGCCAAATAACAACTCCCTAAAGGGTTGTTGTGTTCCTGCGTGTGAGTGAGGTCACCAGTAGGTAAGCTCCTAAGGAGATGCTGTGTGAGCAGTAGAGGAGGCATCGCGCAATCGGCACTTAATATAAGCGTTATTAAGTGCCGATCGCGCTAGGCTACGGTAACCACTTTACATCAGGTGGGACGTATGCTTGTATGCCCTCCGACGTGGTATAAAAAAAAATATCTATTTATTTTTTATATTGTATTTTTTCATACAATTCTCTCTTTTATTAAATTTCCCTTCAGCCTGTATACGAGTCCTCATTTGAGAATCTTTCCTTAAACCGACCGAAGTCGGAAAATTCAGTAAATGCTCCTAAAATAAATATAATAGTTTGAATCAATTTATATATATAACCTCTGATATCAACCCGGGTTTTTTTTATCGTTTTTATCTGTGTTATTACTTTTTTTTATGTTATGATTGACATCATTGTCTACGCTACAGTGAAACGTAAATCAAGCATTTGATCTTTAAAGCGTCCTTATGAGGGAGTATAAAAAAAATGTTTTTATTAACAACTCTAAATTTAAGACCAATTCCAAAACAAAAACCGATCAATACTGACACTGTATTTATGCTTTTTCTTAATATATCTTGTGTTTATTATCTATGTACAAGTAACTAAAATTTTAATTATTGCTTATTGTGGCCACTTATAGCAATAATCAAAAATTTGACTAATTGTACATAAATAATAAATACAGAATAAGTCTCAAAAAATATAAATATGGTTATACAGTGCCAGTATTTAACGTTTTTTGGAATTGATCTTAAATTCAGCGTTTTTAATAAAAACAAATGACGGTGCCACTTAGATTTATACGCCCTCTTAAGAATGAATGTTTTCGCTCTATAATTGATTACTGTTGCTATGCAGCTAATATACTTACAGCATGTCTGCTTTACTAATATCCGAATTACGACTTACCATTATTTGTATATGATGAGATGTTTTGTCGAGCTCGGCTCAGTCGTGAATGGCACGACTTTGACACCAACGCTCGTGGGTTCGATTCCCACACAAGGCATTTATGTGCATGAACATGGCTGTTTGTCTTGGTCTGGAGAGAGGTAGGGCGTATTAATACAGCCCGTCTGGGGAAGTACCTCCACATCACAGAAAACCGCAGCCAAAATAACAACTCCATAGAGGGTTGTTGTGTACGTATGAGTGAGGTCACCAGTAAGCTCCCAAGGAGTTGCTGTGTAAGCAGCAGAGGAGGCATCGCGCGAGTGATACTTAATATATCGCAGCATTAATAGGCTTGTATGCCTCCCGACGTAGTATAAAAAGAATGTTATAATACTTCACAGGTTGCGAGTTCTTTTTTTCTCTGTTGGTTGGTAAATCCAGCTGGCCTTCATGCAAATAACACGGAAATACAAAGAATATTGTTAGCTACCAAATTCCTGGTAACCTAAAGGCGGTAAATGAATAAATTAATTCACATAAATAAATTGTAACTCGTAATTCCATTTCAACATTAACTTAAGATTTATGTGACAACCCTATGAGTCACATTAATAACATATACATCTCCACAACTGGAATCCTTGGCAAGTTACAGAGATTAAGTGAAACCCAAATTAGTCGCATGCCGGCTTACGACGGATGTTTCCCGTGGTAAATTATATCAAATAATTTTCAAACTTGGTCTAAGTTTCTTTCATGTTACAAGTTCTAAGCAATTTAGCTAAGATATTCTATACTTTCCTCATACGGTAGCTTACTCATTCAAATATTCGTTTGAATTAAAAATTATGTTGACTTTTTACACCGAATAATTTAAAATTCCATTTATTTTAGTTTTAGGAATTGAACTGTGCTTAAATTGAACCATCCACTAAACCATAGTTTCCCAACGTTCTATAGACTACCGCTCCCTTTAGAAGAACATACCAATTTTACATGAATATCTATTATTTATTAATAAAAAAAATATTCTCTGTCTCTCTCGATAATCGTGCTCCTCGTGGTCGTGGCAGAGGGTTGTAATTATTAATTAATTAAAAATACAAAAACATGTTATAATAAAAACATTTAATTCAGACAAAGACCATACAAAGTGCTAGAACGAAATTATAACTTAACTAACATATGCAAGACAATATATAAAGCTGGAGCACCACGCACTGGGGCACTGCACAAAGACAAGACGATTAATCAAAATTATTAAAAAAATATATAATAAATAAACAAAATTCAATAAGAAACATAAATATCAATGAAATGAGGCTGGTGGAGTTTTAACAATTTGTTAATGTCTGGTTTCAATTTTGTTAACATTAGTCGCAAATCACCACGCTCAGTGATCTGCAGTCTTTTCCTTTTCTTAGACAGTGAATTAGTTACAGTACCCACGCTCAGCCAAATATGATGAAGGAACCCAATTAAAAAAATCTGTACTATTTTCCACAATCCAGGGTAGAGAGCTGATACTGATTTTTAGATGGAGCGACTGCCATCATACCTCCACAACCCAGAGGGGAAATATGACCTTACTTAGGTAAGGTCACACACATCTTTCGACATATAATTTCTTGAACGTGCGGGTTTCCTCACGATTCCTTTTTCCTTTCTTCCTTCACCGCCGAGCAAACGAGAATAATTACAAATCCTAATCCTAATCCTAATAATATTATAAATGTGAATGTCCGTTTGTTTGTTACGCTTTCACGCAAAAACTACTCAACCGATCATCATGAAACTTTGTACACATATTCTTGGAGGTATCAGAAGTAACATAGGATACTTTGTATTGAAAAAAAAAATGCGAGCGAAGCCGCGGGTAAAAGCTAGTAATATTATAAATATGAATGTCCGTTTGTTTGTTACGCTTTCATGCGAAAACTACTCAACCGATCATCATGAAACTTTGTACACATATTCTTGGAGGTATCAAAAGTAACATAGGATACTTTTTATTTAAAAAAAAAAATGCGAGCGAAGCCGCGGGTTAAGCTAGTATGTACATATAAATCCGAAAACATTTAGTGGTACAATGAATTTAGTGGTACAGGTCAGAATTCGAGCCGGTGACGAGTTGATCAATAGGTTATTTATCCACTGGGATATCACCGCTCTTGGACCATGATTCCATCATTTGATTGAACTTTTTTAAACATATAAATAGATACAATTTTTATCTTGTACGCAAACACACACATGTTTATTGTAGCTTATACTTGCATAAACGCATTAACAATCTGAACGGTTAACATATAGAATATGTTATGTATTTATTAGATATAATCATAGGCGACCCTTAATGTTTCTAATACAAAAAGTATACTCGAGATATGAACACTATGACTATGTTGATTTAATCTTTGACGAGCTCGGTGGCTCAGTCGTGAATGACGCGACTTTGACACCAACGCTCGTGGGTTCGATTCCCACACAAGGCAAACATTTGTGTGCATGAACATGTCTGTTTGTCTTGGTCTGGAAGTTTTAAGAGAGGTAGGGCGCATCAAAGCAGCCCGCCTGGGGAAGTACCTCCACTTCACAGAATATCGCAGCCAAATAACAACCACCCAGATAGTTGTTGTGTTCCTGCGTGTGAGTGAGGTCACCAGTGAGCTCCCAAGGAATTGCTGTGTAAGCAGCAGAGGAGGCATCGCGCGTGTGTTACTTAATATATCGCAAGCGTTAATAGGCTACGGCACCCGCTTTACATCCCGTGGGCCGTATGCTTGTATGGGTTGCACTCCGGGAGTGCCGGCAGAAGTGAAAACTTGAACATTAACGTTGTGCATTTTTGAATATTTTGGAATAGTTAGGGAATAACGAATTGCTTTATTTATCAGTATAAAAGTACTATCATGTATGTGGTAAAATACAATATTCATTTATTGCGCTATCGTACACAAACATGACAATTTATATTACATTAAAAATTTAACACTTCAGAACTATTACAAATATTTTACATTAAAAAGTTTATCTCTCAGAAAAATCAACTTTCATCCATAATTTCAACGACTCTTTCACCATCATCATTACCAGCATCATCATCGCCAATCTCTAAAACTCAAACACATACGCACACTCGCGCAAGCGCCCTGCACCGCTTAAACCAAACAGCGATGTTGATAAACTACGTTGAACGAAACGCGTAAGCGCCAAGAATTTTATGGCGCTTACAACGTTTTGGTCGCGAGAAAATAATGCCCTATGAACGATCTAGCGCTTAATTGTTTAATTAGAGGTAACTAATGTTTTAGCGCTGCAGCGAACTTAAGTTCTAATTCTAACCAAAATCTTACGGTCAGGGTCACGTGTCCTGACGCGAGTTTAACATATTTTCTCATCCCAAAAAGTGCACAATGCCGCTAAAGAAGTTTTCACTTCAAAAAAAATCGTATATCGTCTTATTTTATGTCCTAAACACTTTATGTGATATTATATTTAAACGAAACGAACAAATTATTAAAATTTCTTTTTCATAAATAAGTATCTTACCACTAAGAGGTATACTGGCAGTTATTTATTTGAGGTGTCCCTCTGATGTTTCGTTATGTGGTATCCCGCATAGAAGCGTCAAAGAGCCTCTTTGTAATGCCGGTAAATCGCCAGAGATCCCTTTTGAATGACACTGTCTTTAGACACGTTTGTTATTCCACAAGTATATAATTCTCAGTAAGTATACTGTATATCAAACACAACTGCCCGACGGTCGAAATACGGAAACTATGGATTATACAATGACAATACAAGCTATGCAAAACAATTAAAATCTCGCCTTTACTGCTACCACATAAGATGTATGAGTGTATTGCTTAATCTGTCCTTATATGACGTAATTTGGCCAGTAGGCAATTGCAATTTCCCATCCAAAGGAATGTTTTTTGCATCAGATTAGCTAAAAGCGATGCAGTTTATTTTATACGTATCAATAAATGAAATACCGGTTGCCCATAATATCTATATATTTACTAATATATAAAGCGGAACAGTTTGATTGTTTGTGTGTTTGAACGCGTTAATCTCTAGAACTACCGACGACGAGCTCGGTGACTCAGTCGTGAATGACACGACTTTGACACCAACGCTCGTGGGTTCGATTCCCACACAAGACAAACATTTGTGTGCATGAACATGTGTGTTTATCTTGGTCTGGATGTTTTAAGAGAGGTAGGGCGCATCAAAGCAGCCCGTCTGGGAAAGTATCTCCACCTCACAGAAAACCGCAGCCAAATAATAACTCACTAGAGGGTTGTTGTGTTCCTGCGTGGGAGTGAGGTCACCAGTAATCTCCTAAGGAGTAGCTGTGTAAGCAGCAGGGGAGGCATCGCGCAAGTGATACTTAATATATCGCAAGCGTTAATAGCTACGGTACCCACTTTACATCAGGTGGGCCGTATGCTTGAAGGCCTCCCGACGTAGTATAAAAAAAACCCCATTCAAAGGAATGCTTTTTGCATAAGATTAGCTAAAAGCGATGCAGTTTATTTCATGTGTATCAATAAATGAAATACCGGTTGCCCATAATATCTATATATTTACTAATATATAAAGCGAAAGAGTTTGATTGTTCGTGTGTTTGAAAGCGTTAATCTCTAGAACTACAAATCGGATTAGAAAAAAAAAAATGTTTCAAATCCGATTAGTAGTTCTAGACATTAGTGCGTTTCATTCTACATTCGATGAGCCAATTCTTGAGGAAGGTATTAAACATACGGTCTTATATATAGATAAAAGAAAGGAGGTAAGAAAAACTGTAGACACGGGATACCGGGTTACGCGCGAACGAAGTCGCGGGCTGCTGCTAGCATATTTGTGTTTTCTTAAGTCGTGGATATTTATCCCGGTCATTTGATAGGCGTGCACGGGGATATTGACTTGATTGATTATTACTAGGTACTGTGACGAAACAGCCTCAGGTCACAAGATTGGCAGCGCGCGAGTAACATCCCCGTGGTGTTGCGAGCGTCAATAGGCTGCGGTGACCGCTTACCATCTAATACAGCATACTTGTTTGCCAATCTAGTTGTATAAAAAAAACAAGTTTCTAGCATGAAGTTATAACTTCGCTGAATCAAAAGCGAATCGCAAGAACATTATGATAGACGTACTGATACATCGAAGTAAGTCGTTTCTAATGTGGATTTGACTACGTTTTCGCTTGCATAGATCTAATGCTAAGTCTAAATGAAATAAGACATAGAAGGATCTCATACTATAGATTGAATTCCAGCAGTGTATTCCAATTTATAGGATTTAGGCCCGTCACACACGTAGGTATTATATCGTAAAATAACATGCTAGCTTGCTCTAAATAAATGAAATACGGGGAATTCACGGTGTCTCGGCAGCCTTCTCTTTCTGTTTCCTATTCCCATAAGATTGGCGGGGTCTACTACTTATTTGTAAGGATTTGGCAAATATACTGATTTTGATATGGGGGGACTAATATCAGACCTCTGTATTTCTCTTGTTTCGGCATGTTCCTTACATATAGCTGCGAACATATACTTCAACCCCAGGACGTGATTACGCAAAAGTTACCCGTGCCACGTTATAATCTTAGCTACCATGGAAATACCAGGAGAAGTCAAATCATTGCGAGCCAGCTTACAAGGTTTTGCAACCGGATTCGCCAAGATTAGTACGATGAGTAGGGCTTCATAAAAGTGGAAAGGCAGATGAGGAAGAGACCTTCCAACCGCAACTACTGCGGCACTGCATGAACCAAGCCGTCACAGCTGCTCGTGGAAATACCATCGTCACCGTTGTACGTTTCCCGATTACGCTGATTTACAAAGATCGAGGAGGTTGTAGAGTATATGAGGAAGAAGTTCAACTTCACCTTGAAGGTTGAGCGATTGGAATCTCGTCATGAAGTAAATTTTAGTTACTTTGTGGTGAGAATGCTGACCGGAGCGAATCGTGTTTTGGAAGTTCCGAGGACGGTTGCCTAACATCATACGCTCAACAACATCCCTGTACCACACCACGCTACCACTATATGTGATCCTGAGTATCATCTCCATAATCGTTGCGGTCCTGACATACAAGAAGTATACGAAGCAAAGACAGAATCCGGAAACATCCAACGACAACCCAAAATTCGAGGAATCTCCAGAAATTACACCAGTAGGGCAAGCACGAATCCTTTGCGAAAAAACATTCGTATCGTCATCGTATACAATTTGTATGAAAATTGAGCAGCGCCTCTATGGGACGTAAAAGTAACTACATTTTGAAGCACAAAGTACTTTCGTATCGAGCTCGTATCGTAACGTGTACGTATCTTGACATATTTGTATGAAATTTGGGAGCACGAACTTTGTTTTGACGTGCGGTATCGACAATCTCGAAGGCTGGCTATCGAAACTTACGAATATTTATTCACGTAAAAATTGTGGATGAAACAACTTGCGTAATTGTGAAAACATAGTATTTGACCATTATTTTCAGTGTTTTTGGTAGTATTTCGCTTGAAAAAATTAGTAGACTAATGTTTTACATAAAACGCAAGATTTACCTAGCGTTTAACGTAGTTTATTGTGTTATTTTATTATCTTACCACAATACTTATTGAATACCCAGTAAATGAACAATAATATAGAAAACCTATACTAATAATATAGAAAAATAAACCTATTTTTTCAATTATTAGTAGCATGAAATAAACATTTGTAAATAATAAATTTATATATTAAATATATAGTTTATATTTCATTCTACTAATACATAATTGAAAAAAAAATGTATTTGTACTAAAGTACCTACCGTTATTTTTATTTATTGATTACGTTACACAGAAGTCGCAGGGCTAACAAAGAAAATCAACAAAACTGCTAGATCTGATAGAAACTGAATTTAAAAATAGTTTTGCCTTCAATGATAACAACCAGCCCTCCACCAGTGCCACTAGCAGCCCTATAGATATTTGCCTAATGCATATCGTGTTGTTTTTAAAGGAGCTCCAACCTTGACCCAATAAAACGAAATAAACTAAAACAAAAACTGAGTTCACACTCCGTCACAAAAACAATCAAAAAATACTGATAAGGTATGTGATGACTTTTTATATTATTATACTTAGGACTAGCACTTGAAATTCTTGAGACTATTAAATGCATACCTTGCGACCTTTGATTATTTATACGATATATAAATAAATAAAGCTTGTGACAGTTCTCCTTTGTCGAGTGGGAGCCAATAATGTATAGCCAAATAAAGCACGGCCTGATAATGTACGGCCAGTAATGCACGGCCCGATTTTTGGAAGCAATGGTCTTGAATTATTTGGTCGTGCAATACTGGCTGTACATTATTTGGCCGTACAATATCGGCACACCCTGATATTGTACGACCAGTATTGCACGGCCAATAATGCACAACCCAATAATTGAAAGCCAAAACCACGATCTAATGGCCGTACATTCCTGGCTGTACATTATTTGGCTGTGCAATACTGGTCGTGCATTATCGAGACCCTGTCGAGTCTCCGAGACAGAATATCAAGAAACCGTTCAGAAATAAAAGTAATCCAGCTGTTTATGTTTTTCACATTAAAACATAATTTATATTTTATCAAATATTAATACAATTTAAAATGTTAATTCAAAAAGAATATTCATATTTCAAAGTTTTTGTACATAATCCACTCGAATATTTCATAGAATACCCAAGATAAAAATTACAAGAACAACTTCATCTAATTTCAGAACGAATCGTTCACTCAATTTGTTCGTTCCCGGTTTACGTAGTATTGAAATGCTATCGAGGATACGATAGGACGACGAAGGTGCTTCGTGCTACGTACTAGCGTGATGCTGCGTAATACTATCGGGGACTCGTTACGATTACGATAGGAGTTTCTAAAATGTTCGTGCTTACCCTACAGTATACAGCATCCCGAATCCTGCGAATAGACTACAGAACGCAACATTTTCACTAAACGCCTATAATAGTTGCGTTTCTAAGGGTGGAGGTGTTACGGAATCGTCCCATATGAAGATCGCCGACGCAGCATATCATTGCACACGGCACCGATGCATGAATATTGCGCAAATGCAGTAAAGCGCTGATACAGCAGCACGTGTTCGCATCGTCGGCCGGGCTCGCCGCGTCATGGACTCGGCCACTTGGGCTTCACACTTCGACCCATTCATATTACTTTAAGTTAGTCGTAATTTTTAATTGTATTGAACTTTTAATATATTAAAGTAGTTATCAAATAATTGGTTTTTTTTGAGACTGGCTAATCCATATTTCACGTCCTGTTTATTTTGCTGTTTGCCTCTTCTTTAAGGATCGATGTTTGTAAAACACAGGAGACCTTAATATAGATAGATAGTGGGAACTATAGATTCAATAATTTTTGTGGGCGGCCGCTCTTTCTCATCGACCCTGACTGACGCTGCGTGGTCGGCCAGGGTTGATAGGAAAGAACAATGAGTGATCTCATTGCGACGAAAATTCATTTTTTTACACAAGCATTTTTGTTTGCTTAAATACAGTTTATTCAGTTTGGTTCCTTCCGAGTCTATAACCACTTCAATTTCTGCACTCTTGACAGCATATTGGTTAATAATCATTATAGATAGATATTAGTAGTTATCATTAGCTCGGCAACAAAGGAAAAATCCCTAGGCGTAGGTAGCTGACCTCACCAATCCTTATGGATTAGTAAACGGGATAATGCCAAAAAAGAAGATTTGGTTTTGTTATTTAAACAGATGTAGGTAACACACAATGTATAATGAAATGTGTAATCTGCTGTTCTGTTGGCTTATCTATATACAGCTTCGGGAGACATACAAACATACGGGCCACCTGATGCAAAATTTTTACCGTAGTCTGTGAACGCATGCAATATAGAAAATATTGCTCGCGCGCAGTAAGTACTTCCCCAGTCGGGTAACTGCCGTCAGACCCCAGAGGGAAAACAAAACCTTACTTTGGTTAGGCCACACATCCTTCGAAATAAGTATAAAAACTTCATGGCCATTGTTTCCTCAAAATGGTTTTTTCACCACCAGCAACCGTGTGATAATTACAAATATGTACATAAAACCGAAAATACAAATTTGATGACAACTCATAAGATCACACAAGGCGAAATGAATGCTAATCGTGTTTTAATAAATTGAGTTGGTAATATACAGTACATAAACCTAACTTACATACATATGTATGTAAATTGATAACGAACACATAATAAAAAGAAAGGCCTGTTCTTTATTAATTTGTCTATTACTACTCAAAATAATAAAAACAAATATTCAACGTTAAATAGTATAATTGTCCCTGTAATAAATGTTGCGTTTGTAAATGTTGAGATACTGCCTAATATATCTCTCATATTACGACCTTTGCTCCAAGTGTCACGGGTACCTGTTTTATTATTTTTTTATTTAATTTACCTTCGTTTTGAGCAAAAGAATTCGCGCCCATTCTGTCGTAGCCTCTTATTTATCTTGAAAAGATACGGCTTTGTGTTATATCGGGGAAATACAACAACCTTTATTTTTAGACAAAATAGTAGCACTTTCTTGGAATTTCGTCATAGAAATGAGCATTTACGTAGATACCTAAATGTTATGAGTTGCTAAATATTTTTAAAATGGAAAATATCGGCTTCCTCAACTAGATAGTTAAAATTTTCTGACAAAGCCTTTCCTAAATAATTATAAATCACTATTGAGAGTTACGTGATCGGATTCTTCAATTTTGATATCGACTTCTTTGGATGTGGTCTTTTGAAATATGGAAGAATTTCCCCAGCTGATCTGCCATAAATTGAGCAAGAATTGCATCAGTCTTGATGAGTTTGATGCGTACCAAACATTCAAATTTGAATCCGAGAAGGAACACAATGATATCACGGTATTGTTGAAAACGTTTAATGACTATTTTGGAATTAAACAAAACATTACTATACCGCGATACAATTTCTTCACTAAGTTTCAGCACGAGGGTGATTCCTCCATCAATATGTGATAGCGTTAAAGTTGATGATTAAAAATTGCGCCCTTTCATCGCTCGAAAAAGAACTAATTCGAGATAGAATTGATGCGGTATTACGAATAACAGAGATAGATTTTTGAGTGCTGAACTCGGCAAGCAATAAAAATTTGTCAAGCCAATGATCTGGTGTAGCGATATTTCACGGACTAGGCCATATTTCCGGTATCCATGACATTGTTATAGATCGATCTAGAACCTGAAATCAGTACTCCGTGGAAAGATACCGCTGGGCTTGTGTGATATAATTTGCGATGAATTAAATAGAATCTCTGACACAAGACATGTCCTATTAAACGCGCACACTTTCAGTTTTTTTTATACTACGTCGGAAGGCATACAAGCATACGGCCCACCTGATGTAAAACGGCTACCGTAGCCTATTAACGCTCATAATATATTAAGTATCACTAGCGCGATGCCTCCTCCGCTGCCCACACAACAACTCCTTGGGAGCTTACTGGTGGCCTCACTCACACGAAGTAACATAACAACCCTCTAGGGAGTTGTTATTTGGCTGCGGTATTCTGTGAGGTGGAGGTACTTCCCCAGACGGGCTGCTTTGATGCGCCCTACCTCTCTTAAAACATCCAGACCAAGATAAACAAACATGTTCATGCACACAAATGTTTGCCTTGCGTAGGAATCAAACCCACGAGCGTTAGTGTCTAAGTCGTGTCATTCACGACTGAGCCACAGAGCTCGTCAGTTACCGACTTTGACTGAATTATCAGAAGAGAATCACAGTGCATAATATTTTTCGATTTTGGATGCATACTCGGAGTTTTGAGCCATAAATATCGAAGATGCCAGTGGTGACTTATGTACGTTTGCGATAATATTCGGTTGTCATCATTTTTAAGACTATCTTATCATTTAAATTGTACTTCGAAAGCTTTCATACTGTGTAGTTAAACAATTAATTAAAAATCTGAAAGGGGTTGATAGTTTCATCCATGATATTATTTTTTGGAGTAGGACAAAGGCTGAACACTGTTAGAGGTTAATTGTTTTACTGGATGCACGCGTACGGATACCTAGAAATTTAATAAAAGTGAGGTTACAATATCTCACATATTTATCAAATATGTGACCGAGTTATGTAATATAACAATAGCTACAGAAAAACACCCATGTTAATTTGCTCGCCTGCTCAACTGTTGATGGGATGTCGATTAAAATGTAGAATATGGTATATCCCAATTTAATAAAACCTACTACATGTAGGTTTTATTAAATTGGGATATACCGTATGCTATATAAGCAAAATGATCATGATAATGTTTATCTACCTACCTACCTACATATGTAAGATATCCTTATGAGAAGTAAATAAATAAACTTATTATTATAAATAGTATTCTGATCTATAGTGTAAACAAAAACCGGGATTGAATGTTTGTGACCACTGGGGTCATGGTAACTATACCATGCTTGATTCTACTCGTATACCGCGTTCGTACATAATACGCAACAAAACAGATTTTCAATATCGTCGCAATCGTAGACATTTAATTAAATGTAAAACTGAATATCATGATGATGCCTAATCTGCAATTTTAAAATTCTCCACTAATACTAAAAGTAACATACCGTCCGACGAAAAATGTGAATAGAACCATGGCACGAACGTCAATGCTCATTCCGAAGATAAAGATGTCTCCGGGCGGCGGCGATGTCTGCGTTGCTGTTCCGTACGAGCCAGCGGTGTCTAATGTGATATCTGCAGCTCTCACTCGTACAAAAACTAAAAGGCTACATGTTAATATCGACGATTCATTTTAAATCAGGTTGTAGTCAAAACTATCTTGTAATATTATAGTTATTAAAGTCTATCACAAATTACCTACCTCACAGATCCCTCCAGTAAGCGCATAAACAAGTTGTGTGGTGTACCCAAACTATTTAATATTACTAAATAACTGTGTAATTTCTTTCTTTTTATGGGAAAGATGTTGTGGCTAGTAGTACCTATATATAATATTCATGTGCCCTTAGATGTACATTATTAATAAAAGTTGGTTGCCATCTTATATGCGTGTTTCCGAGTCACCCTTTACAACTGTATCCTACCTCTCTTTGACTACAAATTATATACGAAAATAAATAGCTAAAACCATCTCTTTTATTCGGATAAGAACACACAAATACAGCACTAAATACATAAATAACGTAAAAAATCTGATAAAGGTTACAACAACATTTCAGCAACTATCGATTGAAATAGTCGCAAGCGCCAACCCAAATACAATAAAGGCGATATTCCGATACGAGGGGAACTAACAATATCAATAAAGTACAATCAAGTGTTCGAGACAATCCCGTTTAGATACAACGCGATGTAAAGGAGATTTTCAGAAATGCTAACAATGTTTTTGTCTCAATTTTGTAGACTTGTTTCAAGAAAACATGTTATCCATGGTTTTTCGGGTCGCAATAATATTGACTGTTATACGAGTACTATTTGCGTTGCGGTTAAACATCCGTGATTGATACATTTTGAACAAGAATATATACTAGTGTAACATATACCTGCATATATTCCTATTCAAAGTCGTACTTATTATATTACTAGCTACTTCCTGCGGCTCCGTCCGGAAATAGTAAATATTATAATTATATTATAAATATTTCGAATTAAAAAACGGCGTATGTGTTAATCTACTCGTAGAATATACTCTATTTACTTACAGGTATATCCTTTAAACTTTCGTGGCTGTTTCTATCACGATTATAAAAACAAATCACGGTAAGTCCCACACATGAAATAGTGATTTTAAATTGTTGTGCTAAACTTCATCTTTCTTTGGATTTCCGTTGGTCTTAGAAGGAGCACTCATATTATTTTTTCTTAAATATCTCCTATGTACAGAAACCGCTCAGATATAATTGTACTATATGTATAAATATCTATCTATAACTTCACGCCAAATCCCTTGCGGGGTAGGCAGAGAGAACCTGCTATAAGCCGAGTTATGTATAAATAACTCGGCTTATATTTGAAATGGTGCTATATAAAACATGAAACATGATGTCCAATAATGCAAATACGTAAGCAACAATCAACTTTATGCAGTTGTTTTTTCGTCATTCACGAACAAATATGTTGACAGACGTACATAATAAGATATTTCATCATCATTTCTTTCCCTCTTCACAAGTTTTTACAATAGATGGTTATAATAATGCACTTAGTGTTAGAACCTGTCTTGTAAGAGATACTGGTGCGTTTTATAGATTTCAAAGAAACCTTTAAACTCTGCATTAAAGGTTTCTCTGAAATCTATAATATACTTTCTATATCTATGATATACTTAATGTATTGCAAGCGTTTACAGGCTACGGAGCCGCTTTATATCAGATGGGCCGTATGTTTGTATGCCTCCCGACGTTGTATATAAAAATATATATTAGCACGGTCTGTATAATAATTGTCACTTGTGTTGTCAATAGCAATTCTCCTCTTCCAAAGTCTTCATAGCAATTGATAATCTAATAATATGACTGATATGCCGTAGAAATATTTGTAATAGATATGGAGGTAATATATGGGTTATATAGCCATGTATATTCAGAGACTCGGTAGGCAAAATAAACCCTTTCTCCAAATCTTGGTTTATCAATTTTCACGACACAACCTTCCAGTGAAGAGGGTTCATATTTGGGATGCCAAGTGCGTTCTACCATTACGCAAACGTTCATCTCGAGTAAGCATCTTTATCAAACTGAAGGATGTAGGACGATAACTAACTCAATTTTTCATATGATTTTCAGGACGTAAGAATTTACTTGACTGAACAATTACAAAATCAATTCAAAATATCTGCGAGTAATATCGATGGAAAATAGATAAATTCTGATTCATGCGAAGTAAATGAAAACCGCTGTAGTTTTTCTTACGTACGTATATATGTACGACGTACGTATGTACGACTTGAAGGAGAGAGTATATGATCATTTAAGAGAGGTAGGGAGCATCAAAGCAGCCCTTCTGGAGAAGTGCCTCTACCTCACTTCAGCTTACTTATCCAGTGGGCTATGTCGATTACCTTAGTTCTACTGCTATATCCTCATTTCTGATTCTATCACGTAGAGAAACCCCGAGCATAGCTCTTCATAGCACGCTAAGCGACCTTGAGCTTCCCCATACGGCCCGCAGTTATAGATAAATAGACATTATTTTTGACCAAACTTTGTTCTAAGCACCTCAAATTAGCGAAATTAGTGACAAGTTATTTACTTCTCTGTACTCATTTCAAATGCTACAATTGTCTAGTTATTGCTAAATACTGGAGTGTACTCCCATACTCCCAATCCTGGACTATGGTGCGCAATGAAAGAAATTGTTTAATAAGTTAGAGTGAATGCGAAATTTTTGCATCAAATATATTTTAGGCTTGTAAAAATGCCAGGTTACTACTGGTACGGCATTGAGGAACTCTTTATATTTTTTGTCTTTTTTCATGCGACGGCTCCAAATTACCAACGGGAAAGATTCACGTTTCGCGCTCTACGTAATCGTGCGCGGTCTAAGAACAATCTACTCCTTTATGTCCCTGTCACCATTGGAGTTGATCAGAGGGATTCATTACCGAACATAAGAATGAAATTACTTTATTGTCGGTCTGTACATCAAGGTTCTTTTCTCTAGAGCGACTAAATCGAAAGAGAGCGTCGGTATTAAAATAAGAAGAGGCATGCTCCTTGCTTGGTTCGGACATGTAGAAAGAGTGCAGGATGAAAGAATGACAAAGCAGATATAGGTACAATGCAAAAAAAAACGAAGGATGTACGAGCTGAGGAAGGCCAAGACTTACCTACCATGATCAAATTGGTCGTATTTTATCAGAAGGTGATGTCAGGAGCCCTAGAAACCGGCGAGCGTGCATGAGAAGGGCAATGAATATTAAAGAAGCGAGTGAAGTATGTAAGGATCGAGTCACGTAGCACTCGGTTCCCTCTGCCTACGCCGCAAGGGATTTGGTGTGAGTTATAGATAGATAGATAAACTGAAATTTCATGCAATAATAGATATCTAGTATAGGAACAATTCATATACAGGATTATAGTTCTGAAATATTGCAAGTTTATAACTGACTTCTGTACAAGGTTGAGAACCTTCAAACACATTCTTGTACACCAGCAGTGGTTGTGCACAGCTAAGAGCAGATCACGTTTGACATTCGAAGTGCGATTGTAACTCTTATCACGAACGGCATAAGAACGGTACAAAGGTCAAAGTGCTTGAGCTGCACTTAGCTGTAGGTACTCCAAATTGTTCTGTAATTTTAAAAGTTTGAAGTAGAGTACAAAACAGAATAATTTTAAAACTATTATTTTATTTGCTCTTCATATTCTTATTCCTAGCGTTATTTCGTTTCGTGATCCATTAGGATTGGCGGGGTCCGCTACCTAAGCGTGAGGATTTTGGTGAAGATACTGATTTTTACGTAGAGCGATTGCCGTCAGATTTTTCTATACCTATATATAATTTCTAGGACGGGTTTTTATACGTGTGGGTTTCTTTACGGTGTTTTTTTTCACCGCATTATTATAAAAGTATTCATAACTCCGAAAACACGAATTAAGTGGTACATGTCCACACAAGAATTCGAACCGAGGACCTTTCGATGACAAGACCAGTTCTTTATCCATTTCTCGACATGTATTTATTGCTCTCCATATACTTATTTATGCACTATTACCTATCCTTTAATTTTTGGAATTTGGAATTTTCCCATCCGAATGGAAACGCGCTCGTATAGTGCCAATTTTTAAGAAGGGAGATAGTGATGACGTTCGTAACTATAGGCCCATATCCATTTTGTCTTCCTTTTCTAAATTGTTCGAGTCACTGATATGCCCGATACTCACGAAACATACCAAGTCTCGAATCAGACCGGAACAGCACGGGTTCCAAGCTAAGAAATCCGTGCTAACTAATCTCATTTATTATTTAACACCCATTATAGAAGGAGTTGACAGCAATCGTCAAATGGATGCTATTTACACAGATTTTTCCAGTGCATTTGATCGCGTCGACCATCAATTACTCATTCATAAGCTCCAATTTCAGTATGGTATATGTGACGTATTAATTAAATGGTTCGTGACGTATTTGGCTGATAGGGAACTGGTTGTTGTAGTAAATGGGTACGAATCAGAGAGATACATTGCGTCCTCTGGGGTACCTCAGGGCTCACACTTGGGACCTATTTTATTTGTACTTTTCATAAATGACATTATGTCTTGCGTGCGTCACTGTCAATGTTCTATGTTCGCTGATGATATGAAAATTTTCTGTAACGTTTCGTCAGAAAATGGTTCTCGACTGATGCAAGAAGATCTTAATCGGATTACGCAATGGTGTCATGATAATCATATGGTCTTAAATTCAGGGAAGTGTCAACATATTCGTTTTACTAGGAAGACGAAACCGCAGGATACTAGATACTACATCAATGGTGACTTAATCACGTTGGTTCCTGAGGTTCGCGATCTTGGGGTAGTACTTGATGCTAAGTTAAAGTTCACTTCGCACTACAACTTCATTGTGAGAAAAGCATCCATGGTATCTGGCTTCATCAGACGACACACAAAAGACTTCAAGCGACCGGCATCCAGAATTATCTTATTCAACGGACTGGTCCGAAGCATTCTCGAGTTTGGCTGTGTCGTTTGGAACCCGGGATACATTACTCATTCTACTCGTATTGAGTCCATACAGCGCTCGTTTACTAGGCACCTGGCTTTTGTTACCCCCGGCATAGGATGCAGATCTTCGTATGAGGACAGACTTTCATTCTTTGGTATTGATGCACTGGCAAAAAGGCGACGTATGCATGATTTATTGCTTCTCCAAGGAATTGTGCAAGGCGAGTCAATGTGTGAGGGTGTATTGGACAGGATCATGATATGCGTGCCTAAATTGGGTTGCCGTAGAGCTAATCGTCATTTCTTCGCGGTCCCTCATCATAGGACCAACCTGGGTTTGCACGCGCCGTTATCTAGGATGATATCCACTTACAATGATTGGCATAAGCTTCTTGATTTGGATATATTTCACGACCGACCCAAATTATTGAAACACAAAATTCTGTCAAAATGATAATCAAACAAATTATGTTGATTCTGTTTGTAGTATTAACTGCCTAAAATTATGAATTATTATTAAGAATTTTAGATACCATGTTGTGCATATCTATAATTGATGTAAACTCTAGGTTAAGATCTTTTACAATGTATCAATTAAATGTTTGGGTTTATATTGTTGATGTGCCGAAATAAATAAATAAATAAATAAAATAAATAAATCCTTATCACGCTTTTACTTGTAGTCAACTACCAATACCTAAAAGTTAAATAACAAACTCTTATGAGACTGCCTGATACCGATACCAGAATTTCTTTTTAATCACCGCTTTGAATGTTAAAGAAGCGAGTGAGGTGTGTAACGACAGGTGTCTTATGGCGCTCGGTTCTCTCTGCCTTTTTTTATACTACGTCGGGAGGAAGACAAGCATACGGCCCACCTGATGTAAAGCGGGTACCGTAGCCTAATAACGCTTGCATATTTTAAGTATCACTCGCGCGATGCCTCCTCTGCTGCTTATACAGCAACTCCTTGGGAGCTTACTGGTGACCTCACTCACACGCAGGAACACAACTACCCTCTAGGGAGTTGTTATTTGGCTGCGGTTTTCTGTGAGGTGGAGGTACTTCCTCAGACGGGCTGCTTTGATGCGCCCTACCTCTCTTAAAACATCCAGACCTTCATGCACACAAATGTTTGACTTGTGTGGGAATCGAACCCACGAGCATTGGTGTCAAAGTCGCGTCAATCACGACTGAGCCACCGAGCTCGTCGTGAGCCTACTCCGCAAGCAACCTGGCGTAAAGATATATACATACATATATAAAAGTACAGACGTGATTGTATGTATGTAACATAGACATGTATGTGGCAGACACTATGGAATGTCAGGTATGATACGATATAAAAAAGACCTAGTCTAGACTCTTTCGTTTCTTCTACATTCATGAACTTCTTCATACATGTTCGTCTATCTTTTAATTTAGGCCTTTGTCGGCGAAAAATACGTCAATGAAACAAAAAGAAAAAAGCAATTTTCTATGAATCTGAACATAAAAACAGATTACGAAAAAGTTACCACGTAAAACAAGAGGGTAGGTGCGAACATTCGATGTCGTAATTCTCACTAGTAAAAGGTTTCTGATTTTATAGCCGTACGGACACACTGGGAATATACGACGAACTTAATCACTGGGCATAGGTTTATGTCAGGGTTGAATAAGGCAATATTTTCCTAATAGTTTAGTACAATTTTATTTGTTTTTATGAATATTAAAAAGAATTTTGAAAAACGCTATGAATGTCAATCAGTTCGCCGTGGCTTTGTAATGCACTGCGGCAGCAGTTATAATTACCTACCATTTTTTATACAACGTCGGGAGGCATACAAGCATACGACCCACCGGATGCGGTTACCGTAGCCTATAAAAGCTTGCAGTACATTAAATATCATTCGCGCGATGCCACCTCTGCTGCTAACATAGAAACTCCTTTGGAGTTTAGTGGTGACCCCACTGACTCGCAGGAACACAAAAATAGTGAGATGTTATTGACGAGCTCAATTTTTTTTTTAGATTTGACGAGCTCGGTGGCGCAGTGGTGAAACGCGCTGTAACATTACCAACACTCGTGGGTTCGATTTCCGCACAGGACAAATATATATTTGCACGAGCATGTCTGTTTGTCTTGTTCTGGGTATTGTTAAGATGAGAAGGATGGATAAGAATATTTATCAAAAAAATTACGCACCTAAATTGAGTTAAATGTTATGAAATGATTTTAGCAAAGCAAGTGACCTAGACGAAGTTTGGAGACAATTCGAGCAACTTTGTTAGAAAGTCTTTGTGTATCACGGACGTTTCAACTTTCATTCATGGGCCCCGGAGCGGCTAAAAAGGAGATGGATATCATTTGTAATAATATTACAAACCATCTCTCTTAGCCAATCGATGATCTCAGAGGCATGTGGCCTAAAGTGGTAAGTAGTTAGGATTTTTCCATCGATGATTCACACAGATTGAAATAAAAAAAAATGAATATGACAAGTATACATGTAACATATGTAAGGCAACCCCACAATGACGCTGCCTTGATACTGCTGGAATGCAGCCTGTAGTGACCTAAAATGATCGTCTAGTTTGTTTCATTTTGTTCAGAATTTTAATTATTAGCGTGAATCTATAAACATTAAGAGCAGTTCAGGGAATTGATAGTTAGTCGGTTGTAGGCGCGCTATTATGGCGTGTATAACGGTTCTTTGTGGAATACTTAACAGGAGCGCCTGAACCCTTTACTGACCAGGATAATGCTTAGGTCTTAAACCTTTAGCTAGCCTCAGCGTCTGCGCAGTCTTTTAATTGGAGGTCAGGAAAATTTCCTCTGACTTCTGCTATAATCAGCTTACGCGATTAATATAGTGACTCCTGTCATTATACCAATCTCGTAGAATTTTGCATATTTTTTGATCGCTGCGCAAATAATTATACTTATTTTGAGTATAGTGTACACTATCATTAATTATCCTTACAGGATTATTGTGGCATATTTTATAGGCTGGGCAATTTCACATGTGAGTTTAAATGGTCTGAGTAAACAATTCAGAGCCGCTAGCGAATCCAGTTGAGTCTACAGAAATCGGGCTGTGTGTAATTTTTGCCGCGAATCGGCTCACCTGGAGAGCGGTCTCCAGATGAAATAATAGCATGCACTTATCAAACCCGCAAGCTATGCTAGAATAATACTATAAGCTAAAGGTACTCTGCCGCCACTAAAATTAAAAAAAGCGAATATAAATGGTGTCCCTGGCTAACACAAGTGCGCCATTCATATACGCCAACAAATAAAAAAGCCCTTCGCCTCAGCGAGATTGTATGAATGCGTCATCCAATCTCACCTACCCAGATGTACCTTGCAAAACAAAATTTAACTTAGCCACTATGCCACAGATTTAGGCATAGGCGTATGATTTTACTTTACTTCGCGCACGCGTATTCTGTGGAAGGACACAACATTGAAAAATTAGTTTAACATAACGTGGGATTTCAAGATAACATGAAACATATTCTTAAGGCTAAACTTAGCTTTCGGCAGGTTAACTTAATTGGGCTAAGCTGCGGTCCCGCGAAGAACTCGTGGTCTCGTACTGTGCAGCGTGGAGTCGGCGACCGTAGGCTGTCCTCGACGGTGTTGCTACGCTGATCTCGGCGCCTTCGCGTGTCGTGGGGAGTTCGAGTACTCGACCCTTTGTACGCGTATTATTTTCGACAAGAAGTATCTCTAAACCGATCTCGGCGCCTTCGCGTGTCGTGGGGAGTTCGAGTACTCGACCCTTTGTACGCGTATTATTTTCGACAAAAGGTATCTCTAAACCGAATTAATTATTATGATAAAAGCCGCGACGTCGCACGACTGCCCCGCGAGAACTCCGGATTCGAATGAACAATAATTATTATGCTACGCGCCACGATGTCCAACGTCCGACCGCCAGTACTCCCCGAAATCGAATGGCCCGTCCAGCCGTGCGCCCGCACACCGCGCTCCACCGCGCCCCCGTCTCCCGCGCTGGGGTGACGCGCACTCTGATTCGTCAACTCAACTATCGCCCGGTAACAGCGGCGGCTTCCCACGCCCGAGCCGGCGACTCATTGTCGCCTTTCCTTCATGCACGTGCAAACCTTTTAGAGCCCCGTTCATGCCTCAATACGATACAATAGATAGGCCGCCTTCCTTTGTCTTCGCCTGTCTTTTGTTATCGATAGCTTTTAAAATTTCTTTTGTGCTTAATTTGTAGACGACCGCTTTCCAATTTTATGACATCCGGACGGCCTAACTAATTGTTTTATTTTCAATGCTCACCATGCAATTTACAAATTCCTGCCACCATGCATAGCATTTTTATGATATTCATACGACATGCGGTTATAAATGCCCGAAAATTACACGTATGAAATGTCCAAAACCCCCCCCCGCTGTCGAAGGGGAGACATACAACGCCTCGAAGTACATGTATACCCAGCTAAGTTCGCTATCAATTCCACAATATAACTCATCAAATTATAATCTACGTTGTATCATTACAGAACCTTCCCCAGATTTTGTGAGTTGGTGTCCCCGATACTCACTCGTCAAAATCTTAATCTCATATGTACCCTATCTTAAAATTTTCTCTCCAATTCTCTCTGAACCAGCTCTTAGTGCCACACCCTGACCTCAATCGTTCGATAGCCCTATTCGTCTATATCTTCGTTGCCCTTTGTTCTAAACTACTAACCATCGCCCTTATGCTTTTACTTCCCACCTATCGTCCTGTTCATTTATTTACCTCCTTACTTAGAATCGTCACTTCCTTCTTTCGTATAAAATATCTGGCTAAATTCACCGCATTATAATTTCCAACAATCTTATTAGATTCTGGTTCCATCAGACTATAACTGTTTTGATATGGTACGTCCACTATAACAAATGGCCCCTTATATAATAAGGAAAATTTCCGCGTTATCTTATGTTCTTTGTCCGATCGTACAAAGGTCTTCACCTTCACATAATCACCTATTCGGTAAACGATTAACCTATGCCTGTTGTCAAATTGACGCTTTCTGTACATGCTTGTCTTCTCCGCGGTTTTCAATACTTTTTCGTGATTAATCTGTGGTTCGTTAGCTAGATATCGTTTCGTCCACTCATCACCTAACGTACTGTCAATAGTTAACAACTCTTGCCTCCCAAACGCTAGTCTGTCGGGTGCAAACCCTGTAGAACTATGTGTAACGTTGTTATAACACCTTTCTACATCGGTCAACATATTCACCCAACTTCTGTTGGACCCGAAGCAATATGTCCTGATCATTCTTCCTAACTCGCGATTGACCCTCTCTACGCTATTCGAATTTGGGCAATACACTGAAGTGTGCGTCACCTTTATATCTAAATCACGTAAACTTTCAATCCACGTCTTCGAAATGAACTGTGGTCCTCGGTCGGTGATTATCGTCCTGATAGGTATCTCCTTATGAAATCGTTTTGCGCACGCAAGTACGCTACGCCCACTCGCGACCCTTAATGGATACAACCTTACGACCTTACTGTACACGTCCTGCATAACGTATATGTACTTGTAACCAAACTTACCCGCAGGTAACGGCCCATACAAATCCCCGAAGACCTTTTCTCCTAAAGCTTTAGCTGAAACTGGCTGACATGGTCCTATTGTGTTACTAACGCTGGGTTTTGCCTTTTGACATATGTCGCATGTGCGGATTACGTCACGAACTATCTTGCTCATGTTAGGAAAATAATAACGCGTTCTCAGAATAGGCATTATTTTATACTGCCCAAAATGACCTATTTCCTCATGTATATGAATTATTAATTCCTCCTGTAGTGACTTTGGTATGACTAATAGGGTTTTTCCCTGCGTAGGTATGCTAAAGTACAATGTATTCCCGACTAATTTGTAATACTTAAAGCCCTTGACCTCCAGGCTGGCCTTCCCCTGACCTAAACAATCTTTGATATGTTTTAACTTCGGGTCATCGGTTTGCAACTCGGCAATCTGTTTTAATTTTTGTAATACCGTGCCACGGCTAGCCGTCTTAAACCAGTATATGTGCGGCTGTGCTGTGTTACCCACTTTTTCCGACCCTGCATCTCGTATGTGCCTGCTCAGAATGTCAGGTATAATGTTATCACGTCCCTGAATATACTGTACTTCGTAATCAAACCGTTCTAAGTGCATTATCCATCTGGTAATTCGCGCCCCGAGCAATTTCCAAGACTTTATAAACGTCAGACTTTTATGATCTGTCTTTATCACGATTTTGGCTCCTCTCAAATACGTTTCAAATTTCCTCAATGTATAAATCACAGCATAGAACTCCTGTTCGCTGACGGACCACCGTGTTTGCGGCCCCTTGTATGCGTACGAACAAAATCCTATTATTTTCTCGAACCCGTTCTTATCTAATTGGTAAACATACCCACCCAGACCTATCGAACTGGAATCCGTCTGCACATAATATACACTACCGAACTCTGGCTGTGACAGCATGACGCTCTGTGTAAACGCTACCTTTAACCTATCAAACGCGTCCTGTTCCTCTGTACCCCACGTAAATCTTACTCTCGCCTGTAACAATCTATACAATGGTTCTGTTAATAACGCAAATTCCCGTATGAACCTACGGAAATAGTTTACAAACCCCAAAAATGAACGTAATTGTTTCACTGTCCTCGGTGCAGGATAATCTGAAACAGCCTCTACCTTCGCTGGGTCTAAACTAACTCCTTCAGTGCTTAAAATGTGCCCTAAAAGCTTCACCTCCCTAGCGGCAAAATTACATTTCTCTAATGAACAAGTAAATCCGGCTTCACGTAACTTGGTCAATACCGTATCGATCTGACGTATGTGTTCGTCTAGGCCCCCATCCGTGAAAATAGCTAAGTCGTCAAGAAAATTCCAACAGTACGTTCGCACTTCCGGCCCCAGTATCAAATCCATCGCCCTTGAGAATGAGCCCACGCTTGTTTTGAGCCCCTGTGGTAGCACATTATACACATAACTCTTCCCTTGGAACACGAAACCGGTATATTTCCTAGACTCGTGAGCCAATGGAATCGTAAAATACGCGTCCTTTATATCGATTACAGCAATATAGTTTATTCTGGAACCTGATTGTAATATATCACTCATGAGCGGTGCGCTCTCCGTTTCCCCGGCCATTAATCTGTTTAGCTCGCGCGCGTCCAATAATATCCGAATCTCTCCATTCTTTTTCAACGTACACGTTAATGGGCTACTGTAGTCCGTCGCCTGTCTGCTAATTACACCTCCCCGTTCCATTTCGTCTAACCTTGCCTTAACTCTTTCGCGATAAACATGCGGTATGGGGTACGACCGCTTAACAAAAGGTTTATCGTCCTTCATTCTAATCTCGTGTATATACTTGGTCGTGCGACCAATCTTATCGGAGAATAGCGTGACATGTTTCGTTAACACAGCCGACAGCTTAGATTTATGCTCGGCTGACAACGATGTCCCTTGCACGTACTCAACTATCTTACCCACCACCGATTTCTCCGAATGTTTTTCTAACGTACAACATTGGATTTGACCGCGTTCTCGCTCTTCCAGATCTATCTCACAAATCACATTACCATCATTAATAACGAACTTCGTTCCGTCCGTATATACCAAACCTCCTCGCGCTAACTGTATGAAATCAAATCCTAATATTAATTCCTTAGGTAGCTTCCTTAGAATCAACGTGGGTGTATCGATGGTACACTCACCTATCTTGATAGGGACTATGACCAAGCTTCCTAACTTTTCTTTACTAATACCAAACGCCCCGGCGATTCGAACAGCCGGTATAGGTATCTCAGCTAACTGGCTCATACGTCCCTTTACCCTTTCAAAACAATCTTGTCTCAGGCACGTCACCTCACTCCCAGAATCAATCAAACCCTTTAATTGAATCTCACCTATTTCAACACTCACTTCCGACCTTGCTCCTGATCCGCGTCTAAGACATCTATATCTCTAAACACTGTACATAAGGACTTATTATGCCTATTCATGCTTTCCACCTCTGAAGTATCTGCCAAACAGACTCGAAACTCCTCCGCCCTATGTGTTAACAACTGTGTCAACTCTTCTAAACCCATATTCGTTCCCATGTCACATATTTCATATAGCTTATACTTAGCGCTTTCGTTGTTCGGCGCCCAGCCTAACCGCATTAAATAACGTAAAGCGAATCCCCCCCCTTCCCCCGAAATTAGTTTTTTGATACCGCATCAGGTTTTTCCGCTGTTGCTAGGCTCTTATTCGTCTCACTAGCTCGCGGCGCATCCAAAGCTGGTGTGAATTCTATCGGCCTCAACTGCGTCCTATTTTGCCTAGTACTATTGTTATACAAACCCCGACCTCGCATATTCTGTCCGCGGTTAGCATATGGGTATCGTCTTTGTCGATTCGTCAGATGATTATAGCGAATCGTATTCACCCGCACTGACCCATATCTCGTAGTCCCACGACTTGGTCTGAACGTCGCGCGACCTTCAGATGTACCGGCTGACGTCACTACGCTCGCCTCTTTGCGTACGTTCCGTTCCAAATGACGCAGAAACTCCACTGCATTTTTAACTGACATACTCTCATTCCTCGCGAAAAATGCTACCTGCACATGCTGAGGCAATTGCCTGAATATGGTATTTACCTTTTCCGTCTCGGTAAAAGGTAAAGATAACCCGTATATTTTATTTAACTGATCTGCAAAATACTCTTCCATTGTACCTACTCTATCGTCGTATTTCGCGGTCATGAACCGTTGTCTGATCAACTCCTGTTCACAGTTACTCCAAAATACTTGCTTGTAATCCCTTTCGAAGTCGCTAAAGCTAGCCCAAGAATCCCTTTATATATTCATCCTCGTCTTTGCGCTCCCTATCAAACTCTCTATAGCAAACGCCAAAGCTTTACCTGAACTAAAACTGTTCCCAGATATCTCTATGTAGTTCCTCAGATCCCTTAGAAACAGCATAGGGTTATTTGATTTTTGCCCGTCAAACTGTGGTAGTTTTTGTGACATCTTAATAAGACACACCTGTTTATGCTCTGACTCATTCAGCACAAAGTTTTCGCGGTTAGTGGTAGACGGCACGCTCGCTTCCGAACCGGACGTAACGGATTTACTCGCCCTAGCCTGCTCTAAATTCTCCAAACGTTGTAAAATTTGCGACAGTAATAGAGTCATCTGACTCGTCTCCGGGTTTGAATTTGTTGAAGCATTACTGTCCTCAGTACCTTTCGACTGTTTGCTGGTCACACGTGGCTTCCTGCCTCGGCCCATTTTACTAATCGGTAGTTCGATTATTAACTTATATATCCTACACGCAGGTGCCTGCTTATCGCTTGCAGACGACGCCTATTCAAAGTACGCTATCTATTCAAATAACTTTATTATCTTACTTTGCCTATCTACTAAATTCGCACTTGTAACTTAATGGTCAATTCCTCCTGACGTAATTAATTAAACAGTGTAATTAACTATACCCAATTTTCTCAATCGGACAATGTAATTAAATTATTACTCTCCTAGTTGTTCAACAGTCAGCAACCGATATTTAAAACCTTTATAATATACCTAAACTAATCTACCTTAATGGCTTTTATGTCTAACACAGTTAAACGCATTCACTACATAAACACCTACTATTCCTATCGTTCTAATGTACCTACCTACTCTACCTTAATAGCTTTTATGTCTAACAGTAAAACGCATTCACTACATAAACACCTAACTATTCCTATCGTTATAATATACTTACCTACTCTACCTTAATAGCTTTTATGTCTAACAGTAAAACGCATTCACTACATAAACACCTAACTATTCCTATCGTTATAATATACCTACCTACTCTACCCTAATAGCTTTTATGTCCTTGAAATGTTTCTACGTTGTGTATGTAATTTATAGCAATTTGATTCTTAAAGAATATTTGTCGAACTGATTATATTATTTTAGTCCGAATCAAATATCCTGTGGTCAACGGCAGCATCTGTAAGGCAACCCCACAATGACGCTGCCTTGATACTGCTGGAATGCAGCCTGTAGTGACCTAAAATGATCGTCTAGTTTGTTTCATTTTGTTCAGAATTTTAATTATTAGCGTGAATCTATAAACATTAAGAGCAGTTCAGGGAATTGATAGTTAGTCGGTTGTAGGCACGCTATTATGGCGTGTATAACGGTTCTTTGTGGAATACTTAACAGGAGCGCCTGAACCCTTTACTGACCAGGATAATGCTTAGGTCTTAAACCTTTAGCTAGCCTCAGCGTCTGCGCAGTCTTTTAATTGGAGGTCAGGAAAATTTCCTCTGACTTCTGCTATAATCAGCTTACGCGATTAATATAGTGACTCCTGTCATTATACCAATCTCGTAGAATTTTGCATATTTTTTGATCGCTGCGCAAATAATTATACTTATTTTGAGTATAGTGTACACTATCATTAATTATCCTTACAGGATTATTGTGGCATATTTTATAGGCTGGGCAATTTCACATGTGAGTTTAAATGGTCTGAGTAAACAATTCAGAGCCGCTAGCGAATCCAGTTGAGTCTACAGAAATCGGGCTGTGTGTAATTTTTGCCGCGAATCGGCTCACCTGGAGAGCGGTCTCCAGATGAAATAATAGCATGCACTTATCAAACCCGCAAGCTATGCTAGAATAATACTATAAGCTAAAGGTACTCTGCCGCCACTAAAATTAAAAAAAGCGAATATAAATGGTGTCCCTGGCTAACACAAGTGCGCCATTCATATACGCCAACAAATAAAAAAGCCCTTCGCCTCAGCGAGATTGTATGAATGCGTCATCCAATCTCACCTACCCAGATGTACCTTGCAAAACAAAATTTAACTTAGCCACTATGCCACAGATTTAGGCATAGGCGTATGATTTTACTTTACTTCGCGCACGCGTATTCTGTGGAAGGACACAACATTGAAAAATTAGTTTAACATAACGTGGGATTTCAAGATAACATGAAACATATTCTTAAGGCTAAACTTAGCTTTCGGCAGGTTAACTTAATTGGGCTAAGCTGCGGTCCCGCGAAGAACTCGTGGTCTCGTACTGTGCAGCGTGGAGTCGGCGACCGTAGGCTGTCCTCGACGGTGTTGCTACGCTGATCTCGGCGCCTTCGCGTGTCGTGGGGAGTTCGAGTACTCGACCCTTTGTACGCGTATTATTTTCGACAAGAAGTATCTCTAAACCGATCTCGGCGCCTTCGCGTGTCGTGGGGAGTTCGAGTACTCGACCCTTTGTACGCGTATTATTTTCGACAAAAGGTATCTCTAAACCGAATTAATTATTATGATAAAAGCCGCGACGTCGCACGACTGCCCCGCGAGAACTCCGGATTCGAATGAACAATAATTATTATGCTACGCGCCACGATGTCCAACGTCCGACCGCCAGTACTCCCCGAAATCGAATGGCCCGTCCAGCCGTGCGCCCGCACACCGCGCTCCACCGCGCCCCCGTCTCCCGCGCTGGGGTGACGCGCACTCTGATTCGTCAACTCAACTATCGCCCGGTAACAGCGGCGGCTTCCCACGCCCGAGCCGGCGACTCATTGTCGCCTTTCCTTCATGCACGTGCAAACCTTTTAGAGCCCCGTTCATGCCTCAATACGATACAATAGATAGGCCGCCTTCCTTTGTCTTCGCCTGTCTTTTGTTATCGATAGCTTTTAAAATTTCTTTTGTGCTTAATTTGTAGACGACCGCTTTCCAATTTTATGACATCCGGACGGCCTAACTAATTGTTTTATTTTCAATGCTCACCATGCAATTTACAAATTCCTGCCACCATGCATAGCATTTTTATGATATTCATACGACATGCGGTTATAAATGCCCGAAAATTACACGTATGAAATGTCCAAAACCCCCCCCCGCTGTCGAAGGGGAGACATACAACGCCTCGAAGTACATGTATACCCAGCTAAGTTCGCTATCAATTCCACAATATAACTCATCAAATTATAATCTACGTTGTATCATTACACATATACATATCAGTTTCATGATATTTCAATATAAATTTTGGCAACACTATGTTTATTACACGTCAACCCTGTTCTCTCATAAAATTATAAATAAAAAATGATGAACGCATTTTCTTCTTCTTCATGTTGCTCTCCACTACTGGAGGTTGGTCGTCAGCTTCGCGAATTCGTCTTTCTCTTTGGCCATTCGGAATAGTTGTTCGGCGCTGGCAATTCCTGTCCATTCCCGTATGTTCCTCAGCCACGATTTTTTACGTCTTCCGGCGCGTCTCTTACCCTCTATTTTGCCCATCATTATAAGTTGAAGCAGCTGGTATCTATCATGTCGTAACACGTGCCCGAGATATTCAACTTTACGCTTTTTGACGGTTTGCATCAACTTTCTCGGCATTGAAACACGCCGGAGAACTTTTTCGTTGCTGACTTTATGTGTCCAGCTAATACGAAGCATGCGACGGTAGCACCACATCTCGAATGCTTCAAGACGCCGTCGTGTATCTTCTTTAATAGTCCACGCTTCGCTGCCGTACAACACCACCGGCCAGATATAGCACTGAACGATCCGTACTCTGAGCTCGATGTTTATTTTTCGGCAACATAACACCTTTCTCATCTTATTAAAAGATGCACGGGCGATCTCAATCCGGGTCTTAATTTCTTGGTCTGAGTCCTATGTTTCATTCGCCCAAGCACCAAGCCAAATATTGTCGGACTCGCTCCAGATCTCTCCCAGCTACTGATATCTTCGGGTTCAGTCCAACGTCTCGAGATACCACCATATATTTGGTCCATTAAAGCTAACAACTAGGGAACATTAGTGCAGTGGTTTCCCGTTGCCTTCTGCACCAGATTTTTTTGGAGCTTTTTGGACTCCAAGGCCGCTGCAGCCTCTTCCGTTTCGGTTGCCCGATTGGGGGAGTGATTATCCCGTCACTGACTCGGTCGCCAGAGTCCCGTCCATTATCTAGCAGGGAGCACCACGGTATCGCAAAAGATGCCGTCATTAGCTATTCGTGCGAACCACTAACGCGTGCAGGTGGGGTTGACATTTGGGCCGGTTAGTTCTTGATTCCGTTCTCCCCTTACTCCACGAACTCCCCGAAACGCATTTTGCAAAGTGTAAGTCTACAAAGTCATTGAGCGGAATTTAATATCAACGCTATATATATATCGGCAGTCGTGAACAGTTTCTAGAGAGATATTGACAAATAAATCTTCGACACCATTTAAACGCTGTGTAGTATCCCAGGGCAACCGTCGGCTTTGTCATCGACTTTCTCAGTCTTGCCCATTGAGTCAACCTCGTCGCCTAGACGACATAAAACATCATATGCGCAGAGACGGACTTACTCGCTTTGCATTCTCTGCAAGAAGATATCCGTTTCCCTTCGACCGTTGTCGCAACTGCGATTCGCAACCAGTTGCGAATTAAGAATTTTCATTCTTTGTTCGCAACCAGTTGCAAATCAAGAGAACATTTTCCTTAACCGCAACTAGGCATTTTGATGATTAAGTTTCGCAAACAGTTGCGAATCAAGAGAGCTTGTTCCTGAACCGCAACTACGCATACAGTAGCAATACGTATATAGGTACGACGACGAGCGAAATGAGGAGTGTTAGGTAGAACTGCGACCCTACAGCGCGCGAGCCGAGCGCGCGAAGCGAGCGTGGCGCGGCAGCGGCCGGCGAAGCGCCAGAACCGAACATTGTCTGTTCATGTTCTAACCATCCACGTTCATAACTATCAAAAGTTACAAAAGTGGAAAAATAATTCTTCTCTCACAACAAGTTACCAAACAGTGAAAGAAAGATCTTCTCTTGATTGTTCTCTTCTTGTTGGTTACGTTAGCTTAACATTGCGATTTTTTGTTTTACTTGTATATTTTTTTTATTCATTATCTTAGTTACTGGTTGCGAATTAAGAAATGCTATTCTCCCATCGTAACTATGTAAGTTTGGGAAGTGTTTATTCTTTATTCGCATTACGATTAAGGAAAATGTTATCTTGATTCGCAACTGGTTGCGAACAAAGAAGGAAAATTCTTAATTCGCAACTGGTTGCGAATCGCAGTTGCAACAACAGCCGAAGGGATCCGCTTCTATGCCATG
This sequence comes from Pyralis farinalis, assembly GCA_947507595.1. Taxonomy (NCBI): domain Eukaryota; kingdom Metazoa; phylum Arthropoda; class Insecta; order Lepidoptera; family Pyralidae; genus Pyralis; species Pyralis farinalis. Next base: position 29,916,491 of record OX382273.1, on the reverse strand, counting down.
TATATATTATATTATTTATACTTCATAGTTTAGTTTACAATTTATATGCGTTGTGTGTTTATATGCTATATATATACTGTGTTGTTTTTAGTGCTATTGTTAATACGTCATCCGCATATTTATTTCTGAGGGAGTGAAATTTAATAACATTATTATTAATTCATGCAATCTTACGAAGTGTGTCACAAACATTTTGCCTCCCTCAGGTCTTCATATACAACAATCACGCATCCATCAGGTGCGCGTATTAAATTATTTGTCTAATTCAGACACTACAAACTTCAGCTACCCACCACAATAAACATACACGTGTAGCCCGACACAAGATTCCATAGCCCTGCACATTCTCCTCGGCTAATTCAAACAGTTAACTCCGGTGATAAAGAGGATTCCACGTGGTGCTAGATGTTCCGTGGCAGATGTTTTATCTAGGAATATCGCCACGTATATCGTACATAACAACAATTTTTCCTGGCATAGCCGACTAAGCTTTTCATATAAAGTTTTACACGTTCAGGATAAAAACGATACAATTATTTAACACAGAAAATAAAAAAAAACAACTTTCCCTCACTTTCCTTCAACTTTCCTTCATATTAACCTCCGCTCCAACTCCCAAGACAATTGGAGGGTATTGTGGCCCTTCTACTCAAATTTTTGTGGACCCACCTTCTGATCATGCGTCCTGTCGCCACACAACGGAAAGAGATATTATATCTGCCCTTGCATCCTTTCCTAAAGAGTCTGCATCCAGCTTGGACGGTATCTTCCCACAGCATCTTATAGACCTTATCAGTCATAGTTCAGGTATAGCGGGCGAACATCTCACTGCTGCTCTTACCAAATTGGTAAACCTTATGCTGCTGCCAAGTATGCCAAGATACCTATAACATATGGAGCGAATCTTATTGCTGTCACAAAAAAAGATGGCGGTGTGCTTCCAATTGTTGTGTGTGTTAGGCGTTTGGCTGCCAAGGCATGTGTGGCTAATTCGTTCCAAATTGCAGGCTCTTTTTAACCCGTACAGGTTGGCTTGGAGGTTGTGAAGCTGCGGTTCATGCCATACGTACCTTTGTACCTTATGGTGATATATGCGAGGTTATTTTGAAATTAGTTGTGAAAAACGATGATGTGATTCAATTCGGTGAACCAGGACACTCTGCTGACCGAAATTAAATTACATGTTCCGGAAATACCTATACTTTCAATAAAATATAACCATGTTCTTCAGTGTTATCGCTGTCCTTCTAAATTAGTTTATAAATATTACGACATTACTTCGGCTGTGGGGTGATCCTCTTGATCCAGCTATTTTCAGTTTGGCTATAAATTCTATAACTCACAATTTAAATTCAAAATTAAACGTATTGTATCTCGACGATGGCACGTTAGGTGGAGATTCGCAGATTGGTCTTGCAGATTTATCTAAAATTAAGGATAAACTTGCGTCTATGGGACTGGAACAAAATTTTTGACTTTCGTGAATTCTATATTTCTGAAAAATTCAACTGTTTTTTGGCTACTCATACTCATATTCACCAACATTTTAACAAAGTCGCTTCATATATAAAAATCCTGACCAAGAACACTCCGTATCTCCTTGGTTTACCCATTTTTTATGAAACCCTTCTCAGTAATTCAATATCAAAATTAAATAGACATTCGGGTCGTCCCATCAAAATTAGTAGATAGTCATTTTGTTTATTCTCAAGTTCTGTTAACTCGTACACAAATATTCTTACCTGCTCCGCTGCTGCTCTTTTGGCAGTATTTTTATCAGTGCTCACCTAGTCATGAACTGCACGGTAGGGGAAAAAATTGTGACGATTCCAAACAAATGTAGCCATTTTTACGGAATAAAAAGATTTTGACTTTGACTTTGACTTTGGCTCCATTTGCAAATTCCCTAATTTTGTTCAACCTATGTATCGAAAATAGTTTGAAATTTCAAATTGAATCTATTATTAACATTCGTCTCAGCAGGCAAGGCCCCAAGCCTCCTTTTACCGATAAGGAATCGTGGTTTGGGTATTCGAAAAATTTCAAGTAGAGCTTTACCGGCTTACCTGGCTTCGATTAACAGCATCCTTAATCTCGCAGGTAAAATCTTAAAAGTCCCTGTGATAAATTGTGGATCTAAACGAAGCCTTTAATGCCTGGTTATCTGGGCCAAGTCCAAATTTACCACCCACACCAAAACAACAAAAATCCTGGGACATAATAGCTTCTACCACTACCCTTGATTCCCTAATCGACAGATCTATAGGTAGAGATAGAGCCAGGCTGTTAACAGTATCCCGGTCAGAGTCATTGACATCCTTAGAAGGGCGCTTGCCATCGTTAACGTTCCTGTGGCTCTTGAACCGTAAATCATGCGAAACAATGGTAAACATTCTGAAGGGATGTCTCTGATACCATGGAGAATGAGACGTGCGTTGGTGTGGGACGCGACATGCGCCGATACGTTAGCAGCCTCCTACCTCCAGGCGACTAGTAAACTGGCCAGTGCTGTGACGGATGCCCGTGAACGGCTTAAGATGGGCAAATATAGTTGTCTCGATGTCCAATATGAATTTGTCGCATTCGGCGTCGAGATTCGTGCCAAGAGGGCACGGGCTCTTCAAGGAGCTGAGTGAACGGTTGAGGGAGACAACTGGTGATCCCTGCAAACTTTCCTTAGCAATCCAACGTAGGAACGCTGCCTGCATTATGGACACCTTACCTTGGAATATTCGAATTTTGACTTCAGATTCGGATTTAGCATAAAAAAATAGAATAGGAATGTTCAGTACTATCTCTTAAGGAACATGGTCAAAATGGCCGACAAATTAAAAAAAATAAAAAATAATAAACGAGGCACTGTTGATTGCGTTCACTTAGGATATATAGGACTCGAAGGGATTACAGACATGAGTATTTGATATTAATTTTAACTTGATAGCTCTACCCGTTCCTGAGGAAAAGGGCCTTGGCAGACAGACAGACGGACAACAAAGTGATCCTATAAGGATTCTGTTTATTCTTTTAAGGTACGGAACCCTAAAAATGTTTTTTTTTACCATTATACTTGCATCAATCAATAGACAGAGTTTCTACAACTGTTGGATAACAGCATGATCAGATCATAGCAGAGCAGATTCTTAAGAGGAGAAGAAGAAATAATTAGAATAGATCCTGGTTGCATTATCAAGACAGAAAATTTCACACTTTACTATTATAACCAACATGTGACATTAACAGCAAGTCATATACAGAGAGCCAGAAAATAGATCCTCTCACTCACATATTTTTTGTCTTTTCCAACTTTAGTACAGATAGAAAAACCATTGCCAACCAATAAACTTCAACTGGTAAAAACACCCAGAACAGACAATTAACAGCAAATTTAATGCTATTTAAATTATTCTGTAAGCTGCCATCAACACACGTGTTAAATCCTGATTATTCAATTAATATACTCGTATTACTAGTTATTTATGCAACTGTATATAGAGGGATTTTATTACTATTTATAAATTAAACACACAATGTGGGTTTTAATAGCGAATTAAGTACAGCTGCATACACAACTTAATCTACATGCATTAAATGAATCCTCTGTAGGGGTTTTGAAACTCTATGGTTTCCAAATCTGGTTTCATAATACTCATGCTACGAATAAATAATAAGTCAGGAAATGTAACTGCTCTCAAAAAATTACCCAACGAAAATCGTGTACAAGTGGGCAGGGCTTAAAAGTCGTGTACACGCGTCGCTTAGTCGATCATTTTTCACGCAAGCGAGCACATGTCAAGTCTTTGTGTACGTTTTCATTTTTATCACTGTAAATCAACTAAAAATCATCATGATAAGTTGTGTTGTGAAGTGGTGCAGGAGCCATACAATATCTAAATGTCCTGGGATCACATTTCATTAGTAATAGTTGCTCAAATATAATTATAATCAAAAATGTTCAAATACGCTATGAAATCGAGATGGCCAATATTATGCCAAATGAAGTCAGTCAATTTTAGACTTTAGTAGGATCTTTTTTTCCTCTTGATAAAATATTTAAAATGATAAAATTATCAAATATATTTTTATAACTAATACATTTAGCTTATTTTGTTTACTTTTAATTTTCCTACCGATTTAATTCGTCAAAATAACTGGATAGCTGCAGTTAGGCTAGAAAGACGTCAGCTACAGAGGTCAGACCATAGATAACAGAAGGGCCAGATGGTAGTCGCTCCAATATAAGCTGGACTCTCGTCACATCAATATGCAACGCACTCCAGGGACTCCAGCATAGTATAAACAAATAAGTAGGCCGACTCGAGCACCGAGCGAACGATAATAGCCTAAACACCTAGGGATGTCGTTTATAGTTTATACAATCGTCAAAAATGCATAATCTATCTATATACAATACAATTTTCCCCTGTAAATCATCAGAGATCTATAATACAAAGTTCTTCTTAATTATTTTTTGTACATAGACCAGGAGCTGATTACAATTTTTTCATTCACCACATTCACCACAAATTACTGTCGAAATAGGTTAATTCAAACGTGGCTTTACTGAATCATGTATTTATTCAAATAAAATTAAATGATTATGAAATTGTATTGAAGTTATACTTCTTTAGGCGCGTTATGAAAAAATGATGAGTGAAATTTTAAGATACTGTAACACAAAAGTTTGAAGCTGCCCTGTAAAAAACAGGTTGAAGCTGCCCGTTAAAACGGTCATTAAGTCACGAAAAATATGCTCAAAACTGCAGCCAAATAACAATTCCTTGGTGTTAACGTCACTCACTCGCATGAACACAACAATCCTCCAGGGAATTGTTACTCGGCTGCAGTTTTGAGCATATTTTTCGTGAGGTAGTAACGTCACTCACTCGCATGAACGCAACATCTGTGCAGCGAATTGTTATTTGGTTGCAGTTTTCCGTGAGGTAGTAACGTCACTCACTTGCATGAACACAACAGCCCTCCAGGGAATTGTTATTTGGCTGCAGTCGCCTGTGAGGTGGTAACGTCACTCACTCGCAAGAACAGAACATCACTCCAGGGATTTGTTATTTAATGATGCCGGAGAAGTATAACTTCTCACACGCACCCATTTTTTTTTTACCCTAAACTATTTTTTACTTTTTCATTAACTTTATCAAAATCTTTATACTCGGAAATTTAATATTTTTACAGTAGCCTAAAATGATAGGCATTAAAAGTACTTTTTCTGTAGGAAATTTGTGATTTTTTAACAAAATTACACATTTGATACAGAAAAAAAAAAACTATTTACTTTTTAGCCATCTTTACGAATTTGCAGTTAAAGTAGGTAGGTAGGTACACGTACAAATTATTACGAGCGGGAGCGCAGCGGCGGAGCGTGCGTGGGCGCGGGCGGTATTACGCATGGCGGCGTAGCCGCGACTAGCGTACCTTTAGCAGCGATAAATTTTGTCAGTGTGTGCGTGCGACGACGCATACGTACGGGCGCGCACACATACAAACCTCATTCGGTGCGTATCTATGAAGATATCCTACTCATTTTTATTTTACTATGACTCCAGGCTCCATAGTGGATGCAACCGCGATTTACCGCTTGAAGATATTTAAACTCATCAATCAAATAACTACTCAGCCGGGAATCAAACCCAGGACCTATGCGCAGAAGATAGCTACACTGCTAACTAGGCTATACGGGTTGTCAAAATAATATTGCCATAAATAATTATTCGTAGTGGAATTCCTATCAACTATGTTACGTTATGACTGACATGTAGGGAAATAAGTCCGCCATTGCATTTAAATTATATTGTTTAATTAGTTATGTTTATTTTGTGCAATAAATTGATTACATACATACATATTATGGCCTCATTATTTCACTTTTCTATTTAAATACCAATTTAGAATCCATTCGTATGTATAACAACTTATCAAATAATTCATATATATATAATATATATATATATATATAATATATATATATATATATAATATTAAAACATATCAAAAAAAAACTATTTATTTTATAGCATAAAAAATATTGTTTTATTATATATTTGTTCCTTTTCCCTTATAGCATAACATCGTCCACGCCGCTATGACTCAACTGCTACCATTGGCATTGCAGTCTGCGCGCGAACCAATCTGTGCTCTTGTTTTGAATTTAAACCAATCACTAGGCACGTGTATTAGTGTAACCCAATTGATTTGTAATTTGAACATACGTCGTTTTGGTTTCACGTAGCGCCACTTTTTGTGTGGAATTTGTTCTGAGTTACAGTTCCTGACTTATTATTTATTCGTAGTACTCATGTGATATTATTGTTAAATATATGCATTATACTAATGGTAGCGAAATTGTGCCCAAATAAATGTATTCCTACATTTATTTAGGCACAATTTCGCTAAGTCGAAATATTTTTTTTTCGTTAGTACGTAGTAGTATTGTAAGAACTTTGTTTCTTGTCTATATAATATAACTTCACGCCAAATCCCTTGCGGGATAGGCAGAGAAAACTGAGCGCTACATGACTCCCTACTTATACACCTTACTCGCTTCTTTAACATTCATAGCTCTTCTATTAACTCATTCATGAAAATGTCTATATTTATTGTAATGCAATTATTTACGCTTTGCGTAGCACATTATTGATATGTACTTAGTGTAGTATTAGATTTTTTAATTTATTTTTGAATAGGTGTACTTTTTGTTCGTGTTTGATAGAATTTGGTATTTGATTATATATTAATATTGCGCGGTATGTGGTTTAACCGTAAAGGTTTAACTATACTTATATGAAGGGCTTTCAAATTTGGGTCACAATAGCCAGATTAATGGTATTTAAACTATACCTAGCCCAGATTATCAAAGTTGCGAATGAAGTGACAACCCTATGAAAGTGTGACGTGTTTACGCCGCAATCTCGACCATTCAATAAAGGGCCAATCTTCGTAGAGGCTGACAAAAAGCATTCTCCGTTTTTATAGGTGATTGATTGGAGCTCATCCTCACACCCAATTAACATGCACCACTAAATTAAACTATCAATCTTGCGTAATAAAATGTCACATGTCTTAAAATATAGATATGTTTTTTATACGTCGTACGCAATCTCTTTTTTGCAATGTTAATTGACTTCAAGATGTCGTATGCTTGTTTTCCGAAGGACTTGCTATATTAAGGGAAAGGCCAAACGATCATGTGGGTGTCCTGATGATAAATAATCTCTTCCACTTATTTACAAATGCTACACTAACGAGTCACCGATCCAGCTGAAGGAACCCTATTTACCATTGTCCCATGCCCTCATGTACATAAGCATGCAATTTTACTTTTACTGTTACAACATAAGATGTTTTGGTGTATAACCTGATATGTCTTTGACTTAGTAGGTAAATGTAAATAACAATCTCCATTCGAATGCATGACTGAAGAGATCATCAACACATGTAGCCCACACATGTGTTGGTGATCTCTTGAATTTGCTTTTGCTTGAGTACATCGTCCATGCAAGCACTTGCAGTATACAGAGTCGCGGTGGCTAGGTGGAGCTGTGAAGCTCGCTGTCGCCCGTGTCTGGACTGACGCAGTATGGGGAGGGAAGTCTGGAAACAGCCATTATCGTTTCACCGACGTTCTAAAATGGGCAAAATGAAAATTTTTAGGAAATAAAACTGAAAGATGATGAATGGAAGAATGAATTGCGGAATGAAAGAAAGGATGATGTATGAATGGGTATTTATTTATTTTTTAATGATTTTAAATAGCGTGTATTACGTATATATAGTGCTGTAAAAAGCGCCTTGCCCATGGCAGGGCTGTATGATTAAAAAAAAAAAAGTATACAGCGTCGGCGGATAAGGAATATGTAGGAGGGATACCCACTTACAGCCACAAAAGTGAGCCTGTTTATTCTGTGCATCCGTGAGCACATTCTGCTGCAGCGTAAGAGGAATAATCAGTTAGAAAACCCATTAAATTGGGAGTCGGACTTAACCAGGAAAGCATTCCGTAGGTAATTATTACATATGTATTTAGATATCATAACATTTTACGGTTTAATTTGCATAAGTCCTATAAAACTTGTTAATAGAAAACTGTACCTATCTATCTTTACGCCAAGTTCCACACCGCGCGATATATGTACTACATTTATATGCTAATTCCACAATCACAATCTAGAGTTTTCTTCTTCCCTCATTCCTTCTTCCAGGGATATCCATTGGCATTGCCGGGATCCGTTACCTAATTCTAAGGATTAGGCGAAGATACTGAATTTGACATGAGGCGATTGCCGCCCACAATTAATCTTCACAACCTATATGGAAACCAGACGTTTCTTAGGTTAAGTCATACGTCTTTTGAAATATAATTTTTTGGACATGTAGACTTTTCTTCACCATGTTACATCTACACCGCCAAGAAGTTTACAGTGACTCTTGATTTTCTTGATTGTTCTAACTATAACTTCACGGAGAATTACTTGCGGGGTAGGCAGAGAGAACCGAGCGCCACGTGACCCGATCCTTACACACCTAACTCGCTTATTTAATATTCATTGCCCTTCTCACGTACGCTCGCCGGTTTCTAAGGCTCTTGACATCACCCCCTGATAGAACACGATCAATTTGATCTACGTCGTGAGGCATACAAGCATGCGGTCCACCTGATGTAAAGTAGGTACCGTAGCCTATTAACGCTTGCGATATATTAAGTATCACTCGCGTAATGCCTCTTCTGCTGCTTACACAGCAACTCCTTGGGAGCTTACTGATGACCTCAAGAAAACCGCAACCAAACAACAACCCTCTAGAGGGTTGCTGTGTTCCTGCGTATGAGTGAGGTCATCAGTAAGCTCCTAAGGAGTTGCTGTATAAGCAATAGAGGAGGTATCGCGCTAGTGATACTTAATGGATTACAAGCGTTAATACGATGCCTGCTTTACATCAGGTGGCGTAGCTTGTATGTCTCTCGACGTTGTATATAAAAAAAAAATCCCGACGTTGTAGATATATACATATGTTGTTATAAACGCCGCCCTGTGTTCGAAAATAGATTGGTTAGGGTAAGTTAAAGAATTTTTGGGGTAAAGTAGAGACGTATTCGCAATTTCGCCTTGCGGTCAACGAAATTTTAATATTTATTTTTCTCGTTAACATTTCGGAGTCGGGAATGGTTTTGTTTTCTTGAATTTTGCGCAGTTACGCTGGTTTTGCGGATGACAAAAATAATATTTTGTATAAGGAACTTGAAAGATTCGGATATTATCGGATAACAGATTATTCCGTTTATAAATATACGATACGAAATATTCTTTGGGAAAAGATGATCTTGCTATGTTTTTATTATGAAAACGGATACATGCATATGGCTACTTTAACGCTGAATGTTCAGCTCTCGTAGAAAACAAATATAAGTGTATCTGGCTGTAACAAATATAAAGTAAGTATTTACAGCAAAAAAGTATTTATCTAAGTTTATTCAGTTAATTAGGTACTACTATTATTCGCAATGATGATGTTAGAAACAGAGTTGGTCCGAAAGAGAGCATACTCCGTTAGTTCGGACATGTAGAAAGAATGCAGAATGAAAGAATAACGAAGCAGATATACAATGCAAAAGTGGAAGGATGTAGGATCTGAGGAAGGTCAAGACTTACCTACCATGATCAAATTGCTGGTGTTCTATCAGAAGGTGATGTCAGGAGCCCTAGAAACCGGCGAGCGTACATGAGAAGAGCAAAGAATGTTAAAGAAGCGAGTGAGATATGTAAGGATCGAGTCACGTGGCGCTCGGTTCTCTCTGCCTACCCCGCAAGGGATTTGGCGTGAAGTTGTAGTAGTAGTATCTATTATTTGACGAGCTCGGTGGCTCAGTTGTGAATGACCCGACTTTGACACCAACGCTTGTGGGTTCAATTTTCACACAAGGCAAACATTTGTGTGCATAAACATGGCTCCTGGTCTGGATCTTTTAAGAGAGGTAGGGCGCATCAAAGCAGCCCGTTTCGGGAATTACCTCCACCTCACAGAATACTCCGGCCAAATAACAACTTCTATCTACGTGTACTCCGTGTAATAGTAATAGTATTCCCTATAATAATCCACAGGTACCACTTTTTAAGCTCACAACGATGCCTTATTTGATTTAGAGTGAAATCATGTAGCTGAAAACTCGTGGGTAAGCAAGAGGCTTCCAACCATACCTCATTTATCAAAATGTGACAGGTAGTTTGGATATATGTATAGAATATAGCAACAGTTGAACAACATATATCGCCAGCTTAAATCGTAACTCTCCATTCGCTTTGCTGTATTACAGTAAAACCCACACAAGTTTCAAACTGATTTTACTACATAGTGTATAGTAAAATAGCAAATAGATTTAGTATTACGTAATAGCAAGTAGTAAGTTTAAAACAATAGTTTATTTGACATATCAAGTTTGTTCAATATTAGAGAGGTTCAGTATATGCGCAACTGAATTTGGTTCTGCATTATGCTTTCGGTATCATTGTCGTCATCATCATCTCCGCCTGTATTCATCCACTGCTGAACATAGGCCTCCACTCTAGGGTGCTATTGATCTTGATCCTGTGACACCTGCATCCATCGACCCCCTATAAACCTCTTGAGGGCGTCGCTCCAGTGGGGGGTCGTTCCACACTGCGTGTACCAGCACGGGAATGCCAGTCAAGATTCTTTCTTCCCCGGCGGTTGACGGTTCGATGTGACCGGCCTATTGCCACTTCAGCTTACTTAGCTTTGTGCTACGTCGGTTACCTCAGTTCTAGATATTCTCATTTCTAATTCTATCACGTAGAAAAACTCTGAGCGTAGATTTTCCATAGCACACTGAGCGACATTGAGCTGCCCGATACGGCCCGCAGTGAACAGCCATTTCTCAGTTCCGTACGTCATCACTTGCAACACACACTATTCGAAAACCATGATCTTCAGGCGTTGGGGTATTGTGGACGAGAAGATGTGTCGAAGTTTCCCGAACGCTGCCCAGCCTAGTTGAATCCGTCTCTTGACCTCTCGGTCGAACTATGATATTGCGTTTTCTCGGAAAAGATACCTATCTAAGTAAACTTAAAAAGCGAAATTTAAACTAAATATATTTTAAATCGTAATTGTTGGAGCAGTTTCTGAGATACAATGAATACATTTGTATTATATATTGCTTTAAAGTAATAGGACAAAATGTACAAAATGAGTGTGCTGTTAGTGGGTTTACGAACCAGAAACCTACGTTACTGTATAAGATAGATCGTACATCGGGACCAATCTGTAATGAGTTTGATGGCGAAGTGGTGAAACGCGCTGTTACATTACTTTGACACCAACGCACACAGGACAAACATTTGTGCGCATGAAAATGTTTGTTTGTCTTGATCTTAAAAAGGAAAACCTGATCTAAGTACAAAATTTGAGCCAAGTCGTTCGACCAGTTTCTGAGATACTCGATATATATATATTCTTGTATATATATATATATATATACAAGAATTGCTCACTTAAAGTAATAAATAATAAGGATCGTTATTAAAATAGCATTTGTTTGACTTCGGTCTAAGTTATTTTTTTTCTTATGAGTTGTCTATATCACGCAGTGCTCTATCTTGTACTTTTTTACGTCTAGCATATAGTTAAATAGATTTTATTAATATTTTAAGGCCTCGTGTTGATGTCCTGAAACCTGTTATGGGTACTGATAAACATACGTAAATACATTTTTTTTGTAAACACGTACTTTACATAAAAACTTTTGTCGTGTATGGGAATTGAACCTTCGAGCGTTGATATCAAAGTCGAGTTATTAACCACCGCGTCGTCGAGCTCGTCAATTCACTGCCGAGCCAGTAATAATTACAACTGTTTTTTTTTCGTACTTTAGTGAAACATGCCAGGATTGCAACCGGGGACCATGCAACCTGGGTTCTTTATCCCCTGGGCTATCCCTACTCTCACAAAATCTAAAAGAACTGCTACTATTGGTGTCAAGGCGGCGTTACTTACCACTTCGTCACAGAAATCCTCAAATATATATATCCTCAAATAAAAGGCACTTGGTCGATATTTTTAAATTTAATTTGATTGTAAACAAGTCTTTAACATAAACTATGTTAATAGTAGCCGGTTGGGCTAATAGTTACAAATTTATTGTCCCCACAGGGCTCCATTTACATGTGTTCGCATAAACAGGGTTCAAGTCGGGGCAGGCTGTTTGAATTGTAAATCATATGCAGTACAAGGGTATTCCGATACAATTATTGTAAACCGGTGTAAACAGATGTTTCAAATAAGAACTTAAATACGAAAGCTTTGGTGAGGCTTACAGTTTAATTATAAACAAAAATCGAAATAAACCACATTGTATATAATGAATTGTCTCCTTAGATATTCTAGGTACTCTGCTTTTATTTCGTCTTTTTCTTAGCATTATCCCGTTTTCGAATCTAGTAGGAATGGCGGGGTCCGCTACCTGAACCTAAGGATTTGGCGAAGATACTGATTTTTATGGAGCAACTGCCGTCAGACCTCTGCAAGATCAGACCAGATCATTCTTAAGGTAAGGTTACACATCTTTCGAAATATTTTTTCTTGGACGTGCGGGTTTCCTCGCGATGTCTTCCTTTCCCGCCCGATCAAGTGAGAATTACAAATATGTTGTACATAAATCCGAAAACACGAATTTAGTGTTACATGCCAGGATTCGAACCGAGGACCTGTTGTTTACTAGGCCGGTTCTTTATCCACTGGGCTGTCACTGCCTGCTTTTACATCATCTAGCTGCCTTAGGCAATTTATGTCAATTCAATTGACATATTGTTCAGAGAAACAATAATTATATTATTCAGATAGCGAGGGCATAAAATAATGCAACTTTATTCACTCTTCTTATTAACTGATGTCAAAAATAAGAATAGAAGAACTAGTGCAGTCAATATGGTATTAAAATAGGTCGATTATGAATTTTTTTTTAATAACAACCGATCAGGCTGAAACAGGATGCATTCGATGGGGAAATATATGTCGACAAAAGGACCCCAAATTATTTTTCTCCACAACTTATTAAGCCGAACTTTATTTTAACTTATAACTTATAATTTTATTAACTTATTAACTAAAAGCACAGTATGCAGAATGCATACTATGCTTTCGGCTATGTGGGTTGCAATCTTCTGTTAAATCTACAATACTGGCGGAAATTTATCAATGTTTATAGACATACCCTGGTCAGCAAGATACACCACAGGCAGGCGAGGTGCGAGGTTAGCTCCAGACAGTGATTCTCGCTTATTTTGTTGTCTGAGTGGCATAAACCCCGCTATTTTCAGAACCATTACTTACTAAAATAAAGGCTATATACACGCTCTCCAGCGACTATAAGTCATCTAGTCTATATGGGCGGCACAATGCATAGAAAGTAGGCTTTCAACGCAGAGGCATAAATTTTAGCTTTTGACACCAACTGAAATAGTATTTTACACCCTGTTTTTAGGTCCTAGCTCAGGGTAAATAGTAGAAAAAAAGCCGACGGGAATAGGACTACTATTTACTATATGGAACCATTTGATCCCTTTTTACCACCGCCATAACATTTATTCCAGTGATGTAAGTCATTGAATTCGTATGCACTACAAATGTCTACGATCCCAAAATGTATGTATGTATATCATCTTCACGCCAGGTACATTGCGGGGTAGGCAGAGAGAATCGAGCGCCATAAGACGCGGTCCTTACACACTTCACTCGCTTCTTTAAGATTCATAGCTCTTTTCATGCATGCTCCCCGGTTACTAAGGCTCCTGAAATCACCTTCTGATAAAACACGACCAATTTGATCATGGTAGGTTAGTCTTGGACTTCCTCGGCTGCTACATTCTTCTACTTTCGCATTGTATAACTGTTTCGTCATTCTTTCATTCTGCATTCTTGCTACATGTCCGAACCACCGGAGCATGCCTTTTCTTATCTTAACACCGACACTCTCTTTCAGACCAACTCTCCTTCGTACGTCATCATTTCGAACGCGGTCAGCAAGCGTTATGCCACAAATTTTTCGCAGTGCTCTCATCACGACCGCATTTATTCTACTTGCATGCTCTGCCATACCCAGTTTTCACTTCCATACGTTAATCCTAAAATGTATTTAAGCAATAAACTTCTATCCTCACTCCGCAATAGTTATGAAAAAACTAGTCAATTTTATAATCACTAACTGATCCACTAACCATATAAATCTATGGCCAACTTGCGGCAGAGTTTATACCGAGGTGGGCCCGCCGTGTGCGAAAAACGTGCTGCCTCGCGAGACGGCGCACTCGGTGTGGACGTGCCTCGTGACGTGGGTACTGACTATACACAGATAATATTATAGACCAATAATATATCTAATCTCTTCTCAGTTTATCCACAGACTTTAAGCATTAACAAAAGAGTAGGTATATATTTGGGTACATATGTGTTTGTGTGAACTGCGTTAGTCAATGAGAACACTATATATAAGGTCGAACGATTGATACAGAGTTTGATAAAACGGGAAATTCAGGTATCGATGTGGTTGCAGCTGAGATTGGTGGACTAGGTGGCACTTGCTTCCGAGACACTTTCTGGTTCCTATGCCATTTATGCTGGAGAAGTTATTGGCTTGCACATACCTAATACCTACACATACCTACATAATTATATGCAATGACATACGGACATGACGTGAAGATATACCTATATAGATCACGATTTGATCAGTGATCATTAATATTGTCGCTCGGTGTATTTTCTGGTATATATATCACTTAGCGACAGAGAGTCCAGGTAAGGCATTCAGTGATAACCTGAATGGATATGGCGAAGGCCTAGGTTCGGTCGGGTCTGGTGCCGGGGATTTTTTGTAGATATCTTACGGGCAGTTGTTTTTTCGAAATTTTCTGGTCCGAAAGCATCGACATCACATCTGGCTTCCTTTTCTGTCCCCGATGCTACTTCTCCTGCATATTAATGTTATCTGTTGATGGCATTCACTGCTATACTACATGGAATACTTCATCGGAAATATTTGTTGTATAGCTCGTGCTACATCGCTCTGTTCCTTTGGGAAGAAAGCCGGATAAATTTATGTCTGAAATTGAGGCTGCTTTGAATAGAGATTCTAACTCGAGGCAGTTGAAATTGCCCCAATTCTAATCCATCAACTCACTATCCCTTAATTCAAGAAGACGCGTTTTCATGATTATCATCGCTAAAAGTATTGGTATTCTTGGTGTCGATATTTCCTGCGAAGTTCAGTTCCAAAGTCACCTGAAGGAGAAAGATAAGTTGGCGTCCAATAAAATCTAGTGTATTTAAGAGAATAAAGTAGGATGTAAGCCTGAAGCTGACTTATATCATATTCTTAGTCTTAAGGCCGATCATACATAAAGTGGGAGTACTGATTTCGGATGTCAGAATCGTCAACGATCCTAAGCTTACATTGGCAGTGATTCCCAAGAATAAACTCAAGAGTTTAGGGATAGATTTCACGCTATTATAAATGATTTGTTATGTTTTCTCTTGATAGTATAATGGTTTGCGTTCCTAGAACAATGCGATGAACAGTCTCCTTGAACAAATGCACTGCTTGCCAATGGCTGAAAAATTATCTTGTCACACTGGAACTGTAACGGTACCGACTGTGCGACTCGCTGCTGTGATTATCTCAGAAGAGCAGCATATGGTTCTTTCAAAAAGGCATGAATTTTTTTTTTATAGGGTAGGCACCAGTGATGCACTTGTTGTTTGCAATTGTCCGTAGGCTGCGATAACGTACGCTTGTTTGTCAACTTAGTCATAGACTTAGTGGTGTAAAAAAATTCGCATTATGGTTCAGATAAAAACGCGACAATAGTTTCGTGGCTTTCTTGAATTTCGTGGCTGTGTATTATTAAAGAAAAACCATCTGCAATCTGAAATGCAACTAAGATACGATACAATATTAATAATACTGAACATGTGTTCAATAGACTACTACTGAATATATTCTTTTTGTTTTGAATATACATAACACGTATAGGAAAACAAAACACCTACGTGTTATTCAATTATTCCTTTGCTCAATGAGAAAACGTTAACACTAAAAGTAACACAGAAATGAGTGTATAATATTCAGTATGCTGTTAAAATTTAAAATCTAAAATTTAAAATTTAAAGTCAGTATATAATTATGTATGAAAAACTAAGACCTGGCCGGTGGAGATAAACACACATAGTCTGTGCGTTTATCTCCACTCACTTTTAACTGCTGTCTCTAAAATATTAAATTTGAGTGAAGTATTTCGTTTAGTAACTATAAATTGAGCAACAAAGCGTTTTTAATCATTCATCCTCTAAGAGTGCCAAGTGCCAAGAGCCAAGTGTACGAGTGATCAGTAGTTTGTAAAGAAAAAAAGAATGAAATTGAGTGTAAGTGTTGAGGATGGCAAAGGAAAAATATTATGAATACGTGTTGTTGCTACGATTTTATTTGAGAGACTGATAGTTTGACAATGATTTGGTATGTAAAAAAGAATAAGAACCGAGAATTTAAAATTGATGGCCGAAAAGGTTTACTTACGCTGGTGGTTGCCAACAGTAAGTAATCTACAAAGCAAATTCCGATGTGTTAGAAATCTAGGTGCTCTGTCCCAAAAGTAGTAAAAGGAGAATAATTATTGTATATTTTATTTGACACTAAAGAAACTACAAGCATGCCATTTGGACCAGGGGGAAAAAACACAGGTGAGTGAAATGGAGGCGCAGACAATCTGAGAGATCAGAAATCAGCAGGGGAGGAACAGTAAAAATGGTAAGGAACTAAAAAGGAGACAAAAACTAGACCTACGAAGTGTTCGTATTGAGTATGAAAGTTCGTAGTAGTATCAGTGGACACACACAAAGATATTTTTAATCACATTTTTGGACTCCATTTACGCTTCTGAATGGTAGTTGAATAGCTCATGAAAAATAATGAAGATACTCAAAAATATAGTTTATAAGTACATTTATGTAGAGTTTCGGATACACGCGAACATATAAAGTCGTATGCAAAATTAAATTCACCAAAAATATTAGATTCAGCAAGGAATTGCGTTTATTATTTTTTATACAATGTCCGGCGGCATTCAAGCATGCAGCCCACCTGATGTAAAGTGGTTACCGTAGCCTCTAAACGCATGCAATACATTAGGTATCGCTCGCACGATGCCACCTCTACTGCTAACACAGCAACTCCATGGGAGTTTACTGGTGACCTCATTCACACACAGGAACATAACAACCCTTTAGGGGGTTTGTTATTTGCTTTCTGTGAGGTGGAGATACTTCCTTCGACCGGCTGTTTTGATGCGCCCTACCTCTCTTAAAAGACCCAGAAGACGAACAGACGTGTTTATGCACACAAATGTTTGTTCTGTGTCGGAATTGAATTAATGAGCGTTGCTGCCAGAGTAACGTAAAAGCGACTGCGCCACCGAGCTTGTCAAATCGCGTGTGCCGGTAGGATGTGGCTAGGAGCGGTGGTGTCTCCTCTAAATTGCATGGGATTACTTTATACATGAGATCTGTCCTTGCTCAAAATTGAATTTGAGAGGAACACTAAAATATTCTTTGTAAAATAGCTACGGATATTATATAGCCAAATCAACCTAGAAATGATTTAGGCTCAGGTACGTAAACATCTTTATTTTACCAAATACCATTCAACATCGAAAGATAAAACAAAACGTTTAATTAACTTAGTCCAGTTACTGTGTACTAAATTACCTTCAAACAAATATTAACTGACAAACACTGCGGTACTGAAATATTTCCAAATCAGAGACTATCCTGGAATCGTATCCACTCGTCCGAAAAAAGGGCGAATTGATTACGCGATGCGCAAAGTATTTTATTTATTGGTCTTTTTTCAATATAAATTCTAGGGGTGGCGAAACCGATGCTTTCGGAATTTCTATTGGTGCCGGATAAAAAAGTGGGAGCCCGCAAGTATTCCGTGCTTTTTTTTTATTTCGTTTGTCAGAATGTCCGCGCAAAACGTTAACAGCCACTGCTGTGTTTTAAATATTTTTTGCTTGGGTTTCACACTTCGTTAAATTTAAACTATTTGGACCCAATTAGCGGATGGCTTTAGTATTGTATGCCAGGTTGTAACGTTACATTCGATTTTTTAATTTTATTTCCGCAGCAAATTTTATTCATTGGCTGTGCTCTCAATGGTTGTTACGGATTTACGGGACAGATAGTAGTGTAATTTATTAGTACCGTTGGAAAACTACGATATAATATGCATGTTATCGAAGTTGCAACTATGTACTGGTCATTTCTAGAATTCAGTACCTCAAAAGTTAGAAGCACACTCCGTATGAAATCAGTTTGTTGTTATTTTATCTTCTATTTTATTTTATCTTTGTGTTATTATATCTTCAGTTCATCAAAAGTCCTATTCTCCAAAAAAGCTGCAGACATTAAATTGAATTTTATATCAAATATGTAGAGTATACAATAACTATGCATTATAGTCTTGTACGAATTCAAGTTTGTAACTGGATCTAATAACAAGCTGTGACCATTGAAACTACTTCAACTGTAATTGACTGTGACTAAAATTAATTAGTTAATAGATTCAGGCGTTATTTTGCGAAAGTCAAACTCACATGCAATTCGAGCCAACCTGCCTTGCGTGCTTCCGCCACCAATTAGTTCATGCGGCCTAGCGCCGGCCGGCACCCACCCACTACTGTTAGTGCGTGCAACATGCCGACGCTGCCATGGCTGCTCCGATAGTCTCTGCCTCGGCTGCTGCGGTCGTCCGCTATCTGGAACAGAATCCGCATGCCCCCACCACCACCGTCGCTGCCACGACTGGCCTGGTCGTCGCTGCGACACGTGTTTCGCCTCTCCACGAGGCATCATCAGGCGTTGTAGACGTTAATCGTAAGAATAACATGCTACAAGTGACAAATCCATCGCAGTGCCGTCCCTTATATTGAATTGAGGGTGGGGGTGGATGGTGTGAGCGAAAAGATATTTAATAGTGGGGAATGGTTTACGTCAGTCTGTTTGTTCATGAGAGTAATTTTAGAATTTTTATGTTTATTAATTTCTAATTGTTCCCTAATATTTAGTTTTAAACCTTTGTCTATGGTGTGTAAAATTTGATATGTATTAGTGGGGGATAAGTTATGTCCTTTGTCTATGAGATGCTCAGCGAAGTGTGATCTTTCTGGGCGATTGTTTTTATACGCCGATACGTGTTCGTGAAATCGTGTTACAAAGTTACGTCCCGTTTGACCGATATAATCGTGTTCACATTCATCGCAGAACAGCTTATAGACGCCGGATTTTTTATTGGGCGGGATTTTATCTTTAGTGTTACAAAGTGACTTGAGTGAATTATGGGATTTGAGAGCAACATGTATGTTATTTTATTATTATTTTATTATTATTATTTATATTTATTATTAAAATTAATTGTGTACTTCCGGTTGTCTTAGACTCTGAAAGTTCGCATGTAGAAAAATCGTTCACAATTTCTTCTATGTATGTATATCTTCACACCAGATCCCTTGCGGGTTACGCAGAGAAAACTGAGCGCCGTAAGACACGATTCTTACACAGCTGACTCGCTTCTTCGTAGCTCTTTTCATGCACGCTCACCGGTTCCTAGGGCTCCTGACATCACTTTCTGATAAAACACGATCAACTTGGTCATGGTAGGCTATTCTTCGTCTTCCTCGGCTTCTAGATCCTTCCACTTTCGCATTGTATATCGGCTTCGTCATTCTTTCATCCAGTATTCTTTCTACATGTCCGACCCAACGGAGCATGTCTTTTCTTATCTTAATAGCGACACTCTTTCAGACCAACTCTCTTTCTTACGTCAACATTACGAACACGGCCAGCAAGTGTTATGCCACAAATTTTGCGCAATGCTCGCATCTCGATGCATTTATTCTATTTTCGTGCTCTCTCTGCTATACCCAACATTCACTTTCATAAGTGAGCGTTGAGATTATCACCGCGTTGTGTACAGCGAGGTATGACTTCTGGCTTAGATTTCGGCAGCCTAGAAGTTTACCCAACGGTCCATTCACGCTGTTCCCTGCATTCACTCGTTTTTCCATATCAGCGGTGTACCTTCCGTCACTGCTAAAAGCACTTCCAATATATACAATCTCATCCACTTGCTTCAACACTACATCATCAACCATAATCCTCGTGTTCGTTCTGATTGTCTCTCTTTCCAATACTTTGGTTGGTGGTTTTCTTCTTAATAGTTCAATTTCTTAATAGTTTTAAAAATGAATGTCTTTATACCACCTTTTATCCTTTATGGGGTAGGAAAAGAGAACTGAGCGACACATGTCTTGGTCCTTACACACCTCACGCGCTTCTCTTACATGCATGGAAATAAGAGCATTATTCCAGTCAACATTATCTAAACTACTTTATGTGCTTCCGCCACCAATTAGTTTATGTAAACTAGTATATGCATACCATCGCTGCTATGACTGCTGCACACGAATGTTCATTCATGGTATTCTAACGACTAATATCTACAGCGCCTGATGCGAAACACATGTCGCAAAGATGACCTGAGCTGTCAGGGCAGCAACGGTAGCGGGTGCATGCGGTTTCTGTTTCAGATGACGAACAATCGCGGAGACCAACTACCGGCCACAGCAGAGACGATAAGAGCCGCCCATGGCAACGGCGATATGCGTATACTAACGGCAGTGGGTAAATGTTGGCAGTAAAATAATGCCAGAATCAATTACCTATTTAAATACATAATTAAAGTACGTTATTATTATTTTTTCCCCTATTATATATACAATATATATACTATATTGTATATTATAGTATATAATATACAATAATTACAAATAAATTGACCAATTTGTGAGGGTACATAAATAATGGATTACGATTATCGACTTTCTCACATACCGTTAAAGCAATTGAGCTTATTTTTTATAGTATTGTAGTGTTGACGTAAATGTACCTCAATTACGAGTAGATTTTCAGCCTCATTGAGGCTAATTTCCAGCAATCTAAAGAAAAAATGTTTTTTTTTTGTTACACCGCAATTAAGCAAGTATTTGCATTTTGGCGATAAGTACAGATACCGGTTTGAAGGAACTAGTGAAAAGTAATACCTATCGCAAGAGGGAGGTGGTATCCATTAATTCGCTCAAGACTATTATAAACCTCTTCAACATATAACCAAAGTTAACTTTGCTCATACGTATATACACATCGGGTGGGAAACGAGCATACGGTGTACCTTGTATAAAGTGACTAATGGTACCCTATAAACGAAAGAGAAAAATTAACAATAATAATTAATGATAAGTATTTGGCAATAACTAAAAATACTGCCTCGAAGGAACTAGTGAAAAAGTTACACCTATCGAATGGGGTATTAATTCAAGATTATGCACAGACCTCTTCAACAGATAACTGAAGTGATTACTGATATTTGTAGTGAAATTATTATTGACAACCAACAGCCTTCTTTTACTTAACAGCCCGCAATGAAAACGAGATTAATTGATTTTTTATACACCGTCTGGAGGCACACACGCATACACAAAGCGGTTTCCGTAACCTGTGAATGCTTGCAATATATTAAGTATCACTTGCGCGATGCTACGCTTGCTCCTAATACAGTTACTCCTTAGGAGCTTACTGGCGACTTCACCACAACCCTCCACGGAGTTGATATTTGACTGCGGTTTTCTGTAAGGTGGAGGCACTATCCAGACTGGCTGCTTTGATGCACCTCTCTTAAAAATACCCAGATCAAGACAAACAGACATGTCCATGCATACACAGTGTTTGTCCAGTGTGGTAATTAAGCCCACGAGCGTTGGTGTCAAAGTAGCGTCATTAACAAATACGCCACTGAGTTCGTCAAAAATGAAAATATCGAGGAAGTAGACTACATAGGTTTCCAAACTTATCGCTATTAAAATGAAACCATTCCAGTAATTCTGACTACTATAATTTTCAAATAGGGAAATGCAAAAATATAGAAAAATAACAATTCTTTTTGTATTACTAGCTGGCCCGGCAAACATTATTCTGCCATGTAAATTATTTCTTTTTAATTTTTTTTATATTTTTTTGTATTAATTTTTTTATGAAATATACAACCTATTCTCGTACAAATAAACATACAAATTTTCATAAAAATCGGTCGAGCCATTTCGTAGGAGTACGACCACAAACACAGTGACACGAGATTTTTATATATTAGGGGTTAAAGTTTGAAATTGGCGTTTTATAGTAATAGATACTTTGAATTGGCATTAACTCTTCATGGTGTGAGATTTTCGTCTGACACTTTTTTCACATGATACCCATGAGGTTTTCTTTTACAAAATGTTCAACATTTTATTTTCTAATTTCAATTGTTTTCTTTTTATTTAGCTTAGACGGGAAATATGGATACTTCGAACGATGATGGCAAAACTTGCAGTGAGACAGCCCGGACTCGTAAATCGATCTTCACCATTATTGCTCCATGATAGCGCAAGACATCACACTGCACGAGAAACCGTTGTAACTCCTCAGGAGCTGCAGTTAGAAACCATACATCATCCTCTGTACTCGCCAGACATTGATCCAACTGACTACCATTTTTTTCGTGCTTTCGACAATTTACTACGTGATAAAAAAATTTCTTCCAAGGAGGCAGTACAAAATGTTTTCACACAGTTTGCCGAATCTAGATCCCCAGATTTATAATACTAGGCATAAAAAACTTCCGATTAGATGGCAGAAATGTATAGATAATGAGGGTAAATATTTTGATTAAATAAATATGTTTTATTTTTTAGTACAAATCGGCAATTTCATAACCCCTAATATAAGATTTATTTATTTATTGATTTACCAACATTTGTATACATTAATCCTTTCATTATAATAGAGTGTATTACATATTAACTAAAATGTAACAAATACTTATAGGTAAATACATCATGTAAAGATGTAATATATCACACTCAGAATCAACACTGAGTCAATAAACACGGAGCAATGTTACAATACACTGCTAAATATATCTCACTCGTAACAATTTGTCGTGACATCAAATGTACGTGGGATATTACAGATATTGCGCGTTACGTGTTCAGCGTTACTGATCCAATTTGTACTAAACTTTCTGTAGCCAATCACGATAGCTTACATAGAATAGAATAATCTTTATTGTTAAGCATAACTAATGCTTACTTATGCGAGGAGCAGGGTATGGCAGAGAGAGCATGAAAGTCGGATAAACGCGGTCGAAATGCGAGCGTTGCGCCAAGACTTACCTGTAATGGCAAAATTGATCGTATTTTATCAGAAGGTGGTGTCAGATACCTTAGAAACCAGCGAGCGTGCATGAGAAGAGCAATGAATGATAAAGAAGCGAGTGTGGTGTATAAGGCTCCAGTCGTGGTGCTCGGTTCTCTCTACCTACCCCGCAATGGATTTGGCGCGAAGTTATAGATAGATAACTAATACAATTATTCAGATATATGAATGTAAGTAAACATTTTTTCTGAAACGATATTTGTACACGATTCTTAATTGAATCATATTGACTAAATGTACTTTACCTTTAGCAGAATCTGATGGGCTATGACAGTAGATGGGAGAGCCTGGTGGCAGAGAGGTTAGAATCGTACTTTAACACCAAGGATCGTGGGTTCCATTCAAACACATGGCAAATATTTGTATGCATTCAAATATTTATCTTTTGTACGATAGACTCAAGACCTGGAAGTTAGGGGGGTTTTAAGAGAGGTAAGGTATATCATAGCAGCCTAGGGAAGCAGGCAGGTGGACGAGAACCTGACAGAAAATCGCAGTCAAATAAAAACTGCCTGCGGGCTTTTTTTTTCAAAAAAAAAATAATTCCCAGAAGGCAGTACAAAATGTTTTCACACAGTTTGTCGAATCTAGATCCCCAACTAGAACTTCCGATTAGATGGCACTAATGTATAGATAATGAACGTAAATATTTTTAACAAATAAGTAGGTATGTTAAATCTTAGAAAAAAAACGAGTTTTAATTTTTCAGTACAAATCGGCAATTTCATGCTTTAACCTCTAATATTAAGCAACTACTGAAACTCATGTTCACCAATCTATCCAGATAACGATTCGCAAACTGTTACTTAACCTGGGTAATGTAATAGGTAACGCTTGCGTACTAATTACTTTCCATATTCTTACATTTGTGGAAAATTAAAAGTTACTTAACTTAAGTAATGCGATTCTAAGATATTTCTACGTGCATCATAAAATATGAAGTCTTACAAAATGAACTCG
This sequence comes from Pyralis farinalis, assembly GCA_947507595.1. Taxonomy (NCBI): domain Eukaryota; kingdom Metazoa; phylum Arthropoda; class Insecta; order Lepidoptera; family Pyralidae; genus Pyralis; species Pyralis farinalis. Next base: position 29,892,146 of record OX382273.1, on the reverse strand, counting down.
ACAAACCTTTGCAGGAGTAATATATAGGATGTATTAATTTCGTACTCAGGAGCCCTAGCAGGGGCGTAGCTACCGCCGTATTTGCCGTATCAATTATACGGGGCCCCCGGGCCACGGGGGCCCCCAAAGTGTGTAAGGAAAAAGAATAAAAACTTTCTAATTTATTTTATTTTAGAAATGACAAAATTCTATAAAGCAATTCCTTTTTTTCCCGCCTTAAGCGTGCGTTCAAAAGTTGGCAACACTACATCGTTATGGCGGGCTGCGGGACTTCCCCGTTTTACTTACTTCATCTTCAACTCAGCGGGGAATCCCCGGGAATCCTTCATCGATATCGCGATGTACGTGTACGTTGTTGTACTTTGCACTGGATGTTAAACCACGGAGTGCAGTTTTTCAGAGACAAGATACTGTGAGTGATTTAGATTGGAAAGGTAAGTACTACACTACTACCCAACCCATTTATTAGGGGCCCGTAGTGATAAACAAGGAAATCTTTTAATTTCGGTCTGTCCATCTGTCCGTCACAAAAAGTTGTCTCCCCCCTCGATTTTCACAATTATACTGTTTTTAGGGTTCCGTGCCTTGATTAAAAAAAAAACAAAATTGTAACTTATAGGATCGATTTGTTTTGTTGTTTGTCTATCAGTCCGTATCGTATCGTTAATTGCGTGTTGAGAACTTCAGATGTGCAGACTCGCTTTCGGGTTCTCGTTTTGTATGGCCACTACACTACGCGCTGCGTTTAAATAGCACGCAGGTGTATAGTAATGCACGGACGGGCTGCAGGTGATTTTGTATCTACTAATAGGTACGAGCACAATCCGCGTAGAGTCTGTGTGCGTCTGAACTGAACACTCTCTAACTGTGACCCTTAGTAACGTTATTTATTTATATATAACTCTTTTTAGTTTAGTATCAAAGCATTCGTATTTATTTTTTAACAATTACTCGTTTATTTTTAGATTCTTCTGAAGCATGTTCTTCGTCACATATCCATCCGGAAATAGAAGAAAGCCAAGCACATACTTTATCGGATGTCCATCAAGAAATCGAGGAACCCCAAGTCAACGATTCTGATATATCTGCAGATAATGCAGATTGTAATATAATTTCATCAGATAGAGGAAATTTTGGTGACAATTTAACTGAATGCGAACGAAAAATAATTTTTAAATTGGGTCCATTTAAACCACAAGGACCATTTCCAAAAGTTTCAGAAAATAACCGACCTTTTTCGGCTTATTATTATTCATATTTCAATCAGGCAGGCATAAAAATTATAAGACCATGGTTATGTTATTCTAACGTTTTAAACAAACCGTACTGTCACTTCTGTTGGTTATTAGCAGATCGTCAAAACAAATCGTACTCCTCTGCTTGGGTTAACGGTGTTTCGGTTAGAAGCAATTTCACACAAACTATTCTTGACCATGAAAAGTCACAGCAGCATATTAGTGCCTCACTCTCTTATAATAATTGGTTGCAAGGAAATACCATCGATACTCTATTGAAAAGTGAAATCGATAGTAAAATTACATTCTGGAGAGATGTACTGCATCGTATAATTAATGTTATAATTACTTTAGTATCTTGTAATCTACCTTTGAGGGGGCATGATTCTGATTCTGGCAATTTTATGGCAATTTCACGTCTGCTATCTAACTATGATGAAACTTTAAAAGAACTTCTTCTAAAACCGAAAGGTGAAATAAATTATTTAAGCCCTACGATTCAAAACGAAATTATTAGTTTGCTTGGTACTAACGTTAGGAACAGTATTATCTCAGAAATTAAAAAAGCTCCATTTCTGACAATAATTCTGGATACAACACAAGACTTATCAAAAATTGACCAACTATCTGTAGTTTTTCGATATATCTCGGTTACAGAAAATGATGATAATGTGCCTAAAGAAATAAAAATCTGTGAGTCCTTTTTAGGATTCATAGCAGTAACCGATTGCAGTGCTGCAGGTCTGAAAACTGTCATTTTAAATTTGACTAAAGAATATGGAATTGATTTGACTAAATGTAGAGGACAGGGATACGATGGAGCAAATGTTATGTCGGGTGTGTATGGAGGATTACAAACCCTAATAAAAGAGCATGCTCCAAATGCCGATTATGTTCATTGTGCTGCGCACGCTTTAAACTTGGTTTTGAACGATGCTGCGAGACATGTTCGTGAAGTATCGACTTTTTTCGATAATTTAGAAAAAATATATACTTTTTTTGGCAATAGTATAAAACGCTGGGCTATGCTAAGTGACGATTCATCTGAAAAATATTTGATTACCCTTAAAAAGGTATGTCCTACCAGATGGTCTTCTAGGAACGACGCTTTATTAGCAGTAAAGAAAAATTTTTTACTAATCATGAAAACTTTGTACCAACTAAATTTAATTTCAAATAAAAAAGATGAACGTGAAGAATGTAAAAGTATAATTAACATTTTAGAGAGTTTTGATTTCTTAGTGCTCGTTACATTTTTTTCTTCACTATTTGAAATTATTAATCCTGTTTCTAAAGCTCTACAGCATGAAAATAATGACTTACAGAAATCTAGTATTTTATTAAGTAATCTTTTAATTAGACTGTGCCAATTAAGAAATCATTTAATAGTTTGCTAAATGAATCCAAAGATTTAGCAAAAGAGTGGGGGGTAACAACTGTTTTTAAAAACAGTAGGCGAAAGATAACGAAGCGTTTTTTTGATGAGTTATCACAAGATGAGAGAATTTCCGACCCGGAATCCTATTTCAAAGTCAATGTATACTATTGCTGTTTAGATATATTAATTTCTCAAACTAAAGAAAGATTTCAGAGCCTTTGCAACCTGAGTAGTATATTCGAAATATTACAACCGGAGAAACTCCTATCTTCTTCAAGCGAAGAGATATTAAACGCTTCCGGAAAACTGTCTGCTAAATACAGTAAAGACATCTCACTTAATCTTTGTGACCAATTAAAGGCTCTAAAAACATGCTTAAATTCTGAAATTAAAAAAATTTATTCCATTAAAGAACTCATTGAATTATTGCTAGTAAAATTCAATAGTCTTGCATCCAGTTTTCCCGAGGTAATCACAGCATGCTTTTTATTCTTGACCCTTCCAGTTACAACCGCAACGGCAGAAAGAAGTTTTTCAAAATTAAAACTAATAAAAAATTACTTAAGAACTTCGATGGGACAAGAACGGCTGTCAGACATCTCACTATTGTCCATAGAGGCAGAAACTTTAGAAAAACTAAAATCATCATCAGCCATAAATGATTTAATAAATCAGTTTGCCGAAAAAAAGGCAAGGAGAGTGAATATTTAAAATTCGATTTTTATTTGTAAAATGGGTAAATTATGTGATAAATAAATATTTCTTCTCACAATATTTTTTTTCTTTTGTGAAAAATCTTTACCTCCATATAAGGGCCTCCAAAAAAATTTTTATACGGGGCCCCGACAAGGCACGCTACGCCACTGAGCCCTAGGAACCGACGAGCGTGCATGAAAAGAGCTATGAATGTTAGAGAAGCGAGTGAAGTTTATAAGGACCGCGTCTTATGACGCTTGGTTTTCGCTGCCTACCCCGCAAGGGACCTAGCGTGAAGATATACAAACATACATATATACGTACATACTCATTTCGAAAATTTTATTAATTTAGAAAATAAATGAGACACTTGGAGAAGCATCTGGCCATAGACTAGAGCTTATGTGAATCTTGAAAAGTATTTGACAGGGTTGTGTGAAAGAAACTCTGAGCCATATTGCCAAGATATGGGATTGACGGTGGGCTGCTCCGTTCTGTGCGGTCCACCCACAAGGATTGCTCAGCATGTGTGCGGATTGATGTCAAAATTAGTGTCAAGCAGGGTTAAATGCATGTAACGGTTTACCGTTACTACCTAACTAGTTTCACAGTATTGGCAATATGAAAATGACTGTATTATAACTCGTCTCGAAATGCTACAACTCGCGCAATCTGGCGGTTGTAATTTTTTTTTTTTATTTATTTATTAACCATTTTTTTATTAAAATACACCTCGTATGTCACTATCGTATAGCAGTTAGTAGGTACCACTATCTACCGCTAGGTGTCGCTGCCACGTGTGAAACTTGTTAATTTTGCAAATTTAAATTTAAGAAATTACCTAAAATATTAAACAAATCTGATATTCAATTTAAAACTAATTCTTTAAATAGATTTTACATCTTTGAACATTCTAGAATTACGGTTAGCGACTTTTTTCTTGAACTTGATCTCGAACGACTATGGTTTCATTCACCGGTCACCAGTTCACTCACTCACTTGAATCGTACGTTCAAACCGGCCATGTCTCGTTCATTTCTTGCGTGTTCAAATAATAAGTATCCCTGTTCTAATACATACAAAATTTTAACAACGCAAAGGCAATGCAGTACCCACATCAGTTATCACACTGTACTAACAAATAATACTAATAATAATAGTGCTGGTAATCGCATTATAACCCAATTTCTACATTTATTTCTGTGTTTACCAGCATATAACTAATTCTTATTTTTTACAGCTCCGTTGGCACATTTTTGTGTTTAATTAGTTACCTCCTACGGTAGGTACGCATGGCGATACTGCTTTATAATGTCGTGTAGATTTAACTACAGCATTATTGAAGTAAAACTTCTTTACGCACGCTTGACTTAGGGAGTAAGCTGGTGAATGCGTGACGAGAGCGTTACGAAAAGTGTGATCGGGCGAGGCGAACGGGAGTTTAGAGGGAGATATAAGTCAGTGAAGATAGAAAGAGAGAGAGTTACGTTTCGTATATTACTGTAGGGGCAAAAGAGAGAGGTTCGAGCACACATTTTCTTTCTCTCTTTCTCTCATAGCGAGTTAAGTTTCGTATATCTAAGACACAGTGCTATTGTCTGTATCACACTATGGAGCTAAAGAAGTTTTATTTCAGTCGTGTGATCTAAAGCACACTCATTGTTTTTTGTATCTGTCGATGTACTCGACCTACATAATTAATGCTACTTAGATAACGGTTCTTCAAACCGATTTTTTATTACAAATACGGATAGGATCAACCATATTTTTTTAGGTTAACCGGCTTCGACTAGCGACGTAACACCACGTTTTTATTATGTTGTAAGTGGTAAGATTAAGGCGACACCTCGATCGTAAACCTTTAAAATGGCTCCGCCCAATCACCCCGCGCCCCGCAAGCGACACTCCACGCTCGATTTGTAAAATTTGAAATTAGCGCCTAATAGGTAACCTGGGGTCAACGTATAGTCAATGCAAACGAACAGAAAAGCAACGGAGTCGCGTCACACTTTAAAATTTTAATAATTTCAATATTTAAAAATTAATCATTTCATTATTATTTAGCTTTATACATACTGAACCAAACATATTTATTTAAGCTAGACGGAAAATAATAATAATTAATAAGGATCGGAAAAGGAAAAAACTACAGAAACGTATTCACTTTTAAAAGTTTATTGAAAGAAAAATCAATGACAACGATTTATGTTTATATCTCTATAAGTTAACATGTCTCGGTATCTGTTGTTCTTACTTAGGTCTCGTCCAGTGGCGCCCTCATTGAATAAAAAATCATATCATAGCATAGAAGATAAACATTATGAAATCCTATGTTGCATTTATTACGAAGATAGTAAAGTATTTTTACGTCATTAAACCAACACTCAAAATATTCCACTATCGTTGTTATAGGCAAAAGTGCTAAAAGTGGCCGTTTTTGGCAATTATGCCTATAACAACGAAAGCAAAACATTTCAATTGTTGATTTAATGACGTAAAAGTACGTTATTGTATTTGTCACACACGCAACACAGGATTTTATAATGTTTATCTTCCACGCTATGATACGATATTTTATTCATTGAGGCGCCACTGGACGGCATGTATCCCCCTTAAGAAGAAATGAAACACCTGCTACATAATACAACATTGTTTATCGAGAGGCTAAAGCGGGCCATTTGTTGATTCGGGCAGATATGTTCGAGTGTCATAATGGCTGATAGCGCCGAGTGAAACACAGGATTTTTTATTTCGAATAAATAAGAGAAATAAAATTATCAGATTGAATTACAGAAAGTATTCCCGCTTATAATTTTCACAACACATTAACACAATGTGACCTCCAGGATTTTTTTCTTTACAAAGAAGTTAAGGGTTATAACTTATAGCACACACTTTAGCCCCTTTACGTTATACCTTTAATGACATATTTTAGAGCACGAAGAGTAAACATTTTATTACAAGCTTTTAGCAACTTTTAGTGCATAAAATGGTATACGGCATGTACAGAACTTTCCCACGTCATACCTAACATCGACGACTATATCATTCAGGTATCTACTGAAATATTGCGTACCTAAATGATAAAGAAATTGTATATTTTGACCATTAATTGTAAATTTAACCTTTACCAAAAATTTATCAAGCACTTGGAATCCAATCAGCGAAATGTGAAAAAAACACAACCAATATTTTAGGGTACCCTTCGAAAGAATAAATTATAATGATTAATTTCATCTAATGACATAGATTTATAAATTTATGGCAAATATTTTTCATTCAATTATACATTCAGTTCTAGAACACTAAAAAGCTTATGACATACAAGCTATCAGACTTTGAAATAAATTACCTGTAGCTATAAGAACATATACCATTAGGGTGTCCCTTATATGACAATTTTTTTTTTTTTTTATTAATTGATAAATTTATAATTTATAAAATTACTTTTTATTCCTTAAGCCTCTTTAATAAGCACAAATCTTGATTTGGTGCCTTCACCACCAGACCACATCCAAGCCATGGTTTCACATATATAACCGCAATTAATAAACAAACGTCTTGAAGTACTCGTTTATCCTTGGCGCTAATTTTGGATTGGGATTGCAACAAACATATTTTTAAAGAGTAAATAGCTCTAGCCATCCCACCTTGCTTGATGCATCGCCAGGATCCAGGAGGTCTGATTTTAATTTTTTTCTCATTATCTCCTCCTAAGAAAATAATGGATAGTTCAATTACTTCCCGATAATCGTCACGTACAATGTTTTTTTGTAATTCTTGATTATAAAATATCAACAATTCTTTTATTATTGTATTACCAAAATGTTGTGTGACGATATATCGGTGTACGATTCAATAGCAGCAGGATTAATAGTTTTCCAGTCGTCTGTAAATTTTTTGAACCAAAAATCAAATTCCACCAAGAATCCTTGAATCAAAAATCCACCAAGTTACAAGTAGCCCTGATATCATAAATATCAGGGCTACTTATGACTTGGTGGATTTTTGATTCGATTTGACACAGATTTACCTTGATCCTGGCGGGAAGAGCTCTCTAGTTTGGGTACAGCCAGAAGTTGTTCATTTTCGCTAAATGAAATTAGAATTGGCAGGCGTTCTTCTTTAGGGCTTCTCACGTCCAGACCAGGTAACAATTTCCCATTCCAGTGAACGGTCACCGATTTAGGCATATTATTTTGAAAATCTGATTTTATAGATTTCGCTCTATCTTTTCTACTCTGAGTGCGAATGCGTTGATAGACGATTTGTTTATCGGGAAATCATCACAGCTAAAAAGTGCTTCTACTACAGCCTGAAGTATATAGACAGAATCCCTTATGCTTAATTGAGATCTATCTAAATCTGCAACTAACATAGGCGTGATAGTCTTCCTTCCTCGTAACACAGTTGTTCATGTCTTTTTTTATCTTCTTTTAATTTTCTCTGTTTGGTCCTTTCTTCTTTTTCGGCTAACTTTTTTGTGTACGCCTGCTAAACATCCTGGACGCCCTGGTTCTATTTATATAAATATTTTGTCTTCTTCTATTTTAATCCGTTCTAAAGCATCAGCGTGTGCTATATCGAATAAACTATCTAAATTATTTTGAAAGTCCTCACGGCGCTTGTAAACATCTTGTATTTTTTTGAAATTTTTTTGCAACTCCCTCCTGGTGAAGATTCACAAGTTATTTTACACAGTTAGGTATAGCTCTGGTAGGGATCCTAGCTTTTTCCCAAAATATAATACACTCTCGAATGACTAGGTTTGCGCTTTCACTAACAGTCTGTTTAACTTCGCGAATTTTATAAAAAAGTACAGGAAGAACTTGACGGTTAGACGGTAATTTTGCGCCTATTATTTGATAACTTACGTCACCAACTTGAAAATACTTGATTTATTGCTTCTCAATTCCACTGCCATCTTATAAAAGTTAAAACATTACGTATTAATCACGAGAATAACTGACAACATACGAATATCGCGAGTACGCGCCGCACTGCCGCGCAACTTGTATGAACATGTTTCGATGTAATTCGGCACGGGTTATCGTAATCCAAATAAGTTAAAAATTAATTTCCGAGTGTTTTAAAAGCAAATAAACAAAACTAAGACCTATGCGTTAGAAAATAAAAACTTTGAAAAATAAGAGACACCCTAATATACATGTATACAAATAGATTCTACTATAATCTATAAATAGTATTTTATCTATAAATACTATTTATAGATTTATATATATTTTATATATAAATCTATAAATAGTATTTTAAAAAAATATGTGACAAATCATTTTCTTGCTGTTTCATAACTTTAACTTTAGTATACTGACATTTATTGTATTTTACTTATGTATACTCTATGTTTTGTTTGTTGTACGTTTCCTTGTTATTTATTAAACTCTCAAGAACAAAGAACAAGGACCATCTCTGATGTTGCGAAATAAATCTGCTAATCCGTACAATAGTTCAATACTAACCAAAATATATAGAACAGATGATTTTTTTTTGTGATTTCAGTGTTGGTTCATAGTAAATATTATTTGTTTTCACGAGTACCATGGGTATAAGCATACTATCTATCTATATTTTCACGCTAAATCCCTCGCGGGGTAGGCAGAGAGAACAGAGCGCCACATGACTCGGTACTTACACACCTCGCTCGCTTCTTTAACATGAAACATACCGAGTTTTCTTTAAAAACTATCAAAATACACTATTTTACTTGTACTAATTACTACTACTTTAATACTAATTATTTTAATACAAAAAAAAAACCACTGGTTTTCTATCTTCTGATAGCTGCATTGGATAAATTTCCAACGTAAACTAACCTTGACCTACGTACAATGTCTAAGTCGGAGTTCGGTGAGGTTATAATGGTACTATACTATGAGTTTGTCGTCTCGTATGACACTTACGTTAAAGTAGCATATAAATGTAGTAGTAGCGAGTAGTGATTCTTCTGGTGGAATATGTATATTTAGTAAGTTTCTCCTAAATAACAAAACTGCAAAAATATTCTATTTTATAAGTTTTTATTTTAATACAAAGAAATAAAGAGTCTCCACTGGTTGCTATGTTCTGATAGCGCGAACGCAATTGGTATAAATTTCCAACGTAACCTGACCTCCACCGACGTACAACTTCTAAGTCGGAGTTCGGTCAGATTATAATGGATATAATAGGAGTTTGACGTCCTGTATAGGTACACGGTCAGCCTATGGATAATGTATATCAATTATCAAATGTTACTGTTTATTCCTGCAAAAAATAACTCTTATTTAATACAGTTATTAAGTAAGCAAAATTAAAAAAAAAAGTATTAAGAGGAATTACATAGCTTGGGCCAACCATACCTAGGAACTGTTCTAAAACTAGAAATATGTCTACACAATGTTACTGTAATATGTTTAATGAATATAATAATAAAAAAAAATAAGTACCTTGTCTTGTTCGCCTCCGCCATTCTACGAACATTTTCTTTGTATTTTTATTTTATATATTTTCTTTTTAGTGTTCCCCATTATTACAACACTATGCAGCTAAACCTATAATATTATTTACTACTTATATCTAATAATAATCCACTTACGCTAAATACTATAATATTGAATATTTACAACTATTAATTTATAAAAACTTCGGTGTCGCGATGTTAATGGAGCGAGCTCGAGCAGACAGTCGACATAGGTCTCACCTCGAAGCAGGCTGCAGCCGGACTGGCCCATGTAGTTAGTCAACGCGTTTATAATCCTCATTACCACACAATAAGGTCGAAAACACGTAGCACCCAAAACGAATGTGATCGTTTAGAAATTGTCAGAAACTTGAAATATTTTTAAAAAATTTCATGTTTCAGTTACCAAAATATGCAGCAACCAAATTGTAAACATAGATATTACTAATAGATTTAAGTAATTTTGAAGCGTATAAACAGAACAACTTCGTTGTAATTTCAAAAATAATGATTTTCAGGAGGTGTTTTCGAAAGTAATTATTATCGAATAAATTTTACACAATCGCGTATTTGAGCAAGCAAATTCAAGATAAAGAAATGAAGTTATTTATATTAAAATCTTAGATCCGTCAGTTTAGTCATTAGCCTATATTATTCGATGAAAGTTGGTCTAATTTTTCGATGTGTCGCCTTAATTCCGTAAAGGCATTCCTTACCGCTTGTCGGTTAAGCGGTTGCGGTTGTCCTCACCAAGGAGAATTATATGCTTATTTTTTTTTCTTATTTTAAAGCATAGTAATGTAATTAAGCTCTTCAAGCGACAACCTGAACTAATTAACAAATATTAATACTAATGCTAAATTCTTGTCTATCTGCCCACCTACCTTTCTGCCTTTAACTTTCTCTCGGTTGTCCGCTTCGATTGCCAGCTGGACTCTTAGACGCTTAGCTTTTACTCTCCGCGGCTAGCATCCAAGACGAGAAGGCAACCGGGACGCAAGGCGTTACCCGTTGCCAATACACAGGACGTTTGCGTTCCAGAGTTCACCCGTATGGGTACGTCTGCCCAGCGCTGTAAGATCTGCACAAACCTGACGCTCGCTGGAGCTGCCTACACCGCGAAACTGCGCCCGTCGCGCCTAGCCTTCCGCTGCATCTCGCCATACCCATCTACGGCATGCATTCTGCAATCCTTGAGAAAAGCTAAGTCCCTACTAGACAACCGTAGCAGAGACCGCAACTTTACCCACGACCCCTGTGTAATCTATAATAAACCCTTATCGGTATTTACCTATTTTTATTTTTCACCACTAGTAAATACCGGCCCTTCTTGCTCCAGGGGCACTATCCCCTGCGACATGCTGGGTGTAACGCTTGTAGATCGTGTCCACAATGTTGATGTTAGAAACAGAGTCGGTCTAAAAGAGTGTTGGTTTTAAAATAATAAGAGGCATGCTCGGTTGGTTCGGAAACGCAGAAAGAATGCAGGAAGACATAATTACCAAACAGATATATAACGCAAAAGTAAAAGGAAGTAAGAGCCGAGGAAGGCCAAGACTTAGCTACCATGACCAAATTGATCGTGCTTTATCAGAATGTGATGTGCGGAGCCTTAGAAACCGGCGAGCGTGGATAAGAAGAGCTATGAATATTAAAGAAGCGAGTGAGGTATGTAAGGACAGAGTGATGTGGCGGTCGGCGCTCTCTGCCTACCCCGTAAGGGGTTTGGCATGAAGTTATAGTATAGTAGTAACTAGTGTGGCCATAAATACTGTTACATAGAAACTATTCTATTTTTCAACTCTTTAATTATTTCGAATTTGGAACGCATTTATTATGTTAAAAACTTCTTTCGATTTCCCGCCGTTTTACATATATTTTTTTCGTATTTATTATCAAATTACAATATGAAATGGTGCGTTAAAGAAAATAGGATTGCTATCGACAGATACACGATATACAACACTTCCTCTGTTGAAGACCATAAAATATCGGTGCGACCGCATGCTGTTAGAATTACAAAGGCTGTTAAAACAAAAAATCCTATAGCGAAAAATGAAGATTCTCGCTAAGACTCTGTCGCGTATAATAAAATAAGACCTGAATCTTTATCTTTGTTTTTTGTTTGACAGAGAATTGGTTAAAAAGAGTGAAATGTCAGTTGCTTTAATAGGGATTCTTAAATAAGAGGTGGGTCAATGATTGTGTTAAAAAATTACCAAAAAGCCAAAGAAAGTTTAGGTATTGTTAGGCTCTCTGTTGAGTACAAAGACCTCCTAGTGGTGATTATTTGCAATTTGAGCAAGTAATGGAGGATATTTTAAGAAAAGTTTTAAAAAGCAAAAAAAACATAAACGTCTGTGGTGATTTTTTTAATATTGATATATTAGTAGAACCAGAAACAAGTATTAGATTTTTTATTTTATTAAAATCCTTTGATCTAAAAAATCTTTTACTGGAGCCTACGTGTATAACGGCCACATCTGCAACTTATCCAGATAATGTTTTATGTAAATAAAAGCATAATTGACAACTCAGATCATTGCGATCAGTTGGTAGTTTATCAAAGTTCATAAAAGACACATTTAAAAAGTCATCGCTTGTACAGACCAATGACCAGAAATAAACTTATTACATACGATAATGTATTGGAGGACAGGTTGTAATTGTTAGATTACACTGTAGACGATCTTGATTTTCTTCATTCCAATCTGTTTCATGCTATATCCAGTGAATATAAAAAAAATATTTAAACGCAAAATAACATTACATTACGTATTACAAATAAATTTGAGTTTAATGACTGGGCAACTACAGGTATTCTGTTAAGTAGAAACAAAATGTTTGATTTATATGCATCTTACAATTTTGACCTAGTTTTTGTCAATTATGTCAAGAATTATTCTAAAATATTTAAAAATGTTTGCAGAGATGCAAAATCTATATATTCTTAGCGGAGTCAATGGCGGGAAGAGGAAATGGAGGGGATAGTGTGGCCTGATGCGAGCAGCAGAGGCCGCGCTCACATTACTTAGTGCGCTCGGCCGTGACGTACGTGTTCCTTAGTACATTTTTTTTTTATACGTTGCGTTTCCGACACATATAAGCATATGGCGTACCTGATGTAAACCGGTTACCGTAGCCTAGGAACGCCTGTAATACATTAAGTATCACTCGCGCGATGCCGTGTCTACTGCTAACACAGCAACCCCTTAGGAGCTTACTGGTAACCTCACTTACACGTAGGAACACAACAACCCTCTAGGGAGTTGTTATTTGGCTGCGGTTTTCTGTGAGGTGGAGGTACTTCCCCAGACGGCCTGCTTTAATGTACCCCATCTCTCTTAAAATATCCAGACATGTTTATGCACACAAATGTTTGTCCTGTGTGGGAATCGAACCCACGAGCGTTGGTGTCAAAGTCGCGTCATTTACGACTGCGCCACCGAGCTCGTCAGTAAAATATCAGTTAGGATGTTTAGTGTTCTTTTTTAAAAATCAATATGCCTTTTAATTCTAAGATCAGAAGTGGGATATACTCGTACCTAAAAAGTGGCTTACTATTTACCATCTCTTGGATAATGTTGAATTTAAAAAAATGTTGTAAGTGTATTTATTTAAATACTTCATTTAACCGATCGACATTTTGTTATTTATGTCTGGCCGTAAGTTTCGCTCCATTCGTCGCGAATCACAGAATAGACGCCGTGATAGGACGTGTGATTCTTGTCGGCATGGTCGAACTCCTAGATTTTGCAATACAACAACAAATGCTGATCATTTGCATAGGCGTCGTGATAGTGCCATCAGCATTCGCTCTTCTCGTGTCCCATGGATACAGATACTTATACGGTTAAACACTCTAGAGGATCGGACACCAGTTGCTATACCATCGTCCCCGAGTCCGATAACACGTTCTAGCGCAACAAGCCATACTTCGCCGCCACGTCGGCCGGGGCGATTCGAGTTGCCTACTACAGGTACAGAAGTGCCTATCTCGGATGAAGAGTAGTTTATCGCATCCCGAAGCAATTTCACGCGAAATCAACGTGGATCCCGCGGACAGGATTGTTGGAGCACTTTCTTCGTTACTTCAACTAAGATCTAAGCAATACTATATATTTTCGGGTTTTAACTCAAGTGTACATGATTTTGATATGTGGTGCGCGGGAGTGGATCGTGGGCGCGAATTACATCACTGGGATGATCGCGAGTACTTAGCTCGTGTCGGAGGTTGCTTACGTGGCGATGCTAGGACGTGGCTAAATGATTGGGTTACCAATGATCGCACGTGGACAAATTTCAAAACCGAATATTAACATGGTCACAGTGCACAGTGTATGCAGAGTACGCTCCCTTTTACGCTTAAATATCGTCAAAGGGCTTTCGAGCGAGTTGAAAGCCGCAATAGTTGTTAGAGGTATTTCTGATCCACAAGTGAAGGCCGCGATTACTATCGTTAAATACAGACAAAAGTACTAGTACAATTTTCGTCAGCATATGTAAAGCCTAAAATACGTCTAGTGCTACCAACAATCCTGTTCGCTCTCAGCACATCGGTGCATCTAATTTGCGCCAACGCAAGGCCTAGCTATAAACGGTTGACCTATTTTTCGTGTGGCAATTTAGGTTATAAACAAGTGCATTGCCGTAAGAAATCTAAACTTGATTCAAGTACGAACATGCCTTCGGTCGTGCCTGCAAATGTTAAATCTCAATCAAGAAAGGCGAATTTTAAGCCTATAAAGAACTGTTCTTATTGTAAAAAAACGGCCATCTCGTTGATTATTTATTTGTAGTAACCGAAATGCTACGAACAATGTAAATTTTAGATCCGAGTCGACCCCGACCGTAACAATGTGATGTCCAAGATTGTTCAAAAATTACCCGTCGATGTTTTAGTAGATTCCGATTCCCATATTTTACTTACTTCTAAGTCTGTTTTAAAACACTTCAATTTGAATAAACTGCCTACGTATCGTCGTATTAGAGGCATTGATAGTCAAGACACAGAATCTACTTCATACGTTATGTGTTATATATGTTTTTCGCATTGTATCCAAGCCCCTATATTAATCGGTACCGATACCTTCGATCGGGTCGATCGTGTGGATAATGTGTCAACCGTGGTGGTCGATCATATGAAGACACCTTTGGTAGGTACAGACATACGAGTAGAACGTTTGTTGGCATTGATTAATGAGTTTTCTTATACTTGTACCATCGGTACAGCTACGTCCACATTGAACACTGGTAACATGGAGATAACTAAATAGTTATACCCCTATTAACTATAGGCCGTACAAACTTTCGGCATATGAGAAACTTCGTGTTCGCCACATAATAAATGATATGTTGGACAAAAAAAAATATTCAGAAATCAGATTATGCTAGTCCTGTCATACTCGTTAAGAAGAAAACTGGCGATGATAGGATGTGTCGATTACCGTGAATTAAATGCTGTCACTATTAAAGAACGTTTTCCGTTGCCATATTGACAAACTGAGCTGTTTTAAATATTTTTCTAGCCTTGATATGGCAACTGGCTTTAACCAATTGAAGGATGATGATTCCATCAGCAAAACGGCATTTGTAACCACTGAAGGACATTACAAGTATTTAAAAATGCCCTATGGGCTTGCTAATGCCCCAATTGTATACCAACGAGTCATTTCTAAAACATTAATGGGCCTCATAGAGAGTGAAAAGGTTTTTACCTACGTTGACGACGTCTTGATTATGTCCAATACAATCGATGATGGTTTACAAACCTTACGTGAAGAGTGGGCGCTGGCCGCGGGACTGTCCCTCTTAAATAGGGGGACGGTCCATACGTGCGTGCGGTGGAATGGAGGGTCGGTGGTGGAACTGTCCTTCGCCACCGCGTCCACCGCGCGCCTTATTGAGGATTGGAGGGTGGAGACGGGGCTGGAGACACTCTTGGACCACCGCTACATCAGGTTCGAGTTGTCTCGAGCCCCCGGGAGTCCGGCGATTTCGTCCCGGTGGCGAAGCCGGTTCCCGCGTTGGGCACTCACCAGGCTCGACCGGGAGCTGGCAGAAGAGGCGGCCATTGTCGGCCGCTGGGGCGTCCCGCCAATGAAGGATTTAGGGGCGGAGCAGGGGGCCGGTTGTCTCTGCGACGTCTTCACGGCGGTGTGCAGGGCGGCCATGCCCAGCGTTGGGCGTCCACCCCCCAGGCGGGCGGTCTACTGGTGGTCGGCGGAGATAGCCGACCTCCGGGACGCCTGCAACGGGGAGCATAGAGCGTAAGCAGGCGTCACCGCCCCCGGAACGAAGGAAGGGATAGCCATCTGCACGGTATCTACGTGGAGAAGAAGAGAGCCTTGCAGATGGCTATAAGTAGGGCCAAGGAGGGAGCGTGGCAGGAGCTGCTGGAGGGCCTAGACCCGTGGGGCCGACCTTACAGAGGAGCGCGGAACAAGATCCGCGCTCAGTCGGCCCCGCTGACGGAGACGGCGGACGGAGTGGGACCTCGCATACGACTGGGTCCTGCGGGGCCGTCTCCTTCCCGGGATGAGTGTCATCTGTTACGCAGATGACACCCTTGTCACATCCCGGGGTAAGACTTTCGAGGCGGCGCGGCTGGCCGAAGTTGGATTAGAACTGGTGTTCAGACGCATAGAGAGGCTTGGGCTTCGGGTCCGTTTGGAGAAGACCGAGGCCCTCCTCTTCCGCGCGACCGATAGACCCCCCCCCCCGGAGCACACCTCCAAATAGGAGGAGGAAGGATAAGGGTGAGTGCCCAGATGAGGTACCTGGGCCTCACCCTTGACGGAAGATGGACCTTCGGCCCCTACTTCGAGCGGTTGGGACCGAAGGTCATCAGAGTTGCAGCAGTGCTGGGTCGCCTCGGTATCTGCCGGAGTATGGCGACGTACGGTGCCGCCATATGGGCGGACGCCCTCTGCGAGCGCAACAAGGCTCAGCTGTGCAGAGCGCAGCGGGTCACATCGCAGAGGGCGATAAGGGGGTACCGGACAGTGGCCTGGACGGCCGCGATCGCCCTCGCTGGCGACCCGTCCTGGGGACTGGTGGCGGAGGTGCTCGCCGAAGTGTACGGCTTTGTGGCTAGTAGGAGGGCACTCGGCTGCGAGCGCCCGACGCTGGAGGAGATAGGGCGGTATCGCCAGCGAGGGCATGCAGAGATGATGCGGAGGTGGGGGGAGGACCTGGCGCAGCCGCGGTATAGAACCCGTGTTGCGGAGGCGCTGCGCCCGGTCCTAGATAGCTGGATGCGCAGAAAGCGCAAACCCCTCACCTTCCGCATGATGCAAGTGCTCACTAGGCATGGGTGCTTCGGCGAGTATCTGCATCGGGTCGCGAAGCGGGAGCAGGAGCCGGCCTGCCACGATTGTGGCGCGGCCGAGGACACTGCCCAACACACATTGGAGCAGTGTCCCAGGTCGTCTCGGCAGCGCCACGGTCTGGTGGCCGTGCTAGGAGTCGCAGACCTCTCGCTCCCGAGCGTGGTCCGCTCCATGCTCGAGAGCGACAGTGCCTGGGAGGCAATGGCCTCCTTCTGTGAGAGCGGGACAGGGAGGATGATCCCGAGGCTGTCCGGAGACGGTGGACGGGAGTGCGGCGTAGGCGCTACGCGCACCTATTGCCGCCTCCCTAACATGTTTAATTTTTTTCTCATTATCTCCACCTAAGAAAATAATGGATAGTTCAATTACTTCCCGATAATCGTCACGTACAATGTTTTTTTTTGTAAATCTTGATTATAAAATATCAACAATTATTTTATTGCTGTATTACCAAAATGTTGTGTGACGATATCGGTGTACGATTCAGTAGCAGCAGGATTAATAGTTTTCCAGTTGTCTCTAAATTTTTTGAACATGGGATATCAGGGCTACTTGTGACTTGGTGGATTTTTGATTCGACTTGACACAGCTTTACCTTGATCCTGGCTGGAAGAGCTCTCTAGTTTGGGTACAGCCAAAAGTTGTTCATTTTCTCTAAATGAAATTAGAATTGGCAGGCGTTCTTCTTTAGGGTTTCTCACGTCCAGACCAGGTAACAATTTCCCATTCCAGTGAACGGTCACCATTTCAGGCATATTATTTTGAAAATCTGATTTTATAGATTCCGCTCTATCTTTTCTACTCTGAGTGCGAATGCGTTGATAGACGATTTGTTTATCGGGAAATCAGCACAGCTAAAATCTAGAGCTTCTACTACACCCTGAAGTATATAGATAGAATCCCTTATGCTTAATTGACATCTATTTAAATCTGCAACTAACATAGGCGTGATAAAGTCTTCCTTCCTCATAACACATTTGTTTGTCTTTTTTCTCTTCTTTTAATTTTCTCTGTCTGGTCCTTTCTTCTTTTTCGGCTAACTTTTTGTCTACACCTGCTAAACATCCTGGACGCGCTGGTTTTATTTATATAAATATTTTGTCTTCTTCTATTCTAAAGCATCAGCGTGTGCTATATCGAATAAATTATCTAAATTATTTTGAAAGTCCTCCTCACGACGCTTGTAAACATCTTGTATTATTTTGGAATATTTTGTAACTCCCTCCTGGTGAAGATCCACAAGTTATTTCACACACACCTTAGGTATAGCTCTGGTAGGGATCCTAGCTTTTTCCCAAAATATAATACACTTACACTCTCGAATGACTAGGTTTCCGCTTTCACTAACAGTCAATTTAACTTCGCGAATGTTATAAAAAAGCACAGCAAGAACTTGACGGTTAGACGGTAATTTTGCGCCTGTTATTTGATAATTTACGTCACCAACTAAGAAAATACTTTTTTTATTGCTTCTCAATTCCACTGCCATCTTATAAAAGTTAAAACAATACGTATTAATCACGAGAATAACTGAGAACAAATGAATACCGCGAGTACGCGCCGCACTGCCGCGCAACTTGTATGAACATGTTTCGATGCAAGTCGGCACGGGTTATCGTAATCCAAATAAGTTAAAAATTAATTTCCGAGTGTTTTAGAAGCAAATGAACAAAACTAAGACCTATGCGTTAGAAAATAAAAACTTTGAAAAATAAGGGACACCCTAATGGGCGCAGTCATAAACTCACCAATGCCGTCACCGTCCTGGACTATATCCTCAGAATACAGGAATAAACTTATTATAGTTTATTCTGTATTCTGAGACTATATCATACATTTCTTTCTACAAAATATTCACTCTGCCGTAATAGCAGTTTCCCAGTTTTAGTTAGACTGTCAACAGCTTTGATCTTTATCTTGTCCATGCTGGATACTGACGAACAACCTCCAGCTTCTTTATCTACCTCCAAATGAGTTTGATAGTCACTTAAAAGTTTTTCGTTAGCTTTTGTTCCTTATTAATAATAATTATTACACAATTTATGTTTAGCTTTGATTTCATTATTTTATACACATTTCTGTATTCTTTTCTCTCATACTATCCTCATTTCCTAAATTCTCATTAATTCATAAATCCTTAATTAAATTGTCTTATAGTTACTAGCGAATTATATATTCATTCGTAAAGTGGTAAAGATCGAGATGGTTGTAATATTTTTTTCCTAATGCCCTAATTTGTTATTGTAGCAAGGTAGGTAAATATTTATGGTTTACTTGGTACCATTGCATGAGAAGAGCTATGAATACGCTATGAGCTATGAATGAAGAAGCGACTGAGGTGTGGTAAGGACCGAGTCATATGGCGCTTGGTTGTCTTTGTCTACCCCGCAAGGGATTTGGCGTGAAGTTTCAAATAGATAGACTTATAATATAATAAGTTTAAATTAAACAAGTCGCAATTCTTTTTATTATCTTCACAAAAGTATAAATGATTTTCTAAAGCTTCTGTAGCTACATTCAAGTTTTACAGGATAATGTTCATGTCTTAAAAGAAAAAAAAACACTTTTTATATTGTAGTGATAATTTATTTTTCACTCTTACAAACCTTATTATTTACGTATATATAATACGTTTGGTTGCAAATTGACGTTGATTTTAATATAAATTTTGTTTAGAATATTCTCAACATAAAGTTAGTATAGTTTTCTGTTCACAATGGAACTTCAGCAATTGCAGAGTAATTTAAATAAACATAAAAAATACGTAAAAGTGAAGTTATAAATAACGGTTGAAACTTCCTTCCGTAATGTCATATATAACAAATATTATCGTTTCAATCGATTAATACATGGAGTAAAAACTTTGTAGCTCTTTTTACGAAAATTACGAGGACGGAGGAGTATGAAATTCGGCACAGTTAAAGTTTATTTGGGTAAGAAGTGCAGAAAGCATTTTTTATTATAATAGTGCTTAGAAAATACGTTAAATTAATAAAAAAAGACGTTACACACACTACCATGATTTTGACACAAACACATATGCCATAGTCATAATTTGTCTATAATATAATATTTGTGTGTTATATATTAGTTATTTAAACGTTCAAACTTAAAAATTAAATGAATTATGGTTGAATTTCGACCGCTGGAAGACTGCTAGTAATCTTGATTAAGCTATTATTTCTAAGTTAAAAGTCACTGAGTAGCAGCTTTGAGCTGTTGGCCCATTTCAACTTATAAAAAATCCTTTATGTAGAAAGTCCCTTAGGGCGCATCATAGCGTTAATGCGAAAACGTAACTCATCTTAATATATTGAATAATGATACCTAAACTGAACATTTGCTGAGAATATAAATTGAAACTATTGTCCTGGCTTATCCTAGCCTGGTCTTCAACATCAAGATAGTAATGGCACAATGCTTTCAAGATCTTTCGCATAATAATCCGGTCTCAAAATAGTATCAGCTAGCATTTCTTCTTTAGAATGACTTGTAAGGACAAGCAAAGTTTTGAATCCAGTGGCTTTCCCCACACCTACGTCTTGTTCTATCCTGAAAGGATAAAAATATAAATAGAAAATTTAATTTAGAACTTAAATAATCCTCAGCAAAGTAGCATAACAAAGTACTGTTCATTCATGGATTGTCAGTTTTTAGCAAAATAAATATTTCAATAGAGCTTCAACCTATCGGTAATAATAGTCAATTAGCTACCGTTTTAATTAATTGCAATTACTTGAATGGTTATCTTTCTCATGGCTTCCTGTCATTTAAAAATGATATTTTCTGTATTACACGGATGTTTAGTTTTCGTTTTCCCAATGGGACACTTACGTCGTTTCCTTCTAGCGGGCGGATCTTTCCATTTCATCTTAAAGTGCAGAAGTGATCTTACTTAGTCTGTAATTACGCTATGCTTGTTTTTGTACAGTACAGGTCTTCTACTGACTAGGTTTAGAACATAGTCTGCTATGCTTCTCAACTGCGGATTGGCGAAGGCCAGTTTTTTCCAGCTTCAGCTTAATGACTGTCATTCACTGATGACTTAACGTACTTTCCGATGCACGGAGTAGCTAGAGATGGATAAACCGATCCATTGACAGGCTGTAATCGACTTTGCAAATCCCTGGAACCCGATTAGATTAACACGTGCTATGTCGGTATCGAACTTAAACATTATTTTTAATAAAACGTTCTGAGCTATGCCTGGCATCGAATTTAATGTGTTTATATACTGATTAAATCGGTTCATGAAAAATCTCTAATCTAGAGTCGACTGACATATTTTATTAAAAGATCCTAACTTAAACACACATAGAAATTTTTCAAACTGGCCCGTAGCTATTGGACTACTGGGCCACCTCGAATTGTGGGATCTCAGATAACGCTGATATCAGAATATCTGCAAGAAGGAATTCTGGGTTATTAACTAGTTAGTAGGGGTTAAATAAATTTATAAATTGCTTACATATCTCCAATAAAAAGAACTCGACTAGGATCCGTGACTTCAGCTCTCTTCATAGCGAATTTACCAAACAACGGCCCAGGCTTTGCAACTATTACTGGTGTACGATTGGACTCATTTGCTACAATATCTGTGAATACTCCAAGTCCTAGAATAAACAAAAGCTGTGTTTGAAAAATAAACAATCAATATACAGACAAGTGCGAGTCAGACTCTCAGACAATAAAATATAGACACTGTTATTTAATATATACAATATAATTATTATAAAATATAATTATATTTCTCTTGGGTACGACAAGTAAAGATTGTAGTTCGTGGTGGTCTATTGGCAATAGAACAGAACTAAAAAAGTGTAAAGTAGCCCGTAGCCTGTGAACGCTTGTAATATAGGAAATATCTGTAGCGAGTTGCCATATCTGTTGTTAACACAGCTACTCCTTAGGAGCTTACCAGTAATCTAAATTTACTCACTCACTCGCACAAAGAGTGCGATTTGCGATTGAAAGAGTTTTTTATACTACGTCGGGAGGCATACAAGCATACGGCCCACCTGATGTAAAGCGGGTACCGTAGCCTATTAACGCTTGCGATATATTAAGTATCACTCGCGCGATGCCTTCTCTGCTGCTTACACAGCAACTCCTTGGGAGCTTACTGGTGGCTGCGGTTTTCTGTGAGGTGGAGGTATTTCCCCAGACGGGCTGCTTTGATGCGCCGTACCTCTCTTAAAATTGGCTGTGTTTAACTGTGAGATGGAGGTACTTCCCAAGTTCAGCTGGTTTGATGCACCCTAGCCTTCCGTTAAAACATTCTGACCAAGACAAACAAAAAAAATATATGTTTATTTAAACAAATGTTTGCCCTGTATGGGAATCGAACCCGAATAAGAACATTATTGTTAAACTAGCGTTGTTAACATCCGCCATCGCTCGTCAAAATAATGCTTGCAATACAGAAGAAGAAAGGAAAGAAAGCATGCAATGTAAAAAATGCACATGATTACGTCATTATTCTAGAAAAGGCTCAACATCTTCAAACTACTTACCTAAAATCTCTACTCCAGCAACTAACGGGATTTTCTTATCAGTAGCACCGGTAATAAAATGGACATCATCCCTTTTAAGGTACGTTATAGCTTTGTACAGCTTTGGCATATTCATTTTGAGATCTGAATCGAAAACCACGGCTCCTACCTCCTTGTCATCTCTGAGGTATTCAAGGTACACTGAAGATAACTCGGGAACTTCATCTGGCTACAACAGTGATAAAATATTATCTCAGTCATTAACAGAGCTAGCTACGAGTAGTTTCAAATAGAATTGTACGGGTATCTCTTCAGATGTCATTATCATTTAATCCGGGTACATTGTTTATGCTACGGAATCCAAACCCAAAACCCGTCATAGAAAATTTTATGTTAATTTAATATTTTATAGTTGATAATTTAGAGATACGAGTATAATAGCGTTAGTTCATTTATAGGCAACTGTAATAAATACTCGTACTTCAATATTGTAACTTATGTTCGTTTTAGAAGTTGAGCAACGATAGCCCAGTGGGAAAAAACCTGCCCAATTGACCAAATAGCCCCCAGTTCAAACCCTGGCATGTGCACATATTTTTGATTATCACTTGGTCGGTGGGGAAGGAAATATATTTCGAATGCAGTGTGACCTGACCTAAAAATGTCACAGTGTACATATTTGTAACTATCATTTGCTCTGCGGTGAAGGAAAACATCGTTAGGGAACCCGCACGTTCAAGAAATTATGTTTCGAAAGACATATGTCCTTATTTAAGCAAGGTGTGGTTTCTTCCCAGGGTTATGGAGGTCTGACGGCAGTCGCTCCTTGTAAAAATCAGTATCTTTGCCAAATCATTAGGCTTAGGTAGTGGACCGAAATTACCCCTTTTAATATCATAAATACATATATTTAATTTAAACCAGTTGAGAATGCGCAAGCTTGCATTGCCAGGAACACCTGGCGCGTCAAATATATAACAATTTCATTTTTTTTTTAAACTTTGTCGGCCATTTTGACCATGTTCCTTAAGAAATATGATATCGGTTTTTAAAACATTCCTATTCTACTTTTTAATTTACTTTTCGAATCTGAAATAAAAATTCAATTTTTTTTTTATTTGTCGGCCATTTTGACCATGTTCCAAGTTCAAGCTATTTAGAAGTGAAATTTGTTTTCAAAAATATTGAAGCAGTAAAATTTTACAACCAAATTAAGTTCAAAAATTTTAAATAACGTTTGCCGTCCATGACCTGCCCCAACCCGCGGTTGTTCCACTGAGGTGAATCATCGTGTAACGCACTTCGCCCGTGCTGCGTTGAAACGTACAAGTGAACTGGTCGTGCAGAGCTTTGTTTGAGCGCACTTACTACACTTCCATCAAGATGTCATCTGATAGAAAAACCAACTGCAATGCAAGTGGTAAGAGGGTTAAATCACTTTATTATATGGACTGCGCTGATTGTAAGGAATTATACGACCTGGAATGTCTAAACATCACTATAGCCAATTTTGTAAAGTTCTCAGAAGAGCATAAGAAAAACTGGATATGCCCAACTTGCATGTGCGCAAGACCGAAAACTAGTGATACTAGTACGCCTATTCGAGCATTAAATAACACGTACACTAATATCAATAAGACCCGCGGAAACCGTAACAAGCATGCTCCTTCGGATGAAACGGAAAACGCGGAGCTCTCTCTCTTATCAATTATGCAAGAACTGCGTCTCCTGAGACAAGATGTGCTGACTCTGACGCACCAAATTAATAATTATGACAAAAAACTTGAATCGAGAGATCGCGAAATAAGTGATATGAAACTCACAATTCATGTACTGACACAAAAAATCGAAGCACAAGAACAGCTTAACTTAAAGAACGATATAGAAATTGTCGGAGTCTCTGAGGAAAATAATGAAAACTTAACTCATATAGCACTGGTCGCATCGAAAAAACTTGGCATGGATCTGCAGGACTCTGATATCGACGAAGCTTTCAGGGCGGGACCTAAGCGCTCTAACCACTCAACAACCGCAAGTACAAGAGTTAGACCAATTGTTGTAAGGTTCCTCAGAAAAAAGATACGAGATGAGGTTCTTATTGCAGCCAGGGTCAGACGAAATCTGTCATCTGAAGACATTGTAAATGGAACAGCGACAACTATTTACTTTAACGAACGTCTATCATACTCTAATCGCCAGTTATTTCGTGAGGCGAGGATTCGAGCCAAATTACACAATTTCAGCTACTGCTGGATACGAAATGGAACCGTGTATATCCGAAAAGCCGCCAATACAAATATTGATAAATATCCAGCAATCCCGATTCGTAGCTTGGATGACCTCAACACTCATATTGGTCCTGCTGATGTCTCGGCGGCCTCTGCTGACCGGCCGTCCTTGGTCGCCCAGCCCAGCTCCGAGAATTCCATGCTGCCTGCCCCCGCCACTCTGCCTTTGTCGGGAGCCCTGTCAGCTGTGTCTGTACTACGCCATTGACGGTATGCCTACCAATTGTAGTGTAATATACCATCCGTGGATATTAATGCTAACAAACTTTGTAACTAATTATCACTATACGTTGTTCATCATTAATCTAAATATCAATTATATTCGCACTGTTTCTCATGTAACAGATGTATTTAAAGTTGTTACAATCTTAAGTTATTGTGCTTATTACAATTATGAAGTTATTTTATACGTATGTAAACAATTTACTGCAGTTTACCTTGTGGCTCCATCCGTGTTCAACTACATTCATAATATATATTCCAACTTTAGATAACTAACATTTTGAAAGATATAGATAATACGCTTAGTGTCACATGCCACAAGGTAGATGTTGCAGAGCAGTGTAAAAGTATTGTTTCGGAGTATAAACTTAAGATTCTTACTTACAACATCAGAAGTATACAGCGTAATCTGAATGGATTTTTGATTATGCTTAAGAGACTAAACATAGACTTTGATGTGCTTGTCCTGACTGAATGCTGGATAGGCCATGATTCGGTAGTAGGCGACATTGATGGCTTTCTTTCTTTTTCCACCACCAAATATATAAACCAATCGGGTGGTGTTGTTGTATATGTTAAAAGTAGCTTGAACCCCATTGTAAGCGAACCTGACGTGGCTGAAGCGAATTCTCTGCTTGTTCATGTACCAAATTTTGTTACAATTCTGGGAGTATACCGTTCTCCCTCATTCAGGAGCACTGACAATTTTTTAAGTTCCTTGGAAAAGATAGCTCTTACTATACCAGGTAGTCCATGCTGTATAATTGCCGGAGATATTAATATAGATTTAATGAACGATGCATCTAGCTCTGACTATTTATGTTTGATGGCACAACTCGGGTTTAAACCAGCTGTAGATAAGCCTACCTGTAATGATGCCTGTCTCGACCACATTTTTGCAAAGACAATGGCTAAACTAGAATCCGTCGTTTGCTCAACATCAGTAACAGACCATGATTTGGTTCTATTAGGGACTGACACAAGACCTCCCAATACTCCTATACGTTGCCCTGCAAGAACCCTAACGATATTGAACCATGAAGCCATAGAAAAGGAGTTAGAATGTATGGATTGGTCTGTAGTACTTAATAGCTCCTGTCCGTCTATAGCGGCGCGTGAATTTGAGGGGATTTTGACTCAAGTAGTGGGCAGACATAGCAAAGTGAGACAGACAAGCCGATCAAAACAGCCACTAAAACCATGGATGACACCTGGGCTGATTAGATGTTCTGTACATAAGGACAAACTACATAATGACTCTAGAAAAAATCCACAAGATGCTTTAAAGTTACACATATATAAGCGGTATAGAATTTTTTATTACTTACTTATTCGTAAAATAAAAAAGGACTTCGACAGAGATGATCTAGAACGAAACAAAATACCCCGGATAAATTGTGGAATACCATCAAACGCATTACTTATTCAAACAAAATAAGCAACTCAGCACTCCAACTATGTAAATCAAGAGAATCATTGGACAATACAAACCGCTTCCTGTTTTACTGGTCAACGCCTTGCTAACGGTATCATGAATCGTAACAATACAACACAAGAATCTCTAGCTTCACAAGTGAAGACATCTAATCGGCCAGTTGATTCCTTCTTTATGTTTCCCACAACTGAAAAAGAAGTTGACATTTTGATACTTCAACTGAAGAATAAAAGTGCATCTGGGCTGGACGGGTTCACACACAATCTTATTAGACCATAAGAAAACACATTGTGGTTCCCCTTACTCACATCTTCAACCAGAGCTTTGCCACTGGTATCTTTCCGGATATCTGGAAAATAGCCGTTGTTGTTCCAGTTCATAAGGGGGGTTGTAAAGATAACCCAAATAATTACAGACCCATCTCTCTCCTAAGTACTCTCTCAAAACTATTGGAGAAATTAGTTAACAAAAGACTAATTACATTTTTGGAACTGAACAACATTTTGTCGCCCAATCAATTCGGTTTTCGCCAAGGACGATCCACTGAGCAAGCCGTCACCAAATTGACTGACGCTGTAGCGGCGTACCTTGACAATGGTCTCAGTTGCGCTGGAATTTTTCTGGACTTGGCGAGGGCTTTCGACACGGTTTCCGTTCCTATTCTTTTGAGAAAACTTGAGCTTATTGGTATCAGGGGCATACCTCTTGACTGGTTTCGTACTTATCTCTCGGGCAGAAATCAACGTACGAAAGTCGACAATATCGTCAGTAGTACATGTGAAGTACCCTATGGCGTTCCGCAAGGGAGTACTCTGGGGCCCACGCTGTTTCTTATCTATCTCAATGATCTCTCGTCGATAAAACTCCAAAATGCAGATGTTATTATTTACGCCGATGATACTGTTATTATCTTCCATGATCGCTCTTGGGATAGGTTGATTCAGACTGCTGAAGATGGTCTTGGTGTTATTACGGACTGGTTTAATGATAATCTCTTAACACTAAACACAGCCAAAACTAATCTGGTCTGTTTTCACAAAAATGCTTCTTCTAGTCCTCCACAAAATCTGGAAATTAGAGTTCACTCCTGCAATTGGAACAGTAATGACTCAATGTTGAGCTCGTGCAACTGTGAGAAGCTACAAAAAGGTAACTAGTACGAAATATCTAGGCGTCATTATAGACGAGAAGCTCAACTTCAAGGACCACATAATTGCGATGGCCGCTAGAACGAGAAAATTCATTTACATGATGAGACTGTTGCGTGATGTTGCACCTCAGGCCTTGCTGAGAACCGTTTATGTGACACTGTGTCAGTCAATACTCTCATATTGTGTCTTGACCTGGGGAGGCGTGGCATCAACTAATTTAATCCTGCTGGAACGTGCTCAACGTGCAGTACTTAAAACAATGCTGAGAAAGCCCGCACGTTTCCCAACTACTTTGCTCTATAAAGAGACCAAGGTACTTAGCGTGAGGAGATTATATCTTTTCGCTATAACCCTGCTGACGCACAAAGAAGTTCGTTCATCGGCAAATTATGAAAGAATGCTAGCTAATCGTACATTTAGACTCCCGATCCCCAAACTAAATACCACCTTTGCGCAACGTTTTACAATTTTTAGAAAGCCCTTTATTTATAATAAGATCAATAATCTGTTTCCCCTTTGCAAGTCTACCTATTGCGAAGCAAAATCAAAGATTCAAGCTGAATTGCTTAACTGGACCTACCGGTATACGGAGGATTTTTTATGTATATTGCAATAATATTGAAACTGAATAAATTATTAATGAATGATAATGTTCAAGAATTTATAGATAATTAATTTTAAATGCATTTGA
Source organism: Pyralis farinalis (assembly GCA_947507595.1). Classification (NCBI taxonomy): domain Eukaryota; kingdom Metazoa; phylum Arthropoda; class Insecta; order Lepidoptera; family Pyralidae; genus Pyralis; species Pyralis farinalis. The sequence continues at coordinate 29,863,767 of OX382273.1, read as the reverse complement.
ACTAATTAATTTAAGTTAATTTAATTATTATTGTTTTGGCTATATTTATAATTCGATTTATTGAACCTCGCAAATATTTTTTGTTGTATTATTGTTATTATGATTTTATTTTGCATGATTTGAATTTAATTGTAATATAATTCACCGCAAGTACCGCAAGTATTGTTATAGCAAAGTAATTAGTCTAGTTCCCACAGGACAGGCTTAGCCTAGTGTGGGTAATAAGGTTAAATTTAAATGCCTGTAACAATTTTTGCAATAAAAAAAAAGTATTATTATTCCATGAGATAGAAGGTTGGTTTTTCAGACATTCCTATTCTACTTTTTTATGCTGAATCCGAATCTGAAGTCAAAATTCGAATATTCGAAAAAAAGCGATAGACACACACACAGACAAACGCACACACAGAAAACATATAGATTTCATATAGGAACGGTGTTCCTGAAAATCACATTTTGAATTTAATATATTTATGACATTACAAATATATAAGAACAATAATGCATCATGAACATTTCAGTCCGTATTCATCCACTGCTGAACATAGGCCTCTGCTCTAGGGGGCATTCGCTTCGATATTGTGCCACGTGTATTCATCGACCCAATACAAATCTCTTGAGGTTATCTCTCCATCCGTACTGGTAGTACGGGGACGCCATTCGAGAAACTTTTTTGGCCAGTGGTTGTCGGTTTTACGGACTATGTAACCGGCTTACTACCATATCATCTTCCTTATCTTTTGGAACATGTCGCTTACCTTAGTCCTGCTGCGCTTAGAATAAACGCACTAACTAGATTCTGGCTAGATAGAAAAACGTGTTTAAGTTTATTTTTTATTTTGCTTGTATCTCCGGAAGTACACGAGATACCAGCATGAATGTCGTAACAAAACGAAGAGAAAGATGTAAAAAATACAATTAAATCAATAATATATATATACTATATAGTAATAAGTATAGATAATAATAATAAGAAAATAAGAAATTGATATATTTCCGCACTGCATAGTTATTATGAATGTCTTCAATAAATTTAGGATGGCCTTTGCTTGGGAATATTGCAATAGAATTGAACAAATGCACAAAAGGTCGCAGGAAAAAAATAAACAAAATTTAAGACAACTAAATACTTACACGTTACCAAATTAAACAAACGAAAATGGGAGTACTTACTACCTGACATATTTAACAACCTACCTAGTAATCTATTGAAAAACATATTAAATAAACCAACCAAAATCAAAATAATTTAAAAAAAATACTTTATCAATGTAAATAACTATAATATGTAGTGTTCATTTCTGTGTAAGATATATAAGAAATTGATAGAACAAACATTTTTATTACCTAATGTTACAGTTAAATAAAACCTATGTTAAAGTTAAATAATAATAAATAGAGAACTCGCTACTTGGTAAATAAGCCACTACGATGGCTTCAACTAATGGCTATGCAGGTATATGAAAGGTTATGTAAATTTTGTTTTGAATAAATACAAAAATATATATAATTAAACAAAGTTATTCTAAACTTCTCTACGCTACGGTAAACACTTAACATCAGTAGATTGTATCAAGTAATCTAATAATACACAATGTTTCAAACATTACGTATTATCAGCTTACTTATATTGCATTTAAGTGATGTGGTCAACCATATTATAGTCTTACAATACTACACTAACTTGAAGCAAGCATAGTGTTGCTTGCGAATAAATATGTTTTATTCCTATTTGCATTATTCAACTACTGTAATAAATATAATATATTACTTACCCCATATTTGCATTTAAATCCACAAGATTCTAAGACTTTCACAGTCTGTGTACTGGCAACACAGTACACTGCCTTCTTAAAGTCAATAGATTTCAAATATTCAGCTATCGCATACGATGGTAGTATTAACCTATCCTGAAATAAAATAAATAAAACTGAGGTTAAGTGCAAATCTTAATGGTACACCGAGGGTTTCGTGACACAACTTGAAAACAGGTTTCTCATATTTCCTGAATATGAAGGAATTAACTAATTCAGAACCGATAAAACGATTTTGTTTCGTAACTTATCTCACCGTGAGTCGGAAGGTAAAAGAACGCGTAGCTTTTATTGACTAGTTCACGGATCAACAGCGTGTCACTCGGTTTATTAGTTAAAATACCCTCCCAGTAGGCTTTAATTGTCGATGTATTTAGCGCTATAACAATATGTTATCGTGAGTTAGGGGTGCCTTTATGCGCCGTCAAGTGGTTTTGGTTTGTGGTCCTGAATAACTGCGCATCGCGCTAGCGGAATACGCTGTGCACGTAACGTATACTTGACAAGTTTGAATCTGTCCAGACTAATCTGGTGACGTAGTAATAGCCTCTGGCAACTGCATAGTCAGTGTAAACAAGTGTTGTGAGCGGGCGCACACAAGATATGGTACAATATAGCTTTCAACTCTATCTCTACACCATAATATTCGATTTTTACCTAACTACGAAACTTATACGCAGGTCGCTTATATTCCCGCGTCAACATTTATCTCGGTAGAAATTTCGCATTATGATGTAGAGATAAGCGTCAATTTAATATAAAAAAATATACCAGAGGGAGACTTTGTACAAAGTCGTCTGCGTGGGTACCTCTGACTCACCCATTTCTACCTTCAAGCAAGTATATTTATATAGCTGTGTTCAGGTTTGAAGGGTGAAATAAGGCAGATAAATTACTGGGTACTGTGACGAAATAGCCTTCGGTCACAAGATTGGCAGCGCGCGAGTAACATCCCCGTGGTGTTGCGAGCGTCAATAGGCTACGGTGACCGCTTACCATCTAATGCGGGCCGCATGCTTGTTTGCCAATCTAGTTGTATAAAAAAATATTGACGATTCGCTTACCTTCGACTCTGCATAAGTGCATTAAGAGTATTTTAATGTCATAAAGTAATTATGTTAATAGTTTCCTTTGAAAGAGTGACGGCAGTAATGCGAAAGCCTTTCATTTCGATGCCGAGGCACCCTGAACTATAAATAAAATACTTATACTGACAGCGTGGGACGAAATTATTCAAAAGGTGATAATACTAAGTTTATTTTAATATTACAGACGGTTTTCTGAAATGTAACGTACAAATTGACTACGTATCTTTATACTTCATATACTGGACGCATTATTAGAACAAACATGACAAACACAGCACTATCACGCGTGCGAAGGTAGGCGCTCTCTACTGTGCAATAGGACGCCATCTGATTATTCCTACGCACAGCAAACCCCATTCAGGACGCACATTTATCGTCTGCCTGCATGTTGGAACTGACCTATGTGTCTGTATTTTCAAATATATACGTATAATTTTTTTTTTTTTTTTGTCTTCCTGCAACATGGCAATCTGTTTAGGGACAATAAGCCATTTTTATATTTTGGTCCGTTATTTAAGTTTCAGTTAGAGCTCTTCCATTTAATGGATTTTTCCTTCCGGTAGCTCTTTATCTTGTTGAAAATCTGGTGATCAAGCTTGAGATGTCTTTTCGCTTCAACCTAATGTGGCGAAGTCCTCCTTGATCGTTCAAGGCCCGTGCAAGCTCATTAGAGTGGTTCGTGAGTTTGTTCTGATATTTCTTGCTGATGCTTGAGATTTCCTGTTTAACTGTTTTAATGTTAAGATCCAGGTAAATACATCTGTTACTGATACATTGGGGGATGTTGAATATTGTTCTCATAGCCTTTGTCTGAAACCTTTCAATGATTTCAATGTTGCTCACACTGGCTGTTCCCCATAGTTGGATGCCGTAAGTCCAGACTGGTTTCAATATTGCTTTGTAAACGGTCATTTTACTGCTGTCATTTAGTTGGGAGTGACGTCCTATGAGCCAGTGGAGTTCACGTAATTTCGAATTGAGTTGCTTACGCTTAGTCCAGATATGCTTCTGCCAAGTAAGCCGTCTGTCAAGGTGCATACCAAGGTACTTCGCATGGTCTTCTTGGGGTATTTCTTCGCCATTAAGTTTAACTGGAGGACATGTCTCTTTTCGGAGTGTAAAGGTTACATGTGTCGACTTGTTTTGATTTGCCTTTATTCTCCACAAGTTCAGCCAAGTAGAGACTTTGTCTAGGTGTTTCTGCAGATTCAATGAGGCAGTTTTCGGGCTGATATCAGACGATAGAACTGCTGTGTCATCTGCAAAGGTTGCTATTGTTGTGTTCTCAGTTGTAGGCAGGTCGAAGGTGTAAATAAGGTACAATGTCGGACCCAGACCCATATACGTATAATAATAATGTAAATAATGCAATGCAATGCGCCGTGCAATTATTGTTGATGTCACCATTCCTCATGACGAAAACCTCGTGAAGGCCGAGAAAGAGAAACTTTCTAAGTACTTGGATTTGGCCCACGAGGTTACCGCCATGTGACATGTGGACTCGACTATAATTGTTCCGATAGTCGTAACAGTGAACGGACTTATAGCAAAGAGTCTCGATCGTCACCTTGAGAGACTCTCGCTCGGCAATTGGATCAAGAACCAGTTACAGAAGGCGGTTCTTCTCGACACGGCACGCATTGTGAGGAGGTTTCTCACTCTGGAGCCCTGACCACCGGTAGCTTGGGCCTCTGCTCCGCTGCCTGTGGGTGCCCGTTTTTATATTTTTAAATGTATTTTATAATTATATTGGTGTATTTAAAAATGAAAAAATAAGATTAATAATAAATAAATGTAAATAATAAATACCACAGGGTAGCTTGTGGCGAGTTGTTGATGCGTAAAGACACCACGGGTACCCGAGTACTCCAGAGAGTCGGTCTGGGCCTTCGTCTCCGGAGTGTCTTGTCGGTCAGAGTGGAAACACAAGAAGGCTCACAGAACTCTCAGCTCTGGCTTGCCTTCGTTAGCCGTCCAGAGAGTAGTCGATAGAGCATATGTCTCTATTAGGTAATATGCTCCAGGGGCGGAAGTGTTAAAGCAAACTTCGGAGAAAGCCCAGCACACCTCTCGACACCCCTGAGTCACTCACACCGATGTTGCCCCCCGCCAACTTTCTCTGACATTTCGTTCGGGGGTCCATCTAGTGAGGGGCGAGCTATCGCCTGCCGAAAGTAACATCAGAATATTATAGTTAAGGCAGGCGTCCGTTTCTCTTCTGTAATAGCTCAGTTCTAATAATACTTCCAGACATCATTTAATAGCCCAATTCCGACATATTCGCTATAGTCACAATACCCACTGATATCCCCTGGAGCAGGTCACAGCGGGTATAGTATAATATATTACATCAATTTTTTTCGAAGGGACCTCTACGGGTTTGATCGTATCCGCGGGGATACGGGCACGCTTATGAAATGACTGGGATAAAAGCCTGTGATTAAAGAAATGTAAATAACATATATAAATTGAATTAAACAATTTTTAAAGGAAGTATCGCGTGTTTTATTTATTTTGTTGAACCTGACGTTTCGAATGCTTTGCAGCATCCGTGGTCGCAGGAAGACTCAGGTGACAGTTGTCTTACATTGGTTATTCAATTATTACATCTACGGACATGGATGGATTAATTATTTATATATGTTCCGATTCACACAAAATATGTGAATCATCAATCAATCATAATCATATTTTAGTGTAACAACATCTGTTGTCGATTAGTAACGTCACAATTTTTGTAGCGATATGCAGGCAAATACAGTTCATTTTTCATTGGGAAACACAGTATGAAACTCTCCCTTTTCGATATAACCGCATATGTTTACTCTAAAATCCTTTTTATGCCTATAGGTACACGCTTCTTTGTACGTGTAAACCCGTTCGTAATGAGCATATTTGTTAGACGAACGGAGTCAAGGGTACACTGCTAGTAGGGATGTATTGAATAGAATTTGGATCAAAATCAGTTAGTTATGTATTCATATATATTATTTCATCGTTTTTATACACTATTCTATTGTTAAAGAGAAGTATCCTTGAATTTGAGGTCAATGCTAAACAAACAATATTAGTGAATCTTCTACTACCGAGCCAGACAGTTTTTTCTTATAACTGTGTGCAATAATTTCCTACGTTACTCTATTGTAAAAAAAATAGAATAATAAAGCAAATGTATATTTGCAATAGTAAATGATTATTGAGCTACATTTGCGAAAATACATCCGTAGTCTATTGTGATATATAGTGAACAATTACAGGAGAATAGAGCGCTTAATGAACCATACTTAGTCCAGGATTAGTTTTGTTTGCAATGGAAATAATGTACAGAAATACCTAATAGAAATTAAATTCATGTTGAGACAGAATATCGATGAAGTGTAAAAATTTGGACTTATTTATTTAGTTACAAGTAAATTAAGTGTGGATCACCTTATTTACTTGCAACCTAACAATAAAAGAAATCACAAAACAAAAACTAAAGCGCGACCACGGAAAAGTAACTATCTTGTGCATACAAGCTAATCTATTTTTCAAAGGTTTCTGCCACTCAAATTTAATGTAGTAGATTCTCGATACCTATTGATATTTTGTTGTTTCATTACAATTCTTTTAAGGAAGCAGCAGGTTAACACAAGACAATATACATTAGCTTGGTACAGGGTGTACCACAAGACAGCCAGATTAGCATGGGCTCTAATGTTAATGGCAAGCAAGTTTCACTACCAAATATATTATATATAAGTTTTTAAACGAACTGGCTCGGTGACACAGTGGTGAAATGCGCTGTTATAATACTTTGACACCAACGCCCGTGTGTACGATTCCCACACAAAACAAACAAACAAACATAAATATGTATTTTTGTCTTGTATAGGTGTTATTAAGAAAGATAGGGCACATTAAAGCATTGTCTGTTTGTCTTAGTCTGGATGTTTTAAGAGAGGTAGGGCACATCAAAGCAGCCCGCCTCACAGAAAATCGCAGTCAAATAACAATTTTCTAGAGGGTTGTTGTGTTCCTGCGTGTGAGTGAGATCACCAGTAAGCTCCTATGGAGTTGTTGTATTAGTAGGAGAGGTGGCATGGCGCGAGTGATACTGAATGTATTGCAAGCGACCATAGGCTACAGTAACCGCTTTACATCAGTAACTCCTTGGACGCTTACTGGTAACCTCACTCACTCGCAAGAACACAACAATTCTCCAAGGAGTATTTATTTAGCTGCGAAGTTCTGGAGATGGAGGTAATTCCCCAGATGGTCTGCTTTGATGCGCCCTACCTCTCTCAAAAATTATGTAATTAGATCATTCATCCTTTTCTCTTTCCTTGTAAGACTACCTTATAATATGTAATATGAAAAGAATCTACGGAAAATATCATTAAATTAGAAGTCGTTTGTTGCTTTCTGATAAAGGACCTATTCAAATGTTAATAATGTTAGTCCCCGTTCATTTGAAATGCAAATTGAAATGGGTATTTTTAGCTCGTTTCTTTTTTATGTGGCAACATTATCCTCGGAGGTAACATCATGAATTTAATCACAAGCTGGCATAGAAGCGGTGGTGAGCTAAAGAATTCTACTCATTACCCAGAACAACTTTTTCATGTGCGAAAAACTAAAATTGGGAAAAAAAATCCACGTCCCATGTAAAATGTCCGGTCCGTTTTGTATAGCGTAGTCTATTTTCTTTTTTTGCTATACTGAAATCGAGAAGGAGTAATATTCTTCGAGAATATGATGAAGAGATGTTTTGGTGAGATGTTTTTAAGGATTTGCTCTTTATTTGCTCAACGGCCGTCTCGGGCATTTAGACGTTTCTTACATTTTTTAATCTTATTATTATATAATCTTATTATTTCAACGCATAATGAAAAAGTACATGAAAAAAGCAATAAATGTTAAAGAAGCGAGTGAGGTATGTAAGGATCGAGTCACGTGGCGCTCGGTTATATCTGCCTACCTCGCAAGGGTTTTGACGTGAAGTTATAGATAGATAGATAGATTATTAAATAAATGCGTAAAAACCGATGAAGTAAAAAACAATAAATTTTGTACTATCTACACAACATTCATCAACAATCTGATTTGAAAGAAATATCAGGAGTCCTAGGAACTGGCAAGCATTCATGAAAAGAGCTATAAATTTTAAAGACGCGATTGAAATGTCTAAGAACAGAGTCACGTGACGCTCGATTCTCTCTGACTACAACTAGATACGTAATCTGAAAAGATTTACTTATGATGTATATTTTGTTTTTTATCGGTATACATGGTGATACCAAAAGTAATATATAAAACTGTCATAGAATAAGAATATCCGTATTACGATTGCAGTAAGCCAACACAATTGATTTTTACCAATTTAAGTGCCAATTTAGCTCTTTGAAGACGTTATTATATTCTATCTATAACTTCATGCCAAATCCCTTGCGGCGTAGGCAGAGAGAACCGAACGCCACGTGACTAGATCCTTACATGTCTCACTCGCTTCTTTAACATTCATTGCTCTTCGCATGCACGCGATGCGATGCAATACGATATACAAGCGTTACGCCACAAATTTTGCGCAACGCTCGCATTTCGACCGCGTTTATCCTACTTTCATGCTCTCTCTGCCATTCCCAGTTCTCGCTTCCATAAGTAAGCGTTAGGACCAGCACTGCATTATCTATAGCGAGCTGTGCCTTCTGGGTCAGGTTTTTACTGCCAAGAAGTTTTCCCAACGCTCCATTCACACTATTCCCAGCACTCACTCGCCTTTCTACATCTGTGGTGTACATTCCATCCCTGCTGAAAGCGCATCCAAGATATACAATCTCATCCACTTGTTCCTACACTTCATCATCAACCGTAATCCTTTCATAAATATATTTAAATACTATATTTTATTTATTTGTATGGTGTAAGTTATAACATACCACACCCTAAATTTGAGGGACAATATATTTTTTTTTTATTTTTTTTTATTGGGGACACGGCATGTGACATCCAGGGCCTACTTGATGGGCTGTAGGACACTGGTGTCCAGGAATAGAAGCCACGAAATACCATGCACTTCATGTCGTCTCGTGGCGTCTACTATGCCGGCCTTGAAGGTGCCTCTTTATATTCCTCTTAAAGAACCCAATGTCGAACACGTGTGGAGCCGGAAATACATCGCCGGGAAGTCTATTCCACCGGTCAGCAGTTCGGCACAAAAAGGATTGACTAAACCTTTTTGTGCGAGGCAATGGGATAATATTCTCGACTGTGTGAGAATGTGCACGCTGCGATGGACGGTAGTTCCGGTACTTGAACGGGGAAAGAGGAATAAGGCTGTAGAGTTCCTCCGAACATTCACCATGATACAGTCGGTAAAAGTGACTCAGCGCGGCGACCTCTCTGCGGAGCTCCAAAGGCTCAAGAGATGCTCCCAGCTTAGGGTCGTCAATAATCCGGACCGCTCGTCTTTGCATTGAATCAAGGGCATCCATCAGGTACTTTGCGGAGCCTTCCCAGAGATGCGAACAGTATTCCACACACGGTCGGATTTGAGCTTTGTAAAGCAACAGCCGTTGTGCGGGTGTAAAATACTGCCGAACCCTGTTCAGCACTCCAAGTTTACGAGAGGCGTTCAATATGACATTTTGGATGTAATCCCTGTGATTCAGATCTGAACGCAAGTTTAAGCCGAGGATCGATAAATGGTCGCCGATGGGAAGCGAGACGTCAAGGAAAGTTGGGGCCGGAGAAAACGGGTCCTTCTTTGTGGAAAACGCACAGGCCTGGGTTTTATTTGCGTTAAAATTTACAATATTTTGGTCACCCCAATGAGTCACTTCATTTAGGACGTCATTCAGCCTAAACATCACCGTCTCCCGCAGTTCCCGGACGTCATTACCCCTGATCCCGGCATGACCCTCATATCCCATATGTGCCGTGCTGTCATCAGCGTAACAGTGGATGTTGCCAATTTGTAAAAGGTCATTAATATGTAGAAGAAAAAGGGTTGGTGACAGCAGTTGACAGCACGGAACCCTGGGGAACGCCAGCGTTCACATGCATGAGCTCAGACGTACAGCCATCAACCATGACTCGAATACTACGCTCATGCAGGAAGCCAGCTATCCATGCACAGAGCCGGTCGGGAAGCCCATAGGCCGGCAGCTTAGAGAGTAGCGCTTTGTGCCAGACCCTGTCAAAAGCCTTAGAGATATCCAAGCTCACAGCCATGGTCTCTCCATACTGGTCGACAGCCTTCTCCCACAGGTGAGTTAAATACGCCAGAAGATCACCAGTGGAGCGTTTTGGACGGAAGCCATACTGTCGATCACTAAGTATGTGATGATCTTCTAGATAATGGAGCAACCGCGTATTAAGGATCCTTTCGAGGACCTTGCAAAGCACCGAGGTTACGGCTATGGGACGATAGTTATTAGGGTCCGACCTATCTCCCTTTTTAGGGACAGGCTGCACATTGGCCACTCTCCAAGAAGCCGGCACAAGGCCAGTGGAGTAAGACAGTCTAAAAAGGCGCGTCACTACTGGAGTTAACTCCGCTGCACACTGTCTAAGGACCAGAGCGGGAATACCATCAGGCCCACTAGCCTTATGCACATCGAGTGACCGGAGTATTTTGCGAACATGACGCTGCCGAATTTCCATATCAGGCATAGAGCTTCCGCAAGGTTCTAGCCCAGGTGGCTGAGCACTATGGTCGTCAAGTTGTGAGGCACAAGCGAACAAATTGGCCAGCAGATCAGCCTTCTCCTGCGGTGAGTTGGCGAGCGTACCATCTGGCTTTTTTAGTGGTGGTAGTGACGAGCGACAAAAGTTGGACTCCACGGATTTGACTAATTGATAGTACGAGCGGCTCCCCGTGGGGCATGCCATCAGCTGATCCCTTATCCGTGTTTTTCGTCTTGCCTCCGCTCCTTTGAAAGCCTTCTTGCAGGATCTGGTCGAGATGTTGTAGGCAGACTTTAGGGACTTCTCGTTTGGATCTCCAGCAGCACGGGCCCTTATCCATGCTCGATACGCTGCATTTTTAGCAGCCACAGCCTCACTACAGTCCCGATTGAACCAAGGCCTGCGCCTACCACTGCTGGCAATCACTGAAGAAGGAATGTAGTATTCCATCCCCAGTTTGATTTCCTCCGCTATGGCGTCAGCGCAAGCCGAGGGGTCGTTGACTCCGAAGCATCGATTCGTCCAGGGGACAGAGGAGTAATAATTTCGCAGTCCGTCCCAATCTGCCGAGGAGTAGTGCCAGACCCGCCGTTCACTCTTAAGCATGGGTGGCGGGGATGGGCGGGGCACTTTAGACGTCACCAGGCAGTGGTCAGAATTACCCAGAGGAGCCCCAACCGAGACCGCATACTCAGTGGGATGAGTTGTCAGAAACAGGTCCAGCAATGACGGAGACTGATCAGTCCGTCTTGGAACTCGAGTTGTATCGGTTACTAATTGAGTGAGGCCATGCATCAGTGAGAAGGAATGGGTGGTTCTACCCGCATGATCCGTCCTGTGAGAACCCAGCCACGATTCATGATGAGCATTAAAGTCTCCCAGGACGACCAGCTCGGCCGTTGGGAAACGTCGCTGTGCGTCGTCTGCTGCCCGACTAAGGTAATCAAACAAACGGGACGTTTCCAAATTCCCCGAATGAGACCTATAAACGACAGCGTACAGTCGACATTGGGTACCAAGATCTACGTGTACCCACAGAGTGGAAAAGTTAGGGTCCTCCAAACAACGCAAACGGAGACAACAAATATCCGACCGAATATATACACACACGCCGGCACGAGCTATGAAGTTTTCTTCTAGCCCATAACCAGGATATTGGAGGTCGAAGGAATCAAGCGGTCGTAATATTTGGGTCTCCGTAAGAAACAATAGAGCTGGCTTGGCTGACTCCAGATGTTGGTGGACAGCACTGAGGTTGGCTCTGATTCCACAGATGTTCGTGAAATCGACTCCAAACTCAGTAGGGGGAGTTTTATCGTTGCCCGCTGTATAACTATTACTTGTATGTATGTGTGCTGTCATTATGTATGTGAAAGTGAGGAGTAGTGATTGCTCTTGGATCGGCCGATCGCCAAAACACCCCCAAATCGCCGACCATTCTCATTGCGTAGGATTGCAGACTTGTCGGACGGAAGGGCCCCCGTACCCCCCCGGAAGTGGACGCCTGGACTCCCTCCGGTCACTAACCGGCACGACGTCTCACACCGAGATTATGCGTCACCTATCGTGAGCAGCCTCCCTTGGTAGTTAACCAGGGTTCGGGCTCACTCGACTTGGCAACGGGCGGCCAGCGGATGAACCGTGTCTACAGGTCTCCCTGGCCGACAAGTCTACAGCCCCAGTGTATGAGTAGTCAACAATCAAAGAGTGAGCAGACTCTCGATCCACCCAAGAGCAACCATAGAGGCACTGGTGAGTCCAGGACTGATCTCAGAAACGCGATTTCTCACTTCACTGGTTTTTCGTCCACGGATAGGTGGTAGCAACCCAGTCGGGAAAATCCCTCCCACCTGCTAATTTGGTCATACCTTTAGCACCACCCGGGAGGCACTTGTAGGGTCTCTAGGGTAAAAGCCTACGGAAGCGTGTGACATAACCGTATATTGATTATATGTTAATTGTTAAGTAATTAACAGATATGGGTACAAGAATGCGCTGCGATATTGCGTTAATTAATTGATAACTGTTGTATCAATTAATAAATTAGGTACAAGTAAAGGCGATAACGTAGCAATTACACACAAATACATTTAGAAACCCTCTCCACTCAAGTTTATATATATTTTTTTATCACTCGTATTGCTCATAATCTCTTCATCACATTTGCTAGGTAAAAATATAAAAATAAGAATATTTAGAAATATCTGATTCGAGAAACGTATATTTAAGTAATTAAATGGTTCGAATTCTTTGATTGGATCAGAATTCATTAAAAATTGTGATTTTGTACCCTCCAAACAAGTTGCTAATAAACTGATCAATACTCAATTGAATTATAAGAATAGAATTAAAAAGAGAATAAGTATATACTCGTAGTTTTGATTTAAAATATTAAACGAAGGCCAAGAAAAACAAATGACATTTTTAAATAACAAATGTAGTGAAATACTAGAAACGGCAAAATATTCCAAGTATTTTGTAAACTATATGATATGTGCATTTAATTTGTAAAGAAAAAGAAAATTCGAAACATTTTGTAACATTCTGGCGTAACTATACGGACTCAGACTTGCAACATTTTGAAATTTTCCTATTTTTGGATGATTTGCGATTTGGTTAACAGCATTGGCAGCGTAATACGAAGCAAACCTTAAATAACGTCATTGCACATATTATACAGCGATTGAAATTAGTAGACGATGCTGCCTAATATTTGCCCTTTTCATGCTGCCTCCAAAATTAATTCCAAGAATTTTCCACAAACGTATTTCTTAGAACTTTGACCATTGCGGGAGTTTTTGCAGTCGGAGTCATGTGAAGTAATCCATAAATACGCAGTAATGCATGAAAACAGACAATTAAAACTACTTTGTAAGCTTGCGCTCGCGATTATTTCGTGCGAACTACTGCCGGCCGGCACCCACCCACTACCATTAGTAGATGCATGCCACCGTTGCCATGGCTGCTCCGGACGTCTCTGCCTCGGCTGCTGCAGTCGTCTCTGCGAGTACTCGCTATCTGAAAAATGAACCGCAAGTACCCGCCACTATTGCTGCACCAGGTCTTCTCTGCAACAGGTTTCGCCTCTCCACGAGGCATCCTCAGGTGCTGTAGATGTTAGTCGTTAGAATAATATGCTATGAATGACTAATCCATCGTAGTGCCGTCCTTTATATAGAGAAGGAGGAGGCAGGGGTAAGCGAAAAGATATTTAATGGAGGGGAATTGCTTACGTCAGTCTGTTTGTTCAAAAGTGAGATATTAGAATTTTTATGTATAACGATTTATAATTGTGCCCTTATAATCAATTTTAGTCCTTTATCTATTGTGTGTAAGATTGTATATGTGTTAGTAGGGGATAAATGATGTCCTTTGTCTATAAGATATTCGGCGAAGTGAGACCTTTCTAGGCGATTGTATTTACATGCCGATATATGTTACAGAAATCGTTTTTGAAAATTATGACCAGTTCGACCGATTTAAATGCACGAAAAGGTTGATTGAGGACCAACCGACTAATAAACTAAGGAGAAGACAATGCTTGTATTCTTTAATTTGAAACTTTTGTCTTAGGTTTTCGCGATTGTTTTACATTGAATTAAACAATTTTTAACGGAAACAGAAAGACTTCCTGCGACAACGGACGCTGCAAAGCGTTCGAAACGTCAGGTTCAACAAAATAAATAAAATACCCGATATTTCCGTTAAAAATTGTTTAATTCAATGAAACTTTTGCTTAGAGAGAAATGCAGTGAATACTTTAAAAAGCTGTTACGGGACTGTCCTACACGCGCACAGTCCCTTCAGAATGCAGACAGTATCTCGTATTCGCGATACGTTTTGTTACCTTTCAGTTACCGTAGTCTGTGAATTCTTGTAGAATGATTATTACCATAAATATCTTTCGCCCATTACAAGTCCCACGGCTAACGAAATAACTCTCAGATACTTACAGGTAACTTACTCATAGGAACATTTGTACTCTTCCAAGAAATTTTTATGTGAGTGTTGCTTATTATGTAGATATCAGTCTGTCATACTTCTCTATTTTAAAGCCTATTTTATTTTTCGTTGGATGCACTACGAGTTGCTTAGAGCAGTGATAGCCCAGTAGACCATGGAGAGCCGGCTTATTAACTGACTGGCCTCCGCTATGGATATTGGCACGTACCAAAAAATTTGTATTTTCGGATTATGTACATATTTATAATTATCACTTGTACGGCGGTAAAAGAAAACATTGATATCTGGTCTGGGATGGGAATCACTCCATATAAAACCCTCACCAAATTCTTAGGTTTAGGTAGCATACCCCGTCAATCGTAATGGATAGGAAATGGGATAATTAATTTTGATCTCAAAATAATTGATTAGCCATTTCGGTCCATAAGTACGTGTACACTAGCGATAAAAATTGTACTGATTGAAATTTGACTTCGTTTTATTAAATCAATATCATTGCAATACTCACGCAGCCGTTGTCAATGCCGGCTCTTTTGAATCTTGCTTCATAATTTTCTTTAGCTCTTGTACTATTATTTGATACAAAATGAATAGTCTTGCCATGTTTCTCCATCAATTGCATGAATTCACCTGATCCTGATATTGGGCCGTCCGTTTGCCATAATACACCTGAAATAAATTCGATTTTAAGACAAATAACATATAAAATACAAATATTATATCAATTCATACACTAGACTAACTCTAACTCATCCCACTGCAGGGATACGGGTCACGCTTCAACCGAAGGGGTTTAAAGCATCCTCAACCACGGTACTCAACTGCGGATTGGCGAAGGCCAATCTTCAAGCCGCCCGAAAGCGACTGACTTAGCTTAACTACTGTCTTCTATCGACAATAGCCGGGGCTGACGGCTTAACGTGCCACCTGTAACGAGGCCATCGTTGAGCTGCGATGGATCCAGCATTGGAATCTTCAGCGACTCCATGACGGCGCTCCAGGCTGTGGCGAACGTCGAGTCCCCCCATCCCCTGGTGGTGCAAACACGGGATGCTCTTAAGCTGTGCAAAAACCAGGGTAAGAGCGTCTCGTTGTTTTGGATCAAAGCACACGCGGGGTTGGAGGGGAACGAACGTGCCAACGAACTAGCCATAAGCGCCGCACTGGGGTTGCGGAGGAGGCCAGATTACGACCGCTGCCCTGTCTCATTCGTCAAGGGTATGAGCCACAAGGGGACCATTGACGAATGGTACAGGAGATACAAATCGGGAACAACAGCTTCGACAAAGAAGCTGTTTATCCCGAGTGCGGCGGCGGCGTACGGCATCGTGGGCAAAATGGTGCCGTTGAGCATCACTACGCAGGTCATCTCGGGGCATGGTGGGTTCTCCGCGTACTTGTACAGACTCAAGTGCGCGGATGGCCCATCGTGCTTCTGCGAGCCCGGCGTGGACCAGACAGTGCAACACATATTGTTTCAGTGTCCCGCATTCTCCAAACAGAAGTTTGACTTGGAGCAGGAGTTGGGAATGTGGGTCACCGAAACAACGGTCTCCGAAATAGTGGTGGGGAAAGGTAGAACATTTTTTTTTAAATACTGCGTCAGTCTAGCCATGGCTGTCATAGATAATGCTGTATACCTCTGCTATGCTCTGTATAGCCGATGGGATGGGTGGCTAGGTGGAGCTGTGAAGCTCGCTGTCGCCCGTGTCTGGACTGACGCATTATGAGAAGGGAAGTTTTGGAAATAGTCATAATTGTTTCACCGGCGTTTAAAAATGGGCATAAAAACGAAAGATGATGAGTGAATGAAAGAATTGTGGTATGAAAGGGAATTAGATGTACGAATGTGTAAGTAATATTTTAAATAGTTAACAACTAAATGGCACAAAAAAGAGCCTTGCCCATGGCAGGGGTGCAAGATTTTTATATATAAAAAAAAACGGGGCCTTCGCGCTCTTATCTATTTATATAATAGTTGTAAAGTAATGAAAGATGGTAATATGTTAACACGAATTTATCATTTTCCTGAGCAAATCTAGTCAATTGAGAAAATGCCACGACATATATTTAACATACATACATGACTCAAAGTAATTTAAACTCAAAATACAGAACATTTGAATATTTAAATATGAAATAAACAATTGAAGTAGTTTGAATTAAATAAATAAAAAATCTAGCGGAGTTGTGTAAAAAGAAGAGCGACCGAATCGAGTGATCGGAATGGTCCACTCATTATCTATATGAAATAGTTAAAAACCGACATAACTTTCAATGTAGTAATCTAAGATCACCCAGAAGAGACTATTGAGGTTTGCATAGCCAAAGTCTTAGCACCGAGCTGAAGCAAGCACTGCTTGGCTCCAATGAGCAAACCAAGTTACTTAGGCACCAGCTTGAGTTTCTCCTAATGTGACTTCGAATATCGCTGGAAATTTCGTAACCAAGCTATCAAATAAACTAGAATAAAGTTTATAAAGCCGCCGTCTTTATCATATTTTTCTTCAGAAAGGTATCGTAAAAGTCAAGTTAGCGGAGCAGCACTGCGTTGTGTATAGCGTGCTGTACGTTTTGGCTCAAGCTTTTACTGGCAACGCTAACTTATGGAAGCGAGGGCAGTGTATGGTAGAGAGAGCATGAAAGTAGGATAAATGTAGTCGAAATACGAACGTTGCTCAAAATTTGTGGCGTAACGCTTGAAGACCATGTTCGCAATGACGATGTAAGAAACGGAGTTGGTCTGAAAGAATGTGTCGGTATTAAAATAAGGAGGCATGCTCTGTTAGTTCGGACATGTTTAGAACAGGCGGGAAGAAAGAATCACGAAACAGATATACAACGCACAAAATAGAAGAATGTAGGAGCCGAAGAAGGGCAATACTTACCTACCATTACCAAATCGTGTTTTATTATAAGGTGATATCAGCAGCCCTAGAAACCGGCGAGCGTGCAAGGGAAGAGCTATGAATATTAAAGAAGCAGTTGAGGTGTGTAAGGACCAAGTCATGTGGCGCTCGGTTCTCTCTCGGGTCTATCCCTCAAGTTATTTGACTTAACTTCACGGTACAGATAAATAGATAAAAATCAAGTTAGATAGGAATGAAGGTTCGAATTTGTTTCCCGATCTTTTAGGATTATGGTGTAAGTTTCCCCTAAAATCATACCCCAAAACGTATGATTACAATATTAGTGTGTTAATCTAATCAAAAGATAAACTGGATTGAGGGAGAAACTTAGCCATTGGTAAACTGCTTTTGACATAGATCTGGGTTATTTACTAACTATAATTAAGAAGATAATCAAAAAAATATTTTTTTGTTTTGTGATATAACTACAAATTTACGGTTTTCGGAATTTGAAATTTGGCAGAAAACAATGGCATGTAACCATGGCATTGCTGTCTGCCAAATTTCGTGATTTGAATCATGTAATAAAATACCCTGTAGATTTTGATTATAAATTAATAAATATTGTGGGACAAATTACACAGCGCCACCTAGCCCCAAAGTAAGCGAAGCTTGTGTTATGGGTACTAAACAACTGATAAACATACGTAAATACATTTTTTTTTGTAAATACATACTTATTATACATAGAAAATACCCAGACCCATACAAACAGACATATTCATGCACACAAATGTTAGTACTGTGTGGGAATCGAACCCACGAGCGTGGGTGTCAAAGTAGCGTAACAGCGCGATTCACCACTGCGCCACCGAGCTCGTCAACTTGCGAGTTGCGATTGCCTTGCGAGTGTCAAAATATGGAATATAATCGGGGCATAAACGGCCAAAAAAGTAGTAGTAATATCGCTTTCAAGTTGCATTTCTCAGTACTTTTAAAGATAATGGTTAACGCGAGGAAAAGAAAGAAAGAAGAAATAAATTAAAAAAATAAATTAGAAAGTAGGCTTTGTTTTTATTTTTTAACCATTTGTATATTTCAAGTTTGCATTCTATTATATTCATTTTTACGATATTTTTGTTGAATTTATATATTTTACAGTACAAGTAGGGCCTGTATTGACTGGATCTTTGTGCGAAGGTAGTTCCGGTCGTGGGTTTATCACATTTAATTGTTCCATGCGCCTTTTGTCGGTTAATTCATTCATGAGGCCCATTATATACTTGTTGCCATAACGCGCATGGCGGAATTCAACCGTCTGGGCCTCAACGGGTTAATTAAACAAGTCAATTTATCAAGAAATTAACGAAAAACAATGCGACCCTAATGAACATGTACAATACACGATTAAGGAATATTTAATTAACACATTATACTTTTGTTTTTTTTAATTAAAAACTGGCTTTGGGATTATAAGTTGTATATATTTTAGATATTTCAAAATCTGTAATTTGATGATCACTCGATGTTTTGAATATTGTGCACCTACCTGCACAATAACAGTCTGTATACAACAATACTATCTATAACTTCACGCGAAATCCCTTAGGGGTAGGCAGAGAGAACCGAGCGCCAGATGTCTCGATCCTTACACACCTCACTCGCTTCTTTAGCATTCATTGCTCTTCTCATGCACGCTCGCTGGTTTCTTAAGGCTCCTGACATCACTTTATGATAAAACACTATCAGTTTGATCATGGTGAGTAAGTCTTTTCCTTCCTCGGCTTCTACATCCTTCTACTTTTGTGTTGTATGTCTGTTGTCACATAACCTATGTCACTCGCAATGATATAGTGATTCTAACTAGGTCAATAACAATTATAAAGGTACATACTCGTACATGCACGTACGTTGGTTCGGACATTTAAAAAGAATGTAGAGACAAAGAATTACGAAACAGAATACAACACGAAAGTAGAAGGATATTGGATCCGAGGAAGGCCAGGAGTTACCTACCAGGATCAAACTGATCGTGTTTTATCAGAAGATGATGTTAGGAGCCCTTGAAACCGAGGGTGCATGAGAAAAGTTATGAAACGACTGAGGTATCTAACAACAGAGTCATGTGGCGCTCGATTATTTGTGCCTACCTCAGAACGGATTTAGCGTATCAATGAGAAATAGACATTATATGGAGTCTAGAAAACATTACACTGCTTGAATGAGTCGTGTAAGAAAATCAAAAACCGTTTGTCTTGTAACTGTCTTTTGTCCGATAATTTGATACTGAATTATAAACCTACCAATCTAATACCGAAACCGACCTACAATTTAATATTGAATAATAAATGTTAAAGAGTAGTGATAACGCCGTGGATAAAGAACCAGCCTATTAATTATATTCAAGTAGTTATCAAACCTCTACAAATTACGATTAATTCGTAAACCCTTGGAAACAAGCGTACGGCCCGTCTGATGCTAAACAATTATCATTGCCTAAGGACATTTGCGACATCAGGGTTGTCACTCATTCGATGCGGTTGCCGACCCTGTAAAAACCAATTCACGCCTTTCTTGAAGAACCCCATAACCCATGTGAAAACCTCGGCTGGAAATTAATTCCACAATTTGTTCTATCTATCTATCTATAACTTCACGCCAAATCCCTTACAGGGTAGGCAGAGAGAACTGAGCGCCACGCAACTCGCTCCTTATATACCTCACTCGCTTCTTTAACATTCATTGCTCTATTCATGCACGCTCGCCGATTTCTAGGGCTCCTGACATCACCTTCTGATAGAACACGACCAATTTGATCATGGTAGGTAAGTCTAAGTAGGTAAGTCCACAATTTGTTCTCGGAAGAAATCTGGTCTGTAACTGCACAGTACTTAACCACTGAGTAATATATTTTTTTTTTTGCGTAATCGCATATACATGCAAAAAATACGTGATATGCATAGTAAAACATATGTATACGCATATTTCAAGATATTTGTGAGTGACATCGACCCTGGTCCTTGAATCATCCCAAATATTATGTTTTGCGGATGTCACGATAATTTTATGCGGATGTCGTCTGAAAGTAATGCACATCGTTTACAATCTGATCTCTCAAGGCTGGAGTTACTGCTATAATTATCTGGACTTGAATCCGGAGAAATCTCCGGTTGTCATCTTCACGCGCAAACATAATACGAGTAACTAGTCCGGCCATAAGTTCTGTTACAAATGACTACGCATTTTTTTAATGATATAATAGATTACAATAAAACTTACATGTACATATTTATGAAAGACTCATCAAAAAATAAAAAAAAAAACATAGATTCTATTTGAAATGGCTACCTTTGGCTTTGATACACAGGCCTTTAAACTGTTCGGCTACGAATCTATGGATTTACGCACTGTTTCCATGATAAACTTACCCACTGCTTACTCCAGACATTTCTTAAGAGACACAATGTGCCTTGTGACTAGGCACAGAGTCCTGGTGGAAAGCACGGTATATTTTAAAAAGTGTATTGCTGAAAGGTATCACAATATAATCCAAGACACTCTCTTCATACACTGTGGCTGAAGTCTTCACTCCTTTTTCACAAAAATGAAGCTTTGTGACTATTTTTTTTATATACGACTAAGGTGGCAAGCATACGGTCTGACTGATGGTAAACTATGGACATTTGCAATACCAGAGATGTCACTCACGCGTTGCCGAGCCTCTAAAAACATCTTCACGCATTTCTTGAAGAATCCCATAATGTAGTCTCTTGGAAAAGACTCGGCTGGGAGCTCATTCCACAGCTTGAGAATTCTCGGAATAAAACTTCTCTGGAACCGCACAATACGCGACCATAGTATCCAGGTGCTCCCGCCCAAAGGTGGCTGCAGTACTCCAAGTGCGGTCTGACTTGAGACTTATATAACATAAGTCTTTGATCCGTGCTGAATTACTGCTTTGCTCTTTTGAGCACACCATGTTTTTTGGACGCCAGCTGCACCATCTCCTCTAGGTGACTTCGATATTGCACTTCATTGGAGATCTCGACGTCAAGCATCTTAAATACTTTTGATGACGGTAAGAAGTGTGTTCTGGAATTTAGTAACCACAGCAAATGGAGTTTTCTTAGCGGTGAACGCGCAAACTTGTGTCTTCTTCTTTGGGTTGAATTCGATCAAGTTAGAAAACCGCTCCTAGTCAGATACTTTAGCCAAAGTACCATCTATTTCAGACACAAATTTATCGCGGCTTTCCTCCACAAGGGAACGAGGGATATTTACATGGCCTGTATAATAAATGTCCCCGGTACAGTCGTCCGTAACAATAACAACGAATGCCATCTATTGACAACATATCATTGATATGCAGCAGAATCAGCGTTGATATCCATACTATCGGAGCATCCATCGTCAGCCACGGCTTTTACATATCTGTTGGATAAAAAGCTGGCAATCCATTTGCACAAACTCTCGGGCAGCCCGTATGATAGTAACTTCGATAGAAAACCCTGGTGCCAGATCCGATCGAATGAGAATAGAGAGTCAAGGTGAGGCATTGGCTGTCAGCCATATTTAGGCTGACAGCCAATGCCTTACCTTGACTCTCTACAGCCAAAGCCCAGCGGTGTGTAAGATAGATTAGAAGATCACCAGTTGAGCGACTGTGGCGGAAACCGTATTGACGGTCGCTTAACAAGTTGTGATCTTCTAGGTAACCCAGGAGATGTGTATTTTTCACACGGTCCATCACCATGAAAAGAAGGGAGGTTTTAGCAATAGGCCTATAATTTGATTGATCTGATCTATCACCCTTTTTAGGCACCGGGTGCATATTGGCGGTCTTCCATAAAGTCGGGACTTGCCCAGTGAAGTAGGAAAGCAAGAAAAGGCACGTTAGTACCGAACACAACTCAGGAGCACACAGCTTTAGCACCACTGCTGGTATTCTATCCGGCCCACTCGATTTATGAATGTCGAGAGAGACTAATGCCCGCCGGACATCTCGCTGAGTAATAGAGATTTCCTACATTGAGCTACCGCACCACGGGATGGTAGGTGGTACAACTCCCTTATCATTCATATTCGAGTTAGACGCAAGGAGATTACCTAGTAAATCGGCTTTCACCTTGGCGCTATGGGCAAAACTGCCATCCGGTTTCTGCAGTGGTGGCATGGACGGTTTACAGAAATTTCCCTTGGCAGCTTTAGCGAGCGACCAGAAAGAAAGAAAGAAAGAAAGAAAAACGTTTATTTGGACGTAACACAAACACTATACACATATAAACAATACACAATAGATACAACAAAAGTGCTGTGTGGCAGCCCAAATAGGTCTCATCTCAGCATACTGCCGTGTCAACAATATATAATAGCCATAATTCTATATATTAATGGCAAAACAGCACGCGGTCGTCTTCAACAGAGAAAGTATTGGTATATTTGTCGATAGTACAACATACGAACATACGGCTGATACCAAGCTTTTGAAGTGTCTTGAATATGACCAACGGGTCCGTACCTACTTTGTACAAGGCAATCACTGCAATTCTCTTTTCTTTAACACCCCATTTCATATTGTAATTTGATCATAATCACGAAAAAAATAAGTAAAACGGCGGGAAATCGAAAGAAGTTTTTAACTTAATAAACGCGTTCCAAAATCAAAATAATTAGAGAGTTGAAAAAAAAAGAAGGCTCAGTCGTGAATGACGCGACTTTGACACCAACGCTCGTGCGTTCGATTCCCACACGAGACAAACATTTGTATGCATGAACATGTCTGTTTGTCTTGGTCTGGATGTTTTAAGAGAGGTAGGGCGCATCAAAGCAGCCCGTCTGGGGAAGTACCTCCACCTCACAGAAAACCGCAGCCAAATAACAACTCCCTAGAGGGTTGTTGTGTTCCTGGGCGTGAGTGATGTCACCAATAAGCTTCCAAGGAGTTGCTGTGTAAGCATCAGAGGAGGCATCGCGCGAGTGATACTTAATATATTAGGTACAAGCGTTAATAGGCTACGGTACTCGCTTTACATCAAGTGAGCCGTATGCTTGTATGCCTCCCGACATAGTATATAAAAAAAAATATTACTTTATTGTTATTCACTAAAATGTCAGAAACTAGAAAGGAACTCGTGGATTCCTGATCTTGGTGTCATCCATGATTTCAAGTAGATCTTCAGCCGCCACATAGACAATATTATCTCGAAGGTATCAAAAGCCCTGAGGTTCCTGATGCGCAGTTTCAAGGATTTTAAACGAGCTAAAACTTAGAAAATTAGATACTGTGCTCTCGTACGAAGTAACCTAAAGTTCGTTCAATGAGACGAGATAAAAATGCTAAACACTCCGGCCTTTACTGTGTTTCGTTACAAATCAAGCAATAAGTATCCCAGTCCTTTTCTTTAGATAATCGATAGATAAACGGCGACGTAACCGCCGATCTGTATTACCGCCATAAAATTTTGGTATGGGAATCATACCTGTACATGAATTCGTCACATTTGGCAGGTCAAGTAATAATAGGGGTTAAAGTATGAAATTGCCATTTTATAGTAATAGATACATTGAATTGACATTAAACCTTCGTGGTATGAGATTTTCGAGTGAAACTTTTTTTACTTGATTTCTAAGAGGATTTTCTTTAATAAAATGGTTGTCTGTAAAGTCGGTTTACGGACGATAATTTTACTTGATAACGTCATAAGAAAACATTCAACAGTTGACACAACAGTTCACGTATAATTGTGTGCTACCGCTGTCTCTCTTCTACTCGGACGCATCGGCCGATGGAGTGGAAGAGAGCTAGATGCGTCACAAGCCGTACATTTATGCCGATCGTGTCTCTCTATCGCTTGTTCCGCGCTCTCGCTTGCACGCTCGGCTCAGGCGGAACGTGACACTTTTTCGTGCGTGCAGCCGATGTTCATCGATTTATAAGACGTCATCACGTCAAAATGTGCAACATTTGATTTTTAAATTTCCATTGTTATTTTTTTATTCAGCTTAGAAAGATGGATACTTCGAAAATCCGAGAATTTTTTGAATACGAGTTCCGACGCGGAACTAACGCCGCAGAAACGGCTCCCAATATCAATGTTGCGTTTGGAGAGGAGACTGCTAATGAACACACCGTGCGTTTTTGGTATAAACGCTTTCGTAATGGAAACTTCGACTTGAAGAACGAATCACGTGGAAGACCACCCATACAGGTGAATAACGCTGAATTGAGAGAGATGGTGGAATCCGATCCTAGTTAATCGAATTATCGACAAGGTTTAACGTTACCTTTCCATGGACTCATTTGCAATAAATCAATAACATAAAGAAATATGAAAAGTGGATTCTCTACGATAACCGCAAGCGAAAAATGCTATGGTTGACCCAAGGTCAAACGCCGAAACAGTGCCCTAAAGCAAAGTTTACCAATAAAAAGATAATGGTAACTGTTTGGTTGTCTCTTTATGGCGTTATTCACTATAGCTTTCTCAGGTCTGGTTAAGCAATAACAGCAGATGTTTACTGTGCCGAAAGAATAAACAATGATGGCGAAACTGGCAGTGAAACAGCCCTGATTCGTGAATTGATCTTTACCATTATTGCTCCATGATAACCCAAGACCTCACACTGTACGAGAAATCGTTGTAACTCTACAGGACCTGCAGTTAGATAGAGCCCATACGTCAGTCTCCGTACTCTCCAGTCCTTGCTCCAACTGACTAGCATTTTTCATGATTTGGACAATTTTCTACGTGGTAAAAAATTTACTTCCCAGGAGGCAGTACAAAATGCTTACACACAGTTTGTCAAACCTAGATCCCCAGAGTTCTATCGCAAAGGCATAAATAAACTTCCGATTAGATAAGATGGCAATGTATAGATAATGAAGGTAAATATTTTGATTAAATAAATATACAACATAGAAAAAACACGAGATTTAATTTTTCAGTACAAATCGGCAATTTCATACTTTAACCTCTAATATTTACGTGGTTGAGTCAACAATTCCCACAGGTAGAAATATAGTTGGTCTTAAACTTGATTGAGACTTATTTGAGTTATAACATCAATTGAATCAAGTTGTGCATCGGTAAGGCGTTCGTGGACTAAGCGGTTTGTTAGCAATAGACAGTGATATACATGTTCGTTATATATTTTTTTTCCACGTCTGATGATCAACATTATATCAGTAGCATTGAACTTTGGTGATCATAATAATGTATTTACTCATGCGTTTGTTGTATAATAATTAATTTATTTAACGCTTATAATATTCTATGCCTAATATGTTGCTATTTGCGGTAATCTGTAACCGGCTCAATGTAATGTAAAACTAGCCTTTGAATGTAGTTTTACGTTGTTGGTTTTCAAAATATACTAAAATAAAATAAATTCTGATAATATATCATATCATATTTTCATCCTTTATTTTTGTCGTGCTTTATGTCCGCCATTATTATAACTTAATTATATTTTTTTCATTCTCGTAAACGTACAAGGACATTTTAGAAATTCAGTTTTCAGCTTTTATTATATGCAATTTGCTGAAACTTTAGTCACAGTATAGACAGACAAGTCAAAGAGAATTGGAAACTACGCGGAACTCAGACTGCTCGCTACTTGCCTTTGCAGTTTGGGATAGGAGATTCAATGGAAAATCTATCAAGTTCAAGTGGTAACACACGCATTGAGTTGCTGTAACATACTCATGACTAGTGCATTATTTACTTATGTATTTTCTTTAAGGAACGTACTTTCCCAGATGGGCAGCTTTGATATGCCCTGCCTTTCTTGCTTTATATATTTCTATAGAGGGTGCTGGTGCCCTGAGATACAGACCTCGGTTTGTTCAGGCACCAACCTCTCATCATCTTACATTGTCACATTACGTCAATTTACACGTACTAACTACTATATTCTATGTTCATGTTGCTGTTCTCATAGTACCTAAGCCTAAGATGTAGAGAGAGAAATAAAAAATATTTGATATGATTTCTAAATTCATCTCCTATGAGACAATTTCGTGGCATGTGCTACATTAGTTATAATAATTTACATGAAAATAATGTATGAAGGAATAGTTCTCATAAAAAAAAATTATAATAACAGCTGGAACATCATATAAGTATTTTTACTTAAGTTGGACTCACAATAATTTTTATGATTTTTAAATAAATAATTCGGAAGAAATTGTTCCCTCTGAGAGCATTAGGTATGTGGCATGTACAGTTAGAGGAGATGACACTTAGCAATCAAATTTCAATTGCAACTCTTTATTTATTTATTTTATTTATTTATTTATAATACAGATACTAAAGTCATTACAGGTTACGTAAATTTACCCAATGCGACTTATAGCTAGATACATAGTCGTAATTATAATATTACTACAAATTGGGTTACTTATATACCTACTCAAATTATACAATGGCAAATATATATATATATAAATGATATTTAATACAATGTCCTTGTTTAATAATATAATTAAATTAACCAAAAATACATTCGTTAAATAAAATTAAAATCGCGATCAATAGTAGTCAATAGTTTTCAATGAATGTTTACATATCATAGTCAATTTACTTTCACTCCATCTAGGAATCTATAAGCTCCGTCAAGTAAACGAAATTCACTGTCTGCAAAGAGATCTAAATCATCGAATTGAGCGAGCATGTCCCCGATCAGCTGAAATGCACGGGCGGTGGGTGCCTGGGAAGCGTGTTTAGTACGGGTGTGAGACCGCTGCAGCAAGCGTGGCCGTCTACGCGGCGCTACTGCTCCCGAAACATCTTGTGGAATACGAGTGGGCATTAAAAGACATAGTTTCTCAAGTACTTGAGGGCTATCAACCCTGTAATGTAGCACAGATAGATAATGCTTGATGAGAAGCATTTGTCTCCTAAACGCTAGCGTTTCTATCTCAACCATGCCAGAAACAAAAAGCGAGGGATACAGATAAGGGTAATATCCGTAACTCCTTTTGTAAAGCCAGCGGGCATATTTACGCTGCACTTTCTCCAACATAATACTATACTTAGCCTCATACGGAGACCAGACTATAGCTCCATATTCCAGTTTACTACGAACATAAGCATTGTATAGTACCTTTGGTACGGTCGTATTATCAAATTCGGAAGCTGTTCTTATAATGAATCCTAGAGTTCTGCTGGCTTTTTTACATGTGTCTGTTACATGTTTATGGAAGTCAAGTTTATTATCCAACATTACTCCGAGGTCAAGAATATTATTAACTTTATTTATTGAGGCGCCAAATAAACAATAGGTTGTCTGTTTTGGACAACGTTTCCGAGAGAAAGTGATGCATTTGCACTTGTCAATATTAAAAGGAAGACGGTTGGTTTCGCTCCAGTCAGACACGGAATCAATATCCGCTTGCAGAGCTTCAGCATCGCTATCATTACCAACTCCAAGGAATAACTTGAGATCGTCAGCAAATAAGAGGCACTCAGCAGTCCGTACAGTTACTGGTAGGTCATTAATCATAACCAGGAAAAGTGTAGGACCCAAGGAACTTCCCTGACTTACACCGGACCTTGTGTAATAGTTCTAGGAGACATACCTGTCTACACGCACAAACTGACGACGATTGTCAAGATAGCTTGCGAAAAATTTAAGTAGATTAGGCATGAATCCCATTATAGCCATTTTATCCAGCAAGATGTCATTATCAACAAGGTCAAATGCCTTCCTAAAATCAAAGTACGCCGCGTCAACCTGCCGTCCAGCATCCATTTCGGCTGACACATAGTCTACTAAAGTAGCTAGATTAGTAGAAGTAGAGCGAGCCCTACGAAAACCATGTTGACTGTTATGGAGGGAACTATCAATTTGCCGGCTAATATGAAGGTTGAGAATTGCCTCGAAGATCTTAGCAAATACAGGGAGGACGGCTATTGGTCTGTAGGACGAGACATCTGTACCGGGTTCACCCTTAGGAACTGGTGTCACTCTAGACAGTTTCCAGCAGTCAGGATATTTCGATTGAGCCAGACAGAGATTGAAAAGGTACAATAGGGGACCACTGAGAACGGGTAAAGAGTCCTTGACCAGAAATATTGGTATCCAATCGGGACCGACTGACGAGCGTGACTTAAGACGCCGCACTGCCGCTTTCAGATCGGCTTCATCTATATAGGTGACAGTGATTGAATGTGTGTCAGGATGGGAGTAGGCAGCTCGCGCGGCCTTCGCTGCATCTAGCTAGACGCGGTTCTTCATTATGGAACACGGAACTGAAACTGAACTACATACGACGCAAGAACAATACAAGGTCAAAGAATAAAGCTTTACGTGCACTTAGCTATACTGCATAAATAGTTATAATTACATAAAAATAATGTTTGAAGGAATAGTTCTCTTAAAAAGTTTCAAATTAACATCCGGGATAGCCATATATATAACCATATTTAAGGTTTACTCATAATAATTATCATTAATATTTTTTAATCAAATTTGGTTTAAAATAAAGCTTTACTTGCGAAATTGTTTACGTTTACCGCACTCTCATAACGCATTGCGTAAAGGTTATCACCACAGTGATAATGTAAAGCATAACGTGCTGCCTACTATAGATATCTCCTAAAACTTCGTCACATAACCATTCCCATTTACGCACTAGAAGAACTCGGCGATAGATAATTAATGAATGAAATGGAATGCAATTCAATAATATATCAGTTCTGACGAGATGCTCTATATTCTATGCCTCGACTTATGCAACGTACGCTTGCATTTTTTTTTATACAACGTCGGAAGGCATACAAGCATACGGCCCTGATGTAAAGCGGTTACCGTGGCCTATGAACGCTTGTAATACTGCAGCCGAATAACAATTCCCTGGAGGATTGTTGTGTTCATGCGAGTGAGTGACGTTAACACCTTACAGGAATCTGCAGCCAAATAACAATTCCCTGGACGGGTGTTGTGTTCAGGCGAGTGAGTGACGTTACAGGACGTTATATGGCTGCAGTTTTCCGTGAGGTAATAACGTCACTCACTAGCATGAACACGATAATCCTCCAGGGAATTGTTATTTGGTTGCAGCTTTGAGCATATTTTTCATGACTTAATGAGCGGTTTAGCGGGCAGCTTCAACCTGTTACTTTTGTGTTACAGTATCTTAAAATTTCACTCATCATTTTTTCATAACGCGCCTAAAGGAGTATATAACTTCAATACAAATAGTCAGCTCCTGGTCTATGTACAAAAAATAATAAAAAAAAACTTTGTATTATAGATCCCTGATGATTCACCTACTGGGGTAAATTGTTTTGTATATAGATAGACTATGCATTTTTGACGATTGTATAAACTATAAGCGACATCCCTACGTGTTTAGGCTATTATCCTTCGCGCAGGGGTCGAGTCGGCCTACTTGTTTGATTTTACTATGACCATACTTTTTCATGATAGCAATGCGATGGAACGAATTTTCCATAGATTACAAGAGTTACATCTTCATATACATCTCCCAACCATAACATTTTTACTAGTTTAGTAAGCATAATAATAAAATGTTCGCCTGCTATCCCTGAACAATGGCTGGGAAGGTCTATAAGATGCTGAGGGGAGATGCAGACCGCTGTATGGAGACAGAACGCATTGTTAGAAGGCAAGTCCACAAAAATGAGAGTAGAAGGGCCTAGGGTGTGTATGGATTGCAAAGCGACTGTGATCTCTGGTCTGTCTAGAGAAAAGTTTATGCTGATTACAAATTTGAAAGTCTGAAAGCAAATTACCGGTATGATATTAAGACAGATGAAATCGTCCCTCTGAGTTTATTCCGTGGCGAGTGCTGCTTAAACATTACACAAATATTGCATTATAGTATTTGACTCACAATAATTATTTTTATAATTTTTAAATTTGGTTTAAAATAACGCTTTGTTCATGCAAGTACTTTTACCGATAAAATATTAGTTTATGTATCTTCACGCCAGATCCCTAGCCGGATAGGCAGAAAGAACCGGGTGCTAAAAGACGCGGTCCTTACACATTTCACGCGCTTTTTTAACATTCATAGCCCTTTTTATGTACGCTCGCTGGTTCCTAGGGTTCCTACTTCCTGGTTCCTTCCTTCTGATACTCCTAAGGAAAAGCATGTTCCGCTGGCACGGATATGTAGAGTTTATTATGAACTGAAATCAAATTTACAACATACGATAAATCAGTTCTTGCGAGACCTATGATTCGAGTTTATAAATGCAAGGTATCCTTGCATTTTGAATTGTCAATAATTAATCTTCAATATATCTATTTTGTTATTCCTTTTTGTCGCATTTTTTTCTACAAGTCTGAACCAACGGTACATGTCGCTTCTAATGTTAACAACGACACCCTCTTTCAGGTTAAGTCTATTCCTTATATCTTCATTGCGGACTCGGTCTGCAAGCGTTACGCCATAGATTTTACCTAACGCTGTCATCTCAACGGCTTTCATTGTAATTTTATACTCTCTGCCAAACGCAGCACTCGCTTCCATACTAGCATTGGGATCAGCACCGCTTTTCGGTAACGGAAGCGTGCGACCAATTTAGTCATGGTAGGTAAGTCTTGATCTCCCTCGGCTCCTGCATTCTTTGACTTTCGCATTGTATATCTTGTTTCATCATTTTATAACTTGCATTCTATATTCGTGTCCGAACTAATGTCCATTTTTTTATTTTAACACTGACGCTCTCTTTCGGATCAACTCTTTTTCTTACATCATCATTGATAGATAGATAGATAATTAGTTTTATTTGTTATCATATAGAAACACACACAAATACAGAAACACAAGAAAAAGAAAAATCACATATAGGTAACAATGACAACAGTAATGACAGCAAGCATTGCGAACGCGGTCAGCAGCGTTACGCTACAAATTTGCCCAATGCTCGCACCTCGACTGTATTTATTCTACTTCTCATGCTCTCTCTAACATACCCAACTTACACTTTCATAAGTCAGCATTTGGATTAGGACCGTGCCGTGTACAGCAAACTGTGCCTTCTGGCTTAGATTTCGACTGCCTAGAAGTTTACCATATACTCCATTCCCACACATTAGTATGCTGGCAGGTACCTGCACTCGCTCATCTTTCCACATATCGCAGCGACGGTATACTTTCCATCTCTGTTAATAGCGCTTTCAACA
Source organism: Pyralis farinalis (assembly GCA_947507595.1). NCBI lineage: Eukaryota > Metazoa > Arthropoda > Insecta > Lepidoptera > Pyralidae > Pyralis > Pyralis farinalis. Next base: position 29,832,228 of record OX382273.1, on the reverse strand, counting down.
TATACAATCTCATCCACTTGTTTCAACACTACATCATAAATCGTAATTCTTGTATTCGTTTTAGTATCTTCTCTTTCAATTACTCTGGTTTTCTTCGCATTTAATTGAAGCTTTCTTCATACAATTCTCTTTCATTATTGTAACTAGTGTTTGGAGTTAGGATAGGGATTCTGCTATTTATATAGTCTGATAACAATATTGATGTGCAATTTGATCTAACCTGCTTTGTGACGGTTGTGTGTAACACCAACTTTGGTGGCGGAAGCACACAAAGCAGGTTAGATCAAATTGCATGTAAATTTGACTTTCGCAAAATAACGCCTGAATCTAATAACTATCAATATTGATGCTAAACCAGGGCGACAAGCTGCCATCCACCCGCACACGTTTTGTCACGTCATTGGTGAATTGCACAGCACAAAGTTGGTCAACCCCATATCTGGGCAAAATATCCTAGAGGTCCTTTCGCACGATCTACAAAACCACAGATAACCTTCTGGTATATGACCACATACGTCTCCATGAAATTGCATTGTGAAAAAACTTGATCAGAACGTCCTCCGCCGTGAGTTCTTAAATGCTCCGTATTGGCATGAAACTCTTGAAATAGAGACAGCGATATGTTTGAAATTGTACTGGTACTTGCATTACCACAGTTAATATAGGCCTCATTTATTGTATGCGTTTTAATTGTGAATAAGGAAGTTGTTCTAATAAACTTAGTAGGTAATTAACTTTCATGGTCGGAATCACAGATTGTATACCTAACTATACTTAGAAACTGATACTTATTTCACTACTGTGCGATTTGCCTATATTTTTTAATAATAATATATACTCATAGCAATCAATTGATTGTATATAATAAGTAGGTAACATTTTTTTTTATATAGAATGTTTGATCGCAATATATAGCAAAGATAAGATATTAACGAGGCTGATGACGGAGTGATTGACAATGCAAGCAAGTCTCGTGGGCTCGATTCCCATACAAGACAAACATTTGTGTGCATGAACAGGTCTGTTTGTATTAGTATTGTCTTAGGTTTTCGCGATTGTTACACATTGAATTAAATAATTTTTAACGGAAGTATCGCGTGTTTTATTTATTTTGTTGAACCTGACGTTTCGAACGCTTTGCAGCGTCCGTGGTCACAGGAAGACTGACAGACAGACAGTCTTCCTGCGACCACGGACGTTGCAAAGCGTTCGAAACGTTCAAAACACGCGATACTTCCGTTAAAAATTGTTTAATTCAATCTGTTGTTTGCGTTATTTTAAGAGAAGTAGGGTGCATCAAAGCAGTTCGACCGAGGAAGTGAGACTACCTCACTGATAACCGCAACCAGAATTGTAATCTGTACAAACTGATAATTGTTATCATAGTTTACGTAATGAATAATTATTATTTGATAAACAAGGGATCTCTAATCGTAATACTATATCAAAGAATACTCAAATATACAAGTAGATGCGCATTTTTGACGAGCTCGGTGGCGCAGTGGCGAAACGCGCTATTACTTTAACACCAACTCTCGTGGGTTCGATTCCCACACAGGACAAACATTTGTGTACATGAAGAGTACGTCCACCTCACAGAAAAACTGCAGCCAAATAACAACTACTGGTGACCTCACTCTGACTGACAGTCTGAGTGAGGTCACCAGTAAGCTCCTAAGGAGTAGCAGCAGAGGTGCGAGCGTTAATAGGCTACGGTAACCGCTTTCCATCAAGTGGACCGTATGCTTGTATGCCTCCCGACGTAGAATAAAAAAAATACAATTCTAATGGCGATTACATAACTAATTGATTGTACTAGCGATAATTGGCAGTATTTTAATCACTCCAAATATCTCATTTTTGTAAACAATATTTATTGCCCTGTATTATCTACACTACAATACTGTGAATTTGCATGCTTTATACTCGTATTATGCAAGATGTATAGGTGTTTATGGGACTTCGAATCAATATGACCCTTTTTGGTGAAATACCTCATTTTACGCAATTAATATTGATTGATTGATAGTCGCCATTGCCTAACTTGCACGTTGGATTTGTTAGACTAAAACGCCAACAGAATTTTAGGAATTAACCAGTTTTTGTTGATTATGTATTTGTTCACTTAAATCTAATCCTAGTGTATAATCAACTAGTTATACCTACAGTGCTATCATGGAATTAGATAAGGTTCTGTGTTTACATTCTAATGTCACAAAAATATTTTGCAACACACAAAATTTAAAGACACGTAGGACATATCAAAGCCTGTCGATAGAGGAAGTACCTGTACCTCACAGAAGACCGCAGACAAATAACTGCTACCTGGATGGTTGTTGTATTTCTGTGAGTGAATGAGGCTACCAGTTAGCTCCGAAGAAGTTGCTTTGCAAAGTGTAGCGGTGACTACATTTGTTTGTCTCCCGACATGGTATACGAAATCAAATCGCAAAAAAAATCTGAAATGCAATATAAAAAGTAATAGCCTAATATCACTAAGCCAAAGGAGCTGTCATTGATATAAATATATAATGTAGGTAAATGAACAATGTATCCACCTGCTATCATGCAGGTTCATGCATTTTTTAATCATATGCATACAACGTGAAACAACAAATCAATTTGCATATTTAGATGTATCTTATGTCATAGCAGTAAAGATGATATTCCCATGAAATTGTCTGGTTGAGCTCTCGGTCTGTACACATACAATTATTTAGTAATTATTACAATTAGTAATTTCTTCGTTTAACGGTTATAATTCAAACATTTTCTTTTAGATATTAGTCGGTTTAAACAGAGAGGAATGAAGCGAAATATATTCTTAATAGGAGCATTGCATTTCTCACACATCGATGATTGAGTGTTACCATATGAAAATATGTTTAACTATTATGCACTAGACTATAGTTTACAAGTCAGCGAAATTCCTAATTTAGACATTGGCTCCTTACCTATCTCAAAGTATACTCGTATATGATAATACTAATTAAATTTATTTTGCCTAATTCCTCGAACTGATAACCAGTTTATTGCATTTTATAACATATGGTTAACATCAAGAACTTCATAAAGCTTACCATCGCAATCCGAGAATATGTGATCGAACGAGTCGAGAAACTGCTTAAAATCTTCCGGCTTCAATTCCGCCAAGTTCACTGGGTCAACCATTATTGTTAAATCACTAAATCGATTCAACCGCGTGTGTTCATAACCTATGTAGAGGAGGCACTGCGCGAGCGTCACTGAGCACTGTGTACTAAAATATAAACCGGCTGGTTTACAATGTGTGTCTCCACTTGCTCACGAGCCGTTTGATATGAAAGTCAAAGATAAGTAATACATAAGTAAATAACACAAGTGTATCGTTCTGATTGGTTGACGATATATTATTACTATGTTTTCGGTATCAAATTTTCGAAAAGATCGATAGTTTATTCGAACGGTAACATATAAAAGTGGGAACTGGGTACAGTCAAGAGTAAGTAAGTGTATAAACTCTGTTGAAATGCTAAATAAAATAATTATAATTTTAATTATGTACCTATATAAAAACAGACGTATCTCTAATCTTGTATATGTTAACAGTCGCTTTGAAGCTGAAAGAAGTAGAACTCGTTGACAAGGCGATACGAAATTCTAACATCGCATTATCCGATTTCGAAATAATGGAAACAGTCCCGCCACGCGTTATCGATTTGACGCGTCCGTAGTCATAGCGACGGCGACGCGACCTTGTGTTTAATTTCAGTGGGATTGTTCAAAACGATTACAAATATAAAATAGTGACTAAACTCTGACGCAAAGAAGATAGTTCTTACATACTTTCAATTTAAAAAACGTGTCTTTAAAATTGTGTGTTTATACGAATTCAATTTCAAGAGCAAAGTAATAGCACATAAGACTGTGCTTTATACATATATGCATGATTGATGGTTGACCATACCAAAAAGAACAAATGGTATTCTTTCTTTGTATTTATTACTTCCGTCTTCTTTAAAGATTATTGATTATGTTTTCATATTCCTTTAAATATTGAATAACATTTCATATTAGGACATAAACCCATGTTAGGTAAAGATAGTAACTCGTTGATATCATCTAAATCGGTTACGACGGGTGTACTATACTACATTAATCTTCTCGAGGGGGTCAGTCAATACCATGTTTTCAATTTAAAAAGCTGTCATTAAATTTATGAACTAGACTGGATTCAACCCATTGCTGTTCAATATATTTATCTAGATTATCTTAACTTTTAAGTTAGTTATATTTAATGGATATTTCTTTAAAGACAATTTTTTTTAGATGCAATTTGATCCAACCTGCTTTGTGTGCTTCCGCCACCAAGTGCTTGGTGTGAATTTGACTTTCGCAAAATAACGCCTGAATCTATTAACAATTTTTTTTAGGTAATTTTTGGAGGAATGAAATATTAAGAAGTGATCTATCTTTGGCGTCACCCTATTTCTCTATTTCTTTATATTGACTTTTAAAAAAAATTAAAGCAAACTACCATACCGTGTACCTAACGTAAAACAGTTACTGCAGATAAATGCATGCAATACAAGAAGTATCACGCGTTCGTTGCAAATCCTGCTTTCGACACACTATCTCCACAATTGGTAACTGATAATAACCTCAATCGCTCGCAGGAACACAATAATCCAGTAAGTTGTTATTTGACTAAAACTGTAACCAAAGAAGGTACATATTTAATAGTTATAGGAAGAGTACGATGCCACTTCACGATAAGATGTGTAAACAGTTACGATTTTACGATGGGTTATAAAAAATCCGTGCAATGACGTCATAAGTCATTGTTTGTATGTAAATTTGCTTATGTCGTAATTCGAAAATTTGCGGGATGCTTCTGATTTGTTAGCCATGCCGCCTGGACTCATTATCAAAAATGATTGCCAATCAAGTACTGGCCATGATTACTTGTAAAGTAAGTACGCATAAGAGACCTGGTGACCCGAAATACAGGCCTTTTAGTCTAGCTCAGGCACCAGTCTCCCACACAATTTGTTATGTTATAAAAGTGTATGTAAATTGTTAATTTTGTGGGAGAAATAAAGATATTATTATTATTATATTTTCCTATATCACGGATTTATCCCGGTCATTTGATAGGCGTGCGCGGGGATTTGGATCCAACGCGTAGAGGCCCCTTAGAAAAGATTGATGTAATGTATTATACCCGCTGTGAACTGCTCCAAGGGATATAAATGGGTGAATATACCCACGAGCAGGTCACGGCAGGTAATTGGGACTATTGCAAATGTGTCGGAAATAATAGTGCTATTGAAATGAGATCTGGAGGGATTATTAGTACTGGGCTATTACAGAAGAGAGACGGATTATATTATTATTATTTCATTTATTTAATTAGTGTCTTATTGTTTACATTTTTAAATATAAAATTATAAAAAATACATTTAAAAATATAAAAATAGCATCCCCCCGATAGCGGGAACAAGGTCTAAGCTATCGGTGGGCAAGGTCACAGAGACAGAAACCTCCTCACAATACGTGCCGTGCTAAGGAGGACTGCTTTCTGCATCTGACCCCTAATCCAGCTTCCCAACGTGAGCCTCTTAAGATGTTTATCGAGGCTCTTAGCTATTAAGCCGTTGACTGACACAACGATCGGAACGATAATTGTTGAATCGACATCCCACAAGTCGGTAATCTCATGAGCTAAATCAAGATATTTTGCTTGTTTATCTCTTTCAGCTTTCACAAGATTAACGTCGTGTGGAATAGCGATATCAACAATTACTGCTTGGCGCGTTGATCGATCTATTAATACAATGTCAGGCTTATTGGCTACAATAGTCCTGTCAGTGATAATAGATCGATCCCAGTATAATGTGGCATGGTCATTTTCGAGAACAGCTTCGGGCATATACCTGTAATATGGCACCTCATCTGCCACAAGACTGTATCTCAAAGCAAGCTGCTGGTGGACAATCCTGGCTACTTGGTTATGTCTGTGTAAATACTCGCCGTTAGCAAGATGAGAACAACCGGAAATAACATGCCTGAGAGATTCCCCAGGAAGATGGCATGCTCGACAGATGTCTAGCGTGCCATCCTTCATGATATATTTCCGGTAGTTATTCGTCTTAATAACTTCATCCATAATTCCACAGACAAAACCTTCAGTTTCCCCAAAAAGGTCCCCGAAACGTAACCAGGATACAGAAGCCAACGTGTCTACATCAGGCCCATATAGGGCCTTGTAGAAACGACCGTGTAACTCCTTGCTTTGCCATACATCCCTGCGATCATCAGTGTTTAATATTGCAGGTTTATGCCAGTTCTCTTTAGCCAAAGACAAAGGGGTTAGTCCACGATCCACATTAACTACATCCCTATGCATTTCCGCTTCAGTATGGAGGAAATATTCCCTGAGGTTACATATCTCTCGATTATGTAGAGTCTTGGCGTTCAAAAAACCTCGACCGCCACATTTTCGAGGGATATATAACCTCATTACTGGAACGCGGATGATGCATACGGTGTGCAGTCAACAGTGTTCGGACTTTCCGATCGATGGATTCAAGTTCAGTCTGAGTCCACTTAAGTATGCCAAAAGAATATATTAAAACCGGCATGACCCAGCCATTATAGGCACGAACTTTATTTCCCCCTGACAAAAGACTATTAAGGACTTTTGTTAGGCGGCCAAAGAAACGTTCTTTCAACGACTGTTTCATATCGGTTTCAATAATTCCCAAGTTTTCAGACATACCTAAGTACTTGTAGGTTTCCGTTTCCGAAAGGGATTTCAGGCGGATATTATCTGAAAGTTCAAGTCTTTCAGATATCAATATCTTTCCTTTTTTTACATGTAAGATAGCACATTTGTCTATACCAAATTCCATTTCAATAGAATTACTAAAGTTTTCAGTTACCTTTAGTAAGGCCATTAATTGAAGTTTGGTAGATGCAAAAAGTTTCAAATCATCCATATATAAAAGGTGAGATATAGCCTGACCTCCCCTTCGCAACCTGTAGCCGAGCGTTGAATCCTCCAACAATGTGCTTAAAGGATTCAAAGCTAGACAAAACCACAAGGGACTCAAACTGTCACCTTGGAAAATACCCCTTTTAATCTTAATTAGCTCGCCTTCGCTGTTGATTGATCGGCATCCTGGATGTAGAAGAACCGTATTCCATTGCTCCATACATGACTTTAAGAAAGTGCATAAAGGTGCATCAATTTTATACAACTGTAAGACCTTCACAAGCCATGTATGAGGCACAGAATCATAGGCCTTTTTGTAGTCTATCCAACATACCGATAGATCTTTATGGTTCCGGCGAGCCTGATGGCTAATGGCCATGTCAATGAGGAGCAACTCCTTGGTACCACGAGATCCGTTCTTACATCCATTCTGACTAGCACACATAACATTGTTAGCATCAATATGTTGCGTGATTTTGCTTCTCAGAATGGATGTAAGCAGCTTATAGATGGTGGGTAAGCACGTAATTGGTCTGTAGTTTTTGGGATCTGTGGTACTTCCAGATTTGTAAAGGAGATGAGTGACACCCGTAGTCATAAAATTAGGGAGAGATCCGATGATCAATGCATGTTGAAATTGATTTGCCAGACAAGCATGTGAACTCGGTAGCCATTTAAGCCAATAATTTTGAAGTTTGTCAGGTCCTGGTGACTTCCAATTGGCCATGGACCTGACTGCATTGGCTATATCGTCCTCGGTAATGGCCACTTCTGTCATTGGTCTTATATTTTCACATACTTGTTTGACAGTTTCATACCATGCATTATCAGAGTGACTTACAGGCGTCGACCAAATGTTCCGCCAGAATGAATTCATAGCTTCTACATCAGGTAGACGCATGCCAGTCCTACTTTGCTCGGGTCGCTCCCAAATTCTAAATACCTTCCTTTCATTGCTTTGGAACATACGATTTTGCACATATCGATCAACACGCTTCCTGTATCTTCGTATACGGTTTGCCCATGCATAGACTTTCTGTTTCAGAGAGTCTATGCGTTCAATGACCCGAGACATAAATTGGTGCGGTTCAATATCAGTACCAACAAATGCTCGATTCACAAAACGCATGACTCTAGGGCGAGTATTACCCGCCTTGAAACAAGTAAGTTTACCAATGAGAACCCTAGTATCAGCTATTCGCTTCTCAATTCTATATTGCCAAGCAGGCGTATGGTCGGCTGAGCATGTAGCTCTGTCACAGTCTGGAAATTTGACACGAGCTACACGACATGCTGCAACTGCTGCACAATATAAAATTGAATGCGTATCCACCAAATTTTCACTGCTATCAAAATAATTTGACAACAGTGAATCCAAAGCACTCATTAGTTGCTTACTTTGTCTATTCATCGGCAAACGCGGTACATCAGGTCTAAGGTGTGCAGATACATACCGATACTCAGTAATCGCATGCTCCAAAGCGCTCCTCAATTCATCATACCTGTTTCCTGTAATAATAGTCGCATCTTCTTCATCTCCATCTGTAGGGACGGGTTCAGGGACGATCGCAGTAATTGGTTGCGAACCAGTCCGATCCCGTGGGAATTCAGAAGCGACACGACTATCCTGTGTTTGAAAACGCAGCCGCTCAAGTGTGGCATCGTCCAACAGATGGCAGCGTTGGATGGCCCGCACTTGGTCCGATAATCGTTGAGCCGAGACGTTAAGAGCTGGTTCAAGAGCCTGAAACACAGAAAGCATCCTAACACGGTACGCAGTGAGGTTAGTTCCCCCCTCTGTGACCTCAAAGTACGCTCGCATGACATTCTCGTTTATTTCAGAAGTCCATCTCATGCGACGCACTGCACCACCGATAGCGGGGACCCTGTTCGCGGTACGTCGTCCACGTGGCCCCAAGCCAACCGGCGGTCGTCCTCGCCGGCGCACAGATCTAGGCGTCGCCGGGGGAGTGAAAAGCTCATCGCTCGAACTCGACGCTACTGCAACTGACGCAGTTCTGTCTCTGTCAGAGGGCGTCGGCTGCGAGGCGGAGTCGAGCGATGGGTCTTGTGATGTTGGGTGTGCGTTCCGTCTTCTAGCTCTCGTCAGCATCTGGGTTTTTTATATTTACATTTTTGTTTCATGTTGTAGTTTCCAAAATTTGTTTGTATATATTATTGATTTTCTGGTTCTCGTTGACATTTTGTCGCTGTCACTTTTTTTCATTTTACATTTGTATTGAATTTTTGCTTATTACCATTATATAAAACTGTAAAATATATTAATTTAGACCCGAGAAACTATAAATGTGTGCTATTTTACTTATAAATTATAATAAAATATAAATTTGATAAATGTGTTAAAAAACCACGTCTGCTGACATGTAGTGTTGCCAGATTATTATTTATTATTATTATTATAATTTGTTGTGCACATATTTACCTACTCGTATTTACTAGATTTAGCTGTAAAAAAATATTTTCATGTTTATTCTACCAAACTCTTTTTACTTATAAAACTAAATAAAAAGTGTATCCGACTTCGTTAAAATCGTCACCAGCACATATATAGCAACTTGAATGAACTATGTTTCACATTTTTATCATCATCAATCATTTAAGTTTATCATTACGTCTACATCAAATCTTCTCTAAACAAGAATCATGAAAATCGGTTCACAAGTTGATGAAGATATGAGGTTAAAAGTCGGTAAATACACACATAATTTGTTTTATCAAGAGTTTCTGAAAAAGAGTGCATACTGCACTGAAACTTATATGGAACTATCTCCAACATATGCCCTATACAATAAAAAAATAAGTATCAAAATCGGTCTATAATTGGTGAAGACTGAGTTGAGTTTTGAAAATCGAGATAGTGACTTCTCACAATGCGCTTATATTCGTAGATGTCCAATATTGGTAAATAATTTCCTCCTCACCTCACCTCGAAACTCTAGTTACTTCTGTTTCTTCAGTTTTACTGCGTTCATATGCTATTTATTTATTTATGAATGTTAGAGCTAGTAAACTGCCGCGTCTTATGACGCTCAGTTCTCTTTGCCTACCCCGCAAGGGATCTGGCGTGAAGATATACATACATACGTACGAGTATATTATGCTATTTGTTGCTACTTTTCCTTTTATGTGGACTTTATCTCTATCTTGTTGTCCAATTAGCTGTGAATGAAAGTTTTGTTACTGGTTAATATTTTGTACCGTATTCAATAGGTATTTTGAAGGAAACTGACAGGGAAATCGATTTGTTTTGCCGTGACTGTGATCAAGTGCGATGATTAGTGTAATTTGCGGTCATTTGGCAATTGTTTTCGGCTTTTGTTGAGGAAACTGCGGTAAGGATTTAATTTCTCGATTAATCGGTAGGCCTGTGACGAATGCGGTGTTAAATTCCACGTAACGTATTGTATATTGGACATTTATTTAGCGTCTTTGCAATCACTTCTTCTTGACGAGCTCGGTGGCGCAGTGGTGAAACGCGCTGTTACGCTACTTTGACACCAACGCTCGTGGGTTCGATTCCCACACAGTACAAACATTTGTGTGCATGAACATGTCTGTTTGTATTGGTCTGGGTATTTTCTATGTATAATAAGTATGTATTTACAAAAAAAAATGTATTTACGTATGTTTATCAGTTGTCTAGTACCCATAACACAAGCTTCGCTTACTTTGGGGCTAGGTGGCGCTGTGTAATTTATCCCACAGTATTAAAAAAAAAACTTAGACTTTAACAATTAAAGGAATTATATTGTTCCATTTCTTGTTCTATAATCTAAACGAATACAAAAGTTAAGCAACGCCGCCCGCAGCTTGTTTATGGATGTATTTAGACGCCTCGAGTGCCTTTGTGCTCGGAGTTAAGCCGTCGATCTCAACTGTTTTCGACAGATAACAGTTGTTAAGTAAAAAGGTAGATTCAGAAGTAAAGAGAGATAGAACACTACCCTACTGGGGAAGAACCTCAACATCACCGAATACTCCAGGTACTCCAGCCAATTAATTAACAACTAAGTGGACGGATATTGCGTTTCTATAAGTCAGTCGGTCAGTCAGTCAGTAGTTTCTTGCGTATAAGTCAGTGAGACCATAGTACGAAACCTGGAGAGCAGCAATACTGTGCTGAGAGGCGTGTAGCGGGGAAAAGTTATTTCTCTGAAACAGTTAACCGATGGATTGGGACGTGGCTGTGCTTTAGTCTTTCCAGCAATGTCTCATCGATCATAGGTATATCGAATTGTTGAGTAGTGTATTAAAATGGCTTATATGTACATGAATCCGAAAATACGTACATATGATATGAAATCTATGTATGAAACTATATTTCGAAAGACCTAATCTAAGAAATATCTGAAATTTCCTCTGGGACGTGGAGGTCTGACTGCAGTCGCTCCATGTAAAAATCAGTGTCTTCGCCAAATCCTTAGCTTAGGTAGCGGACACGCCAAACCTAATTGATTAGGAAACGGAATAACGTGAAGAAGCAGATTGTTTTATAGGTTAAACCTAAAACTAGGACATAAGCTACGTTTACCTTGATTTCACCAAAGAAGTTAATTATTGTTGTCAGAAAATTACAATATCATATTCATAAACTTCGAGCACACTCGATATTGTTATCTGTGCTTTGAAATAACAACGTTTCAAGGGTTTCATTATGGCTTCAAGTACAATAGTACAGATAATAAAACAAGAATGATTAGTATGATTACAGATTATTAAATATTTACCTGTAGTGAAACCAAAACTTGATCATATTCTGCAAATTACTTTGGTTTGCAAAAATTCCGTAGTGAACATTTTCGGATTGATTTAATTCTAGTTTTTTCCATTTTAAATTACAATTTAATATTGAATTATTGAAGACCAGTGATAGCCCAATGGAAAAGAACTGGTCAATTAACAAACTGATCCCCTGTTCGAATGCTGGCATGTGCCATTAATATTGTATTTTTTATATACCTATTTATTTGTAATTATTACTTGCTCGGCGATCAAGGAACACATCGTAAGGAAACCAAAAAAAAATACGTGTGACCATACCTAAGAAAGGTCTGGTTTTCCCTCAAGGTCGTAGAGAGCTGACGCCAGTCGCTCAATATAAAAATCAGTTCCTATCTTCGTCAAATCCTTAGGCTTAGGGAGCAGATCCCACCAATCCAAACTGGATAACACTAAAAGGAAAACAAAGAATAACTTATCATATCGCATTTTTAATTATTAATAATTGCACATGTCATTATAACCAAACATGTAAGTTAAGGGACATCAGCTGCAGCCTACATGTACATTATTTAACTTAAGTTTCCCTTTGAAGAGCATGTTAACCCTATAGATTGGCAGGGGTATGCAATACAGGACCTAATTTACATACACGAACGGATTAGGATATCCCGTGTAGGTAACAAGCTCCAATTCACTCACATTGGTGCGAATTATAGCGGGGCTCTCAGACACATGGAATTTGAGAGGTGAATTAAAACATGAAATGAATGAGCTAATATAATATGATGAGCGAGAGATGCCTATATGCATTGTTTATGACCGAGACTAGCAGAAGAGACCTACGATCTTGCCGGTGGTATGATAGCTCTGTGGTCTGCGGTGGACAAGAATAATCGTTTGTACGTGCCGCGTTCTCCTCTTGCTTAACCTCTTAGGTACAGATCGCAACTTGGTAGTTCGAAAATGTCTCAGATTCGAATAAAGTTGGTGAAACGGGTGGTATTTTATTTGGTCGCAGCTGGGAAAATAAGACACGTTACAGAAAATCTCAATTAAATAATAACTCCCTGGAGCGTTGTTGTATTCCTACGAGTGAGAAAGTACCTGCAAGCTCCCAAGGAGTTGCTGTGTTATCAGCAGGGAATGCAATGTACGAGTGCTAATTCATCTATTGCAAGCACTGTTAGGCTACGGTGACCCTTTGACATTTGTTTGCATGCCTCCCGATGTTGTTTAAAAAAAATCTCCGTAAGCAGGGGAGAGAAAGTTGTGGAATATGTATCGCATTGGCTTAAACTTATACTGCAAATCATTCCCTATAACTTTTATGCTATTATTCAGGTGTAGATAGGTAGCATAAAAGAGATAAAGAAAGAATTGTAGTGTATATGCAAATCAAATCAAATTTTAGTTAAAGAATAACTCTGAATCAAGAAAAGAGGCAAGCGAAAAACATTGAGGCGAAAACGAAACACTTTTGGAGGGAAAAAGTGAAGAAGTTTTGAGGTTGTTCATCGGCATCCATAAATTATAATATAAGAAAATATACATATGAGTCTGTGACTGACTTTGCAGTACCCTACGAAGACGTAACATAAGATTAAATGATTCACTATATAGAAAGTCAACGGGAAGCGATATTGACTCAGAGCTGTACATCATACTTGAAGGCATCTATGTAGTAGCGTCTTCTAGTAGGATCTTGAGAATTTATGTTAGAACTCTAGGTTCATCAACTTAGCTGCAAAATTAAAGGAAAAAAGTTATCAGGTGCAGGTGCTATTTTTACCTCTCAGTATATTTATGAGAACACAATGTTTGCTCATAAAATATATTCTTTATAAGGAGGGTTGTTACAGAATCGATGAATATCTGACTGACAGATATGTTTGGAAATGATTCAGCACATGTATTAATATATACCTTGTCAACCTATAAGCATCAATTAAGTTAAAAGAAGGAAAGAAAAAGTGGCTCATTGCTCTCATAAAAAATCTAAATTTGCAGTGCGTCAATATGAAGCATAATCTACACATCTGTATAACAAAGTCAATGAAAATCTCGACATTCCTCTGCGCTTACGAGATGTTAAAGAAAAAGTATCCATCTGGTAAAACGTCTAAGCTACAATGATACGGAAGTACTTATTTATTAAATAACACAATCTTACTGTGGTACAAATTAAGGTAAAATGTTTAAATGAAATATATTTTTCTTTATTTAAATCCCAAATATTGTTGTGATATTCTTCTATTTTGAACTGTGTTTGCAATAATGTAAGTTAGGTCTGTCTGGCACAAGCATTATTTGCTTAATAGGCAGTCCTCACAATTATGTTTGTAAACACAATTTTTTAACGAAATAAAACCATTTTCATTTAATTTTATATATTTTTTTAATGATTATAAAAAAAAGATCTATATTAGTAAGTTTCTTTTGGCATTTCATTTTCACCAGTGGTCGTTTTCGAAATGCTGATAGATTAAAAAAAAAGGATGATCTAATTTAACAAAATGTAAGACGCGTCTAAGTAAAGGCCTAATGGCAAATAAATGATTTTTATCTTTATATTTACCGGCCGGCGCTAGTTTACGTGAACTAATTGGTGGCGGAAGCACATAAAACAGGTCAGATCAATTTACATGTAAATTTGACTAATGCAAAATAACGCCTGTATCTGTCAACTAGATAAATAGTACTCATAATGTAAGCATGTATCTTACTAAACTTCTAATGTGGTTTTACAAGGTATTTTTTTCCATCAAATAAAACTATTTTTTTAAATATTTAATGAACCTAAAACTCCCTTTTTTAACTATTATCCTTTAATTATTAACTCGTAACTCAGTCTTAATATAAAAAATATATATTTTCTAGCATAATTAGAATCGACGTGATTTGTCTCAATTAGTTTTCACCTCTTTTATATGTAGACTGAACAGGATTAATTTATAAATTCGATTTCACCTTCATTCTCCAGTCAATTACTTTTCTGTCTATCTATAACTTCACGCCAAATCTCTTGCGGGGTAGACGGAGAGAACCGAGCGCCACATGACTCGATCCTAAATAACGTCACTCGCTTCATATACATTCATTGCTCTTCACATGCACGCTCGCCGGTTTCACCTTCCGATAAAGCATGATCAATTTTATCATGGTAGGTAAGTCATGGCCTTTTCACTTCGTTATTAGTCATTATTACTTTGAAGCCAATTTGATCTAAATTACTTAGTGTGCTTCGGGTATCAATTAGTACATGCGAACTAGTGCCTGCCCGGTACTCACTGCCGTTATGCTTATACCTGCATGTCTCCTCTGCTATGGCTCCTCTGGTCATCTATGCCTCGAATAAAATGCTACGATATTCGTAATCTATGATTATTTTATTCTATTAACTAACATCTGCAGCAGGAGCACCCAGAGCAGCAACTTGTGGCGTATCCACGCGGTTTATATTTCAGATGGCGGACATTCGCAGCAGCCGAAGCGGAGACGGTCAGAGCAGCCGTGGCAGCGGTAGCATGGATCTACTAACGATAATAGTCGTCCGACACTAGTTTCCGTAAACAAATCGGAATCGACGTTCGGTTCGACAACTGCCCAAAAAGGTTGCCTTCGCCGAACACTTTATAGATAAATAACATAATTTGTCCCCCAAAACACATATCAAATTTCACACGCAATAGATAAAGGTTTGAAATAAATATTAGAGAACAATTAGAAATGATTAAACATAAAAATTCTAATATTACTCTTATGAACAAAGAGATGGACCTAAGCAACTCCACTCTACTAAATGTCTTTTCACTCACCCCATCCACCCCCGCCCTCAGTTCAATATAAGGGACGGTACTATATGTAACATGGTATTCTAATGTCTAACATCTACCGCCAGAAGAGGCCTCGTGGAGAGGCGACACACGTATCGCAGCGATGACCATGGAAGTCATGGCAGCAACGATGGGGGGTGCATGCGGTTTCTATTCCAGATAGCCGAGATAGCATGAACCGTTTGAAGGAAGCACAAGCAAGGAAGTAAAGCAAGTTAAATCAAATTGCATACTATTTATCTTTGGAATTTAAGACGGTTTCATTAAGAGATAATAGTGATTGTTATGGTATATGATTCTCTGCTATCGTAAATGTTTACAATTAATCTATTTCATGAAACTGCTTTTGGTTTCTGAGTTGTTAATACGACTCTAATTAATCGTTTTGGAATTCGAGGCCCTTTGCGCAACCTGATACGTTGAAATTGTTAAATTATTCACTGTAATTGTAGAATCGATTTGGAGCTCGAGTTTGTCAAAATAAACTAATTCTCTGGGAGGTACGAACTAAATAATATATTAGATAAAAGTTTAGATTATGTAAATTTTGTTGAGGTATATAAATTTACTTGAGTATATAATCCACCTAAGTATTGTATTCTTACACATGGTAAACATTTATGTGTATGAACATGTTTGTTTGACTTAGTCTGAATGTTTTTAAGATAGGCATTAAAGCTGTAAGTCTGGGGAAGTAGCTCGCAAAAATCCGCCGCCAAATAACAACTCCTTGAGAGCTGTAAGCTCGTAAGCAGTTACTGTCTTAGTAGTAGAGGTGGCATCGCCCGAATGACACTTAATGTGTTGCAAATGTTCATAGGCTACGGTAACCACTTTACATTAGATGAGCCGAATGCTTATATGCCTCCTAACGTTGTTTAAATCAAGACCATCAAATTTTGCAATACTATTTTTATTAATTTATACCTAATATAACTAAGTGCATGCTCCTAGCATCGCATGAGTGATACTTCATGTTTTGTATTTGATTAAGTATTGTTGTAGTAGTATCTGCCTATATCTTCATGCTAGGGCCCTTACGGAGTAGACAGAGACAATCAAGCGCCACAAGCCGCGGTTCTTATATACAAACCTTGCTTCCTTAACATTGGTAGCTGTTTCCATTCACGTTCTTCAACTCCCAGAGCTCCTGATGTCACGTTCAGATGAAGCAAGTATTTGGTCGTGACAGGTGAGTATTTGACACCCGAAAACTATAATAATTCTAAGTATTAGTACATATTTACTAAATGTTTTGAGTAAAATATTCGAAAGGATAATGCAATTGATCAATTGCAACTCTTTTTTTAAAACCAATGAAATTATTCACGATGCGCAATACGGTTTTACAGCTGGTAAAACGGATGCAGGGGTGGCATTGGTTAGGCATAACCTTAACGTATGGGAGAGATCACAGGATTCCCTTTAAATTTTTAGTATATTTCAATGATCATGGTGCAGAAAATGGCGGATATAGTACTATTTGCTGATGATATCTCTCTAATTTTTAATGTGGCCCGCCGATGTGAAAACATTGACAAGGTAAATGGTGTTGTGTCTGCTATTTTAAACTGGTTCACATGTAATAATCTTTTGCTAAAGTCGGCTAAAACCAAATGCATTCAGTTTAGTCTTCCGAATGTGTCTTCTGGCAGAAGTTATCATTGGGAATAATAAATTACAATTTGTTAAGAATACAGCATTTCTTGAATTACAGTAGATTCCAAATTACAATGGGGCCCGCACATAAATAAACTTGCCTGTAAGCTCAGCTCTGCTGCATATGCAGTTAGGAGAATCAGGCAATTGACGGATGTGGCTACTGCGCGCTTAGTCTATTTCAGCTACTTTCACAGCATTATGTCGTATGGTATACTGTTGTGGGGAACGCGGCGGCTGACATTGAGACAATTTTTATCTTACTAAAAGAGCCATTCGCTTTATTTATAACATGAGCTCCAGAGATTCCCTCAGGGAACTGTTCAAAGAATTAAATATCCTCACTGTTACTTCTCAATATATTTAAGGAAACAAAATGTATGTCCGTAAAAATTTAAAGTCGTTTTCACACTTCAGCGAAAAACTTAGAAGCAGAAATAAGCTGTGTATGGCCGGTACACCGGCTTGCTAGGACTGGTAGATCTTTTCTTGTAAATGAATGAATGAATGAATGAAATTTATTTGCCAATAAATAAGGTATTAACAAGGTCTTAAACATAAACATAATAGAACATCTTATTTAGCTACATGGATAGCATGCAAATGTGTTGAAATAACATAATCATTAAAGAAATGCAAAAATACACAATATACATTGAAATGTCACCATATAGTAATTCAATTATCATAGCGTCAATTCAATAAAATTGTTTGTCTCTAATTTATTTAAAACTACACGAAAATTGAATTATTTATCTATTGTTTAAAAAGTCATTAATATCATAATATCTTTTCTCCAATAGCATATTAAATAAAATGTTTTTGAATTTATTGTAGGGCAGATTTTTAATAGTATCAGGAATGTTGTTATATATTTTTAAACACATTCCATAGCAATTTTTTTGATACATGGTAGTTCGTGGAACGTGATCATATACAATTCGATTGCTGTTTCTCGTGTTTAGTGTGTATACATCTGCTGCAGTTTTAAAAAGATACATATGTTTTTTTACAAACTTAGCTATTTCATGGATGTACATGCACGGTAGTGGTAGTATATTTAATTGTAAAAACAGTGACTTACAAGATTCGCGTTGTGAAACGCCGCAAATAGCCCTAACACATTTCTTTTGGGCAATAAATATACGATTTATATCAACACTATTTCCCCATACTACCAGTCCATATCTTAACACGGAGTCTACATAACCATAATATGCTGTAAGTGCCGTTTTTTGTGTAGCAATTTTGCGCAGTCGTTTAATTACGTAAACGTATCTATTTACTGTGGTACAAATTTTGTCAACGTGATTTTTCCATTTTAATTGCTGATCAATAATTAATCCCAAAAATGTCACTTTATCAGCCTTCCGCAGAGTTTGTCCGTTATAATTAATGTTCATTGCATCATTTGATTTATTAAAAGTTAAGTAATTTGTTTTGTCCATATTAATCATTAAGCTATTATCTCTAAGCCACCGTATTATTGTCTGCACTGTATTATTTATATCCCTCTCATGTTCTTTAGCAGCTGCTTCTTTTGGAGTGGTAACAATTACAGATATATCGTCTGCGAATAATATGCTTTTGTGGCGACTAATTGTAGGAAAATCATTTATATAAACTATGAAAAGGAATGGCCCCAGGACACTTCCCTGTGGAACTCCTAATTTATTTGCTTTATATTCTGATCTATAGATTTGCAACTCATTTTGTTTATTTATCTTACTAATTTCAACACACTGTAACCGGTTTTGTAAATAAGATTTGATCCAATCGAGTGCATTGCCTCTTATACCATAACTTTCTAGTTTAGTTATTAATATTTCATGGGACACCATATCAAATGCTTTGGTCAGGTCGTAGTATAAAACTGTAGTCATGTTTTTGTTATCAATACTGTACGTAACGTCTTTAATCAGGTTAAATGCTGCAAGCGTTGTAGACTTACCACTTCGAAATCCATTTTGTTCCGATCTCAACAAATTATGATTATCAAAAAACTGAGCCAAGCGTTTATGCATACATTTCTCAAAAATCTTTGACAGAACTGATACAAGAGTGATAGGCCTGAAATTACCCAAATCCATTCGTTCACCCTTTTTAAATATAGGTTTCACTATAAATACCGTCAATTTTTTAGGAAAATTTCCTGTTTCAAATGAAAGATTCACCAAATGTGTCAAAATAGGACTCAGTTCTTTGCTGCATTGTTTGATTACAATTGTTGATAAATAATCATAACCTTCAGCTTTTGTATTTTTTAACGACATAATTATTGCATGCATGTCGTCCACACTGAATGGTCTAAGAAAAATTGTGTTATGAAACGAGGTTATAGTCCGTTTTTTCTTCGTGGATGTGTTTAATTTGTCGAACGATTTCGCATAGAAGTCGTTGAATTTATTTGCTATATCAACTGGTTCTGTGTAAATTGTATTTTTATAGGTAATTTTTTCAACAAATTGATATCCATAATTATTTTTGGTTTCATTATTTATAATTTTCCATGAATCTTTACAAATATTTTTAGAGTGTTTAATTATTTTATTATTATTATTCCTTTGTGCAAATATTATACATTTTTTTAGTAATTTAGAATAATTTTTGTACTGAAGTTTATTTGATGTGGTCTTATTTGAGTAATATTTATATCTTAAATGTCTTTTTGTAAGACAACTAATTCGTAGACCTTTTGATATCCATTTCGGTACATTTTTTGTACTAATTTTTATTTTCCGTTTAGGAAAGCAAAGTTTATAAAACAAACAGAACAGATCATAAAATTTATCAAAAGCGATATTTAGATCAGTTTCACTAAGAGCTTCAGTCCAACTTATATTTTGTAGATATTCCCGAAATCTTTTAATATTCTCTTTAGTATATTCTCGTTCATATACATAGTAAAATTTAGGACGTACATATTTTTCTATGACTGGAAAAGATAATATTTGAGCAGTATTATGATCAGAAAGATCAAGAGAAACTATCGAGCCATTTGCATCTTTTATATTGCTGATCATATGATCAATGCATGATTTTTTTCGAGTTGGTTTGTTAATATGAATAGTCAGGTTATTATTTTTCATTATGTCCAGTAGGCGTTTTGTTACTGCTTTATGTTTCATTGTGTCAATGTTGAAATCGCCAGCGATTATTATTTGTTTCTTATGATGTTTTTTCGTTACTGTAAACAATAACGAGTCTAATTTATCAAAAAAAACATTTACATTTGATGAAGGCGTTCTATAAACACAAATAACCAAGATATTATTTTGTACAACTTCAATCGCACAACACTCAAAGACTTTTTCCTGGGCTAAGCATTGAAAGTCGTGAATACTTTTAAATATAATTGCTTTGTCTATAAGTATACAAACACCTCCTCTTTTTTGAGGTCTGGAAAAATTAGATCCCAGAGTGTAGCCATTTATGAGTATATTTCCTTCGCTTCCGGCTTGAACACTAAATTGTATTTAAATTGTATTCGATTTTAGAATAATTTGCCTTAAACAATTCTGTCCATTCCTGACGATGTTTTTAAAAAGCACATTAAAAATACTCTGTGTAAAAAGGCATATTATAGAATTGATAAATATGTAACTGACAAATATATCTGGAATTAATTCAGCACAGACGACCTTTCCTTAATAATCTTTAGTTCTACTATTTGATATCATCATTGTACCAATCTGAATTTATAGTAAGTAATATCTAATTGACAAATATTGAAAGAGACCTAATTTGGCAAATTTCTTTCGGCATTTCTTCTTCGCCAATGGTAATTTTCGAAATGCTAGCAGTTTAAAAAAAAAATGGTAACAAGAGAAAATTGATTTAGATACAATATGATTATATTTCAAAAAATGTAACAGGTGTCCAAGTGCCGTGAGGGCCCAATGGCAAATAAAGAATTTTTATCTTTATCTTTTATCTATAAAACTCCATTGACTCTAAAAAGCACACAAAACGATTCTTATTACAAAGTTGGTCGCAAACCGTCAAAGTTTCCTAAACTTTTGGATTGTGACTTGGGTATTCTAAGCAGGTGTACCGTGCCACATATTCCCTAAAACCCTTTCGGACACCCTTTTATTATCAACTGCCAAAAGCAATTTCTGCTTGCATTTACTTGGACGATGTTAAAGGACTTTTATTTTTGCACAGCAGTGTAACACGAAATTGCTTCATCAACCTGAGTGACAAATACCATTCGGTTACTATATTCTAGCTACAACACATAATAATCTATCTATCTATCTATAACTTCACGCCAAATCCCTTGCGGGGTAGGCAGAGAGAACCGAGCGCCACATGACTCGACCCTTACATATCTCACTCGCTTCTTTAACATTCATTGCTCTTCTCATGCACGCTCGCCGGTTTCTAGGGCTCCTGACATCACCTTCTGATAGAACACGACCAATTTGGTCATGGTAGGTAAGTCTTGGCCATAATAATATATAGTATAAACATTGACTGACAAATTACAAAGTGCCATCTAGCCCCAAAGTAAGCGAAGCTTGTGTAGACAACTTTTTCAGGAACACCGTTCCTATATGTCTATGTGTGTGTCTGTCGCTTTTTTTCGAATATTCGAATTTTGACTTCATATTCGGATGCAGCATAACTAATTAGAATAGGAATGTCTGAAAAACCAACCTCTATCTCTTAAGGAACATAGTCAAAATGGCCGACAAATTAAAAAAAATATTGGAATTTTTATTTCAGATTCGAAAAGTTAATTAAAAAGTAGAATAGGAATGTCTTAAAAACCAATATCGTATTTCTTAAGGAACATGGTCAAAATGTCCGACAAAGTTATAAAAAAAAAAATTAAATTGTTATATAATTGACGAGCCAGGTGTTCCTCTGGCAATGCAAGCTTGCGCATTCTCAACTGGTTTTTTTATACATACGACGGGAGTCATACAAGCATACGGCCCACCTGATGTAAAGCAGTTACCGTAGCCTATTAACGCTTGTAATACTTTAAGTATTACTCGCGCGATGCCTCCTCTGCTCCTAACACAGCAACTCCTTAGGAGCTTTCTGGTAACCTCACTCACACGCAGGAACACAACAACCCTCTAGGGAGTTGTTATTTGGCTGCGGTTTTCTGTGAGGTAGAGGTACTTCCCCAGACGGGCTGCTTTGATGTGCCCTACCTCTCTTGAACAACTGATAAAGATGCGTAAATACATGCTTATTATACGTAGAAAATGCGCATGACAAACATTTGTGTGCGGTGTTCATGCACACAAATATCTGTCATGTGTAGGAATCGAACACACGAGCGTTGTTTTCAAAGTAGTGTTATTAACCGCTGCGCCACCGAGCTCGGCGTCACATATATTATGTATATTGCTCAAGTAAAATGTGACAGGTGTGTCACACGTACTACACTTGTCATGGTATTGTAAACCGTAAATCCGTATTAGTTATTATTTGTTGAAAAAATAAACCAATGTATTTATTAGGGTAGTTTCTGCTATATTTAATCTTTAATTTTTCGGTTACGTCGATTAGAACATTGGTTGGATATTCTACACTAACTCTTCCTCATGATACTGAATTTGGGCTTTTCATCAAGTGAAGGTATACCAGTAGGCCAATGCATTCAAGCTCGAATTAGCTTAACGACTGTCATTTATCTATAACAGCTGGGATCTACAGTTGAGCTCGAGATAAATAAGCTCACAGACACACATGCTATAGTCTATATTGCTTAACTTGTGTTCACTTAGACTGACACACGAAATGATATCATCGGGTATATGGTCACACACCTCATATATATATTGACGAGCTCGGTGGCGCAGTGGTGAAACGCGCTGTTACGCTACTTTGGCACCAACGCTCGTGGGTTCGATTCCCACACAGTACAAACATTTGTGTGCATGAACATGTCTGTTTGTCTTGGTCTGGGTATTTTCTATGTATAATAAGTATGTATTTACAAAAAAAAAATGTATTTACGTATGTTTATCAGTTATCTAGTACCCATAACACAAGCTTCGCTTACTTTGGGGCTAGATGGCGCTGTGTAATTTGCCCGACAATATTTATTTATTTATTTATATATAAAATATGAGGAAAAATAATTTTACTTAAATGTTTTCTTATGTCACCATTTCGTAGAATTGATATAACACCTAATCACAAAAAAGAGGAAACAACCCATGACAAGCTCACTACCACCTTTTTACATTCACTACGCGTCAAAACTTTGTTTATGTGAAGCAAGCTTCGAAAATATCCCTTAATTGGATACATTCTAGGAAAATGTTTGATAAAACACCTACGTATGCCTCAAGTCAAGCATCTTTGAATTTTCTTTTGCAAGTTCTTGTTTTGTATTTCTCATTGAAGGATTAACCTGGAATTGAGAGTTTTAACATACGTTGTAGTGAATGTTTAAACTTTCACCACATCCAGACATAAAACATAATTTAAAAACATACCAGTTGAGAATGCGCAAGCTTGCATTGCCAGAGGAACACCTGGCTCGTCAATTATATAACAATACATTTTTAATTTGTCGGCGATTTTGACCATGTTCCTTAAGAGATAGGAACGGTGTTCCTGAACATTCCTATTCTACTTTTTTATGCTGAATCCGAATCTGAAGTCAATATTCGAAAAAAGCGACAGACAAACAAATAGAATTCATATAGGAACGTTGTTCCTGAAAATAAACCCCACGGTATTAAAGCGTAATATGATTAATAAAAAAATCGGCCAAGTGCGAGTCGGACTCGCGCATGAAGGGTTCCGTACCATTAACTATAAAAACGGCAAAAAAAATCGCATTTGTTGTATGGGAGCCCCCCTTAAATATTTGTTTTATTTTAATTTTATTATTTATTCTTAAAGTGAATATATAACTAAATATTCTGTGAATATTTTAAGCGTCTACCTGTTACCGTTATCAATATCGAGCAAAAATGAGCAAAAAAATCACGTTTGTTGTATGGGAGCCCCCTTAAATATTTATTTTATTCTATTTTTTAGTATTTGTTGTTATAGCGGCAATAGAAATACATCATCTGTGAAAATTTCAACTGTCTAACTATCACGGTTCATGAGATACAGCCTGGTGACAGACGGACGGACGGACGGACGGACGGACGGACAGCGAAGTCTCAGTAATAGGGTTCCGTTTTACCCTTTGGGTACGGAACCCTAAAAAACTAAGTAGGTACAAATTGTTATTAATGAAATTAATATAAAATACAAATAATTACAATACTACAATAACTTGGAACCGGCAACCGAGCACGAAAAGAGCAATGAATGTTATAGAACCGAGTGAAGTGTGTAAGGACCGAGTCTTAAGGCTCTAGGTTCTCTCTGTCTACTCCGCAAGGAATCTGGCATGCAGCTATACATACATACATACACAATAACTATTGTATAGAATATTATTAATAGCCATCGTGCATAACCTATATTGTAGTATGTACATTTACATAAGTTGAGTTAACATTTATGTACATTTTTAGTAGTATGTGCCTACTGTGTTGTTAATTCATATGCATTCTACAACATAGGTTACTTCTGACAGCTATTAATAATTTATACTAATATATAAAGCGGAAGAGATTGTTTATTTGTTTGAACGCGCTAATCTCTAGAATTATCGGATTTAAAACATTATTTTTCATTCGATAGCCCAATCCTTAAGGAAGGTTATACCAGGCCACTAAGAAAGTATTCCGAAAAGAAGTTTTTATGTATAAGAGATTGGCCAGTTGTAATCTATTTTGAAAATGTGATTATTTATAAGTAAAAATGGGTACGTCCCAATTTCAAAATTTAAGCGCGACGCGTGATAACGAATTCAAGCGCGGTCGACTAACTTTGGGGGATGAAGAAAGAAGTGGTCGCCCTTTGACGGCCGTTACGAAGGAAAACGTACTAGCAGTGAAAAATTTAATCCAAGACAATAGGCGAGTTACATATCAGGAAATTCAACATATACTACAGATTGGATCGGGGAGCCTTCACGAGATTCTACACTTCCATCTTCGCGTGAGTATTTCTTCTCAAAATAGTAACCAGCAGGTGGATGGTCAGCATTAGGTCTAGTAGAGATGGCCCCTGACCAGCAATGTCTGGTATTCTGGTAGGTTGGTCTACCAATTGCGTCAGGCTGTGCGAAAGAACGAACGTGTGGGCGGTCCTTTCCGCATGGTTAGTTATGGAGGATCCCAACCAGGAATCGTGGTGAGAGTTAAAGTTCCCCAAACACACCATCTCTGCAGTTGAGTACCGCTCCTGCGCTTCATCTACCGCCCGACTCATGTACTCAAAGAGCCGAGTCGTCTCAGTGTCCCTAGTATGGAGTCGGTATAGGCACGGTAAATATGGCTCTGTAAGCCCAGGTTTGCATGCACCCAGAGGATGGGAAAGGAGGAATGAAAGGATGGGAAGGAATCTCAGGAAATCCCTTAGTCGCCTCTTACAACACCCACGGAAAGAGACAGGCCGGTGACATTCAATATTTTTTCTCCGTCATTGCACTGATAAAGCACCGTATGCATTGGCAATTTGCCGTATCTTATCTAATCTAATCTTAGATACTGGTTTCTCCTCGATATTATTCCTTCACCGTCAAGCGAGTGATAATTATAAATGAATCTGAAACCATAAATTAAGTGGTACATTCTCACACCAATATTCAAACCAGAGACCGTCGGATAATAGCTACCCTAATAATATACTGTTACTTAAATATTATACCTACGAGTAGATTCGGATTATAACCACAGTCGATATCTCAGAATGTAATCAACTGAAAACGACCAGCCATTACGATCACGTGAATGTTCCTTCAATAGAGAGCTATCAAATCCAGTGGTTCTCGGATTTATGGCAACATTAAGTTGTTTAACATCAAGGAGAAGGCTGACTTGAGATCGTTTTGTTGTTTATTACTTCATTTTAAGGTAAAATTATATTTTGTTCAAAAAACGGACATCAGAGAAATATTTTAACCACCACCGACGGAAAAAAAGAGAGTTATATTAGTCTTCCCCCCCCCCCCCCCCCCATCTGCCTGTGTATATGTGTATATGTCTGTAGTATTATAGTTAAATTGATTCGGATTCGTTTATTTTTATCAATAAGGTTTTTACTTATGATTCTTCTTAGCAATGTGTACTAAAGAACAAGTCAGTCGATTTGAACACTACGAATATTTTCCCTTCTTGATACCTTCAGTATTTCAGATATCTTCAGGAATCTCGAGTGTAAAATGATAATTTAACATTTTTTGTCTGATTGTGTAAACATTGTGGAAATCTTGATTTGATGCATCCTACATACATTCAGATCATTAAAAGCAAATAAGTTGCCATGTGTTTGCAGTCGTCAATTAATCACAGTAAGTTATTGGAATAATAAACTTCTAGACTATTCTGCTATACACACACACACACACCCATATATATATTACCAAATTATATTACGTAGTGCACGGCAATCGATATTAACTACATGTATTTAGTTAACCCTTTATTTAGATTATTGTCGCCTTCATGTAAGGATAGAAAACGAAGATTCAATTGCTGCGCTCTAAAAAGATTCGACAAAGACTACTTCGAAAAGCAATAAATATATTACATCAATATATTAACATAAATAAATATATTGAAATAAATATATTAACATGATTCAGTTTTCAATTTTCTTAAAATTTTCGCTGTTACTCACGTATTTGTTATATGTTTACAGAGAATCTTACGGACTCACTCAGAAGAATAAAACAATTTTCGGAATAGTTATTTCATTCATTCAGTAATTGAGCATATCACTGACATCCTCCAGAAATGTTGTCATGAGACCTACATCGTAGGTAAATTGAAAATGAGTGATGTTTATCGCACTTGAAGTTTATACCGTATCCCTTCTAGTTCAAGAGCTTCAAGATATCATCGAATGTTACGGTGAATAACGGGGTTATCAGAATTACATCGATATTAAAGACTGTTTTGGGGTTATAACATCACTCTTACACCTTTTCTCACGGGAATTAGTTTCTCACTCTGGTCTTTGGACACACACCATTGCCTGTACCACATGGCATAAAACATATATACCAGCAAGTGTTTTTGACAAATTATTGCGCAACGGTGTGACAGTCGGAATTATTTTACTCTAAAAGAGGAAATTGCCCTCGTAGAGAGGTATCATTCAAATATTTTGTGAGAAATGTCAAATAGCTTTTAGATCTTTTTTATGAAAAGTAAAACGGGGAGGGCCATTTTAATAGATGTAACCTTTGGGTCGATTTAATATTCCGTCGATGACTGAGTGGTTAGATGACTGATATTTGTCGCCATAGTACTAGAAAATGCACGTATAGAATACAAAAAAACTGAATGTATTTATATCCGATACAATATTTAGGAGTACGTAACCTTAACTACAAGTAAAAAAAACAAGTGAGCCTTACGAACTTAAGCGAAAGGAAAGATGTTTCACATCAACAACGGGGAATGCCCATTGTTGTATGGAGTTAAAAATAACATTGTTTATAAATAGCACCGGATTTACAAGAAAAAATATTTTTTGACCTGTAATATCACTTACATTTTTCGGTTTTTATAGGTAGCTGCTGTGTATAATATAATTGAGGCATAAATAAATAAATATGTTTTTCTACGAATTCACCTGGGTAGCAGAGCACATTCGTAGCTCCCAGTCGGCATGATTTTTTTCGAGATCTATACAATCATCGTCATAATTCAGTCATACAATATACGAGTATATAGCCATATTATTATTTGACATTATCATTGTATTTCGGAGAAGCTCAATTCGACGTTTTACGACAAGAAATATGAAATATTAAAAAGGATGCAAACGCCGCCGAAACGAACTATATGTACCTATATCGCATAGAACAAAACAAAAACGGAAACATCAAACATATTTTACATTTGTCAATTCAAGACTCCCAGCAATGTTGCCGTTCATTGATTCAAACGAGTTTGTTTTTTATTCGATAATCGATTTTTAAACTACTTCTTTTAAACACACGTAATTAGTCAAAATGTACAAGAAGAGTTATCAATTATCATCGAAATATACATAAAACGTATAAGTCTTGCGCAATAAATAGTAGATTATGGTACAATTATTTTCAATTGACTGCCTTTATTCAGTCGAGTACTTTATTTAACTTTGAGGACTGGCTATAATTTCATTTGAATGTCGAAGCGGAACTTGCGAGTTGCGCTATGATTTCAAAGTATTTTTAATTTTGTGTCATTTATTCTCCGGAGTAATTATAGCTTAGCTTTTTGGAAGACGTAGTTAAAAATAATGATTTGATTTTTAATGTTTATCTTCACTCTGTACAACATGAAACCCTGTATGGGCATTCTCCTTTGTATTATTGAGTTGTATCTCTAACTGATTCAGCATCAGGCTGGTGCTAGTCAGGTACAAGGTACATTAGTCTGCATAAGATAGGTACCAAAATAGCTAAACTATATTAATAGTAATAAACACTGTATCAGTATATTTATTACATCAAACTTATCAAATGGCAGCGATGGCAAGTGTATAGAATTCAAATTAAATTGAGAAGCAATGATAATAATTTATTGGAATCTGATACACTATCAGAATCTCAAAATCTTTATTATTTTATTAATTTATATAAAGTGTATAAATGATAAATTGAAATCTAAAATAAGAATACAAAACATGTGTAAAGAATAAAGTTACAAAATATTTCTGAAGAAATAACCTAAATAGTAGGTCTTGTAGGAATATAGAACATTCTTACAATACAAACTATTTTGCCATGATTTAACCGGGAATGGTCGATGAGCATTTTGTCGTAATTTCGACGCACAACTACCACAAGTCTTTAGTTCTGAATTTGAAACACGGTACGTATCTCAAACGTAATGATTAATTATCATTATTTTTGAGATTTGTTCCATTATTGCATATTTATTTCTTCTTTCTCTTCTTTCAAAATGAAAGCAATTGAAATCGACGAGCATGCACGAAGAGGTTGATAAATATAGAAAATCAAAAAGTATCTGCCTACTCCAATGGCCTGCACTCGTGATGGTATGTAAGAACATACTTTTATACATTTTGTTATTATATTTACATACTCTTATGTAGTTAGTCTTGATTGTATACACTTTCGATTATGTAAGTAATTTTAATTATTATTTCCACTTAGCGTTTGAATGGTTTTTCAAATTATTGAACATTACATGATCGCGGAATAAGAACATCTAAGCTATTATCATAGAAAAAATGTCCCTGGAGGGTTGTTGTATTCCTGCATGTGAATGGGGTCACCAGCAAGCTCCTAAGGAGTTGCTGTGTTGACAGCAGAGGTCACATCGCGCGAGTGATGCGTAATGTATTACAAGTGTTCACATTCTTCGGTAACCGCTTTCCATCAGGTATGCCGTTTGCTTGTATGTCTCACGACTTTTTATAAAATAAGGAAGTCCTAAATTTAGTTTTTTTTTATATCATGACATATACCTACTATAATGCAATTTACTTAACGTAAGGTCTAATAAAAATACCGTTGTATACGTAATACTAGATTTATATTAGGATCTAAATATTGAAAGTAGATAGAACTAGCAATTTGTAAGAAATGGTCCTAAATTGCGTATTTTGTGAGTTAATGCAATTTGTCTTCATAGAAATCTACAAGAGAGATACATCAATTCATAGCGCAATTTAGTAGAATTCTACTAAATACATCTTATTCTTCTTAGTGTTATTTCATTTCTTAGTTGGGATTGGCAGGGTCCGCTACCTAAGCATAAGGATTTGGCGAAAATACTGATTTTTACATGGAGCGACTGCCATCAAACCTCCACAACCCAGAGGGTTGTCGTCACACGTTTTCGAAATATAATTTCTTGGACGTGCGGGTTTCCTCACGATGTTTTCCTTCATCGGCGAGCAAGTGACAATCACAAATATGTACCTACATAAATCCGAAAACACAAATTTACTGGCACATGCCAGGATTCGAAGCGGGTACCTGTTGACCACAAGGCCGCTTCTTTATCCATTAGGATACTGCTCTAAAATTCTACTAAATACGTATTCTAATATAATTATATTAGAAAACATATTTTTTAAATAAATGCATGAACTTTAAATATTTTAATACATATCTTTAAAATCTTTATAAAAAGGGCCAAATCAAAAGCACCCGAAACCGAAGAGCATGCCGGAAGAGGTTGATGAATGTGGAAGAGGCGAGAGAGGTATGTTTGAATGGGTGCACCTTGCATTCCATACTCTCTGTCTACCCCAATGGGAACCAAGCGTGATGATATATATGTATATGTATATCTTTAAGATGACTGGCAACAAATGTGGTTTTTATGCCCGCTAATTTGTTTTAATTTTATATTCTTCTTAATTTAAACACATTGATAACCTATGTTTAAAGTAACAGACAATGGTGAATGTACTAGATGAAAGCATAATTAATATCCTACGAATAAATAAAATATCCAATTCGGTCACAGTGGTATGTCGAACTGACATCCCGATATTTTTGTATAATGTTGTTCTGCTAAATAAGAAGCTAACTAAAAGCAGTGATAGCCCAGTGTATAAAGAATCGGCCTAGTGACCAACAGGTCCTCGATTCGAATCCCGGCATGTACCACTAAATTTATGTTTTCGGATTTATGTATATACCTATTTGTAATTATCACTTGCTCGGCGTGAAGGAAAAATATCGTAAGTAAACCCGCACGTCCAAGAAATCATATACCTTACCTAAGAATAATCTGGCTTTCCTTCTGGGTTGCCAAGTAAAATCTTTGTTTAATTATATGAAAATAGTCCAATCTATCATAATTAAAAGATTTCTTATATCGGAACTACACCAACCCTAACTTATACCACTACAGAGTTTACCTTCAACCGAAGAGTTTCAGAGCATAAGTACTTTGCCACGCTATACAACTGAGGATTGACGGAGGCCAGTGTTTTCAAGTCTACTGAAAGTCAGTAACTTAGTTTAACGACTGACATCTATCGACCACAGCTGAAATTGACGGCTTAGCGTGCTCTCCAAAACTCTCTTTGATCTCATAATGTAGGATTAAGAATACAAAGTTAGGAAACAAAATTTCATTATATTCAAATAAGTTACATTACTTGCGTAAGTCTTATGATATTTATTCCATGTACAATATACAATGTGCTGCAAACTTTAGATACTTACATATTACCATTAAGAATAATATTAAGAGTAATATTAACATTAAGAAAAATAAGACACAAGCAGCCCGATTACAGAACTGTCACCGTTGCACAGAAAAGCTAGATTACCAATAAGCTTTTGAAAAGTTGCCGTGTTAGCAACAAGGGTGATAACGCGCTTGTGTTAGTCCTTATATTGTTATAGTTCCAAAACTACGGTAAACTCTTTATATCGGATCGGTCATTTGTTTGTATGCCTCTAAATACAGTATAAAAACAATTTAACATATCGAATTTATTATTTATTTATTTTCAAGAAGAGAATTTACTTTAGTCACAACAGTACTTTTGGGAGGTCACGTCACACACTTCCGTAGGTTTTACCCTAGAGACCCTACAAGTGGTTCCCGGGTGGTGCTAAAGGTGTGACCAAACATGTAACAAGTGGAAGGAATTCTTTCCCAACTGGGTTGCTACCTATACCTATACGTGGGCGTAAACATCAGTGGATCAAATAGTTAATAGATTCAGGCGTTATTTTGCGAAAGTCAAATTTACATGCAATTTGATCTAACCTGCTTTGTGTGCTTCCGCCGCCAATTAGTTCATGCGGCCTAGCGCCGGCCGGCACCCACCCACTACTGTTAGTTGATGCAACATACCGACGCTGCCATGGCTGCTCCGGTAGTCTCTGCCTCGGCTGCTGCGGTCGTCCGCCATCTGGAACAGAATCCGCATGCCCCCACCACCACCGTCGCTGCCACGACGGGCCTGCTCGTCGCTGCGACACGTGTTTCGCCTCTCCACAAGGCATCATCAGGCGCTGTAGATGTTAATTGTAAGAATAACATGCTATTTGAATTTGTTATTCTTACAATTAACATCTACAGCGCCTGATTTGATTGCATTGACTTAGAAGTTTGATTTGTTATTGCTCGAAGGGATTACAGACCTGAGTACTCGATATTAATTTCAGTTTGATAGCTCCACCCATTCCTCAGAAAAAGGGTCTTGATGGACAGACAGACGGACGTACAACAGAGTGATCCTGTAATGGTTCCGTTTTTCCTTTTTCCGGAACCCTAAAAATGATCTATTTTGAGATTTATTCCAGTCCACCCAAGCGTTGCTACAGAAATTTTATTTTAGAATAAAGGGCATTAAAAACATACTACCTACTCAGATTTAGAGCTACTTCTCTTGAAAACACCCAGACCAGGAATTCACATAAATATTTGTCCTGTATGGGAATCGAACACACGAATGCTGTCAAAGCAGCATAATTAACCTCTGCGCCACCGAGTTCATTAACGACTGCGCCATCGAGCTCAAATATTCGATCCAAATTATAATTAGATTTCTTCAAATAAATATAAAAAGATGAAGTAAATTATATTCACAAAAAGACTTTTTCAGTTCACGTTCACGCGCAGAGTTTAATTTATCTCTCACATTGTTGCTACTTACGCCGCCTGTTGAGTGCAAATAGCAACGCAAAATTCTATAGAACTTATTCCACAAAATAAATGTTTTATTAACTTGATAAGTATTTGTAAACATTTTTTGTGTTTTAAATTCACATTCTATAAAAATATTACGAGTTTAAATGCCCAAGTTTATGTAAAATTTGGAGAATAAAGCCCAGTTGGAGACAACCATTGACAGCAGAGCAGCCAAGGCAGCGACGGCATGCATTTGCTGGCGGTTTTAGGCAGTCGCCGGCCAGCAGTTGTCCGCATGAACTAACTAGTGGTTGAAGCAGATTAAGTTAGATCGAATTGCTTGCAAATTTGACTTCTGCAATCGAAATCTATTAACAATTAATA
The DNA here is from genome assembly GCA_947507595.1 of Pyralis farinalis. Lineage (NCBI taxonomy): Eukaryota > Metazoa > Arthropoda > Insecta > Lepidoptera > Pyralidae > Pyralis > Pyralis farinalis. Next base: position 29,798,971 of record OX382273.1, on the reverse strand, counting down.
ACGACTTTTATCAAGAATTCAAGTTCTCCATTCAGTCCACTCGGCGATTTATCAACCCATCAATAAGTGATCTTTATAAAATTAAACACAATTTCTTTGTTGAACGCATACGCTCAGGAGAATGTTGAAGCCAAATTTAATAGGAGTCCTAACTTTGTCCCAAATTTACGAGCTCCATAAACTTTCTCCAGTAAATAGAATACAAAGTTCTGTTTATGCTCCTGCCTGTTTACTTCCGCTATGGATTACGAGGGACCCGTATTAACTGGCTTTTGGGAGATATCTTTTTTCGGACAGAGCACCTAAACAAACATAGTCATTTGAAATGTGAGGATATTTCTGCACATCATGAGCTCATCCTAATTTAGGGCTGACAGTTTAAAGTTTTAAATATCATGATAAAAAATTGCCCAATGAGGCCTTAATACATTTCACAATAGCAACGTAAAAATATAATATTTTCTAATATTACTAAACTACTTCTGATTTCAGTATTATTAGGGGTAAATTACCACCAATATATTTCTAAATTCTAGTGACAGCTTAGTGTATAAAGAATCGACTGGTCCTCGGTTAAAATCCGGGCACTTACCACTAAATTTGTATTTTCAGATTAATGTACATATTTATAATTATCACTTGTTCGACGGTGAACAAAAACATCTTGAGAAAAGCTGCACATCTCAGAAATTATATTTCGAAAGACTAGTGTCCTAACCTAAGAAAAGTCTGGCTTTCTCTCTTGATTGAGGAAAAAATGAGTATACGAGTTTAGGTAATGAACCGCGATACTTTGAACTGATTATCTGAAATAATCAGTTCAATCTCATAAACAATTTGGAAGAAAATGTACCGCAAATTTTGTTTACGTAACCACTACGATATGCCCACCTATAAGCTTCAACTCTGTCAAGATTTCATGATATTAGTAGTCATGTCTACTACATTGATTATCATGAGACCTTACGTCAAAATATTACTAGCGCTAGCTGGTCAGTGTTACATTGAACATTTAGACGGCGAAACATTTTTTTTAACTATCGTATTATCAGAAGCTAAAAATAATTAAATGTAACAACCGGAAGGCTTAATTCTTGAAAATAATGAAAGGAATGTTTAGAAGCTGAAGATGATCTTGTTCATCTTGTTCAAGATAATCTTGTTCATGTTGCAAAAGTTATTATGGAATATTGATGATATCATGTGAATTTAAATAAAAGATATCTCAAATAAAGGTGTTGTAAAGAAAAAAGCTGGTGCATGAATTTCAAATGAGAAATTTGGAAAAAATGAAACATATTTCTACATAATCATATAATCTCTGTTCATCAATTATAAACACGCTTCTTACTATCGCTAGATTATAGGGGATCATAGATTCTTAGTGTCGAAGTCTCTTACAATTCAATTCCAAAGTCACCTAGAAGAGTAACTACTACTACTACACTACTTCCCTCTGCATGAGCATAGTATATTAGTTAATAGATTCAGGCGTTATTTTGCGAAAGTCAAATTTACATGCAGTTTGATCTAACCTGCTTTGTGTGCTTCCGCCACCAATTAGTTCATGCGGTCTAGCGCCGGCCGGCACCCACCTACTACTGTTAGTAAGTGCAACATGCCGACGCTGCCATGGCTGTTCCGGTAGTCTCTGCCTCGGCTGCTGCGGTCGTCCGCCATCTGGAACAGAATCCGCATGCCCCCACCACCACCGTCGCTGCCACGACTGGCCTGGTCGTCGCTGCGACACGTGTTTCGCCTCTCCACGAGGCATCATCAGGCGTTGTAGACATTAATCGTAAGAATAACATGCTACATGCTACAATACTTGAAGCAAATTGTCAATGAAAACTTATCACTTTCTCGCTGGCAAAAGAAAACATCAAAAAAAATCGATAGACGTGTGACCTAACCTAAGAAAATATGGTTTTGCCTCTGGTTTGTGAAGGTCAGACGACAGTGATTCCATGTCAAAATCAGTATCTTCACCATATAGGTATATGTAGCGGACCTCACCAATTTTAATGGATTAGAAAACGGGATAACACTAGGAAATATAAGAAATTGTTAAATAAAAACCTGTAAAACAAAGCAAACATTGATACTAAAATTGAAATGCAATCAAACAGCCTAACAGTATAGCTGAAAACACGGGCTTGTAGTACTGTCGAATATTAGTGAAGTGACAGTCAAAAACACGAGATAAAAACAAGTTAAGTTGATCTGGAAACAAAATGAAATTCAATCAATGTGCGAGGCTTGTTCAGTGCTAACAAGTGAAAAGCAAATATTTACTCTAATCAGTCACAAAAAGTTGAAGCTAAACTCTGCCGGCTACGTGCCACAAATAAAACCGCATTTTATTCAAAGCCGCATTTGAAAAAACAATAAAACTCAACGCGCAGTAACAAAGCCGACATGAAAAAATGACTGCGAATTTACAGAGATAGGAGTACAAAGTGAATAGAAGAAGGTATATGGAGAAATATGAATATTTCAAATTTGAATAAAATAATACAAAATGCATATATAATGCCATAAGTGCAAGTTGTATAAATTACATCTATATGCTACGAGTATCACGCTATATCGTCGTTGAAGTGCCAATACCTCCTAACTGACATTTCTGCTTAAATTGAGTTTTTTAATACAATAGGCTTAAAGTTGGAATTTGCATCGGTGGCAATTACACCTAATCATCAATCATTAACAGAACGACTAAACAGTTTGTGAAAATACCTATAAATTAACAGTAAACCTCTTTAAGCGTATTGTATTAAAAAACTCAATTTAAGCAAAAATGTCAGTTAGGAGGTGTTGGCACTTCATCGACGATATGCTCTGTCAACGCAACCTCGAACACTGTAATTGATCAAGGTACCGCTGAGTACTCACTATATATACATAGGACGCGATGCCAAATTTAGTTCCCAAAAGCATCGTTCTGCGTACAGTTACAACTCCATATATAGCCAGCGACATATATACCGAGTAATAGCTTATTTCGTCTAAAGAATAATATAATAAATAAAGCAGGTAGACCCTGTAGTTCCAAATTTATAAGAGATTTCGTCATTATATATACCTAGTTACATTTGATTTTTGAAGGCGAATCCTACTGATCAAATGAAATATGTTTCTCATTAAAAATTCTATACTCAACCAATAAGCTGGAAGAAATCTCTTAGTTGGGTAGTTTAACTTCGTATACGTTTTATTTATAAACTAACTCTGTAGATGTTGCAATGCAATAAACCATTCTGCAATACCACTGGATAAATATTATTTGTAGGATTTTTAAATTAGTTATTTTTTTGTAATCTCCTTTCTCACCGATGTGGCAGGATCAATAAGGTGATGTGGCAGCAGGCACGCCACATAATTGGAATGACCGTTGGCCGTTGAGCCAGACAGGTTCTTTAATAGCGACCATTAACCGGAAAACGCAGCGTAGGTCGGGACAAGATTGCAGGGAGCCGATGGATGCATGCAAAACAGGACTACGTCGGAGAAGGAAACCTATGTTCAGCAGCGGGAGTCTCCCGACTAAAATGATGATGATGATGATGGAATGAAATATGTCAAACAATAGGAATTTTAGCTTACTTAGTAATATTAAGTATTCATATGACATAGTGATTGTATATTATTGACAGAGCATATAGCGTGATAGCATATAGATGTAATTTATACAACTTGCACTTATGGCATTGAAAAATTACAAAGTTTAATAGTCGTATTTTGCATAAATTTCACTACTCGACTATAGCGTCAACGCGTCCGATACGTAACCAAAAATACCGTGCAATAGCTCGGGCAGCAAAAGAAAGAGATGTCGGCACTCGTTTACTCATATTTCCCTCAGCGGATCGTATTTATACCCCCATGGCATCTTTAAATTGTATTCTGCAAAACATAACGTTTCACAATCTCCACCGCTACTCAATATACTCCTGTCTGACCTTTTATTTTGACCCGGACCAGAAGATTAATCCTTGACATTTTGTAATGTTTAACGTTTAAATTTAGTTTATGTAGAATAAAATAATACCTATTACTACGAGTATTATACCTACAATTTGTGGCATAACGCTTGCTGACCGCGTTCGAAATGATGACGTACGAAAGAGAGTTGATCTGAAAGAGAGTGTCGGTGTTAAGATAAGAGAAGGCATGCTCCGTTGGTTCGGACATGTAGAAAGAATGCAAAATGAAAGAATGACAAAACAGATATACAATGCGAAAGTTGAAGGATGTAGGAGCCGAGGAAGACCAAGACTAACCTACCATGACCAAATTGGTCGTGTTTTAGGACCTGGCGTGAAGATATATACATACAAAATAATACCTTTTTTTTTCGGGTAGTGCTTACTAAATCTGTGTTTGAAGATCCAGTGTTATCTTTTATTTTGTATGGACTGCAACTTATTGAACAAAACGTGAGTTGGACTAGCGATATTTTAAAATGTTAATGACATTCGGAACGTATACCATGTTGTAAATTGATTGCCAGTTCAGGTAAGCTATTTTCTTTACTCTATGATTGAAGTACAATTATACATATACATACCAAACAATAGGTGCATATAAAACCCGGGAAAGTATTTCAAGAGTTACCGAGCACGAAAACATTTCCCTAAAAATGGCGTGGTATTATAAAACTTTTATTTCTTCATAATCTCGAAAAGCTGTGAAACCCGCACCTTACACCCAACCCAACACGTTTTATGATAATGGACATTGCATACTTACCTCCATATATTTGTGCGCAAATTTTAAATAAGTAGACAGGTAGATCTTCTTTTTACGTATAAATAAATAACAACTGTAGATGCTTAAACTGTGAATTCTGCGCTTTGAAGACAAGAATAATCTTTCTTTCACAACCATCTTTACAGCAACTATAAATACGTAATATACGACATAATAGTGTTTATATATGAATTTTGTAGGCACTCGGAGGTTCGTTTTGAGATAACCTAGGAAACCCATCTAAATATTCGATGAATATATACGTATTGTGAGCTATTCATACGTACTGAAGTTGTTATTACGTCGGGAAATCCTTTCTTATTTTTAGGGTTCCGTACCTTAAAAGGAAAAACGGAACCCTTATAGGATCACTTTGTTGTCCGTCTGTCTGTCTGTCAAGACCGTTTTTCAGGAACGGGTGGAGCTATCAAGCTGAAATTAATTTCGAATACTCAGGACTATAATCCCTTCGAGCAGTAACAAAACAAACTTTTAGGTCAACGCAATCGAAAGATACGGCTGTTTATGCCTCGTTTATGCGGATATTTTGACACTCGCAAGTGAATCAAAACCTATAGGGTACTTACCGTTAACTTGTAAATTTGTAGTTCCATCACAAAAAATAAGTACTTTTTTACGATAATAATTTGCGAAAATATTTTTTTTTACGGAACCCTCGGAGCGCGAGTCGAACTCGCACTTGACGGCTTTTTTTTATTTGTAACTAGCTATGCTCATTTATTCGTCCTCGCAACGTTTTGATTTTATTTGTTTACAAAAAAACTCGATGTTCAATATTGCCTGTAAAATCGTCAGGAACGTAAACAAACAGGTTATTGGTGTTGCTTATGCGGGAGTGTGCTACATGGATTTATCCGTGCTAAAATCAACTGGTGCTCAGGTCCACGCCAGTTACGCGCAAGGTTTGTCTTTGAGTTTTGTTTATTGTTATTCCGTAACACACATTTATGGGGAATTGTACACACTTAAAGCAAAAAGGAAAATTATTTGCGATGATTAGAATCCTGACAAATTTTGAGCTGTTCTGTTACGATTTATTGTAAATTTGTAACTCCTAGTCCGGTTCCGTTGCATATTTTTTTATTTTGGTGGACTTATATCTGTTACGAAAAATTATGCAGATGCGAATTTTGAAAGTTATTTTATGTAATGGGAGACCAAAGAATTTAAAAACTCTGTTGATCATTGATCATATCTTCTGTTCCATGATTTTGTTATAGATAAATATTCAGAAAACTTCTCTGGAAAAGGTCTCTAATATTTTAGTATTAATTTTCAAAAATCGATCTTTCGAAGCGTATAGTTATTTTGGAAAACCAGGAGCTTCGTTGATTTGACTTATCTTTTAGATTACCAGATACAGAATTAATGAGGTATTGAAGTTTTGCTCCACAACGACAAGGCGCCCGGGTACACCACGCTCAAAACGAGGAATTTCCTGGACAGCACGCCGTACAAACTCCTGGGTCACCCTCCTTACAGCGTTTACCTAGCGTATGACTTCTTTTGATTTCTGAAAATACACAGTACAATGTACATTGTCTTGCAAAAAACATTTCCATGTACTTTTGGATATCTGTCTTCGCCAATTTCCAGCAACTGATCTCATAATTCTTGTACATAGTATTTATCGCGTGTTTTATTTATTTTGTTGAACCTGACGTTTCGAATGCTTTGCAGCATCCGTGGTCGCAGGAAGACCAAGTATTCCTTACAAAATAAATAAATCACGCGATACTTCCGTTAAAAATTGTTTAATTCAAATCTTGTACATTTGTTTTGCCTTCAGTTTGAGCGCGTATATTTACTGTTAAGTGAATTGAAGTACTGTTTCTCCAAATACTCAAAGTATCGCTCGCGTGGTGTCTCCCCTGATGTTAACATAGCTTCTGTTTAGATCTATTTAGCTTTACACAAATATTTGTTCTATGTGCGAATCGAACCCTCCTCCAACTTCTCAGGAGTACTGATAACCTCACTCACTCGCAGGAATACAACAACCCTCCAGTTATTATTTAGCAGCAGTCTTATGTGAGGTGGATATATTAACTCTATTTATTTTGTTTATCATATTTATTTATTTATTATACATACACTATACACTTACAGTCATTAAAACCAAAACGTGTACAGGCCAATCGGAGTAATATTAATCGTAAGTACTCATACATATATACAATAAAATTATTAATATCACCAATGTAAATAAACAAATTAATTATTAAACATTTCATCTTAACATTATTCACGAAATATTTTACGTATTTAGATTTTTCAGCCTCCGTAGTATGGAAGAGGTTAATATTTTGATTATAAGTAACAAGAGCATTGAGCAGTGCCAGGGCACGAGCGGTGGGTGCCTGTTCAGCGGCAACAGTACGGGTGGCGGGCTCGGCGAACAGAGGCCGCGTCCGCCGCATGCTGTAGCGATCAGGTGCAATAACTGCGAGAGCGCATCGAGTCAGACAGATTGGATTGCCAAGTTTATTGCTGTTCAGAATATCACGACACCATTCCACATGGGCCTGCTTATGAGCAAAAAAGGTTGTGCGGCACCCAGCGTGCAACTATCCTCCTCACGCGAAGATACAAGTATAGAATCTCGTGACGGCTTCCCGATCCAATCTGATACGTAACTCGCCTATCGTCATGGATTAAATTTTTCACTGTTAGAACGTTTTCTTCCGTAACAGCCGTCAAAGAGCGACCACTTCTTTCTTCATCCTCCAAAGTTAGTCTACCGCGCTTGAATCCGTTATACTAACGATACACGGTTGCCTTGGAAGGGCCTTAATCCATGAATGCCATTTGAAGTCTATCGTACAATTTATCCGGTTTCAGGCGACACTTGAAATCGAAAAAATTATAGCGCGAAAATGTTCCCGGCGCAAATGCATTTTTCAATGAGACACGATAAGTTAGATTAGCTCGCAAAAAAATTTTAATTGGAACGTGCCAAAAAACGTATGAAAATAGATTATAACTGGCCAGTCTCCCATACATAAAAACTTTTTTTGCAATACTTTCTGAGTGGCCTGGTATAGAAATATAGAAAGCAAAGAGAGTTGAAATTCACACGATTCCTTACACGCCTCACTGGCTTCTTAAACATTTGTTGGTCTTTTCATGCACGTTTGGCGTGATTCTTACGTTTGATCGTATTCTTTTCAGCAGATGATCTCAAACTTTACCGAATAATTGAAAACGTTTCCGACGCTATTCTGCTTCAAGAAGACCTAAATCAGGTGCACAATTGGTCTGTGGAAAACTCTTTGCCGCTTAATACTAAAAAATGCAAATATATTACGTTCACTAAAAAAAAGTATCCTATCAGAACACCTTACCATCTCAACGAACCACTCCAAGAAGTTCTTAGTATTAAGGATTTAGGAGTTATTTTTGATAATAAATTGTCATTCATTGCCCATATTGATGCAATAATTAACAGGGCATTTAGACTATTAGGATTCATATGGAGAAATTGCAAAACTTTCAAGGGTACAGCGCCTCTGATCACTCTCTATTTTGCATTAGTTCGTTCAGTTGTTGAATACTGTTCTGTTGTCTGGAGCCCTTGTTACCGCTGCCATGTGGACAGAATAGAGAGTGTTCAGAGACGTTTTCTCTTCTTCTTAGCCGTTCATCAGAGAAAACTTTCATCATTGTCGTCGTACAGAGACCGTCTTGAGTATTTTCGCATCCCCACGCTTGAGCAGAGACGTATGACTATTGACCAGATTTTTCTTTTCAAACTGCTCAGAGGGAATATAGATTGTTCACGACTACTAGCACAAATTAAATTTGTAGTGCCTAGATCTAGCGTAAGAATAGTTAATTATAAGCCCTTTGCTGTTAGACTTTATAGAACCAACGTAGGCATGTACAGCATGCTTCCAAGAATTTGTCGCGAGCATAACGCGTTGTTTTCCAAATGTCAAATAGATATTTTCACGACCTCTTTAAGTAGCTTAAAAAGGTCCGTAATTGAGCACAATTGATTTCAATTTTAACTTAACGTTCTTAGTCTGTTCAAAGTGGTGCAGCGGGTGGGCAGTAATTTTTGCTACCGTCCGTAATCGCCAAATAAATTGTTAATATCTGTTCATTATGCATGCTGTGTTTGCCTGTAATTGGGTCTATATCCTATAAGTTTTGTTATACATTCATTACTTTTTGTATGTTATATGTTATAAACCTGTTGGCAAACCTTAATAAATAAATAATAATATTATTTATTATTTATTTATTAAGGTTTGCCAACATAAAGAAGTGTCCTAACGTTAGATTAGTTCTGAGATTATTTGGCTACTTTCGTATCGTAATGTCTATTTAGCCACACTTTCAGTCATATCCCGACCTGCCCTGAGTCTAACATACCGGCAAACGTAGACAAATAATCTATAATTGTTAAAGACGCGAGTGTACTGTGTAAGAACGAACTCATGTAACGGTTGTCTTTAAGGGACTTGGTGTAAGATATAGATAGATGAATTAGATTCTTCAATACATATAACAATAGATTTTTGTATTAATTTGTGATAATTAAATTAAAGACAGTTTGATTATTTTTTGATTGAATTATCGCGGGTTCGAACTCATCCTTTACCACCACAACTGTAACTCGATGTCGACTTTTTTACACGTTTTTAGAGGCGCTTTCTTGCATCTTACTGTTACAAAGAAAACAATGGTTTAAATAAAATACCTAGTAAATTTAAACCGGCAAAATCCACTGGCTATATAATCATAACCCTGTATTCTATCCAATTAATGCTCTAAACATTGCTTGACTTGCTTAATTGCCCAGCCTACATACACAACAAAGATATATTGCTTTTCATTACAGCAGTTACTTCTTCACTTATGCAAACGAGAGTAATCAAGTTAATTAAAACGTTGAATTGGCAGAGTTTATTATTGTCTTTTTCCTTCAAAATAAAGTAAAAGTTGGACTGAAACTTTTGATTGTCTTAAACTGTTTAAATGGGATGTCTGTCTTCATACCGTGACTTATTGGCCTGCTCTTTGTTACTTTCGTTAACTTTATAAGTTAAGCTTTGTGGTAATATGAGGTTTGTATTTACGAATAAAAATATGTTTCGCTTAATAGGCTATTATTGTAGTCAACATCCAACTTATCTTTGTTCAATGCAATGTTTAAAAATTAAAATTAATCAGATCAACGTATACTATAAATGGCGTCAATCAGCGCACAGAGATAAAAATATGCAGAAATTTATGTTATTTATAGTTATATATATGATGAGCTCGGTGGCGCAGTGGTGGAACACGCTGTTACGCTACTTTGAAACCAACGCTCGTGGGTTCGATTCCCACACAGTACAAACATTTGTGTGCATGAACATGTCTGTTTGTCTTGGTCTGGGTATTTTCTATGTATAATAAGTATGAATTTACAAAAAAAAAATGTATTTACGTATGTTTATCAGTTGTCTAGTACCCATAACACAAGCTTCGCTTACTTTGGGGCTGGATGGCGCTGTGTAATTTGTCCGACAATATTGAAATTAAAAAAAAAAAAAAAATTTAAATTAAAACTTATACTCTCTCTTACATACACACACAAAAACACATACATACCTTGAAATATAAATAGCTACTTTTAAAGCATTCAGTTCACGTCATTTCGTGGGCCGACTGATCAAAGGATATGATTGTTTTTCGTACTGGTTCAATCGGACAAAGAAAATCCACGAATTCTCATAGACCAACCGAAGAGCTCAACATGTCCGAGCTTTTTTTTACTTTTACTTTTGGCATGGTTAGCCATACAGCTAACGTGGGTGCGGTTATAATTGGAATTTAGATAAAGTGAAAAGCTATTTATTATAACAAAAATACTATTTTTCAATTATAACAATTCTATAAATGAGCACATTCATTCCGATAGTTTCGACGAAATAGCCTTACCTTACCTAAACTTACAAAAGCATTTTGACTTAATTACACTGAAGGGGAACTTAATTATACTTAAGATACAATCATAATTAAATAAAGGTAATCAACGGTAGGCCGTACGTCTTTTTGCTATATTATTGATGTAAAAAATACATAGTCATTGTTAGACAATAATTAAAAAATATAATTAATAAGTAACTTTTATGCAACGCGAGACTTCTGGAATATATATTTTACATATATTCACGTTAGGTTATTTGTGGGGTAGGCAAAGTTTAAATAAAAACACATGATCCGATGAGTGGAAGATCAGTATAAGAAAATATGACTCGTCTTTGTACGATGAATAGAATCACTAAGAAAATGCTCACATTGTCTTATCAATACAATAATACTGGCTACATTACTTCACTAAAATGCTATGCTTATTCGTTGTACATAGCAAGAGCCAGCTTTTCATCGTCTATAACAAGGATGGCACATGTACTCCAAACATGGACGTGAATGTTTAGGCATGACGCCGAAAATATATATAAATATGTAAGCTTTGATTATATCGCTTGCTATCAATAGGAAATTTACCCTTACAAATTGAATCCAACGCAGTTACATACTGTTACAGTAATGATAACCTATGTCATCGTCCGCATCATCTCGTATCAATTCACTGCAGGATTGCCTAATCCTTTTTTCCACGTATAATCCTGTGATGTACGTTTTCAGGCGCTTTTGATGAGACCGATGGTGAAGTGGATAGCAATGTAAATAACACCAAGACTCGTTAATAAATTACCAGACAAGGCAAATCGTGTCTGTTTGTCTTGGTTTGGATATTTTAAGAGAGGTTTTTTTTGTATTCTATGTCGGGAGGCATACAAGCATACGGCCCACCTGATGTAAAGCGGGTACGCTTGCGATATATTAAGTATCACTCGCGCGATGCTGCTTACACAGCAACTCCTTGGTGGCTTGCTGGTGACCTCCCTCACACGCAGGAACACAACAACCTTCTAGGGAGTTGTTATTTGGCTGCGGTTTTCTGTGAGGTGGAGGTACTTCCCCAGACGGGCTGCTTTGATGCGCTCTACCTCTCTTAAAACATCCAGACCAAGGCAAACAGTCATGTTCATGCACACAAATGTTTGCCATGTGTGGGAATCGAACCCAAGAGCGTTGGTGTCAAAGTCGCGTCTTTCACGACTCCTACCTCCACCGAACTCGTCGTGGTCGTCGGCTGGAGGGCGCATAAAAGCAGACTGGGGAAGTATGCCCACCTTAAAGAAACTGCAACCAATTTATACCTCCCCTGATAATTACATTCCTGTAAGTAAGACTACCAGTACGCTCCTAAGGTGTTCACTGTTTCAGCAGCAGAGGTGACACTCGCGAGTGCTATTTCCTTTATTGTAAGCGTCGTAGATTACAGTAATCACTTCATATCAGGTGGCCCGTATGTTTATTTAACTGCCGATGCTGTATAGAAAACCCCACTCGTTTAAAGATATTGGCTCCCGATGATCGCATTACGATTGCCCTACCTCTCCGACCCCGACCCCAACACTCCACATATACCTGGACGCCTCTATTCTTAGGCCCTTCAGACATGAACCCGCGTATTCGATCTTTTAGCTCCATGACGCCCTAAGCCCAGGTTTGACCCCTCTCGCTTTTTTAGGCTGTGGCGCCTTACGCCCGCCTCTCCCTTCCTAACGTACGTCTACATCATTTATATTAGACATAACTGCACTTTCAAACTCAGCTAACTTTTCCACTGACAATAATTATCACTTGGGTAAAATTTCCAACGATTCCAACTCACATTTTCTATCGCCTCAAATAGATGTGATTTGTCAAACAACTCGACGAATACATCATAGCAAACGAGAAAAGTTTGATTGGAGGAGAGCTTCAGAAATTCATTAGCACACGCAGAAGCTGGGAACGAAATTACCCGACACCGAGCGTTAATAAAAACTTTTTTCAAGTTGGAACACGGCCAGAGTGTGGAACACACGAGCAAGAAACGCCGAAGTGACTTAAGTGAACCGACTCCTTTAATTAATTTCCTAACAGAGCGTTCCGTTTTAATCGATATCATGTAGTTCGCTGAGGACCTCGATGGTGTTAGTTTAAGTGAACACATAACTGAAGTGACGTTGACCGTAGCCCAGTAAATATAAAGAGCGGTCAGTACACTAGTGCACTTAGGTCTTTCTGACATAACTATCAACGCCATTACTGCTCAAGCACGTGAGTAATAAAGTGGACTGGACGGACTCATGCTCATATAAATTATTGTATAGTTACTGGATCTTTTTTTTACAAGACGTCGGGAGGCCCACCTAATGCAAAGCGGTTGCCGTAGCCTATGAGCACTGGTAATGCCATCCTGCTGACACAGCAACTCCATAGGAGGTTACTGGGGACCTCATTCACACGCAGGAACACAACAACCATCCGTTGTTATTTGGCTGGGGTTTTCTGTGAGGTGGAAATACTTCCCTAGATGGGCTGCATTGATGCAACCTAACTCTCTGAAAGTCAATCGAACCAACGCTCGTGGGTTCGATTAAGCTCCCAAGGAGTTGCTGGTAAGCAGCAGAGGAGGCATCGCGCGAGTGATAATTAATTCATTGAGGCCCATTATATACTTGTTGCCATCACGCGCATGGCGGAATTCAACCGTCTGGGCCTCAACGGTGAGTGAGGTCACCAGTAAGCTCCCAAGGAGTTGCTGTGTAAGCAGCAGAGGAGGCATAACGCGAGTGATACTTAATATATCGCAAGCGTTAATAGGCTACGGTACCCGCTTTACATCAGGTGGGCCGTATGCTTGTATGCCTCCCGACGTAGTATAAAAAAAAACATTTGTTGAAGACTTCGTCGTTCAGGCGTTGGGTTATTTTGGACGAGAAGATGTGTCGAAGTTTTCCGAATTTTCCTCTCGGTCGCAGTCGGACATACGTGATTGAATAGCTTAGCCTAGGTAGACAACTACTTTGAGCTTGGTAGTGCAACATGGACATCGATATGACGTTAGTCTTGTCCATGTTCATCTTGAGACCTACTTGGTTGACAACACTATTGAGGTCGATGGCGTATGCATAATCTGCGATTTTGCCATGAGAATTATATCGTCGGCAAATCGAAGTTGAGTGATGTATTAACCATCGATGTTTATACAGTATCGTTTACAGTCCAAGAGCTTGAAGACATTTTCCAATACTGCGCTGAAGAGTTTCGGGAATGTAACGTCGCACTGCCTTACACGTTTTTGTACATGGATCGGTTTCGTATACCGGTCCTGTACTCGAATACACATCTTCGCTTTATTATAATTTATCGGAGTGTATGACAGAATTGTATAGATTATGAAGTACTACTAGTATCGGTTTTGCGCCCGCTTTCAGAGGCTCTACCATAATTGCGTCCTCTACCCGGTGCTTTTCTATTGTTTAGCTCTACGTAGGCCTTACGAATCTCGTGCGGATTGATATCCGCTACATATTCGGTATGTTAATGTTCTATCTGCCATTCTAAATTAGCTGACATGACTGATGAAGACTGGGGCCTCTGAAAACTCTTATATCTATTTTCTCTTCTAAGAACTTTTTCATCATATTTACTGTGCATTAATTACAAAAAAATAATTAGATTATTTTTTCTCCTCACAAATTACTTTCTAATATATATATTCGACATCGATAAAACATCGACGGTTTTCTGAAATTTTTGTGCATATGCAGCAGACATGCAGTTGACAATGTATAAAAATAGTTTTCAATATTAAATTGGAAAAGAGAAACCCGGGAACAATGAAAACACTGCACATGTCAAAGCAATAACTACTACTTGGATATATGTACCTATGTAGATACTTTTGTATGATTTTCTAGTGGTATATTCTGAGTCAACGTTCTGCACAATATATACAAGTTCTATAACGTTCACGTCATAGAGTCGCGTGATATATCGACATAACATACTTTTTATATTTCATTTTTTATTTTGTTTACTAATGCAACTCCTTACAAATTTTCTAGTACGAGTATATTTACTTCAATAACTCAACGACAATTACAAGGAACTATTATTATTATGCAGTCGCATTGTAACAAAATTAACACAAGAAAAAGACTATTAGACTTCCTGTACATGATTTCTACAACTTCAACCAAGACTATAAGGCAATTTCCTTATATCGCGTTCGTACATGTTTCATTTACCAAATCAATATTTTACATCCAAGTCGACGTAAACAAATATGACGACCGATGTATTTATGAATAAAAAACTCTTATCGGTATTCTGTTTCAATTTTACACGAAAATCTCACTTCAATTCGAAAGCAGGCTTCAGTATGACAACATTAATTTTCCAAACCAGCAACATTTATACGAGCACGTTTTTACACGCGTCGTGACTGTACGACTCAATTTCGACGTGATAGAGTTAATAATTGCTTGGTATCAGTTTTTGGCACAGCAAAAATATTCGAGAGAGGTTGCCATGTTCACGGTTTCATACTTTCCTGTGTGAAATGAAAGAAATTCGTGTCGACATATCAACGCTCGAAAGAAATAAGAATATACTCAGGTTTCCGTATTTCGGGGTCATTATGGGGACGTTGAAGTCATTGTGTGCTTTTTAATGACATCTCGTTTTTCCTAATTGAATGAATTTCCGTATTTCGTGGTGGTACTTGTGATATGACTTTTCCTAATTAATCAAATCTGTCCTTATTTCCTTAGACTTTAAACAAATGTATATTACATATAAACAGTATTCTTGTAGTATACGTTTTTCTTTTTTGTGTACAACACCAGAAGGCTAGTATACGTCCACCTGATGTTGCCTTAGTTGATAAACGCTTGCAATGCAATGGATATCGTTCACCTGATGAAAGTCTTGCTGCTAACACGTCAACTACTCGGTAGCTACCAATAGTAGCTTATCTCTCGCAGAAAGACAATAATCCTCCAGGGAGCTGTTAATTAGCAAGAGCAGTGATATGGATAGTGGATAAAGAACCGGGCGGCCTAGTGATCAACATGTCTCCGATTCGAATCCTGGCATGTATGACTAAATTCGTGTTTTCGGATTAATGTACATATTTGTAATTATCACTTACTCGGCGGTGAAGGAAAACATCGTGAGGAAACCCGCACGTCCAAGAAATTATATTTCTAATGACGTTTGTCGTTACCTAATAATGATCTGGTTTTCTCTCTGGGTTGCCGAGGTCTGACGACAGTCGCTCCATGTAAAAATTCGTATCTTCGCCAAATCGTTAGGCTTAAGTAGCGGACCTCGCCAATCCTAATGGATCAAGGAAGGATGGATGAAAACGGGACCACGCTAATAAGAAGAAGGAGGATTTGGTTAGCTGCGTCTTCTGTGAGGCAACACTCCATCAGGTCGCTTGATGCGCTCTACCTCTGTTACTCCAAAAACCTTGGTTTGTTAACTTGTGTGCATAACTGGGCACGTGTGTGACTTTTTTATTTTACAAAATCATGTGCATCTTCAGCCTGATGCCGCTACACATTGTTCTTTTTAGTTCTCCTACGGATATCCTCATTTCTGATTCTATTACACAGAGAAACCCCGAAAATAGCTCTTACCATAACACACCGAGCAACCTTGAACTTCCCTATACAGCCTCCAGTAGAACTAAGGTAACCGAGATAGTGGGCCTGCCACATACGAACTATGTGGCAGAACCGTCAATCGCTGGGGAAGAAAGGTTCTCGAATGGCGTTCCCGGCGTACTACGTAAGGCGTAAACGTAGTGTGGAACGACCCCCAACAGATGCAGCGACGACCTCAAGAGGTTTATAGGGAGTCGATGGATGCTGGTGGCATCGAGATTAAAAAAAAAGGAAAAAAGTAAAAAGAGAATTAAATAAGATACAATAAGATTATATTTCAAAAACTGTAAGACGTGTCTAAGTGCCCGCGAGGGCCCAATGGCAAATAAAGATTTTTTATTTTTTATCTTTATCTTATTAAGGACATTCTAGAGGGGAGGCCTATGTTCAGCAGTGGACAATAACGGGCTGAAATGACGATGATGATGATTGATTTTTTTATTATATCACTTCTCAGTGACATGTTAACTAATCTCTAATTAGTATTGCCGAAGTCCGCTACCTTAGCCTAAGGATTTAGCGAACATGACATGTACATGCATCTTGTGTGGAAATCAATCCCACAATTATTTATGTTAAGGTGAGCAGTGAGAGTCTAGTGGATGAGGACTATTGACCAACTGGTACCCGGTTCTAATCCTGGCGGGGGTATGCACGACTAACTTTATGTACGGATTTATGTACATATTTGAAACTCGCTCAGTGATGAAGGAAAACATCGTGAGGAAACCCACACGTCCAAGGAATTATATTTCGAAAGATGTGTGACATAATCTAAGATCTGGTTTTCCCTTTGGGTTGTGGAGGTCTGACTGCAGTCGCTCCATGCAAAAATCAGTGTCCTCGCCAAATCCTTAGGCTTAGGTAGCGGATTCCGCCAATCCTAATGGATTAGGAACCGGAATAACCCGAAGAACAAAAAGAAGTCTTGATGTTAAAATAGCTATTGTTAATCGCTCTACTACCATACTCGTCATATAGAATGTGCTTTTACGTTATCAAAACTTTACTCTGAACGTTGGTCTAGAAACAAACTGTAGATTGTTCTTATAACATTTTGTTAAAAAAATACCCTTGTTAAGACCTAATACGTGTTAGTCTATCATAAGATGATTGATTGATGTTATGTATGATTGTATTAACAAGGGTATATTTTACAATCATAATTGTTGCTTAATTGTCTTAACAATGTTCATGTTATGTTATGAAGATGCATGTACATGATGATAAAAATACCTTGATAATGCCCTAAACGTGAAATTGATCGGTAAAAATAATTAATAAATAAAATTGGAAAGTAGAATTTGTACAAGTGTAAGTATTAACATTAAAAATGGGTATATTTTTTACAACAAGTAATAAGCACAGTCTACAGTTCGTTTCTAGTGTTAACATTAACAAAATGTCTTCAAATATCCATTTCAATTTAAGGGTCGGCAACGCATGTGTGACACCCCTGGTGTTGCAAATGTCCATAGGCTACGGTGACTGTACACCATCAGGCAGGCCGTATGCTTGATTGCCACCTTAGTGGTGTAAAAAAAATTAAAAAAAAAACCATCAAGCGCCAACAATCAAAAGTATGAACATAATAAAAAAATACCCGTTTATATTCAGAGCCACTTAAACATGAAGGCATTAAATTTTTGACACTCCCGGGACCGTAAACCTGAAGTCGACTCGCTATAAAACGCTTGAAGCTATTTGCAATAAAACTGCCAGTCTATTAGCCCTATCGAGCGAGAAGCCATGTTGTTTTTATATCTTGTGAAGTTCCATTGATAAAAATATTTGCGGTCGATGCTCGATAAAGCACTATATTTAGAAACTAGCGGATTCCCTTGAATTTTTAGTTTTAACATATTATTCGTTCTTATATGGTATGATAGCAAAATATCAATGAAAACTCGTTGACGTCGTTCCGCGTGTCGTTTCAACCGAACACGCAGGTTAAGCAACGTCTACCGCAGCCTGTACGGCAAGGGCAGAACTGTTTCAGGTAATTTATTACAGAATCGAATATAATTTACAAGAAAAAATCTGCTAGTCATAGCAAGCCGATATACTGGCTTATCTATTCCTGTTTCTAAGATTTCACATTTTTTTTAAATGGCTTTATATTTTTACGAACATAAATTATGTTTTCATAAATATCCTCATAACATTACATTTGTTGACCAAAAATAGCGTTCGCGCTCAACCATATTACACTAGCTTCGTAACGTAACGAAGAAACGAAGAAAACTAAGATGGCATTACAGATTAACATAGTTAGAGCATGAAATATTAAATAGTTTAGTAGTTATTTGTTATTTTCGGATTTTACTAATTTTCGAGATTACCCAAGTTCATCATCTCAAGTTGCGTTGGGACATAATAGGACTGTCCGAAGAAAAGGGGTTGACAAGGTGATCCTAAAATCCGGCAATTTGATTTACTACTGGGAGGGCGAGCATCTGTCCCAAGGTGGTGTCGGGTTTACCGTCCGTAAGCCCCTCGTCAGCAATGTACTAAAGATCGAGACTGTTTCGGTGAGGGTTACGTACATTGCACTCAGAATTACCAAACGGTATTCGCTGAAGGTCATACATGCCTACACACCAACTTCGTCCCACCCCGATGATGAGATGGAGGCTATGTATGACGATATCTGCAAAGCCATACACACCTCTAAAACTCACTACACAGTGCTGATGGGGGACTTCATGCAAAGTTTGGCACGAAACAGAATGTTGAACTGAGAGTGGGGTATTTTGATATCGGGCAACGAAACCAAAGGGGACAACTGCTGGTCGACTTCGCGGAGAAGGAGGAACTCTTTGTCATGAACTCCTTCTTCAAGAAGCAGCTGCAGCGCAAGTGGACTTGGAGTAGACCGGATGGTTCGACGAAAAACGAGATAGACTTCATCTTGACGACCAACCGGCATTTGTTCAATGATGTCTCTGTGATCAACAGGATGAAAACCGAAACCGATCACCGGATGATAAGAGGCATCTTGAACCTTAGCAAAGAGCAGGAAAGGTCTCGCCTTGTGAAATCTACGCTCCATCCATCTCATGATCCAAAACCCCGAAAGCTTTCAACTCGAACTTCGTAATCGTATAATCGTATTCAGTGCCTAGATGATTGCATAACAACGGACTTCCAACAGGAGCTCAGTTTTTAAAACCTCGCCCAAAAAGAATCTAAAAGCTCTCGACTCACACGCAGAATGTCATGCAGGTCAGATGTGAAATATGGTTGCAGTCTTCAGCTGACACGTCAGAGTACAGGCCGCTGAACAGTCAGATCTCTAACTGCATAAGGCGTGACATACGCCAATTTAATGCAGTTCGTATTAAAGAGGCGATAGAGCGAAATCGGAAAGGCTCTAAAGTCTTCGCTAAAGATCTGTCTGTTGGGTAAAGTCAACTTACGGAAATGAGACCAGCACTGACACCATTATTTCTACGAAGATTGAGATTCTGAGTGAGACGGAGAAGTTCTATGGACAGCTGTACACATCATCGTTACAACCGGGCAACAGTGCTAGTATCGATCCAAGAGCTAAACTGACCTGACACTTTACCGAAGACATCTCGCAATTTGTACGAAATTCGTATGGCTCTCAAACAGCTTAAAAATGGCAAAAACACCGGGTGAAGACGGAGTCACGGGGGAGCTTCTGAAAGCGGGTTCCGCCCGCTTTCAGAAGTCGATACTCGTAGTCCTTCAGAGGCTATTTCATTTCGTCATACACTCCGGTGAGACACGGGAAGGGTGGAGCAGAAGCCTGATCATGTTGTTTTTCAAAAAGGGTGATAAATCCCTTTTGAATAGTAACTATATGCCGATATCGCTTCTAAGACACGTTTACGTATTATTTTTAATAGTCATCATAAACCGTCTCGCACGCATTCTTGATGAATTCCAGCCTCCCCAACCAGCCGGATTCCGAAAAGTTTGGAAGCACTGAGCTTGAAGTTCTTGACGAATATGTTTACCTAGGGAAAGTTATTCAGTTAGGTAACTTTAACCGAGAGGTCAACAGACGGATACAATTCGACTGGATAGCGTTCGGGAAACTTCGACACATCTTCTCGTGAAGTCAGTGAGGTCTTCAAACAGCGTGTGTTGCCAGTGATAACATATGGAACTGAGACGTGGCCCTTCACTGTGGGCCGAATGGGGGAGCTCAAGGTAGCTCAGCGTGCTATGGAAAGAGCTATAATCGGGGTTTCTCTGCGCGATAGAATCAGAAATGAGGATATCTGCAGTAGAACTAAGGTAACCGCCATAGCCCACAGAATAAGCAAGCTGAAGTGGCGGTGAGCCGGCCACATAGTTCGTAGAACCGGCAACCGCTGGGGAAGAAAGGTTCTCGAATCGCGTCTCCCGTACTAGTACACGCAGTGTGGGACGACCCCACCACTACATAGGCTGAGATGATGATGATGATGATCATCTCAAGTTACATTTGTTTATTGAAATGTATGTTCCAATGATTTATATGAGCTCCTTTTTAAAATATCACGAGTTGAAATTCTTATCATCTACAACGTCGGGAGACATACAAGCATACGGCCCATCTGATCTGAAGCGGTTAACGTAGCCTATAAATGCTTACAATACATTAAGTATCATTCACGCGATGTCACCTCTGCTGCTAACACTGCTACTCCTTCCAGTAAGCTCCTAAGCTTGCGGGTGACCTCACTCACACGCAGGAACACAACAATCCTCTAGGGAGTTGTTATTCGGCTGCGGTTTTCTGTGAGGTGGACGTACTTCTACTTCTACTTTGATGCGCCCTACCTCTCTTAAAACTTACTTTTGCTAACTACGACTATTAGAAACACGTGAAAGGTGTATCGGATAAATGACAGATCATTTAAATATATTGATTGTTAAAAGTACAGTGAATTCAAGTAAGTTGTTATAAAGTTTGCTCTATGTACTAACTCACTGTAATTCTTAGTGTTTTATTAAAACAGAATTCTTGCAAAACCACTACTAAAGTTTCTGTGCTAGTATTACTGTAATGACGTCATTATGGCGGCGCGGCGCGGGCGTTGCAATGAAAAGGCCCCAGCAATTAAATTTAATGCGATACTCCATTTTGGTTGCATTTAGACTGCAACTTGAAGGGGTGATTCGGCACTCTGGAAAAAAGTCTCGCAACTGCCCTGTTTCAATTAACAAGCTGGCAAATAAATTTTTATTTTTAAATAAAAAGTTGTATGATTTTTCTTTGCCAGTGCTCCTATTAGTTTGTAGCCTTGCGTACAAATTATTAACGTAAGCGAATTATGCTCTTACTAAAAGCACAGAATAGAAAATAAAACATTAGATGATTTTTAATAGAAACTAGACAAACTCGTATTTATTGAAAAAGAACCTCTTCTACTAAATAGCACTAAATAAGTAAGACATGTGATTGTGCTCCGTTCTCTCTCGAATTGGCCATGGGCTGCACATAAGATGGTAGTTGGGATTGAATAACTGACATCTCTAAAATGTAACTATTAACGGCTATTATCAATAAGTACCAATAAGAGAAAACCGACTTTTACTTACCTTTCAATATCGTTTAGAGAGGTAAATAACGTGTATACACAGCTATTAGTTATATTTAGGCAACCAATTATACATCATCATCTCATATCCCCACTGCCATTTCAGCTTGCTGATCTTTAGAGCTACGTCGATAACTCTAGTTCTGCTACGGATGTGCTCATTTGCGGGGGGGGGGGGGGGGTGTTATCACTTACCATACCATCAGGAGAGCCACATGGTTATTTACCTATTTGAAAGAACTAGCTGTTGCTCTGCACGTATAGAGTACGACTGGTAAAGTTTTACATATACCGTGCGTAATTAATGACACTAAGAAATAAGGTAGCTTTCTCGAAGGAATTTTCAAACACGTCAATTCCAAAGATTACTCCTAATTTAAGTTGTTAAAGTTACGTCTTTCTAATATTAGGGTGGAAAATAAATTCATGGAGCAAAGATAAGCGGTACCTCTTGGCCGGAGTAACTTTAACAAAGAGATCATTAGACGCATCGAACTGCGTTCGACAGCGTTTAACAATTTGAGCGAGTAACAGAGGATACTTTATCAAAAGTTTTTAAAAGGAAAAACATGAATAAAATCTAAGAGGGGCTTTTAAACTTGTTTAAATCATTTAAGAGAGGTAGAGCGCATCAAGCAGAGTCTGGGGAATTACCTCCACCTCACAGAAAACCTCAGCTTAATAACAACTCTGTAGAGAGTTGTTGTGTTCCAGCGTGTGTGTGAATCACCACTAAGCTTCTAAGGAGTTGCTGTGTTAGCAGCAGAGGTGGCATCGCGCGAGTAATATTTAATGTATTACAAGCGTTCATAGGCTACGGTAACTACTTTCCATCAAATGAGCTTTTGAGGGATTATCTACCCACTGAGCAGATAATTTACAAAAAGTATAATGTATATTAAGCCAGCTACTCACAGTACACGATTTTCTGTAGTAAGGTATAATTAGCATTAATTGGCCATTAAAGCAAACAAAAGCCACAACGGAATGAAGTATGCTTCCGCCAATTTATTTTGTTTAATTGACGTAGCAAAACAAAGCAGAAATTGCAGCAGTGGATAAAGAACTGATCTACCATCCGACGTTTCCTGGTTCCGATTTAAGGTGTTTTCGAAAAAAAAATTTTGATTAGGCCATATTAATGTTTGCTTGATGTGCGGGATGCTCCGTCGCTAGGAAGATAGTGTTAAAATATTAAAGGAATATCCTACGGGTCTACAACAGAGCAATGATAGCCCAGAGGAGAAAGAACTGGGCTATTGACCAACTGATCGCCTGTTCGGATCCTGGCATGTACAACTAAATTCGTGTTTTCGGATTTATATACCTAGTCCGGCCAAAGGTTCTGTTACAAATTAATATGCAATTATTTCTAAATAAAACTTATATGTACAAATTTCACAATGAAGAAAAGAATAACTCACTTAGAATAATAAATATCAACCTTAACCAAAATTATACCTCGCCATTAAAAATATCTACTTCTAAAAAAGTAGTAAGTGAGAGACTTACTACTACTACGGCTACAAATAAATCGGCAAAATCAAGGCGATGTAAACGAAAGCTATCATAACTTCAATATTCGCCAAAAACAAGTGATAAATCATTCAAAACCAAATAATTTTAATTAACGATTTTGATAATACCAAAAAATGCAACTTGATCCAACCTGCTTTGCGTGCTTCCGCCACCAATTAGTTCATGCGGCCTAGCGCCGGCCGGCACCCACCCACTACTGTTAGTACTTGGTACATGCCGACGCTGCCATGGCTGCTCCGGTAGTCTCTGCCTCGGCTGCTGCGGTCGTCCGTCATCTGGAACAGAATCCGCATGCCCCCACCACCACCGTCGCTGCCACGACTGGCCTGGTCGTCGCTGCGACACGTGTTTCGCCTCTCCACGAGGCATCATCAGGCGTTGTAGACGTTAATCGTAAGAATAACATGCTACAAGTGACAAATCCATCGCAGTGCCGTCCCTTATATTGAATTGAGGGTGGGGGTGGATGGTGTGAGCGAAAAGATATTTAATAGTGGGGAATGGTTTACGTCAGTCTGTTTGTTCATGAGAGTAATTTTAGAATTTTTATGTTTATTAATTTCTAATTGTTCCCTAATATTTAGTTTTAAACCTTTGTCTATGGCGTGTAAAATTTGATATGTATTAGTGGGGGATAAGTTATGTCCTTTGTCTATAAGATGCTCGGCGAAGTGTGACCTTTCTGGGCGATTGTTTTTATACGCCGATACGTGTTCGTGAAATCGTGTTATAAAGTTACGACCAGTTTGCCCGATATAAACGTGTTCACATTCATCGCAGAACAGCTTATAGACGCCGGATTTTTTATTGGGCGGGATTTTATCTTTAGTGTTACAAAGTGACCTGAGTGAATTATGGGATTTGAGAGCAACATTTCTAAATATGTGAACTATATTGTCAGTGATTTTACCCAGGTATGACAAACTCGCAGTGTATTTATTTGTCGAAATCGACAAATAAATACACTGCGAGTTTGTGACGACTGACGATTAACGTCTACAACGCCTGATGATGCCTCGTGGAGAGGCGAAACACGTGTCGCAGCGACGACCAGGCCAGTCGTGGCAGCGACGGTGGTGGTGGGGGCATGCGGATTCTGTTCCAGATGACGGACGACCGCAGCAGCCGAGGCAGAGACTACCGGAGCAGCCATGGCAGCGTCGGCATGTACCAAGTACTAACAGTAGTGGGTGGGTGCCGGCCGGCGCTAGGCCGCATGAACTAATTGGTGGCGGAAGCACGCAAAGCAGGTTGGATCAAGTTGCATGTGGATTTGACTTTCGCAAAGTAACGCCTGAATCTATTAACTATCCAATACCAAAAAAGAAAATACTGGCGCTATCTATATGACGGAACGTGGATATAATCGTCGTCAGGTGGCTCGTTGTTCATGGCAAATAAAGCGAAATACCAGCGTAGTTAATCTTCTCAATATTTAATCAGCCAATTACAAAAATAATTGTAGCAAAAGTTATGCTCAGATCGCAGATTACAACGGATTCAAAATGCGGTGGACGCGACACGTGCGATTGGCTCCATTGCTCGATTCGTAATGCCGCTTCCAATGACGGCATCTCATCTTGAAGTTTTTGACAACTGACCACAACCGACATTTCGAGCAAACCATAACAAACACAACCGTTTTGCCAATTCAACGATGTCGATTCCACCCAAGCGGCGACTTGACATTTTGATCCGTTATTATTAAAACTAGCATCATGGGGATTGATTTCTTCCGGGCTTCTCAATATGGTGTTGCTACCTCTGCGACATATATATATTTCAAATTTGGTTCAAGCTCAGATTTACATAACGAATAAACACATATGAATAGAAAACTTTGCATAAGTAGTTGTAGTAGTAGTAATTCTAGAAACAAAACTGCGGAAAGTAGAATTGATACACAGAGATATGACACTATAAGCGTCCGGAAACCAAAATATTTAAAAATTTTAACGAGTTAGAAAAAAGTTACACGGATTTTCATTCGTCGACTATTGTATAATTTTTATAAGAGAAGAGGATTTTAATGTACCGAAAACTAAGACTATTGATTATAATAGAACAACTTTACTAAAATTACAACACACTAACATAGTTATATTTCTACCTACTTATAAGTGTACCTGATATGTAAATTTGTACAGCGTACGAGTTGAATTATGCAATAACTTAATTATGTCACACTGCGCAATAAATGTAATAAACAATGTAGAGTAGCAAAAAGAAATTTCATTCACTCGTCAATTGACAATTGTCCCCACGATAAATTGTGGAATTTTTTTAATAAGATAGGTATAGGAAAGCCTAGATCTAGTAATTCATCCAATTTGAACGCTGATGACCTAAATAAACACTTCAGCTCAACTCCAAGTATTTTGTCACCTCAGGTTAGATTGGCTACTGTAAGTCACTTGAATTCATCTCCTGGACTAAGCGGTAACCAATTTGATCTTGGTACGGTTTCGGCGGATGAAGTGGTGAAATTCATAGGCTCCTTAAAGTCTAAAGCAGTAGGGTGCGATGACATGTGCATCGACATGATGGTGCCAATCAATGACATAATAGCTCCGTTATTAGCTGACATAATTAACTGCTCCTTATCCTCTGGCATTTTTCCTGCTTTATGGAAACGTGGCCATATCATTCCACTTCCAAAAACATCAAATCCTTCCTCTTTCGCCGATTTTCGGCCCATCACTATCCTTCCCATTCTCTCTAAGGTTTTGGAGCACTTTGTGCATCATCGCCTTACGAAATACCTTCGTCTGAATAATTTACTGAGTCAGTATCAGTCTGGTTTTCGAGCCGGCCACAGCACTGTTTCAGCACTCATAAATAGTACTGACGACATTCGGAATAATATAGATAATAAACTTCTTACTCTTCTCGTCTTACTTGACTTTTCCAATGCTTTCAATATGGTTGATCACGAAATTTTACTAGCAGTGCTTCGGCAAATGAATCTATCGAGTGTTTCTCTTTCCTGGTTTCATTCTTACCTTTCTGACCGGCTTCAATCAGTAAAGATCGACGATTGTAGATCTGACTGGTGCAAAGTCGACGTGGGTGTCCCACAAGGTAGTGTGTTATCACCTCTCTTATTCTCTATTTTTGTTAATGGCATTACTTCATATGTGTCCTCCTCTATTCATTTGTACGCTGACGATGTCCAAATCTATACAGCTGCCTCTCTTCAAGACTTTTCAAATGCTACAGACGTTATTAATTCAGATCTCAGCGCTATTGCAAAATGGGCACAGAACTTCGGCCTGAAAATTAATGCGATAAAGTCACAATGTATCGTAATAGGCAGCCCTCACTTCATTTCCAGGTTCTAATCAGGAAGTTATCCAAATATTGTTTACAACGGTACAATAATTCCTTATTCTTCTACTGTTAAAAACCTTGGAATTGTCATGGATCAGACACTATCTTGGGGACCCCAAATAAATGCCATAAGCCGCAAATTGTTCTCTTCCCTTCACTCTCTGAAGCGCCTTCAAAATTTCCTTCCAACGGAGACCAAGGCGTTGCTGGCTCAATCTCTTCTCCTGCCGCTCCTTGATTATGCTGATGTAGCCTTTCTGGATCCCTCCGAAGATTTACTGAATAAATTGGACAGGCTTCAAAACCAATGTATCCGATTTGTATTTGGTCTTCGCAAGTATGACCATATTTCTCAATTTCGACAGCAACTTAACTGGCTGCCTATAAGGCTACGGCGTAAAATCCACATTCTAACCTTTCTCTATAATGTTCTTTTTAATCCTTCTTTTCCAACGTACCTCAGGAGCAGGTTTCATTTTCGGATCATGGACGAGCGTCTACGATGTAGCCAAGACCCCATCTTGAAGGTGCCTGCCTCCCTGACCAACACGTTCGGGAATTCTTATACCGTGCATGCTGCCCGTCTTTGGAACGCACTTCCGCTCGAGATCAGAGCTTCGCCTACTATAAATTCGTTCAAAAAACATCTAAAAAGCTTTTTCAGTACTTCTGCGAGACATTGAGCTTACATTATGTATTATTTTTATTCAATTATATTAAATATTTGTTTGTATTCTATCGTTATTCATTAGTGCGTATGTATCTGAGCCTTACATTTACATTTGAGTGTATGTATATGCTTATCAATTTTCTTAATATATGCTGGCATCAATGTGTTATTATGTTAACCTTATATACACTTTTTGTCTACCACCGCCATACATTATTCCACTCAGGAACTCGAAAGCAATGGTTGGCTGGAAGAGATTCCTCGAAGGAATAAGCCCGCCTTTGCAAATCAAATTCCTATATTTTAAGAATGTAAACATTAACTTAGCAATAAAGTTCTACAAACAAAACAAAACTTATTGTATTCAGATAACCTTAGACAAGAACTTGCTTATTTATTGCACAGTAATAAAAACTTAGAATATTGCTATAAAATGTTTACTAGAAATACAGGTTTCGTAAATAGCAATGGCTATAGAATTATATTGGCTGATTTCAATAAACTAATTGCAGGTATATCGCAAAAAAACTAATTTTATAATTTGAGTGAGGAACTTAATAGCTTGACTAATGATACTTTGTCTGAACTACTGCAGCCTGGTAAGCTTTTTCGTGAGTAACTTATATTCTTGTTAAATTAAACTCATATAAACATAGCGGGTTTCATCTGAAAGCAGGATATCTTAGAAATAGCTATTTCAAACTTAAACTCTGAAGGTAAAACGCCTGTTATTATCTGCTTGTCTGAAACTTTTATTAAAAGGGGCAATGAATGTTGAGAATTTTTATTTTTAAAATCTGACTATCTACAACGTTGCATCTACTTATTGCAGAAGTAGCAAAAAATCAGGGGTGGTGTAGCCATATTGGTAAGAAAAGGACTTAAATTCCAAAGGTTGACTGATGTGGGTAATGGGTATGAGTACGTGAATACGTTCAAGATATGTGTTTTGAATGTTGTGGATTGCTATAGATATACAATTTGGTACAAACAAACGAAAAAAATTAAATCTAATATAAAATATTGGGCTCAAGATATTAAAGAAGTAACACAAACTAAATTTTCAGGCGTTATAATAGATGAACATTGTGATTGGAAGAAGTATATAGAAACACCAAGAGATAAAATAAATCGTTACGTATATGTTTTAAAAAGATTACGAAATACTTCTCACAAGGCAGCTATTTTAAGGGCTTATCATGGTTATGTGCTTGCGTACTCAGGTATCGGTTTTTGGTTTCGGGTAACTCCACTGACGTAGAAACACTATTTATTGTACAGAAAAAATGTTTACGAGCGATATGCGGAATATCGCCGCGTGAGTCTTGTGAGCCGTTGTTTAAAACATTGGGTTATTTACCTCTTCCTTGTATGTACATACCTACTAGAAGTGGCTCATATTATCAAAATCTATATTCATCGTAATATCGCATCGCATAAGGTATCCAAATAAATTAGCATATAACAAGAAATCAAAACTAACTCATTATCTGAAACAGTGTAATTTTATGTGTATAAAAATATATACTTGTATATCTAATTAAATAAAATTTTGTGATATTGTATTATTTAAACGTAAAAGGTACCATGGCTGAAGGAAAACAATTTCTATTCACTGAAAGAGTTCTTTAATTATAAATGTAAATGAAGTGAATTAATTAGTATGACGTAAGGTTGAGATAAAATTAGAAATTTAAAAATTTAGTTATCTACATGAGCGTACCTGTTATTTATTATATATCGGTGTCTCATGACATTCGCATGCCTAAGTTTGTAAAGTACAAGAAACTTGTTGTTGTATTTATAATTCCTATTTAAAGGCTGCGTCTGCTTTTTCTGTCCACTATGTTATGGAGTTGTCCAAGACCAAGACGATTTATGTCCGTATTTATGTAACCATATTTTATGCGAATAAATAAATTCTTTCAGCTCTTATAGAGTTCGGAACGTTAGTTTCGAACCATGCTTAGGTGGTTCATGCTTTGTGACCAGGTGCAAAGACCTGCTGGAAAGACTACTGCATATTTTTGAAAAGTGTATTGCTGAGGTTTCGCAACAAGACAGTCTTTTCATACACTTTGTATTGCAAACGACTAAGCAATGAACTGTACTTATTAAATTATAAGAAAGGGAATAATAGATGGAAAATAATACTAAATTATATGTAGCACTTCAATATGTAATACGTTTTGACAAGGAAAACAAAAGACAAAGAAAAAGAGCAAAGACAAATACAAAATTTAAATAACATTTATAAAAAGAATATAAAAGGAAAAGAGGTATGCAACATCCTACCCCACGTGCACTAATGCACCAATTGACTGTAAAAGTTAAGTCACGTGTGGAGCTTAATAAGTTTTTTCAGAGGGCGGCGTAGTATACCTCCTTTTGTGGCAACATCGACTACCCTTGTTACCCCATCTTTTCCAGGGTACAATCTTTGTATACGGCCTCGTGGCCAAGTTCCTCTTGGTAGAGACTCGTCGACAATTATTACTACGTCTCCTAATTGCAAATCTTCTCCACGATTGCCTTTTGTTAGAGCACGAGGTTGTAACGTTGGAAGAACTTCGCGCACCCATCGGTTCCAGAAATGATCTGCAAGTTTTAAAGCCTTTCGCCATTCTGCACGATGTAAGTTATGCTCATCTAACTTTGGGATACATTGATTTGAAGCAGACCCAATAAGAAAGTGAAATGGTGTTAACGTGGTTGGGTCATCAGGATCTGTAGACACATGAGTTAATGGACGCGAATTCACAATAGCTTCAGCCTCAGAGAGTAATGTCATTAAAGTTTCTTCTTTTGGAGCTCTCTCATTAAGCGTCGCTCTCAAGGCTACTTTAACTGAGCGAACCAAACGCTCCCAACATCCTCCAAAGCTCGGCGCTGCTGCTGGAATAAAACTCCAGTTAATACCTTTGTCTGCCGCAAATTCCTGAATGTTGGAGGCATAAAATTCTTTTAAAATTCGATTGGCACCCACAAAAGTAGTTCCGTTATCTGAATAAATTGTGTGAGGTGCCCCACGTCTGGCAATGAATCTTCTAAGACTCATAATTGCTGAATCTGCAGATAGACTATGAACTAATTCAAGATGAAGAGCTCTAGATGTCAAGCAGGTAAATAGTGCTACGTATCGTTTCTCATGACGGCGTCCAATGGTTACGTTCATGGGCCCAAAGTAATCAAGGCCTGAAAATGTAAAAGGTCGTTGATGATGAGCCAATCTTTGGCGTGGTAGATCTCCAGTAATAGGATTCATTGGCTGGGTTTTCCGAATTCTGCAGAAAAAGCACTGCTTTGCAATGGTTCGGACAATATCTCGAAGCTTTAAAAGCCAAAATCGTAGTCTTATTTCATTGATTACCATTTCATGGTTTGCATGACCTGCACGTCGGTGGTAGAACTGTACCAACAAACGTACAACTGGGTGCCGACTATCAAGTAAGATCGGAAAACGTGTTTCAGGATCGATGTCTTCTACAGCTGTTATTCTTCCTGCTAAGTGCAATAATTTATCTTGTCCCAATGTCGGAGACAATTTTATCAGACGGCTGTTCAGTGGAATTGGCTTCGAATTTAAAAGGCAATAAAAATCTTCCCGAAAACTGTCCAACTGTGCTCTTTGAAAAATGTGTCTTTCTGCGACTTTCATCAATTCAGCATTTAAAGGTATGAGGGTAGTAGATGTTGATGTGCCGCGAGTACGAGAAACTTTACTATTTAAATTAGATTTTCGAATTGAGGCTAAAATATTACCGAATATGGCTACAGCTTGATGTACACGAGCTGTAGCACGTACTAGTCGCTGCCAATCACTAAAGCGATCGAAATTCGCAGTGACTGGAGCAGATAGTTCTAAATCAATGGAATTAACTCCCACCAATTCGCTAAGTTGGCATTTACGTTCTTCGCGAAGTGGTGTGATATTAGTAGGCTCTAAAGGCCAGTCTTCCGGAGACTTAAAAAGAAACGATGGACCGCGAAACCATCTATGCGAGAGCTCCAAATTAATAGACTTTATTCTAGTCGCGTCATCGGCTATGTTTAGATCAGTCGGTACCCATCGCCAGTTATTGACAGAAGAATTTTCTAAAATTTCGCCCAATCGATGGGCCACGAATGGTTTAAACGAACGTGTATCACTGCGTAACCATTGAAGAACCGTCATTGAATCAGTCCAAAAAAATGTTTGGACCGGTTTTTTACGATGACCGTTCTTAATGGTGACTGCGAGACGAGAGGCAATCAAAGCAGCCTGAAGTTCTAACCGCGGTATCGACATGGGCTTCAAAGGAGAGACCCTTGCTTTACTTGAGATGAGAGCAAGTTTAATGGTAGATAAAGACGTAAGTGATTATTATATTTGTTGCTTTTATTACCAATGTCGAAATATGTCTCTAAAGTACATTCTTCAGCATAACCTTTTGTTAACATGTTTTCCATAAATGTTCGATAAGCGTTTGCAAATTCTTTATCTGTTATCATACGCCGTTCCAAATTTAAAAAACGCGACATTGCTTGGTTATAACTATTGGGAACATACTGTATGTCGTCCCGCCATGGCATCCCTACCTCAAATCGGCCTGAAGGTAGGCGCCTTGATGTGGCTTCTAATATATCAACTGCACGTTGATCCTGCCTGCTATGTAAAGATTCTTTCTTGGTAATTCCTAAAGAATCTATTTTATATTGTTCCTTTATAAGAAACTCTAAATTTTCGTCTGTGGATGTCTCAGTGTAAGTGTTAATAAAATCAATTAATTTCGTTTTGTTAGAAGCAACGCCGTATAAGGTCCAGCCTAATGCTGTCAGGCAGGCTACGGGCTCTTTCCTTCTACCAACACGTACCTCACGATTAATAGATAAATGCCAGTGTTCGGCTCCTATTAAAATACTAGGAGTTGCGTCTTCGTGCCACAGAACGTCAACTAAATCAATTAAGTGAGGATAAGAAGCAACTGTTTCGCGCTGAATTGATTGTGGGCGTAAAGACAGCGACTCCATAGATCTAGCGTTTTTTACTAAAAATGTTTCCTGTGTGTTCCTACCCTTAATAAATAAATTTACATATGAAACTACAGTAGTGCGTTCAAGACCTCCAATACCATTTACCGTTATTAATTTTTGCGGTCCTGAAGCACTTATTTGTGCAGCTACGCAAGAATCTATTAATGAAGCTGTGCTTCCATCATCCAAGAGCGCATATACGTCATATGTACCTTTGGGCTTGATTGGATAAAGTTCCGAGCTCCTTGAGATCATTTCCTAACCGTGGAAGACTTTTTAAAGCAGAAACTTCCCTGAAAACGATGAGCTCGGGGCTAGGAGCGTAGTTGTCCTCAAGCGCCTGCACGACTTCTTCTAGATCCTCAGCAGTAGATAGATAGATAGTGTTACCAAAGAAAGGAAATAATTCCAATTTCTTAATGCTTGAAGCGCAAGCGAGCGCTTTTGCTGCTGCGGCAGTATCGGCTACAGCTAGAAAAAGAATTGAATTATGTTTATTTAGTTCCGTAGAAACGAGCGGGGGCGTAATGTCCGCCGTCTCGGACCTTTTAATAACATTCATTGGTCGCTCTTCTTGAACGTAAGGACCAATTGAGGATGCAGTTGCCAATGTGACCTTCTGTGGCTGTGGGGCCTGGCCTGGCGATGGAACAGAAATATGTTGTTCACATGTTACTGCAGGAATGCCTCCATTAACTTTATTAGCATATTGAACATGATTTTTTAAAAGAATTGAATTATGTTTATTTAGTTCCGTAGAAACGAGCGGGGGCGTAATGTCCGCCGCCTCGGACCTTTTAATAACATTCATTGGTCGCTCTTCTTGAACGTAAGGATCAATAGAGGATGCAGTTGCCAATGTGACCTTCTGTGGCTGTGGGGCCTGGCCTGGCGATGGAACAGAAATATATTGTTCACATGTTACTGCAGGAATGCCTCCATTAACTTTATTAGCATATTGAACATGATTTTTTAAAAGAATTGAATTATGTTTATTTAGTTCCGTAGAAACGAGCGGGGGCGTAATGTCCGCCGCCTCGGACCTTTTAATAACATTCATTGGTCGCTCTTCTTGAACGTAAGGATCAATAGAGGATGCAGTTGCCAATGTGACCTTCTGTGGCGGTGGGGCCTGGCCTGGCGTTGGAACAGAAATATGTTGTTCACATGTTACTGCAGGAATGCCTCCGTTAACTTTATTAGCATATTGAACATGATCTTTTAAAAGAATTGAATTATGTTTATTTAGCTCCGTAGAAACGAGCGGGGGCGTAATGTCCGCCGCCTCGGACCTTTTAATAACATTCATTGGTCGCTCTTCTTGAACGTAAGGATCAATAGTGGATGCAGTTGCCAATGTGACCTTCTGTGGCTGTGGGGCCTGGCCTGGCGTTGGAACAGAAATATGTTGTTCACATGTTACTGCAGGAATGCCTCCATTAACTTTATTAGCATATTGAACATGATTTTCCACCCATTTATTAGTTCTATCTACGCTTACCCTGGTAGAGTCGGCATGGCTGAGACTTTTTGCATGACTTGATGCGACCTCTGCATCGATGGCGGCGAGTTGAGCTTGCAGCTCACTCTCCTCAACTTCCTGCTGTAAGGCCGCGAGCTCTCGTTCACGTTGGGATTGACGTGCTGCGAGCTCCTCTTCGCGGTTACGTTCACGTATAGCAAGTTTTTGCTGTTGTTCTAAACGTCGGCGCAATGCCAGTGCCTCCAATGCTGCTTTTTTTGCTCTTACAGTTGATGAGGTAGACCGTATCGATTTAGATCCAGAGGTCTGCGGGCTTGCAACTATTATCTTATGCACTGCAGATGGCATTTCTTTTGTACCGTCAGTACAAATTTGAAGGGAATCTATGACGCCACTACTAGGTATGGGATCGTATGACATGACTTTACCTTTACTGCGAGTAAACATGTAAATAGATGAAAAAAAAAAAAAAAATCTATTGTAATTATGAAGCAAACAAATTGTTTTACTTACGTGACAAATATGTTGATGGTACGTCAAATACCAATTTTTTTATAATATACGAAATAAATGTATGTAGGCTGGAAATAAAGGGAGAAGGACCAAATATTGCAAACGACTAAGCAATGAACTGTACTTATTAAATTATAAGAAAGGGAATAATAGATGGAAAATAATACTAAATTATATGTAGCACTTCAATATGTAATACGTTTTGACAAGGAAAACAAAAGACAAAGAAAAAGAGCAAAGACAAATACAAAATTTAAATAACATTTATAAAAAGAATATTAAAGGAAAAGAGGTATGCAACACTTTGGCTAAAGTCTTCACTCCTTTTTCAAAAAATGAAGCTCTGTAACTCCTTTATAAGATCCCCCCCCAAGCCATTACAGATGCAGAATGTTGACCACGTTGGACCATCCGACCACTTCAATCTTCCATTTCGGAAACCTCCTTGTGCGTCCCACAGCATTTCATTCGATTTCACCCTCATTCTCCTTTCCATCACCTTTCCAGATACTTTTGCTACTAAGCTGATCAAACTGATGGCCCTATAGCTGGCGCAGTCCATGCGTGACCCCAAGCCTTTATACAAGGGTACGATGACTGCGCGTCTCCAGTCCATTGGGACCCTTCCAGTTCTCCAGCATAGGTGGCATAAGTACCAGAAGGCGTCCTGGACTTAAGTGTCACCGTATCGACCATTCGATCTCATCTATAGTTATGCCTGCGTCGGACGCCGTCAACGTGGAGTAAGCATCCGACTCACTCTCATTGTCAGCGTCCAAGGTATACTCATACATTTGCTCAAAATATTCACTCCACCGTTCTAACACTTCCTGAGTGTTCGTAAGAATGACACCAGCTTTAGACTTTATCTTATCAATTCTGGATGCCGACGAACCACTCCGAGACTTCTTTACCTTTCTCCAAAAGAGTTTGGTATTTGCCTCGAAGTTTTTCGTCAGCCTCTCTTTCTCATTCATAATTTGTCTTTCACGCTTCTATATATTACTTAACGCCAAATCCCTTACGGGGTAGGCAGAGAGAAACGAGCGCCACGCGACTCGATCCTTACATACCTGACTCGCTTCTTTAACATTCATTGCTCTTTTCATGCACGCTCGCCGGTTTCTAGGGCTCCTGACATCACCTTCTCATAGAACACGACCAATTTGATTTTGATTATTTTCCATACAATAAGTGAAGTCTAGTATGCGAGGAATTGGGTATCAGTCCGGTTTGGTGATAGAATTTAACGCCCTGTAATCCCCGCAAACGAATTTGTCTATTCTTTTTGGTATAACATGCAAAGGGCTCGCCCACGAACTATTTGACGGCCGGCAAATGCCCCGTTCCTGCATTCTTCTAAATTCCTCTCTTACCTTATTATTATACCCTGGCTGGTGCTAAAGTCGGTCGAGAACGGGGATACACTGGGGGTCCAGTAGTTTCAAGGATATCGGTTTTGTGATTTCTGGAAATTTTGAAAGCAAGTCAAAATATGCGCTTTGTACTTCACGATTGCCCATTCCACATAACCACTAATTCGATTAAATTTAAATTGGTCGTTTGATCAATTAATTTTTGGCCACATAAATCAACAAGTAATTTATAATGTAATAAAAAATCGGCTCCAATAATCTCTCGTGACACATCGGCAACGATAAAAGTCCAAAAAAAAAATACATCTTAACAAACCCACTTTTAAGGATATAGTTCCATAAGTTTCTAAGTCTGTCCCGTTTGTAGCATACAATTTGTAATTCCACTTAGTACCGCGATTCATTTGGATACACTTTTCATTACCGGGTATTATGGATTCATTTGCACCAGCATCTATTAAATATCGCATACGAATTTTGGCACATTCTATAAGACGGTTATGAGCGATGCAGAGTCCCGCCGACGTTGGCTGACCGCATTCAGTTTATCCATCCACCCCATCTTACGTTTTGTTGGTTGGCATCCTGCCAGTTGCAGGGTTTCTTCGTAACCTTCTCACTGTTTCTTGAATTTTCCTCTATTTTGATGATCGTCACCTCTCTGATAAAATTTGCCTCGTTCCAAATTAATAAGGCGACGATTAATTTTGGCTACCTCTCGAAAAATCCGCTCTGCATCTGTGCCTGAAGACGTACCGGATGTGAGGTCCGCTGAAGATCTCAACTTGGCTATTCTTACAACACGTGTATTTTCAATGACCTCAGCGACTGCCGCTAATACGTCTAGGTCCTTGGCATCCGTAACAGCAAGGATAGCCCACACTCATCCTGGTAGATGTGACTGCCATAGGAATTTATGTATCCCATCGGGTAATTTCTGCCTGGCCAACTCGTGCATACGCCGCAGCAGCAGCACATGTAGACAACGTGTCCCTTCAGTGCTTTTGTACCAAATATCGTATCTCTAACAGAATCTAAAAACTCGAACAACTTTTGTTATACAACGTCGGAAGTCATACAAATACACAGCCCACCTAATGCAAAGTGGTTACGGAACGCTTGTTATACATTAGGTCTTCCTGCTGCTATACTAAAGTCGAACACTCGCGGTGACATAAATCATCGGTGAGCTAGGGACAGACGCGTGCGGTGCATCACTTATCGATAACCGCTTATCGATTCCTAGAAAGATGA
The DNA here is from genome assembly GCA_947507595.1 of Pyralis farinalis. Taxonomy (NCBI): domain Eukaryota; kingdom Metazoa; phylum Arthropoda; class Insecta; order Lepidoptera; family Pyralidae; genus Pyralis; species Pyralis farinalis. The sequence continues at coordinate 29,761,892 of OX382273.1, read as the reverse complement.
AGAATAGTGTGAGGTGGCGCGCAGTAGATTATTAATAAGTACGGGTAATTTAATAATAATTAATTACGTTTAGAGTGTACAAATTTTACATTTTCATAATATAAACACGACAGTGGTATGTCACTATGCCTGCCGTAAGGCCCGTAAGTGTGACAGAGAGAGCAACAGGCGACGTACTGTTTCCATATTTTATTGCCTTGCGGGTAGCGAATGTTTGACTTTAGTATAACACAGAAACTCCTTAGGTGCTTACTAGTGATCTCACACACACGCAGGAACACAACTAGCCTCTAGAGAGTTGTTATTTGGCTGCGGTTCTGTGAGATGGAAGTTTTTTGGGTGGATTATTTCAATGCGCTCTACCTCTCTTAAAACATCCACAAAGACAAACAGTCATGTTCATGCACACACATGTTTGTCCTGTGTCGAAATCGAATCCACGAGCGCTGGTGTCAAAGTCGCGTCATTCACGACAGTGCCACTCGTCAAAACTTTGTAGAAGATATATATTTTATGCTCATTATGAAACATGTACAAATTTAATAAATAAATGTGTTACGAAAGGTAATGGCCATAGCGCGGGTGATGTTCAGCTGAACATTGCCACCTGGACACGAGACAGTGTTGGCGATGCAAGAGTGACAAACCTGGTGTTGTAAATGTCCATATGCTACGGTAGCTGCTTACCATCATGCAAGTCATATGCTTGTTTGTTAGTTAGTACCTGGCCGACCCTGTTTCGTTCTACATATTTATGTTTTTTGTGTAAGAAGGCATTTTTTTAGGAAAGACACATATATGGATAAACTTAAAAAGCGAAACTTTATCTAAATACAAATCGTTAGAGCTATTTCCGAGTTCCACGAAATATATTTACGAGAAATTTTATAACAGGATACAATTTATTTTATACATATGAATTGCTCATTCAAAGTAATAAGATATACATCTTACTCAGATATTGCATAGTAAAGATTATATTTCCTTTTTCCTTATATAACGTTAGGAGGTATACAAGCGTACAACCCACCTGATTGTAAGTGGTTACCATAGACTATGAACGCTTGCAAAGCAGGAAATATCGCTCGCTTCGCTTTTGTCTCGATGGAAAAATGCTCATGCATACCGCATTTCCAAGGGGATGGAGACGTGGTTATGTCGGACACCTGCTACAGTCAAAAGTGTCTTCTACTGTACCTCAGGACAGACCTACCGTCTAAAAACCCACCGGTTTCCCTTCTCGGCGCCAGTTGGTTGAGTATCGGGTACGATTTTGAAATCACCTCCGAAATCCCACTGGCGGGGGATCGCAAATGTAATTGCTCGCTTTCCACGTACTATTTATCATCTGCAAGAGAACTGGAGCACTCTGCACGTGGGCCCTTCGAGAATCCCGCCTCGCTTGATAATCCGTGGTGCACGGCAGTTGAGCTTCACTTGACTAGCCATCTCTTTGAGGTTTTAAATGCGTTATTTGTCATACTGCTGTCTCTCACTTGCCAAGAGGGGAAGTCAATTCCAAAACTTCCTACTCCTACAAATTTATTCTGATTAAATTCGTTGTGAGTTCCAAGGCAGCTGTAGTTAAACCCCCGGGACGGCAATGGACTTCACTGTTCATTGCCTTTTTTGTGGTCGCCGCTGTTAATTCTGGCTACACAGGAGACACAGTGGTGGGCCTGTCCCGTTAAAAAAAAAATAACCCCCGCTCCGTTGGGCAGCCTGTTCCTCTCCCCTATGCCCGGAGGCTCTCGTTAGGGCGGAAGAGGCGGTATTTAGCCCGTCGTCTGCACCCGACTCTTCTACGACGGATCGGCTAAGGAAAAATATCATTCTCTCTCACCCGTTCTGCTTCCTCCTGCGTTATGTTCCCTGAAAAGATAACGCAGCAACTGCAAATACAAGAGCCGTCCAGAGAGGTGTTATTTAACTGTGGTTTTCTGTCACATGGACCTACTTCCGAAATTGGATTGCTCTGATGCGCCCTACCTGTCTTATATTACGACCCAAATACACCCTACCGTAAGTTTGTATTATCTCATAAAGGAACAACTTTTCTAACAGTCATACACTCCAACAATTACTTATGAAGATCCCACGTAACCCAGTTTATGTGGGACGGCAGCAAAAAACATTTACTTAGCACTCAGGCCGATTAGAAGCCCGAATCGTTAGGCATCATCAATCAAACTGACAGGTTGAACCTTACCATTGTCTTATAGGACCTACGTTGTAACTTGTTTACATACGAATTTGATGTGGGATTGGGAATGATAAATTTATTTTAGAATTGCTTTTTGTCCTATCTACTAATAACTAAGCTTGCGGGGTAGGCAAAAGAATCGAGCGCGATATGACGCGGTCGATGGCGCAACGGTTAACAACGCGACTTCGTGGGTTCGACTCCCACACAGGTCAAACAAGGTATTACAAGCTTTCATGGGCTACGATAACCGCTTTAAATCAGGTGGGCCGAATGCTTGTATGCCTTCCGACGTTGTATAAGAAAAACATGACTCGGTCCTTACACGCCTCTCTCGCTCCTTCTCCTCTTTTAGAGTTTATCTAGTTTCGTAACATGTTATTTTAGCTACTGACGCAGACACAACCGGAGCAGTCAGGGCAGCAACGGTGGCGGGGGAATGCGGTTTACGTTTTAGATGGCGAACATTCGCACAGTCGACCATAGCAATCGAGGCAGAGACGACCGGAGCAGCCATGGCAGCGGCGGCATTTATCTACTAACGCTAGTCTAACGTATATATCTAGTAACGGTGGACAACGGTCGGCACTAGTTCACATGAACAAATCAGTAGCGTAAGCACACAAAGTAGTTTAGATCAAATTGTCTTTTAAAGTTTAGTGTACATAAAGAAATGTATAAAAATAATGTGTGTGAACTAATGTATGCACGTAATAAGTTATTCTTCTTTCGCGTAACGAAACACAAATAACTCCAAAAATCTCATCCCGCCAGTACTCTACGTTTCTAAAACAAAACAAAATGTCACAAATTATCAATAAATATTATTCACCACCGTATATACTTACTCGTATATTTTGAAGAGACAAACACACATACATATATTTACATGTAAATATATTTTAGCTGTGTAAATATACACGTTTTGTAGATTCGTGAATAATTATTTGAATAATCTATCTATAAGTTCACGCCAAATCCCGTGCGGAGTAGGCAGAGACAACCGAGCGCCACGTGAATTTGAATATAGTTCAATCTTGAGAGACATTTACCAACCAACCTCGTAGTGTCGAATTTGCAATATCGGTATGTGACCAAATTCATGGTGTCGAATTTAGATGTCGCTGTGTGCACTCATCGTAAAAATTTACTCCCATCAATTTTCTCTAAAGCGCTAAAGAAGTATAACTTCAAAAATGCAAGAGGAAAAATGATAAAATATATTTATATACAATGCGAAAAGAGAATATGTTTGTTTGTCACCTTAGTGGTATAAAAAATGTAACCTCCAACTCAGAGCTCGAAATACATAAACCCATCCACAGACAGGCTCCAGTTGACACTGCTTAACCTGCGTGTCTGATGAGAAACTTAGTGACATGCGCAAGAAAGATATACGAATGTATTGGTCGGTGTAGGCAAGACTCACCTAGACCTAGACCTATCAAGAGAGAATTGATTGGGTGTTTTCAGAAGGTGGTGGTAGGGAGCTAATAAACCGCGAGCGTGCATGAAAATAGCTATGAACATTAAAGAAGCGTATACCTTCAGCAACTATTTTTGACCAAAAATTCTATTATTTCAGAATGCCTCGGAACTACGTAGCCAAACCAAGTTCAAAACGTTATAAAAAATAGGGCGATCTTTATAAAATAGGCAATGGACGAGATAGCTTCGAGCAATAAAAATAGCTTAAGTACTGTTGTTGAGGATAGCTTTTATATAACCTTTTTATACTTTTGTAAACTCTATGTTTTTACACTCTGGTATTATGCTCTTTCTCTTGTTTTCTGCTGTCATATTATTGTGTCATCGTTCGTCTTTTGGTAAGCATTATTATTATAACTCCTATATCCTTAATAAATAGAAAATACTCTGATATCTGGTCTTTACCTATTTATAACATACAGTCCACCTTTCTTTAAAACCCATTCTTTACAACTGTAATATTTGTTTTTTTGTAAATATCATTTATGTTGTGTTAATTTTTGTTGTTTACCTGTTATTTTTTTATATTCATACTTATGTTAGATAACTATTATGTTAAAAAAAATTAGTTGTTTTAAGCCAAAGAGAAAACGATATTAAATAGGAATAAACTGATTGTAGATATTTTTAAGCTAAATGCGAAATTTTTATTATTACGTTATAAGTATAATTAAACTATGATCTCACGAAAGCTTTTTTTAAACTCAATACACTCAACAACACATTAAAGGAAAAAGTAGCAGGTTAGGTTACACAAAAGGTTTTTTTTTTAAATTAGGCGTCTAGTTACCAAAGTAACTAGGTACTTTGAAAAGTGATAGCCCTAGTTAAAATTTCGATTAACCCCCCTGGAATCTGTTACCCGCCACCACCACATCAACCCTTACTCATCCCACTGCAGGGATACGGGTCTCCCTTCAACCGAAAGGGGTTTAGAGCATACTCCACCACGCTGCTCAAATGCGGATTGACGGAGACCAGTGTTTTCAAGCCGCCCGAAGGCCACTGACTTAGCTTAACGACTGTCATCTATCGGCAACAGCCGAGACCGACGGCTTAACGTGCCCTCTGAAACACGGAAAAACTCGAGATATATAATCCCTTCCACAGGCAGGCTGCGGTTGACATTGCTTAACCTGCGTGTTTGGTTAGAATGACACGCGCAACGACGCCATCGAGCTCTCTCGATCTCTCATCGAGTTAACCCTGTCAGGGGTAAATTGGAATCTAATAGGGTTTTTGTGGAATTTCTCAAAATATGACAACAAACCGAGAGTGTTAAGCAACCTAACTTCTAAGGGGCTTACCACACATTTCTAAATATAGCTTGAAATACCCTATGCGTTGCGGAAGATGATTCAAATTCCTGTTGAATTGAAAAGAAAGATGGACCAATTTACCCCGTTTCACGGTATTAAATATATAAGTAAGTCAAGTTCAAATAGACATGTTTTTTACCGCTTGGTTTTTTGTTTCAATAAAAATGTATTTTTTATATGTTTGTTTGTTTGTAAAATCCTTATTGTACTACGAGTAAAAAATGGTAATTTTTACTTCAGTATTCATTTTATGTATTATTTTTTGCTTAAATTTATATAACTTGTTTGAAAGAGATTTGTTTGAATAGCTTTGTTTGAATAGCTAAACCTGTGATTATAGAGATTATAGTTTTTGACAATAAAACCTTACTAATGTTCAAACTTGAGAAATTATGGTCGAACTTGACCACTAGGCGACCTCTAGTAGTAGTAATTACAAAATAACATTTTCGTTATAGTACATAACAATCATGCGTGTAGTAATTATTGCAATCAATCAACTGTTTAGTTTGCAAATTACTTTGATGTCGTCCTTTGAACACATATACGAGTACTATCACAAAGGTTAAAGACATTGTACCTATATCTCCTAAGATTCGCTATTGTTAGCTAAATTCAAAGGAGTTGTAAAGCATAACTGACAAGGGTCCGTTGAGTGCGTACGATATATTGAAATCTTGAGCTATTGTTAGTTATGACCCTATATTATAATTTCCGACATTTCTTTTGAGGGTTGATAATTTTGGAGCACAAAGCCGGTCTAACATCCAGTAGCTATCAAATAATTAAATGGTATAGGTATTGTCTAAAATTAAATCACAAGCGGATGGAATATGCTGCTTTTTGTTTTTTAAACAACGTCGAGACACATACAAGCATACTGCCATCCTGATAGAAAGTGATTATCGTCGCCTATAAACGCTTGCAATATATTTAGTGTCACTCGCGCGATACCACCATTGCTGCTGATACAACAACTCCATGGGAGTTTACTGATGACCTTACTCGTACGCTGGAACACAACAATTCTCTAGGGAATTGTTAATTGGCTGCTGTTTTTATGAGGTGGAGGTACTTACCCAGACGAACTTCTACGATGCACCCTACCTCTCTTAAAAACACCCAGACCAAGGCGATGTTCATACACACAAATGTTTATCCTGTGTGGTATGTGGTATGATGAAACAGATATGTAACGCGAAAGTCCGAAAGGAAGGTCAAGAATTATTATACCTAAGATTGTGTTATGTTATAAAATAAGCCCTAGGAATCGGCAAGTGTGCATAAAAAAGCTATGAACAATAATGGAGAACCGAGTCAGTCTAAAGAGCGCGTCTTATAGAAGCCAGTCCTCTGTCTTTGCCCCGTAAGGGACCTAGAGTGAAGATATACGTAGTTAGAAATTGAATGCTTAGTCAGAAAGTCGAGTTGTTAGCAATAGCTACTTTAAAACTAAGGGTTGTAAGTTCGATATCCAGACAAAATTATCATTTGTACGTGTGTGTTTGTTTTGGTCTAAGTGTGTTTTCGTTGTATTATCAGTAGGTAGGTACACACAGCGACAACTCATATTAAACACTTGCAGCACCATTTTATCTCTTATTGCGTGTGCCATAAGAACGGTACAAAGGTCAAAGAGTTTAGCTTGAGGTGTCTCTATGTGTGCATACTTATAAAAAAGATATTCACTTAAATTTACCAGTTGTCAATTACCGATACATCATTAATTTTAAACTAAATAGTATTACGTTATTCATCCGAAAATATTTATTTGTTATAAATATTAAATCGTACATATGATTCTGAACTTTAGATATACTATTTTGAATTGAACGCATATTCCTGTTCACTGAATTGGCAAATAGAAATTATCCAAATTTGTGCGTCAAACTCTATTTTGTACAGAGCCATTTATAAAACAAAAGGTATGCTGGCTATACTAAAATTCATTGAAATCTATGAACTACATTGTTTACTAGCTTTTGCCCGCGACTTCGCGTTAAGTTTGACTTTGTAATACCCTCGGGAAAAGTACGGAAATAATACTGTATGGTACGGTTATAATACGTCGTACATATAAACTTTCAGTATAATTTTTAGTAGCTCTTTATATACTATTTTAGAGGTTCTACCCTCAGGTGCTACGACGATCAGGCTGGGTGAGCTGACTCTTGAACAATATAATGTAATACAAACTTTATACTCTTGTACTTAGCTATTTTTCATATTACTGTATTGTCAAAATCTGTCACTAAAATGAAAATTTTTAAATGTAAGTACTATTGAATACCGGATTGCGTCAGTCTACTCTGGGAACTTATGAGCAGGACACGGTGTGCACCTCTGCGCGATCCTACTTTTTGTGCGGAATTCTGCTCTGTCTCCTATTGAGGTGGGTCGCAGGTTAACCTCCTTTTTCATCGTATGCATCTGCGCTTGGACCTCCTGCTGCATCCGTGTACACCTCAGTTCCCTGCAGTGGTAGATCGCAGGGCGATCTCCACTCGCTGATCGAACTACCCGTCTACGGCGTCCATCTTCGCTCGGAGCTCCTGCCGTGTCCACTACCGATCATCGCTGCTGGGACCTCCTAGTGGGTAACTAAGAGGCCCCGTCAGAAATGTCAGTATATGGTCAGCCCAATCTTCCTGAACATTGGATAGACCCATTCTCGCGAGTCCGTAAGCCTTCAGAACCCGTTATATACCTTTTCCCATACATTTCGCGGTCATATATGACCACACGGGTTTCGAAGGGGTCCTATAATTTGTATCTTTCTGAACCAGTCGTTTTCTATAACTGTATTTGTACATATTAGTATTAATTAAATTTGTAATAATTTTATTTGGGAGACCCTTTTTTCATTAACCTTATAACAGGCCACGTAAAGCTGGTAATACGAGAAGCAGCTAAGGTCAATTTCTGCTGTTGTCAGTTATTGGCCCTTTATTGATAATTATCGCGAAATAGACGGATGTATTTTTTTTTAAATTCAAATGGGCACTGTGACAGGACAAGCGATATCCACGATACATGTACCGACCCGAGCACAGCCAGTAAAATACAATAGCCTCTATTTCATTATGTAAAAGTGTCACTTACAACCTGGTAAAAATCCCTGGAACTCTGTTACACACCTTGGGGAGATTTAAATTCTAATTTGTATACAATTTCAAGGGTATTTTCCCCACGAAAACCGAATATTTTTTTCTAATATGAGCATAGTCTTATTCCTTAAATCAGCAATGTCTTAGTGAAAGTCCCGTCAAAATCGGTCCAGGCATTTTGATCATTAGCCGGAACAAACAGATACACAAAAATTTTAAACATATTTTTCAACGTTCCACTGCTTCTCTCCAAGCTGGCGTACTATGGTTTCGGTGATACTGCCATTAGATGGTTTGATAGTTATCTGAGTTGCCGACACCAAGCTGTTAAACTCCGGAAAGAGGATGGTACCTATGTTCTCTCGACTCCTAAACCTGTAACACGAGGGGTACCCCAGGGTTCCATACTTGGGCCTCTTCTCTTTATTATATATAGCGCTGATCTTCTAAGTGTAGTGAGAGGATGCAGGTATCATTGTTACGCTGACGATGTTCAGCTATATATTCCCGTGGACCCCAGTAATGTAGCTGAAGCCGTACAGACTTTGAACGAAGACCTGGATAGAATCGCGTGTTGGGCTACTGCTAACGCTCTCGTGCTTAACCCATCTAAGTCCAAATTCATGGTCCTTGGCTCTAAAAACCAAACAAAGCTAATCTTAGATAGCCATCCTGTTGTAACGGTGCTTGGCACGATCGTAGAACGAGTCAGTGAGGCTAGAAATTTGGGTATTATTTTCGATACTGAACTGCGTTTTGATAACCACGTTTTGGGTCTAGTGAGGAGTTGCTTTTATAGGCTAAAATTGCTGTATAAAATTCGTAATTACCTCCCTGAACAAACACGCATAACCCTCTGCAAGGCGCTAATACTATCCATACTTAACTACGGTGACTTAGTTTATGGGCCGCGCCTACTGTCAAGAACTCGGCGGTTGATTCAGCGTATACAGAACGCCTGTTGCCGTTTCTGTTTTGATATTCCCCCGCGTGCTCATATATCTCCTTTTATAAATAATGCTTCAATGCTTAATATGGAGTCACGCAGAAAAATGCATATGGCAACCCTGATCTATGACCTTGTGAAATTCGAAAATCCACCATATCTCCATGCTAAACTAAATTTCTCAAAATTTCACAAGCTGTATGGATGATCAGAGCCGCGCGGGCACCTTTAGCGGCATACAAGCATAAAACTGTTGCTTTCAGGGGCAGTTTCCGCTACCAGGCGACCAAATGCTGGAACAATATACCTCCACCAATAAGAAATGTGTCCTCAAGATATGTCTTCAAAAATAAAGTTAAAACAGTGCTATTGGAGGAACAAAGGCTGGGTTAGATATAGCTTTTCGTCGTACTCTGGTCGCTCTGGTGGTGATTGTCCTCTGGTTTGCTTGACTGGGCCTTGAATGGGTATGGGTGGCTTTGTGTGCCCGTAACCTCGCTAAGTTTCGCTGCTGGTTTTAATTATATTAATCCATTTTCACACTCATATATAGACTGTTCATAAGTTTCATAAGTTGTGAGTATTTATGCCTAGATACCTAACATAACATCCGTGGCGTTATTCCTGCATGCGTCTCCTTAATTTTCAGGCAGCTGCTGAAAATCAGTGGTTTGCTCTTTGAGCAAATAATACACTGAGCCGCTGCCTTTTTGTATCACTGCGACACACAATTTATAGTGCGATTACTATTGTATTTGGTGTTTGCTCATTGTTTACCTGCTGATATTTACTGTTGTGTGTCATGGAGATACAAATAAATGGCTTATCTATCTATCTATCTATTTTTTTTTATATAATTAACGTGTAAATTCACATACATTTAGTAAAAAGTTTTTATTTAAACATTACGGTCAGACATCTTACCCTCGTTTATTTGTATCATACATATTTTACTCGAATTGTCAATATTGAAACAAAAATACATAACACATTGTTATAAAATGTTATAACCCAAATTCATGAATTTGCACGATATAAATTGTAAATTGATAATAATATAATTCTTCACACACCGTTGACTTGGAACTTGATATTATTGTACTGAAACGTCTCTATGTTCTTTATTTTTTGAATAAATCTTATTTTCCTTTTCTCTTCAATATTAAAATATTGCTACAATCTGGATATCCCTGTGAAAAATGTTTAGTTAGAAATATATTAATATAAAACGTTACACGTTATACTGTTTTCTTCTAGATTTGATTTAATGTATTATTCGTGAAAATTTAATGTAAATATGTTGAAGATTGAATGATAAAATCGAATTTGTATGAAAAGAGCCATGAATGTTTAATAAGTGAATGAAGTGTGTAAGGATCGCTTCTTATAGCGCTCGGTTCTCTCTGCCTACAGCATATTTTGTATTGTAGTATTTGCCTCTAGCAAGTGACAAAACGCGCAAGGGCAGCAAAATACGAAGCCATGAAATGAAAATGCCAAAATTATGTTATTCTTATGCATAGAAAATTAAAGAAAATTTATTTTGCGATGTTATACAACTGTTAATATAACCGTTTTCATGAAAATTGTATACCACACCGCTTTCTCCACGACGTGTGTGATCTATGTCTAGTCTAGTCTGTTGGTAGTAAACCCAAGTTTCTTGAGCCTACAGCTGTGCTTTCTCGGAATTTATTGTGGCTCATAGCGCAGTATTCAATAACAACAACCAACAAAGAATAAAGAGACCAGAAAACATAGAAATCAAAACCTCAGCCGAAAGAAATTTCATCAGCGCTTTTTTTTCAAATAATATAATAATAATAATATTTATTTGTCAGAATACGGGTATGATACAGATAGATGTTTAAACAAATACAGAAACCAGTCGTATTCGACTGTGTTTCAGCGTACAAATATTGTGTAAATAAAAATTCGTACAGTACGTCAAAATAAATAATAAATTAAAAGTGCACTACAAATACTGAACCTACTTACAAGAATGCCTTATTACATTGTAACTTCAATTCAACTTTTACATTACACACAAAAAACTATATGTTCAATTTTCGCGTCACTGACAATAATCATATTTCTTAACTTCACTAATTTGGTTAATTGTTTTATTCGTTTAAATATTCATGTACGGAATAATAATACTTTTCTAGAAGCCACGTAGTGATCTGCTTTTTAAATTGTTTCGCATTTAAATCCTTAAAGTGATTCGGAAGCTTGTTATAAATCCTGATAGCCATACAATGAACATCATTTGTGTATAGGTGAGTCTTTGCTTTGATATTACAAGCCTATGTTTATTTATTTCTCGTTTACTTAATGTGTTGCTTTTTTGAATAAGTTTATGTGAGTATGGGCGAAGATACATATTTCATAAATGTATAGCCCGGGAAGTGATAGTAATTTCAATGTTTTAAATAAATTTCTACAACTGTCTAATGTATCTGCACTGCAAATAGCTCGAATATATTTCTTTTGAGCTTTAAAAGCAGTCCCCATATTTACAGAATTGCCCAAAATATTGAGTCCATATCGTAAAGTTGATTCTACATATCCGTGATAAGTTAGTATAGCTGCCTGTAGCGATGTAGTGTTTTTGATGCGATTTAAAACGTAAACAAATTTATTTACCTTATTATTTACGTTCCTTCCAATTACAGTATTTATCTACTGTAATAATTTGTGTTTGATTGTGGTTTATGTTAAGATTTAGTGTACGTTTGAAATTGTATTGCTTTAGTCTTCATCATATTTATGTTAAAATTGTTTATTTTAAGCCATTCTATTGTCGAATTTAGTACGTCATTTATTTTGATTTATATCTTTACCATCTATTACTATCGTGGTATCGTCTGCGTATAATACATACTTTTGGTTAAAAGAGCATCTTTGGACCATGTGAGACTTATTAGAGGTTTTACATAATATAGCTTTTATCATAGTGATTGATAACGTGTCAAAAAAAGTCCTGCCAACCGAGCAGTCATCCTAGTCCACAGGTATTAATATGCAGGGAGTCATCAAAAATGTAATTCGTAAAATTGTATCAAATGAGAAAAAGGGCACATCATGATAGATAGGAGGCGACTTTTTTTTCGTCAAAATCCTATCACATTAAAAGATCTCACCTATTATCTGGCCTACTGACTCGCTTACCAGTTATGTAAACCTTACATTATGACTTATATAAGGTAAGCAATAGGTGCAGGCAATTCGATCATTTAGAACAAATTACCTGCACATCATTGCCTGAGGATATCGCGTGGAGAGGCGTTTCACGAGTCGCAGAGGCGACTGGAGTAGCCTGGGTAATGTTAGCATGCGGTTCACCTTTCAGATGGCGGACATTCGTACTAGTTCGTATTAACTAATCGGTAGCGGAAGCACATAATGTAGTTTTGATCAAATTGCCTGTAAGTTTCACTTTCGCCAAATAACGCCGGAATATATTAACTAGTTACCTTATTATTTATGAGAGGTAGGGCGCATCAAAGCAGCCCGTAGGGAAGTACCTCTACCTCACAGAATCGCAACCAAATAACAATTCCATAGAGGGATGTTGTGTTCCTGCGTATGTGTGAGGTCACCAGTAAGCTCCCAATTCGTTGCTGTATTACGAGCAGAGGTCAGCATCACGTGAGTGACATTTGATGCAAGTGTTCATGCGCTACGGTAATCGCTTTGCATCGGGTGGTCCGTATACTTGCATGCCTTCCGATGTTGTATAAAAAAGAACCTATGTACCAAAACAATTGATACATATGCAAAATATATTCAACACACTTGAGGCTGTCTGGGAATATTTACAAAACGTAAATATACCAATTTTCTCGCAAAGAAATAAGCGAAGAACTGTTAACAAGGTGCCATAAATATAAATAATTTGATCCTAATGGTTCGAAGTTGGCAATTTTTCGGAAACATGGATCCAATCAATTCTCTGCCAACCGACAGGGAAACAGGTTTGCTATTTAAGGAAGTATCATAAATTCTGTTGCGGAGTCTAATACTCAAAAAGTAAAATAGAGGTCCCAATATTGAGACTATGCTAAGCATGGATATGCCCTACCTTCAAAAGCTTTCATTTGAATCATTGAAACTAGTGGAATGAAGGTTTAAGAAAATATGTGTTACTAGAGCGCATTTGTACTTATCAGAAAAATTAAAACAATTATGGATTTGCCATGTAAAGGTAATATTTGTTTATCGTTATGTTTTAACTCAAAAATGCAAATGAATTTATAATGTAAACGGTACAGTAATTGAATGAACGTAATATCCGTCAAAGTGTGAGACGATTTGGAACTTTCAATCTTTGTACTTACGATACCCGATTGTACGCCGGAATATATTAACTAGTTACCTTATTATTTATGAGAGGTAGGGCGCATCAAAGCAGCCCGTAGGGAAGTACCTCTACCTCACAGAATCGCAACCAAATAACAATTCCATAGAGGGATGTTGTGTTCCTGCGTATGTGTGAGGTCACCAGTAAGCTCCCAATTCGTTGCTGTATTACGAGCAGAGGTCAGCATCACGTGAGTGACATTTGATGCAAGTGTTCATGCGCTACGGTAATCGCTTTGCATCGGGTGGTCCGTATACTTGCATGCCTTCCGATGTTGTATAAAAAAGAACCTATGTACCAAAACAATTGATACATATGCAAAATATATTCAACACACTTGAGGCTGTCTGGGAATATTTACAAAACGTAAATATACCAATTTTCTCGCAAAGAAATAAGCGAAGAACTGTTAACAAGGTGCCATAAATATAAATAATTTGATCCTAATGGTTCGAAGTTGGCAATTTTTCGGAAACATGGATCCAATCAATTCTCTGCCAACCGACAGGGAAACAGGTTTGCTATTTAAGGAAGTATCATAAATTCTGTTGCGGAGTCTAATACTCAAAAAGTAAAATAGAGGTCCCAATATTGAGACTATGCTAAGCATGGATATGCCCTACCTTCAAAAGCTTTCATTTGAATCATTGAAACTAGTGGGATGAAGGTTTAAGAAAATATGTGTTACTAGAGCGCATTTGTACTTATCAGAAAAATTAAAACAATTATGGATTTGCCATGTAAAGGTAATATTTGTTTATCGTTATGTTTTAACTCAAAAATGCAAATGAATTTATAATGTAAACGGTACAGTAATTGAATGAACGTAATATCCGTCAAAGTGTGAGACGATTTGGAACTTTCAATCTTTGTACTTACGATACCCGATTGTATTTATAATTGTGGTTATCAACTCAGAACTATATTGTGTGGTAGTATAGAATCCTCAGTGATCCACTTTACGCGTTTTAAGTTCAAGTTGGAATTGCCTAGCATCATCTTTAGAATTAAAATCTGCAACATACTCGTACCTATACGTGATGCAGCCTATTGACTAGCAAATGCGTTATTAGCGATAGGAGACCGGTGTAGACCATGGCTAAATCAAATGGAAACCAAAGCTACTGGGTGAACCTATGCTGAAACTTTATACCTTATAGCAAATTTATATTTCTACTTACCTATAGTTTCAACTCAAGTCTATTGCAGTGTAGACAGAAAGAACCGAGAGTCACAAGACACGATCCGTACCCATCTCACTTATTTCTTTAGCCTTCATAGCTCTTTTCTTTTGTTATTTAATATCGCAGCCAAATTTTTCCGTTTAACAATTCCCCGGGTAGTGTGTTGCTACGAATGGGTAACGTTACCAAAAAGATTTTGAGAGCTTGTTACTTAGCACTGAGAAGGGCAATCGCGAGATAACTTCTTGTATTGCCAACATTTTAGCCTCGACTGTAGCAACCGTAAGTTCACATCTGGCGGGTGTATGCTTGCTTGGTGCCTTACGTAGTTAGAATATTACTAGATAAACATACCATTTGCAAACGTAGTTGTATACGTCTCCTTCTTCCTAGCGGTATCCTAGATATTGATTTTGACACGGAGCGAGTCCCAGAACCCATAGGGAAAATCGGACCTTTCTTAAGTTAGGTTACACGTTTTTTGAAATATAATTTCTTGGTGCAAGTTTCCTCGCGATGTTTTCCTTCACCGCCGAGGAAGTGATAATTACAAATATGTACTTAAATCTGAAAACATGAATTCATGTCCCCGTTACGATAGGAACCAGTCCGTACCGCCGTTTAATAGGCTCTTATCCACTAAGCTATAACTGTTCAGTGGATAAACAGCCAGCAAACCTAGTTGCGAATGCAATTATAATTAATACGAATAGTAGTCGATAAATTATTTACTACATAGCTAGATTGAGGTCAGTTCCACGAGGTCGACGTTCATTCAGTAGCAATGAAGTCATTAAGACCCTAATGTTCTTTTTCCTGACAGCGGTAAAAAATACAAAATGTAATTATGCCCGACGGTTTGCAGAGAAACGCGAGCCTACTTCACTGCCATCTCAATTTAGGTGTTTATTCTTTGACTTCAGGTCTCTAGCCCCTTTTCCCTTCTAGAGAAAAAGTTTTAGAGTACATATGATGAGAGAGAAAATATGATGTTATAGATACCTTGTATATATGAGTGTGTTAGTATGTGTGGATTTGGTATTTAAGATGTATTATGTTGAAACTTTCTGTAAAACGGATAATAAACGATTGCAATAGTTAAATTGTTTAAATTATGTTTCACTCAATAGAGACAATATTTACATATAAAATTCATGACTTTTTTTTTCTTTCTTGGTTCGTGCGAACGGGCCTCGAGCTAATGCGCTCTTTACCCGGGCATTCTCCGACAGTGAATCACTGCCGGGTGTAAATTCATGACGCCGACGTGATCATACGTCACTACCGTTGTGGTGACCTTGACGTGACATGAGCACGCAACCTTTTGACAATAACAACTACAACAACAAGTAATAATAGCCACAATCTGCTAAAGGTAGTCTAGCTGAAAGTATTGCCGTAATCGCAAAAGCTGTTAAGCTTGTATCGGAAATGGATTACATTTAAAACCATATAAAGACGGTTTAGAAATTTATGACACAGTGGATGCTGAAGTCCGGCTGCCACATAAAGCGCTGCTTTTATTTTTCTTTTCTTTTTATACAACGTCGGGAGGCATACAAACATACGGCTCATCTGATGTAAAGCTGAGCGGAAGTATCAGTCGCGTGATAGATTTATTTTAATTATAGCAGTAAGAAGAAAAGCGCTTCGCAAAATATATGAAACGGATTGGTATGCTTTTTTATGGCATTAAAATGCCTCAACTAATAATCAATTTAGTAACTTTAGCAATGTAAATTAAAATGATTATATGAATATTCATTACAAGAAATACATTATTAATATTTTATAAAATTAATCAAAGTGCTGTAAATTCATCAATAACATTACACACTTAATTAACATATTAATATATATAACATTATAAGAAGTTATTAAAACTGAGAAAGTGTCGTTTGTGAATCACGTGTCCTTGCTGTTATTGCTTAAGTACTAAATGGCATGTTAAATAAATAAACAAGCATAGACAAGGACAAAAGGTCAGTATCTTTTGTCCTTGCTTCTATTATGTCCTATGCTTCATTAAATAGTTAGTAGTAAATAGACATTAAATATTACTTTCCTATCACAATATACTAAGTAAATGAAAGTGATTGAATAAATTTAATTGTTTATCACTTTTAGTACTTATTATTATTTTAGACCCACAACGGAATTAAGTTATAATCAGAAGTGGGACTCGACAGATACAGATTCGGTAAATATACATATATACTCGTATATAATACATACTAAACGTAAAATATTATGAATAACTTACTTTTGCTAACTATTTTTTGTACATTTGTTCAGGGCACTCCCTGATAATATGAATAAAAACGCAGAAGATAACTTTCAATTTTAACTAGTATTTTGTCGGAGCACACTCCCTGATAATACAATCATGATGCTGCAGGCTGGTGCAGCCCCATTGACAACATCCTGTCGATATTAGTTGGAGCAGTGTAACGACCGTTGCTAAGGCAGGTAAGGCCCTAGGCTTTGCTCTTGTATGGTATTAAACCTGGGAACCGGAGGAAGGTAAATTATGAGAAGTTTTCAAACAAACAATTCAAGACCTTTATCCAGATAAACGAAATTTATATTTTCATTTTAAACATTGAAATATGTTTATATAAACCTAAATTATTAAAATTAAAACATTTATCATACATTTGAAAAAAAAATCTGACTAAATTCAGGTGTAAAAAATGTCTTGCTGCAATTTTGTTTTAGACGATGTATGTAAAACGTTGTACACTGCGACTTATTATGGTAATATGGTGTAAATAATGCTTATTTATTTGAATAAAGACCATTATGTAAAAAAATAAAATAGCAAAGTCACATAAAAATATATTTATTTTACAAAAAGGTATAACAAATACATTCAATATCAACAAACTCATTCATTTAGACTCATAACAAATCTAATACAGACTTTGCTAGTATATCTTTTTTTTGACAGGTAACTTTCGTAGATCTGATATAAGGGGATCTGAATGAAGAAGAAGCCTATTAATTAAATCCGTATTGATCAGAATGCGACTCATTTTTCGTGTGTTCCTTTTAAAATATTTAATGTGATCATTGAAGTGAAACATTAGCACCATGAATTAGGACTTTGTGAACGGAAGCAGGATTATACCGTGTTACACCACAGATGCTGGGCAACTAATTACTGAGAATGTTGTATCCCGAATTCAAACATTAAAGTATGGTCCAGCAACTATCTATGAGATCCTTCTTGATTCCAGTAATTTCAGCCGAAATTTCTGAATTCTATAAGACCCAACCTTTCTCAAATTGAGTTTGAACATATTCTTTCTTTGCAGTTACAATCATTTGGTTATTAGCAGACCTAGATTGCCATTTCTTAACATCTAACGCAATATGAACAAAATATAAAAAAAATGTATTTATCATGTGAAGAAAACCAAATTCATATTTACTTTACTCGATTTCCTTATTTAAAAATTTGACAATTTTATTCATCCCGCTGGGCACGGCATTACAAATATAAAATGTTGATGTAGTAACACCGCTAAGTGTATTACACACTTTACCATCTATCATAGTACGAGTAAGTTGGATAATGCTATATTCACGACCTTTGCCTTGAAATCAGTAGGCTGCAAGTTATTTTTTTTCCTTTGAAATATGCTTCTCCTTAACTGATACTGATATTCCTTCAGATATCGAAGGCGAATAGACCTAGAATATCGAGTTATTGCTCGGAGATATGGAATCCGCAATATGAAGTTTACATCAACAGGCTAGAGTCAATTCAATGTAAGTTCTTGAGATTTTTACAATACAAGTGTAACAGTTTTCTAAGCAGTTACGAAACGAAATGTAAGAAACAACACACTCTGCCTCTTGTGAGATGTAAGATAGCAGATGTAGCTACCTTAGTAAAAATAGCACACTCTAAAATAGATTCTCCTGAACTTCTCTCCTTCATAAATCTACGAGTTCCTAACCGATGTAACGTTAGACGACCTACAACTTTAGCTGTTCCTTTTTGTGCAACTAATTACAGAAGTAATTCATTTTTTGTTCGAACGGCAAATAATTACAACGATATGGTTGGCGCTTCCGATTTAGACCTCTTCGATACAAAATTGAAAACCTTCAAAAGTATCTTAAATAAAGCATGGTTTGATGCGGTTCCATAGCTGGTTGTGCATTGTTATTTTGTGTATATATACTTGCATAATTATACTGTGTAGTATATAGATTCTATTGTCGGATCCTACCAATTTTTGAGTATCTTATTTAGATATGTATTGTGCTAATTTATTTTTAGTAACAGTAGCAATAATTTCATTCCTTGTGTATGTGAAAAAATAAACAAGTTTTCAGAGATTATATGCGAAAACTATGTAAATGTGTATATCTCATGTTTAACTAGTAACTAATTTTAGATGATATCATTACTGTTTTGTTTTCCAAACAAAATAAAATAATAAAATAAAATTAATGAAGGGCGAGGGTTTTTCTACAAAACTTAAACAAAGTTTAGTTCATTATCAGATTTCAAAACAAGTTGAAGTGGGACGTATGAAGGAACAAACAAGCTACTATCTTCAAGATTGGGACCAGAAAAACACTGCTTATATTTAGAATGTCCTGTAGTGCCATCGAAATCTCACTTCACTACTAAAGATATCTTATCTAAGGACTCATTGGGTACCTTATACAAAACATATTTTTGAGACTAGAGAATCCGATTAATAGTACCTAGTCCGACCGTAAGTTCTATTATAAATGTACATATATTTTTTTATTAAGTAATGTAATCTTAATAACTTATATGTACATATTTAAGGCAGTCTCAGCAAAAAATAAAAACACTTTCTATTCGAAATGACTTTAATGTGTGTGGCCACAAATCTATAGATTTACACATTATTTCCATGGGAAATTTAACCACTGCTTGCTCCAGAGATTTCTTAAGAGACACAATCTCGATGTGTCGTTTCAAGCAGGCCATGTCCTAGGTTTCTAGATCGTGTCTTGATACACTTTGGCTAAAGTCTCCACTCCTTTTTCACAAAAATGAAGCTTTGTGACTCCTTGATAATATACCCCTCACTAAACCACTACAGACGCAGAATGATGATCACGTTGTACCTTTCCGACCACTTGGGCGGCTTCTTTAGAACTGTGTGCGTACACTTTGTCATTGATCTTCAACCGTAAAATTTTTTGGGACCTGTGTATTGGGACAGAAGGCGTTTTGATGGATCCACTCTCTTTTATTTTCTTTTTTATACTTCTTTTATTATACGCGACATAGTTCAAGCGGGAATCTTCATTTCTCGTAATAAGATTTTAGTTTCCTACGGGGTTTCGGCCAATTCTGGCTTTAACAGCATAGAATATAACAATGTTTATACTGTTCTGACAGCACGTGGTCTCCCCCCCCCCCCCCTTATAGTCTTTTAATAGAGAAAGTTGTGGTATATCTGTCGATTGTACGATATACAAATACCAAGCTTTTGAAGCGTCTTGAATAAGACCAACGGCTCCATACCCACTTCGTGCAAGGCAATCAATGCAATTCTATTTTCCTTAACACCCCATTCTATATTGTAATTTGATAATAAATACAAAAAAAAATATGTAAAACGGCAGGAAATCGAAAGAAGTTTATAACAAAATAAACGCGTTCCGAATTCAAAATAATTAAAGAGTTGAAAAAAAAGATAAGTTTCTATGTAACAGTATTTATGGTCGGACTAGTTATGATCTAATAAACTTTGAATTTCAACTTCGGCTGCTATATCAGTAACAGTTATTTCTGAAGGGCCCTCCCGATCAGAACGTCTAAGTAGCAAAACGTCCAACAAAGCGAGACGTCTAATGAGCAATCTGCCTAGTTAGCTAATCGCCCATGTAGCAAAACGTCTAACTATCAAGAGGTCTATATATCAAAACGTCTATTTAGGAAATCGTCAGTTTTTCATTGTGTACACTTATGAACATAAATAGTAAAAGTCATATAAAAACATTTTTTTATTTGAAATAATAATAGTGGGTTAAAAAGTTAGTAGAACAAACATAAGGGTGCGATTCCTCTGAGGCGGAGCGGAGTGGAGCGGAGACGTGACGTGCCACGATTCACCAATCAAACATATTTTTTTAAATTACGCACCTAATATTCTTTTGATATGGCCAATGTTTATCAAAAATTCAAATGGGCTAACTTTTTGACCTTCAAGCTTATGCAGTTCTCTTTTATATTTGGCGTTAAACATTATATCGATCTTTTTCCTCTTATTACCTTCAAAAAAAATATTCTTGTATTTACGATCTTGCCAAAGGGCTTCTTTTCTAAGGGTTTTGAGGAATAGCAGAAGGGTTGGTTTTGATTTTATATTTGTATTCAGCCGCCTGTGCCAACCTTCAAGTGCATTGTTTGTGCGAAAATTATAATTGGTAGGACAACTTATTATATCTGCCAGTGATTGTAGCCATTGTTTTTCAAAGTAATGTAAAAATATCTTCTTTCCTCACTATTGGTGGCATTATCAACAATGCTAGTCCAACATTCTCTAATGTGTTGAGAAGGTAGCAGAGGTAAATTTGAACATACTCTGACGATTTTTCGGTACTCTCTGATTTCAGTAAGACCCAACGTTGACGCTTTTTTCCAAACGGCTTTATTAAAATCATAGTAACAGCCAGTTATTTGAGTGTTCGGAAAAGCTTTTTTTAATCCATTAATAAGCGCCATCTCATAATCGCATTTAATGGCCGACATGTCCATGTTAAAATGCTGCTTGATAAGGTCAAATAGGCGTTCGTACGTATCTTGCCTTTTGTCAGGAAGCAACGCATATATAACTCCCATAATACAAGTTGTTTCGTCACAACTATTAATATCAACGTGAATTGATAAGAGCTCGTAGAATGGCTTGGGTGTAGCTTTGAATGTTGCATCAATAAAAAACATTTTTCCTTTCAATGTTTCAATGCATCGTCTACTTATAGGTGTTGAAAAAATTAAGATTTTATTATTATTACAACCATCTTCACAAACAAGGAATTTATCGGCCAGAATTTCAGGAATTTTAACATCATTTAAGTTTTTGTACTCAGTTTTTGAAACATTAAAATATGTACGACGGGCCCTGAACAATGTATCTTTCTTTGAGTTAAAATCAGGTACTTGTTCAATTTCATCCACTTTTCCGAATTCTTTTTCAAATATTTTCTGAACAGGCTTTGCGTGCTGGCAAACTAATTTCTTGCATTTATCTATTACTATGTCTGTTCTATTTTTATCAAAATTAGCTTTACATGTATGTTCTTTCAACTGACGAATTATCTTATTTTCATCTTTATTAATAGTAACAGATGCACTACACTCATTACGCTGGGAGCATCTCCATAGAGTCGACCCTCCTTTATTTGTTACATTTAAATTGTACCTATGACCACTCAACAACAGCACACGCCTTTTCTTTTGACTTTCGATGAAAGTAAATGTTTTTTTTTCATCCATTTTTACAATTTAGAAGTCAGATCACCGTAAAAATTGAACACGATCACTAATATGTAGCCAGGTTATGAATGGCAGTATTAATCGATACCGGAATCATGAGTATCTAATGCCAATCATATATCACACTTGACAATAAGTGTCACACTACTAAAAAGATTATATGATAACAGAAAATAAATCAAGGAGTTTGCAGGTCTGTGAAGTTTGCATGTATGTAATTATTATATTTATTTTTGTGGTTAAGTATCCAGGCATTTTGAGAAATAGACGATTTCCTAAATAGACGTTTTGATATATAGACCTCTTGATAGTTAGACGTTTTGCTACATGGGCGATTAGCTAACTAGGCAGATCGCTCATTAGACGTTTCGCTTTGTTGGACGTTTTGCTACTTAGACTTTCTGATCAGGATTCAATTTCTGTACTAATAAATATGTCCGTTTTGTTCTGTTTGTTCATTGACTGTCAACATCAAAGTTATTTTTTGGTGAAAATGCACATCAATATTTTCAACTACATTCAGCCAATCTAAATGCTTTTCTATCAGTTTAGATCTAGAGCGATTTGCCCAGCAATGTGAAATTCGTTTATAAACATTCCTAATTTTATCACTTCTCTAATAATCTCTAAATCACGATTTTCGATGCTATCCGAGAAGTACGATGTTTCGGTCTAAGTGTCCAAAACATGTACCATTTTTTCACTAGGATTACCCTTTTTAGAGAGCCAAATATCAAATATTGTCACCCTCGAAACAGAACATTTGAATAATGTACCTGAAAAAACATAAGAAATATTATTTTTCTGTACTATGAAAGACTGTACTTTGATACCCCTTTAACCTAAGAAAAAGCAGCTACACGCAGATGAATCTTATATACCATTAATAAAGACATTCTTCAAATTCGAAAAACATTTATCTCAACTGCAGCAAAGGGCAGCGCAAAGTTGTAGATCGAATAGAAATAATATATAATAGGAAAAAATTCTACAAAAAAATTGCCTTAATTAAAAATAATAATAATATCGTCATCTCCATAAAAAAGGTTGATAATTAAAGTCCATAACCTGTTCTTGACCTCCATACTATCACCATACGTAAACACTTAATTTGGAATAGTGACACTTAAAAACAAAGTTACTAAGTTGTGATGACACACACGTCGCGTTAATTAGATCAGAGATGCACTCACTTCCGATGCATAAAATTGAATGATAATTTGACCTAATTACATTATTAGCATTTTTAGTGTTTGGAAGCTTGTTTACTAGCTAATCACTTAGTGACATGATCCAACCGGGATCAGCCAATGACATTTTTCGTTTTATGGCCTATGGGTGAATCACCGTGCAATGGTTGTTTGCGAATATTCAAAGTTAAAACGTTGAAAAGTTCTAGAGTTATCAAATTAACTCTACTCTGAACGAGGTGTTGGTGTTAATTTAATTATTAAATTAATGATCGCATTCATATTTACTCCGTAGTGCACAATGGAAATATTAAAGCTTTTCATCTCGTCTCTTCCAATGCATCTCATAATTACATGAGTTATATCATGTTGTGTATTTAGTAATTTAATAGGCTGATGAATAATTTAACTTTATTGTTTAGTTTATCTCTCTTAAATCTTTATTTTTTATACCACTAAGGTGGTAATCAAGTATACGGCCTGCCTGATGGTAAACAGACACCGTAGCCTATGGACATTTGCAACACCAGGGGTGTCACTCATGCGTTGCCGACCCTAAATCACGCGTATTTGTCCCATTCATTTGATAGGCGTGAGAGAGATATGGCTTCAACGCGTAGAAACCCCTTTTGTAAAAAAATATCTAATATAGTGCACTCGCCGTATTCCGTAATACAAGCAGGTCGTCCTTTCAAATCCTGGCATGTACCACTAAATTTGTGTCTTCGAATTTATGTACATATTTGTAATTATCACTGACTGGGCGGTGATGGAAAACATCGTGAGGAAACTCGTACGTCCATTTCTATAGACGTGTGACCTAACCTTAGAAAGGACTAGTTTTCCCTCTCGATTGTGGAGGACTCTTCGCCAAATCTTCGCCAAATCCTTAGGCTTGGGTAGCGGAGCCCGCCGACCATAATGGTTTAGGAAACGGGATAATGCTAGGAAGAAGAACCCGTCATCGGTGATATAAATGCAAACCCATGAGCAGGCCTTGGCATGGTATTGGGACTACTGTGAATGTGTGGGAAATTGTGCGATTATTTTAATGAGATCAGGAGGGTATATTGGTACTATTACAGAAGAGGCATGGATACTTGTCCTACCTGATTGGTACTCCTGGCAGCGGTGACTCACCACTCACTGGATAGATCACGGAAATCCGAGAGTCGGCCGGGTGCCGTTCAATTGTCAGGAGCAAATGTTATCTAGGGCATTAATGTTGGTAATGACTTCATATCTGAATCTAAGATATGCAACAATGGCAGTTGTGTCCTGGAAATCTAAAGCTGCATAGCAATCTGAAAGTATACCATGATACTAAACATGATCTAAATATGGCAAAATCACTACAACTACAAAAATTTCACTGGGGCAAGCACTCGTATTTCCCATATATACACATATAGAGTGGAAACTTGAACCATAAAGACCAGGACAAAATAACGTATAGCGTGATGCTGAAAAAGAATGCTCCCCTGGACAGCTAAGCGTACCATTTAGTCTATTACAACTAAAATTGACGAACCGTCTTTCCACCCCCTGTGAATCGTGCCTACTCCAATACTTTGGCCAAATCATTAGAAAAGGAGCATGAGAGTTTGGAAAGGTTTATCGTTATTGGTAACTCTAACCAGCACGATGGACAGACCAAAACAAGGAATCCTCCTTTAAGAATTTTTACAACGTGGTGAGAGGTGCAACCAATCGGCACAAATGGCGGGAAAGAATTCATTACCTGGTAACGGTCAACCACGACCAAAGTCATGAGGGAAACGTCTAAGATGAAGATTTATTTATCAATTTATATCTTCATTCTAAATCCAATGCACAGGTAGGCAGAGGAATATTCATATTAACATCGATACCCTCTTTCAGACAACTCTGTTGCTTATACGAGTATCATGATGGTAAATTAGATCTATAAACAGGTCGCATTTTGATAGCGTTTATTTTAGTTCCAAGCATTCACTGTTAATTTCTTATTATCTCATTTAAGTAGAACTCGTAATGATTAAAACAGTATTAGTAATACATGTATGTAAATTAAGTAGTAACTTAAATTGTGTATTAAGTGTAAAATAGTCTTATAATCATGGCTAAACGTGAAATAATTTCAAAAAACTGACATAAACGATAAAGGTTCTAGTTATAACTTTTGCGGGAATACTTTATGTTCGTCTTCTTAGCGTCGACGCGTTTTCTAATGCATTAGGACTGCCAAAGCCTAAGGATTTGTTGAAGATATTGATTTTTACATGAAACAACTGCCGTCAGCCCTACACAAGTCAAAAAGAAAACCAGATCATTATTAGGTAAGGTCACACGTCTTTATAAATATAATTTCTTGGACGTGCGGGGTTTCTCACGATGTTTTTTTTTTTCACCGCCGAGCAAGTGATAATTATATGTACATAAATCTGAATCACAGATTTAAGGACATGCCAGGATTGGAACCGGGAACCTAGTTGACCTATAAGCCGGTTCTGTATCACCGGGCAAACAACTTGCTGGTGGTGGCGTAACAGTGCTGTCGATAATAGAGCGAGAGCAAACAAGCTAAAATATAACTTTTGATAAATAATTATCCTCTTTAATTATATTAAAACAAAGCGTAACTGAGAATAGGAAAAAGCAAGACCAATTTTCATATCAATTGATTTAAATTTTGGAATCTTCTAAGAGACCTAATGGAAGCAAATAGCTTCCTACCATTGTACTCTATAATGAGTAGAAATGTAAGTAACTTCTAGATTTCACTATATAAGAATATAGAATGCTGGTAGCAGTGTAAGCACTAATAACACCGCACTCATGTCGACTGGCTTTGGTGTGACGGAAGTCTGCATTGCGCGTGGTGAATCAATGAAGTTTTTGCAATCCCTTTTTAAAGATTTTAATATAATTAAATCTGCTCCGACTGAGGCTCTGGGGAAATGCAACCTTACAAAATAAAATACACTTTTATTCGCGAAAGCTTTAGGCATAAAACTTATAAAGGTGAAACGGAGATTAAAAATGTATTTTCATAGTATAATATAATTTATGTAGACAAATTATTTTTCATATTAGTGATAATATGCGTAATGGAGTGATGGCAATATAATTATACTCGTAGTAGTTTTATAGATTGTCGCATGAACAATGAAAAGTGAGAGGTTATTAAAGTTTGACACGAGTGTTATAATAACTAGTTAATATCATTTAACACTAATATCATTGGACAAATAACATAACGCTATCTAGTTCCAAACTAAGCAAAACTTGTGCTATGGTTTCTAGACAACTGATAAAAATATACAAATACCTTTTTTCGTAAGTACATACTTATAATACATAGAAAACACTCAGACTAAGAAGAATAGAAATGTTCATGCATACAAATATTTGCCTTGTGTGAGAATCGAATCCACGAGCATTGGTGCTGAAATAGATATTCCACCATCGTGCTCGTCATCGCAGTTACGACTAAAACATACGATGAAGTTGGTTCTTTAACGATGTAAGAGTACAGGTTTACGCTATCCCAATTTTATAAACTGCGTTTGTGAGAAACGAACCTGGCGTATCGAAGG
This sequence comes from Pyralis farinalis, assembly GCA_947507595.1. Classification (NCBI taxonomy): domain Eukaryota; kingdom Metazoa; phylum Arthropoda; class Insecta; order Lepidoptera; family Pyralidae; genus Pyralis; species Pyralis farinalis. Next base: position 29,735,019 of record OX382273.1, on the reverse strand, counting down.
AACGAAGAACAAGTGTAAACAATGAATTAAAAGAAGAAATATAAAAATCTTTATTTGCCGTAACTTACATTTTTTATTTGGAATTTTATTTTTTTAATTATATATTTTTTTTAATTTTTCGTTGTTTTCGTGTTTATTTTCTTCATTTTCCAGTATTTCAAAATTGCCATTGGCGGAGAGAAAATGCTGAAAGAAACTAAACAGATATTAGTACCGTACAATCAGTGCAGTCCGGACTATACAACAACTGTACAAGTGTTTATATTAACAAGATCACCTGTGCTGCTAATACAACAACTCCTTAGTAGATTACAGGCAAACTCACTTACTCACAGGAGCACAACCCTCCAGGCAGTTTTTCTATGAGGTGGAGGTATTTCTCCGTTCGGGCTGCTTTGTTGCGCCCTACCTCTCCTAAAACACCCAAACAGATATGTTCATGCGCACAAATGTTTGTCCTGTGTGAGTAATTCTGTTATATACATGTATTGTTTCTAACAGAATATGCCCTCTTAATTTAAAGCTGTAGATCCGGACTGTATGGAGGATGCGTCTTCAGCTGTACATTTGAATATTCCGTTAGCTTAGTGGAATCTGCTGACGCGTTATCGTGGAAACGGACGACATTGCTTCAAGGACCCCTTTTGCAAACTTTTTCATCATCAAGAATGTCAATCTGCAATCGCTGTCCTTTGTTCTTCGAGTGATATTGTCGAGAATATAACTAAATTTGCTGATTGTAGAAAAAAATTACGCAACAATGCTTCTTTATAAATACACAAAAATTACAAACATTGCAAATTTTCTTAACTTTCGTTGACAAATCTTCGAAAGGTAACGCCCATCCTGCCGGTTATATAGAATTATGATAAAGATAGATAAAAATCATTTATTTGCCATTAGACCCTTACGGGCACTTAGACACGTCTTACATTGTTTAAATTAAATCATATTGTAACTTAATAATTTTGGTTTTTTTTTTTTTTGTTACTTTTAATCTCTTTTTTAATCTACCAGCATTTCGGAAATGACCATTGGCGAAGAAGAAATGCCAAAAGAAACTTGCCAATATGGGTCTTTTTTTTTCCATCGTTAAAAATATATTACAATAAATATATGTCAGTGTACATATAATGAAATCAAGTGATACATTTAAAGATATATTAATACATGTGCTGAATCATTTCCAAACATCTCTATCAGTTAGATATTCATCGATTCTATAATAACCCTTCTTGCACAGAGTATTTTTGATGTACCTTTTGAACATATTCTCAGGCAAGGACAGAACTGTTTCAGGTAATTTATTATAGAATCGAATACAATTTACAATGAAAGATCTACTAGTCTTAGCAAGTCGATGTACAGGCATGCGCAATCTATTCTTACTTCTAAGATTTTCACTAAATTTAGAAAATGACTCTATATTTTTACGAGCATACATTATATTCTCATAAATATACTGAGAGGTAACCGTGAGGATATTTATTTCTTTAAATAGTTCTCTAAGAGATTCCCTGGCGCCCATGTTATAAATAGAGCGGATGGCTCTCTTTTGTAATATAAAAACAGTTTCAATGTCAGCCGCTTTTCCCCACAACAGTATACCATACGACATAATGCTATGAAAGTAGCTGAAATAGACTAAGCGCGCAGTAGCCACATCCGTCAATTGTCTAATTCTCCTAACCGCATATGCGGCGGAGCTGAGCTTACTGGTCAGTTTTTTTATGTGGGGGCCCCACTGCAATTTGGAGTCTATTGTAATTCCAAGAAATACAGTATCATTAATAAATTCTAGTATATTATTGTTAATTAAAACTTCTGTATTGGCAGAAGGCACATTTGGTAGACTAAATTTTATACATTTGGTTTTGGTTGAATTTAATAAAAGATTATTACACGTGAACCAATTTAGAATGGCAGATAGAACACTATTTACATTGTCAATATTTTCGCACCGGCGAGTAACATTAAAAATCAAAGAAGTATCATCAGCAAATAGTAGTATATCCGCCATTTTCTGCACCATGTAGGGCAGATCATTTACATATACTAAAAATAAAAAGGGGCCCAATATAGAGCCCTGGGGCACCCCAATATTAACATTGCTGCCTTTAGATTTGACCCCATTTATATCAACAGTCTGTATTCTGTTACTTAAATAAGTTGCAATCAAATTATAGGCTTTACCTCTAACTCCATAATGGCACAGCTTGAGCAATAATGTCCGATGGTCGACACAATCAAAAGCTTTGGAGAGATCACAGAATACCCCAATAGCGTCCTGGGATCTCTCCCATGCGCTAAGAACATGCTTGACCAATGCTACTCCTGCATCTGTAGTGGATTTACCTGCTGTAAATCCGTATTGTGAATTATGAAAAATTTCATTGGTCTTAAAATAGAGTTGTAATTGGTCAAGCATTATCTTTTCAAATACTTTACTCAATACTGGCAAAATAGATATGGGTCTATAATTCCCCAGTTCACTTTTTTCACCAGACTTGAATAATGGAATCAATTTACTAAATTTCATCAAGTCTGGGAATACACCCATATCTATACATTGATTAAAAATAAGTGCCAAGTGTGGAGCTATTGACTCAATAATATAATAAAATACTTTTATAGACATTCCCCAATGATCCTCTGAGTTTTTAGTGTTTAATTGTTTAAAAGTTTTAATAATGTCGCTTGACTGAATATGTGTAAATTTAAACAGCTCCACACTTTGTTGTACATTCTCCTTTAATAACTCATCCGCAGCATGTGGAGATGAGTTAAGGGAGTCAGTGGTACTGTAAGGGATATTAAGGAAGTAGTCATCAAATAGATTTGCTACTTGTTTCGCAACTGTTACAGTTTGATTATTATGTTTAATAGAATACTCATTATCCCGTGGTTTATCTTTACCTGTTTCTTTTTTAACAATATCCCATACTGCCTTTATTTTATTTGTAGACTGTTTAATTTTATTTTTAATATACATAGATTTTGCAACTTTGCAAACGTTTTTAAATATTTTGGAATAATTTTTAACATATTTAACAAAGTCTGGGTCAAATCTATAAGGTTTTTCTCCATATAATTCAAACATTTTGTTTCTACTTATTAATATACCTGTAGTTGCCCAGTCATTAAACTTTAATTTATTTGTGGCATTAATCTGTTTACTTTTGAATATTTTCTGGTATTCACTGGATATAATATGAAACAATTTTGTGTATAACAAGTCAGGATTGTCTACAGAGTAATCCAATGAAGGCAACCTGTCCCCCAATACATTGTTGTACTTAATAAGCTTGTTGGTAGTAGTGGTCTATACAATACATGACTTTTTAAATCTGTCTTCTTCGAACATTGATATACCACTAACTGACCACAATGGTCCGAAGGCAAGTCGCCAATTATTGATTTATTTCTATGCTCACAATTACAAAAGATATTATCTAGACAAGTTGCAGATGTGGCTGTTATACGTGTAGGCTCCAGAAAAACATTTTGTAAATTAAATGATTTAAATAAATTTAAAAATCTAAGGGTTATCTGTGTATTTACTAGAATGTCTACATTAAAATCACCACAGACTATAATGTCTTTTTTACCTATGAAAACTTTTCTCAAAGCATCCTCCATTACCTGCTCAAATTGTGTAAAGTCACCGCTAGGAGGTCTGTATACACAAATAATTATGTAATTATCTAATTCAGCACATGACATCTCAATAGCGCATTCAATAGAGAGCCTAACAATATCCTTACGTTCTTTAGCTCTATGGCAATTTTTTGCTATAATCATTGAACCGCCTCTAATCGAAGACTCTCTATTAAAGCAACTTACTATTTTATAGTTGTTAATCGCAAATAACATTTCACTTTTGTTTAACCAATGTTCAGTTAAACATAAAATATCAATATTACATTTTTCTAAAAATAATTGAACTATTTGTTCACAGCCAGGAAAGCCTTGGATATTTTGGTGTACTAAATTTAGGTTTTGCTTCCCTTTTGTCTTTCTATGCAGTTTAAATCTGCAGTCAAATCTATACAATTATTTTGTTGTTTACATTGTAAACTGTTTATGTTATTAATATTATAGGCCACTAAAGTGGCTATCTTATTTCTACATTTCTTTGAAAGATATGTTATATCTTTTGTCAAATAAAAGTTACTAATAAAATTATTAGTGTCAAAAAATATAAATTTGTCATTGTGACAACATGTCAAATGATATAAATTGTTAATATTGTATATGTTAGTATTTATTTTTGGTAACTGGCAACTAACATATGGAAGTGCGCACAATAATATCTTATTAACCTTTAACTGGTACAATTTATCTAATGCATTAATAATATCTATTTTTTGGATTTCTGTACTATTCCCTATTAATAGAACAATGGTAGTATTGTCATCCACCTGTGTATTCATAATTTTTTCAACAATTTGGGTATAGGTTGAATTTGGCATACAATAATTAATAATATTGCCTTTTACATAGTTACTCATTAGTGGGCCTAGGTTACAGCCTATTTTATCTGAAAATACTATGGTTTTACACTGAGAAACTAAACTACTGTCACTAGTAGCTGAATTTAGATTATTATATTTTTTAGCTGGAACACCTGCTGAAATATGTTGGGTGTCACTTGTGTTACTACAGGTACAGCGATTACTTAGTGAATCAAACCTATCTGCATTGTATCTACTGATTTCAAGTAGTTCATCTAATGCCAAAATATGTTCCTTTATTTGGCCTTGTGATGAACTGTATTTAGCAGTTAAATCGTGAAGCGACTTATTCAAGTTTTAAATTTTACATTGCAGATATTTTATGTCAGTATCGTACATGTGTTGTCTTTCCACCATTTGTTTTTGACATAACTTAAGGTCCGAATGAAGTTTAACATTAGTCATGGATGTTTTCTTACATTTTGAAATGTTATGATATTTAGTTTTTAATGTTTTTTCTAATTTAGACACAGATTTCTTAACTTTTAAATACTTCTTTATTTTATTATGAGAGTTAGTCAAATATTTTGTTTCATGTTCATTCTCATTACCTGTTGAGGCAGACGTGGAAGCCTTGTGGACTAGTTCTTCATAACAGTTCATTACTGCTACTGACTCATGATGCTTTGCATCTTGTTGGTATTGATTAATTAGCTTATACGCCTCCCTCAACTCTGTTTCCAAGTTGGTGATACGTCTTAGAGCTTCCTCGTGAGTGTCACTACATTGGTGAAAAGTTTCAACGGTTTTTTGAAGTTGGTCCCGCTGATCGAGGACATCATGGTAATTAATGTCTAGTTCTGCGAGCTCAGTTTTGAGTTCGGTGTTTTTTTGTAAGATCTTCATGACCTCCTCTTCACTCTCCTCTCTCTCATGCAACAATTGTTCATTAAGATCTTTTGATGCCTTCAGTTCTTGTAAGGCCTTTGTTAATTTAATTTCAATTTGCCGGCTAGTAACAGCGCGGGTAGCGATGGTTGCCATTTTAGATATTGAGCAAAGATAAACTAAAGAGAACGACTACTGCACGGATGAAAAGAATACGATAATTGTTAACAAATGATACCAGCAGGAACAACAACAAAATTAATACAATTCTAAGTTTTTAATTATTTTAGTAGGTGGATGACTATGTTTTTTTATTTCTATTTTGCACTTTGGGATGAATTCACCAGCCAAACACTATTCAAGTAACAGTGAAGTTGCTTCCCAGATTCTTCGCTACTTTTTCGAAGGACGGGGAGCTAGCACTGATTCCGAAGCAATATCCGACTAGCCCAAGTACCCAATTGTCTAAAGATCTTTGTAACTATTCTTATTGATAAATAAACTGACAGATTTAAGTTTCTTTTATCAACGATTCGTGAAAGCCGCAACGTAGGTACGAGTTTGTCAAAGTTAGGTATGTACTCTAGTTTCCACTATAATTGTATAGTGAAGATAGAACACAAGCATTCATGGGATGCTTATAATAAAGGATAATTATGGAAATGTATAAATAATTGTCGTAAACAATACCTTTCTCCAATTAGTTTCAAACAGGTGATAGCCGTTAACCTAACTTCGACGTGACTTTGTACACCTTTAATAATTACGTATACGGGAGTAATACTCTCACGAACACTGACACACGGGTTTTACACGCTAACGTTGCTAAAATGCACTTTAAATACAGATTTACATCACAAATGAAATAATTATAATTTAATAAATACGGAGTAACAATTTTAACAATTACACTCCAGTGTTGCCAGCGACCAAAAACAAAAACATGATATCATAATCACAATATTACAGATAACCGATGACTACCCTTCTTCAAACGTTGCCTGCAATCATTTTACGACACCACTTTATACGCAATCGTTTCTATAATCTTTGGTCAAATCGTACGGTTGCCACAGGCAAAACTTCAATATATTTCGATGCATTTGTAAACGCTTTTGCATCTGACACTGTGATCTTAGAGAAAGTACTATGCGTAGAGCTAAGATTAAAATAAAAGAATGGTTAACCAATCTCGAATATGCTTAAGAACTACTAATAATATAATGCAAATAGCCTCAATAATATAGTTTGAATTATATACTAAATATGAAATAGGTAGAAAGATTCATATATATTAGGTATACATATATATATATATATTGCATGTACTACTCTGTGTAAAAAGTATCGGGAATATGTCAATAAAAAGACCCGCGTAAAAGAGGTCGTTCTAATTTTTTTACTGCATGTTGGTAGCACTGTACTGATTTAGCGCGCAAAATTTGAGCGGGATCTGTCATTTAATTTGTTTTAAACTACACTTTTTGTTGGTCATAGTTTTGAGTCCTCGGCGATTTTTACAATGGAAAATATTGTTGAACAAAGAGTGTGCCTTAAATTTTGTGTTTCAAATGATATTTCATGTGGTGAATCACTAAAAATGTTGCGAAATACCTACGGCGAATCGTGTATATCGAAAACAAGGGCTTATGAATGGTATAAGGCTTTTAAAGAAGGCCGAGAAGTAGTAGTAGACTTGCCTCGTTCTGGTAGACCTTCAACCGCTACGACCAGAGAAAACATCGACAGAATCAAGAAGCTAGTGCTCGAAAATCGACGTATGAGTCTGAGAGAGTTGGCTAGTGAGGTGAACATATCTTTTAAGTCCGTCCACAACATTCTCATTGACATTTTAGGCATGAAACGCGTCGCCGCTCGACTAGTTCCAAAAGAGCTCAATTTTGTTCAAAAAGCGCAGCGAAAGCATGTCGCTGAAGACATGGTTTCCCGAGCTTCTACGGATCCGACCTTTATGAAACGTATAATAACTGGCGACGAGACATGGGTTTATGAGTACGACATGCAAACAAGCCAACAGTCTTCAGAATGGCGTCTCGAAAACGAGCCGAAACCCAAAAAACCGCGGCAAAGTCGCTCCAAAATCAAGGTGATGCTGACAGTTTTTTTTGACTACCGTGGTGTGGTTCACTCCGAATTCCTTCCAGAGGGAGAAACAGTGAATAAAGAATATTATTTAGGCGTCATGAAGCGTTTGCGTGAGAGTATCCGCCGAAAACGTCCAGATTTGTGGCAACACAACTCATGGATGCTGCACCATGATAATGCACCATCACACACAGCCATTATAGTGAAAGAGTTTTTAGCGAAAAATTCAACAAAAGTTCTCGACCAAGCACCGTATTCACCTGATATGGCTCCGTCTGACTTTTTTTTATTTCCCAAGTTAAAATTACCACTTCGAGGAAAACGTTTTGAGTCGATAGAAGCCATAAAAGAAAATTCGCTGAATGAGCTAAAGGCCATACCGCAAATAGCCTATGAAAAATGTATGGAAGACTGGGTGAAGCGGTGGAGATGTTGTATTGCAAGCGATGGGGCCTACTTTGAAGGCGATAAAATAAATTTAGATGAATAATTTGTATTTTTTGTTTTATTGACAAATTCCCGATACTTAGTACACAGAATGTATATGTTCTTATTAGATTATTTTTATTAGATTATATAATTATTTTATGTTTGCAAGACAGCCGGCACCAAACTTTTATTGGATAAGGGTAAACAATAACAGCACACGATACAGGCTTGCATGCCTAGTGTGTGGATCCATAGCTTTAAGACTCTATGTGTGTGTGTTTAAAGTAAAATAAATATTATTCATTTTTTTTTTCATCTGATTTCATTGCCTAATGCAGTGTGAATTTGCTGACAAGGAATTGTCAACTTTTAATAACAGAGCCGTCAGAACCCGTTATATACGTTTTTCCATACATTTCGCGGTCATATATGACCACCCGGGTTTCGAAGGGTTAAGTTAAACACTCGTCTACAAAGAAGTTAGAAATAAAATATTAATTGATTAAAACGTTTTTCTCTGAACACCAGTAAGCTCCTAAGCAGTTGCTGTGTTAGCAGCAGAGGTGGCATCACGCGAGTAATACTTAATGTCTTGCAAGCATTTATAGGCTCTGGTAACCGCTTTACGGAGGACCACTTTTTTAAGGAGGGCCATATGCTTGTATGCCTCCTAACACAAAAAAGACTTAGATTTTATGATGGCGATCCTGAACATTTCATATAAACATTTTTTTTATATACTACGTCGGGAGGCATACAAGCATACGGCCCACCTGATGTAAAGCGGATGCCGTAGCCTATTAACGCTTGCGATATATTCATTATCACTCGCGCGATGCCTACTCTGCTGCTTACACAGCAACTTCTTAGGAGCTTACTGGTGACGTCACTCACACGCAGGAACACAACAACCCTCTAGGGAGTTGTTATTTGGCTGCTGTTTTCTGTGAGGTGGAAGTACTTCACCAGACGGGCTGCTTTGATGCGCCCTACCTAAATATATTCAAACGGTACGCCAGTTGGCTACCTATCAAAGACTTATAGACAGGATTTACGCTCAGTGGCTTTAGATTACTCTTAAGAATATTCGTTCTCAATAAGATTAATAGAAGCAAAACCATAATGAAATTTAATTGTTCAACATTTCACGCTTTTGAAGTTTCAAATCTAAAATTAAATCCATTTGAGATAAACGTCTTTAAATTGATATCTTATTGAATCACAAATTCATTCAAATCATGAAACTTCAGACTGGATTAAGTTAGAGTGATATTCCCATTTGAGAAACTGATTGTCGCCTTAGGAGAAGCCAGATAGCTCTTTTCTTGCTCAAAGTATAAGCATTACATTACAATCCAGCGAGGAAATGCGGCCAGCTTTCTGTTCTTTACCCTGCAAGAGCCAGTTATTTTATATGCAAAAATAATGTGGATAATATTTGCAGTAAGAATCTCTGGGTATAAAACATTCGAACATGAATTACATTAAAAAAATTACTCATAATTTTACTGTCTTTGTGGTGTTACCTTATATATAATATAGTATATTTTTATTGATTCATTTATACGTTGCAAATAATGACTTAATCAAAGTATAATAAGTTACTTTTCATTTATATTAAGGGTTAAAGTATGAAATTACCATTTTATAGTAATAGATATTTTGAATTGACATTAAGCCTTCATGGTGTGAGATTTTCCAGAAACTCTTTTCACATGGTACCTATGAGATTTCTCTTTTAAAAGATGTGCAATATTTGATTTTCGAATTTCAATTGTTTTTTTTTATACAGCTTAGACGGTAAAGATGGATACTTCGAAAATCCGAGTACTTTTTGAATACCAGTTCCGACGCGGAACTAACGCGGCAGAAACGGCTCGCTCGCTATATCTAACAGAAGCCTTTACTTAGTAACAGTATCATTAAACATTTTATTTATTTGAAACTTATGAACATAAAGACAAAACAAAACATGAATGAATGAACGCAAACTATCTATTGAGAAAAAGATGCTAAACAAATCAACAACGGAATGTACTGATTAAAATTCAGCGGCCTAATTTCAAGCAATTTTATTTATAATACTTTGTTTGATTCAGTTAGTTCGTGCAGTAGGCGGGGTAGAAAACGAATCAGCCACGACAGCAATGGCTACTCTACTGACGGTAATCGATGGCTGCGCCAGCGCTAGCTCGTACGAATAAATTAGTTGTGTAAGCACATAAAGATCAATTTCGTCCTCTTACAGTGGTCATACAAAATGTTTTAAGCCACCAAGCCCCACGGGATACCGGGATACGCCCGAACGAAATCGCAGGTTGCAGCGAGTATATTCATTAGTATACTCGTAGGTATCGTACTTAAAAATGAACCAGTATACCATACTGTATGCAGAAGTGACGTCGTTTAAGGTTAAGATATATGATCCTATACGTTACACTGAAGTATTACAGTGTTAGGTACAGGGGAAAACAAATCATAATACAAACGTTTATCCAATGAATATATTCAGCGGTTACATAGTAATTATACCAATTAATACAATAATCACGCGGAAAACGCTTCAATTAAACTTTATTTCTATACTCGTATGGTTTTAATTTCATTACCAGCGGTTACGCGGTCGGCTGGACACGCGGCTCAATCGACCGTTCCGCATGGCTATATTGATTCTATCGCAGTTTATTGCTAGAATTGAGTTATATTTGATTTCCAGTACATAAAGGATCGTTTCATGCAAACATATTTTATTAAGTAAGTCATTTATGTCTTTATTTATAAATTTGTTGAAAATTTGTTTACTGTAATGTGGTACAAAAGGCGGAATTAATGCATCCTCCATTCTCTACTAGTAAATTACCGGGACTGGATAGAAACACGATAGCAATGTTTAGTAAGACTTAAATTGTTTTTTTTTCTTAGCGTTATCCCGTTTACTAATCCATTAGTAATTTATCATTAGAACTAGCTACTCGACCCAGCTTCGCACGGGTGATATGATCGTTACCAATCTTCACAGGATCACCTGCTGGGCTAACCTGAAGTTTCACTGAAAATTTCATCAAAATCCTGCCCAGCCGTTTTTGAGTCCACAGAGGACATACAGACAAACATTCATTTTTATTGGCGGAGCTGCGATAGCCAGCGGAGCCACATTACCCTCAAAATTGTCGTTTGGGGTAGACTGATGTCATCCAGCTAGCGTTTAGACGGTAATAGTGAGAAACTCCAAAATCGACACACTAATAGCTAACATATTGTAGTTTTGTATCCTTTAATTTGAAATTTAAATGTTCGTTGGTGAGGAAGAACGGTCCAAAATCGTTCCAATTAGAAAAAAAAACATATGGGAAAACGTATGGCCGGCCACACTGCAGTGCAGAGTCTGCACTGCACTCCCATCAACAGAAAAAGTAACAGCACTCGTCGCTAGATGTCGTACAGGGTTCCATATATTTTTAAAAAATTAAAAAATTAAAAATAAAATATTTAAATATTTATTAAATTTAAAAAATATCAGCTCTGCCTACACAGCTTGCTGTTATTTACTAGTTATATATATAGATTGGCAGGGACCGGTCCGGATTTGGCGAGGTTACTGATTTTTATTCGGAGCGATTGCCTTCAGATCTCCACAACCCAGAGGAAAACTACACACTTCTTACATTAGGCTACACGTCTTTCGAAATATAATTTCTTAGACATGCGGGTTTCCTCACGATGTTTTCCTTCACCGCTGAGTTAGTGATAATTTACAAATATGTAAATTATAAATTGATTAGCGGACCCGACAGACGTTGTCCTGTCCCATAATATAAAGTTTCCCAGAACCCGACTGCAGTGCCACCTATTGGGTCCAATTGTGAATCTAAACCATTCTCGAATCTCCTTGAACACACACAAAAAATTTCATCAAAATCGGTCCAGTCGTTTAGGAGGAGTTCAGTCACATACACACGTACAGTAGAATTATATATATAATATAGATATATACTAATTCGTTCTTGAGATATCATAAAAAAAAGTTTCATATAAAATGTATGAGAAATGGAATTCACTTTATATTTTTTTTTTGTTATTTTTTCCATGTTTTAATACTTTTTATCCTATTCCGGACGAAGACAAATCCAAATACACAAAAATCATAAAAATCGGTCCAGCCGTTCTTGAGTTATAAATGGTGTAACTAACACGACTTTCTTTTATAGATATATAGATTATGTAATATATAGTCATAAATACGACAATACACATAATTTAATTTATTATGCTATTACTTTAAACGAGCAATTGTATATCTTCACGCTATGTCCTTGCGGGGTAGGCAGAGGGAACCGAGCATCATAAGACGATGTCGTCCTAACACAACTCACTCTCTTAAAAAGACTCAGACCAAGACAAACTGAGATATTCGTCCACACAAATGATTGCCCTGCGTGAGAATCAAAATCACGAGCGCTAGTATCAATGTAACGTTATTAACCACTGCGCTACCAAGCTCATCATAAAGGTTGTAAGGTTGAGGATAGTAATGGGAAGCTGGTGTTATCAAAGAGAACTACAATGCACAGGTGATACTCCCAGCAGACGATCGGTAACCTCCAATAAGTTCTTATTCTTCGCGATATCCTGTTTCCTAAACCATTAGGATTGCCGGGGTCCGCTACCTAAGCCTAAGCATTTGGCGAGTACCCTTATTTTCACGTGGGGCGACTGCCGTCATACCTCCATAAACCAGGGAGAAAACCAGATCTTTCTTATATAACGTACAATAACTATTTATGCTTATTTATCCGAAGTAATATTTCAAAGATAACATAAAAACCCTTGTGTTGTGTGTTACTTTACTAAATAAACTTTCCACTATAAAATACTTTACTAGCCACGCTCATGGATTACACGGCAGTATCAAAAAGAACACATGAATATTTTTACAACTTCGTTACTGTGTTACATTCGGTTGAGGTCGCTTTGCATAAATTTAGCGCAGCCCAGGTGCACGAACAGTCCGTCGGATTCAGTCGAAAATTTCAGCACAATATTCACCTGCGTTCGCTGAAATACTGAAGCTTTGAAACTGTATGCCTAATTATCTTGTTAATACTCAAGTTATGATTATGATATTAACGGCTTTGTAATTGATAAGACAATCATAGCAATTATAATAACAATTAAATACAATTAAGAATAAGTGAAGGTGGAGTGTTTTTTAAGAGAGGACAGGAAACCAAATAACAACTCCCTAGCCCTAGAGGGTTGTTGTGTTCCTGCGTGTGAGCTTCCAGTCGGGTTTTGGTTTTTTTTTATAATAAGAGACGGACGTTCAGCTAAGTCAGTGGGTTTCGGACGGCTTGAAAACACTGACCTCCGCCAGTCCGCAGTTGAGCACCATGTTTGAGCATACTCTAAACCCATTTGGTTGAACGTAGACCCGTATCTCATCGGAATGAGTTAGGGTTGGTGATAATATACTACGAGTACTATAATATACCTTAGGGACAAAAAAGGAGCAAGTTGGGCGTAGGCGTAGCCTATCAACGCTTGTAAGACATTAAGTATCACTCGCGCGATGCCTCCCCTGCTGCTAACACAGCAACTCCTTAGGACCTTACTGGTGACCTCACTCACACGCAGGAACACAACAACCCTCTAGGGAGTTGTTATTTGGCTGCAGTTTTCTGTGAGGTGGAGTTACTTCCCCAGACGGGCTGCTTTGATGCGCCCTACCTCTCATAAAACATCCAGACCAAGATAAACAGATATGTTCATGCACACAAATGTTTTTCATGTGTGGGAACGTAGTTGTCAAAGTCGCGTCATTCACGACTGAGCCACCGAGCTCGTCAAAATTTGACTTCAATAAATATTTTCATTAATTTGTACATTATATTAGTTTAATACAATATCACTTCTTTCGAAAAAACTGCAATAAAAATTTATTATTAACATTTTGCCTATAATATGAATACTTTCGAAGTCTAATAATACTGACATATTGATAGTGGTGCATACTGCACTATGGTATGGGTATTATCTGTAATTTAAATAAATACATTGCGACATTGAGGGAATGAAAGTTTTATTCAGTTGAATAAGTGCAAAGTGCCTTTAGATTCATCAAGAGTTTCCAAGATTTCCTTTTAAGAACTTGTATTTTTAATGTACCCTGTCTTTCTGTAAACTGAAAGTTTTCTATTTGGAATATAATTCACAAGATTTTATATCTCTTTTAAAATGTTTTAAAATAAAACTAGCTACTGCCTGCAGCTCTACTTGTATGAGAATTCCATTATCATGTCATTAAGTATCCTATATCGTTCTCTAGATCTATCTAGTACATACATTTCATCTCAATCCATTTAGTAATTTACACGTTAAAAGGTAAACAACTCCCTTTCACGTATGTAAGTTTAGTAAGAAGTGTGACATATTATCTTTTAATTTCGAAAATCGGTGTAGAATCAATATCTCCTATGTAATTAATATTCCTTGACGTTTAAATAACGCCTATCTCAACTTTTGAGGTAAAAGATATTAATTCTTTGCTGACCATATATGAAATGGAAAAAAAACTCAGTCTATCGCCAGAAAATTTCACTTCGAGGTGACCATCTCTGACGTCCATTATCATACCAGTTTTAAACTATGCAATTAATTATTCTGAAAAACAATAAGGTGCTTTATTCTTCTTAGCGTTATACATTTTCTAATCCTTCTTGATTGGCGGATACCGCTACTTAAGCCTAAGGATTTGGCGAAGATACTGATTTTTACATGGGGCGACAGCCGTCAGATCTCCAAGACCCAGAGGGAAACCAGATCATTCTTAGGTAAGGTCTCACGTGTTTAGAAATATAATTTCTTGGACATGCGGGTTTCCTCACGATGTATTCCTTCACGTGATAATTAGAAATATGTACATTCGAAACATGAATTTAGTGGTACATGCCAGCATTCGGACCGCGGCCTGCTGGTCACTAGGCTGGTTCTTTATCCACTAGGCTATCACTGCTGAGTAAGGGGCTTTATCAAAACAGAAAAAAATGACAAATAAGTAGAATAGCGACTCGAAGCATCCAACCACGTACAACCACGCGTACGTGCAACCGTGTACGTGTACATACGTAATAGACCAATAACCAGCGAAGCTTTTGTTTTACTAAAAATAAATTTAAATTCAGATTTTAATTAAAAAAGAAGATCTCTTTAACCAAAATACTGTATTCAATCAGTTAGCTTATTACTGAATTACTCACCGTATAATAACCTCGGTTAAAATTTTTCATTAAGCGATCTTAGAATATTAACCGTACCGCTGGAAGTGCAAAACATAAAATTACTGTTTTCTTCGGACTAGTAACGAGTTAAAATCTATGCAAATAATTACACCGTCATCGTAATATCCATTAAAGATACGTGAATCTCCATTCAACGGAGTTTGAAGAATAATGAACTGTTCCACTTATTAGAATAGACTTTTTGAGATTTTTTTTATATCAGCTTAACATAGTGGCTCCGCTTCGTCTGATGGTAAGTAGACTACCCCAAATTGCAGCGGTAACTGACAAAGGACTACAGTGTCCTGTCAGTTGAAGCTACCATGCTGGCCCGCAAGGTGCTTCTTCACGCTTCGTTTGAAGAATCCCATATTGTAGAAAGGAAGAAACACAAGTGCAGGCAAGGCGTTCCATTTTTTAATGGTACGACAGAGACAGGAATTGCCGAACTTTTTAGTACGTGAAGAGATGTGCTCAACAGTGGAATAATGACTACGCAAGCCTGAACCTGTGGTTCTATGACGGAAGACAGAGGGTGGGATAAGGGAAAACAGTTCTTCAGAGCACTCACCGTGGTAAAGACGGTAAAATATGCTTAGCGAGCCAATGTCCCTACGAAGTTGCAAAGGTTAGGTCGTCCCCCATGGGACGGAAGCAAAGTAGTTTACATGTACCCAGAGGACGGGAAAGGAAGAATACCCTAAGCAGCGCAGACGGCGACAACATCCGAGCGGATAAACAGAGAGACCCCGGCTTTCGCTAGGAAATTCTCTTCAAGCACGTAACCGGAGTACTGGAGGTAGGACGTGTCTGCTGGACGCGAGATTTGTGTCTCCGTCAGGAAGAATAATGCGGGCCGTGCCGTCTCAAGGTGTTGGTGGACGGCATTAAGGTTTGAGTGGAGTCCGTTGATGTTAGCGAACTCGACCGCTACAGGGTGGTGGGTGAGTGCACCGCTGTAAGACCATGTAGTCCTATTTGCGATGTCATGAGAAGAATATAGAAAGAAAGCGTGAAGCGGGAGAGAATTGCCACAATATTGGAGATGAAGCGCGATGGACTGTTTTTCCATAACTTTGTCGGCAGAGGAGCTGTACTGATTGATCCGTACGAGAGAATAATATCGACGAATGCATGGGTGACCTAGTGGTGAACTGTCTGCTTTATGCAGACGATGATTTGTTATTAGCAGAAACACCATCTGAACCGCAAACGCGATTGATTGCGAAGAAGGCAAAGATGGTGGAGAGTGGTATTTAAAAGAGAAGAAACCAGAACCAATGTTGATTACGGTTATTGATGAAATGTTTCCAACACTTGTGAATTGAATGAGATTATTTGTATGACACAAGTGAATGAGATTATTTATCTTGGATGCCATTTCAGCAGGGATGGAAGATATACCGCTGATGTGGGTAGACGAATGAGTGCTGGAAATAGTGTGAATGGAGCATAGCCGTGCTGATGCTAAACATAATAAGCTGATTATATGCGGAAATTTGTTTTATATGCGGAAATTTGTTATCAGCATCTTCCCATGTTAATAATATTATACTACGTGATTTGTGATTCTGTTAATTTCCCGAAAATAAATAAATAAATAAAATAAATACCGTATTCTTGCAGATGTAACTGACTGAAATATGCGCATTTAACAGTATTTGGTTCAACTACTTCATCACCTCCACTTTACGCTTTACTATAAAAGACTGCAAGATTTCACTGGAAATATTGTTGTTTCTCTGATTGAGTAAGGTCACCGGGAAGATGGGAAGAAAATGCTATTTGCTAAACTAGGATATCATCTATCTTTGCTAGCGTGTATTAGCTACTGTAACTTCCCATCAGTCGAGCTATGTGCTACCCGTATAATATAAAAACTTACATGTACCGCAATCTAAAAAAACCAAGTAACCAGCAAACCGAAATAAAATTTTCGTTGCACTGTGCACACAGTATGTAAAATACGTGTTATTTTTGTGAGAGACTACAAAGCTTGTAAACCAATTCGTTGGGTAAGCGCACGTTTGTACACCGAAAGGTGTTGTTAGTTTCAACATTAATATATTCAGGCGTTACGTTGCGAAAGTCAAATTTCGCAGGCAATTTGATCTGAACTACTTTGTGTGCTTCCGCTATAAATTAGTTCGTGCGAATTACTGCCGGCCGGCACCCACCGACTACCGTTAGTAGATGCATGCCGCCGCTGCCATGGCTGCTCCGGTCGTCTCTGCGAGTGTTCGCCATCTGAAATGTGAACCGCATGCACCCGCCACCGTTGTTGCCCTGGCTGCTCCGGTCGTCTCCGCGACACGTGTTTCGCCTCTCCACGAGGCATCCTCAGGCGCTGTAGATGTTAGTCGTTAATAACTAAGAATAACATGCTACGAATGACGCATCCATTGTAGTGCCGTCCTTTATATAGAGAAGGTGGAGGGGAAGACAGTTGTTGTGGAGAGTTGTTATGTTTCTACGGGTGAGTGAGATCACCAGTAGGTAAGCTCCTAAGGAGTTGCTATGTGAGCAACAGTGATGGCATCGCGCGAGTGATACTTAATGTACGGTAACCACTTTACATCAGGTGGACTGTATGCTTATATGCTTCCCGATGTTGTATTATACGGAATCGTAAAAAAATCAAAAATAAACACAATGTCACTCGTCAAAAGCGCGAGAAGAAGTCTCATAAAAAATGAATACTAGTTTTTTAAACGAAGCTTATTTGTTTCATATTTCTGCGTTTTTTGGCGCTCGGATCTCTCTGCATAAGCCGCAAGACACCTTGCGTAAAAATATTGACGACTATTCGTCGCAAGTACGCAAATGTACTTACCTTCTTTTATTAGTAATTAGTCAAATATTTATCAATGTTGTTAATATAACAGATAATAAGATATTGAAATCATTGTCAGTTAAAATAACAACATCGTTTGACAGTAGTCCGACGATCCTTGGTTCGAATCCTGATGTGGACATCTAAATTCATGTTTTCGGATTTATGTACATATTTGTATTTATAACTTGCACGGTGGCGAAGAAAAATATTGTGAGAAAACCCGCACGTCGAAGAAATTATATTTCGGAAGACCTAACCTAACAAAGTTTTGGTTTTCTCTATGAGTCTCTATAGGTCTAACGGCTTTGTAAAAATCTGTATTTTTACATGACCAAATCATCAAATCCTAATAGATTAGGCAATGGGTTAACGCTCGAAAGAAGAAAAGAAAGAAGTTAAAATATTAACATTATGTACGTTTCTTGTATCAGAGATTCGTTAAAGTTCAGTTACTAGTTTATCACCTTTTTACTATATTTTACCAGTGGGAAGGAAGCATATCAGAGATCGAGATAAAATAAATGAGAAGACAAATATAACAGTAAAGAACACCTTTTTAAATTTATCTCAAGTCAATGGCAATAGAAGTGGAAAAAATCCCGACCATAGTGAAACATCATTGTATCCTTGTAGCTTAGCACTCAACTGGTAATCGAAAGATCATGGATTCGAACCTACCATGGTAGTAATTTTTTCCATTATAAAAATACCTGTTTAGAATTTCTTGTGTAATACTTTTCACATTGTTATTGTTTTGTGTTTTACATTGAAAAATATGTAACATTTTAAAAATACGGAGTACCGTTCGACAATTCAAGTAAAGTGAAGCTTATTAGAAAGGCATCCATGTAAGTGAACGTCAGATTTTGGCCGAGGGTAGTTTGTAACTGTATTAAACAGTTCGATGTGTACCTGTCAGGGTTACTTTGAAACTACTGCGAATGCGCCTCGGGGGTTTCTCTAAATTGTTGATAATATAATTTCATAAGTCCTACATGGGTCTGGTAGCTCGATATGGTCTGATTTTTATATTCTCGAAGCTTCGAAACTAATCTCCATATACGATGTACTTATTTATTTTTTAGGACTCCGAGCCAAATAATAATACATAATAAATATAAATAATAATAATGCTGTGTGTCATGGCTCAATAAATTTTAATAAAAATAATTAGTGCAAATCAAATATTTACTCTAAAGCCGTGATAAAATAGAAACAATCAAGTTGGGATGGATGGACTTTTATTTAATGATAATACGATGGTAGAATTTAGTAGCTGGAAATATAGTATTGTGACGAGCTCGGTGGCTCAGTCGTGAATGACGCGATTTTGACACCAACGCTCGTGGGTTCGATTCCCACACAAGGTAAACATTTGTGTGCATGAACATGTCTGTTTGTCTTGGTCTGGATGTTTTAAGAGAGGTAGGACGCATCAAAGCAGCCCGTCTGGGGAAGTACCTCCACCTCACAGAAAACTACAGCCAAATAACAACTCCCTAGAGAGTTGTTGTGTTCCTGCATGTGAGTGAGGTCACCAGTAAGCTCCCAAGGAGTTGCTGTATAAGCAGAAGAAGAGGCATCGCGCGAGTCATACTTAAGATATCGCAAGCGTTAGTAGGCTACGGTACCCGGTTTACATCAGGTGGACCGTAGGCTTGTATACCTCCCAAAGTAGTATAAAAAAATAGTAAATTTAGTTTAGGTTATTTAATTGATGTTCTTTTAGTGTAATTAAATAATGACTTCTCCGAATACTTCTTATGATATATTTTGTTCAACATAAAAAAGAGATATTTCTTCATGTAGTAAGCGGATTCAGCCAATCAGAAATTACGGGGTCAACGACGATTCAAACTGTTCTATGTTGTATGCGGTTAAATGAACCAAGCAAATACTGGGGCGCCCCGGCCTCTACATATGTGAGTAGTATTCCATGTGTGGCCAGACTTGGCTTCTATATGTTGTAGACTACTTATATTGCTGTAGATCGTTTACACGTAACTTATGCAATATTATCATTATCAAAAATAGTATTTTTTGCAATTACGCTATATATACATTCTTTCAAAAATTTGTAGCGTAACGCTTTTAGACCACGTTTGCAATGATGATATAGGAAACAGACAAGAAGAGGCATGATCCGTTGATCGGACATGTAGAAAGAATGCAGAAAGAAAGAATTACAACGTGAAAGTAGAAAGATATCTCCCATGAAAGTCAAAACTTAACTACCGTGACCAAATTGATCGCGTTTTATCAGAAGGTGATGTCACGAGCCCTAGAAACCGGTGAGTGCGCTTAAGTGGAGCTATGATTGCTAAAGAAACGAGTTATGTAAGGACCGATTGATATGGTGTTTGGTTCCTTTACCTACTCCGTAAGGGATTTAGCATGAAGTTATAGATTGATATATAGACATTTCTATCAATAAATAAAAGAAAGCATAAAGTATATCGTAAGTATCGTTTTGTTCCGCTTAGTATACTAATATTCTAGGAAATAATTTGGCTTTATTCTCCAAGTGATCGCATAACATCACTTTATGTCGAAACTAAGATCTAAATGTAAGTTTGCCGTGAAGGCACTCACTTTATGCACTTTGGGTAAGTTATTAATTTGATCGCAGTATTCGGTATGCATATCTACATAACAGTTACTGTTGTGCACATGCAGTAAGGCATTACTAGGTAGAAGGAATAGTGCTGGTGATAAAACACAGCCTTGTGATACGCTAGCATATAGAGGAAACGTATTAGAGCAAGCATCATCTATCACGATATTAATACTCTGTCCAGTGAGAAAACTGGCGATTAATGTACAAAATATTTTGGATAGTTGATAAGAAGGAGGCTAAGAAAACCTTATAATGAACCTACTTTTGACTTCGCTTTACACTGACTGTTCAACCATAAGTTAAGTACATCAGAATATGATTTGAAGAACTATATATTTCTTTTTCCTAGCGTTACCCCGTTTCCTATTCCGTTAAAATTGACGGCGTATGTAAATTCGAAAATTCAAATTTAGTGGTGTCCTCACCAGGAGTTGAACCGGGAACCAGTTGGTTATTAGGTCGGGTCTTTATTCGCTGAACTATCACTATTACTATTGAAGAACTAAACTTTCACTACATCATAAATGTTATATATTACTTCCTGGTGGGCGATTCTACTAAAAAACTGCAACTGCACTGCAGCGCGGCGTGTGTCAAAATGCGTACATTTTGACGTTTCGTCAAGCGATCTGACAGCAGCGACGTTTAACAAACGTCAAAATGTACGCATTTTGACACACGCCGCGCTGCAGTGCAGTTGCAGTTTTTTAGTAGAATCGGCCTACTGTATACGTTACACATGTATATCGATTATACAGATGATTACATCGTGATTACATTGTTTTTCTTTAAACACAGTAAATTGTACAACTGAACAAATATATACGTAATAGTTTTTTTCGACACTAAGTCATTAATTTACACTAACAATAAAAACAAATAAAGTTTGTTTTAATGTCATTCCCATGTCAATCTCAGAAATTACGGATCCCATTCTCAAACTTCATTCACTAATATATAGCTACATTATCCCTAAAATCTATAGGCCATTTCTCATTTATAGTTCCTATGTCAAACTTGACAAGCTGAAATCCACGTGAGCAGAGCTGCGGTTTACTAATTAATAACTTGGCTTATCATTGGACGAACAAAGGTAATTGCCAATATAGTAGCATTCAGGATTAATTCTTAGCACTTAAATAATTTAAATTTATACATAGTAAGGGTTTTCACAATTTTATTGGACATAACAGCAATCAAAATTACCGCAGGAAATCTAACCCATTTGAGAAAACAATTTAAAATCATGTTTTACCTTTACGGGTATAATGGGTTACGTTATAAGCTTATCAAAAATGTGTTACATGTGAGTATGCATAATATGAGCGCTAACTGAATGAACATTGTCTCACCACCATCCCAAGGCTCCACCGACCTCACGGTCATATGAGCCGAATCGCGGGAGTTGCGCACGGCAGTTGCAGCTTGCTGTTGCTGAGGCTCTGTTCCGTGACGTGACGCTTGGCACCCTAAAAATTTTTTAGTTCTTATCCACAATATCTCGTTACGATTTCTCCCCCTTCTGTGGCAGCGACATTTACACTAACGCCTTCACTGCCGTCCATCGGTCGACATTCTCCTCCTCGTGCGCTCTTCTGCCCGCTCGGCTCCGCGCTTCTACGTGGCTGCCGACGTGTTTAACTGAATGAACATGTCCCTCCACCAACCCATGGCTCCACCGACCTTACGGTCATTTGAGCCGAATCACGGGAGATGCAGCACGGCACATGCTGCTCTGAGGCTCTTCGCCGTGCCGTGGGCATTTGCTTGACTCCCTACAAATTATTTTGTCTCCGTCCACATATCTCTGTTTTCGCCTTCTCCCCCTTCTGGGGCGGCAACGTACACGTTTACGCCTTCGCTACCGTCCGAAGGAATGAACGAATAACTGAATGAACAGTAATATTCGCATTACTCTTTGATATATTTGTCTATTCTCTATCGTCATGCTAGGTTCTTGCATATTCAGCAGAGGGGACTAAGCGCCTTGGTCTCGGTCGTTCTACAACTAACTCGCTTCTTTAAAATTCATATTATTTTCAAGTACGTTCGCGGATTTCTAAATCTTATGTCATCGCCTTTATATAATGCGGCGAATTGGTTTTAGTACTTGAAACTAGATATTACTCGGCTTCTACATTCTTCCACTTTTGTATTGCGTGTATATTTCAATATTTTCTCCTGCTATCTTTTTGCATATCGGAATCAACGGAGATTGTTTCTTCTTACTTTAATATCGATACTCTCTTTGAGACCACCTTCTCTTACCTTCATCATTAGCAAACGTGCTCTTACGCCGTAGATTTTGCGCTGCACTCGCATTCAATAAGTAGTAATCGCGTTGTATATAAGTTGTGTGTGTGTGTGAATTCTGCCTCAAACTTTAACAGCTTAGAAGTTACCCAAGATCCCATTCAATGTCCAGGAGGTGTTTCTGCTAATAGCGCAGCTTCTTCTGCATTTACTAGTCAATTTAACATTCGGTCACTTATGGGCAATCCTTCATTTTTAGGGTTCCGTACCCAAAGGGTAAAACGGAACCCTATTACTGAGGCTCCGCTGTCCGTCCGTCCGTCCGTCCGTCCGTCTGTCACCAGGCTGTATCTCATGAACCGTGATAGTTAGACAGTTGAAATTTTCACAGATGATGTATTTCTGTTGCCGCTATAACAACAAATACTAAAAAATAGAATAAAATAAATATTTAAGGGGGCTCCCATACAACAAACGTGATTTTATTGCCTTTTTTATAGATAATGGTACGGAACCCTTCGTGCGCGAGTCCCACTCGCACTTGGCCGATTTTTAGATATTTTTCTCTGTTGACAAATATCGAAATACAGAATAATGGGAGGAGCCGACAGTAGGCACACAACCATAGATAACAGAAACAACGGGAGATGTGACATACTACGTGAGTTTGCACCGGGACGGTTGTCACACTCACACACTTAAATAAATAAAAGATGTCATTCTACGCACACAAGTACAACGACACACTTTTGTTAAGACGCTGTCATTGGACGTTTATTTAAACAACACCCAAGTAAGCACGCACTACTACAAACACTGATAAAGCGACTTTGCTGGGACACGCGGGTCGATATGACTTTGTCGATATTGACAACGTTATATCGATCTATGATCTATCAAGAAGTGTAATGTTTGTAATAAATATTTATGGGGTGTAAGTGGATCAATGTCAACTTAGAACCAAAGCCAACCCCACTATACTATATAACAATTCCCTGGAGGATGGTTGATTTCATGCGAGTTAGTGAGGTCACAAGAAGTTGAGTTGCTGGATTGGCAGCGAGGGTGACGATGAAAATATAGATGAAATAATAACTACAGTAAAGACTTATAATTTTTATCTAATACTAGCAGTCTATTGACACTTCGTATCGATAGTGAAGTCAAAGCGCACCCCTAACCGGCGGCAGAAACAAGCGGCCGTATCTCGAAACTGCACACACAGTGAACGAATAATATCACTCGCTTTACATTGCGTGATGGGAAACGAGCGGTGGCGACTGCGTAATGGTAGAAAAGCAATGTATGATTTAAGAATGAGATGTTGATTATTTAAAATTTGAATCGTGGTAAGGTTCGAGTAGAAATGGCGTCGGAGAATTTTTGAAATAAATTTTGTATTTATGCTTATAAAACGTAATATTATTTGTACTTACAGGTGATAAGTGATTCCATTTGATTTAAAGTTAACCACTGCACTTCTATTTTTGCAAATTGCAACAGCACAACTTGGCATTTTGCTAAAACAAGGAGCAACGTATCTCAATCGAACTTGATTGCAACTAACTAACTGTTCTTGGCAATGTTCTCGTTTTGAGCATATTGCGGCGACACCAACCACGCCCCCTTGTCACATCTCCCGTTGTTTCTGTTATCTATGCACACAACCCTAGATGACACAGTAGTGTCGTTAAACAAGAACGACTAGCTACTGTCTACCCACAATTCTCATATAATTGCACAGCACGGAACAGGCACCATCAATATTATTATAAAAATAGAAATACATTTATTCCATATTTCACATAATAATTTTACAATAGGTAAGGTTCCACACATTCATACTCACTCAGGGTTTTATGCTACGAACTCACATAGAATTCCCAGCCCTGGTTTTCAGGGCTATATGTTGCCTTAAAAAATAAAACAAACAAAAAAAAAACAACGCATTAATACGGTTATGGTACTAATATTAACTACACACTCATTTTTTTTATACAACATACAAGCATACGGTCCACCTGATGTAAAGCAGTTACCGTAGCCTATAAACGCTTGTAACATATATCACTCGCGCGATACCTCCTCTGCTGCTTACATAGCAACTCCTTAGGTAACTGGTGACCTCACTCACACGCAGGAACACACCAACCCTCTAGGGAGTTGTTATATGGCTGCAGTTTTCTGTTTAGCGGAGGTACTTCCCCAGGCGGGCTTCTTTGATGAGCCCTACCTCTTTAAAAAAATGAGGTCCATGCCCTAATAATTTTAACGGTGAATCACAGACATATCATGTATTATCAGCAAAAATCATCACAAACCGCATCAACATCATGTTATGCTGTGTGCAGTGATTTCCATAGCAATTTCGTAATATAGCAGGTACATTACGTTTATATTCTACATAGCGGATTTCATCCTCGACCTCGATTATGTATCTTTTTTTTATATATTACGTCGGGAGGCACACAAGCATACGGTCCACCTGATGTAAAGCGGGTACCGTAGCTTATTAACGCTTGCGAAATATATTAAGTATCACTCGCGCGATACCTTCTCTGCTGCTTACACAGTAACTCCTTGGGAGCTTGGTGGTGACCTCACTTACGCAGGAACACACATCTAGGGTGTTATTATTTGGCTGCGGTTTTTTTGAGGTGGAAGTACTTCCCCAGAAGGGCTGCTTTGATGCGCCCTACCTCTCTTAAAACATCCGTACCAAGAGAAACAGCCATGTTCATGCACACAAATGTTTGCCTTGTGTGAGAATCGAACCCATGAGCGTTGGTGTCAAAGTCGCGTCACACAACAAATACAACTACAAACTGTTGCTGCTAAGCTGCTGGCTTAGTTAGCTGTGCCAAGCGTCGCCCACGTCACGGAACAGAGCCTCAGAGCAGCAACTGCCGTAAACAACTCCCGCGATTCGGCTCATATGACCGTGAGGTCGCTGGAGCCATGGGATGGTGGTGAGACAATGTTCATTCAGTTAGCGCTCATATTATGCATACTCACATGTATCACATTTTTGATAAGCTTATAACGTAACCCGTTATACCCATAAAGGTAAAACATGATTTTAAATTGTTTTCTCAAACGGGTTACATTTCCTGCGGTAATTTTGATTGCTATTATGTCCAATAAAATTGTGAAGACCCTTACTTTTGAATAAATTTAAATTATTTAAGTGCTAAAAATTAATTCCGAATGCTACTATATTGGCAATTACCTTTGTTCGTCCAATGATAAGCCAAGTTATTAATTAGTAAACCGCAGCTCTGCCCACGTGGATTTCAGCTTGTCAAGTTTGACATAGGAACGATAAATGAGAAATGGCCTATAGATTTCAGGGATAATGTAGCTATATATTAGTGAATGAAGTTTGAGAATGGGATCCGTAATTTCTGAGATTGACATGGCAATGATATTAAAACAAACTTTATTTATTTTTATTGTTAGTGTAAATTAATGAATTAGTGTAAAAAAAACTATTACGTATTGACAGATTTGTTCAGTTATACAATTTACTGTGTTTAAAGAAAAATAATGTAATCACGATGTAATCATCTGTATAATCGATATACATGTGTTATGTTATAGAATTAACAAAAACATGTCGAAGAAACATATACAGGAAGTAATATATAACATTTATGATATAGTGAACGTTTTATTGCAGTTACAGAACTGCAATAAAATTTACATGGATTAATTTTATTGCAAATTTATTGTAATTTTTTATTAAGCCCATGCGATTATATACTCTTTTTGTTACAGTAATATAGTACAAGGCACACGTAATGTTAAAAATACTAGTTCTAAAATAATTTGTACACGAATATTACGTATTTTTTTATGATATTGTCAATAAAAATTATCCATTAAGTGTTTACTAATATCATTATTTTAATTAGTACATACATTTTTTTGCTATAATTTTAACCAACAGTTTGTATATACAAATTTAGTAGTATATTATGCGTATGTATGAGAAAAGTTCTATTAAATTTTCCTAATATAAAAAAAGCATCCTGTAAATCGTACATAATAGACAGTGAGAAGGGTCGACCGTATTTTGTCGGCGTCTATGACCACATACAAGCGGATGAACAAAATGATCTTTTTAACTATAATTTATACCATATTTACTTAAGCGGTAGACAAAATGTAAACAAACCCCAAAAAAAGGATATGTTTTCATAAAGCAATACGCTGCCATAAAATATAGTATATTTTGTAAAAACTTTATAAAATTACCTCTAGAGTTGAGTTAAAATGCATTAATAAAATTCCCAATGAAGATGAAGTTAATACGTTTTATGTTTGATGAATAAACAACTTTTCCATTTAACCGGATTATATCTGCCATTTTTAGGGTTCCGTACCCAAAGGGTAAAACGGACCCTATTACTGAGACTCCGCTGTCCGTCCGTCCGTCCGTCTGTCACCAGGCTGTATCTCATGAACCGTGATAGTTAGACAGTTGAAATTTTCACAAATGATGTATTTCTATTGTCGCTATAACAACAAATACTAACAAACAGAATAAAATAAATATTTAAGGGGGCTCCCATACAACAAACGTAATTTTTTTGCCGTTTTTATAGATAATGGTACGGAACCCTTCGTGTGCGAGTCCGACTCGCACTTGGCTGGTTTTTTACTATTGACACATGTTTACGCGAGTCTTTTCAGTCGCCGATTTGTATAGCTATTGCTTATTAAAGTTGTTGTTTTTATTAAGATTTATTGTCTGTCTTTGTCTTGTCTTATGTTGTTATATTCTGTCATTGTTCAGTTTTTGTTATCATAACGTTCTTATGGTTGTAAAAGAGTGAATCTGGATCGAAAAGTATTGCACTTGTCTTCGCCGAAGAAAGCGTTTCAAGCCTAGGTACTTCAATATTTTCTATAAACAAAGAACCTGTTTCTAGCATGTTAAGACATGTAGTAACTTGACCTTAGTGTACCGATACGTAATTTTAAAAACCTACGTTTTATTTGTTTACCTTTTGTATAACGGTATATTTAATAAACTACAGGGACATTTGTCATTTTTTAACTAACTTCAAAGACGACTTATCCAACGAAGCCGTTTCCTAGATATACGAAGTTTACTACTACACTAACCCTAATTCATCTCTCTACAGGGGTATACGGGTCTTCCGGGGTTAAGAGCATAGTCGACCACGCTGATCAACTGCAGATTGGGGGAGACCAGTGTTGTCAAGCCGCCCTAAGGCAAGTGACTTATCTTAACGACTGTCATCTATAAATAATAGCCGGGACTGACGAGTAAATGTGCTCTCCGAAGCACTGAGAAGCTCAAAATAGTTAAACCGATGTTTTTTGCTTTTTTTATATCATGAAGGTAAAAAGCAAACAACATCAATCACAAAGAAGTATATGGCCTGCCTTATATATGGACATTTGCACCAGGGGTGTCACTCTTGCGTTGCCGACCCTATAAGAACCTCTTCACGCCTTTCTTGAAGAACCTCATACAGTAGTCCCTTGGGAAAACCTCGACAGGAAGCTCATTCCACAACTTAATACTCGTAGTTCTCGATAGAAAACTTGTCTTGAACAGCACAGTATATGACCATTGCGGTTCCAGTGTATGACAATGAATTCCCAGCCGTCGGTGAGCTGTGCAAAATTTCTTGGACGCCAGCTTGACCTCCTCCTCCAGGTGACCTCGATACTAAACATCGCTGGAGATCTCGACACCGAGAATCCCAATGCTTTTAGCAATTGCGAGCAACGTATTCTGGATTTGGGGAGCAACAGCAAGTGGGGCGTTCTTAGCAGTGAACGCGCAGACTTGTGTCCTGAGTGTCCGGACATGCGCGATTACGCCATCGAGCTCCCACGAAGTATATTTATGTATATATACAAGAATTGGTTACTTATAGTAATAGGATTTGTTCAGTTAACATAATAATATTGAATTAAAAAGAATAAAACAGACTCACATATTCATATATGAAACAGATATACAATGCGAAAGTGGAAGGATGTAGGAGCCGAGGAAGACCAAGACTAACCTACCATGACCAAATTGGTCGTGTTTTATCAGAAGGTGATGTCAGGAGCCTTAGGAACCGGCGAGCGTGCATGAAAAGAGCTATGAATGTGAAAGAAGCGAGTGAAGTGTGTAAGGACCGCGTCTTATGGCGCTCGGTTCTCTCTGCCTACCCCGCAAGGGACCTGGCGTGAAGATATACATATACATACATACATATTCATATTACCACATTTAAGATTAAATCGTGCCACTGGCTGTAATGAACCACTGAATACCTTTTCTGCGGCAGGTTACATCCAGACCTCCAGTTCAGCAGCACAATAGCGGCTGACGAGCCCATTAGCATATCAGTAGCGTCATTAGAAGCGACTCCACGACTAAAACAAATGTTCTAACTTTGCCGCATTTTATCAGAGAATGAAGATTTCTTAATTTCACTTTGAAAATTTCTTTTCATTTCATTGATGTTATTAATAATTTTAGTTTAGCGTATAAACGATTAAATATACACTAATATCGTATATGCGAGAGTATAATGTTTGTATGGCTGTTTCTTTGTTAGCTTTTTATGAACGGATCGGAATGAAATTTAATACTATGAGGTATTTTGGGACCATTGAGAAGAATAAAAGGTTTTTTATTTTTGTGGTAACTGGATCCCACGTAGCTGATGCCGATGAGTTTGCCTGAGTGACGTCCCATTACAGCGATAAGAAATAGCTCGTGCCCTTTATCATGTCGGGTACTATTTTCATTTCGTTGTCAATTTGAAGTTGCTGTTTAATCTTATCGATGACTTTAACAATAATATTTAGCAATTTGTAAAAAAAAAATGGAAAGGTACCATCCCCACTATGTGCAACTTAAACATCTAGATTACCATTCTGGTGCTCTTCTTCGACTGAGTCCAGGCAGGTTTGTTAAAGTGAAGATTTTTTTATACTAATTCTATGAATGGAATAGAATAGAACCTCACGTATGCGGATAATGTGATCTTCCCATTACATATTTTTTAAAGTTGTATCTAAAACAGCTATAAAACTACACATGAATATGATATAAGGTAAAATTTTTGTTCCTGTGACTTAACCCTTGGCTATTACGTTTCGAAGGCTGTGTGTATAGTTCAGAAAGCAATAGTTATATTTAGATTAGCCAGGTCATGCATCAAGGATAGTTCTCGCAATACAAAATCCGATTCCTCTGAATCGGATATCTATTAATATTCTTATTTTTGGCTTCTGAAAGTAGGTCAACAGAAAATCAAAGTGAAATATTTTAATGGCGAAGGAGAATATTTACATATTTTTTGCTCAAATTATTTGATTTCACTTTAGTTTAACGACGTCGGTAGAGACGTCGGAACTCCACCAAATAAGGCAACCATGACTATACTCATCTAAATCATAGTATTTTTCCTGAGTAAAAAAAATTGATGTAAATAATTTTCAGTTGAAATCTTCTTATTACTTACGAACTGAGAACACAAACAGGATTATTATTAATACTAATATTTTCATCTAGAAGGTTATAGGTATTAGAATAAAAATTACGCATAATTAATGATATTCTTTTCATCGTCGAATAATTACTTTCCAGTAATGTTAACTAATGTATTTCTTTTTATTAATTTTTTTCGATAATTTACAGCAAGGGCATAAACTTTGCATTAACTTGATTTGTGCCTGTATTAAATGCTACTCGGCCAAATGGTTGTATAGCAATTATTTTTCTTTTAGATAGGGACATTCTATTAAAATCTCCCTAACGCAAAATGAGAAAATGAGAATATAATGTATGGTACATAATAGGCAGTGAGAAGGGTCGATCGTATTTTGTCGGCAACGACGGTCTATGACCACATACGGCAGATGCACAAATTTAATGTTTCTCTTTTAGATGTTTATTTGAATTTATGGCTATTAGACATTTTTATTGCAACAGGCACATATATTTTTGAGAGCGACATAGAACCATGATAATAGCGTACCAGTGTTTCCAGAGACGATTTTGTACCGCTTGTCCAGGTTTTTTCATAAGGAGAGTTAAAGGCATTGAAAGTGCGCAAGTTATACCTCTCTGTATCTATTCCATACCTACCCATACTCAGCCAATAACATGGATACGTGTCTTCTCTTCAAGCGAATAGTAGTTCAGAGCATACTCCACCACCACTCACTTTAACAACTGTTATCTATAGAGAACAGCCAGCACCAATGACATAACGTGTTCTCCAAATCAGGAAAAAGCTCAAGATAGGTAAACCCTGGACGGACTTATCTATATCGACCTAATAGTAGGACTTTGACGAGCTCGGTGGCCCAGTCGGTAATGACGCGACTTTGACACCAACGCTCGTGGGTCCAATTCCCACACAGTACAAACATTTGTGTACATGAACATGTCTGTTTGTCTTGGTCTGGATATTTTTTTAGAGAGGTAGGGCGCATTAAAACAGCTCGTCTAGGGAAGTATCTCCACCTCGTAGAAAACCGCAGCCTAGACGGTTGTTGGGTAATGTGTGTGAGGTCACCAGTAAGCTCCTAAGGAGTTGTGTTAGAAGCAGAGAGGGCATCGCGCGAGTAATATTTAATGTATTTCAATGGTTCATAGGCTACGGTAACCGCTTTACATAAGATGGGCCGTATGATTGTATGCCTTCCGACGTTGTATAAAAAAAGGCAAGTTAGCGACTTCTTTTTCGTCAGAAAAAACGGGGCATACTACTACAGCGGGGAATGGCAGAACCTCTAGTTCTAAGTGTCCATCTAGGGAAACATCTTCATGTTACCAAAAACCACAGATAACAACTCCGAAAGGATTTTTGTGTTTCTATGCGCATAAGAAAGTAAGAAAGAAGTAAGTAAGGACATCAGTTCATTACGAAGTTATTGTACGCGCAGCGGAAGGACTGGCAGGTGTCGAACGGCCACAAACGGTGTAGGCGCGGCAAATAGGCGTGGCGGTCTGGCATACCCGGCAAAACCCCAGGTCACTAAGGTTCAAAAACTCGGGGATCATATAGTCTTCGCTCCAGGAGACTGAGGCGAAGATTATATGATCCCCGAGACAGGAGAAGGAGTGCAAAGTGCCAGTTGCAGTGTTCGTACCGGAGCAGGAGACCACATTGTACCAGCATCCACTGCACCAACAAAAAGCATAACCTGTACAGTGATGAAAGACACCGCGCTTTTGACCTCTACGCAGCCAAAAGAAAGGTTTTAGAAGAGGTAGGGCGCATCAAATCAGCCCGTCTGGGGAAGTACCTCTACCTCACAGAAAACTGCACCCAAATAACAACTCCCTAGAGGGTTGTTGTGTTCCTGCGAGTGAGTGAGGTCACCAGTAAACTCCCAAGGAGTTGCTGTGTAAGCAGCAGAGGAGGCATCGCGCAAGTGATACTTAATATATCGCTAGCGTTAATAGGCTACGGCACCCGCTTTACATCAAGTGGGCCGTATGCTTGTATGCCTCCCGACGTAGTATTAAAAAAAGCTATGTTAGCGACTTCTTTTTCGTCAAAAAAAAGGGGTACAACTTTCTACAGCGGCTACCACCCCTGTAACAAAAATCGATTTTTGAAACATACGAATTTCACTCAATCATCAACGCGGCTCATGAGCATCTGGAGACCGCTCGGCTGAGCATTCGTTTCCTCGCACATCTACAAATATCCTCACCGGCCGACACATATTTGTATACTACCCCGGGTACCAACTCGAACACTAATTTCTGCATCGTGCCGGGGTATGCATGTTCGTTCAGGGGTCGTCGCCATCTTCACAGCCTAGAAGACCTGTCAGTATTATAGATGCGAGTGGATCTTGGCGGCCACACACGGATGTACGTGTGCTGTTAGGTTCCATAGCGGTGATACAGATGCAGCTGGTTTATTCGCGCACTTGCAAATCGTAACAGACAAAGTCACTGAGTAACATCCATCCGCAGTATTAGTGATTTTGGGAGACTTTAAACTACGCCGAGTAGCTTGGTTCCTGGTGCACTAACGACGCGGGGAGGTCTGTTCTTCAATCTGCTCCGCCCTATCGTTTTTTTTCAAATGGCTTTCCTCATACGACACAAAGCCACGATTAACTTGTGTCTAAAATTCAGGGTACTTTGACTAAAGTATCTGATGAAGGATTTAGAACTTTTTCCAATTTAGTCCCATAATAACAAAAGTTTACGCTTCATCCAGCGGAGAAGAAAGCCAAGCTGGCGTCCCTGATTCTCGTTGTGCTCAACAGAGCAATGCAGTACTTCAGCGCAGAGCAAAGACATATGAAATATCTAGAAGTCTCAAGTCAGACCTCATATGGAGTACAACCTTAGAACAGGTTGTGTTCTAAATAATTGTTCGATACGATGCCGATATCTTCTTTTTACAAGCACTACGCCCCCCCTTTTTTTTTGTGACACGGGGAAAAATGCGTTACGCTCACCACCGGTGAAGCCTGGGTGGCCTCCGGTGGTAGTGTGGGACTCCCCGTCGGCTGCCCGACGGTATACCCACTAAACAACCCCGCGAATTGCCATCGGCCGCGTTGGTGTGGTGCCCCGGATCTGTCAGCAATAGGGCACCACTGCGACTGCCCAAACCCTCAAAAGGAGCCGGACTTCTCTCTAGGGGCCATCCCGGCAAATTGGAACGGCCCCTCCGGCGGCGGGACCACTATGGGGCCAGGTTCCCATCCTGACCCCTAGTCCCACATATTAGGGAGGCGGCAATAGGTGCGCATAGCGCCTACGCCGCACTCCCGTTCGCCGTCTCCGGAGCGGGACAGCCTCGGGATCGTCCTCCCTGTCCCGCTCCGAGGCCTCCTTCTGGGACATGACCGTCTCACAGAAGGAGGCTATCGCCTGCCAGGCACAGTTGCTCCCGAGCATGGAGCGGACCACGCTCGGGAGCGAGAGGTCCGCGCTTCTAAGCGCGGACACCAGATCGTGGCGGTGCCGAGACCACCTGGGACACTGCTCCAGCGTGTGTTGGGCAGTGTCCTCGGCCGCGCCACAATCGTGGCAGCCTGGCTGCTCCTCCCGCCTCGCGACCCTGTGTCGCACCATGCGGAAGGTGAGGGGTTTGCGCCTGCGGCGCATCCACGCCTCCAGGACCGGGCGCAGCGCATCTGCAACGCGGACTCCATACCGCGGCTGCGCCAGGTCCTCCCCCCACCTCCGCATCATCTCTGAATGCCCTCGCTGGCGACACGGCCCCACCTCCTCCAACGCTCCTCCTTTCCGCAACAGACACGTACACCTCAGCGAGTACCTCCGCCACTAACTCCTAGGGCGAGTCGCCAGCAAGGGCAGTCGCGGCCGTCCAAGCAACCGTCCGGTACCCCCTTATCGCTCTCTGCGCTATGACCCGCTGCGCTCTGCGCAGCTGAGCCCTGTTCCGAGCGCAGAGGGCGTCCGCCCATATGGGGGCACCGTACGTGGCCATACTCCGGCAGATACCGGAGTACAGCCGCCTGCACGCGGCGCTGGGTCCGCCCAAATTGAGCAGGAGGCGACCCAGCGCCGCCGCAGCTGTGATGACCTTCGGTCCCAACCGCTCGAAGTGGGGCCAAAGGTCCATCTCCCGTCAAGGGTGAGGCCCAGGTACATCATCTGGGCACTCACCCTGTTCCTCTGTCCTCCTATTTGGAGGTGTGCTCCGGGGGGAGGGCAAGCACTACGCCCCTACGCTTTTTGAGTTTCCAGAGAAGTTATTTCGAGAATTCTTAAATTGTGGAACCATCTCCCAGTCGAGGTTTTCTCAAGCGACTACATTATAAGTACTTCAAAAAAATCGGTCAAGTGCGAGTCGGACTCGCGCACGAAGGGTTCCGTACCATTATCTATAAAAACGGTAAAAAAAATCACGTTTGTTGTATGGGAGCCCCCTAAAATATTTATTTTATTCTATTTTTTAGTATTTGTTGTTATAGCGGCAACAGAAATACATCATCTGTGAAAATTTCAATTATCTAACTATCACGGTTCATGAGATACAGCCTGGTGACAGACGGACGGACGGACGGACGGACGGACGGACGGACGGACAGCGGAGCCTCAGTAATAGGGTTCCGTTTTACCCTTTGGGTACGGAACCCTAAAAAGGCGTGAAGAGGTTTTTATAGAGATAGGACCAGCAACGTATGAGTAACACCTCTGGTTTGCAAATGTCCATAGGCTACAGGAACCGTGTATCATCAGGCAGGTCGTACGTTTATTTTCACCTTAAATATATAAAAATATAAAAAAATTACCTGGAACCGTTAATTATAGAAGAATATAGCATCAGGACAAGATATTACAGGCATACTAGTAACCTTACTCCCAGAAACATAACACTGCCAGGACTAGTTAATTGGCTGCGGTCTGCTGTAAGATTTAGGTAATTCACAGGTCAGGTAGCTTATTAAATATTACTGTGCTTTATCTATGTTTTGCCAGCGCCTCATTTGCTAACGAGTAAGTTACTCCCTTTACAGATGACTGATTTTAGTTCTAAACATTAAAGACAGCTATTTAACAACCTGAGTTTGGACCGGACTATAATATTTAAGATTGATAACAATGATATTGTGTGCTTTATTAGCTCGATCATGTTGAATGTACAACGTTCAATAAATTTTATCGTCGTAAAATCTTATTGCTCGAGACTACGCAAGTTTATTGGATAGTATCGATCGAATCCAAATCATAAATTTGCTTTCACATTTAAGTTATTGTGGTGTATTTGTTCACTGAGTATATCATGATACTTCGCATCCTACGCTGCGTTCTCCTGTTCGTAGTCGCCATTCCAATATTCTTCTGCTCCAACGGTGATCGGTTCTCCGAGCTGTGACCTGTCCACTGCCACTTCAGTTTGCTGATCCTTATTATTCAATTGTAGTTTCATAACAATTTTCAATGGTAGTCTACTATTACAACGTTCAGTTAATATCGGCTGCTGATAAGATCTTGAATAAAATGATTAAAGCTGCGACCTGTCCACTGCCACTTCAGTTTGCTGATCCTTATTATTCAATTGTAGTTTCATAACAATTTTCAATGGTAGTCTACTATTACAACGTTCAGTTAATATCGGCTGCTGATAAGATCTTGAATAAAATGATTAAAGAAGCATGTAGGCGACGGCGTTTGTAACTAATATGCTAACGCTAAAAGATAGGATTGAATAAAAAAATATTAGAACTGATTTCTCTCTTTTCTCAATTTAAACTGGGTATGGAAAATAAACTCTTTTAAATTAAACTTGTGCCGTCACCTGAATATAAATGTACTATGGCAAATCGATTTTGGTCGAGTTAAAAAAAGAATGATGCTTTAAGTTCGTTCCATGGGATTTTTCATGTATTCCTGTTTATATTGGAATACGTCTCAAAGGATTTGGATAATTCCATCTGAGTTACGTTAATGTAAATTTCAAATTGACCTCATTTAAGTTTATTAGATTTATTTTATTAGAATAGAATATTTTGTAATCCTCTTTATGACTTTGTTTCATTGTTTTGACCATAAACAAGTGATGATCCGATTTTATATTTTTAGATTTAATGATAAAGAAAAATTTATAAAATATGCATAATTTTGTGTTCTGAAAATATGGGGTAATTTTTTGATCCACAAAATAAGCAAAGCTTTAGCAGAATACCATTGGGATCGATTTTTAGAATTCCAATGAGCACAGTGCTCATAACCTCAGCTAGAAGGAAATCTAGAGCCCTATCGATCAACCTAAAGATGAGTACCACTCATTTGAACCGATTTTCGTTTTTTAAGAATTGTTTTCATCATGTAGATGTCGTGAACAAACTATTGACCTACACGAATAATCTGGTGCTTTGCACAGCGTTTATAAGCCTTTCACTGCAACATCCTCATGGTGGAGTCCTGGTCTCAATCACTACGGCAATGATTAAGAGAACTTTATTGTTACTCACTTGTGTCATTTTACTATTTCCATTTTCTTCTTCTGTTCTGTGATTTCCTGTTTCTTGAGTATCGTTGTACTCTTAGCCTTATACCACTCCAGACTTAAGTGTCATCAAAGTGTAATGCCCTCGCTGTCATGTCTGCCAGCACCATTCCTACCTATCCAAGTAGTTGGGGATTTATTACGAGAACTACTAGAATTTTTCAACTGTATAATTATTATTAATATGTGGTCATTACTTGATTGAATGTAACAACTTTTGTACATAATTATGTCAGTAATTACAAAACAATACAGTTTTATTTTCACTATCCTATTTATTTTGTACGTATACAATGTTATAGATAACACAAGTCGATATAAGATAAGAATGAAAGAGACTGGCGCCTGAACTAGTCATGAGACTAAGACTCTCGTCACCAGTACCTACTTTCCCCATTTTGGGGTTGTGGGATGGCTCGTGTATGAGGATGCCTGAATGTATACACGTTTGTGTTTGGACAAAATTCACTTTCAGCGCTCTGTCTTAATAGTTTGTAACTTTTTAAACAAATAAAATGTTTCTGCCTACTTTGCACATTTATATGATGTTAAATATCTCACGGTATTGCCGGTAGATGGCGCTATATTTAAAAATGTATAATATTGTACTTGAAATTTGACTTGTATGTAATACATTCCATAATCATGGCTGCTACTTGAACGGCGTAATTTATTTAACTCCAAAAACCCTTCATATCATCATCCTCCGAGCAATACGTTATCGCCCAGTGTTCATGTGTAGTTGTTGTAACTGTTATATTCTTGTGACTAATATTGGCGGCATCTTCATGACATTGTTCAGTATTCCGTGGGAGTTCTTAAGTATTTTCTTATTACATATGTATCTCCATCAAGGAAGATAAAAATTTTAAAATTATTGATTTACGATTGGGACCTAGCAGTCGTTTCTGATATTATTACAATTAATCTTATTCCATTCGTTTAGTTATCACTTTTCTTTTTTTAAACTACTAGTATTCCGGAAATAAAGTGTGAAATAAGGTCTGCCTATGTTGAATTTAATATTTTCCAGCCATCTTTGTAATTAAAAGTAATTTATTTTATGTACAACCTAGGGAGGCGTACACGCATACGGTCCATTTGATGTAAAGTGGTGTATTCTATGAATATTTGCAATACGGGAAGTATCGTTAGCGAATTGCCACCATCACTGCTAACACAACCATTCCCTTACTTACTGATAACGTCATTCATTCGTAGGAACACAGCAACCCTCCATGGAGATCTGATTTACCTGCATTTTTTTGTGAAATGGAGTTACTTCCCCGGCCGGGCTACCTTAATGCGCCCTACTTCTTTTAAAAATACTCAGACAAAGACAAACAAACATGTTTATGTACACAAATCAGTTTTTGTATGTATATCTCCACGACAGGTCCCATGCGTTGTAGGCAGAGAGAACCGAGCGCCATAAGACGCGGTCTTTAATCACTTTACTCGCTTCTCTAACATTCATAGCTTTTTTCATGTACACTCGCCGATTCCTTGTGCTCCTGAATTCACCTTCTGATAAAACACGACCAATTTAGTCATGGTAGGTTAGTTTCGATCTTCCTCGGCTCCTACATCCTTCCAATTTCACATTGTATATCTGTTTCGTCTTTCTTTCATCCTGCATTTTTTATACATGTCCGAACCAACGGAGCGTGCCTTTTCTTATCTTAACACCGATACTCTCTTTCTCTTACGTCGTCATTACGAACGCGGTCACAAATTTTGCGCAATGCTCTCATCTCGACCGCATTTCATGCTCTCTTCCATACCCAGCTCTCACTTCCATAAGTTAGTGTTGGGATTAGCACCTCGTTGTGTACAGCGAGATGTGTGATGAATATTTGGCACGACCCTATTAAATCATTTCTCAAGGTCCACAAAACCACAGAAAACCTTCTGGTCCTAAGCCAGATGCTTTTCTACGATGTTGCGTAGTGAAAAAACTTGATCTGTACATCCTGTCTCTTTGAAATCCACCCTGTGCCTCCCAAAGCTTTCCATCGGATTTCACCCTCATTCTCCTTTCAATAATTTTTCGATACACTTTAGCTGCTATGCTGATCAAACTGATTAACTGATTTATTACAAAGAGTATTTATGGTATGGTTTGAAGATATAAAAAACAACAGAACTGTTTCAGGCAATTGATTAAGTATATAATTAATTAGGTTTTCGCTGAAGTTTGAAAATGATATTATATTTTTGTTTTCATTGTACTGAGAGATAACAACGAAAATACTTACTTTAGTTTCAACACTATCCTAAGTGATTCTCTAGAGTGCATGTTATTAAAGAGTTATTGGCTCATTTGTATACATAATACAAAAAATTGTTCAATGTCAGCCTGGAATGAGGAATGGTTCCTCACCATAGTATACTATACGACATATGGTCGTAAAAGTAACTGGAATATACTAAGGGAGCGCCGTTCATCCGATCTGGAGTAGCCGCGTCAATTGTCTGATTCTCCCAACAATATATGCAGCGAAGCTGAGTTTATTTATGTGAGATTCCCCCTGCAATTTAGAGTCTACTCTAAATCAAAGAAGTGCAATATAGTTAATAAATTCTAATTTATTATTCTCAATGATAACTTCTATATTGGCAGAAGTTACTCGTACATTTCGAGAACTCACGGTGTGACGGCAGTTGCTCCATGTGAAAATCAGTACCTTCGCCAAATCCTTAGGCTTAGGTAGTGGACCCGCCAATCCTAATGGATTAGGAAACGAATCATTGCTGTAGTAAGAAGACTAGCTATAAATATCTATACTCAGTTATTTCCGTGTTACTGCTTCAACCGTTTTAGTCATAACACCATGCGAACTAGGACTAACGTTTGAAAACTGACAGTGGCAAGTAGTTGTAGCTTGAGAAGGAAATATTAAATACTAGCTATCCGCCCCGGCTTCGCACGGGTGATATGATCGCTACCAAACTTCACAGGATCACCTGCTGGGCTAATCTGAAGATTCACTGAAAATTTCTTCAAAATCTGGTCATCCGTTTTTGAGTCCATTCAGACAAACGTTCATTTTTACATATATAAAGATTTTACTCATTCGTAATTTTCGGATTTTACCACTTTTATGAGATTAGGTCAAACCACCTAACAACAAACAGACAACATTCTCTGAGATAACATTAAGAAGAAGAAGTTAATTGGAGAATTAAATTTGGTACTTTACTTTTGGTTGCAACTAAGAATAGCACTGCAACGGTCTAAATAGCTTTTGCAAATACCACATTATACATGTTCATTTTTTTAGAAGTTAGAATGGGTACTGTAAGGTATCCTAAAACATAGACATATGCTGTCGTGGACTTTTATATAGATCTGTAAAAGAGAAACAATCCCACGTACATTGTTTTGTTATATCTCAAACGGATTAGACGGTTCTGAGACGGCTGATTTTTAAGACATGTTCAACAATCATCATTATATTTAAGCCTCCTTCCTACCTTAGGAATCACTCTGTTGATAGATGAAAACCGCATGAAAATATGTGCAGTAGTTTTTGAGATTATCGCGAATATACATACAGACAGACATACGCGGCGGGACTTTGTTTTATAATATATAATGATTACGAGAAATAAAATTCACTAGTAAAGTTCTTAGTATCAAAAAGTACATTATGACCATTATGACAATATGTCAAATGATATAAGTTCTTAATATTGTATAACATTATACTAAAACATCAAGGTTCTAAACTCAGAGAGCTGGACGTCGATTAGCATGGTAGTTTTAATATTATGAATAGTTTAGGCTACGGTACCCACTTTACATCAAGTGGGCCGTATGCTTGTATAGTAAACGACGTAGTATAAAAAAATTAATGTTTTATATTCTTTTCAATATATGACTAATCTGTTAGTTAATGGTTAGTGAATGGCTACTTTAACCTAAGGCTTGCGATTGTAGTTCGATTCCCACACAATATAAACATTTGCAGGCCAGCAAAATTGAGGAAGTTCGTCGATCATTATGTAATGCACACGTTCATAAACTACAGTAACCAAATGCCACATCATATGCATGTATGTTCCCAGACAATGTATAAAAAAAATAAGTACGTAGTGAAATCCTAAGATGGATCTAGCTAAATGACAGCCACTATTCTGTGAATTGTTTTTCTTCTTTCTCCTACTTTTTATCTCCATCAGTAAAATAGTATCTAACAACGAAGAATAAATTCTGACCAACTCAAACATACTGTATACCTTCATCAAGATTTAAATTTTATACACAAACTATGCTCTATACGTATTCCTTCCTACCTTTCTCGCAAAAACGCTGACATCTCCCCTACTACAAAGTCTCGCAATGAAAAACGTACGCTATCACTGCTTAATATTTATTATCCTATTTCGTGAAAAATCTCAACGATTTCCTTAAAGCACCGTGGAGCCATCAGTATCGACACATGAATTTATTAGCCAATAAGTTCGCGGAAGGTATTGGGGACTGTTCATATTTGAAGATACCGATCTAGAATATTAAGATACTTGCATGCTTTTAAATTAATTAAACGTGTTTTGTTTCTTATGAGTCATTTTCTAACCAATTATTATGATATATCATAATAGT
Source organism: Pyralis farinalis (assembly GCA_947507595.1). Lineage (NCBI taxonomy): Eukaryota > Metazoa > Arthropoda > Insecta > Lepidoptera > Pyralidae > Pyralis > Pyralis farinalis. The sequence continues at coordinate 29,693,553 of OX382273.1, read as the reverse complement.
GTGTAACTTTTCTCTTCGTGTATTATAAATGTGGAAATTTGTAAGAACGTTTGTAACGCCTGTTTTATGAGGTCAGCAGGCAGTGGAGCGATTACGGTGAGCGGGGCGAAGCTGGCAGTGGCGCCGACGATATAGAGATGCGCCACTCCCCACATTACCTTCGTGAAAAGTTCAATACAAATGTAACTTTTTGGTTTGATGACACGCAGCGTTCGCGACACCGGACTGCGAGACGATGGCGACAGACGCCATCGTCTCGCAGCCCGTTGACTTTATTAATTTTTTAGGCAAATCGACGAGAAGGATTTGTACAAAGTTTAGTACACAAATAAATATAACATATTCTAAATTAAGACTTAGGCTACTTTTCTTCCAGAAAATATGTAGTATTCCCATATAAAATATGAACCTTGCAAGCATTGAGTTTAGCTAGCTCAATGCTTGCAAGGTAGCGGTCAGAAACTAGTAGTTCATATATCTATCCGAAATATTGTCAATTAAAATTCTTTTCAGTAGGCGTCAACACACTAAGGCTGACACTACAGAGTTATTATCATCGCGAAAATAAATCAGTGATACTACATGTCATTACATGCCATTTCGCTTAACATGATTAACTAACCATAATTACCTAGTTACATATTAAACCATAGATAAACATTGATTATTTATTGATGTTAAAGTTATTTTATTGACTTAATATAATAGTTATAATGATATTGTTATTTTAAAACTAATAGAGTATCCTACCCAGATTGTATCCCATGAACAAAAAGAAATAATTGGATTACTTGCGGTTAAGTCCAAAATTTGTCAAAATTTTTGGCTTTATTCGCACTTGAATAAGGCCATCACTTTATGCTCCCGATGAAACCCAATTTTGGCCAAGAATTGCAATCTTCTACATTGTTAAGAGTATCAACGAGCACGCTTCTAGTGCATATAAATCATACCATATTTCTTACCATTGCTAGAGCTTCATTTGCTAATAGACCAGCTACAGCGATGTTGGCTATCACGTTGATAGTGATCCGCCTATAATTTTTTTTCATGTATATTTGGAAGGCGTTAACATTCACACTTGACTGCCTACTCTATCACGATTTGTGCCAATTCCTATAAATGTGAATTCTCCTTTACTCATAAATAATCACAATAAACGCCCTTTACGCGTTACGCTGTTGTGAATTTCAATACAATGGTAAGAACGGTTCTGACTGTAAAGTGGGTCGGAATGGATCACGATTATATTGCTGTGGGATTTATTGTCATGTTAATTACTGGTGTTGAGAGGGTTAGAAATTCAGTTTAACAAGCTGACTGAGTTGAATTATGGCAGTGAGGGATTACAACCGTTCTTTAGAAGGTAGTTAGGTAGTGTTACTATAAACTGTGATACACCGAAAAGGACTTGACAAAGGTTTTACGAGGTTTAATTAAAGTTGCAATATTAATTTTGTTCTATATATCTCTACTTCATATTTCCATTGTTTAATTATATATTTTTATAGAAATATAAATAAACACGTCGTGACGTGTTCACTTAAGCTGTGTGTATAAAATTAGTATTAGTAATGACAATAAAATGTACTATTAAGGAGGAGCGGGGTCTCCTAACACAGGTATTTTATACTTAAAAGGACACTCTTGCAATCGTAAAGGTATAAAATTTGATAAAGAAATAAAGAGATTTAACAAAGAGACTTGCATTGTTCGAAAAATAGAGTAACTGAATTTTGTATACGTAGGTTAGATATACATATGGCAATGTAGACATTGCTACAAAAACTTTGAAATCACCTCATATAAGTGTCAAGATATATCATTTTGGATAAAGTATGTACGTAGACAATTAGATCGAAATTACTTTATGTGCATTATTTTTCTCACTCTAATTCACAGGTACACATTGACGTTAGTATATGCTGGCTGCCATGATTGCCGTGGTCGCCACAGCCTCGGCTGCTACGGTCATCTGTTAGATTGTCCATCATCTGGAACAACAACCGCATACTCTTGCCACTGATGCTGCTCTGGTCGTCACGTGTTTCGCCTTTCGATGAGACACTCATAGATGATGTAGACGTTAAACGTTAGAATATCTTTAAACGAATGAGAAAGCCGTCGCATTGCCGTACTTCTATTGCTTATTGCGGGGTGGAAGGGATGATCTACTTGTTCATGAGAGAACTTTTGATTTTTGTGAGTTCTAATTGTTTCCTTTTACACAATAGATAATGAATTACAACTACATTTTAAAGTTTTATCTATTGTGTGTAAGAATCCTTATGTATTATTTGGGGATTAATTATTTTTTATATTAACAAGCTGATAGGCGAAGTGATGACTAGAGCAGCCAGGGGAACATAGGTGGCCGTTGCATGCAGTTCCTAGTCCAGATAGTAAACAATTGCAGAGACAACCACTGGAGCCAAGACAGAGACGACTAAAACAGCCATTGCAGCAACTACATGCATCTACTAACGGTAGTAGGTGAATACCGGGCGGTGCTATTTGTCATGAACTACTTAGTGACGAAAGAATACTGTCTGTAAATTTGACTTTTGAAAAATAACGCTGAATCTGTTAAGTATTTAAAGTGTAAAACTCATGTAAGGATTAATACGAGTAACAAAAAAATCTGGATTGTTACACAATTACTTCTTTTTTGAATATTAAATTGGTTATTGTAATGGTTAATTGTTTTGAAAATCTCAAGATTGACGCCCACCAATTTTGACATTTATAAAACAATTAATCACAATAATACATGTTATTTGTCTTCCCTTTCTTTTGTCTATGCGAAACCTGACATATGAAAGAAAATGTGTGAAATATAACACTCTTCAAACCCTGTTCATTTGCGGACACTCAAACTGAGTGCAGCAGTAAACGCATTAAGCTTCATTGCTTCCAGTTTAAACAGCTCGACTTAATTGCCATAGTTTTTCATAGCAATTAGCTTCACTTTGTACATTTCTTCAGATTTATGTATAATGTACATTTCTTCTGATTAATGTACAACATTACACTCTAATTTATACTGTAATTTATAAAGTGGTGTAGTATTGGCACTGTATACGTCTATCGTAGATTCATTTATTCAACCGTAGTATACAGTTGGTGTGTAGTAATTAACATCTTTTATTATATAACCAGTGTGTGTTGTCAGTGATCACATATGGAACTGAGACGTGGCCCTTCACTGCGGGCCGTATGGGGAAACTCAAGGTCGCTCAGCGTGCTATGTAATTAGCTATGCTCGGGGATTTTCTATCTCTAAAGGATCAAAAACGAAGATATTTGGAGTAGAACTAATGTATCTGCCATAGCCAAATGATATACAAGCTAAAGTTGCAGTGAGCCGACCATATAGTTCGTAGAACCGACAGGTGCTGGGGAAGAAAGGTCTGTACTGATACACGCAGTGTGGGACGACCCTCACTAGATGGAGCGACGACCTCATGAAGTATGTAGAGAGTCGATAGATACAGGTAGTACAGGATTGAGATGAATAGTCTCTAAAGCGAAGTTTTTGATTGCTAAAATTATAACCCTATAAAATAGACCAAGTCAGATAGTGAGGGTCTACTTCCGCGCTCATGGTTTATTAATGCCTAACATCATGGCGTACCCGTAACTGTGAGAATGTACATTACTGAAATAGGTATGTTTAAGAGACTTAGTGTGAATATATAGGTATAGACATGTTTATGAAACAACCTAAACAAACCTTAAATGATTCTGAATTCTATATCAATGTGATTCCAGCAACATAGAATGAATAATTATCTTAATTTTGATAAATTTCTCTAGTCGCAGCGATAGTTACCTTACAGTGATAGTTAGGTACATTTCTTTTTGTTATACCACTAAGATCACAAGCAAGTGTATGCCCTGCACGACGTTAAATAGTAACCATAGCCTGTGATTACTTGGAGCACCAGGAGTACCACTGCAGTAGGTAAAGCGATCTTGTATTACAAGCATTTGTATCTCGGTCGGTACTGTGTGAAGCATATTATCAATACTTCTACATTGTGCAATTGTAGATCTACTGAACCAAAAAGGTAAGAAGTAGTATTAGGGTATAATGCAAACAAATTTGATGAATTGTACTGTAGCACGTAGGATATATAACGCCGCAGCTAGAATCCTGGATTACTATGCAATTATCCGGTGACGAGTCGCCGCATTTTGGAGTCGGGAACGAAACTTCAGAAACGGGATACTCCGCATCCTGTCGAGTACCTGCACAATCCCATTTTCAAATACTGTTTGTAAGTATATACGTTTGTACATTAAGTATACGGCAACAAGCGCTTAAAATACATTTAGTAATAATAATCGTACACATAATGACTTTTATTATTTCATTTTAATTTTATATAAGTGTATTATCCGTAAAAAATAAATATATAGTAATAAGCTACGGTAAATACTTCACATCGGATAGTTTTAATGCTTATTTGTATCCCGACTTTGCACAGAATAAGGAGGAGGAGGAGGATTAAGTAATACCGGCCGATTGGCACACAATAAATATAGGACTTCGAATATATTTAGTGAATACATTTAATCGTGTTCAATTAGATTTGGTGTCTTCGTCGTAGACGGGCGGCAATTCGATATAAATCCTCCCTTTCATAGTCACGCAGATGTCGCTTTCTGAAGGCAGACTAAAAAGTAAAATGACCGAGAATCAACCAAGGTAGTGTTTTTAGGATTGCGTACCCAAAGGGTAAAATGGACCCTATTACTGACACTCTACTGTCCGTCCGTCCGTCTGCCACCAGGCTGTATCTCATGAACCGTAATAGTTAGAGAGTTGAAATTTTCACACATTATGTATTTCTCTTGCCGCTATAACAACAAATACTAAAAAACACAATAAAAAAATATTTAAGTGGGGCTCCAATACAACAGACGTTGCCATTTTTATAGATACTGGTACAGAACCCTTCTTGCACGAGTCCGACTCACACTTGGCCGATTTTTATTTATATTATACTGAGTTGGGTGAATAATAAGCGCGCAGGACGCCTGATAAGCAGCAGTTAACACGGCGTTCGTTCGGGTCTGGCACCGGAGTCTTCTATCGAAGTTACCATCATACCGGCTGTCCGAGGGTTTGTGCAAATGGGTCGCCAGCTTTTTATCCAACAGATGCATAAAAGCCGTGGTTGACGATGGATGCTCCGATAGTATGGATATCAATGCTGGCGTCCCTCAGGGTTCTGTACTGTCTCCGACGCTGTTTCTGCTGCATATCAGTGATATGTTGTCAATTGATGGCATTCATTGTTATGCGGACGACAGCACCGGGAACACTTATTATACAAGCCATGCAAACATCCCTCGTTCCCTTGTGGAGGAAAGCCGCAACAAACCTGTGTCTGAAATGGATGGTACTCTGGCTAAAGTATCCGACTGGGGGCAGCTAAAACTTGGTCGAATTCAACCCCAAGAAGACACAAGTTTGCGCGTTCACCGCTAAGAAAACTCCATTTGCTGTGGTTCCTAAATTCCAGAACACAACTCTTACCGTCACCAAAAGTATTAGGATGCTTGACGTCGAGATCTCCAGTGATGTGCAATATCGAAATCACCTGGAGGAGAAGGTCAAGCTGGCGTCGAAAAAACTTGGTGTGCTTAACAGGGCTTAGCAGTACTTCAGTGCGGGGCAAAGACTTTATTATATAAGTCTCAAGTCAGACCGCACTTGGAGTACTGCAGTCACCTTTGGGCGGGAGCACCTGCATACCAGCTTGGACCGCGTGATACGATTCAGAGACGAGCTGTGAGAATTGTCGACAATCCTAAGCTTACACACGGTATTGAGCCCTTACGTTTAAGGAGAGACTTTGCCTCCCTTTGTGTGTTCTACCGATTGTACAAAGGGTTGTGTTCTGAAGAGTTGTTCGAAATGATGCCGACAGCTACTTTTTATAACCGCACCGCTCGCCGACGGCGGGGAGTTCACCCTCACACGCTTGAACCGCAATGGTTGCGTACTGTGCGGTTCCAGAGAAGTTTTCTTCCGAGAACTCTCAAGCTGTGGAATGAGCTCCCAGCCGAGGTATTTCCAAGGGACTACAGCATGGAGTTCTTCAAGAAATGCGTGAAGAGGTTTTTAGAGGGTCGGCAACGCATGAGTGACGCCCCTGATGTTGCAAATGTGCATAGGCTACGGTGACTGTTTAACATCAGGCAGGCCGTATGCTTAGTGGTGTAAAAAAAAAGATCTATGAATGCTTGCAAAACTAGGAGTATTGCACGTTGCCATTGTCAGCTGTCATTAATGAATTATTATGCATATTCATTAATAATTTAGGTTGATTATGCCGACTGTACATTCACCGCAATATTCAATCATGCTGAAACTATTTGATCAGCGTTATTAGTTAGTGCCTAATTTTGAGTTTAAACATGATTGCATTTATAGGTACACCATATGTATGAAACTAATATTGTACGAGTACATGTCCATTGATAACGTTGTACTTACAATTTATAAGGTATAACATCATTTTTTTATATTTATTTCTTAATTCTTCAGTTAGTTATTGGGTTGCATTCCTTTACTTCCTATGTAATTTTCAGTCGTGAATGACGCGACTTTGAAACCAATGCTCGTGGATTCCATTCCCACACAAAGCAAACATTTGTGTGCATGAACATGTCTGTTTGTACTAGTCTGGATGTTTTAAGAAAGATAGGGCGCATCAAAGCATCCCGTTTGGGGAAGTACCTCCAACTCAAAGAAAACCGCAGCCAAATAACAAAAAAAATTGTTGTGTTCCTGCGTGTGAGTGGGTCCGGCCGTTACGCACCCATTCCGCGACGCCCCCGGCCGGGACGCCCCCACAGTGAAAATTTTGTTATTCCGCTACGCCCCCGGCCGGGACGCACCCGTTGTTTCTTTTTTTCCATGATACTTGAGTGAGGTCACCAGTAAACTTCCAAGGCTTTGCTATGCAAGCAGCAGAGGAGGTTAATAGGCTACGGTACCCGCTTTACATCAGGTGGGCCGTATGCTTGTATGACTCCCGACGTAGTATAAAAAAATATATAATATATATGTTATTCATTATATACGTAAGCTTGTTCATTCCGACCATAATTTATTTATATGTGTAAGCGTGCATATCAATTACGCAAATGCGATAGTAATGAGGATCTTGTTTCCTGCCACAATTCTACCCTTACATTGCTCGCCAACTGCAAACAATGTTAGTGTACCTACAAAATTTTTCAGTAGGTATTACCTCTTAGTTCATCCGATTATAAATACCGAACTCTGGGAATAAAAAACTACTGAAGACACAACACTAATAATTGATGTAATTTGTGCACGTCAGCCACACAAAGCCTGCTGATTAGATCAGGTTGTATATAAATGCTACAATTTTTTTTCTATGGAGCACAGGCTCACAGCTAATATCGACCTTTACTAACGAAACTTACATCAATTTGTTCCTTAATCTTTTTTTATTACAGCAGCATTCTTACTTTTGCCTTGTTTAATCGGAATATTGAGAAATATAACTATAAATCAATATACTTGAAGGGTATTCTACAGATTATTAAGAGCCACCAACCAAACAAGGGTCCGGCGAAAGAGGTAAGGCAGATGGCCGGACTGGGGAAATGCATCTACCTCCATCTCATAGAAGAATGAAGCGAAATAACAATTACTCAGAGGGTCGTTAGTTGTTACGAGAATGGCAGCCACCAGAAAAAGCAGCAGGGGTGGTGGTCAGCAGCACATGAAATGCTTGCAATATAGAAATAGTCTATATTTCTATTTACAAGCATTTATCTGCTACGGCAGCCGCATAAAATCAGGCGCGTTGTATGCTGGTTTGCATACAATGCGCCATGACATGGTATAAAAAAGGTAGTTATTTTAAAATCCAATAAATTTTCTCTAAATAGTGTAAAACTAAGTCACTGTCTGCCTTTGTCTGTTTCTCGCTTAAACATGCAACAGATTTTGATGTGAATTCTGATAATAAAAATATGGTTTCAAAGAATCATTTTGTCATAGTATGTTCATGCAGAAAGTTAGCTGTGCGAGGTTCTTATTATGTGGTTACCTTCCATATCTATTTTCTCTGTTTTGTACATGTGGAAACAAAAAAATGCATAGTGAATATAAACATTTATTATTCGTCATCTTCATTTTCGAATTCATCTCTTATAAGTAAACTATTATCTAAGAAAGATGCAGGTGGCTCCACTTTATCTTCATACTGTGCCCAGGTCAAAAAGCATACCATACATATCACGTGTGCATAGCATCCGACAGTGCGCCTGCCCACCAAACAGTTGCAGCAGTATAAAACCGCTATAGTGTTGGCAACCAAGGGATTTGTGTTAATTTTTATATAAGTGAAGTAAGCGTTCCTACTTGTGTGCCACGATTTTATCCTCCCACGAAAGAGATAATAATTTGGACAAAAATCGTATATAGGTTCTCGGCATATTTCAATTCTGTATTATCCAGAGTCCCCTACATATTCTCCATAGTACGACCGGGCTTGTTTAATTTGGTAAACCCAAGAGCGAACATAGTCAAATCTTGGAAAGCAAGCCGAGGAAAGTTATTCAGCTCTGGAAGATTACCGTCAATGTTACCAAACTGCACCCTTATATACTTTTATTATTCGTTTCCACATATGTGGGAAGATTGTCAGGGGTGTTTAATTTGCTTCTAGCAATTGCTAATATCTCTTGGGTATAAAAATTGTCTGACATCAATGGATGGAATCTATTTATTAGTGCAGCAGAAATTTTAAAATCTAACATTTAATGGGTTGATGCAGTATTAAAAGACTCTTAACAAATAATTAATAATTACGTTTAACTCGTCCATTTCTGACTTCAACTACCCATCTACACAATGTCACACATCTGGACTTGTTAGCATCAATGGTTTATATTCACCTGCCTTTTTAGATTCAGGCATATGAGCTCTATAAACATTTTGTTTTATGAATAGAATGGCATCCCTAAAACCTCACACAGACAACACAACAGATGATATCTATCTAGAATGAACACATCACTTTCTGTGAGCTATGCTCATAATGGACTGTTATCGCTAAACGACCTAAGCATTATAGAAGCATCTGATTCCGTCGCTGTAAATGGCTTAAATGGTTTTACCAAATTTCTATATTTATCTAAACTATAAGTTTGTTTTTGGACATATATGTATGTACCATCACATATTATTATCGCTGGCATAAACTCTGGATCCATATTAGGGCCTCCAAATCAGCCATTAAGTATTATCAAGTTTTACTGAGCAATTTGCTGAATACTCCAATTATTAGTTCATGAGTGCAACGGAAGAAACTATTCCTCAAAGCACTGTCGTACCACATTCAAGTGTTTGAATACAGTGAATGAAGCTCCAAGAAAAAGAGATGATATACGATCATTGCTATCTCCAGTACGATGTTTCATTAAGTACATTGCTATACTTTTCCTTGGATACTTAACTCTTTCACTGATATATGAAATCTCAAACAGTAATCGTTCAAATTGATGATTGAGGGTAACACCATTTTTTTTTTGTGATTCGGGGAAAAATGCTTTGTTTCATCTATACTTGCACAATGTTGCATTATGTTCTTTAATATTCTCAATATTGTAATTTCGATTACCACTACTTTTAAATAACAATACATAGGTCTTCCATTTGAGACGCAGTGAAATCTGAATAGTTACTGGTTATATGATACTGGTATAAATGATTCCAATCAACATGAGCTTCATTAAATGATATTCACAAATACGTGCACATCGTAGCACATGAAATGAATGATCGACAAGTAATCTTACTTTCAAAAGTGTTGGTACCAAGAGTCTAGAAACATTTTCAAAAAGTCTGAAAATACAGTGACGGGAAGTAAAAACAGCCCGCTTATATATAGCTTATATAGACATAGTAATTGTAGATACTACAGGTTCTATCATTACTGGCAGTACAGGAATGGGCATGGGTGGTGGTATCCTGTTGCTCATGTCTGTGTACAGTTCGGAGAGCTTTTAGCCAGCAAACCATGAACACTTGTTCCAAACGTTGAACCTGATACATGCCACTGTTATAATATACAGAAACAAAATAAAACTTACAAGGAACACACAACATTTGATTTGCATGACCAGGTTCTGCCGTCGGATGACAAAATGCATCTGCTGTAGTTATACAGATTTCTGGCATAACATACAACGGCAAGGTTGCTACTGCATAAGCTATCCAAATATTAAGTTCATATTTATGATTTTACTAGTTCATGCTTAGAGCTCCACCATTAAGATTGGGTTTTTCAATTTCTATGCAGGAACTTTCAATCAATTAATAATTATCTTGAAAGAAACTTAAATAAATGTGGCAAAACCATAACCCTAAGTACAATATTAGAACCCTAAATATTTCCAGCATAAAAGAAGCCCATATACCCAGGTCATAATCTACCTTTGTGCCAAGTTTTACCCAAATCCATCCAGCAATTTCAGTGTGCAGAATAACAAACATATACACACTTACAAACTTTTACATTTATAATAACAGTATAATTACCTAGTGCAAAAGTATCCCTGTTAAAAGAACATCTCCTTCAATAAAGTCAACTGGAACAGCATGTGTTTGATGTGCTCTTAGTAAATAAGACCCACTGCGAATGCATTATGTTTCTATATCCGAATCTATATTTGGGTTAGCAGTCTGCACACATTCCTGCATTAAAGAATAACATTTTCCACAAATTGTATCTCGTGGGAACAACTGAAAAAAGAAACATATAGGTAGGTAAACATACAATTGAAATAGAGGTATTTGTGCAATATTTGATAGTCTTAAGCCTAAACTTGAATGCTAACCTCGCGACAAATCCGTGAACAAATAAGCAATCTGAAACATATGCGCAGGATTGCATATGGCTCAGACAGCAGATGACTTTGAATATTTCAATGGAATCTTACTGCACAAATGACGCATCGGTTATGTGCCGTACATCAGTTATTGCAGATGCCATTTTTGCAAGATAAAACCATATAAGTTTACTCTACACACAAAGTCCAATAAAATATGCAAGGAAAAACAATGAGGAGACAATCTAAATCCAAAAAGAATATTAAAATCGCCACTAAACGACACAACACTACTCGATGCCGAATTGACTATCGGTACATCAAAGCGTTAAAGTGCTTGTACGTAGGTCACACTATAAGTTTTGCGTAACTTAAAAAAACAACATGTTATAACCAAAATATTATGTTTATTGCTTTTCAAAATACTCTCCTTTACATTTTAAACATTTTTTCATGCGATCGAACCATTTTTTAAAACAGGAGGACCACAGATCTGAAGGCATGTTTTCTGCGTGCTGATTGAACGCTATCACTGCCTCTTCGGAGTTGGTAAAAGTGAAACCTCTCATCAAATCTTTGATTTTGGGGAAAATACAGAAATCACAGGGTGCTAGGTCGGGGCTATGCGCAGGATGGGTAACGAGTTGTACTTTTTCGGAAGTTAAAAATCGGCCAAGTGCGAGTCGGACTCGCGCACGAAGGGTTCCGTACCACTATCTATAAAAATGGCAAAAAAATCACGTTTGTTGTATGGGAGCCCCCCTTAAATATTTATTTTGTTTTAATTTAATTATTTATTCTTAAAGTGAATATATAGTATACCTAAATATTCTGTGAATATTTCAAGCGTCTACCTGTTGTCGTTATCAATATCGAGCAAAAACGAGCAAAAAAATCACGTTTGTTGTATGGGAGCCCCCTTAAATATTTATGTTATTCTATTTTTTAGTATTTGTTGTTATAGCGGCAACAGAAATACATCATCTGTGAAAATGTCAACTGTCTAACTATCAGGGTTCGTGAGATACTGCCTGGTGACAGACGGACGGACGGACGGACGGACGGACGGACGGACGGACGGACAGCGAAGTCTCAGTAATAGGGTTCCATTTTACCCTTTGGGTACGGAACCCTAAAAATGACTTGGCCGTTTGTGAAGAAGCGTTGTCATGATGTAGGAGAACGCGGCTTTTTGGTCGTCTTTCGCGAACTTTTTCTAACACCCTGGGTAAACAAATGGTAGAATACCACTCGGCATTAACACTCTTTTGATCTTCAAGTGGAATTGTGCAGATGGGACCCGTAGCTGAGAAAAAAAACGCGATCATTTTTTACCAACGTTTCTCGCCTGCCTCACTTTTGTTGGCCTATTCTCATTTTCAAACACCCATTCACAAGATTGCTGTTTTTTTAGGGTTCAAAACAATAAATCCACGTTTCGTCTCCTGTGACAATGTCATAAACAGCATTAGAATGTCCGTGGTCGTACTTCAGTAGCATCTGTGAGCACCATTCCACGCGAGCCCGCTTCTGCTCCGCTGTCAGTTCATGAGGGATCCAACGACAACAAAGTTTCCGAACTTTCAATTCTTCGTGTAAAATTTTCTAAATTTGGCTCATACCAATCCCTAATAGGTCTCGAATTGTCTCATAGGTAATCCGCGGGTTTTCTTCAATTAGCCGCTTAACAGTAGCCACATTATTTACGTTGACGGCAGTTGAAGGCCGCCCTTCACGAAATTCGTCATGTAAAGAAACTCGACCTCTCTCAAATTCAGCAAACCATCGCCTCACGGTGCTCAAAGAAGGTGCTTCTCTCCCAAAAGCATTTTGAGAGAGAGAACTTTTAAAATCATAAAAAATCATCGCTCTAAAATCTTTTCGACTCAATTCCATTTTCGTTGCGTACGTAGAACTTTTATGTGTGATAAAAAACAATTGACAAATGATTTCCCGCCAATTGTTTTTTTTAATTACTAAGTAGGTTGCAACGTTTAAAAAAATATAACATTCGAAATTCAAATAGTTCCGATTATCTAGAAGTGCAAAACTTTTAGTGTGCCCCTAGTATAGTAACGCAATGATTTGTATCCGAGTACAGGACCAGAGTACAAAACCGATCCAAGTGCAAAAAGACGTAATGCAGGGCGATATTGTATTCCGGAAACTCTTCACCGCAGCATTGGACGATGTCATCAAGCTCTTGGACTACAAAGGATACGGTATAAACAGCAATGGCGAATACATACATCATCTTAGATTTGCCGACGATATAGTTCGCGTGGAGAAATCGCTGGAGGAACTTAGCGCTATGCTCAATGACCTCAATAGTGTTTCCAACCAGGTAAGTCTCAAAATAAACATGGACAAGATTAACATCATGTTGAATGTCCATATTACACATACGCCGGTTATGGTTGGAAGTACTAAACTCAAAGTTATTGACGTATATGTCTACCTAGGATAGGTTATTCAGTTAGATAAGTCCACGGCTGGGCAGTATTCGATAAACTTCGACACAACTTCTCGTCCAAAATACCTTAACGCTTGAATAGCAAGGTCTTCGAACAATGTGTATTACCAGTGATGACATACGAAACCGAGACGGGGCCCTTCACTGCAGGCCGTATGGGGAAGCTCAAGGTTATTAAACGCTCACACACCGAAAAAAATGGACTCCTTTGACTGTCGTAGAATCTGAATCTATTAACTTGTAATAGACGCGGCTCTTGGAGGTAGCCACTACCAAAGCAGTAAGTAAGCAATTTAAGACATTTTGTTCACAACTTTGGGTTTACAGGTGATACGTCAAAAGAAAAACCAAGAAACGAAAAACTGAATTTAGGGAATCTGCCGTTGCCTCCTTACGCCAATTTGCCTCCCGCGGCCTAAACTCATACAGTATTAACAAGCTGCCTATGTTATTCTTATATGCATAGACTTTCAAGGAAGTGACTCATTTGCAAAAGTCACGCGACCAAAAGTTTCGCGATAAACCTTTGACTGCTCTTTACAGTAATGTACGTGGTGTTTTGGCGTAATATGAAAAACATTTAGAGTAGATTTAGAGTTTATGAAAAAAGACAATATACCTTTTCATTACGGTATGGTACAATTTTTTAGCTAATAATGTCTCTTTTCAGTCAGTGTCAAAGTAGCGTTATTAAACACTGCGCCACAGAGTTAGTCAATTATATAATATTTCGAAAGAAAAGAAAGAAAAAATGATGAGATTGTGATGGATAGTGACTGGAGGGCACATAGTTACGAAACACAGCAGCGCTGTAGCTAAAGAGGTTTATTTGTATTGGTTTCAGAGAGGTTCAAGTTACACGGTGGGGCTGACATATAGATGACGTGATGCCTTCCAATTAATTTACCTAATTATGCAATCCCTGTAATGGCGATTTAGATTCAGGTAATGCAGCCAGAGTTATTTCAGAGACCTGTCTCGCTTTTTCGCCTAATATGGCTTATGTACGATTCCAGTATTACATATTTTAACGAGCTCGGTGGCGCAGTGGTTAAAAACACTGTTTTATTACTTTGGCACCAACGCTCGTGGGTTCGATTCCCACACAGGATAAACATTTTCTGCGCAAGAATATGTATGTTTGTCTCGTATTGGTGTTTTTAAGAGCGGTAGGGCTCATCAAAGCCGCCCGTCTAGGGAAGTACGCTCCACCTCACAGAAAACCGTAGCCAAATAACAACTCCATATGGGGTTGTTGTGTTCCTGCCTGTGACTGAGGTCACCAGTAAGTTCCTGCAGCAGAGGTGGCATCGCGCGAGTGATACATAGTATATCGCAAACGATCATAAGCTACGGTAACCGGTTTATATATATACCGGTGGGTCGTGTGCCTTCCGACGTTGTATATATAAATACAATTGTATATACAATATTTTTTCAGAAAAAATTATCGACTGACGTAAACATACATAATTAAAGAACTAAAAGAAAATATCAAGGGCTAAACGCAAAACCTTTTGTAATAGTCGATTTTGTAAGTAAGAGATAATTTCCTAACGTAACCTTTGTATCTAAGGGTACGTCAACAAAAGTAGTTTAATAATTTTAAGATAATAATTATGAAGTAAGTAAAGAAAATTATATAAACCTACGAAAACATTGAATTGCTGTACAAAAACATACGTCAAATGAAAAAGTTAAATTCGATGTCTATACAATTGGAGTACCTACATTGCCTTAAACCTTGAACCCTCGCTAATAGAAAAAAACATCTACTTACTTGAGCCGAACGCGCTAGATTTGCTTTGATTTCTCTATGGATTAAAAAAATCACATCAAAAAATCACAACATAATAAGACAACCCCTGCTATTAAAATTTCCACTGAACGGCAGATAAATTAGTTTGTTATTCAGGACACGAGGGTGAGGATTTAGAGGCAATTCCCTTTTTGATCTCTCCTGTGCAAACAACAGGACTCTGTCACGGCAGCAGACGGGTCCCGTCTTTGCATAAAATATTAGGGAGGCCCATTGTGACGCGTTATACGGGCTTATATTGCGGACTGCTCCCAGAAACCGCTTGATATTTCATAAATCTTGCAACTGAGATGAGATTGATGTTAGATGTTTTTTATTCCATGTTACTTGCAGAATGCGTCTTATCCTATATTTTTTTCGTCAAGTTTTGTAATATATGTTTCATAATTTATGATTTTTTTTATTATTAGTCCTCAGATCACAAATTATATTTATCCAGTTTAGAGCTTATTATTTTCACTTTTAATTACAATTATGTGACAGAAAGTTATATTATCCATTGGCTTTACCAACCTTAAATTTTGCAAAAATAATCAGTGGAAGCTATGCTTCTGCTAAGTTCGTCGCTTGGATTTATTACTGTATGGAGGTAAAAAAGGGCTAGATATATCATAAATGTTCAATACATGTGCTGTTACTGGAAGTTTAAGTAGTAAATTAGTACGCGGGCACACGACCCTTGTAAGTAATACCCTTCCTGTACATACCTGTAGAATTGTCGACTTTTGTTTCGATGGGTTATTTTTTAGAGGTCCGTACATCAAAACATAAAAAGGAATTCTTGTTGACCGTGTGATCGTCTATCAGTATTGCATGAAATAGCAAATTAAAATCGAGCTGGGAACGGCATGCAGGTACGAAACTCGTAAAAACCGCGGCGGACAGTGGAGTTCTATCTCTCCATGATTCGTCCTAGGCGCAATAAAACTAACGCGTAATAGTGTTAGTAAATTTGTTCCACAGTAATGAAACAATCGATCAATCATCTATTTGCATGAAACATGGTCGTTTGAATGACAAAAAAATGAAAATATTAAGTACACCATCCTCATCGTCCGAGCTGTTTGTCTTGGTCTGGGTATTTTCTATGTATAATAAGTATGTATTTACAAAAAAAAAATGTATTTACGTATGTTTATCAGTTGTCTAGTACCCATAACACAAGCTTCGCTTACTTTGGGGCTAGATGCTGTGTAATTTGTCCGACAATATTTATTTATTTATTTATATTTAATATCACTCAGGAGATCATAGTGGAATAGACAATGCAAAACCGTTTATGTGCTATTAATTTCAACAATACTGTCCAGTAGCTACACTGATCGTATAAAAACAAAAAATAACATTCACGATTTGTACAATTTAATTTAATACCCTACAATTCCGCCAACTACATTAAGATGTTAATCGCTCCAACTGTTGAGCCGTATGTTTCCTTTTCCGTAACGGACGACCACCACTAAAAGATCTGCCTCTTCTCTTCATTCTATTACGCGCAGTCAGTTAAAAGGACGATTATCAAAACAACCCTAGTTCAAGTTAAGCTGGGCAAAATACTAGAAAATGTAAAAATTTAATTATTTGAACAAGTTTGAAAGAAGCAAACTAGCATTTTGAATAGATTTTTTGCTTTCAAAGTGATTTGTAAGATGTACAAGACTTTTATCGCTCTCTAAGAAATTCATTCGAGTCATTATTAAATTATACAAATGAATATATATAACATAACACGAATATCATGTATATATATATATTTAATTACGTAGTATGAATTCTTCGTACGCCTCACGGAGCTCATAGGTCGTGTTGCCTGCATTTAGTAGACGAACAAATCATAAAAACTATGACCCTGAAATCTTTTCTCATTCATCGTTTTTATTATGGACGACAATCTTGAATGTGTGACATAACGATTTTCCGTCACTTTTTGAACAAACATACACAATATTGTGTTTAAAAATATATAACATTTGACATTAAATAGTTATGAGTCAATAAAACTTTTAGTGTGGCGTATGTTTCTTACGACTATTGCTTGCAATACAATAACTATCATTCGCACCTTGAGTAGCATTCTCGCAGGTGTATACTGATAATATCATTCTTTTTGTTTTATTTGTCTGCGGTCTTCTGTAAAATGGAGCTACTCTCCAATCGGACACCACAAATGCTATTATACGTTTGTTCTATCTCAACTCTGTTTACAGTGTTTTTTTTTTCAAAAGTTCTCCAAATTAGTATGCATTATTTGGCAGATATAATTTACAAAAAAACAGAATGTTTCCATAAACACTGGTATGACAACTACCAATGGTATTTATTTGTCAACGATTTGATCTCAGATTCAACATATAAATAAAGAAAAGGCTACGTAATTTTTCAATTCAACAACAACAATTTCATGTTTCAATCATTTTTGTAAATTCCAATAGTTTTCACATGTCTCATCACACTGACCCGTATCATCCAGCGCCAGGCGAACTGGATTTATGTACATTTCGAGTTATAAATTAATTAACGAACTTGTCTGCCACCCGTGACACGTACAAGGGCTACACTGAAAGTTTTGCGCTCCTGGTTACTCACAGTTGAAACCTGAATTGCGAGAATATGTTTTTTAAACATAAGAATGAAACGGTACCTTTGATTGAGGGGATTACCAGTCCAGCTCATTGTTGTTTTGGACCATATGGTTTATTGTGCCCCTCATAGACGACCAACCTGATCCGCACCCATGGGTGTGAACTATAACGCATGTGGCGGAGGGGTATGGCTAGTAAATCGAGTGCGTATATATGGAATGTGTGAGGTGAATTGAAAAAATTAGCTTGTAGATATAAGCATAAAATGAAGTAGCTTATGGTATAAACAAAAATTTTTTCTTGATAGAGACTAAGCAGAAGAATTGAATTAAACAATTTTTAACGGAAGTATCGCGTGTTTTATTTATTTTGTTGAACCTGACGGAGTCTTCCTACGATCACGGACGCTGCAAAGCGTTCGAAACGTCAGGTTCAACAAAATAAATAAAACACGCGATACTTCCGTTAAAAATTGTTTAATTCAATGTGTAACAATCGCGAAAACCTAAGACAATACTAAGCGGAAGAATCTTTCTGGTGGTATTATTATTAGGGTCTGGTGAAAGCTAGAACAATCATGCTTGCTTGGGAGTAGGCAGGTAACATCTGGTATAAGCGATTATGCCATTGTAGGTCTAAGGCCTCTCCGGGATCAAATAACGTTGGATATCGCGCAAATTGTTCTTGTTGCAATTTACGCTGCCGGAAACTCAGTCAGTTTATAAAGTCCTTAAAAATTATAATTATATTAAAGGAAGGGAATTAAAGGATAAAAATTATGTATGAAAACCTGAATATGTAACAGTTTTTGACCAATAACAAAGTATGTTCAACAGTATTGAAGAAGTTTATAGATAGATAACTTAAGTACTATTTTACTACGTGTATAATAAGATGTTTAATATTTTTTCTTTTGTATACCGTGTAGATATGGTATACATATAGATCTATGTTAAGTGTGCCTACTGTTTGACAAAAACATTTCACAAACATGCAGTAGACCATCAACTATTAATTATCAATGTATCGAATTAACAAATCACAATTTCACAATCAAAGTGTTTATTTAATTCAGGTTTAGTGAAGTATTAATTAATTCACCAAAATGTGTTAACCAAATTTTCATTTCACATGTTCATATTTATTAAAGTATTCGGCCATTATGCCTATGAATTATTTTGACAATTTTTTTTTATACTACGTCGGGAGGTATACAAACATACGGCCCACCTAATGTAAAGCAGTTGCCGTAGACTACTAACGCTTGCGATATATCACGTATCATCACTCGCGCGATGCCTCCTCTGCTGCTTACACTCCTTGGGAGCTTACTGGTGACCTCACTCACACGCAGGAATAAAACAACCCTCTATGGAGTTATTTGGCTGCGGTTTTCTGCGAGGTACTTCCCCAGACGGGCTGCTTTGATGCGCCCTACCTGTCTTAAACCATCCAGATCAAGACAAACAGACATGTTCATGCACACAAATGTTTGTTTTGTGTGGGAATCGAACCCACGAGCGTTGGTGTCAAAGTCGCGTCATTCACGACTGAGCCACCGAGCTCGTCGTACTTTGAGTGAATTAACTGTTTCATAGCTTGATAGCGAATTGACCAAATCGTTTCTTAATTATTAATTTTTTCCCGGGTTTCTGAACTTTACAGATGCCGGTTCATATTCAGTCTTTATTGGCATCAGTGAACATTTGTAACTCTTTACATGCACGCATGCCTATCCGGTGCTAAGAATACTGAGATAAACTTCTCCAAAAACCATTAGTAACAAAATGTATTTTCGATTGAACAACTTTTCTTCCCCTAAAAGACACATCTTTTATCCGAAAATACATAATAAACTCAAATGTCACTATTATACCCGATATTATTTGCACCTTTTCAAATAGCCCGTGAAACATGAAGGTGGCCGTTCAGTAAATAGTTAGTTACATTACGGTCCCTTATAAATCTAGTTTCCATTGGCTTTATTTGACAACGGATAAATTTATTGGGTGCTAAATGTAGGAGCAGAATAAATTATTGCCTTGAAACATGTGACTGGGGATCAAGATAGAACAATCGGACCGATAATAGCAAATTGTAAAACAGATTATGGTCTGAAATTGTAACATTTTGTAAGCTCATTTCTTAGACCATTTTAATGACAACGAGAAAAGTAATGCAATGGGAATACTCGTGCGGTACTGCTGCAATTGAAAATATGTCGTATTTTTTAAAAAATATCTAACGGAAAATTGAACAATGAAGTACTCTTGCGGTACTTTCATAGCATTAACATTGCACGACGAAACTTTTGGGCGAATGTACTAGTGACTCGCCTTAGCTACGCACGAACATGGTGTGCTCGCACGAGTAATCCGATCGCTACCAAACTTCACAGGATCATCGGTGAGCTAACCTGAAGATTGCCTGAAAAGGAGAATGACCAAAGTGAGCCCACCTTGCGTCTTCACCGTTTATACTCTAAAAACCCTGTTCCAAATTGAAAATGTTCACGTATTTTTTTCAGTCCTATTGGAATAGGGATTTAATAGTTGAGTATTAAAAGTTATTTGCATTTCCGCTTATGACTACAAATGGATGAAATGACAGGTAAATCATGAATGAGAATAGGTTTGGGATTATATATCTAAATAAAATATACTAAATAATTGTTTGTAACTAAGAACCTTAATAATTCATTGCTTTAAAAGGAACGGTTTCTATTCATTTTAATAACTAACCTTCATATAAAAATGTTTGTAAACAATTATGAGGTATAAATAACACGACTACTCGAAATATTTCTAACAAACAAAAGTTGTTAATCATAACATTATCAATTTAACACATATTATTCGGTTAAAGAAGCGAGTGACGTGTGTAAGGACTCTAAGAATCGAGTCATGTGGCGCTTGGTTCTCTCTGCCTACCCCGTAAAGGGTTTAGTGTGGAATTATAGACAGATAGAAGTTCTGTTAGTTCCATTAGTAGTAAGATATAGGCCTTTATTTAAGCCCCGTTCATAGTATATCAAAGTGTTAGATTATTCATAATTATTAAATCGGCCGTCTTTTTATTTTTAATTTATAGATAAGACATATTAAGTAGTTCTCAGAAGGTACGTTATGTCATGTCATCACAAACAAACAACTTGCAACATTATTATTTTTATTTTTTTACGTGAGATCAGACGAAAAGGTAAAGGGATAATGGTACATTCCATTTTATTTCATGATAGCACAGTATAGAAACAAAACCTCATTAGGTATTGAGATCAATGGCAGTTATAGTGAAAAATTGTGAATTTTTATTACGTTTCTTGATACGTATAAATAATTGTATATTTCAATGCCGAATGGATAGATTTTCTTAACCCATTTAAATCAATTTCCTGCAATCGATCTTCAATCGCATCCCTATAGAGCGACGCGTCCATACTCCATAGACAAGAGTCATCTCTTTAATCTATTCCGTAATAGGATATATTATTTTCTTTTGTTTCGTTTATTTTCCTTACATGTGTTCTTTTGTTTCGTTCCTACTTTTTCAGAAGAGAATTGAACTGAGTACAGTGACAAAACAGCCTACCGTCCTTCTTATACCCTTCTGGTAGGATAATGACAAATCTAGATCGGCAAATTGATTTGCGGCTATCGGACGAAATTGAAACCTCTCAGACCGTCCTCTATTTTTTGTGTAAGCTCACCATAGTGGCACCGCTTTGCCTGATAAGCGAAAGAGGAGCCTAAATCGCAACGGCAACTTACAAAAGACTACACAGTGTTCTGTTAGTTGACGCTGCCCTGCTGGACCACAAGATGCTTCTCCGTTTGAAGGATCTCATATTGTAGGAAGGAGGAAACACATGTGCAGGCAAAGCGTTCCACTTTTTATTGGTACGACAAAGATGGGAGTTGCCGAACTTTTTGATACGCGAAGAAATGTTCTCAACAGTGGAACAATCACATCGCAAGCCTGCACGTGTAGTTCTATGACGGAAGGGAGAGGGTGGAATAAGGGAAAATAGTTTTTCAGAGCACTTGCCATGGTAAAGGTGGTAAAATACGCTTAGCGAGCCAATGTCCCTACAGAGTTGAAGAGGTTCTAGGGTTTTGGTGACCTCTTCGTCGTCGATTATGC
Organism: Pyralis farinalis; assembly: GCA_947507595.1. Taxonomy (NCBI): domain Eukaryota; kingdom Metazoa; phylum Arthropoda; class Insecta; order Lepidoptera; family Pyralidae; genus Pyralis; species Pyralis farinalis. The sequence goes on along the minus strand of OX382273.1, from coordinate 29,671,655 downwards.
GGATAGCCCGTCGCTGCAATCTGTCGAGAGCCTCGAGAAGATACGGATCCGTCTCAGAGATGTGAGCAATAGTCCACGCAGGCCCGAGCTTGAGTCTTATAAAGCAGACAAAGCTGGTCCAACGTGAAGTACCGGCGCACCCGGTTCAGGACCTGGTGAAGTGGTAGATGGTGCTGTAATCAGGTGTTAGGATGAATATTTATTTACGGACAACATAACGTCTGGAGCCTTAGAAACCGGCGAACGTGCATGAGAAGAGCAATTAATTTTACAGTAGCGAGTGAGCTGTGTAAGTCATGTGGCGCTCGGTATTCTCTGCATTATTTAGTGTGAAGTTATAGATAGATAGATAGATAACGTCTGTCTTTATATATATAGAAGCAGTTTTGATATAATTAGAAATAGGAATCTAATACGATTAAATTACTTGTAACGAATGTGGATAAATCTTTAAAACTTTTTATCCATACGTTGTTTTCAGTCTTAATACTAAAAAAAAATATTTAAGGTGTGGATATGTTAAAAACCAACTATTTATCCAAAGTACTGGAATGTTATTATTGTCTCAAGACGAAAGTCTTCGACCAGTGTGTGTGTTGCCAGTGATGACTTACGGCACAGAAACGTGGTCCCTCACTATGGGCCTCATACGAAAGCTCAAGGTTGCACAGCTTGCGATGAAGAGAGCTATGCTCGGAGTTTCTCTGCGGCATAGGCTCAAAGATGAGCACATCCGTAGCAGAACTGGAGTTACCGACGTGGCTATAAGGATCAGCAAGCTAAAGTGGCAGTGGGCAGGCCACATAGCTCGAAGAACCGATGGCCGTTGGGGCAGAAAGGTTCTCGAATGATGACCACGAACCGGAAAACGCAGCGTAGGAGCGCCCCCCACACGATGGACAGACGATCTTGTAATGATCGTAGGGAGCCATTGGATGCAAGCAGCACGAGACCGATTGCTGTAGAAGTCAAAGGGGAAGGCATATTGTTCAGCAGTGGACGTCATTCGGCTGATATGATGATGATCATTTGGTTGATCTATAAATGTTAAATAAAGCGGGTGAGGTGTGTAGGAACCGCGTCTTCGAATCTTTACATATAATTATTTAAATAAATAGTTAATAGACTCGGGCGTTATTACACGAAGGTAAAAATTACATGCAATTTGGTCTAACTTGCTTTGTGTTTGGTATTTGGTAGTGGAAACACACAAAGGGTTAAATTCATGTAAATTAAAATAAAATTGCCTACATATGCGCAAAGAATTTAGACAGAATCGGAGCAATTGTTAGGTACAATATGTCTACATTCAAACAACAAATTAATTATATATTCAAAGGTTAACTGGAAGCTTCCTAATGATCGTAAGTCCGCTTTTGGTAGGTATATTTATTTCTCATTTATGTATATCAATCTTATTTAGTTACCAAAAAGAAGAAATAAACATACTAAACTCTTCATAATATTATTAGCGCAGACTACGTCTATTAAACCCATCGTAGATATACCAATCGCATACCTTAAGCATATGGTCTCTTGTTCAACAGAGGCCTCCAAGTCGTTGCTAAACCGCCCATTTGCATATAATTAAATTGAATTTACATCACGTCTGTACGCCACGGGTTTCCCCTTCAGGTGTACAGTCAGGAACCAATTAAGACCTTTAAAACGTTTAGCATAAATTATCTCTGAGACTTTGAAATTCTGTAAAGGTACTCTTTTATTATGACTTGACTTCGATTGTGTTTCTTGAAGGTGATAAAAGACTTTATTTAGAGCTAGCTTTGTTCGCGACTTCGTTTGCGTAACATATACGATTATTAGAAACTGTTTTAGAGAATACAAAGAAGAATGAAATACACGCATTTTTTTATACTACTTCAGGAGGCATACAAACATACGGCCAACCTTATGTAATGCGGGTACCGTAGCCTATTAACGCCATGCGATATATTAATTGTCACTAGTGCGATGCCTCCGCTTGCTCTGCTTACACAGCAACTCCTTGGGAGCTTACTGGTGACCTCACTCACACGCAGGAACATAACAACCCTCTAGGGAGTTGTTATTTAGCTGCGGTTTTCTGTGAGGTGGAGATATTTCTTTAGACGGGTTGATTTGATGCGCCCTACCTATCTTAAAATATCCAGATCAAGACAAACAGACATGTTCATGCACACAAATGTTTGACTTGTGTGGGAATCAAACCCTCTGAACGACTGAGCCACCGACCTCGTCAAAAATGATAATTGTATAATATTTTATTATATATTTTAGAAAGGAGTTATAATGTGCTACAATATTTTTAGTAAAGAGTCCTTTACAGTAACGCAAAAAGTTTTTCCTTGAAGTTAAATTTTGCATAAGCTCCTACCGTAGATTTTCTAGGAGTTTATATATACCAAGGTGATTACAGCATTAATTATTGAGAGTATATTATATATTCAAAAACTAAATTTAGAACACCCGCTGGGTAAAAAATGGACTTTTAATATAAACTGAGAAGAAGAAACCATATGCAGTACTTTAGAATTCTGTTTTTTGGGTATCATCTAAGTATTTAAGCATTAAAGAAGTCACTGTGCACTGAATTATTTATTTCGTCAAAATTAACTAAACTGCAATTAATGAACACCTGAACCACCTAAACTTCGCCTGAACGGGACGTGCCAAGCGGAGCAACTGGTTGGATTATTCCCACGCGTCGAAAACATTGCTCCTGCATTATCCAACCATTTTGTCTTGACGCTACATGTTAATTAATATTCAATAACTACACCTTTGAAATAGTTTCATGGTGGATACACACATAAAACGAATAATAAATTCTAATACGGAACATAGCGACTTTTACAGTCGCAACCCATTCAATATCTAGACTAGCTTAAGTCTTCCCAATAATGGGAAAGGTGAGAGTACCCTTCATTCGATCTGTTCACTTTCAGTAGAAAAGAGTAGACCAGAAAGTCTGCAACCTTTGACTTCAAAGAGAACAACAAAGATGGAAATCTATAGATTAGGTGCTGTACCTAACGCTAACGCTAATATTTAATGGGTCCCGACTTTAATGGGACCCATTAAATATATATCATTAAATATCCCGACTGTTAAAGTCGCTATGTTCCTCATTTGAATTTATTGTTTATTTTATACATGTATCCTCTATGATACTATTTCAATGGTGTAGTTATTTAACATTACTTAACAGAATTCTATAGTACTTATTTGGTTAGACGTTCGACGGTAAATTTCGTAACATAGTCATATCATTGAGGGTGTTAATATTGTAGATATTATTGAGTATCTATAGACCTAACTATCGGGTTAGGTCTCTAGATGAATTGACTGAAGCGGGAATTAATGTGATCTCAGGCGAGATGATCAAACTAGGAGGCACTTACGTCTGTGACTATTTCTTGTTTCTCTGCAATTTATGCTAAGGAAAGAGACCAACGGGTTGGAAATTCGCAGACATCGTATATCTTGCAAGGGATCACGTATGTACTCATGTTTGTTACGAATATTAAAGAAATCATACGAATCAAGTCAGTCAGTCCCATATGTTTTCCACAAAATCGTGGTAAACATATAGGTCGAGACCATTAGCTTTGCTGGTGTTTTCACTTCACAGGGTTTGCCTACAGATTTTGGGACATATTACCGGATACCGGATCGATTTTATTACTGCTTGGTATGTATTGGACTTATAAGGGTGTGCAGCATTTGTGCAAATAGATGGGCGTTAGCTTGCCCTCTGGTTTAGCTTTATGATTATGGTACTACATTGATCTCAGACAGGCTTTCATGCTGTCAAGATAGCCTTTATTTATTATATATCTTGATAGTTTTCTACAAAGAATACTACGAATACAGGATTACGCGTTGGTTATCTAGTGGTGAATCGTGTACTTTATGCAAACAATACCATATTAATTGCCAGTGAATTGCTAATGCCAACACTAGTAATAGTAACGAAAGACGACTGTAAAAGGCTTACAACTTATTCAGAATAAAACAATAACAATGATATTTAAAAGATAGCAAACCAGAACATAATTATACAGGATTACGCGTTGGTCATCTAGTGGTAAACCGTGTACTTTATGCAAACAATACCATGTTATTAGTGGATATACAATCTGGACTGCCAACATTAGTAACAGTAACGAAAGACTATATATACTGTATGTGGAAACGCTTAAAATTTATTCAGAATAAAACAATAATAATGATATTTAGAGATAGCAAACCAGAACATAATTACGATTGATGATGTAGTGTTGGAACAAGTAAATAAAATTATATTTCTTTTATGCGCTCTAATCAAATATGGAAGGTACATCGTTGATATGGAAAGATGATTGAATACTAGAAATAAATGTGAAAGGAGCGTTGAAAAATTTTCTTGGCAATAACTTGAACATTTAGGTATAGCTTGCTAAACACAAGTAAGTTCTACTCCTAATGGTAACATATAAAAGCAAAAGCTAGATGTGGCAGAGAGAGCATGAAAGTGGAATAACGCGGCGGGGTGCGAATGGGTAGGTACGAAGAGACATGCTTCGTTGATCGAACATGTACAAAGAATGTACAAATACTGAGGAGACAAATATACGTAGAAGGATACAGAAACCGAAGAAGGCAATGACAAACTTGTCATGAATAAATTGAGAGATTTTTATTGGAAGAGGATGATAGGAGCCTATATTAGAGAATCGAGAAACAAGAAACGCTTATGATCCTTAACCAGCTCAGTTGTCTCTGCTTAATAGATAGATAAGATAGTTAGATAGTTATTAGTTATTATTTATCTTAGATTGTTCTGTAAAATAATTATGGCGATTTTAAAAATCGTAGTAACCGATTTCAGTTTAGTAGCAACTTTATCAAATTTAAGTGAGACCTTATCAAATTTATGTGTAACCTTTTCTATAATAGTTGTTGTTTTGTTTTTGTAATTTGTTCGCTATTGGCGAATATATACTGCAAAATGAAAAAATATAGTGTCTAATTGAAAACCTACTTCTTTCTGTTATGTGTTACAACTACTACAAAGGAAACACTTTTAATTTTTTTAGTTGATAGGCATGTTACGCGAACATTTCATATCTTTCGTACTAGTTATATTGTTTACTTTGCATTGTGTAAAATCCCAACTACCTATTTGTAACACATTGTATTACTGCAATAATCTTCTAAAACAAAAATAAAACAGCTTCACATGCCGTAGCCTTCGGAATGGCTTAGCGCCAAGAATGTCTTTATTGCTTCTTGGAATTCCCGCAAAGGAATCCAATAATACGTTATATCAGCTCATGATATTATATTGTAGTATGTACTATTTTCCTATGTATCATTGAGCATATAGGATTCAATTGTATAGGCAACCTACACACAGAAGGAAACTGGAAGTTCGGTCCAATGCATCGGATTTTGCGTTTTGATGTCTACAGGGGGAAATTGATCAAGTCACAGTCCCGGTGATTCCAAATATGAAATTAATAAAAAAATATTGTGGTTGTTGTTAACAGTATTTGTTTAATTTATAAAATACCTGTCCACAATACGTTTTCTCAGATTTCCATTTTCCTAAATTTATGTTCAGACAGTATTAATGTAAAAAATAATGAATATATATTGATATTGATAATATCATATTAAAGGTAAAATTTCAAGCTTTTAATTGGTATACTTTTGCTTTTTATAAATATCTTCTATATTTTTAGTAAAAGCAATGTATGTAAGTCGAGTTTGGATTGGAGTCGATTTTGTTGCTCGAAAGTTCAGTTAGGCGAATTAGATAATAAAACGGATGCTAATATGCTCTTAATCTATTTCAGGTACTTTCACAGCATTATGTCGTGGTATACTACTGTGGAAAAAGTATTAGAACTGACATAGAAACAATTTTTATTTTACTAGAGAGTTATCTGCTCTATTTATATCATGCCCGCCAGAGAATCACTTAGGCATCATTTCAAAGAAATATATTTATAAATCCATAATTACTTAGTACAATTTTAAACTTTCACAGCTGTTTATAGCGCTATTAGAAGCAGAAATACCTTAAGGTTTACTAAGATGGAACGGAAGAATATACGACCATAGCGGTTCCAATCTGCTGGCATTACATTGGACAACTCCTCGGAACAGAATCCTTTGTAAAATCGCCAGAATACACAAAATATCTCAAATAAACTGAATGACTCAATACTATATATAAGCACTAGGATAGAAGAATTATTAATTTATACTACGTCGAGAGCCATACAAGCATACGGCTTACCTGATGTAAAGCGGGAACCGTAGCTTATTAACGCTTGTGGTAAATTAATTATCACTCGCGCGATGCCTCCTCTGCTGCTTACACAGCAACTCCTTGGGAGATAACTGGTGACCCCACTCTAACGCAGGAACACAACAACCCTCTAGGGAGTTATTATTTGGCTGCGGATTTCTGTGGAGGTACTTCCCCAGACGGGCTGCTTTGATGCGCCCTACCTCTCTTAACTGTAATAATTTAATTAAAATGTTGAATAAATCAATATTGTGATTATAAATTGTATTGGTTTTTTGGTAATGGCAGAACTCTTTTTCTCTGGCACAATTTATCAAAAAGTAAAAATATCAAAGGAATTCTTTATTGCCTTTAGACTCATCGCTACTAAAATATTTACGAGAATTTCACGCATAGTTGGTCAGTATCAGATAAGTTTCACGAAATACGACGTTGCCTTGGCCTTCTGCATGCGCGAGTTTTGATGATTTCGTATTCATTTTTGCGTGTTTCAGTTACATTGCTCCCATTTACATTATAACTGTAATGCTATATTTTTATATATTATAACGGTAATATATAAAAATATTTTCACGAGCTCGGTGGCGCGGTAACGCTATTTTGATACCAACACTCGTTGGTTCGATTTCCTCACAGGATAATCATTTCTGTGCATGAGCATGTCTGTTTGTCGTGGACTTAGTGTTTTTAGGAGAAGGAGGACGCATCAAAGCATCTGGGGAAGTACCTTAACTTCACAGAAAACCTATCTATCTATAACTTCACGCCAAATCCCTTGCGGGGTAGGCAGAGAGAACCGAGCGCCACGTGACTCGATCCTTACATATCTCACTCGCTTCTTTAATATTCATTGCTCTTCTCATGCACGCTCGCCGGTTTCTAGGGCTCCTGACATCACCTTCGGATAGAACACGACCAATTTGGTCATGGTAGGTAAGTCTTGGCCTTCCCCGGCTCCTACATCCTTCCACTTTTGCATTGTATATCTGCTTCGTCATTCTTTCATCTTGCATTCTTTTTACATGTCCGAACCATCGGAGCATGCCTCTTCTTATTTTAACACCGACGCTCTCTTTCAGACCAACTCTGTTTCTAACATAATCATTGCGAATACGGTCTACAAGCCTTACGACACAAATTTTGCGCAGCGCTCGCATTTCGACCGCGTTTATTCTACTTTCATGCTCTTTCTGCCATACCCAGCTCTCGCTTCCATAAGTTACCGTTGGGACCAACACTGCATTGTGTATAGCGAGTTGTGCCTTCTGGCTCAGGATTTTGCTGCCAAGAAGTTTTCCCAACGCTCCATTCACACTATTCCCAGCACTCACTCGTCTTTTCACATCTGCGGTGTACCATCCACTTGTTCCAACACTTCATCATCAATCGTAATCCTTCCTTCTGGATTCCTCTCTTTCAAATACCATTATCTTTATTTTCTTCGCATTCACAGAAAACCGCAGTCAATTAACAAATCTCTGGAGTACTGTTATATTCCTACGAATAAGTGTGGTCACTATTAAGCTCCTAATGAATAGCTGTGTTAGTAGCAGGGGTGCAGTGGCAGACGCGTCCCGCAAGTGACGTGAAGTAAACGCTACATACTGTAATCGCTTAACTCCAGGTGGGCCGTATGCTTATGTAATTCCCAAAGTTGTTTAAAAAAAATATCTCCAATATAGCAAACAGATTTAAAGCTCACTTAATGGTAAGTAGATACTTGATACTTATAGATTAATTGCAATGTAGTTTTGTAAGTTATGTATTAGTGCATGTAACTAAGGTTTACTTCCTCAAGAGCACTACCCGATGTTGGCACATTTTAAAGGTGATAAATTGTCTCTCAAACTGTCAAATTGTGGAATAAATTCTCTCCAAAATGCCTCCGCTTTTTCCAAATACAGGATAGGGCTCTATAAACAGGATGTAAAAAAGGTTCTTCTAGCATTAACAGGCAACACACAGTCTCCTACTATAAAAAGTTTCCTCGATATCAACAAGATAGTAGTCATAGTTATACTCGTTCATTGGAAAGATACAAAAAGGCAAACAATGTCATTCATCTACGAAAGCGTTCACAAAACTTCTCAAACTATATCTCCATAATTATATACTTAGTCAAAATCTCGCTAGCACATTTTCTATTCTGGCGTAATTGAACGCATTATAAAATAATGGCTGGTTTATCATATTTATGAGAGGTAGGCCGAACCAAAGTAGCCTGTCCAAAGAAGTACCTCCCCCTCACAGAAACAGCAGCCAAATAATAACACCCTGATATTGTATTCCTGCTTGTAGGTGCGGTCATCAGTAAGCTAACTATTGCTGAAGCTAATGTATTATAAGCGTTCATAGATTACGGTAACCACTTTATATCAGGTGTGCGTATGTTTGTTATTAAATAAAAAAAGCCGTCAAGTGCGAGTCCGACTCGCACTCTGAGGGTTCCGTAAAAAATACTTTCGCAAATTATTGTCGCAAAATAAAATGTTTTATTTTTGTGATGAAATTCAAATTTAGGGTTTTTTTCCTTTAGTTGTGTACATTGTTTCTTACCAAATTTCATGATTCTAGGTCAACGGGAAACACCCTATAGGTTTTGATTCCCTTGCGAGTGTCAAATATGTGCATAAACGAAAACCTTTTCGAGGTATAAATTTAATTGCGTTGACTTAGAAGTTTGATTTTTCACTGCTCGAAGGGATTACAGACCTGAGTATTTGATATTAATTTCTTTTTTTTTTGGTAGCTCCACCCGTTCCTGAGAAAATGGTCTTAACATACAGACAGACAGACAGACGGACAACAAAGTAATCCTATAACGGTTCCGTTTTTCTTTTAAGGTACGGAACCCTAAAAATTTGTGTATTATATGACTAGGTGCCAGGTGGACGGCGTATGCGTATGTGTGTGAGCAATGGTATTTGATTGTGTCAGAGTTTGAGCACTTAGTGTATATGGGTGTATGTAAAAGAAGTGCAACAACCCTGAATTTATGAAAAAGTCGATTGATTATGGAAAACTAAAACAGCTCTATATGACTTTTATAAGTTTTGTGCAGTCGCCCAGCGCCTAAGAATTTTTAAGATTTTAGAATTAATGCTATAGTAAAAATAGTTAATAGTTTAACTCACACATCACTTACTAAATACATATGAACCATAGTTTGTAAAAACCTCAGTATCGTTTTATTAAAAACCTGTGACATATCGGTGGCATGTTATAGTAAAACCAGTTGATAATGCGCAAGCTTGCATTGCCAGAAGAACACCTGGCTCGTCAATTATATAACAATTTTTTTTTTTAAACTTTGTCGGTCATGTGCCTAGAGAGATAGAAGGTTGGTTTTTCAGACATTGCTATTCTACTTTTTTATGCTGAATCAGAATCTGAAGTCAAAATTCGAATATTGGAAAAAAACCGACAGACACACACACAGACAAACGCACACACAGTAAACATAGATTTCATATAAGAACGGTGTTCCTGATAAGTACTAAAATACCATTTTATTCGTAAGCTAAAGATTGCACTCAATTTTCTGGCGAACTGATGAAACAATTGAACTGTTTATTAGCATGGGTGTTTCTCGACGTAACTTCGCCCTTATTAGATCAAATCAGTAGCTTTTTTTTAACCTCTAAATTGTGAAGTTTTAGGTACACGATAACAGAAAAACGCCCAGTTTTTTTCATAACTTTTAAACTAAACATCAAATCTTTACCAAGTTTTTAACAATTTTATTATTATTATAATTTTACATGTAAAATTGACAAAAGTCGTCGTCAACGATAAAATAGGAGAAATTTACATAACAAAAAATAAACCTGTCTAATGTAGAATCTTCTCCTTTTTGAACTTGGTTGAAAAAGTGAGTCTACTACTGTAAAAGTCTTTTTGAATATTATCTTTGTATAGGTAGTTCCTGTTGGTACAGAAGCGAGAAAATGTAGTAAAAGTTAGAGATTACTCGCATGTGTATACGTAAATAGAGTCAATAGAACTCCTAAAGAAAGTGCTCCAACATCAACAATGATAGCATCGTACAAGTGATAACCCAATGAATACGCATTCCATACAACAGTATCAATAACTTAATCTATTAAAAGGTTACTGTAGAGTTTGTCATACGCTTATTTGCCGCACGATTACGACTGCTGTACATAGGCCTTCACTCTAAAGAGCCGATCGCTTCTATCCTGAGTCCTGAGTCACCTATATGCATCGACTCCCTTCAAATCTTTTTAGGTTATTATCAAGTGAGGAGTCGTCCCACACTGCATGTGTCCCACACTGCATGTGTCCCACACTGCATGTGTCCCACACCACATGCGTCGGTCGTTACATACCTCACTCACTTCTTTAACATTCACAGTTCTGCTTCTCTTTCTCTGCTCATATATCTCTCAATTAATTAGAGAGTCACGCAGTTTGGAATCCACATGAGGCCAAATATATACATGGTGGAGAAATTACAGCAAAAATTTGAGCGCTGGCTATCTTAATATATATCCTAGAGCTTTTTTGCTTGGCATGGTTGGATAAACAGTCTTGAAGAAAGACGTGATGTCTGACTTCTTGAGGTTGTGATCGTCTTGCTCAGGGGAAAACAACAACAAGGAAAAATGCAATTCTTTTAGAGCTATTACTTTTATTGTCCCGTTCTCATAGACTGTTTACGCTACCGTTTTGTAGAACGCAAATGGGTAGCCATGCGCCGGTCTCTCGAGCACTGCGCTTGCTTAACGAATTAACCTCGCAGTATGACACACTGGATTTGTTTAATGTTCGCCTGCCGAGTTTCATAGAGTGACAACCGAATATATAGAAAATGTGAAATTTTAATTGAATTGATTTTATTATCACGATTATTATATAATTTCATTCTGATTTTCATTTGTAATTAAATATTAATAACATATTATAATAATTGGTCGCAGGCAGGCGTATTGGTTAATACTGTAATGCTTGTCAAAAATAACTTTTTATATATTTAAATGAATAAATAAATAAATCTTATTATTATTAGTATCTATATTATTGCCTTTTTATAATATATATTTTAAGAATTTTCACATGTACAATCCTTTTATAACTCTTAAAGCGAAATTACAATACACAATCGAATTGTTGTATGAAGACAAAAATCATCCTCGAAAGATATACACTACACATTCAATTCGAATGCGTACTGTACCAGTATACTTTACCATTTCACTATAGTACATGAATGTACCATTTTCCAATAGAGCACACTAATACGGGCAAAAGTAAATTTAAACTGTCAAGATAATACTTAACACGAAGAACCGCTTAACAAGAACAATTAACTCCCACCTACTTAATAAAAATACAAGTCCCAAATTTGTCTTTAATTTCCTCACTAAATACTCCCCAAGTTTCCGTTAAGTTCTCCGGACAGAGATAAATGAAGTAAAAGAGGTTTTGCATCGAGATAGTGTAATAAACTTTGTTCATGATGCTTCTTTTGCCTCGGAAGTTCTACTGTTTTCATTGAGTTCAGGTAAGGCGATATAAATTTTAAGACGTTAAGTTTCTCCAACGTTTTTAGGTACCTGTGTTTATTTTTGGTTGTAAAATGTTTAAATGCTGAATTTCCCTGTTTACTAGTTACGTGTGCTTTGATGCGCCTTACCTCTTTTGTACCTTTAGAAAAATGGTCATAATAAGTAAGAATGATTAACTTAACCGATATTTTTGAGGACGGTAGACCTTAAAAAAAGCGGTTAACTCCTCACGTACCGAAGACCGTAGCCAGGGTATAATTTCCTGTAATGTTACTGTGTCCTAGCGATTCAATCTGATTACCGAAGTTGGTGAGGTGATGCTGTATTAACTGGAGTGGTAAGGCACGCACAATATACCTTATGTTACAAGTATACATATAGTATATCGTACTAGCTTCACTCAACTGAACCATATTTTAATTGCCCATCATAAAGATTAAAGAACAAAAAGTTTTTACAGGGGCGAAGGGAGACTTTGTTCGCACTGAAAACTTGTTGCCTGTAATAAAAACGACAATTAAAATCCAAGTTTTATTTTATTTTTCTTTTATACAACGTCTGGAGTCACGCAAGTATACGGCTCACCTGATGTAAAAAAATACATTAAATATTACTGGTGAGATGCGACCTCTACTACTAACACAACAACTCCATAGGATCTCACTGGTGACTTCACTCACTCGCAGGAACACAACAAACCTTCAGGAAGTTGTTGTTTGGCTGCGATTTTATGTGAGGTGGAGGTACTTCCCCAGTCGACAACAAACGGATATCATGCACATGAATGTTTGTCCTGTGTGGTAATCAACCCACGAGCCTTGAGTCAAAGTAGCGTTACTAACCACTGTGCCATTGAGCTCGTCAAACTTCTCTCGTCTAAACTGTCTCAGTATTTGTCATAGAAAACAATAAGACCTCATGTACAATTATTTACATTATGTATAAAACATATGCACATAATACATACGTGCAAGTGACAAAACTTTTAGAAAGTTGTGTGTCTAGTGCCTGCGTAAGTAAAATTACAATAAGTTATGTAGTCAGGCCTTTAGGATGAAGACAGGATGTAGAACTTTTTTTTAAATAGTCACATTTTTTCAGAAAGAATAAAGTAAACTATATTTGAATATTTACAGTTTATTAAAATACATTTAAAAATGTTATCTGCATATTGACGCTTGGATATCACACCTAATAGATACGTTTCGATTGCAGCGCATATACATGGTAAATGAATGAATGAATTTAATAGATTAAAAGTTTATTGCAGTACTTGTTAATACTTATTCTTATCTAAATCACCAACATACCAAAAACGAATGTTTTCGGTACTTTTGCCTAAAACCTATTGCTAAAAATTATTAAAAATGACGTAACACTACATTATTGCCATTCTTAAATAGGGGACAGTTTCTTAAATAGGGGAAACATCATGTCATCAAGTGGTTCATTACGTATCGCACCTGTGCATAGCTTTTGGGAAATAATATCATATATACATCTACAGAGTTTCCCCTATATTTTAAATGTGACATAACATTGTTGAACATTTTGGAAAGTAGTAGACATGCGATTTACGATTCTTTTGATCTATATGAATCACCGTAGAGCATATACCTACAGGTCTGTTTATTTTGATGCAAAATAAAAATGACAGAACACACAGAACAAACATTTTGTGTGCGTGAACATGTCTGTTTGTCATGGTCCGGATGTTTTTAAGAAAGGTATCAATGCAACTCGACTGGGGAAGTACTTGTACCATGTAGAAAAGCGCTGCCAAATAACAACTCCCTGGAAGGTTATTATGCTCCTGGGAGTGAGTGAGTTTACTAATAAGCTACTAAGGAGTTAAGGAGCTATATTACAACCGTTCATATACTGCGGTAATCACTTTACATCAAGTAAGCTGTATGCTTGTATGCCTCCAGATATAATAAGAAAAAAAAGTTCCATATTTTATTTTTATTTTGGAATGGAACACTCTAAAGTTAGGCATTGGTAGTGCCGCTGGAACTATACTAATTTATATATAAGTATATATTAGATATTTGATATAAGAAAAAGAAGAAGTGAGTATGCAAGCCTAATCGCAGCTAATAATCATAATATAATCATACAAAATAATGAAAGTTTACCTTAAATGCGTCCAAAACAGGCGATTACAAGTATTTGTAAGACTAAAGGACGAAATGTGTGCAGAACGCCTAATAGGAAAAGTTAGAAATTGCTAAAGTTTAATGGGATCTTTAGGTATTGTGACAGTTTACAAGTTGTTAAAGTGTTTTCGTTGCGATTACCAAGGGTTATCTTGCGACACGCGTCTGATACTGGGGTCTCGAAGTTGCCACTTAATATGTAGTAGATTTGTCGGGGGAAACAGCCCGTGATGAATAGTTTTGTAAAGAAATGTTGAATGGCGTTTATATATAAACAATATTTAATGTATGTAGCTGGGCTATCCAGTGGATAAAGTACCGGCCTATTGAGCAACTGGCCCCAGTTCGAATTTTGGCATGTAGATACCACAAAATTCACAAAAAAAAAGTACATATTTTTAAGTATCACACGCTCGGCGGTAAAGGATAACATCGTGAGGAAACTCGCACATCTAAGATTAAAATTTCGAAAGGCCTTATCTAAGATAGGTCTGGTTTTCCCTATGGTTTATGGCTGTATGACGGCAGTCGCTCCATGTACCTTCAGTACCTTCGCCAAAAGTTTTGGCTAAGGTAGCGGACAATCGCCAATCCTGATGGTTGCGGAAACGGGATATCGTTAAGAAGAAGAAGAAGACCAGGGCTGTCACTAGTATGGTGCTGACATTCCAAAAGCCTTTTTACATCTGCTTATACGTGTTTTCTTGCTTAAAGATGTCAAACCTTAGAACATTCGTTATAGAATGACAAATCTATCATTATCATTATCATGCCTTTTGTGTGTCCCCTTTAGGTGGTGTCGTGGGAATTTCCACGTATTTCTGGAGACTTTAAGCGGAATATGCTGGCTGTCAATTGATTTAAAATCTTGTAAACTATATGTATTTAAAGCATAATAATTTTCTATTTCTAACTGGCAATGATCGACGTTGCATATATAACGTATTCGATAAACAACACGAGTAACAACTACGTCTAGCTGTAGGATATTATAATAAAATATTGAAATTTGCATTAGTAATGGATGCTACCTAAATACATTCGACAGTGAGCTCGCCTGCGGTCAGCTGCGGCCGGATGCGGTCAGCCTAAATTACGTCTCTAGACTAGACTCTATACAGGTTGTCCCATAAATAGCGCGACAAACATAAGGTGAAAGTACACTGAGTGGATAGGTACTTGCGACAAAATTACTAATAAAGACTAGCTTACGGAAAGCGATGCCATTTTTTAAATAAGTGATACCGTCGAGATGATTCGATTGCGATGGTTGGAAATAGCTATAAGGACTTCTCAATAGTTAACACTATTTCTGTAAAAACCGATAAGATATGCCAACATCTATCCGCACACATGCTGAGCAATCCTTGTAAGTGGACTGCATAGCACGGAGCAGTGAACCGTCAATCCCATATCTCAGCAATATGTGCCACAGTTCCTTTCGCACAACTCTATCAAATGCTTTCTCAAGATCCACAAAACCGCAGAAAACCTTCTGGTCAATGGCCAGATGCTTCTCCAAGATATTGCGGAGTGAGAAAACTTGATCCGTATATCCCCTTCCATTTCGGAAACCTCCTTGTGCGTCCCACAGCATTTCAACGGATTTCACCCTCATTCTTTCAATCACCTTACCATATACTTTTGCTGCTAAGCTGATCAAATTGATGGCCCTATAGTTGGCGCAGTCCATGCGTGACCCCTTGCCTTTATACAAGGTCACGATGTCTCCAGTCCATTGGGACCATTCCAGTTCTTCAGCATAGATTACTTAAGTACCAGAAGGCGTCCAGGACGTAAGTGCCACCTAGTTTGATCATCTCAGCTGTGATCAGATCAATTCCCGCCGATTTTCCATTTTTCAAGCTCCGTATTGACCATTCGATCTCATCCATAGTTATGCCTTCGTCAGACGCCATCAATGTGGAGTAAGCATCAGATTCACTCTCATTGTCAGCATTCGAAGCATACTCATACATTTCCTTAAAATATTTACTCCACCATTCTAACACTTCTTGAGTTTTCCCAAGAATGACACCCACCAGCTTTTGACTTTATTTTATCCATTCTGGATGCCGACGAACGACTCCGAGACTTCTTTACCTCTCTCCAACAGAGTTTGATATTCGCC
Source organism: Pyralis farinalis (assembly GCA_947507595.1). Classification (NCBI taxonomy): domain Eukaryota; kingdom Metazoa; phylum Arthropoda; class Insecta; order Lepidoptera; family Pyralidae; genus Pyralis; species Pyralis farinalis. Next base: position 29,655,539 of record OX382273.1, on the reverse strand, counting down.
TCGAAGTTTTTCGTGAGCCTCTCTTCCTCATTCATAATTTGTTTTTCACGCTTCATTTTTATTAAAGCCTTGGTTTCATTCTTGCATAGAAGTTACATGTCTTCTTCTTTTCTCTCATATTTCCTTTTAAGGGCAAAGATGATACATAATCCAGCCACGCTTTCCTCTTTCTTGATACGGAGGTTCGTCCGCATCCCGCCAGGCATCTCCTTTCACTGTTTTATGCCTGTTTGCGCATCCACATGCTTCTTTTACACTATCCACGATACTTTCTTTCAAAACTTTCCATCAATCATCCACATCTGAGTCGGAAAAGCTTGCATTTGCAAGTCTTTCACTGACCAGATGCACATACGTTCTCCTTACACTTTCATCTTGCAATTTTTGCTCCTTATCCTTTCATGATCTGTGCTATGATCAGTGCCTCCACTTTCTGAAAAGACTCAGAAACCGACTTACCACCAGGTAGAAGTCCATGTCAAGAGTGGGGCCTCTAAAGGCTCTTGTATCCATTACAGCATTTTGGAAACGTCTATCTATTAAAATCAAATCAGCCACACTTTATTGGTCATTCCGTCTCCATGTATACATGTGAATATCCTTAGGATCAAATACAGTATTCGACACGAGGATTTTTTCTTTCACTCTCTTATCTCCATACGAACCAAGCACAGCTTCATAGCTGTATCGCTTGGTCCCACCCAACCCATCCATTCAAATCTCTACATATACTCTTTCATTCCCTTTAGCTAAATCCAGAACATCCCTCACAGGCTCCCAAAACTTATCTAGATCTTGAGCACACGCTGAGCTTACGGGAGCGTATACTGCAACCATGAATACTCTCGTGATACCCAGTTTAATACGAACCCAGAGAAGTATAGGCCCTACCAAACAGTAATCTCTTACACCAGTGGCTAAGCGAGAGGAGAGTACGACACGTACCCATGCAGCACGCGGCTCCCCTCGTCCTGCCGGAATTGGTACTGCATGGTGGTGGCGCCCCCCACGTGCAATTATATTCGCATCGACGGGGGCAGATCGGTGCTCGTCGCCTCCGGGGGACAACCTAATCCGCACGTCGGTGCGCTCTTGGTCCAGAATTGCAATCTGATTGATTGGCAGGGGTTGCTAACGAGCATGCTTCTGGCACATAACCCCCTTATAGGACTGGTAATGGAAATTCTAGATAACCATTTCGTTTTTCATAAGCTTGTCAGACTTTCACAAAAACACGTATCTCAAATGCTAGATTAAGTACTACAGAATTTTTACGCTTGAATCTGCAGTCAGAAAGAACTTAGGATGAGTTGGGCGTGTACTCAATGACACGAAATTGACGAGTCGAATGTAGACAACGAGATTTTCGAAATTTTGTTTCGAATTTTACAACGAGATTTTTGATTTATTTTTCAATTAAAAGGCTCATTGGGGGCATTCTCTATGATGATGGAGTCCATTTAAATCAATTACACGCCTATGCCGCTTGGGAAGACCTCGCAAGAAAGCTCATTCCACATCCTGAGCGCTTTCTAAAGGAAACTTTCCGAAACTCCGCAGTATCCGGCCAATTTAGATTGAAGGTTTACGTTGTATTAAGGATAAATTCCCTCGAGATTTCGGGAGAGGTAATGTTATATTTACAAAGCAACGTTTCAAATCATAAACTCGACACTGTTGCAGTAATTCTCTACTGGAAACCGCTGGGGCTGGGTCCACACCAGCTGTTTGTGCAGTGACTGCACCGCAAAATGAATAATTTCGCAAAACACTGTTGGATTATGTTAATATTTAGAATCTGCTCCTCGTTCCCGAGTACCGTGTTTATTACAGAACATTGTTACCGACAGCTGGGATATTATTTGAGTTGTAATTTACTTCTACCTTTATTTACTTTTTAACCGACTTTGATCTTTTTGTACGTATGTTACACGATATCTTGGTCAATTGAAAATATAGTTTAGTAATTCTTTTTATATAAGTTCAATATTAAACTTCATATTCATTTGGGGTGTCATGTGCCAGAAGCGCGGCCATTCGCGACCCCTGCAGATTCAGATTGCAATACTGGACCGAGAGCGCACCGATGTGCGAATTACGAGTAGGTCGTCTCCCGGAGGCGATACGCTCTTATCGATGCGAATGCAGCTGCATGCGGCGCGGCGGTGGGGTCATGCTCTTTTTTATACCACTAAGGTAGCAAGTTAATAGATTCAGGCGTTATTTTGCGAAAGACAAACTTACATGCAATTTGATCTAACCTGCTTTGTGTGCTTCCGCCACCAATTAGTTCATGCGGCCGGCACCCACCCACTACTGTTAGTACGTGGTACATGCCGACGCTGCCATGGCTGCTCCGGTAGTCTCTGCCTCGGCTGCTGCGGTCGTCCGCCATCTGGAACAGAATCCGCATGCCCCCACCACCACCGTCGCTGCCACGACTGGCCTGGTCGTCGCTGCGACACGTGTTTCGCCTCTCCACGAGGCATCATCAGGCGTTGTAGACCTTAATCGTAAGAATAACATGCTACAAGTGACCCACTTGTAGCATGTTATTGGGTGCCGGCCTGCGCTAGGCTGCATGAACTAATTGGTGGCGGAAGCACACAAAGCAGGTTAGATCAAATTGCAACTAAGGTAGCAAACAGACATACAGCTTGCCTGATGGTAATTTTTTTGTATACTACGTCGGAAGGTATACAAGCATACGGCCCACCTAATGCAAAGCGGGTAACCTATTAACGCTTGCGATATATTAATTATAACTCTCGCGATGCCTCCTCTGCTGCTTACACAGCGACTCCTTGGGAGCTTATTGGTGACTGGTGGAAGACAAAATCTCTACTCATATTTAAGTGCTCAATACTGCAGTGCTGAAGGCCAATTACAATACAAAAAGTAGATAATACAAACACAGTATACGGTTCAAGCTAGTCTGTATTATTCAGAGTCATCTAACTGATATTTACATTTACATTTATACTATATTAATTGGTAACTAAGGCAAATCTTAATCACGTACTAAAAACAATACGTCGTTTATTTTAGCGTAACTTGTACAAGTTCTCAGTCAGTATTCTCAGTGTCTAAAAGTTATTAACTAAAGGTATTAACTATGTTATAATATAACACGTTTTTATAGTCGTCTTGTTAATGATAAAAATATGCATTTCCATTAAGAGGATTACTCATAAATATGACTTTTCTCGTCTCTAAACCCACTATGTGCCGCCGTGGAGATTTGTATGAATACTGAGTAACTCCAAAAATGTGCTGATTTTAAAGAATTCCGTATTTTAGTACTAAAAATTAATTACTACCTCATAGCGTCAGTAAAGGACGCCACTGACGCCGCACCTATTGCAGCGAAGCAAGAAACAGTACAATCCTTAATCACTAGTTCACGACTCTTAGCACTATCTTTCGACTTATTACATGTTACATTTATACGGCTATTGCCAAATATTTTTTATTTAAAATATAGTTTCTATAATAATAAAACTATATTTTAAATAAAAAATAATTGATCTATCTATAACTTCACGCCAAATCTCTTACGGGGTAGGCAGAGAGAGCCGAGCGCCACGTGACTCGATCCTTACATCCCTCACTCGCTTCTTTAACATTCATTGCTCTTTTCATGCACTCTCGGTTTCTAGGGCTCCTGACGTCACCTTCTGATAGAACACGACCAATTTGGTCATGGTAGGTAAGTCTTGGACTTCCTCGGCTCCTACATCCTTCCACTTTTGCATTGTATATCTGCTTCGTCATTCTTTCATTCCGCATAAATATAAAAATAATTGATATTTTCTAATAATAGAATCAAGGTAAAGGATAAAGACTCATTTAATAAATTAGCCTAATCGAATACTCCGGTTAAATAAAATCAACGACACGCTGTTTATGGATGGTTTTATCTCGAGTTTCTCCATACCTGGAAGTCACGTTAATTCGTAGTTTGTTACAGAGGTTAAGGTAAGTCAATGGCCTTCGGTCGATTTAAAAACACTAACCTCCTCCAAGCCGTAGTTGAACAGCGTATTGTGTGTTCTACATAATTCAATCTTCGGTTGAAGGGAGACTCGTATCGGATGAATATGGATTGGTTACTTTAAGATAAAGTTATTTGAATTTCAGAGATTTGTATTTTTTATTAAATCGTTTATTACATTCTCAATCTCATATAATATCTCAGGTTCGTTTAAATTAAATTAGCTCTAAACAAATTCACAAACAATTTTCGTCACCAGATAGTTCATGTGAATTAGTGACAGCCGGCTCTATATGAGATAAATGTAAAAAATCGGCGCAGCCGTAGCTGTTCGGTCCTCTTCACTCAATAATAATTGACAGTAGAGGGATCACACTCACGTGTATATTAAATTTTTTTTTTTTCATTTAATTCCAAAAAACGCTCAATACAGGCACTGAAGAACAATATTTATGTTTTTTGAGACATATTCTGTTTTTATTATTTACGTACAATTATAATATTTTGGCCACTAATAGTAATAATAAAAATTATGACTATAAATACTATAGTCATAATTTTTATTATTACTATAAGTGGCCAAAATAAGCAATAATAAAAATTTTGGCTACTTATACATAGATAATAAATACAAGATATGTTTCAAAAAAATTAAAATATGATTCTTCAGTTCCAGTATTGAGCATTTTTTGGGATTGGTCTTAAATTCAGCGTTATTAATAAAAACAAAATGAGGTCGCCACTTAGCTTTATGACCCTCTTAAAACTAAGTTGAAGTATTGATATAGCCAATGGCACACGCCTGAGCAGCGCTGCCTTCTATACAAAGCGCAAGTTCGCCCATGCGTGGAGTACTGTTCTCACCTCTGGGACGGGTCTGCCAAATATCTACTTGACGCTCTCGATAGAATGCAGCGCCGCGCTATACGCATCATAGATAGCGTTGAGGTCACTAACTCCCTTGAACCTCTTCAGCTGCGTAGGGATATAGGTAGCTTGAGTGTTCTCTATCGTATCTATCATGGGGAATGTTCTGAGGAGCTTTTTGACCTCGTCCCTCCTTCTCCTTTTCTCCTCTGGAATACTCGCGCTGGACTGAAATCACATCCATATAGAGTTGGGTTGCTTACCTCCCGTACTAAGAAGTTCGGCGACTCGTTTCTTTGTCGGACTATCAAAATGTGGAATTCGCTTCCGGCGCATGTGTTCCCCACTTCCTATAACCCCGGGTCGTTTAGACGTGGCGTGAAGAGGCACCTTAGCGGGCCGTCAAGGGGGGGATAGCCAGCACAGCGCTAATCACTGAGATGGCTGTTCTCGCATCTGGTTCTTATTGACGCTTTCCATCAGGCGCGATAGGGACATTTTGATAGGCTACATTAAAAAAAAAAAAAAAATGGCCAACAGTTGCTATCACTATTCATTGTAAAGACACGTAATAGTTCCCGATTGCAGCCACGAGACTGTGCTCCCACTTCTGATTGTGACAGTAAATTACTGGCTAACGGCACACCACTAATTGCTGTGGTGCTAATGTATCGGCACTGGAAATATCGGCAAGATTAAACAAAAGAAATGACTAGAGAAATGAAACCGCTATAGAGTACTTCAGTTTATCGAATTATTAATGAATTGCTATTATACAACATTTTAAAACTTGACAAATTACTGAGTACATATGTAGGTTTTTTATAAACTAATTTTAAGAAATAACCTTTTTCTAAAAGAAAACTTTATGAGTACTACCTTGGGAATTGTGCAGATCGTATTCTCTTACGGTTGGAATTACCAACGCTAACTTATGGAAGCGAGAGCACGAAAGTAGAAAAAACGCGGTCGAAATGCGAGTGTTGCACAAAATTTGTAGCGTATCGCTTGTAGTCCGTGTTCATATTGTTGATACTAGAATCTGAAAGACAGTATTGGTTTTAAAATAAGAAGAGGCACGCGCAGTTTGTATATTCTTGTAGAAAGAATACGAGGAAAAAAACGAAATAGATATGCAACGCGAAAGTAGAAAAATGTGCGAGCCGAAAAAGGCCAAGACTTACCCACCATGACCAAATTGATCGTGATATCAGGAGGCCAAGGAACCGGCGGTCGTATGAGAAGAGCTATGAATATAAATAGAATCAAGCGAGATCTGTAAGGACTAACATGGCGCTCGGTTCTCTCTGCCTATCCTGCACGGATTTGGTGTGAAGTTATAGATAGATTGAAATTCCCGTTGATATTTTGACCGTTTTAACCGTTCTAATTCATCTAGAACGGTTTTTATATAGTTGACATAGTTAACGTGTTTTGTTAATAATAATAACAGAATATTAACTTATCCATATGATAATTTGTCATCAAAATATACATACATATTTAAGACGTGTTTTACTATAGTTAAGGTAAGAGAGGTAGGATATAGCCCGACGGAAGTACCAAAAAGCAAATCACTGGAAGATTGTGTGCTGTGCTTTGATGTGCTCAATCGCTTTTTATTTTGACTTTATAGTGACACTTATTATCTACTTTAAATTAGTTATACAAAATGAAATGGATTGAATTGAGATGGATTGAATGTAGACATTATGTATATATCTTCACTCCGAGGCCTCTGCGGGATAAGCAGAATGAACCGAGCGCTATAAGACGCGGTCATTACACACCTCGCCCCCTTCTCTGTGTGAAAGCATTTTGTAATGTTTCCTGGGAAGAAAAATTTTTACCACGTAGAAAATTGTCCAAATCACGAAAAAAATGGTAGTAAAATGGAGCAAGGTCTGGCGAGTACGGAGGATGACGTATAATTTTGTAACTGCAGCACCTGTAGAGTTACAACATTTCTCGTGCAGTGTGAGGTCTTGCGTTATCATGAAGCAATAATAGTGAAGATCGATTCACGAGTCGGGGATGTTTCACTGCCAGCTTCGCCATCATTGTTCGAAGTTCGATACAGTAAATATTTTATGTTATTGCTTGACCAGACCTGATAAGGCTTTAGTGAATAACGCCGTGAAGAGACCACTAAACAGTTACCATTACCTTTTTATTGGTAAGCTTTGCTTTACTGCACTGTTGCGGCGTTTGACCTGGGGTCAGCCATTGCATTTTTCGCTTACGGTTTTCGTAAAGAATCCACTTTTCATCTCGTGTTCTTTCTTTCTTCGATTCGATCCAATATTCCTTCATTTCTGTACCGATTCAACAAGGCAACAAAAGTTTCAACACTCGTTTCTTTCTGAAGATCAGTCAAATCATCAGCAACCATTTTTCATATTTTTTTATCTTATTGATTTGATACAAATGAGTCAATATTGTAGGTAAGGTAGCGTTAAACCATATCGCTAATTCCTGAGTAGTTTGACTCGGATCAGCTTCCACCATCTACTTCAATTCTTCGTTATTCACCTGTGTGGGTGGTCTTCCACGTGGTTTGTTCTCGAGTCAAAGTTTCCGTTACGAAAGCGTTTAAACCAAACACGCACGGTGCGTTCATTAGCAGTATCCTCTCCAAACGCAGCATTGATATTGCGAATCGTTTCTACCGCGTTAGATCCGCGTCGAAACTCGTATTCATAAATTACTCGGATTTTCGAAGTATCCATCTTTCCCATCTAAGATGAATAAAAAAACAATTGAGATTTGAAAATCAAATGTTGCACATATTTTAAAAGAAAAACCTCATAGGTATCACGTTAAAAAAGTTTCACCCTAAAATCTCACACCATGAAGGTTTAATCTCAATTCAAATTATCTATTACTATAAAACGGCAATTTCGTACTTTAACCCCTATTATTTCGATAGACGTGAGACCAAACATAAAAAGGTCTGGTTTCCCTGTGAGTTGTGGAGGTCTGACGGCAGTATCTTCGCCAAATCTTTAGGCTTAGGCAGCGAATCTCATCAATTCTAATGTATTAGGAAACGGGATAACGCTTGGAAGAAGAAGATATTATTACACCATTCTCCTACACTATTAAGCTGCAACATCCTCGAAATCATAAATATTCACATACCCACGCAATTAAATACTTGTGGAGTAAATTGGTAACGACAAGTACATATGTTTTATTTTTAGTGTACTAGGGGCACACTAAAAGTTTTGCACTTCTAGCTAATCGGAACTATTTGAATTTCGAATGTTATATTTTTTGAAACGTTGCAACCTACTTAGTAATAAAAAAAACAATTGGCGGGAAATCATTTGTCAATTGTTTTTATCACACATCAAAGTTCTACGTACGCAACGAAAATGGAATTGAGTCGAAAAGATTTTAGAGCGAAGATTTTTTATGATTTTAAAAGTTCTCGCTCTCCGCAAGACTGTGCTGCTCGTCTTCAAAATGCTTTTGGGAGAGAAGCACCTTCTTTGAGCACCGTGAGGTGATGGTTTGCTGAATTTGAGAGAGGTCGAATTTTTTACATGATGAATTTCGTGAAGGGCGGCCTTCAACTGCCGTCAACGTAAATAATGTGGCTACTGTTAAGCGGCTAATTGAAGAAAACCCGCAGATTACCTATGAGACAATTCGAGAACTATTGGGGATTGGTATGAGACAAATTCAGAAAATTTTACACGAAGAATTGAAAGTTCGGAAACTTTGTTGTCGTTGGATCCCTCATGAACTGACAGTGGAGCAGAAGCGGGCTCGCGTGGAATAGTGCTCACAGTTGCTACTGAAGTACGACCACGGACATTCTAATGCTGTTTATGACATTGTCACAGGAGACGAAACGTACGTTTATTGTTTTGAACCCGAAAAAAAACAGCAATCTTGTTAATGCATGCGCATAGCCCCGACCTAGCACCCTGTGATTTCTGTATTTTCCCCAAAATCAAAGATTTGATGAGAGATTTCACTTTTACCAACTCCGAAGAGCCAGTGATAGCGTTCAATCAGCACGTAAACATGCCTTCAAATCTGTGGTCCTCCTGTTTTAAAAAATGGTTCGATCGCATGAAAAAATGTTTAAAATGTAAAGGAGAGTATTTTGAAAAGCAATAAACATAACATTTTGGTTATAACATGTTGTTTTTTTAAGTTACGCAAAACTTATAGTGTGACCTACGTATACCTATAAAAGTCAGGTATGCCGTTTGTAACATTTATGTGTGGGGTGTGGGTGGCGGCAGAGCAGAGGGCGTGGGAGACTCTAGGCAAGGTTATCAGCGACTAGGCTGCATGCAAGGCGTAAGTTCGTGTAGTTTTGCAAGCCAAAACCAGGAAAGTCCATAATTTGTCTGCTTCAAAGAGAATAGATAAAATAAGAAAGGAGTGCCACCTGATTTAACCTAAACCTATCAGAATGGTACGATAAAGTAATGTGCGAACTTATATAAAGAGAAACAGATTAGCAAGTTACATGTATTTATTCATTACAGTCGCTTTCAGACACATTCAATAGGAAATATAAATTAACTTTCATATGTCTATATCCTACATACCATGTTTAAATGTAAAAAATAAAAATAAAGAAGAAATAAATTTTATTTCATATGGTTAACATATATTCATATATTCATCTGGTTTAGATAACCATGTCTTGAACTATATTACACATCCACTTAAATTGAACTACTGCATTAGGCCTATGCAAATGCATAACGTAACATAAGTCGCATACTTTATATAACAGGTGTACATTTGTACAGATCGAATTACTTTTTGAGTGCAATATCGGGTCAAGACGTTAGAAAATTACTAAACATTTGAACAATCACCTGATTGTAAGCGGAGCTTCGGATACCCGAACCCGAATCATACGATGACAGGAAAACCAGCGTTGCTCCTCCAAAACTGGGCGTAGAGACACAAGCCATGGGCCGGCAGCGAACAATCAGACGACCAGGAACTACGTATTGCGGATTGCGGTCTGCGAATTAGCATGCGGCTCGTGAATTGCAACCGAACCTTAGTTCGGTATAGAGAGTTCAAAGGTCAAATCCAATTTTTTAAGTGACGCGATGATGCCATGTTTCTTGATTGAAACTTGATTTACTGTATTTAATCTTAATGGTTAAAATCCCGTGTTAACTTATTAGTCTAAAAGCCATATTGGATGGTCGTGTCCATTACGACTCAAAGAAATTAACTTCACATGTTTCACATATCCTTCGGCCAAAAGCGCTGAGAAAAGAAACGAGGTCTCTACGCCAAGCCGGAATCTATCTGTGAAACTAAATGTTATCGGTTGTCAGCTACGTGCATGTCATTATGATGAATTAATCTTCTTCTTAAAATTCCGTCTTACAATTTTCTGTAATAAAGGATATTTGTGGAAAACAAAGAAAATAAACAAATACTGAGAGTGCAGAATTCTAGAACTGCTGTAACAACAAGAAAAATTAAATTAATGAAAGGCAAACTACTGCTATACTCGACTAGAGGGCGGCACTTAGCTAAGCTGAAAGCAATCGATCCATTGTATTTACGGGTCAACAGACGACGCTGGCACCACCGACAATCGCAACAACATGCAAGTGTAGATCTGCACTGTAACAAGGGGCTTTTTCATGTACATTCAGGCAAAAAATCTTAAATGTTGAGATTCTTTGTCGATTTTATCATCACAGAACACACTGTAAAACTTGCACCGTCACTATAACAATTAGGTACTATTCTTTTTTTGTACTACGTAGAGAGTAAAGTGATTATCGTAGCCTATGAACGCTTGCAATTCATGAAATATTACTCGCGCGTTGCCACCCCAGCTGATAACACAGCAACTTCTAAGGAGCTTACTGGTAACCTCACTTACTCGCACGATCGCAACAACACACAGTCTGTCTGTAAGAACATTTTATTGGCTTTCTATTGTCTATTGTTTCCTGTACTTTATCATTTGTAAACTGTTGGTTCTCCATAAATATATAAATAAACCCCCCAAGTAGTTGTTATTTATTACTTATTTATATTTTCTGTGAAGTACTTCCCCAGTCAGACTACTTTGTTGCGCCCCATCTCTATTAAGTTATTCTATCATTATCCCATACCAGGACTGCAATCAAAATTAGTAAAACGGTTTCTTATTCGACGATACCTGTTGCGGTCAAAAATTATCTTCTTTGCCCTTAGAGCAGTGGCGTATGCTCTGAGATTTTGTCCGCAAAGATTACATGAAAGTGCCAAACCGGACGATCATGCGGCCACAGCAGGCTTATGTTGGTATCTATGCTATGAATGTTTAGTTCTGTTGGTAGTTTATATTCATATACATCGAAAAAGTTTTGATCAAATACATGAGCAGCAACGCTTTGTATGCAAACTAGCTTCGTTGCTGGTGTTTGGTCGCGTGTTCTCTGTACAATCAAGTGGGGTATTGTTGGTAACTTAGTTCAACTGCTGCGCTACTTCACATTTATCCAACATTACTGTGTATTGCTATATCACGTATGTAGAATATAGCAGAATAATATTTTATGTATATATTTTATATTACGTCGGGAGGCATACAGCCCACCTAAAGCGGATACCGTAGCCTATTGATGCTAGCGATATATTAAGTATCACTCGCGCGATGCCTCCTCTGCTTACTCAGCAACTCCTTGGGAGCTTACTGGTGACCTCACTCACACGTAGGAACACAACAAACCTGTAGAGAGTTGTTATTTGGCTGCGATTTTCTGTGAGATGGAGGTACTTCCCCAGACGGGCTGCTTTGATGCACACTACCTCTCAGACCAGACCAGATCAAGATAAACAGACATGTTCATGCACACAAATGTTTGCCTTGTGTGGGAATCGAACCCACGAGTGTTGGTGTCAAAGTCGCGTCATTCACGACTGAGTCACCGATCTCGTCATAATATCTTAATCATAATGTTTTTTGTTCTTAAAATTAAATTTTAAAAAATATTACTTTATGTCTACGTTTGACCTGTTCTCGATTTGTATAGGAGAAATGATGAATGAATTTCACGGCTCGTCTGTCGGTTTATCACCACGATATCAGACCTATTAGCAACAATAATCCTGTCCGTGATGATCGACCGGTCCCAGTTGAGCGTGACACTACCCTTTGCGAACTGGTGCTGGTACATATTAATAATATGGGACATCAGAACTCTACTACTACTTGATATAATATAAGATATATATAAAATAGATAATAATAGAAAAGATATTATTCATTTAAAACCAAATATATTGCAAGTTTTGAACCTGGGGACAGGATACGACTGTTTGTTTCTTAACCAATACGCCAGAATCTACCATGAATGAATGGATGAAACATTAATATGCTTTTAAAATGTAAAGTTAGTTAAGTGTATTCAGTAGAAATATTTTGAACTTGAAATCGTCCCCGAAAGGTAAAGAATACATCAATATATAAGATAATCAAGAAAAATATTTTGACCCTAAATACAGTTGTTTTAAAATTGATAATATTGAATTTTTATAGGAATCCTACCAGTGCCAATGCCAATATAGAATTACTTCTGGTAAGAAAGAAACACTAAAAGGATTCAGCACTGTAGAAAATAGTCTCAGAAAAATAATCCATTTTATCGAATGGTTCCTTGCCGTGTAAACACCCATTAAAGAGATCCACTTTTATGGTGCTAATGTCGGCGATTAAGTTCATATCTGTGAGAAAAGTTTATCTGTTTACATGATGTAAAAAGTTTTGGACAATAGTACTGCTTTGGATAGTTTTATATCGCTCGGATGAGGATTCAGCACGACATGTGGCGGTTAAAATAGCAAAAGTTCGTTATGGTTTGTTAAATATTTGATAGTTGTAATTGAATTTTTAAGTTTTAAAATGGATATGTTCGACGATATTTATGCAAACATATAATCCTTTATCTACTATGTGTACGATTTCATATGTATTATTTGGGAATAAATTTTGTTCTCTGTCTGTAATATAGATATTCGGTAAATTGTGACCTTTATAAGCCGTTGTTTGCTGCTAGCTGTTATATGGCGCATCAAAGCAGCTCGTCTGGGGAAGTACCTCCGTCTCACAGAAAACCGATGCCAAATGATAATTCCCTAGAGGGTTGTTGTGTTCCTGCATGTTTGTTAGGTCACCAGTAAGCTCCCAAGTAGTTGCTGTGTAAGCAGCAGAGGCGGCATCACGTGAGTGATAATTAATATATCGCAAGCGTTAATAGGTTACGATACCCGCTTTATATCAGGTGGACCGTATGCTTGTATGTCCCCCGACGTAGTATAAAGAAAAATGCTGATAAGTGTTAATGAAATCATTTTTTAAAATTACGATCAGTTTAATCAACAAGTTAACGACTTAAGTGAATTATTATTGAGTGCAACGTGTATGTCATTTTTACCAAATTCGTAAACTATATTGTCAGTAGTTTTTCCTGGATATGGCAAACTCGCAGTAAATGCTTATGTCGAAATATTTGAAACTACGTATAGTTCTTTAACGATGTTACTCGTCTGTTCCCGCAACAATTTGTCGATGGGTGGTTTGAGGTAACAATTTGATCAATCATAACGGTGTACCACTGATCTATGCGCTACAAGTTTGTGTTGGCAAACGTTACAGTTCGCCGAACATCTTATAGACAGACGATATTAATTAAGATCAAATAACACATACAAAATCTTACGAACATTATATATAAAAGACTAAAATTAAATATTAGCGAACAATTGAAAACTAAGTAACTCCCCTCTGATAAGTTTTCCCCTCTCTTTTCACTAATCCCTTTCACTTCATGTTCTAACTCAATATGGTGATGGCAATGCGATGGATTTTTTTTTTCACATAAAGGTTTTAACATGTAGTACAACACAAAGTGGTAAAACGATGGTGAGGTATGTTACAATCCGCCTTACCTAGCACATGTGATATTTATACAATTTTAACATGGATATATAAAAACTAACAACATGGACACTACAACAAAGAAATGATAATAATATATTCTTTATTCTGTGATTTCTCATTCGTAGCATACTTTTCTAACAATTAACAATTCCAGTGCCTGTCTCGTAGAGAGGTGAAACACATGACGCAAAGACGACCAAAGCATGGGCAGCAATTGTGGCGGGTGTCTGCGCTTCGTATTCCAGATGACAGGTAATCGCATAGACGATCATAGCATCAGGGGCTGAGCATCTACTGAGGGTAGTGGATGGGTGTCGGTTGGCGCTAGTTCGTATGAACTAATTGATAACGTACGGAAACACACGATGTAATTTAGATCAAACTGCATGTAAATTAAGTCTATCTAATATCAGTCAAATCTGCAATTTATATTTTCTGAATTACTAATAGGCAAAAAATAAGCTATGAATAATACATAATATTTTGTTATTTTAAAAACGTAATACATATCTGTGTCCGCGAGCACTCAAATGCTAACAAAGAATATTTATCTCATTTATTTTCATAATACCACAGCGTATTTACTACAGTGAAACAACTTTTACCAACTTTTCGCTATAATTGATACCCCACCCTAACCAGCCAGTTCAAGACAAATTCCCTAACGTGCCTAATTGTGCTAACATTTACTTTCTTAATCACGTACAATGAATGGATAGGATATAAATAAGAACTGGGAACGGCCCCGTACACGCTGAAAATAGTCTAATAATTTACGTCTACTGGTTATTTTTATTGTTATAGCCTTAAATGAATGGATTTGGTAAAAGGTAAATGGAATTAGGCGGGTTATGGGAAATAACCAAAAAGATTTTTGGTTTCACTCGTAGAAATGTAGCTACCTATATATTGTTATCGATAATGGGTCTAATTCAATTCAGGACAATTCATAAAAGTTTATCGTTGTGGTTCATAAAATTACCTTTATAACGTTGTTGTCAAAGTTGAAAAGGTATAATTAAGAACATGTTCGCGAGGGTATTTGGTCCTAGTTCTCCTGTACACAATTAATGGTCGTTAAACTAAATATCCAAAATTTTCTTCTACTTAGCATTATTCCGTTTGCCATCCATTAAAATTGGCGGCGTCCACTACCTAAACACATGGATTTAGCGAAGATACTGAATTTTACATGAAGCAACTGCCGTTAGACCTCTTCAACCCAGAGGGAGAACCAGACCATTCTTAGGTAAGATCACATGTCTTTCCAAAATATTATTTCTTGCACGTGCAGGTTTCCTCACAATGTTTTTCCATCACCACCGAGCAAGTGATAATTACAAATATACATAATGTACATAAATCCGAAAACACAAATTTATTCTTATTATGGATTCGAACCGGGGACCTGTTGGTCATCAGGCCGGTTCTTTATCGACTGGGCTATCACTGACCTTAAACTGTACATCAAAAATGTTTGCACTTATATAGAACCAACTTTGCTTTTTTAATCAAACATCTTCAATCAAACTACAAATAATCAATATTTAATTAAAAACTGGTTAGTGAGCAGAGATGGCGCACCCAGAAGATTCTGTACCCTGGCAATATAGCTAAGGTTTAAAAACATGTGCATAATATTTTCAGAAAATATTGCCCGTTCGGGGAAGTACCTTCACCTCACAGAAAACCGCATCCAAATAATAACTCTTTGGAGAGTTGTTATGGTATATGATTAAAATGATATACGTTTAATGCATCATCTCCCAAGTGCTAGGAGATCACGTGTGGACCAATTTCGGTCAATAAGCTTGGATTCCGGAACGAAGTGTCCCCTGTGACTACCACGTCGCCTGTTTCTCAACCATGAAGTTCCAAAATTTCCTATAATCTCACCAACACTATTCGTTCTGATTCTCTATGATATATAATTAATGTTAATACATTATAAACATTAATTGCTACACATATAATAGTATTATACATGCTATTTATGTCGGACAGACGGATGGACTTCGAGAAGATGAGGCACGAACCTACGGTGTTTTAGATTATTATCAATATGCTCTACGGCGTTTTAAATCCCATCTCTCGATGGGGTACAAACCACCTATACAAGTTCAGTGCTAAAAACTCAAGCATGGGCATTGACAGTAAAAAGTCTTAATTTCTCTGAATTAACTCTCTTCAGAGTATAAATATAATATAAATATCAGTAGTAACATTAACCAAAGATAAAGATAAAATATATTTATTTATTTGATTTCTGAAAAAAAAATGTGAAGCAGTTCTTACCCGTCTAGGTACTTTATCTTTTATATGAAGTACCAGTTCTGGAGAGTGGAGTACAACTGTCATCTCTGGGACTCCTTCACTAAGTATAATTTGGTGATATGTTCTGTTGTTATAGGTAAATGAGATCATCAAAAACTTATGTATGTGCAACGGGATGGAAAAGGCGTAAATCGATGAAGATCCCACGGTATCATAGGGATGCTTGTATATATATAATATACCCTAAGGTAAGCAAGCGTACATCCTGCCTGATGATAATGCCCAATATTTGTATCTGATCTACATTATAATAAAGTTACTAGGGCTACCGTATAAAAGACATCCTATTCTTAGATATCTGGTATATGTATATGTAAGACCTAAACGTATACAAGATTTGATATAAATTCTAGAAAATGAGTAATACTTGATACGTGAAGTAATGTCTAAAATAAATTGTATTCTACTAAATTTTATTTTTTATGCCAGCAAATTGAGGAAAAAGTCTTACAAATTGCATGGGATTCAGGTAGCAATAAAAATAACAAGATTCTTAAACTAAACGCTGGTAAGGGTGATATCGCAAGCAATATCAGTGGGCTATTTAAACAAAGAAACAGATATCCGAACAAGGGCAATAATATGGAGATCGTAGGACGAAATTTAAATAGAAGTATGCTCTATCTCTATTCTGTTTGGGCAAACGTAAACAAATTCAATATGCATTTATTCGGAACTCTGTGGCTTGGTTCATTTGAATAACTTTAGAGGATTTCCGCCCATCTCCACAGTAAATTCTTATAAAGTCACAGATCCAATATAAAAAGCAGTTTTTTGTAACTTTCTTTCTTTGAAACTGATTGTAGGAGCAGACTAACTAGATAACCTTGTAAATGTTTTTATGTTAGTACTGATGTTAATTTTGCATGTTTTCTTTTTTTTAATTTATTTTCCAAAAGATGTATACAATATTGTCATTTTAAACTCGCCAAACTGACAACTTTGGAGGCGAGGCTTATGCACTCTAAACAACTAGATTAATCCTACTACATATAATATATAATAATATTATAAATGCGAAAGTTTGTATTTATGGATGTTTGTTGCTCTTTCACGCTTAAACGGCTGAACGGATTTGAATGATATTTGGCACGTAGATAGATTATGATCTGAATTAACACATAGGCTACGTTATTTGACTCCACGCGGGCGGAGCCGCGGGCAGCAGCTAGTTTTATTTATAAAATCATGCTTATTACGAAACCACAATTTTTTCACTACAGTAACACATGCAAACATATCACAATTACATTTCTTGCTCACTTGAACAATTATATATATATACATATACATATACACTTGCAGACAATACAGCTGAAGAGCATGAATGTTTGAACACGCTAATGTCTGGAAACACCAGTCGTATTAGAAAAATATTTTTTCATTTAATAAAGCCGTCAACACCATCAACTCACCTCTCGTTCCAGTTAGCAAAAGGCATCCAATAACTGTTGCTTTAGTCTCTTTTTAAAGCTATATATAGCTTGACGTTAGTCTTTATGGGTAATATTATTATAAATTCGTGGTATCAGATACCTCCTTGACCTTTCACCATAATAATTACACGCTTTGGGTTCTACATACACAGGGCGTTCTTTTTTCTGTATGTACGCGACTTATATTTTCGGCAATAGAGAAACCGAAAAAAAAACCAAAATTATAACTAATACTTTATTAACTAAACTTTATATTACATTGATTTTAATGCTAGCCTAATATATAGATGTGACCCGCCCGATGTGTAGAAGCAAAGTGAGGTCGCGTCGTCATCACGTAGACCCGCTGGCCGCGCGAGGAGCTGCATCAGCAGTTTACTTGGGTTGCGCAAATCGGCCATGTTGTTACTAAGCAATAGTGCCGTGTGCAATGAGGTGCTGGATCAGCGATATGCATGTGAACTGGCTGGATCCGCGATATGCATGTGAACTGGCTGGATCCGCGATATGCATGGGAACTGATCGCATAACTCGCGTGCACTGAAACCTGTGTACACATATTTTGAATTTCGTGTTGTGAAAGTCATTTAATGCTAACAAAAATTGTACCCTTTGGTGTACCGGTAAGACGTTACATTTCTTGAATAACAAGTTATCATTTTTATTACCATTTTCTTTAGTTTTTTTATCTACTATAAGTTTAAGCAACCTTATTTGTAAGTTAAAGTATTATAATAGTAATATATATATTAATGCTTTAATACACAGGAAATATATATTATATGAAGTACTAATGTGTGGTGAATATATCAACATGCATTGTGTCTTATTTATATTCAATATAATGCCATTATCATGTGAGCATTTAATTACATTGTCTAAATCATTCTGCAACATTCTTTCTATAATTTCAATATCCCTATCTGCATACGTCATGCATGTATGATCTGCATACATGTAAGTAGTGCAGTTTTTAATTACATTGCTCGTACTATTTGCATGCATACATCAAAAATATTTCACATAACAATGTAAAATACAGAAAATATACATTTATCTATCTATCTTTTTACAGCTATACACCAAATCCCTTGCGGCGTAGTCCGAGAGAATCGGGCGTCACATGACTCGATCTTTACACACCTCACTTGCTTCTTTAGCATTCATTGCACGCTCGCCGGTTTCTAAGGCTCCTCACCTACTGATAAAACACGATCAATTTGGTCATGTTGGGTAACTCTTGGCCTTCCACGGCTCCTACATCCTTCTACTTTCGCATTATATTATATTGTTTCATAATTATTTCCTGTTGCATTCATTCTATATGAACGAACCAATGGAGCATGCCTCTTCTTATTTTAACATCGACACTCTCTTTCATATCAACTCTGTTTCTAACATTATCAATGCGAATACAGTCGGCAAGCGATACACCACAAATTTTGCGCAACGCTCGAATTTCGACCGGGTTTATCCTACTTTCATGCTCTTCCTGCCATACCCAGCTCTTGCTTCCATAATCAAGCGTTGGAACTAGCACTGCCTTGTGTATAGCAAGCTGTGCCTTCTGGCTCAAGCTTTTACTGGCAAGAAGATTTCCCAACGCTCCGTTCACATTATTCCTATACCTATACCTTCCATCCCTGCTGAAAGCGCGTCCAAGATATACAATCTCATCCAATTCTTCCATATATTTCATCATGAACTTGGTTCTAGTTTCTTCTCCTTCAAATACCATTATCTTTGTTTTCTTTCAATTCAATAGTAGACCTTTCTCAATACATTCTTCTTTCATTTCTGTAAACAGTATTTGTAGTTCGAATGGTGTTTCTGCTAATAGCACGGCATCGTCTGCATAAAGTAGACAGTTCACCGCTAGGTCACGCTTTCGTAATCCTGCATTCGTTGACCGTATTCTCTGCAGACAACTATCGAGATACAGAATGAACAGCCTTGCAGGCAGTATGCAACAACCCAGTTTGACCCCAATTTTGACATCAAACCAAGGTGACACGCTGCCATCTATCTACACACATGCTGAGCAATTCTTGTAAGTAGACTGCACAGCACGGAACAGTGCACCATCAATTCCATATATTGGCAATATCGCCCACGGTTCCTTTAGCAAAACTTTAACATATGCTTTCTCAAGATCCACGAAACCGCAGAAAACCTTCTGATCTATGGCCAGATGCTTCTCCACGATATTGCGGAGCGAGAAATCTTGATCTGTATATCTCATTTTATATCAGAATCCTCCCTGTGCCTCTCACCGTGCCTCTCTTTTCATTATACCTTGCCATATACTTTCTCTGCTAAGCTGATCAAACTGATGGTCCTATAGTTGGTGCAATCCAAGCGTGACCCCTTGTCTTTATACAAGGGCATGATGACTTCGTGTAAAGACATAATAGAGAGTCCAATGGGGCCCTTCCAGTTCTCCAGCACAGAGTACCAGAAAGCGTCCTGGATGTAATTGCCACCTAGTTTGATCATCTCAGCTGTGATATCAATTCCGCAGACTATCAATTTTTCAAGCTTGGTATCGACCATTCGATCTCATCCATAATTATACTTCATCGGACGCCGTCAACGTGGAGTGAGCATCACACTCACTCCAATTGCCAGTGTCCAAGGCATGGTCACTTTTTCTTCAAAATATTCACTGCACCGTTCTAACACTTCCTGAGGGTTAGCAAGAATGACACCAGATTTACGTTTATCTTGTCTATTCTGGATACCGAGTTACTACCCCGAGACTTCTTTACCTCTCTCCAATGTTCTCTTTTGTACAATAATGACATAGTATTACAAATAAGTACCTGGGCGACCGCGCTTCACTCAGAATTTTTAATGTTTTTTGTATTAAATCGTGATTTGTTAGAAAAGACTGTATGTATAAACTTAAATAGCAAAACCTTTGAACCTACAAAATTTGATCAAAATCGTTAGAGTCGTTTCAGAGATTCTCGGAATATGTTATTTTATGTTTAAATAAATATATTCATACAAAAATACCTCGTGTAAAGTAATATGAAAAAATGTGCAAAAAGATAGTGCAGAAAATCGAGATTCGGCTTACTTTGGGAACATTAATATTAATAACTTGATTTAATATATATATATAATGAAGATATTCAGACTCAGACATCTATATATAGGTAAATAGGTTACGTTTCTTCTCTGTTTATCAACCTATTCTTTTTTTTTAGTAGCTGTTGACGAGCTTTAGTATTATCATTAAAAAATGTAAATTACAGAAAAAATAAATTGGTAACATTCATCTATGATTTCACCAAATTTTCAATAATGATTATGTTCGAGTTTCGAGCATTGGGACGACCACTAGGTTACATTAAATGATGATAAATTCGTAATAAAATTGGAAAGTCAAGGTTCAGGTATGCGCTCAGGTAAATCCAAAATCACGTAGGATAGCAAAAAATACTCATTGTAGTCATGGTATGACTAACTATGACGATACTAAACATTATTGTAATGCTAAATTTTAACGCTGGTAACGATTCAGTAACTTTGTGATGGTGATGATAGTAGCGGCTACAATTGCTTACCATCGGATGACCCATGTGTTTGTTGCTCCCGAAATTAATACTCCATATGTGTCACTATTATAAATCTTCTAAGAAAATAAGGGCATGAGTTATCAATTATTCTCATCTGTGACGTCAGTTTTCGTCGATATGGTGAACCTTATAATATGGTAGCAGCTTAAAGTAATCGTGATGTTATTTAAAAATATTATTGTAGGAATGAAAAATTTTATATTCAAAATTCTTCAAATCAATCAAATCTCACTTCACCAAAAAAACTGGCAATATCCAACATTAAAAAAAAGGATATTCAGCTAAAAGTATGAGGGTGCTAAAAAACTCAAAACAAAACAGGCTTAATTTCTATCACTACATTAGTAATGGATGTTAGTCTAAAGAAAGAGACCTAATTAATTGAAAAAAGATATACCGAATTAGAATTTAAAATATACGCACCTATATAAAATTACAGAAAATCTTCATGAACCAAAACGACGAACGAGGAAGGAAGAATCCAGCAAAAAGTATCTGAATCAAGGCGATTTATGTGAATTATGTAGTGATCTCATTGAATTTAATATTCCAAATCTCATCTGTGCGTGTCGTAAAACAAAAATAAAGATAACTGAAAGGAGAATTGAAGGAAACAGTGATGAAATTCAACTCGTAAAATGAATAGACTCGTGAGTTTATGGTATCGTAAAGCTGTGGCTTGCGGCTACCCTTATTCTGAGGGGGACAAGTTAAACAGGCGATTACAATTTTCCAAGATAATCATTTCCGTTATAACTTTGAAATAATTATTATTTCGAATATCTTAGGTATTTCAAAAATATTCCCTTAGTGCACAGAGAATATTGTCTCCGAAATTTCTAAAACAACATACGTCCACTATCTTTAGGCTGCGGATTGTTTATCAGTAAGTAACAGTTAAGTTGCATAAAAACATGAAGTTAGGTTACATACTCGATGCATAAAAGAAACGATAACGAACGGTGAACTAAAAGCGGTAAAGGTCAGGTCCTATTTGTAAAGAGAGTTATTGAAAATTACTTAGACGGAGGAAGACATTTTTTCAAATTCTGTAGAATTTGAAAGTAGATGATTTCTTTTTTCTACTTTGTTTATCAAATGTTTCTCGAACCTGATTAGAAAGTTATTGCTTGAAAGTCTCATACTCCTATATCACACTACGTATTTGAAACTCAAGGCGGATATCCTGTTACCTTCAGTTCATTCTTATAGCACGGGTTTCTATTTCGTAAACGGAATAAGAAGATAGATAAAATAAGCTTTATTTGCATAATAAAGGAAATACGCAAAATATTTCTTTTACATAGAAATCATGCAAAGCAATCCTTTCAAGACAATATTAAGGTAACCGATCTCATCTCTCTGTATTGAGTGATTGGTACATAATAGAAAAAAATATAATACGTGAAATTACAACTTAACTAATAAATTAAATTACAAAAAAAAATACTTACAACAATATTAAAGCTGTAAATGTCAGTTGCGGTCCCAATAACCACAGGTAAGCATACCATGAATAGCGAAGGATTGGTCGGAGAATATATGTGAATGAGATGGAACGGAAAGAGTACGATTTTAATAGAAGCGAAATTGTAAGTGAAATAAATCTTTTTGATGGAAGACTATGAAGTAAATATAGGAAAGTCTATCTATTATAATACATTTAAATTTTATTGAATTTACTTTCAGCCCGAAGCGATTGCTCGAAGTCAACATCAGATATAATTCAACATTTGTTTGATTCATAGGCTGTTAAATATTAGTAAGCGAAGTCTAGGAATATATCTGCAAATCATCTCCATAAATGAGGTAGAATAAAGTAATCTAGTGAGTTAAAATTAAAACAACACAGAGACGAAGATAGTAACATGGTCCGCGGCATGCCGGCAGTTGTTTTATGCCAGGTGAAATTGAATGAAATTGGATGGATGGAGTAGATAATCAATTTAGACAAGTTTCAGTTGCCCGTACAAATAATTATATAATTAGTTATTCCTTATTACGAGAAGATATCTAAATATACCGTATTGAAGATATTGCTGATTTCAATTAAGGTTAATAATACTCTGAGCTCAGAGCCATGAATTATGAAGATCGTGGTAGAAGAAGAGACTTAATAATGGACTAACTGCTCTAGGTCTTTATAGTCATCGACGAACAAAGTAGAACGCTTTTAAGGCAAAAGGATTATGTACATTATTCCAACGATCCAGCAGAAACATATATAAAATTGTATGCTTGAAGTTTTGATATTTTGCTTAAAATGTTGACTCTAAACCAAGTACACGTAATTTTAGTTTTATTGACATTCCTAGTTAGAATAACTCGACGTTTATTTACATATGACATTAATTTAATTAAAGGGGGACCGCTAGGTGGCGCGCCACGGTAAACAATACGTCTCGCATAAAATCAATTTTAATAATAAAGAAAAGCAATTATGGTATACTAAAAATATGGTATTTAACTTTAAATCGTATAAGTTTAGTGTAAAAACGTTATCCAGACTTTTCTTCCAATAATTCGTGAATTACGTGATCAAAGTGACAGTGAAAAATAAAAACATAAAAACAGTGACAAATAAACAATAATAACCAACACAACTTGCCTTTAGCCTTCTATAAAAGTGCAAAGTACACACAAAACGTGAGTGGCATTATGTGACATTGAATAACACCATCTGCTGGACAATACAAACGAAAAATTTTAAGTGGACTTTGAACCCGGCAAACTGACACTGCCCTACAAAAATTAATAATTGTGATCAATCACTGGAACCAGATTGCTAATTTCGTCATAGAAATCTTAAGTAAGTTGGCGAAGGCGTTGAATACGCGTGATTAGTTTCAACACTCGTGGTTCGAGACCCAGCACTTTCTTCAATTTTTGGTGCATAAATTTAATAACATAATATTATATCACCACAAGACGGCGCTGTTCAACCATAACCGAGAATTAAAAATATTTCGTTGCTATTTGAAATTGTTAAACAGAGGCGCCACCGGACTTGAAAGATGGATAGCACACAAAGCAGTATGATGTCAATACTACTGCAAATACAAAAAGAAATTGCAGATCAAAAAACGGAAATGAAGAGTATTGAGGAACGTATTACATCAAAAATTAATGAAAATATAAACGAAAAATTTGTCCATCTAAACTCAAAGGTTTTAGAATTTGAAAACAAGTTAGAAGTACACGATAAACGATTGGAATTTATTGATAGAAAAATGAGGGAACGAAACTTATTACTTTTTGGTGTAGAAGAAAATGAAAAGAGCTATTTGGACTTGGAACAAAAAGTTCATTGTATTATAAATGAAAATTTAAAAATAAATTGCAACAAACTGGAGTTACAATCAATAACAAGACTGGGGAAAAAATCCAATACCATTAGACCGCTTTGCATAACCTTCTCAACTTTAGGGAAGAAAATAATCATATTAAAAAGTAAAAAACGTCTGGAAAAAACAAACTACTACATTAAAGAGGATCTCCCAAAAAATGTAATAGAGGCTAGGAAGAAACAACAAGCACGCGCTAATAAAGAGTGGGAAGCTGGAAATAAGGTGTATTTTAGATACGATAAACTAGTCGTAATAGACAATAGCAAAAATAAAAAGAGGAACCTGTCCGTTTCGCCACAAGGTGAGAACCACCAACACAAAAGAGTAATACAACCTAACAAGAAGAACAAAACAAACATAAAACAATATTTCAACTCCACTACACCAACAACATACGTAGAAGATAAACATGAAGACAATGAAGTGTATGGAAGCGAATAGCAATTAATAGAAAAGCCTATACTCCCTAGCTCTCCCAATTCGGTTGGTCACCGTGGGAGTAGTAGACCAAAACCCTCCATAAAAGAAGGAAAAATGGAAATCTCGCAAAAGGAACTAAACATATGCACATATAACGTCAGGTCGTTAGTAACACAGGAACGAGTCACAGAATTAGAATACGCTCTGGCAAAGACAAAATGGGATATCCTAGGTCTATCAGAAGTTAAAAAGAAGGGCACTAACATAGAAGAAAGAGAACGCTACATATTTCTATATAAAGGTGATAAAAGTGGCACCAATGGAGTGGGCTTCATGGTACATAATAAATACAAAACAAACATATTAAACTTTATAGATATTTCAGATCGGGTAATCAGATTGGATTTGAAATTTGATAAGTACATACTAAACATAATTCAAGTATATGCACCAACAGAAAAAGCTAGCGATGACGATTTGAACAGCTTTTACCAAGATTTGAATATAGCAATGACTGGCTCATCGGGGACGATTATCGTGATGGGCGATTGGAATGCTAAAATAGGACTCTCTCAGAGAGAAGACAAGCGCGTAATGGGCCAATGGGGATATGGCACCAGAAACAAACGTGGTGAGAGACTACTAGATTTTTGTCTACAACATGAACTTTATATTTTGAATACTCACTTCAAAAAGAAGGCAAAAAATAGATGGACGTGGGCTTCACCAGATGGAAAGACATATAATGAAATCGACTATATAATAACCAAGCTGAAAAATAGAGAAATGATAAAAAACATAGAAGTGATAAACACCACGTTCCCTACCGACCACAGATTAATACGTGCTACATTAAGATTTCTACCCATAACAAAGAAATCGCGGATTAGATATAAACACCATGAAGCGTTTTGCCTTTCCGAATTAGAACAAAACTACTTAAATACAATATTCACAAAGAAAATAATGAACTACAACATTCAGAATTACAAAAATACACAAGATATGTATGCAAAATTAGTGGAAATAATAAATGAATGTACACAAACAAAGAGTCAAAGAGACTCGGAGAAAAATATAATACTTACTCCTAAAATAGAACAATTAATTTTGGAAAGAACTCATCTGAAGAATAAGAAAAATAGGTCAAAAACGGAAAAAAGGCGGTTAAGTTACTTATATCTCGAAATAAAAAAGAAAATCAAAAAATACATAACACACAATAAATACAAAATTATTAAAGAGGAACTGGCAAGTAGAGGCTCCGTAAAAAGAGCAAATAAACGTTTGAGTATGGGAAAAAATTGGATTCCATCTCTAAGCAACCGAAAAGGCGCCACAATTAGTAACAGGGATTCTTTAGTGGAAGTTGCATCTGAATTTTACGAAAATCTCTACGACTGCAAAACAGAAACAAACCACAACATTTCACAGTTTGAGCTTCACAACTCCATAGAGGAACGACCACCCCTATTTTTGGAAAGTGAAATACATAAAGCAATTAGCAGTCTTAAATGCAGCAAGAGTCCAGGCGAAGATGGTATTACTAACGACGTTTTAAAGGCCTTAATAGAACCCTTGACTCCAGTCCTTACAGATTTGTTTAATAGATTTCTGCAAAGTCAACTATTACCAAAAGAATGGGAAACCGCTATAATTACTTTAATATACAAAAAAGGGAATCCCATGGACATAAGTAATTACAGACCAATAAGCTTACTACAAAGCTTGTATAAGTTGTTCATAAATGTTCTGACCCGTCGAGTTAAACATACTCTAGATTTCCATCAGCCAATTGAACAAGCTGGTTTCAGAGCTAATTATTCTACTACTGACCATATCTTTGTACTAACCCAAATTATAGAGAGATACTTGGAGTATGGAAAAGAACTATACATATTGTATGTTGACTATTCGAAAGCTTTCGACTCTATTTCTCACAACGAGCTATGGAAGGCGCTAAACAAACAGGGTGTACACCCCATATATATAAAACTTCTTAGAGAAATCTACAAAAACAGTAAAGCTAGAGTCAAATTAGAAAGAAAAGGACGCCAATTTAAAATAAAACGTGGAGTTAGGCAAGGAGATCCCATCTCTCCTAATCTTTTCACGGCTCTGTTAGAACAAATCTTTCGAAACCTGAACTGGGGCGGACGTGGCATTAACATTAATGGAAATTGGCTGAACCACCTGCGATTTGCTGATGACATCGTCATTCTGAGCGAAAACCCCCATGATCTGCAGTATATGGCCCAGACATTAGAAAAAGAAAGTAAAAAATCGGGTTTAGAAATTAATCTGCAAAAAACCTGCGTCATGACGAATGGGCACAAAACGCCAATATACATTCAAGCTCAGGCCCTACAATATGTTGATGAGTATGTATACTTGGGGCGAAACATAACCTTCAGTGATTTAACGACAACAGAAGTTAATCGGAGAATAAAAAAGGCCTGGTGTGCATACTGGTCTCTTAAACATATATTTAAATCAAACTTACCCATGCACTTAAAAAAGAAGGCTATGGACTCCGTTGTCTTGCCCACGCTATTGTATGGCTGCCAGACTTGGGCATTCACTGCTAAAATAATACAGAAAATACGGACCTTTCAAAGAGCCACAGAAAGAAGTGTTCTGAATCAAAAACTCAGCGACAGAATTAGCAGCCAAAAAATGAGGACCAAAACCAAATTCACCGACGTGGTGAAAATGGCATGCAGGCAGAAATGGCGTTGGGCTGGGCACGTAGTAAGACTCAAGGATGGGCGGTGGACCAAAGAAATATTACACTGGTACCCTCGGAGCACAAGAAGACCCCGCGGAAGACCTAAGCGTCGCTGGTGGGATGACATTGTCCAAACGGTGGGGCCGATGTGGATGCGGCTGGCTAAGGATAGACAAAAATGGTCACAATTGGAGGAGGCTTTTGTCTGTAATTGGGCTCCCGATAACGAATAAAAGTATATAGATAATATAGTATTTAAATGTAATCATCAATGCATAAGTTTAAATTATGGAACAAGAAATATAACTAAATGTAAATGTAAAGTAATGCATGTGTACAACTGTTATTATTATTTTAAACAACGTTTTGATGTTACTATTATTTAAATCTTACCAAATTTTATTGTTACTCGTAATTGTATTGGGAATAAAAGCTATTATTATTATTAATTTAATAGTTATTTATTTTTGCTCGTATATATGGTGTATATTTTAGATAGAATACGAAAATTTAAACATCATTAATACTATTGACATTTTGGCTAAATGCGAATGCTTTATCCATTATATTTATTATTTAAGTGTATGTACTACATGGTGTAATTTAACGTGAATAAATGAATACTTATATACTCGTACAATATCCCGCTGAAAGAAATGCAGATACTTCTCTTGCTTAATTATGATCAAATATCTCTTCAAAATTATCGGTCCATGAGAAACAAACACAATAGGAAAGTAACACAGTTTTTTTACTGTTCCACTGATCGATTAACCACATTTTTTTTTTTAATAGTTTAGTAAAATATAGGTAACATTACGAATAGACATTTTCAGTATATTTTGTTTAAATAAATACTGTGTTCAACGAGCTCGGTAGCGCAGAGGTTAATAATGCTACTTTGACACTAACTTCGTAGGTTCGATTACCCAAACAAGATAAACATTTGCGTGCATGAACATATCTGATTGTCTTGGTCTGGGTGTTTTTAAGAAAGGTAGACCGCATCAAATCAGCTCGTCTGGGGAGTACCTCCGCCTCACAGAAAACCGCAGCGAAATAGCAAATACTTGGTGGATTGTTATGTTCCTGCGTGTGAGTGAGGTCACCAGTAAGCTCCTAAAGAGTTGCTGTGTTGTGTGAAAAGAAAATTTTTTTTTAGTAATAATGTATTCGATTTTGTGTATTATTATAGTATATTGTATTATAACTAATTTTGTATACGAGATATGAACTTGTGACATACTAACAGACAAATGAATATACAGCAAGCAGGAATGGAGTTTCGTTTACCCTTTAGGTATGGAATCCAAAATAATATTACCGGACCTTAACAGAGCAAGGCCTAATTGTTTTGTAACAGAAACCTCCAAGTTTTTATGACTGCTAAAGATGTTAAAATACGCCATGCTGAGGATTATAAAACAGTAATAAAACTTAATCCAAATTCACACAACACAAGTATACTGTATTTGTCATAATGTGCCCATAATATAACGTGTTTAACTTGACACCTTCTCATATACTGTAATAACGTGCATAGACTTGTAGTTGAGGTTGTGAATCAGTTCCACGCGAAACTTGTAAACTTTGTTCAGAAGTTCAACTGAGGCTACGTTCTACCTGCTTGTACGGGATTAATTAAAGGATTCCATAACAGCAATTAATATGTAGTTGCGAGAAGTAAAGCGAATAATGGAAATTCCGTGGTTTGAAGGAAGTTTCTTGTATCTTCCTGACACAGTTTATGCTAATATTCTATTACAGTTCCTTGTTTAGTTAGATAGAGTTTTTTGTGCTTTGTTCTTTGCTTCGTTTTGAGGGTCTCGTACTAAGAACATAATTAAAGTACATTAATGTTGCGAGTTTATCACTGCCTATATATGTCTGAATATCTCACCCTCATATACTAGATTCCTTTTGTATCTTAATTTGTAAATTTGTGAAACAAAAAGGTGTTAATAATTGCGCAAAAAGTATTTTCAACAAGTATTTTCTTAGAATTCATCAAATCTCCTCCAAAACAAAGTTAACTACGTAGTGCATCATCCTTTCCATTAGTTGCATAAACTCCGAGTTAGTACTAGTCTTGATCTTTAATCATGTAAAGGATATGTCTATATATTTCAATATTGTCGAAATATATATTTCGACGAGCTCGGTGGCGCAGTGATTAGTAACTGTACTTTGACACCAAAGCTCGCGACTTTGATTCCCACGCAAGTGTGTCTTATGTGGGAATTTATGTGCATGAACATGATGACTGCTTGTCTTGGTCTAAGTGTTTTTAAGAGACGTAGAGTGCATTAAAGCAGCCCGTCTGGGAAAGTACCTAGACTTCACAGAAAACTGCAGCCATAACCACTGCCTGGAGGTTTGTTGTATTCCTGCGTGTGAGTGAGGTCCCCAATAAGCTCCCAATGAGTTGCTATGTTAGTAGCAGAGATGGCATCGCACCAGTGATACTTAATGTATTGCAAGCGTTTATAAGCGGTAACCGGTTTGTATGGCGACGTTAGGAATACATACGTGACGCGCCTGTAGGAAGCGTATTAACATTGCTAATTTTGCAATATTCAATGACGCACGTATACCAGAACACGTATTCCTAACTCAGCGACCTTCCCCCACTATTGCACATGTATATAATTATTTTTAGTATATAAGTTAGTGTAATCTAAAATAAAAACATTCCATATATTCTACCGGTAACTGTGGTTCAAATAAATCGCCATAGTTCCTCGACGTGATCACAACACAACATATATGAAGATCGTCATACTTTGCATCAGGGGGCGTATGCTTGTATTCCTCCCGGCGTTGTATAAAAAGAATCAAATCAAATCAAATTGTTTATTTTGCATGAATACAGGTTACATTAAGGATATTACAAGAAATATTAGGTTCTATACCGTATTCTACCATTACAGTGTACAAAATTATGCATAACATAGTCATGAAATTGTCAATTGTTTGCATATCGTCCTTTAAGAAATCATATACTTACATATATTTTATTATTAATTATTGAATTATATTAAACAAAATGTCAACACATATTAATATTATCATGGAAATATTCATTAATACTATAATAAGCTTTATTTAGGAGAATGTCCTTGACTTTCTTCTTAAAGGCGAAAAAATTTTTCATTTCTAGTATGTGTTTAGGCAACTTGTTATACAGCTTTGGTGCCATTACAAATACACTGCTGTGGTACATCTTGGATTTTGACATTGGAGTTCTAATCTTATGGCTGTTGCGGGCACTTACTAGGTGCTGAAATAAATGTGCGTTGCCTTTGACGAATAAAACACTATTCAAGATATATAAACAAGGTATTTAAAGTGAGGATTTTATGTTTGATAAAATATGGTTTGCAACTGTCTCTTTTTTGCAGATGACAGATCGATCTGAGACATTTTTTTTGAGCTTTGAATGCTCGATCTTTGTCTGTCGAATTGCCCCAAAAGATTATCCCATATTGTAAAGTGGATGTAACGTATGCGTGGTAGGATGTCAATGCCGTTGCATGGTTAACTACATTTGAGAGCATGTAAAGGGCATATGAATACTTGTTTAGTTTTGTACAGACTTTTCCAATATGCACCCTCCAATTAACATTACAGTCTATGTCAAGTCCTAGGAACTTAGTAACATTAATTTGTTCAATTTGTTTGCCATTATAATTAATGTTCAAAGGTAATAATTGTTTAGTTTTGTTTTCAAATGTCATAACTTTTGTCTTGTCGATATTAAGAGTAAGATTATTTTGTTTTATCCAGTTAATTATGTCAATCAATGTATTTTGTATGTCTGATTCCTGTGATTTCATGTCATTTGCAATAAAAGTCACTGTGCTGTCATTCGCAAATAGGGAAGTAGAATGCTTAATTGTACTTGGGAAGTCATTAATATATATGATAAACAGCAATGTACCCAAGATACTAGCCTGGGGAACTCCAAAGAGTACTGATCTGGGTTTTGACATGTATTTAGTTTTTATTTTTGTTTTTATATCCATTTTTTCTATGACAGTGTATTGTTGCCTGTCGCTTAAATATGCTTTATTACACTTCTTTTTTTGTCAAGAATTCATCATAGCGCCCTCTGTGTTTTTGTATCAGAATGAATAATATCCGTTTGTTCCTGTTTCATGCACGCTGTCCGGTCTAGTATTGCGACCTTGTTGCTCAATATTTTTCGCGCTTTATCAATGCTATAAAGTATAGCGAGTGATCATGCTTTGCTGTTGTTATATTTTTTTGTTTGCTTCAATTTCAAATATATGAATTATGTAACGGCCAGGAAAAGAATGAATTTGTAAAATTTGTGTGGTCTACTCACATTTAGAAAATAATTGGTGAGGCAATTCCTTCTATGACGAATAATTAGAAATAGAATGTTTATGAACTGATATCACTTTGTTGTGTATATATTTTTTTTCACAGTAATCTGCCCACTCATTATCACTAATAACATTATTTTTCGTTATTACTAGTTTAATAAAGCACTTTTATCACTTGTCTTGACGAATGATTTTTCCAATGAAATGGTATTTACTGTAAATTAGAAGCTGTAGCTATTTTTAATTATTTTTTATATACGGACTCGATGTTAAGCATGCGACACTAGCGCCACTCCCCGTAATTATTTAAGAAGTCCATCACTAGTACTTCGTCAGCTTGAAACGGGTAGTGAGGTACCAGTAAACTGTAATAACATGCTTCAGGGAAAGAAAACGTGTAAGAAAATAAATTTCTCAATACGGTAGATTTACTGTACTTTCTCTTGCATCCCATTTTATTTACTGGCCTTATATTATTGGAGCTGGTTTTCTTTAACATCTTTTTATGTACATCGTCATTATCATTAACAACACAAAATAATGCTCTTAGAATTGAGTCTTTCAAACTTCACCGATTTTCAGATTTTGCAATATTTATAAAATTTATTTTTATAAAAGGTTTATAGCAGCCAGTATCAAACCAAAGCATTATGTGTCATTCTCGTGGTTTACAGGTATATTTCACACGTGAACAACGGTCTTACAATTCCGTGACAGAAAACATTTGTATTAATCACTATCTTGTTTCCTACTTTTCCATAGTCAACTGTTTTTTTTTATTCTTTTTTATTTTACTCTTTTTGGTAACCATTGTCTACTATATATATTTACAGATGACTGTATTATAATAATATTCCTTAAGACCTAGGTATTCACTTATCATTGAACAAAGTCAAGATTTCTCACCTCTCTAGCTTCATTAAATACAGTGAATTTTGTCCTCCGCCATCGTAACCTAGTTTCGCAACTAGTCGCAATAAAATATTTTTTATTGTTTATACGTTTATACATATTATTGTAAAATAATTTTGATTATTTGTTCACAAGTTGAAAATAAATCTATGTTTATAAGTTTCAATGCAATCGGATAAATGGCAATGGAATTATAAAAGCAAAATAAGATGTTGATTGAAAATTCCGTTTCGTTGGAACGTGGCCGGAGGAAAAAAATATTTTTTTTCCTCTTAAAAATTTAATTTGCTAAAATAAAAATGTAATTTTAAAATACCAGTTTTAATTGACGTTGTCTAACAAAAGCATATTTGTGTTACAATAATCACTATCTCTAAGAGAGTTCTTTGATGATGATGATAATGATAAGAACGATGTGCATAAAAAAGACGTTAAAGAAAACCAGCTTCAATAATATAAGGCCAGTAAATAAAATGAATGTTAAAGAAGCGAGTGAGGTACGTAAGGATCGAGTCACGAAGCGCTCGGTCCCGTCTGCCTACCACGCAAGGGATTTGGCGTGAAGTTATAGATAGAATAATCACTATTGAGAATGTTATAATTGAACATAGAAGCCTAATGACATGACAATAAAAATTATAGCATTCTCAGTGGTTATTATTGAAGTGACTGTAGTATTAACTTCAAATAAGAAACTAAGCGCTTTTAATGCGACTAGTTGCGTAACTATAACAATGCGAACTAAACAAACAAATGATAAAAACAATTTTACCATTACCAATAGAGCACAAAAAATAAAATTTCTTCCATTGCAATTAGTCGCAAAATCCGGATCCGGATCCTCCGGATGGTCTTGGTATCCGGAGGGCAATCATATGGGTTATAAAAAAGTTTCTGTAGAGCCACATAGCTGATAAAGAAACTCTCCAATGATCTTGTCAAAGTGCAACCTTGCAATATTGCTATTAAAAATACGATCGATGTCTGCCCTCACATGTCAGCCCATTCAGGTATCTTAGTCACATTATTTTTTTACCATTGCACGAAATTTGTGCCGTATTGAACCATATGGAGGTATAAATAATAAATAGATACTCTACATTGTCGATGTATTACGCTAAATTCGATTGTGTGAGTAAGAAAGTAATAATCAAAATACATCTTTTATTAATTCAGACCAAACTATTGATATTTTGCAAAAACAATCAAAGAAACTTCGTATTTATTTTAAAGTCAAAATGATACGTTACTCTACATGTTACAATAATATATTATATTTATTAATTACAGCCAAACCATTAATTTATTTAAGAAAATGTTCAGAGAGACCTCGTATTGTTTTTATAAACTTTTAAAATTACATATCAATGTCACACGACATTGCTGCAACACAATATTAATTTTCTTTGTTCCTTTCTTTTACGTCACAATCACTCGACATTTTAACAAGAAATTTAGCCCACGTCACCCTGTTCATAATAACGAATCGATTGCCACTTCAAGCATCAAAATAGAATTATATACCCAGTTTAGATACTACGATGGATGTAGCATCCAAACGTTGCCTACGCTTGGATGCTACATCCAACATACATAGATAAACTGCTTAAAATCATAACACTTCCTTAAGACTTTGATGTGGTCGCGTAAAAAAAATTATGCTACCCAAATTATAAGTTAAAATGAAAAAAAATTACAGGTCTGATTGTCAATCAATCAGGCCTGTAATTTTTTGATAGTATAGTATATTATATTATAATTCACAGGTCCTAAAATAGTCTGAAAGTTGGTAATAGGTAAATTACAACATCATTTGCATTTTAGTACTTCAGCTATCCTTTTCCAGCACTGACTTTAAAAGAAAAACATTATTTTCAATTCAATCGCATAAGAATTTCGATAAATTGATCATCCACTAGTGTATTGTGTTTAAGATGCGAATATATCATTAAACAATTTCATTTGCTAGTCACGTTGAATGTATCACATTCAAGTTGCAAGTGTCGACACCCACTTAAAAGCGTTATTTACCTCCTGTAACTAAAACTTAAATTCAGAGTTTTCAAATTCATCTATCAACTCATAGCGGTATTGTCTCGTGTCACTTTTACAAGCAGCGAGATTAAAAGTCACCCTGCACCAGGCATGCTTCGAGACAAAGAGCTACCCCGTGCCTTTTTAATCAAAGCCTTAGTAGGACAGCAAAGGAAGCTTTCACGTTTTCGAAATTAAATTCTCGAAAGCCTTTTTGAGGGTATACTCCAAGTTTCTTAGTCGGTGATAAATTTTTAATGACTCTTGTCGTGGTTTCATTCAGAATCCTAATTTTAATGTGAAATAAAGTCTTTGATGTATAATATTTGTTGCCAAATTACATACCGATGCCGAATTGAATGTGGGATGTGTTTGAACAAGATATGTCGTTGGAATGGTTTTATAATTAAATGTACGATATTTGGAATCACGGACTTCAAAGTTTCAAACTCATTATTTGTGTTTCGCGTTTCGATTAATTGAATTTCGTGCTTGTTAAATTTGTGTGTATTTATTCATATTTAACGTATATTACTTAACATGTGAAAAACATGTATGTTTTTTAGAAAATCTTAGTTCGTAATACATTTGATATCTAAAATCAAAATGTAGGCTACGCGGTGGGCGCCCAGACAGAGTAACTGCTCAGGCTTGCACGCACACATTGACGTTACGTAAACATAACGTCAGTAAACGGTATTATTGCAATTGTAGTATATTTTGTTGTCTATATGCAACTAAAATCAGTGTACCTGTACCAGTACCTATTTTTACTTGTAAATAATTTATTAATTTATATTTTCAAAATAGATTATAACTGGCCAGTCTTTCATACATAAAACTTTTTTTGCAATACTTTCTGAGTGGCCTGGTACTTATAACTCTGACGAGGTAACACTAATATTACCTGTACTTTTTTACACACTATGCCAGTTGTTAAATAAATTTAGGGCGCGTCTGATGTAAAATCTACATAATATGCGTCTGACGCAAAGTCTACATAATAAGAAGTATACAAGAAGTATTACTTCAGCCCGAGTGAGGAAGTACCACCACCTCACAGAAAACCAAATAACAGCTCCCAGGAGGAACTAATCCTATTTCCTAACGATGTTACGTGGGCGCAGAGATACACAGCAGTTCTCAAGACGGAGATGCTTTCTCAGTGGAACTGCTTCTTATTAAATACAATACAATCTCTTTCGCCTGAACCCAATTTGTTAATCGATATGGCAAACCCGGCTTCTAGATTATCTATTACTCTGAAATTGTCTTCTCTGTGCTTATATGTTAGTAAAATCGAGTCTTAATCTAGAATCATTTCAATGCTACTACTAAAATAGGAAATTAGTTAATTGTGGCCCCGGTCTCCCCTACTTACTTGTAAACATTCAATTATGCATTAAATCGTTCAGTTTGTTCTTTTTTTTGTTCGATTGCAAATCAGTAACACAATGTCGCTCAAGCGGCTCGCAAGAATCCCGAGCATGTTTGAATAGCTTGGAGCTTCGATAGAAAATGCCTAAAAGAGATTCCCAATTCAATAAAATATAATTATGTTTGGTTATTTATTTGACCGGTCAAATTGAAAAAAAAAAAAATTATTTGAAAATACAATATTGTGATAGTAATTAATTTTACATTACAAAATTTTAATAAAAATAGTTAATAGATTGAGGCGTTATTTTGCGAAAGTCAAATTGCATTTAATAAAAATTTTTAGAGATGTTCCGAGGAGTTGAAAAGTAGAAGGCATAAAAAAATGGATGTATGTGACTAATAAATAGGTGATGAAACCATTGTTGGAATTTTGTAAAATATTAATAATTTTTGGTTTAATAGGTAGATATCAAAAATTATAAAAAATATTGTGTTGCCATTTCAACGGCAAGACGTACATTTTATTTTAAAAAGATTGTATTTTATATCATATTTAGGGGTATAATTATTATAATGTGATTAATGTTAGTGTAATTATAGTGTTGGTAATGCATCAAGTTCAGCTACAGACCAGAAACGATACATGGAACTCAGTCGCTAGGTCTAAGGAAGATGCCACCAGGACTACAACGCTTATATCAATAACATCTGCATGAACCTTGAGCAATACAGCATAAGGAGCGAAACGAAAGACCTGTTTTGCACAGTCAGAAAACTGGCTGTGACACGGGGAATCCAACAAATCGGGTAACGGAATTATCTCCAGACGAACCCGATATTCTTCGGTCAGAAGTGGAAAATGCCATTAAGGTTCTTAAATGTGGTAAAGCGCCGGGCAAAGATGGTATTTCTGCCGAATTGTTGAGAAACATAGGTGACTCGGGTTTAACAGTCTTGGCGGGAATATGCAATGAAGTGTGGGGAACGGGGAACTGGCCTACGGATTGGACAGATTTTCCAGATTCATTCCCCTCCACAAAAAAGTCTCTACAAAGACCTGTGGTAACTATAGGACTATTGCATTAATTTCTCACGCAAGTAAAATCCTTATGCATATCATTAATCAGCGGCTCAACCACTTCCTAAGAAGCCAAATACGAGAAGAACAAGCAGGCTTCGTGAAAGGCAAAGGCACAAGGAAACAGCGTCTCAATATTCGTCAAGTCATCGAGAAAAGCAGGGAATTTAATTGTCCAGTTGTCTTGTATTTCATAGATTACACTAAGGCATTTAATTATATTCAATAGGACTGAGGTGTGCGGGGCGCGAGGGGAATTGAACGAAAACAATATGTGTGTCTAATAGGAGTAATTTAATAATACTCTCCACTATTACAAACAATAAGACATTACATACTACCATGACTTACTATAGTAGGTTCACACTACACCACAGGGGTGCAAGAGAAAAAAAAAATACAAGTACTATTTTTTTTTTCTATACGAGAAAACTTATATTCTATTACAAATTTAATGGTATACGCTATTATCTTTTAAACATTTTTGTTCTATTCTTATGTACTATTACTTCTTTATTATTTTTTACAATTTTAACATTAGGTTCTTGGTCTTCAATTACAGTATATGGGCCAACATACAAATCATCTAGTTTCCCACATGCTTCATTTTTTAACAGTATCATCTTTCTTATAAAATACATTATTAACGTTTTTATCATAGTCTATTTTTCTAGCAAATTTATTTTTTAGCAAATTATTTCGTGCGTCTTTATGCGCCATTTGCAAACGGTATTTTAATTCCAAACTATAATTATCTGGGTTATACAAAGGTTCTACACAACTACTTACTCTACTAGGGATATTACATGGTTTACCAAAAATTAACTCATAAGGAGCATATTTTGTGGCAGTATGTATAGTATTATTATAAGTAAAACACCAAAAGGGTAACCAGTGACTCCAAGTTTCAGGAAAATGATCACATTGTATTATTAAAAATGCACCTAAGTGTTTATGAGCATTCTCGAGAGAGCCTATTGACTCATGGTGATAAGCAGTTGAACTTAATTTTTCGATACCTAGAATAGTACACACCTCTGTCATAGTTGATGATATAAACTCTGTTCCCTTATCTGTAGCGATTGTTTTTGGAATTCCAAACCTTAAAATAAAATTATTAACTAAAGCCTTAGCTACTGTTACTGTTTCCTTATTACTAAGAGGATAAGCCTCGACAAATTTACTTAACTCACACTGCAGTGTTAGTATATAATTATTACCATCTATATCCTTATCTAAAGGGCCCACTAAATCTAAGAATATTTTTTCAAATGCACATGTTGCAGTGGTTGTTATAACCATAGGCTCCTTTGTTTTTCGTGAATATTTTGATTTCTGACACTTCTCACATTTATTTATAAAGTCTGTCACGTCTTTTTCCATTCCTGGCCAGTAATATTTTCTCCTAATATTATTAACCATTCTGCGTATACCAGCGTGCCCACTGGTAGGCAGTAAGTGGTAGTCATTAATTATAAATCTCTTTTCTTGTTCCGTATATATTCTTGTAACTCCCCTTAATATACAAATACGAGGACCGGTCCATATTTTGTTTCCTTTAATTTCATCAACTAAATCTTTTATGAATAACGCGTTATTATCTTTTTTTATTACACATATTTCGGAAACATTTATTTTTTTACAAAATTCACTTAACTTCGACACAAATACGGCTCGCGTGAATTGTGTTTTGAAATCAAGGTTTCCGTATATAACCCTCTTATTTTGGGAGAAAACGAAACATTCAGATTCTACATTTATTTCCCGTTGATTTATATCTTTTCCTTCCGTTAAAATCATTTCTACCGCATCACTCGGTATCCGCAATATTTCCACGACTCTCGGTTGATCAGGCCGAGTGTCAGTGTCATTATTAAGGATACGAGTACTGTTCATATCTTTCATATCTTCCACTCTTTTCTGCGCTCTCGTCATTACAGTCATAATTTTTTCATTCACATCTTTCAATTCACTAGAAGTTATTACGATCCTAGATAACGCGTCTGCTACGACATTATCCTTACCCTGAATGTAAACTATTTTAAAATCGTACTCTTCCAATATTAATCTGAATTTAAGTAAACGACTAGAAGGATCTTTCATTCCGAATAAATATAATAATGGTTTGTGATCGGTCATAATTGTAAATTTTTTGCCAAATAAATACGGTCTAAAATATTTTATACCCCAGACTATTGCAAGTAATTCTTTCTGTATAGTAGGATAGTTTCTCTCTGCCTTATTTAAAGGTCTGCTTGCATAAGAAACAGGTCTCATATCTTTATTATAAAGTACTATTTCTACTGCTAAGCCAGAAGCATCGGTCTGTAGAATAAACTCATTGTCATCCGAAAAATCTGGATATTATAAAATGGGTGGAGATGACAGAGCACTTTTTAAGAATTTAAATGAATATTCGCATTGATCAGACCACACAAAAGGAATATTTTTTCGACATAAATTATTTAATGGTAGTGTTATTTCGGCAAAATTTTTAATAAATTTTCTGTAATAATTGCAGAATGCAATAAACCGTTTGACTTCGTCTGTACTTTTTGGTGTGGGGTAATTCTCAACTACTTTTATTTTTTCTTTATCAGGCATGATTCCTTCTGCCGACACTGTATGACCAAGGTATAATAATTCTTTTTTCAAAAAATTACACTTGTTCGGATTTAGTTTTAGATTAACTTTTCTAAGTC
The DNA here is from genome assembly GCA_947507595.1 of Pyralis farinalis. Classification (NCBI taxonomy): domain Eukaryota; kingdom Metazoa; phylum Arthropoda; class Insecta; order Lepidoptera; family Pyralidae; genus Pyralis; species Pyralis farinalis. The sequence goes on along the minus strand of OX382273.1, from coordinate 29,615,445 downwards.
TTTCGAAAACGTCTATTAAATTTTTGTTATGGCCTTCAAAATTACGCCCAAAAACAACAAGATCGTCTAAATATATGAAGCACTTATCATGCGTTAGACCCGACATAGCAATTGTCATAACTCGTGAAAAGGAACTGGGACTAGTCTTAAGACCCATCGGCATTCGCTTCATCTGATATTGGCCGGTTTGTCCCGTGTTAGTATTCGTTGTGAAGGTAGTAAATTTTCTTGATTCAGGATCTAAGGTGACTTGATAATATGACTGACTTAGGTCCAAATGAGAAAAATAGACGGCACCGGAAAGTGATTCTAAAATATCGGTAATGTTTGGCAATGGGAATTTGTCATCTTGAATAACATTATTCAATTTTCTGTAATCCACAACTAACCTCCATTTTTTATCACCGTTATCCGATTTTTTTGGTACAAGTAAAATAGGACTAGACCATTCACTACGAGCTTCTTCTATCACATCGTTTTGTATCAATTGTTTAATCTGTTTATCTATTTCATAACTTTGGCTTTTTGGTAATCTGTAAGGTTTCGTATAAACAGGAGTAACATTTGGTTTGAGATAAATTTTATGTTCGTGTACATTAGTGGTTGTAAGTTTGTCGCCTGGTAAGTTAAAAATGTCATTATATTTTGAACAGATAGCTTTAATTGTATCCCGTTCAGTAGAATGTAAATGGTCTAATTTTAATAATGATAATAGGGTTTTTTTTCAGTCTGCGCTTGATTTTGATTTACTAAAGTTACATATTTGATATCCGCTTAGTAAATGTAATTCTGGTTGAAAAGTAGGAATATATACTGACTCTTCACTGACGTTTAAAATTTTTATTGGAATTACATTGTTAATAGGTTTTACTATCAATGCTGCTAAAAACAAATTTTCTTGAAGTTGTTTTGGTAATACTACATAATCATCACATAAACTATCATTCTGTAATTTAATATAATGAATTGACTCACATCTTGCAGGGATAGTCAAAACTTGACTAATAACTCTAGGCGAGTTATAAATTGGAATACATTCCGCACCATGTCGTAAACTCAAAATACTATTTTCCAAATCAATATTTGATTTAAAATTTAATAAGAAGTCTAAGCCGAGAATTCCATCTGATTTGCATGGCAATGTATCGAACAAATAAAATTTATGTTTATAACTACTACCCTCATGAGATTGTAGTACAAGGTAAAAGAGAGTTGGTAATGTATCATCATCAACATTTGAATGTTAATGTCGATCACGTCCTAAGCTTTCGCTTCGGAGTCCTGGGTTCGCTTTCCTACTTTTACTTTTCCTCTTCGCGCGTGGTGTACGTCATCCGTTAGTGTGAGACATTTGGCACGCCACAATAATGTGGGTAATGCATTTATTATACATATATATATATATATATATATTATTATTATTTATTGGGGTAAATAACCCTATAAAATGCGTATAAAGTGGCTTATAAAATATATGTGACAGTTTTTAAGTTTTAATACACGTAAACTCTGAATTCAATAGGAAAGAAGACCGCCCGTGGCCTATGAAAATCTAAACCAAGGTACGTACCCCATACGAACACAAAATATTTTCTTCTACATACATTTTATCGAATATTTGCCTCATAATAGACTATCATCACAATGATTCAAACCGCGAAACATCCAGAACTAGGAAAAAATCTTCAGCTACATTGACGAACCGGTCATATATCTGTGACCATTTCATAACTCAAATATATTTCATAAATTATTTAATATAGGTATTTGTAGTTTGTCGCCTTTTATTTTTGCAATGCAAAATATTGTATGCAACATATCCTATAATATTATAAATGCGAAAGTTTGTATGTATGGAGGGATGTTTGTGGCTCTTTCACGCTTAAACAGCTGAACGGATTTGAATGAAATTTGGCACGTAGATAGATTATGATCTGGATTAACACATAGGCTACGTTATTGGACTCCACGCGGGCGAAGCCTCAGGCAGCAGCTAGTTGACTTATAAACGAGAAGCTATTTAGAATGACTTCAGTTTGTAATTCATACATTACCGCCCTTATTACGCAGCCTTCTGAAGCAATTATTTGTAGCTTTTACGTAATGACCGCGAGCGAGCCGTAAAATAGCAATTGCGACTGTTATATGCGGGAAGTAGGTCACACGTGAATACGGCCTAATAGCACCGAGCCATGGCCATATTCATTGCTGTAAAACTCAGGTGCCGCCTGGCTACGTTAAAAATGGCGATTAGATAAAACAATTACCGGAAATATAGATTTTTATGGAAAATATTAATCAAGACGGAATATATTTTTGATGCCTAAAATTATCCATATTCTGATATGTGACTAAGCCTGTCCGAATGTGTGTTTGTTAAATTTTTATAGCTAAATCACTCGTTACGCCTTAATTTGGTTTATTGGGCTTATGACCTGAAGGACATATGCTCACTTATAATTATAAGAACGCAATTTATTTATATTATTTTATACAACGTTAGTAAGCATACAAGCGTGGGCTACGCGTGTATGCTTTCGTAAATTGCTTACCTACGCAGGGTTTTCCATTTCGCGGTCGCCATTTGGTAACCTTTCTGCCTCAAGGGGTATCGGTTCTCCGAGCTATGTGGCCTGCCACTTCAACTTGTTGACTATGTCACGCCACGTCAATAATTACGGCTGTACTCATTCCTAAGCTGTTCAGGATAAGAACCTATCTCGCAGATAACTCCGAGCATGGCTCTCTAAATCGCTCGCTGTGCAACTTGTCGACGACTTTCGTTTTGAAACATTGATTTATTATAGACTAGAGAATTTTTAGTAAATTCCGAAACGCTTCTTGAATTCATTGGAATTCGTCGAGAAACCTCTTTCTTGAAGTTGGACCTAGCTGGACTGTTTGTCCTAGGTAAACATACTCGTCAACTACTTCGAAAACCGAGTTCTCAACTGAAACTGGAGTGGATACAACATAAACATAAGACATAAACTTCGCTTTGTCCATTGTCCACTCGTTGAGATGTTTTGTCGATTTTCGAGCCCTGGCCTCAACATGTTACAGCGAATTAATTATATTAATTTGTATCAAAAATTAAAAGCACAAGAAGTAAAGCTCGCGTATGTAGACCCTTACTACTGACGCAACCCCTCGTCTATATATATTTAATAAACTAATTCAACAGAAGGAAATGAAATTAGGAAGGAACTAGGAAGCCAACGCTGGTAGAGTACGGATGCCCGAAGAGCCAACAAGTCAAAAAAGAAGACTTCCTGAAAATATTACTTACTGTTGGCATTCGCTATGTCTTCCGGTGTACCACTGATAAACAACGAGGACAAATTCGGTTCCTCAGAAGGAAACACCGGCGAGGACGTAGACGTTTTGTTCTTGTCATACTGCGGAGAGATGTTTTATTTTGTATGACTTACACTGCACCTGACTGCAGATATGACATAACTACGTTACCAGATATCACAGTATCCTTAATGGGTTTCCTAAACTAAATAAAATGAGAGGTGTTACTTAACTGCGCTGTTCTGTGTGATAGTTCTTCCTCAATCAGACAACATACTACTCGTAGATGTAGCTGTATCCTTACATTTCTTTCGCCAGACTCTCATTTGCTATTCGACTGAATTCACTTGGTATATATGAGGTTAGTTTTGTCTATAAAGACATACGCTACAAAATAAAATAAAAAATAGATATAAAGGAGTTCAGTTTAAAAATAGCAAGGGGCATAAACTTTAAGATCGTTTATCCGTAGTGCAGGCGATATAGGAAGTCTGGAGGTCGGGAACACCTGCATTCATTTTATGGTAATGAATATTACACCTATTCCTTCCTAATGCCCTATTACATATTGCACGGAATGTAAGAGCATAAAGTTTTCTTTATCATGTTCGTGCATGTGGATTCTACTAGACTGATAGTAAAAAAATAGGTGACATTTCAGCGACTAATTCAGTTCACATGTATTTTCAAACGCCTCTCGCTTTAGCCCAGAAATTTATGTATGTATATCTTTACGCCAGGTCCCTTGCAGAGTAGGCAAAGAGAACCGAGCACCGAAAGACGCGGTCCTTGCTCGCTTTTTTAACATTCATAGCTCTTTTCATGCATGCTCACCGATGCTTAGGGATACCTAGGGAGACCTCTGATAACACGACCAATTTGGTCACAATAGGTGAGTCTTGATCTTCCTCGGCTTTTACAACCTCCCGTTTTCCCATTCATTCTACATGCCCGAACTAATGTAGCTTGCCTGCTCTTATTTTAACACTGGCACACTATTTCAGACCAACTCTCTCTCTCTTATAATATCATATTTTATCCGAAATAAAGTATTATAGAAGTGAAACCCCAGTGGATAAGGACCCGGTCTGTTGAGCAACAGGTTCCCGGTTCGAATCCTCATATGTACCACTATTCGTGTTTTCGGATTTATGTAGATATTAGTAATTATCACTTCCTCGGCGGTGAAGGAAAACATCACGAGAAAACTCGCCCCTCCAAGAAATTATATGTGGAGGTCTGATCCACAACCCATAGGGAAAAACAGACCATTCTTAGGTTAGGTCACATGTCCATTGAAATGTCGCTCCATGTAAAAACCGGAATCTTCGCCGAATCCTTAGGCTATTGTGACGCGGGGAAAATTGCTTTACGCACACCACCGGTACCTGGGTGGGCCTCCGGTGGTAGTGTGGGACTCCCCGTCGGCTGTCCGACGGTACACCCACTAAACGACCCCGCGAAATGCCATCGGCCGCGTTGGTGTGGTGCCCCGGATCTGTTAGCAATAGGGCACAAGGTAGTGGACCCTGTCAATCCTAATGGATTAGGAAACGGGATGACGCAAGGAAGAAGAAAGTATTTTTATACATTACGTAGGTTTACAACCCAGTAGTGACGTATTAGCATATTTTAGGGTGGATACGAGTATAAGCCAGTGAGAAAGGTATAACCATTGTACGGACCGCGTGTTAAAGAACACACAGTACAAACAATTGTGTGCATGAACATGTCTGTTTGTCTTGGTCTGGGTATTTTCTATATATAATAAGTATGTATTTAAGTATGTATGTAGAAACTAAATTGGTTCATGTTATTAAGTACCCAAATAAAGTTTAATTAGCTTGGTTATGCGATTCGAATCAATTTGTGAAACGGTCAATGTTTACATTTTAGCCAGTTGTTGTTCTGCATCACTAACTACTCGTATGCGGTAGAATTTATTTAGTTAGTCTGGTTAATCGGTTAACGTGTTATTTTGCGGACGTCAAGTTTACAGGATCTGACCTACTTGGAATGTTTCCGCCATCAGTTGTTTTATACGAACAAATGTTTCCGGCAACCATCCGCTGCCTATGGTAGTAATATATCGTTGTTCTCTTACTGTTCTGTTCGTCTTTAACTCGGCAGTTGTGCTCTGTGATTGCCTGCTATCTGTTCAGTTACAGACCATTCATAACCGCCGTCACTGTTGTAGTCGACTCTAGGATGGTATACTAAAACCATATCTTTGTCATACCACCCTTACATGATAAGCATCTGTAACAGAAAACACCCGCCACCGCTGCTGCTCCGGCTTTTATATTTGCCGCAGCACGATATTCTAACGATCAACATCTATAGCGCTTGATGATGCAGTCTGGAGAGGAGAAACATGTGTCACAGGGACAATAAGAATAGCAGCCGTTGTATGCATCTTCTGTTTCAGGAGGTGGACATAGATAGAGGCGACTACATCAGCGGGGAGCGATCTGATAGAGTTGAGGCTTACTCTTATGCTTAGCTTACCTTAACAATTTTTTTATAGATAAAGCATAAAATTCACTAAACTATGTCGTGGAAAATAATGTTACGTAAAGTACTTTTGGTGGATTATAAATAGAAGTAAACTATGCAATCTTTATTAATTTTAATATGCAATGTCAAGTCCGTCCACATTTCAGGCCCATTGTACATTGAACTCGTTCGTTCACCTTTTTTTTTTATACCACTAAGGTGGTCATCAAGCATACGGCATGCCTGATGGTAAACAGTCACCGTAGCCTATGGATATTTGCAACACCAGGGGTGTCACTCATGCGTTGCCGACCCTCTAAAACTGCAACGATCCAAAAATAGTACCCTGGTGGGCACCGTTACTATTTGCCTCAAGGTCAGATAATCAGATAATGATAATCTAGCATAGAATTTCATTTTTTAGTAGTTTATCTTCATTAGCACATTGAATCCTGTCTTACAAAACGTCTAGCCAATTTAAGCGCTCTACACATTATACACCGTAGAAGTCAAATTTATGTCATGATTAACGTAATGCAAAGTCTTTCTCACATCGAGTTTATTTCTACTTTCTGTTTATTTTTTTTAATTTTCAAACTGAGGGTCAAATAGACATAATGCCAATGTAGGGACCTATTTAAACCATAAAAAGAAGGTTGATTTCATTGAAACAAATACAAATCGTTGTTCTAATCTTTACTGAATCGCCTGAGAAATTCGTTTCACTTCTTTTTTACTCGTAGTTATAAAAATAAAAACACAATAAATAAATTAGTGTTAATTTGAGATTTCAATATTCATGTATTTCTTCTTTTTTCTCAAATTAACTTTAATTTATTTATTGTGTTTTTATTTCCTGTACCCTAATTCATTTAGATTGGGGTGATCCGCTTCACCTATGCCTTAGGATTTGGCAAATATACTAATTTTTACATGGAGCCACTGCCGTCAGATCTCCACTATCCACGGGAGAATCCAGACCTTTCTTAGGTAAGGTCACACATCTTTCGTAATACAATTCCTTGGATGTGCGGATTTCCTCGCGATGTTTTCCTTCACCGTCGAGCAAGTGATATTCACAAATTCAATTTTTATATATTTATTGCGCGTTTATTTTTTACTGGAATTTTACGTAGAAATGAATAAAAGATTTGTTGGAGCCGAACACACCTGTCACTTCATCGATTTTAGTTCAAAAGACCTCGTTTCCAAGTCTCAAAGTTAGTATACCTGTTACAAAGTACTAAGTGATCCTGACATCGGTTAGGTTACACTTTGTTCACGATAAAGTGAAGTATAAATGAAGTGAGATAAACTTTAAAATAAAATAACATTTTGTTTGTGTTATGACGTTAAATAACGTAGTTATGGTGTATGATTTATATAACGACATTTAAGATATATATAACGACTCCCTAGAAGGTTGGTGTGTTCCTGCATGTGAGTGAGGTCACCAGTACGCTTCCAAGGAGTTGCTATGTAAGCAGCAAAGGAGATAGGAGTCGAATCACAGGAGGATGCTATCACAGGAGGAGAAAAATTAATCGAGCGAAGTATACCTAGGTGAATGTCAAAATCGAGAGAATTAAATGCATTGCTAAAGTGTAATAGTACAATTAAGGTGAGTTTTTTGTTGTCCAAAGCGTAACGTATATCATCCGTGACATTGAGCAATGCAGTGACCGTACTAGGGCTGAGAAGATTGTTGCAAGAAAGATATGTGTGAAGTTGTTTATGGACAGCACATTCGAGAACCATAGAAAGTAAGGGAAGTATAGAAATAGGCCAGTATTGAGAAAAAGGCGACGGATTAGACGTCTTAGGAAAGTGAATAACTCGGGCCATTTTCCAAGCAATTGGGAACACGTTGTGAGTGAGAGAAAAATTCATTATGTGTGTAATCACCGGAACCACAAGATCAATAACAGGTGTAAGCATGTCACGACTCAAGCCATCGCTGCATACAGCTTTTTTAGAAATAGAATCAATGCTTTTCCTAACTTCTTCCTCTGTGATATTGCGAAAAATGATTGAATCCCTAGCGGGTGAAGAACGTTGGGAGTGAACAATTTTTTCGTCGTATCAACTGAGATTGGCGGAGTTGAAAAATGTTTATTTAGGGAGTTAAGATCAATATTATCATTGATATTTTCATGAGTTGCATGCAATTTCTAACCATATTGCATAGTATAATAATGGCTGACAATTGCCTAATCCACAGCAAAATAAATTTTAGATTTTGAGGGAATTCCAAAGATGCTAATAAATGATTTTGAAAAGGGATGCGTAGTGATCGCTTAATTGTAAATATCAATATCGATAAAAATAAAATTGATTTAGTGGTACCGCCAGTACCACTTTTTGGTGTATAATTATTTTGTTTATGTTTTTGTTTTACCATATGAAATATAATAAAGAGAGCTCATTTCTTAATTCTTCATTAGTATCGGCGAGGATTTTTTATATGGAGGATTTTTTATTTGACAGCAACGCTCGTGTGTTCAATTCCCACACAAGACAAACATGCGTGTGCGTGAACATGTCAGTCTGTCTTGGTCAGAATGTTTTAAGAAAGATAGGGCGCATCAAAGCAGCCCATCTGGGGAAGTACCTCCACCTTGCAGTTGCTGTATTAGCAGCAGAGGAAGCATAGTGTGCTGATACTTAATGTATTACAAGAGTTCATAGGCTACGGTAACAGCTTAACATCAGCCGGGCCGTATGCCTGTATGCCTCCTGACGTTGCATAAAAAAATCTGTCTACATAGACCATATTCTTATTTAAATAAAAATATAATTATTAATTAAAAATCGAACAGTGGCAGTATCATAGTTGTAACGTACTTTGATCAACTAAACATTCTTCTTAAGTCATTTTACAAAAAATCCGTAACATTTTGTTACGTAACTCGATAATTGCCCTGAAAAGGCCTAGTTTTTGAATGAATTACCTGTACAGTTTTAGTCCCGCTCAAAACCATGATCTACGTAGGTACCCAATTCCCCTAGCACTATTTTAGTCATCAGATTACCGTGAGGTCCGTGGAGAGTTCTGTGAGTTTGATTGTCTTTATTTTCATTTTGTTGAGGGCATGGTACGGCATATTTGTCTACATAGGTAGATTTTGTATACTCAAATGACTTTATTTAGCTTTTATTTATTATTTATTTTAAATCTCAAGAGAGCAGTTTCTAACATCTACTAAACCAATTCTTATGAAGCGCAATGATTCATAATAATTGATTTAATCAAAGTCAAAGTCAAAATCTTTTTATTCCGTAAAAATGGCTACATTTGTTTGGAATCGTCACACTTTTTTTCCCTAATAGACGTAGTTAAAACATACAACATTATATCAATTACACTTTGCTAAAGAAGATCTGATCATGAAGTCAGGAGGAAGACGGTGGAACTCTTAAAAAGTTATTATATACAATAGACCTCTTCGTCTTAGGGCTTGCTTATGACAAGTGTAACATAAAATTTACTTGGCGACGTGGGTATGACGATGGTCTCATCTCAGCTTACTGTTTACTGGAAGGGAAATAAATCATTTAATTTTTATATCTTTATTTCTTAAAAAGGTTTAATGTCAATATTTATCAGTTGTTATTGTAGTCTCTTATGAAAAAATCTGACCTAAGTATTTTTATAACTACCTTGATTATAGTCATGAACATGAGCAGTGGTAGCCCCGTGTATGAGGAACCGGCCTATTGATTAAGAGGTCCTCGGTTCGAAAACTGGCATGTACCACTAAATTCGTGTTTTTGTATTTATGTACATATTTGTAATTACCACTTCCTCGGCCAAAATTAGTATCTTCGCCCAATCTTTAAGCTAGGTAGCGGACCTCGCCTATCCTAATGGATTAGGAAACGGGTTAACGCTAGGAAGAAGAAGAATATAGTCACTAACAAAACTTACAAACCAATGTCGATTTAACATGTTAGTGCGCGACGAACTGCGTGGTGTCAATTTTAGATGTCGGTGTCGTGAAAATTCACTCACATCATTTTTCTCTAAAGCGCCAAAAGAAGTTTAACTCTAAAAACAAGTTCTAGATGTTCTGTAAAGTAATATAATGCTAAGTTTCGCCTAGATAATGACAATAGTCACTATCCTTAACAACGAAAGAAACATTGGAAGATATTTTTTTATGGTATTATTTGTAATTTGATATCATTTCTTCTTCTAAACATGTTTTCATCAAAACTCCGACATCGAGAAAAACATTATCACAATACATGTACTACGTTCATTATCTTAGATAACTCTGTGAAAAGGGATCTTTAGGCAAAGTTACTAATTCCCTAACTTAAATTAAACTACACATAAAGGCTTTAAGTAAAGATTATCTAAACTGAAACTAAATATATAATTAAGTAATAACAGTTACTTAAGTAGTAGGATAATTAACCGTTTGTGGCCTTAATGGTTAACCCGGGCCCGACCTTTGGTTAAGCGCTTGCTTAATCCAAATAAAATTTGACTTTCGCATATCTCTGCAGATATATGATAAATTTTTTACTGTTTATACGTATAATTAACATTGTATTAACCGACTTCGAAGAAGGAAAACATTCTATGCTCTTCTTTTATTTCATAGAAGAATTTATTTTTTTATTTCATAGAAGAAATCTATGAACATTGACCGATATCAGTAAGATTGCCTAATTGATTAGGATACTTTCAACTTTATTTCATTATTCTCTTGGTACTGCATGTGTCCATAGGCTGCCGTAATTGCTTGCTATTAGGCAGACCGTACACTTGTTAGGTACCTTAGTGCTATAAAAAAAAACGAGTGTGCTTTAGACCACACGACTGAAGTAAAACTTGCAGACAATAGGCAATTCAATATCCTCCGCGCTCGCGATGGTCGGACCGACGCACGCACGCATGGAGAGTGCTGACTGGGAATTTCACTTGGTTCTTCTTCTTGTTCTTCTATATCTCCCTCTCAACTTCCGTTCGCCTCGCCCGATCACACTTTACTTTACGTAACGCTCTCGTCATGTATTCACCAGCTTACTCCCCAAGTCAAGCGTGCGTAAAGAAGTTTTAATTCAAAAAATTTGATAAACTCTTTTAAATTTTATTATTGACGAAGTATTGACAACCAACTGAAAAGCTATGAAATAAAAATTTGTAATGATAAAGGGGAGAGAGAGAGAGACTTCAGTGATGTCGGTTTTCTATAAATACGAGTATCTTAACTTTAGCTTTTGGTAGGTCGATCTGTATATACAACTGCTCTTGGAGTTCAACTTCACAGGTTGGAAGCAGAAGTTTCGAGCACTCTGCCATTCAAAAGAGGTTCTCTTCCTTGTATTGTTGTGAAATGAATTTTATACAAAGGTTTATAATATACTAACCACGTAATTTTGCGCTTCAATAGTAGCGAAATCAGGTATAGAAACTATATTGTCTGAAACTTATGGCGAAGATACTATATTACAACTATACAATAATATATTACAAATATAGTATTACGCATATGAGCTACGGAAATTACGTATCAATACAGAACGAAAATAAACTTTACGATTGAACTGAATGTAATAAATAGATACAAAAGTTCACTAACAAAAATTTAATATCGAACAGAAATTAAAAAATTACACTTTTGTATATCAGTACCGCACCAAACGGTACAGTAGCGGTGGATTAGTATAACTAAATAACATGCAAAAATATAGTTTGCTTCGCAACGCTAATATGTGCTTTTTACTTACTTTCTACTTAGTTTCGACATATAGTATGCTACAATATTTTACAAATTACATAGTGCTACACGAAAACAAACCAATAACTTAAACAAGAGATCTCTTTTAGGGATAAGTCTGCCTTTGTACTCGTAACATTAGTTTTAATTTCATTGTAATTTATCGTACAATAAAGACATTACAACAACAACATGCTTGGTGATCAGCCCGTTTATTGACCTTTTCAAGAAGTGGAAGCACTAACGAGTGCGGCCAATTTCAGAGATCATGAATCAATAAATAAAAAATAGGAAGATGAAGACATATGGAGGGTTTTTTTTTTTTATTTATTTATACTTTATGCACACAGGTGTACAACGGCGGATTTAATGCTATACAAGCATTCTCTACCAGTCAACCTTAGGGTGATGCAGAAAATAGTATATAAGTAGGTGCACAAGGGAACAACATCAACAAATACAATGCGATTATAAAACACATATTCATAGATAAAAATCAAATATACGTTATATACATACATACTACAATATAAACACAATACGTAATATATATATATATGTATATAAATACAAATACATAGTTACATTATGTCTACGATTCCTGAATCTTGCCCAGGAAATGGGAATATGCACATCTGGTAATAAAATATAAAAGACTCACGAACGCGAGATAGACAAACCCTTAAATGTGGATGTTTGCTGGAAGAAAAATACGGCGGACAGCGCGAAAGAAGTATTTGGATGCATTGCCTGGTTGGACGTAGATTTTGAATCATTCGTGGCAATAAAGAGAAAAGCATGACTGAATTATTTCGCTTTTATGTGCTGAATGTAAGATAAAAAAGAAGAAATAAAATTTACCGTCGATGCTTTAGTGGTAGTAAAACGAAAAAGAATAATTCTTATTGCGGAAGAGAAGCTGGTTAAAAAAATATGGATGATCTGCTATTTGCAACAGCTCCCATCATCATCTCAGACAGTATTCATCTACTGTTGAACATAGGCCTCCCCTTTAGACTGCTATTTGTCTCGATCCTGTGCCACCTGAATCCGTCGACTCCCTATAAACCTCTTGAGGTCGCCGCTCCATCTAGAGGGGGTCGTCCCACACTGCGCGTACCAGTACTGGAACGCCATTCCAGAACCTTTCTTCCCCAGCGGTTGTCGGTTCTACAAATTATGTGGCCGGCCCACTACCACTTCGGCTTACTTAACCTTTGGGCTATCTCGGTTACCTTAATTCTAATGCGGATATCCTCATTTCTTATTCTGTCAAGAAGAGAAACCCCGAGCATAGCTCTTTCCATAGCACGCTGAGCGACATTGACCTCTCCCATACGGCCCGCAGTGAAGGGCCACGTCACAGTTCCATATGTCATCACAGTTCAAGACTTTGCTCTTCAGGTGTTGAGGTATTTTGTACGAGAATATGTGTCGAAGTTTCCCAAACGCTGTCCAGCCGAGTTGGTTCGTCTGTTGACCTCCCGGTCGAAGTTGGACATATTCGTCGACAACTTCGAGTTTAGTGCTCCCAACCGTGACCGGCATAGATGTAACATGGACATTCGACATGAGCTTAGTCTTGCCCATGTTCATCTTGAGGCCTACCAGGTTGGAAACACTATTGAGGTCATTGCGCATAACGCTAAGTTCCTCCAACGAATTAGCATGAGAACTATCGTCGGCAAGTCGAAGGTGAGAGACGTATTCGCCATTGATGTTTATACCGTATCCTTTCCAGTCCAAGAGCTTGAAACCAGTAAGTTGTCACCAGTAAGCTCCTAAGAAGTTGCTGTGTTAGCAGCACAGAAGGCATCGCACGAGTGATACTTAATACAGGCTACGGCAACCGCTTTATATCAGACTTGCCGTATGCTTGTATACCTTCCGACTTCGTATATAAAAAAAATACAGCAATTTGTTGATATTGCACCTGAGCCTATATATTAAATTTGGAATTCGATACTCAAAAGGTACCAACCTAACTCTGACTATCGCAAGTTTTCTCCAGAACGCCAAAGATACCACGATGTTTATTTTACATATTAGAATCTCTTGATCACTAAATCTATACATACTACATACATATAAATAAAATTGAAGTGTCTGTCTGTGATTTCAAAATAAAGCCTTTATCTTAAGCTCATATTGTTATTTTCACGTTACCAAAGCCTAAACATGCATTTTTAACTTTTTTGGCTGTCTGTCTGTCTGTTTGTTTGTCCGGGCTAATCTTCGTAAAGGCTGAACCGATTTTGACGGGACTTTCACTGGTAGGTAGAGGACTATTCAGAGCAGAATATAGGGTACATTTTATCCCGTAAATATTTAGGGTGCCTGCGTAAAAAAATGAAAAACTGTTAAAATTAGGGGGAAATGTCTTCCCCTTCGGGGGACTTTGCAGTTTTATTTTATTATTTTCACAGAATACGTATTTTTTGTGACATAAAATAACTACGCATTTTTTATGTAATAAAAATAAATTAATTATACGTTGTATCCCGTAAAGGTCAATAGATGGCGCTGTATGAAAATTTAATCGCTCTATGATTGCATCTACGACCCTGCACTTTGTTTTTTTTTTAACAGAAAGAATTTGAGGTCTATGGAGAAGTAAAGGCTACTAAAAGCCCAAATCTCATGCGTGCGAAGCCGCGGGCTTAAGTTAGTATCTCGATAAAATGTTTGGTCTAAATAAAACACCTCTTTTTATTTCTTAGTACCTGGGCTACCGAACTTCGGGTTTATTTTTATTTTGGGGTTAAATTTACTAATACTTTTTTTATATACAATGTCGGGAGGCATACAAGCATACGGCCCACCTGATGTAAAGTAGTTACCGTAGCCTATGAGCGGTTGCAATACATTACGATGCCATCTCTGCTGCTATCACAGCAACTCCTTAAGAGCTTACTGGTGACCTCGCTCACACGCAGGAATACAACAACCCACTAGGGAGTTATTATTTGACTGCGGTTTTCTGAGGCGCAAGTACTTCCACCGACGGGCTACTTTAATGCGCCTTACCTCTCATAAAACACTCAGACCAAGACAAACAGACATGTCCATGCACACAAATGTTTGTCCTGGGTGGAAATCCAACGCATGAGAATTGGTCTCAACGTAACAACGCGTTTCACCAACGCGCCACCGAGCTCGTCAAACCCTATTATTATAATACAATAATAATAAGCAGAAAACCGTATCAATAGCGCATTGTACTCCGTGATAACTAGCGATAACAAATCGATCAAAGCTCACCTTGCTATCATTCAGGGTGTATTAACGCCAACATTGATGTACGACAGTGAAACATGTGTATGGCCGAAGAAGCATGAAAGCAGAGTGAACGCCGTAGAAATGAGAGCGCTGAGGAGTATGTGTGGAGTGAGAATTGTTGATAGAGTAAAAATAGCACGATACGAGAACTTTGTGGAATGAAAGAAAAAAACCGGTCAAGTGCGAGTGGGACTCGCGCACTAAGGGTTCCGTACCACTATCTATAAAAACGGCAATAAAATCACATTTGTTGTATGGGAGCCCCCCTTAAATATTTGTTTTATTTTAATTTAATTATTTATATTAAAGTGAATATATAACTAAATATTCTGTGAATATTTCAAGCGTCTACCTGTTGCCGTTATCAATATCGAGCAAAACGAGCAAAAAAATCACCATTATCTATAAAAATCGACCAAGTGCGAGTCGGACTCGCGCACGAAGGGTTCTGTACCACTATCTATAAAAACGGCAAAAAAATCATATTTGTTGTATGGGAGCCCCCCTTAAATATTTGTTTTATTTTAATTTAATTATTTATTTTAAAGTGAATATATAACTAAATATTCTGTGAATATTTCAAGCGTCTACCTGTTGCCGTTATCAATATCGAGCAAAACGAGCAAAAAAATCGGCCAAGCGCGAGTCGGACTCGCGCACTAAGGGTTCCGTACTATTATCTATAAAAATCGGCCAAGTGCGAGTCGGATTCGCGCACGAAGGGTTCCGTACCATTATCTATAAAAACGGCAAAAAAAAATCACGTTTGTTGTATGGGAGCCCCCTTAAATATTTATTTTATTCTATTTTTTAGTATTTGTTGTTATAGCGGCAACAGAAATGCATCATCTGTGAAAATTTCAACTGTCTAACTATCACGGTTCATGAGATACAGCCTGGTGACAGACAGACGGACGGACGGACGAACGGACGGACAGCGGAGCCTCAGTAATAGGGTTCCGTTTTACTCTTTGGGTACGGAACCCTAAAAATCACGTTTGTTGTATGGAAGCCCCCTTAAATATTTATTTATTCTATGTTTTTAGTATTTGTTGTTATAGCGGCAACAGAAATACTTCAACTGTCTAACTATCACGGTTCATGAGATACAGCCTGGTGACAGACGGACGGACGGACAGCGGAGTCTCAGTAATAGGGTCCGTTTTACCCTTTGGGTACGGAACCCTAAAAACTATCATACCACTCGCCACAAGCTTAAATTTCACCCTCACCATCTTCATGAGAGACATTCCACTACAGTACGCTTTTTAAGGCATTTTCTACCACATACGGTGAAATTGTGGAATAAATTACCCTCAGCGGTGTTCCCGAACAAATACGATGTGGGTGTCTTCAAGAACAAGCCTATTTCTCTAAAAAGGCTTGGAAGCGGTGGTGACCACTTTCCATCAGGTGATCCACATGATCATTTGCCCCCTTTAATGTGTAATGTAGTGACAAAAATTGAAAAGGGTATGCAGAGATAGTTTGGTCATTTAGAAAAAAATAATAACAAAAGAGTTACGAAAAAAGTGTATCAGGCAAGAGTGAATGGTGATTTCGGGGTGGGCCGTCCTAGGCTCACACATATAGATCAAATTGGTGATGTGTTAAAAAACGGTCAAATCAAAAGCATCCAAAACCGAAGAGCATGCATGAAGAGGTTGATGAGTGTGGAAGAAGCGAGAGGGGTATGTTTGGATCGGTGCACCTGGCGTTCCATAGTCTCTGCCTACTCCAATGGGAGACAGGCGTGATGATATGTATGTATGTGTGTACAATAATAATATTAAAGGTTGAAACAGTATTGTAACAGTTTGGTAATAAACTAAGTGTATGTCTATTTGACCTCAACCTGCTATTAGAAAATAGAGGTGGGGTTGTCAGTAGGGTTGTCAATATAAGAATCACTTATGTTGTGGTACTGAAACTGCAGTAACGTAGCATAATATTGCTTAATACTTCTGTCTGTAGCATAGAACATAGTTCAGCTGCTCATTACAGCATAAAACAAATACAATAAAAACCTTTTTGCAGACCAAAGAAATTGGCAGAAATAAACCATTGCATTAAACATTGTACTTATTATCCTACTCCTCTAGATGAAGAAAGGGTCCGAGATTAAGCCTGGCTCGTAAGGGATAATGTTGGACCGAGCTTTTGTGCTTTGTGCGATTTACTTCGCAAATGGCCGAGGAAATCGGAACGTGTAAATGGTCGTGATGGTTTAAAGTGCCTATTTCGACTATTTCAGTTCTTGTGTAAACGAGTTCTTTCATCTTTGGAGCTAGAGCCAAATTCGTCTTCTTCGCCTCACCATCATCTTTTAGAAAAATGTAACAAAATATGTGTATCTCCGTTGATTCGAACATACAGAAAGAATGCAGTAGGGAAGAATTACGAAACAGATATACAACGTGAAAATGGACGGATGTAGGAGCCGAGGAAGTCCAAGACTTATCTACCATGACCAAATTTATCGTCTTTTATCTGAAGGTAATGTGAGGAGCTTTAGAAACCGGCGAGCGTGCATGAGAAGAGCAATGAATTTTAAAGAAGCGAGTGAGGTGTGTAAGTAACGACTTATGTGGCACTCGGTTCTTTCTGCCTACCCTGCGAGGGATTTGGCGTGAAGTTATAGATTGACAGACAGTATCAAAATAAAAATTCATTGCGGTGTTTTAGTGAACCTATGAGATATGCATATTTTCTATCAATGTCATAAAGGAAGCAATTATTTGTATTCAGATCTAAGATATTAATGTGGTAACTATATCAAACTAATATAAACACGAGATTAACTCTGTACGTATGTATGTATTTTGTTACCTTTTTATGAATTAACCCTTGGAGAAGAACTTAGGCTACCTGTTATATCGGTTTAATCTGCTGACAGAAGCTAGTATAAGTAGGTAGTAAGTTTAGTGCGTTGTTAAATTCGCAACTTGACGAGGCGAAATCTATGGCCCCTTTTTTCACCGACTCATCGGATTTGAAATTTTTCCCATGTAAAAAGTTTTCCGAACTTTGATAAAAAAAAAACAAAATTAGCTGAGTCTGGTGAGTATGGTATGTGACAGTAACGTGATTCCTCGATAGTCTGAAGATTTACAGTGCAAACTTTTTTGTGTATGTGTCTGACACACGTGAGTGAATGTTTTGTCTTGTTGTGTCTTGGCGTTGCTGTTTTCCAAATTTTGAACAGCAATGCATGTAAAAATATCAATAGGAAGGTTATAATTTAACAACATATTTGGAAAATACGTTACAGTTATTTGATCTAAATGTGTGCGTTTAGGGCGTCCCCTGCCGATATCTCCACTCACTCTTGCTCGATAAACTTCTTTCGTCAACTCTTTTGTCATCCATTCTTTCCAAATATCCGAACCATATCAGCATACCCTTTACAATATTTGTCACTACATCATCTTTCGTTCCAAATTGTTCTCGTATCGTATCTACCTACACATACTCATTAGCGCTCTCATTTCAACAGCGTTGACCGTACTTTCATGCTTCTTCTGCCTTACCCATGATTCACTACCGTATGTCAATGTTGACGTTAATAGACCCTAAATAATAGCAAGGCGAGCGTTGCTCGAAATAATTTCGCTCGTCAAAACCGAGTATAACGCACCATTAATACGGTTTCCTGGTTTCGATATCTACCTCACATTTCCCATCTCTCATAAACATGGAACCTAGATACACAAATTCGTTAATTTTTCCATCTCCGATTATTATCTGTACATCTGACACCCTGTAACAGTTTCATTCCTTTCAATTAGCAACGCTTTCCTCTTCATTACATTAACTTACTTTTCCCTTTAGAGGCCTCATTCATTATAGTAACCATTTGTTGCAGTTCTATCGCCGAAGATGCCAGAAGGACCTGGTAATCGGCGTACAAAAAGGTTTTAAATATTGAATCACTACCCGTGTGTACTTTCACTTTCGCTCTCAAACGTTCATCATCTATCACACTCATAATTGTCCCTTTCGGGGATTTGATTGTCGTCATTTGAAGACGAGGTGGCTTTGAGTCTGAAAATGACAGTAAGTTAGACACGAAAATCAGGGTCAGTAACCCTAAAATCTACTTATACCCCAAATATATACTGTTTATCCCTAACAAGCGTTTATAAGTACGTAATTTAGTAAGAAAAAAGTGGAAATGATCCCAAACGTTACATAAACTACGATGATAAAGGCAACAACGTTGTTTCGGAGTTATTTTTATGTTTTGTCCTATTCTGATTTGGGAGTGTACAGAAAAGGTCGCTAGGGCGCATCTAAAGGTAAGGCTCTAGGCCTTGGTTTTGTTACGTGTTCAAAGCGGATATAATGTTAAATCAAATGTAACGATAACTTGCAACCATCAATCTTCATGCCAAGTCCTTTGCAGTGCAGGTAGAGTGAACCGAGCGTCACATATGACTTATAACATATGGGAGAAACAGTGTGGTGACAGTAAATCACTTAGACTCCGAATATACTATACTAGATATACCCCGCGACTTCGTCCGCGCGTATCTCGATATCCAGTAGGAACCTTTAATTTCCCTCGGCTTCTAAGGGTGGTGTCGTAATATTATATAGCCTATAACCTATCTCAAAAATTGGACTATCAAATGCAAAAATGATTTTTCAAATCAGCCGGGTACTTCCAGATATGAGCGCGTTCATACAAACAACAACCTAACAAACATAAATGATGACATCCGTATCCTGGTATCCCATAGGAACTACTTCTTTAACATTCTTTCTTTTTCTTGAAAACTGTCAAGTCGCAACCGCACATGGAGTACCTTCAGGCTACCAGGATACCAGCTAGAATCTTTAGAGACGAGCTATTAGAATTATCGACGATAATAAGCCCCGTAACATGATATTGAACCCTTAACTGTAATGAAAGATTTTGCTTCCCTTTGTGTTCGACGAAGGTTGTGTACCTACAGTACCTGCAGTTCCAGAAAAGCTTATAAATTAAAAAAGCCTAAAATTTGAGTGATGGAATTAACTTCCTTAGGGTTATAGCGTCGAATTTCTCTAAAATAGCGTGAATAAATTTCTAGAGGGTCGGCAACACCCTTGCTGCTACAATGACCATATGCTAAGGTAACTGCTTACCACGTAAGTACGCTTGATTGTCACCTTAGTAGAAAAAGAAAATCGTATTCCACGTATAATTACATTAAATTTCACTTATTCGTTTAAGCACAGACAGGCGCTTTAAGACCTTAATTGCTCCTCTTTTACGAGGTAGTTAAAACGGTTCAATTACATTTTGCAGTAAAGAAATAATATTTTCGTGTGTGAATTAAATGATTTCACGCTTCCTCTCGTCACTCTATATTCACCTTAAGGACGTCTCTAGAGGGCGCTCTCATCTTCTTATTGCAGAGAGTTTTTCCATCAAATCGGTGCCCTTTTTGTCAGGGCCTGTTTGTGAATTGTGCCCAAAGAACAATGGAAAGATCTCACGCGTTCAGCAGGCGGCCTATAACACCGTAACGCAGGACTATTATTTTTATCTCCTGGAAACCATATTTTCAATACTTATGTAAGAGAAACTATATAGCTATTAAGCACGAAGAGCTAAAAAGCATGAAGAAAATAACGTATGGAGAACAGATGAAACCGACATTATGTAGTTTACATAACGCGCAGCTCTTATTGGCTGGCTAGATAGATAGATAACACTTGACATTTCACAAAAACACACACAATGAAACAATACAAACAGTAGAAGAGGATTACAATAAAGTAACATTACAATAGGAAGTGAAGAGCAAGGTCGACACTAGGCTCCTCACATTATCTATACTGCGCCTATAACCCTATAAGGGTACGATCACCGCGCCTCTCCAACGAGTTGGGACTTTCCCGGCGTAAATTGCACAGGAACCATGAAACGTACCGGATGCAAGTGCAATTTAGCTTGATCACCTTATCTGTAACCAAATCTATTCCTGCTGACTTTCCATTTCTCAGGCTTCATATCAACCATGCATAGTAATATCATCGTCGCATTTTCACTCATAAGTTTATTCATACTGTCAGCGTTATGACTATTATCATTATCATGCATGTCCCCAAAGTATTCATTCCACCATTCTAACATTCCTTGATTCTTAGGAAGAATGTCACCAGCTTTATATTTTGTCTTATCCATTCAAGATGCTGATGGTCAACATCGTGACTTCTTCACATCCCTCCAAAAGAATTTGGGATGCACCTCGAAGTTTTTCATCAGCTTCACTTCCTCATTCAGATTCTTTTACGTTTCACTGTCACTAAAGCTTTGGTTTCATTCTTGCATAAATGGTACGGTAACGTTCAATTTATTCCTTCTTCTCTCTCTATCGACCTATCTAAAGATGCAATACATTGTAAGCACGCTTTGCACTTTTTGCGCATGGAAGTGCTTCTTTTACACTATCGACCATTTCTCTTTCAGGATTTTCCAGCATTCATTAACATCTAAACCGGAAAGACTCGCATTCATAATTATTCAGTGACTAGACTTGAATATATACTCCTAACGCTTTCATCTTCCAATTTTTCACTTCTATCTATCTTCTTCACACCAAATTCCTTTGCCGGGTAGGCGGAGAGAACCGAGCGCCACATGACTCGATCCTTACAAACTGCACTCGCTTCTCTAACATTTATTGCTCTTCTAAATCT
This sequence comes from Pyralis farinalis, assembly GCA_947507595.1. NCBI lineage: Eukaryota > Metazoa > Arthropoda > Insecta > Lepidoptera > Pyralidae > Pyralis > Pyralis farinalis. The sequence goes on along the minus strand of OX382273.1, from coordinate 29,593,954 downwards.
TCTTCTTCACTAATCTCTAAAGCCGTCATTATTATATCAGAGGTTTTAATGGTGAGAGAGAGCTCCGGAATTAGACTTCATTTCATGTTAGTCTCATCGCTCATTGTGTTTGTCTAAACGCTGTTCACTCATTTTTTCTTTCCTTGCCCGCGGGACTAACCTCTGTGACAGCTCACCTCTAGATGAAATGATGATGATCAAATGCATTAAAGAAGGCGAGCATTAGATAATAAAGATACAATTTTGTATAATATTTCACCGAATAAAGGAATCAGAGGAATATTTCATTATTCTTCTTTTTTGATGTTTTCCTTCACCGCCGAGCAAGTGGTAATAATAAATATGTATATAAATCCGAAAAGACGAATTTAGTGGTACATGCCAGGGATTCCAACCGGGGACCTGTTGTTCACTGGGCCGATTATATACCCAATGGACTATCACTGCTCAAAATCAGAGCAATATTTCCATTTTACTTAAAAAAATCCATTTAACCACTGTCACTCCTTTAAAATGTTTGTACCTTGGTCTCATAGTATACCAAAAGCTTTTTTGTAAAATGTATTACTTTGCTGTAAATAATCAATTGAGAGCAAAGTAATATATTACCCCACAGAACAATAACACAGCCTTACAGTGTGAGAGACTGCCACCGCTTTTATTCTACCTGAATATTCCAAAACAAAATTGCGATAAACCTTTATTGGTGCCCTGAGCGGCGCAGCTTTTGTAGAGCATTTTGTTCGCACAAATTATTGGTTATATATTATTACTATGTTTGCACAGGATGTTAAGAATATAGCTCTATATGAAACAGAGCTATTGCTTTAAAATTATAATATCTCTGTAATATAGTTTTAAATGGGCCACTCTGAAAGTTTTTTTATCCTGTCTGCTTATAACGATTCAAATTTTAATATTACCTATAGCTTTAATTGGCGGAAAATCGTAAAATTGTTTTATCATATATTTGATGTTGGATTGAATCTTGCATTGTTGCAGTTCCTTGTCCATAGTGAAAAGTTAGGGCCGCTATTTGAAAAGCGCTTTTCCGAAAGATTGTACCGATGTAATTTAAAATACTTGTAGGAAGAAACACGCTGAATTTGAATACGCCGTATTTCTCTGAATAACAATATTCATGAAGGTCGGCCTTTAACTGCAATCATTGAGAAAAACGTAGTTATTGTCGAGCGAATAGTAGTACTTCGAGTGAGGCGGTCCCTTACTCGAAACATTCATGTACATTATAAATGAATGCTTCGAGTGAGAAGCATTACTCATTATTACCATACTCGAAGAATTCATGTACATTATACATGAATGCTTCGAGTGAGGGACCGACTAGATTCGAGCAATATGTCACTGAGTGAGAAGAACTGATCATTATGGTGCTCAATTTGCAATGATACAATATATGATTGCACACTTGTTTCAAGAGTCATGACGCCAATTAATTCGATTATGATTACGCAAAAAGAAGCGATATTAATAATCTATATTAATAAAAATGGAGTTCCTGACTAATTCACTGACTCATCAACGCCCAGCCCGAACCCTTGAACTTAAACAGCTAAAATTTTTCATATAGATTACTTTTGTAATGCTCACGAGAGATAAGAAAGGATTTTTTTAAATTCAACCCCTAAGGGGGTGAAAAGAGGATTGACAGTTTGTATGGAGCCAGAAATATTTTTTGAAGTTAGTGACTTAAAACTTTGTACAGATACTTTCTATTAGAATCCAAAAAAAGTAATTTCAGCATTTTCAAATATTCCACCCCTTGAAGGGTGTAATACGGGGTTAAAAGTATTTCTTGAATTAAAAGTTGAACTGTTAAAAAAATAATATTTTTAAAGTGAGTTACTTTAGACATTGTAACATTGACATATACTCTCAATCAAGACGTCAAAAAGTAAATTCAGCATTTTTCAAAATTCCACCCTTAGGGGGCTGAAAAAGGGGTTGGTTTGTATGGAGTAGAAATATTTTTTGAAGTTAGTGACTTAAAACTTTGTACATATACTCTCCGTTAGAATACAAAAACAATAGTTTAGTTCCATCCAAACAGGCGTGAAAATGGGATTGAAAATGTGTATGGACGAGACGCTAATCTATTTTAATAAATCTATATTAATAAAAATTGAGTTCCTGACTAATTCACTGTCTCATCAAGAGGTTCCTTTTGTAATGCATATGAGAAATAAGAAACGATTTTTTAAAATTCAACCCCTAAGGGGTGTGACAGATATTTTTTTTTAAGTTAGTGACTTGAAACTTTTATGTTTTTAAAATAGGCTTTAGTTGAAATAAATATTTGAGAGTTTATATGGTGTACATAGCATGCGTTAAGGGCGAGAAAAGAAAATCTATTCATGAAAATCATTCATGAAAATGACGAACAGATCGCGACATATCTTCATTACTACATAAATATGGATATTTAACACTTTTACTGTTTAATGCTGACTGTACTTAAAAAAAAGAAGTAAAATAAAAATAAGTTAAACTTCTGAAATTCCAAAACCAACGCGTGCGAAGCCGCGGGCAATTGCTAGTAATATTATATAAGCTTCTTTTAACAATATTATATGAGCCTCCTAATTAATATTAGATAAGCTTCTCTTGCTTTTTTATGTTAATAACATAATTGAATTAAATATTGCCGCGCTCACCGTTTGTACGACACTGTAAAAGCAGCAGATACTATAGGCGAATGCTCAAAATTGAATCTTGAGTTATTACATGCGAATACTCGTCAAGCAGTGCGCCAATACCGTAACGTAATGCTCGCAATATAATTTTAGATTTTTATATTACATTTGAACACTCTCGGTAAGAAACCGCCTTAATTTGTCGAAGATAGTGATTTTGACAATGTCAGGTATTCGCAAGGACACAAGGGGCACCATAAACCATACTGGCTAGTTGCACACTGATTTAATTATAAGACAGCGTGGCAAGAGCCGAACCTCGCACGCACATATATAATCTAGCCTACTGTCTTCTATCTTGTGTTTCGGTGAATTCTGACTTTAACAGCATTAACAGCCTTTGTCTGTCTTTGTCGTAAATGGGTTAGATTGAATAAAGAATGTAAATGTAAATACATAAAGGAAAGTCTTCTGCTTCCTCCTTGCGTTATATTGTTTCTTCTTATCCATTGGCCTATACACCTAAGCACAAGGAATTGGCGAAAATACAGGTTTTTTTTTTCATAGAAAGAGAGTGCATCTGACTGTATATATGCGTCTTTCGAAATATAATGCGGATTTTCTTACGATGTATTACTTCTCCGCCGAGTAAAATCACGGACTTAGCGGTACATGTCTACGCTGGGAGTTGAACCCGGAACCGTCTGATAATAGGCCGGTTCTTAATACCCTGATCTATCACTGCTCTAATAAAAGAAAGTATTCGTAAAAATAATAAATACAACGTCATAGTTTTAACGTATTTCTGAGATATGTAAAACTTTCAGTGCACCCTACAGAATATTAAAAAAAGCCGTCAAGTAAGAGTCCGCCTCGCGCTTGCTTAAACGAAGCATAAACAATCGTATCTTTCGATTGCGTTGACTTAGAAGTTTGAAGAAAAATTTTATCACTGCTAGAAGGCATTGCAGAGCGGAGTATTTATTAATTTCAGCTTGATAACTCCACCCGTCTCTGAGAAAAAGTGTCTTGACTGGCGTACAGACAGACGGACAATAAAGTAATCCTATAAGGATATCGATTTTCCTTTTGAGGTACGGAACCCTAAAAACTAGCCCAGTTAGGTCTGAGGTTGTAAAACAGGGTGTGACAATTTCTATAAATATTTTATTCCATGTTCAATTTGTTCCAGTGTAGGTACTCCAAACTTGTGAAATACTTATTACAGAAAATTTCAAACTTCTTTTTATAAGGGTGTAAAATTAGATATAAAAATTTGTACGGAGATGTTTTCAGTCGACGATTTACCCAAAACTTTGCTTATAAAAATCAGTAAGTGACTTATCGGTCGCTAAGACCTCTAGGTAATAGGTATTTTCACACTCTGGTACGCCTAAATTCAATGTTTCCCCATAATAGTCAACTATTGTGAATTCGTGACGTTAAAAATGACTGAATAGATGTAATAAGTAAAATAATATTTATATCGCAATGAACATTATATAGAGATATAATTAACAATGCATTTATTTAATTTATTTCGGAGATTTTATATAACACAACATGGATTTCAAAATGTAGGGCATAGAGATTGTTTAGAAACATACGAGCGTATAAATAGGCAAGTTAGCCAGTAGTAATCCATCATCAACATAAAGAATTAATATGACTTTTACATTTTTAAAATATCCCACAAATACACAATTATCAGATGGACATTGTTTGAAACCACAAATGTTAAGAAAAGTACAAAATTTCTCATTCCAACATCTAGATGATTGTTTAAGACCATATATGGATTTAATTAACTTACATACTTTTGAGGACTGTGTTTCTAATCCCTCTGGCACCTCCATGTATATGTCCTCTGAGAGCTCACCGTACAGGAAGGCCGTCTTTACATCAAATTGCTGGATCTGCAGTTCATCTCTCGCAGCAATGCTAAGCAGTACCCTGATGGAATCGTACCTACTAGTGGGGGGAAAAGTTTAATTATAATCTAAGCCCTTAAAGTACCTACTAGATTTAAACGAAGTACTGGCAAAAGAAAAATTTGTCGCAGATACGGCAATCGAACATAGTTGCTATGACAATACAATAATTTTGTACCACTGAAATGCTCGTTATAGAACTCTCTGAAGGGTTGTTGTGTTCTTGTGAGTGAGTAAGGTTACCAATAAGGTTCTAAGGAGTAACTAGGCAAGAAACGCGGTGGTGTCGCATTAGCAATGTTTCTTGTATTACTGACGTTTTGGCTTCTTCTTTCTAGCGTTATATCGATTCCTAATTCATTAGGCCTGGCAGGGTCTGCTACCTAAGCCTAAATATTGCCATCAAACCTCCACAACCCGCATTGCAAGTGGTAATTACAAAGTGAAAACACAAATTTAGTTACATGCCAGGATTGGGAGCGGGGCCGATTCCTTATCCACTGGGCTATCATTGCTCACATTAGGTGAACTGTTTGCTTGTTTATCTTCCGATGTAGTATAGTAACTCCCTGTTCAGTAATGCTACCTAGAACTAGTTTTAATAAGCCTTGATGCGGTGTTCCGTGTTCTTTTTAGCGATTTAAATTATAATGATTACGTTTTACTTATACGGTATATGGTGCGTACAGTGTACTTGATGAGCTATCCCACAATGCTGCCATAGAACCTCAGCATCAAAAACTTTCAAGGGTAAACGAAGTCACTGATACAACTAATCTTCATGAATCTGATTTACATTTACCTTCCTGTTTAGTAAGGTGCTAGTTAAACCCTGTCTTTAAACTTCGAGGGATTTCAGTTGGCTCGGTATTACAGAATCTCATAATGATAAGGGTCTGGGAGAATTTATATTACATTATTCCTCCAAAGTAATAACCCAACCTATTAAGGCTAAAAGCGAATACCTTCAATTGGACATGCTGGCATGTGGAAGTTTAAGGGGCGACCTATGTTCAACATGCCTGCTTCGGCTGAAATGATGATCACGGAGTCGCAAATGAGGCAGATTTTTTCATTAACCCAACAGCATTAACATACTTCTCTTTGTATCAGCATCTGTGCTGAGATCTAGAGCGGTCATGCAGTTTTTGCTAAATAACATTCAAATCTCATTGTATTGAATTGATTTGCTGGAACAGATCTCGTACAGAGATAAGTCCTGCCTATCTATATGTGTATATATGAACTGACTAAAAAATAATGCTACTAGTGCAGACGTTCTGGAGTCCCAAGACCGGTAACTCACCATCATGGAACTCCAGCAGTTAGCACATCTAAACTTGGCTATGATTTATTTTGTTAATAGTTTTTACATATAATATCTCAGAAATTTATTAATGTAAGCGACATACCCAGATAATATAAATGCTGTGTACGCCTGTAATAGGTATATATATAAGAATTATGTTTTAACAATGTCATAAGCGATGTGATGTATATATACTGTTGGTGTACATTTTCCATAAAAAAGTAAATAATAAATAAATGTAACCGCATGCACCCACCGTCGTTGCTGTCCTGGCTGCTCTTTGTCTCTGCGACACGTGTTTCCAGTCATGACATCGTTAGATGTTAGTCGTTAAAAAAAAAAATAGAACAGCGCCTGAGGATGCTTCGTGTAGAGGCGAAACACATGTCGCAGAGACAGAGAGCAGCCAGGGCAGCAACGGCGGGGGTGCATGGGGTTCACATTTCAGATGGCGCACACTCGCAGAGACGACCGCAGCAACCGAGGCAGAGACGACCGGAGCAACCACGGCAGCGGAGGCATGCATCTACTAATGGTAGTGGGTGGGTGACGGCCGGCACTAGTTCGCATGAACTAATCGGTAGCGGAAGCACACAAAGTAGTATATCACATTATATAAATTAACTTTAATAAGTAAGTGTCCTACTGAGCGGCAAGCAAGACGCGGTATCCGACCGCCGAATTATATATTAAATGATAAATATTAAATGGATCTCTTAATTTCTAGCAAATTCGTTCTGACGGTTGGTCGTGTACCGCGTTCATAGTAGTGTGTGCATCACTTCTATAAACATGGCATCGCATTTGACCATTCATTGAAATGTGACGTGCGGATTCGGCTCCATACTAAACCAGTTGAGAATGCGCAAGCTTGCATTGCCAGAGGAACACCTGGCTCGTCAATTATATAACAATTCAATTTTTTTTTTTTTAATTTGTCAGGCATTTTATCCATGTTCCTTAAGAGATAGGAACGGTGTTCCTGAACATTTCTATTTTACTTTGTTATACTGAATCCGAATCTTAAGTCAAAATTCGAATATTCGAAAAAAAGCGACAGACAAACGCACAGACAAACATATAGAATTCATATAGGAACGGTGTTCCTGAAAATATATGACCAACCTAATTGAAAGCAGCTATCGTGGCAATATAACAACTTAATCACAACACAAGAATGAACATAAAATATCTTATTTAAGTATTTAGAAAACTCCTAATAAACGTAATCATTAGCAAACCCTAAGGACATGAAAACATGAAGTAAATTGTCCACGAGTCTGCCCTGCGACATAATTAACATTTTGCCTTCGTTTTTATCTTAAATCTGCAATTTTACGCTAAATTAAGCGTCACGCTTGTAAAGTTGATTAGGAATTGAGTGATGTATGGGGTAGATAGGCTGATTCTTCAAAATGATTGATGAATTGCGTGAAAACGTGCGAAAACAAAATTAACCCCCAATTCATTCTATTTGTGAAGTGTTCGAGCTTGTTTTTATGCAAGCTCATTTTTTATTCGGTATCTACAGTTTGCCAAATAACAACTCCCTAGAGGGTTGTCGTGTTCCTGCGTGTGAGTCAGGTCACCTGTTAGCTCCCAAGGAGTTTCTGTGTAAGCAGCAGAGGAGGCATCGCGCGAGTGATACTTTATATCGCAAGCGTTAATAGGCGTTATCCGCTTCACATCAGGTGCGGCGTATGCTTGTATGTCTCCCGACGTAGTATAAAAAAAAACTACAGTTTAAGGAGCGAAAGTATCTCAAAGAAAACCTGTAGAGAATCCGCAAGCTTGCATTTCCAGAGTAACACCTGGCTCGTCAATTATATAACAATTAATTTTTTTTTTTAATTTGCCGGCCATTTTGCCCATGTTCCTTGAACGGTGTTCCTGAACATTCCTATTCTACTTTTTATGCTGAATCCGAATCTGAAGTCAAAATTCCAATATTCGAATAAAAGCGACACACACAGACAAACATATAGATTTCATATAGGAACAGTCTTCCTGAAAAATCCGATTGGTGCTATTACGATATCGTTAAGAATTTATGTTTTCCATACAGTTTTTTTTTATGAAGAGAGGCGCATCAAACATTTCTATCTGAGGTAGTACATTTACCTCTCAGAAACCCAAGTCAAATAACAACTCCCAAGACGGTTGTTATGTTCCTGTGAGTCATTGAGGTCACCAGTAAGTTGCTGTGTTAGCAGAAAAAGTGACATGGCACGAGCGATACTATAATTAGTTACAAGCGTTCATAGGCTATGTTAACCGCCATACATCAGGTGTGCCGGTATGCTTGTATATCTTAAAAAAAATCACATTTTACTCTGATAATTGTTCTTCTACTGTTGGTTCCTCCAATAAAAAAAACTTTATGTAATGAACAGCAGGCTTTAAAATTTCTGCGCTTAAACGTATAAATAAGTTTAAACATATGTTATACGTACTAATTGTTAACTTTCCTATTTAGAGACAATTTACTATGTTTGTCTCAAAGGCCGATATTTATAATGTTTACATTACAAGACCAACCGAATCTTTTTTTATGCAACGTCGCAAAACATACCAATCGGTCCTCGTGATGTGACGTGACTACAATACGCATCTCGTATATATTTAAAAACGCATGCAGTACAAGTATCGCTTTCACATTGCTAACACAGCAACTCCTAAGGAGCTTACTGGTAAACTTACACACTCGCAGGGAAACAACAATATTTCAGGGAGTGGCAATTTATCAGTGTTTATCTGTTATATATAGGTACTTTATTTTTTGAGCTGCTTATATGTGCCTCCAGTTAAAGTTGCTTAACTTGTGTGTTCCATTAGATTGAGACACAACGACGCCATCCAGCTCCTAATGGAATGAGTGTACTGATGAAAATATAGGCCTTAATATTTACCTATGTAAAATAATTGTTTTTCGTCGTACTCTGGTCGCTCTGGTGGTGATTGTCCTCTGGATTTCTTTGCTGGGTCTTGAATCTTGGAGTGTATATCGCTTTTTGTGCCCGTAACCTCGCTAAGTTTTGCTGCTGGTTTTATATATATTAATCCATTTTCACACTAATATACACACTGTTCATAACCTCATATCTGCTTGCATGTATTTACCTACAGTTGTGAGTATTTATGCATGAATACGTATTGTTTATATATATATATATGTATAACATAACATCCGTGGCGATATTGCTGCGTGTGTCTCCTTAAGTTGAGCTTAAGCTGAGTCTGAGCAAACAATAAACTGAGCTACTGCGTTTTTGTATCACTGCGACACACAATTTATTGTACAATTACTATTGTATTTAGTGCTTGCTCATTGTTTACCTGCTAATATTTACTGTTGTGTGTCATGGAGATACAAATAAATGGCTTATCTATCTATCTATAACACATTCAAAGTAAACATGTATATATGTCGGTATGTCTGGAAGTATATCTTGTATATATTTAAAAAATAATTGACGTGGATTAGTCTGGCATGGCACTTGAAAATGTCTCGACTAAATTGAATATATTTTATTAATTTGTTGAAGAAGTAATAAGTCCCGGGTGTTAGCTAGTAAGAGATATATGTACAAAATACAGATATAAATTTACATACCATACAGATTCGGTAATTAGTTAACATGGAATCGTTGACAATGGACACAGTGAGACGTCTTGTCGAGTTTTCAGATTCTCACACTTCTGAGCAACATGGAAACGCCAGCAAAATCTCAAAGTTCTCAAAATAACGACCTTCGAACACTCGAAAGTATAAATTAGATTAGGGAGAATTAAGCTTTACTCGGAAAAGTGTTTATTTGTCGATATATACTTACATTAAACTTTTATCGTCCTTGGAGTAGTTTGTTCGTTATTTCTTAGTAAACACTCGACAAATAAGTATTTCACAACTTTAGGCTTCGTTTGTTAAAAGTTTAGACTATTTCCGACCTGGCCAATACATTACATTGAAAATAACAAAGTCCTTTACTTCAACTCCGAAACGACAAATAAAAAAACTTGTAGAGAAACTCAATACAAAAAATATGATATAGTGTTTGGGGCTGGAAATCTCGGGATATTTCTCCAATTAACTAAAATTAAAGACGAGGTAATTGCACGACTATATTAAACCACCAACCGTATTAGGGTGAAAAATAAAAACAAAAGAAATATGAAGACAAACGCGGGCAATTTATGGCTTTGCTATCCTGAACTACGAAGGCGCTTCAACATATAGCAATTTTGTTTCACTCAATAGTAGGCTCCATATTAATATTATACGTCAGCTCATTTACCTCCTTTAAAGATGGTATTTAATAAAAAAACAGACATTTTGCTTATTATTAAGTTGCAATGACTTTCCATTTCAAGTGATTACTAAGTTGTTGTGTTAGCAGCAAGGGTGGCAACACGCCAATGATATTTCCTGTATAACTCGCGTTCGTAGGCTATGGCAACTACTTACATCGGGTGGATCGCGTGCTTGTATGCCTCCCAACGTTGTATGAAAAAAAATCTTATAACCTAACGCTCTACAAAAACCATTTAGTTTTTTCCGCTTTAGTGTCTCCCCTCGTAACAGACATTGACTATTTTGTACAGGCATATTACAATGACGAACACATTTACCTCCTTTAGAGATGGTATTTAATAAAAAAAAATAGGTGCGTGTAGTTATGTACGCGCGTGTGAAGTTATACCTACTTCTTTGGCATCATTAAATAAATATTTAACATTAATAATTTAATAATATTTAGTATTAATTATATTAAATAATAATATTTTAATTTATAAGAAGGGTTATTGGAGTAAAATTAAAAAACGTCTTTAGTCTTAGTAGTAGCGGCGATGTTTATGGAATGTATTACATACAAGTCAAACGTCAAGTACAAATGTTGTACATTTTTAACTATAGCGCCATCTACCGGTAATGTGAAAAAACCGTGAAATATTTAGCAGCTTCAACCTGTTACTTTTGTGTCACAGTGATGCGCGCGCATCTTAAAATTTCACTCTCATAATTTTTTCATAACGCGCCTAAAGAAGTATAACTTCAAAAATAGATATTTTGCTATGTTTGCTAAACATGCAATGACTTTACATTTTAAGGGGACAAATATTTTTTTTGTTTGAATGTATACATTTATTAGGCATGAACGAATAAGCCATGAATGTTGAAAAAAAATTTGGGTGTGTAAGGACCGAATCATATAACTTGATGTAAAAATGCTCCGCAAGGAATTTGACACGAAAATATAAATCGATAGGAAATAATATTACAAAGCTCTGTTAACTAAAAACAAACACAATTATTGCCTCTGCCGGCGTGTATTTTTTTTAACCGTCTAAAAACAAACAACATTCTAGTTTGTGATTGTTGTAACCTACGAACAAACTACGGGGAATCGTTATTTGACTGCGGCATTCAGTGACATGGTAGTACTTTCCCTGTTGGAGAAGCATATTATTATGCTTAGTCGTCACTATTAGCTCATATCCTTGCTTCTATATATACCAACGTTGGATTGCTGATGCTTGCCATCATATATGATCCTGGATATTCAGTCACCGCCGGTCGCTAATATGTGATTATCGGTCTATTAACATATGGACTTCAAACTCAAGTGATGTCCATTGTAGGAATTTTCAACCATGTCTGCCAATATTAACTCGATAGTTATTTCCGATTCACTAGTGTCTCTGCTTGGTGACTTGAAGGATAGCGTGGACAGCTTTGCTTCTCCCTTCGAATATTTTCATTCTGGATGATATCCCGTAGATTAGCTCTTCCTAGACAACTATTAGGCTACTACCTAGACTTTAGTCTCCTGTAGGTCAACCCAATGAACGGTCAGGAACCAAGTTTACGCACACGAGATAATAGCGAAAGACGCGGCATTAAAAAAAATATCTATCTTCTTCATTGCGTTATCCCGTTTCCTAGTCCATTAGGATTAGCGGGGTCCGCTACCTAAGGCTAAGGATTTGACGAAGATACTGATCTTGACATGGAGCGACTGCCGTCAAACCTCCACAACTCACTGAAAAAATCGGTCTTTTTTAGGTTAGGTCCCACGTCTTTCAATTTCCTCGCATTTATTTGCCCCCTGCACCGAGCAAATCATAATTACAAATGTGTACATAAATCTGAAAACACAACTTTAGTGCCCTCACCAATATTCGAACCATGAATAGCCGGTCATTTATACAAGTGCTTCATGTTCCTTCTGTAAGTAAAATCTCAAAGCATTGCACTTAGTTCCAATGGTTCATAAGCTATTACCGTAGCTTGATGCCAAGCGGCCCGTTTGATCGCTTGCAAGCCGACGTTATTATAAATAATCCCTCCACCATTTTGGAAATTGTGCTACATAACCACAATAAAACATATATTATATACAAGTATTCCAATTTCTTACTTCTCCTTGATCATAACTTTTACCACCAAACCATAACTTTTTCATATCAAACTCGCATATATCGTGTTTTAAAAACGACTTTGAAACATTTCTCTCGTAAAAAACGTATACTCGTATATCATTTTTTCTGTGTAATGAATTATGACATATACATTGATTACTTATATGCAGAGCCGTCATGCCGATGGAGGCATAAAATATTACAAACGGAATAGTCTAGTAGTTGACGAGCTCGGTGTCTCAGTCGTGAATGCCGCGACTTTGACACCAACGCTCGTGGGTTCGATTCCCACGCAAGGCAAACATTTGTGTGCATGAACATGTCTGTTTGGTCTTGGTCTGGATGTTTTTAAGAGAGGTAGGGCGCATCAAAGCAGCCTGGGGAAGTACCTCTACCTCACAGATAACCGCAGCCAAATAACAACTCCCTAACGGATTATTGTGTTCCTGCGTGTAAGTGAGGTCACCAGTAACGTCCCAAGGAGTTGCTGTGTAAGCAGCAGAGGAGGCATCGCGCGAGTGATACTTGAATACTATATCACAAACTTTAATAGGCTACGGTACCCGCTTAACATCAGGAGGGCCGTATGCTTGTATGCCTCCCGACGGAGTATAAAAAAAAATAGTCTTTATATCCAAGCTTTCACATGGTCTTGTTCGTACCGCTATCCCGTTTCCTAGCCTATTAAGATTAGCGGAGTCCGCTGTGTAAGCCAATTTGACTGAGCGACTGCCGTCATGCTGCAGAACCCAGTGGATAAACCGACTTATCTTATGTTAGGCCACACATAATTCGAAATATAATTTCTTGGATGTGCAGGATGTTTTCCTTCACCACAAGTGATAAATATAATAAATATTGTCGGATTTATGATTTATGATTACACAGCTAACCTAACCTAACCTAGCCCCAAAGTAAGCAAAGCTTATGTTATGGGTACTAGACAACTGATAAACATACGTAAATACATATTTTTTTTTGTAAATACTTACTTATTATACATTGAAAATAGGTCCACCTGCTGTAAAACGGTTACCATAGCCTAATAAGCTTAGCTTAGCCGTAGCTTGCAACACATATATCACTCACGCGATATCACCTCTACTTCTAACACAGCTAGGTACTCCTTAGCAGCTCACTGTTGATCTAATTCATACGATATACAACAACACTCGAAGGACATGTTATTTGTCTGCGGTTTTTCTGTGAAAGGTACTTCTCCAGGAGTACGTTTCTTAAAAACGCCCAAATTAAAACAAAGCTCATGGATTCAAATGCCTATTACATGCTTTTTTTTTTAACGCGACAGGCCCACCACTCATACCCACCACTGTGTCTCCTGTGTAGCCAGAATTAACAGCGACGACCACAAAAAAGGCAATGAACAGTGAAGTCCATTGCCGTCCCGGGGGTTAAACTACAGATGCCTTGGAACTCACAACGAATTTAATCAGAAGAGATTTGTAGGAGTAGGAAGTTTTGGAATTGACTTCCCCTCTTGGCAAAGTGAGAGACAGTAATATGACAAATAAGGCATTTAAAACCTCAAAGCGATGGCTAGTCAAGTGAAGCTCAACTGCCGTCTATTACATGCTTGTCTGTTTAATTTAGATATTGGCATTTTAGATAGAAATGGACGGAATATATCAAATGAACAACTAAAAGTACTCGTAGCTTATTATACACCAATTTAAACTAATTATCACATACTGATCACCGTCCATACGTAACTTATTAATTGAGATTATTTCAATGACTCGAAATATGATGTCTCTGCTGTAAGTTGTTGGTGAAGACTCGATGCTCTGCTGATTCCAGATGGTGCTGCAGCACGTTTTGCAATACCATTGAGGTAAAAGCATACAAAAGTTCAAATCGATTAGATATTTATTAGATTGTGATATTTGTTCGCAATTTGATGTGTTCGGTGGCGAAGTGGTTAGCAACGCTACGTTGACATCAAGGTTTGGATGGGTTCGATTCCAACATAGGACAAACATTTCCGTGCATGGACATGTCTGTTTATCTTGATCTGGGTCTTTTTATAGAGGTAAGACGCTTCAATACGGCCCTTCTGGGGAATTACCTCCACGTCACAGAAACAGCCAAATAACAATTCCTAGGATGGTTTTTATGTTCATGCGTGTGAGTTAGGTTACGAGAAAGCTCCTAAAGAATTGCCGTATTATTGCAAAGGTGACATTGCGCGAATACGGTAACTGCTTTACATTAGGTGGACCGTATGCTTGTGTGCTTCCAAACATAGCATAAAAAAATAACACCCCCCCTGCAGTCGCACAGTATGCGGCTATTATAAATCCAGTGTCTAAAAATGTGTTAGCTGCCGATGACGAGCGGTGCAATTGCAGAATAAGGCTGTTGGCAATATTCATTACAGTTCTTTTTTTTTGTAATGCAAGCTCAGCATAGTGGCTCCACTTCGCTTGATGGTAAGCAAAAGAGGAGACAAAATCGCAGCGGCAACTGAAAAAAGACTACACAGCGTGTTCTTTTACGCTTCGTTAGAAGGATCCCATATTGTAGGAAGGAGAAATCATATATGCAGGCAAGGCGTTTCAATTTTTAATGGTACAACAGAGTTGGCGAACTTTTTGGTACGCGAAGAAATCCGGAACACAATTGGTTGAGTACGAGAGACGAAAGAGACACGTCAACACCGGAGACAACTGCGCTGTACATATTTTTAGAACAACCGCTGGGATACCATCAAGACCACTGGCTTTTCCGACATCGAGTGACTGTAGTCCAAAACGCACATCGCGCTGCCTGATGCGCATATCAGGCATAACGGATCCACTGGAGGGTATCATAGGTGGTTGCATGCTACAGTCATCGATCCGGGAGTTAGCCGCAAATAGGCTGGCCATAAGATCGGTTTTCTTCTACCGCTGATGCGCCAGTGAGCCATCGGGGCATCGTAGCGATAGCAGCGAGGGTTGGCAGAAGTTGGCCATCGCGGCTTTGGCTAGTCGCTAGTTGTTACGCGACCCAGTACGGTGCGCCACTAGTTCCGTGCCGTCTTGTGATTCGCGCTGGGCGTCCGCTCTTATGTATGCCCTCTTGCAGACCTTGGTGGCCGTATTGTAGGCCGATTTCAGCGAGTTAATATTCGGATGCTTGAGGGCGCGACACCTGGTCCAAGCGCGATACGCCGCCTGTTTATTACTAACAGCTTCAGCGCACTCGCGATTAAACCAATGGCGACTTTTGATGACGACAGCAGAGTAAGGAATGTAATATTTCATACCAACGCCGATCTCAGCAACCGCCGTATAGCCGGCGCACTCGCCGTGAGATCCTTCTCGCTGAAACAGCGCTGCCCCCATGGGACGGAAGCAAAGTAATCGCGCATGCCGTCCCAATCTGCTGACGAGTAGTGCCAGGCACGACGCTTAACCTCCGCGGGTTGTGATGGAACCGCGATTCGCACTGTGCTGGACACTAGGCAGTGGTCAGACGTACCCAAGGGCGCCCTGACCTCAATACAGTAGCTAGCAGGGTGGGTAGTCAGCAGTAGATCTAGTAGAGAGGGCTCCTGACCAGCGATATCAGGTATTCTGGTAGGTTGGTCTACCAATTGCGTCAGGCCATCCGAAATAGCGAACGCGTGGGCGGTCCTTCCTGCATGCTTAGTTATGGAGGATCCCAACCAGGAGTCATGGTGAGAGTTAAAGTCCCTCAAATACAACATTTCTGCAGTAAGGTACCACTCCTTCGCTTCATTTACCCCCCCCCCCCCCCCCTCATGTACTCAAAGAGCCGAGTCGTGTCCGTGGCCCTAGTATGGGGTCGGTATAGGCACATGTAAATAAGGCTCCGAAGGCCCAGGTTTACATGCACCCAGAGGACGGGTAAGGTGGAATCCTCTAAGCAGCGCAGACGGCGACAATATACATCCAAGCGGACAAACAAACAGACACCGGCTTTCGCGAGGAAATTCTTCTCAAGCACGTAACCGGGATACTGGAGGTAGGACATGTCCGCTGGACGCTGGACCTGTATCTCCGTCAGGCGGCATTAAGGTTTGAGAGGAGTTTGCGGATGTTACCGAACTCAACCTTGTACAGGATGGTGGGGGAGTGCACCACTGTATGACTATGTATCCTTAATTACGCTGTCATGAGAAGAAAATGGAAGGGAGCGTGAAGCGGGAGAGGATTGTCACTACATTGGAGAAGAAGTGCGTTTGCTTCATCAGTGTGTCGACAAAGTTATACTACGAGTATATCGTCGGACAGAAGAGCCTCCGAATCCCCCGGAGGTAGTCGCCGGGTCCCCACCATTCAGTCACCAACCGGCACGACGATCTACCCTGAGATTATGCGCGATATGAAAGGGAAGTCTCTCAAAAGTGAATGGTCTTGATTGGGCCCCTGTACTATACCGCGGGCGGCCAGCGGAACAACCGTTACAAGGGTCTGCCTGGCCGACGTGTCAGCTCAGTCTTCCTGACAATGGATAGACAGAATCCACCACTGTTCCTGCAATATCGCGTCAACAATCCCCGAGTATTCGTTATATACCAGCTGATCCTGAAACGCGACTTACTCACAGGTATGTTCACGGGTTCACTTCACGGGTGTTTCGCCGTGTGTATGGTAGTAGCCAATCAGGCGGGTATTTACCCCACCACCGGCTGAGAAGCTGGTATCTCAGGAAATCCCTTAGTCGCCTCTTACGACACCCACGGGAAGAGAGAGGGCGGTGATTTTTAGAATTCCGTACCCAAAGGGTAAAACGGACCCTATTACTGAGACTCCGCTGTCTGTCCGTCCGTTCGTCCGTCCGTCTGTCACCAGGCTGTATCTCACGACCCGTGATAGTTAGACAGTTAAAATTTTCACAGATGATGTATTTCGCCTGCCGCTATAACAACAAATACTAAAAAATAGAATAACATAAATATTTAAATGGGCTCCCATACAACAAACGTGATTTTTTTGCTCGTTTTTGCTCGATATTGATAACGGCAACAGGTAGACGCTTGAAATATTCACAGAATATTGAGTTATATTCACTTTATTCACTTTAAAAATAAATAATTAAATTAAAATAAAATAAATATTTAAGTGGGGCTCCCATTCAATAGACATGATTTTTTTGCCGTTTTTATAGATAACGGTACGGAACCCTTCGTGCGCCAGTCCGACTCGCACTTGGCCGGTTTTTAGTATTATTTCTCCGTCACCGCACGGATGAGATCTCAATACTTAGAACTCAGACCAAGAAAAAAGACTTTTGTTACTTGTTTTTAGGGTTCCGTACCCAAAGGGTAAAACGGAACCCTATTACCGAGACTCCGCTGTCCGTCCGTCCGTCCGTCTGTCACCAGGCTGTATCTCATGAACCGTGATAGTTAGACAGTTGAAATTTTCACAGATGATGTATTTCTGTTGCCGCTATAACAACAAATACTAAAAAATAGAATAAAATAAATATGTAAGGGGGCTCCCATACAACAAACGAGATTTTTTTGCCGTTTTTATAGATAATGGTACGGAACCCTTCGTGCGCGAGTCCGACTCGCACTTGGCCGATTTTTACTTATTGATCTGAGACTAGGAATCCCAATATTCTTAATTATTCGCGTATAATAGAGAATACATACAGGATAACTACTACAATTGGGGTTTTTCTTTTCTTAACCAGTCGGATACTATTGTATAACATTGTATGGTAGCTAATCACGAATTTCGCGATGTGGATATTTACATGGATCATAACCAATGATATTGTATTAAAAAGAGGTAGATGTCGCACTAGCGCGCAAAAACTGAGGCAATGAAATTAACCCAATTGGTCTAATATGCGCTATTCTTTGATGCGCTAACGTATTTCAAGCGCAACTCTTGACAGATAGCTATCTCTCTCTATATCATGCGTTCCGTATTATCCATCCCCTTCATTGTTGTAATCTATATACGCGTTAGTAAGTAAGTACTATAATGTCGTAGTGGAACATTAACAAATCGACGCGCAGTATGAATATACGTCATCTTTAAATACAATATCATTGATCATAACGCGTTTTGAGATTTAATCGCTCGATGAGCGTATTTAGTTTTTAAACCTGACACAAATATAAAAAAAAAAAAATTATTGAGCATTTGCGAGCACTTGTACACATTTTTTAAATATAATCTTATTACTTTCAATTCTCTAACGTTATTATTTTTCCTTTTTAATCTGCTAGCATTTCGGAAATTAAAACATAAAGTAAAGGTATTTCTTATTCTATGCATACTCTCTTTGAAAATAATAAACAATATTATTGTGTTATGGAATAGTATAATATTGTACATTATTTTCAGGCGGAAGTCAAAACAAGTGGGCGTTCTAAAATTTTTCGCCGATCCGTCAAGTTTGAAGAAAGTTTCTGGGAACAAAGTTGAATGCTCTATCATATATTATAAATAATAAAAATGGATGGAAGAATTATGTATTTACATAACCTTATAGCAATATTTTTATCTACAGGGGATGGTTCCTCGTCACGTACGTAGCGTTCACCCAAATTTTACCAATCTACCGTTACATCTTGAATTATTATAGTTTTGTATATTTACTGTAATCACCAAATTTTTTGAAATGGAATGCCTTGAAATTTGCCTATGAAATTTACTTGAACATACATGTTCATCTTCGTGTCATTAATCTTACCTGTATAAATTATTATATATCACCTGTTTAAGCTTCTTGCTTGCCTCTCGTGATTCTTACTGGGTGATAGCTGAAAACCAGTGACTTACCTTAACACAAGTATTTCACTGAGCTGTAGCCCTTTTTTTCTGTGACACACACGATATTACACCAATTGCCTTATAAATACATTATGTTTATCATTTGGATCGGTGCACCTGGCGTTCTATAGTCTCTGCCTACCCCAATGGGAGACAGGCGTGATGACATGTATGTACATTATGTTTACATTATTTGTGTTGGTACGTATAGGTTTTACCTGTGTATGTTTATCTGTCCGTATTTTTAATTCAGTATTCCTTTATAGTTCCAATACTTATTAATTTAATGCATTATCACTGCATTAAATTAATAAATTAGGAGTGTGGTGCCGACACTGCTCTTCACTTCACATTGTAATACGCCTTTATAGTAATCCTGTTCTACTGTATGTTTCATTGTGTGTATTTTTGTGAAAAGAATAATATGTTATCTATCTACAATGTAGTATACTAACAAGCCAATGTCACCCGGCCCGCTCTCTGCTTCATCAATTTACTGACTTTCAGGACTGCGTTTTCTTTAGTCCTTCCTACCTTCGGTACTGATCATATGGAACAATTCTGAACATAATAGTCGTACAATCGGTAGAACACACAATGGAAGCAAGGTGTCCTTAAACTTAAGGGCTCAATGCCGTATGTAAGTATCTGATCATTGAAAATTCTCAGCTCGTGTCTACATCAAATCACAATCCTATCATACGAAGGTCGATTTTTTGATATGAAAAATGATGACTATTGGAGAATATGAAACTTGTCGATAAGTGGCAAGTTTCATGTTATACAATGGTCATTTCCGCAATGCTGGTAGATTTAAGAGAAAATGACAACCGTGAGAAACGAATGACATTAAGATTTTCTTTAAAATGTACCTAAGACACGCGCGTTGGTGCCCGTTAGGGCCAAAGGAATATAAAGATTTTTATATTTTGTATCATATGAGTTATGATGTCCTTTAAATAGATATATGATCAAGGCTACATAATCTTGCCTATAGATCCTGTTTTGCCACCATTTGTGTTCGTGTTCTTTTTTGGTCCAACAAACTATTTGTTATACCACAACGGATAAAAATATTTGCTTTCCGCTCGGTTAAACACGGTCCCAATAAAACTTCCCTCGTGAATTTCACAGTCCATTGCACAGAACATGTTAGTACCTTGACGATGGAATTGTTTTCTTCGCAAAACAGATCCATAAGCCTGCAAACTGGCGACTTTTGTTTTTATCATCCTACGGAAAGGTATCCCCAAACGATTCAAAGATGCAACGCTACATGGGTAGTTATAACTGCACCCACATCGATACATATCCTACTAATATTATAAATGCGAAAGTTTGTATGTATGGATGTTTGTTGCTCTTTCACGCTTAAACGGCTGAACGGATTTGAATGAAATTTGGCACGTAGATAGATTATGATCTGGATTAACACATAGGCTACGTTATTTGACTCCACGCGGGCGGAGCCGCGGGCAGTAGCTAGTCAGATATAATAATGATAATATATAAGCAGTAAAGAAAAATGAAATGGTATCAGTCACTATGTTATAACAAGGAAACAAATTAAATAAGTATATGTGTATATTTTCAGGCCCGTCCAAGTATTAAATATACAAAACGCTATCTTGCTTACTCGTTAGACAACAATTATTGCTGTAATGATTACATTACAATTACTTATTTGCTATAATTTCATCCGAGTTGTACGAGCCGAGGAAGGCCAAAACTTGTGAAGTGTGTAAGGACCGAGTCACCAGGCGCTCGGTTCCCTCTGCAAGGTATTTGGCGTGAAGTTACAGATAGATGATAATTTATTTTAAACTTGCTATCAAATGACATACTCGTAACAATAACAAATGTTATATTGTTACAATGAAAAGTAAGTAAGCTCCCAAGGAGTTGCTGTGTAAACAGCAGAGGAGGCATCACGGGAGTGATACTTAATATATCGCTAGCGTTAATAGGCTACGGTACCCGCTTTACATCAGGTGGGCCATATGCTTGTATGCCTCCAGACGTAGTATAAAAAAAATGAACTCCTTAGCGATATCCCGTTTCGTCGGCTACTTAAGTCCAAGGATTTGACAAAGGTAGTGATTTTGATATGGAGCGACTGCCGTCAGATCTCCACACCCCGAGGGAAAATCAGACCATTCTCAGGTTAGGTCACACGTCTTTCGAAATATAATTTCTTGGACGTGCGGGTTTCCTCACGATGTTTTCCAACACCGCTGAGGAAGTGATAATTGCAAATATGTACTTAAATCCGAAAACAGGAACATAGTGGTACCAGTTCAAACCGGAGATCGGTTCAAATCCTGGCATGTGCCACAATGTGGTATAATAATGTCATAATGTTTATTATAACAATGTCATTGTTATAATAAACATTTATTCTAATTCTGGCCGTCAAGGGGGGGACAGTCAGCACAGCGGTAATCACTGTGATGGCTTACTCTCACAGGTTTTCATTGACGCTTCCCATCAGGCGTACTAAAGACATTTTGGCTGGCCACATTAAAAAAAAAGAAAAACTATTTATTCTAATTCTAATTCAATCTTATGTCCTAAAATGCGAACTTTAAGACGGATATAATAAGTTATAATAATACCTGTAGGTTTTCTGAGTTCTGTTCAAATGTGATTTGTAAGAAAATGCGATGTTTTTATTCGTTAATAGACTCAGGCGCTATTTTGCGAAAGTCAAATTTACATGCAATTTGATCTAACCTGCTGTGTGTGCTTCTGCCACCAATTAGTTCATGCGGCCTAGCGCCGGCCAGCACCCACCCACTACCGTTAGTATATGCAACATGCCGACGCTGCCATGGCTGCTTCGGTTCAGCTCGGCTCTCTGCTTCGGCTCTTGCGCTCGTCCGCCATCTGGAACAGAAACCGCATGCCTCCACCACCGTCGCTGTCACGATGTAGCATGTTGTTCTAACGATTAACGTCTACAGAGCCAGAGAGAGAGAGAGAGAGAGAGAGGATGCCTCGTGGAGAGGCGAAACCCGTGTCACGGCGACGACCAGGCCAGTCGTGGTAACGACGGTGGTGGGGGCTAAGAAGAAGAGTAATAAACAGACAAAGAAATAGAGTTATTTTCCCACTGATGATATTGTTATAAAAGCGTGGACAAATGAAGCTAGTTTCTCTTCCGCTAGCGTGTAAAAGGCCTAAAACATGGTAAGAAAATATTTGTTCCTTTCGCAAAGTAAAGAATTGCTTGCTATTAGAACTAAATCGGATTTAGCAAAACAAGTTTTCGAAATCATTTGAATAGTAAAAGGTTTCGGATTGACTGTTCAATCTCTTGGAATCGTCGTCAATATTGAAATGGTTCATTTATTGACCAAAATGCTTTGACGAAACGTTTTGGGAGGTCTAAAAGGGTCTAAGGAAATGTATATTGTGAGTTCTCCGCACGCATAATCGAGTCTATTTGATAAACACCTCTTTGAAGAAGAAAAAGCGCTATGGGCAGTTCTGTGCATGTATAATTTCGCCATCACTTTGAGAATCACTGCACAACTTATAGAACGTCGGGAGTATGCCTCCCGGTATAATATACCTGTTCCACCTGATATAAAGTGGTTACCGTAGCCTACGAGCGCTTGTAATACATTAAGTATGACTCGCGCGATACCACCTCTACTGCTAACACAGCAACTCCTTAGGAGCTTACTGGTGACCTCACTCTCTCGCAGGAATACTACAACCCTTTAGGGAATTTGTTACTTGGCTGCGGTTTTCTGTGAGGTGGAGATAATTCACCTGGCAGGCAGCTTTGATGCAGCCTCTCTCTCTCTTAAAAACATCTAGATCAAGAAAAACAGATATGTACAAGGACACAAAGGTTTGTCCTGTCTGAGAATCGAACCCATTTTTATAAACACAAAGTGCCTTGGCGAATTTTGCAATGAAAATTTCATCAAACTGTTCAGAAATTTTGGAAGGATGCGTGCGCAATAGACAAGTAAGCGAAATTAAATTCGACGCGCTCGGTGGCTCAGGCGTGAATGATGTGACTTTGATACCAACGCTCGTAGGTTCGATTCCCACACAAGACAAAGATATGAACATGTGTTTGTCTTGGTCTGGATGTTTAAAAAATCAATCAAACAGCCCGTCTGGAGAAGTACCTCCACCTCACAGAAAACCGCAGCCTAATAACAACTCCCTACGGATTGTTGTGTTCCTGTGTAAGTGAGGTCACCAGTAAGTTCCTAAGGAATTACTGTGTAAGCAGCAGAGGAGGCAATGGCAATGGCAAATGTTATATTGTTACAATGAAAAGTAATAAGCTCCCAAGGAGTTGCTGTGTAAACAGCACAGGAGTGGAATATATTAAAAAAAAAGATATATTGTTAATAAATTGTTGATATGAGGAATGCTTGATACGAGTAGTTTGTTGTCTGTTTCTTGGCGCCAGGCATTAACTACGCTCATAAATTTCTCATAAATTGTAAATATATTTCCCTAAAGAGGCTGGTGTTGCTGATGTCTATAGGCGGTGGTAACCACTTATTACCTTCAGGTGACCCACATGCTCGTATGCCCCTGTAATATAAAAAAAAACGTTCATAGACTACGGTAACCGTTTTTCATCAGGCTATCTCCGGCCACACCATAAAACTACAATATCCTTTGGTAATCGTCTTACTTTTGAAATAAATACACTTATGTATATGAATAGCCTCCCACGGGACATTTTCTTTATAGCCCATTATGTACAACAAACTTATATCGGAGAATAATATTTTCATATATTTTGAAATGGGTCTCCGTTGGCATATAAAAACATTATAAGTATTAGAGTTATACTGTGTACAACGTAAATTAAACGTTTTATGTTTATTACAATGTTTATTGCTGGCGACAGACCTTATTTGAAATTAATTAATATTTAGCCTTTTGAAATTGTTTTTAATTTTGAAGTTATACTTCTTTAGGCGCGTTATGAAAAAATGATGAGAGTGAAGTTTTAAGATGCGCGCGTATCACTGTAACACAAAAGTTACAGGTTGAAGCTGCCCGCTAAACGGCCGGAGTACCCATGGCAACGGCCGGAGTAGCCATGGCAACGGCCGGAGTAGCCATGGCAACGGCCGGAGTAGCCATGGCAACGGCCGGAGTAGCCATGGCAACGGCCGGAGTAGCCATGGCAACGGCCGGAGTAGCCATGGCAACGGCCGGAGTAGCCATGGCAACGGCCGGAGTAGCCATGGCAACGGCCGGAGTAGCCATGGCAACGGCCGGAGTAGCCATGGCAACGGTGGCGACATGCATGTACGTTCGTACCGGATGGTACCTAATCGGTACCGGAATCGCACAAAGTAGTAAATATAGTAACAAATTATATTCAGTAGTGATTTAAATTGAATATTTTGATTAATATTATTTACTATTCGTAAATATTAGTGAAAAAAAATGTGCTTATATACTTTTTCATGTGCTCCAATATAATTGAGGTTAACTATCCGTATGTATTATTTATTGATATAAATTAAAATATTATTATTTAATGATACCAAAGAAATATAACTCCATCGTCCCCCACAGCGACTACCTTGAGGGCCCCTCCCCCCAGGGCCCCAAGGTAGTCGCCGAGTCCCCACCATCCGATCACCAACCGGCACGACGATATCGCGTCAACAATCCCCCGAGCACTGGTTATACACCAGCGGTTTTCTATGAGGTGGAGGTACTTCCCCCGACGGACTGCTTTAATGCGGCCTACCTCACTTAAAAAATAATTCTTGGATTAGGTCACACGTCTTTGAATGTGATTTTTTGGTCGTGCATCCTCAGGATACTTTTCATCACCGTCGCGCAATTGATAATTATATATATATATATATATATAGTTAATGAATTCAGGCATTATTTTATGAAAGTCAAATCTAATCCAAGAATGATTTTTTTAATTGCGGTAGGGTGCATTAAAACAGCCCGACGGGGGAAGTACCTCCACCTCATAGAAAACCGCAGCCAAATAACAACTCCCTATGAACTCCGCATGAACTAATTGGTGGCGGAAACACACAAAGCAGGTTAGATCAAATTGCATGTAAACCAAGAGCGTCTCCGGCTTTTGCTGATGACATCGGAGTTATGAATGTAGTATTCCAAGCATGCCATTCACAGCAATACACAGGGCTATTAAATAGTCTTGAAAAGCATTAGTTAAGAATACAGAAGGGTGTGCCTCTGTCACTTCCTTCAAGTTTCCGATTACAATGTTAAATTTACATTACACAGTTTAAACTTGTGTCTCATGGGCATGGACGAACTTGAGAAATTCCCAACCAACTCACATACGCATCGGAAAATAATTCCACAGAGTTTATGGTGTGTATAATTCTGGAAATTTCCTTTACGCCCAGGGGGGATGTTCGCTTCAACATTGAAGTTGGTCGGTAGGTTGCTAGTCTGGTATATGTACATGATCAAATTATATGCCGAAAATATTTTATTACAAGTAAACTTCTGTTAGCTGTTGCTGTACAGCAACAAGCATACGGCTTGCCTAAGAGTGATAAACAAATAAAAATATAACATTAGACTACTTAAATGAGTTGAACATTAAAATAAAATTGAGTTATGTTTTGTTTAGCCATTGTAACACGTATGGCACATTTTTGTAGCATTTTATTTAGATAGACATTGATCATAGAAATGACTAAACAAAACCGACCTCTATTTTAATTGAAATCTACTCATATAATTAGTTTCACATATTATTCTTAATTGTTTATCAATTATAAAAACAAGACTCACCTAGTGATAGCATATCGAGCTAAGTTCGCCTTGCTATCATTCAGGATGTATTAACGAGTACGGTAGTGAAACATGGATATGGCAGAAGAAGCATGCTAGTAGGGTGAATGCTGTAGAAATGAGGCGCTTAAGAGTATGTGTGGAGTTAGAACGATTGATAGAGCAAAAAATAGCCATTATTCGAGAACTATGTGGAATGAAAAGTTATCTAACAAATATATCAGGCAAGAGTGCGTGGAGATATCGGCAAAGGCCGCACTAGACGCACATACATAGATCAAATTGGTGATGTGCTGAAAAGGGCCAAATCAATAGTACTCAAAACCAAAAAGAACATGCTTAGACAGGCTGATGAGTGTGGAAGAAGGAAGTGAGGTATATTTGAATTGGTCCACCTGGCGTTCCATAGTCTCTGCCTAGCTCAATGGGAGACAGGCATAATGATTCGTATGTCACGACTAATGGACTTTATCAGAAGGTGATGTCAGGTGCCATCTAAACTTGTGAGCATGCATAAAAAGGGCATGTTAAAGAACGAGTAAGATGTGTGAAGACCTCATAATACTCCGTTCTACTTTTTCCGTTAATTTTTCAGTTCTCATTCCATGCTTTTAAAATTAAAATTTAATTTGCTTTAAAATTTTAAAATGCTTTAATATCTATCGAATGGCCTAACTCAAGGACAATAAAATAGGATCTTATCCAATCTGGTGACATCAAATTACGCGAGGAATGTCACCATACTTGAGGTTGATTTTGGTTCTAAGAATAGTTGGGAAATAAGTAACTCATACTTACACCTCTCTTATTAATTACTAACAAACTGCTGCATTTATCTGATTGTCACCAGGTTAAAAACTACTTTAATGTCTAGCGTTCAACCTTTAAGCACATCATAATGTACGTGTTAAGTCACACAGAGATTTGCACTCTCCAACTCATCTCCATAATGTATTTTTACATAAAAAAAGTTTTGTGTAAAAAAACGTAAGATTCAAGATAACTGTGATGCTACAAACATCAGTCTATTTTAATTCATCTTTACCCAAACCTAACTCAAAATTGAAACAAAATTACTAAAGTTCGATTTAAACTGGCGCAAACCTAGCCCATATTCGAAATTATGAGTCCAAGAAAAGATTCAATTTAAAGTCGATTCGGGTCCAAACTGGCTGCTTTGATTCACTCTACCTCTCTGGAAAACACCCAGACTAAGACATACAGATATGTTCATGCACATTAAATGTTTGTCCTATGAGGGAATCGAGCCCACGAGCCCCAGTGTCAAAGTAGCATTGTTATCCACTTCGCCACCGAACTCATCAAATTGGAAATAAGCAAATATCACTATTCTGACCGATTGAAATTTAGTATCCTCTTACCTTAATGGTATTGCAAGAAATACTACAGCATCATTTGGAATCAGCTGAGTACCCACTCTTCACCAACAACTTACAGCAGTGACACCACGTATTGGCTCATTGAAATAGTCTCATTTTTTTTTATACAACGTCGGAAGGCTTACAAGCATATACCCCTGATGTAAAGCAGTTACTGGAGCCTATGAACGCTTGTAATACATTACTCTGCTGGTAACACAGCAACTCCTTAGGAACTTACTGGTGACCTCACCCACATGCAAGGAACACAACAACCCACCAGGGAGTTGGTATTTAACTATGGTTTTGTGTGAGGTGGAGCTACTTCCTCAGACGGACTGCTACGCCCTATTTCTCTTAAAATAACAATTCCAGAGTCATCCCGTGACCATGGCGTGTGAAACGTCGCCGAAATATCGAGGAAATATAATAACAAATCGCGGTAAAACCCCCGCCTACAATAATAATTTCTCAATTAATAAGTTACGTACAGACGGTGATTAGTATCTGATAATTAGGATAAATGGGGTTGGAATTGTAAGCTATGTTTCGTTGGCCAAATCGATACATTCCATTCCTCTGTAAACCACCAATATCTCAATTAAACAGCTACGCATGTAATGCGTGACGCTATGCATTGACCATGTGGCTAATACATTTGGCACTCACCCTAATCCTACCTCCTCCTATTTGGAGGTGTGCTCCCGAGGGGGGCCCCGTCTGCCGGTCCCGCGGAAGAGGAGGGCCTCGGTCTTCTCCAACCGGACCCGAA
The DNA here is from genome assembly GCA_947507595.1 of Pyralis farinalis. NCBI lineage: Eukaryota > Metazoa > Arthropoda > Insecta > Lepidoptera > Pyralidae > Pyralis > Pyralis farinalis. The sequence goes on along the minus strand of OX382273.1, from coordinate 29,565,945 downwards.
GCCCAAGCCTCTCTATGCGGCTGACCACCAGCCCCACTCCAACTTCGGCCAGCCGCGCCGCCTCCACGAAGGTCTTACCCCGGTATGTGACAAGGGTGTCATCTGCGTAACAGATGACACTCATCCCGGGGAGGAGACGGCCCCGCAGGACCCAGTCGTACGCGAGGTCCAACAGGATGGGGCCCAGAACGGACCCCTGTGGGACCCCATACCCGACGGACCTCCTCACCATCTGGCCCCTCGCGTCCTCGTATGTAATAGCACAGCGTTTGTCATTATGGGAGGAGACCTGCAATACAGGTTCTTCTAAAACCTAGTGTCATTTGGTGATGACACATTTTTTTTATACAACGTCGGGAGGCATACTAGCATACGGCCCACCTGATGTAAAGCAGTTACCGTAGCCTATTAACGCTTGTAATGTATTAAGTGTCACTCGCGTGATGCCTCCTCTGCTGCTTACACAGCAACTCATTAGGAGCTTACTGGTGATCTCACTCACACGTAGGAACACAACAACCCTCTAGAGAGTTGTTATTTGGCTGAGGTTTTCTGTGAGGTGGAGGTACTTCCCCAGACAGCTGCTTTGATGCGCCCTACCTCTCTTAAGTATTTTTTGTATTGCAGTTTATTTTTTCTTTTGTAAGGAACGTTTAAATCGTATTTTATTATACAACTTCGCCTCCCGAAGTTGAAAAAAAAAACGATTTACAAGCATACGGCCACGTGGCGTAAAGCGGTTACCGTAGCCTATGAACGCTTGTATTACATTAAATATCACTCGCGCGATGTCACCTCTGCTGCTAACGCAGCAACTCTCTACGAGCGTACTGGTGACTTCTCCCGCCAGGGAGTTGTTGCGGTTACTGAAAAATATGAGGAGGTACTTTCCCAGACAGATTACCTTGATGCTCTCTACCTCTCTTAACCCGCCGAGTTCCGCAGTTACCGTTATTCAGTATATATGTCATAAGCGAGTGGTCTGATTAGACCACCCGGAACTCGTCGGGTAAAACCCAGGCTAGAATATAAATATACAAAAATAAATAAATACACAAACAGAAATATACGTGCACTCAAATGTTTGCCATATGTGGAAATCGAACCCACGAGCGTTGGGGTCAAAGCAGCGTTACTAAACTCTGCCCCACCGAACACATAATTATTATTTTTTAAATTCCTTAATTTGGTAAGGAACTTCTAAGGAAAAAAATCTCACCTCAATCTTGGGTTACTATAGTTAGTTAGTTATACTTGTTAGAAAACAAAACAAAGTCAGAAAGAATAATAATTTTCCTTGGCCATCTGAGTTACCTAAATTCCAGATAAAGGGGCACAATCCCCAATTACCACTTACATTTGGTAAACTTCATTAATAACTTGCAGTCAGAAGGTTAATATTAAAAGTTTGACGGACGGCGGTCACGTCACGGCTGGCCGTAGTCCGGGGAAAGTTGGCGAATACTGCTCCACGGATTCTTTGTTCGGAAGGATAAAGTTTCGCCGCGAATGGGAATACATAGACTTGCGGTAGAAGGCAAAATATAAAAATAAGGCATACATTTTTTCGACGATTATGACAATGTTGTATTTGCATACAGGTTGTTAGAAATCTATGCACGTTTTTTTATACTAATAATATTAGAGTATTGAATGCAATAGTATCTAACTATCTTTCTATAACTTCAAGCCAAACCCCTTGAGGTAGGCAGAGAGAACCGAGTGCCACATGACTCGATCCTTACACACCTCACGCGCTTCATTAACATTCATTGCTCTTTTCATGCACGCTCGCCAGTTTCTAAGGCTCCCGCCGTCATCTTTTGATAGAACACGAGCAATTTGGTCAGGGTAGGTAAGTCTTGGCTTCCTCAGCTCCTACATCTTTCAATTTCGCGTTGTATATCTGTTTCGTAATTCTTTCTACCTGCATTATTTCCACATGTCCAAACCAACACAGCATGCCTCTTCTTATTTTAATACCGACGCTCTCTTTCAGATCAACTCTATTTCTAAGATCATCATTACGAATACGGTCTACAAGCGTTAGGCAAGAAATTTTAAATAAAAATATATTTTATTTACAATAAGATAATATTAGAAATTCTGACGAGCTTGGTAGCTCAGTCGTGAATGACGCGACTTTGAGACGATTCCCACACAAGACAAACATTTTTGTGCGTGAACATGTCTGTTTGTCTTGGTCTGGATGTTTTAAGAGAGGTAGGGCGCGTCAAAGCAGCCCGTCCGGGGAAGCACCTCCACCTCACAGAAAACCGCAGCCAAATAACAACTCCCTAGAGGGTTGTTGTGTTCCTGCGTGTGAGTGAGGTCACCAAAAGCTCCCAAGAAGTTGCTGTGTAAGCAGCAGAGGAGGCATCGCGTGAGTGATACTTAATAAACCGCAATGCTACGGTACCCGCTTTACATCAGGTGGGCCGTATGCTTGTATGCCTCCTGACGTTGTGTAAAAAACAATATTTAAAAAAATGTATCTAAATTTTCGTGAATGCCTAGTGACGAATATTTTTTTTTATGTTCTCTATACATTTTAGGCCCTAGCTCTCTTCGATAGATAACGTCGTTAAGCTAAAGGAATCTAAGTAGAGCTCAGCCCGACTGGGGAACTACCTCCACCTCACAAAAAATCGCAGCTCTCTGGCCTCCCTGCAACCACATATCAACTCCCTGGATCTTTTTTGTGTTCCGTAAGGTACAACCGTAAATGAGCGATATTTTTCACATTGCAAGCGTTCATAAGCTACGGTAACTACTTTGTACCAGGTGACCCGAATACTCACATGCCTCCAGACGTTAAAAAATCGGCCAAGTGCGAGTCGGACTCGCGCACGAAGGGTTCCGTACTATTATCTATAAAAAAGGCAAAAAAATCACGTTCATAAGCTACGGTAACTACTTTGCACCAGGTGACCCGTATACTCACATGCCTCCAGACGTTAAAAAATCGGCCAAGTGCGAGTCGGACTCGCGCACGAAGGGTTCCGTACTATTATCTATAAAAAAGGCAAAAAAATCACGTTCATAAGCTACGGTAACTACTTTGCACCAGGTGACCCGTATACTCACATGCCTCCAGACGTTAAAAAATCGGCCAAGTGCGAGTCGGACTCGCGCACGAAGGGTTCCGTACTATTATCTATAAAAAAGGCAAAAAAATCACGTTCATAAGCTACGGTAACTACTTTGCACCAGGTGACCCGTATACTCACATGCCTCCAGACGTTAAAAAATCGGCCAAGTGCGAGTCGGACTCGCGCACGAAGGGTTCCGTACTATTATCTATAAAAAAGGCAATAAAATCACGTTTGTTGTATGGGAGCCCCCTTAAATATTTATTTTATTCTATTTTTTAGTATTTGTTGTTATAGCGGCAACAGAAATACATCATCTGTGAAAACTTCAACTGTCTAGCTATATGACGGTTCATGAGATACAGCCTGGTGACAGACGGACGGACGGACGGACGGACAGCGGAGCCTCAGTAATAGGGTTCCATTTTACCCTTTGGGTACGGAACCCTAAAAAGGCAGAATGTGTCGTCTGTTTCGTACATGACAGTGCAAGGTGCAAAAACATTAAAGAGAGGTTGGGCCTATCAAAGCATACGGACTGGCACAGAATAATAGGTAAATAACAACTGCTAGAAGGTTCCTGTGTTTCTGCGAGTGATCTAGATTACCTGTAAGCTCTGAAGGAATTGTTATATCATAATACAACAATTCCTTACGAGCTTACAGATCTTGAGCGAGGGTGTAAACAGCCAGATAGGCCAGTAAGAAAAATTGACAATGAATTTATTTTCTTTAATTCAAATATAGACCTCCTTGGGACACTGTAGATTTACATCAAATGCATTCGTTATTTGTTTTTACAAATTAGGGACAATTTTTAAATTGTGTCTGTCAGTGTCTGTCTTATGTCGACATGAATTTGACGTGAACTTCGATTGCATTTCGTGACGAAGCAACATTCTGTGCCCCATTATGGTATCGTGAGTTAAAATGCGGTCGAAACAACACCCTGATGATTTATGTGAAGAACGTCTGTATAATGTAAGAAGTGAAGATAAAGCATATGCTGTGATAGAAACGGAAAGCATTGTCATAAGCCAAAAACAAAAAGTCTTACACATACATTTAAGCGCAGAAAACTTTGTACTCACAATTCAAACTCTCAAGTCACAATTTCTTCTCTTGGCAATGTCTTGAATACTGTACATGACGCAGTCACAAGTGGTTAAAGTTGAAGATATTGTTACAATCATATAAAACATATATTCATAATATATGTAAAATACAACGTAGCTTGCTTACAACTATAGTTTCCCAAAAAAAAATAAGCACAAATTTGAAGAAGAATACAAGGACCTGTTCAAACATTGTACAGTATTAAATGGAAACGAAACATTTAAGTTGGAAATTGTAAATGAAGATGCAGAAAAAATTGTTCATTAAAAAAAAGAACGTGGAGAAAAAGTGTATCTAAAGGTGCAAAAGACCTGGCGCGAAGATATAAGCAGATGGATATGTTTATAATAGTGGTAGAGCAGCAACTTAGGTAAAGAGCACTTTGACTAAGGAATACCTTCATCATACATCAGACTATAGCAAGTTAAAAATGCCCAGGACGTTATACTATTTGCGCAATGTTAAACTTTATCGAGTCTTCATTCCTCTCTAACCATTGTTGCATGCGATGTAACCTTTGACTGAACAGTGAACCCACTCTTCTTTAGAGATCTCTTTCACGCATTTTTCAAATGCAGACACGGTATCTTCCTATAGCGAATTCCTCTAAATTTATCTTTTATTTTGGTAATTAAATAAAAACCCCAAGATTGCAAGGCAAAACCTTACGGTTGGGACTGTAGAGCGCATGACTCACTAATTGTACACCTTCCATAGACAAATATTCGATTGTCCATCTAGCGGAGTGAACTGAAGCATTGTCGAGATGGAGGAACCTTTAATTTTTTTTATGCAAAGTATGCCACCCGCATTCAAGCATTCGGCCCGCCTGCTGTTAAGCGGTTACCATAGCACATGAACGATTACAATACATTAAGTACTAGTGTGCCCGCGACTTCGTCCGCGTGGAATTTAACAAAAAAGTTATTGTTCAGTTCGCAGAGTTTATTATAACTTATTAATTCTGTATTACGCGTATAGAAATACCTATGCTAATTTTAATGAAATTCTTCTATTTTGTGAATCGCACCCCCGAAGGGGAAGATATTTCCCCCTAATTTTAACAGTTTTTCATATTTTACGCAGGTACCCTAAATATTTACGGGATAAAAAGTACCCTATATTGTGCTCTGAACAGTCGTCTACCTACCAGTGAAAGTCCCGTCAAAATCGGTCCAGCCGTTTCCGAGATTAGCCGGAACAAACAGACAGACAGACAAACAGACAAAAATTGTAAAAATATTCATTTTGGTATATGTACCGTGTATATATCCATATGCATTTAGTAAAAAGCGGTTATTTTAATATTACTAACACACTCCAATTTTATTTATCTGTATAGATAACACATGCAATGTCATCTCTGCTGCTAACACAGCGACTCCTTATTATCTTACTGGTGACCTCGCTCATACACAACAACCCTCCAGTGAGTCGTTATTTGGCTGCAGTTTTCTGTGAGGTGCAGGTATTCCCCAGTTGGGCTGCTTTGATGCGCCCTACCTCTCTTAAAACACCCAGATCAATACAAACACGGATGTATGGATTTGTGTCGAAATAGCAACCCCTACACATCACCGAGTTCGTCAAAATCCTTGTTCTTGGACGCTATTCTCTTACATTTTCCAAGATAACTGGTATACGAAGTCTCATATACCAATCTAGAGTAATAGTCAGTTTATCTTTTACCACGATTATTGCGAAATGACGCATCCGCTAAAAAAATACGACAACCTTCTTTTTCTCTTGATATCTGTCTTGTCTTTAACATTTTTTTTTGACGCAGTATATCGCTGCCCTTTAGTGTTGTTAGCTATGATGATGATATATGAACATACTGCTACATTTCCCCCCTATGAACATTGTTATACGATGGTACAATAAATATAGGCAAGTATGACAAGTTGACCTAAATCTGTCTTTTGCACAGCCAGGAAAGAGAACCGCCAGATATCTTGATCATTACAAACATTAACACTGGGCCTGCCGCAAGGTAAAGTAGATTGAGAATCAGAATAGCAAATATCACAGCGACCCTGGAACCCCGCCAACTGAACAGAAGATCACCACTAATTAAAATGAAAGCTCGATTTTCGGAAAAATTGATGTTAGATTTTCCAGAATCGTATTCAGCTTAGGAGGTAAGCCCCAATGCTCCATAATACCCACAGCTTCCTTCGTTCACTCTTGATGCTTTGTAAGGCTCCTAACTCCTTCAGATAAAGCAACCAACATACCATACGATCTAATACAAAAATATGAAACCTAGAAAACCGCATCGAAAGTTCTGTAAAGTTCTCTCCGTTCACGTTGAGAATTTATTGTACGCTGAAGCCATAGCAAGTTATAATTGGCCAACTTTAGCCAGGCCGAGGTATTTAAGTAACAATAAAACGGGAATTTATAATTTGAGGTGGTACTTATACGAAATGAGAAAGTGGCCAATAATGGCCCCAACTTATGACGACTCAATTTGACGCCACTTCATGATAGTCACATTTAGGTAATGAATGACGCACGTGGTTTGCTCATAAGTAAGTTCGCCGATTATTTGGAGAGAGAAACATAAAGACCAAGAGAGTGAGAGCAACACAAATGCTTGTCCTGTGTGGGAATCGAACCGACGAGCGTTGGTATCGAAGTAATGAAACGAAGCGCATTTCGCCACTGCGCCACCGAGCTCGTCAAATACATACATACATAATAACCTTCCCGGGTTAGATGTGGGGATGTGAATCGTGAATCTAGCATGTTTGGTCATAGTCGGTGGCTGAATGGGGGGTAATGCCCACATACTTTAAACATAAATAGATATGTTTAAAGGTTATTCAACGCAATTTGAAGCTATGTACATAAACAGCCTAATTTTACTGTGCAATAGAGAAATGATAGCTTGGTGTATAAAAAGAACTACCCTAATGTCAGACTGGTCCCTGGTACCAATAAAATCGACTAGCGTCTAACATCTACAACGCCTAAGGATGCCTCGTGGAGAGGCGAACATGTCACAGCGATGACCAGTTAACAACTCTCTAGAGGAGTTCCCAACCAGGGGGGCACGCTCCCCTAGGGAGGCGTAGGGAGATATCAAGGGGGGCGGAATATCTTTTTCTCAACTATTCAAAGCAATTAAAAATAACTAACTGGGCGAAGATTAGAAAGCTGACAAAGAAACTTATTTGCAATCGCTGGAACACGAATTTCGTCGATACTATTAAGACATTAATTCCGAGTCACCTATATGACACATGACCAGAAACCCATTTTTTGTAAATGTCTCCCAATTACCAGAAGAAGTTCAAGAAGAATTTTATGTGATGAAAAAATTAAAAAGGGGGCGTGAATATATTATTTATAGTCCAGGGAGGCTCAACAAAGGAAAGGTTGGGAAACCCTGCTCTAGGCGGTTGTTGTGTTCCTGCGTGTTAGTGAGATCACCAGTAAGCTCCTAAGGAGTTGCTGTGTAAGCAGCAGAGGAGGCATCGCGCGAGTGATACTTAATATATTACAAGCGTTTATAAGTTACGGTATCTGCTGTTATGTTACTTATTGAGGAAAAGAGTGTACAAAAAGGGTTACAAATTTATTAGGGCTATTTATACAAAATATAAAAAAAAAGGTTCACTTTAAGTTCGGCTAAATAAGGTATTTAAGAACTCGCGTTATCTTTGTCTAACCGGAATATCACTGTTCTGTTCACTGGAATGGGGCACTGAGTGGCCGCCGGCTATAGTGGCCGACGACTGTAGACAGCTGGTTAGCGTGCTAGCCAGCACGCAGATCCAGATGTAGAAGTTGTTGGTGGACCGCCTTACGGACCAACACCACAGCGGTAACTCCGTCAGCCGCCGTGGTCCACAACAGAGGCTGCAGGTATTATAATTTTTAGATTAGTTAGATGTCCGGAGATTATCGAGTTTGGAAAAGGTAGTAATATCCCGAGGGTTCACCACGTAGCCCTCAGCAGGAGGCTGGTGGTCTCAGACGTGGTGCACTGAATCTCTACTACTCGAAAGCTTCCTCCAGACTGACTTGTTTTCTGTTTTCCGACACTAAAATGTAATATTTTAAAATTTTGAATTACAAATAAATATTTTTGACAAACATCATTCGGTTCACAGAGACAATGTAGTGTATATCTCTACAAAGGTTTTATAAAATATATTATTCAAAAAGGTTATTACATTAGATATTTTAAACATTACACTGCTTTATATCAGGTGGGCCGAATGCACTAGCAGGCATACTAATGCCTCCCGACGTTGTATAAAAAAAATGTGGTACATTCCGGATTTAGAACCGTGGACCTGTTGTTCACTAGGCCGGTTCTTTATCCAATGAGCTACCTCTGCCCTCATGTGCTCAAGTCAGGTGGGTCGACTGTATTAAATAAAACTATAGTAGGGTTCTTTTAATAATAAATCACTAACTAAGATACCCTATTAGTGATACTTACCAATCAATGAGCTATTCCGATGTTAAATTACCATATTGGGATTATAATTACATTTCAATTAATTAGATTACATTTCAATTAACTGATATTAATCGAAAGAGAAATTAATAACAATATTTGTTGTTCAAATTAAAACTACATATTAACTATATAATTATTACACTTTATATGTCTATAACTTCACGCCAACACCCTTGCGGAATAGGCAGAGCCAAGAAGCGAGCGCCACATGACTCGATCCTTACAAACCTCACTCGCTTCTTTAAGATTAATTGCTCTTCTTATGCACGCTCACCAGTTTCTAAGGCTCCAGCCATGCAATTCTCTAAGCGACTCGTAATGGCTGTGTGCGTCGCTGTGATCACAGATGTCACAGCTTTGACATTGTCTACTGCGATCACGGCTAAATTATTTGATATTCTATAAGGCTGTAAGTGTACGCGAGGCTGTTTGCCTTGTAGAATTCCAATTCCAAACGCAGCCTTGCGGCGCTAGTGTCGCACAACCATGAAAAGCGACACCAAAGAATTGCAATTTTGTGTTCAAGGCTGTAACAGCCGATGTTTCCGAGGATGTAAGGACGTTTGCTCTTACAGAATTGCATGGCTGATATCATCTTCTGATTAAACACGATAAATTTGGTCATGGTAAGTTTTGGCCTTCCTCGGCTCCTGATTCTTCTACTTTGGCGTTGTATATTTGTTTGGTAATTCTTTCTCCCTACATTCTTTCTACATCTCAGATTCTTCCCAATTCAGCATGCCTTTTCTTAATTAACAGCGACACTCCCTTTTAGTCCAACTCTGTTTCTAATATCAACATTGCGAATACGGTAAGCGTTACGCCACAAATTATATACATTTTATATATTTATATTACTATTTCTATAGAAATATTTAATTAAATAGAAATATTTAATTAAATATTTCGGTAGAAATAGCTGATCTATTTATATAGCTGTGTTCCGGTTTGAAGGGTGAGATATGGCCGAGAAATTACTGGGTACTGTGGCGAATTATACTTAAGTCACAATATTGGCAGCGCGCGAGTAATATCTCCGTGGTGTTGCGAGCGTGAATAGGATGCGGTATCTGCTTACCATCTAATGCGGGCCGCATACTTATTTGCCAATCTAGCATCTAACAAATAAAAAAGAGTATAAAATTAAATTAATAAACATCAAATTTTAGTTTTACAAAATTTCTAGTTAATATTTCTTCATGGTATTCGCATAATTCTTCGCTGTTTTTACATAGCAAAACAAACTATTTCGAGAGAATAAAGTGTTCAAGTAAACCCTTTTTAACTTCAACACAACTTTAAGACAAATATGAATTCTCTTAAAGTTGTGTTGTACTAGTTTCTATGTAGAGTTAAAATATTAAAAACTAAAGCTTACTTTATATCTGTCGCAATATGAAATTTCGATTTTGACGAGCTCGGTGGCGCCGCCGTGGTTAATAAGGCGACTTTAACATACAGAACAAAACATTAGTGTGCATGAACATGTCTATTTGTCTTGGGCTGGGTGTTTTTAAAAGAGGTAGGGTGCATCAAAGCAGCCCGTCTGGGGAAGTACCTGCACCTCACAGAAAATCGCAGCCAAATAACAACTCCCTGGAGGGTTATTGTGTTTGTGCGTGAGGGTGAGGTCACCAATACGCTCCCAAAGAGTTGCTATATTAGCAGCAGAAGTGGCATCGCGTAAGTGATACTTAATGTATTGCAAGCATTATAGTTTTTATTTAACTTTTTTGAAAAACAATATTATTATAAACGAACAATAATTCTTGGTAATTCATGGGTGTAAATAGAAAGTCAAGGTTAACAAATGTAGTCTACAACACAACTACAACTTTGCCCATTAAGCAAAATAAGTAATATTTGTGTGTTTTCAACTGTTATATTTAAGTATAGGTGCCATGTTGTTCAGTAGAAATTGTATAATTATTGCTTATACAATTTCTACTGAACAACATGGCACCTAAACTTAAATATAATAGTATTATTTGTATAATTTATTTCGAAATTGTGGTCTCGAAGCCAAACCAAATATTTTCTAATGTATTATTTACGAGGCAAATTTTACCTGCAAATAGTATGGGTATTGTTGATTCGTCTTTAAGTACTTTCAGAAAATCGTTGATGTATACAAGGAGTACAAAGCCTAGCACACTTCCTTGACGTATTGAGCAGGTAGTGTTTCGCTCTTTAGATCTTACTATTTCAATTTTCCCATTTGCTTTGTTGTAATGTTCGATTTATACTAGTTTTATGCACAATATACGTCTCAAACCTGTTGTAGGCTGTTCCGTGTATTTATGAACACTATATAGATCAGGTTATGACATAATTCAATAAATACAATTTCGGTTCTAATTAAGTAAGTAAATAATTTCTTTTTATTGTCTATGACCGATCAGACATAATCACGAATAACGCAACTACAGTGCGTCATTACGCTACACCTTATTGTATCTATTGGCCACTCATTTAATAATAACTCTAATTTGTCTAAAGTAATCAGCATAAAGTTCAAAATCGTATGATAATTACCTACAAGTTCATCAGCCTTGTACCTACAAGCACCTTGCCTTTTGTAATTAATTATTGTTATATTTCTTCGGACCAGGTGTTTGTTCTTCAGTCAGTGGTTGGCGTCCGTCAGAGAAGTGCGGTTTGCAATAACAGTGTTCAGTTTGTTTTGATTGTGATTTATATTGAGGATACAATTCACTCGTGGATCTTTAGTAGCAGGTAAATATACACAAAGCATTGTTTATAGTTTGCGTTATAAGTGGATAACCTGATCAAACCCGATTTAATTTTAGCCTGAGCCTACTCAGTTATGAATTTAAGTCCTAGACTTAAATTGGATGTAATCCGGATATTAACTGAACGTTTAGAGGATTTAGACTATGATCTAAATTGAACTAAGGCCGACATGAACTGAATCTAAGATAGACTTAAACAGCGTTAGCTGCACCTACGCTTATCCTGAGATTCCTGAGCCATGTGAATACCGGGACCGGAACCGCACCTATACCGGCTCTGAACTGGCGCAACAGTGTTTAAAACCTAGTCTGAGCTGCAGTAAGTTCAGCTAAGGTCTTTTTACGTAGGCCTAGGTCACATCTAACCCCGGCAGCCGCAGCTGACTCTAAACCCGACGTAAACCTGGCCTAAACCGGATCTAATCATAAACTTATCCCGACATAAGCCCAAATATATATGGGGCAACTGCTTTAATTTTCATCCTCACAGACTGGAACCTGGTTATGTACTGTGCGGTACCAGAAAAGTTTCCTTCCGAGAACTCTCAAGTTGTGGAATTAACTCCCAGCTAAGGTTTTCCCTAGAGACTACAGCATGGGGTTCTTCAAAAGAGGCGTGAAGACTTTTTAACAGGGTCGGCAACGCATGAGTGACACCCCTGTCGTTGCAAATGTTCACAGGCTACGGTGAATGCTTACCATCAGTTAGGCCGTACGTGTGTTTTCCACCTTAGTGGTATAAAAAAAATATAGCCTTATCTATATATATATATTATAAAATGTGCCTATCATCCTCAGATAAATGTGTCGCCATATCATCTTTAAGATATATACTACGACAGCCTTTACATGAGGTGGGTTGTATGCTAGTTACCTGACATAATATAAATATTCTTATATATTTATCAAAAAATACCACTTAGTCCAGTAGGAGTCGGCGAGCGTGCACGATAAGAGCTATGAATGCGAGTGAGGTGTGTAAGGACTGCCTCTTATGGCGCTCGATTCTCTCTGCCTACCCTGCAAGGGACCTGGTGTGAAGATATAACTATATATTTATATACCACAAAGATGACGTTGATGGAAGTGGGTCAAATGTAGAAATTAATAAAGTTAATATGAGTATTAAGTTTATGTTTTCGGACATATTTGCAATTATCACTTACTCGGCGGTGAAGGAATACATCGTGAGGAAACTCGCACGTTCTAGAAATTATGTTTCGAAAGCTGTGTGACCTAACCTGAAACAAGTCTAGATTTTCCTCTGAGTCATGAAGGTCTGACGGTAGTCACTCCATATCAAAATCTTTGCAGCTGCCTAAGTCTAAGGATACGCATTAGGCCTCGGCAGTTGACCCTGCCAATCACGAACAACCAAATGAATTAGAACACGGGATAACGATAGAAATAAGAAGAAGATTAATGTACAATTTAGATTACATACATACATTTATACATATTCTAGTTATTAGTACTTAAACCATATCTGTATAGTCACACGTAACTTCTCTTATAATAATAACCATTTAGACAGAGCGCTGAAACTTGCCAAGTTGTAAGTTACAAAACTTATAATTGGGAAACTTTATTATACGCTTATCATTATTTGTATGTCGGCTTTAACAACGATCATATTGCAGTTAAGTTGGTATATCTCATTCTTGTATACCTACTTTAAGTTAAATAATAGTAAAACCCTAGATTTAACTAAAGGCACTCATGAAATTATTTGGTGACTGTTCTTACCAAAAGACAATATCAAAAATGCAAAAGAATTAAAAGTGCATTGAATCCAGAAGTCTGATTGAATCCGAAAACATTTTGGTGCTTTTAACTTAATAAACGTTCATATAATCATACACACAATCACATACGCACACTATTGCACACAAATTAACACATACACACACACTCAAACTCTCTTACTTTAGAACATACACATTATGTTTACAAATTCACCTTTTTAATAATATTAAGTTTAAAATAGTTTAGTTAATAGTTTAGTTTGAAATATAATAATTTTATGTAATAAAATTATCGTTTAATATGTCACAAATAAATTATATTATTAATTATATAGTTATATAATAATATATAATTACATAGTACGAGTATTTATGATTCTATGTTTTTCAATGGAACATTAGACAACATCTTGCTTGGCGTTTCTATGTACGGTGTTTCTGAATAATCTTCTATATATATCTAAGATTCTGATACATTGAGATAAAGGCCTTAATTCAGCACCTATTTTACATCATTTACATTATCATCATCACACTACGTCAATTTATTACTAACTACTATTTGTTAAGTACTTGTTACTATAAAAATAACTTAACATAACTTGTCATAGCACCTAAGCCCAAGATTGTAGAAAGAGGAGTAAACTATTTTTATAATAACTTTAATGTATGACGTGCTCAAATGCCCGCGAGTGCCCAATCTTTATCTATGAAGGCATATCATTATCATCATATTTAGAAGGGCTTGAATGTAGCAAACGTTCATAATTGTTTATAGTACATGGTGATTGTTTAACATTACGCGGGCAGGCACGGTTGTTTTTGAAGAAGATAGCGACATATAAAGTACATGAGTAAGATATAGTTTATATTATAATTGGACTCAACACGTGTTAGCCGGTCGGCCGTCGGTTGACTGAGTGCCTCCAATGTTTAAAGTCTAAACTATTCACCGCTGTCCTTATAATAACAATGTCTTATTGTTCCGATGGACACAAATGATCTTTTAGAAGCAAACTGCTATTTTTATTACTTGCACAATCGTTGTTTATTTCAAAAGTGTACAACTTTGGGAAGGAGGATGAAGAAAATAACCAAAGCATTTTTAAAGGTCGTGATTTTGTGCAGTAAATAAATTCACCGCTACGGGTCGGAAGATAAAGTAGAACGCGCAGCTCTTATTGACTATACTACAGGAGCTGCAGTTAGAAACCAGTCGTCATCCTCCGTACTCGCCAGATCTAGCTCCAACTGACTACCAATTTTTTTCGTGATTTGGACAAATTTCTACGGGGTAAAAAATTTTCTTCCCAGGAGTCAGTACAAAATGCTTTCACTCGGTTTGTCGAATCTAGATCCCCAGAGTTCTATCGCAAAGGCATAAATAAACTTCCGATTAGATCGCAGCAATGTATAGGTAATGAGGGTAAATATTTTGTTTAAATGAATGTTACATCTTAGATAAAAAACCAGTTTTAAATTATTCGTACAAATCGGCAATTTCATAGTTTAACCCCTAATACAATAATTACCCATTAAGGAATCCCTATGGCCACGTTTGTCAATCACAAGGAGTTTCTTAGATTGTATTAAATAGATACAAGCATCTAGATTATCAGACCAGCTCGGTGATAACTCATTATATTATCATCTATATAACTATAAACAGTTGCCAAGCTTCAAGACAAAATGACATTCAATTCAATATCAATAGTTGAAATCCGTTCATTAAATCATATTATATTCTTTTATATGGATCTAAATCATAAAAGCGTATCAAAATATCAATGTGCAAGTTGGTCTCATTTTTTAAAGCAAAAGCTATTCTGCCCATCGACGTTGAATATTACATTGAATATATTTTAAGTCTGATTAATTGCCTTTATTAATACATGCAATTGTGTATTGTAGGTGAATAATCTGCTGATCTGTATATTTAAAAAGATAGTACCTACTAAACGCGATAGCTGCCCTATATCATCAAAAATATTTTAATATCAATGGGTTAACACTGATACAGATTCAGTAATATAATGACAAAAAAGTACTTTCGGATTTATATGACAGGTATAATTAATAACGAAGGTTATTAAGCACATTGTATGAATATTTCGAATTGTAATTAGATATCTATTAATTATAACGTAATTACCGTTATCTTACGTTAGTTGTGTAATTGAATGGTAATATGCTCGAGTATAAATTGAATACAATGCGAGTACTTTGTGGAATTCAATTAGCACGTATTTGGTCACATTTCTCGATACTTATGATTATGAGCATAACTGATGAAAATTCCACCGAAAGAAATATCTTAAAATAAATCTTAAAAGAAAATATCTGTCAGAAGTAATGACTACAAATATTTGCTCTCATTTCAATTACCTATCCACTTTAAAAATTAAAACGACTATAGTTTAGTCGAGAAATGGTGATACTGACAGAAAGAAAGACAGAGAAATTTAACATTTATAATATTACGTAGAAGGATAAGGACGAGAATTTGACTCGTACAATGAAACCGCTCCTGTGCTACTGAAATACGTAGGTATATTAATGTAGGCAGCACTAATGGTTTTTATAAAAATTGTCTACTATTTTTCTATATTTTCACGCAAGCCCCTTTTGGGGTAAACAGAGAAAACCAGGCGTCACGTTTTTGAATAATGAATATTGTCTGCGAGATTCATCAATATTTTCACCTGCTAATAAGCCAAAAGAATCCATCATCATCTGAGCGTTAATCCCGGTCGCGTCCTTCGCTTTCGCTTCGTAGCCCAAGATCCGCTAATGACTATGATTAAAAATATTTCAACATATTCCAATAATTTAATTTCAGATCCCACCTTCAGTCATGTTTCCAAAGGCGTCGAGCGGGGAAGTCCTGCAGCCCACGACATTACAAGAAGCTATAAATGTTATTAAATTCTTAACCACAACACACAAAGATGAAATAACAAGATTAAAAGAATCACACGCAAAACAAAAAGCTATTATCAAAAAACTAGAAGCGAATCGGAAAAAAGAACTAGAGTTTTTATCGTCAGAATTGCTCAAATACGAAACGAATCTAGCAGATAGAACTGTATCAATTAATAAACAAATAGCTGAAAAGGATGATATTATTAAAAAGCAAATGGAGACAATTGAAGAACTCAACAGAAAATTGTTAGATAAAAATGAATTTGTAGTTCCTGAAATAATAATCGAGTCTAATTCAGATTCTGGTGTGGTTTTAGATCATGAAGATATTAGTGTTATTAAAACAGAAGACATCAAAGTTGAAGTGAAAGCCACCAGGAAGTGTAGTAGAAGTAGATTTGCTGATTCCATTGGATTTTTACGTCGAGTAGATTTTTCTCCAATGAAATACAAACCGAGCAATAGAGACGGCGGGAAGAAAAAAGAAGAAAAGAAAAATACACTAGAAGTACCACCGTTTATAAACAAACGATTTTTTACTCGACAATTTAGTAACGATAGACCAAGCGATGACGAACGAATTACTTTTGAAGATTCATTATTTTTAGAAGCAGATATCGAACCGATTGTGGTAAGGCCTAAGAAAATGAACGACAGTATGAATAATTACATTTCTGATGACGAGAGTGACGATACCAGCGAAGAGGTTTTTGATAGAGTTGTAACAAGAAGCAGTTTGAGAAGATCTGTCAAAGCTAATCCAAAGTATAAAAAAATAAATAGATCAAAATCCAAACTATTGGACCAACTGAAAACTCATGTAGCAGATTAAGCAGATAATATACCCGTGTACCTATTGAAAAACTTAATTGTAATCAACATAATTATTCTTGTATAGTTATTATAAATTAATTACATATCTTAATGTACTATGTATTTTTAATTAAAATATGTTGTTTTTACATAAGCGTCAGAAACTCATGCGAACTTTTTATTAACCTACTTCAAAGGATAATGTTTTATGTCCATCGCATTTGTTTTTTTTTTTAACTCAACGGAAGAAAGGGTATCGTTTTTTCATGTACATTCACAGATATCTCGAAAGGCCAGATAGGCTGAGGCGACTATGTAAACATATTCACATTACATATAAAATTCTCATAGTGTCACTCTCATAGCACAGAGCATTTACATAATTATTTTTTTACTTTTTATAATAGTTTGCAATGGACATGCGCAGCTATACCCGTGTTCATTTAGTAGCACGCATGTTATGCAACGTCAACAACAGGCGATATTTGGATGGGTAGTTCATATCAGGCTCCAAGTTGCTTCGGAGGAAACATTAAACCGTTGGTTCCGCCTGTTCTCGATAGATGACAGACGCTGTGCTAATTCAGTGGTTTTCAAGCGTTTAGAACTCACTGACCTCTGCCAATCTGCAATTGAGCAGCATAGTGATGTACATTCTAAATTATTTCAATCAAAGGAGATCCAAATCCCAGCAGAATATGGGTTATAGGCAATTCGCGCAAGCAGTCATTCTTAATAAATAAATATATCCGGATAAATTACAGGCAGTGTATTGAGATTACCAGTAAGTACCAATAGGATAAGCTACGGTAACCGCTTTACGTCAGGTGGTCCGTATGCTTATGTGACTCCTGACGTTGTATAAAAAAAATATAGGTAGGTTGCGGACATCTGTGACAAGTACTTCTTTAGTGGTGTTCTTAATTTATTTTTATGTAAATTCGGAACACCTACTTGCCCACATGACCGACCTGATGTAAAGTGGTTACCGTAGCCTATAAACACTTGCAATACCTTAAGAATTAAGGATTAAACTCGCCCAATGCCACCTCTGCTGCCAACACAGCAACTCACTGGTGACCTCACTCAATTCCAGGAACGTTTTCTGTGAGGTAGAGGTACTTTCCCAGACGGGCTGCTTTGATGCGCCCTACCTCTTCATTATGTTTGTTAACCAGGATGTACAATGTATAGGTCTCTCCAACTCTTGACCACGATACTCCTGGTTTTGCGAGGCATAAGACAGTCATCATATGATTGTGCCACCTGATGCAGGATGTGTACAAAACGTGTTAAATACGAAGTTCGAACTCACGAACTGAGGATTCCATACCCTTCCCTGAATTTTTCCCTGAACGCCATAACTAAATTTAATTGTCAGAAGATTATGACGAACTCGGTGGCGCAGTCGTCAATGACGCGACTTTGACACAAACGCTCGTGGGTTCGATCCCACACAAGACATTTGTATGCATAAACATGTCTATTTGTCTTGGTCTGGATGTTTTAAGAGAGGAGGGCGCATCAAATCAGCCCGTCTGACTCTAAATCTAAATAACAACTCCCTGGAGGGGGCGGCCTATTTTCAGCAGTGGACATCTTTGGGCTGATATGATGATGATGAGAGGGTTGTTAGAGTGTGGTCTCCAGTAAGCTCCCAAGGAGTTGCAGTGTTAGCAGAAGAGGTGGCATCGCGCAAGCAAGCAACACTTAATGTATTGCAAGTGTAAACAGGCTACGGTAACCGCTTTACATCAGGTGGGACGTATGCTTGTATGCCTCCCTACGTTGTATAACAAAACATATTTCTAAATAACTATGCTATCAAGTAGCGTTTGTCTATTTCTTCACTTTTACATGACCCTTACCTGACCAAACAGATTATAAAGAGGTAGGGCACATAAAAACAGCTCGACTAGAAAAGTCTTCCTCACGAACATGTCACAGAAAACCAAAGCTAAATAAAATCTCTTTGGAGGATTGTAGTGTTTCTGCGAGTGAGTCAGTGAGCTCGCGAAAAGATGATATACTGCATTTCGTGAAGTATTAATGGTTTCTAAAAAGGCAATTTAAAGGAACTACTTTGTGTGCTTTTGCTACAGGTTCATTCAAGCACTACCCTTAGTAATCGCTGCCATGGCTCATCCGATCGTCTCTACCTCGGCTTTTGTAGTCACCTTTGCTATCTAAAAAATAATATTATAAAAAATAATAATTAATACACGCCATCTAAAAATTATGTACAAGTTATAAACATCCGTCTATTTTAAGCTATTGCATAGCTTTTATCGCGGGCTTTGCGGCGACCGAACCAAGAAATTCCGTAACGAAAATAAAACCTAACACCTCCCACTCCGCCTACCGTGTAGCTCGTTTTTGTTTTTCATAATCATCAGATGATGATGATGATCGGTCGGGTGGCAAACAAGTGTCAGCCTGCCTGATGTGAAACTGTTACACAGCCTATGGACACTTTTAAACTCCGTCGGGTGGCAAATTCGCTGGACAGATGTTGCGTTCTTGCGAGTGAGTGACGTTACTACCTCACGAAAAATATGCTCAAAACTGCAGCCGAATAACAATTCCCTGGAGGATTGTTGTGTTCATGCGAGTGAGTGACGTTATCACCTCACAGGCAACTGCAACCAAATAACAATTCCCTGGACGGTTGTTGTGTTCAGGCGAGTGAGTGACGTTACCACCTCACAGGCAACTGCAGCCAAATAACAATTCCCTGGACGGTTGTTGTGAGGTAGTAAATAATTGTAAAAACTGCAGCCAAATATCAATTCGCTGGACAGATGTTGCGTTCATGCGAGTGAGTGACGTTACTACCTCACGGAAAACTGCAGCCAAATAACAATTCCCTGGACGGTTGTTGTGTTCATGCGAGTGAGTGACGTTACTACCTCACGGAAAATATGCTCAAAACTGCAGCCGAATAACAATTCCCTGGAGGATTGTTGTGTTCATGCGAGTGAGTGACGTTACCACCTCACAGGCAACTGCAACCAAATAACAATTCCCTGGACAGTTGTTGTGTTCAGGCGAGTGAGTGACGTTACTACCTCACGGAAAACTGCAGCCAAATAACAATTCCCTGGAGGATTGTTGTGTTCATGCGAGTGAGTGACGTTACTACCTCACGGAAAACTGCAGCCAAGTAACAATTCCCTGGACGGTTGTTGTGTTCATGCGAGTGAGTGACGTTACTACCTCACGGAAAACTGCAGCCAAATAACAATTCCCTGGACGGTTGTTGTGTTCATGCTAGTGAGTGACGTTACCGCCTCACAGGCAACTGCAGCCAAATAACAATTCGCTGGACAGATGTTGCGTTCGTACGAGTGAGTGACGTCACGACCTCAGGAAAAATATGCTCAAAACTTTCCCTGGACGGTTGTTGTGTTCAGGCGAGTGAGTGACGTTACTACCTCACGGAAAACTGCAGCCACCGTCCAGGGAATTGTTATTTGGCTGCAGTTGCCTGTGTGGTGGTAACGTCACTCACTCGCATGAACACAATAATCCTCCAGGGAATTGTTATTCGGCTGCAGTTTTGAGCATATTTTCCGTGAGGTAGTAACGTCACTCAGTAGCCTGAACACAACAACGGTCCAGGGAATTGTTATTTGGTTGCAGTTTTCCGTGAGGTAGTAACGTCACTCACTCGCCTGAACACAACAACCGTCCAGGGAATTGTTATTTGGCTGCAGTTTCCGTGAGGTAGTAACGTCACTCACTCGCCTGAACACAACAACCCTCCAGGGAATTGTTATTTGGCTGCAGTTTTCCGTGAGGTAGTAACGTCACTCACTCGCCTGAACACAATAATCCTCCAGGGAATTGTTATTTGACTGCAGTTGCCTATGAGGTGATAACGTCACTCACTCGCATGAACACAACAATCCTCCAGGGAATTGTTATTCGGCTGCAGTTTTGAGCATATTTTTCGTGAGGTAGTGACGTCACTCACTCGTACGAACGCAACATCTGTCCAGCGAATTGTTATTTGGCTGCAGTTTTCCGTGAGGTAGTAATGTCACTCACTCGCATGAACACGACAACCGTCCAGGGAATTGTTAATTGGCTGCAGTTGCCTGTGAGGTGGTAACGTCACTCACTCGCATGAACACAACAATCCTCCAGGGAATTGTTATTCGGCTGCAGTTTTGAGCATATTTTTCGTGAGGTAGTGACGTCACTCACTCGTACGAACGCAACATCTGTCCAGCGAATTGTTATTTGGCTGCAGTTTTCCGTGAGGTAGTAATGTCACTCACTCGCATGAACACGACAATCCTCCAGCGAATTGTTATTTGGCTGCAGTTTTCCGTGAGGTAGTAACGTCACTCACTCGCCTGAACACGACAACCGTCCAGGGAATTGTTAATTGGCTGCAGTTGCCTGTGAGGTGGTAACGTCACTCACTCGCATGAACACAACAATCCTCCAGGGAATTGTTATTCGGCTGCAGTTTTGAGCATATTTTTCGTGAGGTAGTAACGTCACTCACTCGCATGAACACAACAATCCTAAAGGGAATTGTTATTCGGCTGCAGTATTGAGCATATTTTTCGTGAGGTAGTAACGCCACTCACTCGCATGAGCACAACAACCGTCTAGGGAATTGTTATTTGGCTGCAGTTTTCCGTGAGGTAGTAACGTCACTCACTCGCATGAACACAACTTCCCTCCAGGGATTTGTTATTTAAAAAATAATTATAATTGCATAAGTTGATAAAAAAAAATGCTATGCAATAGCTTTACCGCGGCAGTCCCCGAGTGCCACACGTTTTTTTTTTATTATGTCCACCATTATATGAGCTACTTTGAGTGCTTCTGCTTCGGATTAGTTAACTACCATTAGAAATCGCTGCCATGGTTGCTCCGGTCGTCTCTACCTAGGCTGCTGCAGTCGTCCCTGCTTTCTAAAAATAATGATAAAAAATGAATTCCCGCCATCTAAAAAATCTGTATAAATTATAAACAATTTTTTTAATATGTCAGCCATCTCCCTTCATAAACTTTAGCGATAATAGAAGAAGGAACGGGAGTGGGGGAGTGTATGACTGGCAGATGAACGATGTCACTCTTGCCGTAAACTAGTTATTATCCCACCAAAAACATTCTGTAAAATACTAGCCAAGTCTCGACGGAGCTGCTTGTTTATCTCTAAAAAGTAATGAAATCTAGACAAAGTCGTGCCAAGTCTAAGGTTCCTTACTGCGATTTCTTTATTATTATAGTTAATGTTGTGTGACTTGGCCGTTGAAAATTCTTTATACGTTAGTGGGTACAAGTCAATTTTGTTTACACGTAATGTTATATCTGTTGTAACTACCTATGTTTATTAAGCGAGATAATAGCCCATACTGGTATTGGTAATTGGACGCTAGTGTCTCATTTTAGGCTGTTGTTGATTGTGCAACACATGCATTCAGCATTGACAATGCTGACTTCTGCTCTCTTCTTTTTGGAGCGTCAAATCGACCTCCGATCCAACATAAAATAGACGAAATATTTTTTTATATTGTTTGTTTCAGGCTCGCCTATACGTAAGTATTATATTGAAATCCGCAGCTTTATCAAGCCTACAATTGACTGGTTATTGAATCAACGTTTTCCAAGTAGCAATTTTCCATCGTCAATGGGTAGCGGTTCTGGCGACAGATTAGTGCAATGGTGTCATGGAGCACCTGGTTTTGTACCCTTGTGTACCCTTCAACGGCCAAGTCACACAACATTAACTATAATAATAAAGAAATCGCAGTAAGGAACCTTAAACTTGGCACGACTTTGTCTAGATTTCATTACTTTTTAGAGATAAACAAGCAGCTCCGTCGAGACTTGGCTAGTTTTTTACAGAATGTTTTTGGTGGGATTTCACTTCTTTTTGTAGAAACGTGGACATATTGATTTATTTTATTAGATTTTCTTATTTGACACAGTTTTTTTCTCATAGTAGAAGGAAGGAATTACCATATCTCTAATACAGCTGAGACCAACTGAGGGTTCTTCATCAGATACTTCAGACCTTCGATTTTTGACATCAAATGAAGCGGCCCACCAAGTTGAATATTTTTTGTAAAGGCGGTATGTCGATCTCTAATAGTTTGGTTGGGCTCTTGTGTTTTCTAATCAGGGTCACCAGGTACTCCAGATCTTCGATTATCCTAGTTTTTATAGTTTTCCCTTTATGTGGCCATTAAACCTGTAACTCTGTACCAAATTTCAGCTCTCGGAGTTTATGGGAAGTAGCGTACGTGAAGTGGCGTACCTATGAGTACGTCGCGTTTCGGGATCAGCTGGTGTATAACCAGTGCTCGGGGGATTGTTGACGCGATATTGCGGGAACAGTGGTGGATTCTGTCTATCCATTGTCAGAAGGACTGAGCTGACCCGTCGGCCAGGGAGACCCGTTGAAACGGTTGTTCCGCTGGCCGCCCGCGGTATAGTACAGGGGCCCAATCAAGACTAACCACCTTGAGAGGCTGCCCTTTCATACCGCGCATAATCTCGGGGTAGATCGTCGTGCCGATTGGTGACCGGATGGTGGGGACCCGGCGACTACTTCCGGGGGGGTTCGGGGGCCCTTCCGTCCGACGGATCAGCACAGCTCCTTTGTCGACAAACTAATGGAGAAACAGTCCACCGCGTTTCTTCCCCAATGTCGTGGCAATTCTCTCCCGCTTCACGCTTCCGTTCTTTACATTACTCATGACAGCGCAAATAGGAAAAGATGGTCTAACAGCGGTGCACTCCCCCACCACCCTGTTCAAGGTTGAGTTCGCTAACATCCGCGGACTCCACTCTAACCTTAATGCCGTCCACCAACACCTAGAGACGGCACGGCCCGCCATGCTCTTCCTGACGGAGACACAGATTCAGCGTCCAGCGGACACGTCACCTCCAGTATCCCGGTTATGTGCTTGAGGAGAATTTCCTCGCGAAAGCCGGGGTCTGTTTGTTTGTCCGCTCGGATGTATGTTGTCGCCGTCTGCGCTGCCTAGAGGATTCCTCCTTTCCTGTCCTCTGGGTGCATGTAAACCTGGGCCTTCAGAGCCGTATTTACATGTGCCTATACCGACCCCATACTAGGGACACGGAGACAACTCGGCTCATTGAGTACATGAGTCGGGCGGCAGATGAAGCGCAGGAGCGGTATCCTACTGCAGAGATGGTATGTTTGGGGGACTTTAACTCTCACCACGACTCCTGGTTGGGATCCTCCACAACTAACCATGCAGGAAGGACCGCCCACGCGTTCGCTCTTTCGCACAACCTGACGCTACTGGTGCACCAACCCACCAGAATACCTGATGTTGCTGGTCAGGAGCCCTCTCTGCTAGATCTACTGCTGACCACCCACCCTGCTGGCTACCGGGTTGAGGTCGGGGCGCCCCTGGGCACATCTGACCACTGCCTAGTATCCAGCACAGTGGCAAGCGCGATTCCGCCACAACCCACAGAGGTTAGGCGGCGTGTCTGGCACTACTCGTCAGCAGATTGGGACGGTATGCGCGACTACTTTGCTTCCGTCCCGTGGGGGCAGCGCTGTTTCAGTGAGAAGAATCTAACGGCGAGTGCTGCGGCCATTGTTGATGAGATCGGCGTTGGCATGGAATACTACATTCCCCACTCCAATGTCGTCATCAAAAGCCGGAGACGCCCTTGGTTTAATCGCGAATGCGCTGAAGCTCTTAGTAACAAACAGGCGGCGTATCGCGCTTGGATCAGGGGTCGCGCCCTTAAAGATCCGAATACTAACTCACTGAAATCAGCCTACAACACTGCCACCAAGATCTGCAAGAGAGCATACATAAGAGCGGACGCCCAGCGCATTACACGAGTCGGCACGGAACTAGTGGCGCACCCTACTGGATCGCGTAGCTACTGGCGACTGGCCAAAGCCGTGCAGGCCAACTTCTGCCAGCCCTCGCTACCACCGCTGCGATGCCCCGATGGCTCACTGGCTCATCAGCCGCAGGAGAAAGCCGATCTTATGGCCAGCCTCTTTGCGGCTAACTCCCGGATCGATGACTGTAGCACGCAACCACCAACAATACCCTCCAGTGGATCCGTTATGCCTGATATCCACATCAGGCAGCGCGATGTGCGTTTTGAACTACAGTCACTCGATGTCCGAAAAGCCAGTGGTCCTGACGGTATCCCAGCGATTGTTCTTAAAAAATGTGCAGCGGAGTTGTCTCCGGTGCTGACGCGCCTCTTCCGCCTCTCGTACTCGACCGGTTCCGTTCCGGATGCTTGGAGAGAGGCTAATGTGCAGCCGGTCCCCAAAAAGGGAGACCGTTCTGACCCATCGAATTACCGCCCCATTGCCGTAACTTCAGTGTTGTGCAAAGTCATGGAACGGATCCTTAACAAACAATTGATCCGTTACCTAGAAGATCACTCCATAATCAATGATCGTCAGTATGGTTTTAGACCGAAACGATCAACGGGTGATCTTCTAGCGTATGTGACGCACCTCTGGGGGGAGGCAATCGATAAATATGGCGAATCCATGGCAGTCAGCCTAGATATCGCCAAGGCGTTTGATCGGGTCTGGCACAAAGCACTTCTCTCCAAACTTCCGGCATACGGTCTGCCCCTCCAGCTTTGTAATTGGATTACTGGCTTCCTGCATGAGCGTAGAATCCGCGTCCTTGCAGATGGATGCGCTTCGCGGTTCATGTCAGTGAATGCCGGTGTCCCACAGGGCTCCGTTCTATCGCCCACCCTCTTTCTTCTGCATATCAATGACATGCTGCCACTTGGTAATATTCATTGCTATGCAGATGACAGTACGGTCCATGGGCGATATTTCGGTCGGCCTGGTGCTGGTCGGACAGAAATCGGTGAGAGGCGTGAGAGTCTTGTCGTTGAACTGAATCGGGTTTTGGATCTCATTAGTAAATGGGGTTCCAATAACCTGGTTGAGTTTAATGCCGAGAAAACTCAGGTTTGCGCGTTTACAACAAAAATGTCCCCCTTCCTTCCCACTCCCAGTCTTCAGGGTGCTTCCCTCAGTATGCGTGATAGCCTGAACATGCTGGGTATGGGTATTCATTACGACCTTAACCAGCGTTATTACATCGAGAGCCTCATCTCAACAGCCTCAAGAAAGCTCGGAGTCCTGAACAGGGTGCGCCGGTTCTTCACGCCGGACCAACTTTGTCTGCTTTATAAGACACAAGTTCGGGCCTGCGTGGAGTATTGCTCGCATCTCTGGGACGGCTCCGCACAGTATCTTCTTGAGGCTCTCGATAGGTTGCAGCGACGGGCTATCCGCATAATTGACGACGAAGAGGTCACCAAAAGCCTAGAACCTCTTCAACTCCGTAGGGACATAGGCTCTCTAAGCGTATTTTACCGCCTTTACCATGGCGAGTGCTCTGAAGAACTGTTTTCCCTTATCCCACCCTCACCCTTCCGTCATAGAACCACACGTGCGGGCTTGCGATGTCATAGTTCCACGGTTGAGAATATCTCTTCGCGTACCAAAAAGTTCGGCAACTCCTATCTTTGTCGTACCATCAAAAAGTGAAACGCCTTGCCTGCACATGTGTTCCCTCCTTCCTACAATATGGGATCCTTCAAACGAAGCGTGAAGAAGCATTTTGCGGGTCAGCATGGCAGCGTCAACTGACAGGATGCGGGATGTAGTATGCTGTCAGTTGCAGTTGCGATTTGGGCTCCTCTTTCGCTTACCATCAGGCAAAGAGGGGCCACTATGCTGAACTAATATAAAAAAAAAAAAAAAAAAACTGATACACTGAGCATAGCATTTAACAAAAAAGATATTTTGCTAGTTTTGACTATAATATAAATACAGAATTTGAAGCTAAACGTGACATTGTATTTAAAAATATTGATAGTGCAAACTATTGTCACCTGATGAAAAATGGTGCATTTAAAAATATTGATAGTGCAAACTATTGCCACCTGAACTTTAAAAATGGTGCATTTAAAAATATTGATAGTGCAAACTATTGCCACCTGAACTTTAAAAATGGTGCATTTAAAAATATTGATAGTGCAAACTATTGCCACCTGAACTTTAAAAATGGTGCATTTAAAAATATTGATAGTGCAAACTATTGTCATCTTATCTTTAAAAATGGTCAATTTAAAAATATTTATAGTGCCAACTATGATCACCTTATCTTTAAAAATGGTGCATTTAAAAATATTGATAGTGCAAACTATAGCCACACTATCTTTCAAAATGGTGCATTTAAAAACATTGATAGTGCAAACTATTGCCACCTTATCTTTAAAAAAGATGTAAATTAACAAAATTGACACTGTGAGTATAATCACCTTATCATTGAAAGTGATACAAATTATCAACATTGATAGTGCAAACTATAGTCAAATATTGATTATGCAAAATACGGTCAAAATATCTTTAAATATGGAGCAATTAACAACATTGATACTGTGTTAAATCAACTAAAAACAATGATAGTGGATACTAACTACAATCAATTTTATCATACGATTAACAATGAATCTGATGAAGGTTTTCTTGAACAAAATATGTTTTACAGTATTGAATTAATTAATTACGATATGTTCATATATTTATATAAATTTTATTGACCACAAAATAATAACGGCATAACGGGAGGACTCAATGTCAAGAGCATTAATTATTCTATGTTTGTGAAAAGAAATATGAATGGGGCTTAGAGAATAATAGTAAATAAATAACAGTGAATTATAACTTCAATTCAATTGATAAATACGTGTACACAATAAATGAACAAAGAAACTTCCTACGTGGGAAACAGAAACAAAACAAATTTTAGATCATCATGATTATAGTCTAATGTTAGCTCATTTTGCATACTGAATTACTAAATTGTAAACCATTTTTTTCATGTAATATAATGTAACGATACAAAATCTTAATACAATATCATAGCTACAGTCAATACTGACTATTGAATTACGTCACTGGATATCGATAAAGCCTTTTAAACGTTTTATTTTTCTATTTCAACGTTATTTAAAAATCCTAACACAAATATACCTATAATCTACTAACTCGTGTTCGATTTGAACGTCTTGTCACTGCCACAATTGGAGCGTCACAAGCACTGCTTTTAGTCATTGTTCTCCCACAACAATTCCCTCCTGCATTGTTGACATTTTCCCGAAATTGATTGCTAAATTGTACGGTAATAATCGATGGTATCGCAAGAGTGTTGTGATATGATCAGCATCTTTTCATCTTTTCCTTAGAGTTATCCCATTTTCCACCTAAAGATTTGGTGAAGATACAATTTTTTACAAGGAGTGACTGTCGTCAGACCAATTCCTCGCGATGTTTTCCTTCACCGCCGAGCAAGTGATAATTACAAATATGCATATAAATCCGAAAATATGAATTTAGTGGTACATACCAGGATCCAAACGGGGGACCAGTTGATCAATGGATCGGTTTTTTAATCCACTGGGCTATCACTGCTCTGAGGCTTTTAATACGTAAGAATTGTTTGTGATACCTTATCTTATTATATTTTATGCGTATAAATATTTCAGATTTAGATTCAAAGAGCAAGCGGGAATCGTAATCCATCTTGGTAATTGATCTCAGTTGTACTTTCAAATCTTCAAGTGAACCTAGAACGTCGCTGCTACAACATACATGGAATAAATAAGAACACATCTACCGCTACATCTTATTATTCCAATCATGCATTGCACCCCGAAAATTTGCTTCTATCATCGCCAGCTTTCACGTAGCAACATCACTCTTCTTATAAAAAATAACTCTCCATCGAGGAAATATATGCAAGGTCATAACCTCAAACGGAATGTAAACATTAGACCCCAGATCAAAAGGCCGGAAGGGTGGTTGTAAAAATAAATCATGGTCGATTTAGGGGCGGACAAATAAATAATAGTGCGGAGGTTTGCGTGGCACCAAAAAAATATTTTTGCGTGGGCGTGAAGTTCAGTTACCTTATGCTGAATTCAATGAGAGGATTAATCATTTGATGTTGGGTTTTAGCACAACGTTTGTATGTTTATATATATTATTTAATTCAATACTAAACAAGCTTAAAGCCTCCACTATCTCTCTGCCGACAAAGAAGTGACTGCGAGCGTGCCATACCAATCTGCTCAGCAAAGCAGCCCAACTGAGGAAATACCTCTAACTCATTGAAGACCTAAATAAGAACTTCCAAGTTTGTTGAAAACCTGCGAGTGAGTGAAGTTACCAGTAAGCTTCTGAAGTTATTTTGTTAACAGTGAGGCGTAAAGCGCCACTTCTTGTATTGCACGCACTCATATCAAGCTCATTAACATCAGGTGCATCATATCATCCATATATAAGAATGTTGACGGACAAATTACACAGCATCATCTAGTCCCATACTATACAGAGCTTATGCTAAAGGTACTAGATAACTGGCAAACATACCTCCATACTTATAATACATCGAAAACACCCAGATCAAGACAAACAGACATGATCATGCACACAAATATTTTCCTTGTACGGGAATGGAACCCACGAGCCTTGGTGTTAAAGAAGCTATCGCTACCCATTCCACCGCCGAGCTCGTGCATATGCTAGTTTTATTTCCCGATCATGGTAGAAAAAGAAACCCGAAGAAGGAGCTGATGTTGCATTATATAATCTATAGGGATTTTGCTTGCGTAAATTGTTGAAATGATAAAAATGGCTGTCACAAAAGTTTTTTATACGATTACAAAACTCGATCAAGTTATATTTTAATTTTATAATAAGTCGTACATTACGGCGTCATTACTGATGAAAATAATGTACATAAAAATACTCGAATAATAAAAAGTAGAACCATTTTAAATCAAGTGTAGAATACAATTTCGACGTTGTGCAATGAAAAGATATATGCATTGTTTACGTCATCAACGACTCAACAGACATAAAACATTAAAATTGTTGACTGCATTTCATTAAAAAAATATAATAGCAAAGGAGAGCTTACTACGTATTTGTTATACATATGTACATATATGACTAAGTTAATGAAAATTTGTTACGAACAAACAAATCTATAAACTAAAATTTTAAAGCATTGAACACGAGATAAAACTATTTCCACATGAAGGTTTTGTGTCAGTTCCTTACATGCAGTCGAGTTTACTGTATACTTTACATTGGAAATCAGAGTACAACGAAAAGTTCGGTATCTCCGACGAGCTCGGAACTTTGTCTCCTTGTCGCCTTTTGCATTACCCGGTTCATTGGAGGCTAGGATGTAGGAAGCGATTCGTTTTTATCTATACAGATAAATAAAATTAGAGTGTCTGTTTGTAATATTAAATTAACCACTTTTTACTAAATGCATATGGATGTATACACGGTACAAGGTCATTTAGCTGTACACAATGTGTGCTAATCCAAATGCAAGGTAGCATGAAAGCGGTCTTGGTTATTACACGCGCTCTAAATACGAGTATTGCGACAAATCTGTCCTACAGATTTGTCGATCTATATAACAAAGTGAATACGGAAATAAAGATATTTACCCTTAATAAATTTGATTGCAAAAGAAAAATATTAAAGAGGCTCACCCAGGCTTCACCCAGTCATATGAAGATACAGAAAATTATTTAACAATATTAAAATAAAATAAAAGTTACAGTGGACAATATGTATTATATTACACAATTTACGCAATCTTTCCGTGTTATGTCATCGCCAAAGATCGTGGGTGACGCAAGCGATACGTTGATAATAATTTATGAACCTTTCGATCCAGGGCGTCTAACCCAGTCTGAGTCCAGTCTGAGTCCAGTCTGAGTCTGAGTAGTATACTGAAAGTGTATAAAAGTGGCATAACATAACCGTTGAAAGCCCAAACTTTGTTGCCACCCGACAAAAGACTTTTTAAAACTTATATCAAGCGACCGAAGAACCGTCACCAATTGTTTTATGTCGCCGTCAGCTATACCTAAGGACTCCGACGTACCAAGGCAGTTATATGTATCGACTTCAGGGAGGGACTTTACAACTCTACCATGCTCTACATGTATGACCGCACATTTGTCAATACCAAACCCCATACCCATGGCATTGCTGAAATTTTTTTTTACTTTTAGCAACTTCAATAGATATGATGAATTTGATAAAAAATAAAAATCATTTATTTGCCATTAGACCCTCAGGGGCACGTCGTAAATTCTTTGAATTGCCTGTGCCTTTTGAACATTGTCAGGCAAGGACAGAACTGTTTCAGGTAATTTATTATAGAATCAATACAATTTACAACAAAAGAAGAAGTCTTAGCTAGCCAATGTACTGGCATACGCAACCTGTTCCTGCTTCTAAGATTGTCACAAAATTTTGAAAACTATTTTTTACGAGCATATATTATGTTCTCAGAAATATACTGAGAGGAAACCGTGAGGATATTTATTTCTTGAAATAGTTCTCTTAGTGTCTTCCTGCAGCCCATGTTATGAATAGAGCGGATGGCTCTCTTTTATAATATAAATGCCCTTATCTCCCTGGGCATTCATAAGTCGAGCGAGCCGGATGGAATTTTGTGCATGGGTTGTCCGTTTTCTCATTGGGCATCAAGCATCAAGGTCGTAGTTGACGGTGCGTGTTCGGATCCACTGTCCTTGAGCGCTGGCGTTCCACAAGGCTGGGTACTGTACAAATTGTATCACGGGACCCACATGCTAGTCGTCGTCGTCGTCGTAGGATTCAATGGAACAATGTACCTATGAACAGACCACGGCAGGTATTTGGACTATCGCGAATGTGTCGGAAATTATTCAGCTACTGAAATGAGATCTGGAGGGATTATTTATACTGAGCTATTACAGAAGAGAGATGGACGCCTGCTATAATTATTATATCTGATGTCACTTTCGACAGCTTGCTCACATACGGGACATAACAATCTTTTGTACCGATCCAATCTCATGCCTTAATCCATGACATACAATTATCTTACGCAGCACTAAAGGATTCATTCTATTTACTCGCAGTGATTTTGCAAAGTGCAGTAGGTAATAAAATTTAATCTGTAAACTTTGTATGCAAACAAACCAATAGCAAAAGCATGCATAAAATTTAAGAGGTATACCATATCGTAATTTTATGCTTCCATGGTATTATCGTTGTACTTTACCATCCGATAGAGACTATTGAGATAGCATTCAAGACATTGCGAACAAGACATGTGTAGGGGTTTACTGACTCTTTTATAGTAAGTGCTTTATAGACAGTCAGCTTTCGTTTGCCTGTCTGTAGTTTCCCTAAATTATGGTCTCTGCTACACTAAATTACGATGTTAAAATATGGAATGGAATGCTGTTTGCTTTATTTTAAATTAAATTCATACTTTTTTTTTATACAACGTCAGGAGGCTTACAAGCATATGGTCCACCTGATGTAAAGTAGTCACAAACGTTGGTAATATGTAACATTCGCTCGATGCCACCTCCGCTGCTTATACAGCAACTTCATAAGGGCTTACTGGTAACCTCACTCACACGTAGGACGCAACAAATGTCCAGGAAGTTTGTTATTTGGCTGCGGTTTTCTGTGAGGTGGAGGTACTTCCCCAGACAAGATGCTTTGATGCGTCCTATCTCTCTTACAACACCTAGGCCAGGACAAACAGAAATGTTCATACCCACAAATGTAACGCTAACATTTGATTTTATTAACATTTAAAATATTTGCAAAGTAAAACACAATTTATATCTTCCTACCCTACCTACATTACCTTGTTTAAATAAAATTATCACCAACAGACTTGCAGATGTTGCTTTCGTTAAGATTACTATTCATTTTTTACCAGGCGTTATATCAAAAGTTGGTTATGTCTAATAATAATTGCTTATTGAGAACCTTCTACCATTCCAATTCAATTTTTTACCAATATAATTGTATAGCATAGGTTTGTTAGATTTAATACTTGTAACATTTAATGATTTTATACCTTTGAAAAGAATGTTTTACGATTTTTATTTTTATTGAAAATTACACCAACCGAAATTATAATCGTTGGTATTTATTTAAAAATATATATGTTTTGTTGATGTATCTTATATATATATATATACGAGCTCGGCGGCGCAGTGGTGGAACGCGCTGTTACGCTACTTTGACACCAACGCTCGTGGGTTCGATTCCCACACAGGACAAAAATTGTGTGCATGGACATATCTGTTTGTCTTGGTCTGGGTATTTTCTATGTATAATAAGTATGTATTTACAAAATATATATATATATATATACGTATGTTTATCAGTTGTCTAGTACCCATAACACAAGCTTCGCTTACATTGGGGCTAGGTGGCGCTGTGTAATTTGTCCGGCAATATAAAAAAATTAAATCAGTTTCAATTTTTTATTTACCAGTCTAATCAATTCGGAATTTTTACTGAAGCGCAATTTTTCAAGTTTATTTTATTATTAATTATCATTAATTCTTATATACTAAGCGACACGATTTCGAGTAGCAATTACTCAAAATCGAGTAGGACTTGGGGATCCTACCCGTAAACTTAATTTGCACCGAGTTTTCGTATGACTTAAAAGCAATAGTTTTTTTGAATCTTTTAACAGACTTCAAAAAGTTGGAGAACCTACGTTCGTAGCCCATAATATGTGTCTATTTATTTTCTAAAACATTTGTGTTTGTTTAGTTACGAGATTTTTATCTATTTTGTTTCATTTAATTTTTGACTTTGCGCGTGAAAAACATATCTCACAGTCTGATTTAGTAATTGTTCATAATTTTCATTTTCATTATCCCGATTATTAGTTGTAAATTAATTTTACCCATTAGTTAGTAAATTATTTTTAAAATGTACTGATTATTGATGGTGCGTATAAGAAAATGTTGGCAATATTCATCAATATTTGTTATGTTAATTTAGCACATCATGTCCTAACGTAACTTAGGTAACGTGCTATGTAACGGCCATGTAAATATTTATATCAGTATACAAGTTGGAACAGACGCCTGCCATAACTTTCATATCAGATTGTTAATTTTGGCAGGCGGTGGCTCGCCACTCACTGGATGGCCCCCCGACATGCTTTTTGAGAGGTTTGCTGCGCTTTCTCCGAAGTTACTCGTGACGTTATGCCCTTTAACACTTCTACTCCTGGAGCCACCTGATACAGCAACATGCTCTATCGTCTCTGGACGACCAATGGCAAGCCAGAGCTGAGAGTCCTTCACTCCGACCGGCAAAGACATGCCGGGAGACGAAGGCCCTGATTGACTCTCTGGAGCACTCGGGTACCCGTGGTGTCGTTTCGCACCAACGGCTCGCCATAAGCTGCCCTGCAGGGGTTTTTATTATTTTTATTTTTTAATGGGGAGTTCTACAGCAGCATCCTTAATAATCGGACGTGATGTGTATAAGGAAATGTTAGCAATATTCATCAATATATGATGTAAATAAAATCATCATTATCTCATGGGTCTATCTGGTATTATTTACTCGTGGTAATACCACCACGTAACCTATAACCTGTGACCTTATATTTACATGTCCAATTATTTAGCATGTTCATATAGGCCAAATTCCCTGAAGAATCGAATGAAACAAGCATGCATTTTTTTTGTAACGAAATATATTTTCCACGAAACATACATTCATATAATTGAACGATACGTTACATTTTTATAATATAAGCACATTTGCACATACGACATGCAAATATCATAAACGATAATAATTTTTCACAGAGATTGCTTTTTTTGTTGTAGATAATAAATGTCGTTTGCATGAACAAATGGCTGCTATCAAACGAGATGACGGCGAGGATTTATCCGCATTAGGGACCAGAGATATAAGGAATCTGGATGAAACCAGCAATTCATCCTGCAATCATGAAATTACGTATTGTTATCAATTATCGTGATGTAGCATGACAGCCGGATCGGAAGCACTGCCTGATAATTAGTTGGTATCTTTTTTATGTTTCCACGGTCGTAGATACTAGGCTAACGTGAAACATTATTGTTTATTTTTTATAGAACGTCGGGACGCATACAACCATACGGCCCACCTGATCTGAAGCGGTTACCGTAACCTATGAACGATTACAATACATTAAGTATCATTCGCGCTATACTAGCTCAGCTGGACACACATCAACTCTTTAGGTGCTTACTGGTGACCTCACTCACTCGCAGGAACACATCTACCCTCCAGGTATTTTTTATTTGATTGTAGTTTTCTGTGAGGTGGAGGTACTTCCCCAGACGAGCGGTTTTGATGCGCCCTACCTCTCCTAAAACACCTAAACCAGGACAAACAGATATGTACACAAATGTTTGTCCTTTTTGAAAACTGAACCCACAAGCGTTGGTGTCAAAGTAGTATTACGAACCACTGCGCCAGCAAGCATGGGATTTGACGTTTCTCCATTTTGTGCAATGGTTGACATAGTACACTTATACATTAGCAGTGATAGGCCAGTAATAGAGATAAGGACCTAGCCTATCAAGCAACAGGTCCTGTGTTTGAATCCTAACATGTACCACTAAATTCTTGTTTTCGGATTTATGTACATATTTGTAATTATCACTTGCACGGCGGTGAAGGAAAACATCGTGAGGAAAGTCGCACGTCCTAAAAAATATATTTCGACAGTCGTGTGACCGAACCAAAACAGGTCTGAATTTTCCTCTGGGTTGGCGAGAGCCGTCGACAGTCGCTCCGGATCAAAATCAGTACCTTCAATAAATCTTTATACTTAGGTAGGGGACCCCGCAAATCCTAGTGGATTAGGAAACAGGATGACGCTAATTCGCTTCTTATTAGAAGAGGTTGACTTATTACACCAATTTTAAATGTTATTTTTTCAGGAACACCGTTCCTATATGAAATCTATATGTTTGTCTGTTTGTGCGTTTGGCTGTGTGTGCGTTTGTCTGTGGGTATCTGTCGCTTTTTTTCGAATATTCGAATTTTGACTTCAGATTCGGATTCAGCATAAAAAAGTAGAATAGGATCGTCTGAAAAGCCAACCTCCTATCTCTTAAGGAACATGGTCAAAATGGCCGACAAATTAAAAAAAAATGAATTTTTATTTCAGATTAGAAAAGTAAATTAAAAAGTAGAATATGAATGTCTTAAAAATCAACATCATATTTCTTAAGGAACATGGCCAAAATGGCCAAAGATAAAAGTTAAAAAAAAAAAAATACTTGTTATTTAATTGACAAGCCAGGTTATAATGGAATGGAAAAAAATGGAAGCTTGCGCATTCTCAACTGGTTTTTTTATATATTAGTTATCAGTGTATTTAGTGCAATGGTTTACCTTTCTATTGGTCGTATGCTTATATTTCGGTTTATAGGTGCTGTCACTCTTAGCCTGCACAGAAAACCAAGGCTGGAGTGGCACTATGATGTGTGACTACTTCTGACTTCACTTTAAGCTATGTAGTTTATTTCTCTGTAAGTGTATACATGCCGAGTAATGTTTGAATTCGTAGTATTTTATTTGTTACTTTCTCACAAGGTGTTAAGTCAGAGAACAATATAACATATAACCACTCACGCGTTGCCGACCGTAAATAATATAATAAAATAGAAATATGTCTATTTGTATCTATATTTATGATCCATGAGTTTATGTAGAATCTTCCTTAATTGAAGACTGTATGTAAAATACCTAGCTTGTTTATTTTTAAATATCCGTAAGCTTGCTTGTTAAAAAGATACACATTACAGAAAACTGTCAACTAAATACATTTAACATCGCACAGCTCGCCGATGGCTGGGAGTTCATCCTCATATACTGGAACCGTAATGGCCGCGCACTGTGCGGTTCACAAGAAGTTTTCTCCGAGAAACCGAGAACTATTAAGTTGTGGAATGAGCTCCCTGCGGAGGTTTTCCCAAGGGGCTACAGTATGGGGTTCTTCAAGAAAGGCGTGAAGAGGTTCTTACATGGTCGGCAACGCAAGAGTGACACCCCTGCTGTTGCAAATGCCCAAAGGCTACGATAACTGCTTACCATCAGGCAGGCCGTACGCTCGTTTGTCACCTTAGTGGTATAAAAAAAAATTAACAACTTCCGTAAAATCTATCAAAACGTACGTTTAAATATGTTTAAAATTGGTGTTAAACAGGGTCGTATGCTATCTGCTAGGCAGTTTATCCTGTATCTCGATAGTTGTTTGTAGAGAATAAGGTCAACGAATGTGGGATTGCCCATCGGTGACCTAGTGGTGAACTATTTGCTGTATGCTGACGATGCCGTGTTATT
This sequence comes from Pyralis farinalis, assembly GCA_947507595.1. Classification (NCBI taxonomy): domain Eukaryota; kingdom Metazoa; phylum Arthropoda; class Insecta; order Lepidoptera; family Pyralidae; genus Pyralis; species Pyralis farinalis. Next base: position 29,528,767 of record OX382273.1, on the reverse strand, counting down.
AGCAGATACACTATCTGTAATAAACTCACATATATTTCTCAATTTAAAAGTCTCATGGTTTAAATACAAATAGTGATTCACTGCTAATAGACTTAGTCTATCTGTTAAATAAATTTTGTATAGTAAAGTATATATACATGACTAACTACGTTGTTGCAGAGACTCGTTGTACTTCTTCGTAATTGAAATAAAGTATAAGCCTTTCTCGCATTTAAGTACTTACTATTGCCATAATAAGTAGGATAGTCATACCTTACTCCAGGTTCCAAGCACTTTGCCAAATCTCATTACAATTACTCCAGAGGTTAATTCGTGAAAACGTTACGAACAGACAGATAAACAGACTCGTACTCTCGCACACAAAATATTAATAGAGTTGGAGATCTGTTCTCTATGTGCCGCTGACCGCATAACTGACGAACTCATGAAGGCGACAAAATGTTGGACAAGGATTGTCTACATTGGACAATTTATATTTATTGGACATTTCTCGACAAGTGTCAATGCCCTGTAACTTTCTCTGCAGATTTCTACATATTCTAGGTCTTTCTGTAACTTGAAGTTGTTATCATAATTTTGTTACCCACTTGCTTGTGAGAGATACTCCAAAAATAAGTATTACTTAGTCTTAACTTTTGTCTACACTCCTATCGTTTTTCTATAAATGACAATTTACCAAAGATATGACCAAATTAGTCGTGTTTTATCAAAAGGAAATGTCTGAAACCGACGAGAATATGAAAAGAGCTATTAATATTAAAGAAACGAGCTAGGCGAAGGACCGCGTCTTACGGCGCTCGGTTCTCTCTGCCTCGGTTCACCCCGCAAGGGACCTAGTTTTAAGGTATAGATAAACAGAATATTTCAAAAAGGTGTAAGAAATGACATAACTATGGTATGCGCATTCAATATCTGATATATATGAAACAAATTTATTATAACATAGGTTATTTATTAAGTAAGAAAGGAGTCGCTGAAAGGGCATTTCAACGAGACGTATTCCTATCAAGACCACTTGATACTCCAATAAACATTAAATCATTGACTTATACCTTTTTTTATACAACGTCCGGAGGCAAACAAGCATACGGCCCACCTGATGTAAAGTGGTTACCGTAGCCTATGAACGCTGGTAACAATAACTGCTTAAGAGCTTGCTGGTGACCTCACTCACTACTATGTACGCTTGCAAACATTAAGTACCATTCACGTGGTGTCACCTCTGCTGCTAACACAGCAACTCCTTAGCTTGCTGGTGAATTCACTTACACACAGGAACATATCAACCCTCTACGGAGTTGTTATTTGGCGCGGCGGTTTTCTGTGAGGTGGAGATTCTTTCATGGACGGGCTGCTACGATGTGCCCTACCTCTCTCGAAAACACCCAGACAAAGACAAACAGACATGACAGATTTAAAGGACACGGTTCTTACACACCTCACTCGCTTCTTAAAGCGCATAGGTCATTTCATGCACGCTCACCGGCTGCTAGGGATCCTGGTACCACCTGACATATATGGATATTTGTAAAATAATGATAAATAGTGTTCGCTAGTCGCTACAATCATTATAGAATATTTGAGGAAAACATATATGATGAAATTGCATGTTTCTAATATTTTTCCATTGCTTCGAATTTTGTTTTTCGAAGTCGAAGTTCGTCAGCAGGTTCTAAACTAAACAAAAAAAAAGATACACTATATTTGGTGGGTCATATGGTCACTCTCGACCTTGTGCAAAACTTGTACAAAAGTTAAAAGTTCAGCACATATGTTATTTAATACTAGCTGAAGCCCGCGGCTTCGCACGCATGAGATTTGGGCTTTTAGTAGCCTTTATTTCTATGTAGACCTGAAATTCTTTCTGTTTAAAAAAAAAACAAAGTTCAGGGACGTAAATGCAACCATAGAGCGATTCAATTTTTAAACAGCGCCATCTATTGACCTTTACGGGAGGCAACGTATATTTATTTTATTTGTATTACATAAAAAATGCGTAGTTATTTTATGTCCCAAAAATACGTATTCTGTGAAAATAATAAAAATAAAATCGCAAAATATTTTCCCCTAATTTTAACAGTTTTTCATGTTTTACGCAGGAACCCTAAATATTTACAGGATAAAAAGTAGCCTATATTCTGCTCTGAACAGTCCTCTACCTACCAGTGAAAGTCCCGTCAAAATCGTTCAGCCATTTCGAAGATTAGCCCGGACAAAGAAACAGACAGACAGACAGACAAAAAGTTAAAAATGCATGTTTAAGCTTTGGTAACGTGAAAATAACAATATGAGCTTAAGATAAAGGCTTTATTTTGAAATCACAGACAGACACTTCAATTTTATTTATATGTATGTATAGATTTTAGGAAAAAAATTGATATATCTGCAATATTTTTTTTGTAAATAATTCCATTTTGTCGATCCATGGTACAGAGAAATGCATTTTTGACAGGTAAATCTGTCTGTGACATTTCCAGTATCTACATTCCATCTCTGTAAAGTATGCAAGTCTCAAAGGATAGCCTACTCTGCGTATACCTGATGACGCAGACCGAAATTGAGGTATAGTAAAATAAATATTATAACAAAGATTACACCATTGGATTCAGAAGTGGTAGTTGGATCATTGACATTGATAGGCTAATGGATGACGAACAAGCTTATCAACCGGTCTCTAGTTGTACTACTCGTACTTAATTCGTGTCTTCGGACTTACGTACTTGTAATTGTCACTTGCTCGACGGTGACGAAAATCATCGCGAGGACGTCCAAAAATTATATTTTCAAGGAATATGTGTGACCTAAGTTAAGAAAGGTCTGGTTGTACCTCTGGGTTGACCTCCGTCTGACATCAGTCGCTCCATGTGAAATTCAGTAATACGTCTCTTCTCGAATTATTTGGGCTTAGGTAGCGAATCACGCCAATCCTAATTATAAATAATAAATAAATATTGTCGGACAAATTACACAGCGCCATCTAGCACCAAAGTGAGCGAAGCTTGTGTTATGGGTACTAGACAACTGATAAACATACGTAAATACATTTTTTTTTTGTAAATACATACTTATTATACATAGAAAATACCCAGACCAAGACAAACAGACATGTTCATGCACACAAATGTTTGTCCTGTGTGGGAATCGAACCCACGAGCGTTGGTGTCAAAGTAGCGTAACAACGCGTTTCACCACTGCGCCACCGAGCTCGTCTCTTTGAATTGATTAGGATACGGGATAACGGTAAGAAGAAGAAGAAATTGGATCATGGCCATCGTTAAACTGTCGGGTACAAGGTGTAGCAGATATTCCACCACTCGAGCTCGTTACCAGCATCATAATATTCACACGACACGGTATAAGAACGTCATAAAGCCTAGAGGTATAACATTTTTTTTTAAATATATTTCAATCACATTTGCAGCCGTACAAATAAGAAATATACTTTAAGAGGGGTAGAGCGCATCAAAGCAGTCCGTCTGGGGAAGTACCTCCACCTCACAGAAAACCACAGCCAAATAACAACTCCCTAGAGGGTTGTTGTGTTCCTGCGGGTGAGTGAGGTCACCAGTAAGCTCCCGAGGGGTTGCTGTGTAAGCAGCAGGGGAGGCATCGCGCGAGTGATAATTAAAATATCCCAAGCGTTAATAGGCGACGGTACCCGCCGCCGGCCGCAGGCCGTATGCTTGTATGCCTCCCGATATAGTACTAGTATATAAAAAAATTTATAATAATCCATTCGGATTGGCCCTGTCCGCTACCTAACCCTAAGGATATGACGATGTTGTTGATTTTGACACAAAAGTAAAATTACAATCTTAAGAGTAGACTATCCTGTCAAAATTTTTCAAATACAGAAAGACGAGCTCGTTGGCGCAGTGGTTAGTTACCCCACGTTAATACTAACCTTTATATGGGTTCGATTCCCACACAGAACAAATATTTGTGTGCATGAACATGTCTGTTTGTGTTGGTCTGGGTGTTTTTAAGAGAGGTAGGGCGCATCAAAGCAAATCTGGGGAAGTACCTCCATCTCACAGAAAACTACAGTCAAATAACAATGCAACTGCCCGGAGAGTTGTCGTGTTCCTGCGAGTGAGTTAAGTCACCAGTGAGTTCCTAAAGAGTTGATGTGTTAGCAGCAGAGGTTGTATCGCGCGTTTGATACTTAATCTATTACAAGCATTTACCCGACGATCTATGCAAATATAAATATGACATCTCAGTTCTGAGACCGCGGTAGCTAACGAAACATAACGAGTGCAAAGGATACCGTCTAATCTGCCATTTATCTATAGTGTATGTAGACTCGGTAGTGACTACTGCCATATTTAATATAGTACTGTCATATTTAATACACTATTGTACACTACTGCTACATTTAATAGTGCAAGCGTTCATAGGCTACGATATTAACGTCAGTCAGGTCTTACGTTAATACTCGTACGTTCCCAATGTAGATAGAAAAGTATCTCACTTATGATCATCGTTGTAAAGTTATAATAACACAGTTTCGACGAGCTCGGTGGCTCAGTCGTGAATAACGCGACTTTGACACCAATGCTCGTGGGTTCGATACTCACACAAGGCAAATATTTGTGTGCATGAACATATCTGTTTGTCTTGGTCTGGATGCTTTAAAAGAGGTAGGGTGCATCAAAGTAGCCTTCACCTCACAGAAAACCGCAGCCGAATAACAACTCCCTAGAGGGTTGTTCTGTTCCTGCGTGTGAGTGAGGTCACCAGTAAGCTCCCAAAGAGTTGCTGTGTAAGCAGCAGAGGAAGCGTCGTGCGAGTGATACTTAATATATCGCAAGCGTTAAGAGGCTACGGTACCCGCTTTACATCAGGTGGGCCTTATGCTTGTACGCCTGCCGACGTTGTATAACAATAAAAAACTGTAGAGAAACATTAGCGGTAAGTCAAGTTTCGTATTGGATAATTATTAATTAATTATACCAAAAGAGCTATTTTGGCTCAATGTTACTTGTATTGCAAGCGTTCATAGGCTACAATATTAACATCAAGCAGGTCGTGTGGTTGTACGTACCCGATTTAGGTAGACAATCATCAGTATAACAATCATCGCTTTACCACAGTGGAGAGATATAGGCAGTAGGTCAACTTCTACACTGGGTAATCTATACATCTATACAGATAAATAAAATTGGAGTGTCTGTTTGTAATATTAAAATAACCGCTTTTTACTAAATGCATATGCATGTATACACAGTATATATACCAAAATGAATATTTTTACAATTTTTGTCTGTCTGTCTGTCTGTCCGTCCGTCTGTTTGTTCCGGCTAATCTCTGAAACGGCTGAACCGATTTTGACGGGACTGATCTGATATCACTGGCAGATAGCTGATGTAATAAGGAGTAACTTAGCCTACTTTATTTTAGAATTTTTATTTATTTTTAGTAATATAAATAAATAATTTAAAAAAAACTATTCCGCGCGGACGAAGTCGCGGGCACAGCCAGTTATTAAATAATTGAACCAAGAATGACTCTTTTGGCCGAATTATTTAATTACCCAAATTATTGATTGAGCAGGCAGAACCCGTTATATACGTTTTCCCATACATTTCGCGGTCGTATACGACCACCCGGGTTTCGAAGGGTTAATCAGTAAATTAGTATTTAGCGCTCTAGTGCATGTTTGGGTAATTATGACGATGAAAAAGATCATGAAGATTTTGATGATAGTGACCAGTCAGCAGCGCACTTACGGCATTTACGTCAAGCCGACGTAGAAACGTAGAAAATACCCAGACCAAGACAAACAGACATGTTCATGCACACAAATGTTTGTACTGTGTGGGAATCGAACCCACGAGCGTTGGTGTCAAAGTAGCGTAACAGCGCGTTTCACCACTGCGCCACCGAGCTCGTCAAAATAATATATCGCAAGCGTTAATAGGCTACGGTACTTACTTTACATCAGGTGGGCCGTATGCTTGTATGCCTCCCGACGTAGTATAAAAAAAACCTGATTAACTTTTCGAAGGGTTTCGAAGCGACAACGCATTTTCTTCTTTTTAGTTTTAATTCCATTTCAGTTATCTCATATATACATGAGAGGTAGGGCCTATCAAAACAGCCCATCTGGGGAAGTACCTCACAGAAAAACTGCAGCCAAATAACAACTCCGTGGAGGGTTGTTGTGTTCCGTGTGAGTGAGGTCACCAGTAAGCTCCTAATAAGTTTATGTATAAGCAGCAGAAGTGGCATCGCGCGAGTGATACTTATTAAAAGCGTTCATAGGCTACCGCTTAAAATCAGGCGGGTCGTATGCTTGGAAGCTTCTCGAATTTGTATAAAAAATAATGTAAGGAATCCAGACTGCCCTCCTCTCCCTTCCAGTGACGTAGTAAAGGCCCACGGGTCCAACTACATAGTCAGTGTCAAAAAAAATGTAGGGAATTAAATAACGCATAGAAGTCATATAACTCGTTTTCGACTCGTGTCTGTTGTTGTTGTTCTGAAGTTATATTACTGCTGGTATATCTCAGCTGTGGTTATTTGCTACCTATTCAGTACATTCATGGCATTTAGGCCGACTATTAAAATCCTTATCTCCACAACGTTATAACAACAAACGCCGGGATTCTCTGTACATGAAGTTTTATGTAATGGATATTAGGAAACCTCTTCCGACTCAGATGAGTGTGTATGTTATATGGATTTCGTTGTTTTTAAGGTATAAGTGACTGAATCTTTACCTTTAAAACCAATTTACCCGTACTTCACCTTGCGTTCTTTGAGCGAGCAATAATGCATAGACGTTAAAATATATGTTCATTTTCCAAATCTACTTAATACTCTCTTAGGTAGAAACTAGCCTGATAGATTTTCTTATAAAAATCTTATTGCAATGTCGGACAATACTGGCGGGATACATTTTAAATTGTAAAGTTATTACGTACTTAACATTACTTCCTTATCTATCTATAACTTCACGCTTCTTTAACATTCATTGCTCTTCTCATACACGCTCGCCAGATTCTGGACTCCAGATATCACCTTGTGATAGAACACTATCAATTTGGTCATGGTAGGTAAGTCTTGGCCCTCCTCGGCTCCTACATCCTTCCACTTTTGAATTGTATATCTGCGTCGTCATTCTTTCATCCTGCATTCTTTCTACATGTCCGAACCAAAGGAGCATGCCTCTTCTTATTTTAACTCCCACGCTCTCTTTCAGACCAACTCTGTTTCTAACACCATCATTGTGAATACGGTCTACAAGCATTACGCCACAAATTTTGCGCAACGCTCGCATTTCGACCGCATTTATCCTACTTTCATGCTCTCTCTGCCATAACCAGCTCTCGCTTCCATAAGTAAGCGTTGGGACCGTACACTGCATTGTGTATAGCGAGCTGTGCCTTCTGGCTCAAATTTTTACTGCCAAGAAGTTTTCCCAACGCTTCATTTACACTATTCCCAGCACTCACTCGTCTTTCTACATCTGCGAAATACCTTCCGTCCCTTCTGAAAGCGTATCCAAGATATACAATCTCATCCACTTGTTCCAACACTTCATCATCAACCGTAAACCTTATATTGGTTCTGGTTTCTTCTCTTTCAAATACCATTAATTATCTTTGTTTTCTTCGCACTCAATAGTAAGCCTTTCTCCATACATTCGTCTTTACTTCCTTAAATTAGACATAATGAATATATCTGCTTAATTTTTTAACTTAATAATCTCTTCTAGTATGACCATAAGTATGACCAATAATGTTTGGTACCTAAGTACTTATTTTAATTAGTATCCTTAACTTAAATTTATCTTGAACTATATGTAATAATAAATTTTTTATTATCGGTTAAAATATTTGTAATATGATGTTCTTCTCAAATTTATTTATTTTGATATTAAAATAACAGTAACTTTCGTAATTTACCGACTAATCCCTAAGAATTTGACAATGTAATTGAATAGCCCCAAAACTATAATTGTATATATATATAATTAGATAAATAAATAAATATTGTCGGACAAATTACACAGCGCCACCTAGCCCCAAAGTAAGCGAAGCTTGTGTTATGGGTACTAGACAACTGATAAACATACGTAAACACATTTTTTTTTTGTAAATACATACTTATTATACATAGAAAATACCCAGACCAATACAAACAGACATGTTCATGCACACAAATGTTTGTACTGTGTGGGAATCGAACCCACGAGCGTTGGTGTCAAAGTAGCGTAACAGCGCGTTTCACCACTGCGCCACCGAGCTCGTCTACAATTGGCTTCGATTCATTTCATCGATTTAATTTAATCGATTAAATGAATGTGACTTCCATTGTAAATAATTAAATGAATATGACGCCAACAGTAAATGATTAAATGAATATAAAAATTGCCAAACGAAGCTCAGGCGTAGTACTTACGGTAAGTATTAAATAGATTGCGTTATTTTGTGAAAGTGTCAAATTTCGATGTCAAACCGATAGATAGGATTGATGTCTACAGACTCCTCTCACAATCGATATTGGTTGTTAAATTATCCTCACTCAATAGTCCTTCAAAATGGTTGCGTACTGTGTGGGTAATTTTCCTTCTGCGAACTCTTAAGTTGTGTAACTCCGCCAAATTATCTCAAATGGATCGACATTCAGCTTTTCAAAAAATAAGGAATAAGGTTGCTTTATGGTCGGGAATCCACACATGGTGACTCGGACCTAACAAACATTGGTGTAAGACTACGATAAACTTCCTTCTGCGAATCATCATCATCATCAGTAACCCTGACAGCCCAAAATGGTCTAAAAGTATTTTGTTAAGTATTGACGCAATCACACGTTTTATGTTTTCTACTGCTTCCTAGATACATAAGCAAGCTTGCTATTATAATATATATATAAGCTTCCTACACAAACTTGTTTAGAATATATAATATATTCTAAATCAGTTTGTATTGGTTTGTATGTACTTACATCTTTGTACGTCTTTTATCATTCCTAGTCGAGAAGTTCTCGAAATTCTTGTCATACTCCCGCTGTATATCTCATGTTTACGGTTGAGAGGAAGAGATCCCTATCTGGATAAGTCTATTATGCCACAATTTATTTCTCTCCGAATCGTGTATGTATATATTGTTATGTTATTCCATCAAACGTATTGCTTACTATTAAATAGATCACACACTTTGTTTCCACTGCAGTGATAAAACCTTGCCTTCTGTTAGATTCAAGCTACGCACAGCCACAAAATGTAAAAGCGCTGTCTATTTTTTAATCTGGTCAATGTAACGTTTGCTGTTGCAGTAATAGAAAAAACGTGTAGTGATGTAACCCGAATCAACGGCACAGCTGCTTTATCAAAATACACCAAGATGTGTACATGAAGTTTTACTATAATTGATATTACGAAGCCACGTCTGACGCAGACGAGCGACTTACGAACGGTACGTTTCAATGGCTTCTAACTTAGACGTTTTAAAATGTTATCTCTGGGTAGTTGACAGTTCTATTAGGGGAAGTACCGCAGGAAATGTATTCTGCATTTAGTTTAGAACTTGTTTTCCTCAGTTCATGCGTCTTTTATTAGGTCATCACAATGTTTGTTTCAATGTTTTAGAGTGTTTACACAACGTCGGGCACAAGACAAGAAACAAGCATATAGTTACTCGCTGCTGCAGCAATTCCGCAGGGATTTTTTTTTTTTTTATTGTCGGACAAATTACACAGCGCCGTCCAACCCCAAAGTAAGCGAAGCTTGTGTTATGGGTACTAGACAACTGATAAACATACGTAATTTTTGTAAATACATACTTATTATACATAGAAAATACCCAGACCAAGACAAACAGACATGTTGATGCACACAAATGTTTGTACTGTGTGGGAATCGAACCCACGAGCGTTGGTGTCAAAGTAGTGTAACAACACGTTTCACCACTGCGCCACCGAGCTCGTCGCATTGAAAATTGTATTTACTCGCAGGGACACAACAACCCTCCAGGAAGTTAAACGCTGCAATTTTCTGTGAGGAGAAGTCAGTACTGTTATATCGGCATATGCATTACTTAGAATATAAAATAAATATGCTGAGTTTCTCATTGCATTGACGTCAATGCAACAAGAAACCGATGCCGCTTGCTATCCGCGATCATACTCGTTTCCAGTTCGGATTGGGCTTCCGTCAAACACACAGTATTTTCACGAGAGTTTAATACATTCTCTTTTAGTGTTTAAAAATAGTTTTTTTTAAAAACCATCTTGCGACCCGCTCCGTAACAGTGGTGTCAGAAGAGGGGATACCAGTGTTGAAAGTGCCGTCATCGTTCCACTGGTATTACATACCGGGTCGCGTAAACCTAAAAACTCTAAAAGTGTTCACGTGGTTAACTCCACGTTGTTACAAACATTCTCAATCCAACTCCGGGGTGTTCTCGTCTTACTTCAGTGAAATCACACCTCGTCAAACTCCGCTATCTCTCGAAGACGTATCGCGACAGTAAGCCTTATTCAGCGTAAGCCTGCCGATCGTCCGATATCTTCCGCTGTATCCCGATCACCAAGGGCCTGTCAGTTGCAAGGTCCGTCATCGTTACGCTGCCACAAAGAGTGTGGTCACTCCGTCCTTGCTGCTCTGGTCACACGTCGTGCCACCACGTGCAAGCATCGATCACGCTTGGTTGTCGTGTAACCGCTGCGCCGCCGCTCTGCCGCCGCCGCGACGCCCCGCTGTTCTGACGTCGCTATCGCTGCGCTATAGCGCACCGCCGCACCAACTCTAATCAACTCTAGTGGACGCAGCAGTCCAGTGACAAGAAATGAAAATCAACGTCCTGATGATCCTGTCTCTGTGAGTAAATCATGCTATTATCTGTTAATGCTACAATAAATTGTTTTCCTTTCAAGGGTGATACGTATCGTAAATCCTAATTACCTATACCTATTCTTACCAACAAATTATTTATTATTCCGAATCATAATGGCTACGGAATCAAAGAAAACCACAGAGCTAGTGTTGAGCGAACAGTTCCCTATTAATGTACTGTGTAATTTCATTAGCCCTTATAAGGGGGAGCGAGAAACCCTCACAGCTTTCCTTACCAATTGCCAGAACGCTTTAGATCTAGCATCAACTAGTCAAAAAACTTTATTAAATAAATATATCCTGTCTCGTTTAGAAGGCAAAGCTCAAATCGCGTGTTCTAATAAAATATTCGACGATTTTAACCAATTAAAATGTTTTCTTAAGCAAAACTTTGGTGAAAGAAAACACTACAATCACCTTCTGCTAGATCTACAGTCGTGTAGGCAATCCTCCAGTGAAACTGTTGCGCAATTCGCACTCCGCGTAGAGAGCTGTCTTACTGATTTACAATCTGAAATTTATAACTCCGAGTCCTTAAAGAAAGATATTTCCGGGCGTGTCGCTATGACTGAGGATTTAGCATTATTCACATTCTCCTTAGGATTACACCCGCGGTTAAGTAATAACGTTAGATGCAGGAGCCCGAAAACGCTCAATGACGCTATCAACATAGCCCTCGAAGAGGAAAAAATACAAAATTTTCTCTATAAAGCCACGATCAAACCTAAGTGTAGGGTCTGTGGTAAGCCCGGACACTCAGAGGCTGAATGCCGTGAGAAACAAAAACGTACGGGTCCACCACGCGTCACTTCGGACCCTCAGCCATCAACATCATATAATAACTCAGGGTCCTACCTCTTCTGCAGATATTGTAAAAATAAGGGTCACGATATTTCTCAATGCCGCAAAAGGAAGTATAATAACGAACGACGTAATACGTATATTCCGAACAGCCATGATAAACCGCCCGCCATGCATCATGTTACATATGAACCGCCGCCGTCACCATTGCCTTATAATATACCGTGCGAAAATGTCGACGACTCTGAAAATTCTTTAAACTAACTCCGCGGATTACGAGAACGTGCCGTCGTTATCCGGTTAACCTAGGCACACGCACCTCATTGCACAAATCGCATAGGAATAATATTAATTCATCTCAACATGCTCTTTCGAGAGTCCCTGAATCGTTGAGTCACAAACCTAATTCATCTCAACATGCTCTTTCGAGAGTCCCTGAATCGTTGAGTCAAAAACCTATTTCATCTCGACATGCTCTTAAGAAAGCCCCTATCTCGTCGAGTCATAATATTCATTCATCTCAACATGCTCTTACGAGAGTCCCTGAATCGTTGAGTCAAAAACCTATTTCATCTCAGCACGCTCCGCAGAGAGTCCCTGATTCGCTGAGTCTTACCTCATCTCGACATGCTCATAAGAAAGCCCCTACCTCGTCGAGTCATAATATTCATTCATCTCAACATGCTCCTACGAGAGTCCCTGAATCGTTGAGTCAAAAACCTATTTCATCTCAGCACGCTCCACAGAGAGTCCCTGTCTCGCTGAGTCGCCACTCTGTTCCATCTCAACACTCTTCTCCTAGAGCCTCTGTATCGTTGAGTCCACAATCTTCCAATCCCAACGGGTCCTCCGTATCACACTATCGTGAAAATAAAATCGAAAATAACGCAAACACTCCTGTCTACGAAATATCTTCGTCCGCGATGAAAGTATCACTGCCCCATGTATATATACAGACTTCCCATTCTGTACGTCCATTGCGTATTCTAGTTGATACCGGAGCTAGTATTAGTCTGGTCAAACGATCAAGCTTATCCAAGGTACCTGAATTATCCAGTGAGAGAGCTAAGATAAAAGGTATAAATAGCATTAATACTTATTCCGAAACGTTGGGTACATGCCAGATAGATTTTACTCTAAATAATATTTTTCACAAATATAAATTTCACATAATCAATGATAACGTCAACCTAGAGTATGACGGTATCATCGGTAGCGATTTCCTAAATTATTTTAAAGCTAATATAAACTACACTTCACAATCAATGCATATATGCGGACAAAACCTGGATATTAACTATGTTCAGCCAACTTACGTAATTCCCGCTCGCACCGAAGCCGTCATTGAATGCGCGGTGTCTAATTACTCGCACGAGCATTTTGATGACAACGAAGGTCTATTATTAGATCATTCTATAAGTGAAGGTGTTTATATGGCTAACTGTCTCGTTTCTATTAAGCAAAATAAGAGGGTTAACGTAACTGTTTTAAATACTACGAGTTCCGATATCGAAATTCGGGACTATGTAGTACATTTAACACCTCTCGAACGTGATATTACTACAGATTCATTTCAAAACGTTAATTCTATTTCTTACTCTAATTCGGATAGAACCCAGATGGTATTAAATCTTATACGCTGTTCCCATTTGAATTCCGAAGAAAAGGAATCCTTACTAGAATGCTGTTCGCAGTATACAGACATCTTTCACCTAGAGGGCGAACCTCTATCATTCACGAACGCAACTGAGCACACTATAGATTCGGGTGATGCGCCCCCTATTCACGTTAAATCATACCGTTTTCCTGAATGCCACAAACAAGAAGTGGACTCACAAATCCGTAAGATGCTCGATCAAAATATTATACGTCCATCAACATCACCTTGGAGCGCTCCAGTCTGGGTGGTTCCTAAGAAAATGGATGCCTCCGGGAAAAAGAAATGGCGGATAGTTATAGACTATCGCCGCCTTAATGATGTCACTGTCTCAGAGAGTTATCCGCTACCCTTAATTACCGACATCTTAGATCAGCTAGGCCACTCAAAATACTTCAGTACTTTAGACCTTTCTAGCGGATTTCACCAGATAAGATTAAGTCCCAAGGACGCGCTTAAAACGGGGTTCTCAGTTAACACAAATTCTAACACTACCGGTCACTACGAATTTACGAGGATGCCGTTTGGCTTAAAAAAACGCACCTTCTACCTTCCAAAAATTAATGAACACGGTCCTTTCTGGTCTCCAGGGCCTCCATGCTTACGTGTACCTCGATGATGTCATCATTTATAGTCATAATCTGACAGAGCACATCGGAAAACTCAAGCTAATCTTTGATCGCATCCGAAAATTTAACTTAAAACTGCAGCCTGACAAATGCGAGTTTCTACGACGTGAAGTCGCCTATCTTGGTCATATAATCACAGATAAAGGTGTCTGTCCAAATCCCGACAAAGTAAAAGCCGTCTCTCAATTTCCTACTCCCAAAAATCCAAAGGACGTAAAGTCATTCCTAGGGCTAGTCGGTTACTATCGCCGCTTCATTAATAACTTCTCCCAAATCACTAAGCCACTGACTTCCCTTCTAAAAAAGGACGCTACATTCCAATGGTCGCATAGTCAAGAACAAGCATTCACTGCTCTTAAGGACAAACTAACTTCAGCGCCTCTACTCCAGTACCCTGACTTCAACCGACCTTTCCTCTTAACCACCGATAGTTCGAACTACGCAGCGGGGGCCGTGCTCTCCCAAGGCGAAATCGGTTTAGACAAACCCGTGTCATACGCATCGCGCACTCTTAATAAAGCCGAGGGCAACTATTCAACCATAGAGAAAGAGCTCCTCGCGATTTTATTCGGCGTAAAGACATTTCGCCCTTACTTGTATGGTCGTAAATTTAAAATAATCACTGATCACAAACCTCTCGTATGGCTTTTCAACGTTAAAGATCCCGGCTCCAGGCTCATTAGATGGCGCCTGAAACTGGAGGAATACGACTACGAAATCGTTTATAAGAAGGGTAAACTAAACGCGAATGCCGACGCACTATCTCGCTTTCCTGTAAATGTCTTAGATAATAAAACCGGCTCAGATTCAACCACATGTAATCCAACATTATCGCCTAATAACAACGATGACTCACATAATTCACCATCTGCATCAGAAACCTATGAGCAGTTTCTTCATACCATGAAACAACCCGGTGTGACGTTCAATACCGTCATACAGGAACACAATGAGTCACTCCTTAAGGCAAAGTGTAAACTCATCGCATATCCTACCGCGATAGATTTAGATAAGTCTGTGCCCTACTGTTCCGAAATTCTCGAATTATCTACAAGCGAACCTGATATCCGAGACATAGAGCGGGAACTAAACGGATACTATAATACATCAAACAAAAAACATTTATTCACTCATTTGTTTACTCGCGTTCATCACTATGATGAAATGTCATATAAAGATATATTTAATTTACTCGTTGTCTATCGTGATATGATTAAATTTTGGTTTATGGAAGAAAAGGAAATTGCAATATCAGATTTTTCTGATCCCTTCAGCAAATTATCCTATAACAAAATATATAATATACTAGCTTTTATCTTCCGTAACACAAACTTAAAAGTAAATATATACAAAAACTCCATTCTATTTCCAACACCTTTAGAAGTGAAACAAATTCTTAAGGATAATCATGATTCCCCAACAGCGGGTCACCCTGGTATTTCACGTATGCTAGAGAGAATCAAATCTATGTATTGGTGGAAAACAATGTACCAAGACATTGAGAATTATGTCAAAAACTGCAGGTCGTGCCAAATTAACAAGCCCTTGCGTCAAACTAATCGCGCCCCAATGATAATCACGAGTACAGCTACAAAGCCTAACGAAAAGATATACCTTGATATCGTAGGGCCTCTTCCGGAAACTTACGAGTTCAAGTTCAAATTTATCCTCACGTTCCAAGACGATCTCACGAAATACTCCCAAGCTTATCCTCTACAAACATGTTCAGCAGAAGAAACCGCTAAAAAGTTAGTCCACTATATATCCCATGTAGGTATCCCTAAATATGTAGTCACAGACCAAGGAACGAATTTTAGTTCTGAGGTACTTCGCCAACTATCTAAACTTTTCAGCATCAAACATATATTCGCTTGCCCTCATCACCCTCAAACTTGTGGGGCTCTCGAGCGAAGCCATTCCACCCTCAAGGAATATCTACGTCCTTTTGTTAACGACAACCCTAATACATGGGACCTGTACCTTAATACAGCCATGTTCTCTTATAATACTAATACCCACTCTACGACGGGTTTCCCGCCGTACGAACTCCTATTTGGATTCAAACCCTATATCCCTAAGTCTGTAGATACATTGGAGAGCAATACCTATACGGATTACATAAGAGCTCTCAACCACCGACTTTATTATAGTAGGCAAAAAGCCCTGCAAAACATTCAATCGTCTAAAGAAAGTTCTAAGAAATACTACGATAATCACTCGAAACCTATAACCTACCGCGCAGGTGACATGGTATATGTGAGATGCCATCACAAACAAAATAAGGCCTTATCACCAGTGTGGAAAGGTCCATTTAAAATAATTAAGTTAAATGGCAATCACTCCGTCACATTGCTGATGAATCGTAAACACGTACGTCATCACTATGACGAAATCAAACCAGCTAGTGACGCTAGCGCTACGGCGTAACGCAAGTGACGTATTGACACATGAGCCATTTGTTGTTCATTTCAGATCGATACTGCCGTCGTCAATCGTGTGCGAATATGTATCAACTATAATCAACAGTCCGGGTCTCTACTTTGATAAGTTTCTAGACGTTAAGTTCACTAATAGCGATTGGAATGTTATATCATATGTAGATATAAGTCATATACAGCCTAACTTAGATAAGGTAGAATTTTTATTTGAAAAACTTGATGTGTATTGTAAGTCGCTGACGTCCTCTAAATTACAGGTAGACTGTATTAATTCACTCTCTGCTTTAAAAAATCAACATATTCTTAACGTAAATAAATTCTCATCTATATCGTATTTACTGGTAGACGAGAAACCTAATATGCGTTTTAAAAGAGGTCTCATGGATTTCGGTGGCTCACTGTTAAAAACTATCTTTGGCACATTAGATTCCGACGACGCGGTGAAATTCTCAAAGGCCATTAAAGATGTACAGACGGATGAAAAACGCCTCGCTCTTCTTATGAAGGACAATATCCACGTAATTAAATCTACTGTATCATGTTTTAATAATACTATGTCTAAGGTGGATGAGAACGAGAATCATATTTTAAAGAATATGGAGACTATTCACAAAATTCTAGAAACAATCTCTAATAGTAATGATAAGTTAGAAATTAAGTCTCAATTAAGTTCTTTATTAAACTCGTTAGAGTCTATAATAATGACCTTATCCTTCGACATCGAAGACGTTAATAACGCAATTCTTTTCGCGAAACTCAACGTGTTGCACCCGACTGTACTTAGTCCGCATCAGTTATATAATGAATTAGATAAGCATAGAAATAATCTCCCTAGCCATTGTGAACTCCCTATACCTTTAACCTTACAAAATATACATACTCTTATAGATATATCTAAACTTGCATGCTTTTTCCATTTAGATAAAATTATAATTGTTGTTAAGGTCCCTTTGGTACTACCACAAGTCTATGACTTATATAGAATTATTCCATTACCTATTCCTTACGATATGTCGAAACCCGATACTTTTGTTCTTGTCGAGCCGACTAGCTCGTACGTAGCAATAACAGCTGATCGCATGTTTTACTCGCTGATAGCAGACATCGATAAGTGCGAGCTCATTAGTGAAAAGTGTTATGTGTGCGCGCTAATAAATGTGTTTTCAGTGATTGCTAACCCGACATGTGAAACGATTCTATTAAGTGAAGTGATCAGTAAACTTCCCGACATATGCGTAACGAAACTAATACACGGCTCAATCGACTTATTTCATAAGTTAACTTTAAATCGCTGGATTTTTGTACAATCTGAACCAGGGAAATGTCATATAACTTGTAATGAAGGAAACGTAAATTCAGATATTGTATTATTTGGAACTGGCATCCTGACCTTGCCCAAAACCTGTAAAGCATTTTATAAAACCTTACAATTTATTCCTGTTGGTGAAACGGTTACCAGTAATGTTACAATTAAGATTTCTAATTTCAACATCTTACAAGATGATTGTTGTGAGAGATCCAGATTAAATAAAACTCTGGATCGTCTACCTTACTCAAAATTAAATAACTTAAATAATCTCGATTCCTTGCTTCACGCCAGCACCCACTTAGAATCTTTTGAAGAGGAGATTAATAAACTTGAAAATCCATCTCACTTTGAGACTTATGGAACTCACTATCTTTCTTTGAGTTTGTTTAGTACTAGCTTAATCTTAATGTATCTTTTGTATAAAAGTCGTAAGTACTTCTTTACAACTAAGTCGCCATGTTGCATCCAAATATTTAATCAGTGTCATAATACCAAAAATAACTCTGTTCCTACATCTCAGACTGTGATCTATAAAGACACACCAACATCCTTAAACCAGGATGAACTTGAGCTCGTAGAGTACATGCGTGTAACACCAACTCCTACGAAGAGAAATATTGTTATCTCTAAAACTCTTAATTCATAATATAATCTATTGTTATAAAAAAGAAAATGCACATGGGTGAATAGTTTTAGTTATATTTTAGTAACACTATGTTTGTTTATTGTAATGATTTTTCAATTATGGTTAGAATTTTATTATTTACTTTACTTTACTTGTACCATTCATTTTCTTTTAACTTCTGTAATTGTATCATGTTTGTGCTGCCTTGACGAGAATCCAATCATAGTTCCGAGCGCGTTGAGCATTTATCTCTCATCACTTTAAGAGGTGATGATCGATCTTAACGGGGGGGTTGTTATATCGGCATATGCATTACTTAGAATATAAAATAAATATGCTGAGTTTCTCATTGCATTGACGTCAATGCAACAAGAAACCGATGCCGCTTGCTATCCGCGATCATACTCGTTTCCAGTTCGGATTGGGCTTCCGTCAAACACACAGTATTTTCACGAGAGTTTAATACATTCTCTTTTAGTGTTTAAAAATAGTTTTTTTTAAAAACCATCTTGCGACCCGCTCCGTAACAGTACCCCAGTTGGATTACTACAATTGGAAATAACCTATGGAGAACCGATCAAACAATTTTGCATAGCGACTCAACGCACGGCTACGGGTCAGGGGAAAAAGTGGCACACGAAGGTCTTATTGGGTAGTTAAAAGATCAACATCACGTGACTTATCGGATTATTGGGTAAAATTATGCTCCAATTGGTCAGTAGGCTCGAACTGCTGACATATTTAGGCGCCAAAATACAACGTATTGATAAGCGAGGTGTACCTTTATGCGCCGTCAAGTGGTTTATTGGTATGTTTATGTAACTACAATACACTTTACGTCATTTCTTTATCCATGCTTTATAATTTATTAATTAGATACTTAATATGTTGCGAGCGCTCACAGGTTACGGTAACCGCTTTACATCAGGTCGTATGCTCGAATGCCTCTTAACGTTGTAAATAAAAAAAATCTGTGCATCTGTCATTCATTACGTCTCTCAGCTCATTCATCTTATCTTCCAATCGATGCAGATGCAGCACTAAGGTCTCCTAAACAGAATTGGCGCTGCGTGAAGGTTGGGGAAGTCTCCATCGTCATATGAACTATGTTGCATATTGCCGGATGCGGTTAGGTGTGTGTCGCCCCTAGTGGACGGCCTAGTAAGCGTATAATCGATATACGTAAAATTTCATTTAATTCAGAATTCACGAAGAATATCGCAAGTCTAAGGAGGTATTAATGCGGAGCGCTCACAATTTCTAATACAATTTTATGGCACAGCCTCTTAACACAACTAACGTAATTACAGAAAGTGCACTCCTGATCATGTAGATTAAACTATATTAGTTTCTATGTATTAAAATTCATATTGCATTTCTGAATATATTTCGCTAAGGTACCTGCCATGCAATTCTGTAAGAGCAAACATCCTCACATCCTCGGAAACATCGGCTGTTATAGCCTTGAACACAAAATTGCAATACCTTAGTGTCGCTTTTCATGGTTGTGCGACACTAGCGCCGCAAGGCTGCGTTTGGAATTGGAATTCTACAAGGCAAACAGCCTCGCGTACGCTTACAGCCTTATAGAATACCAAATAATTTAGCCGTGATCGCAGTAGACGATGTCAAAGCTGTGACATCTGTGATCACAGCGACGCACACAGCCATTACGAGTCGCTTAGAGAATTGCATGGCTGAGCTCGGTGGCGCAGTGGAGAAACGCGCTGTTGCGTTACGTTGACACCAACGCTCGTAGGTTCGATTATCATACAGGGCAAACATTTGTGTGCATGAACATGGTCTCGGTGAAGAGAAGTACGGCGCATCAAAGCGACCCGTCTTGGGAAGTACCTCATAGAGAGTCGCAGCCAAATAACACATGTGTTGTTGTGTTCCTGCGTGTGCGTGAGGTCACCAATAAGCTCTTAAAGGGTTGCTCTGCTAGCAGAAGTAGCATCGCGCGAGTGATACTAATTGTATTGCGAGCATTCATAGGCTGCGGTAACCGCTTTCCATCAGGTGGGCCGTATACTTATATGCCTCCCGACGTTGTATAAAAAGTCTTGTTTTTCTATTTTTTCGTAGGCGGGTTTTAGTTCTTATTTTACTATTTATGTTGGGCGTAAGTACTGCTGAACGTAGGCCACGTTCAACAGTTAATAGAAAATGGCTGAAATGAATATGAGTAGATGATAATAATTTCTTTACGATTGTAATGATTTCAAACGACAACATGTGGTATAAAAATGTGCTTTATATATCGCTTTGCGTTGCTTTACATAGGTACTTACCGATAATAAAGCGAGTCTGACGCCAACGCTCGTCGGTTCGATTCCCACACAGGACAAATATTCGTGTGCATTAACATGTCTGTTTGCCTTGGTCTGTATGTTGTTAAGAGAGGTAGGGCGCATTAAAGCAGCCCGTCTGGGGAAGTAACTCACAGAAAACCGCAGTCCAATAACAAACTTTCTGGAGGGTTGTGTTCCTGCATTTGAGTTAGGTCACCAGCAAGCTCTTAAGCAATTGTTACTAGCGGTCATAGGCTGTGGTAAGCACTTTACATCAGGTGGACCGTCTGCTTGTGCCTCGCAACGTTGTTACAAAAAAAATCTCATAGGAAAACTTCAATTTACACGAGGAAAACTAAGCTAGAAAGCGAAACGGCTAAGGAACCGGTCTAAAGAGCACATAGAGGAAATGTGCAATTTCCTCACAAGAAAATGTGAAAGTACTGAGAATAGTGCAGATGTGCACGTACGTACCTAAGCTATTCGAGCATTTTAAGACTGTAAATTCTTCAAAAGATTCCTCTAAGCCAACTGGCGAGGTTGAAGATGATCACGTGTGTGGGGATTTTCTTACTAGTAAACTCCCACACTGAGGAGACAAAGGACGGACGAGCAATCGGTTTCTTACTAGATGTGGTGCAGGACATGATCGGACGCGGAAACTTAAAAAAATGAAACTCAATGACGAAGTAAGAGTGCAACCCACTGTGATTACCAATCAACTAGATACTGAATTTGAAGAGCTCGGTGGCGCAGTGGTTGGTAAGGCTCCTGTAATACCAATACTGGTGGTGTACAATGCAAGCAATGTTCATAGTAGCCTTGTATCAGCATTTTTACGCGCCGCGCGGTATTCGACCGTGCACCAATATCATTCATATCGCGTGGACTCATTATCATACAAATTAACAATAAATCCTACTAATATTATAAATGCGAAAGTTTGTATGTTTGTTTCTCTTTCACGCTTAAACGGCTGAACGGATTTGAATGAAATTTGGCACGTAGATAGATTATGATCTGGATTAACACATAGGCTACGTTATTTGACTCCACGCGGGCGGAGCCGCGGGCAGCAGCTAGTCAACTATATGTCTATCAATCAAGTATATCACCTTTGTATCTAAAGTTGGAGATTTTTTTAACCCTACAAGTGGGTTCGTTCCTCACACACACATAGCTTGCGATTTTAAAAGAGGGCGTGAGACTTACTATATACGCGACAGATCTTCGTTAATAACGTAAATGGCATTCGGAAGTTAAAGCAAGGATGTCTGTGTATAAATCTGCAAATCATCTGCAAAAAGATGGTAGGAAGATAGAAAAACGGATGTGATGGAATTGATGAATAATACAAATAAATGAGGAGACAACACGCCACACTGAGGAACGTCAGCAGTTGCAACGTACCAAGAAGAATACGTATTCTCAATAAGCACTCGCGGCAGATGATCAAACAGGTGAGAACGAAATCACTCAAATGACGAAGGAGATATATTATAGAACGTAAACGCATCAAAAGTATGTCATAATCCACGGTAGCGTGTCCTGTAAAATAACAAAAAAATGGTTATTTCTTTTTTTTTATATTAGATTCTGTGGGTCTACTCAAATGTACATAAATTAATGAAAATTATATATTTTAATAGCTCTTTGAATGTACTTGTAAATTTACCTTCGTTCACCCAAGTCTCATCTTAATAATAAATGAATTTCCCTTGTCTGCGATATTCTTTTATTGCAATTAAATATCTTTTGCGCCACAAAATTATGCCCTGCCTGTCTATAAAGGAGCTACGCAGTTTGCGTTTGTGTATTTGAAATTCAAATGTTTCAGAACTAGCCTTATTGTGGACTTTGAAAGATTGAGTAGGTAGCATCTTCATTAACAGCGTCTGTGACCTAAAAGCCAGAAATCCACATAAGTTATTTTTCTAAAGTAATCGACCACTCACATGATATTATTAAGTATTTATTGCAGGTTCATAAAACTACCTCATAATGTTGAATTATAAATAAAACACACAATCTTTGTGCATCATATGCACGTCTTTGAAAGGACATTGACAACTCGGTACAATTTACAATAAGAACAAAATGTGTTGTATTTCATTTATTAATGAAATTAAACAAAAATTTCTAAAAAAATAAAGGTATTCTAACGGCACATTCGGCGCGCCTCTTACGAACACACAGTAATTAAAAAGTTATCCGTAAATTTACTAAATAAACAAAGAAAGTGCTGAACTTTACAGTGACTAAACAAAAATAACATTTGCACTGGTTTTCTATAAACCCTAATGGTACAATAAAAAATAAAACTATTGTTTTTCTAAAGATTTAAGAATACCCAAACAGAGAATCTGGGCACGAAGCCAATCATTAATAGTGTGCTAATTTTGAAGCCCTGCTGACAGTCCAAAAAGCTAAATTAGTAGTTTGTTTAATTTAAAATTTCATTACTGAAAAAATAACAAATGTCTAACCTTTGCAATAGGGGCAAATTGCTATAGGGGCTTCTTTATTATAAAAAAACTGTGCACTTTATGCCGGAGTTTGAAATCATTCAATTTGTCTTTAAATATCAGCTTTGGACTGGTTGGAGTGGAGTAGATGTGACATTCTCCTTTATAATCTTTTAAGACATTAAAAACAGAGACAATTCTGATTCCCAAAATATCTGCAGCTTTCTAAACACAATGATACTTGTTTGAAATTTCACATAATTGCGTATCCAATTCCTTTTCCTCTTCGTTGAATACGTATTGAAAAACGTTTTGTAACACTCTGTTGTAACACTCACTGGCGTCTTCTTTTCCTAGGAGACATAACTGCACCGGAGGTGCTCGGTTGAGCATCTTCGATGTCAATTTACAAAATACAACTGGAACAACTTAACTCTCAAACAAAACATCGTAACAAAAAAGACACAAAAATAACTTAACGGACATTTTCTTGCATGATGAAGCCTGAACTGTTTGTAATCTTTGTTCCGTGACTGTTGAGCATCTTCCGAAAGTTGCCAAAGAGGCAAGACAGAAAAATGACACTTTCACCATGAATCAACCTTAAGCACGGAAGATGACATAATACCATTTATATTTATTAACATATATCTGTATTGTATCGAATGCATACTGACCAAATTTCGTAGCATCAATACCTCTACCTAAATGTTTGTATACATTCCTTATCTCGGCTGCCTAAACGCACTTTAGGTCAATTAAGTTGTTATGAAGGTGCCATGTCAACAATAAGGGTGACGATGAATAAACATTTTCATACACACTATTGACATAATAGGTAAGTTGTTCCTGTGGTAATAACTTACCATCGTCAAATCATTAGAGTTTATCATTAGAGTTAAAAATATCTCCGCTATCGCTTGTAACTTGAATAGTGTAGATGAACCAGTACGTGGCCTGCTCGACACGCTCATGGCGACGGTCAAAGGAACTTCATAAGGGAATAGTCTCGATATTTTGCAAGAAAATAAAAGACTATCCCTACACTTCTCTTCATGGTTTTATTGATTCACCAAGAAGTAAAATTCCTTATTTACTAGCTTCAAATACTCTTTTTATACAGTTTTCTTTGATCGGACGGTATTTGATGGAATTGACTCCTTATTATCTTTTAAACACATACAAACACACAATACTCGACGTGCGGTCTGATTAGAGACATGTATTTATCTCAGGCTGAAGTACTGTTTCGCTCTCTGCAGTTTGATCTTCTCTTCCAGGGGACTTCGGAATTTCGAAACGGAATTCCGTGGAGATCTCAACACCAAAAATTACTATGAACTTGGCGATGGTAAGAAATGTTTTCCTGAAGTGAAGGAATCAGGGTTTTCTTGGCGGTAAAGGTGCAGACTAGTATTTAAATTGTGGCTCTCCTCCGCAAGTGAATGAGGAACCAGGGATGTTATGATTGTTCTGATAGAGTAGAATTGGATGAAATTGAACCATCCCCAGTCAGACACTTTAAGCAAGGTGCTCCTCTATTTCGGCAAGATTAGTGACTTTCCTCTACAAGAGAACGAGGGATGTAAGACCAGCCCCGAAAGTAGAAAGTAGTAAGTGTCTCCAGGGCTATAGTCCGCATAGTAGGTCACAGAGCCCTGAGGTACGCCATTTGTTATAGGTGTATTATAGACATGAGTCGAAGACACAAAAACTATTGAATGGATTTTTATTATTTTTTACGAAGATAACTTATATCCCGAGTATCCTAACATTTTAGACCCTTTTCTTTTCGGGAAATATTTAGGGTTACAAATTACTTGAAAAACCGAAGTCCACGCACAAACGTGGCAAAGTCGTAGTTAGAACAACACAATAAATGGGGAAGTATTTATCACAGGATACTTTTTACTTTGTTTCCGTCTACAAAATACTCAACCATAACTTTCTGCCGATAATTTCTGTTAATTTTAGTTGAAGTACTTAGTTGAAGAGTGAAGAACAACTTCGTAAATTGCTTTTCGAAAGTACTGGCCCTTTGTTCACATAATAAAAAATTAAACTACTAATTGAACGTCAAGTACTACTAGAAATTTTAACTCGATTAAATCATAATAAAGTTTAAAATGTATTCATGCGATTTATTTGAGCTTTATTGCTTAATCTCAGCATTAGGCTGCCGAGGTTACAGGCTAAGTATTACATTACTAATGACTTCGTTCTCTTCTCTTGTATACTTATCATGCTCTCATGCCTCAGGCCGGTAAAGCCGGAGGCATGAGTGATTGTTTTATATTTTTATTAACGACCACACATTGTTGTCTATTGGATAAATATGATGATATGATATATGATGATATGGAATGCAGGACCTTTTATACCCAATGCTTCAAGTTTTTGCAGTAATCGTTTATGGGGAACAAGTCAAGAAGGTCCGCAGGACTCTGAGCTCTGGCTTGCCTTCATTAGCCGTCCAGAGAGGAGTCGATAGAGTGTATTGCTCTAGCAGGTGATGTGCTCCAGGGGTGGAAGTGTTAAAGGGCATAACGCCGCGAGTAACTTCAGAGAAAGCGCAGCACACCTCTCGACACCCCTGAGTCACTCACATCGGTGTTGCCCCCGGTCGACTTTCTCTGGCATTTCGGGGGTCCATCTAGTGAGTAGTGAGCCACCGCCTACCGAAGTAACATCAGTTATGATAGTTATGGCAGGTGTCCGTCTCTCTTCTGTAATAGCCCAGTACTAATAATCCCTCCAGATTTCATTTCAACAGCTCAATTATTTCCGACACATTTGCAATAGTCCCAATACCTGCCGTGACCTGGTTCATGGGTAGATATATTGTATAAGGTCACGGCGGCTATACAACATTACATCAAGCTTCTCAAAGGGGCCTCTACGCGTTGGATCCAAATCCCCGCGCACGCCTATGAAATGATATAATTAAATATATATATATTTAAATCGATGAGCACTGATATCATGTTCTTTCAGTTGGAATAAGCTTATTCAAGCAGATAAAGCAGATTGTTAACCAACTGATTCCTAGTTCGATTCGTTATGTGGGCAAGTACCACTTATTTATTTTTTTATACTACGTCGGGAGGCATACAACCCTCTAGGGAGTTGTTATTTGGCTACGGTTTTCTGTGAGGTGGAGGTACTTTTCCAGGCGGGCAGCTTTGATGTGCACAGACATGTTATGCATACAAATGTTTGCCTTGTGTGGGAATCGAACCCACGAGCGTTGGTGTCAAAGTCGCGTCATTCACGACCGCGCCACCGATCTCGTCAATATACACACACAATAAAATTCATTAAAATCGGTTCAGCCGTTTACTAAATAATAAAAAACCAAATAACAACTCCCTAGAGGGTTGTTTTGTTCCTGCGTATGAGTAAGGTCACCAGTAAGCTCCCAAGGAGTTGCTGTGTAAGCAGCTCAGGATGCATTGCGCGAGTGATACTAAATATATCGCAAGCGTTAATAGGCTACGGTACCCGCTTTACATCAAGTGGGCCGTATGCTTGTATACCTCCCGACGTAGTATAAAAAAGAAGAACAGTATGTAACAGACTCGTACAGACGTATTATGTTTTTTTTTTATATATATATTTTCTGACAAATTACACAGTGCCAACTAGCTTAAGTAAGCGAAGCTTGTGTTATGGGTACTAGACAACTGATAAACATACGTAAATACATTTTTTTTTGTAAATACATACATATTATACATTCTGTGTACTAAGTATCGGGAATTTGTCAATAAAACAAAAAATACAAATTATTCATCTAAATTTATTTTATCGCCTTCAAAGTAGGCCCCATCGCTTGCAATACAACATCTCCACCGCTTCACCCAGTCTTCCATACATTTTTCATAGGCTATTTGCGGTATGGCCTTTAGCTCATTCAGCGAATTTTCTTTTATGGCTTCTATCGACTCAAAACGTTTTCCTCGAAGTGGTAATTTTAACTTGGGAAATAAAAAAAAATCAGACGGAGCCATATCAGGTGAATACGGTGCTTGGTCGAGAACTTTTGTTGAATTTTTCGCTAAAAACTCTTTCACTATAATGGCTGTGTGTGATGGTGCATTATCATGGTGCAGCATCCATGAGTTGTGTTGCCACAAATCTGGACGTTTTCGGCGGATACTCTCACGCAAACGCTTCATGACGCCTAAATAATATTCTTTATTCACTGTTTCTCCCTCTGGAAGGAATTCGGAGTGAACCACACCACGGTAGTCAAAAAAAACTGTCAGCATCACCTTGATTTTGGAGCGACTTTGCCGCGGTTTTTTGGGTTTCGGCTCGTTTTCGAGACGCCATTCTGAAGACTGTTGGCTTGTTTGCATGTCGTACTCATAAACCCATGTCTCGTCGCCAGTTATTATACGTTTCATAAAGGTCGGATCCGTAGAAGCTCGGGAAACCATGTCTTCAGCGACATGCTTTCGCTGCGCTTTTTGAACAAAATTGAGCTCTTTTGGAACTAGTCGAGCGGCGACGCGTTTCATGCCTAAAATGTCAATGAGAATGTTGTGGACGGACTTAAAAGATATGTTCACCTCACTAGCCAACTCTCTCAGACTCATACGTCGATTTTCGAGCACTAGCTTCTTGATTCTGTCGATGTTTTCTCTGGTCGTAGCGGTTGAAGGTCTACCAGAACGAGGCAAGTCTACTACTACTTCTCGGCCTTCTTTAAAAGCCTTATACCATGCATAAGCCCTTGTTTTCGATATACACGATTCGCCGTAGGTATTTCGCAACATTTTTAGTGATTCACCACATGAAATATCATTTGAAACACAAAATTTAAGGCACACTCTTTGTTCAACAATATTTTCCATTGTAAAAATCGCCGAGGACTCAAAACTATGACCAACAAAAAGTGTAGTTTAAAACAAATTAAATGACAGATCCCGCTCAAATTTTGCGCGCTAAATCAGTACAGTGCTACCAACATGCAGTAAAAAAATTAGAACGACCTCTTTTACGCGGGTCTTTTTATTGACATATTCCCGATACTTTTTACACAGAGTAGTAATAGAAAATACCCAGACCAAGACAGTCATGTTTATGCACACAAATGTTTGTACTGTGAGGGAATCGAACCCACGAGCGTTGGTGTCAAAGTAGGGTAACAGCGCGTTTCACCACTGCGCCACCGAGCTCGTCAAAATATATAAAGATTAGTATCATATATATATATATATATATATAAAGATACAAGACATTAGATTTGTAGCCCATTTCGCATCCAAAAGGACTTTTCGGGTTCAGCACAGCATCAACTAATAACAGTGTTCTTTTTACGACCCTATACTGAAGCAACCCTAAAAATCGCTTGTAAGGTTATTTTCATTTTTTTATCAACTACGTCATTCAGCAACACTAACGAGCTCGGTGGCTCAGTCGTGAAAGACGCGACTTTGACACCAACGCTCGTGGGTTCGATTCCCACACAGGACAAACATTTGTGTGCATGAACATGTCTGTTTGTCTTGGTCTGGATGTTTTAAGAGAGGTAGGGCGCATCAAAGCAGCCCGTCTGGGAAAGTACCTCCACCTCACAGAAAACCGTAGCCAAATAACAACTCCCTAGAGGGTTGTTGTATTCCTGTGCGTGAGTGAGGTCACCAGTAAGCTCCTAAGGAGTTGCTGTGTAAGCAGCAGAGGAGGCATCGCGCGAGTGATGCTCAATATATTACACGCGTTAATAGGCTACGGTGACTGCATCAGGTGGACTGTATGCTTGCATGACTCCCGAAATTGTATAAAAAAAAACTAAAGCGTCACCGATCCTTATAATTACACTATGTAACCACCTGATGTGAAACGGTTAGCGTATTATGAACACTTGAATACTTTAAGCAAACCGCGGCCATTGGTAACAGGGCCTAATTTACCAATCGGAATACACCATTTAATTATTTCTGCGTTTTTCTATACAGTGAAAGTACTTCCCAGATCAATCGGCTATAAAATAAACATACTTAGTTATCTATCCATACCTTCATAAAGGAAAATAATGCGTTTAAATGAAAACGAGACGTAAGGCTTAAAATTTTTTTCTCGCAGTAGGTAACGTGACATTTCAAATTGTATTAACAACGTTTATCAAATAATTAAGATAAATATTATTCAAATTGGAAGCAAAGATTATAGACATATGCAGTTCTAGATAATATATCGTTAAAAAGTTTTATTACTGTTTTCAATATTTTCATAGCTGAATGCATCCGTAACTTTCATTTTTAATTGTCAACTATTCGTATCTACCCAACATTTTGCTAATATTTTCTGTCCGTTTATAAGTTTTATGTAATTTATGACAAAAGTAATAATTACTTGCTGTTTTTCTATATTATTTGTGTGTAAATAAGTATTTGCAATAATTCACATCGCTAATACGAACATAAGAGAAATCAATTAAAAGCAAGTAAGTTTAATAATATTTGTACTAAAAAAAAGAAGTGTGTATATTATGATCTTCGATCTCCAAGTTACAAATAGTGTTATATAATTTTCAGATATGTAAATATGGCATTAAATACGTCTCAAAATAATCTAACTTTAAGTGAAAGCGTATCGGAAAACGAATACCTAGTGCAACAAGAATCAGATTCTAGAAAAAGATTAAAATCTCGCAAGAAAAAAAGTATCAAGCGAAGTGTCAACAGTACAACAATAGTGTGTATATCACCGGAAACTGCAATTGTCAGTCGGGCACGTAAAAGGCATCGATCAGTAGTACCTGTAGTATCTACTATGACTGCATATGAGTACTATACACCTCCTTTATCCCCCGCAGTCAATGAATGGACTCCCATAATACGTAGTTATTATATTCCTAGGCCAATCTACACAATGGCTTATAGGCCTTTGCCTCTTACGGTTTTACGACCGAGACACGTATCTAGATCGATGTGTCCGTTTGCATATGCGACAATGAGACCTCAATTATTAGCACCAATTATGTCACCTATAGTAACGGAAGTTCCGTCTGTAGTTGTCACACAACCTTATGTAATTGATGTACCATCAGATCCTACTCAGATATATGAGCCTGTAGCTCATTATCCAATCACTGATACAGTAGAAGATGCAATACCGCAGTTATATGAAGAGGTATACGATGAAGTACCTGAGGAAGGTATGAATTATGAA
This sequence comes from Pyralis farinalis, assembly GCA_947507595.1. NCBI lineage: Eukaryota > Metazoa > Arthropoda > Insecta > Lepidoptera > Pyralidae > Pyralis > Pyralis farinalis. Next base: position 29,498,527 of record OX382273.1, on the reverse strand, counting down.
ATACCTGAAGATAATGTGTATGATGAAATACATGAGGAAAATATATGTCATGAAGGAACGGTAGAAAACATACAATATAATGATATAACTGATACTGATGAAGAAATAAACTTAGATCCTCTAGAAAGTTATTTATTGTTACCAAGAGATCTATTCCCAACAACAAGAATGCACGCAATAGATCCAAATCCAATTATAGATGCATTTTGCAACTTTGAAGATTTGTATAGACACGTTTCTTGGATATTGGACCTAGAATTCGGTATACCTAGGCATGCTGTTACTCGTCCAATACCTATGTATAATGTAAAATTTTACAGCATTCATTGTAAGAATGCTCCAGATGCTATCCATCCTGGATTTGAGTCCTGTAGCGAAGATTTTAAAAGCGCTTTACTATTTTATTATGACTGCATAATTTCTTCTTGGTATACGGGATATATGGTTTTGAATAATGATAGGTCTGTTGAAAATTTCCAATCGTGGTTACAGTTGCCAATGCAAATGTTTGGGATGTGTTGGCCATAAATCCACGATATAGTATGTATGTAATGTGAAAAGGTTAGTAGTTAGTATGTTTAGTGAATTGTGGCCCTAATGTATGCATGGACATTAGTTGTAAATATTTTAATACAAATTACCTGTTTTATTATCAATTGCATGATTTAAAGAAATAATTAATATTTTGAATTCGTATTATATAAAATTTGTATTTTATGTATTGTTTTATTAAGTGGTTCATTATGTAATTCGCCTATTTTAATTCATTGGAAAAAATGTTCACATGTTTCAGGAACAATGATTAGTGTAATGCAATGTTTAAATTTAGCTTTGCATAAATGATTGCTTTTATTCTTCTTAGAAGTTTTTATTTTATTCATCTTCGACGTGTATTAAATATTGTAATCCAATTAAGCTGATATTTAGCATAACGTAACTTTGATAAAAATAACGTATAATATAACGTAACGTAAAATAACGTTTATCAGCGTTATTATTATTTTTATTATTTTATATTATTACCTTATGAAATAATTGAGCAGAAACTTGGACTGAGAGCACCTCTCAATAATGGAATACAGATTTACAGAAGCACTCGAGTACAGGTTTGCTACTGGTCTTCGTGAATATTTTGATAATTAAAACATTGTTATTCTTCTCACTTTAAAGTAAGTTATTTAATAGAAACACAACTTTCAACTTCTGTTATTATTACTTTTCATGAATCCCTGGAATATTTTATGGCATTTTTTTTATACTACGTCGGGAGGCATACAAGCATACGGTCCACCTGATGTAAAGCGGGTACCATAGCCTATTAACGCTTGCGATATATTAAGTTTCACTCGCGCGACGCCTCCTCTGCTGCTTACACAGCAACTCCTTGGGAGCTTACTGGTGACCTCACACGCAGGAATACAAGATCATCATTTTCAGGAGAGAATCATTTTCAGGGAGATGGTTCTCTGTGTGCGCGTGTATATCATTGACACGTCAAAAACATTTTGTGCCTAATTTAGTCATGGACTAAAAACACAGGTACACCCGGTGATAGGTATATCGTGACGTATCTTGGCAATTAATAGATTTTCAGTTTAATCGAATATTTTTTTTTATATTACATATATGTGATTTGATTAAGTATTATCACGTTAATATATAATCTTATATACCCATACGAATATGCCAATAAGTAATTATGCGAAAAACCTATACGCGCAACATTTTATAAGTTTCAATAATGTAATTATGCAAGAAAGTTTACAGATATATCAGCAAGTTGAAATATGCAAATCTTTCTACTTATACTATAAATGGATATCAAACTTGTATATACATAGTTGATAGTTATTTTCCTTATTCCGTTAGTGACCTAAATTGGTGATGTCTAATGGCCTGGTGGAAATTTGTTGTTTGGCCACGGTCGGGCCTTTAACTCGTGACTGTGGACCGCAGTTATTCAGGAGACGGATCGAGTCATTTATAATGTATACACTCCCAAAATTGCTACTTTATGCCCATTATTAATATTAAAAGGGTATCGGGATTTGGGTAAAGGGAATGGGATGTAAAATGTAATAGCCGTTAATAATTTCATTATGATATTCAAATACCATAGGGTTTGCAAACGCACAAATTATGTCGCGTTATGCAAGTGTCCATAGGCTACGGTAAATGCCTCCCATATTAAGAGAGGATATGCGTATGCGTATACGTTAACGACTACATAAGTACCTCTCACAGAAAACCGCTGTCAACACAATTCCCTGGAGGGTTGTTATGTTCCTGCGAGCGAGTGAGGTAACCAGTAGGTTCCTGAGAAGGGGTGCACGCGCGCACAGCGCGAACAATAATACGTCTTGTAGTGCAAGTGTTCATAAGCTTTTTGAGACAGGTAGGTACCGCATCAAAGCAGCCCGTCTGGGGAAGTACCTCTACATCACAGAAAACCGCAGCCAAATAACAACTTCCTAGAAAGTTGCTGTGTTCCTGCGTGTGAGTGAGGTCACCAGTATGCTCCCAAGGAGTTGCTGTGTCAGCAGCAGAGGAGGCATCGCGCGAGTGATACTTAATATATTACAAGCGTTAATAGACTACGGTAGCCGCTTTACATCAGGTGGGCCGCATGCTTGTATGCCTCCCGATGTGGTATATAAAAAAGCTACGGTAATCACTTTACATCAGGTGAGTCGTATGCTTGTATGCCTACCGACATTGTATAAAACAAATGAAGCTGTATGTTCGATTGCCATCGTAGTAGTTTGAAAAGAAATATTAAACTGTTGAACGATTCAGCGAGCAACCTGGAACAATACAATGTTCCCGATTCTGGTGTGTCATACAAAGCGCGTTTTACTCTCCCATACATAATGATGTATGTATAAAAGTAGCAAATTTCATCTCAATTTTCTTTTGAAAATTCATATTGAACAATAAAATCCAATACGAATTTTGGACCATTTCGAACCGATTGAAAAGCTTTCTCAACGGCACTTGTGTTTCAATGTCATTATGCGTATTTCTATATATTTTATTTCCTCCGATGACAGTTATGCGTATGCCCATCTGCCATCGGCCTGTGTAGTAGTTACTGTAGCACATCAAGGTCAAAACAACTTCTACTTCCATTAACCAGCTTCAATGCGTACGTTTATTTTCTTACTGATGTAGTTATATTTTTTTGTATACTACGTCGGGAGGCATACAAGCATACGGCCCACCTGATGTAAAGCAGTTAACGTAGCCTATTTACGCTTATAAAATATTAAGTGTCACTCTTGCGATCTCTTCTCTGCTACTTACAGAACAACTCCTTTACGAGCTTACTGGTGACCTCACTCACACTCTGGATGCGGTTTGCTGGAAGGTGGAAGTACTATCCCAGACGGGATGCTTTGATGCGCCCTACCTATCTTAAATCTCAGATTTTATATTATACGAGCGGAGCGAAGAGTTGCTCCGATAGCACCGCTAGTGGCAACGTACGAGCGATACTCCATATACGGCGAGTATTCATAGGGTACGGTAATCGCTTGGGTATACAATGGAATAAAACATTGTATCAATATTATTTCATATTTAATATTAACAAAGTTACTGTGCCAACGAACAATATGATCAACATTGTCATAAACTATTCATTCAAACAAAATTGCAATAGAATATACAAAAGACACAAACATTGCTTCAAAAAGCACATTATTTTACTAAATGCATGTATTATGTACGATTTGGTAATCATAACATTAAATAATTACAGCGGTCTATCAATGATATAATAAGGCATAAAAGTTACAACAAATTAGGATTAAGGAAAATATGGAAGGTACTTAATTTTTTAAGTATATACAAACACGATCAAAAATAACGAGTAAATAATACTGTAAAATAAGATACAAAATCTTAATTAAACAAGGCAAGAAATACGTATAAAATATTTACAAATAATCCTACACATAACATTTTAAATGATCATAACGTAGTGAAACCTTAAAGGCATATTTACAAAAATTGTGCATAATATTTAAAGCATAATAAAAGTTAAGAGTAAAATTGTATAGTCTTGGTAATAAGCAGTCACAAGGGCGTTTATTATTGTTCAAGCCTGTAGCATTAACCACGAAGTAGCTTTGGTGAAAGCACAGAATTTTCGTCTATTCGTCTAACTCTGCACTTGTTGGACAATTTCATAAAAAACGCCTCAGAAAACATTGAGTGAACTCAACATTTTTGAAGGTAACTTCCACTAACAAATGTCTAAGTACGTCCAATAGCTCCCGTTCGATTCAAACTCATCTTTTGCATAATAAATCAATAGCAGTCATTGATTATATAGCATTGTCATCATCATCACTTTCGATTCGTTAAACACTTAAAAATACGTTTTACTTTGTCTCCGTCCATTGTACATAGTTCCTCTATACGTTCACTGTTTGTAATATCCAAGGCACAAATTTTGATATCCTGGTGCAGACGCCGGGCAGGTTGGCTTCGCCGCAACCGATGCCCCAGCTGATGATCCCAGCTAGGAAATACTTGGAGTCCTTTCCCTTGACCTAGAAAAATAAATTAATTATGCGTAAATTATATGTAGATTCACGTCACATCAACCTTTACTCATCCCACTGCAGGGATACGGGTCTCCTTTTAACCGAAGGGGTTTAGAGCATACTCCACCACGCTGCTCAAATGCGGATTGGCGGAGCATTTGTAGATTAGCTTAACGGTATAATTATGTGTGTGAGTCCATACAATTTGACGAGCTCAATGGCGAAACGCGCTGTTCGTTACTTTGGCACCAAGGCTTGTGGGTTCGATAACACAGGACAAACATTGGGTGCATGAACATGTCTGTTGGTCTTGGTCTGGCAAGCACTGGGGAAGTAGTCCATCTCACAGAAAACCGTAGGCAATTAAGAAATCTCTAGAGGGTTACTGTATTCCAGCGTGTGTGCGAGGTCACTAGTAAGCTCCTATGGACTTGCTGTATTACCAGCAGAGGTGGCATCGCGCGAGTGCTACTTAATGTATTGCAAGCGTTTATAGGCTACGGTAAATAAAAAATACAAGTTAAGCAATTCGACCACTGCTTGACAGCTTGGGTATGTTTATCTCATCTTTTTATATAGGTATTAGTATTGGTAAGGAACAAAGAATGAAAAAATATGGAATTAATTAGATGTGTTTTCATTTAAAATGTACGAGGGCCCAATGGCAAAAAAAAAAATTATTAAATCTATCTCGAGCTCTTCTATTTGTGAGGGCACCATTAAGCCATTAATAATAATAAATATTGTCGGACAAATTACACAGCGCCATCTAGCTCCAAAGCAAGCGAAGCTTGAGCTTGTTATGGGTACTAGACAACTGATAAACATACGTAAATACATTTTTTTTTTTTGTAAATACATACTTATTATATATAGAAAATACCCAGACCAAGACAAACAGACATGTTCATGCACACAAATGTTTATATTGTGTGGGAATCGAACCCACGAGCGTTGGTGTCAAAGTAGCGTAACAGCGCGTTTCACCACTGCGCCACCGAGCTCGTTATTGCATTGGTCCCGGTTGTCTTCGATAGATGACATTCGTTATGCTATATCAGTGGTCATCAGCCGGCTTGGAGACCTATGACTTAATGGTGTTTAGCTTTTTTACACAATATCGGGAAGCCTACTTGATGTAAAGGGACATTATATTTAGTTGTGATTTTCCACCTGACATTGTTTTTTTTTTTTATACGACGTCGGAAGACATACAATCATACAGCCCACCTGATATACAGCGGTTACCGTAGCCTATGAACGCTTGTAATACATTAAGTATCATTCGCGCGATGCCTTCTCTGCAGCTAATACAGCAACTCCATAAGAGCTACTGATGACCTCATTTACACGCAGGAACACAACAACCCTCTAGGGAATTGTTATTTGGCTGCGGTTTTCTGTGCGGTGGAGGTACTTCCCCAGACGAGCCTACGCGCGTTGGTGTCAAAGTCGCGTCATTCATCACTGCACCACCGAGCTCGTCAAAATCTTATCTACAAAAATCTCATGTCACGGTTTTTTATGATATTTTTTATGTATATCTACCAAATATAGGTCGTAATGTAAATTTCATAAAAAAAATACATAAAAAAAATGCGGAAAAAAATATTTATATGGCAGAACAACGTTTGCCAGGTCAGCTTGTAATTATATAATATACATATGTTAAAGAGAAATTCTATCTATAATGATACTGCGTTCTCAAAGTGCATAGTTCAGGATCTGTATTACATCGTTATGATATCAGTGCAATGGAATGCAATTTAGCAGTCGACCGCAGTTTGTCCGTGTGTGAATTTTATACTTCGACCTTCAACATCGAAGGGCACATTAAGTCGTTGATCCTGGCTGTTGTCTGTAGATGACAGTCTTTAAGTGAAACCAGTGAAATTCGAGCGGCTTGAAAACATCGGCGTGACCAATCCACAATCCGCATACCAGCATAGCCAAATGTCGTCTAAAGTTGGAGGGGAGTTCTTCTTCGCCGTCAAGTGGCAACCGAGCGGCAAAATTTGAGGATATACTCGTCAATAACGTTTGTAATTAAAGGAGAATCATTTCAGGATTCCCGCTCCATAAGAAACTCCACGGGAGCTTGCTGGTGACCTCTCAACCACAGGAACACTGTTGTATTATCTAGAGTGTTGAGGCTCAAGTCAGAAATAGACTACTTCAGTCACCCTTGAGAAGAAATATTGTTACATCCCACTTATCTTTAGAGCCTCATTTGTGTGTGTGCAATTTTGGACACTGGTGAGCAGATACCCTGCAATGGGAAGAGTTGAACGTTGAAGGGATTGTTGTTTACCTGAAGAGGGCCTCCCGAATCTCCCTGGCAGGAGTCGTGACCACCTTTCTCGTGTCCTGCGCACAAGAAAATGTCGGGGATGAACTCGTGTCTTCCAGCTCGCAGGAACATGGACTTGCAGCGCTCGTTGGAGACTATTGGTACTTGGACCTGGAATTTTACAATAAATTAATGTAAAGTTTTAAACTTTATCTGCTAATTTATTTGAGAGCTCGATGGCGCAGTGGCGAATGATGCGACTTTGGCACCACGAGCGTTGGTGATGGTTGGCTCGATTCTCACACGGGGCAAACATTTATGCGCATAAACATGTCTGTTTGTCTTGATCTGGATATTTTAAAGAGAGGTAAAGCAGCCCATCTGGGAAAGTACACCCACCTCACAGAAAATCGCAACCCAATAACAATTCCCTAGAGTGGTGTTCCTTCGTGAGTGAGGTCACCAGCGTGCGTGCGAAAACTAATACCGTGATGCTGCTGCAGGTGACTACAGTAGGTACTCCATGTAGGTACTCGAGACTTGTACAGCATGTCTTTGCTCCAAACTGAAGTACGGGGAAAAGCGGATATCCAGATTGCATGATGAATAATTTCGTCTAGTGATATCTTATTTGATTCGTTTTAGTAAATCCTTTATAGTATTATATATATATACGTTACGTCATTTTTTTTTATAAAACTTTACTTCTTTATTTAGATTTGGCGTGAAATTATAGTAGTAGTAATTTATTTATTAAATTAATGACACTATAACTTAATCGGTAACCGAGACCTTTAATTTTTTAGAAGTGAAGAAATAAAATGAATTACTTCTCATTTTACTTCTTTAGTTGAAATAATTTTTTCATTAAATTTGATTTTATTTCTTATGAAAATGAAAGACAACCACGCTAAGATGTTATCGAAAAGTATATAGATATAAAAATTTATTTGGTGCAATGTCAATATACTGTGACATTTGTGATCTACTGCTGGAATAATATATATTATATATCTATTTCCTAGTGAGTAATATATATAGAATTACCTCCTGCAAAATAGATGGTAGAACTCCACCTTCTGACAGCCTCCCCCATCCAGTCACAGTAGCGTTCTCCCCTACCAGCAGATCATCAGTGGCTGGTAGACATATCGGCGAGATGTGAGGAGCGAATTGTACTGCTGACTCCAACTTGACCAACGCCAAGTCATACTCGTAGGTGAAAAAGTTGTACTTGGGATGTACTGCCTTGCGAGCCACTCCTCGCTCCACGTAAGGGTACTGCTCTGACACTGATGAGAAGTCGTATTCCCCCACTCGTATCCTTATTTGAGATGTCAGAAGACTGGAAAATATTTTTTTAATGGTTATGGGTACTGATAAACATACGTAAATACATCTTTTTTTGTAAATATATACTTATGACATATAGAAAACACTCAGACTAGGACAAACAGACATCATGCACACACATGTTTGTTCTGTATGGGAATCGAACCCACGAGCATTGGTGTCTAAGCAGCGTTACTAACGAGCTTGTCGTTTATTATGAAATTATAAGTAAGTATCGACATAGTAAATAAAATCTATCTATCTACATCCTGCAGGTCCCTTGCGGGGTAGGCAGAAAGAGCCGAGTGCCAAATGACTCGGTGCTTACCATAAAGGAAATAAAGTATAAAGAGCCGATGAAACCTTCAAGGGATTTGATTGAATTTTTAGGGTTCCGTAGTAAACAAGGAACCCTTATAGTTTCGCCATGTCCGTCTGCCTGTTCGCCCGTCAGACCGCGACTTAGGTCAGAGACGCTTGATACTAGAAAGCTGTAGTTTGGCATGTATATACATATTAACTATGCTGACAGTGGTAAAATAAAATATTGATAAAAAAAGTTTTTTTGTTGGTACCTCCCCTACACGTAAAGTGGGGATGACTTTTTTCCGCCCACCCCATGGCCTACGGCCAAGTAGTGGAAGCCATAGCCATAGCGATGCATAGGTAATTTCATAGTATTTTATGATTCATCTGAATATCATACGTAATTTTAGTTTCAATATTTTACACTAGATGCCGGTGTTCACTAATTACATCGCCATATAGAACTCAACCGGGCGTGGACTGAATATTCATACACCTATGCGTTTAATGCGTTCTGGATCTGGATGGTCGTAGATTTTATATATTAAATAAATAAATAAATATTGTCGGACAAATTACACAGCGCCATCTAGCCCCAAAGTAAGCGAAGCTTGTGTTATGGGTACTAGACAACTGATAAACATACGTAAATACATTTTTTTTTTGTAAATACATACTTATTATACATAGAAAATACCCAGACCAAGACAAACAGACATGTTCATGCACACAAATGTTTGTAGTGTGTGGGAATCGAACCCACGAGCGTTGGTGTCAAAGTAGCGTAACAGCGCGTTTCACCACTGCGCCACCGGGCTCGTCGAATATAAATATATTGATTAATGTAACTAAATATCCATAAGTATATACACTTTGTATATACTTTTAAATATTTAGTTACGTTATCTAAATCGGTGTGATTATAAAAAGTAAAATTTAGTTTTGAATGTTAAAAAAATCCAATAGGCTTGATTTCCTCTTATATGAGGCAACTGTCTAAAATTCGGAAGCCTACACGGTGCGTGACCCGACATGGACTTGGCCGGTTTTTTTGATATGATACCGACACAACCTTCTTCGTTCGAGTTGCTGTGTTAGCAGCAGAGGCGGCATCGCACGAGTGATACTTTGTATTGTTTATAGGCTACGGTAATCGCTTTACATCAGGTGGGCCGTACCTATGCTTGTACGCCTCCCGACGTTGTATATAAAAATATACACAAACTTACTGTTAGATATTTAGCGGTGTAATAGGTATATATGAAGTTATAAAATAAACATTTAATGTCACGAGAATAATCTACTAGTATTGAAAAGTTCAACTCATCATTCATTCGTTCAACTTCGTTCATTCAAGCTCACGGCGTTACATTTGTACCGATACTCAGATGATGTAAGTATATGTTCACGCCAGTCCCTTGCGGGAAAGGCAGAGAGAACCGAGCGCTATAAGACGCTGTCCTTACACACATCACTCGCTTCTTTAATATTCATAGCTCGTTCCATGCACGCTCGCCGATTCCTAGGTCTCCTGGTATCACCGTCTGATAAAACACGACCAATTTGATCATGGAAGGTTAGTAGTTGGGTAGATTTGATATTCGGTGGATACTCTTTTTGAAATGTAAAAGGAAAATCTAGCTATAAAACAGGTCAGCCATATCTCTAAGGATGTTCTTCAAACATTTTTTTTTTTTGTTTCAGTATGATTAATGTTAATGAATGCTTACCTATTGTAATTTCGAATAGTTTTTGTGCGAATTTAATTTTACCGAAATCATTTCTTTTTTTATTTTATTTATATGATTTGTTTTGCGGAAACATAATTGACAATTTGCTGAAATTCAGATTTATCATTAGTATTTTTTCGAGTTGCATATGTTTTGAATTCTAACTCAACATTTAACCGAAGCTATTAATATTAGACGAATTAGTTTCCAGGAAAATGTTTCCACTAATAGTTAATCCTATTAATATTATAAATGCGAAAGTTTGTATGTATGGATGTTTGTTACTCTTTCACGCTTAAACGGCTGAAGGGATTTGAATGAAATTTGGCAAGTAGATAGATTATGATCTGGATTAACACATAGGCTACGTTATTTCACTTAACGCGGGCGGAGCCGCGGGCAGCAGCTAGTAGACAATATTTTCAACAGCTTTCGGTCGCTATTCTGACAATGTTATCGAATTCAAGTGGAACATTCTACTTAAAGTGGAGCATCGCTTTGCTTGTTCGACTAAATACATCATTCATTTCATTTTTATTGTAGACACATGATTTCATAGTAAGTTTCATTTATTACATGTACTATCAAATTTATATCTAAGATAATATAGGTTTTATTTTTCTTTAAAAGGGCAGGCTAGATTCCCAACTCTTGAACGAGTTTATTTTATAAAAATCAATGTACCTAAGTTTTTAAGAGAGGTATGGCGCATCAAAGCAGCCCGCCTGGGGAAGTACCTCCACCTCACAGAAAACCGCAGCAAAATAACAACTCCCTAGAGGGTTGTTGTGTTCATGCATGTGAGTGAGGTCACCAGTAAGCTCCCAAGGAGTTGCTGTGTAAGCTGCAAAGGGGGCATCGCGCGAGTGATACTTAATATATCGCAAGCGTTAATAGGCTACAGTACCCGCTTTACATCAGGTGGGCCGTATGCTTGTATGCCTCCCGACGTAGTATTAAAAAAAGTAGTTTTTAGGGTTCCGTACTCAAAGGGTAAAACGGAACCCTATTACTGAGACTCCGCTGTCCGTCCGTCCGTCCGTCCGTCCGTCTGTCACCAGGCATTTCATGTCTCATGAACCGTGATAGTTAGACAGTTAAAATTTTCACAGATGATGTATTTCTATTGCCGCTATAACAACAAATACTAAAAAATAGAATAAAATAAATATTTAAAGGGGCTCCCATACAACAAACGTGATTTTTTTGCTCATTTTTGCTCGATATTGATAACGGCAACAGGTAGACGCTTGAAATTTTCACAGAATATTTAGTTACATATTCACATTAAGACTAAATAATTAAATTAAAATAAAACAAATATTTAAGAGGGGCTCCCATATAACAAACGTACATTTTATAGATAATGGTACGGAACCCTTCGTGCGCGAGTCCGACTCGCACTTGGCCGATTTTTCATACATGTTAAATCGATGACCTTGCAAGATATATCTGACACCGATTTTAAACTCTGTATAAATGAATATCATCACCACTTACTCATCAACGCAATGTCCAGCGGTGGCAATCCAGCCTTCGTTTATAATGGCTCCACCACAGCGATGCGTAGAAGAAAACCCGAAGAAGGAAGTCCTCCTGACTGAGACCTGCCATGGCCAGCGTCCAAAGGTGGAATCCTTGCCGCCCATTATCCGGGTCTCAGGGCGGGGCCACATTGCTGTTACGCCGCATTCTGAAAAATTACAAACTCGTACTTGAGCGAGGGAATCGAAGGCAGCGTTGCACGTGCCAATCTATGAAACTTGGGCTGTTGTCGATAGATGACAGTCGTTATAAGCTAAGTCAGTGGTATTCGGGCGGTTTAAAAACACTGGCCGCCGCCAATCCGCATTTGAACAGCGTGGTGGAGTATGCTTAAAACCCCTTCGGTTGAAGGGAGACCCGTTTGCAGGGATACGGGTTGAGTAAGGGTTGATGTGATGATGACGCGCCACGTTCCTCACGGTAGAGATAACTGAATGTACATATTTTTTTATATTGTCTCAAAAACATGTTATAATTATTTCAACATAAGTTGTTTTAAATTTGTTTAAGACAATAGATGAAAAGTCACTATTGCCTTATCTCCGAAACTATTGAGTATTTAATTATTAAAAGAATATATATAGAAAATAGTAATTTACTTTTAAAAAATATGGCATATCTCGCTACACGTACGAACTTACATTTGCACTTGAGGGTCGGCAAAGCAAGAGTGACATCCCTGGTGTTGCAAATGTTCATAGGTTGAGGTATGGTGGCACCAAGGTGGCAAACAAGCATAAGGCAGGCCGTATGCTTGTTTGCCACCTTGGTGGTATAAAAAAATGAGTGGGTGTGCATGTTTATCGAATAAAATATTACGTTTGTTTCTGAGATAAATTATTTTAATTACCGTAAACAGATTGGCATTATTTAAACAAATGGTAAACATAGTCTAACACGCACCGATTCTATTTTTTGAAAAACAAAATACTTACTCATAATTTTAAATTCGATGTAAATGTTTTAAAGTTCCGTGCAAGTAGGTAACGAAACTCCAATTGCAACCACTAAGTTGTGACCAAAACAAACACCTATTTTCATCTCCCATTGAGAAAGTAAGTATTTACAAGCTAGCAAGCATACCTAAGCAGAAAAAATGCTTCAAGAAACGGAAAGTGCTCCGTCTAGAGATCTGTTTCGTCCAGAAGTAGATACGTTTGATAAAAGTTATTTGAGTTAAAACAGTTATTTGTGTTGTGATGATGCTAATCAATGTATATAACCGATTTATTTTAATTTACTTTAATATAATATTATATAATCTTGAACTGCAAGGATGTACAATGCACTCAACTCGATAATAAGTTCCGGCTTACTGATCTCTATCAGTAGGCCGATTGTACTAATTCATAATTCATAATTCATAATTCATAATTCATTTATTCATACTAAAAAACTGCAACTGCATTGCAGCGCGGCATGTGTCAAAATGCGTACATTTTAACGTTTTGTTAAACGTCGCTGATGTCAGATCGCTTAACGAAACGTCAAAATGTATGCATTTTGACACATGCCGCGCTGCAGTGTAGTTGCAGTTTTTTAGTAGAATCGGTCTACAGCAGCTTCTAATCGTGCAACCCGCGCTAGCGGCATATAACTTGATTCGTGCGTCCACTCATCATCATCTGAGACAATGCGCATTTGACAAACACGATGCGCGTGCGGCTTGTGGCAGTGATATTAGTAAACTACTCACTTAAGAATTAGTATGAATAATATAAACGATAAACAGTAAAATACCTAAAACATTCTTCTTAGCGTTATCCCGTTTCCTAATCCAAGAGGATTGGCGGGACCCGCTACTAAAAAATTTTAAGAATTTGGCGTAGATACTGATTATTACATGCCGTCAGACCTACGCAACCCAGAGGGAAAACCAGATCATTTTAGGTAAGGTCACGTATTTCGAAATATAATTTCTAGGACGTGCGGGTTTAAAATTAAAATTGATTACCTATCTATATTGTTTCTTTTAACTTGAATAAAATATATTCTTAATATTATAAAGTTGCGTTTTAATTGCTCTCACTGGTAAAAATGTCTCGTTCCGAATGTAAGTTTAAACTCCAGACTAAACTAATGATGTTTTCCTTCACAGCCGAACACATGATAATTACAAATATGTACATAAATCTGATAATGCGAATTTAATGGTACATGCCAGGACTCGAACCCGGGGACTGTTGGGCACTAGGCCAATTCTTTATCCTCTAGGCTATCACTAATATACTCGTATAAACCTCCGATATGTTCACTAAAATGCTTACGATATGGTCATTATTATTTATGTATTTTTCTCAGTAAGAGATTATAATATATTATGTTAAGTAAAGATTTTTTTAAATCGTACTAACCTACACTATTAGTCGCCGCTGTGATATGAACGGACGGCGGTGTAGTATCATCTGTCTTATTTATCATATTTAAAGATGGATCTTTAGGTTTCATGTAGTTCTTGTGAGGTTTACTTGTGGTGGTCGTAAATTTCTTCGTGGGTTTTGGTTTTCCAGCAGGCTTCTCCCAGTTCGGCCTTGGTTTTGTGATGAAAGAGGGCTCCGTTGTCGCTTGCCAGTGAATAGTGTTGGGGTTACTGGGTCTTGACATGAATTGTGCTGGAATTTTAAAGTAATTTACACGTTAAAATATTAAACATCTAACAATATTTGCCGAGGAGAGGCTAGGGTCATTTCTAAAACTTAAACTTAGTTTGTAACACGTTAGGTAACTTAAAACATATTAATTGCCGTGAAATTTTATTTATATTTTAAAATATATGTAATTTAAATTGAATTTTAAATCTGATTTAGAAAACTACTCTGTACAGCTCGACGAAGAGGGCGAAGCGCTAGAGAAGCTTCTTATATTGCTAACGTTCATAGGCTGCATTAACCACTTCACATCAGATGGACGTTGTTCAAGTTTGTGCGTCGAATTTGTTTAAAAAAATCACTTGTACCTTGAAAAAAATATCTATCTGTAGGTATAATATTTTTGAAGGCGTGTTCAAAAATATTTATTTTATTACATATATTTATTGCTTCCCGTGTCTGTATGTTGGTTAATATTACGTCATTGTATAGAAAAGATTATTAAATCTATTTTAAAAGAAATTTATAAAGATGCTGATTTTTAAATAAAAACCACTCGTCAAATTTATAATTATTAAGCATGCATCTAAGTCTAAGTCATCATTATTTTTTTATTTTATATTAGGTCGACATGGTTTGTTCAGCATGTAAGACAAACCTCCGTGGATCCTGTGTATATTTATCTTCACTGCAATAAATAGCTTATTTAATTATCAAATACATTGTAAATAATTAAGACACGATGAGCCAATGGCAATGGTACCTTGTGCCTAACAAAAATATGTTTCTCATTATCATCTACCTACCCACAAATATCGACAAAAGAAAATAACGCATCATTAGTGAATTTTTTTCTTCATGACCGCACAGCAAACATAATTACAGACTCGTTAAGCTGATATCGTGATAAATTCTTCACCGTAGAATCTAATTATACAAAAATAAAAACAATTAAACATTAATTACAGCGCCATCTACTAGGTATATATAAAACTATAACAATGAAGATGGTCCCTGTTTCTAGCAGTGAAACTTTGTCATAGCGCCATCCACTACTACACTTATGAACTATTTAAAACAAGAATATTTAATGTTTTTTTTTATCTAAAATTACGTATTTATTTGATAAAAACTTACACACCTGATGAAATACTGTTTTCAGCGTGTTGTTCAGATACGGCCATTGGCCGCGCGCCAGGCATTATGCTAAGACTAGACGAAATCTTGTTGTGGGGACTAGTTTCCACTTCGCTCGGCCTATTTACATTTTGGTACTTATTTACACTGTTATATGGTATTTTATTAACTATATCACTATTTTGTTCGCTACTTGTATCTAAATTGTCTAAT
This sequence comes from Pyralis farinalis, assembly GCA_947507595.1. Taxonomy (NCBI): domain Eukaryota; kingdom Metazoa; phylum Arthropoda; class Insecta; order Lepidoptera; family Pyralidae; genus Pyralis; species Pyralis farinalis. The sequence continues at coordinate 29,482,836 of OX382273.1, read as the reverse complement.
GAAGGTAAGTTTAATTCTGGCGGCCGGTAGCTGTAGGAGGCGGGCGCGCCATCTATCGGCTTAGTCATGAACGAAGGCCGCTGCGTCTGCCAGTTGGGCCTTGCTATGCCTTCCGTTGAAGGTTCTTGCGTCTGGCTTGCTGTGCTTTGTCCACTGCTAGGTGACGATGCGTATGGTCGTTCTGTCACAGTGATTGAACTGGATGTCTCTGAAAGCATAACAACAAAATAATTTAAACCACACAGCATACAGTTCACGAGATGCTTTTTCCTAGTAAAAAAATTGCATCACGCTCAACTAGATGGCGGCACACGGTACTATTTTGCACGAGATTATAATAAAGTAAAAATATTTAGTAAGGTTGTTGTTCACTGCAAGAAGGTAAATATATAGATCATAATTGCGCAAATAAAAAGTACCATTATTGTTTTTTTTAATACAATGTCGGGAGGCATACAAGCATACGGCCTTCCTGATGTAAAACAGTTACCGCAGTCTATTACAAGGAGAAAGATCGCTCAGCATACCTGCGTTATCATTCCCGCTACTAACGCAACAACTCTTAAGACCTTACTGGTAACCTTACTCACTCGAAGGAACACAACCGATCAGGGAGATCGGGCTGTTTCGCATCCCGTAAACACGAAATCATGAATTTTTAGGTGTCAGCTAACAAGGTAGGTACTGGAAAAACTAGAGAAGTTACCATAAAATCGCAGACAAATAATAACTCTATAACTAGCTCATTCGCAGAAATACGACAATACTCCAGGGAGTTGTTATTTGGATGCGTTCGGTGGATAGATAGATGAGTTTGGATGGACGGTAAGGTGAAGCTATTTTCCCAGTCAGACTGATCTGACCTATCGCTGTGCCTTTTTTCTAGAGCTTCGTCTGCAAGTTAGTAAGGTACACCACGGCTGTTGGGGTCAGTACTGGACACACTCCAAGTGCCGATGCACATGCTTTTTCTTAAAGTTACTTCATTACACCATAGTCAAATAGGCAGAAAGAACCCTGAGCTACATAACGATCCTTACAAACCTCACTCTCTTCTTTAATATTCATAGCACTTTCATGCACGCTGACTGGTTCTCGGGGTTCCTAACATCACCTTCTAATAATACAGGAGCAACAAATCAGTCGTCGTTCGATTTCGCTTTCTATATCTGAGTCATTATTCTTTCATCTGAATTGCTGTACCTATGTTTAACAAATAAATGTTTGATTGATTGATTGATTTGATTGAAATTCTTGCTACATGCGAGAACTAACAGAGCGAGTCTTTTTAGGGTTCCGTACCACAAAAGGAAAAACGGAACCCTTATAGGATCACTTTATTGTCCATCTGTCTGTATGTATGTCAAGCCCCTTTTTTTCAGGGACAGGTGGAGCTATCAAGCTGAAATTAATATCAAATACTCAGGTCTGCAATCCCTTCGAGCAGTGAAACTTACATACGGCCGATTATGTCCCGATTACGCGCATATTTTGACACTCGCAGGGGAATCAAAACCTATACTTCACGTTTACCTAGAATCATGAAATTTGGTAAGAAGCAAGGTCATGTAGCACAAGTAAAGGAAAAAATCCTGAAAACCGTAAATGTATAGTCAAAGTCAAAGTCAAAATCTTTTTATTCCGTAAAAATGGCTACATTTGTTTGGAATCGTCACAATTTTTTTCCCTACCGTGCAGTTCATGACTAGGTGAGCACTGATAAAAATACTGCCAAAAAACTCAGGCATCCCTCTTTTGGTATCCAAACAAATTTACATAATTAATTATTTACATAATAATTGGATCGACTCAATCCCAGGCATTTTTATCATTAATATAGTCAGATACTTTATAATATGCCCTGCTACACAATTTGGCTTTAATAGTAGTTTTCAATTTGTTTATTGACAATTCTCTTATATTGCTGGGAAGTTTGTTATAGAACCGTATACATTGCCCCATAAAAGAATTACTTATTTTGTGGAGACGGCTTGGATGTAACACAAGATTATGCTTATTTATTATATAGTTACGTCACAAAAAAATACGAAATTTTTTGAACGGAACCTTCGTTGCGCGAGTCAGACTCGCACTTGTAGGCTTTTTTTTCTTAACACCGACGCTCTTTTTCAGATGAACTCTCTCTCTCTCATATATTCATTGTAAATTCGATCTACAAGTGAGTTTTTTGACAGTATTTTTATCAGTGCTCACCTAGTTATAAACTGCACGGTAGGGAAAAAAATTGTGACGATTCCAAACAAATGTAGCCATTTTTACGGAATAAAAAGATTTTGACTTTGACTAGTGTAGACGCCACAAATTTTGTGCAATGCTTCTTGACTGCGTTTATTATACTTTCATACTCTCTCTACCATACCCAGCTCTCACTTCCATACATTAGCGTTGTGTACAGCGAGCTGTGCTTTCTGCCATAAGATTGGGCAAACTTGATTTTTTGCAGTCCAGTGACGTAGTGGTTAATAATGATACTTTAATACCAACGCTAGTCGATTCACACACAGGATAAACATTTGTCTGTTTGTCATGGTCTTGATGTTTTCCAGAGAGGTAGGGCGCATCAAAGCAGTACAACTGGGGAAGTATCTCTACTTCACAGAGCACCGCAGCATAACAAAGAGGCTTTTTGCGTTCCCGCGAGTGAGTGAGGTTACCAGTAAGTCCCTAAGGAGTGCTGAATTATCAGCAGGGGTGGCAACGCGCGAATGATACTTCTTGCATTGCTAGCGTTTACAAGCTACGGTAACCACTTTCCATCACGTGGGCATGACGTTGTATACAAAAAAGATTCTTCGTGACCCCGCTTGAATTTTTTTATACCACTCAGGTGGCAAACAAGCGTACGGCCGGTCTGATGGGAACCAGTCACCGTAGCCTATGGACATTTGCAACACCAGGGGTGCCACTCATGCGTTACCGACCGTTACCATTACGATAGTACAAATAAAATACGATTAGAATCGTGACTTATGAAACTTACAATTTTATTAGTTATATTATTTATTTATTCCTCAGACATTTAAAAGTCCATCATCATCATCATCATAATTTATGAATATGAAATCGAACCTTCGACAGCGACGGGTTTGTCCGGCAGGCGACAGCACGAGCCGAACATGAAGCCGTCGACGCACACCCCCGCGTGCGTGCCGCCGACTCTGTTGCACTCCTGCACCCACATGCACGCGCCACGCGCGCCCCCCACCACGCACGACTTCCGCGACATTTGGTAACCTGGAAGAAAATATTTTAAAATTAAATCACACGGTTCCAAATAACGATTCACACACGTAATATTAAAGCGATAAAGATGCAGAAGTTTTAAGGGGTAAAAAAAAGCGAGGGTGCTTTAGACCACACGACTGTAGTAAAACTTCTTTAGCTCCATAGTGTGATACAGACAATAGGCCTGCACTGTGTATTAGATATACGAAACTTAACTCGCTATAAGAGAAAGAAAATGTGTGCTCCCACCTCTCTCTCTTGCCCCTACAGTAATATATGAAACGTAGCTCTCTCCCTTTCTATCTTCACTAACTTATATCTCCCCCTCAACCTCCGTTCGCCTCGCCCGATCACACTTTTCGTAACGCTCTCGTCACGCATTCACCTGCTTACTCCCCAAGTTAAGTGTGCGTAAAGAAGTTTTCCTTCAAAAAGGAGTCACGCTGCGGTAACTACTTTACGTCAGGTGAAACACACCGCCCGCCTGATGATTTTGATTCCTCCCGACAAAAAAACTTCCTCTTTCCTGTATATGATAAAGGAAATCTACTTTATATGTTTCGTCATTCCTTCCTGCAGCATTCTTTATACACGTTCGAAGTAATGAAGTAGTCTTACCGTACCACCAATACTCTTTTTCACATTACTTCTCTTTCTTTCATCGTCATTGCGTCATCTAAACATTACACCACATATTTTGCGCAATGTTCGCATTTCGCCCGCCTTTATTATACTTTCATGCTCTCTCTCTGTGATACCCAGCTCTAGCTTACGTGTTGTACATAACGAGTTGTGCCTTCTGGTTCAAGCTTTTCTGCCCAGAAGTTTTCTCAGCACTACATCCACACTATTCCCAGAAGTTACATCAGCTGTGTACTTTCCATCCTTACTAAAAACGCGTCAAAGGCATACAAACTCGTCTACTTGTTCTAACATCATCAATTTCAATCCTTGCGATCATTCTGGTTTCCTTTCTTTCAAATGCCATTATCCTTGTTTCTTGGCATTCAGTAGTAAGCCTTTCTCTATTGGATACTCGCTAAAGTATCCATTGCAAAGGAGGGTTTAACAACAAACACGCTCATTGGTTCTAATAAGTTAGCATTTACATTTAATAATATACATTTTTATTTTCTTCAGCTATTTTAAAAGTAAAAATGAAAAATGAAAGAATTGTATAATTTCCCACTAGAGTAACAGATGATTTTAAGGAGAAATATTTTTAAAGGGTCGAAAATGCCAAGTGATACGCATAGCATGCATGCAAGCGTCCATAGGTTGTGGGTTCTACTTCCGTACCGGCAGTCAAGGTTTAATGAAAAATGTCGTAAACTATTCTACAAATATCATAGAGGGAGATTAGTGAGTGGAGGGAATAGTTTAAAGCTAAAAAGATTAGGAGGTCTTCTAAAGTTTTGTAACACAAGGCACAACTTGCCTAACACAAAGCGGTATCCTAACAATTACAAATAGAGGCGGGTATGGCAGAGAGAATAAAAGTAAAATAGATAATACTAAGATGTTTTATAAGGTACAGATCACCAATAGTTAGTAAGAACGCATTCTGTAGCTTCCTTATGAATACTCTAAGGAAGATGTAGATAGAAATGTCTTACTTAGAATATTTTTTTTCCTTTCCAAAAAGTCAGCGTTATCCCGTTTCCATCATTGCGAAACTAGTGTTAATTACAAATATATACATAAATCTGTAAAACACGAATTCAGTGGATTCGAATCAGGGACCTGTAGGTCAATAGGCCGGTTCTTTGTCCACTGGACTATCCCTCCTCACTGAGCTATCATTACTGAGTGGTCAAAACAATCTCAAGATTATAATAAAGGGTAAAGTTGTTCAGATTACATCAAATCAAGGGACTTAGATACTCCTGGTAACTCGATTATTCATGTAAATATAAAATTTACATAATCAGCACGTTTACTGAATTAAAAATTTACAGCGAGATAACGAAGGGTTTTCGCGCGAGATGTTCCAGCGCCATTTTGTGTTGTGAAAGATTGTACAGGACGATTGCGAAAGGCAATTAGAAGACGAGGCAAAACAAACTAAAGGACGTCCAATAACACGAGACAAAAATGGTAAACACTCCGACCTTTAGGTTTTTCGTTACAAATCAAAGCGATGAGTATCCCCGTCCTTTTCTCTTGCAGGCAGCAACGGCGGCGGAACTGTCGCTGTCTTTAAATGTTGGTACGGGAATCATGTCCGTGTATGAATTCGTCACATTTGACAGGTCAAGTAATATTCGGTTGAATCGTCATTTAACTAAATTTTAATAGAAACTTATAAAAAGCAACAAATCCGATTATCTATGCCTGTTAAAGTAATTTACATGGCATATTGTGTGTATAGTAATGATGTGTGACAATGGGTGAACAAAATAAATCTTTTTTTAATTACAATCTATATACCTAAGTAGTCTAATATGATTTTTTTATTGTTTATAAATTTATAATAAAGAAAATACCTACTTTGGAATCATTTATTTTATTTATTATTTATTTATTTCAACAAAAACTTACAGCCTGTAATTATAGCTGAAATAGCCCAGTACTAAGAATCCCTCCAGACCTCATTTTAATAGCCCAATAATTTCCAACACATTTGCAATAGTCCCAATACCTGCCGTGATCTGGTTCATGGGTATATTGTCACATTGATATCCCCTGGACAAGGTCACGGCGGCTATACAACATTACATCAAGCATCTCAAGGGGGCCTCTACGACCTAAATGATAATACCCGTGAATTAAAATAAAATAATAATAAATCATGCCTATGTGTTTCAGTGACAAGATCGGTGGCTCAGTCGTGAATGACGCGACTATGACGCGTTGGTGTCAAAGTCGCGTCATTCACAACTGAGCCATCGTGGATTCGATTCCCACGCAAGGCAAACATTTGTGTGCATGAACAGGTCTGTTTGTCTTGGTCTGAATATTTTAAGAGAGGTAGGGCGCACCAAAGCTGTACGTCTGGGGAAATACCTCCACCTCAGAGAAAACCGCTGCCAAATAACAACTCCCTAGAGCGTTGTTGTGTTCACGTGTGTGAGTGAAGTCACCAGCAAGCTCCCAAGGAGTTGCTGTGTAAGCAGCAGAGGAGGCATCGCGGAGTTATACTTAATATATCGCAAGCGTTAATAGGCTACGGTACCCGCTTTACATCAGGTATATGCTTGTATGCCTCCCGACGTAGTATAAAAAAAGTAGGTAGACAAGTTGTGTATCAGACGGGTTACAGTTTTTAACTTTAATTTTGATATAACATAATAAGTTACACTAAGTAAAAGAGTAGCCAGAACACCCCAGTGGTGGTTACGCTAGCAGGAAGAAGACTACAATACTCTATAAATATAGGTTGTACGCCGCTAATTGTTTGTTTACATTCTTTATCTCGGCTACTTGAACGCACTATAGACGGTTACCTATGAAATGAAATGGTGTATTTGCGAGAAATGTGGTTGTATTAACGATAACACACATTCGTTCTTACACAAACGTTCAAAAAATAATATTTCTCTAGCATTATAACTTTTTTTGTTGCTTTATTCGCAAGAGCCTAAATCTCCGTTAGTTAAATGTTAGTTTATAAGTTGGCAACTTACATAAGAGCGCAGACATTTTACAACATCCTGATATGAATGGGACGGGAATGAGTAAAACAATAACCTTATATTTTGTAGAAAATAGTAGTGAAATTTTTGACGAACTCGGTGGTGCAGTTCTTAGTAACGGTAATTTGACACCAACGTGAGTTCGATTCCAATACAGGACATTGTCTTAGTCTGGGTGATTAAAAGAGAGGTAGAGTGTATTAAAGCACTCCCGTCCTCCCGTCTTAGGAAGTACTGTCACAGAAAACCGCAGCCTAATAACAATACTCCGGATGGTTCTGCTGCTTACACAGCAATGGTTGAGGACCTAAGGAGTTTACAGGGATCTCACTCACACGCAAGAACACAACAACCCTTCAAGGAGTTGTTATTTGGCTGCGATTTTCTGTGCGGTGGAGGCACAACCTCAGACGGGCTTTGATGCCATTCCTTACTTACTTACCATGTGTATATTCATGCACACAAATGATTGTTCTGTATGGGAATCAAACGCACGAGCGTTGGTGTCAAAACAGCGTTATTATCCACTGTGCCGCCAAATCCGTCAGAACTTACTATTAGATACTACATAGGTATAACAACAAGAACCGATGAATGTCTTTCGTACCGATCTGCTTGAGATAAATAATCCCAGTCATACAGGCTACAATCAAGATGTTAAGTGAGTGAGATCCATAATAAACATAAGTTCATATTACCATAATAAGTAGACAAACATTACCCGTGTTGGTTCAGATAGCTTATAATTGGAGAAACTTGTTCAATTTTGTTGTTGAATGGCTAAGGTTGTAATGATCGTCATACATGGCTTTCTCTTCTAAGTGCAAGTCGTAGGTACGTTTCGCTCTTTAGCACTATCTTTCACACATGAACCACTTTTCTAAATATATATATATATATATATATATATATATATATATATATATATATATATATGTATAATTTATAAGTAACATGTATTAAGAGAGCGAAGTAGTACTCCAGTCTCACAAGTCTCAAGTCCTACCGCACGTCCCTGCCTGGTTTGAATCCTGGCATGCATGACTAAATCGGATTTATGTACGTAGCTACTTGTAATCATCACTTGCTCGGCAGCGAAAAAAAACATCGTGAGGAAACCCGCACGTCCATGACTTTCGATAGATGTGTGACCTTACCTAAGAACGTTCTGATTTTCCCTATGAGTGTGGAAATCTGACGACAGTTGCTCCATGTAAAAATAAGTATCCTCGCCAAATCATTAGGCTTAGGTTGCGAATCCCGCCAATGTTAATGGATTAGGAAACGGGATAACGATTAGAAGATGAAAAAATCTCAAGTCCTCACATCTGGATACTTTCGGCTCGGTTAGGAGACGATCTTTTAATCGGGACAGGCCCACCACTCATACCCACCACGGTATCTCCTGTGTAGCCAGAATTAACAGCGGCGACCACCCAACCGCGACCACAAAAAGGCAATGAACAGTGAAGTCCATTGCTGTCCCGGGGGTTAAACTACAGCTGCCTTGGAACTCACAAAGACTTTAATCAGAAGAAATTTGTAAGAGTAGCAAGTTTTGGAATTGACTTCCCCTCTTGGCAAAGTGAGAGACAGCAATATGACAAATAAGGCATTTAAAACCTCAAACAGATGGCTAGTCAAGTGAAGCTCAACAGCCGTTCACCACGGGTTATATATACTAATGGGACCTAAACTGTGAGTTGTTACCTAACACATCGATTCCAATAATATAGATTGCAGAACCGCCTAAACGCCTGGTAAATCTCTTTCTTCTGGTAAATAAACTTAGATCTTAAATCTAAGGACAGATATTGAGTCCCTTTGTGTATTCTACCGATTGTGGGATAGGATGTTCAAAGGAGTTTCTACACTTCTATATATAAATACACTTTAGCTGCTAAGCTGATCAAACTGATGTTCCTGTAGTTGGCACAGTCCATACGTGAACCCTTGCCTAGCTTATCTCAAATCGGTCGGGACCCTTCCGGTTCTCCAGCATCGTAATCTTTCACACCAGCGGCCAAGCAAGATGAAAGCACGACACGGACGCCAGCACTGGCATGATCGTCCTGGTTCACTCCGGATCACAGGGCTATCATGCCACCGGGCAGATATTCAAATCATCAATCCAAAGTCAATGAATTAAGTTAACACCTATAACAGTATGCCTATTTTAATGTAAAGTTACACAATCTTATAATATTAACATGTACAGCTAAGTGCACGCCATGCTTTAACACCTTTGTACTATTTGCTGTGTTTTATGCAATAAGTAATAAGAACTAAAATCGAATTTCGAGTATTAAGCCTGATCTGGTTCAAGTTGTACATGGTTTTCTCCCTAGAAAAACTGAGTTATAAATGATTTGTAAAAGTTTTATAAAATATTGGGCATAGCCTCATAGGAAGCGTTCTTTATTGTTAACGAGTTTTCTTTATGGCTTTGTTGAGACATAACGCGTTTTTTATGGTCCAATTTCGATTACTGTGAGTAGTTTGCTCTGGCAATGGTTTAATATAATTTTAGTGCGGACTTGACGTATTGAATTAAATTAAAAAAAATTTGAAATATAAATTTAACAATTCAAATACTTCACTCCGTCATTCAACGCCCACTGACTTTATAATCTTTACATTTCTAGATGTCAATTTTAATGACGTTATTATTTCATTTATAATTTTTTTATTAATTGCACGATTAAATTCATTATGACACTGTTAGAATGAAGAAACAAAACCAGTTGAGAATGCGCAAGCTTGCATTGACAAAGGAACACCTGGCTCGTCAAATCAAATCTTTTTTTTTTTAATTGTCGGCTATTTTGACCATGTTCCTTAAGAGATAGGAACGGTGTTACTGAACATTCCTATTCTACTTTTTTATGCTGAATCCGAATCTGAAGTCAAAATCCGAATATTCGATAAAAACGCACACACAGACAAATATATAGATTTCATATAGGAACGGTGTTCCTGAAAATGAAGAAGAATGTCAAACTTATCCATCGCGACGCTGCCTGTTATTGGACGAGTGCTTATGTCTTTTGTTCTTCTTCTCAGCGTTATCCTGTTTCCTAATCCATTAGGATTGGCGGGATCCGCTGTCTAAGCCTAAGGATTTAGCGAAGATACTGATTTTTAGATGGAGCGACTGCCGTTAGACTTCCTCAAACCAGAGAGAAAACTATACTGACGGCACACGTCTTTTGAAATATAATTTCTTACACGTGCGGGTTTCCTCGCGATGTTTTCCTTCACCGCCGAGCAAGTGATAATTACAAGTACCTATGTACATAAATCCGAAAACACGAATTTAGTGGTACATGCCGGGATTCGAACCGTGTCACAAGGTCGGTTCTTTGTCCACTGGATGCTCTGCTTATGTCTTTCGTCAATGTTTTTTTTTTTAATAACAGCAATCTTGATTTTTAGGAATATAATATTATAATTTAATAATTATAATATAGATTAAGTTTCGTATTCTGATTGTTCAGTATCAATTTCAAAATGTTAAATTTAAATACAATTCCACTTCCGCTTCGCCACGTGCCCTTTCATAAATCCCCATACGATTGACCAGAGGTACCAACTGGTTACAGATTAAATTTATATCCGCGACTTTGACTAAATTGAGTCCAAGTTATTAATTTTCTGTCTCCGATATCTGGTTTGTACTGCCACAGCCATTACGTGGTTGTCAAAACTGGTAGCTGTTCATTGCTCGGAGCTTCAATTGACGATCGTAAATGTCAATTTTGTGCGAGATCTATTGGTTACCTGTTAACAACAATGCAAAGTGGGTGGCAGCTGATACTACTAAGCAGAAAATATTTTTAAAAAGGCTTTCGAATAAGATCGTTCAGCAGTTATTATTGAAATGCTTATATTGACTATGCAAAAAATAAAGTTAAATGTTAAGGAATTTTAATTACCGCTTCACTGTTATTTTTTTCTAATTTCCAAAAATAATTGAATATCAAACCATTCCAAGATAATCAATTTCTACAGAATGGTAGAGAGTGTTTTTTTTTGTTATACATACAACCATCTGATGTAAAGCGGTTACCGTAGCCTATGAACCTTGTAATACATTAAGTATCACCTGCGAGACGCCACCTCTGCTGCTAACACAGCAGCTCTCTAGGAGGTTACTAGTTACCTCACTCACAACAGGAACACAACAGCCCTCAAGGGAGTTGATATTTGGTTGCGATTGTCTGTGAGGTGGACGTACTTTCCCAGATGGGCTGCTTTGATGCGCCCTACCTCACTTAAAAACACCCAGATCAACACAAACAGACATGTTCATGCACACAAATGTTTGTCTTGTGTGGGAATCGAACCCACGAACGTCGACGACAAAGTCGCGTTATTAACCGCTGCGCCACCGAGCTCGTCGAAACTGTGATTATATTCCTACGTTCACGCTATCCTTTGCTCGGTCTGGTAGGGTTAGTGTACACAATAGCAACTGACAGCCAGCAGTGTACAGAGAAACGAGCTGATACTGGAACACGACGTACAACCGCACAACTGCAATTATTTGAATGTATGTAAAATCAACATTTGATTTATTTGATGGTAACATTGCATTCACAAGACCTATTGTGACAAACTTTCAAGTACATTAGAAAAAGTAAATAACTCCATTTGAAAACATCATTTCCTAGTGTTTTCGAATGGAAATATTTACTTTTTCTAATCTACGTACTTACATCTAACAGGAAAAAAAGACTTTTAATTGAGATTATAGGCATCTTGTGGCACAAAATTGTAAACCCCGCTGTGACAAAACTTCACGTATATATCTTCAATTAGAAGATGAAGCAATCTTTGGAAGTTTCCATTAAAAAACACCGAGAAATATCTACATATAAAGGGTGAAAGATACATAAAATATTGATGACATCTAGTAAGCCTATTACAACTTGGGGAATTTGTTTTGTTTAATACAGATCGTTTAAAATTGTATGAAACATGAGACCAATAATGGACTATTTATTATTTCTTGTCACAATTTGGGGTCTTTCGTTCAAAATTTCAATATAAAAATATTATACAAAATACGTGTCAGATGATTTAAAGAATATCATAATAATTGAATTATATTTCGATACGTAGAACGTTAGGTAAAATAATGCTAAGCCTCCACTAAAGTATTATATTCTACGAAATAATACAGAATTCCTCTTAGAATAAAGCTCACTAAGACTTAATTCAGAAAGAAAGAAAGAAAGAAACCGTTTATTTGGACGTAACACAACACTATACACACAATGAATAATATACAATAAATAGTGAAGCAATAATAGTGCTGTGTGGTGTCAAAAATAGGTCCTATCTCAGCATATTACCGTGTCAATTCATGACCCGGCGCTGATTTTCAGATAAGACCTATCTGTGACACCACGGACAGAACAAGCAAGCACTATACAAAAAAATCTGGATACTACAATACACACAAATCTCCACGAGTTGTACTCTGAGCAGTTGATTTTATTTTATAGTGCTTACATATTAAATTGACATACAATGAATATAATCTGGCTATGAAATGTTGAATTATCAAATCTTAACAAAACAATTTTCTCAATATTATTTCAGTATTAAGGTTCTGATGTACAATGATAAACCTATCCCATACTATATTCCAGATATTCCAGTCATTTATTGAATATCAGTAAGGAAAAGACAATTTGGCGAGACGCCAAATAGGTACAATGTACAACTAAATTCCAGTTCATTGAAGATAGGTTCACAATAACAACAATATATAATATTTTAAATAATAACAACATTTAAAATATGTAAAGCAGTTACCGTAGCCTATTAACGCTTGTAATATATTAAGTACCTATCACTCACGCGATGCCTCCTCTGCTGCTTCACACAGCAACAGAGCAACTTCTTAGGAGCTTACTGGTGACCTCACTCATACGTAGGAACACAACAACCGTCTAGGGAGTTGTAATTTGACTGCGGTTTTCTGTGAGGTGGAGGTACTTCCCCAGACGGGCTGCTTTGATGCGCCCCATCTCTCTTAAAATATATTCACAACAAACTTCACTAATGATAAATTCATTAACTAGATTGCGCTGTATATTAGCGTTATATTTAATAGAACCTAATCCTGATATGAAGGAACAGTCTAAGGGTTTTCTTTTTCTCTAACCGGCTTTTTCTCTAACCGGCTTTTACACGGGACTACAGCATGGAAATCATCAAGAAATGCGTGAAGAGGTTTTTGGAGGGTCGGCAACACATGAATGACGGCCCTGGTGTTGCAAATGTCCATAGGCTACGGTGTAATTTACACCCTCTATTATTACGGTACAAGCTTAAAAAGTACCTACATCGTATTCCTATGGCGATATTAGTATGTAATTATCATTTATTTTATGTTATCTAGGCTTTTCTCACATCTTGGATGGACGCTCAGCTTAACAGCCTAGTGATGCATCGAACTCGAATACCTCTAGGCGAAGTGCAAGCCGCCATTACTAAATTATTGTGTCTAGTTGCCTCCCTCTACATCTCTATGATTTATGGGGAGGAACACGCCTGGCCTAGCTGTGAATAGAGATTAGACAGTCTGCGTATAAAAAATGTATAAAACATAGACTGGGCGAGGTGGCAATTTGTCTATTGGCATATTGCTAAATGTCTTTTTTTTATACTACGTCGGGAGGCATACAAGCATACGGCCCACCTGATGTAAAGCGGGTACCGTAGCCTATTAACGCTTGTAATATATTAAGGATCACTCGCGCGATGCCTACTCTGCTGCTTACACAGCAACTCCTTGGGAGCTTAATGGTGAACACACTCACACGCAGGAATACAACAACCCTCTAGGGAGTTATTATTTGGCTGCGGTTTTCTGTGAGGTTGAGGTACTTGCCTACACGGGCTGCTTTGATGCGCCCTACCTCTCTCAAAACATCCAGACCAAGACTAACAGACACATTCATGCACACAAATGTTTGCCTTGTGAGGGAATCGAACCCACGAGCGTTGGTGTCACAGTCGCGTCATTCACGACTGAGCCACCGAGCTCGTCAAGATCTATCTTTCTGATCGTCTATTTGAAGAAGTATAAAAATGTGACAGTTATTTAAACTATTGAAGAAATAAACATTCTCGAACAAATTCGTCTTCTTCGTCTAAGTTTAAGGAAAAATCATGTCAAAATTAGTATCTTCTGGCAAAGATACTAATTTTGACATGGAGCGACTACCGTCAGGCTTGTACAACCCAGGAGGCAAAACCAGGCTTTTCTTAGGTATGCTCACATGCCTTTCGAAATATTATTTCTTGGACGGAAAACATCGTGAGGAAACTCTCACGATGTTTTCCGTCACCGCCGAGCAAGTAATAATTACAAATATGTACGTTAGAATATGTACCAATCTAATGCAGGAAGAAATAATGATGAAAAAGATATAAGTACAAACCGAAAGTAGAAGGATGTAGGAACCAAGGAAGGCCAAGACTTACCTATCATGACGAAACTGATTGTGTTTTATTAGAAGGTGATATCAAGAGCACTAGAAACCGATCGTGCATGAGAATAGTTATGAATGTTAAAGCTCTACTTTAGTGAGGTGTGTAAGGACCGAGTCATGTGGCGCTCGGTTTGTTCTGCCTACCCCGCAAGAGATTTGCCGTGAAGTTATAGATATGTAGACAAGTTTTTAAATTTAAATAGCTTTAAATATTAGAGTAATATAATCCGCCACATTGTTTTATTACATATGAAAGGATTATGACACATCTTTATCTAATCTGATACCCCATTCCATGGTTTTAGATTTTTATTTATTTAAAATTTGAATATTTACTAAGATAAGTCACATCTGCCGGGCATCCCGTGACGGCCACCATTTTTTTTTATATAATTTCGATAATAAATAAAAATGTTTATATAAATACTGGCTGTTTAAATTATGTTTCTATTTTTTTTTTTCATGCAATTTGATCTTACCTGCTTTGTGTACTTCCGCCACCCGCCGTCATTAATTGGTGGCGGAAGCCACACAAAGCAGGTTAGATCAAATTGCATGTAAATTTGACTTTCGCAAAATGACGCCTGAGTCTATTAACTATTATTATTTTTTGTTTTCCTACATATCATATATTTTCAGTGTCTTCGTAAGAAGGGGTCACTAGGTAAATTAGGATTTATTTATTATAGTGAATAGCTTTGTCGGAGTATATCGCCCATGGACCTAGAATGTAATGGAAAAGAATGATTAGAAAACAATGTTTTAGAAAGTTCTAACTTTAAGTAACGATCTTTGACGATTTCGAACGGTCTCAGAATATTTTTTTGGGATTCTCCCCAGATTAGTATACTTTGATTAACATCTGCTAATATGTTGAATTTTGTAACTAAGAAATCGCAGCAGGCGTATAAAAACAACTACTCAATCACTTGAGTTCAAAAATATATTCTGAAAGGGACGTACGCTCACCAAGAAGTACACAATAAGACGATGGCTGCATATGTATGTGACATACGCAGCCATCTACTTGGAATTCATTAACCAGATAAGTTTATTGACAACTGCCTATGATATGGCATCCCATTCTTCATTGAGTGACGTAGGAGCTGGAGCTTTCGCACTCTTCTTTTAAGTTCATCCCACAAGTGCTCGATTGGGTTGACATCGGGGCTTCGCGCTGGCCAGGGTGGGTATTCCGACCTCTGATAGGTCACACACACAAACAAATCCTGCGTAGGGTACGACATATTCTTGGAGAATGTCTTTAATATACGTATGAGCATTTAAGCCACCTCTACCAGCACCGGCAGGCACAAACACCAAGTTGGTCTTTGCGTCTAACGAAATGCCTCCCCACACCGTGACCGAACCTCCTCCGTACGCAACCGTTTATGCAGCACACTGCGTACCGTTCTCCAGGCCTCCTATAGACACGTCCTCTTCCGTCATTGCCATTTAAGGACAGTCAAGTTAGAGATCAGTCTGTGAGTCGAAGAACGGTCGCTAGGAGACTGAAGGAGACTCGCTCGTTGGAAAACAAGACGGAGCGCCATTGATCCAAGGTCCAATTCATGTGATTTCGAGCGAACCGAAGTCGCACTTATCAATGTGCTCTGGTCAACTGGGGTCCGGTTGCTGATCTCTTTGGGATCAGGTCAGCCTCGTTCAGTCTCCTAGCGACCGTTCTTCGACTCACAGGCCGATCTCTAACTTGACGGAGCTACTCCTGGATCGCAATAGCAGTCATGTGCCGGTTTCGTATAACGTTATAACCATGAATCGGTCATCTTTTTCAGAAGTATATCTTCCTCTATCTGATCCAAGTCTGCGAATGACTGCGTCGGACTCCAAATACCGCCTGTACACTGTGGAAACTGCTGATTGGTTTATATGCAATCGCGCAGCGCAGCAACTTGCCTTTGATTACTTCTTGCAATAGGGCAATAGCTTGAGCAGTCTCTGTCGGAGCGGTGTCCATTTTTCCTTGTTGTTATCACTCGGTAATTAGCGTAGGTGTTTACGGATCAAAGTTCAGGAGGCAAAATTAAAAAAAATTAATAGCACTCCTTATGGTATGGTATGGCATGGAAGGTGCGCAATTCATACGTAGCTATCGAGAAAATGGGGCAAATTGGCGGATAAATTGACTAAGTTCGTTTTTATTAAAAAAAACTTCTTTTGTTTCTATTCTGGTTCTGGATACCTACCACCCGAAAACATTATGACATATAATATTTTTTGTATGTAGAGAGAGTTATTTTTCCAAATACCGGCAAGAAAACTATACCTACTCGATTTTTTAGTACACCAGTGTGTTATAGTATTTTTAGGCTTCCGTAGTAATTTTTGGGATAAGGAACACTTACAGTTTTTTTTTTATTATTATTATTTAATTTTTTCGCAAGCAAGCAAAGTGAAGCAAATACGGAACCCTACATAGTGCGTGGCCCGACATGCACTTAGCCGGTTTTTTCTACGTGCCTGAAGTAATCATGCTGACGTATTTTCGTATTTAGGCAAAAGTTTACAAAAAAACACGGCCAGTGTGGAGGAAAAACATTATTTATTCAAGCATCACGAGAATGAAGTGAAATGGGTAACGACATTTTGTCACAAGCTCTTCGAGCGGAAATTAAAATCAAAGCAGAGCCCTCGCGGTTCATTAACTTTCTAAAACAGTTTGACTTGTGACATTCGAGCTAGGCCTTCTCAGAATAAAGGTTATGAAGGACTGGCATGGTTTAGGTAAGTGAAGCTTGTTAAATGGATTGCTTGAGCTGTAGAAATGCCAAAATCGTCTTACATTTGTCTAGGGGCCAACAGCTGACTGAAGTACGAAGCTGTTGTCACCAAGCGGCGAGCTTGTTTATACTCCCGTTCCTCGACTTTCGAACGACTCGTCCTCCGAGTACTTCGCACCGCCTGTTGAGTGTGAGTTGAATTGCGAAAGGTGCCTAAAATGGATTTCAGGAATTCTAAGCTATTTCCGACGAGCTCGATGGCGGGGTGTTTAGTAATGATACTTTGATACACAGGCACGTGGGTTCCCCAGTCGGGCTGCTTAGATGCGGGGAATTACTTCCACCTCACAGAAACCCAAAGCCAAATAACAACCTCTTGGATGGTTGCTGTGTGTTTGAGTGACTGAGGTTACCAGTAAGTTCCTAAGTTGTTGTGTTAGGAGCAGAGGTGGTATCGCGGGTGTGACACTTAATGTATTGCCAGCCATGATAGTCCATGTAAGCACGTGGCCCACCCGAGGCCTCGACTGTCATTTTTAGGGTTCCGTACCCAAAGGGTTAAACGAAACCCTATTACTGAGGCTCCGCTGTCCGTCCGTCCGTCCGTCCGTCCGTCTATCACCAGGCTGTATCTCATGAACCGTGATAGTTAGACAGTTGAAATTTTCACAGATGATGTATTTCTGTTGCCGCTATAACAACAAATACTAAAAAATAGAATAAAATAAATATTTAAGGGGGCTCCCATTCAACAAACGTGATTTTTTTGCCTTTTTTATAGACAATGGTACGGAACCCTTCGTGCGCGAGTCCCACTCGCACTTGGCCGATTTTTAGGGTACCCAAAGGGTAAAACGGAACCCTATTACTGAGACTTCGCTGTCCGTCCGTCCGTCCGTCCGTCTGTCACCAGGCTGTATCTCACGAACCGTAATAGTTAGACAGTTGAAATTTTCACAGATGATGTATTTCTGTTGCCGCTATAACAACAAATACTAAAAAAATAGAATAACATAAATATTTAAGGGGGCTCCCATACAACAAACGTGATTTTTTTGCTCGTTTTTGCTCGATTTGATAACGGCAACAGGTAGACGCTTGAAATATTCACAGAATATTTAGGTATATATTCACTTTAAGAATAAATAATTAAATTAAAATAAAACAAATATTTAAGGGGGGCTCCCATACAACAAACGTGATTTAGATAGTGGTACGGAACCCTTCGTGCGCGAGTCCGACTCGCACTTGGCCGATTTTTTATACAATGTCCCGACGTTGAATAAAAAAATAGCAGTCGTTAACCTAAGTTAAGAAAGACAGAGCGCGTTAAAGCAACTCCACTGGGAGTCCCTGTAGGACTGTTGTATTCGTACGACTGAATGAGGTCACAAATAAGCACCTAAGGATTTTATTTGGAGTAAGCAGCGGTGGTAGCAACATTTTTTTTATAAAAAACATACTGGAAAATTCTGAAAGCAAACAGGTATACCTCACAATACGATAACAATATACAATACGATAAATATGGATATGTCTGTAAACTCTCTGTAAAATTGAGCATATATCCTAGACCTAGTCAATTAGTGAAACAACTATATATACTACAACAGTAAAGAAGAATGTTTCTAACAAAGCCAAAACATTTAAGCAATATATTCACAACAAAATATTCCTGTTACTCCAATCCAGCATATTCCAGAATTCACAAAGGTAACTGCATTAAAAGTCAATAAATCGTCGACCAATCTGATTGTCCATTATATTCCAATAACAATAAGGTAGGAATCATTGAGCTAATAACTAATGGACTGTTAATCCATATATTTAAGTGCACGGTGGTAGACAAGCAAAGTGGTCGTAACAGGCAACACTGTGAATTTTATACGACACTGTATCCAACTAAATAAGTAGTCTTATCCGCTAGTAGCTCTCGTGTAGGAATTGTTTGCGATAAAGTTGTATTAATAATATCGAAGCTAATAAATCGAACATACTGTAAGGTAAAACAACAATTTAGATCTACATATATAAAAATCAATATCAATTGACCAACTGGTCTCAGGTTCGAATCATGGCATGTATCATTAAATTTTATGTTTTCGGATTTATGTACATATTTGTAATAATCAGCGGTGAAGAAAAAACATCGTGAGGAAACCCGCACGTACAAGAAATTATATTTCAGAAGATGTGTGACCTTATCTAAGAAAGATCTTGTTTTACCTCCGGGTTGTGGAGGTCTGACAGCAGTCGCTCCATATTTAGGTATTTTAGTATACTTAGTAATGCAAAAGTGGAAGGATGTAGGAGCCGAGGAAGACCGAGACTAACCTACCATTACCAAATTGATCGTGTTTTATCAGAAGGTTATGTCAGGCAGGAGCCCCAGAAACCGGCGAGCGTGCATGAAAAGAGCTATGAATGTCACGGAAGCGAGTGAAGTATGTAAGGACCGCGTCTTATGGCGCTCGGTTCTCTCTGCCTACCCCGCAAGGGACTTGGCGTGAAGATATACATACATTAGTCCACTTAGGTAGTGGACCCCGCCAATTCTAATGGATTAGGAAATTGAATAATGCTAATAAGAAGAAGCTATATAAAAATCAATTGCTGTGCTTCAGTCTCACAAAAACTCGAAAATGGCTCGACGTATTTGATGTTATTTTTGTTATGTTCAATACATTACTGGGAAGGTATAGAAAGAAAAAAATGCCGACGAAGTCGTGGATATCAGCTAGTATTCAACAAAATTTGTATCTTCAGATGTGCTTGTTTTCAGGAACACCGTTCCTATCTCTTAAGGAACATGATCAAAATGGCCGACAAATTAAACAAAAAATTGAATTGTTATATAATTGACGAGCCAGGTGTTCCTCTGACAATGCAAGCTTGCGCATTCTCAACTGGTTATGTTTAAAATTTTGTCGCCTGTTTCTTTTTTTCTACACAATTTATTGTTTTATTTATTTCTTATCTCGGGCATAACTTGGAGCGTTTAATTTGTCTTTTGGTTAATAAATATGCCTAGTATAACTACGCATGTAGAATTATTGTGACGTACATATTTATAGGCATAATTCTTAACATCAGATTAACATTTGCAGTTCTATCATCTATCAAATCACGGCAAAACGATTAAAACAAGATAAGATGGTACATTTACTGGATTTGTTATTTTCACTCCATTATTTATTTACTTCATGGCTGAAATGAATATCTCATCCAGTACATAGTTCCGTACAAGAAACCCGCAGAATTCCAACACTGTATTCTGCACCTCGGATTTTCATCGAGAAATAATCCCAATGACGATAAATTGTTCAGAATATATTGTGAGTAGGTGGGGCCGGCTACCGGTTTATTAGGAGCTGGTCTAAGTGTTAGGTTGTAGAGTTTTGTAATTTAGGTTACCTTCATATTTTAATAAAACCATCCAAATATCACTCGAGCCTAGATCTTTTTTGTTCTGTAATGCTTGTTTGCATTATGTCGCAGTTCTTAAATTACAACAACCTGTGAAAAAAAGATTTTTTGCTATGGTCACATTTTGCAAACCATTTCTGAACTAAAATGGTTCAGTATGAATGTATGAAATTACTTTTATTGTACACGATGAAAAGTAATTTCATAACCAGTTTCGTTTTTGAGATAGACCGTATAACAACAGTGGTTGAAATCTGATAACCGCCCATTTATTTGTTTTTGAAGATAACAATAAAATAAAACTTGTTTATATTCTAGTGCTTCAAATAACGACAGCGTAATGCTATAGTCAGTTGTTTTCGTGTACCTTCTTTGAAAAAATACTTCTAATGAATTTATAATTAATTATTCAATTTTGCGTTAGTCGTTCAGTTGTGCATTATTTAACAAAATTATCAAATTCTAAACCTGTAGCATCACGACGGGAAGCAGAGTGCCTGTATATGACAGACAATGTGGAAAAAATGATATATGAAGATAATATAAGGAAAAGGGATATATCCAATCAAGTGTTGATAAGTATGTGTTGTGTATGTTTGAATGAGTAAATGTGATGTGCGTATGGTGTGAATATGATACGTGTTTGTGTAAAGTGTGAGTGGGATGTATGTACATTATATGCATTATCACTTGCTCGATGTCGAAGAAAAACATCGTAAGGAAACTCGCAAGTCCAGGAAATTGTATTTTAAAAGATTAAGAAAGGTTTGTTTTTCCCTCGGGATTGTGGAGGTCTGATAACAGTTAGCTCCATGACGAAATTAGTATGTTCGCATAAAATTCCAAATATGCAAAATAAACTTTTTTGATTACTCTCAAACCGTATGTATGAATGTACATACCTGTGCACATGCTCATAAAGTAAGATAATAAAAAAATAGCTTTCTGACATTAAAGACGAGACAGAAAGATTAATAACAGAATTATCTTTATTATACCATGCAATATTACAATTTTTGCACAACAAGTCCAATTATTATGTGTAACGAAAGACCAATTTACATGAGCACTCGGCAGGCCTTCATAAGTCGCGCCAGTGATCACAACTCTCTAAATTTCCAGAAAAAAAACATTACACTGTGTTGCAACACTTAGGTATAATAAATGAGACAGATAATTATAAAGAGTGAAATTGTTCCAACTTCTTACAAATTCCATTCAACTTATGACTTTAGGACGCCATAACGATGTAACAGAACAGATGTAGGAAAGAGAAATAGCATGACTGAAATGGTTATGCTAGCCATAGATAAGAAAGAAAAGGAAACTGGTGAAGGGTGAATATGTGAGGAACATATTGTAATAACTGTTTTTTTTTTTTTTTTTTACGGGACAGGATCACCACTCATACCCACCACTTTGTCTCCTGTGCAGCCAGAATTAACAGCGGCGACCACAAAAAAGACAATGAACAGTGAAGTCCATTGCTGTCCCGGGGGTTAAACTACAGCTGCCTTGGAACTCACAAACGAATTTAATCAGAAGAAATTTGTAGGAGTAGGAAGTTTTAGAATTGACTTCCCCTCTTGGCAAAGTGAGAGACAGCAATATGACAAATAAGGCATTTAAAACCTCAAAGAGATGGCTAGTCAAGTGAAGCTCAACTGCCGTGCACCACGGATAATCAAATATCTAACACTATTGGGACCTAAACTGTGAGTTGTTACCTAACACATCGATTCCAATAATATAGATTGCAGAACCGCCTAAACGCCTGGTAGTTCTCCCTTGTTGCCACCAAAAGTAAGTATCAGAATAGTATACTACCCCGGATGTGACACGCAAGGAATTTAACATAATAACTGTTATTATGAAAAAGTCGACCTACATACATAAGGTTAGTTGTGTAAGATATTTGATGCGCGATTAAAAAACTGCGCTAATTAAAAATATAATCCATTTGTCATCTAATATTTAAATATATATAAAAATGTAAACCTATTTTGGAATTGCAATTGGAGCCCTCTCCTTGTCCCACTTAAACTGGTTGCCGCACTTTTTAAATCTCTTTCAACCGTTACCCTCTCCTGTATTAAATTGTTTGGCAAAATATTTTTTGTGTTTCTTTATACCCAATGGATAAGAAATATTTAAAACTATTCGTAACTCATAACATTGGTCGCGACAACTGACTTTTTTTACCATTTTGGTGCCCAACCCTAATTAACTAACTGGCAAGTTAGTTAATTTATTCACATTCCTAGAAATAAATAGTTTTGTGTACGGGTAAAAGTATAAAACTTATTTGTTTGAAGCCTACCTCATGTTCAGAATTAGTTGTAATTTGGAATTATACAGCAGTTACCTCATTTTAAAGTCTTTATAAATTACAACTTTACCTGAATTTCTTTTAGACAGATTTTGTCATAGATCGTCACGCACGCTACTTGCTTGGACCGCTCTCGCAGTCTACCGATGCAATCTTACACGCGACGTCGCGTCGGGGAAAGTGCAATCTTCACGGTGTTTGTTGTCGAAATTGTTACTATGCCGCTTTTTGTATTAATGTCTTCTTTGGATAATTGCACTGTGTCTTAATAAGGTTGAATGTGTAGGCATGAATTTTTTGGCATTCGTAATTGTTGAGACTACGACAATTAGGCGCAATATTTTTTTTGTCGATAACAATTATCGACAAAAAAAATATTGCGATTTATCGATATTAATATTAATTGTCTTTTTGGCAGTGGTCGTCTTCGTTGTATGTTTGCGCTTTAATTCTTTTACAACACATACATAATTCAAAAAGTAGGGCGGTCGTGTTTTACCAGAGGGAGACTATGTACAAAAGTCGTCTGCGTGTGTACCTCTGTCTCACCTATTTCTACCGCCAAGCAGCTATATTTATGCCCCGTGGTGTTACAAGCGTCAGTAGGCTGCGGTGACCGCGTACCATCTAATACGGGCCACATGCTTGTTTGCCAATCTAGTTGTATAAAAAAAACATGATCCATGAAGTTTATTTGAATATATGATGTAGCCACAGAAGCATACGATACACTGCCAACTTCACTGTTATAACTTCATGTTCTTCTTAGTGTTAACCCGTTTCCTAATCCATTATAATAGGCGGAGTCCGCAAACTAAGACTAAATATTGGGCGAAGATGAGTTTGATGATGATTTTTGGTGGATAACTGCCGTCCGGCCGCCACAACCCACAATGAAAACCAACCCTATTTTAATTCACACGTTTTTTTTTTAATTCAATTTCTTGAAGGTGCGGGTTTCCTGGCGATGTTTTCTTCGCTGCCAATTAATAATTTCAAAATATAGGTACCAACATAAATCTAAAAACACGAATATAGTGGTGAATGCACCACTACTAACCTCCAAAAAATTGCAGCTGCGGGGTGGACGGTGTGTGGAATATTATCATTTATTGCCCCCGTATTAGATTTCAACGATTGAAGTAAACATATTGTAGACAATTTCTTAATAATACACTTTTAAATTAATGTTATAGAAGGTAGACACATTGTTCTATCATTTAATAGCGTTACTAATTAGATATAAAACATATTCAATAAGAATCTAAATTTGCACCTGTAAAGCGGGTATGGCAGACAGAACCGAGCGCCACATGACTCCGTCCTTACGCACTTTAACTTTCATAGCTCTTCTCATGCACGCTCGCTTAATTTCTAGGACTCTGGACATCACCTTCAGACA
The DNA here is from genome assembly GCA_947507595.1 of Pyralis farinalis. Classification (NCBI taxonomy): domain Eukaryota; kingdom Metazoa; phylum Arthropoda; class Insecta; order Lepidoptera; family Pyralidae; genus Pyralis; species Pyralis farinalis. The sequence goes on along the minus strand of OX382273.1, from coordinate 29,458,549 downwards.
AAACACTGCACCTTCTTTTATACAACGTCGGAAGGCGTACAAGCATACGCCGCATCTGATGTAAAGCCTTTACCTTAACCTACGAACTCCTGTAATAAATAAAATATCAATCGCGCGACGCCACATCAGCACACAGCCACTCCTTAGGAGCTTTCTCAAATTGTCTAAAATCAGTGCACGTTGCGGTATATGTAAAATGCAAAGTACAGTCGGAAACAAAATACGTAGCTAAGTACATCAAAATATTAGCTAGCCAGTCAACTGCCAATGAGATCTTCAAGGTATACGAGTAAACTGACTCGTAAATAATCAGCCAACGCGGCAACATAAATATAGTTGCGAGACTACCCGCGGTTTCGCCCGCTGCGTTATTTGTTATTGGCCGGTCTGGAGTTGGTGGTGATAATAATTGTAAGATATGTGGTCCCACTTTGTAATCTTGTAATGCGAATATAAATGGAGAAATATAGTCATTTTATGTTAAAGGTACGCGTAACAAGCGAGTTCCACTGACATTTATGCAAAAAAAAATATACTGAAGAATAGATGTGGAGTGGTGGTAGTAGTAGTAGCAAGTATTTGGAAGTATTTTAAATACTTAGTAAATATAATAACACTAAGTGATTGTTTAGCTATTTATATTATATTAAGTTTGTTTTACACAAGGTCGGGAGTAACACGTGATGTAAACAGATTCATTTAATCGCAGGATCACAATAACTTTACCTGCTTAGTGCAGGTTTCAATTTGCAAACAATCAAATAGCGCCTATACCTATTAACTATATATTTTTTTTCAGCAATGCTGCTTGTGTGCGATTAATTTAACGTCTACGGAAAACAGCCGTGACTGACGACTTAACATGCTTTCTTGTCCCGTATTCAGGAGCAAGTGGGTACTGTGAAAAGGGGCTATCACACCCCTAGCAAATGGATGAAAAATAAAACTAATATAGGTATATGTTAAAAGTATTTATTATATCAAAATATTGTATGGTGCAACAGACAAATAAAACCACTGTCTTTAATATAACATAAGCGTTACGGAGCGAGGAGACACTTTTGAGAACAATAAGGGGCGGAAACAGGGGGTGAACGGGTGCGAGACCCATCTGAGTATGGAAGAACTATAAATGATATCCATTCATAAACAAGCTATGGTCGACGTTGCTTAACTTGCGTGCTCATTATCCTGAGCCTCGAAACAATGACATTGAGCTCATTATATTTATTTATTGTTATTTATTCCACGAATGATATCCGAACAAACTACGAATGCCTAGAATTCGAAAATGACTTTAATTATTGTCTCGAAGATATTACTTATATATTAGGTTATAGATTCGAAAATGACTTTAATTATTGTCTCGAAGATATTACTTATATATTAGGTCACAGATTCGAAAATGACTTTAATTATTGTCTCGAAGATATTACTTATATATTAGGTTATAGATTCGAAAATGACTTTAATTATTGTCTCGAAGATATTACTTATATATTAGGTTATAGATTCGAAAATGACTTTAATTATTGTCTCGAAGATATTACTTATATATTAGGTTATAGATTCGAAAATGACTTTAATTATTGTCTGGAAGATATTACATATATATTAGGTTATAGATTCGAAAATAACTTTAATTATTGTCTCGAAGATATTACTTATATATTAGGTTATAGATTCGAAAATGACTTTAATTATTGTCTCGAAGATATTACTTATATATTAGATTATAGATTAATGTATGAAATTACCGATTTGTACTGAAAAATTAAAACTCGTTGTTTTATAAGATGTAACATATTCATTTAATCAAAATATTTACCCTCATTATCTATAAATTGATGCCATTCTAATGGGAAGTTTATTTATGCCTTAGCGATAGAACTCTGGGGATCTAGATTCGACAAACTGTAATCGTGTAACCGTTGCAAACAAAGAATGATAATTTAATAAAAAGGATTTAAAAGTAACATTTCACGAGTAGCAAGTACCACGAAAACAAAATAGTAAATCGGACTAAATGGAAATTTCCTTTAAACAATCTCGAGGGTGAAACAAGCTTCCGACAGAAAACGCTGAAGCAACAGGAAATAACACGTCCCTTGGGAGAGACAGGAGGGGGTTAATTCTCGGAAGGGCAAATTAAATAGGACGGTGGCGTTGTTGCTGAGCTGAGCTGAGCTTCGGAATGTTATTTTACAGTTATATAACATTAATTACAGTATATTATTTCCAATTCTTACGAGCCCTCCTGTTGTGTATAATTTAATTTAAATTCCAGTAACTCTCTGATAAGATACACTAACATATCCTTTTAATTAAAATCTTATTGTACCCTGTTCCTTTTTTATTTTAATCTTTTATAGTTTTAATTTTTATAATTTAATCTACCAGCATCTCGAAAATGTCCATTGGCAAAGAAGAAATGCCTAAAAAAAACTTCTACAACAATAAATTTAAGTCAAGTGATAAAATTAAAGATATACATATATAATTATTATTATATATTATATTCCTTAACCTACGTGTTCTTACTATATATATATATACGTGTTGAATTAAAAGATAACTCGATGTCGTCGTTGCGCGTGTTATTCTAACCGAACACGTAGATTAAGGAACGTCAACCGCAGCCTGTCTATGGATGGGTTTACCTATCTCGAGTTTCTCCGTGGTTAAGCCGTCGGTCCCAGCTGTTTTCCATCGGATGACAGTCGTTAAGCTAAGTCAGTGGCCCTCGGGCGGTTGAAAACACTGACCTTCGCCCATCCGCATTTGTAAGTATGCTCTAAACCCCTTCGGGTAAAGGGAAACCCGTATCCTTGCAGTGGGATGGTAAGGGTTTGATGTAGCATGTGTTGAATCATTTCTAAATATCTCAGTCAGTCAGAATTCATTAATTCTGGAAAAAGCCTTCTTACAAAGAGCATTTTTAATATGAATAAGAACACCAACTTCGTTCTTATAAATCTCTTTTGCGCTTTGCTTTAGCATTCCTTATCATAATAAGTGCTTAATATACCGGTTTGTGCTATTTGAAGAAAGAATTTGAATTTGAGAGGTATTTACATGAATATAACTAAAGCGAACGTAACTTTATCCGTCTTTACTCACATTTTTAGAACCAAATCTATGGATATGTTGGGTTACTCTGAAAACCAATTTCGATAAGTCGGTACTGTAATTAACATTTCGAATCACGGCGGGAGCGCCAGTTTAATTTGATCTAGATATTCGATTGTCCAGTTAGGCACAAGTAACTAGATTCAATCCCAACCGATAGTCGAAATTATGATATATGATGCGAAACTTTGGATTTGGATCGTTGTTTGGAATTAGCGTCAAGAGTAACCCTTCAGCCATGCAATTCTCTAAGCGACTCGTAATGGCTGTGTGCGTCGCTGTGATTACAGATGTCACAGCTTTGACATCGTCTACTGCGATCACGGCTTTTTATTAGGTATTCTATAAGGCTGTAAGCGCACGCGAGGCTGTTTGCCTTGTAGAATTCCAATTCCAAATGCCTTGCGGCGCTAGTGGCGCACAACCATGAAAGCGGCACTAAGGAATAGCAATTTTGTGTTCAAGGCTATAACAGCCGATGTTTCCGAGGATGTAAGAATGTTTGCTCTTACAGAATTGCATGGCTGATTGTATTGAAGAGGTAAGCCGAGATCTGAAGAAGAACATAGTTAAATTCACTATAACGACATGTCAACGCGGGTGAACCAGCGGCCAGGAGACCTACTGCCTTAGGTGTAGACGGTTCAGATCCAATCCGGTTTTTTGATGGCGTAAATTTAACTTCGGTTTAGGCTTATGGCGATCGTCTTCAGCTAAAGCGACAGAGACTCTGGAGCTCTACTGAATGGAAAGAAGAAGATTATCTTCTATCACTCGCGCGCATCCACCTTGATCTCACTCACTCGTAGGAACACAACGATCTTCTAGGTAGTTGTTATTTAGCTGCCGTTTACTGTGAGCTGGAGCGGACGAACTTCCTTGATGCGTCCTACTTCTCTTAAAAATACCCAGACAAACGGGCATATTCCTGCACACAAATGTTTGTCCCGTGGGAATCAAACCCCTGAGCGGTGTCAAAGATGCGTTACTAACCACTGCGGCCCCGAGCTCCTCTATCGATCTCAAATCGAGTTATATTTCGCGATGAAAATAGATATCAACGATTAATAAGTACATAGTTTTTCTCGTAGAAGATCTATTCATCCCATCATCGCTTATCTGTAAGATGCGCGTAATTTTCCAATTAATAACTCTTATCTGCCACATTTATGCCACCTGTTAATTAACTTGCTCCAGTTTCTTGGCGATAGAGCCACGATAAGTAACACCTGTGTTTACCCTTTTGCTTTCCAATAACTTGAGCAGACGTACTTGTACTGAAAATGTTACAATTATGAACAACTAGCTGTTACACGCGGCTTCGCCCGCATTTTTTTTTATACAACATCGGGAGGCTTACAAGTATACGGCCCACCTGATGTAAGATCGTTATGCTACCTCTGCTGCTAACACAGCAACTCCTTAGGATCTTACTGGTGACATCACTCACACGCAGGAACAAACCCATCCTGAGAGTTGTTATTTGGCTGCGGTTTTCAGCGTCGTGGAGGTACTTCCCCAGACGGGCTGTTTGATGCGCCCTGCCTCTCTTAAAAATACCAAGACAAACAAACGTGTTGGAATCGAACCCATGAGCGTCGGTGACAAAGTCGCGTTATTAACCGAGCTCGTCAAAATAGACATCGTCGCTCATAGACACTACCACATATTATCTCTTGGGAGTAAGATCTTTTATTGCGGTAAAAAGTAGTCTATATCACTCTTGGGCCCCTCCACTATGTATGTACCTACTAAAATCACATTAGTTCCTTTCTTCGTGTCGACGTGAAAGAGGAACAAATAAACACAAATAAACACAAATTCACATTTATTATATTAGTATGGATTTATTATTATCTACTATAAAAAACATAAAAGTTTATAATACAATTAATAAATTGGATTAGGTACACACGAACTCAATATAATATTTCACGTATAGGTACGTTTTACAACTTAATATTTTTCCCACCTTTATCCAGTTTCCTAATCCATTAGGGTAGGTGAGCTCAGCTACTTAAGCCTAAGAATTTGGCGAAGATACTGATTTTGAGATGAAGCGACTGCCGTCAGACTCTGCATCTAAGAGGAAAAACCGGACGTATCTTAGGTTAGGTCACACGTAGCGATATACAATATCAGTTTCGTAAAGAATTTGAAACAGAATAGAATTTAAACAAAATCTATATTATTATTGTCAAAAAAGCGAAAGTTATTTTTTCATACATACGCGTATTATGTATGAAAAAATAACATTCGCTTTTTTTTGCAAATAAAAAGTAATGGCACCAATTAAAAAGTAATTTGGAAAAGGTTTAGGTCTCAGCCGTGTAGGTTTCAGTCAACATTCAGACTGGATCATGCTGGTTAATTGGAGAAAAATCATTAATGGCAGTAAATATTATATCAAAAATTCATAAAGTTATAATTTCACGTCCTACAAACATTCACATCATTTTATGGAACCATAGAAGGGTATCCAAAGTCGTCAAACAAATTCATTGTCTATCACACCAATCAACACGACTCTCGCCTTTATCCTCACTGATTTATGAATGGAATGAACACGAGTGGAATAATTCACAATTCCCTTTGGATACCAGTTTCCCTTTCAATGACCTCTGACTACGCGAGTCGAGTCGTAATGCATTTCCTAGTTTATAATCCATTGATGAGTCGAACCGGTACTAAGAATGACAATGGAGTAAATAGTAACCAATGACTATTGCTTTAGAAAAAGCGTTTGAATTATCATGAGGTTACTTTGTAGTGGTATAGTGATGAAATGTGAATTGCTGTGTTATGCACACGTGTAATTAGTATGTTGGTCGTTCATTCATGAACAAAAACTCCCTTTGACAGATACATTTCATAATCGATATTATCTTGATAGTACCTATCCATTTACGATATTTTTGTTTATTTGGGACACCATATATATAAATACGTATTATATGATTGCATACGCCACTGCATAAAGTATAAGAAATTGAGACTTTTTAGACGTGTGCCTTTTAACATATAGAAGTGCAATGCAATAAGAAAGTGCTTTTTTTTTCAGTCAAAAGTAGATTATATAGAAAAATATTCGTTAATTTATACAGCCAATTAAAACTAAACTTGGTGTTTCAAAAACACTTCTCAAGATTTTTTAATTATTAGTTAAAAAGTGTCAAATTAAAGTTAAAATCGTAACTATTGAAACTATTTTCGAAAATACTTCTAAATTGGGACATAAGGTGGGAATACGTGAGCAGTATGTTCCCGTTCGCTCACTCCTTCTAATATCTCTCTCTGAGAGTAAGAGAGGTATAGTAAAGTTCATTCAAGGCCGTCTCCATATTTTCATACGAGATCTAAACCGTCCGGCATCGCTTCAGAAGATTTTTGAAGCGAAGCCTCGGCTAACTAAGACATACGGTTTGGAAATTAGTAAAGTTTTGACACCAAACAAAGGTGTCAAAAATGGTAAAAAAGTGTCAAGTGTCAGCTGTTTGTCAAAATCTCCAGAGCCAAGCTACAAACTCTACCTTTAACATACTTTACTATTATTAAAAGTGTCTGTCACGTTCCATCCCTGTAATCCACTAATCTAATCAGAAACTATACTATGATTTAAAAAATATAAACTAAATCGCACACCCATCTGATGTCAAGGCAAACAGTAACTATATTAGTTTATAACATTTCATATCACTTCGTTGAGGTACGCGGGAGAAAACTACTAAAGCCAACTGAAACCAAACGGGTATGAGTATCTACCTAAATCATTGAAACTTCTCAAGTAGGCAACATTGTTAAGGGAAAATCTGGTATTATATTACAGGAACTGTTGTAGAGATAAACATGAAACTCTGTGTGGGATTAGTTGGAACCGAACAGGGTATAATTGAAGACAATAGCTGATATAATGCTATACATTGGAAGATTAAAGAGGAAATTGATGATCCTCCTTCAAATAAAAGTAGCATCGTAATTATTAACGGCAGTAGCATGTTAATAACACTGTTTTTACATATATTATAAAATCTAAGGAATTAAATTTCATCCAATTGTAATTGTTGTATCATTATTATACATGGCAATTGAGCTGGAAGTCTACCACCTAAGGAGAAGACGATTCCGATTGTACTTTTCGATGATGAAATATGACTTTGGTTTGGGTTAATGCCGATCATCTTCAGCTAAGGTGATAGAGACCAAGAATAACCAATAGAGAACTGATTAAAGGAAATTGCTTAGCCAATCTACTCATGACTACGGGTCGGGGAGTCATGTAGAACGCGCAGCTCTTATTGGCTAATTCCCGGATCAACATCTCTCGCTCGAATCGAATCGAAAATTTTGGTGGTTGGTTGTTTTCAGTAAACTAACATGAAGACTGTGTCATTAGTAAAGTTCTCGTTTCGACCGTCGAGTACGGATACTAAACTCTCCAATATAGTCTGAATAGGCCCTCTAGAGAAATAAAAACCGAAGCTTATTGTTAGGATCCTTAATATATGGCGTAAATCCCTAGAGACAGAGAATATTGTACAGGAAGCATGTTCCGGCATCACGTCATAGTATATAGTATTCTTCAGTACGTACACGTACTGCGAAATAATGGTTTTTAAAGGCTAATAGTTTATAGCAGTGATAAAAAAGCATATTAACCGAATGGACCTTGACTTGAATCTTGGTATGAGTATTAACCACTAAATTCGTGTTTTCCGATTTATGTTCCTATTTGTAATTTCAAACTCTACTATTGTTATTTATTCATTTATTCCCGCGGAAGCGTAACCCTTTTTTAAATAAAAAGAGCCAAAGTTACTCCTTATAAAATCAGCTATTTGCCAGTGAAAGTCCTGTCAAAATTGGGCTTGCCGTTTCGGCGTTTAGCCGGACAAATAGACAAGCAGACGAAAATTTAAACACTCGATACATAAATTCTATGTTTAGAATAATAATCACAATAACTAATACGCTAAAATAACTCTAAGCTGGAAAAAATTATGTGGATATCACATGCCTAAATTTTATTTAGTGTGACATATTTTCAAATTTATTCAAAAATAGCTGTGAGTAGAACATCCATATCGACCACATCAACCCTTAGTCATCCCACTGCAGATACGGGTCTCCCTTCAACGAAGGGGTTTAGAGCATACTACACCACTCTGCTCAAATGCGGATTGGCGGAGGCCAGTGTTTTCAAGCTGCCCGAGGGCAACTGACTTAGCTTAACGACTGTCGTCTATCGACAACAGCCGGGACCGACGGCTTAAAGTGCCCTCCGAAGCTCGAGGTAGAAAAATCCATCCATAGACAGGCTACGGTCGACGATGCTTAACCTACGTGTTTAGTGAGGATGACACGCACAACGCCACCATCAAGCTCTCAAACTCTATATGAGGTCAAAATTGTTATCTAAATTGTCATTTTCCCACCAAAATATTCTTGTTCTTCCCACCAAAGTATTGTTGCCTTCAAAGTGACTGTATTATTTATTTACTATGTCTATGTGTCGTAATTCTGAATTCTAGAAGACAAAGGCGCGCCAGCAAAAACAACTAGCAACATATTAAGGCCAAAGTAAAATGGTTCACGCTAGAAAACTTTGGGACAATGACAAAAAAATGCGTAACGCAAAACAAGCACAAAATAAATTTGTAATAAACGTGATGTAATTTTTTGGGTGTTATGCTGTCCCACTTTTCGCTTCAGCTTCAGATAATAAGCGCAACTAAAATGGACATATTCACGAACGCAATAAATTAATTGTTTTTAAGTAAAACTTTTTTACGCACACTTGACTTGGGGAGTAAGCTGGTGAATGCGTGACGAGAGCGTTACGAAAAGTGTGATCGAGGCGAACGGAAGTTGAGAGGGAGATATAAGTTAGTGAAGATAGAAAGAGAGACAGAATTACGTTTCATATATTACTGTAGGGGCAAGAGAGAGAGGTGCGAGCACACATTTTCTTTCTCTCTTTCTCTCATAGCCAGTTACGTTTCGTATATCTAAGACACAGTGCAGGCCTTGTCTGTAAGTTTTACGTCTGCTTGTCTTGATGTGGGTGTTTTAAGAGAGGTAGTGCGCGTCAAAGCAGCCCGTCTGGGGAAGTACCTCCACCTTACAAAAAACCGCAGCCAAATAACAACTTCCCAGAGGGTTGTTGTGTTCCAGCGTGTGAGAGAGGTCACCAGTTAGCTCCTAAGGTTTTGCTGTGTTAGCAGCAGAGGTAGCATTGCGAGAGTGATATTAAATGTATTGAAAACGTCTATAGGCTACGGTAATCACTTTACATTATGTGGGCCGTATAGACGGGCCGTATGCATCCATTGCCAATATAACATTGTACAAAATGCAATGTTTTTTCTGTGTTTCGTGTTTATCTTTTTGAAATTGATGTTTGTTCAATAAAAAATCGGCCAAGTGCGAGTCGGACTCGCGCACGAAGGGTTCCGTACTGTTACGGAGCGGGTCGCAAGATGGTTTTTAAAAAAAAACTATTTTTAAACACTAAAAGAGAATGTATTAAACTCTCGTGAAAATACTGTGTGTTTGACGGAAGCCCAATCCGAACTGGAAACGAGTATGATCGCGGATAGCAAGCGGCATCGGTTTCTTGTTGCATTGACGTCAATGCAATGAGAAACTCAGCATATTTATTTTATATTCTAAGTAATGCATATGCCGATATAACAACCCCCCCGTTAAGATCGATCATCACCTCTTAAAGTGATGAGAGATAAATGCTCAACGCGCTCGGAACTATGATTGGATTCTCGTCAAGGCAGCACAAACATGATACAATTACAGAAGTTGAAAGAAAATGAAAGGTATAAGTAAAGTAAAGTAAATAATAAAAATTCTAACCATAATTGAAAAATCATTACAATAAACAAACATAGTGTTACTAAAATATAACTAAAACTATTCACCCATGTGCATTTTCTTTTTTTTTATAACAATAGATTATATTATGAATTATGAGTTTTAGAGATAACAATATTTCTCTTCGTAGGAGTTGGTGTTACACGCATGTACTCTACGAGCTCAGGTTCATCCTGGTTTAAGGATGTTGGTGTGTCTTTATAGATCACAGTCTGAGATGTAGGAACAGAGTTATTTTTGGTATTATGACACTGATTAAATATTTGGATGCAACATGGTGACTTAGTTGTAAAGAAGTACTTACGACTTTTATACAAAAGATACATTAAGATTAAGCTAGAACTAAACAAACTCAAAGAAAGATAGTGAGTTCCATAAGTCTCAAAGTGAGATGGATTTTCAAGTTTATTAATCTCCTCTTCAAAAGATTCTAAGTGGGTGCTGGCGTGAAGTAAGGAATCGAGATTATCTAAGTTATTTAATTTTGAATAAGGTAGACGATCCAGAGTTTTATTTAATCTGGATCTCTCACAACAATCATCTTGTAAGATGTTGAAATTAGAAATCTTAATTGTAACATTACTGGTAACCGTTTCACCAACAGGAATAAATTGTAAGGTTTTATAAAATGCTTTACAGGTTTTGGGCAAGGTCAGGATGCCAGTTCCAAATAATACAATATCTGAATTTACGTTTCCTTCATTACAAGTTATATGACATTTCCCTGGTTCAGATTGTACAAAAATCCAGCGATTTAAAGTTAACTTATGAAATAAGTCGATTGAGCCGTGTATTAGTTTCGTTACGCATATGTCGGGAAGTTTACTGATCACTTCACTTAATAGAATCGTTTCACATGTCGGGTTAGCAATCACTGAAAACACATTTATTAGCGCGCACACATAACACTTTTCACTAATGAGCTCGCACTTATCGATGTCTGCTATCAGCGAGTAAAACATGCGATCAGCTGTTATTGCTACGTACGAGCTAGTCGGCTCGACAAGAACAAAAGTATCGGGTTTCGACATATCGTAAGGAATAGGTAATGGAATAATTCTATATAAGTCATAGACTTGTGGTAGTACCAAAGGGACCTTAACAACAATTATAATTTTATCTAAATGGAAAAAGCATGCAAGTTTAGATATATCTATAAGAGTATGTATATTTTGTAAGGTTAAAGGTATAGGGAGTTCACAATGGCTAGGGAGATTATTTCTATGCTTATCTAATTCATTATATAACTGATGCGGACTAAGTACAGTCGGGTGCAACACGTTGAGTTTCGCGAAAAGAATTGCGTTATTAACGTCTTCGATGTCGAAGGATAAGGTCATTATTATAGACTCTAACGAGTTTAATAAAGAACTTAATTGAGACTTAATTTCTAACTTATCATTACTATTAGAGATTGTTTCTAGAATTTTGTGAATAGTCTCCATATTCTTTAAAATATGATTCTCGTTCTCATCCACCTTAGACATAGTATTATTAAAACATGATACAGTAGATTTAATTACGTGGATATTGTCCTTCATAAGAAGAGCGAGGCGTTTTTCATCCGTCTGTACATCTTTAATGGCCTTTGAGAATTTCACCGCGTCGTCGGAATCTAATGTGCCAAAGATAGTTTTTAACAGTGAGCCACCGAAATCCATGAGACCTCTTTTAAAACGCATATTAGGTTTCTCGTCTACCAGTAAATACGATATAGATGAGAATTTATTTACGTTAAGAATATGTTGATTTTTTAAAGCAGAGAGTGAATTAATACAGTCTACCTGTAATTTAGAGGACGTCAGCGACTTACAATACACATCAAGTTTTTCAAATAAAAATTCTACCTTATCTAAGTTAGGCTGTATATGACTTATATCTACATATGATATAACATTCCAATCGCTATTAGTGAACTTAACGTCTAGAAACTTATCAAAGTAGAGACCCGGACTGTTGATTATAGTTGATACATATTCGCACACGATTGACGACGGCAGTATCGATCTGAAATGAACAACAAATGGCTCATGTGTCAATACGTCACTTGCGTTACGCCGTAGCGCTAGCGTCACTAGCTGGTTTGATTTCGTCATAGTGATGACGTACGTGTTTACGATTCATCAGCAATGTGACGGAGTGATTGCCATTTAACTTAATTATTTTAAATGGACCTTTCCACACTGGTGATAAGGCCTTATTTTGTTTGTGATGGCATCTCACATATACCATGTCACCTGCGCGGTAGGTTATAGGTTTCGAGTGATTATCGTAGTATTTCTTAGAACTTTCTTTAGACGATTGAATGTTTTGCAGGGCTTTTTGCCTACTATAATAAAGTCGGTGGTTGAGAGCTCTTATGTAATCCGTATAGGTATTGCTCTCCAATGTATCTACAGACTTAGGGATATAGGGTTTGAATCCAAATAGGAGTTCGTACGGCGGGAAACCCGTCGTAGAGTGGGTATTAGTATTATAAGAGAACATGGCTGTATTAAGGTACAGGTCCCATGTATTAGGGTTGTCGTTAACAAAAGGACGTAGATATTCCTTGAGGGTGGAATGGCTTCGCTCGAGAGCCCCACAAGTTTGAGGGTGATGAGGGCAAGCGAATATATGTTTGATGCTGAAAAGTTTAGATAGTTGGCGAAGTACCTCAGAACTAAAATTCGTTCCTTGGTCTGTGACTACATATTTAGGGATACCTACATGGGATATATAGTGGACTAACTTTTTAGCGGTTTCTTCTGCTGAACATGTTTGTAGAGGATAAGCTTGGGAGTATTTCGTGAGATCGTCTTGGAACGTGAGGATAAATTTGAACTTGAACTCGTAAGTTTCCGGAAGAGGCCCTACGATATCAAGGTATATCTTTTCGTTAGGCTTTGTAGCTGTACTCGTGATTATCATTGGGGCGCGATTAGTTTGACGCAAGGGCTTGTTAATTTGGCACGACCTGCAGTTTTTGACATAATTCTCAATGTCTTGGTACATTGTTTTCCACCAATACATAGATTTGATTCTCTCTAGCATACGTGAAATACCAGGGTGACCCGCTGTTGGGGAATCATGATTATCCTTAAGAATTTGTTTCACTTCTAAAGGTGTTGGAAATAGAATGGAGTTTTTGTATATATTTACTTTTAAGTTTGTGTTACGGAAGATAAAAGCTAGTATATTATATATTTTGTTATAGGATAATTTGCTGAAGGGATCAGAAAAATCTGATATTGCAATTTCCTTTTCTTCCATAAACCAAAATTTAATCATATCACGATAGACAACGAGTAAATTAAATATATCTTTATATGACATTTCATCATAGTGATGAACGCGAGTAAACAAATGAGTGAATAAATGTTTTTTGTTTGATGTATTATAGTATCCGTTTAGTTCCCGCTCTATGTCTCGGATATCAGGTTCGCTTGTAGATAATTCGAGAATTTCGGAACAGTAGGGCACAGACTTATCTAAATCTATCGCGGTAGGATATGCGATGAGTTTACACTTTGCCTTAAGGAGTGACTCATTGTGTTCCTGTATGACGGTATTGAACGTCACACCGGGTTGTTTCATGGTATGAAGAAACTGCTCATAGGTTTCTGATGCAGATGGTGAATTATGTGAGTCATCGTTGTTATTAGGCGATAATGTTGGATTACATGTAGTTGAATCTGAGCCGGTTTTATTATCTAAGACATTTACAGGAAAGCGAGATAGTGCGTCGGCATTCGCGTTTAGTTTACCCTTCTTATAAACGATTTCGTAGTCGTATTCCTCCAGTTTCAGGCGCCATCTAATGAGCCTGGAGCCGGGATCTTTAACGTTGAAAAGCCATACGAGAGGTTTGTGATCAGTGATTATTTTAAATTTACGACCATACAAGTAAGGGCGAAATGTCTTTACGCCGAATAAAATCGCGAGGAGCTCTTTCTCTATGGTTGAATAGTTGCCCTCGGCTTTATTAAGAGTGCGCGATGCGTATGACACGGGTTTGTCTAAACCGATTTCGCCTTGGGAGAGCACGGCCCCCGCTGCGTAGTTCGAACTATCGGTGGTTAAGAGGAAAGGTCGGTTGAAGTCAGGGTACTGGAGTAGAGGCGCTGAAGTTAGTTTGTCCTTAAGAGCAGTGAATGCTTGTTCTTGACTATGCGACCATTGGAATGTAGCGTCCTTTTTTAGAAGGGAAGTCAGTGGCTTAGTGATTTGGGAGAAGTTATTAATGAAGCGGCGATAGTAACCGACTAGCCCTAGGAATGACTTTACGTCCTTTGGATTTTTGGGAGTAGGAAATTGAGAGACGGCTTTTACTTTGTCGGGATTTGGACAGACACCTTTATCTGTGATTATATGACCAAGATAGGCGACTTCACGTCGTAGAAACTCGCATTTGTCAGGCTGCAGTTTTAAGTTAAATTTTCGGATGCGATCAAAGATTAGCTTGAGTTTTCTGATGTGCTCTGTCAGATTATGACTATAAATGATGACATCATCGAGGTACACGTAAGCATGGAGGCCCTGGAGACCAGAAAGGACCGTATTCATTAATTTTTGAAAGGTAGAAGGTGCGTTTTTTAAGCCAAACGGCATCCTCGTAAATTCGTAGTGACCGGTAGTGTTAGAATTTGTGTTAACTGAGAACCCCGTTTTAAGCGCGTCCTTGGGACTTAATCTTATCTGGTGAAATCCGCTAGAAAGGTCTAAAGTACTGAAGTATTTTGAGTGGCCTAGCTGATCTAAGATGTCGGTAATTAAGGGTAGCGGATAACTCTCTGAGACAGTGACATCATTGAGGCGGCGATAGTCTATAACTATCCGCCATTTCTTTTTCCCGGAGGCATCCATTTTCTTAGGAACCACCCAGACTGGAGCGCTCCAAGGTGATGTTGATGGACGTATAATATTTTGATCGAGCATCTTACGGATTTGTGAGTCCACTTCTTGTTTGTGGCATTCAGGAAAACGGTATGATTTAACGTGAATAGGGGGCGCATCACCCGAATCTATAGTGTGCTCAGTTGCGTTCGTGAATGATAGAGGTTCGCCCTCTAGGTGAAAGATATCTGTATACTGCGAACAGCATTCTAGTAAGGATTCCTTTTCTTCGGAATTCAAATGGGAACAGCGTATAAGGTTTAATACCATCTGGGTTCTATCCGAATTAGAGTAAGAAATAGAATTAACGTTTTGAAATGAATCTGTAGTAATATCACGTTCGAGAGGTGTTAAATGTACTACATAGTCCCGAATTTCGATATCGGAACTCGTAGTATTTAAAACAGTTACGTTAACCCTCTTATTTTGCTTAATAGAAACGAGACAGTTAGCCATATAAACACCTTCACTTATAGAATGATCTAATAATAGACCTTCGTTGTCATCAAAATGCTCGTGCGAGTAATTAGACACCGCGCATTCAATGACGGCTTCGGTGCGAGCGGGAATTACGTAAGTTGGCTGAACATAGTTAATATCCAGGTTTTGTCCGCATATATGCATTGATTGTGAAGTGTAGTTTATATTAGCTTTAAAATAATTTAGGAAATCGCTACCGATGATACCGTCATACTCTAGGTTGACGTTATCATTGATTATGTGAAATTTATATTTGTGAAAATTATTATTTAAAGTAAAATCTATCTGGCATGTACCCAACGTTTCGGAATAAGTATCAATGCTATTTATACCTTTTATCTTAGCTCTCTCACTGGATAATTCAGGTACCTTGGATAAGCTTGATCGTTTGACCAGACTAATACTAGCTCCGGTATCAACTAGAATACGTAATGGACGTACAGAATGGGAAGTCTGTATATATACATGGGGCAATGATACTTTCATCGCGGACGAAGATATTTCGTAGACAGGAGTGTTTGCGTTATTTTCAATTTTATTTTCACGATAGTGTGATACGGAGGACCCATTGGGATTGGAAGATTGTGGACTCAACGATACAGAGGCTCTAGGAGAAGAGTGTTGAGATGGAACAGAGTGGCGACTCAGCGAGACAGGGACTCTCTGTGGAGCGTGCTGAGATGAAATAGGTTTATGACTCAACGATTCAGGGACTCTCGTAGGAGCGTGTTGAGATGAATGAATATTATGACTCGACGAGGTAGGGGCTTTCTTATGAGCATGTCGAGATGAGGTAAGACTCAGCGAATCAGGGACTCTCTGCGGAGCGTGCTGAGATGAAATAGGTTTTTGACTCAACGATTCAGGGACTCTCGTAAGAGCATGTTGAGATGAATGAATATTATGACTCGACGAGATAGGGGCTTTCTTAAGAGCATGTCGAGATGAAATAGGTTTTTGACTCAACGATTCAGGGACTCTCGAAAGAGCATGTTGAGATGAATTAGGTTTGTGACTCAACGATTCAGGGACTCTCGAAAGAGCATGTTGAGATGAATTAATATTATTCCTATGCGATTTGTGCAATGAGGTGCGTGTGCCTAGGTTAACCGGATAACGACGGCACGTTCTCGTAATCCGCGGAGTTAGTTTAAAGAATTTTCAGAGTCGTCGACATTTTCGCACGGAATATGATAAGGCAATGGTGACGGCGGCGGTTCATATGTAACATGATGCATGGCGGGCGGCTTATCATGGCTGTTCGGATTATACGTATTACGTCGTTCGTTATTATACTTCCTTTTGCGGCATTGAGAAATATCGTGACCCTTATTTTTACAATATCTGCAGAAGAGGTAGGACCCTGAGTTATTATATGATGTTGATGGCTGAGGGTCCGAAGTGACGCGTGGTGGACCCGTACGTTTTTGTTTCTCACGGCATTCAGCCTCTGAGTGTCCGGGCTTACCACAGACCCTACACTTAGGTTTGATCGTGGCTTTATAGAGAAAATTTTGTATTTTTTCCTCTTCGAGGGCTATGTTGATAGCGTCATTGAGCGTTTTCGGGCTCCTGCATCTAACGTTATTACTTAACCGCGGGTGTAATCCTAAGGAGAATGTGAATAATGCTAAATCCTCAGTCATAGCGACACGCCCGGAAATATCTTTCTTTAAGGACTCGGAGTTATAAATTTCAGATTGTAAATCAGTAAGACAGCTCTCTACGCGGAGTGCGAATTGCGCAACAGTTTCACTGGAGGATTGCCTACACGACTGTAGATCTAGCAGAAGGTGATTGTAGTGTTTTCTTTCACCAAAGTTTTGTTTAAGAAAACATTTTAATTGGTTAAAGTCGTCGAATATTTTATTAGAACACGCGATTTGAGCTTTGCCTTCTAAGCGAGACAGGATATATTTATTTAATAAAGTTTTTTGACTAGTTGATGCTAGATCTAAAGCGTTCTGGCAATTGGTAAGGAAAGCTGTGAGGGTTTCTCGCTCCCCCTTATAAGGGCTAATGAAATTACACAGTACATTAATAGGGAACTGTTCGCTCAACACTAGCTCTGTGGTTTTCTTTGATTCCGTAGCCATTATGATTCGGAATAATAAATAATTTGTTGGTAAGAATAGGTATAGGTAATTAGGATTTACGATACGTATCACCCTTGAAAGGAAAACAATTTATTGTAGCATTAACAGATAATAGTATGATTTACTCACAGAGACAGGATCATCAGGACGTTGATTTTCATTTCTTGTCACTGGACTGCTGCGTCCACTAGAGTTGATTAGAGTTGGTGCGGCGGTGCGCTATAGCGCAGCGATAGCGACGTCAGAACAGCGGGGCGTCGCGACGGCGGCAGAGCGGCGGCACAGCGGTTACACGACAACCAAGCGTGATCGATGCTTGCACGATGCTTGCACGTGGTGGCACGACGTGTGACCAGAGCAGCAAGGACGGAGTGACCACACTCTTTGTGGCAGCGTAACGATGACGGACCTTGCAACTGACAGGCCCTTGATGATCGGGATACAGCGGAAGATATCGGACGATCGGCAGGCTTACGCTGGATAAGGCTTACTGTCGCGATACGTCTTCGAGAGATAGCGGAGTTTGACGAGGTGTGATTTCACTGAAGTTAGACGAGAACACCCCGGAGTTGGACTGGGAATGTTTGTAACAACGTGGAGTTAACCACGTGAACACTTTTAGAGTTTTTAGGTTTACGCGACCCGGTATGTAATACCAGTGGAACGATGACGGCACTTTCAACACTGGTATCCCCTCTTCTGACACCACTGTTACGGAGCGGGTCGCAAGATGGTTTTTAAAAAAAAACTATTTTTAAACACTAAAAGAGAATGTATTAAACTCTCGTGAAAATACTGTGTGTTTGACGGAAGCCCAATCCGAACTGGAAACGAGTATGATCGCGGATAGCAAGCGGCATCGGTTTCTTGTTGCATTGACGTCAATGCAATGAGAAACTCAGCATATTTATTTTATATTCTAAGTAATGCATATGCCGATATAACAGTACCATTATCTATAAAAACAGCAAAAAAATTCACGTTTGTATGGGAGCCCCCTTAAATATTTGTTTTATTCTATTTTTTAGTATTTGTTGTTATAGCGGCAACAGAAATACACCATCTGTGAAAATTACAACTGTTTAACTATCACGGTTCAAGAGATACAGCCTGGTGACAGACGGACGGACGGACGGACAGCGGAGCCTCAGTAATAGGGTTCCGTTTTACCCTTTGGGTACGGAACCCTAAAAACGAAACACACTGAATTGATGCATTCTTGATGAAAAACGATTACGACCAGTGCAAGAATAATTAGAAATTGTTGTTTATATTAATTTTCAACATGTACAACAACCTCTAATGTTCATGATTTCGACGTAGCAAATTATTGTTTTTTTTATACCACTAAGGTGGCAATCAAGCATACGGTCTGCCTGACGGTAAGCAGTTAACGCACCCTATAGACATTTGCAACACCAGGGGCGTCACTCATGCGTTGCCAACCCTGTAAAAACCTCTTCACGCCTTTCTTGAAGAACGCCATTACGATTATGTTTCAATTAGAAAGTAGAAAATTTAGTTATTATTCTTTATCTAAAGTGTATTTTTACGGTTTATTTCGTTTATTTATTTTTTAGATGACAAAAGTACGACGACAATACAGCATAGTAACGGAAAAAGTACTTAAAGACGCGCTCCCTCAGCAGCAGGTTCCTCTTTAGGCATTGGAGTACGGAAACAAAAAAGTGGCGGATGTTTCACTCTTATTTTCTAAGATTCTACCTTAATCACACCTGGAGCGTTTATTTACTAAACATTTATGAGGTTATATGAGAAATGGTCATTACGAGACAGACAAACACTTCCCCATATTGTTGCCTGGCAGGAAGCAGACACAAACTCATTCTATTGTTTCGAAAATAATCTGTGTTATTGCGTAATTTATGTGATTGTGTTATAGTAGCACATTACTGTTAAGTGGACTATTATATCCCACTTTCAAAAGTAAATAGGCATCGTGGTACCGGTTACCGAGCGATCCTGACGAAACAGAGGCAGGGCTCAGGATATGCGTATCCAATAGCAAAACAGTACCGTGATAACGAACCTGACGAAAGACAGGCAGAGTTCAGGTTATGTATTTTCAAAGGTAAATAAGTAGCGTGATACCGGTTATCGAACAAAATCCTGGCGAAAGAGAGATAGAGTTCTGTATGAGCATGTAGAGCATACGGCGTACTTGATATGAAGTGAATACCATAGCCTATGAACGTGGATAGCCATCGTACGCATTGAGTTGAGTGATACTCATAGCATAAATACTAGATATAAGCATAATCTTGTCTTACATGCAAGCCGTCTCCACAAAATAAGTAATTCTTTTATGGGGCAATGTATACGGTTCTATAACAAACTTCCCAGCAATATAAGAGAATTGTCAATTAACAAATTTAAAACTACTATTAAAGCCAAATTGTGTAGCAGGGCATATTATAAAGTATCTGACTATATTAATGATAAAAATGCCTGGGAGTGAGTCGATCCAATTATAATGTAATTAATAAAATATGTAAATTTGTTTGGATACCAAAAGAGGGATGCCTGAGTTTTTTGGCAGTATTTTTATCAGTGCTCACCTAGTCATAAACTGCACGGTAGGGAAAAAAATTGTGACGATTCCAAACAAATGTAGCCATTTTTACGGAATAAAAAGATTTTGACTTTGACTTTGACTTACGCAGGAATTCTGCTGTCGCGTGTCGTGAACGGAACTTTCCCGACGTGAGAAGAGTTATATCGCAGGTTTACCACTATCACAAACTCTATCCATTGTGGTTGGTGGACGATACACGAAAAATATAAGAATGCCCCTTTTGAAGTCGGTTAAAAGGTAACTTGGAAAAAAAACCTCGATCTTAAAGAAAGTGTAAACAGATAACAGTTATCTAATAAATTAATTTACAGCTTTAATTAGCCGCTGTTCAAAATAATTTGTTTCTTACTTACGTTTATTATACACGTATGTTAACGGTATTAACGAAATAAAGGACCTCGGGACCTTTATGCCCTGCTTATCTAAAAGTGACGTACGCAAACGAAACCTGTTAAAATTGTTAAGTATTGTTACATGCTTTATCATTGTGTTTGTTTTCTATACCATAAGGTATATGTTGAGAAAATGATGTTTTAATTTTCACTTTTCATTTTACAAAAATATTAATAATATCATCATAATTACGCCCAAATGTAAATAACATAAAAGGCGTGCCCTAAAAGGTTTTTGCATCAAACTGTCACTATAACATTAAAGTAAATTAATGCCATTGTTAAACAAAACAATGTCAAATCATACTCACCATATCTAAATAATACTTACATTAAACAATAATAACACACAGGTGGACTACATTATATGTATCATCACATCATCATAATCACATCAACCTTTACTCATCCCATTGCAGGGGTCTCCCTTCAATCGAAGAGGTTCAGAGCATACTCCACCATGCTCTGCTTAAATGCGAATTGGCGGAGGCCAGTGCTATCGACAACAGCCGGGACTGACGGCTTAACGTGCCCTCCGACGCACGGAGAAACTCGAGACAGATAAACCCATCCATAGACAGGCTGCGGTCGACGTTGCTAACCTGCGTGTTCGATTAGAATGACACGCGCAACGACGCTATCGAGCTCTCCATTATATCAAAATATATATATATATATGTATGTATATGTGTGTGTGTGTGTGTGTATATATATATATATATATATATTATATGTATAAGTTTTCTTCCGAGAACTCTCAAGCTGTGAAATGAGCTCCCAGTCGAGGTTTTTCTAAGGGACTACAGCATGGAATTCTTCAAGAAATGCGTGAAGAGGTTTTTAGAGGGTCGGCAAAGCATGGGTGACACCCCTGGTGTTGCAAATGTTCATAGGCTACGGTGACCGTTTACCATCAGGCAGGCCGTATGCTTGATTACCACCATAGTGGTATAAAAAAAACCATAAATAATGCATGTCATGTAAAGCACAACAATATACAATTAACACTAAGTTCATTTTTTACTTGTATATTGTTTTGCTTCATTATATCTCGATATTCCCGTACACCACAATAACCCCCGTTATGTCAACATAACTAGAGGTCTAAAGCTTTAAAATAAGGTATGGGTCAGTTTTGTACGCCGTGGCGGTTTTTTTCATAGTAAAGATCCCAATGTCATTCCAATAATTAAATTATTATTGGAGCTCGTTGCGCGTGTCATACTA
This sequence comes from Pyralis farinalis, assembly GCA_947507595.1. Classification (NCBI taxonomy): domain Eukaryota; kingdom Metazoa; phylum Arthropoda; class Insecta; order Lepidoptera; family Pyralidae; genus Pyralis; species Pyralis farinalis. The sequence continues at coordinate 29,436,872 of OX382273.1, read as the reverse complement.
ATCGAATACGCAAGTTAAGCAGCCACAATCGCGACAACCATAACCCGTCTATGGATGGGTTTAGTGATCATGAGTAACTCTGTCGGAGAGCATATTAAGTCGTTGATGGCGACCGTTATCTATGTATGACATTCACTAAGCTATGTTAGCGGAATTCAGGCAGTTTGAAAACACTGGCCTGTTGGTACTATTTCGCAAAGTATTGTCTTAGGTTTTCGCGATTGTTACACATTGAAATTAAACTATTTTTAACGGAAGTATCGCGAGTTTTATTTATTTTGTTGAAACCTGACGTTTCGAATGCTTTGCAGCGTCCGTGGTCGCAGGAAAGACAGTCTTTATAAATAAATAAAACACGCGACACTTCCGTTAAAAATAGTTTAATTTCAACTATTTCGCAAATTAAATAGTGTAGAGTATGCTCTAAATTACTCTTAACACAATCAGTGATGGCCCCAATGGACAAAGAATCGGCTTATGATCAGATAATCAATGAGTAGAATCCTGTAGGCCAATTGTGAAAAATAACTGCAACTGCATTTTTACGCCTGTCACTTGAGTCGTGCAGGAATAGTGCAGTGCCAATACGTGTATTCTATTAAAGTTACTTGCACTGCAACTACGCTGGAACTGTGCGTATCCTGCACTGCAATGGCACTGCAACTACGCTGCAACTGTGCGTATCTTGCAAATGAACTACACAACTCCTATAATGTTACCATATTTCAAACTAATAAATTGGATTTTTACTTAATATTGACTCCTATAGTTTCACACCCGATTGCCCTTCGCTTCGTTGCCGGCGTGGAGGTATTTCTAACTGAAAAGAAGCTTTACTTAATCATATATTCCTACAAACATTTCCCAAATCAAAACAAATATTTTGCAATATAAATCACTGCTTCAGAATATTAATTTCTCTTCGCAAAAGTTGCTCGAGACTAACGTTAGCAAAACTGCACATAAACTCCTTCAAAACTTCTGTCATCGCTATACAAATGTCAAAACAATTTAATAGAATACGATTATATTCCAGGAAACGTGCAGGTGCAGTGCAGGTTTTTTAACAGAATAGCGAGTCATTTACTGCAGTGTTCCTGCGACGTCACTGCTGTCAGATCGCTTAATACCGTAGAGTAGAATACTGAAACCTCAAAATGTGTATGTACTGCATAAGTACGCATTTTGACACACGCCGCGCTGCAGTGCAGTTGCAGTTTTTAGTAGAATTGGCCTACTGGCTCGAACTACTAAATTCGTATTTTCGGATTTATGAATATATTTATAATTATCACTTGCTCCGCGTGTAAGGAAAATACCGTGAGGAAACTCTTAAGTTCAAGAAATTATATTAAAAAAGGCGTGTGACCTAACTTAAGAAGGTCTGATTTTCCCTCAGGGTTGCGGAGGTCTGACGGCAGTCGCTCCATATAATAATGAGTCTCTTCGCCAAATCCTAATGGATTAGGAAACGGGGTAACCCTAAGAAGAAGAATATGTTTAAACTCATTTGATTGAAAGGAGATCCTTATGCTAGAAGTTGTATAAGCATGGCTTGTGAGGACATACAATTATTATTTTTCTATACCTACCAATGACTGTATATCAAACCTCAATAGCTATTTTATATTTTAGTCGGGACACCACCATTTTCCACTTACAAATATCCAGGCAGCAAAACAATAACCCTTCTTATCATGATGGGCATTACTTGTTTGCTACCTTATTGGTACAAAAAACTACCGGTTATAAGTTTAATGCATGAAAACCGGTAGCCATTAAGAGCATACCGTTAAATACCAAGGACGATCCTAAGTACAACCACAGAGTTGTTGTTAGTGCGACCTAGAAGTCTAGAATTTTGCGTAATCTTACTGTACATCTTTTATGCCACGTTCCTTAATAGCTTGCTTTACGATGAAAACAATCGTTGATGCTTGCATGAATAGCTTCTCAGGCATAAAAAGGTTTTTTATCTGGAAAATATTCTATTGGAAGTGTCTACTATTGCAGAGTTTGTTCAGCAGGGAACCAAAATGAAGGCGATCGGCCTTTTAATCCGGCCTCCTTACCACCGCCGTGGCTCCCGGACGTTAGACTAACCTATAAATACTCAAGAGAAAGCCGTTCTGCTACTTAATCTTTTAGATTACAAAGTGACACTGAACAACAAAGATGCCATGCCATCTCATCCTGTGCTGGGGTAGCTTCATGCCGGAAATCTCACCTATACAGCGCGACGTCCAGCGGGCATTGCTTTTCCTGGGCGTTCTTAGTTCTTTGGCTCAGACGACCTTGAGCAATGGTCTCTGCAGTGGTATTAAAATTGCATACCCTTGAGTTACATTCTGTACTGGTGAATACAGTAACTCTACACCTGTAAATGGTGATAGACTAAAATGTTCTTTACGCATTAAACCATTATTTCAGGAATTATATCGTATTATGTTTGTATATTTAATCTATTGGTTCATTTCAATTAAGTTTATTCCAGCCAGTTCTTTAAATAAACAATAACTGTTTACGCAGTTGCTTTTATTTACATGGACGAGTCGGATTAGCGAGGCCGACGGTTCTATGTGTTAGGAGAGGAATTTATTTGTATAGATTTATTTGTATTTTGACGAGCACTGCAGCTCAGTCCCGTCAGTGGGTTCGATTCCCACACAAGGTAAATATTTGTGTGCATGAACATGGCCGTTTGTCTTGGTCTGGATGTTTTAAGCGAGGTAGGGCGCATCAAAGCAGCCCAATTGGGGAAGTACCTCCACCTCAAATAAAACCGCAGCCAAATAACAACTCCCTAGAGGGTTGTTGTGTTCCTGCGTGTGAGTGAGGTCACCAGTAAGCTCCCAAGGAGTTGCTGTTTAAGAAGCAGAGGAGGCATCGCACGAGTGATGTTTAATATATGGCTAGCGTTAATAGGCTACGGTACTCGCTTTACATCAGGTGGGCCGTATGCTTGTATACCTCCCGACGTACTATAAACAAATAAAATATATGATTATTAGTAAAATAGTTGTTTTACTCAAAAACACCCAGACTAGACCACAGCCAAAGTTGACACAGTCCTGATCGAAACTTGACCTAAACCTGACTCCTCACCTATTCCTACCTCGAACGTCACCTATATTACCTACGTACTTTTCTACACCGTCAGATTATTTAAAATTACGCTCTATCTATTTATCTATAACTTTACGCCAAATCCTTGCTGCGTAGGCAGAGAGAACCGAGCGCCACATGACTCGATCCTTATACACCTCACTCGCTTCTTTAACATTCGTTACTTTTCTTATACACGCTTGCCGATTTTTACTGCTCCTGAGATGGCCTTCTGATAAAACACAATCAGTTTGTGCATGGTAGGTAAGACTTATATGGGAATATGTATGAAATTTCATTTTAAATCTCATTACCATATAAAACGTAAAACAAAAAACATTTCTTTGTAGTTTAGTTTACTGCAGTGTCTTTTTTTGTTAAGTTTATGTATTAAAAATCGTAAAAAAATCAAATAGTTTCTATAACAAAAAACTTCATAACTTGAATCATTGTCATATTTTGAACATGTTTAACTATGGCCACATCAATGTGGCCATAGTTAAACATGCTTGAATTGCTTGAATTGCGGAAGTACAGCTAATATTTAAATAAAATCCATACATTTCTTCACAGTTTTATTAGTTTGTGACGTCGTGATGAAATGCTACTTTCAAACAGCATTATCTCGCAAACTAATTATCGTAGAAAAAAAATTACTTTGAGATATCTTCCTGTCTCTATCTCCTCTTTTAAAATCTGTCCGAAAAGAATTCCTGCATGTTCCCTATTACGCGATTAGGATTATTGATGATTTCTCAAAAAACTGCGTTAGATACAAATGTCTTTATTTTTAATATACTCCTGCAAGCAATTTATACCGAATCCTGTATCTGTAATATTTCAGATTTTTCGCTGTTCAAGTTTTTCATGAATGCTTCATGCCGAGGGTGTGGTATCTGTCCGACAGACGAACGGATGGACACAGCGGCATCCTTTGGGTTCCTTCTTAGTTTACCGTAACCCAGGAGTATCCTATTATTAAGGCTCCGCTTTCTGTCCATCTATACGTCCTTTCAATATTCACAAGACTGTATCTTTAAATCGTAAAAGGTACTGGAAATTTAAATTTTCAGGGGTGTATAAAATTTGAATATTAAAATGAGCTCCTTAACTAAGGTTCTATTTCGACATTTTTTGTTACGATGGTACGGTAACTCTTATGTCCGAGTCCGGCTGTCACTTAACCGTCTTTTATATCTATCATATGGAACCCTAAAAATATCAGGAAAATATTTGAAATACTTACATAACAAAAGAAATCGAGAATGTGTTCCGCTATCTATCGATTCTTTTGTTTTTGCTCAACCATTGTGAAATGTCCTCGGCATGAACGAGATATTCCATCGAAGAGTTTTATCTTATGACATACCTTCGTTTCTATTTCTTTGTACGTGGCAAAACCACAGCTAGGTTAAGAAAGTGAAACATTTGTAACCTAGTATTTTATAGGTCTATCAACGTGTAATTATGGAATGAAGTCTAAGGAACTGAATATCAACCACTTCTAACTGTTAATAGCTTTTTAATAGTTAACAGTAGGTCTGTCTATGGGTTTATTTAACTGTTATTGACTTATAACTAAACTGTTAAATCGTTGTCGCACGTCATATAGGCAAGCGTCTTCACTTTTAACGCTAAAAAATATACTAAGTCGGGTATCAAATAACCACTCGGGTCGCCTAATGTCGTATGATGGGTCACAATACAAGTTGTAACGCTTACGTTTTACGTCCTTTGTGGAAGAATCTTCATCAACTTGTATCTGAAATTGATTGCCTTGTCTAAAGTATCTGACTGGTGTTGGTTAAACTAATCCAATTCAATCCTATCAAGATACAAGTCATCGTTCACCGATAAGAAAACCCCATTTTCTGTAGTTCAATTCCAGAACACTTGTTACATTGCATATATAAGTAGTTTATTGTAAAATAAATCGGTCAAGTGCGAGTCGGACTCGCGCACGAAGGGTTCCGTACCACTATCTATAAAAACAGCAAAAAAAATCACGTTTGTTGTATGGGATACAACAAACGTGATTTTTTTGCCGTTTTACGCCCCCTTAAATATTTGTTTTATTTAATTTAATTATTTATTCTTAAAGTGAATATATAAATAAATAGTCTGTGAATATTTCAAGCGTCTGCCTGTTGCAGTTATCAAAAATGAGCAAAAAAATCACGTTTGTTGTATGGGAGCCCCCTTAAATATTTATTGTATTCTATTTTTTAGTATTTGTTGTTATAGCGGCAATAAAAATACATCATCTGTGAAAATTTCAACTATCTACTTATCACGGTTCATGAGATACAGCCTGGTGACAAACGGACGGACGGACGGACGGACAGCGGAGCCTCAGTAATAGGGTTCCGTTTTACCCTTTGGGTACGGAACCCTAACAAGGTTGGTTATAAAGTGTATGGGTTTCGTACTTTTAGGTTTATAAAGTTGCATTAAGATGGGACTCCTCCACCCACAGGGTCATAATGTAACTTGTGATACGTAAGAACACCAAAATTAGTTTTAAATGTCATAAAATAGGAAACAATAACATTGCCAAGAGCATTGGGATACCTGTTGTCGAGATCTTCAGCGAAGTTCAGTTCTGAAGTCACGTTGAGGAAGTGAAGCCTCTAAGAAACTCGGTACGATCAATAGAGCGAAGCAGTACTTCAGCTCGGGGCGAAGGTTGTGATTTTAAAGTCTCAGGACAGACAGTATAAGTACTGCAGTCACATTTATAGAGCATCTGGACTCAAAGCAGAACCTGTGTCGGTAGAGACGAACTGTAAGAATTATAAGTTTACACGTGGTAATGAGTCCTTGAGTGCAAGGAGAGTGTGTCGCCCTTTGTGTACCACCGATTGTACAATGAGTTGTGTTCCGAGTAGTTAGGTATTTTGCTGAGATAAGACCTATTTCTGATGCCACACAGCACTAATATTACTTCACTACCTATTTTATACTATTTATTGTGTGTATAGTATTTATGTTACGTCCAAATAAACCTTTACTTTCTTGTTTCTCTCTAATTATTTAAAAAAATCAACAGCTTCCGTCTACAACTCACCGCTGACTGTCGACGGAGAATTCATCCTTACTTTATGCTATAGGTGAGTAGGCGTTATGGCGTTTTTATAGGGTCGGCTACGCATGAGTATTGGCGTTGCAAAGTGTTTGTAGGCTAACAGCTTATCATCAGGCAGGCCGGAGGCTTCTTATTCGTCTTAGCGATATAAAAATTTTAATAGCGTGTGTAAAAAAAAAAACATAGAGCTCAAACCCATGTAGGTAGAAAGACGACATTTTTTAGACGGCCGGAAGGGGATAGGTACGGAAACACAGAGTAGAATATGGCAGAAACGTTAGGGAGGGTCTATACTCTGTATTCAACAGTTGGTGTACACAAGCAATTGATGATAATGAGCAACTTTTTGAGTAATCAATGAATACACAAGTGTATTCACCGAACTTGACACAAAGTTGAAGAACTATTGTAAGAAACTCTCATTAATATTAATAATAATATTAATGAGAGTTTCAAGGTACTCGTATTTGAAAAAAACGCAAATTCTTTGAATATTGAGGAAAGCACATAAAAAGCATATGCAGTAGATACCTTGTTTGAAGTCGGTTAAAAAGAGAAGATATTTCACACAATTCTCTCTTGATTTTGCTCTTTTTTCATTTATCTCATATTTGAATCTTTATGTACATATATGAATTGCGAATATATACCTACCAAACAAAAAAAAATTATTGTATATATTACGCTCATGGGACTAAAATACAAATAATTTTATATTATGAATAACAAATACATATAAGTACGTTGAGTAGGTACATACACAACTTTAGAAATGTTAAAACTTCGAAATAAATAAATATATCGTCGATTTTCGACTATTGAGTGACCACTAGTATAAATTATTTCATCAAAGTACGTGTGTCATGAGTGCAGCGAAATTATCAATATAGCGTCGCTTTCTCCCCCACCACATGTGACGTGTCACAGCCCTCATTCAATGTAACGAATCCTTTGATTCTTTAGCTATCAAGTGGTGTAATTAAATTTTGTATGTAAATAATAGATATGCAGCTACTACACCGATCTGCATCCCCCGATTTTGTTATCATTAGTTTTCCGAGTTGCCTTCAACTTTGGAAGTAAAAACGACGACATATTCATGTCAAAAATAAAAATAAAAATCGGCCAAGTGCGAGTCGGACTCGCACACGAAGGGTTCCGTACCATTATCTATAAAACCGGCGAAAAAATCACGTTTGTTGTATGGGAGCCCCCTTAAATATTTATTATATTCTATTTTTTAGTATTTGTTGTTATAGCGGCAACAGAAATACATCATCTGTGAAAATTTCAACTGTCTAACTATCACGGTTCATGAGATACAGCCTAGTGACAGACAGACGGACGGACGGACGGACGGACGGACAGCGGAGCCTCAGTAATAGGGTTCCGTTTTACCCTTTGGGTACGGAACCCTAAAAAAGATAAATCGAAAGTGGACGCCATTAAAGATAAAACAACAATGAATAGGCGTACAATGACGTCAGATATAGTTTTTCTTTTAATAATGTTTACAAATTCTGTGAGTTTAAACGAATACTTATTATACGAGTACCTAAGAATACTCCACCCTTATATTTATATTTATTAATAGCTGCTGCCCGCGGCTCCGCCCGCGTGGAGTCAAATAACGTAGCCTATGTGTTAATCCAAATCATAATCTATCTACGTGCCAAATTTCATTCAAATCCGTTCAGCCGTTTAAGCGTAAAAGAGCAACAAACATCCATCCATACATACAAACTTTCGCATTTATAATATTAGTAGGATATTCCATTTCCCTATCGCAAACACGTCGTAATGGGTGTCGTGATTATGCGAAATTGTTATAGTTGTCCTAAGCGCGTTGGAGGGTCGTAATGTCGATACTATTTGTACGAATAAGCAAGTCGTTCGCTTTTATAGTGCTGTTCTGAATACCTCTATTTTATGAACGAACGATATTTCCCTCGAAAAATCTATTAAACGACTTTGTTACGTATCGTTGCCTCGAAGTTTATTTCCTAATTTTAAAAGCAATCCGTATTATACAATAGTTCTGAAACAAATAGGAACGACATAAAAGTAGGACGAAACAGATATATGAAGTGAGCCGAGGAAAGCCAAGACTAACCTACAACGATCAAATTGGTCTTGTTTTATAAGAATGTGATGTCAGGAGCTCTATGAACTGGCCAGCGTGCAAGAAAAGAGCTTTGATGTCAAAGAAGCGAGAGAAGTGCGTAAAACCGCGCCTAGTGGTGCACGATTCTCGATAAATAATTAATAATTATGTTTGTACCTTGGTCGCCATTAATACGAAAAAAATATCAATTAGATTTTTCGGATGTAAGGCGTACGTGCCTGCTAATTGGTCGCTATTCGCGCGATCGTACGTTGCCAACGTGACATCTGACACAATATTATTTCTGTAGAGAATCAGTAGTGATTATCCTAATATAAGATAGCTCGTTCCATTATTTTCGCATGAAAACTTTTATCTCGTAATACACACATCAAAAGTGTCTAGGGATCAACATATATTTTTGCAATAACTTTTCTCCTGATTGATATTAATTAAAATTTTCTTTAAGGATTCATCAAATAAAGTGTTTTCGTTTGTCTACAGTAACGATAAACCAAGTCACCTTTGCATTAATAAAGAAATTTGCCATTTTCATAATAAAGGGATTTTTGACATTTGAACCACTAACATTAACGTTCGAAAAAAAGACTGAAATAACAGTTTTCTTTAAAATTTTATTGGGTAACTTAAACAATTAATAATCCGTGTTTCTACCGCGAACACTAACAACACGTGGGAATGATAGAAGCTGGTTCCCGGCAACGTACTGTGGCTTTAGCTCTGAATACAAGTCAGAGTGTTATCAGTTGACTTTGGACACGTTACCGAAGCACTGGTACCGTGGCTGAGCGCCATGGAGGACGGTATCGCTGCACCACACGGAGACAAGACCGATACTTTTATTTATTTATTTATTTAGGTACACAATACAAATTACAGTTAAATCTAGCTTAAATTATAAATAGTTGTTATTACATCTGAACTGTAATCCATTGACACGTGCACACAACATGATCAATAATTTTAGCGCTCATAGTCCTATATAAATACACACACACCTACACACATGTATACATGCATATACACACATGCACACTTGCATACATATACACATGTGCATAACGCTTACTATGCATTTCCACTACCCATATCTACTATAAAACAAAAATCACAAACAGAAATGAAATGATTCGTATTTTTGTTTGTAATGGATAAACCCAAAAGATACTGAACCGATTTAAAATTAAAAATATTTAGCCTTCAGAAAGCCGCATGATCAGCGTGCATGCGTCACAGGCCATATGGCGTGGCTATGGCATACGTGCAAAACCGGGCCGGATCGTTAGTATCCATTAAAAACAAAGCACAATTTAAAGAAATGTATTAAAACATTGCGTACTCGGACACTATAAAATACGCGCAAAAGGTAAAAGGTAAACTGCAGCGCCTACTGAGTCAGATCAGAATGCTTGAGAAAGATGTCTTTTAAGCAGTTCTGGAATTTTCGAAGGCTCAAATGGAATATGTCGAGATTGGGTGTCGTGCTCGACACGTCATTATATAGACGACACATACGGACTATAGGGTTAAAAAAGGAGGTATTATTAGTATGGACTTGTAAGGCAAAAGTGTTACGATTGGCATCACGTGATCGAAACTTTGTTTTAAGATTTAAAAGTGAGAGTAATGATGGTGAATCAAAGTTATTGTTAACAATTTTGAATAGACAGGAGAGTGCAAAATAATTGCGTCTGTTTTCCAACGTACTGAGTTTAAATTTAGTTAATTTGTCCTTGTAAGTGGTAAGCTGGCGACTCAAACCGGTTCTATAACACAGTAATTTTAAAAACTTCTTCTGTATCCTCTCAATGCGATCTGAGTGAACATTATAGTAGGGAGACCAGATGACAGAGTTATATTCAAGGGTGGTTCTAACTAATGTATTGTATAAGTATACATGTGACCGTGGATTTTGAAAATCTTTGGCGGATCGTGAAATGAAGCCAAGCATTTGAGAACCCTTTCTTGCAATATGGTCATAGTGCGTATGAAAAGATAATTTATCATCAAAATATACGCCTAGGTCTTTGACAGCATTTTTCCTTTCTAGTACATGACCATTTATTGCGTAACTGAAAATAAATTTATGGTTTTTACGAGTGAATGAGATTATATTACATTTCTCAGCATTTAGGTACATACCATTGTTCTCGCTCCATTCAGAAATCACATCCAAATCTCTCTGCAACAAGCACGCATCTTCGATGTCATCAATCACTTTAAACAGTTTGAGATCGTCTGCGTAGAATAAGCTGTGACATGTAAGTTTGTTTGCTAGGTCGTTTATAAATATGATAAAGAACAGAGGACCCAAATGCGATCCCTGCGGAACTCCCGAAACGACCATAGTAGGTCCTGATAGATGTCCTCGAATGGCAACCAGTTGGCTTCTCTTAGACAAGTACGATTCAATCCACCGCAAAAGATTTCCGTGCACACCATATGCTGCAAGTTTATTGCAAAGTATTTCATGATTTACCCGATCAAATGCTTTTGCAAAATCTGTGTACACCGAGTCAACCTGACATCGTTTTGCAAATGCACTACATAAATAGTTTTTGTACTCCAGAAGATTGCTAGTTGTTGACCTGTCTTTAACAAAACCGTGCTGTTTCGGGGTTATTAGTGGCTTAAAATGGGCGTATAAAATATCGTATATGATAGATTCTAATATTTTACCAAAGCATGATAAAATGCTTATGGGCCTATAGTTTTTACATTCAGTTTTGTCACCAGTTTTATGTATAGGGATAATATGGGCCACTTTCCATAGGTGAGGGAAAATACCTGTCGACAGTGACTTTTGAAAAAGAATACACAGAGGAGTGCTTAATTCTTCACCACATATTTTAATGAAAGATGGTGGAATACCATCTGGACCGGCACCTTGGGTGGGATCTAGGAGCTTTATTTTTGCAAGCACGTCGCTTTCAGATAATGTGATCGAATACATTCAATCGATACATTCAAATCACAACTCGAAGAGCTCCAACAATAACCGCCATGATGTTAGCCGTGACGCTTCATCACTCTTCAGGGAACTTAATTAGCGACCAAACAGTCAGAAACCGCTTGCATGAAGTGAACCTTCATTCCCGAAGACCGCTAAGGGTACCACCTATAGCAATGCACAATCGTAGGATTCGATATCAATGGGCTCTTGAACACAGAAATTGGGCAGAAAAACAATGGCGTTTCGTGTGCTTTTCTGATGAGTCTCGTTTTGGTATGAGACCGGATACAAGACGTATACGACACTGGACAACCCCTGGACGCCAACAGCGATTAAAATCCTGCCAGGAAGTCCATCCTTATAGTGGTGGAACCATCATGGTATGGGCGGGTATTTGGATCGGCGGAAGAACTGAGTTGATTTGGATCAGAGGCAACCTCAACGCTCAAATTTATGCTGAGACGATTGTATCAGACGTCATCGTTCCTCTACAAGTGCAAATCGGTCCCTTATTTCAGTTAATGCATGATAATGCACGACCGCACACCGCAAGAGTTGTAAGACAGACTCTCGCCGCAGCTAACATCAATGTCATGCCCTGGCCTGCTCAGTCGCCAGACTTGAACCCGATTGAGCATGCATGGGATATGCTACAGAGAAGAGCTCTGCCGAATATGGAGGGTATCCAGTCGCAAGAAGACCTTTTTTTGTTGTTGCAACGAACATGGGCGGCCATTCCACAGCGTGATTTGGATGAACTCATTTTGAGTATGCCAAACCGATGTTCTTGTGTTGTTAGTGTTCGCGGTAGAAACACGGATTATTAATTGTTTAAGTTACCCAATAAAATTTTAAAGAAAACTGTTATTTCAGTCTTTTTTTCGAACTTTAATGTTAGTGGTTCAAATGTCAAAAATCCCTTTATTATGAAAATGGCAAATTTCTTTATTAATGCAAAGGTGACTTGGTTTATCGTTACTGTAGACAAACGAAAACACTTTATTTGATGAATCCTTAAAGAAAATTTTAATTAATATCAATCAGGAGAAAAGTTATTGCAAAAATATATGTTGATCCCTAGACACTTTTGATGTGTGTAATAACGCATAGTGTGCGCGGCATTCACGTGAATACGCACATGGACGTTTAAGAATTTTCAAATTTCGATCGATTCGATCGAATCGATTTTGAGAAAACATCGATGGTTAAAAAGATAAAAAAAAAATTGCCATTGGGCCCTCGCGGGCACTTAGACACATCTTACATCTTTTGAAATAATCTTATTGTATCTTATTCAATTCTCTTATGTTACTATTTTTCTTTTTTAATGTGCTAGTTGTTTTCAACCGATGCGCATCGGAAAATATTGGTGCTCAGTCTCGATGTGTTGCATAAAAAAACATCGCTGTATTTTCTATGTGGGCACTCCTAATGCGTACCAATTAATGATGATTGAGCAGGTTCGTTATGATCTTCATTTTTTGTATCATTAACGTGGCAAACAAACATAGCTCCCGGACTCTTGCTACACCAGTAATGTCACTCGTGCGTTGCCGACCCTGTAAATACTTTGTCATACCTTTTTTGAACCTCGATCGTCTCTTGGATGCGAAATCCTCAGCAGGAAGTGCATCCTTTGACATAAGAGTTCTAAAAGGAAAACTTATCTGGACCCGCACAGAACATGGCCATTGCAATTCCCGTGTGTACGGATGAATTCTCCGTCGTCGGCGAACTGGGCGGTGATTCCAAGCGGATATAATCAGAATGGATGGCACGTAAATATATTTCTTTTAGTATTTGACGACCCCGAAGATCAATGGCTACAAATAATACAAAAGTTATTTGATTTGAATAAAGCTATTCCAGTACAATCAAAAACAAATTAGTTTATAAAAGTCTGTCTAAAATTAAAATAGAAATATGCATTCAAATCATCATACGTTGCGTATCGAATACAAAACAAACGAAAGAAATTAAATAAAAAATGACAATATCCGTATCGCAAATCGAAACATAATGGGTAACGGCGAAACCTATTTCGTTTATATTTGAGCATCAATTAATTTTATGTTCAAAAAAGATTATTTCAATGGCAGCAAAAAATCTGAACATGCTTGTATCAATTAAGAGTGAGGCGGTATAATCGCTGCCGAAAGTGTTTCAAATTATTTTTACTTCAACATCGCATTTATTATACGTCGTACCCAAATGGCAAGGTAGTTTACTATTCCTGTTTGTATTATTAACTATTGGTATCGTGAAAATCTGTATACTATAAATTTATTGATTACTATATCAATATACTATTACTATATCAATATATGTATGTGTGTACGTACTAGATTGGTAACATTTCGATTGCTTAACAGACAAAGTTTATAATTACAAAGATTTTCAAAAAATGAAAATCGACTTAAATAAATTTGTTACTTAACTTTAATAATATGGAACAATATGGGCTTTAGGTCAACGTCTTGCAGTTAGTTTATTGTGCTTGCGTGAAGGTAGGTCATCTTAAAAGTGATGCTATTGTTAAGAATTGGAATCTTTCCTTGCTATATATTTATATGTTTTCACTCCCACTTTAATTATGCGAATTAGCGCCGGTCGGCTCCTACCTAAACCGTTGATACATGAATGCCATCGTTTACATGGCTACAAAGTCCCGGCTGACACTAGTTAGTATTAAGTTGTTGGCGGAAGCACACAAAGTCAAGCCAGAATTTTCTGTAAACAGACAAGAGTGGCCAAGGGCGGAAAATTTTCATTGCGGCTCATATTACCTGACTAAATAAATAATAATAATAATAATAAATATTGTCGGACAAATTACACAGCGCCATCTAGCCCCAAAGTAAGCGAAGCTTGTGTTATGGGTACTAGACAACTGATAAACATACGTAAATACATTTTTTTTTTTTGTAAATACATACTTATTATACATAAAGAAAATTAAGAAACCTTTTGTTCTCGACAATACACAACTTAGGATGAATGAACGATACAGAAATGTAATAAATACCGGTACATCACTATTGTTGCGGTCTAGTCGAATGATTAATAACGCTCGGGTCCATGTTTCAATAGGAATACTTTCTTCAAATACACCATTATTGCTACGAGGGGCCACCTGAGAGATTAATTACAAACATTTTGATTTGACTTGATTTTGAATAAACTTGGCAAAGAATCAAATCTGAGTATTAACGAGCTCGGTGGCTCAGTCGTGAATGACGCGACATTGATACCAAGGCTCGTGGGTTCGATTCCCACACAAGGCAAACATTTGTGTACATGAACATGTCTGTTTATCTTGGTCTGGATGTTTTAAGAGAGGTAGGGCGCATCAAAGCAGCCCGCCACAATGCAGTGTTGGTCCCAACGCTAACTTATGGAAGCGAGAGCTGAGTATGGCAGAAAGAACATGAAAGTAGAATAAACGCGGTCGAAATGCGAGCGCTGCGCAAAATTTATGGCGTAAGGCTTGTAGACCGTATTCGCAATGAAGATGTTAAAAACAGAGTTGGTCTGAAAGAGAGCGTCGGTGTTAAAATAAGAAGAGGCATGCTCCGATGGTTCGGACATATAGAAAGAATGCAAGATGAAAGAATGATGAAGCAGATATACAATGCAAAAGTGGAAGGAAGTACCCCGCAAGGGATTTGGCGTGAAGTTATAGCGACATTTATTTTTATTTTATTACTAAGCATTTCTGTAGATAATGCCTCCCATGAAAAATCGTCTTTGTACGAAACTAATAAAATTGCGGAACCCTCGATATTTCATACACTTTGCCTTCGGTATTATAGGGATCAGAATACCTCAATCAATTTTCAAAGATCGAGCGACGAGGAAAATGTAATATAAGTCAATTTTCGACGACGGCATCAACTGTACGAAATTGATTCTAGTTTCTATAACAAAAAGGTTTTTCGTTGAGTAGATTTTAATAAAAATATTGAAGGTAAAATATTTTTTCATCACATCTGCTCGTAAACAGCCTCATAATGCACGTAAAGTGGGACGTATGACCTTCATAACGCCCTTGGCGAAGTACTACCAACTCATGAAATAGTGCACCCAAATAACAACTACCTTCCATTGTTGTGTTCCTGCGAATGAGTAAGGTTACCAGTAAGCTCCTGTGGAGTTGCCGTGTTAGTATTGTGAGAGGCAATGCACGGGTGATACTTTTTAATTAAACAGCATGATTTTTATGGTCCCGTTACTCAAAAGGAAAAACGGAATCTTCATAAGATCACTTTGTTGTCCGTCTGTTTGTCTGTCTGTCAATACCCTTTTCTCAGGAACGGGTTGAGCGATCAAGTTGAATTAATATCAAATACTCAGGTTTGTAATAATCCCTTCCAGCTAATCAAACTTCTAAGTCAACACAATCAAAAGATACGGCTGTTTATGCCTAGTTTGTCCGCATATGTTGACACTCGCAAGGCAATCAAATCTATATATCAAAACATATATATTATATATATCCCGTTGACCTAGAATCATGACATTTTTTGGAGACTTTGTACAAAAGTCGCCTGCATAGGTACCCATGTCTCACCTATTTCTACCGCCAAGCAGCAATATTTATATAGCTGTGTTCCGGTTTGAAGGGTGAAATATGGCAGCCTGTATGCCAATATGGAAATATTACTGGGTACTATGACGAAACAGGTTTAGGTCACAAGATTGGCAGCGCGCGAGTAACATCCCCGTAGTGTTGCGAGCGTCAATAGCCGGTTACCATCTAATGCGGGCCGCATGCTTGTTTGCCAATATAGTTGTAAAAAAAAAAAATAGGAAGAAGTAATGTCATGTAGCACAAGTAAATGAAAAATATTCGAAAACCATAAATTTGTAGTTACATCACAAAAAAAATTGCGAAAATATTTTTTTACGGAACCCTCAGTATGCGAGTCGAACTCGCACTTGACGGCTTTTGTTATACAACGAGACATGCAAAAATACGGCCACCTAAACGGCCTACGAACGCTTGCAATGCAGGAAGTATCACTCGCGCGGTACCACCTCTGCTGCTAACACAGCAACTCATGAGGAACTTACTCACTCGCAGGAACACAACAACTCTTTAGAGAGATGTTATTTAGCTGCTGTTTTGTGTGAGTTGGAGATACTTCCCGAGTCGGCTTGCTTTCACCTACCTACTAAATACGTAGACTAAACAAATCGCTTAGTGCAGATGAGTGCAATGTCATCTTCTATGACATTTGTACGTTTTCATAAAAGAAAATACATTTTATAAGTTCGTCGACTATTACTTCTTAACCTGTATAGCCTGCTTAGCCGTGATTGTTTTCCTTTTAAATTCACTATATTGTCGGACAAATTACACAGCGCCATCTAGCCCCAAAGTAAGCGAAGCTTGTGTTATGGGTACTAGACAACTGATAAACATACGTAAATACATTTTTTTTTTTCTAAATACATACTTATAATACATAGAAAATACCCAGACCAAGACAAACAGACATGTTCATGCACACAAATGTTTGTATCGTGTGGGAATCGAACCCACGAGCGTTGGTGTCAAAGTAGTGTAACAACGCGTTTCACCACTGCGCCACCGAGCTCGTCAAACTGCCTACTAAGTAATATGCTTTTTTTAAATTTCCAATTTTTCAAGATTTTATTCCACCACTTTGCCAGCATAGCTAATATGTATATAAGTACATACCAAACTACAGCTTTCTAGTATCAAGCGTGTCTGAGCTAGGCCGCGGACAGACGGACAGAGAGACAGACCGACATAGCGAAACTATAAGGGTTACTACAGAACCCTAAAAATGAATCGCGGATTCGGAAAGCGGTAAATTGCATAGGGTGGAAGGCATTGGGGAAGGCTTATTTCCCACAGTGGATACATATAGGTTGATGATGATGATGAACATGAAAATGGATGAATGTATGTTCCGTATGGACTTTAAAACGGATTCGGGCTATCATCAGATTAGCTCAACCCCTGTGAAGTTTGGTAGCGATCGGATCACCCGTACAAAGCCGGGATGGTTCGGTGGCTACAATAAACAAATTATCACTTTCAATGGCAAAATAAACGTACCTAATAAATGTATGGATGAGTGCGAATGTTTGTATGAGTGTGAAGATCAACTTCTTTTTTTTTATACTACATCGGCAGGCATACAAGCATACGGCCCACCACGGTAAAGCGGGTACCGTAGCCTATTAACGCTTGCGATATATTAAGTATCACTCGCGCGATTCCTCCTCTGCTGCTTACACAGCAATTACTTGGGAGCTTACTGGTGACCACACTCACACGTAGGAACACAACAACCCTCTAGGGAGTTGTTATTTGGCTGCGGTCTTCTTTGAGGTGGAGGTATTTTCCCAACGGGCTAACAAACATGTGACCCACCTAATGCGAAGCAGTTGCTGTAGTAGATGATGCTCGTATTACGCTCTGCTCGCGTATTTTTTGTTACTAATGCTGCGCGCATTGATCTCAGTAATCACGTGTCGCCACCCTTACCGCTGACAGCGCGGCTGGCAAGATGTGAATCCCCTTGGACAAAATCCCCTTTCCAACGCTCTGTGTCTTTACAATTTGTAACCAAATAAAATGTTAGTTGCACATTGACAGTAAATGTCTCACGGCATTTCCGATAGATGTCGCTATGATTGAAAATGTATTGTGTTTGTACTTGACATTTGACTTCTGTGATTAAATTTCAATAAACAACATAGCATCTCTTTCTTGAACGACGCTTTTAATTTATCTCCAAAATCCTTCGAATCTCCTTCGAGCAACATCGCCAATCGCCTATAACATAAGTTCATAGGGTATAGTGGTGTACCAATCAGCATTATTACTGATAAATGAACTTTAAGTTACCGATGTAGCTCTAAAGGATTAGCAAACTGAAGTGACATTGAGCAGGCCACATAGCTCAAAGAACTGATAGCTGCTGGAGACGAAAGGTTCACGAATGGCGACCACGAGCTGGATAACGCAAAGCAGGATGACCCCCACACGATGGACCGACGATATGGTAAAAATTGCAGATGGATGCAACTAGTCATGAAGGTCTAAGGGGGAGGTCAGCAGTGGGCGTTCCTAGGCTGACATGATGATGATGAGGATGAACTTTAACTTTATATAAAAGAGTTAAAAAAAAACTGTAGGTATCAAAGTAAATTAGTTTACTCGGGACGCCATGTAACTTACCCGAATTTACAGTTTTCTGATTAAAACTTCAAAATTACGCTTCGCGGTCACGTAATGTTTACAACCTGTGCTAAAATATACATAAAGTATAAAAAAGTTAACATAACTGTACTTTTGGTCCAGGTAATATTTTCATACTTCGACATAAGGTCAGGTTCACACCAAGTATTGATCATGGTACGGAATCACTATCGTTATACCGAACGTTAATAAGTAGTATTATTTACTAATTTTTAAGATTCCGTACCATGATCAGGTACGGAATCTTAAAAATTAGTAAATAATACTACTTATTAACGTTCGGTATAACGATAGTGATATTTATTATTATTACTACTATTATTATTACTCTGCACCTTAGTTTAAACAAATGGTGTGAATGGATTGAACAAATGATATGTAACAAGATTATGATACTCATATAATTATAGTTCACAACTTCGGTCAGGAATTCTTATTAGTTTTAAATTTGTGATGCCAGTTCTTTTTCTTCTTTTTAGCGTTATCCCGTTTCCTAATCCATTAGGATTGGCGCGGTTCGCTATCTAAGACTAAGTATTTGGCGAAGATACAGATTTTTTATTTATGAGCAGGGATTACCTAGTGTATAAGAACCGGCCGGTTTGAATCCTGACACAAAATTCATGTTTTTGGATTTATGTACATATTTGTATTTATCACTCGTTCGGCGGTGAAGGAAAACATCGTGATTGAAACCCGCACGTCCAAGAAATTATATTTCAAATGGCATGTGACCTTACACGAGGATAATATGGTTTTCTTGTGGGTTGCGGAGATCAGACGGCAGATTTTTATGCAATCCGATCCAACCCGCCTTGTGTGCTTCCGCCACCAATTAGACTAATTGGTGGCGGAAGCACACAAGGCGGGTTGGATCGGATTGCATGTGGGTTTGACTTTCGCAAAATAACGCCTGAATCTATTAACTATTTAATGGCAGATTTTTACTTGGAGCCATCCATGTAAAAATCAGAACCTCTTCGCCAAATACTTAGGTTTATTTTTCTTATAAAGGTTCCACCGAATATACAGCGGTGGCAATATGTGAAGAATTCCATATCATTTCTTTCCTTAGTACGGGTACTCTTTCCCGTAAAAACTCAGTGTGCATCCAACTTAACTGATGACCAGCCGATATGTGTAAAGTATTAATTAGGTTACGCTTTATCGCAATTTTACAGTTAGAGGGGTCAGGCCACCGGCGCGCATCTTGCCGCGCAAATGCACCAAAATATAATTATATACCAGTAGTATCTCAATTTTATAAATGTTATTTGCATACGCTTATTGAAGATGCCTTCTCGCTCAGAGGTTATTCCAATAGAGTTTCGAGCATATCGGCACTACCCATCTAACCTAATGCGGTAGTAAAATCAAATTTGTTCTAAATACTAACCTCATTGTAGTCCAGATATTACTCTAAGACTCTTAGAGTATAATCACTTTACTAGATTAGATTCTTGTTTAGTTAAATTACACAGTTTATGGAGTTTGACGGCTTCATTGTAGACTCTATGATCAAAATAGCAGGTCAAGCAACGTCGGATGAAGTTAATTTTGTATTCACTTCGGCTTCTGAATGTATATGGTGTATTTTGAAATCAAGCTGCTTCAATTAATTTCAATTAAGTCGAATTTAGACGAACTTTTCCTACAACCACTTGTACATATTTGTAGTGTTGAACTTAGCATTGATGCTTTACGTCCATGCGTTGAAATATATATTTATTTGAATATTTCATTCAAAAAGCCTGATGCAGTACTTGGGTTTTATACATGTAAAATTTTAAAGTTGTAAGAGAAATTCCAAAAAAATATTTTTCTACATACCTATATTAGCTGAATGTATGTCGCTTATAACATACGTATTAATCATGTGTGTATAAAAATAATAGTTTACAGAAAAAGAAGTTATTAATGACCCAATTTTTTTATTAAAATTTATAAGACTTAACTTTAACACATATACTTATTAACACCTTTTTCCTGGAGTTAAACTGGAGTTGACGGAGTTGACGGTTACCGTAGCCTATAAACGCGCGAGTGATACTTAATATAATATTAAGTATCACTCGCGCGATCCCACCTCATCTGCGGCTTTGATGATTTTCTGTGAGGTGAAAGTACTAAATGTGCCCTCTGTTAAAAACACCCAGACCAAGATAAACTGTGTCGGTGTGGAAATCGAATCTACGAGCGTTGATGTCAAAGCAGACGTACTAACCACTGCGTCACCGATTTTGTCCAAAGGCTTTTTCTCCTTAGCAATATACAACAATATGCCCAAAAGTCATTTATATCCTAAAGAAGTCTCTAGCCAAGGGAAGCCCTACTCCCTGCCGTGCGGATATAGTACAGGTTTAACATGTAATGCCAATCGAAGTATATCATAAGTGCCCATTTACGTTGTCGGTTGAAAGTATGAGGCCGACCTAGCTGAGTATGTCTAGTTTAACATGCCTACAAGGAAGCTACAGCTTAGGCAAGGCACAAATTAAAACAGCCAAATCAAATTTGAAAAAATATTCAGACCAAGATTTTTTTATGTATTATAAAAAGTATTCTGTGTATATTATAAGAAAGTGTAAACATAAGTATGTGAATGTGTTTATCAGTTATATAGTAGTAAACAGTACAGACATTTAACTTTGGCCTAGATGGTGTTGTGTAATTTGCACGGAAATATATTTGTTTAGTTCATTGGTTTAGTTAAATAATACATATAAATTTTAGCATATTATGTATTATGAGATAATAACAGACATGAGATTGCAAGCTTGCGCATTCTCAACTGGTTTTTAATAAATATAGAATTGAAATACGTAGCATTCACATATACATTTCTTGTTTTTCGCAGAAATCGAAGCCGCGACCACTTTTTAAAGCAGACATTGTTAGTCATTCGGCCATTGGGTTCGTGATTTTCTCAGTGAAATTCCCGTGTGTCTTTTCTACAAAGTAAAACTGATCTCTATTACGGCTATGTTGCGAATATGTTGCATTAACGTCGTCTGTCTCACAACACGTTGGAGCTCCATAAAGATTCTCAGCCAGATCAAGTGAAATCTTGAGAGACTGGACAGTTCATCTCGAGAGCAAAGGGGCTAACCCACATGGATATAAAACGATATAAAGCTGCTAGAACTGATAATACTGGAAGTCAGAGTCTCCTTCAACCGATCTCGGTCGTGCAAAATCACCGCGGATTGACTCAGCCAGTGTGGTCAATGCATCTAAAAATCAATGACGACTGTAACCGAGAACGATGACTAAACGAGTTCAACAAATGTTACGATAAATATTAACTGTGTTTACTAGCACAAATTAAAAAATAAATATTGTCGGACAAATTACACATCGCCAACTAGCCCCAAAGTAAGCGAAGTTTATGTTATGGCTATATATGTAAATACATTTTTTTTGTAATTATACACTGATGATACATAGAAAACACCCAGACCAAGACAAACAGATATGTTCATGCACGCAAATGTTTATCCTATGTGGGAATCGATTCCATGAGCGTGTGTGTCAAAGTAGCAATACCACTGCAACACTGAGCTCGTCAAATAAATGCCAAAAAATGCTGCAGGCGGTTGCGTAACTCGCAATATCATGGACACTCGCAGGGACGTTCGAGGAGTTTGATGGAAAGATTACTAAAATATAAACTTTAGAATACGTGCTGCTTGTCAGGGAATGTCGATGCCACTTCCATAAACATTTCTATGACCGCGTACGCGTGATAATGGTCAGAGATTGTAGGGCGTAATTGTAGGATTTCCGCGATGCGTAAACAATTTCACCGACACGTGGAAAGTTCCAAGATGGCCGACAACAAAACACCATGAGTGACACCTCATTTGCGAAGTAACTGAACCTTGGAATTGCCATCTACGTCGTGCCATTAGAAACAAGAATATTATTTTCCCATGTTCTCAAAAGGTTTTACTACATATGCAATACGTTAAAGTCCCGACGAAATCCTAAGAAATACTCACATATCATAACCAAATTAGTCGTTTGTTATCAGAAGATGTGTGTCAGGAGTCCTTCGAACTGGCTAACATGCATGAAAACAGCTATGAAAAAAAATTCGGTCAAGTGCGAGTCGGACTCGCGCACGAAGGGTTCCGTACCATTATCCATAAAAACGGCAAAAAAATCACGTTTGTTGTATGGGAGCCCCCCTTAAATATTTGTTTTATTTTGATTTAATTATTTATTCTTAAAGTGAATATATAACTAAATATTCTGTGAATATTTCAAGCGTCTACCTGTTGCCGTTATCAATGTCGAGCAAAAATGAGCAAAAAAATCACGTTTGTTGTATGGGAGCCCCCTTAAATATTTATTTTATTCTATTTTTTAGTATTTGTTGTTATAGCGGCAATAGAAATACATCATCTGTGAAAATTGCAACTGTCTAACTATCACTGTTCATGAGATACAGCCTGGTGACAGACGGACGGACGGACGGACGGACGGACGGACAGCGGAGCCTCAGTAATAGGGTTCCGTTTTACCCTTTGGGTACGGAACCCTAAAAACGACTGAGCTAAGGAAGGATCGAGTTACGTGGCGATGAGTTCTCTCTGCCTGCCCCGCGTGAAGATATTTTATAGAACGTGGTTTTTGTACATTTTGTTTCAAATATCTATCTATACCTACATATAAATAAAATTGAAGTGTCTGTCTGTGATTTCAAAATAAAGCCTTTATCTTAAGCTCATATTATTTTCACGTTACCAAAGCCTAAATACGCATTTTTAACTTTTTTGTCTGTCTGTTTGTCTTTTTATGTAATATAAATAAAATACATATACGTTGCCTCCTGTAAAGGTCAATAGATGGCGCTGTACGAAAATGGAATCGCTCTATGGTTGCAACTACGATCCTGAACTTTTTTTTTTTTAAACAGAAACAATTTCATGTCTAACCTAGAAATAAAGGCTACTAAAAGCCCAAATTTCATGCGTGCGAAGCCGCGGGCTTCTGCTAGTTCTCTATAAATCTAAAAACACAGTACTTTACTATTTTGCACTTGTATCAAAGTACATGGACCGTATTTTTGCTTAAAAGGAAATGGACTGGCGTATGTTTTTTTAAATCTTTTAACACTTCTTATGGTAAAGTAAATGGGTTGCTCCTTTTTTGTTTCAAGTTACAGATACACATAAATATTAGTAGTCTATGGTAGCCTAAGATGTAAATGCTTCCTAACGAAACGTTCTTTTTCAATCAAAAATATGAATGTATAACATGATATGTATGATGAATAAGTACGCGTACGATGGCAACCTATCTCCGAAACTCTTTGAGAAAGTCATAAAGAGAAAATATACAGATTGTTTGGTGAAGGGGCCATTCGTACAACATGGAAATCTATTTGTTAACACTGTGTACACGATGTTATTCGGTGTTGGTGAGAAAATGCGTAAATTTATGTGACATAATCTTTGTCGGAAAGAAAAGCGAAAGATGTTCGTTAGAAAGTTTGTTTTCAGATATATACACTTATATACTGTACACTTCGCGGCACTAGTGTGTGTACTAATAATCAATTAGCAAGCTAATCTTAGAATTCGATGACATATTTTTATTTCCTATCTATTTAAGTTACGCATGTTCTGATCATGTTCCTCAGATACAATAAATACGAGATACAATTAAGGATTTCGAAATTCATAGACAACGGTTAAAATAATACGGAATTATGAAATCCGTATAAAGTGATGGGTAAACAAGACTATAAGAGTAGATATTTATTTTTATAATACAAAATGTATGGTGCTTGCACGTACCATTAAATTCGTGTTTTCCGATTTATGTACATATTTATAAGTATCACTTGTACGGCGGTGAAGGAAAACGTCGCGAGGAAACCCGCATGTCCCAGAAATTACATTTCCAAAAACGTGTGATCTAACCTAAGAAAGGGTTCGTTTTTCCCTCTGGATAATGGAGGCCAAAAATCAGTTTTATTTTTTTTACCAGAGGGAAGCTTTGTACAAAAGTCATCTGGGGTACCTCTGTCTCACCTATTTCTACCGCCAAGCAGCTATATTTATGTAGCTGTGTTCCGGTTTGACGGGTGAGATATAGCTGAGAAATTTATGGGGATGAAACAGCCTTAGGCTTAGGTCACAAGATTAGCAGCGCGCGAGTAACATCCCCGTGGTCTTGCGAGCGTCAATAGGCTGCGGTGACTGCTTACTACTTGTATAAAAAAATCAATATTCTGTCTAATTCTTCCAATCCAAATGGGTTAGGAAACGGGATAATGCTAACAAGAAGTAATACAAAAGGAATTAATAATATAGGTTCATTATTTCAATACATCGAAAAGTGTGTTTGTATACGCACGGACGCATGTCCCTACTCTAACATCAAATGCAGTCTCAAACTAATAACCCGCTTAACTATAATGGACACACTACTTACATTATCATAAAGTAAACATAAATGTGTCTAAATATTACTGCACGTGGTAACTCTGAAAGCGTGTCAGGTGTCACTTTCGTTCGGTCCCTATGCTCGCACCGAGCCCTCTGCCATCTGGCCGCTTAATATTTATTAGATAGGTTTTGGGTTCCGTACTTGAAGGCAAAAACGGCACCTTTATTGGCACCCCCCGTGCTATCTGTTAGTGAATATTTAATTGGACTGTAGCTGGTAAACAAAATGAGTACAGACCCACAATTATGATGTTTTTAACATAACGAGAAGAAAACGTTTTTTTTATGTAATAGGCAAGACTTTTTACAACGTCGAGAATCAATAATCACACATCCCACCTGACGTGAAGAGAATAATAATTTATGAATGCTTGTAATACAAAAATCGGTTGTCTGTAAAGTCGGTTTACGGATGATAATTTTACGTGATAACTTCATAAGAAAACATTAAACAGTTGGCAAAACAGTTCACGTGTAGGTTGTGTACCGCTGTCTCTCTTCTACTCGGACGCATCGGCCGATGGAGTGGAAGAGAGATAGTTGCGTCACAACCCGAACGCTCAGGCCGATCGTGCCTCTCTATCGTTTGTTCCGCGCTTTCGCTTGCACAGCCAGAACGTGACACTTTTTCGTGCATACAGTCGGCGTTCATCGATTTATAAGACGTTATCACGTCAAAAAACATTACTTATGCGTCTATTAGCACAGTAACTTGTAAGCATTTTACCGGTAATCTCACTCACTCGCCGGAAGACAACAACCCACCAGAAAATTGTTATTTAGCTCCGGTATTCTGTAAGAAGTTGATTAGGTACCCCCATTGGGGTTGCTTTTGCTAGAGCCTCATACTTCGCGAGTTGCTGCAATGTATGAAATAAGATATCACAACAGCGTCACGGAACCCTCAAAGATCGTGGTTTTAAGTCAACTTGACCGTTTATTCATTGTATGTGTACGAGAACCACCTGCGCCATATAAAACAAAAATGATTGGCGTTTGTCTACTGCTATTACTTCGTATTCGATTTGTATTAATTAATCAAGATAGTCTCCACAGATAGCGGTATTATTAACTTGAATAATCTTGTATAGATGTATAGATATGATATACCTATAATATTCTATATACAATTCTTCTTGTTGGCCGCGTTCGTGTCGAGTGAGAGTCAGTGTAGAGTGTCGGTGTTCAGACAAAAAGACATACTCCGCTGGTTTGGACATATAGAAAGAATACAGGATGAAAGAATGATGATACAAATATAGAAGGCGAAAGTGGAATGATGTAGAAGCCGAGGAAGACCAAGACTAACATGTAATGACCAAATTGGTCATGTTTTATCAAAAAGAGCCAGGAGCCCTAGAAATAGGCGAACGTACAATAAAAGAGCTGTGAAGTGTGTAATCGCGTTTTATTTCAGAAAAGCCATATATATTATATAGCCTTTAAAAATGATCCGAGAAATATGAAATATAGGTAAGATTTATTAATAGTTAACTAGAAATTAATGTAATAAGAGCGGAGTATATTAAAAATAAATTTAAAAATACCACTATTTACTATACATAAAGAAGTTGTTGAGCGCATCAAAGCAATCTAACAATAGACGTATCTCTACCTCACAGGAGACTGCAGCAAAATAACAGCTTTCTATAGGTGTCGTCGGGAGGCATACAAGCATACGGCCCACCTGATGTAAAGCGAATACCGTAGCCTATTAACGCTTGCGATATATTAAGTATCTCTCGCGCGATGCCTCCTCCGCTGCTTACACAGCAACTCCTTGGGAGCTTATTGGTGACCTCACTCACACGCAGGAACACAACAACCCTCTAGGGAGTTGTTGTTTGCCTGCGGTTTTCTGTGAGGTAGAGGTACTTCCCCAGACGGGCTTCTTTGATGCACCATACCTCTCTTAAAACATCCAGACCAAGACAAACAGGCATGTTCATGCACACGAATGTTTGCCTTGTGTGGGAATCGAACCCACGAGCGTTGGTGTCACAGTCGCATCATTCACGACTGAGCCACCGAGCTCGTCAAAAAGTTCCTGATAAATGAGGTGATACTTATATTCGAAGACTACGATAACTAATTTACATCAGGCGGACCGTGTGCTAGTTTACCTGCATATGTTTGTTTGTGTCAAGCATGAAGGGAACCTATGGAAAATCAATCAAACGATTTTACGTACCAATTCTATTCATCGCTACGTATTGGGGATAAAGCAGAACAGCTTATTGGCTAAAATTACTCCCATCAGTCATTAAGCTCCAATCGCTTGTTTTAGAAAAATTTAGATGCTATAAACATTACGTTTTTTCGAGTGAGGGGTGCTTTATGCGTCAAGTTTATTTTTATGCAATTTGATCTAACCTGCTTTGTGTGTTTCCGCCACTAATTAGTCGAACAAGCGCCGGCCTGAATTACTGCTTCGATAGACTCATGGCAGCGACGGCATAAATCTGTAACGGTAGTGGGTGGGTGCCGGTCGGCTCCTCTGCTGCTAACATACCAACACCTTACGAGCTTACTTGTGACCTCACACGCAGGAACATAACAACCCTCTAGGGAATTATCATTCGGCTGCGGTTTTCTGTAAGGTGGAGGCACCTTCGATGCGCCCTACCTCTCTTAAAAACATCCAGACCAAGACAAACAGATACGTTCGTGCACAAAAATGTTTATCCAGTGTTAGAATCGAACCCACGACAGTTGGTGTTAAAGTCGCGTCTTTTTTTTTTCCAATTCTTCCCCATTTGATACTTTTCAAGAACTAAATCATTTTCCCGGTGCAGATAAGACATCATAAAGTGACTAATATATCGAGAGACATAATACTACTAGCCTATTACTTCAAAGTATTGCATAACCGTCTATTATCGTAAGCTTCGATCGTTTTAATAGATTTCCGATACTGTGAAATTGCCGAATGGAAATATTAATGGCCATCGACGTTCATTACAGATAGTACTGGGGCCATTAGTTACGGATTATTTTGCTTTTAAGGCGGATCATAAGATAGCCACAGTTCTTCTTAAAGTCGCTCGCGGAATCTGGATGAAATAAAATCGTTGATACCATGGCCATATATAATTAGATCAACATATTATTGCATATTGATAATATTAAATATAGTCTATCTATCCATAACTTCGCGCCAAATTCCTTACGGGGTAGGCGGAGAGAACCGAGCGCCATGTGACTCGATCCTTCGATCGACACACCTATAGATGCAAAGCTGGTTGTTAACGATTTCAACCGACCGGTTGAAAACGGTTATTTTTGATTTTAACCGTTGTCAACGGTTGAAATGGCTTTAAACGGATAAGAACATGTTTTTTAAATGGTATCAGTTTTTTCTCCTAGCTAATTGATAGAATAGACCAATTTTATGTAGGTATGTTATTTTTTAATTAATTTAATTACAGATAATTTATATGTAAAGTAACTTTCACGAGATACTTCAGTGTAGGTAAAAGTACCTTTATTTTGAAATAATCACTTCAATTTATTATTGAAATAAAAATTAGGTATACGTATAGGTACCCATCTCACCCGTGCACGGCATGCATGACATGATGCACGAAGTGGCAACGTATTGCACACATGACGACCCGTACGCAATAATAATTATTACCAAGATTCGTATTTTAACGAATGTATTTAGTTATTACAATTATCTCTACATAGTATAAAACAAACCGTAAGGGATTTGGCGTGAAGTTATAGTAGTAGTAGTATAAAATAATACAAACAATATAAAGTTGCTCACCGCCGCCTGTACGCTTTTAGATTTTTTAAACTACGCCACGGATTATAAAGTGGTTTTTATCAATAGGTAGAGTAATTCAATAGGGAGATTTATATGTACGAGTATAACAGGTACATTCATATTATAGTAGAGATAAGACGAGAATTTCAAAGATTTTAATGTGATATCGTAAAAAATATTTTTTTGTGCGCTTACATTGCAAACGCTGGCTAAACTTACGAGATATATCAAAATAAAGTACAACGGAATTGAATTATGATATAAATTACGGAACAAAAACTGTAATAACGTAATCTCTTTTTTAGCTCGCAGTCGGATAAACAACCGGTTTTTAACCGTTTTTTATACGTTATCAACCTCTACTTTGGATATATATCCGTTGTTAACCGTTGCTTTACAACTATAGACTCACCTCATTTGCTTCTTTAAAATTCATAGTTTTTCTCATGCACGCCTGAGCTCTGGGGCTTTCTCCTGACATCCCCTTCTGATAAAACACGATCAATTCGGTCATGGTAGGTAAGTTTTGGCCTTCATCGGCTTCTACATCCTTCTAATTTTACGCTATATATGTTAAATGTACTCATTATCTTATTTAGGGTTAGCGTCGCTTGAATAACTTGCCGTCGTGTTACACGTGTCTGTAGGTTGCGATAAATACTTACCATAGGGAAGGACGTGTACTTGTTTGCCACATTAGTGGTATACATTATTTTAATTTAACAAAAGCACTAAAACTAAATTCCAAGCCCTCCTACTTGTTGCTACACTTTACCAATCCTAACTCATCCCACTGCAGAGACACGGATTTCCCTTCAATCGAAGGGGTTTAGAATATACCATGTTACCCCCTACCGCTCTCGAACTCTACCATGTTGCTCACTGCGGATTGGCGGAAGCCAGTGTTTTAACGACTGTCATCTATCGACAATAGCCGGAACCGATGGTGGCTTAACCCGCCCTCCGAAACGCACAGAAGCTCCAGATAGAAAACTTCATCCAAAGACAGGCTGCGTCGACGTCACTTAACCTGCGTGTTTGGTTAGGATGACACGCGCAACGACACCATCGAGGTCTTTCTAATTGTTGTACCATCTTAACACTTGGCAACTGTGAGTATTTCTAATACACTAATCGCTCTAATTTTATGAATACGTATTTACCTATATCTATCTGTTTGTCTATCAATGAATAAACATCTTTTAACTATAGGTATGCCAGACCGATATGCAGTGCATGTCTAGTAGAGGAAGAAACAGCCGCCCACGCCTGTACTGCAAGAGGCGGCAACCCAACGGACTGTCATCCATGGAAACACAAAGGACCCTCCGGAAGCCTGCAGCAACATCAAAATGCCGTGGACTTTGCTGAAAGAGCTCAATTGGAAGTAACAGCAGCGGACCAAGTACCCATCCAAACGCAAAAAGGGTGCCTATGGCATCTAACTGCGAAAAAGAGCCCGGTTTCAAGTAACATATTTTTTATCAGTGTTATTACTCTTTTTTTTATAAAACGTTGGGAGGCATTCCAACATACGGCTTACCTGATGTAAACCAGTTACCGTAGCCTATTAACGCTTGTAATAAAGTATCACTCGCGCGATGCCTCCTCTGCTGCTTACACAGCAACTCCTTAGGAGCTTACTGGTGACCTCACTCACACGCAGGAACACAACAACCCTCTAGGAAGTTGTTATTTGGCTGCGATTTTCTGTCTGGTGGGGGTACTTCCTCAGACGGGCTGCTTTAATGCGCCCTACCTCTCACATCAGCGCGATACTTAATATAACGCAAGCGTCAATAGGTTACGGTACGCGCTTTACATCAGGCGGGCCGTATGCTTGTATGCCTCCCGACGTAGCATAAAAACAAAAGTAAATATCTTCTACTTAACGCTAACATGTGTGTAGTGATTTTATTTTGGCTGGGAGTTAAAAGTTATGCAGAATTATATTTTCCATATTTATACATAATCTATAGTAATACATATATAAATACATAGTATTGAATACATATAATATTACTTATCATGTGTAGTGCTCCATTCCATCTTTCTATGAAATAAAATAAATAATACAGAGCCGCTGACTCGTATTTGCAGCGGTAATTTGTTCCACAGCCGTGCGGCATTAACGGTGAATGACCGAAAGAAAAAAAATGTGTTGGATGAGGGATACGTCAGAGTTTTGGTAAGACAAGGACGTTGGAAACGGATGGGAGTTGTCTGGTATTTCTGCGACGTGGCAGACGCCGTGGTTTCAAAAGTCATCCCGTAAAATATAAAAGCAAATAAACAACTGTGATAGTTTAAAATTATACTTTGATAACATCGCCTGCACGTTCGATTCCCACACAGGACAAACATTTGTGCGTATGAACATGTCCGTTTGTCTGGGTTTGGGTGTTTTTAAGGGAGGGAGCTAGGGTACAACAAAGCAGCCCGTCTGGGAAAAATCCTCCTCTTCGAAGAGGGTTTTTGAGTTCCTGTGAGTGACGTTAACAATAAACTCCTAAGGAGATGTTGTGTTAGCAGCAGAGGTGAAATAGAGTGATACCTAATGTCCTGCTACATTCATAATAACCGTATTATATACCGTAATCCATCCATACGTTGGCACCCACCCAATTATTTTCAACCTTACATTTATCGACAACGCATTCCAATACTGGCGAAGAATGTGCCCATAATTTAATTTTAACATGAGTATATTGAATCTTTTTTTTTTGTACTAAGTATTAGGACTGAAAATAATGTATTGATAAAAAATTTGAGAGACTTATCGACATTCACTATAAGTATTTTTTATCGTATTAGATTCCATTTTATTACATATATCTATATTTTTAAGAAAAGGTCTAGTTTCCCCTCTGGGTTGTGGGGGTCTAGCAGCAGAGTAAGGTAACTCTAAGAAAAAGATTAAATATTTCAAATTATTTCAAGATTGCTTCTTACGGTGCTAATAATTAAAAGATTTACTCTATGTATATTTCAATTTCGTAATTTAGTGAGTTAGGTCACCGGCAAGCTTCTAATGAGTTGTTGTGTTAACAGCAAAGGTGGCATCGCACGAGTGATACTTAATGTATCGCAAGCGTTCATAGGCTACAGTAACCACTTTACATCAGGTGTCGTATCCTTATGTGCCTCCCGACGTGGTATCAAAAAAACTGATTGAATATGGTTTACACAGTTTTTATTATATATTCATAACAATACAATTGTTTTAGTATAAAAATTTATAATCTTGATTGTATTACTATAAAAACCTCTCTGGTTCCAAACTAATTTGATATCAGATTAAAAATTTTAATTGTTACATAGTTAAGTGATTGTAAGTCTTCAGGAGTTGTAGGTACTAGGGAAGTTCGTAACCTACAAACTTTGTATGATTTTTACTATATAATTTTGATTACATACATCTATACTCAAACTCACACATAAAGCGGATAGTTCGTTTGATTGTTTGTTTGCAAGCGCTAATCTCTGAAACTACCGATCGCATTTGACAAATTCTTCTTGCATTTGATAGACCAAGTCATGAGGAAGGTTATAGGCTATACAGCATCACGATACGATCCTTAGTAACCGAGGAAAAAGAACAAGTAGAAGAAGCTTTTCCCATGGGTTATGCGGTGCGGCTAGTGTAAGGAGGGAACACATGTGCAGGCAAGGCGTTCCACTTTTTAATGGTACGACAAAGATAGGAGTTGCCGAACTTTTTGGTACGCGAAGAGATATTCTCAACCGTGGAACTATGACATCGCAAGCCCGCACGTGTGGTTCTATGACGGAAGGCTGAGGGTGGGATAAGGGAAAACAGTTCTTCAGAGCACTCTCTATGGTAAAGGCGGTAAAATATCTATCTATTTATCTATAACTTCACGCCAAATCCCTTGCGGGGTAGGCAGAGAGAATCGAGTGCCATAAGACGCGGTCCTTACACACTTCAATCGCTTCTCTAACAATCATAACTCTTTTCATGCACGCGCCCGCCCACCTGTTTCTAGGACTCTTGACATCACCTTCTGATGAAACACGACCAATTTGGTCACGATGGTTCTGATATTTTGTTGGACAAACGTTTGTGTGTACGATTATGTCTGTTTGTGTGGGTGTTTTTAAGAATGGTAGGATGAATCAAAGCAGCCCATCTGATGAAGTAACTCCACGTCACAGAAAACCATAGCCAAATGACAACTCACTGAAGGGTTGTTATGTTTCCACGTTGTGTTGAGTGTTGGAGATCACCAGTCAGCTCAAAGTCTTGTTGTGGTAGCGGCAGAGGTGCTATCGCGTGAGTATTGCAAGCGTTCATAGGCTACGGTAACCACTTTACATCAGCTCAGCCATATGCTTGAATACCTCCCGACGTCCTGATCCAAATCAATAGGTCTGTGGTAGCCCTTACACGATACACCTGCAGAGATAAAACGGAATGACGAAATAAACGCTGTGGGAACAGCAATAAAAGCCATCAAAACATTAAAATCTCTGCCATCACTCACCAGTGCTTATTCATTTTCATAGATAAAAAGATTTCTGATGTTTATGGTCACTTTCACGGCTATAAATCTTTTAGAGTATATCTATAACACAAATAGATACAATATATTATATTTATAAGAGGACGAGCTCGGTGGCTCAGTCGTGAATGACGCGACTTTGACACCAACGCTCGTGGGTTCCATTCCCACAAAAGGCAAACATTTGTGTGCATGAACATGCCTGTTTGTCTTGGTCTGGATGTTTTAAGAGAGGTAGGGCGCAAGCAGCCTGTCTGGGGAAGTACCTCCACCTCACAGAAAATCGTAGCGAAATAACAACTCCCTAGAGGGTTGTTGTGTTCGTGAGTGAGGTCACCAGAGAGGTCCAGGTCCAAGAGGATGCATAAGGCACGAGAACGAGAATATACATGTATGAATGTCCTCATTATTCCAATTGAATGATTAATAGATTCTTCGCCTTATCCCGTTTCCTAATTCATTAGGTCAGGCGGATTCCGTTTCCTACGCCTAAAGATTTTAACATGGAGCGACTAGACCTTACTTAGGTATGTTCACACGGCTTTCAAAATATGTTTTCTTGAACGTGTGGGTTTTCTCACGATGATTTCTTTCATCGCCGAGCAAGTGACAATTGCAAATATGTGTATGTAAATCTGAAAGCATAGATTTAGCGGTACATGCCTGGATTCGAACAGGGAACCGTTAATTACTTGGCCGGTTCTTTATCCACTGGGCTATTACTGCCCCAATTGATTGATTATTAGATGGGCGATGCTAAAAAAACATTTTTGTAAAAAAAAGAACAATTGAAAAGATATTTTAATGACTACCTGCCTATAAACTTTTTCAATGCTTCAGAACTGACTTTTTAATTGAAGCGAAATCGGTACTTCACTACGGTACGATAAAAATACAAACGATATTTATCTCGAATCGTTTATGCTTCACAAATATTATTAAGTCAAATTTTTTCTGGAAAGCCTGAATATATTTTATCTGTTAAATTCACAGCTGAAGTATTACTAAATAAAGTAAGCATAACACAAAGTCGCCGCGTTATCTTATACAATTTGTTTCTTATGCTATTTTTACGCTAATTGTTATCTATGTATCTATCTATAACTTCACGGCAAATCCCTTGCGGGGTAGGCAGAGAGAACCGAGCGCCACGTGACTCGATCCTTACATATCTCACTCGCTTCTTTAACATTCATTGCTCTTTTCGTACACGCTCGCCGGTTTCTAGGGCTCCTGATATCACCTTTTGATAGAACACGACCAATTTGATCATGGTAGGTAAGTCTTGGCCTTCCTCGGCTCCTACATCCTTCCACTTTTGCGTTGTATATCTGCTTCGTCATTCTTTCATCCTGCATTCTTTCTACATGTCCGAACCAAAGGAGCATACCTCTTCTTATTTTAACACCGACGCTCTCTTTCAGATCAACTCTGCGTTCAATTCATCATTGCGAATACGGTCTACAAGCGTTACGCCACAAATTTTGCGCAACGCTTGCATTTTAACCGCGTTTATCCTACTTTCGAGCTCTCTCTGCCATACCCAGCTCTCGCTTCAGCGTTGGGACCAGCGCTGCATGTGTATAGCCAGCTGTGCCCTCTGGCTCTAATTGTTATCGATTTTGGAAATACTTTCTTCACTAGAAATTGGATTCATAATAACAAATCAAAAATTTAAAAGCTAATCCTGAATTCAATAACACCATTGAATTCAGAGTTTGTCTACGGCTCATTTAACTTATTATTTTTTATACAAGAAATTATTATCATAAGATCCACATACAAATATATTTACAACATAAAATCCACCCAATGTAAAAATAAAATAGCTACCTCCATTGTCCAAGGCATCAGTACTTTATCTCTCTCGTTCGACACAATGTCTACTACAAATTGGTGTCTGTATGGTGACACACTGACATTTAGTTTGACAAACGCCTGACCTATTTTGATAGGTTTGTTTATTTTATTGCCCGTAATAATTCGAGCGTATCTGTATATTATTAGGTCGATTTTTCATCACGATCTTGATGGCCGAAATAATATGGTTCTTTTAGAGTCTTTACTTTGTTAAATGTTAAATGGAAAAACTTATACTATATGATTAACTGTAAAAATACAAAAAAAGTTGTTTCATACTAAACACGGTATAAAATACTAAATGTGAAAGTAAACATATTTTCTTTAAAATGTGTCCAATTTAGATAGTTTAAGCATAAATAGATAGAGTTAAGCAGAAACTTTGCATTATATGTTTTTGGGGATAGCTATATGTATGCCGATATATACATATCGGCTCACACACAGCTATCTCCGAAAACAGCAAAAACAACACTTGTGGCCTTGAAACATAATATCAATAATAGTTGGATTTTGAATATGAGATCAATTACAATAAATTCTAGAAGCGAGACCAGTATCCCAGCTATGGAATAAGTATGAGAGCGATACTCATCTCGCAGCTCGATTAAAATTTTTGGTCGAAGGTTTCTACGTTCGTACATTAATATTTACTTAAGTATTTCTACTTGAATTGCTTTACCACGCCCTGTGGCTAATCCGGGATTAAGACAGAATCAAGAAAAATAAACCAAGCAGTCAGAATCGATCACAACTTGTTATAATCCAATGATTCTCTTTGACTTTTTATATGTTTACGTTTTAGAGATCATATCTACCAACATCATTCTTCAAGAATGGCAATGTAAGAGAGATGGGACGCAGCAGAGCAGCCTGTCTGAGAAAGTACCTCTACCTCACAGAAAACCGTGGATAAATTACAACTCCCTAGAGGGCTGTTGTCGTGTGAGTGATGGCAATGTAAGAGAGATGAGACTCAGCAAAGCAGCCTGTCTGAGAAAGTACCTCACAGAAAACCGTGGATAAATTACAACTCCCTAGAGGGTTGTTGTGTTCCTGCGTGTGAGTGAGATCACCAGAAGTAAGCTCCCAAGGAGTTGCGGTATTACCAGCAGAGGTGGCATCGCACGAGTTATAACTGCTACGGTAAGGGCTACGGTAACGGCTTTACATTACGTGGGCCGCATGCATGTATGCCTCCTGATGTTGTATAAAAAAAAATTGTGTATGAAAATGTCTGTAGATACTATCTGAGATTACGCATACAAAACTCGAGTCCCTCCGAAACTGCTGATGCAATTGAATTATTTTTTTACAATGGTACAGCTAAGTGCAGTTCAAGCTTTGTACTTTGACCTGTGTACCGCTCATATGTCGTTCGTGATAAGAGTTACAATCGCACTTGGAGTGTTAAGCGTAATCTGCTCTTAGCTGTACAAGCATTGTAAAAAAAATTTACGTCCATTTAGATTTTCAGCTTAACCAGATTCAAAGAAGATCTGATCTTGAAAATCAGTATCTTCGCCAAATCCTTAGACGTAGGTAGCGGATCCAATCCATCATAATGGATGAGTAAACGGGACAACGGTAGAAAGAAGAAGATGTTCGGCATGTTGACAAAATGCGTGACAAAAGAATGACGAAACACATATACAAAAAGAAACGATGCAATCCAGGCAACCCAAGACTCCTCTATTACACGAATTAAGCTCTACATGGCCACACAGAATTCGAAGCAGTGACCACTCGATTAATAGGCTAATTCAATATCCACTACGCTATCACTGCCCTCAATATCGATAACAGTTAACTACTCAGGTATATAATAAACATTAAGCTTCTTTTCAGGAACACCGTTCCTATATGAAATCTTGTATGTTGGTGTGTCTGTATGTGCGTGTGTCTGTCGCTTTTTTTCCAATATTCGAATTATGACTTCAGATTCGGCTTCAGCATAAAAAATGTTCAGGAACACCTCTTAAGGAACATGGTCAAAATGGCCGACAAATTAAAAAAAAACCATTTTAATTGTTATACAATTGACGAGCCAGGTGTTCCTCTGGCAATGCAAGCTTGCGCATTCTCAACTGGTTGTACTTGTGGTCGATAACGATCAATGAATAATGTCGACCAAAGATGTTCAAATATATTTGAAATATTGCATGTTTAAGCAATTATAGTCACGTAGCACACATATAATGACTAAACTTTATTACTGACTCAGAACGTAAATTTAGCCTAGTCACTGAGATTAGCTCATTTTAACTTTCCGCACAGCTATTTTGTTGGTAACATTCGCGCGTGACATTGGGCCAGTGTAGCCGGGTTATGAATAAATAATTTATTTAAATTACTGCAACACCTGCTGACTCGTAATTAATTATTGTTGTGGGATTACTCTGCTACAAAGTTAAGCAGATTATGTTCAGAAATGCATTGCAACTAGAGATGTGCCGAGTCACACTGACTCGAATACCTAGCAGGTACTCATTTACTCGAGTATATAAAATACTGAATTCGGATCCACAATACTCGAATACAGGTTTCGAGCTTCACTCGTACAGTCGAATTTTGAATGCCTAGTATACGCGTATCAAAGCTTTATGTTTATATAATTTCATAGCTTTTTTAAAAAATTAGTTAATAACTTTAGTAAGATGATCATAGCGAGTAAATCGACATCCAATTCCTAAATTCTATTAAATTAGACCTTCTTTGGTATTTGCAGTTTTTAACTATAATATATATATTGTAGTTAAAAACTTCAAATAATTTATTATTAACTGCTAAGCTTTAATATCGTACCTTAATATGCCATAATTACGAAAAGACTGATTATATGACTGATTACACATTAATCATTTTATTATTTACATACTATCCTATCATTCATATATGATTTGGGATGTTTGTGATGATATATGAGTTGTTTTGTCGTCAAAAACAACCTACTAAGTTCGATTCAGGAAGTAATCGAATACCCGTCTAAGTCTTCCGACTCGAGTCCTAATTCGATTTTATTTTTAAACGAATACCAAAATATGCGAACATCAAAAATAACCGACTCGGTACATCACTAATTGTAACGGGTTCAGAACTCGGCAGTAATTCAGATAAACTTTAACTATGTATACCATTACGTCAAGTCCCTTGCGTGGTAGGCAGATATATAATCATAGCCATCAGTTTATGCACACCCCACCCGCTTCTTCGACATTCATATGAAGTACTATTCAAGTTCATCATTCATGACACCTCCTCATAAATTCTTGGCTATGCGAGTTTCCTTACGATGTTTCTCCTTCAGCGCTGAGAAAGTGATCTATCTATCTATAAGCTCACGCCAAATCCCGAGTGCCACATGACTCGATCCTTACAAACTTGATTCGCTTTTTTAATATTTATTACGCCTACACTTACCTACCATGATCAAATTCATTCACATTCACAGTCAGGAGCTTTAGAGACCGGCGAACTTGCATGAGAAAGTGATAATTAGAAATAAGTGCATAAATGCGAAAACATGAATTTAGTGGTACGTAATCGATCAGGATTCGAACCAAAGACCGGTTGGTTAACAGGCTGGTTCATTATTCACTAGGCTATCATTGTTTATACCACGTGTAAAATTCCTATTTTATATTATATAATGAATTATCACAGAATCTTCCAGTGTGAATCGATACCTAAGTAAATTATTAACTCGAACATTTCCAGATTTTGATTCTTTTTCATATTCTTGAACTCAAAGGCAAAATATTTAATTTGTTTGCTAGTAATTACAAGTAATTATTATGTCAATTAATTAATAATAAATCACTTGTTGCTACTAGACATGAAGTAGCTTTGTACAGTTGAATGATTAGTTAGTAAAATACAAATATGAATACAAAAACTATATGTGGCATGACATTTTCCTAAAATTAATGGAGTAAATAGAAAGCGATTAATTGAATAAATTATGCTAATTGTGTATATTTATGAATTATGAATCCCGGTGCAAAGACAGTGGAGGTGCAAGGTCAAAATTTAAATAATATAAATACGACCGGTTGTCCTTTGTTTACGGTGATAAAGTTTACATTATGATATTGATTAATATCAATAAGTTTACCATTCTTAAAATTTCTCTTCGTATAGTTTAGCGATACTATTTTGAGCTCATATAATGTGATTTTTAATTTTTCCTCAATTTTGTTGTTGTAGAAAACATTATTGTAAAATAACTAACATAACAATATATTACATAATTTGGTTAAAAATAGTACTGTACAATGGCGGACTGGTCCCATTTGGGATCTCTTCCAGTCAACAATAGAGAGCCTGAAAGTTTATAGTTTATTAGCTGACCCGGCAAACTTTGTCCTGCCATATAAATTATTTCTTATTATTTTTTTTCTAATTATTTTTTATGAAATATACTTTACGACCCATTCTCGTACTTACCAAATATACATAAAAAAAATCATAAAAATCGGTCGAGTCGATTCGGAGGGGCGCGACCACAAACACCGTGACACGAGATTTTTATAGATATAGACTAGTACTACTTTGAGTTTTCCATATTTTTCCATCCTATTTATATTTAAATGCTACTACTTGTAGTTTTCATAGATATACCCATAAGTTCACTTCCATAAGTTAGCATTGGGATTAGCACCGCGATGTGTACAGCGAGCTGTGCCTTCCGGCTTAGATTTCCGCAGTCTAGAAGTTTACCCAACGCTCCTATATAAATTACAGATATGTGGATTAACAGCGACACAGTTAATAATTTCATTAGTATATGGCTTTCTTATTTACCTACAGTAGAGTTCACTTGCAACATTGTTGCAAACAATCAAGTGCAGACTCGACTCTGCTATGATTTTCATGAAATAGATACAGCTTTGAAACAAGTTCCTTTGTGCATGCAATTATGCAAATAAACGAGACTTTTATGTTGTCTTTATAAAGGAAAAATGTAAAACAGTCCAACATGCTGCAGTTTTCTGTAAAAACATTTTACATTTGAACTGCACATAGTTGTTCATACAAATATTTGCATTTCAAATATAAAATTCAACTTCATAGTTGAAAATAAAACCGGAATGTCTATTTCAGCCAGCGTGCAATTCAGATATTCTAGCCCAGCTTCTACTTTCCTGCCTTATGGATCCTAGTGGCATTTATTGAGATTTGGTGTTGAATTATATATAATTCTATGTTGTAGAAATACTATATTATACGATATTATGAAGATATACTGTCTTCACGCCAGAGAGGCAAAAGAATCGAGCGCCATAAGACGCGATTCTTACACACGTCACTCATTGCTAATCACTCCGCCAATGGGCTCGTTAAAAGTAATTTTTGTTTTTTTTATAGAACATCGGAAGGCATACAAACATACGACCCACACGGTCTTCTGAAGAGCAAAAGTATTTCACAAGTAGGACTGCTTCATGTGCTTTATTCCTCATTCTTCAGATCCTTCCCTTTGCTTTTTATTAGTAGTCTGTATCACGCGCAGTTGAGGTTAGTTTCAACTTTAAATATTATAGTGAGCTACTTACTTACACATCACGATTTAGTTTGTTGACATGATTCCATTCTCAAGTCCGAAATTACCTTTACACAGAATTTGATTACTGAACAGATTCTGGGATTTTGTCATGAACGGTCACAAGCGGTCAAAATATATATCAGTGGTGTGATAAGAAGAAGCAAGCCCATTAATTCGAACAAGAATGGAATGGAAGACGCAAGAACATAAAATAACCTATGGAAAGCCGCTAAGACCTATGTAACGTAGTAACTCAATTCACCGCTACGGATCGGGAGGCATAGTAGAATAAACAGCTCTTATTGGCTAGTTCGAGCATCAACATCACGACACTATCGGCTTATTGGTTAAAATATTCTCCCATTGGTCGGTAGGCACGAATAGCTGAGATATTTACGCGCTAGAACATAACGTTTTTGTGTGCGCAAAAGTGGAAAAATGTAGGAGCCGGAGAATGAAATGATATATCACAACGAAATTGGTCGTGTTTTACATTTATTGATATCAGAGGTCTAAAGAAAGGCGAGTGTTGAAAAGAGCTATAAACGTAAAAGAAGCGAGTGAAGTGTGCAGAGACCAAGGCATTTGGCGCTGCTGTCTGTATGTCTGCACATACCATTTTTTTTTTCATGAGCTCGTTGAATGAGCAGCTATCAATGCCTACTTTGATACCAAAGCCGTCGATTCGATTCCCTTATAAAGCGAATATTTTTATGCTTAAACATGTCTGTTTGTCTTGGTCTGGGTTTATTACATGTA
This sequence comes from Pyralis farinalis, assembly GCA_947507595.1. NCBI lineage: Eukaryota > Metazoa > Arthropoda > Insecta > Lepidoptera > Pyralidae > Pyralis > Pyralis farinalis. The sequence continues at coordinate 29,395,450 of OX382273.1, read as the reverse complement.
TTAAGATTGTGTATTTATAAAAAAGGTATTTATGTATGGTTCTCAGTTACTTTTTTAAGTTGTGAGCTTTGCTTAGTTTTGGACTTGATGACGTTGTGTAATTTGAACAGAAATAAATTCTATTTTCATATTTCATCGTTATCTGAAATTTCACATATTTTGAGGTCATTCAAGAACATTGGAGTAAAAAAAACGAGTGTGCTTAGACCACACGACTGAAGTAAAACTTCTTTAGCTTCATAGAGATACTAATAATACAGACAATAGGCCTGCGCTGTGTCTTAGATATACGAAACTTAACTCGCTATGAGATAAAGAAAATGCTCACACCAGTCTCTCTTGCCCCTACTGTAATATACGAAACGTAACTCTCTCTCTTTCTATCTTCACTAACTTATATCTCCCTCTCAACTTCCGTTCGCCTCGCCCGATCACACTTTTCGTAACGCTCTCGTCACGCATTCACCAGCTTACTCCTCAAGTCAAGCGTGCGTAAAGAAGTTTTACTACAAAAATCAAATAACAAGTTATTTCAAAGCTCACACAATTTTCACAGATTGTATAATAATCTCGTGAGATTACTTTCTACGGAATATTTTCTTAGGTTGGCTTAATAGATTATTTCCCTTGGGAGAGTATAAGTGCGGATGGTAGAATATGTTAAACTAATTTGCAGCGTCTAATGACAATGTGAACAAGTGCCCTGCACTCGCGCCGCCGTTTACACGCAATGCGTTTAGAAATTTCGATGTTGCCGAGCTGATTACTCTTTATCTCGATAGCTGCCCGCAGTTGAATTTCTCCGCTACTGCTTAGGATCCGTAAAATTATTTACGATATAGTATTCTGTGAAAGTTTCAACATTGTTATTTGATGTAGCTATTGTTGTGTACTTTCGTTATGCCGACACCTTTAATGATATAATATATGTGGTTATCCAGATCCAAGTCTATTTATGTACCAGATTTCATTGCGTGATCGGGCTTAACTCTGGTATAAGGGTAGATTAGGGCCGACCGGGTAGTTAGGGATTAGTCATGAAAAGGTACAAATATATGTTTGTATGTCTTTACACCAGGTTCGAAGAGCTCGGTAACGCAGTCGTGAATGATGCGACTTTGACACCAACGCTCGTGATTTCGATTCTCACACTGGGCAAACATTTGTGTGCATGAACATGTCTGTTTGTCTTGGTCTCGATGTTTTAAGAGAGGTAGGGCGCAACAAAGCGACCCGTCTGCGGAAGTTCCTTGACCTCGCAGTAAACCGCAGCCAAATAACAACTCCGTAGAGGGTTGTTGTGTTCCTGCCCGTGAGTGCGATCACCAGTAAGCTCCTTAGGAGTTTCTGTGTTAGCAGAGAAAACATCGAGCGAGCGATCCTTAATGTATTAAAACCATTCAAATGCTACGGTAACCGCTTTACATCAGTTAGGCCATATGCTCGTATGCCTTCCAATGTTGCATAAAAAAAGGTAAGGGACCAGGCGTGAAGTGAAGATATATGGAAATCGAAACCGCGGTTCACCAATTATTCACTGTACTTCTAGTCGCCAAAGGATATATTTCATGAGCCAAGCTTAGAAAATAATCTGTAAAAAATTATTTCACGTTTAATAAATAGGTTCAGGCATTATTTGCAAAAGTCAAATTTACAGGCAATTTGGTCTAAATTATCCAGCCTGCTTCCGCAACTAACGCCCACTACGTTACCAGATGCACGCTGCAGTAGCTCTGCGAATGCCTTGCTGTTCCTGTTACTAGCCTGGTTGCCATGGTCGTCTCTAGGATATGTGTTTCGTCTTTCCACGGGATATCTTCAGCCACTGTAGTTGTTAGTCGTTAGAATAACATGCTAATAACCAACGACTAACTACTGTTAGAAACAGAGTTGGCCTGGTGTTAAATTAAGAAGAGGCATGCTCCGTTGGATCGGACATGTAGAAAGAATGCGGGATGAAAGAATGGCGAAGCAGATATACAATGCAAAAGTGGAAGGATGTAGGAGCCGAGGAAGACCAAGACTTACCTACCATGATCAAATTGGTCGTGTTCTATCAGAAGGTAATGACAGGCCTAGCCCTAGAAACCGGCGAGCGTGCATAAAAAGAGCAATGCATGTTAAAGCAGCGAGTGAGGTATGTAAGGATCGAGTCACGTGGCGCTCGGTTCTCTCTGCCTACCCCGTAAGGGATTTGGCGTGAAGTTATAGATAGATAGATACAATACGTGTTGCATATCCATAAAAAAGTGTTTGAATAACTACCTCGAATATAATCACAAACAAAACTCGGAAGACATTTGCGAACCCACTTCGTGGTGTCGATCTTCGATGTCGGTGTCGTAAAAATTTATTGTCATCATTTTTTCCTAACGCACTAAAAGATTTACAACTTCAAAAACAATCAAATTCTATTTACAAACTAAAACCAATCAGACCAATCATTCCTACGCGCTTTATTGGCAGAGCTGCGATAGCCAGCGGAGCCACATTACCCTCAAAATTGCCGTTTGGGGTAGACTGATGTCATCCAGCTAGCGTTTAGACGGTAATAGTGAGAAACTCGAAAATCGACACACTAATAGCTAACATATTGTAGTTTTGTATCCTTTAATTTGAAATTTAAATGTTCGTTGGTGAGGAAGAACGGTCCAAAATCGTTCCAATTAGAAAAAAAACATATGGGAAAACGTATGGCCGGCCACTCTACAGTGCAGTCTGCACTGCACTCCCATCAACAGAAAAAGTAACAGCACTCGTCGCTAGATGTCGTACAGGGTTCCATATATTTTTAAAAAATTAAAAATAAAATATTTTAATATTTTTTAAATTTAAAAAATATCAGCTCTGCCTACACAGCTTGCTGTTATTTACTAGTATAAACATTAGTATACAACAAGTTCGTACACTTTGCTAAAGTTGAAACAGTACTCGCGTTGATGTTTCATACAAACAACAGAAATCGTGCGATAAATCTATAGCCCCATAAACCAAGTACAAATACCCACTTATCCCATATCAGGAGTGTTCCAGTTTTTCAAACTCGTAAAGTATACTGATAGCGTAAATGTGGATTTTGAAATTATTAGCACGACTGTAGGCTGTGCCTGGTTCGAGATATTGATTAGACTCTGTGCTGATGCATGCCTGTAGATTTGGTCTAACAGTCAGATAGCACACAATGTGCAGATGATTTTAAAATATTATTACACCTATCTATATGTAAATACATAAATGAGATAGATAGAGAGATTCTTTATTTGTATGTCCAGCACACCCGTAACGATTTGTCACCAGTAACAACTATGCTTTCTGATATAAAATAGGCAAAGACAAAACCTTTTGAATTAAAACTTCTTTACGCACGCTTGACTTGGGGAGTAAGCTGGTGAATGCATGACGAGAGCGTTACGAAAAGTGTGATCGGGCGAGGCGAACGGAAGTTGAGAGGGAAATATAAATTAGTGAAGATAGAAAGAGAGAGAGTTAGATTTCGTATATTACTGCCTACAGTAATATACGAAATCTAACTCTCTCTAGGCCCCTAGGCAAGAAAGAGAGATGCGAGCACACATTTACTTTCTCTCTTTCTCTCATAGCGAGTTAAGTTTCGTATATCTAAGACACAGTGCAGGCCTATTGTCTGTATCACACTATAGAGCTAAAGAAGTTTTACTTCAGTCGTGAGGTCTAAAGCACACCTTTTTTTTTTGAAGTTAAACTTCTTTACGCAAGCTTGACTTGGGGAGTAAGCTGGTGAATGCGTGACGAGAGCGTTACGAAAAGTGTGATTGGGCGAGGCGAACGGAAGTTGAGAGGGAAATATAAATTAGTGAAGATAGAAAGAGAGAGAGTTAGATTTCGTATATTACTGCCTACAGTAATATACGAAATCTAACTCTCTCTAGGCCCCTAGGCAAGAAAGAGAGATGCGAGCACACATTTACTTTCTCTCATAGCGAGTTAAGTTTCGTATATCTAAGACACAGTGCAGGCCTATTGTCTGTATCACACTATAGAGCTAAAGAAGTTTTACTTCAGTCGTGAGGTCTAAAGCACACTTTTTTTTTTCAAGTTAAACTTCTTTACGCAAGCTTGACTTGGGGAGTAAGCTGGTGAATGCGTGACGAGGGCATTATGAAAAGTGTGATCGGGCGAGGCGAATGGAAGTTGAGAAGGAGATATAAGTTAAGAGAACCATATTTACGTTTATGACAAATAACCAAAATTTTAATTATTGCTTATTGTGGCCACTTATAGCAATAATCAAAAGTATGACTAATTCTACATAAATAATAAAAACAGGATATGTCTCAAAAAACATAAATATGGTTCTTCAGTGCCCTATAGAGCGTTTTTTTTTGGAATTGGTCTTAAATACAGCGTTATTAATAAACACAAAATGAGGGCGCCACTTAGCTTTGTGCGCCCTCTTAATGAAGATAGATAGAGAGATACACTTTTCGTATATTACTGTCGGGGCAAGAGAGAGAGGTGCGAGCACACATTTTCTTTCTTTCTTTCTCTCATAGCCAGTTACGTTTCGTATATCAAAGACACAGTGCAGGCCTATGGAGCTAAAGTAGTTTCACTTCAGTCGTGTGGTCTAAAGCACACTCGTTTTTTTTTCTTTTCATATTGACAAGGTATAGTGTTATGATAAAAAACCTTAAGGTAGGCTTTGATAACAATAATAAAATAATTGTATGGTACTATTCATCTGGTAGATGATGATGATTAAAGTTAAGTTAATCAACCATTCAAACTTAAAAATTAAATAGATTTTGTTCGAATTTCGACCACTGGCCGACCACTAGTGTATACAATTGAACTTGAAGGGAATTGACGGGGTTCGCCATTTAAATGAAGGGATTTGGCGAAGATTATTTTAACATGGGACGTCTACGTCAGATCTCTACAACATAAAGGGATAACTAGATCATCCTTAGGTTAGGTTACACGTCTTTTGAAATATAATTTCTTAGATTTGCGAATTTTCTCACGATGTGTTCTCTCACCACCGAGCAAGTGATAATTACATGTACATATTTCCGAAAATACAAATTTAATGATATATTTTTTTTTATACTACGTCGGGAGGTATACAAGCATACGGCCCATCTGATGTAAAGCGGGTACCGCAGCCTGTTAACGCTTGAGATATATTAAGTATCACTCGCGCGATGCCTCCTCTGCTGCTTACGCAGCAAGTCCTTGGGAGCTTACTGATGACCTCACTCACACGCAGGAACAAACAACCCTCTAGGGAGGTGTTATTTGGCTGCGGTTTACTTCCCCAGACGGGCTGCTTTGATGCGCCCTATCTCTCAATGTAATATTATTTACCTGGTGTAATGATACATTACACCAGGTTAATATGCTAGTGCTTTATCCAATTTGCTATCACTATAGTTTAAAAATGAACGGTATGCAATATAATACTATTTATATATATAATATAATAAATTATAATGAAGTCAACTACGCACCTCATCCGATGAAATCGTAATGAAGTACTCAAAATTTGCGCAATCTAACAAATTATTACGTACATATAAATTTTAATTGCTGTCGTTACTGACGCGTCAAGGACGGGGTGATGGGTAACAAGATGGGATGAGCATTTTTCTCACGTGGTGAATAGGTTTCTGTGAGTCATCCCAAAATACTGCGTATAAAGAAACACCAAGAGACGTAGGGCGTACCGTATCAAAGCAGACCGTCTGGGGAAATACCTCCACCTCACAAAAAAACCGTACTCAAATAAAAGCTCCCTGGAGGCTAATCGTTTTCTTGTGTGTGAGTAAGTTCATCAGTATGCCCCTATAGAGTTTCTTTCCATAGAATGGAGCGTATGCTTGTATGCCACCCGACATTGTATAAAAAATATATTCGCATTTCCGACACGTTAGCCAGTAGTCTACTGACTATTGGCTAAGGTGATATCTCAGCGACTGTTTAATATGTGGTAAACGCAACAATTTTGTTGCCAACACGATAACAAAATTGTCGCTATATCTAGGTAGTCTACGCTACTTTATATGCTATCATTTTGCCACTGTCGGTTTACCCCAATAAATTGAAAAATAAACTTAAGACTTCCACCAAATATTCCTCCAAGTAATTTTTTGAATTTTTTTTTTTTGGCAAGTTATGAAAAAAAACTATACACATTCTGACAGTACTGTTTTTTACAGCACAACTTGCAGTGTGCTGTCCAGACTGTACAAGTTTACTTTGGTTCACGTATCTGAAGGGATCTGGTGGCGTTTAATTTCACGCCTTTCGCGGAAGCACGTTTGTTTCCATTGCCTTTTTTAAGTTTAATTACCGTCATTTATTGTATAGATTCCCGTATTTTACCGGTAAAATATGCTCTATGTACGATTATACTAAGCTGCCAAACAAGCTTGCGATCTGCCTATAACTGATAAAATGATACTCGTAAATAGAGTAATCACCCTCCAGAGAATTTTGTTCATAGAAACTTCTTCGCACATTAGCCCCACGGATCAGGTGTCTCGGCATGAACATGTATTCCCCTGAGAGGCATTCATATTTTACGCCATTTGCTTTATAAAGCTTGAATAAATAAATAAAAACAATACATATATGAATAAACAAATCATGCCTAGGTGATTAAATAAGCAGATTATCATTCAAAGGAATTCTTGTGGAATGTTCATACGCACTGTGTGTACAAATGTACTCGATAGAAAGCAGAACTAATTTCAATTAGTTTATCCTAAGAATCAACAAACACATCAATATCTTAACGCCAGATCCCCTGTGGGATAGGCTTTTGATGAGCTCGGTGGTGTAGTTGTTAGCAATGCTACTTTAACACGTTGGTGTTAAAGTAGCGCTACTAGTACTCGTGTGTTCAATTCCCACACAAGACTAACATTTGTGCGCATGAACATGTCTGTTTGTCATGATCTGGGTGTTTTTAACAGAGATCCATACTTTGCAAGGACGCTCGCTATTTTCTAGGACTCCCGAACATCCCTTTCTGATAAAACACGACCAATTCTATTGTGACAAGTGAGTCTTAGCCTTCCTCGACTACTACATTCTGCCACTTTGTTATATCTTTATCGCCTTTTTTTCTACATACCCGAATCAACGAAGCATACCTTTTGTTATCTTAACACCAGCACTCACTTTCAGACAAAGACTATTTGTTACATCATAATTGCGAATGCAATACTAATCTAATAATATTACAAATTAATTTTCAATGAAAAAGTAATACAAATCTCATTTTTATTCGAATCATGAAATAAAATGTGTAATGTATAAATCATTAGAACGCGATAAAATCGTTCCGACTGTCAAACCGTGCTCGGAATGACAATGAGCACTTGTCAGACATTGAATTATATCGAGCCGGCGCGAGGTAAAGTGGAGTAAGCAAACCAGTGTGATTTCACTTTCGTTAGGCGATACTGTTATAATAGGTAGATAGGTGCACGGTCTATGGCCCGCGCCATTCGGACTCGATGGGTTTTGGACTGCCTTTATATGTATTATTATAATTAATAATTTCGTCACTTACACAGAGAACATATTAGACAAACATAGCATTTACTTATTAATTGTAACTTCAGCATATTGACTGAGGACTGATCATACTCTAGAAGCTTTAAAAATAGATTCTTCATATTGAAAAATTGTGAAGAATTAGATAAAGATTTACTTATTAATTGTAACTTCACCATGCTCTTAGGAATAGTTTGATTAGTCGCTTTAAAATATAAACTAATTCTTCATAATTGTACCATACACCAATTATCTGAACATAAATAAAGACGCTTGTAATTGTAAATGTATAGCCTACCCTACAAATTTGTGATAATTTAACAATATCATTAGTATTTAAATCAGAACTCACTTTCTACAACTAAAAGAGTGCCTTATACTAGATATAAGATCATTCTGTGGGGTGGAGGGTTGACAACCTGAGATACAGGATTTATCCTAGTTCAGGTGCCAACCCACCATAGTATTGTGTGATACACCATACAATACGATTGTGTGATACAGTAGTATCACACATTCCATGTATATATTTAGTCATCCTGATTTATGGTGAGAAATAAACGATTATTATTATTATTATAATCAAAAGTGTTATATATACACCTTTGAAAATGATTTATTTACTAATGTAAAGTGGTGAGGTATCACTCACGTGTTGTTAACAACCTTCCTTAAGTACTGGTAACCTCACTCACGGGAACAGAACCATCTCAGTAGTTTTTTTTTTAAATGGTGAAGGTATTTAGAGTTCTTCTAACTTTTGTAGTTTGTTACTTCTTTTTTATGTTTATTGGCATCTTTGTTTTTTGTTGAATACGATTTCATATTTTTCATCTTTTATTTCAAATTGTTTTATTTTTGTTTATTTATGTGTTTTAAGATTACCACAAAATATTCACCTCATCATTACATTTCACCAACACTGCACATCAAAGGATTGCACTGATAAAAGAAACATCAAAATCGAAACATGAACAGAAGAAGACATTCAAATAGTTGATTCCAGAGAGCTTTTTAAATAACTTTTCTATTTATAGAAATTTATTAGACTCTGATCTGGCGTAATACACAATCTAAATTATCCAAATCGATTGAGCCGTGCCCAGATATCGGTGAATAAGCAAAAAATATATAGGTACTCATACACGATTAACATAATCTCTATCTATGAGAGCTCGATGGCGTCTAACTGAACACGCAGGTTAAGCAACGTCGGTTCCGGCTGTTATATGAATTATAACGGCTGTCGATAGATGACAGTCGTTAAGCTAAATCAGTGCCCCTCGGGCTCCTTGAAAACACCGGCCTCCACTATTATGCACTTGAATAGAGTGGTGGAGCATGCTCATGCCCCTTCGGTTGAAAGGAGACCCGTATCCGTGTAGTGATTTGTGTGCATGAACATGTCTGTTTGTCTTGGTCTGGATGTTTTAAGAGAGGTAGGACGCATCAAAGCAGCACGTCTGGGGAAGTACCTCCACCTCGCAGAGAACCGCAGCCAAATATCAACTCCCTAGAGGGTTGTTCTGTTTCTGCGTGTGAGTGAGGTCACCAGAAAGCTCCCAAGGAGTTGCTATGTAAGCAGCAGAGGAGGCATCGCGCGAGTGATACTTAATATATCGCAAGCGTTAATAGGCTACGGTACCCGCTTTACATCAGGTGGGCCGTATGATCATATTGTTGCCTACCGACGTAATATAAAAAAAACAACTACTATAACTTCACGCTAAAACCCTTACGGGGTAGGCAAGTATCAGTAAGTATTTTATTTTAGTAGTGTAATTGTAACATAGTACCTATAGTCATGGTGTGTATTTTTATAATAATAATAATTTTGGATACGAGTGATCTTTAGCATGAAAAACTTCTTGGTTGCTTCATGCAGATCATCATTTTCAACGAATTGAAATCTGCTGGTGCACGGATGTACACTGTTTGGTTTCCGATGTTTGTTTGTATTGTTCTATTCTATAATGTAAGTGACTCATCAACCACGGATAAGCTATGCATAGCTTGAGAGGGTTGATAGATATGTATAAAAGAGTAATATATATAATGTATTAAGCAATAAACAAAAAAAAATACATATTAACCTCTTTTTAAATGAGTTAAGAATGTCAGAAACTATAGCTTTGTACTCGTATTAGATTCACTTTCATTTCTATGTTCTGTTCTATGTATTCTCTGTGTAAAGATCACAGATGACAACACATACCACATTAACCTTTACTCATCCCACTGCTGGGATACGGGTCTCCCTTCAACCGAAGGGGTTTAGAGCATACTCCGCCACGCTGTTCATATGCGGATTGGCGGAGGCCAGTGTTTTCAAGTCGCCCGAGGGCCACTGACTTAGCTTAACGACTGTCATCTATCGACAACAGCCGACGGCTTAACGTGCCCTCCGAGGCATGGAGAAACTCGAGATAGATAAACCCATCCATAGACAGGCTGCGGTCAACGTTGCTTAACCAGCACGTTCGGTTAGAATTACACGCGCAACAACGCCATGGAGCTCTCTCATAGATGCACTTTGAGATAATTGATTGAGCAGAAGTGCTACGGTATCATTTTGACAATTTTTGCAATGTACCTAAGTAATGTAAGGACGCAAAGTTATTTTTTTATACGTCGGGAGGCATACAAGCATACGGCTCACCTGATGTAAAGCAGTTACCGTAGTCTATTAACGCTTATAACATATATCACTCGCGCGATGCCGCCTCTGCTGCTTACACAGCGACTCCTTAGGAGCTTACTAGTGACCTCACTCACACGCAGGAACACAACAACCCTCTAGGGAGTTGATATTTGGCTGCGGTTTTTTGTGAGGTGGAGGTACTTCCCCAGACATGCTGCTTTGATGCGCCCTACCTCTCTTAAAACATCCAGACCAAGACAAACAGACATGTTCATGTACACAAATGTTTGTCTTGCGTGGGAATCGAACCCACGAGCGTTGGTGTCAAAGTCGTGTCTTTCACGACTGAGCCACCGAGCTCGTCAAAAAAGGTTTATGTTGTAGAGGGTATTTAAATACCCTCCGCAACATAAATCTTTGCGTCCAATATCTCTCAATACTCAGTATTATGTAAGCTATAAAGTGTTCACTGAGTAGAAGACATCACTTGTTATATGTTACAAGATTAAAGATCACCACAAAAGATCATAAATTACAAATGCCCTTAGATTAATCGATTAAAACAAATTATGTGGGTATCAACTTGAGACAGTTGGACACTAGAAATGTCAGTGATATGGAATAGATAAAGGTATAATTACTGTAAACATTAAACAAGGGTAATGTTTGTTTACAGTGCAAGTTTACCGGTGACCCTTTTTTTTCTAAATGCGCGCGATTTGTTTCGCGCGTGTCCCGTTATATCGTTCAAAGAGCCGTGCCGTAATGTTAAATAAGCCTTCCTCATGAATTGGGTTATCAAATGCAAATAGTTTTTTTCAAATCCGACTGGTAGTTCTAGAGATTAGCGCATTCAAACAAACAAACTAACTCTTTCGCTATATATATTAGTATAGATAGGGACTTTGTTTTACACATATAAACCTTGCAAGAATAAAGGCTGTATAAACAAGTTTGTCAGGTCATCGAGAAGTATTGACACGAACAGTTTAATAATGTACGAAAACCCTATTTTTTATCAAGCTACGGTGGCAAACAAGCATACGATCTGCCTGATGGTGATCAGTTACTGAAGCCTATTGACATTGATACACCAGGGATGTCACTCGTTCGTTGTAGACCCGGTAAAAACTTCTTCACGTCTTTCTTGAAGAACGCCATGCACTTGGGAAAATCTCGGCAGGGAGTTCAAATGGTTGCCCCCTATGGGAATCGAACCCGCGAAAAATGTTAAAGTAGCTATTGCTAATAAATTTAGTTAAGTTAACCATAATGTACGTATATTGTACCAAAGACATTTACAGATGTACCTACTGGGTAAGCGAAAACAATATTGTCACGCCCTGCCGGAATAAATCACGCTGATACACGTAACGAATGCTTTCAATTGATTCAACAAAGAGGAATAAAAGTATTCCGCTTTATTCCCATTTATTTACATAGATTTATTTCATTGGGATTGTATGCATTTTAATCGAAAGTAGGGTCAACACTATTGGAGTAAAAGCGCTAAGGAGTATGTGTGGAGTTAAAATGATGGATAGAGTATGTTCGCTACAGAGTGAGCAAGCGGATTGTATTTATAAAGATGGTCGAAAAATGGTAAAGCAACACACGATCTTGAGGTAAATAATAATAAACCAGTTGAGAATGTGCAAGCTTGCATTACCAGAGGAATACCTGGCTCGTCAATTATATAACAATTCTTTTTTTTTTTAATTTGTCGGTCATTTTGACCATGTTTCTTAAGAGATAGGAACGGTGTTCCTGAACATTCCTATTCTACTTTTTTATGCTGAATCCGAATCTGAAGTCAAAATTCGAATATTCGAAAAAAAAGCAACAGGCAAACATATAGATTTCATATAGGAACGGTGTTCCCGAATATAGAAAAATACAAGAAATCCGTACACGAACATAAAAGCGAATTCCAAGTCACCGACACAACACGTCACTAACGTCAAAATAAAAACAAAAGATGTAAAATAACTAATAAAAAGATTGCCTTCGGCAACAGCGTAAAAAATAGCACGATACGAGAATAATATGGACTAAAAGATGATGTAGTGACAAAAATTTAAAAGGATATGCGTAGACGAGTCTGACATTTGGAAAGAATGGATAACAAAAGAGTTATAAAACAAGTATATCGAGCAAGAGTGAGTGGAAATATCGATAGGGGCCGCTCTAGACGCACACATATAGATCAAATTGGTGATGTGTCGAAAAAGGGACAAATCAAAAGCACTCGAAACCGAAGAGCATGCGAGAAGAGATCGATGAGCGTGGAAGAGGCGAGAGGTATGTTTGGATTGGTGCACTTGGCGTTCCATAGTCTCTGCCTACCCCAATGGGAGACAGGCGTGATGATATTGTATGTGTTCCATGTTAATCCAAAGTTGATATTTAATTTTAAGCTTATCTGCGTGGATTACGGAAACCAAAAGATTGTGCTGAAGGAAAGAGAGGAAATTAAAACTGCGGGGTGCTACAGGCTGGGGAAATTAAGGCAAGATGTTAAATCGATACGAAGCCGACAACGACTTTTAACGAATGCGGTGGTCGAGCTATTTATCAGCAATAGTTACTTTTTTATACCACCAAGGTGGCAAACAACCATACGGCCTGCCTGATGGTAAACAGTCATCGTAGCCTATGGACATTTGCAACACCAGGGGTGTCGCTCATGCGTTTATTTTAACACCAAGGAACGTTGGTTCTATTAAGTTTGCATGTATTGAACTAGGTCCTTTTATGAGACGAAGGACACAACAAAGCAGCCCGTCTGGGGAAGTACCTCAACCTCACAGAAAACCGCAGCCAAATAACAACTCCCTAGAGGGTTGTTGTTGTGTTGCTGTGTAAGCAGCAGAGGAGGCATCGCGCGAGTGATACTTAATATATCCCAAGCGTTAATAGGCTACGGTTAAGCTTTACATCAGGTGGGCCGTATGCAACTTATTTAGAATCGGTAGCGGAAGCACGCAGAGTAGTTTACATCAAATTGCCTGTAAATTTCTTAAAAAAATATGACCGAAGTTTTTTTTATTCAACGTTAAGGCTGTAAAACTTTTGCTACTAAACAAGTAGGCTTGGCTTAATTCCCAAACTAAGCCAAGTCTGTAGTTTAAGTTAAGCCAAACGCACTATTTCGCGTTTCACGTCTGTCCCTATCATCGAAGCACACCTTCAACACTAATCCAACCATTTTATAGTCCTTGCCTCCTTTTACGAACTACGGGTAAATTAAATGTTTCCTTCCCTTCAGAAAAAAATGGAAAACGTGCTCGGAATTTGAGGCAGATATTTTTGTTTCAATACTTGTTAGTATTTACTGAATATTTTGATGTTTTTGTAAGCATCTTTTTCCCCGCTTAGCTGGCAAACAAGCGTTCGACCTGCCTGATCGTAAGCAGTCACCGTAGTCGATGGACATTTGCAATACCAAAGCGGTGTCATTCGTGCGTTGTCGCCCAGTAAAAACCTCTTTACGCCTTTCTTGAAGATTCTCATGCTGCAATCCGTAAAACCTCGGTTGGAAATTACTTTCACAACTTAAGTAGGTAGAAAACTTTTCTGGAACCGCACAGTATGCGACCATTGTGGTTCCAGCGTGTGAGGATTAATTCCCAACCGTCAGTGAGTCGCTCGATGGTAAAACGTGGTTGTTGGCGTAATATTGAACAACTTATCATCTTTTTATTTCGTGTATGTATCTATATCTTCACGCCAAGTCCCTTGCGGTGTAGGCAGAGAGAACCGAGCGCCATAAGACGCGGTCCTTGCATACTTCACTCGCTTCTGTGACATTCATAGCTCTTTTCATGCACGCTCGCCGGTTCCTAGGGCTCCTGACATCACCTTCTGATAAAACACGACCAATTTGGTCATGGCAGATTAGTCTCGGCCTTCCTCGGCTCCTACATCCTTCCACTTTTGCATTGTTTATCTGTTTCGTCATTCTTTCGTTCCGCATTCTTTCTACATTTCCGAACCAACGGAGCATGCCCTTTCTTATCTTAACACCGACACTCTCTTTTAGACCAACTCTTTCTCTCACGTCTTCATTACGAACTTTTTATTTCATCTGTTCATTTTATTACCTAGTTTCTGAATATTTCTTAATGCGATCAGATGCTTAGGTTGGGAGTGCTCCCTGGCATTGCATACAGTTATAGGCTACGGAAACTTATCATAAAGTAATCTTTGCTTGTCACATTAGGGGTACAATATAACTAGTAACGGGCCATAAATACTGTTACATAGAAACGTTTCTTTTTTTTATTCTTTAATTAACTTGAATTTAGAACGCGGTTATTATGTATAAAACTTCTTTCGATTTCCCGCCGTTTTACGTTTTTTTTTCGTGTTTATTATCAAATTACAATATTGAATGGGGTGTTAAAGAAAATAGGATTACAGTGACCTTGCACAAAGTGGGTATTGAGCCGCCGGTAATATTTAAGACACTTCAAAAGCTTGGTATCCGCCGTATGTTCGTATATCGTACTATCGACACATATACCAACACTTCCTCTGTTTAAGACCATAAAAGATCGAGGCGACCGTGTGCTGTTAGAACTACAAAGGCTGTAAATGCTGTTTAAACCCGAATTCACCAAAACCCCATTTGGAAAAAAAAATATTATCGCGAGAAATTACGATTCCCGCTAGGACCCTGTCGCGTATAATAAAACAAGACCTGAAGCTCGGTGCTCTTCGTCGATACACAGGACATGCCCTAAATCAATCCCTACAGTTGAAGAGAGTGGACCAATCAAAGCTCCTTCTATCCTGATATTCAGGTAAAAGGCAAAAAGTATCCTCTTTACTGCTGAAAAAAGTCTCACAATTGAAGAGCACTACAATATACAAAAGGATAAAGTGTACGCACATAGTTCTAAAGAAGCCGCCCAAGTGGTCGGAAAGGTACAACGTGGTCATCATCCTGCGTCAGTAATGGGGGGGTATCTTATCAAGAAGTTACAAAGCTTCAATTTTGTGAAAAAGGAGTGAAAACATCAGCCAAAGTGTATCAAGGACTGTCTTGTTAAAAATGTACCATGTACTTTCTAGCACGACTCTGCATCTGGTCACAAGGCACGAACTACCCAAGCCTGGCTCTAAATCAACGTTCCGGACTTCATAAGAGCTGAAGACTGGCCCTCGTTTAGCCCAGATCTTGACCCCTTAGACTACAAATTATGGTCAATTTTAAGAGGACAAGGCCTGCTCGAAACGGCACGACATTGTGTCTCTTAAGAAATCTCTGGAGCAAGTAGTGGCTAAATTTCCCATGGAAACAGTGCCTAAATCCATAGATTCCTGACCAGACAGATTATAGGCCTGTCGCTAAGTAGCAACTCCTCAGCGTCGCTACTAACCTTGCGGTAAGCCGCTCAATGTAGGGGATTACCGCATCTAGCTTGCGCGTTGCCTAAGAGCTAGATGCTTTATTGCTAGTGTCTCTTTACATCAGGTGTGCAGCATAAGTTTGTGTGCGTAAAATGTATCTATATATTTTTTATTTTTAATGTGAAATACCTGAATCAAGAGCAGTGATAGCCCAGTGCATGAACAACCGGCCTATTGATCATCAGGTCCCCGGTTTAAATCCTGACATGTACCACAAAATTTCTGTGAACATCTTGTAAATAGTAATTGCTCTGCGGTGAAGAAAAACATCGTGAGGAAATCCGCACGTCCAAGGAAGACGTGCGACATATCCTAAGAAAGATCTAACTTTCCGTATGGGTTGTGGAGGTCTAATGGCAGTTGCTCCATATAAAAATCTGTGTCTTCACCAAATCCTCAGTCTTAGTTAGCCGACCCCTTCAATCCTAATGATTTAGGAAACGGAATAACACTAAGAAGAAGAACAGTGTAATGTAAACACACCTACATTTTAAAGCGTAGAAGGACACAGTCTGTCTGGCGAAGTACCTGACTGAAAACCGCAGCCAAATAACAACTCCCTGAAGGGTTATTGTGCTCCTGCGAAAGAGGAGTGAAGTTACTAATAAGTTTTTGAGGAGTTGCTGCGTCAGCAACAGGTGTGCTTTATGCTTGTGTGCGAAAACGTATCTACAAAAAAAACATACTTAATGTTAATGTTGAATACGTTAATCGTTCAATATAAAACACTAACATTAAAACATAACCTGTATAATCCATTTCAATCTTGCTCAGCTGTTCTATTTCGCATTTGCAACTAGATTTAATGCAAATTATACATGGCAACACCCGCCTCGAGTCACAATCAAACACGCTCCAGTAGCAAACGAAAGCCTTTATATAGAAGAACTTTTTTGTTCCAACATCGGCCGTGTATCTGGAATAATTAAGCTTACATTTTGGAGTTTTTTTCTGGCGTTTGTTCATTTTATTTATTTCGTATTCTCTTCTATTTTTGTATTTAAAAATAAATTGTGGGATGAACTCCCCGCCGAGCATTTCGCTAGGGACTTTATTTATACCACTAAGGTGGTAAAATAAGCATACGACCTGCCTGATGGTAAACAGTCACCGTAGCCTGTCAACATTGCAACGCAAGGGGTATCACTCATGCATTGCCGACCCTCTAAAAACCTCTTCAAGCATTTCTTCTCCCTTGGAAAAGCCTCGGCTGGGAGCTCATTCGATAGCTTGAGAGTTCTGGGAGGGAAACTTCTCTGGAACCGTACAGTACGCGACCATTGCGGTTACAGTGTGTGAGGGTGAACTCCTCGCCGTCGGAGTCGCCGTCGAGCGGTGCAGTTATAAAAAGTAGCTGTCGGCATCATTTCAAACAGTTCTTCAGAATACAACCCGTTGTACAATCGGTAGAACACTCAAAGGGAGGCAAAATCTCTCCTTAAACTTAAGGGTTCAATACCGTGTGTAAGCTTAGGATTGTTGACAATTCTCACAGCTCGTCTCTGAATCGAATCACAAGGTCCAAGCTGGTATCCTGATGCTCCCGCCCAAAGGCGACTCCAAGTGCGGTCTGACTAGAGACTTATATAACATAAGTCTTTGCCCCGCGCTAAAGTCTTTGCCCAGCTTGACCTTCTCCACCAGGTGACTTCGATATTGTACTTCACTGGAGATCTCGACGCCAAGCATCCTAATACTTTTGGTGACGGTAAGAGGTGTGTTCTGGAATTTAGGAACCACTGCAAATGGAGTTTTCTTAGCGGTGGATGCGCAAACTTGTGTCTTCTTGGGGTTAAATTCGACCAAGTTAAGTCGCCCCCAGTCAGATACTTTAAGCAAACTACCATCTATTTCAGACAAGTTTATCGCGGCTTTCCTCCACTAGGGCACGAGGGATATTTGCATGGCCCGTATATCAAGTGTCCTCGGTGCTGTCGTCTGCATAACAATAAATGCCATCAATTGACAATATATCATTGATATGCAGCAGAAACAGCGTCAGAGACAGTACAGAACCCTGAGGAACGCCAACATTGCTATCCATACTATCGAAGCATGCACCGTCAAGCACGGCTTTTATGCATATGTTGGATAAAAAGCTGGTAACCCATTTGCACAAACCCTCGGGCAGCCCGTGTGATGGTAACTTCGATCCCGACCCGATTAAATGCCTTCGCCATATCTAGGCTAACAGCCAATGCCTCATCTTGACTCTCTATAGCCAAATATACACTAGAAGAAAATATACACTAGATACACTAGAAGATCACCAGTTGAGCGACCGTGGCGGAAACCGTATTGACGGTCGTTGATCAAGTCGTGATCTTCTAGGTATCCCAGGAGTCGTGTGTTTATCACACGCTCCATCACTTTGGAGAGAAGGGAGGTCATAGCAATAGGCCTGTAATTCGATGGGTCTGATCTATCGCCTTTTTTGGGCACCTGGTGCACATTGGTGGTCTTCCATAAAGTCAGGATTTGCCCAGTGGAGTAAGAAAGCACGAAAAGGCGCGTTAGTACAGAACACAGCTCAGGAGCGCACGGCTTCAGTACCACTACCGGTATACCATCCGGCCCACTCGATTTATGAACGTCGAGAGAGAGTGATGCCCGTCGGACATCTCGCTGGGTAATAGAAATTTCCGACATTGAGCTACCGCATCACGGGATGGTAGGTGGTACAGCTGCCCCGTCATTCATATACGAGTTAGACGCAAAGAGATTACCGAGTAAATCGCCTTTCTCCTTTACGCTATGGACCAAACTGCCATCCGATTTTTGCATGGCAAGGAATGTTGACAGAAATTTTCCTCGGGAGCTTTAGCGAGCGACCAGAAAGCACGGCACCCAGAGGGAAAGCCGCTCGCCAACTCTGCCGACAACTACCAACATGAGGTTCATTAAAAAAGACTTAAAGATTGTTTTTACATGACGAGCGATACTCCTGATTTTACGGGTGTCCATAAGCTGCGGCAAACCTTCAGGCAGGCAGTACACTTCTTAGTACCTTAGTGGTATAAAAAATATCTTTGTATCTAGAAAAAAAACGAAATCATAGAGTTTTACTACAATTTGAATATTTGTGAAAAAGTTCTTCCACGTCAACCAATATCTTAACTGCTGGAATACGAGTACCTTTTCAAACGAAGGGGTAAGAGCGTAATACATCACCTTTGGTGCGATACGCGACCACAAAACCACTGCGACAACGAATAGTAATCTCCTAACTGACAGTAGGTTCTTTAGGTCCCTTTAGAAATATGTGAAAAAAGTCTGACAATATTCACGGTAACGTGTTTCGTGATTGAATAGCGCATCGCGTAACTGTGCTGGTTGGTAAAAGCCAGTGTTTTCAAGCCCTACAATGACTACTAACTTAGCTTAAGAATTGTCATACATTACAACACCTGGGACTGATGGTTAAAAAGCGGAATGAGCTAAGAGGATCTCGAGATAACTAAACAAATCGTCAGAAAGGCTGCGGTCGATGCGACTTAATTTGCATGTTCAATATTCGGTATATTACCTACAACGACAACGATATTGAACTACTCGGAAAATTAAAAAAATATATATTTTTTGTTATTTAAAGTAATCTCAATTATTTGGAACAAGATAATTTTATAACCAAATTGCCATTTTACTGCAGATATTTTCAATACAGATCCTTATACTATTTATCTGTACTATTCTATAATGGCCTATTCTGTTAAATGACTGCTTTTTAAGTTTCCAAAGGCCAAATTGAGCATTATTGCTGTCACTCTGCTATTTGTTCCTTCGTTCTGTATGTATGTCTTGAGTTTATAATTCGTAAAGAAAATAAGTTTAGCAACTGAAATTTTGATATATTGTGTAGAATAATCTCTCCCTGTAAAAACGCATTTAAAAAGCGCATCATTGTTAATTCCTTTTCAAATTCCGATATTATAGCAGAGATATCAAAATAGTTTCATAAAATAGCAAAAGATCACCGACAGTAATGACAATGATCTATCTATATATAACTTAACGCCAGATCCTTTGCGGGGTAGGCTGAGAGAACCGAGCGCCTCATGACTCGGTTTTACTTGGAACAGTAATTTAGATAATAGCAAATTAGCTACAGAACTTCAAATTAATTTTATAAATAGAAACAAGCCACTGACATTTAATTGTATTATTAAAAAAATAAAGGAGCTTGTGAAACGTTGTATTCTGTTTATTCAGAACACAGAACATAGTATATTGTCTCTCTCATAGTTATAGCGTATAATAGCGCGGAGGGGGCCTGGTGACTCGTAACACAGGCGGGTTCTCCACCTAGCACGGGCACCAGTTCTCTCCTGTAAGGAATAGTTTAAGCAAAACAAGCTATGTAACCCACATTTAACATTGTAGCCTTGGAGAGAAAATATATATATTTTATTATTATTATTCGTAAAACAGATTTAATTATTTCACATACCGAATTTAATTAAAGTATCTTGGTTATAAATATTCGTACTCGAAATTAAGGGTGGTTTTCAAGACCTTCAAAGAAAAAGAAACACATGTATGTATATCTTCACGCCATGTCCCTTGCGGGGTAGGAAGAGTTACTAGATCTGCTTTCATATCCGTCAAGAGATAATGTTATACGTTTCAACAATCTCGTGGGTTAGTTGTATGAAGCTATACAATTATTTTTATTATATAACCGCGAGTGATCTCTATTGAGGAAGGGCCTAAAAATACGAGAACTAAGGAAATTTATTTGTCATGTGAATAAGTTCACTGGGAAGAAGAAGAAGTGAAGCAAATACGTAAGAATAACGGCTAAATTAAATCAGCAATTAAATATGACACGAGTACAAATCATATGGTTGCTTGCATCAAGTATACAATTGTTTTCGGGAAACGATAACTCTGAATGACATCCGTCCTTTTCGAGTATTGTGAACAAATTCAATTCCGACATGTAGCAATGTACCGTTTAAAAGCAAATTGGCGATAAAGGGACCCACTCAGTGACTGATTGGCGTTTTAAAAGTATTTTTAATTAACTCGTCAGTCTAGATAAATGTGAGGCAAAGATTAATTACGGATTCTTACGCTGCATAAAAAATCTAAAAATGACCGTATAACCATTTGATATTCTATACTATTTACACTTCATATATATATTCGAATAAGGTTCGCCCCTTTATATTTAGTGAGTGAATAGGCATATGCAATACCGGAACTTTATCTCACTTGGTTATATCTTATAACAATCCTTTCAAGCCTCTATATAGCATTATATCGTATTCTCCTAGGAAAACTTCAGCCCATTTTTCATTCCTCATCCTCAGAGTTATCAAAAGTTAAGCCCTCTGAACCGTATCCACCATTTTGGATGAAATATGTCCAATGTCGGATTGGATGTCGATCAAAATTTTTATGTATGTAACTATATTGTTGTAATATTTTGTCTTCATTTTCTGTACTTCCAAAGCCTCAAATAAATATTTTCAGACAAATTAATCGACGATTACATTATGGGTACTACACAACTACTAAACATACGAAAATACATTTTTTTTTTGTAAATACATACTCATTATACATAGAAAATACCCAGACCAAGACAAACAGACATGTTCATGCACAGAAATCCTGTGTGGGAATCGAACCCACGAGCATTGGTGTCAAAGTAACGTAACAGCGCGTTTCACCACTGCGTAATATCGTTTGCGACGATAAAATCGCAATTGCACCGAGAATGGCCCGCTGAAACTATCTCGATAAAGTTTTATTTTTCCACGCATTGCATTGCTCATATTGTCCGCTTTTTATTAGGGTAAAATAAAACTTGTAAAATTACTTTTAACAGTGGAACCAGTTATAATACTTCCTCGGTTTATACGCTGTTTCTGACGATTTAATTGATCTATCATGTATATGATATTCTTTATGGTGCCTACTCAAAGATATTTCTGTGAATTACGATACGATTACGACACTTATTTTTTTATACCACTAAGGTGGCAAAGAAGCCTACGACCTGCCTGTTGGTAAACAGTTATCGTAGCCTATGGACAGATGCAATACCAGTGGTGTTGTCGTCCATGCAAATTGACGTGTGATATCGGCTTATAATAAAATCGTATAATTAGATAGATATATAGATAGATAGATATCATTTTATTTGCATCTTCATTCACATACGTAAAATGATTACATTAAAATTATTTTTTTATTACAATGTGTGTGTGTGTACAAGCACATCATGTATTTGCCAAAGTATGACAAAAAGGAGATAAGTAATATATCTTTTGGAAATAACGAGAAAGTTGAGCACGATTTTACTAAAAGTGGCGAATAGATTTTATTTTGTGATACTACTATTTTTATGCATAAATTATTCTACTTAAGTCACTAGTGAATTGTGAAATTTATTAAAAAATCAAATTATGATTATACATAGTATTGTCTTAGGTTTTGAATTTGAATTGAATTGAATTAAAAGATTTTTAACGGAAGTATCGCGTGTTTTACTTATTTTGTTGAACCTGACGTTTCGAATGCTTTGCAGCATCCGTAGTCGCAGGAAGACTAAGATGACATTTGTCTTACATTGGTTATTCTATTATTACATCTACCGACATGGATGGATTAATTATATATGTTCCGATTCACACAAAAATCGCTCACGGTGTCCGAATGTATTTGAGTAGATCTCTGGGTTTGTGACTTGATTAATTTTAAAACTGGATCACAAGCAGGTGGTACTTGCCAACCATCTTCTCTATTGAAATTGGGGTGTTTTCTTATTTCAATAGCCTCGCGTAGCATTCTAGGCATGTAGCGATTCTCCTTGGCGAGGATTTGTGGTTTATCGAACCGCATGTAATGGTTTGGCTGGTCCAGTGTATGTTCACATACTGCAGAGTTTTTATCACGCCTATTCTTCATTCGCATTCGCAGTCTAATTTGTATACTCCTGCATCAGATGCAAGAGTATACAAATTAGACTGTGAAGGTGGTTTATCATACATAGGGCAAACAAAGAGAAGCATAGGTACTCAAGTGAAAGAACACATTGCTGACATGCGATGATCCGTCGCGGCATTTCCCCAATTAAGCTGCTTGAACATAACTGCTAGCCCTGCCTTTCTTTATTTCCTGCCTTTCATGGTGGGATTTACTGCTTTAGTCTCATACACTGCTTGTGTCTTCTTTTTTGGAACGAGCTCCGTGGCAGAGTGACGAGTTCGACGATAGAGTGGTAAAAAATGCTCCTTTGACACCAAGGCTTGTGGGTTAGATTCCCACACAGGACAAACATTTGCGTGCTTGGTGAACATCTCTGTTTATCTTGGTCTGGGTGTTTTAAAGAGGGGTAGGGCGCATCAAAACAAAAAGCCGTCAACTGCGAGACCGACTCGCGCACCGAGGTTTCCTTAAAAAATATTTCCGCAAATTATTTTGTGATGTAACTACAAATTTACAGTTTTCAGATTTTTTTTCTTTACTTGTGCTACATGGCCTTGCTTCTCATCAAATTTCATGATTTTAGGTCAACAGGAAGTATCCTATAGCTTTTGATTGTCGCGAGTGTCAAAATATGCGCATAAAATGAGAACAAACATGATAACATGAGAAAGAAGGTGTTGATGCACAGACAGACAGATAGACAGACAACAAATTGATCCTATAAGGGTTCAGTTTTTCCTTTTGAGGCACGGAACCCTAAAAACCGCTGTTAAAGAACAATTTCCTGCAGGGCTGTTGTGTTCCTTCAAGTGAGTGAGGTTAGTAAGCTCCTAAGGAGTTGCTTTATTAGCAGTAGAAGCGGCATCGCGCGAGCGATACTTAATGTACTACAAGCATAACGAAAACTTTACATCAGGTGGGCCGTATGATTGTACGACCCTGGAAGTTTTATAAAATAAAAAGAAAGGTATACTCAATTCATTAACTTTCTGATATATGAGTTAGTGTCAAGCGCATTTAAATATACATGCGGCTAGGCAAGCTTTCTATATGTGTCGCATATAAGTACGCATATTTTGCCCACACACTTGTATTTGCACAGTCCGTCGCAATGCAAATTTTGTCGGGCGTATGGTCTGCCTGCTGGTAAGCAGTGACTAGGTTGTAACAGAGAGAGTATGTGCTTCTGTGAAAAAGATAAAGTGGACTTTGTGCAATCATAATAAGATAATCTCCCTCACCTCTAGTACCTTTAATAGACTCGTATCATTTTTTATTCTTTGCTATATCCAACCACATATCTGTAACTAACATGAAACACTTAATGTGAGTGTTATAATAATTTAAATGAATATTTTTGTATATACATATATTTAATGTATCTCCGAAGCGGTTCTAACAATTTGAAACAAATTTTAGAAAATAACCCCATTTTGCGCTAAAAAATATAAAACCTAGCAAAGCTCGGTCGTCCAGTGGCACTTAGCTGACAAAGTCACGGAAATTCTAATAAAGACATATTCCTACCCGAAGGATTCACTCATACAAAAGTGTATGAACTGTATGTAATATTGTATGGTTACAATAATTTACTTTAAAAAATAAATACTTTTTGACCTAATAATTATATGTATATAACTTAAATATACAGCTATCTCGCTCCAAATAAATACAATCATATTTCTGGTGAAAACAAAACGAACGCTAGAAGTTCCTTGCAACGTTTCACGTCGCCCTGATAAAAAAAATATCAAGAAGAAAAATATAAATAAAAATAAATAAATAAATATTGTCGGACAAATTACACAGCGCCACCTAGCCCCAAAGTAAGCGAAGCTTGTGTTATGGGTACTAGACGACTGATAAACATACGTAAATAGATTTTTTTTTGTAAATACATACTTATTATACATAGAAAATAAGACCAAGGCAAACAGACATGTTCATGCACACAAATGTTTGTACGGTGTGGGAATCGAACCCACGAGCGTTGGTGTCAAAGTAGCGTAACAGCGCGTTTCACCACTGCGCCACCGAGCTCGTCGTGACATGTTTCTAGATCTTGATCTAGAAACCGGTTTATTATCGGTTCAATTGCGGGCTTATATCAGATAGATATTAGTGAAGACTCAATTGAGGAAATTACTGGGAGTAAATTGAATTTTCCTTATATATAAAGAAAAAAAAAGATAATTTATTTTACTTGATACAACGTAATTATTTTATGCAATTTGATATAACCTGCTTTATGTGCCTTCGCCAATATTTATTCATGCAAAATGCATGACTTGTATCATGTTATTCTAACGACTAACATCTACAGCGCCTGAGGATGCCTCGTGGAGAGGCGTGCAGCGACGATCAGAACAGTCATAGCAGCAACGGCGGTGAGCGCATGCGGTTTCTGCCACGCAATTCTCTAAGCGACTCGTAATGGCTGTGTGCGTCGCTGTGATCACAGATGTCACAGCTTTGACATCGTCTGCTGCGATCACGGCTTTTTATTTGGTATTCTATAAGGCTGTAAGCGTACGCGAGGCTGTTTGCCTTGTAGAATTCCAATTTCAAACGCAGCCTTGCGGCGCGACACTAAGGAATTGCAATTTTGTGTTCAAGGCTATAACAGCCGATGTTTCCGAGGATGTAAGGATGTTTGCTCTTACAGAATTGCATGGCTGTTCTAGATGGTGGGCAATCGCGAGGACGAACGCAGCAGCCATGGCAGCGGCGGCACCTGGCATCTACTAACGGTAGTGGGTGGGTGCCGGCCGGCACTAGTTCGTATGAACTAATTGGTGGCGGACGCAGACAAAGCAGGCTAGATCAAATTGCATGTAAATTAGGCTTACAAAAAGTAACGCCTGAAGCTATTAACTATGTAATTCTTATACTCACGCCGCGCCGTGCGGATATTATTTACGTATAATACACAGAAATGAGTTTCCGCCCATTCCAATTCCCTAACGAAATTGAAACGTAACCCTAACGGCTCCTATTTCTCGCATCCCACTATTTGGGACAAATTTAATGTTAGGCACAAAGGTAATGGCATTGAGACAAATGGGTTCTATTACCCGTTTCACGGGAGTTAATTAAACGAAACGCCTGGGTATTTATTTTTATTTGGTCATATTCCTAACAATGGCTAGTGTAATTTACAGTAGTAAATGTTATGCATTATGTACATAGAGCCATGAGCACGTAAAAAATATTTTAAAAAAAGACGTACTGCCAATTAATAAAGATCTGGTTTTCCTTTCAGGGTTGTGGAGATCTCACACCAGTCGAACTCACACTATGTCAAAATTCTTAACCTTAATTAGCTGACCTCACTAACCTAAAATATTAGGAGGCGAGATAATGCTCGTATGAAGATTATGCATTATCTAAAAATGTTTAGTTATTAATCTTGGCAAATAAAGGTTTATTTAAACATACCGTCCAGCTCCATTCCACTTGTGACTTGTGATAATGCTGTAGAAGTATTACCTTTGTCATTTCTGCTTCGACCTCAGCAGCACTGAAAGACTCCTTTCCAATTCAACGCTTCCGTGGTACCAGAATTGAAGGGAGAA
This sequence comes from Pyralis farinalis, assembly GCA_947507595.1. Classification (NCBI taxonomy): domain Eukaryota; kingdom Metazoa; phylum Arthropoda; class Insecta; order Lepidoptera; family Pyralidae; genus Pyralis; species Pyralis farinalis. The sequence continues at coordinate 29,369,341 of OX382273.1, read as the reverse complement.
TGCAGTAGATTTTTCTTCGGGGAATGCAGAAGCTTCGACGTAAAACGCAAAGATTATTTCAGCGCTACATCGTTATAATTCACCGCAAAAACAATTTGTTTAAGCTCCGAACATACATCGCATGTGCCTTACTGTCCTGCCAGTTATGGGGTGGTAACAATTACTATGCACGAGTCAAATTTCTTGTATTCTATAGTAATCAAATTACATCACGTGAACCGTATACTTCCACCCTACGTACCGTAAATTATCACATTATAAAAAATGATAGCGGTGTTTGCAACCGCCCTTTTATTTCGGGAAACAAAGCTTTATCCAAAATACACGTATTTTGATGTTAGGCCTCGTACGCACGAGCGCTTTTTTCCATCGTTTTAACGCCCGTGACGTAGCTGTCGTGAGATGTTTATTCTATTTTTGACAAAGCAAGGAGCAAAATGGTTACATTTTTTTAATGTTAAAATAAGGCTCATATAAACCAGTCTTAACAGGAAACCTAACAGTGTAAATATGAAACTTAATATAGCACACCTTTGATTGGAGACTTTGTATATGTTCGAAGTTCATTTTTGTAAATTATATTGATACAAATTATGAGCGTGTAACAGTTATAGTCTAGTCATCTAGTGGATAAGGAACCAGCGTATTAACCAATTGATTATTTGTTCGAATTCTGATGTGAACGTGTATAATAATAATAAATAAAAATAAATAAATACCAATAAATTCGTATTTTTGGATTTATATACATGTTTGTGTCTCTTTTCTCGGTCTCATCCTACTATCTCTGCTCGGCGGCGAAAGAAAATATCATGAGGAAATCCGTATGTTCTGGAAAGTACATTTCTAAAGACGTATAAAGTAATCTTAGAAAAGTCGGGTTTTCCTTCTAGGATGTGGAAGTCTGATGGTAATCGCTTCATGTCCAAATGTATCTTAGCTAATTCATTTGACTTACGTAGCGGACATCGCCAAAGCTAGCAAGACGATACTAGTACGTGAACAGATACTTAGTTAAGACTGCGGGCTCCCAACTCAAATGTATCGTTTTGTCAAATCACGAAACATGAACAAAAATGCTAAAATAATTCGAAAACATTTCGGAATTCTTTAGCCAATTAAGTAAGGTATATAATTAAGTGCACATCAATTGTTAATGACATGTTGACATGATAAATACTATTCTGTTTGTTATTCTACATTAGTTCGCCATTGAACCAATTAACAGTGGCAAAATCATTTGTTGAATTAACTCTACCAGCCCACCATAATGTAGGCAGACAAAGATATGGATTTGTTTTCGGAATTCTGTGGAAATCGCATCGCAAATGCATCGGAAATTAGGTCTTCTGTTTTACATTGAATTCGATACTACATATAATAAATTGCCTCATATTGTTATATCCTGTCCCGATAATAAGTTTAAGGGTCACAACCGATAAAAATGTATGCAAAAGTGCAATGCCTGTATTGCACTTTTGCATACATTTTTATCGGTTGTGACCCTATATATATATATATATATATATATATATATCTTTTTATTCCAACATTGACAACATATAATATACTAATATACTATATATTGTATATACTGATATGTTGTCAATGTTGGAATAAAAAGATACTTAAAAAGTCTATCTGAAAAATGTATATACTGCGAAGTTTCTTCTCATTCCTAATTTAATGAAAAAATAGAACCGAGCGTGTGCGATTCGGACTTGCAAACAATGGGTTCTGTACAAAAAATGTATTATGAATATTTATAAACAGCCTTATGAATCGACATTTTCAGCATACTTGTTTAAATACATTATGTTTATCATCTTATACAGAAATTGCAAATACAGTGAGATACACCCCACAACAAAAATGGTCTACAAATATCAACTTTAGCGACCTCCTAATTTTTTAAAAGAATAAATAATAATCAAATTATATTCCCAGTAAATGTTCGGTTTTATATCAACATTCTTCACGTCCAAATTTCAGGTCCATAGTTCATTTCGTTTACGAGTTATAAATTTGAGACTCACGGACAGACAGCCGAGTGACAGCAATAGTGTTCTTTTGCTTTTTAGGTATAGAACCCAAAAAAAAAGAATGAAAATTATGAGAAGTGAATAAGATGCAATAAGATATTGTTTAAAAAAACGTAAGATGTGCGCGAATGCTCAATTTATTATAAACATTTATTGCAACAAAAGAGTACAGTAAATATTTTAAATAAAAATTGTTATATAAATTATACTTTCCCATTAGTATGAAGTGATTATCGCATTAATATTATGCATATAATTATTCTAATGGTAGTTATTTCATTTGCAAATTGTAATTCGTAGCTAAAATTCAATGCGATAATAGGAATACATTAATGGTGTATCATTAAACTTATAACACATAGGATGAATGACGCCATACCATAACATAATCCATAAACGGACTTGGAGCGTCACAAAAAAATGTGCATTCTCATTTTGTCCGTGTAAAAAATGATTTTGTATTTTTACTCGCGATTATTGACAAGTCATCGCAATTAATTTTATGGAAGTCAATGAAAACAATTATTTTATGTTACTGTAAAATATAATAAATTGTAAAGTGTAAACCGTAAGGTTGATTTTTATTTGTATTTTTGTTACGAAATAAGAAGTTGATATAACGGGTTCATTGCATGATTTTTGAAATGAACGTAGATTATTATTGTGTTATAATAATAAAAAGACTAGCTTATTACATTAAACAGGAATATCCACACCGCACCAAAACTTACCCATCACATCATGGGCCTCCCTTTAGCCGAAAGGGTTTAGAGAATACTCTGCGACGCTTCTCAACTGCGGATTGGCAGAGGCCAGTGTTTTATTTAAGCTGCCCGAAGGATACTGACTTAGCTAAACGACAACAATCGGTGCCGACGTAAGCCAATGAGTAACCCTCAAACGTGAGCATTATCCCAACAAAAACCTATATCTTCACGCCAAATCCTTTGCGGGATAGCCGACATACTCATACCGTATTCATACATACATGCTGTGTGACCATGCGCTACATGACTCTGTCCTTACACACCTTACACACATCTTTAATATAGCATTCATAGGTATTTTTATGTACCATCTTCAGAGATCAAGGTAAACCCGTGTTTAAATGACTTTCATGATTTTCGTTACAATTAATTTTTGAAAAACTTCTTTACGCACATTTCACTTGTGGAGTAAGCTGGTGAACGCGTGACGAGAGCGTTACGAAAAGTGTGATCGGGCGAGACGGACGGAAGTTGAGAGGGAGATATAAGTTCGTGAAGACAGAAAGAGACATTTACGTTTCGTATATTACTGTAGGAGCAAGAGAGACAGATGTGAGCACACATTTTCTTTCTCTCATAGCGAGTTAAGTATATCTAAGACACAGTGCAGGCCTATTGTCTGTATCACACTATGGAGCTAAAGAAGTTTTACTTCAGTCGTGTGGTCTAAAGTACACTCGTTTTTTTATTGGTTTCATCAATAACGCAATCTTGAACATTAACGTTGTTGTATTGTCCACATTGTATTTGTATCTGTATGTTTGTATTGCCCTATAAATTGTTTAATATATCTCGTACATATTTAAACAGCATTGTAAACACAGGTCGGAAGGTCGTCCACCGGTGACATAGCGGCTTTCGCCACACTCATTACCTCGCTTATAACTGTCTGGAGTCTGCTTACTAGTTATGGAAGTGGATTTTCTTAATATCTAATTTTGTAAAAAAAAAAAACAATTTAATTTACTTAAATCAAAAAGGTTTTGTGTGCACCATTTTTTATTTTACGATAACATTTTTTATTAGATTGAGATATTATTGGTGTCCCATAAATAGAAACTTCTATTAGAGTTCCGTAAAGAATAATTCTGTACTAGTTCTTATATTGAAACGGCTTCGTTAGAGAGGCAAAAAATATTTTTATATTGCTAAACCAACACCTATTTAAATGCGTGTAAGTCGTGAAAATAAAACGTGTGTAAGTTTGTAAATACTCACTATCACATTTAGAATCAAGCCAGTCTCGTACGCAACCTCCACCTCCGTCACTGACTGCTCTTGAGGAGTCATTGTGAACAGTGGGAGTGTCAATACGCGAGCAATACTCCATGTATTGTGTGTTGCAAGCATTCATAGGTTGTGACAGTCATTTCACAGAGAGTTAGGGCGCATCAAAACAGCCGGACTGAAGAATCTCACCACCTCACAGAAAACCATGACGAAATAACAACACCCTGGAGAGTTGTTGTATTCCTGCGTTTGAGTGAGGTCACCAGTAAGGAGTTGCTGTGTTAGCAGCAGAGGTGGCATCACGTGAGTTATACTTAATGTTGGAAGCTTTACCTCAGGTGGGCCATATGCTTGTATGCCTCCCAACATTGTATAAAAAAATACATATTTTCAATGGCTGCTCTAGTGTCGCATAAATTATATTTATAATAAAATCCGTCTCCATACATATGTAGCCTCAGTTACAATAACCCGGGGTATATTAAACAAATCTTGCAAGATGTTACGCTCGGATCCGGTTAGCGTAATAATGATGTCATCTTTGCCACAAAGGTTTTGATGGGAATGCTTACGGTCTTTCTATGTAGACTTCCTCGCTATAAGCTCATTTTCATCAATTGTTTTCCTATACATACGGCCCACCTGTAATAAAGCGGTTAATATGAATGCTTAGAATGCAATAAGTATTACTCGCGCGATACCACTTCTACTGTTAATGTAGCAGCTCTAACAGTACTTAATAACTTACTGGTGCCGGCAGTCACTCGTGGGAACACAACAACCCTCTTATTTGTCTGCGGTTTTCTATGAGGTGAAGGTAGACGGCTTCCCCAGACGGGCTGATTTGATGCGCCCTACCTCTGATAAAAGTTAGTTTTATTTTTAGTTTAAATAAAGTTTTAGTATTAATTTCATATATTTTCGCTCGCACAGAAATGAGCAACTATACGATGCTAAGCGCATGAGGATTTTTTTTATACAACGTCGGGAGGCATACAAGCTTACGGCCCACCTGATGTAAAGCGGGTACCGTAGCCTATTAACGATATATTAAGTATCACTCGCGCGATTCCTGTTCTGCTGCTTACACAGCAATTCCTTATGAGCTTACTGGTGACCTCACTCACTCGCAGAAACACTACAATCCTCCAGAGAGTTGTTATTTGGCTGCGGTTTTCTGTGAGGTGGAGGTACTTCCCTAGACGGGCTGCTCTGATGCCCCCTACCTCTCTTAGCCCAGAGGATAGCTATAAGGAACCAATATTGATCAACTGAACCCCGGTTCGTATCTTGGCATGTACCACTAAATGCGTGTTTTCAGATTTATGTGCACACAGGGACATCTCAAGCTAGACTGTCCTTTGTGGCGTTTTTACGGCGCACGCAATAATAGTAAAAAATGCCACTGCAAGTGTCTATCTTGATTTGTCGCTGTGTGTACATATTTGTAATTATCACTAGCTCGACAGTGAAGGAAAGCATTGTGGGGAAACCCGTGCTGCAAAAAATGCAAATGCTAAGAAATTATATTTCGATAGAGATGTGGGCTTATCTTAAGGGTCTGGTTTTGCCCCTGGGTTATGGAGGTCTAACTGCTCCCTCCAGGTAAAAATCAGTTTCTTAGCCAAATCCTTAGCAATTTCCTCGCAAACTAAAAAAAGGCTGTCGAGGTATCATTGGTTTGTGTTTGAAATTGTTAATGAGTATAAACAGTAGGGTTCTGCCTATGTAATATTAAAAAAATAAAAATAAAATGGTGGTCGTCACGGGACTACCGCCCGGCAGGAGTGAAATTTTAAATTTTTAATAAATTAAAATCAAACCTCATCGGATAGTTATAGTAAACAGCTCATGCAGAGAAGCAAAGGAGTGTCTAGTGTGCGCACGCACGCACGCAAGGACGTTGCGAGGGGCGGCGTAGAGGGGCATGACGGCATGAGTGAGAGTCATGCCAAAAAATTTGCCGTCACGGTATACGGTTCGATTTTACCGCCAAAGCGCGCCAATGGATGTTCCACATGAAAAAACTATTAAGATCTGTTAAGAATGGGCTACCTTGTTGGCTCGAATCACGTACAAGTACGTATCTACTACAAGACTAGTACATAATGTTGTATAGTGTAAGGTTATAGACAATTCAACATCATGATATGACCCTTAGAATACGAAGAAAATAAAGAAAGTACAAAAAGCGGATACCGGGATACTCGCGGACTGCAGCTAATAACATATACTTTTACACTTTATTTGGCACAAAAGCTTTTTATACTGTGTGTGATGTAACATTACGGTATCATCTCCTTGCGGTATCACGGTATTATAATACTATAAACACTTGAAGTGACTACATAGTTTTGCCTTTATTACACCACACACACAGTACAAACATTTGTGTGCATGAATATGTCTGTTTGTATTGGTCTGGGTATTTTCTATGTATAATAAGTGTGTATTTAAAAAAAAAAAAAAAAATATTTACGTATATAAAAAGGCTATTTATTGATGAGCACTTTTATTAAACAAACAAACAGTTTACATACAGTTTATGTACTATTACGAGCACAAACACAAGTCGACAAAACAAACATGAAGTACAAGTAACGAAAGCGGGCCGCCGACTGGCGGGCGGAACGCGGTCTCTCATGTCGGTAGAGCCTAAAGGAGCGCAGCGCGCATGCGCTGCGCGGGCGCGAGTAGGGTGCGGGACGAGGTACGGCTCCGCGAAGTGCGCGGACGATCTGCGCGTTATAGTTCTCCCCCTCTAACCCTAACAATGCGTCCCCGCGTTGGGGTTAGCCTTCTTACGTGGTCTTCCCCTTCTCCTCTTTTCCTGTACGGGAGCTGTCGCGTGGCCAACGAAAGGCGTCAGACACGAAACGTGACACTTGCCTTAGATCGTACCATCGGGAACGCGCTCCACAATATAAGTCGACGCGCTGGTTACGTTTTGTACCCTATACGGACCGTCGCGGCGAGGAATGAATTTAGGAGTTTGCCCCTTCCCCGTATCATTCAGACCCTGCATTTTCAGCAGTTCGAGGTCACCTACCTGGTATTCCGGTGCAGGTCTGCGCCCTGCATCCGCGTGAATTTTACCACGTTCCTCCTCCGGAACTACGAGACTAGCGTTGTCATCATCTTCATTCTCAGGCCTGTACAGAATGCCATCATCGAGGAGGTAACCCTTGCCTGCCCAGGCCCTCCCCCTAAACGGATCGTCGGACTCGAGGGCATCAACGATCTTACGTACCTCCGGGTCCAGCAGCTGCCCCTCTCGGATCTCGTGGGTACTGCGTGCCGGAACGTCAACGACTGCCGTGCACAGGTCGCACTCCACGTCGTCCACACACTGCGGGCGGGAGAGTGTATCTGCTAGGACGTTTGACTTACCCGGTGTATACTCGATCCTAAGGTTGTATTTTTGCAGGCTCAGCGCCCACCTGGCCAGGCGACCGCTGGGTGACTTGGCACCCATCAGCCATCTAAGAGGCTGATGGTCGAACTTAATAACCACCTCTGCTCCATCTATGTAGCCGCGAAACCTTGAGACGGCCCCTACGACAGCTAAGGCCTCCCTTTCTGTCGTATTGTAGTTCCTCTCAGCGGCGGTGAGTAGACGGCTGGCGTACTCAACCGGGCGCTCATCATCTCCCTCCCCCTGGAGGAGAGCTGCCCCAAGAGCGTAAGCGCTGCTGTCGGTTCTGAGGGCAAACGGCATACTCTCGTCTGCCTGTCGCAGGATCGGCGCTGACGTCAGCAAAGACTTAATGTGCTCAAAAGCCTTCTGTTGATCAGAGTTCCAATGCCAGATACTTGCCTTCTTCAGCAACGTCGTCAAAGGCCGAGCAACCTCGGCGTAATTGGGGACAAACCGCCTTAACCAGCTCGAGGTCTGCAGGAAGCACCTCAAATGCTTGACATTTTCGGGGACCGGCATCTCTGCTATTGCAGAGGCCTTTCCGGAGTCTACACTTACCTTTATTTTGTGAGTGGCGAAGTCTGTGGCAGGCCCCGCCGAAGCAAACTGTCCCTCTCTGCTAGTTAAGAACTTATTAAGGGCTACCCTGTACTCTGGTGCCAGCCCAGCGCCTTCCCCTTCGCGCAGGCAGACGTTGGAAGCCTCCGCTTGCATCAACTCTGCACTGTTTAACACATAGGAATGGACAAAAGGGAACCTTGCTACAGGGTCTGACGAGAAGTGCCAGGTATCCTTTGCTATGTCTAACACAATCCCCGCACTCGCAATAAAATCGCGGCCTAGCAGGGTCCTGGTCTCGTCACCAGGAAACACCATAAAATCGATGGTGACCTCCTTGTCACCGATAATGACTGGTACCGATGCGGCGAGTACCGTTCTAGATTGTCGCGACCCGTCGGCGAGTCCGATGGTACGGTCTCTTTCTCTAAATGACACTCCATTCTGAATTAAAATCGAATGAAGAGATGGGCTTGCTACGCAGTGACTAGCCCCAGTGTCGAGAATGGCTACACCTACCCTACCTACGATCCCTATTTCTACCATCGGGTGCGTGACACTTTCGCTCACTAAAGTATTAAAATCCGCCGATTTTACGTTTTTACATTTATCACATTTCGATCTAATCACCCCTGGCTGGCCACAACCATAGCAACGTATCGAAGTATCGTTCCTACGTCGACCGCGGGGAACTTTCGTATCATTCGAGTTAACATCGAGTTTAGCGTCGGTAGTAGTGGACGAACCACTAGTACGGGCCGCGTTCGTACCTCGCCCGAGTTCGCGCGAGTTTGTCGCGGCGGTCGCGCTTTCGTTTCGTTCGCTCGAGTTACTTACAACAGTAATACCTATTCGTTTCTTTACATCACTATTGCTACTATTAATATTAGAGCTTTTACACACTGATTCCGATATGGCGTCTTCAACAATTCGACACTTCTCTACTAAATCATCGACACTACATATTGAGTCACGTAATACGCGTTTTCGTACACGTCTGTTCATCAAACCGTATATAATGTCTACCTGAGCAGCATCTGGGAGCTTGTATGGGAGCCGAGCGATGCACGCGCGTACCCTGCACGCGAAGACTTCTGCACGCTCACCATCACTTTGCTCGGACGCGAACATATCACGAAACAGTTTAAAACCTGGTCGAGGGGCGCCGTACACTGCACGTAGACGCGCCACGGCGTCCTGCCACGTCGCGACACTAGCGCGGGCGCCGCGCCACCACACGGCGGCGGCACCTTCCAGCAGCATGGGGAGGCCACGTAGCGCGTGAGCGTCGGACACGTCGGCGCACTCCTTGTACACCTCCACAGCGTCTACAAACGCTTCCAGCACCTCCGGGTCCTGCGAGTCACCACTGTAGCGCGCGGTGCACCGTGCGAAGTTTCCTCCTGACGCGCCGGCGTAAGCAGTCGTCACCGTCGTCGCAAGTCCCGGCGACGTTAGCGGCACCGACGCCGCAGTCGGCGTCGAAGCGGCTGGGTTCCATGGTTGCTGCATTCCACGCAACGCCTCCATGAGAGTCCGATTCGTCTCCGCCTGTGCGCGGACGAAAGTCTCCATCATTGAGGACATCAGCCTTTCCGGATCACACACGAAAGGGCTGGCGTAAGTGCGGCTTTTGTCTTGGTCGGCGGCGGCGGCAGCGACAGCGTTGAGGCGATTAGCAGCAGCGGCGCCGCCGTAGTTGTGCGGTTCCGCGGCCTGAAAATCCTCTGAGCCACTGCCTTCCTCGTTTATGTCGTCTGCCCCTGAAGCTAGCTCTTCCGCAGAGCGGGCAGTGCGGGTCGTTCGTTTTGGCGGCATTGTTAGCGGGAAACGATAACACTAACACTGTACTGTGTGGCTCGGCCTCTAGTTGGTGCGCCAGTATGAAAGGCTATTATTGATGAGCACTTTTATTAAACAACAAACAGTTACATACAGTTTATGTACTATTACGAGCATGAACACAAGTCGACAAAACAAACGTTAAGTTTAAGTAATGAAAGCGGGCCGCCGACTGGCGGGCGGAACGCGGTCTCTCATGTCGGTAGAGCCTAAAGGAGCGCAGAGCGCATGCGCTGCGCGGGCGCGAGTAGGGTGCGGGACGAGGTACGGCTCCGCGAAGTGCGCGGACGATCTGCGCGTTATACGTATAATTTATCAGTTGTCTAGTACCCATAACACAAGCTTCGCTTACTTTGGGGCTAGATGGCGCTGTGTAATTTATCCGACAATATTTATTTATTTATTATTATTAGGGTTCGGTACTTCAAGAGGAAAAACGGAACCCTTATATAATCGCTTTGTTGTCCATATGTCAGTCTGTCCGCCTGTCTTTTACTCAGGAACAGGTGGCGCTATCAAGCTGAAATCAATATTAAATACTCAGGTCTATAATCCTTTTGAGCAGTGAAAAAATCACACTTCTAAGTGAACGCAATAAAAACATACGGCTGTTTATGCCTCGTTTATGCGCATATTTTGACACTCGTAAGGGAATTAAAACCTATAGGGTACTTCCCGTTGACCCAGAATCATGTAATTTGGTAAGTAGCAATGTCATGTAACACAAGTAAAGGAAAAAATCCGAAAATCGTAAATTTGTAGTTACACATTACAAAAAAAAATTAGAAATTATTATGCGAAAATTTTTTTTTTGTACGAAACCCTCGGTGAACGAGTTGGGTCGCAACTGACGGCTATTATTTTTCTTACTATTCACATTAAAATATATGCGAACGGTATTTAGTGGCCCTTTTTTGCACATAAATATAGAAAGAACAAACCTATTTATTCTCCAGCTACCTTTATTTATTATCGGGACAACGAACCTTAACATATGAGGGGCCTAAATTATCTGAATAATGTATATTATGTATCTCGGTCTGTTTCTTTTTAGACAGATAGTCTTTATAAGCAAAATGCTCGACAAAGTGTATTTTTTAATACTACTACGGTGGCACATACCAATATGCCAACCAGTTGCTGTTGACATTTGCAACATCAGAGGTGTCACTCGTTACCGACCCTTTAAAAATATTTTCACGTATTTCTTGAGGAACGCCATGGTGTAGTCCCTTAGGAAACCCTCGGCTGGGAGTTCATTCCAGAACTTGAAACATCCCAACAGAAAACTTCTCTGGAAGCGTGCATTGCGCCATCATTGCTGTTCCAGTGTATGAGGGAGAAATCTCCGCCGTCGGCGGGCGGTATACCTGTTAGAAGTTGTCGTCATTATGTGAAACTATACTTTAGGACACCCGTTGTACAGTCGGTAGAACACACAAGGTACCTAAATCTCTCCTTGGATGGAATTTTATAGTGATAATGGCTTTAAGGCGCCTGTAAAATTCTAGCTAATAAAAATACTTACTGTAAAACTGAAATAGAAAAAATGATCACGTAACTTTTCTACAGAAGAGTTTTCTTACGAGAGTTCTTACGTTGTACAATGAGCCCTTTGCAGAGGTGTTAAAAAACCTACAAAATAGTGATTTTCAAAAAAATGGGGGAAGAGATTTTTACAACATCGACAATGCGCGAGAGATGCATCCATAGCCACGGTTACTGTTTACCACCATTGCCATGTAACTTATTACCGTACACTTACTTGCCACCTTACTTGTATATAAAAAAAATCCTTCCTTCAAAATTTTATATTTTAACAAAGGTTATACTAGGAACAGGCGAGCGTGCATGAAAATAGCTATGATTGTTAAAGAAGCGAGTACGGTATGTAAGGATCGCGTCTTATGCGCTCGGTTAATGAAAACGAAATTTTCATAATTAGGTCATTTTAAAAAAGACCCTAAAAACTGACTTCGTCAAATCTGTAATTTCGGCAAATTTATATGGAAGCTTTATATGGAAGATTTATTAGGAGCTTCCTCATAAAATAAAATAATACGGATCACAAGTGACAAAAGTAGTGTGTAACATATACACAAGACACACAGATCGAATTAACAAACTTCTCCTTTTTGGGCTTGGTTAAAATCGCTATCGGTAAAAACCCCAGCGTTATGATAACATCAATCTACAGATATGCAAAAATTGTTGTAGAGGTCACGTTTCTATTTTTACGTCAGAACCCACTACCATCCACAAGATTCATCAAATCTAAACGATTTAATCAAAGTCACGGAACCATAAAATATGGCGGTTCACGTCTGACCCTTGCGTCAAACGATAAAGATAAACGGGGTGTGAGCAAGATGGTAGATAGTGAAAAGTGAAATGGTTTCACTTTCGTACAAATTACCACCTGATGGACAGACCAAACGATTTTATTTGACTGACGCACGGCGTTCCGATATATCTTAGGGTCACCAGTTTATACATGCTCATGGGATAAATCTTCTTATTTTAGTTTATTGGCTTTGAGTTCTTCACTAAGATACAATTTCTGCAATTATTATACATGTGTCAAGATTTTTTTCATGTATATTTGATATATGTATATGGACCCTTGCGGGGATATTAATATTCGTCTCGTAACCTACAGAGAGATCATTTCCGATGAAGCAGTAAAAGCCTTTCCGGCTAAAGACAACCCCCTAGATGCCTGTAAAAGTCCTGATATACCCCTTCGGCTGGCCGGGGTACTCATGAGAGTTCACCATCTCCCTCACTCGAATTTCCCGGAGGCTGCCCTCCTCAAAAGAATGATTAAAGTGCGATTCAACGGCTTAGTCGTTTAAGTCAGGCGTAATAAATTGAGTCAAAATGTTCTGAGAAAGGTGTTGGTGGAAATATTTTCGGAACAAATTGATTTGAAGGCAACTCATATGCATTTTTACGTAACATATACATTTTAACCGATAGTTGTATCTATTATCCTACCTACACTATTAATGGTCTATAATACCTTTCATCAATCTTTTCTAAGGGGTCTATACGCGTTGGATCCATATCCCCGCACACACCCATCTAATGACCGGGGTTAACACTCATGATTAAAGAAGAATGACAAGTGATAGAGTTAAAGATTATTAAGAAACGATTGATTGCGCTGAATTATTTCTAGACATCATTGTCAGTTACACAGAGCATTTATTGAATACAATTTACAAGAAAAAACGTAACTTTCCCTGCAAGCCGATGCACGTGCATACGTAACTTATTTCTACTCATAAAATGTTCACTTAAGTTTGCAAAATGACTTACGTCTATTATACTTTTGCTTGTTATGTTTTGTAGAATACTCATTATCCCGTGGCATATATTAATCTGTTCTGTTATTAACAATATCCCATACATCCTTAATTTTATTTAAGAAATTCTTAATTTTATATTTAACACACGTAGACTTTGCTTCTCTGAATACATTTTAAATATTTTGAACAACACAGTTCTTGAACAAATTGATAAAAATAATTTTATATGTTTATCTTTACATATATGTGTATATTAAAATAAATCACGCAGCGATAATGGGTCCATGCTCGATTACCAGATATCTTCCATTAACGTCGAAACGTTCCATTAACGCCGGCAAGCGTGCTCAAACAATTCTATTGTTACAAAATGTTGTTTGTGTTAGTGTTTACGTCATTCTATACATATCTCCTTTTAATGGAGCTTCCTTCACTCTAAATACTTAGAGGGAAAGAAAAACATTATTAAGCATAAAATAATAAATGAATACATGCATGAGCTTACTATCTTAATTAGCAGGTACAGCCAAGTACGCGTCAAGCTTTTCACTTTGACGTTTGTACCATTCTTATGTTGTATGTATTAAAAGTTACAATCGAACGTCGAGTGTTAAGCGGGATTTGCTCTTACCTGTACCTAACTTAAGAAGGTACTTCACACCTTTGCTAAAGCTAAAAAAAATACATTGACTATTTTATAGTACCAATTGACTGTTTTATAATATCGAGGTAGAGACAATCAAAATATCTTTAATAACTTACTAAACTTTGAACTTACATTTTAACATAGATCGCGCCAAACTTCTAGTTAGCTCTGAACATAGCACGTTTCGTTCGCTAGTAAGATGTATGGAGAACTTCTGCGCAGAGCTCGACTTTGACGAGCTCGGTGGCTCAGTTGTTAATGACGCGACTTTGACTCCAACGCTCGTGAGTTTGATTCCCACACAAGGCAAACATTTGTGTGCATGAACATATCTGTTTGTCTTGGTCTGGATGTTTAAAGAGAGGTAGGGCGCGTCAAAGTGGCCCGTCTAGGAATCTCTAAAAATCTGCTTCGTCATTCTTTCATCCTGCATTATTTCTACATGTCCGAACCAACGTAGCATGCCTTTTCTTATATTAACACCGACGCTCTCTTTCAGACCAACTCTGTTTCTTACATCATCATTGCGAATACGGTCTACAAGCCTTACGCCACAAATTTTGCGCAGCGCTCGCATTTCGACCGCGTTTATTCTACTTTCATGCTCTTTCTGCCATACCCAGCTCTCGCTTTCATAAGTTAGCGTTGGGACCAACACTGCATTGTGTATAGCGAGTCGTGCCTTCTGGCTCAGGTTTTTACTGCTAACAAGTTTTCCCAACGCTCCATTCACACTATTCCCAGCACTCACTCGTCTTCCCACATCTGCGGTGTACCTTCCATCTCTGCTAAAAGCGCATCCAAGATATGCAATCTCATCCATAGGTGGGCTGTATGCATGATTTATGCATACAGCGCACCTAATTTAAAGTGATTACCGTACCGTGGCAGCAACTCGCGAGCGATACTTTATAAAGGTTTCTGAATAAAAAAAAGGGATCGTTTCAAATAAAAATAACATATTTATTAAAAACTAATATTTACAAATAAATTTATAAAAAAAGATGGGTTCTAAAAGTTCGCTAAGTCCGGATTTAAGGAGTCCAGCAGGATAGGGCCGGGTCACTAGGGAGGCCCCGGACGGAGGTGGCCGGCAGTTTCCGGACACGTCAGGAGGTCCAGACGGAGATGCAGGCCTTACTCGTATAAGTAACCCAACGAACCATAGCCAGCGAGCAGGATAGTGAGGCGCTCATAGTCGCAGGAGGTCGCAGGCGCTGCTGAAGTCGGAGTCAGTGGAGATCGCCTTGCGATCCACCACCGCAGCGGTCACAGGTGCCGCGGACGAAGAAGAAGGCGAGCGCCGCTATACACAGCGAGAGAGGTCCCCCTGACACAGAAGAGAATAGCCGTGATGCACACCGTGCGTTGCTCACTAGATCTCCGCGTAGACTGACCTTGTTTCCTTTTCGTCGGTTGTCCACAGATTTACATTTAGAAAATTAAAAAATTTCAAATTATTAATTTTTGTGACAAATTTTGACAGAACATTGAAAGATCGCTTTATACAAAGAGTATAAAAAAAAGTCGCATTAACGTGTTACAACTTCTAAATTGCAAGTGTTGAACTAGCAATATTGAAGTATCGCTCGCAAGTTGCTGCCCCTGCGGGTAACACCGCAAATCCTTACACTGGTGACCTTACTTACTAGCAGCAACACAACAACCCTTCAGGCAGTTGTTGCTTGGCTGCGGTTTTCTGTGAGATCGAGATCCTGAGGTTCTGAGGTCTCTGAGGTGACCCAGTCGAATTTCTTTGACACCCAACTTGTCTTAAAACAATTAAAAATGATCGATTTACAGGAATTTTTAAGGTATATTTTTCAAAAATGCATTACAGTTAGGAGGGCCATTGTAGGGCTCATTATTCACGCCCTTTTTGCCCCCGTGGTGTAGTCCCCGTTAAGTACTTCAGATAATATTGTTATGCTCAGTATTTTTCTGTACTTCTAAGATAAGAATTCTTTATTTGTGATTGCGCTCCCGCGGGCTCTTTGGCAGATACATTTTTCATTTTTTTTTTTCATTGGTCACATTTTTTTCATAAAATCTTATCTTTTCTTCTTCATTTCTTATTATTTCCTTTTTTTAATCTATTGGCATTCCGAAAATGACTATTGGCAAAAAAGAAACGCAGAACTGATCGATGGGTGAAAAAAAACCATAGACATTGAAATCATTTCCCCTTAGGAGAAACTCCACTCACCGTCGCTCCCTACTAAACTATTTACTATGTGATTATTAAGAAATTTACTACTAAAAATTCCTACTAAATGAAAGCAGTACTAACTGCTGTTTTAACTGACTTGGAAAAGGGAAGGGAAAACCATATCTATTCTAATTGATAGCCGGTTTTCAAAATATTTTCTTTAGTTGGATCAGCTAGCGCGAGCCCCCAATATAATTAGTAAAGTATGAAATTTTGAAGTTTTACTTTAGAATTTTTAGAACTAGACAGATTCAGACAATATTTTGCGAACGACAAATGAACAACCATTTTTATCTAAACTACTTTGTATGTATACAAAATTGCCTAGAAATTCCGCCTTATCTTTACCTTCCACCTTCGATTATTTAATGATTGCAAAGATAAAAGATAAAAAAAAGATAAAAATCATTTATTTGCCATTAGACCCTTACGGGCACTTAGACACGTCTTACATTCTTTAAAAATCACTATTACATTCTTTAAAAATCACTATTACATTCTTTAAAAATCACTAGCACCCAAAAAATCACTCTTTCTTAAAAAATATTTTATATTTTCTGAGATATTCGACACAATTAACTAGTAAATAATAAACAACCTTTATAGACCGAACTCATTCGAACTTTATTGTACCATTTAATACCTCCATTTCAACACCTAAAGATAAATTTAATTCCCTTCATCAAATCTGTTTCACTAACACAATTCCAAGGAATCGTAATGCTTATAAACCGTAAAGTCTCATATATGGACGCTTTATAAAAGCCATAAAGTAAAGACCCTCGCAAACATATAATTTTAAATTAAAGGCATACTTACAAGTCGTAAACGGCATGAAGTTATATGAGGCGGTCGTTAACTATGTCAATTCAAGTATTAAACTGAGATTAACAGATACACGGGAATATTTTGTGAATGACTTCTCTGGATGTGTACTTGTACAATATTTAAGATCCGTATTCAAATTGAGAAAACGTACATAAAGCATCACCGTAGAGTCCGTTGATAAAAAGTTGAACCTTTTGATAGATTGGCATGTATGTACAAGTAATTTGACTTGACTTGGCAACACAGTTTCTTTCGTACGTGTAACTATAGTGTACAACTATAGTTCACGAGAACCTAAAAACTAAGTAGTTTCTGTCAATGGACTGTCAAACGAAGTTGGCTAACTTTATTTGATAATGAAGTAATTATAATTATTTCTAAAAATAATTAAGGAAACATTTGTAAATAGCTGGTCATAGTTTGAATATTGAAGGAACATTATTCAACATTTTTCGAGTTTCGAAGAAATTCATAACCAGTCAACCAAACCAAATATGTCTTCTGAAATAAAGTGACTAAGATCTTTGGGATCAAGATTAACCTCGCTCGCACGTGGTGTACCCTGTAACTAGACGAACGAGCCTCTGACGAAGGACAGGTAGTAGGTATATCGAAGTAGTCCGACTGTGGAAGTACCTCCACCTTGCAGAAGATTGCAGCCAAATAATGACTTTTTTTTGTTGTTTCCCTGCTAGTGAACAGTCACTCCTCAAGAACGTAGTCGTAACCTCTACCGGTAAGCTCCTACTTGATAATTGTATTGCAAGTATTTATAGTATGATACTACTGTACATCGGGTGTGCAGTATGCTTGTTTGTCTCCTGACGTTATATTAAAAAAACATACGAAATTGAGGATTCTTAGAAGTGTCTACATTGCCTTTATCTGCAGCGGCAAGTAATTTTCTTTATGTGAGTTATGAAAGCACCGAAGGAAATGTCTAAATTATGGCCACCCTAAAATTAAACGGGCAGCCTTACTCAAACTTCCTCTGTTTTTAATCGTGTATACCTATCACACAATAGAAACGAATGATTAAAAAGTAAAGATAAAAATTAAAATCGGACTGCATGTGTTCATGTAAAAATACATTTTTTGTTTTTGTATTTATCATATATAGATAACCTATATATTTTCAGAATGAATTCATTAAAGTTAACCTCTCATTAGACTCTGTATTTTCACAATATATTATTTTTATCTTCACTTTTTTTTTAAACTTTATATCCTCCATGTTGAATTGTCTATGACATCATATAACCTAAGGAACATCATAATGCTTCCCACGATATCTGTATTGTTAATATTCTGTAACACATAATGATGATAAAGTATAGCAGGTTATTTATGTTACATAGCCTGCTAAAATCGTAACCGTTCTTTTGGCTTCGTCGTAACCGGATAAAAATTACAACGACTGTCATCGCCTCTCTCAATATTGATCAACTCATCCTAAATAATAGCAAGCAGGTGAGAAGACGCGTTTTGAGTTGTTGTTTCTTGGCCTGGGTTTACTCGTATTATTCAAAACCATAAATGAATGATGATAGATATAAAAAAATAGCACGATACGAGAATTATGTGGAATGAAAGATGATGTCGTGACAAAAATTGAAAAGGGTATATTGAGATGGTTTGGTCATTCAGAAAGAATGAATGACAACAGAGTTAGTAAAGAAGTGTATCAGGCAAGGGTGAATGGAGATATCGGTAGGGGCCGCCGTAGACGCACACATATAGATCAAACTGGTGATGTGTTGAAAAAGGGCCAAAGGCACCCAAAATCGAAGAGCACGCATAAAGGGGTTGATGAGTGTGGAAGAACCGAGAAAGGTATGTTTGGATCAGTGCACCTGGCGTTCCATAGTCTCTGCTTATCCCAATGGCGTGATGATACGTATGTATGCTTAAGCATATCGGTTAGATCAAGTAGGATAAATTCCTTATGTGACGAAATACCTAATAAATTCATTTTTATATATGTCTTAATTGTTTGATGAAAGTCAAACCCTGCATTTCTTGTTCATATCGTTATACAATTTCCTAATTTATTAGGATAGGCGGGATCCGCTACCTAAACCTAAGGATGTGACGAAAATACTGATTTTCACATGGAGCGACTGCCGGCAGACCTCCACAACTCAGAGGGAAAACTAGACATTTTTAGGTTAGACACGTCTTTTGAAATATTTTTTTGGACATGCCGGTTTTGTCACGATGTTTTCCTGAGCATCTGATAATTTCCATCGCTGACCAAGGGTTAATTGCACATTTGAAATCCGAAATAAATACCGAAGACACGAATTTAGTACGTGCTTACAGCAGGATACTTTATCAACTAAACCATCGATGCTCATAAAAAATACATATAGTGTATTTCACTTTAATTACCATACATAATGAGAAATGCTTTCTCGTGTGCGAGCTATATACTGCCCATTCTAATTACATACACAATGGCAAATGGCATGAACAATTGTATTATCTACTAGTTGTGTCCTCGATTTCGATCGTGCGATATATTTCAATATTTTTTCTTGAGTATTGCCTATTTCTTGATTGTAAACGTAATATTAGGGCTTCTCAAAAAAAACGTCCTAGCGTTATTGAATGTACATATATATGAATTTTAATTCCATTATTTCTTAGTACAATAATAGTAAATCTTTCTAGGCACACATATTTATATTATAATTCAGATCAGTAGGCTTACCCTTGACAATCCAATTCCAATGTCAAAGTTTTGTTTAGTAATTTGTATTATCGACTATAATTTGGTTCGACATGAAATTGATTGACATAAATAGGGCCTAGGTAGTGATAGGCCAGTGGATAAGGCCTATTGACCAACTAGTCCTCTATTCAAATACTGGCTTGTACAACTAAATTTGTGTTTTCCGGTTTTTATGTATATGTTTGTAATTATCAGTTGCTCGGCGGTGATGGAAAACATCGTGAAGAAATTTTCAAGTTCAATAAATTATATTTCAAAATACTTGTGACCTAACCTAAGAAGGGTCTGGTATTCCCTTTTAATTGTGGAGGTCTGACGACAGTCGCTCCATATCAGAAGCAGTATCTTCACCAAATTCTTAGGTTTAGGTAGCGGACCCCGCAAGTCCTAATGTATTAGGAAACGGGATAACGCTAAGAAGAAGAAGAAATGCCTAGGTAGATAATTAACAATCAAACAAAATTGGCATCACTATCATGACTTAATAGTTTAATTCCATTTCAGATATATCGGAATTGATTTCCAAAGAAACCATGCGCAGTTATCTTTCTTTTTAATTTGCATCTTTACGTGATTGTAATCATATATGTATGTTAATGTAATAATAGAAACATAAATATGTATGGCAAATAGTTTTATATATTCACAGATGAATGCATATAATATGGAATTTAAAAAGATTTATTTAAAGATTGATTTGATTAGATTTAAAGTTGCTTGAGTTCTTTGCCGTGAATTTTATATGGACATTTAGGCGAACACAGCATTATATGCTAAAAAACAAAAAAAGTGGTTTTCACAGTATTTACGAGTTTTGCGAACTCTTTGGTTATTTGATACTTAGTTCTATATTTAAGAGAGTAGGGTGCATATAAACAGCCCTACTGAAGTAATTATACCTTATAGAAAAAACCGCAATGAAATAAGAAGTCCCTGATGGATTGTTATGATTCTACGAGTGAGTGATGTTGCCAGTTAGGTCTTGAAAATTTGTTGAGTTTTCCGAACAATGTGTGTGACAATTATTTCAATTTAGTAGACAGTTTACGAAAACATTTACGAAGTTTTCACATGTAGTCTCTCGAACTTGTTTGCAGTTAATATTGACGTATAAAGAAATAAAAAAAATAATTATTAATTCTTGTGCCGCCGTTTTCTATTGTGTTTTTGAGTAAATAAATTTGTATTAGACACTAATCAAACAAATTACTTATCATATACATTCATCTCTCACTATAAATTTGTTTTAAGATATACCTAATTAATCATATTTTTTATTTATTTCTCGAGACCATCACTAATAAAATTCGTAAAAAGCGCAGATTTTTTTGTATACACTCTAAATAATTTGACTAATACACAATCAATATAATTATTTAATATCAATTACGTCCGTATTACTAGTCTCCCGCCAAGTGGGTATGGAAATAACCGATATTAAGATACTTTTATTTATATTATCGTATAATTCTATGAAACAGTAAGTTATTTTGTGGCTCGCTTTTATTTACACTTCTCTATCACGGTTAGCGTCTGAGAGATTGTTTTTATTTTTGAAGGAAAATTAATAAAATATGTGAATGGAACAATTTGAAAGTCTGAAATGTACGATAGTAATAGGGCAATGCCGGGATAAGAAGAAAGCGTAGGAAATGTGTCAACACTTTTACGAAAATTAGACTTAAATAATATTTTTATAGCTTTGAAAGTTATTAGGACCGTATCAAACACTCTGACGCGAAAGCCATAAACGGAAAGTATATAATTATACAGTATGGTATCAATGTGTAACAATCGCGAAAACCTAAGACAATACTATACAGTATGGTAATAACCATTATTTAATTAGTATCTTAATGTCGATTATTTCCACACGCACACATGAAATATATTTCAATTAAGTCCGAGTGACAAGGATTGAAATATGTAATGTGTAAATAACCGAAATTGAAATACTTTTATTTACACGATTCGATGAACAAGTATTACGAATGTAAAAAAAGAGAAAGTTATATTATGACTATCTTTTATTTACATTTGTCTATTTTTTGAAGAAGAATTAATACTATGTGTAAATGGATCAACTTAAAAGTCTGAAAAGTACGATAGTAATATAGCAATGCCGGGATAAGAAGTAAGCGCAACTACTTGTATGAAAATATGTCTTAGATAATATGTTTATTACTTTAAAAGTAGTTACAATCACATAAAATACCATTCTGATGCGAATAAACCATAAAGGGAAAGTTATAAGGTATTTAATTCCAAGTTTTACGATCCAATGTATTCGTCAACCTAAATTAATGATTGATCTATAGAGATAGTATATCTAGTATTGTTACATAAGTAAAAGACTAGACTTCTAGCACGGTCCATAAACTTTCCGTCTTTAAACGTAACTTTGAGTAATAAAATCGCTACATAATCCAGGGTTTACGAGTCTGCGGAAGATAAGGAGACGCATACCAATGACTTACAGCGTCGTCTTTGTTGAGTAGTCACGGTAGATACAATGTTGTAACTTTAGTATAATTTATAGATACCAGATTCGTAATTTTACTCAATCTTAATTTATTGTGTGCTGAAAATAATAACGCAAAAGTTAATTCATTAATATATCTATATAAAATTTACTATCACATGCTATTACAGTTAATAAACCTTAATGTATGTAACTATAATAAATTATTATTATAGATAATAATATTTCCTTAATTACTTTTTGCGTAACGAATACATACTTTCGTATTCGTACTAATAAATATATAAAACATTTATTTTTTTCATTTTCATTCATAAAAGGTTCAGTATATTACCATCACCGTGGGAAGTGTTTAAAAGTTACATGAAATTCATATAGAAAATTGAAATTCCATGAAAAGTTAATATAAAAAATATGATTAAACTTCGATCGATAACACCTCCGAAAAAGAAATACCATTTATAAATGACAAGAACAGTGCGCCGAATTCGCTAAAACTGCACACAAATCGTAGCGGAAAAGTAGCATTTTCGTGGCGTTTCCGCTGCGTTTCCGGCGCGTTTTTAGCGGTATCGAGCGGAAAGGAGTGCAAGAGATGCTTACTGTAAAATAGCTCACCGTTGCCCGCCCGGGGCGCGGGGCGGGCGGGCGCCGCCAGCGCTAGGAGCGCGAGCGCCCACCACCATGACATCACAACCACACCTGGAAAGATAAAAATTAACTTAATTCAGACGGCTCAAATACGTGTTTTTGGAGTAAAAGAGGTCAATAAATACATAAAACCACTTTACTATTTCGTTGTATACTGTGTTTATTAAATAATAAGGCTCAGGTGAATAGAGGTAGGCAATGCCAAATATAAAAAAAAACCATCTATAAAAGTACCTACTCTGGCAAAATATCTCAACCAAATATTATTTTCATGGACGGTTATAGTGTTTGCGATTGAGTTAGATTACCATGACGGGCGGTGGTTCCGAACAGAAAAAAAACAGGGTTCGCATCCCCTCAGCTTTTAGTATATTACTCTAAACAGAGTTGTTTGTGAAATAAAAAATATTTTTATAAAATTCAAAAAGGAGTTGAGTAGATGTACATACTTATTGATGACGCATTTTTATGTACTGTATAATTTCTCCACCGCCGTACAAATATAAAATAACGTATTTTTATATCTTGCTAAGTTGCTGGCAAGACTTAATTCTTTTTTACGCATATTTTGTAACAATTGGTTATGAATGCTACAATTCTGATTTATTGTTAGCAATGTAGAAAAAATGAAGTTATTGCATACAATTTATATTAAAATATTTTTTATTCCACGAACAACTCAATTCAGATTAATCTTGAGTTGTTGTAATAGTTGTAGGGGGATTATTATCTATTTTGTGGAATTTTTAGATAGGTACCTGGGACATAGATTTATTCTCAGTTCTGAACCACTGTGTGCTGGTAAGAAGTTGCTGCCTTAACATATCTATTGTCTTTTGCCGTTAAAAAGTTTCTGCGCTTTTCAATTCTTAAGTACTAAGTACTACGTTGAGAGGCAAACACACGATCACCTGATGTAACGTGATTGTCGTAGCTCATTAAGCCTTGAAACTAAATGCTGGATATAGCAGGTCAGCTGAGGGAGTTAGATGATAGGGAGATTCTCACACCTCGGATTTCACTTACGTCTGCTGTTGTCTGTAGTAGTCTGTACTAATATCTGACTCGACATCTCTGAAGATTTTCCTCGTATGCAGACAATCGCAAAAATACTCAAAGGAAACGCTCGATTTCATCTTTATACATATCAATATAATAGAACAAGTTAAGCAGCGTCGACAGTAGCTTCTCTACACACGTATTTAGTCAGCACAAGTACCGAGGGTACGTTAAGCTATCGATCTTGACTGTTGATGATGCTTAACAATCGTTAAGACATTTGAGCAACGTGGTGGAGTGTGCTCTGAACAGTTTTGGTTGAAGGGAGACCGGAATCCAGCAGTAAGATGAGTTGATAAGAACTTTAATTTAACATTGATGCGAAGAACATGCAACGGGCGATATCTTCAAATTTACTCCAATGTCTATAAAGAGCAAACGTGGTAGCTTAGAAAACATTCGAACTTATAATCTGTTACCTACCTTGTGATTGAATTCAGTTCAGCCTAGTTTTAATTGCACTTAATCAATTACTCTGCTATAAAGTCAGTTACTTGCATAGTTAATTAGAACTCTATTAATAATTTGCATAATTTGTAGTTTCTTGTAATACGGGAGAAAGTCCCAGCTTTCTTGCTTGTCCTTCTTGCGCGCTTGTAGTGATTAAGGGTAACTGGTATTTATATGAACTGTGGCTAATTTTTTAACCACTATAAGGTATTGTCACAAAGCAACATATAGACCGATATTGGGGTTTAAACATATAATTGGTCATGTGATGTAAAACAAATTTATAGTTATAATAAATTCAGATACTATTTTATGGAAGTCAAATTGACTGATAATTTGTTTAGTGCCACTTGTGTGCTGCCATGGCTGGGCATTGTTAATCTCAATTCTGTCGCTTTAAACCGCTTGCAAGAAGTGAAAATATATAAAAAAAACACATGCTATGAATTTAAAATGGTTATCTTTTTAAGTTGTTTATAACACTAAACTTGTAAGTACGTGTCTCACCATCTCCAGCCATCTTGTGACCATACCGTTTACAGCGTCCTCTAAACATCAGGAAAATAGAAAATCAAATCGCGGTAATTTTTTGGCGGTTGTTAAAAAGGTAAACAGACAAATGTGTACAAAATAGGATTCCCTTTTTGTATTTTGCGCTCTCCCTCAAAACATAGAAAGGGAATACAAATCCTACCCCAAAAATATGACAGTACAATTTTTCCACCCTATATTCACAATATTAAATTTTTCAAATGTGCACTGCAGTAGCGTAACTGTGTTACGTTTCAGCAAATAACGACTGAAAATGTAGCCGCGTGGCTGTTAGCACAAATATTAGTTCTCTCTAGGCAACGTAGCACTTACCTTAATAAAAAAATTAAAATTTCATAGGAACTCTGCTGGACGTGACTGAATAACAAACAATCTCAAAGCGTACATTTCGCGTGAACATTTTCAAAATTCCACTGAATTGCCTAGGTACACACCTATCTATTTGATGCTTTGAAATTTTAATTCAAAAGTGAATGTGAACATCACACGTATCTTTGGCACGAGCAAAAATAGCTAGAGTAGCTAAGTATTTATTTTATTACTATAAACGAACAGTTCTTGTGTATATTAATATAAATACCTAAATATATTTCGTGTATTTGGGCCCTAACGACTTGGATGAAATTTTGTATTTAGTCGGTTTTGTTTTTTAAATTTATCTAAACAGGTATCACCGAGCGAAGCTCAGGTACATGCAGTAAATAATCCATATTATCACAACTATTTAACTTTAATGATAACCTTGTGAATCAGATCAGACATGAGTTATTATAATTATTGAAGATGTTAAGCTTACGCAATGTAAGTAAGTCCTTAAGTTGAAATTCTTCGCTTCCCTTTATTTGTTCTAGCGATAACGCATTGTGTAATTGTACAGTAATTATTAATATTGAATATTATTATGTTAAAAATCACGGGTATGAATTCCGGTCATACAATATGCGTATGCGGGTGCATAAATCCAAAGCGCAAAACTACTTCGAGAAGTGTGATGAATTTTAATGTAGTACACCCGCGATGAACCACTCCGGGATTATCAATGGAACAATGTAGAAGAGTACATGTCGACAGGAACTGAAACTATTACGAATACGATAGAAATGGATCTGCTATTGATGTGAGATCTGAAGAGAGTATTGCAGAAGATTATTATTAGATTGGCTATTTCAAAAGAGGAACGGAACCTGCTAAATCTACCATATCTGATCACAACTTCCGGTACTCCCATTTTACTGAATAGGGGAACTAAATAGTAGTCTATAAACGCTTGCTACATAAGGAACATCACACGGGCATTGCCACCCAATCTGCTAAAGCAGGAACTTCACCCAGATTTACATGTGTCGTGGCTCACTCGCTGAAATTGCATTCCAGGTAATTATTCACGCCACTCGCCTACCAAATTAGACACTCAAACCTATTAGACACTCAAAGGTTGACTGGAAGTGATTCCTTAGGAATAAGTCCGTCTTTGTACATTTATTAATGTGTTGCATTTTAATTTACATTTTTCATTGTTATTTATGTACAATAAAGATACAAAAAAAAACTATTATTTGGCTACTGTCTTCTGAAAATATAGGAAATCTCAACTTGGGCTGCAACTTATCAAATGAAGGTATGCTCCTCATTTCAACAGTTTTAAGTTTAATTGGTGATGGTTAGTTATGCACATTCGAAAAGTAAAAAGAAATGGTAAATTTGCAAATAACACATTTCAAAGAGGATTACTAATATTAATTAATTAAAATAAAGATAAATCTATTTCGCTTTTGTCTATACAACCTGTTTGTACTTAACATTGCTTCTAATACGTCCTTGTATATCTCAACTCCATGTTGTCTTTTCGTTCCCATAACAAAAACAAAAGATATTTTCGATATTTTTTCCTTGCCTGAAATTTTAGTCTGTTGATAGAGGGTCCTATGTATACAGGTTGAGTCCGATCTGCTTGTGAAATTCATATCATCCCTTCAAAATATTGACGAAGTGAACAAAAAGGAAAACTACATTGAATATTTATAGAGAATACATTATTTCAGCTTCACCAAACATAGGTAATTTCGCTACCTTTTGAGTATTTGACTTCTTCATATTGTTTTTATACAAAATAAGCACTCCAGCAGGTTAGTCCTAGGCTAGCAACTGCTCAGCAGCTTCCTGCGATTCTTATTCAATTGCAAGAACGCAATCATCCTCCAAGAGTTTATGTAGTCTTTGTCTGACACAACTTACCAATATTCTAAATATTTGATAATGGACTAATTCATCTTCCGCTCTTAGGTGCTCTAAACACGCGTAAAGACTCTTCAATTCAAATCTTTATACAACTATCGACTTCACCTTTTTTGCTAGAACTTCGTTTATCATTCAGGATTTTAAAAATGGTGAATAGTTTGAATTAAACAATTTTTAACGGAAGCATCGCGTGTTTTATTTATTTTGTTGAACCTGACGTTTCGAATGCTTTGCAGCGTCCGTGGTCGCAGGAAGACTAAGGAGACATTTGTCTTACATTGGTTATTCAATTATTACATCTAACGACATGGATGAATTAATTATAAACGTTCTGATTCACACAAAAATCGCTCACGGTGTCCGAATGTTTTGGAGTAGATCTCTGGGTTTGTGACTTGATTATTTTTAGAACTGGATCCCAAGCAGGTGGTACTTGCCAACCATCTTCTCTATTGAAATAGGGGTGTTTTCTTATTTGTTCCGTTAAAAATTATTTAATTTATATATAATATAAAATTACACATTTAGTAACAATCGCGAAAACTTAAGACAATACTATGGTGAATAGTTACCTATTTTAACTCTCATTCCCGTCTCTAATATCGTAAAATTCTTGACCTCATCTGCGATAATAGCTTATCTTCGTTAAGCCGTAATGGACGTATTAGTAGAAAACTATTTGGTTTTGTCAGTTTCCTTCAAAATGCATTATTTCATCTCATTCGAATAGCAAACATTTTACTATGTTATGCCGACTATAAATCGGTTTTATTTATCTAAGGGAAAAAGATAATATGATTCAAGCGCAAGCACATCAATGCGAAAAGTGCTCTTGGATATTTTTTATTTCTTTCTATTCTCGACTCGATCTCGATTCGTACTATATTAATTTTATGGTGGAATAATAATATAAGTTTAGGCATTTGTTAAATATCTCCGCACGTTTCCGAATTTCGTCCTCGGCTCAAGGGTCATATTAGACTTTGCTGTAAGCAATACACCCTGTGCGCAATTTATTCTATTTTTTTTTTTTGTTTTTTTTTTATTTATTTATTTGGGTTAACAAACAGTAAACACAATATGTATTACAATAAATATTCATTATAGGCATACAAAATCATTGTGCCACCCACACCGTTAACTACTACTTACATAAAAACTTGAGAAATGGTGGCATAAACAGAAAGAGAGAAAAAGTAAAAACACACTGAATATTGTCCACACAATGCGGTTGAGAGGATGATAATAATATAACATTATATTATTATGAATTTTAGAACGCCCGATGGAAGGCGTCTGTTATGGCATTTGCTTTAGCACATCTGTTATATTTTTCTTAAATATACTTACACGAGTGGCCAAGATCTCTATAGTGTTAAAGTAGGTATTATAAGAGTGGACAATTCTATACATTGGAGAGCGTGATCCTGCATTTGGGCGTGCATTCTTAATCCCTCATCTCTTGCATACTTTATAAATGCTTCTTGATTTACATATACCTTCGTCTAAAATCACCATCTTACTCCACTCATTGATACTCGAGTTCATTTTCTATACACACCTGTTAGTCTCCAGCATGATCTAACATAACTATCTCACATGTCTAAACAGTTATCTGCTTAATGATCTGATAAATGTTAATTTCCTGTCTCTCGCCGCATTCTAACTTCTCACTCTATTGTCTGACATACTGTTACTCCTTCAGATCATGGAATTAAGGTTCCTATTAAGATATGACCGGACTGTATTTTGCTCGCATTTAACTATGAGCAATATTATGTATCTGTCTGTATGTAATTCATGTTGACTGCATGTACTTAAGAGAGGTAAGCAGCCCGACTGCTAAAATATCTTCACCTCACTGAAAACTGCAGCCAAATAACAACTCTTTGGGAGATTGCAACGTTCCTACGGGTGAGTGGGGTTATCAGTAAGTTCCTAAGGAATTACTGTGTTAATAGCAGAAGAGGCATCGTGCGAGCAATACTTCGTGTAATGCAATCGTTACATTGACCACTTTATATCAGGTGGGCTATATGCTTGTATGTCTCTCGACACTGTATTAAAAGAAAACATTATGCCACGTCTATATTTAGAATAGAATAGAATACACTTTATGGGCCCAAAATAAATACATTTGAGTAAATTGCATTTGTACAATATGCGGTCTTATCACTAAAGCGATCTCTTCCAGACAACCATATCAAAGAAAGAGAAACATACATTAAGATACAAGTAGGTAGTGGCACATTTATAACTATACCTATTCATACACATAGATACATATACATAGACTCAACTTACTATACAATCGAGAAAAAAAAAATACAAGATTTCCTTTCTCTTAAAGTCTGAAATATCAATTACAACAACCACTTATTTAACCCTAAGGAAACAGACTGTCATATGACGCTCTCACCTAGACTGGCGCGGCCAAAGAATGCGTTTTTGACAGCTGTCAGTTGATGTGATATATGATACGGAACCAGAGATACAGAAAGAAATGGCTATAAATCATATGAACATATAGGAATTTCCGCAGGTAGAGGCGCGTTCACTCAACGGGCGCAGATTAATAATTATTTGGTGCATTGGTTTATTATGATCTCACACAGTCAGTTCCAACTAATTTCTCGTTTATAAGTGGCAGTTAATTTCTTGTCACCTTTTGTTTTTGTTATTAATCCTTCGTAGCGTCGCCCCCCAACGATATTTTTTTATAC
This sequence comes from Pyralis farinalis, assembly GCA_947507595.1. NCBI lineage: Eukaryota > Metazoa > Arthropoda > Insecta > Lepidoptera > Pyralidae > Pyralis > Pyralis farinalis. The sequence continues at coordinate 29,339,601 of OX382273.1, read as the reverse complement.
AACGTCGGGAGGCATACAAGCATACTGCCCACCTCATGTAAAGCGGTTTTAAGTATCACTCACGAGATGTCACCTCTATTGTTAACACAGCAACTTCGTAGGAGCTTACTGGTGACCTTAACAACCCATACGCGCCATATCTCTCTTAAAACACCCAGACTCTTTAAAATGCCCTAGGTCTCTTAAAAATACATAGACCAAGACGAACAGGCGTACGAGCTTATTGGTGATCTCAACAGGTCACCTCACCAGGTGGTTGTTATTGGGCTGTAGTTTTCTCTGAGGTGGAGGTACTTCCCCAGACGGGCGGCTTTGATGCGCCCTACCTCTCTTACAAAGTCCTTAAGCTCTATGTAAAGCTTATTCTTCTTTTCGGATTTTTAATGATCCCTATAATATGTATAATGGCCCAGTTTTCATGTGGTATATTTTTGTTATACCACTAAGGTGGCAAACAAGCATACGTCCTGCCTGATGGTAAACAGTCACCGTAGCCTATAGACATTTCAACACCAGGGGTGTCACTCCTGCTTTGCCGACCCTCTAAAAACTGTAGTCCCTTGGGAAAACCTCGGCTGGAAGTTCATTCCACAACTAGAGAGTTCTCGGAAGAAAACTTCTTTGTAATCAAACAGTACGCGACCATTGCGGTTCCAGCATATGAGGGTGAACCTCCTGCCGTGGACGAGTGGTACGGGTATAAAAAGTAGCTGTCGGCATCATATCAAACAATTCTTTAGAACACAACCATATAGAACACACAGAGGGAAGCAAAATTTCTCCTTAAACTTCTATAACTTCACGCCAAATCCCTTGCGGGGTAGGCAGAGAGAAACGAGCGCCACGTGACTCGATCCTTACATATCTCACTCGCTTGTTTAACATTCATTGCTCTTCTCATGCACGCTCGCCGGTTTCTAGGGCTCCTGACATCACCTTCTGATAGAACACGACCAATTTGGTCATGGTAGGTAAGTCTTGGCCTTCCCCGGCTCCTACATCCTTTCACTTTTGCATTGTATATCATTCTTTCATCTTGCACTCTTTCTACATGTCCGAACCATCGGAGCATGCCTCTTCTTATTTTAACACCGACGCTCTCTTTCAGACCAACTCTATTTCTAACATCATCATTGCGAATACGGTCTACAAGCCTTACGCCACAAATTTTACGCAGCGCTCGCATTTCAACCGCGTTTATTCTACTTTCATGCTCTTTCTGCCATACCCAGCTCTCGTTTCCATAAGTTAGCGTTGGGACCAACACTGCATTGTGTATAGCGAGTTGTGCCTTCTGGCTCAGGTTTTTACTGCCAAGAAGTTTACGCAACGCTCCATTCACACTATTCCCAGCACTCACTCGTCTTTCCACATCTGCGGTGTACCTTCCATCCCTGCTGAAAGCGCATCCAAGATATACAAACTCATCCACTTGTTCCAACACTTCATAATCAATCGTAATCCTTACATTAGTTCTGGATTCTTCTCTTTCAAATACCATTATCTTTAACTCTCTCCTTAAACTTAAGTGTTCAATACCGTGTGTAAGCTTAGGATCGTCTACAATAATAATGAACTTGCTTCTAAAACGTATAGTATACTACCTATTACACACTTAATGACTGTAGGTAGGTACATTTAGTTTCCATAGCCATTATCAAACTCAGTAATGCTGATATCCCAGCGGGCCGTTAACTTACTGACCGGAAAGTGCTCGAGGTTATACCACCCTCACTTATCCTTAAAACCGCTATATTAGACTTTGAACTAAATTATTCAAAGCTAAATTTTGTATATTTACAAGTCGCTTTTTGGTACTTATGAATATAACAACTTAGTAGGTACAATATCAGAATACTTGTAAGTTCGCAAGGCATCGCATTACTTTACGTAGGTACTTGGGAATTGGTATTTTAATTTACACGCATTAACTTCTAATAAATTTATTTGGGCAGAGCTGTCGATTGAGAGCTCGATATCATCGCGGCGCGTGTAAATCTAGTCGAATACGGAGGTTAAGTAGAGTCGACCGCAGTCAGTCTATGGATGGGTTCATCTAACTTGAACTTCTCCGTTTTTCGGAGGGCACGTTAAATCGTCGGTCCATGCTGTTGTCTACAGATGATAGTCGTAAGGTAATTAGGTGATCTCCAGGCGGCTTGAAAACACTGGCCTTCGCCAATCCGCATTTGCAGCGTGGTGGAGTATGCTCCAAACCCCTTGGGTTGAAGAGAGACCCGTATCCCTGCAGTGGGAGGAGTAAGGGTTGGTGCAGTTTACTACTACTACGACTACTACTATATATATAGTAGTAGGACCGAGCTGTAATGGTATGAACCACATAGCGGAAAAGATACAATAAAAAATACCTGACTTTGTCGTTAACAGGTCTCCTTCCCAGCGTTATTTCATTTTTCTAATCCATTAGGATTGGCGCGGCCCGCTACCTAAGCTTTTGGATTTGGCGAAAATTTTTATATAGGCCGACTGCCGCCATACCTCCACAACATAGAGGGAATACCAGACCTTTCTTAGGTTGTGACATTTGTCTTAGGTTTTCGCGATTGTTACACATTGAATTAAACAATTTTTAACGGAAGTATCGCGTATTTTATTTATTTTGTTGAACCTGACGTTGACAGGAAGACTTCCTGCGACCACGGACGCTGCAAAGCGTTCGAAACGTCAGGTTCAAAAAAATAAATAAAATACGCGATACTTCCGTTAAAAATTGTTTAATTCAATGTTGTGACATTTCTTAGGTCGTTTTTTTTATACTGCGCCAGGAGACATACAAGCATAAGGCCCACCTGATGTAAAGCCGGTTCCGTAGCCTATTAACGCTTGCGATATATTAAGTATCACTCGCGCGATGCGTCCTCTGCTGCTTACACAGCAACTCCTTGGGAGCTTACTGGTGACCTCACTCACACGCAGGAACACAACAACCCTAGAGAGTTGTTATTTGGCTGCGGTTTTCTGTGAGGTGGAGTTACTTCCCCAGACGGGCTGGGCCCTACCTCTCTTAAAAGGTCACACGTTTTTCGAATTAAAATTTCTTGGACGTGCTTTCGTCTCTCAATTCATCGTAAGGAATCCGATGAGTTTCTTCATCGCCGAACAAATATTATAATTACAAATGTGTACATAAATCCAAAAATACGAATTTGAACACAGGATTCGAACCAGGACCGCCGGATAAATCGGTAGTGTCATTGCTCTACCACTTTTTTGTATATCGAATATGAGTACTAATTTTCGATATGCGGGTACGGTGGGTAACGTCTTCATAGATCCTCGGAACAAATATTCTAGACCTATGGACGGTTATCCAGCGGCCCAAGAATCGATAGGACGGATTTCCTCCAACTAAGCACCCCGATGTCACTCTTGCCCTTTTTAAGTAGGAATGGCCTTGAATAGGCACGCCGTCATTAGTCTAAGCGTATGCTCTGATTGGGTTACACTTACGTCGCCCATTATCTTCTGTTGCGATTGCTTCCGATGAAGTCCTTAAAGCATTCCTAGCTAAAGGAACGTCTAGTCAGTAAACATCTGACATAACCACAGCGGCCGGCGTGAAGATGTTCATTAGCATTCACCACTCCTTCTATTCCAGCAAACTGCCTATTCATTTGCGTCGTACAGAAAAATCAAACTCTGTGTGTAATCACCAAGAAATAGTACATTTAAAAAAATCCCCATAAGAAAACATTCTTATGGGGATTTTTTTGACTCTGCAATAAACAGCGGTGAAGTATCCGGGGGGTGTCACTCTGCAGTTTAGTGCCTAGCTGAGAGTACGTTACGTACACGTTACGTATACGTAGTTTGTGACTTACTCGTATGTTTATGATAAGAGATGCTTATGATTACACAGTCAAGTACGTAGACGATGGATATTATAGTCCGAGAGCTATATAAATATTTCTATAAATATTTCGGCATAGGTAATTGATTTTTTCTCTTCAAAAGAGAAGATTCACTTTATGAATAAATTAAACAGGCGATAAATAACTTCGTTTGTTCTGCACATTTTGACAACACTGCTATCATGAGTTCTATTTCTAAGCGGCTTCAAAGTGATGCATTTTCCAGGAAATTATTACCACATAAGTCTCACAAAAATATTCAACCAGACGCTCTTGATTTAATCATAAGAACTAAGAATACATCCACTAAAGTTCTTCCACAGACTTACAATGACCGTACATTCCACTTATCAAAGAATGATAATGTATAAGTATCCACTTATAGTCACACCCCATCACAAACACATACCCAAGTGCAACAACACACATTGCCACACGAAAAAGAAATAGAACGTGAGATCGCTAACCAAATACAGATAAATCATTAAAATGAGTTGAAACACAAATCAACAGTTCCATCTGAACATATACTACACAATCTCAAACAAAAATACGTATATAATATAGATGGAACTGTTGATTTATATTTCTCATTACTCACTTAACTCATTTAATGATTTATCTATATTTGGTTAGCGATCACACATTTATGAAATGCTACTTATAGCTGAGGATATAATTAACAAAGAAAGTTTAAATCTATCTGAATAAGTCAGACCGTCATTGGCAGCCGTAAGTGGTGAAATTGATTAATGTAATGATGGATTTACCTGAAGCAAATGCACTAACGTTGTACGTCGCAGGTTTTTTAATTTTTAAATGTTCTAAAAACACCCAAGTTGCGAAGAAATATTTGTACGGTCTGTAAACAGCGAAGAGTCATTTACTGAATATGGACAATAATAGAGTTACTCACTACGAAGCCTATTACAAAAGAAAATCATTTTATGAAAATTATTTATTTTATTAGCACAACTCGCTATACACAATGCAGTGTTGGTCCCAACGCTAACTTATGGAAGCGAGAGTTGGGTATGGCAGAAAGAGCATGAAAGTAGAATAAACGCGGTTGAAATGCGAGCGCTGCGCAAAATTTGTGGCGTAAGGCTCGTAGACCGTATTCGCAATGATGATGTTAGAAATAGAGTTGGTCTGAAAGAGAGCGTCGGTGTTAAAATAAGAAGAGGCATGCTCCGATGGTTCGGGCATGTAGAAAGAATGCAAGATGAAAGAATGACGAAGCAGATATACAATGCAAAAGTGGAAGGATGTAGGAGCCGGGGAAGGCCAAGACTTACCTACCATGACCAAATTGGTCATGTTCTATCAGAAGGTGATGTCAGGAGCCCTAGAAACCGGCGTGCGTGCATGAGAAGAGCAATGAATGTTAAAGAAGCGAGTGAGATATGTAAGGATCGAGTCACGTGGCTCTCGGTTCTCTCTGCCTACCCCGCAAGGGATTTGGCGTGAAGTTATAGATAGATCATTTTATGAAAGTTGAAAGATATGGTTTCAAGAGTTAAATAAGTATGTTTAGAAATTAGATACAGTATTTACACAATTTTGAGCAACATTTACACAGCAATCTTGGAAGTGAAATGTTTAAAGAAATTTAATTACCTACATTAGCATGTTCATTTTCCCTTGTGGACTATTTAATAGATAAAATTGTTTGTAAGAATTCGTATATTTTTGACCTCAAATTTAATAATCGAAATTTTAAATCGGGAAAAAATCAATCAAACTATACGTAAAAGTAAGACAATTGTAAGTTTATTTTCTAATAAAAAATACACGTATTCCTTTTCTTTACTTATCTGTTTTTTATTTCATTCGAAGTACCTAGTTACTCACCCTTCTGTGCGACAAATTAACTTAACAAACCTAAATAATCTGCCGGCTCTTAGACTACTATGGCGCCGCGTCGAAGCGTGTTCAACCGGTGGTGGTGGTCTTTGCTACTCTAATTTCCTACCTAGTAATACTTACGTATATTTGTAATTATCTAGCGATAAAATTCTGTAATTGGTTGGTTTTGGCAGTTTTAGAGGCAGACATGTTTTTGGTTTGTCAATACAAATAAACGTACCTTAGCACGTAATAGATAGACAAGTAGCTTATCATGCTTATTAAAGTGTTTTGACTTATGTACTTACTTGTTAATTTATTTTAATATTTACCAAAATATATCGGCGAGTGGGAACCCTGTGCTCTTGTCACCAAATCGGTATCGAGTCAGCGGTACTTAACGGAATATTAACGCTCGTGTCACACGATAAGTTTCAATTTCGCGTGCATGCAGATAAAGCTCGTAAGAATAGGCAAATTTTTATACCTAAATTTGACTTTTGTTCGAGAGTGAACCTTCTGTACGCTAGTACTATTAATTATTCTGGGCCAATAGTGGCATTTACCATTGGCCATCAGACAACGTCTGCGTAGTTTTGATATTCCTGATTTGTGAATCAAACTTAACTTCCTAACAGACAGACAGACTACGACAGATATAAAACGCATTTTATATCTGTCGTAAATAGAAGTTTGTAAAATTGTTTGTGTTTGAAAGAAAATAATTCAAATTTTTGTTCACGAGCTAATTCATTTCTCTGTCAACATTGAAAAGCTATGTTTAATGTGTCCTCATTGCGTTAAAGTCCAGTTTTTACATTATTATTTTAATATTCAGTAGAGCACAATATAAGATTTCTATCGCCTTTTAGATAGCTTTCTGGGTGACAAAGTTAAATGCAAAGTAAGCTGGATCTCATTCCGTTTCGTGATATCGTGTTAGGACGAGCACAAAAGACAATTTTCAACTTTTATTGTCAGCGAAATTGCCATTTTGTATAGTAGAGTAGACGGCTGAAACGCTGCTGTTGTTGAGAATATTTATTATTGTACTACTAGCACTCTCTAGCCAATGCACAGCTGTCCTTTGGGTACGTAGTTTCCAACGAACAAACAATTATGACCGCTCAGAGAACTGCTAATCAACCGTGTAAATCCGGGCATGGTATAGTGAACACTTGTCTGACCAAAATATATTATATATTTCTCGCAAATATTTTTAAAAAGGCAGACTTGAAAGCAATAAGCATCTAAATTTCTATTTTCATTTCTAAATTGAAGTTTTACTATAGTCGTTTTAGTACTGTCACAAATGTTCTTACTCGTACATAGATCAATTATGTATATTAAGGATACAGGTTAGTTCATTTATTGATTAATTATTTTTTTGTCGAATAACTGAAATAGTAAATAACATAGACTACGAAACCGTAAATAACCTCAAGTCGTAAAAATAATATTTTCCCTCTCAGCATATTGGTGTATAATATATGTATATGTGTTTTTCATACAATATCTGGAGGAAAATGAACATACGGCTTACCTGTAATTTGGTTACTGTTACCTTACAACGCTAGCAAATACAAGGAGACGATTCTCCTGGTATTTGCTAGCGTTGTAAGGTATCCCGCATTTCCACCCCTATTGCTAACACAGTATCTCGTCAGGACAGGTAAGCAGTGCCTCATTTGTGAAATGAACAGGTTGCACCAAATTGCAGGTGAGAGAGGTTGACTTTTACTAAGAAGATAATGAGCTGTTTACACTCCTTAAACATGGTGAACTTCTTGGCAATACAGCATATTGTATTTAAATTATATTTGTTTGAAACACTCTCAATTATCATCTATAAAGCTTTGATATAAACCAAGCACATTACAAATTAACAATATACAAGTATTCACCATTGGCTTGAATTCAGACCAGTGGACAGTAACAGATAATGTACTAAATACTGTAAGATTTACAACATCCAGTACCACTTTGATCACGACAACTTTGAAATTATTATGGGTATGAATATCTAATGGTATGAAAGTCACGACACTGTTCTTATCGGAGCACAGGTCGGGGTTGTATTACTCGTTTTAGAAATATCCAGTTACTACAAGAATCCTTTTAATTAATGTGAGGCAAGGAAGCAAATAGATTTGATAGATGCATGATTTCTTCACGCAATATTGGCAAGTTTCTTTCGAAATGTTGGTAGATTAAATGGGAAATGCAAACTATGAGAAATTAATAAGAAATCATAGGATATGTGATAGACGTGAATGAGTAATAAATAAGTAATATATATTAATATATAACATATAATTTCATATATAAGGACACAATGATAAATAAAGAATTTTGAAGCGTAGTTTCTTTAGGCTTCAACTCCTTTACGTTGGTCACGTTTGGGATGTGGAAAAAGCATTAAACTCGTGTTACCGTCACCCTCACGTCACATATATAAAGATGTGTGTGAAAAATTGCCTACTTGATATTAAATTTTATAAAATTGATATGTATTTATAAAATTTTCTGTTTTGTTCTTTTGTGAAGCTAAGAAGTTTTCACTTCTGACGTACGGTCCTACGACTGCCAGCGGTCTTTTTGTCTTAACCTTAATTTTTTTAAGTGTAAGCAGTTATTGCCAATAGGCAAAACGCTACCTTATTTTTTTATATTTTCAATACACAAATACCTTCTCCGTTTTTACATAATACATTTCGATACATTACCGGCAAGACGTGTGACCTAACTTAAGAAAGGTATGTAGGCCGATTCTACTAAAAAACTACAACTGCACTGCGGCGTGTGTCAAAATGCGTACATTTTGACGTGTCGTTAAACATCACTGCTGTCAGATCGCTCAACGAAACGTCAAAGTATGCGCATTTTGACAGACACCGCGCTGCAGTGCAGTTGCAGTTTTTTAGTAGAATCGGCCTACTGGTTTCCCTATGGGCAGTGGAGGTCTGACGGCAGTCAATCGGCATCATCGCCAAATCCGTAAGTTAAGGTAGCGGATGCCGCCAGTACTAATGAATTAGAAAACGGGATAATGCTAGAAAGAAGAATGAACTTTACGGACAAAGCCGGAGCCGCTTGATTACAAGAAAACTCAATAACCTCACTTCAATAAAATCCGACACGGCACCGACCATAAGCACTTACTCCTCACTTTTTCGGCCTCCGATGAGATCAAAAGAAATCTTGAAGTTCTTTGATCCTTTAAATTTGTATGCTCCAGTGAATGCTCCTACAAAAATTCCCAGTACGAATATTTGATTGTGAAACCGTTAACCTATAGTTTTCGCAGCGAGAATACGGTTTCTTTTATATCTGCTATTTACATTCATAAAATTGAGTAGTCGATGTATTTAATAAAAATGGCTACCTACTTACTTAAAATATCTAAATCATTGAAAGTTCAGATACTTAGTTTATGACTTTCACGCTAAATCTGGATCATGCGTGCATGCGTGCGTCTTTGCAATTTTGATATGTTTACTTTTCATTACTTCCTGGGTGGTCTTATATCATTTTATGAGTTTGGTTACACACATTATGCGCGTTTGGGTGTTTTTAGGAACGGATATAACACTTGCGCTACAAAGTACGTATGTGCCGCGCCAAGCGCCTTAGCTTTAATTAAACTTTCAACGTAATCAGACCAATATAACCTAACTTTAAAAATGTGCATTTTTTAACATTATAAAATGAGAAATCATTGCAACTTGCCAATAGGAAAAATGAATGAATTGTTATCTAGATGTTGTAATTAACCCAAAACTTGAAATTCCAATTATGTTAATATTACCATGTTTTAAGAACATTTTAATTATTCTTTTGATTTTGAGAGAATCGGTGTGTATGTGTGGGTGTGTGTAGGTGCGCGTGACTGTGTGTGAAGTATGTTCGTAGATTCATTACTAAAGTTTTATTATTTAAACTTATGATAGTTTAAAAGTAGTTTAAAAATATATGATGTCATACACCGCTTAAATGGGAAGTTTTGCAAAATGCCCAGACAACGAGTAGTTTGAAAAAAAAACGGGTTGCACTCCGGGAGTGCCTGCAGAAGTGAAAACTGAAACATTAACGTTGTGCATTTTTTTAATTTTTGGAATGGTTAGGGAATAATTTCGCACGAATTGCTTTATTAATCAGTATAAAAGTACTATCCTGTATGTAGTAAAATACAATATTCATTTATTACGCTATCGTACACAAACATGACAATTTATATTACATTAAAAATTTAATACTTCAGAACTGTTACAATTATTTTACATTAAAAAGTTTATCTCTCAGAAAAATCAACTTTCATCCATAATTTTAACGACTCTTTCACCATCATCATTACCAGCATCATCATCGCCAATCTCTAAAACTCAAACACACACGCAAATACGCGCAAGCGCCCTGCGCCGCTTAAACCAAACCGCGATGTTGATAAACTACATTGGACGAAACGCGTAAACGCCAACAATTTAATGGCGCTTACAACGTTTTGGTCGCGAGAAAATAATGCCCTATGAACGATCTAGCGCTTCATGTTTTAATTGTTTAATTAGAGGTTACTAATGTTATAGCGCTACAGCGAACTTAAGTTATAATTCTCATCAAAATCTTACGGTCAGGGTCACGTGACCCTGACGCGAGTTTAGCATTTTTTACTCATCCCAAAAAGTGCATAACGCCGCTAAAGAAGTTTTCACTTCAAAAAAATCTCAAGATTCTAGTTCCTGTCTGACTGTCACAGATACGTTTCTCCCATCGTCTTTAAAGTTGGTAAAGTAAAAATCTATTTTAATTTATATGTATAAATAAAATTGAAGTGTCTGTCTATGATTTCAAAATAAAGTAGTTAATAGATTCAGGCGTTATTTTGCGAAAGTCAAATTTTCAAAATAAAGCCTTCATATTAAGCTCATATTATTATTTTCACGTTACCAAAGCCTAAATACGCATTTTTAACTTATTTGTCTGTCTGTCTGTCTGTTTGTTTGTCCGGGCTAATCTTCGAAATGGCTGAACCGATTTTAACGGGACTTTCACTAGTAGGTAGAGGACTGTTCAGAGCAGAATATAGGGTACTTTTTATCCCGTAAATTTAGCGTTCCTGCGTAAAAAATGAAAAACTGTTAAAATTAGGGGGAAAAATCTTCCCCTTCGGGGGACTTTGCAATTTTATTTTTATTATATTTTCATAGAATACGTATTTTTTGTAACATAAAATAACTACGCATTTTTTACGTAATATAAATAAAATACATATACGTTGTCTCCTGTAAAGGTCAATAGATGGCGCTGTACGAAAATTGAATCTACGACCCTGAACTTTGTTTTTTTTTAAACAGAATTTTTTCATGTCTAAAGAGAAATAAAGGCTACTAAAAGCCCAAATCTCATGCGTGCGAAGCCGCGGGCTTCTGCTAGTTTACAATGTAATTATTGTTACTATTATAGTTACTATAAATTGCGTGTGGTGAAAAATAGGATAACGTTTCGGCTGACTTAAAAGCAGATAGGTGAGTTCAAGAGAGTTTCTTCCTCCATCCAGTTTATCGTTTCGTTAGAGCAATGTTCAGTGCTTTCGAAGTTTATGCCCGCAATTAATGAACTATTTACGTACCTACCTACAGCTTTGTATGGAACTCTCGGTGCGCGAGTCTGACTTGCTGATTTTTTTTATATTAACAATTATATTCGTAATCGCAAACTGTATCCACTGGTTGTTCCGGTGCCGATCATATTAATAAAAACTCGACTGTCTTCTCTATGGAAAAGAAACTACTTTTATATACAGAATATTTTTTTTTTGTTATACAATGACAGGTGTCAAACAAGCAAACCCACTAGCTGGTTGGTGTGAAATGTCTGTTTTCCAAAGCCTCGTGTGCTAGTTGCCTAGGTACATAAAGTGCAGGCAAAAAAGTGTGGCAAAAAATGGGATGTGGCTGTATCGTGGACACAGTGTCTTCGCAATGAGTAAACGGAAGTAATGTAAAAAGAAATTATATGTTACAAGTGATCTCAAAGCGGCAAGTCTTTACTTAACGTAACGTAACAAATTCTTTGATTGTTTAGCCGTTAAGTAGCGTAATTAAATTTGGGATGCAATCAATAGATATGTACCTACAACACCAAACTGTACCCACCGATTTTGTTATCAGCAGTTTTTTGCATTGACTACTAATTTTATAGACTAACGCACGAGTGATACCTCTGCCCTAATATTAGAAACGGATATAAGATGTAGTATATAGTACGGACCATTTGGACTGTTTCTACTTGCTTTACCTAAGAGTAAAAATCAACGCAGTACAAACAGTATACCTTAGGACCATCTATTCTTATTTCCAATTTAGTAGTTTACATTATGCACTCAATAATAGAGTAAACACTATAATCAAAAATTCCAATGATTACTAATGTTCTGAGCTCGATTCAGTCCATATTGTGATGGATAAAGGTGAAAGTAACATAAGATTTCATCATACACCCAAGTAGAAATGATATAAATTTTATGAGCTAAAAAAACATTACTACAACAATTTTTCCATTTATAACAAGATTCATGGATACTTAAAATTGTGGCCATAAAAATAGAGAGAAAGTACCTTACTCCATAGATGCAATGTCAAAGGTAAAGAGATTATGTCGCCAAAAGACCCTACGAAAATGTGTAATTAACCAATTTTTATAAATGATGCAAGTACTTATATATAAGCAGTGATAGACCAATGGATAAAGAAGCCTAATAACTGACTGTCTCTGGTTCGAAACCTAATGTGTAACACCAAATTCGTATTTTCGGATTTATGTACATATTTGTAATTATCACTTGCTCGTCGGTGAAGGAAAACATCGTGCGGAAACTCGCACGTCTAAGAAATTATATTTCAAAAGGTGTATGACTTAACCTAAAAAAGGTCTGATTTTCCATCTTTGTGGGCAGGTCTGATGCCAGTCGCTGCGTGTCAAAATAAGTATCCTCGTCAATTCCTTAGACTTAGGTAGCTGACTCCGAGAAATATAATGGATTAGGAAACTGGATAACGCTAATCTTAGATTTTTCATTCATTTACATCCTTTTCCTCTCCAGAAGAAAAAGATGATTAAAAACTTTCTTTCTTACGTTACTTCTTCTTAGAACGTAAATTTTCAAAAATCCTTTTTATTGCCACCACATTTCTCACACTTTCATAAACCTAAATTCAGTAGTTTATGTTGTTAATAGCATGATTATTAAGATAGATAAGATAACTTAATGAGCGGTTTGTTTGGCTTTCGCAATGAAAATACAATAGAGAACTTAAGTTGTTAATATTACATTAAATTTTATTGTAATAAACAAACCAATACGAGACTAATTAATAATTAGGATCTACCTTAACAGAGTTATTTGAAATACTCAAATCCTGCGTTATTCCCGAAATATCGGTAAGCATAAGTAAAAACTAGGTAAACACTTTGGTTTAATGACTACTGGCGCTGCAGCGGTAAAAATGTGATATATTTAACTCACCTATCTGCTTTTAAGTCAGCCATCTCAAAACGACTAGTTTTGAAACAGCACAATTGTTTATTCACACGTTTATTAACCCTAATTCAGTCAATAACCGGTCTAAACATTCAATCGAATTCCCGGATTTTGATGAACGGACCAATAAACTGGCTAATTAAACCAGTTGTCTGCTACATATACATTTCACAAAGTTTTAGCTGGATAACAAAAGCTTTATCCGCTCGTTTAGGGGCCCGTTACATCGTAAACTGATCTATCAGTCAATAGCACTTTTATTGGGAGAGAGTACGTCCTCCGTCTCTGTCCAAGTGACACTGTCTAAGATAAATAAGTGTAGCTCAAAGGAATTTGTATTGAAAATGCTTTTTGGAGACCGATTATTCGACTTTTGGTGTCTGGAGGCAATTTAATATCGACTTTGTGGTGACAGAGAGACGCTTACCTATCGAATGTTACTTGAACCTGATTCACTGTAATGATACGCAATTATTTCTGATATTGTAGGAGAGGTAAGTAAGATGACACCTGTGAGATATCTTCTGAAGCTCACAAGGAGTTGCTGTGTAAGCAGCAGAGGAGGCATCGCGCGAGTGATACTTAATATATCGCAAGCGTCAATAGGCTACAGTACCCGCTTTACATCAGGTGGGCCGTATGCTTGTATGCCTCCCGACGTAGTATAAATATATATATATATATATATATATATATATATATATATATATATATGACGATTGGGTAACAGTATCCAATGTTACAGAAACAGTCTTAGTGGCGAGCTCAGTGGGTTGGATTCCCACTCGGGAGAAACGTTTGTGTGCATGAACATGTCTGTTTGTCATGGGCTGGGTATTTTTAGGAGAGGTACGGCGCATCAAAGAAGCCCGTCTAGGTAGGTACCTTCACCTCACAGAAAACCGTAGCCAAATAACAACTCCCTAGAATCCAGACATACATATACACAAGCACACACGCATAGCCATAAAATAAAAAAAGCACTTTGAATTTCGACTTCTGAAGTAATGTATAATTGATTCAGAAGTCGAAATTCAATTACCTACCTTCCACTGTAATGGGAAGTTAAAACTATTTCTGCACGAAAGAATTTCGTTAGAACTTTACTTTATAAGTACAGTTACATGTTTACTCACCGTTACGTCGTACATCGTTATAGCATACAAGGAGAACTTCCGGGCGTTCTTCGGCTGAAATGATGCTATAATATAAAGATTCCAAATAGATTACGAAGATTCTACTGTATTTAAGCAGATTCACGTCTTTTCTTCTTAGCATTAATCCAGTTCCTAATCCATTAACATTGGCGAGGTACACTACTTAAGCCTAAGGATTTGGTGAAGATACTAATTTTGCCATGGATCGACTGCTGTCAGAGCTTCACAATCCAGAGAGACAAAAGGATATTTCTCTTAGGTTGAGGCACACGACTTTCTAAATATAATTTCTTGGAAGTGTGGGCTTCCTCTCCATGCCTTTCTTTCACCGCCGCAACTGATAATTACAAATATATACAAACTATTATACTAGCTGTTACCCGCGGCTTCGCCCGCACGGTCAAAGGGAAACAACCCGTGTTTTCCTGTGGGAGTAAGATATTTAGCCGCGGTAAAAAGTAGCCTATGTCACTGTCGGGCCCTCCATATAAAATAAACCTCCATAAAAAAAGCTATCACTGCTCTGCAATCAGATCTTTACCATATCCACATCAACCCTTACTCATCCCACTGCAGGGATATGGGTATCCCTTCAACCGAAGGACTTAGAGCATACTCCACCACGCTGCTTAAATGCGGATTGGTGGAGGTCAGTGTTTTCAAGCCGCCCGAGGGCCACTGACTTAGCTTAACGACTGTCATCTATCGACAACAGCATGGACCAACGATTTAACATGCCTTCCGAAGCACGGAGAAATTCGAGATAGACTAACCCATCCATAGACAGGCAGAGGTAGACGTTGCTTAACCTGCGTGTTTGGTTAGAATGACACGCGCAACGAAGCCATCGACCTCTCAGATCTATACATTAGCACTAATTAGTTTAGTCTCTGCACACGCCTTTGTTGAATGAAGTTTGGAAAAATATCTTGTGTCTTTATTTATTGGTCTGAAGTGTCAGGTGTATTGAATTATGACTGATACGTTTTGTTGTGTACATATTTCTCACTTAGTAGCTATATCTATAAACTACCTAACTAATATAAACATCTAACACCTAACAGGGAAAATGTAATATAAGGGAGAAACCAGTCAGACCCCTCATTAATACAGAACACCTGAGATAATGAACGCTGGCCTTCTCAAAAGAGGAGCGCCCGAGTAAAAAGCTGATAGCCAAGTTGCTCACAAAGACATAAAATCACCAAAAGTGATAACAAACTGTAAATGTACCACTTTATTTTTAGACCCAAAGCTCTTAGTCAGTTTCTCTCTTTTTCATAAACATCTACGAACTTAATCTTCCACAATCCCAATTTATCTTAACGTTCACTAAAAATATTGCTAACGCTCCAAAAAAATGTCTAGTAATTTTTTTTAATGTTATGTTGTATCTAGAATAACTTAAAATAATGAATATAAGAAATCGCACAATATCGAGGTATATACAAACATATGACCTGCCTGTATATAAATCCCTGTCATTATCTTCTGCATTTTATCAGAAGATGATGTAAAGAGCCTTAGAAACCGGCGAGCGTGTATAAAAAGAGCAATGAATGTTAAAGAAGTGAGGTTTGTACTCGTAAGAATCGATTCATTTGGCGTCCGGTTCTATCTACCTACGCCGCAAGGGATTTTGCATGTAGTTATAGATAGATATGACCCGCCTAATGCTAAGCGGTGACTTGAGTCTACAAATTTTTGCAACACAGATTATCACCCGCTCGCGTTTCTCACCGGCTGCATGTGTATGTAAGCGTCAGCATGTTTTGGGTACCCCAAAAAAAATGTTATTTTCAACGAAACTAGTAAAGCGATTTTTGCTATACGCGTAATTTAGCCTAGATTGTCAGCGTTATCGGATGCTTATTAATAGTAAAAAAATTTTTTATTTTTTTATTTCATAAAACAGGAGGTATTTGCAACTTACCAACACGCAAAATTCCACTACATCTAGTCTCTATCTAGTATCAGAACATAAATTTGGACAGTTTTTTTAAGCTGTGCATCTGTCTGTTGTACGTGTACGCAATAACCACTCTACATCTTGACATTTATTTTCTACAGTGGTAGTTTATTTACTATATGCCTCGGAAATATTTAGCGTTAATTCGTAAAAACTAAAAAAAACACACAGTATATGCAGTAGAAGTCAGGGACAGCATTGCACTCATCATAACTATCAGCTTTAGCAGAATTCTTCACCATTTCTGATGTCTTTAATATTGAAAACTTGTTGTCGAAAAAAAAATACAAGGGTGTTACCAAAGTCTTTTCCTTCTTAGCGTTATCCCGTTTCCTAATCCATTAGGGTTAGCGGGATCCCGATTGCCTAAAGTTATGGCGAAAATATTGATTTTTACATTTAGCGACTTTCATTAGACCTCCGCACCCCAGAGGGATAATAAGACCTTTCTCAGGTAAGACGACTTTGGAAAGTAGTTTTTTTTTTTAATAATACTGAAAATACGAGTTTAGTAGTACATTATTCGAACCGGGGACAAGTTGATCACTAGGCTGGTTCTTAATGCACTGTGCTATCTGCTCTTTAGCTCTGGGATACTGTTCCAAAAGTAAATACGATTAAAAAAAGGGTTACGAAATGCTAGACAAACTATTTAGTTGGTAAAAAGTTGCTGGCTTTCTTTATGCATTCTTACATATATCATAATCGCCGTGGAGATAGAAAACTTCAGAACGTCCAGCATTGGCTTTAACGATCCCTTATAAGGTTATGAAACGTGCTCACTCAGACAGCTTGTTAGTAAAGCTATAAATTTAGAAACCCATGCTCTATGCTCATGCATAATACATCTATGTTTAATGAAATGCATCTTTTTATTGCACCATTAAAATCAAAGTGACATCATTTTCCTAATCACCTTTCACTTTTGACAGGATTGTAATAAATCAATAAAACAGCAGATCGCCGATAGACCGTCGAGTGGTTTGCAATAGCTATAACATGGCTTTAACACTAACACTTGTGGATTCGATTCTCAAATATAACAAACATTTGTGTACACGAAATGACGGTTTGTCTTGGTCTGTGTATTATAAGAGAGACAGGGCACATGAAAGCATCTCGACTTGAGAAATACCCCCGACTTACAGAAAACTGCAGTCAAATAACAACTCTGTTCTTATGTGTAGGTAAAGTTTACCAAGATTTTTTTAAGCTCGTAAGAAGTTTATGTGTTAATATTATAATTTTTGTATTGCAAACGGTCATAGACTACGTTAACTTACGACCACTTTACATCAGGTGAGCCGTATGCTTTCTTGCCTCCCAACGTTGTATGAAAAAAGATTTTCGTTACTAAAGCAGCTCTTCTCTACAAAAAAATCGAAAATTATGAATGATATACGACCAAATTTTGGACAGCCGTTCATAAACGATCGCTATAATGTTAAACTGTGTTGCAGCTGTTTGTACTGAGTCTAGAGTAACATAGTTCACACCCTTCAAAAGTACAGTTATGAGGGAGAAAATTAGTATATATTTTATTATATTTATGTTGGATGATATAATATAAGTATACACAGCAACGTACATACAAAGTTATTATAAGTCATCAGTCAAAAATATTTTAAAATCATTTGTCATCTAAGAAATATTTGAATTAATAAATTTTAAGAAAGTCTGTTTTTGGTGTTTAAATAATGTGCGTATATATGCATGTATGTATGCATGTATGTATATAATCTTTACGCCGGGTCCTTTGGGGGTAGGCAAAAAGAACCGGGCGCTGTAAGACGCTATCCTAGACATGAAATAATTTAGTGGAAGACTGTGGGAGCCGAGGAAGACTAAGACTAACATCATCGCCATTACTTCAGTCGAAGGACATCCACTGCTGAACATAGACCTTCCTCTTAGTATTTCATAATGATCGGAGCTGTGCTGCTTGCATTCATCGTCTCCCAGCGATCTTAGCCAAATTATTACGACAGAAGAGATCAATACAAAGCAGCTAACTATTGTTTAAATGTGCATGTATGTATATAATCTTTAGGCCGGGTGTTATGTAGGTAGGCAAAAAGAGCCGCGCACTATAACGCAGTCCTCACGCACCTCACTCGCTTATTTAACATTCATAGTTCCTTTAATGTATGCTCGCCTGTTCCTAGAGCTCCAAACATGAAATTAATCTTAGCGTTTACTAAAAGTATGACTAGTAGTCCAAAAATAATAAAGACATGTCCAATAACATCTATTATTGCCGTATCGTATCTAAAAAATCGGCCAAGTGCGAGTAGGACTCGCACACGAAGGGTTCCGTACCATTATCTATAAAAATGGCAAAAAAAATCACGTTTGTTGTATGGGAGCCCCCCTTAAATATTTGTTTTATTTTAATTTACTTATTTAATCTTAAAGTGAATATATAACAAAATATTCTGTGAATATTTCAAGCGTCTACCTGTTGCCGTTATCAATATCGAGCAAAAATGAGCAAAAAAATCACGTTTGTTGTATGGGAGCCCCCTTAAATAATTATTTTATTCTATTTTTTAGTATTTGTTGTTATAGCGGCAACAGAAATACATGACCTGTGAAAATTTCAACTGTCTAACTATCACAGTTCATGAGATACAGCCTGGTGACAGACGGACGACGGACGGACGGACAGCGGAGCCTCAGTAATAGGGTTCCGTTTTACCCTTTGGGTACGGAACCCTAAAAAAACAATTGACTTATCGTAAAATACCTTACTTTGACACGCGGTAAGAACGAAGTCACGCGCAAAACTAGTAATAAAGACAATAGTCCATATTAATTCCCACTGTTGTTCTATGTACTCTAGATTTAGTAAAATAACGTGAATAAGTTTACAAAATAGATATATTTCCTTTGACAATTCTAGTGACTATACATCTTTGAAGCCCTAGGTGACAATCTCGGCATTCGTGTGAATCAATCTTGGTTCTCTCGAGTAATGCTAACGTGGTTCCGCAATAGAAAAACATGCCACATCGGATAGACTCTCTGATATTATATCAATCATGTGAAAAATAATTTATCATTCGCACCATACGACGTGCGTGAGTTTCATGTGAACATGCGTGTAATTTTCTTTACCATATGGATGATGGAAAATTGTGTTAGACACGAAATCATTTAGTGGTACGATGTGGAAGCCGAGGCAGGGTAAGCTAACCTCATCGTCATTTTTTCAACTGAAGGACATCCACTGCTGAACATAGACCTTAGTGTGCATTTATCGCCACCCAGGGAAGATCCCTGGGTGTCCATCGGGTAGCGGGCCATCCAACACTGTGTTTTTCGGTGTGTGGTCGCCATTTAAGAACCTTTCTGCTCCAAAGTCATAGGTTCTTCGAACAACGTGCTTGACCAATGCCAATACGGTTTATCGACCCTCAAAGCTACATAGGTAACTCTAGTTCTACTAGAGATATACTCATCACTGAATTTATCACGCAGAGAAACTCCGAGCTGTCTCGATCGCACGCTGTGCAATTAACTAGTTCTATGCTCTGTAACTTCGTCTTACTTTGCTTAAAAGCCAGCCGAATACTAATAGAATTTGTGTACCGAGGGTTGGCATTGTTTTATTTTTTACGCTATATAATAGATACACAAGAAAAACAGTAAATTCGATTTTCCTTGATATCTACTAAAATACATTTAGCCGCAAAAATATCTTGTAATTGTATCATGTTTTCGTTTTTTATGTGATTCAAAGATTAGCCAATATATTAAATGTAAAAAAATCAGGTCAAGTATATCTAACCACTTTCGGAAGTAATTGCCTGTGACGGATAGCTTAAGGTAGTAAGAGATAAGATAAGAAAGTGTAATTGTAATAAGTATGTAATAAGATGTGTAGTATATTTTAATTGACGATAACAAGTGTTTCATCAGTGTTGAGACTAGTATTCGGGCTGATGGAAATCGAATGATTGATGATAATATGAATGAGAATTTATATCATAATTAATTTTAATTAATTCCATGATAATTTTATATAAAGAACTACATATATTGAAGAACTACACTGCATATCCATTAAGTGAAAATCGATTGCTTAAAAAAATATAAGTACACATAATTTGCATCGATTCTCTACGTTCACGCTAAGACTCTAGTGCGGTAGCCAGTGCAGACCGAGCGCCACATGCATGAGTTTTTACCACACTCGATTCTTCAACATTCATATCTACTAAGCGCACACAATAAATATCCATGATTGTATTTTATACTGCATTTGAAGTACGAAGTCCCATTAAAAATAGGAAATGTATACAATAACCTAAAATAAACTTCATAATTTCAAATTCACAATAACTTGAAATGGTGGGTTACAACCACAAACAAAGACTGTTTTAGTTATTTACGTTCATGTAGAGTTGTTGTGGTGCTTAATAATTGGAATTGTGTTTTTTTTCAATGAATCCACGCAAAACATGAACGAAAAAACCAATACGATTCCAATCTCGCGATCTTAATCACAATCTAAAATCTTCAGAAACGCATCATAAACTTAATTATATCCAGGAAAAACCGAATTCCAATTTAGAAGAGAAATAATCTCGTCCACGGCATTGCAATCTCGGAATGCATCGCCATCTCGTGCATTACATAAATCTTTCCAGTACAGATAATTACGGTCTATACATCAAGTGAAAATACACTTTCGTTCGTTGGAAAACAAAATGGAAAATCGGAAGCGTTCAAGCATTGGTTCTTTGTGAATTAGTATGGCCAAGTTCGGAATTACACATCTGTATGATTATCTATCAATACTGGGTGTTTAGTTCCGGTTATTAGGATTCCCCGTGTGGTTTGCGAGCCAAAAATGAAAGTTGTGATAATTCTCTTTGTTCGAACATGGTTGGGGTGTTGAAAGTGGATGTAATAAGCTGTAATTAGTCTGGAAGGTAACATTATGTAATTATTTATTATTTTCAGGAACACCGTTCCTATATAAAATCTATATGTTTGTCTGTGCGTTTGTCTGTATGTGCGTTTTTTTTTCGAATATTCGAATTTTGACTTCAGATTCGAATTCAGCATAAAAAAGTAGAATAGGAATGTTCAGGAACACCGTTCCTATCTCTTAAGGAACATGGTCAAAATGGCCGACAAATTAAAAAAATAAAAATTTGAAATGGCAATGCAAGCTTGCGCATTCTCAACTGGTTTAATATTCGTTACTTTTATTTCATATGAAAGGGGTGTAAGTAAGCTTAGTATCTTTAGGGTCAGAGTCAAACTCGTCGGCACGTGGTACACCTTGCTAATTAACAACCAAGGGGCGGGCGAAAGAAAGGCGAAGCGAATCAGAAGAAGTTACAAGTTTGATAGGGGAAGCAAGAAGATCGCAGCTATACAACTACTGTATGATGTTCCTGCGAGTGAGTGAGTTAACCAGTAAGCTCCTGCCGATGGGCATTAAAATAGATTAATTTTAAGATTAGATCGTGTTTTATCATATACTTACAACGTCGAGAGGCATACAACCATACAGACCACCTGATGTAAAGCAATTATCGTTGCATAAGAACGCTTGCAATACATCAAGTATCCCCCGCGTACCACAATGCAATGCTATTATTACAGGAACTCCTTAGAAACCGTTCACTCACACTCACAACGACCCTGCTGGGAGTTGTTATTTAGTTGCGTTTTCCTATGAGGTGGAGGTACTTCCACAGAAGGGCTGCTTTGATTTGCCCTGGCTCTCTTAATTTATTTACACTTTTATTAAACTGGGTAAATGACCATCAGGATATGATCATAAACAAAACAAGGACATTTTATATTTCCAAAAGTTGTTATTTAAATTTTCAATTCTTAAAAATAGTTTTTTGGATATACCAGTGAACATTCAGAAAAAGTCGGCAAAGTGCGAATGGGCTCGCCTACCGAGCGTTCCGCACAGCCATTTCAAATATACGTTTTATTACATTAACTACCAATTTCGTCAAAATTATCATCAACGGTTCGGGACTATTGAAGTTGGATGGATATCACTGACAAATATTTTATTTTATACGTCTTCGGGAGGCATACAAGCAGACGGCCCACCTGATTTAAAGCGGGTACCGTAGCCTATTAACGCTTGTAATATATTAAGTATCACTCGCGCGATGCCTCCTCTGCCTGCTCTAGGGAGTTGTTTTTTGACTGCGGTTTCCGTGAGGTGGAGGTACTTCCCCAGAAGGGCTGCTTTGATGCGCCCTACCTCTCTTAAAAAGGTCTCGGCGAATAGTGGGACTGAGTCTGCGAATTGAGTCTGTTGAGAAAAATTCGGAAAGCATTGAGTATTGTAATGAGATCTGGAGGGATTGTTTATATTGGACTGTTACAGAAGAGTGATGTACACCTGCTATATAAGTTACTAGCTATCCGCCCCGGCTTCGCACTGGTGATCAGCCATGCAATTCTGTAAGAGCAAACATACTTACATCCTCGGAAACATCGGCTGTTACAGCCTTGAACACAAAATTGCAATTATTTGGTGTCGCTTTTCATGGTTGTGCGACACTAGAGCCGCAAGGCTGCGTTTGGAATTGGAATTCTACAAGGCAAACAGCCTCGCGTACGCTTGCTTATAGAATACCAAATAATTTAGCCGTGATCGCAGTAGACGATGTCAAAGCTGTGACATCTGTGATCACAGCGACGCACACAGCTATTACGAGTCGCTTAGCTGATTGCTACCAAACTTCACAGGATCACCCGCTGGACTAATCTGAAGATTCCCTGAAAATTTCATCAAAATCTGCCTAGCCGTTTTTGAGTCCATAGAGGACATACAAATCATCATTTTTATATATATACTCGTAGATTACATTATCCATTTCTCCTAATACAATTTCAAATCAATTCATGCACCGTTGAACAGAATGATACAACGAACACATGTACAATAGGCAGTAGTTTCGGGAACCTTAACAGGCACGCCTGACTGGATCTTTGTAAGTTCATTAAATTTTGGGTCGTGGAGGGGTTGAAAGCTGGAAATGCTTTGAGAAACTTAACACACACTTCGGGCGGGCTCGGCTCTCCCCCTTTCGTTCCCGAACTTTGTGTTGACTCACTTCCGTATGTCATGACTGTGCTATGTAGGACACAACAGTGGTATGAATGAGGCCGCAAAAAATTGTGACCGCAGAATGTTGTTCTTGACAAATAACATGACTTCACGAGATGCCGAAACAAAGGAAAAAATAATACGAAACGATTTAAATATTCACATTTATTTACGATAAGCTAATGAGGATACAGTCCGCTTTTAAAAATTCCGAATTACATTTCGATCCCGTTGCCTCAAGGCAGCTCTGTGAATATATGCTTTATTTTGCATTTTAATAATACTAAAACCCAATTTAGATATAAAACCCATGTCCCACAAAGGCCATGTCAACCTGGCTTAACCCACATTTTGTTTCGAAAGGGAATGAGTAATTGAACAGCTGTGGCTTATGCAATCGTTTTGCAGATACTACCACGGGCTATCCCATCTATTCATAATTTTATAGCAGATAATAATGTTTTGGTAAAACGTTTGTGTGAAAATGGAGAAATTGCTATGTTTAATTTAGGAGCACTTTCTGAGTTTACCATGACAATGTTGTTTATAGTGAAATGAAATTACTACCTACGAGGTTATTAAAACAAAAACAATAAGCAAATAAATATTTCAATTTTGCCTTTCTAGTTCAATGACGCTGAAGGTTTGTTAGTCCTTTCTTTACGAGTACCTTGGTGGAATTTGTATAATAGAAAATGCAGTCACCATTCATCACAAATAGTACACTTTTACAATATCAGTTATTTTTCAGTTGCAGGCAACTAATTAATAATATGTAAAGTATAATTTATTACAACATGAAACTCAATTTGCAGTTTACCAAACAAGGTAAAAGAAAAGGAACGAAGAATAATTATATAACAAAGTAAATTTACAAAATACAATATTTAACCTATATTTTACACATCGAAAGTAATACAGAATTACTACAAATAAAAACATGTAGAACAGTAAAACATGATCAGTTTATAATTTTTCGAAAGTAAGAAAACATGTCAGTCAATTCAAAAACTTCGTTGCGCATTTATTGTGACCTTCGGATGCTCCTTGTCAATCACGCTTCCACTTTCTTCGCTATTTTCATATCAAAGTTAAATTATAGCAATGACATCGAGTAAGACACAAGCCTCCATAAGACTCTCTTCAAATTCGTCATATGTTTTGACAAGTAAATTCGCGTAGCGCTTTCTCGTCTCCGTGATTGACAGCAATGTATCAATGTTATGGTTTGTAGGCACTTTCACTGGTGATGCGTTGACAATCGCCGACAATTGCCATTATGTTGTTCCACTCGTCTCGTTGGCGTATTGCTAGTAACGAGGGTAGCCAATTAACAGGCTTCTGCAAACGATGTCTTGGCACTGACATGGACTGCGTTTAGTTCGTGATAATGGGGACTTTCAAATTTACAGATACCATCAAAAGTAGTTTAAATCTTTAGTGACTAGTCTCGTAACTAGTGGCGGATAGACAAAGGAGTTGATCTATTAAATATTTTAATTTCTAGTTGCACTTTTCCCAAACTAGATTAATGCCTTGTCTTATCAGTTATTAAGAAAAGTATCTTAATTGACTGTATTCGATACTTTACCTAGACAGTGACGATAACTTTCCCTGCTTGGGACTTAGATTTCACGTAACGATATTTTATAAATACAACAAGTATGCACGGTACAATGCACTTTGTAACTAGGACAGAAGCAAATAGGTCAATGGATATAAAACTACTATTTCTAACGAGTCTGACCATATGTACATTACTGGTGGCCTTATTAAGTGAAAACATATCGGGCATGCGATACCCGCGCTGTGAAATCTCACGAAGAATTATCGTCTCTAGAAAAGATTAGAATTATGATGTTTAGTAAAAGTATAAACGATTTGCTGTACTGTATAAATTTAAACATTGAAAAGTAATTATATCAATCAGGCTAGTAATGTATCAATTAATTCATCATCTTTTGTGATTATATATATATATATATATATATATATATATATATATATATATATATATATATATATATATATATATATATATGGTTCCTGTCGACAATAGTAAACAAAACTAAATGAAACTAAAATGAAATCAAATGAAATATAATACAAAATTATATTCTTAAGATAATAAATATTATTAGAGGAGTAGCTTATAGATCGAAAATCGTTTCTTAAAGATGGTTTTGTTTTGTTTAGAAACGAAACCCCAACACAGAACAAGAATATCTTTTCTGGCATCAGTACCGAAGTCGCTTATGTTTGTTGCTCTCAACTTTATAAGAAGAATTGTTATTTGCTGCTATCTTCAAGAGCTTCCACAGTCTGAGTCCTACCCTTCTTGACACACTTAGTAACTAATTTATTATATACAACTGTGGACTTAATACACATAAATATTTAACATAAGAGACAAATCCTTGCACACCTCACTCCCTTCTTTAACATTCATTGCTTTCATGCACGCTCACCGGCTTCTAAGGCTCCTGACATCACCTTCTGACAAAACACGGCGGCACACACACTTTAAAATCGGCGAGCAGCGAGAGTACAGAAATCTCTTCCAGTGGAATACATATAAAAACCATTATGTAAAACTTTATTAACCATAGAAACTCTAGTTACGACATTATCGTTAATTGTTTCCCGTGATCCAAGCACAAAACGACTTCCAGCTTCAATATACGAGAAACACGTTAGCCAATAATTAGCAAACACCATACACAGATTGATAATCATCTAGAAATTAAGTCTAGATAAGACTTAAATGATATAATTACACGGACCGTAAATATGACACCTGTTTTCTAACTACACACTTAAGTACAATCCCTAAATATGTCAAATCACTTATTGTTGATTTGAAGAATGCATAAAGAAAATATAAATCATTATATTTTTAGATGCTTTAAATGAAGATCCTTGGTTCTTCTTCTTATAAAAAGTAGCTACAGTCTTCCGCAAGCATTGTCGAAATAAATCGCAATAAATTGAGGAAGAAATATTGCCTTCTTAAATTTTCTGTAAATTAAAATACATTTCAATTCGGTGTCCAAATTTAGCAAGAACTGTCGCCAGCTAATACAATCACCAAATTGATCGTGTTCTATCAGGTGATGTTAGGAGCCTTGAAACCGGCGAGCGTGCATGAGAAGAATAATGAAATCAAAGAAGCGAATGAGGTGTGTAAGGATCGGGTCACGTGGCGCTCGGTTCTCTCTGCCTTCCCCGCAAGGGATTTGCCTTGAAGTTATAGATAAATGTTATCAGCTAAAAAAGTTTGTAAGATTGAAGTATTTCCCAAGACAGACTTCTGCGGTTTCCTTATAGTAAAGATTTTCCTAAGACCGGCTTGTTCCTAATACTGACAAATGTCACCTGCTGCAATCTTCTTCAAGTTCTGGCACGTAACATTGATATTTTTCGTATAATTAAAGCTACAAGGTTGTATTGATCAAAACTAACACAAGAATAACCAACCTCCCAAATAGTTGTGGTTATCGAAGGTTCTCGAAATAAGGATATATAGTTAAACTTAAACATAATTACAATAGTTCTCTTAAACTGAAATAAACCCGGTTCAATCGTGCATTCTGCCGACAAATAAATTTTGCTTTCGACAAATTCCTGGTCACCCATTTAGATCCAAAGGTCAAACGGCAAACCATCGTTATCAATAACGTTGAATTATTGAAGACGGTCGGCCGGGCAATAACTGTTACATTAAATAAAACAAACATATTAGTGATTATAGATAAAAGATTACTAATAGCAGATTAAGTATCCACTACAATTTACTGACCTTTCGATTCCGGTATTGTGCTATTTCTGAAAATGGACTTAAAGATTTAAAAAGATAAAGATATAAATTCTTTCTTTGCCATTGGCTCCTCGTGGGTACTTAGACACATCTTACATGTTTAAAATAATCAAACCTTTTAATTAATTGTATTTTTCTAATTTCTCATAGTTTCCGTTGTTCCTATTTTCAGGAATACCGTTCCTATATGAATTCTATATGTTTGTCTGTGCGTTTGCCCGTGTGTTTGTCTGTCGCTTTTTTTCGATATTCGAATTTTGATCTTCAGATTCGGATTCAGCATAAAAAGTAGAATAGGAATGTTCAGGTACACTGTTCCTATCTCTTATGAAACATGGTCAAAATAGCCGACAAATTAAAAAAAAAATTGAATTATTATATAATTGACGAGCCAAGTGTTCCTCTGGCAATGCAAGCTTGCGCATTCTCAACTGGTTTCTTTGTAGTTTTTTTTCGGACAAATTACACAGCGCCATCTAGCCCCAAAGTAAGCGAAGCTTGTGTTATGGGTACTAAACAACTGATAAACATACGTAAATATTTTTTTTTTTGGAAATACATACTTATGTTCATGCACACAAATGTTTGTATTGTGTGGGAATCGAACCCACGAGCGTTGGTGTCAAAGAAGCGTAACAGCGCGTTTCACCACTGAGCCACCGAGCTCGTCATATCTCGTTTCTTTCATGTATGACATTTGGATCACCAGGGGTGTCACTCATACGTCGCCGACCCTCTAGAAACCTCCTCACGCCTTGCACTGCGTCTGCAACGCAATAGTGACACAACTGATTTTGCAAACACCCATAGGCTACGGTAACTGCTTACCGTCAGGCAGGCCGTATGCTTGTTTTCCACCTTAGTGGTATAGAAAAAGTAATTTCAACCATATTCAGAAGGGCATTATAACGTCAGCTGCAGCTACAGTCGTTAATACAACTTCGTGGCTTTATGGCATCTTGAAAATGAAGATCTTCTCACTAGTTTGTACAACACGTGGCGATTTTTCCTCGGAACATATTATTAAATAAATATAAATATTGTCGGACAAATTACACAGCGCCACCTAGCCCCAAAGTAAGCGAAGCTTGTGTTATGGGTACTGGACAACTGATAAACATACGTAAATACATTTTGTTTTTGTAAATACACACACTGAAAAAAATGTTTAGTTGGATTTCCCAGATTCCTAATAGAATTCACCAAAGTCGACGGTTGAACTGGGTCCTACCTTTGATTTAAGTAGATTTTACCAATCAAAAAAGATTAATGAAGTACCAGTAAAAATAATAAAATTTATTATTTAGTATGATAAACTGTACCATATTATATGTACAATCCATTTATTAACAGTAAATTATACATTTAAAATAGTGATAGCTACAAAATACTTTTGTATGAAGACTAATCGTAATATATTTGTAAATTTAACAACAAATTTTTGCATTTATGACAAGGTTTACTAGTAAAATACCTTTGCTTCTTTGGTAAATTCAACTAATCTTTTTTTTTCAGTGTACTTATTATATATAGAAAATACCTAGACCAATACGAACAGACATGTACATGCACACAAATGTTTGTACTGTGTGGGAATCGAACCCACGAGCGTTGGTCTCAAAGTAGCGTAACAGCGTGTTTCGCCACTGCGCCACCGAGCTAGTCGATATTAGAACTCGATATGCTAATAACCTACAGACGAGAGCCGACTAGGGCTCAAATTCAAGACACGTTCGAATAATTTCGGCAATATGCCTGTTAGATGGCTCTACACGTCAACGATAGCGACCGCCTCATATATCAAGTGTGCTTATACGCAACTTGGCCCCAATCAAGGCTCACGACAGGCCAATACTGAGGGCAATCCACAATATATTTATTCCCCACAGATATCTTCAGTCGCTCTCTTAGAAAATTCTATTTTCACGTTAAGACCTATGCGCAAATAAAATTTATTGTATGTACGTATATCTTCACGTCAGATCCCTTACGGCCCTTAGTGAGTAGCGTAAACGTAATGTACATACGATTATAGAGAAAGTTCAGTACCTTTTCTTTCTTATTAGCTGTAACTAAACACAAAAGCTCATCAGATTTGCACGATACAATATTCTTTATTGCACAACATAAAACAATTAAATACACGAAATTTACTTCAATTAAAGTACAAAAGGCAGTCTTATCGCATAGCAATCTCTTCCAGACAACCCCGCAGGGTAGAGGAAAATAAAATAAGAAATCTAGCAGCTAGGTGGCGCAGTATAAACTAAAAAAACATCCAAAATATTGCTTAGAAAAACAATAACGATAAATACTTATATTGATATATGTAGATACGAGTATATGTATATATATATATATATATATATATTAGTTCACTTGTTATATAGCAGTGATAACCAGATTAACAAAAAAAGAACCGAAACGAAAGAACCGAAATAAAACAGAATGAAAGAAAGGTAGTGAGCACTTACTCGATCTTTATTACTTAGTGTAATAAATATTGTTAATTTAGTGTAATAATAAAAAAAAAGTTTGAGAGGATCGCATCTTAGGGTTCTCTCTGCCTACCGCGCAAGAGACATGGGGTGATAAAACAAAAACAAAATAAGTAGTCAAAAAATAGTTAGAAATAGGCAAATTTTAAAGTGCCTATTTTTTCTAAAACTTTGAATTATTAGGCGCACACTAGTCGATATTAAAAAGATCAGAAACGCTACTCGATGAAGGGACACCGAGACAAGTTTCAAGTAAGTCTCAATTATTGTGCTTATAGATCGACGTACATCCTGTCCTAAGAGATTAGAGAGTCACGTGAGTAATAGCCATATTATCTTTTAACTTAATTACTACAGACTCAATGAAGAGCCGTGTCTTGTCTATGTGTGGTAGAATAAACTCGAACAGCGAAGCAATGTTTAATATATTAAGCAGTATTTAAAACAACTACAAAATTTATGTAATCTTTCACTGGCATACATATGTATATCTTTACGCCAGGTCTTAGGTAGCAGATGCCGTCAATCCTAATCGATTAAGAAAACGAACGTTTTTGTTTTTTTTTCACATGTGTGCGATAATCTCTAGGACTACCACAGTGTAAAGAGTTTTTTATTTAGGGTTCCTATGTGGAACTTGAAAAGCTGAACTCTACGGGGCGGAGCCTTTGCAGCATCTAATAAATGTAAATACAAGGGTAAAAAGTGTAAAGTGTGCTCGTGAAAGAGAGTGAAATCGCATCACACCACTCTGGGAATTCATGGGTATAACAATTGCCGCATACTTGTGCGGTTTATATTTGTAATTGTCACTTGTTGGATGGTGAAGGAAAACATCGTGAGGTAATTACCCTTTGCTTAGCAGCGAAGGCACGTCCAAGAAATTAAATTTCGAAAGACTTGCGACTTAACCTAAGAGAGGTCTGGTTTCCCCTCTGGATTGTGGAGGTTTGATGGCAGTTGCTCTGTGTAAAAATTTGAATATAAATCCTTAAGCTTAGATAGTGGACCCCGTCAATACTAATAGATTAGAAAACAGGATAACGCTGAAAATAAAAAATTATACATACGCAATAGTTCACGTACTTGCGGTTATGGTATAGAAATAATTATATATATTTTTCATAACTTTTTTTTAATAATTACGTTTAGTCGACGACCAAGAAATTAATCAAAACTTCAATTAACATATAATAAAAAGTAAAATACAGAAATCCAAACGCTAGAGAAAGTAAAGTTTAAGTATTGCAGGAAGGCACGTTTACTGCAATGCCAACTTAACGACGCACCACAAGCATTCAAATAATATGTCCGTATCAATTACTTGGCGTGTACGTAGAAAGTAGTTTATAACAAATTAATTAAAATGCTATTAAAATCCAATCAGGGAGTTCGTTTACGAGCTCTGTTGCCGGCGTTTACAGCCACTTGCAGTGATAGATAGCATCTGTAGTTAAAAGGGCGATGCCCATCTTATGGTTACACCGCTACATGTTCTATTCGTAAACCGTACGATTGTTGATGTGTGAACGAATATAATTTGTTATATTACACCAGGTTTTTAGATATGCACGGCAAATATTACTTATATCGTTTAATATGTCATTTAAAAGAAGAGTAAGTGCTGGGAATAGTGTGAATGGAGCGTTGGGAAAACTTCTTGGCAGTAAAAACCTGAGCCAGAAGGCACAACTCGCTATACACAATGCAGTGCTGATCCCAACGCTAACTTATGGAAGCAAGAGCTGGGTATGGCAGAAAGAGCATGAAAGTAGAATAAACGCGGTCGAAATGCGAGCGCTGCGCAAAGTTTGAGGCGTAAGGCCTACAAGACCGTATTCGCAATGATGATGTTAGAAACAGAGTTGGTCTGAAAGAGAGCGTCGGTGTTAAAATAAGAAGAGGCATGCTCCGTTGGTTCGGACATGTAGAGAGAATGCAGGATGAAAGAATGATGAAGCAGATATACTATGCAAAAGTATGTAGGAGCCGAGGAAGGCCAAGACTTACCTACCATGACCAAATTAGTCGTGTTCTACTAAACCGGCGAGCGTGCATGTGAAGAGCAATGAATGTTAAAGAAGCGAATGAGATATGTAAGGATCGAGTCACGTGGCGCTCCGTTCTCTCTGCGCAAGCGATTTGGCGTGAAGGATAGATTTAAAAGAATACAAAAGCGATACAATATTCTAAAAACTCACACGTTTAGGATGTATGTGACTCACTATTATCCTAAGAGTCAAAACCTACCTTGCTAGCACGTGGTTGTACCCTGCTAATTAACAAAAAATAATTTAGCAAAGGAGAAGTCGTATCAATGAAATCTGACTAAGGAAGTTTACCTTTACCACGCAGAACGCCGCAGCAAAATAATCCCTAGAGGATTGTTGTATTCTTTTAAATGAGTGAGATTACTAGCAAGCTGCTACCAAATTGCTATATTGGCATTGGGGTGACAATACTCAGACGACACTCTTGTATTGACGACACTCGTGTAACTGCATTAGGTTAACTGTAATAGGTGCGCTTGTTTCCTGCCAAGGTAATGTAAAAAAACCCATTCCGCCTTGGGCTCAGTTGCGAATTGTTGGAAGCTGGTATAATTTTGGTTACCCTAATGGGACGGGTTTAGCTTAACTCATCTCATCCAAAGTCATGCCGAGGTGGACTGCCAAGCTATGCAGCTTCATACTTTAAGTTCTAATAGTTGAACAGTACCTATACTTTATCTATTTAGGTAACAGTTCTTAAAAGCTCTGCCTATCTCGGTGTTGATTCGATAGTTTATTAG
Organism: Pyralis farinalis; assembly: GCA_947507595.1. Classification (NCBI taxonomy): domain Eukaryota; kingdom Metazoa; phylum Arthropoda; class Insecta; order Lepidoptera; family Pyralidae; genus Pyralis; species Pyralis farinalis. The sequence goes on along the minus strand of OX382273.1, from coordinate 29,307,016 downwards.
ATTTTACATTTAATACATATAATATATTTCCGTAAAGGCTTCTCCATCAGATGTGCGTCCGCCTTAAACGGATGTAGACAATTATTTAATGAAAAATTATATGATTTTATTACTCATAACTGGATTTCAAGTAAAAGTTTTATTACTTTTTACATAACAAAATATTTACACATAAATTGTGATTCCGGACACTAATACTATTTGATTTGTGTGACATCGAAAGTAAACACCTTTATGACTTAATTAATAAAAAAATGATACATCCTCAATTTTTGACGGAGTACTATAACACATAAGCATACATAAGCCGTGTGTGTGTGATATTTTCGTTTAAGGTTATATATATATTTAGCAAATATTTTACTTTATCATTTTAATCTATCTATACCTTCACGCTAAGTTCCTTGCTGGATAGACAAGGAGTACCAACCATATGACTTGGGCCACACATACTTCATTCGCTTCTTTAGCATTCATAGCTATTTCAACACACGCTCACTGGTTTCCAGGGATAATTGTCACATTCAATCATATCATCGTGATAAAATGTGACCAAATTGGTCATTATAGGTGAGTGTTGTCCTTCCTTGGCTCAACTTCCATTTTCGCATTGTACATCTGTTTTGTCATTCTGTGTACATGTCAGAAACAAAGAATGCCTAATCTTATCTTAACACCGCTATTCTGATTCATGACATACATATTACTTAAACAGTCTAGAAGAGTTACGGCTCAAATTTTGCGCAAGGCTTGCATTTCGACGGTATTTATTCTTTTATGTCTCTGCTGTACCCAGCGCTCGTTTTTGTAAGTTAGTGTTGAAATCAGGACCGCTTTGCCTTTTAGTTTAAGCTTTTCAAATGTACCCTAAACCTGTTTCACACAAACGCCCACACTTAACCCAAGTATCCTTCTAAATACATAAGTATACATGCATAGCATAAGTATACTGGCGTTATAAAGGTGAGGTACCTATTGAGAACAGGCGAGTCTACTTTGCAATAGTAACTCAATTCACCGCTACGGGACGGAGGGTGAAATAGAACGCGCAGCTCTGATTGGCTAATTCACGGATCAACATCGCATCACATCAGTTATTGGTTAAAATATGCTCTTATTGGTCAGTAGGCTAGAATAGAGTTTTTTTAGCGCTGACATAATACGTTTTCATGAGCGAGAGGTGCTGTTATGAGTTCTCAAGTGGTTTATTAGTGGTTTATTAGGTGGCTGGTGTCCTACAAGGCTCTAAGCTGTACTCGACGCTGCTTCTGGTACTGTTGATAGTACCGAGGACACTTATTATGCCGTGTTAACATGACCAGCTCCTTCTGAAGGTAAACCGTTGAAAACTTGTATTTGAAACGGAAGTATCTAACTCGGCGGGGTTGAACTTTGTCCAATTCAACTCCATGAAGATCCAAGCCTATATCTTCACCTCTAAGAAAATCCCATTTGTGGTACTCGTAGGTTGTAGTTCCTTAATTCCGGAAAACGGCCTCTTACGAGTATCATCGACAAGAGCGTTGGGATTTTTGATATCGAGATCTCCAGTAAAGTTTTTTGGAAATCACTAAGATGACAACATAAACCTACCTGATAATAAGCAGTTACCGTAGCTATGAACACTCTTAACGCCAGAGGTATCACTTGAGCGATGTCGATCTTACGAAATTCAGTTCTGATGTGACCTGAAAGAGAAACTTAGCATGCAATTAACTTGATATGCTCAACGAGTAAAGCAGTAAGTACTTGTACTGTTTAGCTCGGCGTTTTTATTTTTTTATTGTGTAAGATCGCATTTGTTTACAGGAAAAAATATATAGATAAACATAAAAAGCAAAACCTTATTCAAATACATAATTTGACCCAAATCGTTAGAGTCGTTTCCGACAAACGAGTAATATATTTATATATATGTACAGGAATTGCTCATTTGAAATAATAGGATTCGTACTTATTATACTACGAAAATAATGGGTGTCAAGAAATATTCACAAACTAGCAATCGTAACTATGCGTCGTTGATAGAAGTTTCATGCTTTAGGAATATATGTTAATATATTATAAACACATCGTTAAATCTATGTTGTCAATTTCTATCATATATTTTATAGATTTTCATGTTGGAAGCTCGAGTTCTTGTGTTCTAATTTACATTTATAGTGAGACATTAAAATAAACGGGTTCCGCAGTATTATTTACATAAGATCCATACAAATTTATAGCCTATTATATTAAAATGCATTTTCTAGTCTATTTTGATACCGTTTAAACATAATTAAATATTAAATTGTTTTATAAATGATACGATACGATAATTATGTATATATACATATTGAAATTTCAATTATTTTATTTTGCAAATCAGGATGTCATACTATGTAAAATATAACGCACTATGTTCTGCCTATATATTTTTTTTATACTATGTCGGGAGGTATACAAGCATACAGCCCACCTAATGTAAAGCGGGTACCGTAGCCCATTAACGCTTGCGATATATCAAGTATCACTAGCGCGATGCCTCCTCTGCTACTTACACAGCAACTCCTTGGGAGCTTACTGGTGACCTCACTCACACGCAGGAACACAACAATCCTCTAAGGAGTTGTTATTTGGCTGCGGTTTTCTGTGAGGTGGAGGTACTTCCCCAGACAGGTAGCTTTGATGCGCCCTACCGCTCTTAAAAATATAAGCTATGGGTTTACAAATACAAGTGCATATGTAAATCAATCAATACATTAATAATAGTTTACATTCAGTGATGTCAGGAGCCCTAGAAACCGGCGAGCGTGCATGAAAAGAGCTATAGATATTAAAGAAGCGAGTGAAATGCGTAAGGACCGCGTCTTATGGCGCTTGGTTCCCTCTGCCTACCCCACAAGGGACCTGGCGTGAAGATGTGCATACATACATTTAGTATAAAAAAATAATATTACGAGTAGCAGTAAGTAAGGAGATGATATTAATTCATTGATTGAATTTACATGGTATTTGACAGTAATAGTTCTGTCAGAAAGAAAGTCTAGGATGTGATAGTAAATTATGTGATTCATTTCTTGGATTTACGTTTAAAAAATAAGAAAGTAATTATATAATATAATAATACTAAACATTTATTGCATCACATATTACGTTAAGCAATAAATAGTTAATAGATTCATAATGTTATTTTGCGAAAGTCACATTTACTATTTGAACTAAACGTTTTTTTTATATACAACGTTGGGAGGCATACAAGCATACGGCCCACCTGATGTAAAGCAGTTTCCGTAGACTATTAATGCTTGTAATAAATTAAGTATCACTCGCGAGTCCTTCTCTGCTGCTTACACAGCAACTCCTTAGGAGCTTAGAACCCTCTAGGGAGTTGTTATTTGACTGCGGTTTTCTGTGAGGTGGAGGTACGGGCCCAGACAGGCTGCTTTGATACGCCCTACCTCTCTTTTGAGTTTTGTGTTTAGCATTCGTGCAAAGTACCTAGAGCATGCTCGTTTGATTTAGAAAAGTACCTAAATAGTATGAATGTCACAGAAGCGAGTGAAGTATGTAAGGACCGCGTCTTATGGCGCTCGGTCCTCTCTGCCTACCCTACAAGGGACTTGGCGTGAAGATATACATACACATACATGCCTAAATAGTAATAAACAAATAATATGATTTAAATATACAAGTTCGTTCTAATGTTTATCAGTGAATCTTAATATGGAGTCACTGCCAATAACATAAGCTACGCAGATTACATGATACTACTCAGCCCATCAATCAGTGTATTAAAGAACTTATTAAATATGTGTGTCTTATGCTGTCTAGCATGGTTTAGGATGCAGTATAAGTAAGAAAGAATGAGTTCATGTTGCTTCGAGATAATCTGTAAGATCCTACTATAGTTCCATCACTGATGCTGAACGTGGTATCTTTGTAACGTGTTGCACGGTTTTAGTACCTGGGGGATATTGCGTTAGAGAATTTAAATGACGGCTTCATATAAAAAAGGGAGCGCAGAGCATTGTCAACTATACGTCAAAGGCATACAAAGCTCTGCGGATCCAGTATAATAAGTCTTCAAACGTTTATTGAGGCTTCCTCGCTCTTGTAACGCAACAGATATGTTCATGTATGTTGGTGTATATGATTTTTACGCCATTATGCGCAAAACGTTTGCCTCGATTTTGCACAGGTCACAGGGGAGCATCACTGGTGTACTGATGTTATTATGTGATAGGATGGGTCCATGTATGTTGAAACAATTTACCAAGCTTCATGTAAGTACCAACGTAGTTTATACGTCTAAAGAAGTTTACTAGCAAATTTGTGTGTGTATAATAATGATAATATGGGATATGTTGCCTGAAATAAAATATTTATAGGCAAAATATTTATTATTTATTTATAGGCAAAATACTTTAAAGTCACAGGTCTGTATAAAATAAAATGAATACAGACAAAAATATTTATAACAATATACCTTAAAGTTTAACACAATGACCATAAATATATTGTTCACCTAAATATGAATTGTATTTAAAAACATCCAATAGTATTGTCTTAAGTTTTTGCGATTGTTACACATTGAATTAAACAATTTTTAACGGAAGTATCGCGTGTTTTATTTATTTTATATATATATAAATACGTCAGGTTCAACAAAAAAAATAAAACACGCGGTACTTCCGTTAAAAATTGTTTAATTCAACATCCGATAATTAAAGACAACCGTTAAATATATATATAAATAGGCAAAGATAAAACATATATTTAAAAGAGTAATTTTTATGTATCTATAAATATATTTCGCGTATCTCGGAAATAGTTTTGACGATTTGGATCATTTGGATAAAATGTTGTTTAAGTTTAGTTATATTGGTTCTGCTCTGAATATTGTGGCGTCTGCATTTATTTTTTACCAACTTACGTCAAAGGCGTTACTGACATGTAATCATCGATATTATATCAATAGATGCCGGGTCGACCATTGGCAAATCCGCCGACTTCATGTCAACAAGGATATTTCAGCCGCAGATATGTCAAGCCGCGGTATTCCACACAGCCTGGCAGCATAAACCGCGGTCCGGCCGTCGATTGTGCTGCCAAGCATGTGTGAATGTACCACAAAAATACATACTTACATTTGAACAAGCCTGGTTCACGCAATAAACTTGTGAACCCTGCGAAAGGAACGCTACATTCTTGTGTTTTACGTCTGCCCCAGTAATGGGACGACGAGCCGAATTTTATGGGTCAATTGTCGGGACGTAATCTCAAGATCGATGGTTCCTCGAACCGATCCGCGGTGCTTTATTATCACATACACCAAAATTCTGAAAACCACAGCTTTCTGTCGTAAATCGAAATCTTTTACAACTTTACCGATGGTAGGGCATTTACTATTTAAAGTCACTCCTAACTCACTTTGTGAAATATTATGATACGACAGAAAGAAAGAGATACAAAGAATATATTAATAGGTAATTGATAAACCAATTTCAAAACGTCAATATTTCATAACTAATTTGGGATTTTGATTTGTTTGCTATTTTGACATTTTACTCCGTGACAAAAATTAAAGCATATGTTCGCTCTCTTTTCGCTTGTTATCAGGAACACCGTCCCTATAGGGAATCTATATATTTGTCTGTGCGTTTGTCTGTGTCTTTGTCTATCGCTTTTTTTCAAATATTCGAATGTTGAGCTCAGATTCGGATTCAGCATTAAAAGTAGAATAGGAATGTTCGGGAACACCGTTCCTATCTCTTATGGAACATGGTCAAAATGGCCGACAAATTAAAAAAAAAAGGAATTGTTATATAATTGACGAGCCAGGTGTTGCTCTGACAATGCAAGCTTGCGCATTCTCAACTGGTTATTCTTGCCATTGTTACTGCAAGTGACATAGATCATCCGTTAGTTGATGAGAATTTACTGCATTAGCAGCAGTGACAATTATGTGAGTGATACTCCTTGTATTATAGGTGTTCATAGACGTTGGCTTACTGCTATATAACGGGCTAGTCGTATACGTCACCCAAACCAATTTTAAAAACAATAACGCAATTAAAAGAAGTATGCGTGTACAACTAAGAGCACATCGTACTAGACACTTTATGTAAGGAATATATATGCACGTTAACGAATAGACAATCCAGGTGCGTTAGAATGTATCTCATTAAGAGTGCCTATTAGTGAAATGTCTTTTCGTCGTCGTCCGCGGTTACTCATACGAGTAAGTGCAGTAGCGATGCGCACGCCCACTGTAAGGGCACTAACTATCATAAGTAACATATTTGAATGGGAGGCCTATGTTCAGCAGTGGACGTCTTTCGGCTGATATGATGATGATGATGAAGTCAACTAATTCATAAATGTTTTGGCATAGTTGCGGTAAATTAAGGAAGGTAGGGGAAGTACCTCCACCTCACAGAAAACCGCAGCCAAATAAATATATAAATAAATAAATATTGTCGGACAAATTACACAGCGCCATCTAGCCCCAAAGTAAGCGAAGCTTGTGTTATGGGTACTAAACAACTGATAAACATACGTAAATATATTTTTTTTATACCCATACCCAGACCAAGACAAACAGACATGTTCATGCACACAAATGTTTGTATTGTGAGGGAATCGAATCCACGAGCGTTGGTGTCAAAGTAGTGTAACAACGCGTTTCACCACTGCGCCACCGAGCTCGTCAATAACCTTCACCTCACAGAAAACCGCAGCCAAATAACAACTCCATAGATGGTTGTTGTGTTCCTGTGTGTGAGCGAGGTCACCAGTAAGCTCCCAAGGAGTTGCTGTGTAAGGAGTAGAGGAAGCATTGCGCGAGAGTTAATATATCGCAAGCGTTAATAGGCTGCGGTACCCGCTTTACATCAGGTGGGCCGTATGCTTGTATGCCACCCGACGTAAACAAACAAACAAACGTGCACTTCCGATAATCATGATTTCACGTGGTAGGGGATCTAAAATACGCAAACGAAATTTATGTTTGTTCTCATCACATGGGGGCTATAAAATTTCGGAGACGCTTACCGGCTGTTTTCTTTAAATATTTTTCGCCCGATACTCATTACGGTTTACGCAATGTAAAAATTTGCAGTTACAAAATCCGTTTTGCAAATTTACGACCTACTTTAAGGGTAATTTTAGCAACAAACAGCTATTCTTGTTAAGAAAATATGTTAGCAATATTAAAAGATGTCCGAAAAATGACAAACATAAAATAAACTGGTTTTGGCAATTTGTTATCTATGCAAAAAATATGATTTCTGTCACATGTTATGTTTAATAGGGATATTAATAATGTGTTCGATAGTCATTTGATACGGTCATGGCGTCTATTTGATTACTGCGATGACAGCCAAAACTGTTTATTCAGAACGAAATATTTTAATGAATATATTTACTGTTGGATTAATTTTTATTTAATTATGTCTTCCTTAATGAAAACGATACATATGGGTGTCGATTTAATCACCTGTGAAACTTTAAGAGGTGAATATACTCATCAATAACATCATGTTTTATCATGGGACCTATCAAAACTGAGAAACTTTCGCACACACTTTGTTTGGTCACCTGACCGCTTTTTTTAGAGTATTGTCGATTTATTTTTGTGATATCGAGTTGGGCTCATATAAAATATTCTTATTATATTAAAGAGTAAACTCATTTCCCAAAGGTTTGTTGTATAATGTGTAGATTTCAAAAATTCATCAATTTATTTCCTAACTAAGATAAAATGTTATCAGAATAGCCTACCTAGCGTTATCTAGTTTCCTAATACATTGGAATTGACGGGGTTCACAATCTAAGCCTACCAATTTGGCGAGGGTACTGATTTTTACTTGGAGCTACTGTTATCCTCAACAATCCTGAGGGCAAGCCAGACCGTTGTTAGGTTAGGTCCTTCGTAATATAATTTCCGGGACGTGCAGGTTTGCTCACGATATTTTCCTTCAACCCCGAGCAAGTAATAATTACAAAATCGGCCAAGTGCGAGTCGGACTCGCGCAAGAAGGGTTCCGTACCATTATCTATAAAAACAGCAAAAAAAAAATCACGTTTGTTGTATGGGGGGCTCCCCTTTAATATTTGTTTTATTTTAATTTAATTATTTATTCTTAAAGTGAATATATAACTAAATATTCTGTGAATATTTCAAGCGTCTACCTGTTGCCGTTATCAAGCAAAAATGAGCAAATAAATCACGTTTGTTGTATGGGGGCCCCTTAAATATTTATTTTATTCTAATTTTTAGTATTTGTTGTTATAGCGGCAACAGAAATTCATCATCTGTGAAAATGTCAATCGTCTAACTATCATAGTTCAAGAGATACAGCCTGGTGACAGACTGACGGACGGACGGACGGACGGACAGCGGAGCCTCAGTAATAGGGTTCCGTTTTACCCTTTGGGTACGGAACCCTAATAATGCACATAAATTTCAAAACACGAATTTAGTGGTACATGGCCCCGCCATGATTCTAATCGGGAACTAGTCTTCAAGGCAGGTTCTTTACCCACTGGGATATCCCTGCTCTTATGTCAGAATAGGATATGTGTAGGATGATGTCAGATTTTTTTTTCTATACAACGTCGGGAGGTAATCAAGCATACGGCCCACCTGATGTAAAGCAGTTGCCGTAGCCTATTAATGCTTGTAATAGATTAAGTATCACTGGCGCGATGCCTCCACTGCTGCTTACACAGCAACTCCTTAGGAGCTTACTGGTGACCTCACTCACATACAGGAACACAACAACCATCTATGGAGTTGTTATTTGGCTGCGGTTTTCTATGAGGTGGGGGTACTTCCCCAGACTGCTTCTATGCGCCCTGCCTCTCTTGAATACATATAGCATCATAAGTGTACCGTATAAGCAAATATTAATGTCAATCGCAATTATTTCAAAATAGTAAGGGTCCAGTAGTATTTTACACGCACACGACAGCTTCCATTGTACTAGACACAATTTAGATAGTGCCTGGAATGCTTTTGGGAAGACTTGCAAAGTATCTCATGGATGCTCTCGATTCTTCGCAAATGTGTGCGATCTGTGAATCGCTGATAATCGTACTGAAAAAAAAGATTAGTTGAATTTACCAAAGAAGAAGGTAGGCTATTTTACTAGTAAATTTTGTTAATTAATGCAAAAATTTGTAGTTTAATTTACAAATATGTAGCTATCACTATTTTAAATGTATAATTTACCGCTAATAAATGGATTGTACATATAATATGGTACAGTTTATCATAATAAATAATAATGTTTACTATTTTTACTGGTACTTCATTAACCTTTTTTGATTGGTAAAATCAACTTAAGTCAAAGGTAGGACCCAGTTCAACCGTCGACTTTGGTGAATTCTATTCATAAGGTAGGCCGTATGTTTGGTTGCCTCCTCACATTGTATAAATAAATCATAATAATGGGTATTGCTTAGGTAGGCTCGACTTATTAGAAGTACTGTACTATAAGTTGGTAAAAAGTAGAAAAAAATGTTGAACACATGAAGTTATACAAGTTATATATCATCACATCAACCCTTACTCATCCCACTGCTGGGATACGGGTCTCCCTTCAATCGAAGGGCATACTCCACCCCGCTGTTCGAATGCGGATCGACAACAGACAACAGCCGGGACCGACGACTTAACGTGACCTCCGAAGAACTGAGAAACTCGAGATAGATAAACCCATCCATTGACAGGCTGCAGTCGGTGTTGCTTAACCTGCGTGTTCGGATAGACTGAAACGCGTAACGACGCCATCGAGCTCTCACCAGTTAAATATGTATGTACAAAATTTTTAACAATGAAATTAAACAATAATTAAATTGAAGATTAGAATGGAACCACTACCATTGTAGCGTATACCAGTTATTATTAATTATTAGGGTCAAAGTGACCCGAGACAAAAATGCGCACACTTTGAGGTATACCGGCTTACCGCGTAACGCCGTAAGCATTCGGCTACGATCTTTATAGCTCCAGAAGCTTTATTAAGTGCCATACTATATAACAAATTTCGTACCATAGGTATAATCAGCAAGTATCATAAATAATATAATAAGGAGGGTACTTTGTCGAAATATAAACATACTGCTTGTACGGGTACGTGTAAGGCGGGGAAGTAGGATTAATGTGTTGCTTTACATCGTCTGCCACCAATATATACTACTCTTTGCCCTAAGTAGAATATATGGACACAGCAGAAAATGTGACTCTTGGCTTATTTTATATGTTACCTTGAAATATAACATGAAAATATATAGGTACTTTAGACAATAAATAGAACAGCGTTGTTCTTGTATAATGATGACCGAGAAGCCAAACACGTAAGTAAAGATACGTTAATATTAGAATTTAGAGTACTGTAGTCTTCAATGGACAGGAGCACCTGAATGTAGGTGATAATTGTAGATGATCCTAAGCTCACACACGGTATTGAATCCTTGAATTTTAAGGGAAATTTTGCCTCCCTTTGTGTTTTCTATTGATTGAATAATGAATCCAAAATTATCGTTTTACAATCGCATAGCTCGCCGATGACTGAAAATTCACCAGCACGCACTAAAATTGCAATGGTAAAGAGATTTTTCATGGGACTACAGCAAGAAATTCTGCATAAAAGACGTGAAAATTTTTTACGAGGTCTGCAATGCACGAGTGATAACCACAAGTCACAATCTTAGTGATATAAAGAAGCATGCCACTCGATAATCTTAAAATCGATACCCTCTTTCTTATTTCTTTCACCATTGGAAAAGCTGTCTTTATTCTATTTTCATGTTCTTGATTTCAAATATTATTTATCAGCAATATTAATTAGTGCCTACAACCAAATTGTTAGATCCTAAACGTATTTCAGATTATGACGTCAGCTTTCCAGTCAACTTCTGTTTACAAAATGTCTTCACCTTTCCTCTCGTATTGTACGAGTACATATATAATCTTTCTTATTTCTTTCACTATTAGAAAATTTCCTTTTTTCTCTGTCTTTATTAGAGAAGTTGACTGGAAAGCTGACGTTATAATCTAAAATACGTTTAGGTTCTAACTCTTTGTTTGTTTTCACTAATAGGAAACAACTAGGTTTTTATAAACTTCGTCGGATAGCAAACAAGCATACGGTCCGTCTGACGGTAACCGCAGCCTATGAACGCTAGCAACAAAAATAATATCTATAGCGCAATGTCATTCCCGCTGTCCACGCAGCAACCTCGTCCTCTTCTGGTGACCTCACTCACTCGCAGGAACAACAACCCTCCGGGGAGTTGTTAAAGACTCTATTCATACTATTCAATATTCTTTTTAAGTGTTAACTTGTCCCGACCATTCTAAAGAAACATTTTTTAAGACTATGTAGAAATCTTCTTCAGCTCGACCTACCTTTCAGATACATTCCATATACTCGTACATTAGAAAGAAATACTTGTATAATCGAGACTGCATCTTACCTGAAAAAAGAAAGAAAAATTAGATAATGTTTAATGAACTACATAAATACCTACGCAATATAATGCTTGGTTGACTTTACTGTCCATGTTTTTTTTTATACAACGTCTGAAGGCATACAAGCATACGGCCCACCTGATGTAAAGCGGTTACCGTAGCCTATAAACGCTTGTAATACTTAAGTATTACTTGCGCTCCTCACATAACTCCTTAGGAGCTTACTGGTGACCTCACTCAAACGCAGGAACACAACAACCCTCTAGGGGTTGTTATGTGGCTGCGGTTTGAGAATGACCTTGACTTCGTTCACGTGATTAATACTAAATGACCAGATGGCCTATGCCTAGTTTTAAGGGAGTTCATAGTATAAAGAGGTTCATTATATAATGTTTATTCTGAATCGGCTCATCACGCTTGAAAAGCCAATTTAAAAATTTTATTTATTGCACAGATATTGCACAGCAGGTTGTCGGTTGGATCATATAGCTTGCGCCCAAATATAAAACCAATGTCGCTTGAAGCAAATAGCCTGCATCATAAATATATAAAGCTTGTCGTTTAAAGCAATTAGCCTCCCACATATATATCAGACGTATGTCGCTTCAATTAATTAGCCTTCCACAATATGTAAAATGCGTTGGTTCAGTTACTTTGGTCCGATTTGTTTTATTTTTACCAATGAACTTAAAGCAATTAGCGTTTTACAAATTTATGATACTTTGGCTGTTTGAGCTATTATTTCCAACATTTTATTCTAGAATACTGTCCCATAAATTATAAGCTATTTATTATAATTGCACATGAATCATTTTATCTTAACTGTAACGACTTAATGTGAGTTAAGCAAATATTTATTTCTAAGCTAAATGATCAATGTCATTTGAAACCTATGTAGTTGTCGTTGATATAAAACCTCTCAAAAATTGTAAGCGCGCTGGGAGCTTCAGTCCATCCGAAATCGTCAATGAGGCAGAACGTGTTTATAGTGCTTGGCGCATGTGTGCGAGATTTGTCAGTAAGAAAATTTTTAAATTACATATTAATAATTTGTAACGTCTTAATAATTTGTAACGTTTCAATCAACTGCCTACTTTGATGTTAGATGTTAAATGTCTCATGGTATTGCCAACATAAAGTGTGTAGTACTCACATCCGTTACGACGTCTATAATATTTGTATTTGACAGTTGTCTGTATCACATTCTATTAAACATCATGGCACCTACGACTTGTGCGACGATTTTAATTTTAATCCAACAAAACTTCATCCATCCCTCCGAGCAATAGAATCATCGTCCATTTTGGTCCTTCGAGCCGGATTTATGAAGAATCTGCTGGTGGAAGATTGCAAATAGTATTTTCGAGCTTGTGCCATGCCGTGTCGACCGCGTGGGGCCCACGTGGGCCCGCGTGGTTGCACACTGGATATACATTAACTGGTTGGACTTATTTCGTTGTAAGTTTTGCTTTTCACTATTATTTGCATTGCCGGAGAATGGCAGAAGATGAGAAATAAAAGCCTAATCAATTCACGGCGATATTTAAGGTGACATCTCTGCCGTCTCTGCATCACTTGCGGAACTTCAGGTGTCCAGCGAAAGATTGGCTGATATACACAACGCATATACTTGCCTAGGTGAGAATAATAATTTGCAGTCCACTTAATTTATTGAAAACGAGTAAGCAGAGTTGGCGAGACTCATAATGGCCAGAGTAATGGAACTACAAAAATTGTCTCCGTCTTAATGTCTTCTGAGAGTGCCTTGGGAGCGAGCCTGCCTAACGTATCCGTTGCCTGTGTTCAGTACCAGTTGTGTCCGTGTCGTGTTTTTTTTGTACAACTAGATTGGCAAACAAGCATGCGGCCCGCGTTAGATGGTAAGCGGTCACCGCAGCCTATTGACGCTCGCAATACCACAGGTATTTTGCTGCGCTGCAAATCTTCTGACCTAAGGCTGTTTCGTCACAGTACCCTGTAATTTCTCTGCCATATCGGAACACGGCTATATAAATATAGCTGCTTGGCGGTAGAAATAGGTGAGACAGAAGTACCCACGCAGGCGACTTTTGTACAAAGTCTCCCTCTGGTACCAGTGTTCGGGGATTGTGGCTTTTGGTTAGTTTTCAAAGACTTGCTTGTATCATTCGTGCTCGTGCATAGTGTCAGTGAGTTACTAGAAGGATTAGTGCATCCAATAATGTAAGCAAAATTATGAATTGCAAAAAACAGTTAAATCTGTATAAGTTGTTAGCTATTATGTTCTTATTGTTTTAATACGAGCTCGGTGGCGCAGTGGCGAAACGCGTTGTTACGCTACTTTGACACCAACGCTCGTGGGTTCGATTCCCACACAGTACAAACATTTGTGTGCATGAACATGTCTGTTTGTCTTGGTCTGGGTATTTTCTATGCATAATAATTATTTACAAAAAAAAAAAGTATTTACGTATGTTTATCAGTTGTCTAGTACCCATAACACAAGCTTCGCTTATTTTGGGGCTAGGTGGCGCTGTGTAATTTGTCCGACAATATTCATTTATTTATTTATTTATAATAAGTAAAATATTTTATTGCTTTTTGTACCTTACATAAAATGTTGTCGTACAGATAAGAACGGAGGCTTTAAGCTTTTTATTAATTATTATTTAAAGATGTTGTTTTCACACGGAGGATTTCGTAATGGAAGGGGATGTACGGATCAACTTTTCTCGCTCCGCAATATCGTGGCCATAAAATTTTGTACGGTTTTGTGGATCTAGAGAAAGAAACTGTGGGAGATATTGCCGGGATATGAGATTAACGGTTCGCTGCTCCATGCTGTGATGTCCACATGAATGTGATGTTCAAGAGTTGCTCAGCATGTGTGCGGATGGTCTGATGTCAAAATTGGTGTCAAACAGGGCCATGCTATATGCTAGGCTGTTTATTCTGTATCTCGATAGTTGTCTACAGAGAATAAGGCCGACGAATATAGGAATATAGGGAGGGCAACTGGATATATGTAGTTATGATAGCTTCACCGGCGTTCTTTTTTTTTTCGAAAACTAAACTGTAATATGATGAATGGAAGATTAATTGCGGAATGAAAGAGAGAGTGTATGAATGTGTTTTTATTTATTTTAATTTAATAATTATTTAAAGTATTTAAAAATATGTATCATTATCAATTGCTAACAAGAGCCTTGCCCACGGCAGGGGTGTATTAATCAACAAACAATAAAAAAATGCCTAAAGATTTGGTGAATATATAGATTTTTAATTGGAGCGACTTCCGTAAGACCTCCAAAACCCAGAGAGAAAAACGGACCTTTCTTTTATAGACTAGTTTCCTCACGATGTTTTCCTTTACCACCTAACAAGTGATAATTACAAATATATACCTACATAAATTCGAAATCTCGAATTTTCATGCCAGACATCGAACTAGAGACCAGTTAGTTAATAGGTGGGTTCTTTATACCAAACCAAATTCTACTGATAAAGTTACACGTTTGTAATTGATTTTGGCCCTGCTGTATCCCAAACCCTAATTCTGCCTTGTCATTCCCTATCTAAAATTTCCACGATCTAGTTTGAGTAGTTACGATTTTACGTTTATTTTATACATTTTGATTCTCATTTCAGAATCTCGAAAATATAATAGAATAGAATTTATATTTCTGGTTCTTAGAATGTTTGGACGAAGTTCTGGTCCAAAATATCGAATTTTAGTATAAACATCTTGCATAATTTTCAAGTATCCCTTTTATTTCGTCACTATATACTTAAACGAAACTTCATAGGGACGGGAAAAGTGGAAAACAACACAAAAAGCGGGTGCGATGCGATGTTACAAAAAATTCCATCCCAGACCGCTATCTCCTTCCCGCTTTTCCCGCTCCTGTGGAGATTAAAAGAAAAAATCTAGATTTTTTTATACTACGTCGGGAGGCATACAAGCATATGGCCCACCTGATGTAAAGCGGGTACCGTAGCCGTAGCTTGCGATATATTAAGTATCACTCGCGCGATGCCTCCTTTGCTGCTTACTCAGCAACACTCCTTGGGAGCTTACTGGTGACCTCTCTCACACGCAAGAACACAACAACCCTCTAGGGAGTTGTTATTTGGTTGTGGTTTTCTATGAGGTGGAGGTACTTCCCCAGACAGGGTACTTCGATGCGCCCTACCTCTCTTAAAAGAACACAACAACCCTCTAGGGAGTTGTTATTTGGTTGTGGTTTTCTATGAGGTGGAGGTACTTCCCCAGACAGGGTACTTCGATGCGCCCTACCTCTCTTAAAATTTTGCGGTTTCGACTATGCTTTGGTAGATCAGTCAGTCAGTCCTTTGTCCGTCTGTATATACGTAATACACACGTAACTAAAATTTAAAAAAAATAAACCAACTTATCTCACGCTTAGTATATATCCAGAAACGAGCGCACATATCCCATAAAAATGTTACACGTGAACATTAACGTTACATAGATCGTAACGTATTGCCGTTTATTATATCTTATCGTTTATATCTTTGCCATTTATGACCATTCCAACATCGTAAAATAAAAATGTTACCATATGAACGTTTCAACGCCATTATATATTAATGCAAATGATTTAAACTTTCGCTATTAAAAACCGATTAGATAAAATCATTTAACTTAAGATTTAAATACAGATAACAGAATAGTCTAATCGAAACTGGTAGGTATATATTTTGATTTTAATTTTATTACTCACGTTTGAACTATATTATGGATGTATAAAAGACGTTCATTCAAGTTGACTTTGAGAAACTTGGCCGCCGATCTCGAATAACCCGCTTATAAAACCAACATCGAATAAGAAGAAAAACAAATATAAGCATATTCTAAATCAGGGTTTCCTACACCTTTTTTTGAAGTGAAAACTTCTTTAGTGGCGTTGTGCACTTTTTGGGATGAGTAAAAAATGTTAAACTCGCGTCAGGACACGTGACCCTGACCGTAAGATTTTAGTGAGAATTAGAACTTAAGTTTGCTGCAGCGCTAAAACATTAGTTACCTCTAATTAAAACATTAGTTACCTCAATTAAAACATGAAGCGCTAGATCGTTCATAGGGCATTCTTTTCTCGCGACTAAAACGTTGTAAGCGCCATGAAGTTCTTGGCGCTTACGCGTTTCGTTCGACGTAGTTTATTATCAACATCGCTGTTTGGTTGCGAGAGTGTGCGTGAGTGTTTGAGTTTTAGAGATTGGCGATGATGATGCTGGTAATGATGATGGTGAAAGAGTCGTTGAAATTATGGATGAAAATTGATTTTTCTGATAGATAAACTTTTTAATGTAAAAGATCTGAAAACTTGAACATTAACATTAACGCTGCTAAAGAAGATTTCACTTCAAAAATTTTGAATTGTTATATAATTGACGAGCCAGGTCTTCCTCTGGCAATGCAAGCTTGCGCATTCTCAACTGGTTTTTTAATAGGATTTCGTAATTAGAACGAAGTGTAAGTAGGGGTTGCATGTTCACAAAGTTTTATGCATTTTAATAATTTGAAACTCGCACGAGAAAGTATTGTAATTGCTCTAAGTCGATGTCAAAATGAAGACTCCTGCGTTACACCATGTTTGCGAGTATGGCATGAAAAACATGTATTATTTGATATACACCCATAATATATATATTAAAAAATATATTAGCGAAGCTAATAACACATACGATATAATCGGACTCAGTCCTTACATACTTCTTTAGCATTCATAGCTCTATTTCATGCACTCTCATTGAGATTGTCTCTATTTGATAGATCTCCTTTCTGTAGATTGTCTACTAGCGTTGAGCCATAGATTATGCGCAACAGTCGCATTTCGACCGCGATTATCCTACTTTTATGCTCTTTCTACCATACCTGGCTGTCATATCCATAAGTTAACATTGGGAATAGCACCACGTTGTATAGCGAGTCGTGCCTTCTGGCTCAAGATTTTTTCTATCTAGAAGTTTTCTCAACACTCCATTTAAGTACAATATTTGCAGCAGTCACTCGTCTTTCTACAGAAAATATTATTCCTGCTGAAAGGATATCCAATGTATACAATATCATCCACTTGTCATCCAATCTTTGCGTTTATTCTGATTTCCTCTTTTTCAAATACCATTATTACAGTCAGGTTTGTTATTTTTAATTGCTTTGAATAGTCGAGAAAAAGATATTCCGCCCCCCTATATATCTCCCTACGCCTCCCTAGAGGGCGTGCCCCCCTGGTTGGGAATCCCTGGTCTAAATCATCATCAAATCGGTCCAGCCGTTTTTAACTCCATGGCAATATGTATACAACATCCATTTTTATTAAATATTATTACACTTGTTTTCTTTGCGTTCACTTTATGTAGCTAAAGTATGTTTTCTACTACTTTCAACACTAAACTAAGTTAAGACCTTAATAGTCTTCTATATATATAAAAATGAATGTTTGTCAGTACATCCTCTATGGCTCAAAAACGGCTGGGCAGATTTTGATGAAATTTTCAGTGAATCTTCAGGTTAGCCCAGCAGGTAATCCTGTGAAGTATGGTAGCGATCATATCACCCGTGCGAAGCCGAGACGGATAGCTAGTTCTCTTACAAAATTCGTAATTTAGAAATGAAGATATATGAAGTAAAAATGTTTGAGGAATCTCCATACAACATCTTCACAGTAAATTTAATTCCATCCGTCTGAATAACACACTCGTTGGAATGCCGTAAAATAAGGATATCATTGTACTATTAGCATATTACAAGCTCTCATTGGGTCAAACATGCTATATCTCTTGGAATATACTGGGAAATTATGCTCGAAGTGAACATCTTTAGAAGTTATCAGCGTTATTACGGTATGACCTTTATTTGAAACCTGTACATTTTATTTCCAAACGACTTTAAAACATTGATTGATTGATAAATTTCAAGTAGTAAATATAAATTGTAAGTACATTTAATCAATTACAGTAAACTTAATTAATTTCAAGAGATACCGCAATGGTCGCGTACTGTGTGGTTCCAGAGAAGTTTTCTTCCGAGAACTCTCAAGCTGTGGAATGAGCTCCAAGCCAAGGCTTTTTCAAGGGACTACAGCGTGGTATTCAAGAAATGCGTGAAAAGGTTTTAAAGGCTCGGCAACGCATTAGTGGCACCCCTGGTGTTACAAATGTCCAAAGGCTACGGTGACTGTTTACCATCAGACAGGCTGTATGCTTGATTGCCACCTTAGTGGTGTATAAAAAATCTTGTACTTTTACATAGGCTGCCTTGGCTACGTGCTGGAATGGGATCCTTACTCATTCAACTGTCGCATCACAGTAGAAAACTACCTCTCAACTTACTTAAACGTGAGTAAAAATCAAATATTTTCTGTATAAATAACATTTCATTTTTTTGTATGGAGAGTCAAGATTGTCTCTCCCCAGCTCAATTCAAAAAAGTCATTGACATCTTACATGATTTGTTCATAGAAGTACAATTCTTTTTCCCTACGCCTTTTATTTAATTTGAGAAAAGACAGTATGTAGTCACAGAAAATTAAAACGGAGGCTATTGTGGGTGAGTATACAACTTACACTGATGAAATATGGTTACGACAATCGCACAGCTGTGCGCTAATGCATTGTCCTGGTGCAAAAGTGTTTTGTTCTAACCACAGCTGACACACACATGGTTATAGTAAACACTTCAGTTATCTAATCGATTGACGAAAGGGCGTTATGGTAAGTTTCCGTCCAAGCGAAGATGAGTGGAGGTGACAAGAGCGGAAGAGCCAACTTGTTGAATTAAACAATTTTTAACGGAAGTATCGCGTATTTTATTTATTTTGTTGAACCTGACGTTTCGAACGCTTTGCAGCGTCCGTGGTCGCAGGAAGACTAAAGAAGATGGTTGGCAAGTACCACCTGCTTGGGATCCAATCCTAAAAATAATCAAGTCCCAAACCCAAAGATCTAAAAAAAAAAATGTTCGGACACTGTGAGCGATTTTTGTGTGAATCGGAACATATATAATTAATCCATCCATGTCGGTAGATGTAATAATTGAATAACTAATGTAAGACAAATACCACCTTAGTCTTCCTGCGACCACGGACGCTGCAAAGCGTTCGAAACGTTAGGTTCAACAAAATAAATAAAATACGCGATACTTAAAAATTGTTTAATTCAATGTGTAACAATCGCGAAAACCTAAGACAATACTAGCTAACTTGTTGTGGACAATGAAGATATCGATATCAGATTGGTCGCTTTCTCCTCTCCGCATGAGTGGAAATGGAGCTTTATTTTTCTTAAAGTCCATATTATAAGCTCGTGTTCACACCTTCAGGCATAGTCAGCGGATATGTTTAGTTTCAGTGGATAAACAACTAGCCTTTTGAACATATTTATAATCATGGTTAACTCGAAAAAAAAACATCATGAGGAAACCCGTACGTCCAAGCAAAGCCAGACCTTAACGAAGAAAGGTCTGGTTTTTCCTCTGGAGGTCTGATTGTAGTCTTCATATCAAAATCAATATGTTCGCCAATCCTAGTGGATTAGGAAACGCGATACCCCTATGAAGAAAAGTCGATATATTTAGTATAATATGCCGATTAGAAATAAGAGTTACGCAGTTTATGCGTATTTTCGCATATATTAAACTTTTCACACCGAATCGCCAATATTTTTTTTTATTAAATTACACAGCGCCACTTAGCCCCAAAGTAAGCGAAGCTTGTGTTATGGGTACTAGACAACTGTTAAACATACGTAAATACTTTTTTTTTTGTAAGTACATACTTATTATACATAGAAAATACCTAGACCAATACAAACAGACATGTTCATGCACACAAATGTTTGTACTGTGTGGGAATCGAACCCACGAGCGTGGGTGTCAAAGTAGCGTAACAGCGCGTTTCACCCACTGCGCCACCGATCTCGTCAAATTAAAAATATGCCTGCTAACTGAAGATTTACGCGATATACGCGACCTAATACGACAATAACATTTTATATATTGATCAAATCAAACATACTACCGTCGGAATATAACTTGAACACAAAGCTGAGCATTTCAGAATATTATTTCACTAGTGGTTTTCCAATATCACCAGTTATTGTACCTACTTCTGTACACTGTAGGATAAAAGTGCAATCGGATTGGGTTGAACTCAATACCCGGCGGAATTTATCGACTACTGGTGTACACACACACATATATATACTCGTATACAACATAGAAAGATAGCGAAGCAGTGCTTTCAAAGCAATAACGAAATAATCTTTCGCAGTATTTGTTTTTCCCCATTTGCTACAGCCGCGTAAGTTAGGGTAAATTTGCTTTTTTTTATACAAAATCGGGAAGCATACAGGCCTATGGTGGTTATAGCCTATGAACACTTGCAATACACTAAGTATCACTCGCGCGAAGCCACCTCTGCCGCTAATACAATCCTTAGGAGCTTACTGGTGACGTCACTCACACGCAGGAACGCAATATCCTTCACAGGGAAACAGGGAGTTGTTATTAGGCTACGGTTTTTGTGGGGTGCAGTCACATCCCCAGATGCACTGCTTCGGAAATCGAAACCATGAGAGGTGATCTCAAAGAAGCGTCACTGTCTACTGCGCCACCGAGCTCGTCATTATCTCTAGCTATTATCTCTACTCGCATATATCATTTGTACATCATACACATCCTGCCATTTAACAAGATGGGGGAAGAAGACGACGAACATATATATATATATATATTATGTTACACATATATATATATATATATATTATGTTACGTCGCGACGCATACAAGCATACGGCCCACCTGATGTAAAGAGGTCATCCTAGCCTATGAACGCTTGACACACATTAAGTATCACTCACGCGACCACTGCTACTACAGCAAGACCTTAGGAGCATACTGGTGACCTCACTCACACGCAGGAACAACAACCCTCTAGGAATTTGTTATATGGCTGCAGTTTTCCGTAAGTTGCTTAGATTTGACGGTCCCTACCTCTCTTAAAAAAACTACCATATAACAGCGTCTGCGAGGGAATGAAAGCAGTGGAGTTGGAAACGCAACCGATACTTCTTGTATTGGAAGTGTTCATAAGTCATGGTAACTGCTTCGCATTATGCAATCTTGGACTTCTTTATTTCCCAACGTAGTAGAAAAGACCATAGCTGATAAGCGCATTAGATGTACCTAAATGTACACAGAAATGCTGAATAAATTAAGTAATTGTATATACTTCAATGTTTTATGAGTCCTAAGACTTTCAGCGCAGATTTCGTTCATTATTTTTAGGGATACATACCTCAAAAGTAAAACCTTATAGGATCACTTTGTTGTCCGTCTATCAAGACCCTGTTTCTTAGGGACAGATGGAGCTATCAAGCTAAAATTAATATCAAGTACTCAGGTCTACAATCAAGGGAATCAAAACCTAAAAGGTACTTCCCGTTGACCTAGAAGGATGAAACTTGGTAAGAAGCAATGGCATGTAGAACAAGTAAAGGATAAGCTACGAAAACTGTAAATTTGTAGTTATATCACAAAAAAAAAAATGCAAAAATAATTTGTGATAATATTTTATAAGGAACCCTCGGTGCGCGAGTCCGACTCGCACTTGACGGCTTTTTATACAACATCGGCAGCATACAAGTAAGCAAAAGAACCAGCCTATATACCCACGGCTCCTAGTTATAATCCTAGCGGGGGTACCAGCACCCAATTCGTGATTTTGGATTCATACATATTTGTAACTAGCTGAAGCCCGCGGCTTCGCACGCATGAGATTTGGGTTTTAAGTAGTCTTTATTTCTCTATAGACCTCAAATTCTTTCTGTTTAATAAAAACAAAGTTCAGGGTCGTAGATGCAACCATAGAGCGATTAAATTTTTATACAGCGCCATCTATTGACGCAAGGGAGGTAACGTATATTTATTTTATTTTTATAACATCAAAAATGCGTACTTATTTTATGTCACAAAAATACGTATTTTGTGAAAATAATAATAAAAATAAAATCGTAATGTTACCGATATTTTCCCCTAATTTTAACAGTTTTTCATTTTTTACACAGGAACCCTAAATAATTACGAAATAAAAAGTAGCCTATATTCTGCTCTGAACAGTCCTCTACCTACCAGTGAAAAATCCGTCAAAATTGGTTCAGCCATTTCGAAATTAGCCCGGACAAACAAACAGACCGACAGACAGACAGACAAAAAAGTTAAAAATGTATGTTTAGGCTTTGGTAACGTGAAAATAACGGTATGAGCTTAAGATAAAGGCTTTATTTTGAAATCACAGACAGACACTTCAATTATATTTATATGTATAGATGATCACTTACTCGGCTATGAAGGAAAACATCGTAAGGAAACCCACATGTAAATTATATTTCTTGATGAGCTCTGCGGTGCAGTGGTGAAACGCGCTGTTACATTAGGTACTTTGACACCAACTCTCGTGGGTTCGATTACCACACAGGACAAACATTTGTGTGCATGAACATGTCTGTTTGCATTGGTCCGGGTATTTTTAAGAGAGGTAGGGCGCATCGAAGCAGCCTCTCTGGGGAAATACCCCCACCTCACAGAAAACCGCGGCCAAATAACAACTCTCTAGAAGGATGTTGTGTTCATGTGTATCAGTATGGTCATCAGAAAGCTCCTAAGGAGTTGCTGTGTTAGTAGCAGAGGTGGCATCGCGCGCGTGATACTTAAAGTATTGGGAACGTTCATAGGCTACGGTAACAACTTTACACCAGGTGGGCCATATGCTTGTATGAGGCCCGACGTTGTATAAAAAAAATACACGTGTGAGCTAACCTACGAAAAAAGGTCTGGTTTTCCCCCTGAGATGTGAAGGTCTGATGACAATCGGAACAGATCAAAATCAGTATTTTCGCCAAATTAAGGCTTAGGCATAGGACCCCACCAATCCTAATATTTTTTATACCACTAAAGTAGCAAACCAGCGTACGGCCTGCCTGATGGTGAGCAGTTACTGCCCATGAACATTTATAAATAAATAAATATTGTCGGACAAATTACACAGCGCCATCTAGCCCCAAAGTAAGCGAAGCTTGTGTTATGGGTACTAGACAACTGATAAACATACATAAATACATTTTTTTTTTGTAAATACATACTTAACAACACAACAGACATGTTCATGCACACAAATGTTTGTACTGTGTGGGAATCGAACCCACGAGCGTTGGTGTCAAAGTAGTGTAACAACGCGTTTCACCACTGCGCCACCGAGCTCGTCATTTGCAACACCAGGGGTGTCACTCTTACGTTGCCGACCCTGTAAGAACCTCTTCACGCCTTTCTTGAAGAACCCCATACTGTAAGCCCTTGGGCACTACGGGAGGGATCTCATTCCACAACTTAATAGTATAATATAATAATGTATTAGGAAATGGTCTGACGTCAGGAACAAGAAGGTTAAATCTGTAAAATTTATTGAAAACTAGTGACCCACCCTGGCTTCGCACGGGTGATCCGATCGCCACCATACTTCACACGATCACCCGCTGGGTTAATCTCAAGATTCCCTGAAAATGTTATCAAAATCGCGCTTGTCGTTTTTGAATCCATAAAGGACATACAGACAAACATTCATTTTTATATATATAGATAATGTCTACGAACATTAAGTTCATATCTAGAGAGTCAAGCCTCTGAGAAACAAACGTGTCGAAGACGAGGTCTAACCGAAACAAATATGCGGGTATTTGGATTAATAAATGCGTATTAGTAATTTCACACTAAAGCTTAGCCGTAGCACTATATAGCAGTCATTCAGAGCGGTCATAGTCGTAAAAGCCATGGGGCCGAACTAATGCAAGTCTAACATACCAAAAGCCATATTATTCGCCACGGTCGATGGGGTCACCATTCTCTATAGCTGTGGTTCTCAACGGGAACCGTGTCATATTGAAATGTTTTCTAAATACTATTGAAATTCATTGATTCACAAAGTATAAATGACAACAAACCTATACTCGAAGGTAGCCCTTGTAGTCATTTATATCTTGTGAAAACTAAATACAAACATAAGGGTCGCCTAATTTTGAAGCGATTACGGTAGTTTATGAATCATTTACAAACAAAAAGTATTGCTTAGTATTGCTTACCTGTACATTGTTAAGCGCGGGGGTTATTCTCATTGTGATGCAAACCTTACAACGTAGTAAGAAGAAAAATTGTACTAAATAAGTTTTCGATGGTCAGCTATAGACGAATAAGTAACTTTCTATAAAAATTTGAGAACCTCTGGCAGACAGCGACCACATTAGACGCAGCAATCTTGGAATTTCGATGGGAACTACCGATTGATTGTCCGTATAGGCATTTAACTATGCAAAAGGCCACAAGTCTGATCCTGCAAGGGAAAGTGTAGAGGTAATGTAGGAGAGTGGCGGAATTGAATTCCTAACCCCCTTTAGAACTAGTAGTGGTACGAGTAAGATAATAGACAACGAGTCGACATCACTACATATTATAAAACAAAAGTACCACGCCGCTGTCTGTCTGTCTATCTGTTCGCGATAAACTCAAAAACTACTGAACGGATTTTCATGCGATTTTCACCAATAGACAGAGTGATTTGATGGAAGGTTTAGGTGTATAATTTGATAAGATTTTGTGTTAAAAATGCCGGACATTATATGGATATACAGTAATTAACCTTGTCAACTTAAATACGTTTTTTTTTTATATTTCACGCCAAATCCTTTGCGGGTTAGGCAGAGAGAACCGAGCGCCACGTGACTCGATCCTTAGATATCTCACTCGCTTCTTTAATATTCATTGCTCTCCTCATACACGCTCGCCGGTTTCTAGGACTCCTGACATCACCTTCTGATAGAACACGACCAACTCCCTCGGCTCCTACATCCTTCCATTTTTGCATTGCATATCTGCTTCGTCATTCTTTCATCCTACATTCTTTCTACATGTCCGAACCAACGGAGCATGCCTTTTCTTATTTTAACACCGACGCTCTCTTAAATACGTTAGTAGGCATAATATGTTCTACTACCCGTGCGAAGCCGGGGCAAGACGCTAGTTAATAAATAAAAATCAATGTATGTATGTTTGTCCTCTATGGACTCGAAAACGACTGCGTAGATTTTATTTTGTTAAGCGGAATAACGTTAGGAAGAAGAAGAGGGCTTGTGATGACAAAAAGTACAGACTAAACAACTTTCCTCATATGTAGTTTTATATTCTCTCTGGATATGGAGTAAAACAAGCGGGGCCGGTTGCATCTAAGGCAACAATGTTAAGTAACTTCAGTTAACTTGTGAATACAAGCCTAACCTAACCTAATCAAGATTACTCGCAATTTTTCAAAGTTGGGTCAAGGTGAGGTCACTTTATTCACGACCCAATTCGGTTCTGTTGTAACCTACGCCTGTTGATTTTATTGTATACTAGCGGACCCGGCAGAGGCTTGGCTGTCCGAAAATAAAAACAATAAATCCTGTAACCCGATTACAGCGCCACCTACCGGGTCCAATTATGAATCTAAACCATTCTCGAATCCCCTTGAAGACACACAATTTTTTTTATCAAAATCGGTTTAGTCGTTTAGGAGGAGTTCACTCACATACACACGTACAGTAGAATTATATATATAAAGAAGATATCCAGTCCAGAGAGACAGGCAGACCAATAATAAATCAGGAAAGTTGTATCGTCTGTTTTTGACGTCACAAGTCTTCTTTTTCCTATCATTACCACGCTTCCTAATCCCTGAGGATTGGCGGTGTCTGCTACGTAAGCGAAGATATGGATTTTGACTGTCAGACCGCCACGACCCAGAGGGAAAACCAGACCTTTCTTAGGTTAGCTCACATGTTTTTCGAAATATAATTTCTTAAACATGCCATGTTCCTCACGATGTTTTCACCGCCAAGCAAGTGACATTTACAAATAGGTACAAAAATACGAAAGCGTAAATTTAGCGGAACGGACATGTTCCGCTAAATTTACGCTTTCGCTTTTTTTACTAAGACTCGAATCAAGGACCAGTCGGTTCACAGGCTGGTCCTTTATCCACCAGGAAAAATACATTTATTTTTATACTGCGTCGGATGGCATACAAGCATACAGTCCACCTGATGTAAAGCGGGTACCGTAGCCTCTTAACGCTTGCGATATATTAAGTATCACTCGCGCGATGCCTCCTCTGCTGCTTACACAGCAAGTCCTTGGGAGTTTACTGGTGACCTCACTCACACGCAGGAACACAACAACCCTCTAGGGAATTGTTATTTCGCTGCGGTTTTCTGTGAGGTACTTCCCCAGTCGGGCTGCTTTGATGCGCCCTATCTTTCTTAAAACATCCAGACCAAGAGAAACAGACATGTTCATGCACACAATGTTTCCCTTGTGTCGGAATCGAACCCACGAGCGTTGGTGTCAAAGTCGCGTCATTCACGACTGAGCCACCGAGCTCGTCAAGATTTATGCCCGTGAATTTTTATTGTAATTTATAACTAGATGTCCCCATTCCTTACATATTCATCAGGTTACTTCATATTCTAATATTTAGACGTCTTTTTATTTGTCAGCCGTTATAAGGTATACTATCTAAATACATCGTTAAACCACATCCAAATTGGTTTAGACTTTATGAAGATTAGCATAAACGCACTACACACGGACGCACAATATTGTCTAGAATATATACAGTAGTTAAAAAGAGAAATCCTATGAATTCCTGTGAGTTAAAAGTGCATAACATAATAAAAACTGTTATAATAATACAATTAAAATATATAACAATACTCCTATAAACTTAAGATAACTTTATTTAAGTATATGCAAAAAAATTATTGATAAAAATGCCAGCATAAGTATAAAAATTAATATTAGTCAAATATTATTTTTGAACATATGTATTTATAAGATCGTTAGTACAACCATTTCTCTTGCAAATATACGATTTCATTTCATTTCGTCTCATTCATTTACATTTCATTGCAATTCATTCCATTTTTTTCATTCCATTTTATTTCATTAATTCAAAACGATTTGCCTTATTGTAGGGACTAAGTTCATATCCATAAATAAGGGTGCCAGTGAAAGACTTGAAAAAAAAACAACGCGGACTGCGATTATATTTTTTTTTTATACCACTAAGGTGGCAATCAAGCATACGGCCTGCCTGATGTTAAACAATCACCGTAGCCTATGGACATTTGCAACACCAGGGGCGTCACTCATGCGTTGCCGACCCTCTAAAAACCTCTTCACGCATTTCTTGAAGAACTCCATATTGTAGTCCCTTCGAAAAACCTCGGCTGGGAGCTCATTCCACAGCTTGAGAGTTCTCGGAAGAAAACTTTTCTGGAACCGCACAGTACGCGACCATTGCGGTTCAAGCGTGTGAGGGTGAACTCCCCGCCGTCGGCGAGCGATGCGGTTATAAAAAGTAGCTGTCGGCATCATTTCGAACAACTCTTCAGAACACAACCCGTTGTACAATCGGTAGAACACACAAAGGGAGGCAAAGTCTCTTCTTAAACTTAAGGGTTCAATACTGTGTATAACCTTAGGATTGTATGTCGACAATTCTTACAGCTCGTCTCTGAATCAAATCATACGGCCCAAGCTGGTATCCAGGTGCTCCCGCCCAAAGGTGACTGCAGTACTCCAAGTGCGGTCTGACTTGAGACTTATATAATATAAGTCTTTGCCCCGCACTGAAGTACTGCTTAGCACGGCACGGCCTGTATAATAAGTGTCCCCGGTGCTGTCGTCCGCATAACAATGAATGCCATCAATTGACAACATATCATTGATATGCAGCAGAAACAGTGTCGGAGACAGTACAGAACCCTGAGGAACGCCAGCATTGATATCCATACTATCGGAGCATCCACCGTCAACCACGGCTTTTATGCATCTGTTGGATAAAAAGCTGGCGACCCATTTGCACAAACCCTCGGGCAGCCCGTATGATGGTAACTTCGATAGAAGACTCCGGTGCCAGACCCGATAGAACGCCTTCGCCATATCTAGGCTGACAGCCAATGCCTCACCTTGACTCTCTATCGCCAAAGCCCAGCGGAGATTATTAACTATTTCAATTTTAATATTGAAGAAAGTTAACAAATTAACTTGTGCAGGCTAAAACTGCGCTCGATGAAGTCAAAGGTGAAACATAAGTTTTATATTAGCTTTGTGATTTATTTTAATTTGTGGGTCGAGCTTATAAATATGATATTTCACTTTCCTTGCCAATCTCTAATATTTTAATCATATAGTGATAATTGAAATAAACTAGGTGATAAAATATTTTATTTGCTAATCCGACATTTAGTGCTAATTAAAAGATATTTGAATCATTTAGAATTTCTATTATACGTACTGTGATTCCACAGAACTGATTATTCGCTCGGTATTTATGGTTTTACAGCGTTTTTATTTAAAGCACATTTTTTTAAGAAACACATCTATATAATTTTATCAGAAGGTGATGTCAGAAGCCCCAGGAACCGGCGAGCGTGCATGAAAAGAGCTATGAATGTCACAGAAGCGAGTGAAGTATGCAAGGACCGTGTCTTATGGCGCTCGGTTCTCTCTGCCTACCCCGCAAGGGACTTGGCGTGAAGATATACATACATACATACATCTATATAGATGAACGTAAAAAGCAAAATCTAGTCTACATATATAAAAAATTTGATCTAAATCATTAGAGCTGAGATACACGAAATACATTTATAGGTATATTTACAAAAATTGCTCAATGTCTTCTTCTTTGCGTTATTCTATTTTCTTATCTATTAATAAACGTTCGTTTAAAGTAATAGAATATAATATATAGTTATACATAATAGAAAGTAAAGTTATCAATAATAGAAATTAGAATTATAATACTACACCATATCAAAGAAATATAATTATTCACTTAAAAGGAAATATGAACTGAATTATTTATATTGTTACGTATTAAGAATTCGCGTAATTACTATGAAACGCTTCCGGAGGTTTCTCTTCGAAAAATTTATAATATGCATACCAAAACCTGATGAGGGTAGGGACAGGCAGATACTGGAACGAGCAACGGGACAGACATTTTCTAGACATAATTAGATGCTTCTAACTCCGAACTATAGCAATTCTTGACCGGTCGAGATAAAAATACGTTTTAATTAGGTCAAATTCTAGACAAGAAATGTTTTCGAAGAACAATGAAAACGCTGTCAATTTAAATTGCATATTCCTCGGCTAACGCAAACATAACGGTAAGGTGTTCAAATGTGAAGTTTAAATTCCTGACTACTAAAATAATTCCTAGAAGTCAGGTAGGGTTCCTATATTAAACTGAGCCCGGGATATTTTTCTACAAAGTCATCATTGTTTATAGTTAATGGTATTTGAAACGAATTTTTAGCCAACTTTGTAAACGCATTAAACTGTTTTAAGTGCGAAATCGATTGAGAATCGGCAATCGTTAATGTTTATTACAGTAAACGCCGTTCGAATTAAAAAACAAATGATTTTACTGTCTTTATTTCGCATATATTCGTATTTGAAATTATCACTTGCACGGCGGTTAAGGAAAACATCGTGAGGAAAGTCGCACGTCCAAGAAATTGTATTTCGAAAGTCGTGTGACTTTACCTAAGAAAGGTCTGATTTTGTCAACAAATCCTTAGGCTTCCGCCAATCTTAATGTATTAGGAAACGGAATAACGTTAAGAAGAAGAAGTGATGGGCGATTAACTTTGTATCATTGGAACTAAGCGCTCAAGATCACATACATAACTGAATATGGCTTAAGAACTGTGTGAAAATAAAACAAATATGAAGAATGAGTACGAGCTAGGCACATAAAACCGAGCGCCATAAGACGCGGTCCTTACATACTTCGCTCGCTTCTCTAACATTCATAGCTCTTTTCATGCACGCTCGCCGATTCCAGGGGCTCCTGACATCACCTTCTGATAAAACGACCAATTTGGTCATGGTGGGTTAGTCTCGGTCTTCCTTGGCTCCTACATCCTTCCACTATTGCATTGTATATCTGTTTCGTCATTCTTTCATCCTGTATTCTTTCTACATGCCCGAACTAACGGAGCATGCCTTTCCTTATCTTAACACCAACACTCTGTTTCAGACCAACTCTCTCTCTTACGTCGTCATTACGAACGCGGTCAGCGAACGTTATGCGGCAAATTTTGCGCAATGCTCTCGTCTGGACCGAATTTATTCTACTTTCATGCTCTCTCTCTCTCTCTCTCTCTATATACATATATATAAAAGATAAAGATACAGACATCGCTAGTATAACGACGTTTTAATTCTCCCGTTCTGATGATACAAGCGGTATTGCATTGTAATCTTTAGGTTATGTTTCGGTTCGTTAACCCTTTGTCTCTCCAATTAACCACGACTACAATTTATGAATTTTGGTGATTTTAATCTTATAAAATGGCGCTAATAATGGTACCTTATATTTAGAAGTTAGCTGAGTAAGAAGTAAGAGCCGAGGGCGAGGTCTATAATAATACTAGTCTGACGATTGACATGGTGCAATTGTCAAAAAAAAACTATAGAAAAAACATTAAAAATAAATTATTATTATTGAAAGTTATGTTTTGATTTGATGGAAAGCGGTTAGCCTATGAACGCTCGCTATATTATAATATAAGTATCACTCACTCGCACGATGCCACCTCTGCTGCTAACACAGCAACACCTTAGGAGCATATTATTAGCAGGGATATTGTTAAAAAAGAAACAGGTAAAGATAAACCACGGGATAATGAGTATTCTATTAAACATAATAATCAAACTGTAACAGTTGCAAAACAAGTAGCAAATCTATTTGATGACTACTTCTTTAATATCCCTTACAGTACCACTGACTCCCTTAACTCATCTCCACATGCTGCGGATGAGTTATTAAAGGAGAATGTACAACAAAGTGTGGAGCTGTTTAAATTTACACATATTCAGTCAAGCGACATTATTAAAACTTTTAAACAATTAAACATTAAAAACTCAGAGGATCATTGGGGAATGTCTATAAGAGTATTTTATTATATTATTGAGTCTATAGCTCCACACTTTGCACTTATTTTTAATCAATGTATAGATATGGGTGTATTCCCAGACTTGATGAAATTTAGTAAATTGATTTCATTATTCAAGTCTGGTGAAAAAAGTGAACTGGGGAATTATAGACCCATATCTATTTTGCCAGTATTGAGTAAAGTATTTGAAAAGATAATGCTTGACCAATTGCAACTCTATTTTAAGACCAATAAAATTTTTCATAATTCACAATACGGAATTACAGCAGGTAAATCCACTACAGATGCAGGAGTAGCATTAGTCAAGCATGTTCTTAGCGCATGGGAGAGATCCCAGGACGCCATTGGGGTCTTCTGTGATCTCTCCAAAGCTTTTGATTGTGTCGACCACCGGACATTATTGCTCAAGCTGTGCCATTATGGAGTTAGAGGTAAAGCCTATAATTTGATTGCAACTTATTTAAGTAACAGAATACAGACTGTTGATATAAATGGGGTCAAATCTAAAGGTAGCAATGTTAATATTGGGGTGCCCCAGGGCTCTATATTGGGCCCCTTTTTATTTTTAGTATATGTGAATGATCTGCCCTACATGGTGCAGAAAATGGCGGATATACTACTGTTTGCTGATGATACTTCTTTGATTTTTAATGTTACTCGCCGGTGCGAAAATATTGACAATGTAAATAGTGTTCTATCTGCCATTCTAAATTGGTTCACATGTAATAATCTTTTATTAAATTCAACCAAAACCAAATGTATAAAATTTAGTCTACCAAATGTGCCTTCTGCCAATACAGAAGTTTTCATTAACAATAATATACTAGAATTTATTAATGATACTGTATTTCTTGGAATTACAATAGACTCCAAATTGCAGTGGGGCCCCCACATAAAAAAACTGACCAGTAAGCTCAGCTCCGCCGCATATGCGGTTAGGAGAATTAGACAATTGACGGATGTGGCTACTGCGCGCTTAGTCTATTTCAGCTACTTTCATAGCATTATGTCGTATGGTATACTGTTGTGGGGAAAAGCGGCTGACATTGAAACTGTTTTTATATTACAAAAGAGAGCCATCCGCTCTATTTATAACATGGGCGCTAGGGAATCTCTTAGAGAACTATTTAAAGAAATAAATATCCTCACGGTTACCTCTCAGTATATTTATGAGAATATAATGTATGCTCGTAAAAATATAGAGTCATTTTCTAAATTTAGTGAAAATCTTAGAAGTAAGAATAGATTGCGTATGCCTGTACATCGACTTGCTAAGACTAGTAGATCTTTTATTGTAAATTGTATTCGATTCTATAATAAATTACCTGAAACAGTTCTGTCCTTGCCTGAGAATATGTTCAAAAGGTACATCAAAAATACTCTGTGCAGGAAGGGTTATTATAGAATCGATGAATATCTAACTGATAGAGATGCTTGGAAATGATTCAGCACATGTATTAATATATCTTTAATTGTACCACTTGATTTCACTATATGTACACTCACATATATTTATTGTAATATATTTTAACGATGGAAAAAAAGACCCATATTGGCAAGTTTCTTTTGGCATTTCTTCTTCGCCAATGGTCATTTCCGAAATGCTGGTAGATTAAAAAAGAGAGATTAAAAGTAAAAAAAAAAAAACTGGAAAATTATTAAGATACAATATGATTTAATTTAAAGAATGTAAGACGTGTCTAAGTGCCCGTAAGGGTCTAATGGCAAATAAATGATTTTTATCTTTTTATCTTTTATCATACTGATGATCTCACACACACGCAGGTACACAACAACCCTCCAGGGAGATGTTCATGAAAACGAGAGCCAATTAACAACTTCCAGGAGCGTTGCTGCATTCCTGCGATTGAGTGACGTCACCAAAGTAAACTCCTAAGCTTATCACTACATATTCTAAAACAAAAGTCCCACGCCGCGTCTGTCTGTCTGTTCGCGATAAACTCAAAATAAACTCGCGATAAACAGCGACCACATTAGACGCAGCAATCTGGGAATTTCGATGGGAACTACCGATTGATTGTCCATATAGGCATTTAACTATGCAAAAGGCCACTAGTCTGATCCTGCAAGGGAAAGTGTAGAGATAATGTAGGAGAGTGGCGGAATTGAATTCCTAACCCCCTTTAGAACTAGTAGTGGTACGAGTAAGATAATAGACAACGAGTCGACATCACTACATATTATAAAACAAAGTACCACGCCGCTGTCTGTCTGTCAATCTGTTCGCGATAAACTCAAAAACTACTGAACGGATTTTCATGCCGTTTCCATCATACATAGAATGAATCTTGAGGAAGGTTTAGGTGTATAATTTGTTAAGGTTTTGTGTAGATCGGTTGAAATATGACGATAATTGTTGAAAATGTCGGAAAAAGTCATCGGATATTATACGGACATACATTATTAATCCTTGCTGTGTGTATGTATGTATACACGTAATATGCTCTACTACCTGTACGAAGCCGCCGCGGGTTGCTAGTATTGTATAAATAAGGGATCAACTTTGAATATAACATAATAATATTCCGTTCAAACACAAGTCGGTGAGATCATCTTCCAGATATAGGAAATGGTTACTTCCACTGCTTGCCGACGACGGCTGGGAGTTCACCATCATACACTGGAACCGCAACGGTCGCGTACTGTGTGGTTCCTGAAAAGCTTTCTACCGAGAACTATTAAGTTGTGGAATGAGTTCCCTGCCGAGGTTTTCTCAAGGAACTACAGTATGGGGTTCTTCAAGAAAGGCGTGAAGAGGTTCTCACAGGGTCGGCAACGCAAGAGTGACACCCCTGGTGTTGCAAATGTCCATAGGCTACGGTAACTGCTTACCATCTGGCAGGCCGTAAGCTTGTTAGCCACCTTAGTAGTATACAAAAAAACTAAAATGTGTAACCCGGTAGCTTGTTACTACAAAATTGACAAACAACCTTCTGGTCCCACGATTAGTATCAGTTCTTTAAACCGTTCGTTTATCGATGCCGCTACTGAGAATCGATGTATCGATACCATTGTGATTCGAAGTGTTTCGAATTAAGACACAATCGATTGTATGGTAACCCTTGACATGATTAAGTTATAACCTATTGTTACCGACAGCAGTTAAGCTTTGGACACCGCTTTGTGCTTAGCTCGTTTCGCTATTGGTTCCGATATTTGACGGCTTTATAAGCAAATGCCTCTTTTATGAGCAAATTGGATCACAGGGATTTCCTTGGAGAATTAGCCCTTACATTTCTGCGCATAGCCACACAGATACAGGGAACAATATCGTAACGCATGAAAAGAGGATTTCGAATTCAAGCATGCTGAGACAATATGCCGACAAAGCTAAGCTTCTCTATCAAACTGAGCTTCTCAAAATTTCAAAATACCTATTAAGGTACTTGATAAAAGATCAACAAATATTGAATAATAATATTATGATTACTTGTCCTGTTTTCTGAGAAAGGGTAAAGTCGCGAAGAAAAGTGATAATTTAAAATTATTATGCTACTACCACTAAAGATCTAATTGGTACTTTACCTACTATATACTATGGATATACCTATATGACAAAAATATCATATCTTTTGTAAAAAATATCATATCAAATGTTTTATATCATTGCGATATTAAATTATTCATACAATAGATACACATTTACATGTAGTGATAAACAAAAACATCAAACAATTTAATAATATTAAGCAATCAACGAAATTAAATTGTTGAACGAAACTCATTCCGTACATAAATTGCTGGGTTGCCTTTGAAAATAGTGATCAGCAAAGCGTATTTAAAATCCCTAATATGTATTTTGTTCAGCTATACTGCTGTAGCGTATATCTTTGAGATCTAATTGGTACTACATGCTATAGATATATCTATATGACAAAAATATCATATATTTTTGTAAAAAATATTATATCAAATGTTTTATATCATTGCGATAATAACAAATTAATCATACAATAGATACACATTTACATGTAGTGATAAACAAAAACATCAAACAATTTAATAATATTAAGCAATCAACGAAATTAAAATGTTGAACGAAACTCATTCCGTACATAAATTGCTGGGTTGCCTTTGAAAATAGTGATCAGCAAAGCGTATTTAAAATCCCTAATATGTATTTTGTACAGCTATACTGCTGTAGCGTATATCTTTGTGCAGATTGTGTAAAATCTGTAAGTGTACAATGTATTATTTGAAAACGACTGTAAATACCAAAGTTAACAAAGAACGAAATATTTCACATTCGTAACAACTTTTCGTGTTAACTCTAATTAAAAGTTATATGAAAACGCAAATAACAAACTTCGTCATACACTCATATCGTGCACGGAAACTTCAGCGTACAAGATTATCTTTATCCAGTTTCGGAAACACATAATCATATTCATGCTCGAACAATTCTGCTTTCGGTACTTCACTCCGAAAAGGAAATAAGTATTATTTGTGTAAGAATATTACTTTTAGGTTAGCGAATTACTATAAGCTAATTTTCTGTTGTAATATTCGAAATTATATTTAGTGGTATTTGACTTAGAAATTTTCATTGTTCAGAAGCTAGGTTTCTTTTTAATTAATCATGTTAATCCTATTCAAGCTTTGTTGGTCAAGGCAATTATTACAATAATATTTTTGACAGAAAGGGAAATTCATTTATCGGGATCGGTAAAGCACGAGATTGTGCTATAAGCGTTAATTCTATAGATAATAATATACGCCGACTAATTATACTAATAATCAAATGAATACGTCTGAAAAATTTTAAAAATAAATTTAATATGTCATGTATCTGTAATTTTTGACGAGCTCGGTGGCTCAGTCGTAAACGTCGCGACTTTGACACCAACGCTCGTGGGTTCGATTTCCACTCAAGACAAATATTTGTGTACATAAATATGTCTGTTTATCTTGGTCTGGATGTTTTAAGAGAGGTAGGGCGCATCAAAGCAGCCCGTCTGTGATAATACCTCCACCTCACAGAAAACTACATATCTATGAATATGTGTTTTATAATCGCATTGTATTTGTTGATGATGTTCCCTTGTATAATTTAAAATTATTATGCACCTACTTATATACTATTTTCTGCATCACCCTAAGGTTGACTGGTAGAGAATGCTTGTATAGCATTAAGTCCGCCGTTGTACACCTGTGTGCATTAAGTTTAAATAAATAAATAAAAATAAATAAAACCGCAGCCAAATAACAACTCCCTAGAGGGTTGTTGTGTTCCTGCGAGTGAGTGAGATCACCAGTAAGCTCCCAAGGAGTTGCTGTGTAAGCAGCAGAGGAGGTATTGCGCGAGTGATACTTAATATATCGCAAGCGTTAATAGGCTACGGTACCCGCTTTACATCAGGTGGGCCGTATGCTTGTATACCTCCCGGCGTAGTATAAAAAAAAATCGTCTGCACATATATACAAATGTTATTTACATTGACCACACAGTAAATTAAAATGACATTTAAATTTAAACTACATATTGACATAAATAACAAACTTCAACTGCAGTAATATTAAAATAACAGCTCAGAATGGCCTTTTACTCATGCCTGAACAAAATATCCATTTTCTGCCACAACAATTTCACAAGTTGAATATTTGTATAGCTTTACACAACTTACCTATTATTATTATCTTTTATTTCACGGGTTTTATCCCGGTCATTTGATAGGCGTGCGCGGGGATATGAATCCAACGCGTAGAGGCCCCTTCTGAAAGAATGATGTAATGTATTATACCAGCTGTGACCTGTTCTGAGGGATATCAATGGGAGGGTATACCAACGAACAGGTCACAGCAGGTATTGGAACTATTGCAAATGTGTCGGAAATAATTGGGCTCTTGAAATGAGATCTGGAGGGATTATTAGTACTGGGCTATTACAGAAGAGAGACGGACACCTGCCATAACTATCCTATCTGATGTTACTTCGGCAGGCGGTGGCTCGCCACTCACTAGATGGACCCCCGAAATGCCAGAGAAAGTCGGCCGGGGGCAACACCGATGTGAGTGACTCAGGGGTGTCAAGAGGTGTGCTGCGCTTTCTCCGAAGTTACTCGCGGCGTTATGCCCTTTAACACTTCCACCCCTGGAGTATATCACCTGCTAGAGCAATATACTCTATCGACTCCTCTCTGGACGGCCAATGAAGGCAAGCCAGAGCTGAGAGTCCTGCGGGCCTTCTTGACTTTTCACTCCGACCGATGAAGACACGCCGGAGGCGAAGGCCCTGATCGACTCTCTGGAGCACTCGGGTACCCGTGGTGTCGTTACGCACCAACAGCTCGCCACAAGCTGCCCTGCGGGGAGCTATTAATAATAATCCCCCTATTATTATTATTATTACATATGGATACTATTATAGTAAAATCATTTAATAAATAATCAAAATTAATAAACCGTTATATTAATTGTTAAAGTAAACAAATCTTGTGTAAGTAAGTCGTGCGCGACATTACATCGACCACTACGCACTACATGACAGAAAGTGAAAACGACCTTAAAACGCGAACAAACAAAGTCTGGCTTCAGATGACAAAAACAAACATTGAACGCACGTCCCTGCACAATAAGATGAGTGCTATAGAAAGTGTCGATAGATTTAGTACGCTTTTTGGGGCTAATACAAGAATATAGTATAATATGTTTCCTACAGATTTTTTGAAAATTCTATTGACAAGTCCCTAGGTAGTGTATTCTTCAAGAAAATTTACTATATTTTTGTAGGTACACCTGAATCTTTCGATCCTGCATATTATGTAATCTAGCTAAGGTGACGACTTAATCGTCGTAAACAATAAATTGAATCGGACTACAATCATTAAACGATTTCAATGATTAGAGTCCGACCCCAATTCAAATCATTGATTAAATTTTTAATGACGTCGATTTCCCTTTGTTATTTGTAGGTTTTATTTTTCCATAATTTTTTCATTCAACACATCTTCATTAAATATCAAAAATCTCACACAAAAAAATATACGTATACCATCACAATAGTAGAATAACATATTATAGAATAATCATAATCGGACCCCCTAAAACCACGGAATCAAAATACAATAATAACTTAAGTTATTTTTTAATAAATTTCGATCATCAAATCTTCGCCGAATGTATACCAATTGCAGTTAAATTCTATAAACACACAAAGAATAATAAACTTGTTCTGATGAATATAATATCTATTCCTTTTTTGAAGTCTGTTAATTAATATGGTGCACGACGTACAGATGAGATTGTATTTAGATGCCTAGTAAGCACGATCTAAAGTTGTCACGGAAATCTTTTGTAATCAATGTCAAGTTAACTATAAAAGATTTCCCCAAGACAGCGCACATTTTGTTGTTCAAAATACGGAACCTTTTTCACGAAAAGTAAGTTAGGACGTGACAGATTTTTTGCTTCAGTAATTTCCATTATGGCCGCCTGGAAAATTGGTCGATAATGACCACCATTGGGAGAGAATGGAATGAATGGCAGAGAGGACAATAGTTCTTTATCTAAAAGCAAATGGAACGTGGATTAAGAGCTTTTAATTAACGGAAAATACTTCAATGAAAATGATGGTATATTTTTTTAACAAAAATAGTACTATTTGTACATTGTTACGTCTCCTATCATTATAGGCTAAACACTTCTGAACTAATATCACATTACATAATTATAGTAACATTTATAGTCATAAGAAATAGCAGGGTGTATGAAGCAATACTTGAAGATATAAAGATGGTACCCAATTTATTTTTCATATTACGTCAGGCGCCACACAAGCATATGGCCCACCTAATGTAAAACGGTCATCATAGTCTATGAAAACTTGCACCATAACTGCTATCGGTCTCGCAAGAACACAACAATGTTTCAGGGAATTGTTAGATGGAGGTGCTTCCCCAGTCCGGCTACTGCGTATCTCTCTTTTGTAAAAGCTTCGTTTGTTAACAAGCATGGTGCATCACAAGCAGATGATGTTGGCTTTGACGCTTAACATGACAGTGAATCAAATTAATTACTCAGACCACGAAACAAATAGAAGTGGAGTCCCATGTTTGATTCCAATAAACCAATAATAAACAATAAACATTATAACTTCACGTCAAATCCCTTGCGAGTTAGCCAGAGAGAACCGAAAGCCACATGAGGTCCTTACTCTCCTTACACACCTCACTCGCTTCTTTAACATCCATAGGTCTACTCATGCACGCTCGGCAGTTTCTAGGGCAACTGACATCACATTCTAAAAATACGATCAAATTGATCATGGTAGGTACTTGGCCTTACCTGGCTCCTACATGCTGCTACTTACACGGCGTATATATTTTTCGTAATTATTTCTATTTGTATATTTGAACCCACGGAGCATGCTTCTTCTTGTTTTAACACCATCTCTGAATCTAACACCATTATTTCGGACAATAAACACAATAAACAATAGGTTATTTAATTCATGTGTTCCGAGATTACATGACATTAACGGGTTCCCTTACACTTAATAATATAATATATGTTATGTAGAGTAACTTAGAGAGAACACAACAAACTCATTATGGTATCGATAACAACGATGGGGAAAATTTATTACGGGAATGAAATATGCGGAACTGGGAAACATCGCGACAACATGCAGTTAATTACCTAGGACTGCTCGCGTCTTCACCTGCGTGAATTTAATTCTAAATAGCTCTTTGGCCTTTTAAACCTGTGCATAATACAAAAATCGGCCAAGTGCGAGTCGGACTCGCACACGAAGGGTTCCGTAACATTATCTATAAAAATCGGCCAAGTGCGAGTCGGACTCGCGCACGAAGGGTTCCGTACCATAATCTATAAAAACGGCAAAAAAATCACGTTTGTTGTATGGGAGCCCCCTTAAATATTTATTTTATTCTATTTTTAGGGTTCCGTACCCAAAGGGTAAAACGGAACCCTATTACTGAGGCTCCGCTGTCCGTCCGTCTGTCACCAGGCTGTATCTCATGAACCGTGATAGTTAGACAGTTGAAATTTTCACAGATGATGTATTTCTGTTGCCGCTATAACAACAAATACTAAAAAATAGAATAAAGTAAATATTTAAGGGGGCTCCCATACAACAAACGTGATTTTTTTCGCCGTTTTTATAGATAATGGTACGGAACCCTTCGTGCGCGAGTCCGACTCGCACTTGGCCGATTTTTTAGTATTTGTTGTTATAGCGGCAACAGAAATACATCATCTGTGAAAATTTCAACTGTCTAACTATCACGGTTCATGAGATACAGCCTGGTGACAGACGGACGGACGGACGGACGGACGGACAGCGGAGCCTCAGTAATAGGGTTCCGTTTTACCCTTTGGGTACGGAACCCTAAAAATGGCAAAAAAAACACGTTTGTTGTATGGGAGCCCCCCTTAAATATTTGTTTTATTTTAATTTAATTATTTATTATTAAAGTGAATATATAACTAAATATTCTGTGAATACTACCTGTTGCCGTTATCAATATCGAGCGAAAAAATCATGTTTGTTGTATGGAAGTCCCCTTAAAAATTTATCTTATTCTGTTTTCTAGTATTTGTTGTTATAGCGGCAATAGAAATACATCATCTGTGAAAATTTCAACTGTCTGATTATCACGGTTCATGAGATACAGCCTGGTGACAGACGGACGGACGGACAGTGGAGTCTCAGTAATAGAGTTCCGTTTTACCCTTTGGGTACGGAACCCTAAAAGGATGATTTGTGAGAATCTATCGAAATAATTATAATATTAATAAATATTGTCAGACAAATTACACAGCGTCATCTCGCCCCAAAAGCTTGTTATGTGTACTAGATAACTGATAAACATACGTAGCTCGTTAGTTATAAGGGTACACCTTTATTCATTTCAAAGTCGAAGTTATACAACGCTACAATTAAATTATTCATCACGACAAATTAACACTTTTAATTTCACTATCGGTGAAGCAAGTCACGTAATTGTCAAGTAAAAACATAGAGTATTTAGTAGTACAGTCACGCCCGTTCCACGGAATTATACCAATAGTTACTAATTCTTGAAGCATTGACTTGCATAACCAGAGACAGCTAAAAAATACTTTTCCCGAAAAAAAGGTACGACTTTTTCACTTTCACTAGTTATAAGATTAATTGCTTTTTGTAATTAGTTACTGTGCAGACGCGCGACAAAAAAAAACAGACGCGTTCGAAATCAGCGGTGTCGAGAATTAACCACAATTGCACCGTGAAAAAAAATGAGATTACTTCGACGAATTCAATTTTACTTTAATGGAAAATAAAAATCCGAAGTTGGAATGAAAAATGAACGAAAAGGAAAGTTGACGTGTCTCAATGATGAACGCGCTGTTATAATTATAAGATATAATTGAATACTTTTACGATATGTGAAATTGCAATAAAAATGAAGATTATAACCTAATTCTGCATGACAACTATTAGACTCAATGTACATGGATCAGGTGCCACACCGGCACCGGTCAGTGGACCTGCGCTGTGACTGTACTGTTTCGAGGTGTATCGATTTTTGTTTTACTTACACTGTGGTAAATTTAACGAGGAGTTATGTTCATTTTTGTGAGAAAATATTAGTTTACGGTTCTAAAGAATCGTTTCTAATAATCAGATTCCATAAACTCGTAAACAGGTTACGGTCGTCACTGCCATAGTTGCATTCCTTGCAAGCGAACATACTCTTATTAAATTTTTAGCTTCAGATCTCATTTCATTTTTAGTATGAATTCAGGTCTACAACAACCTTCAAGTCAAAAATCAACGTCATTTATCGTCGAAGTTTATATTATAATATAGTTCGTATTTCGGTATAACATATGACCATGTTTTTATCTATGTTTTTTTTTTGTACGAAACAAGCATAACAATCAATCGACCTTTTTTCTAGACCTGCGCATAATTTGGTATATCAATAATTGTACCTATTCTAACCATATTTTTTTGTATGAGATAATCAAATAGTAGCCCGTGTGCTACGGTAAGCCACCAGCCGGCTGTTTAGGTGGGTGTGTGCGACGAACATGTGTTCAAAGATCGTTTTCACTTTTTATTAGGGCCTTAGCTTGCTAATACGAGTGATTATGAGAACCAGTTGGTATGGAAATAATTTGCTTGACCGTCATATATTTTAGTAGTTGCCTGCGGCTATGCTAGATCGGAGTTCCAAATTTCGTGTTACCAGGTTCATAATAATTATTAGTTTCAAGGGTTAATATCCTATCGGAAAAGAAATAATATCGGTGCAATTTCAAATATATAACATAGACAATAAAACACAAATAATGTAGACTAAACATTGTCATATTCAATATCACTCTAATTTCTTCGCACTGTCCAGAGGAAATATTTGAAAAACAATATTTTATACGCAAAATTTAATATCTTCTCTAAGTCTTCCTGCGACTTTACTCAGTCAAATATTTTATCAAATATGCCCAATTTTAACTCATGGCACATGAACTAGAAATCCCTCTCTCCTACGACCCAGCACTCGCATGACTCTACTAAATTTTCATGTTACCAACTTCAATTTTTTGATAAATACTCTGAAAATTTACTAAAAATTTTTTTGATAATTTTATGCTAGCGATGTTCGCAGTTTCATCCATATAAAGATTAGTCAACTAAGTAAGTTCTTCACCAGTCTAACATTAATTATCAGTTGCACTTGTTAAAATGATAAGATCTGTTCAATTTTGCATTTTCAGTATACAAACCTTCTCATATACATGGTGTCAATGATGTGTTAATTCAATAATTTAAACGTTAACGTAGTTTAAACGATTACAACGCAGACCGTAACCTAGAACGCTACATATTAATGTACGAGTATATTAATGTATTTAACACGTATATATTTTTATACTATGATCCTTTTAACCAACCAACCAAGCGCAACAAGTTTTATTCTTCTTAGCTTATCTCGTTTCCTAATTCACTATGATTGGCGGGCTCGTACTACCAAAGCTTTTTGACGATGACACTGATTTTTAGAACGCAACATATTTTTATTCTACTACAAAAGCACGTGAGTTGGTTTAAAAACGGTGTCTTTATGAAACTTCAGTCAACTAACACACTCTTTGAAGATTTGTTGTTGTCCTGCGAACAAGTGAGATCGCGAAGAAGCTCAGGAGGTGCGGCATCATCGACAGCGAGTTTACAAATGTTGCAAACACAACACACAGACATCGTTTCCCATCCAACGCGGCAAAAAACCGTATATAAAAGAACAACTAAAACAATTTAAAGACGATTAACTTAAATGAATATTTTATTGTTTCCAAACCTCTTGACGGCAATCCTCACGACGAGTTAATTGCTTCATAATAGCCAAAACTTTGCAAACTTAATCATTAATTTACATTAAACGAACGAAAAAAGGACTGGAATTTTAATCTACAAATTCTAA
This sequence comes from Pyralis farinalis, assembly GCA_947507595.1. Taxonomy (NCBI): domain Eukaryota; kingdom Metazoa; phylum Arthropoda; class Insecta; order Lepidoptera; family Pyralidae; genus Pyralis; species Pyralis farinalis. The sequence goes on along the minus strand of OX382273.1, from coordinate 29,263,051 downwards.
TGTTAAATATATTAAGAAAAAAAATAGAACACAAAAATATTATTTTAAATCTAGAATATTAAATATATAATATTAATATTAAATCTTTGACGAGCTCGGTGGCCCAGTCGTGACTTTGACACCAACGCTCGTGGGTTCGATTCCCACTCAAGACAAACATTTGTGTGTATGAACATGTCTATTTATCTTGTTATTGATGTTAAAAGCGAGGTAGGGCGCATCAAAGCAGCCCGTCTGGGGCAGTACCTCCGCCTCGCAGAAAACCGTAGCCAAATAACAACTACCTAGAGGGTTGTTGTGTTCCTGCGTGTGAGTGAGGTCACCAGTAAGCTCCTAAGGATCGCGTGAGTGATACTTAATATAATACAAGTGTTAATAGGCAACGTCAACTGCTTTACAATAGAATAAAACGTTGGTTTTTACAAGCAATTATTTCACTCCGTCAGTTTGTTTGCTCAAATCTAGCGAGTCGATATATGAGTACCTACTTCAACAATTAATAGTTAAAAAATATATATTTAAACTTGTAATGTGGTATTAAGTACTGCGGACATCTAGCAAGCTGGCAATTCCCGCGAGAAGAACCATAGACAAAAACCATTACCGCGTACATAGACCATTACAATAATTTTATAACCCTCCAACTAATGCTCGAAACTGGATTGGATGCAAGTCTAGCTGGTAATTCGAGTCGAGAAAATATTTCCCAGACGATTCTCGCACAAGATTGCCTTTATGATATTTAGGCTTGATAGTATTAATTATTTTGTTCATTATAACTTTGTAGATCGTATCTGCCATTGCGTGTTCCCTCTTGACATTAAGTACCTTTAAAATATTCATTTAAGTCGAGGGTATGTTGCGATCCCGTGACGATACTCCGATTTGCGAACGAGGCAACCTATGTGTGGGTTTTATCTCTTCCATGTCATTAATACCGTGGAATACATTTTAATAATTACCGGATCTGAAATAGAAATAATTAAAGGAAATTTATACAGGTGGTAACCATTTCGAGTTATTTGAATGAATTTTGGCGATTCTTAGCAAATAATTTTATTGTCAAATATGCAGAGAATATTATGGTAGAAATTGTAAATCAAATAAAATCTACTACACTACCAAAATTATTTAAAGATCTGACAGGTAACAAAATCGCAATGAAATTGTTAAAATGGCTTAGTAATAAATCTACATGTTCTATTTGACGAGATCAGTCGGCAGTAGACTAGTTTTGATGTCAATTAATTTGAGTGTTTTGTGTATAACGCTGGCAGTGCAGCAGATGCAATCGTAAACTTAACTTTAATATACAATATCCCAGAAATATTACCAAAATAGAGATAGACAACATAGGGATAATTGGCGTGGCGCGCTTCTCTCCAAGCTTCCGACATACGGTTTACCACCTCGATTATGCGCTTGGATTGCTGCTTTTCTTCAGGGACGCAGCATACGAGTCCTTTGCGACGGCCAGTCATCGCAGTTTCTGCGTGTGAACGTTTTTGCTGCATATCAATGATATGGTATCACTTGGTATAACATACATTGCCATGCAGATAACATTACAGTTCATGGGCGATATGTTGGACGACCTGCGGCAAGCCAGGCCGAAGTAGATGATAAAAGACGTGCACTTGTCTTTGAGCTCGACCAGGTGATGAATCGCGTTTCTCGATAGGGCTCCAACAACTTGGTTGAGTTCAATGCCAATAAAACCCAGGCGTGTGCAATTAGTGCCAAGGTCTCACCATTCCATCCTCTTTCCTCTCTTCAGAGCACCCCTTTGCAGATACAAGATAGCCTTACCATCCTCGGCATCAACATCAGAGGTGACCTTAACCCCAAAAACTATATCGGGAGCGTTATTTCCGTGGCGTCTAAAAGGTCGGAATCCTGAACAGGGTGAGACGGTTCTTCACGCCTGAGCAGCGCTGCCTTCTATACAAAGCGCAAGTTCGCCCATGCGTGGAGTACTGTTCTCACCTCTAGGACGGGTCTGCCAAATATCTACTTGACGCTCTCGATAGAATGCAGCGCCGCGCTATACACATCACAGATAGCGCTGAGGTCACTAACTCCCTTGAACCTCTTCAGCAGCGTAGGGATATAGGTAGCTTGAGTGTTCTCTACCGCATCTATCATGGGGAATGTTCTGAGGAGCTTTTTGACGTCGTCCCTCCTCCTCCTTTCCTCCTCCGGAATACTCGCGGTGGACTCAGATCACATCCACATAGAGTTGGGTTGCTTACCTCCCGTACTAAGAAGTTCGGCGACTCATTTCTTTGTCGGACTATAAAATGTGGAATTCGCTTCCGGCGCATGTGTTCCCTACTTCCTATAATCCCATTTAGACGAGGTGTGAAGAGGCACCTTAGCGGGCCGTCAAGGGGGACAGCCAGCTAATCACTGTGATTGCTGTTCTCACATCTGGTTCTTATTGATACTTTCCATCAGGCGCGATGGGGACATTTCGACAGGCCACATTAAAAAAGGGAATAAATAATAGACAACATAGACAATAAAATATCACTGCTTCAACACTTTGGGAGTTCTTTGATATTGCCGACGTGGTCGGTATTCAATATTACAGAGTAGTAGTCTGAGTAGGTAGTAGGCGGCTGTAAAGTTATTTTTAGTATATAACTGGCATACATAATCTGTAAATGCTATGACTACGTTGTATATTTATTTATTTATCAGAATTTTAAATAATTTTACATGCTATTTGATACTTAATGTTCAGGAACCATGTATTAAATCGACTTGAACATATATGTATTATTGACATGTATAACTATACACTAAGCAAATACGAATACCTAAGTCATTCATTCGTCTATACATTTACGTTCGTACTTTACGTGTATTTAACGCAATATAATAACAGCAAAAACGTTTGTATACCGGTCAGCGTGCATGTGAAGATGTTATGAATTATGAATGTTAAAGGAGCGAGTAAGGTATGTAAGGACCGAGTCATGTGGCGCTCGGTTCTCTCTGCCTACCCCGTAAATAATTTGGTTTGAAGTTATACATAGAAAGATAAATTGATGTCTGTATTTTTTTTATATAAGCTCAGAATATTGGCTCCGCTTCGCCTGATGGTAAGCTCTCAAATCGCAACGGCAACTGACAAAAGACTACACGGTGTCCTGTACACTACACAGTTGACGCTGCCAAGCTGGTCCGCAAGATGCTTCACGCTTCGTTTGAAGGATCCAATATTGTAGGAAGGAGGAAACAAATGTGCAGGCAAGGCGTTCCACTTTTCGATGATACGGCAGAGATAGGAGTTTCCGAACTTTTTGGTACGCGAAGAAATGTTCTCAACAGTGGAACAATGACATCGCAAGCTTCTGTTATTGGCTACTATGGTAGATAATATGGATTCTTCAACGTTATATAAAAAAAAGAAAGATTTTTCATTGTCAACTTTTGGGTTAACCAAGTTCATTCTAAAATGAGTGTTCATGAGAGTTTATGTTTAGGTCCTGGTAAAGATATTGACTGTATCAGTACAGTACGATGCAACTTAGAAGTTTTATGACAGTCCTTAATCTATAAATGTATGTAGATATAAATATGTCAACGTGAGTGTCCCGTCGATATGTAATTACATTAGAGGTTAGTAAGATGCAGAAGACGTGTGGTATCGACTTATTATTGAACACATTCTGGGTATGGCAGAAAGAGCTTGAAAGTAGAATAAACGCGGTCGAAATGCGAGCGCTACGCAAAATTTGTGGCGTAAGGCTTGTAGACCGTATTCGCAATGATGATGTTAAAAACAGAGTTGGTCTGAAAGAGAGCGTCGATGTTAACATAAGAAGAGGCATGCTCCGTTGGTTTGGACATGTAGAAAGAATGCAGGATGAAAAAATGACGAAGCAGATATACAATGCAAAAGTGGAAGGATGTAGGAGTCGAGGAAGGCCAAGACTTACCTACCATGACCAAATTGGTCGTGTTCTATCAGAAGGTGATGTCAGGAGCCCTAGAAACCGGCGAGCGTGCATGAGAAGAGCAATGAATGTTAAAAAAGCGAGTGAGATATGTAAGGATCGAGTCACGTGGTGCTCGGTTCTCTGTGCCTACCCCGCAAGGGATTTGGCGTGAAGTTATAGATAGATAGATAGACATTATTGAAATTATAAACGTTCGAAGGGCGAATTTCGGGAAAATTAATCACTAGTAATAAAAAGTTACAAAAACAACTAGGAACTTTGGGGCATGGGACTTCTAGGGTTAATATCTTCCGATTAGTCCCAACTCACTCCTTTTCCACCTTTTTTTAGCCAGAAGCCTACGTAGATTAATGGGGAATGTTGTTTTACTTCCTTATTGAAGTAAGCGTACGTGGCTAACCATTATCTTAATTGGTTATTATCATGCATCTTGCCTATTAGCTCTGACGAAAAACGGCACAAATATATTTAAAGTGAAATAGTTCCACCAGGGAAAGCATCATCGTCTAAAAGGAGATATAGAGAAAAACAAAAAAGAAACGGAAACTAGCTCGACTATATCCTAAGTATCGGTTTTGCAGATCATTAGACCTGTTTTACACGCCCTGAGGCATTACATAAAGCTAAAAGCACTAACCGTTCCGCACTTCAGTAGAAATTAAAAAAATATTTAGCGAGAAAACCGGTTGGTTAAGCGAACCGGTTTGTCGGCAGAGCAGTAGACAGAACTAATCACTGAGATCGAAATGATTTAACCGACTGTGACACCAATGGTGAGACATCGAACTTGGTAATGAACTTAAGATCTTTGACAGATAACATCCAATACACGGATGATGTAATGAACAGTAAGTAAACTGCAAACAAATGTGTTATTACGTTATGTGCATTGTTAATCTAAACATTTTAGTAGTACATTGGGTGTCAACAGGTGGACGGGTATAAAAATGTGCACTGATCACCGTAGCTTATGAAGACTTGCTGAGTGTCGTTCGTATGTTGACTCCACTGTTAAGACAGTAACTGTTCAGAAGCATACAGGTAACCTCCCTTCTAGCCTGCCTCTGTTGCTAGTGTGCTAGTCGCGTGCCAAGTGGGTAACCTCTTAAGGGAAGGAAGTTTAATTATACATAGTTGCAAAAGGTGGGGTCACAAAAAGAGCTGTGAATGTTAAAGAAGCAAGTGAGATGTGTAAGGACCGAGTTACGTGGCGCTAGGTTCACTTCTTATTATTAGCGTTATATCTATAATCTAATCTATTAGGATTGGCGAGTTAAGTTTAAGTATAAAAGATACTGATTTTTACATGAAGCGACAGCCATCAGACCTCCTCAACCCAGAGGGAAAACCGAATCATTCTTCGGTAAGGTCACACGTTTTCCTTCACCGCCTAGCTAGTGATAATTACAAATATGTACATAAATACGAAAACGCAAATTTAGTGGTGGTAAACATGCCCCGGATTCGAGCCGGGGACCTGTCGATCACTAGGCCGATTAAATACTCGACCTAGTATCTTAATGGATAAAGATCCATTAAGCTATCACTGATCTCAGGCAGCGGCGGCGTGGCGCTTGGTTCACTCTACCTACAAAATACATCTTTTCAATTAGTTTAACTTACGGTCCACTAACTTTACTATGTTCAAGACTTACGAGCGACTTAATACTAGTTGTGTAATATTCTTTATGGGTATTGATATTCAATGCTGATTTAGTTTATGTTGTACATATAATTATGTAAATGGCTACAGTTGGACATATCCAACGATGCATGCTTAGCAATATTTCTCTCTTTGAATGTTTATAACCATGGTTTAAATCGTGAGTTACTGGGAACGATGCATTCAGAAGTCTTTGAAATTAAGCTGAATTTATACATTTTTAGATCTTTCCAAACCCATCCGTTAACATGTTACGTCCTACGCCGCTCGACCTGTGTGATTGACGATACAAGTATGTGGACATCCCATCCGTTCATAGGCTACAATGACCACTTAAAACAGGTAGACTGTATGCTTGTATGCCTCCTAACGTTGTGTATAAAAAAAAAAATTAGACTATGTGTGGTCGATGTTGCTCGACATCTGTGTTTGATTGGATTGATTGCTACATCTTTTTTTTTTTATATACCACTAAGGTGGCAATCAAGCATACGGCCTGCCTGATGGTAAACAGTCACTGTAGCCTATGGACATTTGCAACATCAGGGGTGTCACTCATGCGTTGCCGACCCTCTAAAAACCTCTTCACGCATTTCTTGAAGAACCCCATGCTGTAGTCCCTTGGAAAAACTGGGAGCTCATTCCACACATTCTCATCTTGTCAACACGTTCATAAAACTTATAATAGCCATGAAAGAAATAACCTGCATCCACATCTATATCAACCCTTACTCATCCCACTGCAGGGATACGGGTCTCCCTTCAACCGAAGGGGTTTACAGCATACTCCTCCACGCTGCTCAAATGCGGATTGGTGGAGGCCAGTGTTTTCAAGCCGCTCCAGGGCCACTGACTGAGCTTAACTGTCATCTAACGACAACAGCCGGAACCGACTGCGTAATATGCCTTCCTAAGCACGGAGACACTCGAGATACAAAAACCCATCCATAGACAGGCTGCGGTCGACGTTGCTTAGCCTGTGTGTTCGGTTAAAATGACACGCGCAACGACGCCATCGAGCTGTCAGGAAGAAATCAAATCAGATCAGAAGGAAATAACCTATGTAGAACTAATGAGCTTTTGCGTAGGTACTCATCGATACGGGTCGGGAGGAAAGAAGAGCGCGCATCTCTTATTAGCTAGTTCACGGATCAACATCACGGCGCTTATCGGGTTATTGGTTAAAATATCATATCATATATATACGACAATATAGACGAGCTCGGTGGCTCAGTGGTGGAACGCGCTGTTACGCTACTTTGACACCAACGGTCGTGGGTTCCATTCCCACACAGTACAAACATTTGTGTGCATGAACATGTCTGTTTGTATTGGTCTGGGTATTTTCTATGTAACTAGTATGTATTTACAAAAAAAAAATGTATTTACGTATGTTTATCAGTTGTCTAGTACCCATAACACAAGCTTCGCTTACTTTGGGGCTAGGTGGCGCTGTGTAATTTGTCCGACAATATTTATTTATTATTATATATATCAAGTATCAGTACAGTACGATGCAACTTAGAAGTTTTATGACAGTCTTTAATCTATAAATGTATGCAGATATAAATATGTCAACGTGAGTGTCCCGTCGATATGTAATTACATTAGAGGTTAGTAAGATGCAGAACACGTGTGGTATCGACTTATTATTGAACACATTCTTGGTATGGCAGAAAGAGCTGGAAGGTAGAATAAACGCGGTCGAAATGCGAGCGCTGCGCAAAATTTGTGGCGTAAGGCTTGTAGACCGTATTCGCAATGATTATGTTAGAAACAGAGTTGGTCTGAAAGAGCGTCGGTGTTAAAATATGAAGAGGCATGCTCTTTTTTTTTTCTCACTCCGTTGGTTCGAACATATAGAAAGAATGCAGGATGAAAGAATGACGAAGCATATATACTATGCAAAAGTGGAAGGATGTAGGAGCCGAGGAAGTCCAAGACTTACCTACCATGACCAAATTGGTCGTGTTCTATCAGAAGATGATATCAGGAGCCCTAGAAACCAGCGAGCGTGTATGAGAAGCGCCATGAATGTTAAAGAAGCGAGTGAGATATGTAAGGAACGCTCGGGTCTCTCTGCCTACCCCGCAAGGGATTTGGCGTGAAGTTATAGATAGATATCCTCCTATCGGTCAGTAGTCAGTAGGGTGGTGGTGAGGGGTGCGTTTACGCACCGTCAAGTGGTTTATTAGTTCGTATTCATAGTTTAAGAAACAATATGAATAGTTTCAATGTATCGTGTACTCTATACCTAGCTAAAGTTAAGAACAACATAGTGTGTCACTAAACGACATCATTCATCAACGTCACAGTAAATGGGTGCGCAAACAAATGTTAAAACTGAGCTCTAAGGGTGAAATTCCACTGAAAGTGTAGCAGCGCGCAGCGGCCGGGCCGTGGGATTCCGTGCGGTACTTCATTTGACCAGACCAGTCGCTACAAGCTACAAAGCTCGTGGAGCTATAACTCCAACTAACTTCTGCGTCTTTTGGAGCCACGGATGAAGAAATGTAGTTTTCATCATCCTTCCGTACTTCAAGTACATATCAGTCCTGCGATGTAATGGCAAAACAATCACTCATCACTGCAACGCACTTAGTGCACATCTTTTCACCATATTCCACACCGCGAATAGCGAGGTACATAATACGCAGGGGAGATGCTCCCCTGGAGTCTGTCTCGAGCAAAGAGCAAAAAGCTCGAAGCTCGCATCATACCTTCATCAAGCTGTACGCCCAGTGAGAGAGGGAAAGCTCGTGCGGCCTCGCGGTTGCTCCTTGCGCCGCGCTACCTATTCTATCGCTTCAAATAAAATTGATTTTTGATTGAGAATATTTCATTAATTCATAAAATTCAAAATACTAGCTAATTTATTGACCGAAAAACCGCTGCGCGTCGCTGCTATTTCAGTGAGATTCAACCCTTAAGGTTAATATGTTGTTCTTATTCTGAGCGCAATACTTAAGTGGATTACCTATGTCCTTTTTAGGGTTCCGTACTCAAAGGGTTGTCCGCTGTCCGTCCGTCCGTCTGTCACCAGGCTGTATCTCATGAACCGAGATAGTTAGACAGTTGAAATTTTCACAGAGATGTATTTCTATTACCGCTATAACAACAAATACAAAAAAAATATAATAAAATAAATATATAAGGGGGCTCCCATACAACAAACGTGATTTTTTTTTGCATTTTTTATAGATAATGATACGGAGCCCTTCGTGCGCGAGTCCCACTCGCACTTGGCCGATTTTTAAACTACGCCTGCTGGCTGTTTAAGAGAGCACGTCAAAGTCGCGTCATTCACGACTGAGCCACCGAGCTCGTCCTATGATCTAATAGATAAGACCTAAGAAATTTCTTGTTCACCCTCTGAGCTCTGGCGGTCTGATAGCGTTCGCTCTATGTCATATACAGTGTTTACGCTAAATTCTTAGGCTTAGACAGCGAAACTTAAATAAAATTGAGGCTACTTATTATTGCGATATCTAAATCTCCATTTGGGCGAAGCCGCGATCAAAAGCTATTTCATAATTAATGCCATGATATATCTGACGAGCTCGGTGGCGCAGTGGTGGAACGCGCTGTTGCGCGACTTTGACACCAACGCTCGTGGGTTCGATTCCCACACAGTACAAACATTTGTGTGCATGAACATGTCTGTTTGTCTTGGTTTGGGTATTTTCTATGTATAATAAGTATGTATTTACAAAAAAAAAATGTATTTACGTATGTTTATCAGTTGTCTAGTACCCATAACACAAGCTTCGCTTACTTTGGGGCTAGATGGCGCTGTGTACAACGGACAAATCCGACAATATTATCGTGTTAGCATTGCATCTATTCCACATATCCCAGTTAAAGTCATAACATGAAATGAAACTATATAATTATATCAGAAGTCACTCATTATACGTGTAAAACACAATTTAAAGTTTCACTTAACGCTAAACGAGCATTTTAATTTATTTCTTTTGAACTAGTTCTCGTTAAAATTGTAAATAGTACTTAAAACAATGAATTAACGCGTGCAAAATACTGCAATTACACTCTGCATTATTCATGGGATATCCAACGCAACATCAGCAGCAACTGCGTTCATTACCTTTCTAATTGCGTAAAAGCTTGAGAAAAGCCGCCATAAAAGTGGTTAAAAGGTTTGGCTTATTGCTTTTGATGACAAACGGGATGGTTGAAACAAAAGCACTTTCACTAAATAATTATGCTAAACGCTGTATATCTGACCCATTGGCTTGGTTGTAAAATTGTTGTTCAGGCAACAGCCGCATAATGGGTGTTATTAAAACATGAATGTAGGGTTCTAGGATGAGCAGAGCGAAGCCAGGCAAGTTAGTTATAAATTTATAGCTTCTGTCTGCGGTTTAGCCCTTATGAAGATCCCTTTAATACGACAGTATGTACTCTCTACTTGAAACAGTATCTTTCTCGAGGTCCTTGAACAGCTCTTTATAAAATGATAATTAAGATACTATAATAAGAAGAGACATGCTCTGGTGTTTCGAGTATGTGGAAAGAATGCAGTAGGCAAGTAGAGAGAGGATGTAGGCGTCGAGGTAGGCCAAGATTTACATACTAAGGTGATGTCAGAAGCCTTAGAAACCGGCGAGCGTGCATAAGAAGAGCAATGAATGTTAAAGAAGCGAGTGAGGTTTGTAAGGATCGAGTCATGTGACGCTCGTTCTCTTTGCCTACACCGCAATGGATTTGGCGTGAAGGTATAGATAGATAATTAGATGCCTACAATGGCAAGGAGTTACCGTAGCCTCGCAGTACAAGGAATACGTACAGCTAAGCGCCCACGCTTAACACTCGAAGTGATATTGTGATGAGAACTTTTAATACAGCATAAGGTTATTACAGAGGTCAAAGTGTAAAGCTGAAAATACACTTAGCTATACGGTTTAGTGGTAACCTCACTTACTCGGAGAAACAACTCTCGAGGGAATTGTTATTTAGCTTTATTTTATTATTATTGTATAACGTCGGAAGGGATACGGTAAACGCTATACCCTCCTGGTATAGTGTTTACCGTAGCCTGTGATCGCTTGCAACACAGCAACTCATACACTGGAACCGCAATGATCGCGTACTGTGCATTTCCAGAGAAGTTTTCTACGAAGAATTATTAAGTTGTAAAATAAGCTCCCTGCCGAGGTTTTCCCAAGGGACCACAGGACGCGGGTGAAGAGGTTCCTACAGGGTCGACAACGCAAGAGTGACACTCCTGGTGTTGCAAATGTCCATAGGCTGCGGTTGTGAAACAAGTGAAAAAAAAAAACTAAAACTGCTATTTATTATGTTTTGTTACGTTTATGAGATTATTGAATAATCACGAAACAGATGTACTTACAGAGACAAGTTATGTTGGTCACTTGCAAACCATTTCACTCTTATTACTTGCGCGATAAGAATGGGACAAAGATCAAACAATCTAGCTGTGTGTCCGTAGTTTCAAACCCTGTCCAACTTTCAATTCATCAATCTTTGCTGGGACTTCTTCCTCACCAACGAACATTTAAATTTCAAATTAAAGGATACAAAACTACAATATGTTAGCTATTAGTGTGTCGATTTTGGAGTTTCTCACTATTACCGTCTAAACGCTAGCTGGATGACATCAGTCTACCCCAAACGGCAATTTTGAGGGTAATGTGGCTCCGCTGGCTATCGCAGCTCTGCCAATTAGAAAAAGACATGTTATGTAATGGAGCCAGCAGCGGTGTCAACCTATCATGTGTCATGTAAACCATCGCGTTAATAAAATAACAGTGTTGTATACAATGTCACTCATGTACCTACATATATTATTTTAATTGAATCCATATTATGTTAATATGAGATATTGAGCCCACGTTGGTATTTACAAGAATTAATTAACATCATATGTTGATTAGGAGCTAGGTGTCACGAGGTCGCGAAGCTGTTTAATATCTAGATCTGAGAATGAAGCTTTTTTTATTATGAGTATTTGAGTACTACTTTTGCACTATTGCATCGTATAATATACTGTTGTGGGGAATGGCGGCTGATATTGAAACAATTTTTACCTCGCAGCAAAAAGGCATTTGCTCTATTAATATGGGCTCTATAATGTAGGCTATATAATATGAGCTCCAGAGAATCACTGAGGGAACTGTAACTTCTCAATATATTTATGAAAAGATGAGGTATTTCTGAAAAAAAGTTGGTTTTTTCAACTTGAATCAAGTTGCATATGGGTTCACCTGCTAAGCCTGGTAGGTCTTTTCTTGTAAATTGTATGCGATTCTTTAAATTATCTGAAACAGGTCTGTTCTTTCCCGACACTATTTTCTTTTTGCATTTGTGAGTTCAATTCTTGAGGAAGCTTTATAGACTATTCAACGTCATGATATGACCCTTGAAAGCCCCTCTTTTTTACTTATAACACTCATATGACATGTATATGACAAACAGACATGTTCCTGTACATAAATGTTAGTCCTGTGTGGTATCGAAGCCACGAGCCTTGGTGTTAAATTACCATTCCTAATCAATTGGTCTTAAATTCAGCGTTATTAATAAAAACAAAATGAGGGCGCCACTTAACTTTGTGCGCCCTCTTAAGCAGCACAAGCATTGACTCGGGCACTGTCCAAGTGATGTACTTACCGGAAGCGCGGGTGGCATGCATGTGTCGATCCCCGGCGCTCGCGGCGCATCACCGCACGTGCAGCGGCTCGCCACACACACAACCTGCAAGAAAACATTCTTAAATTAAATATATATAAACGTAATATCCGGTAGATACCTTAGCAGTGATAGCCCAGTGGATAAAGAACTCGACTTGACGAGCTCGGTGGCTCAGTCGTGAATAACGCGACTTTGACACCAACGCTCGTAGGTTCGATTCCCACACAAGGGCAAACATTTGTGTGCACGAACATGTCTGTTTGTCTTGGTGTGGATGTTTTAAGAGAGGCAGGGCGCATCAAAGCAGCCCGCCTGGGGAAGTAATATACTGAGACGTATCACTGAGGATATTTATTTCATTGAACAGTTCCATAAGTGAATAATCCTTGAAGACATTGAATAATAGACATGCAACATGCATATTCTAATTAATAATTAAGTAGTATTTATTTAGCAGCATTTAAGTAGTACTGATGTCTGCGGTTAATCGTGAAATTTTGTAAGAATCATGGTAAAAAGTCCGACAATCAAGAATTTGTATCAGCGTTGCCAGACGTCCCAATTTTGGCGGGACGTCCCGATTTTTAAATCAAAATTAAATGTCCCGCGCGGGACAGGCTCAGTCCCGCTTTTCTGAGATAACTCGACCGTGAGTGCAGCGTACTGAGGAACCGCGGCCGGGTGTCGTAGTGAGTTGCGTTGCGTGCATAATTTAATTTAATTACATTAAAAGCAAACAAAAGTTTAAGTTCTTTTACGTGTTGTTTTCTTAAATTACTGGAGTTTACTTATTAGAATCGTTTAAAGATGAATGAAGCCTCAATGATGAATGAATGAAAAAATTAAATGAAAAAGAATGATAACTTAAATAAAAAGATAAATATTTAAAAACTTCTGATTATATACGATTTTTTACTAAGTCCCGCTTTCGTCGGTGCCTGACATCGAGTAAACAATGATATTCATAACAAGCCTATTCATAATATGTAATGGTATTAATATATCAATAAATAAATATGATAATTAGTGTTATTATTATTCATGTATGTACATAATAACATTATGTTTATTGATAAATATTATTTATCTATATAATATTTGGTTTGGTCTGAGTACTTTCTTTATCACACATCATCTAGTATCCATAGATACAAGCTTATCTTGTATTATATAATTTGTTTAGAAATATTTATTACATTACTTCCTCTTTCTGGCGTTATCCTGTTTCCTAATCCATTAGAATTGGCAGGGTCTGCTTCCTCAGCCTAAGAATTTGACGAAGCTACAGATCTTTACATAGGGCGACTGCCGTCAGTCGTCCACAACCACGAGGGAAAACTACTTCTTAGGATAAGTCTCACATCTTTCGAAATATATTTTCTTGAATATGCAGATTCCCTCACGATGTTTTTCTTCACCGCCGAGCAAGTAATATTATAAACATGCACATAAATCCTAAATACAAATTCAATGGTACATGCTTATATCGGGAATCGAACCAGTGACCGTAGGATAATAGGTCGGCTCTCTATCCACTGGGCTATCACTGCTCTTATTATATAACTAACAATGAATAATCAAAGTATATACGATAGACCTAATTGTCTTAATATAAAAAAAAGTATATCAAATTTTACCATCCTTTAACGAATAATATAACAGAATATAACTATAAGAGTATATATAACTCACAATGAAATAAAAGTTAAATTCAAATAACGAACCTAATAAATACAAAAGGAGAACAAAATAAATTGCATTGCTCCCAACAATAGAAAGTACAGATTCACAGAAACGACCGCTAAAATACCGTCAAATCGATGAAAAGACGAAATATGTCGACGATTTACCAACAATTCTAACCAAATTGTGTGCGCGGAGAAAAAGTAAAAAGAAATCACACTCTTTCAAAGACAATACGTGAGCCCACTTTAAAATAATAAGCGCTATTTGCGATGTGCAAATTATGCTCATTTTTGCGGATTGTGTACACACGGGCACAATGGATAGCAAGCAAAAATACAACAATAGGCAACACGAACGTGAAAATATGGACATAGAAATCACATATTAGTTCTAGTTCTAGAATTCCTAACCACAGAAGGAGAAAAAACAAACCCATCATCCTGGTCATCGTCAAACTTATGAAATTCTTTGTGATGTAGTTATGGTTCTTTTATTTCTTTCTGTACTAAATAGTTTTCTGTAGAAAAGTTTCGTTACAAACTATATTTTGAATAAATGCTATCCAATGTATAAAGGTTTTTATTATTTATATGTATACATAATACGTATCCTCTTCTTCCTAGCGTTTCTGAATCCATTAGGATTAGCGGGGTCTGCTACCTAAGCCTAAAGATTTGGCGAAGATACTTATTTTGGCATGACCAATTATTATGACAAAACCAGACCTTTCTTGAATTAGGTCACACATCTTTCGAAATACAATTTCTTCACGATGTTCACCATCACCGCCCAGTAAGTGATAATTACAAATGCGTACATATTTTCGAAAACACGAGCGGAAAATGCAAAAATTCGAACCGGGGTTTTATTATATCTATTAGTCAATGCGCCTTATCCACTGGGCCACCACTGCTCAATATACATACATAATATATATATATATATATATAATAACTAAGTTATAAAATATCGAACCCAATTTCATTGAAGTCAACGCCCTATTCAGATAGTTACTTTTTTTACTATATTCAAATAGATTGTTTTACTTTTTCAGAAATTTCTATTTTTTAAACTTGTAATACATCTTCAAATCTTCATCACCACATTATAAAACTACACGAAAACTAAACACCAAACGAAACTTCTTTTCGATACAAAGGAATTCTGTTTTTGTTTTTTCGTCAGCTTTTTAACTAATTATAAAATGTTCACCAAATTTTTATGCATCAAATTCCATACCAAATTCCGCACAAAACAGGACGGCGTAAGAGTATCTTTTTATAAAGTTATTCATACTGCTATAAAGATAGAAGTGAATTCACAGTGCAAATGACAGTAGAACTTGTACCCAAATAGTTCCGGACCGTTATTATGAACAAGTATAATTCCTAAACGTTGCAATGATGTACACGTATAATCGGATATTAGAATACTCCCTAAGAGAGGATTTAAGTTAATTATAAACTGTAAAACTTGTTATGACTGCGTGATTCGAAAAATTTGTATTTTCAGCAATGGAATCTTCTGCTTTCCTGACATACCTATGTTATAACTTGATGCTCGAGTGGTTTACTTTCTTTCACAAAATCACGTAATCGATCATTGTATTATACGCAATAATTACGTAACAATTTAAATAAATGAAAAATTTGTTCGTCACTGTACGTAGCCATATGTATAAATCTTAATCGTCTGGCAGTCAAGTGGTCAGGAGCTCTTACCTAGATGTGGGGCGCGCAACTTGCAATTTCGCCCCGTGCATCTAGACAGACATACTAACACACTATTTCATTTTAACAGTTTTTTTTCCAAAAGTCACGTTCTAACCAGCACCTAATTGCGAAACAATCTTTTACAACATGACGATATTTTTGCCCGATTGCTCACAAAACTACATTTTCTCTCTTAACGCATTAGTTTTAATCGAACGGCAAGAAAGGTTATCTTTAAATAACAAATTTCGAAAATTGGCGGTTTTGTGTTTTTCGCATGTTTTACTTTTTTACACCGATATCTCAGAGAAGACTTACCTACTTGATCGGGACAGTTAAACTGGACTCTGCTAGTTAGTAATTTGTTAAAAGCAACCGGGACCAGTGTACTTCACCGATCTCGTGTCGTCGGCGGCGAACTTCTTTGCAGCTTCGCCCGTGGATGGCATGCACGCGCACGAGCTCAGAGGAATGGCTCGAGAAGACCAGAGGAAGAGCGCCTACGGACGATAGCGAAGTCACTGCCCCAGAAGGGGATTAGAGCGTCAAATAGAGACTAAGACAGAGATTTAAACAATTTGTAGGGAGTCAATAAACGCATGGAACGCAATGGAACGGAGCCTCGGAGCAGAAAGATCCGTGCCGCATCTCCCGCGTTTCGGCGCAAATGACCATGTTTTTACTGTATCAATGTATCGGGGCAGGTTTTGGTTTATAAATTAAACAACTTCATAAAAGGAAGGTTATCTATTTTATCGACTTTTATACAGTAATATTTATATCATAGTACCTGGGAGATCGAGCTTCGCCGAGTCTTTTGTATTTATTTTTTTATGAAAACATGTTTTTCAAACCTTTACTTATAAACTTTAAAATCTTATGTAAATACGAAATTTAATCAAAATTGTTCGAATGGATCTAACGTGGCTTTTCTTTTTGTTTTTTTTTTGTTTGGTTTTCCGGGGTACATGATATATATTTAAGAATTGTGCGTTTAAAAAAATAGAATTACGGTATCTTAGTCGGTACAAATCATCAAGTAAATGAAATAATTTTAATTTAACAGCAGTTATTTTCACTATTTTCTTGATTTAGTCTTTGTTGTTTGATTTAAAACATGGAGATCATTCGGCTGAAGATCAGGCGTAATATGTTGACCTTTCAACCGTCATTATGTTGTTGTAATAATGAAAGCTTTTACAAATGTTATACCGTTCTTTATCATCTGTTAAATTGAAAATTAAAAATCAATCACTAAAATTTTTATCTGTCGATATATCTTTACGCAAGGTAAGGCAAAACTTAGCGCCTTAAACGCCGTAACACTCTTATAATTTAAATAAAATTACTTTATTTTTATTTAAATAAATAAGTATTACTGCATTCATATTAAAATAGCAAATGGATGAATAGCATAGCGTAGTATTTTAGTAACATTAAAGTAAATGTGCGTTAATGTAGCATAAATCACAAAAAAAGCTAACGAAATAATTATATTGAAGTCTCATTAAATAATAATGGCATTTTAAAATATTACACGGATACTTAAATATTTATTAACTTAAACATTTAATTATTTAAAACGTGATTTAATATAACCGTATATATATTTCACTATCAGATGGCAAAATCCCAACTAGAATGCTAATTAGGGTGAATATTAAATCTACTGAATATTAATTCACAGGTGATTTATGGAGGTCGTAATTAAAGATATTAAACTCTCGAGATTAGGTTAAATATGAATCCCTTTTAATATTGCTGTATTTGCCTGTAATGATGAAGCATATATAATTAGTAGCGTGATATGATTACTCGTATAATGAAATCAGTGAATATCATATTATATGTAGACATGTCATAGGTGAATAAAAATAAAATAATTATTTTTCTGTATAACCAAATAACAAATGCTATGCGTACATCTCGAGTCAAGACAAGTCACGGTCACAATAATAGTCTCCTCTTTCGCGTTAGCCAACAAAAAAACAACATCTGGCAAGGGAGTGTTAAATTGGGGTCTTGTATCCTTAAATCGATCTATCCATATGTTCTCGACAATGCCCTTTCGGGATAGACAGAGAGAATTGAGTGCCACTTGACGCAGTCCATATACATCTCGCTCGCTTTTTTAATATTTTAATGCATGCTCACCTCCTGGAGCAGAACCCACCATCTCTCATGACTCCACCGACCTCACGGTGATTTGAGCCGAATCGCGGGAGATGTGCATGGCACATGCTATACTCTAAGGCTCTCTTTGTGTCGAGGATAATTCTTCACTCCCTAAAAAATATTTATTTATTGTGTGTAGGTCAACCTTCTCCCCGTTCTAGGGTAACGACATGCACGCTTACTCGTTGGAGTCTTCGTTCGTACAACCTTCTGGAGCAGCAAAAAATTGTGAAAAATTTCTTGGTAGTAAAAATTTGAGCCAGAATTCACAGCTCGCTGTACACAAAATTGGCTGATACTGACGCTAACGTATATACTCGATAGCTAGGTATAGCTAAGAGAGAGCATGGCAGCAAAATAAACCCGGTGGAGATGCGAGCGTTGCAAAATATCTTCAGCGTAATACTTATAGACCGAGTCCGCAATGATGATCTACGAATAAGAGTAAATCTGAAAGGGATTTTCGACGTTTAATTAATAAGAAATATTCTCCATAATAGAAGGAATTCAAAAGAATGACAAAATGGATAAATATACCACGAATATGGAATTAAATAGGAGTCAAGGGAGATCTCTGACCTCCTTACTCACTTATCCCACCTAAATTGGTCGTGTTTTATCGTAAAATTTCAGTTATAAGAGCATTCGATGCAGATACTGTTTCAATTTTCCTGTTACACATACCTTGAGAAAATATTAAAGATTATTGTAATGTTGCGGAAACCTTATTTATCCCTATATAAATCCCACAAGATTTGTATCGAATAAAATATCACATTTCCACGACGTTGATAAAGTGAGACGGTGGAAATATGAGGAATGGAGGAATAACATATTTCACGGCACTTTCTCGAGGGTTGATTCGATAAAAACTGTAGGTATCTACATGTACTTTATACATACGAGTAGTATCTACATATCTAGACAGATAAATAAAATTGGAGTGTCTGTTTGTAATATTAAAATAACCGCTTTAATAAATAACAGACAAAAATAACAATTTTTGTCTGTCTCTCTGACTGTTCCGGCTAATCTCTGAAACGGCTGGACCGATTTTGACGGGACTTTCACTGGCAGATAGCTGACGTAATAAGGAGTAACTTAGGCTACTTTTGTTTTAGATTTCTTTATTAATATAAATAAATAATAAAAAAATATTTATTTTGCTGTTCGCTATTTTACTCTGCTTTTTTAGGTACCTACTTATAATCAAAACAAATAAATAAAATTATAATTGAACAATAACTTCTTTGTTAAATTCCGCGCGGATGAAGTCGCGGACACAGCTAGTATAACATATAAATTTTTCAATGCAGCACCTGCTGCTTATATCTATTGTAATTCCTCTCCCAAAGGTTGTTTTTTATGCAATATATGCAATTTTTTATACAATGTCGGGAGGCATACAAGCATATGGCCTATCTGGTGTAAAGCAGTTAAAGTAGCCTATGAACGCTTGTAATACATTGATTATCACTAGCGCGATGTCACCTCCGCTGCTAACACGGTAACTCGTTAGGAGCTTATCTACTGGTGACCTCGCTCACACGCAGGAAAACATCTCCCTGGAGATTCGTTATTTGGCTGCAGTATTCAGTGAGGTGGGGGTACTTCTCCAGACAGGCTGCTTTGATGCACCTTTCCCCTCTTAAAAACACCCAGTCCAAGACAAACATACGTGTTCATGCACACGAATGTTTGTCGCGGGAATCGAAGCCACAAGCGCTGGTGTCAAAGCAGCGTTACTAACCACTACGACACCGAGGTAGTCTAGAAGAGTTTATACTGTAAATAATTACGTTACTTTCATGACTCACATTGGCTTTACTTGTTTTTATTAGTTTAAAAACAAACTAACTAACCTAACCTAACCTAAGTAGTTACAGATGGCAGACAAACACAGGGATGACCGCAGCAGCCAAGACAGAGACGACTAGTACCGTCATGGTAATAACGGCGTGCATCTACTAACGGTAGTGCGTATATGCCGGCCGGCACTAGTTTCATGAACGTAATGGTGGCGGAAGCATACAAAGTAGTTTATATCAAATTGTCTGTATTTTATTGGTGAAAATGACGATGTGTCGTATCATTCACAACTTGCGCCCTGCGATGTGCATCATCACTACAAATTAAATAACCTACGGGGAACCAATGACACCTATATTACGTAGTAACTCAATTCGGGGGTAAAGTGGAACGCGGAGCTCTTATTGGCTAGTTCGCGGATCAACATTGCAGCATAATACAATACATTTTATTGTCATCACATCAGCCCTTACTCATCCCACGGCAGGGTCTCTCTTCAACCGAAGGGGGTTTTTTTTTCTTTTTTTTTTATTACATACTTGCACCCCTGCCATGGGCAAGGCTATTTTAATGCCATTTCGTCATTAGCGAACTAAATATTAAAACACATTCATACACAATACTCCCTTTCATTCCATAACTCATTCATACATTCATCAACTTTCAGTTTTATGCCCATTTTGGAACGCCGGTGAAACGATTTTAACTATTCTAACTTCCCTCCCCATACTGTGTCAGTCCAGCCATGGGCGACAGAGAGCTTCACAGCTCCACCTAGCCACCGCGATACCATCGGCCCTTACAGCACTCCTATACAGCATTAGTCCTAGGTGGAGCCGCTCTGCCTGTTCCGATCTATGACAGCCGTGGCTAGACTGACGCAGTATTTTAAAAATTTTGACCGAGTTTTCCCTACCACTATTTCGGAGACCGTTTCTTCGGTGACCCGCATTCCCAACTCCTGCTCCAATTCGTACCTCTGTTTGGAGAATGCGGGACACCGAAACAATATGTGCTGCACTGTCTGTGGGCCAATTCTGCTAAATAACTGCAACTGCACGTTTACGCCTGTCACTTGAGTCGTGCAGGAATAGTGCAGTGCCGATAGGTGTATTCTACTAAAATATCCTGCACTGCAACTGCGCTGGAACTGCGCGTATGCTGCACTGCAACTACGCTGCAACTGTGCGTATCCTGCAAGTAAACTACTTAAAACCTGAAATGTTGCCATAATTCAATCTAATAAAACTGAATTTTTATTTAATGTTGACTCCTATAGTTTCACTATTGACCTTGGTTGCCGGAGTGGAGGTATTTCTAACCGAAAAGAAGCTTTACTTAATTGTATTTATCCCCAAACATCTCCCAAAACAAAGCAAATATAATTCACCGCCTCAGAATATTAATTTCACTTCGCAAAAGTTGCTCAAGAGTAACGTTAACAAAACTGCAAGTAAACTCCTTCAAAACATCTGTCACCGGTATACAAATATCAAAACAATTTATCAGAATACGATTATATTGCAGGAAACGTGCAGTTGCAGTGCAGGTTTTTTAACAGAATAGCGATTCATTTACTGCAACATTCCTGCAACGTCGCTGCTGTCAGATCGTTTAACAGAATACCGAAACGTCAAAATGTACGCATTTTGACACACGCCGCGCTGCAGTGCAGTTGCAGTTTTTAGTAGAATCGGCCCACTGGTCCACGCCGGGCTCGCAGAAGCACGATGGGTCCTCCGCGCACTTGAATCTGTGCAAGTACGCGGAGAACCCACCATGCCCCGAGAGGACCTGCGTATTGATGTTCGACGGCACCATTTTGCCCACGATGCCGTACGCCGCCGCCGCACTCGGGAAGAACATCTTCGTTGTCGAAGCTGTTATTCCCGATGTGTATCTCCTATCCCATTCGTCAATGGTCCCCTTGCGGATCATACCTTTGACGAATGAGACAGGGCAGCGGTCGTAATCTGGCCGCCTCCGCAACCCCAGTGCGGCGCTCCTGGCGAGTTCATCGACACGTTCGTTCCCCTCCAACCCCGCGTGTGCTTTAATCCAAAACAACGAGACGCTCTTACCCTGGGTTTTAGAGCATACTCCACCACGCTGCTCAAATGCGGATTGGCGGAAGCCAGTGTTTTCAAACCGCGCAAGGGCCACTGACTTAGCTTAACGTTTGTCATCTATCGAAAACAGCCGGGACCGACGCCTTAATGTGCCCTTCGAAGGACGGAGAAACTCGAGATAGATAAACCCATCCATATACAGGCTGCGATAAACGTTACTTAACCTGCGTGTTCGGTTAGAGCGACACGCACAGCGACCATCGAGCCCTCACATTTTATTGGACCAAAAGAAAAATACATAAAAACATAGACAATAAAGTTCCAGTAGAACGGCGGTCCTATCGCAATGCGATCTCTTCCAGAGAACCTGAGGGTAGAAGGCAAATAAGGAAACGGCACTTGTCGGTTTATTGGTTAAAATATTCTTCCATTGGTCAGCAGGCTTGAGTCGATGAGATATTTAGGCGCTAAAACACCACGTCTTTGTGATCGTGGTGTGCCCTCATACAGTCTAGTGGTTTGTTGGTTTGTACCTACCTAACCTATCTTTGCCCTGTATATGTATGAGTAACTTTGCGGAAATTTTTATACAACTCATAACAGTACTGTTAAATGCTGGCATTGTAATTGGATTTTGTGCACACTTTTTGTTTTTAACCCTTCGAGACCCGGGTGGTCGAATACGACCGCGAAATGTATAGGAAAACGTATATAACGGGTTCTGACTGCTTCTGAATATAAAATAATGCAAATGAAGGAACTCCAAATATTAGTTATACATAATTTTTTTAACTTATTTGAAATACTTATGAAGACGATTGAATTAATCCTAAACATGAAGCGTTTCACTAGTAACAATCTTCCGGCTGCATCATCAGTTTGTGCATAATGAAACCGTAATATTGTAAATCACACCATCTTCTTCTAAACCTCACCTAAATATTTACGCGCTAAAACACAACGTATTTTACAAGTGCGGCGTGCCTTCATGCGCAGTCAATTGGTTTATTAGTTTGTGGTCATCAACCACGTTAAGGTTTTTAAAGTTTTTATAGCAACATCGCATGTTAATGAAAGAAATACATAACAACAAACAAACAAAAAAAAATCAAGCTAACCATAGGATTTTGTAAACCAACCACAGGAGTACAGAAACAAAAAACCCATATATTCCCAGAAACTGAACAATACCTATGCCTTTGAGTGAAGACAGTGTATCTAAATGATCACGTCTAAAGGAACTCACGCATAAAATATTAATCATGCACTAGAACACGGTATTTGCAAAATTAAAACCATCGAACGGTATCAGCAAAATAAAGTGATGCAAATGCGAGGTGAAATAATACGTTTTGAATGAATACGGGTGTGTTTGATAGGAGCGTGCATCGCACGGTCCCGTTGGTCGGTCGTGTATCAATAACGCATCAGTGCAACCATTAAGACGATTCTTGCTCCCGCGCACGCTCAGATACCTATTCTTTATTATACGTATATGTTTGTGTTGTTCGTTTTTTTAAAGGCCTGCATACAACTCAAGTAAAAAAATAATGATTCGCTAAAGACGTACATATATACTAAAGATGCGCTAAGTACACAATTTACCGAGTATTACTCGGTTTTATCATTACCGGACCGAGTAGTGTAGCGAGCGAGCAAGAGCCTCTTGCACCTTATCGCGTCCCGATGCCAGAAAAAGCAAATTTAAATTTCGCATATTTTTTTAAAGATAAAAAAGTCTTTTTTTCCCAATGGACCTAATGATCACCAATGGTAACAAGTCTTACATCTTTTGAAATAAAATCTGATTGACTCTTATTGAATCTTGTTTTTCTTTTCTTAAACTGCTAGCATTTCGGAAATGACCATTGGCGAAGAAGAAATGCCTAATAAACTTGCCAATATAGATTTCCTTCAAACCGTTAGTTACATATTACAATAGATTCATGTCAGCATAATGATGCAATAGTGATGTCAAAAGGTTGAATTAAAGGTATTCAGAAAAGGGTGTCTGTGGTGAATTATTTCCAGACATCTTTGTCAATTACATATTCAACAATTCTATAATTACATAGAGTATTTTTGGTGTGCTTCTTGAATACATTGTCAGGAAAGGTAAAGTTTCGGGCAATTTACTACAGAATCGAGTACAATTTACTAGAAAAGATTATCCAGTCCTAGCAAGCTGATGTACGGGTATACGCAACTTTTTACTACTTCTAAGTTTTTCGCTGAAGTTTGAAAACGACTTTAATTTTTTACGGATATAATTATGTTTTTACAATTCAGAAGTAACAGTGATTAATTTCTTTGAACACTGACCACCATCGCGTATGGCTCCACCGACCTTGTCGCCGACCGAAGAGAGCCGAATTGTTGCTCTGAGGCTCTATTCGTGCCGTGGGCATTTCTTCCCTCCCCAAATCTCATACTTTGTCTCTTTATATTACGCTATCTCCCCCTTCTGGGGTTCTTCAAATATTTTTGAGCCATTCCTCTACGCTCCTTGTGTGCCATCCGTGAGCGAACCTGCGTAAAGCCACGAAGTTCGCCGCCGATGATACGAGATCGGTGAAGTATACCGGTCCCATTTGGCCTTCATTGCGCTGTATCCCGTCCATCATCAAACAACGCAGATCGTTATATTTAGAACAGGACCATAATATATGATATCTGTCCTCCTCGCTCTGTGCACACTCACACATACTAGATGCATGCCGTCTCAAAACATTCAATCTCTTTTTAAATATGCTGCATCCGCCGAGGATCTGGGAGACCCGAATCTCGCGCGTTCGCCGGCTCAACTCTCTACCGGCCGCGAATCTACGCGTTCCCTCCATACGTCCGGTACGAGTTACCTCGTTTACGTCTCGAGTTACGTCTGAGGGAAGTACTCCAGCCAGTACGGGCAGGGCAGCCGTCCTGTTGGGCCTATATGATTTGGTCAGCAATATAAGTGCCTTTTAAACCTCCCACTTGCCACCCTGTATGCCTGGCCCCAGGGATCCTGGTTGCCAAACCCGGCTATTTTACGGATAAATTCCCCCGCCCTCAAGAACTCCCAGCACACACATCGGATTGAGAATATGAGTTTCAACATCGTCGTAGTACAGAAAGTATACAGAGACGGGATGCAGTCCAGCGTGGACACAGACGGCATAGCAATGTTAAGATCGGTGATTGGGACCGGCTCGTTGCTGACGAGAACACCGACATTAGCTCCGGGGCCAGAATCTTTATTTGAACAGTTACGTGAGTGATTCTCTGGAGCCCATGTTATAAATAGAGCGAACGGCTCTTTTTGCAGGATAAAAATTGTCGCAATATCAGCAACCGTTCTCCACAACAGTATACCAAACGACATAATGCTGTGAAAGTAGCTGAAATAGACAAAGCGCACAGTAACCATATCCATCAATTGTCTGATTCTCCTAACTGCATATGCAGCGGGGCTGAGCTTACCGGCAAGTTTATTTATATGGGGACCCCATTGTAATACGTTCATAGGCTACGGGAATCGCTTCACAGGTGGTCCGTATGCCTCCCGACGTTGTATAAAATTTAACTGCCTCGCTCACTCTCTTACCAGAATACGTCCGTTTATTTAGTATTCAAAGGTAAGTCAGTGGAAACACGCGTCACGTTGCTTGTGCGGTTATCTAGAATTTATTATGCTTTTATACCACTACGATGACAAATAGCATACTGCCTACCTTAAGCAGTTACCGTAGATTATGCACAGTTACAGCACCCGGGATGTCACTATTGCTTTGCCGACACTAAACCACTTCACGTCTTTTTTGAAGAACCCCATGCTGTAGTCCCTAACACACTCAGTTATGTCTTCTTTTTCTTAGCGTTATTCCGTTTCCTAATCCATTAGGATTGGCGGAGTCCGCTACCTAAGCCTAAGGATTTGGCGAAAACACAGATTTTTACATAGATCTACTGCCGTCAGACCTTCACAACCCAGAGGGAAAATCAGATCTTTCTCAGGTTAGGTCACACGACTTTCAAGATACAATTTCGGGGATGTGTGTGGTCCCTCACAATGTTGTCCTTCAACGCCGAGCAAGTGACAAATATGTACATAAATCCGAAAGCACGAATTTAGCGGTACATGTCCCCGCTTAGGATTCGAACCGGGGACCATGTGGTCAATAGACCGATTCCTTATCCACTGGGCTATCACTGCTGATAAAACACACTCAGTTATGTATTAAAAACTAAAGAGAAATTTATGTTGAGCTTGATGATTCCTTAAGCGTCTCACTATAGTTGAACACACAAGTTGAGCAACGCTGACCGTAGTCTATTTTTGAACGGATTACATTATCTTGATCTTCATCGTGATGGTGATGTTTATTGGCCGAGGTTCAGGATTGTTATATTCAGGAAATTGAGCTTAGCTTTTCAATTGACATTCGTTCAATAGATCATCAATAGATTATTAACATAGTTAAGATCGATATATGTATTGATAAATGATGATTATGAAGTCGTTATTTTGATGCGGTTTTCTAGTGGAGGTACTTGCTCGGTTGGGCTGCTTTGATACTACCCTCCTACCTTACATCCTTTAAAAGAATCTAAAAGAAAAGAGTACCACTACAACAGTATGAAAGCCATACTGTTGTAGTGGTACTCTTTTAGACTACGAAATACGGAAACTACTTCACATCGGGGACTGTATGCTCGTTTGCCACCCGAAGCGTAGTATAAGAAGATATACGATGCATACGTAGATATACGAGGGTACGCCTGTAAGAACTAAAATATCACTCACATCGGCTTCACACAAGTACCTATATTTTGATACCTCATGCTTTCAAGTGCGTTGTAGCCCATCATCGCTTGCAATACAGCTCGCAGCTCAGCTCTGTTGCTAACACAGCAACTCCTAAGGAGCTTACTGGTGACCTCACTCACACGCAGGAACACAACAACCCTCTGGGGCGTTGTTATTTGACTGCCGTTTTTTGTGAGGTGGTGGTACTTCTACAGACGAGCTGTACAAAAATAGGCTGCGGTTGCAGACGTGTTCGTGCACACAAATTTTTGTCCTGTGTGTAAATCGAACCCACGAGCGTTGGTGTCAAAGTAACGTGACAGCGAGTTTCGCGACTGCGCCACCGAAGTCGTCAAGCGAGCGTTTATTTGTCACTCACTTTAGCCTAAAGATTTATAATAGCTTAATAGAAGTTGTTCAATAATAATTCATAGAAACAATGACATTCATCTTGAGATAGTGAAACTTGCAAATAAGTTATTAGTACGTACTCCGCTTAATGACTGCCTTTGATCTAACTAGCAGATCTAGATAAAAGGGTAGTTATAACTCTGATAGGGGCGGCAGGCATACACGCATACGGCCCACCTGATGTAAAGTAGTTACCGTAGCCTATAAACGCTTGCAATACATTAAGTGTCACTCGTGCGATGCCATCGCCGCTGCTAACACAGCAACTCCTAAGGAACTTACTGGAGACTTCAGTCACATGCATGAACTCAAAAACCCTCTAGGGAGTTGTTATTTCGCTGCGGTTATTTGAGACGTGGAGGTACTTACGCAGACTTTGATGCGCCCTACCTCTCTTAAAAACACCCATACCAAGACAAACAGATATATTCATGCACACAAATATTTGTCCTGTGTGGAAATTGAATCCACGAGCGTTGGTGTCAAAGTAGCGTAACAGCGCGTTTCACCACTGCGCCACCGTGCTCGGTACCTACGCAGTAAATCACCGTAAATAAAGCCAATAATCAATTATTTCAAATTTAATCTTACATATTAAAAAAAAATTGGTTTCAGTATTTTTTATACCACTAAGGTATCATACAAGCGTATGGCCTGCCTGATGGTAAGCAGTTACCGTAGCCTATTGACATTTTCAATACCAGGGGTGTCACTCTTGCGTTGGCGACCCTGTAAGAAACTCTTCACGCCTTTCTTGAAGAACCCCATACTATAGTCCCTTGGGAAAACCGCGGCAGGGAGCTCATTCCACAACTTAATAGTTCTCGGTAGAATACTTCTCGGGAATCGCACAGTACGCGACCATTGCGGTTCCAGTGTATGAGGATGAACTCCCAGCCGTCGGCGAGTTGTGCTAGTTTTATTTTTAATACTGATGTTTTTTCTCATCAAATCCTTGCGAGGTAGGCAGAGAGTACCTAGCACTACATGATACTGTCCATATACACCTCACACTCTCTCATACGCACTTTAACCAAGTGCATTACAGGAAAAAGGTATATTTAGAAGCGAATGTAAAATATACTTACCTACCATGACCAAATTGGTCGTGTTCTATCAGAAGGTGATGTCAGGAGCCCTAGAAACCGGCGAGCGTGCATGAGAAGAGCAGTTAATGTTAAAGAAGTGAGTGAGGTATGTAAGGATCGAGTCACGTGGCGCTCGGTTCTCTCTGCCTACCCCGCAGGGGATTAGGCGTGAAGTTATACACACATCAAAAGTGTCTAGGGATCAACATATATTTTTGCAATAACTTTTCTCCTGATTGATATTAATTAAAATTTTCTTTAAGGATTCATCAAATAAAGTGTTTTCGTTTGTCTATAGTAACGATAAACCAAGTCACCTTTGCATTAATAAAGAAATTTGCCATTTTCATAATAAAGGGATTTTTGACATTTGAACCACTAACATTAAAGTTCGAAAAAAGACTGAAATAACAGTTTTCTTTAAAATTTTATTGGGTAACTTAAACAATTAATAATCCGTGTTTCTACCGCGAACACTAACAACACAAGAACATCGGTTTGGCATACTCAAAATGAGTTCATCCAAATCACGCTCTGGAATGGCCGCCCATGTTCGTTGCAACAACAAAAAAAGGTCTTCTTGCGACTGGATACCCTCCATATTCGGCAGAGCTCTTCTCTGTAGCATATCCCATGCATGGACACGGAGACAAGACCGATACATTCAAATCACAACTCGAAGAGCTCCAACAATAACCGCCATGATGTTAGCCGTGACGCTTCATCACTCTTCAGGGAACTTAATTAGCGACCAAACAGTCAGAAACCGCTTGCATGAAGTGAACCTTCATTCCCGAAGACCGCTAAGGGTACCACCTATAGCAATGCACAATCGTAGGATTCGATATCAATGGGCTCTTGAACACAGAAATTGGGCAGAAGAACAATGGCGTTTCGTGTGCTTTTCTGATGAGTCTCGTTTTGGTATGAGACCGGATACAAGACGTATACGACACTGGAGAACCCCTGGACGCCAACAGCGATTAAAATCCTGCCAGGAAGTCCATCCTTATAGTAGTGGAACCATCATGGTATTGGCGGGTATTTGGATCGGCGGAAAAACTGAGTTGATTTGGATCAGAGGCAACCTCAACGCTCAAATTTATGCTGAGACGATTGTATCAGACGTCATCGTTCCTCTACAAGTGCAAATCGGTCCCTTATTTCAGTTAATGCATGATAATGCACGACCGCACACCGCAAGAGTTGTAAGACAGACTCTCGCCGCAGCTAACATCAATGTCATGCCCTGGCCTGCTCAGTCGCCAGACTTGAACCCGATTGAGCATGCATGGGATATGCTACAGAGAAGAGCTCTGCCGAATATGGAGGGTATCCAGTCGCAAGAAGACCTTTTTTTGTTGTTGCAACAAACATGGGCGGCCATTCCACAGCGTGATTTGGATGAACTCATTTTGAGTATGCCAAACCGATGTTCTTGTGTTGTTAGTGTTCGCGGTAGAAACACGGATTATTAATTGTTTAAGTTACCCAATAAAATTTTAAAGAAAACTGTTATTTCAGTCTTTTTTCGAACTTTAATGTTAGTGGTTCAAATGTCAAAAATCCCTTTATTATGAAAATGGCAAATTTCTTTATTAATGCAAAGGTGACTTGGTTTATCGTTACTGTAGACAAACGAAAACACTTTATTTGATGAATCCTTAAAGAAAATTTTAATTAATATCAATCAGGAGAAAAGTTATTGCAAAAATATATGTTGATCCCTAGACACTTTTGATGTGTGTAGATAGATAATGTAAAATAGTAATTTTCATGAGATGTATGTTCGTGGTGTGATCAATGATATTGTATTTAAAGATGACGTATATTCATACTGCGCGTCGTTTTGTTATTGTTCCACTACGACATTATAGCACTTACTTACTTAAGAAGGGGATAGATAATACGGAACGCATGATATAGAGAGAGATAGCTATCTGTCAAGAGTTGCGCTTGAAATACGTCAGCGCATCATAGAATAGCGCATATTAGACCAATTGGGTTAATTTCATTGCCTCAGTTTTTGCGCGCTAGTACGACATCTACCTATTTTTATTACAATATCATATTAACTCACTCATGGCAATTAGATATCGTGTAGAATTAAAAATTAAAAAAAACCCCGACCAATACATAAAACTTCTCCTAATCTTGCATAGTGTACCTAGTCGAATACATGGGTGTTTCAAATTTTAGGTGACACATATGTTTGAAAGGAAAGTAAATACCTATTATGCGTCTAAGATCGCTAACAACCGCAGCTAACAAAAGAACTGATGTCCTTGAACGGCATTTTTCAATACCGCACCTTAATGGTATAAAAAATCGGCCAAGTGCGAGTCGAACTCGCGCACGAAGGGTTCCGTACCATTATCTATAAAAACGGTAAAAAAAAATCACGTTTGTTTTATGGGAGCCCCCTTAAATATTTGTTTTATTTTAATTTAATTATTTATTCTTAAAGTGAATATATAACTAAATATTCTGTCAATATTTCAAGCGTCTACCTGTTGCCGTTATCAATAAAATCTGCCAAGTGCGAGTCGGACTCGCGCACGAAGGGTTCCGTACCATTATCTATAAAAATCGGCCAAGTGCGAGTCGGACTCGCGCACGAAGGGTTCCGTACTATTATCTATAAAAACAGCAAAAAAAATCACGTTTGTTGTATGGGAGCCCCCTTAAATATTTATTTTATTCTATTTTTTAGTATTTGTTGTTATAGCGGCAACAGAAATACATCATGTGTGAAAATTTCAACTGTCTAACTATCACGGTTCATGAGATACAGCCTGGTGACAGACGGACGGACGGACGGACGGACGGACGGACGGACAGCGGAGCCTCAGTAATAGGGTTCCGTTTTACCCTTTGGGTACGGAACCCTAAAAACGACAAAAAAATCACGTTTGTTGTATGGGAGCCCCCTTAAATATTTAATTTATTCTATTTTTTAGTATTTGTTGTTATAGCGGCAACAGAAATACATCATCTGTGAAAATTTCAACTCTCTAACTATCACGGTTCATGAGATACAGCCTGGTGACAGACGGACGGACGGACGGACGGACAGCGGAGCCTTAGTAATAGGGTTCCGTTTTACCCTTTGGGTACGGAACCCTAATCAAGCAAA
This sequence comes from Pyralis farinalis, assembly GCA_947507595.1. NCBI lineage: Eukaryota > Metazoa > Arthropoda > Insecta > Lepidoptera > Pyralidae > Pyralis > Pyralis farinalis. The sequence goes on along the minus strand of OX382273.1, from coordinate 29,231,873 downwards.
AATGAGCAAAAAAAATCACGTTTGTTGTATGGGAGCCCCCTTAAATATTTATTTTATTCTATTTTTTAGTATTTGTTGTTATAGCGGCAACAGAAATACATCATCTGTGAAAATTTCAACTGTCTAACTATCACGGTTCATGAGATACAGCCTGGTGACAGACGGACGGACGGACGGACGGACAGCGGAGCCTCAGTAATAGGGTTCCGTTTTACGCTTTGGGTACGGAACCCTAAAAAAGATCAATAAACAAGCGTGCGGCCTGCCTGATGGTATGCAGTTACCGTAGTCTTTGGACATTTGCAACACTAGGGGTGTCATTCTTACGTTGCCGACCATGCAGAGACATCTTCACGCCTTTCTTGAAGAATCCCATGCTGTAGCCACTTGGGAAAACCTCGGCAAGGAGCTCATTCCACAACTTAACAGTTCTCAGTGGAAAAGTCCTCTGGAACCACACAGTAAGCGACCATTGCGGCTCCAATTTGTGAGGATGAATTCTCAACAGTCGGCAAGTTGTGCGATTGTAAAATGAAGGTGTTGGCATCATATCGAATAACTTGTCAAAACACAACCAACATATCTAAGAACCACCTAGATATCCCGCTTTTAAATAAAAAAAAAATCGCATCTAAATTAAGAGCTACGGTGCGACAGACAGAAACACACACACACACATTGCGGTCAAACTTATAACACCCCTCTTTTTTGCGTCGGGGGTTAAAAAAAGCCTTTGAGATATCGAGTTGCAGAAATCAGAGCATAGGTCTGACCAAACCGAGAGAAGCGCAGAGAAGATGGAAGTGATAAAGAACTAAAAGATTGAGAACTGGGACAGGTGTGCTATTTATTAGGACACTATGTGATAATGTACAGTTGCAGCTGCGACATGTACCATAACTGTATCAATAACGTTCAATACCAATACAAAACACTAATTCTCGAAATATTATCGAGAGGTATTCATACCAGTTCGCAGCGGCAGGTCAGTTAGTTCAATAATACTGCTCGTAAACCAATGTTTGGCATGTAACTGCTACAATGTTATGTGGTCGATAAAAATACAGTTATTAATATAAATAATACAGTTTCTCCGGAGTTACATCACACTAGGCTTGCCTCAAGATCACGTTATATGCCTACCGGCTAGCGTATCCTCGGGAATACAAGTTTCAATGGCTGCTGAGCAACCACACGGCGCGTATTCTGGGCAAAAAATCAGTTCAGACGCGAAACTACTATATTATAATACATTGACCGAATCTAAGAGACCGAATCTACCAGACGCAGTGGGGACACCCCGTTTTTAAATGGTTTTATTTATCTTGCACTGTTTGTTGTTATTTCTTGGGTCTAATTTAATAATTGAAATTTTACCCCCTTGCTGTTGACAGATTAACTTGATATTTTGCACATACACACAATACCTTTTGTTCTAATGACAATACATTTGAATATATTCAGTATTATTATAAATATAAGATGGCCGCCGCCACAAAATGACAGATATATTTATTCACAACCTCCTTACAATATCAATTAAAAGTGCTCGATTATTAGTAGTACACGATGGAAAATTCCAAATCTAAGATGGCCGCCGCGTCGGTAGGTACATAATGGCGAATTTGATATTTGTTTCAATGCCCTTAATATGTATAAAGTGTATTAAAGGAAAGGGCTTTAAAAGTAGAATTACGTACATGGCTTACCATAGAGTTTAGACAATCTGTACATAAGAACTGAAGTTTGAAATAAAACCTTGAAAATAAAATAAGTAAAAAAAAATTTTTGTATAAAAGGTTTCATTGTTAAGTAATATAATAATGAACTACCAAAAGCTAAAAAATAATTAGGTAGGTCCTAGGTACCAGCCAGTAGCCGTGAGTAATACTTAGCGGGTCCTATGAAGCACAGTGGAGTTCCGATAAATACACCCCACTAGGGATTTGGTATGAAGTTATAGATAGATAGACTACTACATAAGTGCATCAATATTCGTAGCGAGTTCGTGCGAGTAAGTAACTTTTTTTCACAAGATACGGCTTCAGAAAAGGTTTACAGGCGCTTCCAGCATCAGCAAGGCCTCTTTCACGAAGTCAATGGGCAGGTCGACGGCAACGAGCAAGGAAGCAACGTGAAAGATTCAATAAAAGTCTATGCCTTTGATAGCGACGCGTTCACCGTCACCTACGTTGCCCTGCTGCACTTAGTGAAAGAAGTCTAACGCGGACAGTATATATGCTTACTTGCCACCCGAACTAAAAAAATGTCTAGCTACAAAAAACAAAGATATTATATAAAACCTCTACGTTAATCTCGGTCTACACTGACCTAAGCGAAAAATATCATGAACTGATTTTTGCAACTTGATATCTGAACAAATATTTATTTCTAAACTATCACTGTCTGCTATAAATGTGTTTATACCTACCAAAGTTTAAAAACCTTACCTTAAATATCACTAAGTACTTACGTCCTACGTTAAACATATTTTTTTTCGGCAAACAATTTTTTACCTCTGAAGTCAAAGATAAATCAAAACGAACCAAGAACGAATACTTTAATAATCCTAACACAATCGGTGTCGACACTAGATTTATCTAATACCAAATGGGGACGACCTAATGACCTGGTCTACAAAACAATCTAAATTCGCACAAGTTATTGAAGTTCGCGACATAATAACTAATCTTTCTATTTTGATTTGTTGTTTTAATTTGCTTTGCTATAAGTAAATCAACCGACCGAACTTCGCTCGGCGTTTCTTATGTTTTTTTATAAAATCCCATTTTCTTAGAAGAGACACCATATGTATGTAATACACATACATAATTAAGATAAGTACATAAATTTAAAAAGGAAAACCTTATCTGCATACACACTTTGCATGGAATGCTAAAGAAAAGAGTATGGTGTGTAAGGTGCTAGTCATGTGGCGCTTGGATCTGTTTGCCTACCCCGTATGGGATTTGGCGGGAAGATATAAACACTTTCTGTAAACATTTGCGATGTAACTTCCGTTTGGCAAAGTTTAAGGCAATGCCCTCGTTCCCACCTCGATTAAATGGATAATTTAGGTATGTTGAGCGTCACCACTCTGTCGTCGGGTGATGTTCAGTGATACCTTCACTTGGAAAAGTCAAGTCGGCTTCTTAGAAGATTCAAGTCATAAATAAAGCAAATGATTACGTCCAATGTGTAAATGTATGTGTTCAAATTCATAAGGCTATCTAAGGTCTGGCCTCAGAGAGTACTATTCCTATTACTACCAATTAGGGCATGCTAGCCAGTCATACCCCAGCTGCTAGCTCATAGGTTGTCTGACTCTTCTTTTTTATACAACTTCGGGAGGAGTACAAGAAGTATTATTGCCCACACGTTGCCACCCTTGCTGCTAACAAAGCAACTCTATCGGTAACTTCACTCACTAGCAGGTTATTGTGCTCACGCATATCGCAAGGGTTAATAGGCTACGATACCCGTACATCAGGTGGGCCGTATGCTTGTATACCTACCGACGTAGTATAAAAAAAATGATTGTCTAGTATGGGAATCGAACTCAAAAGCATCGGTGTGTAAACTATTGCGAGTGGTTAATTCGGCAACCAAGCTGTTTTTCTTCTTAGCGTTATCCAGTTTCTTAATCCATCAGGATCGGCGGGTTCGGCTACCTAAGCCTAAGGACTTGGTGAAGATACTGATTTAACAAGGAGCGACTCCCGTCAGACCTCCACAACCTAGAGGGTAAACCAGACCTTTCTTAGGTTAGGTCACACGTCTTTCCAAATACAATTTCTTGGACGTGTGGGTTTCCTCACGATGTTTTCCTTCACCGCCGAGCAAGTGACAATTACAAATTACAAATATGTACATAAATCCGTAACTGCTTTACATCGGGTGGGCCGTATGCTTTTATGCCTCCCGATGTTGTGCAAAAAGATGCTTTTAATAACCCTACCAATCACTCACAAGAACAACACTGCGGTATATTAATAAATAATAAAAAAAGAAAAATGTGAAAATATTTCATTTTTTTGAAGTGCAAACTTCTTTAGCGGCGTTGTGCACTTTTTGGGATGAGTAAAAAATGTTAAACTCGCGTCAGGACACGTGACCCTGATCGAAAATTCGTAAGATTTTGGTGAGAATTAGAACTTAAGTTCACTGCAGCGCTAAAACATTAGTTACCTCTAATTAAACAATTAAAACATGAAGCGCTAGATCGTTCATTAGGGCATTATTTTCTTGCTACCAAAACGTTGTAAGCGCCAAGAAATTCTTGGCGCTTACGCGTTTCGTTCAACGTAGTTTATCAACATAGCTGTTTGGTCCGCATGTTCAAGTTTTCACTTCTGCCGGCACTCCCGGAGTGCACCCCGTTTTTTTTATACATAGTTGTCAAGCAATAACAAGGTAAACAGATACGTAGTCCACGCACACTTGGAACACGTCAGTAGCATCAAACAAACCTGTCTCACCTATTCTTTGCTCAATTAGGTTACTCAGAGTTGATATCAACATCTTCCTATTAATCTCCCTTAAATATAGTATTTTCAATCTATTTACCTTAAGTAATGTCATGTTCTACAGCTGTTTAGTAAGCATCGTCAACTTTAAATCCGATTAACTGAACCGGTTAATAATTTATAATGACGCCCATTGAACGGGATTATCTCAACACGCAGTATAACACTGAAGGCTCGCACTTAGATCTTAATAAGCCTCAGTATTAGCAGATTATGTGAAGAACGGGCCACTGGCTACTTTGTTCGCCAACCGCTTTGCCAACTGAACCGTTCGGGATAGGCTGCTTTCACACAAAGCGTTTTCGTGTTAGGTACGAGTAGCATTATATTAGCGTGGACGGGATTAATCATCTAACAGCTATTAGGATATTGTTTCAAGTGATTTATGCATTGGCTACTATATTATTTTCAGACAACAGCTGTTATAACACGGGTTTACACCTTAACTCAAAATATATACGATATTATAAACGTAACTTTAAGTTAAACTGATTCCATGTCGAGTCGGTGACGTGCAGCGCGTGTCCTTAGACAACCGTCCTGGGAACTACCGAAACACGATTCGCTCCTGTCACAATTCTTCCGTCATGAAGGTTTAGTAGTACATTTTAGGTAAGTATTAGATTTCTACCCTACTACCATACCACATCAACCCTTACTCGTCCTACTGCAGGGTTACGGGTCTCCCTTAAACCGAAGGGGGTTTAGAGCATACTCCACTACGCTGCTTAAATGCGGATTGGCGGAGGCCGGTGTTTTCAAACCGCCAGAGGGCCACCGACTTAGCTTAACGACTGTTATCTATCGACAACAGCCGGGACCGACGGCTTAACGTGCCCTCAGAAGCACGGAGAAACTCGAAATAGATACACCCATCCATAGACAGGCTGCGGTCGATGTTGCTTGACACGTGCAACGACGCTATCGAGCTCTTTTCTCCCCTAATCATGAAGGAAATAACCTATGGACAATTTATGAGACTTTTATTACGTCTTCGCCGCTACTGATCGGGGGTAAAGTAGAACGTGCAGCTCTTAATGGCTAATTCGCGGATCAACACCGCGGCAATTATAGGCTTATTGATTAAAATATTCTACCATTGGTCAGTAAACTCGAATCGCTGAGATATTAAGGCGCTAAAACATAGTGTTTTGGACAGTAGGATACCTTCATACGCAGTTCTTCCTGTGTCTGTTATTCCGTCCAGAGGAAAAATCAGATCTTTATTAGGTAAGGTCATACGTCATTGGAAATATAATTTCTTGGATGTGCCGGTTTCAAGTGCAAGTCTATCTATCTATCTATAACTTCACGCCAAATCCCTTGCGGGGTAGGCAGAGAGAACCGAGCGCCACGTGACTCGATCCTTACATATCTCACTCGCTTCTTTAACATTCATTGCTCTTCTCATGCACGCTCGCCGGTTTCTAGGTCTCCTGACATCACCTTCTGATAGAACACGACCAATTTGGTCATGGTAGGTAAGTCTTGGCCTTCCCCGGCTCCTACATCCTTCCACTTTTGCATTGTATATCTGCTTCGTCATTCTTTCATCTTGCATTCTTTCTACATGTCCGAACCAACGGAGCATGCCTCTTCTTATTTTAACACCGACGCTCTCTTTCAGACCAACTCTGTTTCTAACATCAAGTGCATGTGATAAATACAAATACGTACATAAGTCTGAAGACACGAATATAGTGGTATGTGCCAGGATTCGAACCGGGGACTACTTAGTTAATAGGCCGATTCGTTATCTACTGGGTTATCACTGTTCTATTTATATCAAATTAATATCATTACTATTAGACGCAGGTATAATTATTGTACCTAATTGAATTTGGAGCACATATCAGTTATAATGAAAATAAAGTAATGAAATTTCAGATTTTAGGTACACGTTATTTTTTTTAACTTTTTTTTTTTAATTTTTTTTAATTTTTAATTTAAGTCAAAATACTTATGGAGACGATTAAAATAATTCTAAACTTGAAGAGTTTATCACCATTCACTAGCAACTATCATAAGAATCATAAGATTATAAATTACACGTTCTTATTTTTTTGGCGTCCGCCACCTTAGGACTTGGCAAAGATACAGATTTTAAGATGAAGCGACTGCCGCCAGACTCTCCAGAGGCAAAAATCAGACCTTTCTTGGGTTACACGCCTTTCGAAATATAATGAACGTGCGGGTTACCTCACGACGTTTTGCTTCACCGCCGAGTAAGTGATAATTACTAATAGGTACGTACATAAATCTGAAATCACGAATTTAATGGTACATGCCTACACCCAGATTCAAACCGGGTCCGGCCGACTAGGCTATCCCCTAAGCTATCACTGCTGCAAATTACAACGATATGTCAAAATTCAGCTCAATTGAATGTTTACTCATACAAATGATCCAATTTGATTAGTAGTACTCGAAGAAAACAAAAAAAGTAAATAATATAAAGCTTAAAGCTTTAAAAAGCTTAGAGTACATGGAAACAAACAACTATAAATTGTTTGTTGATTATTTGTTTGTGGGTTTTGTACTTTTATATGGTATTTTCGAAATCCGCCGATATTAGTTTCGAATAAAACAATACAGGAATAAACAATACTGGCACGCTTTGTTACAGCTGACAGAATTATTAAGGTAGTCCCATGACTACCTAAATTCTAAGCTATTTCACCGAAACTGAAATCTTATCATATTGATAAATATTCTTCCTGTATAGAAAGAAGTTTAGAGGCTACTCCGCCATCACTGCTTAGTGATTTAGTTCTATGTGACACTCCTGCCATGGGCAAGGCTCTTTTTAGGACTTATTTATTATTAGTATACAATTTCTTATTATACCACAGTCATCCATCATATTCTCTTTCATACCATAATTCGTTCTTTCATTTATCATCTTTCAGTATTTTGCCCGTTTTTGAGCGCCGGTGAATAATTATTGTTGTTTCTAAGCTTCCCTCCCCTACTGCGTCAGTCCAGTCACGGGCGATAGCGAGCTTCACAGCTCCACCTAGCCACCGCGATCCCATCGGAAATACAAAGTATAGCTGTATACAGCATTATTCCAAGGAACCGAAGGGGTTTACAGCATACTCCACCACGCTGCTCAACTGCGGATTAACGGAGGCCAGTATTTTCAACCCGCCCGAAGTCTACTGATTTAGCTTAACGACTGTCATCTATCGACAACAGCCGGGACCAACAGCTTAACGTGCCCTCTGAGAAGCTCGAAATAGATATACCCATCGATAGGCAGACTGCGGTCGACTTAGCTTAACCTGCGTGTTAGATTAGAATGATAGGTGCATCGATGCCATTAAACTCTCAAAATGAGTAACGAGTAAACTAACTCATATTTAATCGATTTGAATATATCACGCCTCCAGGATGAATTTTTAATATATAAAATACTCTGAGGTACAGTCGGTACATACAGCCCCTACTTTGTAAAGAAACCGGTCCACTGAGCAGAACACCTTTCAACACATTTCCCTATATCTTAAAGCCTTTAATGCTGTTCTACATTACAGATATGTCGCGGCTATCAGCTCGTTTATTGTAACTAGGAAAGATTAACTTAGATAAATTCCTTTAGCGAAGCTCTTTGGAACATTCATTTATCTTACGATCAAGGTGATCAAATGTTCCTTCTTCGGTCAGATTTATTGACATCAAAGGTTTCTTTTCTTTTTTCCACAAAATATTTGAATTTGAACTTCTTTAGGAGCATTAGGGATGAGAGCAAATTTTACGACACTAACGTCGACTAAATTCGGCATCTAAATTCGACATCACGAAGTTAATTGGTACTCAAATAGTTATTTATGAATGTGTTGTATACCAGTACAGATGAAATATTAGCAAATAGAAGTATAATTTTTACGTGCGCATATAACTAGGTACATATACACATTTTTTGTGTTATCATTGTCTGTTTTGTCTAATATTTTTTGTCGATGTCATAAATATGAGAATTCTGCACCTAAGTCCTAAACTGAAATAGTTAGCACTGTCATAGTAGTTCTTCCTCAACTCTAAATGGATAGTAGTTACCAGCCAATTGTAATAACGTATGCATCATTTATTGCACTTTCTGGCGGGCCCTGGTTCCCAATGTGGGTATTTACTACTACATTCGTGTTTTCAGATTTATATACATGGTAATTATCACTTCACTTCATGTTCATAGGGTATTATTTTCTTGCGACCAAAACGTTTGTAAGTGCCATGAAATTGTTGGCGTTTACGCGTTTCGTTCAACGTAGTTTATCTTATCAACATCGCTGTTTGGTTTAAGCGGCGCGGTGTGTTTGAGTTTTAGAGATTGGCGATGATGATGCTGGTAATGATGATGGTGAAAGAGTCGTTAAAATTATGGATGAAAGTTGATTTTACTGAGAGATAAACTTTTTAATGTAAAATAATTGTAATAGTTCTGAAGTGTTAAATTTTTAATGTAATATAAATTGTCATGTTTGTGTACGATAGCACAATAAATCGGTAGGGAATAAGGTAGGGAAAAAATTGTGACGATTCCAAACAAATGTAGCCATTTTTACGGAATAAAAAGATTTTGACTTTGACTTTGAAATCAATATTGTATTTTACCACATACATGATAGTACTTTTATACTGATAAATAAAGCAATTCGTGCGAAATTATTCCCTAACCATTCCGCAATATTCAAAAATGCACAACGTTAATGTTCAAGTTTTCACTTCTGCCGGCACTCCCGGAGGGCAACCCGTTTTTTTCTTCTTTAATTCTTTATATGTCTTCTGTGGTCGCTCCTCTAATCCTAGGGCTCCTGAAATCATATTTTGATAAAACACAGTCAATTTGATCATGAGTCTTAGCCCTCCTCGACTCCTACATCCTTCCACTTCGGTCTTGTTATTCTTTCCTGCAATACATGTTATTCTACTACCACTACTACACCAACTCATTCCACTGCAGGGATTCGGGTCTCCCTTCAAACGAAGGGGTGTATAGCATATTCCACCACACTGCTCAACTGCGGATTGGCGAGTGTTTTCAAGCCACTCAAAGGCCACCGACTTAGCTTAACGACTGTCATCTTTCGACAACAGCCGAGGCTGGAGATAGATTCATCCATAGACAGTTTGCTTAACCTGCGTGTTCGGTTAGAATAACACACGCAACGACGCCATCAAGCTCATCCCCTTGCGATACGGATATTACGATCAAGTTACAATCGTATACTCAAATGTACCTAAACTCAAGTGACTTGTAATTCACAGATTGTTACATTGTATAACCAACCATGAAATGGTATGGTTTACACAAACCAGTGAAATCAAGAACTAAATATTGCATTAGCGGAACGTACTACGGTTATAAAACAAATGGCCTCTTGTAGAATACATTACAAGGAGTTATACGAAAGCCGATGGTCACGGAAACAGCGCATTACTAAACCGCCTGATTCATACGCAGAGTGCTACTATTGATGAGTTGACGTTTCGATTTAAACACCTGTGGTAAACACACTTACATACAACTGCATGCCTGATTACTTCTTGAGGTCAACGGTGGCCCTGTATGGCTTCCGGATGCGATAATCGTATTGGAAGACAGTGGCTATAACGCAGATCAGAATTAATTCTGCTCGTTTCACACTTTACTAGGAAGGCGGAGTCATTTTTACTATTCGTTCTAGGAGAAAATGGACTGAATAAAAAGTAAAATTTTGTTGGCATACTTTTCACTTGCTACGAAATTCGTTCTATATCATTTTCAGGAACACCGTTCCTATATGAAATCTATATGTTTGTCAGTGCGTTTGTCTGTGTCTTTATCTGTGTGTTTGTCTGTCGCTTTTTTTCTAATATTCGAATTTTGACTTCAGATTCGGATTCAGCATAAAAAAGTAGAATAGGAATGTTCAGGAACACCGTTCCTATCTCTTAGGGAACACGGTCAAAATGGCCGACAAATAAAAAAAAAAATGAATTGTTATACAATTGACGAGCCAGATGTTCCTCTGGCAATGCAAGCTTGAGCATTCTCAACTGGTATAAATAACCATGTATCATTGTCTGTCTGTATGCACGTGCTGGTACGTGTGTGTATGACTGAGTGTGTGATGAACATTCATGGGTCAAAAAGTCTGCGCTCAAGGTTCTCCCGAGTAGCTGAACTAATAGAACCTTCTTTTTTATATTTCATCCTGATGTACATATCATAGATTTACAGCATTTTATAATACATAACAAAAATTCAATATATTTTTACAGCTTAAAGTGGCAAATTGTCAATAATTTGTGAATAGGGAAAACACCACAAACCTTGATTCATTGTATAAACGTAAATGAAATAGAAAAGTCAACTGTTTATTTTGCTTGATGAGTTATGTATTCGATCATCCATGTGCTGTTCCAACTGAGCTACCAGAGGAATTCGTGAGGGTGACAAACTTTTCTATTCCTGTTATTTGTTCCTGTTAAAAAAGCAACATTTATTTTTTAAATGTGAGTAATATGTGTACATATTACTCACATTTAAAAAATAAATGTTGCTTTTTCTGAAAGGTTTCTGCGTAAAATTTGTGAGGAACAGGTAGTTTCGATTTATTTATTTAGCACACAAAACAGATTACAATCGTTGTAAACAATGTACATAAATATATAAGTAGTTTTGTTCAAAATCGTAATCCAAAAGTATGTATGCCTATGCATTACATCTTAAGATTAATTACACGCTACTGAGACTTATAGAAATGACGAGTTATACATTTTAATTATTTAATAATAGTAATTAACAATATAAAATGAAATACAAATCTATATATATAAAAGGAGAAGCTGACTGACTGACATATCAACGCAGGGCCTAAACTATAAGGGTTAGAAACTTGAAATTTTGCACAGGGGTTCCATTTATAACGTAGGGGAGCACTAAGAAAGGATTTTTGGAAATTCATCCCCTAAGGGGGTAAAATGGGGGTGCAAATTTAGTATGAAACTTTGCCGTTTTTGAAGTTATTCGAATGAAATTCAGCATGAAGGTTCTTTACTGATAGGCATGAAACACGAGTAAAATATTTTTCTCAAAAATCATCCCTTAAGGGGCCGTCCATTAATCACGTGATGTTTTTTTAGCATTTTTTAACTCCCCCCCTCCCCCTTGGTGATACGTGGTGAGGTTTAAGACTAAACCCCCCCCCCCCCCAATCACGTGTATTTTTAGTACCTACCTACAAAGAATCTTAAAATTTTTAGAATATTATCTTTAAATACAGTATAATAAAATATATATAGATAGACCAATAAATAAATTCTTATGGCTGAAAGAATAAGTTATTTATTTATGTTGTCGGATTTATGTGCATATTTGTAATTATCACTTGCTCGGCGGTGAAGGAAAACATCGTGAGGAAACCCGCACGTCCAGGAGAAACGTTAACGTAAACACGTTAAACGTGTGACCTAACCTAGGAAAGGTCTGGTTTTCCCTCTAGATTGTGGAGGTCTGACGACAGTCGCTCCTTGTTAAAATACTATCTTCGCCAAATCTTTAGGTTTGGGTAGCAGACCACACCAATCCTAAAGGATTAGGAAACGCTAGAAAGAAGAAGTGAAACCTTTTAATTGGCCATCACTACTATTGTAATTTACAATAAATAAGAGCTAGCTGTAAGTTTTCCAAAAAAAAAACAGTCCAAAATGTACAAAAAAGTCTCCAGAAGCTTGACGAGATAATATAATCCATCTATTCAAAGATTACGGGCTATGTTACTGGACTTGCATGTTTGCTTAATGAGAATGCATCCGTATGCAGTTTATTGGTGTCACCGACTACTGTCGCTATGAGCAGCGTACCGTGCCGTGCCGCCCGCTCACCAACGAAGCCGACTACAAATGTAAACACGTCAACCCCGGGACGTGATTACGCAAATGTTACTGCATTACCACCTACTCATCTACCATCTCACCGGGAGAAGTCAAGTCGTTGCGAGCCCGCTCGCAAGGCTTTGCAACCGGGTTCTCGCAAGAACCAGTGCGATGAGCTACTAGTGGACAGGAAGAAGAAGAAGAAGCCCTTCAACCGCAACTACTGCGGCACCGCACAGACCGGATCGCCACAACTGCGCGTGGAAATACCAGCGACGCCGTTGCACGTTTCCAGGCTACACTGGTCTACAAAGGTCGAGGAGGTTGTAGACTATGTGAAGAAGAAAACCAACTTCACCTTGAGGGTCGAGCGACTGGAATCTCACCACAAGGTAAACTTTAGTTCCTTTGTGGTTCCAACTCATCATCTGCCGACCTTCATGAAGGAAGAATTCTGGCCGGAGGGAATCGTGTTTCGGAAGTTCCGAGGACGGTTGCCTAACGACACGCGCTACACGCGCTTTTGTTACATCGCACAAAACTGTTTGCTGTGTTTATTGCTTAGTTTTATATATATGTTTTGCTGTATATATATTGTTGTTCAGTGTTGTGTTGTGTACAAATAAATGTTTCTTTCTTTCTACACGTCGCCCACTCTACGTGGAATTAGTAATTAGTTTACATTGTCATATATATTTTAATTTAAGGTATGTATCTATGGACCCGTGTTGTAAAACCTATTGTCTGAAATAAATGATTATTATTATTAATCAAGGATACCTTCGAGCATCCCACTACGAGTACAGTTACAGGCTCCATAAGGCAATTTTGATAACCGCTGTAGTCATTCTACCATGTGTTTAATCACATCCTCAATCTATTTTAGTCTCCGTCTTGACGCAGCTCTAGCTAGAGGCATCAGCGACTATAGTTGGGTCATCAGATATCCAAGTTTCCTGTTACTTTTCACTTGCTCTTACTGCCTTGATTATGCATGACCTTATTTGATAGTATGTCATTGGACTTTCTCAACGGATGGCCATTTACAGTGTTATTTCTTATTACAGTTTTACAGTGACCAGTTTCAGTGTTATTGTTATTTATTGCATTTATTTCGTCTGATTCTAACCGAATACGCAAGTAAAGCAATGTCAACAGCAGCCTGTCTACGGATACATTTATCTGTATCGAGCATCTACGAGCTTTGAAAGGCACGTTAAGCCGTGGGTCCCGGCTTTTGACACGACACTCGTGAAGCTAAGTGTTTTCAAAAAGATTTCTATCGGTTCTGTAGGTCTGATGGCAGTCGCACCATGTAATAATCATCATTTTAGCTAATCCTGAGGCTTAGGTAGCAGACCCCGCCAGTCATAATATGAATTAGGAAACGGGGTAACGTTAGGAAGATGAAGAAGTGATCCGATCTTATCTATCATAATCCAGAACCTTTATATGTATGAGCTAAGCGTTGACGTGGCGAAATTTGATTATAACTTAAATACGACCAATGTTTTTAATTTTGTGTGAATTCTCCACCAACATTTTTAAGGCGTGCGATAAAACACTTAATAGCAGACTATTATCATTCTATTAAATAGTTAATTTGCGATTTAGAACTCTGATAAAACCAATTAATACTTAAAAAGGTTGCCAATGATATGGATTTCGCATAAAATTACATCAATTAATTGAATCCACATCTCGAATATTCTAAATTACTGTCTTTAACCTACTTTGTGCGTATTATTTTTGTCGCTTGTTCCAAGAAAGCGATATGATAAATGTGATCAATTTATTTGAGTAATTTAATCAGACGTTAATGAAGTGATGGATTACTAATTTATGTGCATGAATTGGTTGGCTACTGTAATTTTATGGCCTGTCCAAGATACGCGAGAATCCCGTGAGAAATTTACAAATATTTACAATACACTCGTATTTGATTGGAACCATTAAATTATATGCACAAATTAATTACCACCACATCAACCCTTACTCATCCCACTGCAGGGATACGGGTCTCCCTTCAACCGAAGGGATTTAGAGTATACTCCACCACGCTGCTCATTTGCGGATTGGCGGACGCCAGTGTTTTGAAGCCGCCCGAGGGCCACTGACTTATCTTAACGACTATCATCTATCGACAGCAGAGCTTGAAGTGCCCTCCGAAGCAGGGAGAAATATTTATCGAGATAAATAAACCCACCCACAGACAGACTGCGGTCGATATTGCTTAACCTGCGTGTTCGGTTAGAATGACACGCGCAACGACGCCATCGAGCTCTCAATTTATTTTCAAACCTTATATCCATAGATAAATTGATATTCTTAAGTAAATCTCCATAGAAGATGTAGATATAGCAATGAATGGACACGTAATGTTATGTTAGCAGACTATACGGGATTAGCAATCACATTCTCGGCAGAGGCACGTATAGATATTTTCTCAAATGTTGCAAAGGATTAATGAAACTGAGGAAGAAACAATAACCATGCCGTAATTAGTTATTTTTAAAGGAAAAGATACACATTTCTTTTTTTTTTCATTAAGGGCAGTGACGCTAGGTAGCGTTTTGCTAAAAAAACTAAATGTATTAAGCCTTTTATATGTATTAAAACTGCTTAAGTCACTTATTTTAATGATAAAATAAAACATTACTTTTGAAACTTAAGTTATTTTTTTACTAGTTAAGTATTTTATGTACAATAACGGTAACTGACTCGAGTGACGAATTTACGTTAGTTTGTTTTTCATTTTTTCATTTCGTGCTAATAATAGATCTACAAGTTACTGCCCGGCCTAGGCCGAAAGTTAATGTCTAAACCACCAATTTTTACCTTCCTGGTTTATTTTTATGCGAACACATCCAATACTGTTTGAGATTTGAAAAGAATAAGAATTCGAAAGAATATTCGCGTCTGTTATAGATTTTCTTAATAATATACCGACCGATAAACCAGAAAGTAATTGTGTGGGGGGCAATACAAAAAATCGGCCAAGTGCGAGTCGGACTCGCGCACGAAGGGTTCCGTGCCATTATCTATAAAAACAGCAAAAAAAAACACGTTTGTTGTATGGGAGCCCCCTTAAATAATTATTTTATTCTATTTTTTAGTGTTTGTTGTTATAGCGGCAATAGAAATACATCATCTGTGAAAATTTCAACTGTTTAACTATCACGGTTCAAATGATACAGCCTGGTGACAGACGGACGGACGGACGGACGGACAGCGGAGCCTCAGTAATAGGGTTCCGTTTTACCCTTTGGGTACGGAACCCGAAACACTGATGATAACAAAATCGGGTGATACATTTTGGTGTTTTAACTAGATATATTTCACATCCAAACTTTTATTACATCACTTGATACCTAAAGAATCAAAAAAATTATTAAGTTGAATGACGCTGCATCATATAATTTCCTTTTATTATAACTTCCTTCCGCTTACCCTTTATGAAGACGTATTCACGCAAAACTCACGGACGGGACCACGACACAGTCACACCCCGTTTTAACGCGATTTTAATTAACGCGAACATACCCGAGAATGTAAAAAAAGATTTGAAAACAACATTTCAACAAACCAAAGACATGAAATGAGCCAACTCTGACATAACAGATTTTTTCGTACCTAGTAGCACACCGGTGTCATTATTTGGCAAGTGAAAAAAATCATTAGCCAGCAATGAATGGCTGACCCTGGTCACGGTCCAGACGGGGTCGTCGACCGCGGTAATTAAAATACAATTAAACTCTCTCGTGGGTATATAACCTTAGTCAATTCGGTTCTTTGCTTTTTACATGTTATGTGAAAGGAGAATGTGATCGTGTGATGTAATTTTGTTTGGGAAATTAGACACTTGTTATTACGCATGCATAGGTTAATTTAAAAATTATGAATTTCTCCTACGACTATCAAAAGTCGAGACTATCAAAAGTATATATAGTAGTTCCGTAGTAAACAAGGAACCCTTATATTTTAGCCATGTCTGTCTGTCCGTCCGTCCGTCCCTCTGTCCGCGGCTTAGCTCAAAGAAATTTGATAGTAGAAATCTGTAGATTAGCATGTATCAAAGTGGTAGAAAACGCGAAAAAACAATTCCAAAAGGCTTGATTTTCTATTTGTTATGGCAACTATCTAATTTTTTCGCAAGCAAGCAAAGCGAAGCATATAAGGAACCGTACACTGTGCGTGGCCGTACATGCACTTGGCCGGTTTTTATTTCTTCAATCATGCTATTAATAAATTGAACGAGATATGTGAAATACTGATGAATATGACTTTTGGGTATATTGTTTACGTAGCGATATAAAAGACTTATGACCAAACTTAAATATTAATAGATAATCTACAATAATGTACGACGGGATCTGTCCAAGCGAATTATTTGATAGAATGTCTTCCTTCTAATTGTCTTCTTCTTAGCTTTATTCCGTTTCCTAATTCATTACTATTGGTAAGGTCCGCTACCTAAGCCTAAGGATTTGGCAAAGATACTGATTTTTACGTGGAGCGATTGCTGTAGGACCTCCACAATCCAGAGGGAAAATCAGACCTTCATTAGAGGTCACACGCCTTTCGAAAAATAATTTCGACGAAAAGACGTGCGGGTTACCTGACGATGTTCTCTATCACCGCTAAGCAGGTGATATTTACAAATTGGTACATAAATCCAAAAACACGAATTTAGTGGTACATACCAGGATATCAAGATGCCAGCTCCTTATCCACTGGGCTATCGCTCTGTCTCCCTTATATATTATTATATTATAATTACCACTTTAATTTCACCATTAATAAATTCTTCGAAAATTGTTAAAGTAAAATAGTTAGTGCTATGACCCATCTTGTGAGAGGACCTGTTTTGGGATTCAGAAAAGCCTGTATTATAGGGTCAGGTTCTGTATCCGCGCCATTTGTCATAGTCACAGAACTCATCCTTACATTGAAACCGAAGTCCCAATGAGGTATTCTCTCACGAACTATCATGTCGTTAAGTAAACTTCCTTGGAGTCAACAGCATGGTGTTTTTGAAAAAGGGAGAGACAAAAAAAATTTGCAGTATCAGCGAATAATAATTACTAGCATTTCAAGCATCAATAAGTACGAGTATGAGGTCCGCATCTCGCCTACAGACGCTTGAAATGCTCTATATAGATATACTTGTGATCGAGAATTTACGTTATTAATCTCTCTACATGTCAAAGAACACCTAAATCACTTAATCAACCAGGTATTTGAAACGTTGGGATGATTGCATTTTTTTTTTTCAATTTCATTTCATAAGCTTTTGTTAAATCGAAAAGGAGCACATCCGTACCGAGATCATATGTTACGCATAAGGTGATTACCGCAACGTCATTTTGGCCGGATAATATAATATTTTTCAAAATAATGCGCAACAACAATGGATGCGAGCAGCGTTGCCACGTTTTGCATACAATGAGGGTCTTTTGTTTCTTCAGATTTCATCAAGATGTGAACAAAAAGATGAAATAAACGGGATGTGCACAATACGTAACAAAGTTAACGCTACTGGAACGAATTCAGTTTAATTTTGTTGTTGTACTATGTTCTTACACGCTATAATTAATTGGTTGACATAGTTATGATGTTGCGGAATTGGTGTCAACATTGAATTCCAAGGTTGCCTTGTATGTGTCAAGGTAGCCAAGTGTTCTAAGGGGGATGATATCCAACAAAACAGTACAAAAAGGCTATTTAATTTGTTGTTGATGATCATAATTTATCATAGTTTACTTGCTTTTGATATCTATCTATCTATAACTTCACGCCAAATCCCTTGCGGGGTAGGCAGAGAGAACCGAGCGCCACGTGACTCGATCCTTACATATCTCACTCGCTTCTTTAACATTCATTGCTCTTCTCATGCACGCTCGCCGGTTTCTAGGGCTCCTGACATCACCTTCTGATAGAACATGACCAATTTGGTCATGGTAGGTAAGTCTTGGCCTTCCCCGGCTCCTACATCCTTCCACTTTTGCATTGTATATCTGCTTCGTCATTCTTTCATCTTGCATTCTTTCTACATGCCCGAACCATCGGAGCATGCCTCTTCTTATTTTAACACCGACGCTCTCTTTCAGACCAACTCTATTTCTAACATCATCATTGCGAATACGGTCTACAAGCCTTACGCCACAAATTTTGCGCAGCGCTCGCATTTCAACCGCGTTTATTCTACTTTCATGCTCTTTCTGCCATACCCAACTCTCGCTTCCATAAGTTAGCGTTGGGACCAACACTGCATTGTGTATAGCGAGTTGTGCCTTCTGGCTCAGGATTTTACTGCCAAGAAGTTTTCCCAACGCTCCATTCACACTATTCCCAGCACTCACTCGTCTTTCCACATCTGCGGTGTACCTTCCATCCCTGCTGAAAGCGCATCCAAGATATACAAACTCATCCACTTGTTCCAACACTTCATCATCAATCGTAATCCTTACATTAGTTCTGGATTCTTCTCTTTCAAATACCATTATCTTTGTTTTCTTCGCATTCAGTAGTAAGCCTTTCTCCATACAGTCGTCTTTCATCACTGTGACCAGTGTTTGCAGTTTAGATGGTGTATCTGCTAATAGCACGGCATCGTCTGCATACAGCAGACAGTTCACCACTTGGTCACCCATGCGCAATCCCACATTCGTTGACCTTATTCTCTGCAGACAACTATCGAGATACAGGATAAACAGCCTAGCAGATAGCATGCAACCCTGTTTGACACCAATTTTGACATCAAACCAGGGTGACATGCCACCGTCTATCCGCACACATGCTGAGCAATCCTTGGAAGTGGACTGCACAGCACGGAGCAGTGAACCGTCAATCCCATATCTCGGCAATATGTCCCACAGTTCCTTTCGCACAACCCTATCAAAGGCTTTCTCAAGATCCACAAAACCGCAGAAAACCTTCCGGTCTATGGCCAGATGCTTCTCTACGATATTGCGGAGCGAGAAAACTTGATCCGTACATCCCCTTCCATTTCGGAAACCTCCTTGTGCGTCCCACAGCATTTCATCGGATTTCACCCTCATTCTCCTTTCAATCACCTTTCCATATACTTTTGCTGCTAAGCTGATCAAACTGATGGCCCTATAGTTGGCGCAGTCCATGCGTGATCCCTTGCCTTTATACAAGGGCACGATGACTGCGCGTCTCCAGTCCATTGGGACCCTTCCAGTTCTCCAGCATAGGTTGCATAGGTACCAGAAGGCGTCCCGGACGTAAGTGCCACCTAATTTGATCATCTCAGCTGTGATCAGATCAATTCCCGCTGATTTTCCATTTTTCAAGCTTCGTATCGACCATTCGATCTCATCCATAGTTATGCCTTCGTCGGACGCCGTCAACGTGGAGTAAGCATCCGACTCACTCTCATTGCCAGCGTCCGAGGCATACTCATACATTTCCTCAAAATATTCACTCCACCGTTCTAACACTTCCTGAGTGTTCGCAAGAATGACACCAGCTTTAGACTTTATCTTATCCATTCTGGATGCCGACGAACCACTCCGAGACTTCTTTACCTCTCTCCAAAAGAGTTTGGTATTTGCCTCGAAGTTTTTCGTCAGCCTCTCTTCCTCATTCATAATTTGTCTTTCACGCTTCTCTTTCACTAAAGCCTTGGTTTCATTCTTGCATAGACGGTACATTTCTTTCTTCTTTTCTCTCATATTTTCATTTAAAGGCAAAGATGATACGTAATCCAGCCACGCTTTCCTCTTTCTTGCTACGGAGGATTCAACCTCCGCATCCCACCAGGCATCACCTTTCGCTGTTTTACGTCTCTTTGCGCATCCACAAGCTTCTTTTGCACTATCCACCATACTTTCTTTCAAAACTTTCCAACAATCATCCACATCTGAGTCGGAGAGGCTTGCATTTGCAAGTCTCTCACTTACCAGATGCACATACATTCTCCTTACACTTTCATCTTGCAATTTTTCGCTCATTATCCTTTCATGATCTCCGAAAGGGATACGCACTCGCCAGTGCCTCCACTTCCTAAAAAGGCCCACAAACCGGCTTACCACCAGGTAGTGGTCCGTCTCAAGAGTGGGGCCTCTAAAGGCTCTTGTATCCATTAAAACATTTCGGAGACGTTTTTGCTTTTGATATAATTAGAAATTACTTTGTTAATTTTTAGTGCCTTTTTATGTTCATTTTAGGGGTCCGTAGTAAAGAAGGAACCCTTACAGTTTCGCCATCACCGTCCGTCGCTTGATACTAGAAAGCTGTAGTTTGGCATGTATATTATTATATTAACTATATATTAACTATGCTGACAAAGTGGTAGATTAATATCTTGAAAAAACATTTTTCGAGGTACCTCCCCTACACATAAAGGCGGGATGATTTTTTTTTGTTTGCTCCCACCCCACGGTGCGGGGAGTCGTTAGATAGGTTTTTAAAAACATTGAGGGTGTGGGTAGATAGTAAAAAAAAACATGGTAGTAGTCCATATAATGAATTTAAAAGGAAATCTGTCACGGGTAAGCAGGTTTTACGAGTAATTCGTTAACCTGTAAAACCTGCGTGATAGTCGATTAACTTGTATTATTTTTTATGAAAACGTACAAATGTCATATGACATTGCACTTTTCTGTACTAAGCGTTTTGCTTCCTAGGTTCTAATTTGAATGGCCCAGTAGTGGAATTAGATAGATTTTCATAGTTAATTTGAATTTCATCCATAACTTTAGTTTCGATATTTGACACCATAGAAGTCAACCAATTATAGACATTTATGTGCGTATGTGTGTAATGCCTTCTGGATTTGGATAGTCGTAGATTTAATTCCACTTAGTTATTATTCCTTTGATTGTATATTCAGTTACATTATTTAAATAGGTCTGTGATTAGAAGTAAAGTATAAATAAAATAGTAAAACCAGCATTTAATAGACGTAATAACATGGCTTGATCCGTTCGATATTTAATGTATGTATAATCTTTATAATATTTGAAAATGCTCAGTAACTTGGTTTTGTATGTTTAAAAAAATCCAATAAGCTCGATTTCCTATTATTTTAGGCAACTATCTAATTTTTCCGCAAGTAAGAAAAACAAAGCAAACACGGAACCATACACTGTGCGTGGCCCAACATGCACTTGGCCGGTTTTTTATTATGCTATATTTTTACTAAGTAATGAAATCAGATAGCTAGCAATAATTATTTACGATAAATATTTGGATGGGTAAAAAATATACAATAAATAAAAAGTATATAATAAATATAAAAATATAAAGAACATCTCATCTTGATATTTTTTCGTCCATTAGGCAGTAGAAAAAAAGAAAGTTATACGAAAGCAATATTTTAGTCAAACGCGCGAGAACAGGGCATAAAAATATTTTTTCAAGATGCTTAGTATCCAAATTCAACCGTCAAATGATACGTACCTCACCACAAGTCCTTCACTATTCAAAAGACCAATCGCAGATAAAAGTCCAAAGTAATAGGTACCTTCGAAGTTAAAATTGATGTTCCAAAAACAAATGTTTACTAAGACGAAGGGCTCCCAAGAGAATATGTCCAATTCCAGATAGATTTACGTTCAACAAAGATATTTCTCAATGTCTCTTCGGCTGATAATTCGAGGAGTGTCATTTATCAAATATAGTCCAGTGGTGGAATGGTAAATTTGGAACAAAAGTAAAATGATTGAAAGATTTTTTTTATGTTTATGGTTAACTGCTCGGTGCCGTCACTTACGAAAATATTATATAACAAATAAAAGACGCTACGTTTTAAGAGAGGAAAGGCGCATCAAACCAGCCCGTCTGGAGAAGTACCTCCACTTCACAGAAAACTACAGCCAAATAATAAATCTCTGGAGGGTTGCTGTATTCCTGCATGTGAGTGAGGTCACCAGTAAGCTCCTAAGGAGTTGCTGTGCTTGCAGCAGAGGTAGCTTCACGCGAGTGATACTTAATGTATTGCGAGCGTTCATAGCCTCCGGTAACCGTCTGCTTGCATGACTTCCGACGTTGTTTCAAAGAAAAACGTGTTTGGTGTTTCTCAATAAATATTAATTTGATCATGGTCATTTCCAAAATGCTGACACTTTCCAAAAGGATATAAGAAACGATAAAAAATGTCAACAAAATTGTTAAATTTTAAATACACATATCTGTATAGAATCTGTAAACTTTATATTTTATAATTAATCACAATTAAAATATGTAAAACTATCTATGTACTTAGAGACCCAGAGAGTCCCGATGGTATAATCAAGAATTTAAAATTATTTCATGATATTTCATAATAAATTCTACTACTGGAAAATAGACGTATGGTAAGTTAGGACTTCAACTTACTATACGTCTACCAAGGTGGACGAAGTATTTTTTTTATATAAACGTATTTATTACGTAGAAGACGAATTCCTTCAGAAATGTACCATTTTGTTACAAATACGGCATACATACATACATTCTTCAAAATACGATATCTAGTCAGGAATACCGTTCCTATATGAATTATATATGTTTGTCTGTGCGTTTGTCTGTCGCTTTTTTTTCGAATATTCGAATTTTGTCTTCAGATTCGGATTTAGCATAAAAAAGCAGAACAGGAATGTTCAGGAACACCATTCCTATCTCTTAAGGAACATGGTCAAAATGGCCGACAAATTAAAAAAAATAATTAATTGTTATATAATTGACGAGCCAGGTGTTCCTCTGGCAATGCAAGCTTGCGCATTCTCAACTGGGTTTATTTTAGAATTTATTTGTCTTAATACTTTAAATTAGTTTTAATTAAGTATTAAATCATATAACACACAATATATATAGAAGAATAAAAAAAATCTAGTTTTTTTAACGAAAATCGTATCTGTACTGGACTACCAACTTCGCTTTTGTATTTGCAACTTACTCGTATGTTCTGAAATTACGTCACTAAGTAGAAAGTCTTAGACGTAAACATTGTGTTTTATAATACTGAATTATTATTGACTTAGGAAGTTGTGAATAGTAAGCGGCTCACCATCGCTTATAGAGCTAAACCTGCACATGGTGCATTCTACCTATATAGAAATGAGGCTCTGGCAAAAAAAAAGGATAGAGTATAGTCAAATATAGTAACATACAACCCTACAAGGAGGTGGTGGTAAAAGAGAAGCAAGTACCAATATCGGACTGAAGTCCGCGGTCAAAATCATTTACCTGGAGAAGTAGTGTGTTCCTGCTGTATTTCTTTGCGGGTGTGATTATGTTAATCGCTTTACTTCATACGTGTCGTATTTGTTTTGCTACCCTAGGTATGACCCAATTAAAAATTAAAGCGAATTTATCTCCACGGGCAAGCAAGTAAGTAACTAACAAAGTAGTTGACCTGATTTTTCGTAGTGCAGACTGACGTCTTTCAATTTAATGACAATAGTAGATAGTTAAAAAAGACATGAACTTTATACACCTTATAAAGAGTAAAGTCGTTACAACTTACCAAAGGTAAATTGCCAACGCGCTTAGTTAATAACTCAAAATGTTCGGTACTGTACGAAAATAATACAAAGAAAGGGCAACTTTTCCTATGTAAATCACAAGTTCAACTAACAAGAAATATTGTTGTCACCCTTAAGTGGGAACACCTGCATACCAACATAAGACTTGTGACTCGGTCCAAAGACCAGCTGTGAGGACTATTGACGATCATATGCTATCATAAATGACAATCCTATGGTATTGAGTATGTATGTATTGTATGGTATGAGTATGGTATTGATGAATATGCTTTGTATATTATAAGGACGACTGAATCGATTTTAAAAATTCAATATGATTCATTCAGGCTTCACTTGCAATCACACAGGTAGCTCATTCATTGAATCTCAGCTTAACCAGTCGCGTGCCATGCGGTTGCAGAGGAATTTTCTACCAGTAACGGTTAGACTGTGGGCTTAGATTGCGGAATAAGCAAGATTTTCCTACGACACAACAGCACGAAGTTCTCCAAAAAAGCTGTGAAGAGGTGTTTGCAAGACGATATTTTTTCCTATCAATCTATAACATCACGCCAAAAGTAGACAGAGAGAGCCGAGCGCCACATGACTCGATCCTTACCTCACTCGCTTCTTTAATATTCATTGCTCTTCTTAGGCACGCACGCCGGTTTCTAACGCTCCTGATCGCACCTTCTGATAAAATACGATCAATTTCGTCATGGTAGATAAGTCTGCCTCTAAGTTGGCCTTCCTCGACTCCTATATCCTTCTACTTTTGCGTTGTATAATTGTTTCATAATTCTTTATTTTATAAATAAATAATCAGTTTACAATCCTCTTCTACTATATAAAACAATGTCTCATGAACCCTAATGGGTTTTACTCTACATCGATAGAATAAAATTAGACAAGACAGTTTTTTTTTTTTTTATGGTATGTAGGATAATACATAGGTAATCAAAAAATGTAATACAAAAACTTATGCCTCTAATATTGCAAGCGTCCATAGGCTACGGTATCTACTTACTACCAGTAGGCCGTAAGCTTGTTTCGTTTTGTTGTAAGTATAAAGAAAAAATCGGCCAAGTGCGAGTTGGACTCGCGCAGGAAGGGTTCCGTACCATTATCTATAAAAACGGCAAAAAAAATCACGTTTGTTGTATGGGAGCCCCCCTTAAATATTTGATTTATTTTAATTTAATTATTTATTCTTAAAGTGAATATATAACTAAATATTTTGTGAATATTTTAAGCGTCTACCTGTTGCCGTTATCAATATCGAGCAAAAATGAGCAAAAAAATCACGTTTGTTGTATGGGAGCCCCCTTAAATATTTATTTTATTCTATTTTTTAGTATTTGTTGTTATAGCGGCAACAGAAATACATCATCTGTGAAAATTTCAACTGTCTAACTATCACGGTTCATGAGATACAGTCTGGTGACAGACGGACGGACGGACGGACGGACGGACGGACGGACAGCGGAGTCTCAGTAATAGGGTTCCGTTTTACCCTTTGGGTACGGAACCCTAAAAAAGAAAAAATAAATTATGGGCAAGCGGTACATTGTTGTATGAATGTAAATGAAATTCAAAAAATGGTAAATATGAAGCATCGATCGACACAAATAACAAGTCGCGCCCAAAAGATGTTTTTAGCCGAGTTCAATAATAAAGGATATTTTTGTTTATTTTCACAGACGGCTTTGCAATGCAAGACAATGGCTTTGAATAATTTGAAGACCTGATACTTGGTTAACAAATTTTTTAATAACATACTTTTGACTACCCACTATTCTTTGTATTGTTTATAACCCGAATTATTTTTTTCTTTTACGAATCGAGGTCTTGATAATCCTATGATTGTATGATAAATATATTTTCATGCAGATAATGAAGAACTAGAAAGTTGTAAAAGAAAAACTTTTTAATAAAAAAAGAAACCGCAGCCGGCAACGATGTCAATGTAATTGATTACATTTTTTGTTTGAAACACGATTTATGACTAAAGAAACACGTTTCTAAAATAGATATTTATATCTACGCCATTCAATTTAACAGAAAAAAATGGGAAACTTGAGAAAACTTCTTGGCACTAAAAGCTTGAGCCAGAAGGCACAGCTCGCTATACACAATGCAGTGCTGGCCCCATCGCTTACTTATGGAAGCGAGAGCTGGGTATAGCAGACAGAGCATGAAAGTAGAATCGCGGTCTAAATGCGAGCGTTGCGTAAAATTGTGGCGTAACGCTTGTAGACCGTATTCGCAATGATGATGTTAGAAACAGAGTTGGTCTGAAAGAGAGTGTCGGTGTTAAAATAAGAAGAGGCATGCTCCGTTGGTTCGGACATGTAGAAAGAATGCAGGAAGAAATAATTACGAAACAGATATACAACGCGAAAGTAGAATGATGTCGAAGCCAAGGAAGGCCAAGACTTGCCTACCATATCCAAATTAATCGTGTTTTATCAGAAGGTGATATCAGGAGCCTTAAAAACCGACGAGCGTGCGTAAGAAGAGCAATGAATGTTAAAGAAGCGAGTGAGGTTTGTAAGGATCGAGTTATATGGCGCAGGCGTGAAGTTATAGATAAATAAACAGAAAAAAATGGGATGTAAGGAGATCATTACCGTCTTTAGAACCAATGTTAACGTCAGCTGCAATCATGCTCCATAGGAGTCGCTGTGTAAGCAGCGGGGACATTTCATATTGCAAACATCTTCAGTAATCGCTTTAAGACAGGCGCGGGCCGTACACTAGTTTGCCTCCCGTTGTTGTATAAAAAATACTTTTCTTTCTTCAATGGTTCTTTAACATTACTTAACTGCGAAACCTTTTACTGAATTAGCAAAAATAACATCTACTATTCATCATGACTTGACTGTTTGGTGTTTCTTGATGATCGATAGTCTTCTGACGTCATTCTCGCACTTGCCATTACGGTATAGAGGTTTTGTGATGAATTTAACTGTTAAATCTTTACTACAAACGTTATTCTGAACACTGATCTGCGTATTCTGCCAGTATTATCCCCATGTGGTTACGTAAGAAACGGAACATATCTTCCATTACTATTCTAGCTGTAAATTATATTATTCGTTCAAAAGTTAAAGTTAGCTAAGTAGTATGGGTCTCAGTGTGAAATTGCCGAATTTTTCCACATACATATTTTTTCCTAAAGTCTTACCTTTTTCGAAACTTATGTTTTATTTAGAAAATCAACGTTATTGAAAAATTAAAAATACATTGTTAAGTTTACATACATATTTATTAAAAAAAATCTATGGGCTCGACCTAATAGCTAAATTTGTATTTTATGATCTTAGAATTCCCAATAGATATTTTATAATAGATATATTTTTTCCCCATCGAATACAATATTCGATTCTGTGTTATGATAGTCAAAAATTGGCCTAATATAGTTTTAAAATTTGTCTAAACTAGTCTGGCCATAAATACTGTTACATAGGACCTCTTCTTTTTTTCAACTCTTTAATTATATTGAATTTCGAACACGTTTATTATGTGTGCTGACTGTGGGACAATTTTTAATCTTTAAAACCGTTTTAAAACAACATTCTCTCCTAAAATATTCTTTTATAAAATTAAAAAACGCAATAAAAAGTATGTAAATCGGAAAATTTTAGACTCATGTTTAGTCATAGATTCTTCTGTTTTCTTGGTCCGTTACTGTATTATTACTGTATTACGGCTATGGCGGCCCAAGGGCCACCCCCGCCCCACCTTCACCAATTGATACACTATATTACACAAATAATATTAGGTTAATAGTCATTATGCCTAGTAACATTATGCGAATTAAAATTATATACCAAAACAAATTAGGAAAATAAACATGCGAAAATAAGAGATCCCAATCACGAGTACATAATCCTTGGCACGAACGACATGAGTAGAAAAGATAATTACATATAGACATACAAACTGACAAGTGGTTATATTGTGTGGTTTAACATTTGATTAATGATTGCATGGAATGGCATTCAACGTTAATGCTGTATTAGCTTTCTATCTATCTATTTATATCTTTATGTCAAGTCCCTTGTGAGGTAGGCTGGGAGAACAGATGGCTTGAACCTTATACACCTCACTCGCTTCCCTAACATTCATAGCTTTGTTCAGTTCCTTTTTCAGATAAGAGCCCGTAGTAAGCTCAGTGATCATATCAGTTATCACAATCAGAAAGTCAAGGATTCAAAATAATCAAGTATTACTAGTCTCATTTATTTCTAGTAAGACCTCCCATTAAAATTCCCCTCATTCATTTATATTATTGTACATCGGGGCCTATTTAGATATTTTTTTGTGAGTGTTTGAAAGGTTTAGATATACAATGGTACCCCTAAGTGGCACTGCAATAGGATTCTCGATTTATTAGCAGGACAAAGCCTATCCGGTAGGCTATTTTGTACCTCCAACTTTTTTATATTTTAATAGTTTGTAAGAAACAACTAAAACTGCCTAATCCGGTCATAAGTTCTGTTTCAAATGACTGTATTTTTTTATGAAGCAATTTAATCTTTATAAAACCTATATGTACATATTTATGGAAGTCTCAGCAAAAAATATATGATTCTATTTGAAATGGCTACCTTTGGCTTTGATACAGGCCTTTAATCTGTCTGGCCACGAATCTATGGATTTACGCATTGTTTCCATGGGAAATTTAGTCACTGCTTGCTCTAGAGATTTCTCTAAAAATTGGCCATAATTTGTAGTATTCAGAGGTTCAGATCTGGGCTAGACGAAGGCCAGTCTGCAGCTCTTATAAAATCCGGAACATTAGTTTAGGGGCAGGCTTGGATAGTTCGTGCCTTGTGACCAGGTGCAGAGTCCTGCTGGAAAGTTCACGGTACATTTTTAAAAAGTATATTGCTCAGAGGTTTCACTACATGATCCAATACAGTATCTTGATATACTTTGGCTGAAGTCTTCACTCCCTTTTCACAAAAATAAAGCTTTGTGACTCCTTGATAAGAGACCCCCTTCCAAACCATTACAGACGCAGGATGATGACCACGTCGTACCTTTCCGACCACTTGGACAGCTTCTTTAGAACTACGTGCGTACACTTTGTCATTTTGTTTATTGTAGTGCTCTTCAATCGTGAAATTTTTTTCATCAGTAAAGAGGATATTTCTGTGTCTTTCACCTGCGTATCGGGACAGAATGCGCTTTGATCGAACCACTCTCTTCAACTGTAGGGATTGATTTAGGGCATGTCCGGTATGCTGACGATAAGCGCCGAGCTTCAGATCTTGTTGTATTATACGCGACAGAGTCCTAGCGGGTATCTTCCTTTCTCGCTATAAGATCAAAGCAATCACTGTAATCCTATTTTCTTTAACACCCCATTCCATATTGCAATTTGATAGACACGAAACTCATGTAAAACGACAGGAAATCGAAAGAAGTATTTAACAAATAAACGTTCCAAATTCAAAAGATAAATAAAATGAGCAGGGCGTGCGTCGGAGGGCGTGACTCAGGGTGTTCTTCTGTTATATCTGGTACGAATGATTATGACGTGTGTGTCTAAATTTATGAGTATAACAGACTTCTTGTTTTATTCATAATCATAATCATCATTATTCAATAATTGAAATATCGTTGTCATTTAAATGTAACATTACCTTAAACATTTACAATGGATTTTAATATGTTTATTTTTTTCTCTAAGTGTTATGCTCGATTATATTCGTGCATTCATTACGCAGATCGATTGTGAAGGCCCCTATAAAAGACGCCTACTTTGCAATCCCTATATAATCCAACATTACGATGAATCTAACGGACCACTCTATTGTCCATTTTTAGCAAGTGTATTTATTTATTTTGACACAGTGCTGTGGTCACGCGACCGACATTTCAGCGTATACTGCTCAGTTTAGATTATTTTATGACGTTATTTAATTTTTAAGAGAGGTGGGGTGTACCAAATCAGCTCATCTGGGGAAGTACCTCCACCTCACAGAAAACCGCAGCCAAATAATAACTCCATGGTGAGTTATTGTGTCGTTGCATTCATAGGCTACAGTAACTAAGTAATTACATCAGGTGGGACGAGTGTCTCCCAACGTTGTATAAAAAAAATATCTTTGTAATTAATAAAATACTCCCTAAAGCTTATTACAACCCGCTTTTGGCGTATTGTAAGGCCTAATATACTCGCACGTTAAAATTTCAATCGTTTAGCTCAATTGCTACACCAATAAAATCAATGCAAACATATGAATATAGTCTACTCAAAACATGTATGTATGTACGAGTATACCTTTACGCCAGGTCCCTTGTGGGATAGGAAGAAGGCGCTGAGTGCCAAAAGACATGATCTTTACACACCTCACTCGCTTCTTTAACATTCATAGCTTTTATTACACCCGCTCGCCGTTACCTGACATCAACTTATACTGATGAATCACGACAATCAATTTGTTCATTGTAGGTGAGTCTAGGTCTTCCTCGGTTTCTACATCCTTCCACTTTCGCATTCGTCATTCTTTTAACCTGCATTCTTTCTACATGTCCGAACCAAGCATGCCTTTTATTCAATACATAATCTAGGATGATACTCAAATCATCACGTAATGCAAAAGTAAGCAATCTTTTACTACGGATGATTCATAATAACAGTAAAATTTACGTTTCTAAAAATATTTGTATAGCTACTTACAGCAAATAATACTTAGAAAACCAAGTTATCCAGTGATATTTTAAGACAGATATTTATCAATAGTTGAACTTAAAGAAGAGGTTTGATTCTCAAATTTCATTTCACACCCATTCAATGTTCGACCACTACCTATATAGTTTGCGCTACTTATAGCGCAAACTCGTAGACCAATTAATGTTACACTTTATGAGAGGTAGTTATTACTAAGTGCCACTGTCTATAATAAAGCGGTTATACTGGTAATTGAAGACAGCAAAGGGAGGAAAGTTAGCTCTGAAGAAGTATTATTTCTTATTCTACGCCCGAAGCTATCGGACTCGAAGGACCAATGCAAGAAAGTTGTTCCGCAATAAATTAACGGCAAATGTCTATAATTAATGATATGCCTGCAATGATTGATTTTTACGGTTCTATTTAGCCGTGTTTGAATTACTGGCTTTTCTTGCAAATTTGTATATACATACATACATATCATCACGCCTGTCTCCCGTTGGAGTAGGTAGAGACTATGGAACGCCAGGTGCACGATCCAATCATGAGGTATGTTTCTCGCGTCTTCCACACTCATCAACCTCTTCTGCATGCTTTTCGGTTTCGGGTGCTTTTGATTTGGCCCTTTTTCAGTACATCAGCTATTTGATCTAAATGTGTGCGCCTAGGACGGCCCCTGCCGATATCTCTACTCACTCTTGCTCGATATATATCATCACGCCTGTTTCCCGTTGAAGTAGGCAGAGACTATGGAACGCCAGGTCACAGGTGCACCGATCCAAACATACCTCTCTCGCCTCTTCCATACTCATCAACCTCTTCTGGCATGCTCTTCGGTTTCGGGTGCTTTTTGATTTGGCCCTTTTTCAGTACATCAGCTATTTGATCTAAATGTGTGCGTCTAGGACGGCCCCTGCCGATATCTCCACTCACTCTTGCTCGATATACTTCTTTCGTAAATCTTTTGTCGTCCAT
Source organism: Pyralis farinalis (assembly GCA_947507595.1). Lineage (NCBI taxonomy): Eukaryota > Metazoa > Arthropoda > Insecta > Lepidoptera > Pyralidae > Pyralis > Pyralis farinalis. The sequence continues at coordinate 29,200,353 of OX382273.1, read as the reverse complement.
TCTTTCCAAATGTCCGAACCATCTCTGCATACCCTTTTCAATTTTTGTCACTATATCATCTTTCATTCCATTGTTCTCGTATCGTGCTATTTCTTACTCTATCAATCATTCTAACTCCACAGATATCCCTTAGCGCTCTCATATCAACAGCGTTGTAACTTTGTATACATAAAATTTGTATACAATAAATATTTTGTAGAGAAATCTTTGAAATTCGTTCTTACTCTACTTGTATCTCTATAGATGCGAGTATGTTTTAGATGTATTAAAAATATTTTTGGATAGTGCGAAATAAATATCAGCTTTTAATTATATACTAACCAACTTGTTGATTTCGTATAGTATTATGATTTACATATACAATGGGACCCGTCGCGAAGTGACCGCCCGCTGTTTTTAGAGAGTTCTCGCAAAATTAATGAGAATTAAACTAATAATGGGGTGTCTATCTGCTTAAGTTTTTTCCTGTGAATTTTTAATTTTGTTTATAATGGATTTTAAGGCTGCGATTTTTGTTCATATTTTTGTACTCTTTACATATTTTTCAATTATTCTTTTTTTAGTTACGAGCTATCAATTTGATTTGTCTACTAAAAGTCTAGTTATTAATCTAGTCGGAAATTAAACACAATATGAAAATCGTAAATGCCAAGAAACTGAATTTTTTCATATAAAAAAGTTTAATTTTTCGGTAAATTAAATAAAAGTAAGAAAATGCCCCCATACATTTTTTAAATTATTAATAATCTACATGATATTTTTAGCAAGCTATTGAAACATTATTTGTAGGGGAATGGCAAGTAACAATATAACGCGCCCCTGTGCGGTGAAAGCAGATAGACCCCCCATTTTTGTGTTTCTTTTTCATTGATTTTGCGAGAACTGTCTAAAAACGGCGGACGGTCACTTCGCGACGGGTCACATTGTATATGGAAATGATAAGTATGTTATTCTTATAGCTCTTTTCATGCACGGTCACATGTGTAGAAGTACGAAAAAGCTTACAAAATAAAAATTATGTGTTCAAAATTTGAACTTTTATGACTTCCGTACGTTTACGCTGGCGACCATTTAAATCATATAAAGTATTAAACTTTATGCGTGTGCATAATGTTTCATAATGTTTCAATACTTTTACTAATTATAATTAACGCACTTTCATATAAACAAATTATCATAATTACCCGCATAAACTTCATGTAAATGTATACAGTTTTAATACAGTTGAGAATTGCAATTAACGCACTTCAATATAAACAAATTATCATTAGAAGTAATTTTATGTCGAATATATAGATACCAAACCTTAACTAGAACAGAATCAGTCATCAATCAATTTATAGAACACAATTTATAAAAAAAGTTGTTTTAAATAAAGTGTTCACAATTTGAACTTTTGTGGCTTCCATTTACAAAGGTTTTTAATCATTGAGATTACCTAAAGTGTTAAAATTTTATACATGAGCATAATGTTTTATATATGTAATTAATGCACAATCCATAGTATATGGATACATGTAATTAATGCACTTCCACGAAAATTATCATAATATGCCGCGTAAACTTTATACAAATATACATAAAGTTTTCATCATATACTATTTGTAATAAACGCAGTTTCACATAAAGGAACAATTATTAAAGGTGTTATCAAAGTCAAAGTCAAAGTCAAAATCTTTTTATTCCGTAAAAATGGCTACATTTGTTTGGAATCGTCACAATTTTTTTCCCTACCGTGCAGTTCATGACTAGGTGAGCACTGATAAAAATACTGCCAAAAAACTCAGGCATCCCTCTTTTGGTATCCAAACAAATTTACATAATTTATTAATTACATTATAATTGGATCGACTCAATCCCAGGCATTTTTATCATTAATATAGTCAGATACTTTATAATATGCCCTGCTACACAATTTGGCTTTAATAGTAGTTTTAAACTTGTTTATTGACAATTCTCTTATATTGCTGGGAAGTTTGTTATAGAACCGTATACATTGCCCCATAAAAGAATTACTTATTTTGTGGAGACGGCTTGCATGTAACACAAGATTATGCTATCGTTTTAATTACCGATATTTACTACTAATTACGTACAAATACTAGTAATTACGTAATAATAAATAGAGATATTCGTTTCTTAATAGTTACATAAACGTATATAAGCCACAATATTAAGAATCATGGACTTCGAGTGTACAGAACGTTTTCATTGGGTTATAAACCGCGATATTTCTAAACAAAATGACGCTGAATATGAACGCTAAATATTTTAAAAATGTTTAGGAGGATTGAATGAGGATTTGCTACTCAATACATAAAATATATATATTTTTTCTGTGTATCTATGAGTTTATTGCGTGATACGTTTGGATCAATATCGCTTAAGATTTATAATTATTATTTATGATAGTTAAACTTTAATTTGATTACAACCCTTCACTATATGTTTACAATGACAGCTAGTATGTACTCTCCGCAGATGCACTAACCCGCAGACTAGCCATAACACTTGGATTTTTAGAGTCCTATGTAGAAATTTGTACAAAATATATTACGTACTAAAATATAGATTTTCCTATTATATTTAAAATTTTCAAGTGATTTTCATTTTTTGTTTAGTAACTATTTAGTTCTTTTAAATGTCTTGTAGGAAATTGAAAGGACGTCACATTTTAAGCTGTAAAAGTATTATTTACATATTCAAAAAGCTCGTGGTTAGATGAAGCTGATGATCTGACTAGAGAACTAAAAAGTTCCAACAAGACACACCCATTATAAAACATGCTTTTTGCTTCAACGATGCGAGAGGGAATAAGAGCAAATAATTATATATAAATAATTGCATATACATATGCGCACAATTTTTCTCTAGAATGGAAAATTCAAAAATTATGTCCCCGACTAGACGAAACAAGTCTAGAAGAACAGCGTACTTTAGCTAGTGTATCATAAACAAGTAGCCCAAAATGCTCTAACATAAAAACTTAAAAAACTCATTAGTCAAGATTTATAGCTAAAAATATATATTATAATGCATAATAATTTACTTTACGGGTGCTAATTCGCGGCTGGTTCCAGGTCGGATACTATACATTCTAACTCTCACTACGCCACTAACATACTCACATTACTCGGAGTATTCTCGCCTAGATACGCCCGCGATGCGGGTATGGAAACAACGGCGGAAATCCATTGCTCTAAATACTGAAAACTAAGTATTTACGTTTGTTGTGTTATGTACATTTTTTACCGATTATACAAATGCGGTGAATGTGTTTGATAATCTTTTTTTTTCTATATGCTATTTTTAATAAATGACTTTGATCCTTTTATTGGGTTTGTTATTGCAGTAAGCGATAGTATTTGCCGATAATGTTCAAAGAAAAACCGTTCTAACTATTGATGATGAAATGATGATGGCGATGATAATGGTCAATAAAAAACTTTTCAACAATAGCTTATATCCATGGTATTTTATCTATAACTTTTACACATAACATTTAATTTTAAAAACAGGTTGGCACAATTTTCTAATCTGCCTATTCTAGCCGATCGATTCATACCGTATTCTCGTAAGAAGTGTTAGACCATAAATTCAGCATGTCGCTTGGAAGAAAAGTGCATAATGCAAAAGTGCAGTATTTGCCCAGTCTCTTCCAGCGAGCAGATCCTCATATGCTGACAAGATGGAACAGACCGGCGCGGCGCCGGCGGCGCGCCGCTTCGTCGATTTCGAGCATTTTTTGCAAGTGGCGACTTGGATTTCTAAATAATTTAAATACGTGCACGATGTTAGAAACGCATTAACGCAGATAGCGAATTAATTGCCATACAGAAATGGGTTTGTGTGTATCGATTTGCGTGTTAATTTGTCGGGTTTTAATTGACTTTTAACGTTTAATTATGTTGACGTTAATGGGGCAGTGGTAAACGGCCTATTACGTGCTCCCAGAATTTTAAATGGACTTACGTTTTAGATGATACAGTTACAGAATCCAATTAAAGCACAAAACCATGTCACTGTCACAGACGTTTAGACGTTAACACTTGATCGCGACGCGTGGTGGCATCAGCTGTGCGCGTGCGTTGGAACGCGTGCGAACGACTCCGATGCGCAGACGCAACTGAACACCGCCATTCTCATCTCAGGTGAAATGATCCACTGTGTCGGTACTGCGGAACGAAATCGCGTAAGTTTTGTTGCAGTTTTACAACGACGATAAACAGTGGATCCATAGTAATTATTCGTGACAATTTTTTCTTGTTAACAATAAATTGTCAAACAAACTTTCACCCGCGAACACGATATCGGTTTTTGGGCCTATTGTTTAAATTCCTATTGTCGCCGAGAGGTCTTTTCTTTGTAATTTATATTCACTTTCTTAGGGTTGACCTACTTACCTTGAATATTTGAATAACTTGCACTTTTCTTAATGATTTCTTCGTGTACATGTTCTGTACAAAAATAACGATGACTTTAATACGTTAAGAACATTTGCATAAGACGTAAAAGCGTATGTGTATTTCTAAATTTGTATATGTTAATGCAATTTAATTCGTCTGTTTGAAGATATAAAGCCGTACAATGTTATTTAGTATCAAATATGAACCGATTTATAGTTACGTACACATATAGGTATTATTAGATTTCCTCATGGGACTACATGAGCAATGTACTTCAAACAACAGGTGAATAGGTTATTACGGCAAGGGTCTATAGGCTACGGTAACCGCTTACCATCAGGCGGATAGTATGCTTGTGTTTGAGTTGTAAGTGACTCACTATTATTTTTAGTAAACACGAACTGTAGTAAACTCTGGTATTTATAAGATAAAGCTCTGTATATAAAGGGTAGGGCATTATCTAACACTATATTTGCCTATCAATCTGTCATTATGCACTCATCACACAAAATCTGCTGACTTGTTTTCAATAGAAAATAAATCTGTTATATTATTATTATATGATGTAGTACATAGGATGTAGGACCCGAGGAAGGCCAAGACTTACCTATCATGATCAGATTGTTCGTGTTCTATCAGAGTGAGGTATGTAAGGATCGAGTCGCGTGGCGCTCGGTTCTCTCTGCCTACCCCGTAAGGGATTTGGCGTGAAGTTATAGATAGATAGTTAGATTATTATAAAATCTGTGATAGCTTACATTCTTGTTTAACATTTAGGTTTAGTTTGTTCGGGTTTATAGTACCTGTATAATTCTTATAAATAAAAAATAACAACTCGTAACGGAAGCGGGTACTGCCCTGGCAGACGCAGATTTAGAGTTTTTCGTATATTTTGAATATAAAGTTTGAATATTTAATATATGTAATTGCATGTATACAAGAAATAGTTCGACTTCCATCTGACACTACAGAATGGCAAATTTTGACGAGCTCGGTGGCGAAATGGTTAATAATGCTACTTTGTCACCAAGGTTAAAATAAGAAGAGGCATGCTCCGATGGTTCGGACATGTAGAAAGAATGCAAGATGAAAGAACGACGAAGCAGATATACAACGCAAAAGTGGAAGGATGTAGGAGCCGGGGAAGGCCAAGACTTACCTACCATGACCAAATTGGTCGTGTTCTATCAGAAGGTGATGTCAGGAGCGCTAGAAACCGGCGAGCGTGCATGAAAAGAGCAATGAATGTTAAAGAAGCGAGTGAGATATGTAAGGATCAAGTCACGTGGCGCTCGGTTCTCTCTGCCTACCCCGCAAGGGATTTGGGGTGAAGTTATGGATAGATTGTCACCAAGGCTCTCTCCAAGGTGTCGATTCCAACCTTAGATAGACATGTGCGTGAGTAAACATGTCTATTTGTTTTGGTCTTGGGAGAAGTAGGGTGCATCAAAGTAGCGCATTTAGGGAAGTACCTGCACCTTACGCAAAACCGCATCTAAATAAAATATCCCTGGAGGGTTATGGTATTCCTGAGAGTGAGTGAGGTTACCAGGAAGCTCCTAAAGAGTTACTTCTTATTTAAAAATGTTAACAGTATATCTTTCAGTGCTTGTTGTTTTTTTTATGTTTGATATGATTTGGAATAAACTACTCCTTAAAAAGTATAATTCTATGAACGCATGCCATTTTGGTTATGCTCTGATGAAGATTAGATGATACACTTGAAAGCTCTCAATTAAAAACTTTGAAATATAATAACGTAACCGACTCTGTAAAATGAATGCAAATAAGGTTTTTTTTTATTAAAACATTTAGAGATTTGTGTTTATTATTATAACTAATCTAGTTTAAATTTGGTTTCTTATTTTTACTCTTTTTATATTTTTGTGTGAGCTCGGTGGATCAGTCGTGAATGATGCGAATTTGACACCAACGCTCGTGGGTTCGATTCCCACACTAGTCAAACATTTGTGTGCATGAACATATCTGATATGACTTTGACACCAACGCTCGTGGGGTCGGTTCCCACACTAGTCAAACATTTGTGTGCATGAACATATCTGATATGACTTTGACACCAACGCTCGTGGGGTCGGTTCCCACACTAGTCAAACATTTGTGTGCATGAACATATCTGATATGACTTTGACACCAACGCTCGTGGGGTCGGTTCCCACACTAGTCAAACATTTGTGTGCATGAACATATCTGATATGACTTTGACACCAACGCTCGTGGGGTCGGTTCCCACACTAGTCAAACATTTGTGTGCATGAACATATCTGTTTGTCTTGGTCTGGATGTTTTAAGAGAGGTAGGGCGCATCAAAGCAGCCCGTTTGGGGAAGTACCTCCACCTCACAGAAAACCGCAGGCAAATAACAACTCCCTAGAGGGTTGTTGTGTTCCTGCATGTGAGTGAGGTCACCAGTAAGCTCCCAAGGAGTTGCTGTGTAAGCAGCAGAGTAGGCATCGCTCGAGTGATACGTAATTTGTCACAAGCGTTAATAGGCTACGGTACCCACTTTACATCATGGGTGGGCCGTATGCTTGTATACCTCCGGACGAAGTATAAAAAAAACAAACTTTTATAAAACTTTCAAAAAATATTATTTAAAATTCATCAATCTTTAGGCGATTATACAAGTAAAATGATATAGCAAAGACATCAACGGGTGCGCATGCGCGGATTAAATTTATTACTTATAACAATATTATATAGCATGCAAGACGAGAGTGATGCCCATGTTGTTGCAATCATCCACAAACTAACGAAAACGGCTAAATGCTTACCATCAGGCGGAACTGAACTTAGAAATCAAAGCGGTCGTCATCATTTTTGTATAAAGTTGGTAAACAAGATTAGTTCCTGCCTTAAGACAACCGATTACGTAGATTATGGACGCATGTAGCACCTTTGGTATCACTCGCGCAATGTTGACTGTAATATATATATATATATATATGTACATATATATATATATATATATATATATATATATACACATACATATATAGATGGTTAGAAAGCATGACTGAAAAGAGTTACGAAAGAAGTGTATATGACAAGAGTGAATGGAGATATCGGTAGAGGGGGGGTTGTTGTACATTGGTCACAAAGTAAATTCGTCACGGAAAAAAGTGTGTGTTTTGTCACTGTTCTATTATTATGAAGTAAATTCGTCACATACAATTTGGATTATTGTAAATTCACCACAAGGTTTTTTTTCGTACAGATATTGACGAGCTCGGTGGCGCAGTGGTGAAACGCGCTGTTACGCTACTTTGACACCAACGCTCGTGGGTTCGATTCCCACACAGAACAAACATTTGTGTGCATGAACACGTCTGTTTGTATTGGTCTGGGTATTTTCTATGTATAATAAGTATGTATTTACAAAAAAAAAATGTATTTACGTATATTTATCAGTTGTCTAGCACCCATAACACAAGCTTCGCTTACTTTGGGGCTAGGTGGCGCTGTGTAATTTGTCCGAGAATATTAAAAATATTAAAAAAATATTGCTACCGATACTTTATACAAAAATGTATAAAATGAACACTTGTGACGAATTTACAATAACTCTTACTTACCTGTGACGAATTTACACATATTTTTTAATGTGAGTGGCGACTTTACTTTGTACTAGTGCACAAAAATATGACGAATTTACTTTGTGACGAATGTACAACAACTCGGTAAGGGGGGCCGCCCTAGACGCAAACATATACCTAGATCAAATTGGTGATGTGTGGAATAAGTACCAAATCAAAAGCACCCAAAACCGAAGAGCATGCATGAAGGTTGATGAGTGTGGAAGAAACGAGTGAGGGATGTTTGTATCGGTGCACCTGGCGTTCTATAGTCTCTGCCTACCCCAATGGGAGACAGGCGTGATGATATTTATGTATATATATAAATATATATATATATGTAATATTTAATCATAATTTGATGCCCCTATAAACTAACTCACTCGCAGGAACATTTGTATTAATTTCTTTACAATTACAAATTCAAATGAAATAGGATACATTTCATTTATTTTCAAAGCAATCGCAGTGATTAAAATGCACGACCATAAAACCAATTCACGTACATAGAAACTTTGGCGGTTCGTCATTTATCTTATGGAAAACGGTTATGTTCACATATTATTTTAACATAATTTTAACTAATAAATATTATAAACGATAATATATTTGATGCCTGAACGCTTGAAATAAAAGACAAAGTCAATCCTAGAAAATCTCGATTACGAAAGAGGGATAGATATTTGAAACATGTGACGATTTTATCGAGTGGCGGCCTGAAAAGAAAGTGAAATGTTTGGCGGAGAGTGTATTGATCACATATTTCAATTATCTAATAAACTTTCTGTTTTCTTTATACAGTATTTCTTCCATGTTACAATCCACAATTATTACGTGTGCGTAGGTGTGCGTAGGTATTAGGTGTTATTAGCACTTATTATTCTTATTATTATTAGCACCTTGCGGGCCAGCAAAGGTAGCGTCAACTGACAGGACACTGTAAGTCCATTGTCAGTTGCCGCTGCAATTTGGGCTCCTCTTTTCGCTTACCAACAGGCGAAGAGGAGCCACTATGCTGAGCCAATATATATAAAAAAGGTGTGCGTTTGTACTTCCCTTTTTATAGGCACCTACCTAAAAGATAAAAACGAATTCTTTGGCATAGCTCTGTTCTTTCGTTTATAACAGATCATACACACAATTTTTTTCCCCTCACTTTGTTTCCGAATTTTGTTAACAAACGCAAAAATACTAATTTAATCACAGCTGATAAAATTATTATGTAATTATGACGTTCATAACGCTACTTTGACATTAACACTCGTGGTTTCGATTCCCTCACACAAAAATGTCAATTTGTCTTGGTCTAAGTGTTTTTAAGCGAAGTAGGACACATAAAATCAGTCCGTTTGGGAAAGTCCTCTACCTCACAGAAAATCGCAGCCAAATGACAACTCCCTGGAGGGTTGTTGCGTTCCTGCTTGTGATTGCAAGCGTTCATAGGCTGGGGTTATTCCTTTACAATGCTTATTAGAAAAGGCGAATGTTGCGTAAACAATTGCATCATTTTTACAATAAAGGTATTTGTAAATTAAATTTTAAAATAAATATTGTCGGACAAATTACACAGCGCCATCTAGCCCCAAAGTAAGCGAAGCTTGTGTTATGGGTACTAGACAACTGATAAACATACGTAAATACATTTTTTTTTTGTAAATACATACTTAATATACATAGAAAATACCCAGACCAAGACAAACAGACATGTTCATGCACACAAATGTTTGCCTTGTGTGGGAATCGAACCCACGAGCGTTGGTGTCAAACTCGCGTCATTCACGACTGAGCCACCGAGCTCGTCTTTTTTGTGCGTATTGAGCGTTAGATAATTTTCTTGATGGCGAAAACTTAAGCCAAAAGGCACAGCTCGATATACACAAGGCAGTGTTGATACGAACATTAAAGGATGGAATCGAGAGATGGGTATGGCATAGGTAGCTTGAAAGTAGAATAAGATACGAGATACTAAACGTTGCGCAAAATGTTGATGAATGATGTTGTTATATTACTTGTTAAGGAAAAGAGTTACAAAAAGGGTTACAAATTTATTAGGGCTATTTATTCCGTATGCCGTCGGGAATTTACTCACTTTTCCAAACCCGTTAAACACCGGACGTCTAACTAATCCCAATTATAAAACCTACAGCCTCTGTTGTGGACCACGGTGGCTGACGGAGACCGCTGCGGTGTTGGTCCGTAAGGCGGCCCCACGTTGGGCGCCAAATTGTTATATTACTTGTTAAGGAAAAGAGTTACAAAAAGGGTTACAAATTTATTAGGGATATTTATACAGTAAACTACATAAAAAAATAAAAGTGACTTAAAGTTCGGCTAATAAGGGTCTTTAAGAACTCGCGTTATCTTCGTCTAACCGGAATATCACTGTTTGGTTCACTGGAGTGTGCACTGAGTGGCCGCCGGCTATAGTGGCCGACGACTGTAGACAGCTGGTTAGCGTGCTAGGCAGCATGCAGATCCAGACGTAGAAGTTGTTCGTGGGACCGCCTTACGGACCAACACCGCAGCGGTGTCCGTCAGCCACCGTGGTCTACAACAGAGGCTGTAGGTTTTATAATTGGGATTAGTTAGACGTCCGGTGTTTAACGGGTTTGGAAAAGTGAGTAAATTCCCGACGGTTCACCACCTAGCTCACAGCAGGAGGCTGGAGGTCTCCGACGCGGTGCCCTCAATCTTTACTTCTTCAAAACTAGTTCCAGACTGACTTGTTTTTCGGATTACGTCCTAAACATCTATAATTTGAAAATTAAAAATTTACTAATAAAATATTTTTTGACAAACATCATTCGGTTCACAGAGACAATGTAGTCATATCTCTAAAAAGGTTTTCCAAAATATATTATTCAAAAAGTTTATTACATTAGATATTTTAAACATTACAATGTTCGAAATAATGATTTTAAAAATAAAGCTAGTGTGAAAGAGAGTATCGTTGTTAAGAGAAGAGTAAGGCTTACTCCCTTGCTGGTGCTCCATTGGTTTGGACATGTCGAAAGAATACAAGAGGAAATAATGACGAACTAGATATATAAAGCGAAAATTGACGGATGTGGAGTCCAAGGCTCACCTATTATGACTGCATTGGTCGAGTTTTATCTGAGGGTGAGGGAGGAGCCGACGAGCTTAGAGTGTTAAAGAAGCGAGTGAGGTATTAAGGCCCGAGGGTGGTCAGTTCTCTCTGCCTACTTGTTTGCCGTGAAGATATACAGATAACGTGACCACGTAAGCGCAGATTTCTGCGTTTGTGGATAATAGAAGAACCCCGCACGTCTAACAAATTATATTTCGATAGACGCGTGACCTAACCTAAGAAAGGTCTGGCTTTTCCTTTGGGGTGTGAGGGTCTGACGGCAGTCGCTCCATGTCAAAATGGCTTTAGGCTTAGGTAGCGGATCACCGCTAATTCTAATCGATTAGCAAACGGCATAATGCTAAAAAGAAGAACTAATCTTACCAGTAGTAAAGAATTACTATTCTAAACATGTATACTATTTCGTGTGCCCATCCCAAAGATAGGCTCGCTACGTTTGAGGGTTGTCGGTTCATTTATTTAGGTTTTCGTCACGTTGTTGTTAACGACTATGACCGTAGTCTCTAATGTTTGCTAATACTAGGCTCTAACGTCTGAGTAAGTGGCGGCATAACGATATCTTCTCTGGTTGGAGATGATTCAGCGACGCTTGTACACTAAATGCTTTTAAAACTGTCTAAAACTTTTAATGAGAAGTCAAAGCTAAGAATTCTTTTTGACTTCCTTTATCCGACTAAACAACAACACTTGACTATCAGACAAAGGAGTGGGAAACAGCTACACGACTTTTTTATTTTACTGTTTTCGGAAAACAATCACCTTTTTTAAAACTAAACGTAAATTGACAAAGAAATGCCACTAAATGTTTCCGCATATATAAGTTTAAGTAACCGCTTACCTGCATTAATAAGAAATTTATAAAAAACTTTAACGAATATATTATTCTTGTATCTATCTATCTCTAACTTCACACCAAATCCCTTGCGAGGTAGGCAGAGAGAAATATGTATATTATTCTTATTACCAGGAATATTAATTTAATTAGGATAAACGCGGTTGAAATGCGAGCGTCGCGTAAAATTTGTGGCGTAACGCTTGTAGACCGTATTCGCAATGATGAGGTTAGAAGCAGAGTTGGTCTGAAAGAGAGCGTCGGTGTTAAATAAGAAGAGGCATGCTCCGTTGGTTCGGACATGTAGAAAGAATGCAGGATGAAAGAATGTCGAAGCAGATATACAATGCAAAAGTGGAAGGATGTAGGAGCCGAGAAAGGCCAAGACTTGCCTACCATGACCAACTTGGTCGTGTTCTATCAGAACGTGATGTCAGGAGCCCTAGAAACCGGCGTGCGTGCAGAAAAGAGCAATGGATGTTAAAGAAGTGAGTGAGGTATGTAAGGATCGAGTCACGTGACGCTCAGTTCTCTCTGCCTACCCCGTAAGGAATTTGGCGTGAAGTTATAGATAGATAGATTACCAGGAAATCGACTCTAACCAGCTTTTGGATGCCTTTCAAAACCGTAACTTTTGTGTTAAATAAATCTAATTGAGGAAAGTCAACTAGTCTATTGAACGTTATCATAGCACTCAGATAAAGAACGCATTCTGTCCATAATTCGTGCAAACGCGTGGCACAGATAGACATTTGGGAATTTCAGCAGCAAACGGAGCCGCATAAATATTTATTTTAGAGAGGAGCCAGTAATAATCAACTTACATTGTGAAATGCATGCTAGAAATGATATATCTGCAATTATACATCTTTCTTGCAAATGAAGCAGATGTTGTCTTTTGCATCTTAAGTCATAATTTGTGTCATTTATCTTACATTTGTGTTGTATACATTTAAAAAAACATTTATGTATATACTCCAGGCCAGTGGTTCTCAAAGTTGTCTGCGCTACGTCTCATCTAATACAAGTTCCCAAACTCGGGACCCACCTATAGGAAATTTAACCGTTACCAATATACCTAAATAAAGGACTTTTCAAATAACAAACAAAGTTTAAGTTTTTTTTTAAGCGCCGCCCGTGTTTACTATCTGTCCGGGCGGTTGACAGTCGCCCGCTGCCCAGCGATTGGATCGGTAGGGTGGTGTGCCGTTCTGCAGGCAGGGCCCACTCAATGTTCGCTCGCGACCCACCAGTGGGTCGCGACCCATAGTTTGAGAAACCCTGCTCTAGGCTATTGATAAATGTATCAACAGCCTAGAGTACATACAAAATCAGACAGTTCCTAGGTTAAGACACACGTCTTTCGAAGTAAAATTTCTTGGACATGTTTCCTTGAGACGTTTTCCTTCACCGTCGATCCAGCGATAATTACAAACATTACAACATAAATTTAGTTGTACATGCTCATAGCAGGATTTGAACCGGGGACGGTCGGACGATAGGTCGATTCTCTATCCACTCTGCTGTCACTGCTTTTCCAGTTCTTCAGCCATGTGGCAAGAAAGATCAAGTCGGTAGTCCAGCACCAGGAAATGTTAAAAATCCTAAACCATGATGGACAATGCTACTAATCAGACCAAGGGCGCAAAACAATGCCACCACCAATCAAACACCACAAATTAACCACCAATCGCGATTTATCAGACATAATATGTACAAGATGATCAGACATCATAAAAATTAATACTATCATATTAAGCCTAGTAGCCTATAAACATTTGCAACACCAGGGATATCTCTTGCGTTGCCGACCCTGTAAAAACCTCCTCATGCCTATCTTGAAGAACCCCGTGCTGTGGTCCCTAAGATAAACCTCCACAGAGAGCTCATTCCACAACTTTAGAGTTCTCGGTGGAAAACTTCTCGAGAAACGCACAGTACGTGACCATTGCGACTCCAGTGTATGATGAACTCCCACACGTCCGCAAGAAGTGCGGTTGTAAAATGAGGCTGTTGGCATCATGTCGAACAACTCCTCGGAACACAACCCATTGTACAATAAGTAGAACACGCAAAGTGAGACAAAATCTCTCCCTAAACTCAAGGTCTCAATACCGGGTTTCTAAAGTTGAACCTATTTTTATAAAATTTAGTGTAGAGATAGTTCTGAATAACTATCCTGATTTACATTAGAGGCAGAAATAAACCACAGACTTAATCAGATACGCTACAAAGGTAGGTACCTATAAAACTACATGACCAAATGGTTTTTAAGAGATATAGGGCTCATCAAAACAACCCTTCTGGCGAAGTATCTCCACCTAGTAAAAAACCGCAGCCAAATAACAACTCTATGGAGAGGAGTTGTGTTCCTGCGTGTGAGCGAGGTCATCAGTAAGCACCTAAGATGTTGCTGTGTTCGCAGCAGAAGTGGCATCGCGCGAGTAATACTTAATGTATCCCAAGCATTCATAAGCTACGCTAACCGCTTAACATTATGTGGGCTATAAGATTGTATGTATTCCAACATTTTATTAAAAAAATCTACAATACAACGAAACATCCTTTGTTATATTTAGCTGTTGACAGAAACAAAATCAAGGTAGAAATTATTTTATGAGACGACAATATAGCCCTACACATTTTCAAGCTGGACAATACAACAATTTGACCAATTACGTATTATGACTCACTAACTTGTATCAATACCCAGGCAGTTAAACGCCCCTTTTAAGTAGTTACTAATAAACACAACTGATAACCCAAATACAGTTAACATATCAAAAGGCACAGTACAGAAATATACCAGTAGATCAACTGAATCCTGTCCTTTTTATTACTACAGTACCTGGGGTTAGGGTTAGGGTACTATAATATGTAGTATGCATGTATATCTTTTCACCAGGTCCTTTGGGGTAGGCAGAGAGAACTGAGCGCCATAATACGCGGTCCTTACGTACTTCACCCGCTCCTTTGACATTCTCTTTTCATGCACGCTCACCGGTTCCTAGGACTCCTGACTCCATCACCTTCTGATAAAATACGACAAATTTGGTCATGGTAGGTTAGTCATTTAATTTATAATATATATTCATCGCTAGCATAATCAAATGCATTGATTGTGCTAGCGATGAAACAAGTTTATTAATACAGTTAAAATTATTTGTTTTTTTCTCTTCATTATTGCAACTTCTGCTTTTAAATGTTTTTTCCGTCATGAATGTAAAATGGCGAGAAAAGTATACAGAATCTGTTTGTGTTGACTCTATATGTTGTTATTATTTTTATATAATATAACATGTAGAGGAAACGAAACGTATAAGCCTAAAGTTGTTACATATTTTTCATGAACCAGAATAAACACTGTTCGGTAGTTTTGGGTTGTTTGATCAACCTTCATTTCATCAACCTTACCCGACGAGTACATAAAGTTCAAGTTCGAACAGTATCTATAAATTTAATTAAAAACGAATTATTCTTTTATTTTAATATGAATGAAATATATTCGGATTCCTATAATTATTTAAAAATAGTAGAACTTTCGAGCCCAAAACGAAGAGTAATATCAAATACACGTCGAAAAATAAATATTGAAACATTATATAAGAAATAAATAATGAAAAGTGTACGATTTTTTCCTGTATTTCCCAAAAGTAGTACATTTAGCAACTGTAAAAAAAACAGTGTTTTAATTTTCAAAAATGACATAATCTGCCTGGTCTTTGATCGGCTGACCTATATTATTTTGTACGAGTACAAAATGGCGTTTTATCAATAAATACAATTATAAACAAAATTTGATTAAAATCATCACATAATTAATTAACCGTTTCCAAACCATACGAAATATATTTGTAGTATTAAAGAATGACTCGTTGAAGGTAATAGGAAAATGAGCTAATAGACAGTGTTGTTAGTGGATTTCGAACCTGGGACCTTTATGACTATATAAGATATACAGTGCCGGGTATGCCATGTGCCGGGTAATCTGAAATAGCGGGTATTAGTGACTAATGCGATATTTAGTTTTTTAGGTTTTTGTGTAAATCATGATTTTTTTAAGAAGACTACAAAGGTCTTCTTAAAAAAATCATGATTTACACAAAAACCTTAATTTAAAAAGCAAATCCTTATTTAAATACAAAATTTGGTCCTATTTGTTTAAACCATTTACGAGATATACAATATTTATTTATATGTAAGTATTCAAGAATTGTTTGATTAATTAAAGTAAGGATTTTTGAATGCTTATTCTCGGTTCATAGGAAACGTAACACTTTAACGTTGATAGTTAGCCGTCCCTGTCTAACTGTTTAGAATATAACTAGTCATATGTTGAATAATAAATGGACAGACACTCACGTTGGTATTTTTTCACGTAATTTCTAACCAAAAAACTGAAAATAGAGTGAATATTCATGCGTAATTTTGCGAGAGTCAATTTTACACGATATTTGATGCGAACACCTTTCAGTTCATGTGAACTAGCGCCGACCGGCACCCATCCATTAACGTTAGTAGGTGCATGCCGTCTCTGACATGACTGCTGCGGTCGTTTCTGCCTCAACTGCTGCGGACGTCTCCGCCATTTGGAACAGGAACCGCATGGACCCGCCCTGGACGTCTGCTTCTATACCATTAAGGTATAAGGTAAACAACGCCTATGGACATTTGCGATATCAGGGGTGCCACTCATGCGTTGCCGACCCTAAAACTCGTCTCAAACACCACTCGTGACAAAATAGGTTAGATCAAATTACATGTAAAAAAAAAAATATTATTCTGTGTTACCAACGCTCGTTTGAAGGCAATAGGGCTGTCATCCAATTTTAAGACAACGGACAGTGAGTGACTTGCTAGACAGTATGTAAAACGAAACCAGTCGTTACTATTGTTCGTGAACTGGACGGAGAACTTCGTTAGGACCGGGTAGTATTTATTAGCGCAACGATGTTTTTGAAGTTGTCCTACTGCATAGATCCATCCGCTGTGGAAGACCACCAGTCTGAAAGGCTTCCAAGAACGCCAGTCTTTATCTCAATCCTGATTTCACCTTGACGGGCCACTGTCAAACATTAATAAATGCAATCGTTAAATACTAAATTTATTACTACCTACTGTAATAAAATGGCGGAAACTTTCGTATCAACAATGTTGCATAAATTTCGCCAAATTAATTGGCCCCCAATTAAATGGCGGAATTTAAACAAAACATAAAAATATATTTTTTTCGAAACAAAGTCCGTGAGAACATTTTTATCATCAATAATTATGACTTCCTTATAATGATTGATTTGTTGGTAGAAAAAATCATTGAGTATTTATTATTGGTTATAATTAATATGAAAGAGTTTGTGGTCTAATTATTTCATCATCTTTAAAGTAAAAGCCAGCTTACCCTCACGTGGTGCACCCTGCTATTTAACAAACGAAGCCCTGATAAAAGACAGATACAGCACATCAAACCAGCCCAACTGGGGAAGTGCCTCAACCTCATAGTTGACCGCAGATAAATAACAACTCCCCGGTGCGTTGTTTTCCTGCAATGGAGTAAAGATACCAGCAAGCTCCTGAGATGACGAGCTTTGACGAGCTCGGTGGCTCAGTCATGAATGACGCGCCTTTGACACCAACGCTTGAGGGTTCGATTCCCACACAAGGCAAACATTTGTGTGCATGAACATGTCTGTTAGTCTTGATCTGGATGTTTTAAGAGAGGTAGGGCGCATCAAAGCAGCCCGTCTGGGGATGTACCTCCACCTCATAGAAAACGCCAAATAACAACTCCCTAGAGGGTTGTTGTGATCCTGCGTGAGTGAGGTCACCAGTAAGCTCCCAAGGAGTTGCTGTGTAATCAGCAGAACAGGCATCGCGCGAGGGATAATTATATTATCGCAAGCGTTAATAGGCTACGGTACCCGCTTTACATCAGGTGGGCCGTATGCTTGTATGCCTCCCGACGTAGTATAAAAAAAATGATGCTATGTTAGCAGTAAGGGCAAGAACTCGCGAACGCCACTCCGTGGTTTGCTAGCACAGGTTATGATAATCACTTTTTTGTTATTTTGTTTTGTTGGTAAACTACCGGCTCTCTCTAATTGCCAGGCATGGGGTTTTACAAAGTTTTGTTAGTATACCTGAATTGAGGGATGCGCGCAGACCAGTCTCCCCGCGTAGCACCCGTTCACACGAGTTGACGCGAGAGGCAGCCATCATCATGCTCAACCATATTTTAGGGAACTCGATGACCCGCCTCCCGACGCCGCCGCGCGTCTGAACACTTTAGTGAGCATGACTGCTCGCTCAATCCCGTGTCTTTTTCATTAAATCTTTTTGTTTTCAGAATCGAAGGGCAAAGGCGCCCCGTTGTTGCGCCATTTTGCACTTCTTTTCTTTTGTTGACGGGAGTTTTGGAGGAGGAGGGGCCGCCCTCTGAGCATTGTCGGATTATCATGACGATGGTTTTGTCGTCTCTTCATCGCCATTTTGAGGTTATAGTCCCTGATGTTTTCCGTTGTTGCAGTCTCGGCTCGCAGGATGAATCGAGCTCTTGCATCGTTTTCTGTGCAGTCTGTGTAATACACGCAGCTGTTTGTATGTCTAGTATGAGAGACACTTTGGAGGAGGTGGCATTTTTTGGAAGCTGTACGTACAATAATCACTGACGCGCACGTTAACCTCTGTGCTTCTTGCATGGTTAAGGTGCGAGATCTTGGATTTTCATTATCCCGGCTGATAAGGAGTGCCTTCTCAGCCTGCGTATGGACAAGATAGAGGGTGTTGTCCTATTTAGGGATCTGCACTCCTGTGAACCGCTAGTGATAGGGATTTGGTGCGTGTCTTGGTCGAGTATATGCCGCTGTAGATCTCTCTGAGGCCATATGCCACTTCCTGCGGATTTCTATACGATAATCACTTAATATCAAGTAGGTTGCATTCAAGTCTACCTCCCGCCGCCTTGTAAAAAAATATAATTCATAAATTAGTAGGTAGATTTTTCCTGATAAACATAACTCGCAGCTCAAACGGGTAAGTGTAAGACCTTGAAATTTGCATAGAATAACGGTAATAATTTATACTAACGGCACTTGTGAGGGTGTAGTCACCATCTAAGCATGTTTTCGAAAACTCGATGATTCGAACAATCTCTATGAGCCTTTAATGCAAATTGGTTATGAAAGCTTAAAGGAAAGGTCTACGAATGTTCGGGTTGTGTTCTTTGGTAGAAAAGTTCGCTCTCTCTCTAATTAGCTCACAAGTTGCGTAATAGCTAAGTGATACTTATATTAGGTACCTTCTCAATATATCAAAATGACAACTTAAAATTAAAGTACAAAAGACGGTCTTATCGCATAGCGATCTCTTCCAGTCAACCTTAGGGTAGAGGAAAAAGATCAAAAAAGATAGGTGGCGCAGCAAAAATTATAAATATACTAAAGTTAATATATACTTAAGTTTATATAAACGTACACACAGACACACACATATATACATATATCTTGCCTCATATACTCTGGGCACTGAAGTTATAACACGAGTAAACTCAGTTAAGGACAGAAAGGAGGAAGGAGTGTTATAATTGACAGATTGGTGTCAATTAGAATACCTAGGTCCTTAACTGAATTTACTCGTAACTTTTCATGATCACATAAAATCTTTAGCCGAAAATTGTTTTCGAAGATTAGGTTTCATAATTCGTTATGCACGTAATTTCAGCGATCCAAACGCTTATTATTTTATATATATATATTCAATTCCATTCTGAAATATTACAAAGTTCGGCGTATTTTAAAATAAACGTGAAGAACTTTATAAAATCTCTGCATTACTCTACTCATAATTAAAAAAATAGGATCACTTTGGCGGAGTTCAATTGTTTTTCATTAAAGTAAAAATCTTGCAAAAAAATTCTTCAACTTCATATTACATATCATTATGAAATCTCTTGAATTACAAATACGCGCATTTTATCTTTATATGTACTTTAATTTAGTAATGAAGGTAGTAATCAAATATCTAAATTTGAATTTCGAAAGTCATTTTGTATAATGAAAATTTTATTTCAATAAAATATGGTGAAAGTCAAATATTTGATTATCCTTCATCGATCTTAACTCAATTTATTTTTGAGGTCAACACTAAGGTCGTGCGATGTGAACCTTGAGATTTGACAATGATGCACTGAGCAGGCAATTTCACATTTGCGTTTGGTATTACCATGGACTTAATCGCAACTTAGAGAATTTTAATTTTAAAAATATATTAGAGTACATTGCAGTAAGTCAATATATGTTTTAATGGGACTTATCATCAGGAATTACCATATACCATGAATGCACCGAATGTGTCCGATGTTATTTGACGTTCAAGTATTGTGTCAAAGTTGTCAAACACAGTACACGCGAAGGAGTAATTGGGTGTACCACCTTGGGCGGTGTGACCTTTTTCAGACACTAGCTTTAGGAACAGTCAAAGATCCCAAACTCAGACACGGTAATGAACTTAGTTCTTCTGTCTAAATATTGAACTACCGAGGAAAAACTTTGTCTTCTTCTGTGAATGGTGCAAAAATCTGGTATTCTGTATGGTAATTCCAAAATTCAACGTGAAATTGCCTGCTCAGGCGCATGTGCGATTTGAGTATATCCACTGAAAATCTTTATCTCGATTTGAAAATTGCTTCCTGCTTTGACCATACCAAATTTCTTGGACGTCTCTGTAAACAAACAGAATAATAAGCCACAATATAATGTTTAAGTTGAAACAAAAAAATACCACTAATATAATATAAGAATTCTTATTTAATTTAGGTTCATTTTCTCCAATTTTCATGTAAGTTGAATTACTGTAGCAAGGTACATAAATAAAAAGTAACTAAAATATCAGACGTCGGCTAATTGTTTAGAAATTTTTGGTTTTCGGAGAAGGATATTTTTTTATCTTTTAGAAGGATATTTTTTATCTTTTATCTTTTAGAAGGATGATTTTATTATCTTTTAGAAGGATATTTTTCGCCAAAAATCACTCCAACTCCTTTTTTTCTATTAATTAATAACTTCTAAGTAGTTGACCTTTGAAATTGAAAAGTTAATTTCAAAATGATTGCTTGTCTATTCGTTTGACTGTCAAGCGTGTATCGTGTAAAAACTATGGAACGAATTTTGATAAAATTTTACACTGTGAGTTTATACTCGAATTATCATTTAGAGATTTAGATTGTACGTGTGTTAGTACGTGTGTGTGCACGCCTGCGTACTACGAAGCTTGGGATAAGGCGTCATAACAACCGTGGTGTATAAAACAATTTTGAGTTTCTGGACAGTAAATATAATTTAAAATGTGCAGCAGGTTCAGTATTAACCACACGATCAAAAACAATAATTGACGCAGTATTTCAAAGATATATTTATCAAATCGAAACTATAGTAATTGTTTTATACTTCAGTCACCATAAGTCCCTCGTATCATTTATCGAAAATTCAAATTCGGAGACTGGATAAATGTAATGTATTTATTTAGGAATAAAATGCACAATAATTTTAAACTTGGTATCAATATCATCATAAATAAATCCTACAATTGTTGTATTCCTGAAGTTCGACATTCGTCGCAATATCAAGTTCACATTTTTGAACAACACACATTTTTTTACAGCAAAAGTCAGAAGCCTATCTAACCATAATATTACTGTAAGCAAAAGTTAATTATGGCAAAATTGAAAATAATTCCATCTTGAATTTAAGATTGAAAGCGTGAAATTTGAGAAACCAAACAAAACGCAGCTACCCGCGAGCACTAGCTGGTAATTAATAAACTAATCCAAGCACGACATAAAAATACAAAAAAAAAATGCGTCAATGTTTGTCCATAACGGATGGTGGATTATCAAGTGAAAGTGATAGTGCGAGTATCTGTTGGCGACGAATACTAGTGAATCATTTCATCTAGATCGGAACTGACTTTGCCTTTGAGAAAGCCACCTGTCTAATTTGCCTACCAGTCACACTGAGTCATACCATAACGAATACGATTTGTTTTTATATAAAAAAATATGTCACTACGAAACTTGTTAATTAATGTTTGCTAGTCAAACGGCGAAAGTAATTCTCAATTTGATAGCTCGAATTTCGGTAAGGATATAGTTTTATAATTTTTAGGGTTCCGTACCCAAAGGGTAAAACGGAACCCTATTACTTGGGGTAACTCCGCGGACATTAACACCATCTTTTTATTGCAAAAGAGAGCCATAAGAGCTATCTACAAACTTGGTCCCCGGGAGAGCCTTAAAGAAAAATTCAAAGAAATAAATATTTTAACAGTCGCATCGCAATATATATATGAAAATCTTTTGTATGTCCATAAAAACATAGACTCATTTTGTAAAAAGAGTGATACTCATTATATAAATACTAGATATAAGCATAATCTTGTGTTACATGCAAGCCGTCTCCACAAAATAAGTAATTCTTTTATGGGGCAATGTATACGGTTCTATAACAAACTTCCCAGCAATATAAGAGAATTGTCAATAAACAAATTTAAAACTACTATTAAAGCCAAATTGTGTAGCAGGGCATATTATAAAGTATCTGACTATATTAATGATAAAAATGCCTGGGATTGAGTCGATCCAATTGTAATGTAATTAATAAATTATGTAAATTTGTTTGG
The DNA here is from genome assembly GCA_947507595.1 of Pyralis farinalis. NCBI lineage: Eukaryota > Metazoa > Arthropoda > Insecta > Lepidoptera > Pyralidae > Pyralis > Pyralis farinalis. Next base: position 29,177,742 of record OX382273.1, on the reverse strand, counting down.
ATACCAAAAGAGGGATGCCTGAGTTTTTTGGCAGTATTTTTATCAGTGCTCACCTAGTCATGAACTGCACGGTAGGGAAAAAAATTGTGACGATTCCAAACAAATGTAGCCATTTTTACGGAATAAAAAGATTTTGACTTTGACTTTGACTTTGACTTTGAGGCTCCGCTGTCCGTCCGTCCGTCCGTCCGTCTGTCACCAGGCTGGATCTCTTGAATCGTGATAGTTAGACAGTTAAAATTTTCACAGATGATGTATTTCTGTTGCCGCTATAACAACAAATACTAAAAAATAGAATAAAATAAATATTTAAGGGGGCTCCCATACAATAAACGTGATTTTTAGGGTTCCGTACCCAAAGGGTAAAAACGGAACCCTATTACTGAGGCTCCGCTGTCCGTCCGTCCGTCCGTCCGTCCGTCCGTCTGTCACCAGGCTGTATCTCATGAACCATGATAGTTAGACAGTTGAAATTTTCACAGATGATGTATTTCTATTGCCGCTATAACAACAAATACTAAAAAATAGAATAAAATAAATATTTAAGGGGGCTCCCATACAACAAACGTGATTTTTTTGCCTTTTTTATCGATAATGGTACGGAACCCTTCATGTGCGAGTCCGACTCGCACTTGGCCGATTTTTTTTGCTCATTTTTGCTTGATATTGATAACGGCAACAGGTAGACGCTTGAAGTATTCACAGTATATTTAGTTATATATTCACTTTAAGAATAAATAATTAAATTAAAATAAAACAAATATTTAAGGGGGGCTCCCATACAACAAACGTGATTTTTTTGCTGTTTTTATAGATAATGGTACGGAACCCTTCGTGCGCGAGTCCGACTCGCACTTGGCCGATTTTTTTAATAGACTTGCATACGGCCACCGCTACGAAGTGAAGCGAATACCGTACTTTATGAATATTATTCTTACAAGGAGAATCTCTCACGCGTTGATACACCCACAGCTATCACACTAGCTCTTCAGGAGCTTGCTGGTATCCTTACTTACTCGCGCCATCATCGTGTCATACTTACGAATTCAAATTTCTTCATTTACCAACTGTCAGACGGTATACATCCATAAGCAGAACATGGATGCATGGACACAAGTGTATCAAGTCAGTACCAGGCGACAATTTTTTCTTTTCTTTATGCAACGTCGGGTAGCATACAAGCATACGACCCACCTGATATAAACCTTGGTCTATGAACGCTTGTAATACATTAAGTATCTCTCGAGCGATGCCACCTATGCTGCTAATTAGGCGCTTACTGGTGACCTCACTCACATGTAGGAACACAACAACCCTCTAGGATGTTGTTATTTGGCTGCTGTATTATGTGAGGCGGAGGTACTTTCCTAGATGAACTGCTTTGATGGACCTACTTCTCTTGAAACACCCAGACGCAAGCTTTTGTCGCGTGTGGGAATCGAACCCACGAGCATTGGTGTCAAAATAACGTAACAGCGCGTTCCGCCACTGCGCCAACGACGTCAAAATGCTATAATAATTAATCTGATTTCACCATTTCCTAAAAATAATTGTGATCTATTAATATATATAGAGAGTTGATATTATAATTAGTCAATATCAAAAATTCAATTATCATAAATTCGTCAATGTCATAATTGCAATTATCAGAAAGTAAGCTCATATTAGAATCAGTTTCGTTCACTGATTAGAATGAGTAAATATTTCAATGTCTTAAATTCGTCAAAGTCATAAATGTAATTTTCGGAAAGTAATTTATATAGTGCTTAAATTTAAAAATAAATTAAGGCAATTCTTTTATGATTGCGGTATCGCATATAATATATGATACAATCGACAGGTTGAAGCTGTTCTATCTAAACAGGCGGTACTATGCGAAAGACCAACCAGTCTGTTTGGATGGCTTGACGAAAGGGTGACTATATCCATTTCATAAGTGTGACTTGGCGTAATTTTTAGTTGACAATTTTTATGTACCTATTCCGGCCATAAGTTATGTTACAAATCAATATGCATTTATAAGGAACACCGTTCCTATATGAAATCTATATATTTGTCTCTCTGTGTGTCTGTGTGTTTTTTTCTCAAATGCTCAAATCGCTTTTTCTCAAATGTTCGAATTTTGACTTCAGATTCGGATTCAGCATAAAAAAGTAGAATAGGAATGTTCAGGAACATCGTTCCTATCTCTTAAGGAACATGGTCAAAATGGCCGACAAATTAAAAAAAATATATAATTGACGAGCCAGGTGTTCCTCTGGCAATGCAAGCTTGCACATTCTCAACTGTTTTTTTATGAATCTTAATAAAACTTATATGCACATATTTATGGAAGTCTCAGCAAAAAATAAAAAAATATTCTATTCGAAATGATCATCTTTGGCTTTGATATAAGTCTTTAACCTGTCTGGACACGAATCTATGGATTTACGCACTGTTTCTAAGGGAAATTTAGCCACTGCTTGCTCCAGAGACACAATGGCAGCGTGTTGTTTCGAGCAGGCCATGTCCTCTAAAACTGACTATAATTTTAAGGAGCTCTTTGGCGCAGTCGTGATTGACGCGACTTTCGTGAGGTCACCAGTAAGCTTCTAAGGAGCTGCTGTGTTAGCAGCAGAGAAGGCATCGTGCGAACGATACTTAATGTATTACAAGCGTTCATAGGCTACGGTTATCGCTTTACGTCAGGTGGGCCGTATGCTCACATACCTTCCGACGTTGTATAAAAAAAAATAGTGTAATGGGTTGAAATCTGGACTAGACGAAGGCCCGCGAAGACTTTGCCTGAAGTCTTTAAAAAAAAAGATTTAAAAAAAAAAATAAGCTTTGTGACGCCTTGATAAGACACTCCCCACCAAACCATTACAGACGCAGGATAATGATCATGTTGTACCTTTCCGCCAGTTGGGCGGCTTCTTCAGAACTGTGTGCGTACACAGTGTCATTTAGCTCGTTGTAGTGCTCTTCAATAGTGAAATTTTTTTATCAGTAAAGAGAAAAATTCTGTGCCTTTCGTGCGTATTGGTACAAAAGATTCGATCGATCCACTCTCTTCAACTGTAGGGATTGATTTAAGGCATGTCCTGTATATGGACGGTAAGCGCCGAACTTCAAGTGTCGATTTATTGTACGCGACAGAGTCCTAGCGGAATAGCGGAAATCTTCATTTCTCGCGATAAGATTTTTTGTTTCGGCGAATACTGGCTTTAACAGCATTAACAGCCTTTGTAGTTCTAACAGCACGTGGTCGCCCCGATCTTTTATGGTCTTCAACAGAGGAAGTGTTTGTATATCAATCGATAGTACAATATACGAACATACGGCTGATACCAAGCTTTTCAAGTGTCTTGAATATGACCGACTGCTCCATACCCACTTTTTGGAAGTCAGTCACTGCAATCCTATTTTCTTTAACACCCCAGTCCATATTGTAATTTGATAATAAACACGAAAAAAATGTGTAAAACGGCGGGAAATCGAAAGAAGTTTGTAACGCGTAGCAAATTCAAAATAATTCAAGACTGAAAGAAAGAAAAGTTTCTATGTAACAGTATATGGCCAGACTAAGTTATAAAGTTGTACGCAGCTAGTAGAACCAAGAGATTTAGCTTTTTAAATAATGACCTGCATGATTTCCGAGTATCCGATCCGCATGTGGTTCGGACGCATTATTTTTGTATTATAATAGAGCGTTTTATGTCAAAGGAGTTGACTTAAATGATCAGGCCATATATTAGATCGTCTTGAGTAACTTGCAAACTTGTACACTGTTGTTTGCTTGTATATGCCATATGTATATTATCAATGTAGTATGTGACTTAATGCCATTTGTTTTTATGTTTTCCCGATATTTCGGCGACGTTGCATACGCCATGGTCACGGGATGACTGGAGACGGAGAATTGATATCAGCCCGCTGCGGTAGACATATCTGTCTACACTCTTCCTTAGTCGTAGTAAGTCCCGTATCACAATAGTAACATAAACAACGGTAAAAATGTAAAATTACATATTGTAAGCCTATACTTTTAGAACAGAAGAAATATTGGGAGAAACAGTGAATGAAGCCATTACGTCTTGTCCAGAGGAGTTACTGTGATAGTAGCGGGAGTGGAAACATGAGAGTGATACCTGTTGTACGGTTCGGTACCTACTGGGCTTTATGCATGTATGCTTCTCGACATTGTATAAAAAGAATTTACAGCAAATACTTACTAATACCTCTTCCTTGATGGTTAAGCGGCTGGATGAACTAAGTACAAGTGAGGTTGGCTTTAGCTGAAATGGTGATGAGACAGCTACAAGGAACGGCAAATGGCAGGAACTGTAGTGGGATTACGATTTAAACCCTGTGCGATTAGTTCATTTGAACTTTATTGCCCATAAATTAAGAGTACAAAGACGCACTAAATGCTAATAGCATTACCAGACAACCTTTGGGAAAATAGTTACTCTCCAATACGACAACAATGGGAAAATACTCGTAACGAAATTAAACTAATGCTTATATATATCTGTATATACATAAAGTTTGCTTGAATATTTATATATATCTTGGGGTAGACAGAGGGTACCGGACGCCACATGACTCGAGATGTGTAAGGACCTTCACTTGCCTCTTTAACATTCACAGCTCTCTCTATAAAGAGAGCTGTGATAATACAACGTCATCTATAGATAGGAGGTTGTATTAAACGGAATGCGGCTGTATTGTGGACACGGCCATGAGTTTTACGAGAATACGTCTTCGTGATGGGAAAACGCAAGTAAGTTATACTAAAAAAATATAATATCATGCAGTGAAATGATCGCAAAAAAGCAGCGCTTTCCCCCTTATCGCACACGATGCGTCACAGTCCTCACTCAACGTAACGAATTCTTTAATTCTTTAGGTCAAGTGGTGGCATCAATTGGTGTATTTAAATTTTGGGTGTAAACGATTCTTCCATCACTACGATCTGCGAAACCGCGAAGACGCGCGAATTTACACCGCCTATAAAGACTTCGCTTCAACTCTGCGCCAGTGAGAGTTGAGCCTAATGGATTTCTATACTTTTAAACACTGACTTCGCAATCTCGAAACCCCTTCGATTGATGGCATACCCACATCCCAGTAGTTGAATGCGTATAGGCTGTTATAGTGATTAAACGTAGGCCATAAAAAATAAATAAACGTTTTCAGTAGACATAAATTAATCTTGTTTTATCTCTATATTTTCACTAATGTACACAACGTTAGTACACCCTTTAAAGGCATTATCAGGTGAAATTGAATTGGACTTGATTGATGTTGTGTTCACTTTGCCGTTTGTGTAACTTTCGCGACAAATGTCCGCAGTTAATGAGGATAATTGAGGTTTGTTTTGATTGGACCTAAGGTTAATATCACATTAAGGCTGTAGCAAGCATCTAATTATGCAACATGCCATCAGGCCTTTTTATTCAGTTCAGAGACGAGCTCTCACATCTCTTTTTTTGTTTTTTTTTTTTCTTTTTGTCGGCAATCTTAAGCTTACAGACGGTATAGAGCTCTTAATTTTAAGGTGAGATTTTGCCTCGCTTTGTGTGTTTCACCAATTGTACAATGAGTTGTGTTCTGAAGAATTGTGCGATATAATACCGACAGCTTCTTACAACTGTACCGCTCGCCGACGACGGGGAGTTTGCTCTCACATACTGGAATCGTAATGGTTGCGTACTGTGCGGTTCCAAAGAAGTTTTCTTTCGAGAACTCTCAAGTTGTGGAATGAACTCCCAGATGAAGTTTTCCTGAGAGACTACAGCATGGGGTTTTTCAAGAAAGGCGTGAAAAGTTTTTTACTGAGTCAGCAACGCACCCCTAATGTTGCGAATGTCCGTATTCCCGCCATAGTGGTATAAAAAAAGACAGGCCTTGTGAGTAACCTGTCTACCTAATGATTCAACACTCCAACCATTATTGGCTATTTTTTATATAACGTCCGCTAACCAACCGTAAGACCTGGCTCAGACAATGTAAATTCTTCCTTTCGAGATCTCTAACGTATTTCATTTGCAAAGTTGCTTGGTTTCCTCAATCGAATGGGATCATTTTTTATTTCGGGGCAAAACTTGTACTGTTCGAGTATAAAATAAGGGCACTTAAATGGCTTACTGTAGATATTTTTGAACGGGAGCACCTAGCTAGGACGTTTTACTTCGGCTTAGAGACAAGCTGTGAGAATTGTCGATGTCAAGCACACATAGGATGACTCTCTTTATACTTAAGGATTTAATCCTCTTTCGTTCTCTTGTGTGTTTCCTCTTGTGTTTTAACGATTATACACATTCCTTACAGGTTCCTTCGCTAGTAATAAATGGGTACCTAAATACATTTATGGCCAATGAAATCCATATTTTTATATTCTTTTTCATATAAAAATTACCATTTTTCCTACATAGTAACTTAATAGACATTTTTCCTAGATAAGTATTTAGCAATCATTGATGCAATTTTAATGAGGTTCCAATATTTAACCAGGATATATACCTACTATGAGGTTATGTAAACACAGTTTTTGTCAGAATGCAATTGAACCAGCTTATACGTTGGAGCTGAAACCTAAAATCTATTTTTAATCAAAAGATATAGCACCTTTTGATTATCTTAAATCGGGTTGAAGCCTTTTTATTTGTGATCAGTTATTGCTTAGAAATAAAGTAAGGTCTTCGAACAACGTGTGTTGCCTGTGATGATATACGAAACTGAGACGTGGCCCTTCACTGCGAGCCATATGGGAAAACTCAAGGTCGCTTAGCGTGCTATGGAAAGAGCTATGCTCGGGGTTTCTCGGCGTGATAGAATCAGAAATAAGGATATCTGCAGTAGAACTAAGGTAACCGACATAGCCCACAGGATAAGCAAGCTGAAGTGGCAGTTTATAGAACCGACAACCGCTGAAGAAGAAAGGTTTTCGAATGGCGTCCCCATACTGGTTTACGCAGTGTGGGATGACCCCCATTAGGTGAAGCGACGACCTCAAGAGGTTTATGGGTAGTCGATGGATGCATGCAAGTGGCACAGGCTCGAGACAAATATTACTCTAGAGGGGAGGCCTATGTTCAACAGAGGACGAATATAGATTGAGATGATGATAACAATGATTGCTTAGAAAAGTTGTCGATTAATTGGCACAAATGAAATATAGGGTATTTTTTTTATATAAATTCAGTATAGTGGCTCCGCTTCGCCTGATGGTAAGCGAAAGAGGAACCTAAATCGCAACGGCAACTGACAAAAGACTACACAGTGGCCTGTCAGTTGACGCTGCCATGCTGGCAAGCAAGATGCTTCTTCACGCTTCGTTTGAAGGATCCCATATTATAGGAAGGAGGAAACACATGTGCAGGCAAGACGTTCCACTTTTTAATGGTACGACAGAGATAGGAGTTGTAGAACTTTTTGGTATGCGAAGAAATGTGTGAAATGAATGTGAAATATGTGGGTGTAAATCGCTTTTATTGCCTGCTGGTGTGCACTCGTACTTAAGTATGTATTTTGTGTAAAATTTCAATTTTAGCTGCTACATTGTGCACCACATCTTTCATCAGACTGAGTTGAGTGATTAGACGGCAGCGCTTGATGACATCCTACTCCGCAGTGTCTATAGCTTGAGTAAGTAATGTTCTTTTTTCAGTCTGCGCCATCCAAATATTTTATTATGTAAGCATTTTCATATGGGTATTCGTATTAAAGCCCCTTCAAAATGAATCGAACAGTTATTGAAATGCTTCTATTGCCCCCCAATAAATTTGTTTGGAGCTATGCACTGAACATGCACCAAACAGCTCGATGCTTTAATATTATGCATTTCGTATAAATTGAATACGCTTTGATTAATTCAGTAGCACGCGAATTACTGCCGACCAATAAACACCATACCAATCAAACGCATACTCAAATAACCAATATTTATCATTAATTATTGTTTAACCATTTTACCAGTTTTGTAAGAGATGACTTTTGTATTTAATTGAATTATGTATATATTAATGACATATTAATGATAAATATTGTTTATTTGAGTATGCGTTCGCATTCTCAAATAACCAATATTTATCATTAATTATTGTTTAACCATTTTACCAGTTTTGTAAGAGATGACTTTTGTATTTAATTGAATTATGTATATATTAATGACATATTAATGATAAATATTGTTTATTTGAGTATGCGTTCGCATTCTCAAATAACCAATATTTATCATTAATTATTGTTTAACCATTTTACCAGTTTTGTAATAGATGACTTTTGTATTTAATTGAATTTAATAAACCATTTTTATATAAATCTCTATCTATTAGTGAAATTATATTGTCTCTACCAACCATCACCAGTAGGTTCGTAAATCAGCTGGTCTACCATATACCATCTGCCAAACCATCAGGCAGAACCCACTGCAATTATAAAATATTTTCATTTCTATTATATTGGGTAGCTAGGGTACTGTTGTAGCACTATGGACGCTTGCACCACAAGCATCACTGCGCAATGCCAGCTTCGCTGCTAACGCAGTAACTATTATGCAGCCTTCTGACATCTCATTCACTTGCAGAAATACAACAAACCTTTAGGACATCATTTTTCGTAGCAATGTTGTTTACATAGATAAATTATTATCTACTAGCTACCATGGTCATACGAACTCCGCATCGACTGGTTACCAATGTCTACTTAACACCGAGGCACGTCGGTGGGATTCCCAGACAAGACAAAAATTTGTGTGCATGAACATGTCTATTTGTCTTGATCTGAATATTTTAAAGATATAGGGCGCATTAAAGCATGATGTGTGGGTCATATTACAAACATAGGCATATACCTTTCGAATTGTATAAAATATGTTCACATCTCATATACGTGCTGGTGTATATGTGTGCTACAATAAGTAAACAGAATATAGCTCAGTATGTGATTTTTTAAACGTGCACAAAATGTAAGCAGTAGTCCAATCGAGCTGTTCCTCACTGAACAATATTATACAATAGTGCGTTTATTGTCAGCAAATGTATTGTTAATATCGTGTATTTTGAAACGTCTTGTAACTCGAAACTTATACCAGATTGATTTAAGTGCACGCAGCCCGTTTTTTCATTCAAATAATTAGCTATTGTATCTAAACTGCTGAAACTTTTCCTTTACTTTCATAAAATGGCAATAATAGTGATCGAAAGCGCTGATACTCCTTTTTCACTTAATAATAGCATTACTATAAGATGCTGAAATATTTCACTCTCAACAGCTAACAACAATAGTACTGGAAGCCGCTAAAACTTCTCCTACATTCTTACAGATTTCAATAATACTTCGGAAAGCCACCGAAACTTCTGCTTCACTCTAATAGATATCAACAATACTCCTGAGTGCCATCGAAACTTCTGCTTCACTCTAATAGATGTCAACAATACTCCTGAGTGCCACCGATAAATCTGCTTCACTCTAACAGATATCAACAATACTCCTGAGTGCCACCGATACTTCTGCTTCACTCTAATAGATATCAACAATACTCCTGAGTGCCACCGAAACTTCTGCTTCACTCTAATAGATATCAACAATACTCCTGAGTGCCATCGAAACTTCTACTTCACTCTAATAGATATCAACAATACTCCTGAGTGCCACCGATACTTCTGCTTCACTCTAATAGATATCAACAATACTCCTGGGTGCCATCGAAACTTCTGCTTTACTCTAATAGGTATCAACAATACTCCTGAGTGCCATCGAAACTTCTGCTTCACTCTAATAGATATCAACAATTCTTCTGAGTGCCATCGAAACTTCTGCTTCACTCTAATAGATGTCAACAATACTCCTGAGTGCCATCGACACTTCTGCTTTACTCTAATAGATATCAACAATACTCCTGAGAGCCATTGAAACTTCTGCTTCACTCTAATACATATCAACAATACTCCTGAGTGCCATTGAAACTTCTGCTTCACTCTAATACATATCAACAATACTCCTGAGTGCCATCGAAACTTCTGCTTCACTCTAATACATATCAACAATACTCCTGAGTGCCACCGATACTTCTGCTTCACTCTAATAGATATCAACAATACTCCTGAGTGCCACCGATACTTCTGCTTCACTCTAATAGATATCAACAATACTCCTGAGTGCCACCGAAACTTCTGCTTCACTCTAATAGATATCAACAATACTCCTGAGTGCCATCGAAACTTCTACTTCACTCTAATAGATATCAACAATACTCCTGAGTGCCATCGAAACTTCTGCTTCACTCTAATAGATATCAACAATACTCCTGAGTGCCACCGATACTTCTGCTTCACTCTAATAGATATCAACAATACTCCTGGATGCCATCGAAACTTCTGCTTTACTCTAATAGATATCAACAATACTCCTGAGTGCCATCGAAACTTTTGCTTCACTCTAATAGATATCAACAATACTTCTGAGTGCCATCGAAACTTCTGCTTCACTCTAATAGATATCAACAATACTCCTGAGTGCCATCGACACTTCTGCTTCACTCTAATAGATATCAACAATACTCCTGAGTGCCATTGAAACTTCTGCTTCACTCTAATACATATCAACAATACTCCTGAGTGCCATCGAAACTTCTGCTTCACTCTAATACATATCAACAATACTCCTGAGTGCCACCGATACTTCTGCTTCACTCTAATAGATATCAACAATACTCCTGAGTGCCATCGAAACTTCTGCTACACTCTAATAGATATCAACAGTACTCCTGAGAGATATCAACAATACTCCTGAGTGCCACCGATACTTCTGCTTCACTCTAATAGATATCAACAATACTCCTGAGTGCCATCGAAACTTCTGCTACACTCTAATAGATATCAACAGTACTCCTGAGAGATATCAACAATACTCCTGAGTGCCACCGAAACTTCTGCTTCACTCTAATAGATATCAACAATACTCCTGAGTGCCATCGAAACTTCTGCTTCACTTTAATAGATATCAACAGTACTCCTGAGAGATATCAACAATACTCCTGAGTGCCACCTAAACGTCTGCTTCACTCTAATAAATATGAACAATACTTCTGAGAGCCACCGAAACTTCTCGTTCACTCTAATAAATATCAACAATACTATATGTAAAAAGTGTATTCACTTTTTACATTCAGTATTGTTCCGTAGCATATGAATGCTTGCAATACCTGAAGCACCTTTGCTGTTAACACAGCAACTCCGTAGAAGCTTACAGGTAACCTCAATTACTTCCAGGATCCCACAACTACCCTCCAGTTAGTTGAATTGGCTGCGGTTTTCTGTGAGATAGAGGTATTTAACCTAGAATTTACCCAGGACTGGCAAATAAATCTTTCTGCGGTTGACCCATCCAGCGCCAAACTTCATAAAAAGTTGCTTACCCCGTATTTGCAATAAACCTGCCGACGACTCTCCAAAGAGACACATCCTTTGATTATTACTATATCATATCCGTGAACGACAAGCATTTCATATTCAAACCCGTTTGATTTGCAAATGTTTGCGGTTATGTACAGTGTTCCATCTCTGTCCATCCATACGTCGTCTCGCTCTCGTCTATGGCGAGGCTAATCACTCATCGTCTGCACATTTATTATTTAATCTGTACTAGGGTGACCATCATTTATTACAAAGAGAGACATTTCAATAGCACGGTATGATACAGGATTACTGTGTGCGATCGATCAATGTTTCTTTCTTATCATGGGTTTAGCATAAAAAAATAAAACATGTCGCATGCACGCAATGCAACGTCGGAAGTGCAAGTGTAAGCATTCCACCTGCCTAATGTAAAACGGTTACCGCAGCCTATGAACGTGTGTCATCTCTGCTGCTAACACAGTAACTCCTTAGGAGCTTACACACATATGTAGGTATACTACAACCTTGGTAATCTTCTAGTGTATCTTACACACCGCTGGGCTAATATCTAAGTTAACATCGTATGGGCTCCCAGCGGATTTTTGCAAATGGATTGCGAGCTTCTTATCCAGCGGATGTACCTATAAAAGCCGTGGTACAGTGGCTGCTCCGACAGTATGGGTATCAATGCTGGCGTCCCCCAGGGCTCTGTACAGTCTCCAACGCTGTTTCTGCTGTATTAATGATATATTGTCATTTGATGGCATTTACTTTTATACGGACGACAACGCCGGGTGCACTTATAAAGGCCGTGCTAACATTCCTCGTTCTCTTGTGGAGGAAATCCAAGATGAAGTTGTTTCTAACATTAGGGGTAATTTGACTGGGAGCGACTGATCTTGGTGAAATTCAATCCCATAATGACACGTGTTTGCGCGTTCACCGTTAATAAAACCCCACTTACCTTTGCCAAAAGCAATGGTATTGGTACTCTATGTTGACATTTCCAGCGATGTTCAATACCGAAATCACCTGGAAGAGAACTTCCAACTGGCGGCCAAGAAAATTTGTGTACTCACACAGACATAGAACAGAGCAAAGCTGTAAGTACTTCTGCGCAGTACAAAATCTTATAATAAACAAGTCTCAAATCAGACCGCATATGAAGTACTTGTTGGTATTAAAAAAAAACCTCCAGGGAGTTGTTATTCTCCTGCGGTTTTCTGTGAGCTGGAGGTACTTCCCCAGACGGGTTGCTTTGATGCTCCCTACCTCTCTTAAAAACACTCAGAACAAGAACACAGACATGTCCTTGCATACAAATGTTTATCCTGTGTGGGAATCGAATCTACGTGCGTTCGAATCAAAGTAGTTACCACTGCGCCACCAAACTCGTCAAATACTTTCTTCTGAACTATGGGACAAATTTTATTTTCTCCGGCTATTATAAATATAATTAATAATTTAAAAAACCTAAAAAGATATGATGTACTATCTAAAGCCTCTAGTAAAACAATTCTCTTCCGAGATTTATTCAAGGGAATACAGTATGCGCTCCTTTGATAAAGCGTGTCATTTTTGCAAGAGCGCCATCACACGAGTACGGTAACTGCATACCATTAGGCATGCCGTACGCTTAATTTCTCCATCAGTAAAATTTAAATTAAACTCATCGTTACTTAAATGTATTAAGACACCCATCTCTGAACTGGTAAGCTTATGAACCGTTAAGTATTAAGTTCATATACTAATCGTATAGAAAAACTCAGATTCTTAACTCAGTTTACTTTTTGGGTCAATTTTGAAAATGACTACTCGAAACTTCCAAAGAATACGTAGATAGGTAATGTATTATTCTGAGCTGAGAAACGTCAGTTTGTCTTGTTCAGCGTGTTTTTAAGAGAGGTAGGGCGCATCAAAGCAGCCGCTCTGGGAAGTACCTCCACCTCACAGAGAAACGCAGCCAAATAACAACCCCCTGGAGGGTTGTTGTGTTCCTGCGTGTGAGTGAGGTTACCATTAAGCTCCTACGAAGTGGCTGTGCTTGCAGCAGAGGTGGCATCGTGCGATGATATTTAATGTATTGCGACGTAGTATAAAAAAAAATTGGCTCATTTGACACACGCACTGCTACATCAATAAAATTAAATGAGAAAACAGCAAGGTAACTAAAAGAAACGCTAGTGATTAAGGCGCGTGTACGTCGCAGTGCACAAAAGGGTAACAGCTCAGTGTATACAGTTCTGAAAAAGGAACAACCACTGAATTTCAGCTATCACCCTTAAGAATAATAAATAAAATAAATATTGTCGGACAAATTACACAGCACCATCTAGCCCCAAAGTAAGCGAAGCTTGTGTTATGTGTACTAGACAACTGATAAACATACGTAAATACATTTTTTTTTTGTAAATACATACTTATCACACATAGAAAATACCCAGACCAATACAAACAGACATGTTCATGCACACAAATGTTTGTACTGTGTGGGAATCGAACCCACGAGCGTTGGTGTCAAAGTAGTGTAACAACGCGTTTCACTACTGCGCCACCGAGCTCGTCAATAACGAGAATAACGAGGATGAGTGCAGTCTGACAATACCCAGTCAAGTTATACCTACCGTATACTTCATTGTGAACAAAAAGTTGCAAATTGTCATTTTTACTACACTCTTCTTCTTGGCATTAGGATTGGCAGGGTCCGCTACCTAAGCGATTTAGCGAAAATACGATTTTTACATGGAGCGACTGCCGTAAGACCTCCACATCCCAGAGGGAGAACTGGACCTTTCTTAGGTAAGGTCACACGTCTCTCCAAATATATAAGGGCGTGCGGGTTTCCTCGCGATGTTTTCCTTCACCGCCGAGCAAGTGATAATTACAAATATGTTAATAAATTCGAAAACACGAATTTAGTGGTCATGGCCCACTATTGCCCACCCTAGGATTCGAGCCGGGGATCATTTGTTCACAGATCCGTTCTTTATCCACTAGGACTCTGCTATCACTGCTCCTATTCTCACTACAACCTATATCACTTGTGTATTGGTATATATAAATGTATAATATGATCAGATATAGAAAAAATATATTAATATGAATTGTGAATTACGATACATAAAATTAAAAGTTTTTAGTTCACCCTCACACACTGGAACCGCAATGGTCGCGTACTATGCGGTTCCAGAGAAGTTTTCTTCCGAGAACTCTCTAGCTGTGGAATGAGCTCCCAGCCGAGGATTTTCCAAGGGACTACAACATGGAGTTCTTCAAGAAATGCGTGAAGAGGTTTTTAGAGGGTCGGCAACGCATGAGTGACACCCCTGGTGTTGCAAATGTCCATAGGCTACGGTGACTGTTCCACCATCAGGCAGGCCGTATGCTTGATTGCCACCTTAGTGGTATAAAAAAAATCACTCACAAATAGATAATTAGAAAGATATGCGACGAGTGAAGTGTTCTTTGTTTCTCTAAGAAAAAAGATTTATAGCGGGTTTTAAATTTAATTTATTGCAGACATTTCTAATAGGCAGACGCACTTCGTTGCCGCATATCTGAAGCTACCGGTAAAGTGTGCAATCTATTTTGAAATAAAAGTACAAAACTGGTCTTACGGTACAACGAGAGGAGTATTTCAGTTTATCATTCAATTATTTTGGTTTCTTAAATTTAAGGAGATCGAACAATAGACTCGCCAGTGCAAAACTCTCGTCATGAGTCCATTACGCGTTGACACGATACTCAAATATGTGTTTTCATACTACGTCGGGAGGCATACAAGCATACGGCCCGCCTGATGTAAAGCGGGTACCGTAGCCTATTAACGTCACTCATGCGTTGCCGACCCTCTAAAAACCTCTTCACGCATTTCTTGAAGAACTCCATGCTGTAGTCCCTTGGAAAAACCTCGGCTGGGAACTCATTCCACAGCTTGAGTGTTCTCGGTAGAAAACTTCTCTGGAACCGCACGGTACGCGACCATTGCGGTTCAAGCGTGTGAGGGTGAACTCCCCGCCGTCGGCGAGCGGTGCGGTTATAAAAAGTAGCTGTCGGCATTATTTCGAACAACTCTTCAGAACACAACCCGTTGTACAATCGGTAGAACACACAAAGGGAGGCAAAGTCTCTCCTATATATGTCAACTAACAATCAATGTAACTTTACGTCAAATCCCTTGCGGAGTAGGCAAAGAGAACCGAGTACGTATATATAATTATTAGTTATTTAATAGCTATGGCGCTCAGTTCCCTCTGCCTACCCCGCAAGGGATTTGGCATGAAGTTATGAATAAATAGGTAGGTAATATATATGTCTAGCATTTATATAATGTGTGAATTTGTTTGCATTTTGTTATTGATCACATATGGTGTCATGTTAATCCTCTATCAACTTTATTTTCCAATTCTTTGATTTCTTTTTCCATTGCCATTCATTGATCCATTTAGTCGCTCAAATGACTAGAACAGAGTGCTCGAAAAATAAGCCCGCCTTTGCAAATCTTTTATACTTTGATTATAATTATGGCTAATGCAATAACGTTACATAAACAAAGAGTTATATTTATCTAGTCGTCTGTTCAGCTTGGTGAACCTAGCTCCACGGTATACACCGGCGCGTTATTCCGACACGTACATACGTAATGCGTCAACGGCGACCTAATTATCGTGCGGTTTAATTAACGCGCTTCCCGCAAAACCGACAACAGTTTTCCCGTTGTGCCCTCTATCCGCTACGCTGCGCCACGCAACGACCTGCCGCAGACTGGTAAACAATTGTATATGTTGTCTTCCTGTCACTGACTCGTACTAAATTAATACGTTGCATCTTTTTTTCTCATTTTGAATCACATCCCGAACTGGCCCTTTTTATAAATATTCATATTTAGACTATTTCATCATCTCCTCCCATTGTGTATATCCCAAAAAGTTGTTAAGTTGTATATTACACACATCAAAAGTATCTAGGGATCAACATATATTTTTGCAATAACTTTTCTCCTGATTGATATTAATTAAAATTTTCTTTAAGGATTCGTCAAATAAAGTGTTTTCGTTTGTCTACAGTAACGATAAACCAAGTCACCTTTGCATTAATAAAGAAATTTGCCATTTTCATAATAAAGGGATTTTTGACATTTGAACCACTAACATTAAAGTTCGAAAAAAAGACTGAAATAACAGTTTTCTTTAAAATTTTATTGGGTAACTTAAACAATTAATAATCCGTGTTTCTACCGCGAACACTAACAACACAAGAACATCGGTTTGGCATACTCAAAATGAGTTCATCCAAATCAGGCTGTGGAATGGCCGCCCATGTTCGTTGCAACAACAAAAAAAGGTCTTCTTGCGACTGGATGCCCTCCATATTCGGCAGAGCTCTTCTCTGTAGCATATCCCATGCATGCTCAATCGGGTTCAAGTCTGGCGACTGAGCAGGCCAGGGCATGACATTGATGTTAGCTGCGGCGAGAGTCTGTCTTACAACTCTTGCGGTGTGCGGTCGTGCATTATCATGCATTAACTGATATAAGGGACCGATTTGCACTTGTAGAGGAACGATGACGTCTGATACAATCGTCTCAGCATAAATTTGAGCGTTGAGGTTGCCTTTGATCCAAATCAACTCAGTTCTTCCGCCGATCCAAATATCCGCCCATACCATGATGGTTCCACCACTATAAGGATGGACTTCCTGGCAGGATTTTAATCGCTGTTGGCGTCCAGGGGTTCTCCAGTGTCGTATACGTCTTGTATCCGGTCTCATACCAAAACGAGACTCATCAGAAAAGCACACGAAACGCCATTGTTCTTCTGCCCAATTTCTGTGTTCAAGAGCCCATTGATATCGAATCCTACGATTGTGCATTGCTATAGGTGGTATCCTTAGCGGTCTTCGGGAATGAAGGTTCACTTCATGCAAGCGGTTTCTGACTGTTTGGTCACTAATTAAGTTCCCTGAAGAGTGATGAAGCGTCACGGCTAACATCATGGCGGTTATTGTTGGAGCTCTTCGAGTTGTGATTTGAATGTATCGGTCTTGTCTCCGTGTGGTGCAGCGATACCGTCCTCCATGGCGCTCAGCCACGGTACCAGTGCTTCGGTAACGTGTCCAAAGTCGACTGATAACACTCTGACTTGTATTCAGAGCTAAAGCCACAGTACGTTGCCGGGAACCAGCTTCTATCATTCCCACGGCTCTGAGCATTTCTTCCCTGCTTAAATGACGTCGCCGCTCCATAATAACGTTGGTTTTAATCAGTAGTAGGGAAACAGTAGCACTAATAATGTTTTCAGTCTTTTTTTCGAACTTTAATGTTAGTGGTTCAAATGTCAAAAATCCCTTTATTATGAAAATGGCAAATTTCTTTATTAATGCAAAGGTGACTTGGTTTATCGTTACTGTAGACAAACGAAAACACTTTATTTGATGAATCCTTAAAGAAAATTTTAATTAATATCAATCAGGAGAAAAGTTATTGCAAAAATATATGTTGATCCCTAGACACTTTTGATGTGTGTATTTATGTTCGTGTTATGTGTATTTAGTCCAAATCTTATAAGTAAAGACTTGTTACTTGTACCAAAGAATAAATAAATAAATAAAGTTAAAGTAAGCGAATATTATATGATATATCATTTCGTATGTTTCTGGACCCGCATAAATAAAGTCGATGGATTTTCAAGGATGAAAAAATTGCGCTTGTTTGAAAAGTCATTCTGTTTTTATGACATTTTATTTTGAGTATATTTGTTACACAAACCAATTCCTAACCTGTCCCTGGCCAGACATAAACTGAACATAACTGAAATCTGTCCTAAATCTTACTCACACCTAACTCATGTCTCAATGTCAAATTGGAGACGACTCATGTATTTTCCTTGTAACGCATTAAAACTTAAATGATAAAGCTAAGTTGGTATCCTGATTGTACACATTTACTGTACTGGAAGAATGTGGCAACTCAACGGGCTACCATATTTGAAAATTTTAGGAACCTAGCGGAGGCCTGCAATAACATCAGGAAGCTGAGGACTTTTGTGCAGGAGCTCAATTAGCAGTAGCAGCAACGGATCATATACCATCCCACACGCAAAAAAGGCGCGACAATGTGCGGAAAAAGAGTTTGGATTCAAATAACAAGTTATCGTTATTTTGAGGACGTTGATACGCACAACAATGTAATCAAATACGTAAGTGAAGTAGGCGACCGCAGTTTGTATAGTACTTCATAGAAAACCGCAGCCAAATAAGTGAGGTTATCAGTAAGCTTCCAAGGGGTCGCTTTATTAGCAGCAGAAGTGACAAGTCGAGAGTGATACTTCCTGTACTGCAAGTGCACTTACATCATAGCACGTTACATCACGTGCCACATGCTAGTATGCTAATCGACATAGTATGAAAAGATACATCCGGTAGGTACTCTTCACGCCTTATTTGCCTTTTGGCAAACCCTAGGCAGGAAGTTCATCACATGTTTGTGTAAATTTTTGTTTGCGTGTATGTAAAGTACTTTACTTGATAAAAGGCATAACCTTTAAAGTTATACAATTAAATAATTGTTTAGACGTGCAATTTATATAAAAATAACTATCAAGTTAAAAATGTTCATACAGAAAATTTATTTTCGGCCTAACTGTGAATATGGCAAATCGCAAGGAGGTTGAACATCGAATATGGCTCTACATTATTGACAATAGGTTGAGGTACGCCTGTGGTAGATGTTGATCGTATCAATGGTTTATATATACTTCCTCTGATTCCTATAGCTCAGTGACCACTTACCATTTGACTAATTTGAAATTTTGTCCAAGATTTCTCTCACATTTTTTATAAAAATATATTTTATCATTATTTTGCAATTTAGACCACCATCAAGCGTTTAGCGAGAAGTGAAAAATAAAGCACTGAGAATTTTCTTCTTTCGAAACTGCAACATAAAACAGTAATGGTGCTAAGCAAACAAATAGACTAATGGCAAAATAATGGAGAAGACATAAAACGCACCTCTGCAGATATTCTGAATAATGTTTTACTTTGTATACTTGTCGAAAATGTCGTTACTCATAGCAAATTAATTTATGCCCAACTCTGAAAACTTCATTAGAATCCTTTGGCCATCGCATTTGCATAGCCTGCGACCATCCGAGTATCCACAGTTTAATTAACATTCAAGCCAAATATTTTACTAACTAGCTGAATTGAAGTATGGAGAGAAACCTCGATACGTACTTGCCACGGAGCAAGTACAAGCAAGATAGGCTTAACAGAAGATGTGTTAGTATAATTTCATGATAACTTGTTTATATATATATATACTAGAACAATAGTTAATAATTGCCTATAATGTAAAATTGTACGTATCAAAGAGATAACGATTAATAAAATATAGGTAATATCAATTTATTTACTTTATCAGGTTTCATCACTGTGCCCAAATTCACTTAGTGTGTGTTATTATTTATATAATCTCTTAGCAAATAATTTATGGGTTCCAGTTTTACTTATGTACCAAGGCAAAAATGAAACCCTTATTTATAATCTAAGAAAGTATCAGACTTACGAACGTGAATTTGGGCACAGTGCGTAACATGTCGATATTTATATGTGTAACACTGTAGAAGGCAGTGTAATAGACAACTTTAGAAAAAATAGATACAGATTATGTAGTTTATCATATGTTCATCAAACACATTTTTTTTATTTTAATAAGATCGGCTAGTTTTTGAGCTACAATATTGAGATTGAGTCGGTTGGTTCCAAAAAGGTTTTCTCATGTTGCAGGATGAAAACTCTCACCCTAGGATTTCCGAAGTTAATACCGCGGTGACGAGTGAGAATTGCTGTATGAGATTCTTCAATAACGGCGTGAAGAGATGATCACTTGATTGCCAGCTTTATGGTATAAAGAAAATATAGGAAGAACGCCGGTTAGTGTTGGAGTTAATACATAAAGCGAATAAAATCGGAGATAAAATGCCACCTTGCTTAATACCAGTATACATTCAAACGAGTATGATTCTTCATTGTGCATACGTTACCAACAACGCTCGTACAAAGAACAATAAAACCACTTAAATAACTATATGTGAGGCCACAGCTACTTCTACTATATACTGAAATCAACAGAGCTGAAAGCAATGCTGACCAAAACGAAACAAATAACATCGGAGATTTTAAAACAAGGACACGGAGGGGAAATCAGAGTATTGCAATCTGTAAAAAGTATTGATTTTCGTGAAAGTTATTAAATACCTAATTGCTAATTGCTCTATGAGTTTAGATAGAATTGAAAGGATAGAAATGGATCCATAGTCAGAAAATGAAGATGGGACTAACTTCTCAGATAAACATGCAGAATTTCAATGCATTTTCCGCGCAGATAAAAAAATACTGGGCGCTATGTAATTGCTTAGGATGGTAGTAATAGGAATAATGACAAAGATGTCCAATATCATAGAGCGAATAGTGCAGTCATCCCCGACAACGTATGCCCTTTTTTACACTTTAAGCTATGCTCATTCATTACATTTCCATATTTTATAACATTAAAAATTACAAGATAACGAAAAAAGAGACACCTCCGGGCTGTCCCGTTTCTGGGTTTGAAGACGGTTGAGAAGATGTTCAGGCTAATTACTACCAGTACGTGCGTAAAGCTGATTATCTCTGAACATATCCTTGTTATATTTATCCGTGGTTTGTCCCACATAAGTCTGAATACCACAGTCTATCTAAGGATGGCAGAAATATATGACGAGTGATACGAAATAATGAGGAAGACGATTGCAGAATTGGCTACGTCTCAATAATCATTAACTAAAGCTAACTTAGATAAAGGGTTAATTCAATTCTGTTGATTTTACTGTGCAGCTACGAAAACCAATAAATTTGAACAAGACCAAGATTACAGTGGGTACCCGAGCGGGTGCATAAATTAATGAAAACCTTGTAAAGAATTAGAGGTAAGTAATTTACTATGACGGTTTATCAATTACTAACTTTCCGTACGTTATGGGTAGTTTTAACAAATCCTTTCTATAATGAATGCTAAGTTTTCAAAAAGGATATTGACTGCAAAATTAATGTCTATAGATTTAGGATTATCACATTTGTGATGTATGTCAGCCAGGCAATATCTTCTTCGTACTAGCGTTATTCCGTTTTTTAACACCCATAGGATTGTCGGTGCGCTACCTAAGCCTAAGGATTTGGCGAAGATACTGAGATATTTTGACAAGAAGCGACTGTCGTCAGAACTCCAAATACAATGGAAACAACAGATCTTCTGATGTTAGATCCCACGTGTTTTGAAATACAATGCGGGTTTTCCTCACCACGTTTTCATTCACCATTGAGCAAGTGACCATTACAAATATGTACATTGATCGCAAAATACTAAAATAGAGTGGTAGGCATGTACCAATATATTTTAGTAGCACCATGATTCGAACTAGAACTCGTCAGATAAGGTGCTGATTCTTTATCTACTAGGTTACCTCATCTTAACCAGATAATACATTTTATAGAAACAAGAATAATACAAGCTTATTTTTCATTAAATTTCTATTCGAAAATTTTACTCCAATTGACTTTAGATCGGTGCACTTGAATGAATATTGTATCTGCCTTTAAGTATTAATAAGAAAAGCTAATTAATTCAATTACTTATTACGAAAGATTTCCCGCGAAAATAAATCCCGTGGAAGTCTTCGAAAAAAACGACTGACCCCTGAAACCTCATTCGTCAATATAAATAAATGTTAGCTATTACAGTAAGTTTTTTCTCATATCTAATATTATAATTATCAGTCATGTATGCTCCATTAATTTATTCCCAACATCTTCTATTTGCTCTCTCTCACTGATTAACTCTCATTTAATATGGTGCATAAACGCCTATACAAATAAGGGAGCAACAAAACACTACCGTTATCATTAGTATACGATATACCGGATTAAAGTACAAGTACGACGTTCTATTACTTATTTTATAGAATAAAGGTACGAGACGCTTACAAGAAAACTGATATAGATAATTCAGTCACTCAACATAGACTTCAGCATTTCACCTTATTTGATATCAGCAGAGTTACTTCCCATTAAATCGCTCTTGTATCCAAAGTGATCTTGATTAACGAATCCATTACTCAGTATTCGCTAAGTATACATTGCCCGGTTAATACGGAGTGGGTAAAAGCAAGACGGAAAATGAAGCTTTACCTCATTTCATTTACTCACAGACAGCGTAATACGATTTAATAGATCACCTAGAGCATCGGCAGGCGCAAGGCACACGCTCACGCGATATACTATTAAATACGTAACAGGACAAAGAAGAGCTCCTGCTCGTATTGTATATTAGATTTAATAACAATTCCAAAATAATTGTAACTGTTTTATTGTATGTATGTATGTATGTATATCTTCACGCCAGGTCCCTTGCGGGGTAGGCAGAGAGAACCGAGCGCCATAAGACGCGGTCCTTACACACTTCACTCGCTTCTTTCACATTCATAGCTCTTTTCATGCACGCTCGCCGGTTCCTAAGGCTCCTGACATCACCTTCTGATAAAACACGACCAATTTGGTCATGGTAGGTTAGTCTTGGTCTTCCTCGGCTCCTACATCCTTCCACTTTCGCATTGTATATCTGTTTCGTCATTCTTTCATCTTGCATTCTTTCTACATGTCCGAACCAACGGAGCATGCCCTTTCTTATCTTAACACCGACACTCTCTTTCAGTCCAACTCTCTTTCGTACGTCATCATTTCGAACGCGGTCAGCAAGCGTTATGCCACAAATTTTTCGCAGTGCTCGCATCTCGACCGCATTTATTATACTTTCATGCTCTCTCTGCCATACCCAGCTCTCACTTCCATAAGTTAGCGTTGGGATTAACACCGCGCTGTGTACAGCGAGCTGTGCCTTCTGGCTTAGATTTCGGCTGCCAAACAGTTTACCCAACGCTCCATTCACGCTATTCCCTGCACTCACTCGTCTCTCCACATCAGCGGTGTACCTTCCATCGCTTCTAAAAGCGCTTCCAAGATATACAAACTCATCCACTTGCTCCAACACTACATCATCAACCGTAATCCTAGTGTTCGTTCAGGTTGTCTCTCTTTCAAATACCATTATTTTGGTTTTCTTCGCATTCAATTGTAAGCCTTTCTTCATACAATCGTCTTTCATTGTTGTGACTAGTGTTTGCAGTTCGGATGATGATTCTGCTATTAATACTGCGTCATCTGCATAAAGCAGACAGTTAACCACTGAGCCACCCATTCGCATTCCCACATTCATATTTCTCATTCTCTGAAGACAACTGTCCAGATACAGGATGAATAGCCGAGCCGACAGCACGCATCCCTGTCTGACACCAATATTGGTATCAAACCAGGGTGATAAGCTGCCGTCCACTCTCACACATGCTGTGCAATCCTCATAGGTGGATTACACAGCACGTAGAAGGTCACCGTCAATCCCATATCCGGGCAAGATGTTCCAGAGATTCTTTCGCACGACCCTATCAAATGCTTTTTCAAGGTCCACAAAACCGCAGAAAACCTTCTGATCCGTAGCCAGATGCTTTTCCACGATATTGCGGAGCGAAAAAACTTGATCCGTACATCCTCTGCCGCTTCGAAATCCCCCCTGTGCTTCCCAAAGCATTCCATCGGATTTCACCCTCATTCTCCTTTCAATGATTTTTCCATACACTTTAGCTGCTAGGCTGATCAAACTGATGGCCCTATAGTTGGCGCAGTCCATACGTGAGCCCTTGCCTTTATACAAGGGCACGATGACTGCGCGTCTCCAATCGCTTGGGACTCTTCCGGTTCTCCAGCATAATTTGCTCAAAAACCAGAAAGCGTCCCTAACGTAGGTGCCACCCAGTTTGATCATCTCAGCTGTTACCATATCGATTCCCGCTGACTTTCCATTTTTCAAACTTCGTATCGACCATTCAATCTCATCCATGCTAATGTCTTCATGGTACGTTGGCACTGCCGAATCAGTCACAGACTCATTCACAGTGCCAGCGCCCTGGACATAATCATACATTTCTCTAAAATATTCCACCGTTCTAACACCTCCTGAGTGTTAGCAAGAATGCCACCAGCTTTACCTTTTATCTTGTCCATTCCGGATGCCGACGAACCACTCCGAGACTTCTTTACCTCTCTCCAGAAGAGTTTGGTATTAGCCTCGAAGTTCTTCGTCAGCCTCTCTTTTTATCCACGGAGGATTGAACCTCCGCATCCCACCAGGCATCTCCTTTCAGTGTTCTACGTCTCTTTGCGCATCCACATGCTTCTTTCGCACTGTCCACCATACTTTCTTTCAGAACTTTCCAACATTCGTCTACATCTGAGTCGGAAAGACTCGCGTTCGCAAGTCTTTCACTGACTAGACGTACATACGTACTCCTCACACTTTCATCTTCCAATTTTTCACTTCTTATTCTTTCATGGTCTCCGAAAGGAATACGCACTCGCCAATGCCTCCACTTCTTGAAAAGGCCCACAAATCGGCTTATCACCAGATAGTGGTCCGTTTCAAGAGTGGGGCCTCTGAAGGCTCTTGTATCCATTAACGACTTTCGGAGACGTCCATCTATCAAAATCAGATCAATCAGACTTTTCTGTTCATTCCGTCTCCATGTGTACGTGTGAATATCCTTGTGATGGAAGAACGTGTTCGTCACAAGGAGGTTTCGTTCCATACATACGTCTAAAAGTAACTTACCAGCATCGTTCACTCTCTTATCTCCGTATGGACCAAGCACAGCCTCATAACTGCTTCGCTTGGTCCCAACCCATCCATTCAGATCTCCACACATAATTATCCGTTCATTCGCATCAGCCAAATCCAGAACACCCCTTGCGGTCTCCCAAAACTTCTCGAGCTCCTGGGGATTAGTAGAGCTTACAGGAGCATATGCTGCAACCAAAAAGACTCGCGTAATCCCCAGTTTTATTTTAACCCAGAGAAGTCTTGGCCCTACTAAATCGTAATCTTTCACACCAGCGGCCAAGCGAGATGAAAGCACAACGCCTACGCCAGCGCTGGCATGATCGTCCTGGTTCACCCCGGACCACAGGGCCATCATGCCACCGGGCAGATCTTCGGCGTCGCTTCCCTTTCGCTTGGTCTCTGACACACACAAAACATCTAGGCATCTCTCATTCATTATATCTATCAACTCATTCATCTTATCTTGTAATCCACCTCTCACATTCCATGTGCCTATACGACACTCAGCTCTCCTCGACCCGCCAGGTTGGGCGTTGCGTGGTGGGTGGCGGCCCCCACCGCCGCATGCACTTAAACCCGCACCGACGAGGGCGGATCGGTGCGCGTCGCCTACGGGGGACGCCCTAATCCGCGCGTCTGTGCGGTTTGTTTTTAGGTCCAGAATTGCAGTCCAGTGTTGGACTGGCAGGGTCGCGACGTGCACGCTTCTGGTACCGACCCCAAATGTTATTGTAATTCCATGTAATTGAATATTATAATTTAATTAACTGATAAATTTTAAACGTTGTCTTATCCTGACAATGTCTTCAAAAGGCACATCAAAAATACTATTTGTAAAAGGCTTATTATAGACTCAACAAATATCTGACAAGCAAAGATATCTACAAATAATTCAGCACGTGCATAAATACACTTTTTTTTTATCATTTGAGATCATTATTGTTATTGTATTGTTACACTGACTTATATTGCAAACTTCTTTCAGCATTTCTTTTTCGTCAATAATCAATTTTGAATGATGGTAAATTAAAAAAAAACGAGAACTATGAGATATTTATAACATAGATACAATATATGCAAATAGATTTTGTTTAAATCGTGTGAGATGTATCTAAGTGCCAGCATGGGCCCAATGGTAAATAAAGTATTTTTATATTAAACTCATACCTTATTGATATTTTTGTTAAACCGTAAAATGTTTCTGATATTTCTTCTTATTATTTTATAAAAAGTCTAATAAATATATCCTTACTATAAGTTGCTGGTGTATTATCCTAGCTACTAGATTATGTTTGTGCAAGTACTCGCCGTTAGCAAGATGAGAACAGCCGAAGACTATATGCCTGAGTGACTCTCCGGGACGGTGGCATGCTCGACAAATATCGACTATGCCGTACTTCAGGATATACTTCCGGTACTCCGGTTTTGGAAAAGAGGTCACCGAAACGTAGCCAGGCCACTGACGCGAGAGAATCTACACCAGCCCCATTAAGAGCTCGGTAGAATCACCCGTGTAGCGCCTTGCTCTTCCATACATGCCTGCGAGCCTGGGTGCTAAGCACTGTTGGTTTGCGCCAATTTATGGTTGGCACGGATAGCGGCGTAAGGCCCTTATCAGCTGCTATAACATCACTATGAGTGCCACTATCACAGTGAAGGCAGTATTCCCTGAGATTGTACATCTCACGATTGTGGAGATTCTTGACGATTAAAAAGCCACGACCGCCACACTTCCATGGAATGTACAATCTCATCACCGATGACCTTGAGTGATGCATGCAATATATTGTTAGCAACGGAACTTTACGTCCAGAGCGTTCAGTTCAGTCTGAGTCCACCTTAGTATGCCTAGGAGTATATAAGTAGGGGAATAATGAAACCTGAGAATATAGTTTTCAGAACTTTTGTTAGGCGACCAAAGAAACGTTCCGACATCGATTGTTTTATTTCCCTGCCTGTTATACCCATAAACTTCGTCATACTAAGGTACTTGTAAGTTTCAACTTCAGAGAGAAACCTGAAGGACATCCCTTCTGAGAGTTGTAAACTACTATTTACAGTTTTAGAGATACATTTGTCAACACCAAACTCCATACTATTAGCGTTGCTAAAACATTCAGGTACATTTAGCAACTCCATCAGGTCTGGTTTATTTGGTATAAACAATTTGAGGTCATCCATATACAACAGATGAAAAATAACTTCACCTCCTCTGCCGAGTCGTACCTAGCTCTGAATCCCTTAACAGAATGCTACGAGTAAGTAGATTCAAAGCTAGGCAAAACCATAATGGACTCAGACTGCCGCCCTAGATATCGCGTTGTATCTTTATGGGATCCACCGAACCACGAGGATCTCTAGCGTCTGGTTGACAAAGAACTGTGGTCCATTGCCTCATGCATGAGCCCAGAAAAAAGCACTCGTCTCAGCCACGTATGCGGCACTGAATCAAAGGCCTTTTTGTAGTCAATCCAGGCAACAGAGAGGTTCCTCCTGTTTTGACGAGCCTGCTGGAAAACGGTATATCTATGAAGCTAGCTCTTTAGCACCATGAGACCCAGCTCCATAAATTCTGAGCAGTGGCCAAAATATGTAATTTTGTAATTTTAGATGTCAGAATGGATGTAAAGACCTTGTACAATGTTGGTAAGCACGTGATGGTCGATAGTTTTTAGCTTCCATGGCACTACCATTTTTATAGAGCAAGAAAATTATACCGATAGTCATAAAACTCGGCAGAGACCCAGCTTCGAGGGCTTCTTGGAACTGTGTTGCCAAAAGGGCATATGAACGATAGAACCATTTGAGCCAAAAGTTATACAATCCGTTCGGACCTGGAGTTTTCCAATTACGTGCCGAATGAATTGCACAACTAACCTCCTGAAGAGTAGTTGTGTTTAAAAAAGAATCGCTGCCACTGTAACATGTGTTATCATTTCCTCATTTATTTCATCATTAGCAAGTTTAATTAAAACATTTCAAAGTCAATTATCGAATCGCTCTCCGCTCTATGCTTACAGCTATTGAAACAGTTCGTAAATATTCCATAGATACGCTAACGCAGCTCAGTGCCAGTACTGGAGAGAAACACTAGGCATTAATCGTCTTATCGCTAACGAGTTGGTACTCGCAATCTGTCTCGACGATATTATCTGAGGCACTACTATTGTTTTGTACAAATTACAAAACTAAGAGTACTTTATGGAAACTGACATACACAACTTAGGCTAAGGTTTTATTACACACCCTTTGATTGAACTATCTGGTGGCGAAAGCAAGAAAGTAGCTTGGTTTTCAGGAACACCGTTCCTATATGAAATCTATATGTTTGTCTGTGGGTGTGTGTCTGTCGCTTTTTTCGAATATTCGAATTTTGACTTCAGACTCGGATTCAGCATAAAAAAGTAGAATAGGAATGTCTTAAAAACCAATATCATATTTCTTAAGGAACATGGTCAAAATGGCTGACAAAGTTTAAAAAAAAAATGTATATAATTGACAGCCAGGTGTTCCTCTGGCAATGTAAGCTTGCGCATTCTCAACTGGTTTTATATAACGTCGCGAGTCATAATAGCATATGGCCCATTTTCTAGGTACATCCCTACTCGGGCTGCTTTTATGCACCTCACCTGTCTTAAAAACGCACAGATGAAGACAAACGGACATGTTCATGCACATGAATGTTTGTCATGTATGGGTATCGAAAACTAAAGCTTTGGTGTTTGAGTAGCATTGGCAACCATTCCACCACCGCTTCACCATCACTTGACGGCGGAAGTAAACTGCAGTCTTACGTTCTCTGCGTAAGTCCATCGTCAATAGCAGAAGATATATGCAATCATCACCACTATTGTGTTTTAAGTATGTCTTCTTCTTCTTTTTTGCGTTATTCCGCTTCCTAATCCCTTAGGATTAGCAGATGAGATCCGCTATCAGATTAGCGATTTGGAGAAGATACTAATTTTCATATGGAGTGACCTTTCACAGAGGAAAACCTCACCTTTCTTAGTTTAAGTCACACTTCGAAGTATAATTTCTTGGACGTGCTGGTATCCTGACGATATTTGCTTCACCGCCGAGCAAGTGATAATTACAAATATATATACAGGAGTAAACATGAAAACACATATTTACATATACCCACACCAGTATTTGAATCGGCGACAAGTCGGTTAACAGGCTGGTTCTTTGACCACTAATCTATAACCGCGTTTTATGTGTTATATCATATCAAATTGTATTGTTTTCAAGCTATGATCATAATGCATTTTTAGATGGTGAGCGTAGATGTAGACGAATGTTTATATCAGACCAAACCATATATCCGCTAACGGTAGTGAGTGACTGATGGCAGAAGCTCCCGAAGCAGTACAGATCAAACTGTTAAATTTTAGTGTCGTAAACCCGAATTATATACTCTATGTTTGTATCTTCTTCTTCCGAGCATTACCCCGTTTCGCGATCCATTAGGATTGGTCCGTTACCTATAAAGCTTAAGATTTAGTGAAATTACCAAATAAAGCTACATATTCAAATAAGTATAAATACATATATATGAATAAGTATGGATGCTTGCGAGATCGAACAGCTGTCTCCACTACTTAGTTTTGCGCTTGAATTAAAATGCTAAGCTCTAAAGTGCTGCAGTGACATAAAGTTGAAAGAACGGGGTATAAATTTGTGTGAACTTTTTAAATGTTGCATAATGTATGATCTTCTTCTTCTTAGCAGTATTCCATTTCCTAATCCACTAGGATTGGCGAGGTCGGCCAACTAAGCCTACTTACTGATTTTTACATGAAGCGACTGCCGTCAGACCCCCACAAACCAGATCATTCTTTCGAAGTATTTTTTTTTTGTACTTACGGTTTTCCTCACGATGTTTTCCTTCACCGCCGTTGCAAAAATATGTTATTTATACGTTTAGAATAGGCTTTAACACTTCACGTGATTGTGTATGTGTCTGTTGCTAATTTGCCGATTTTATATCGCGAGTAGTTTAGCGATCCTACCTCTCACCCAAGCAAGGAGGGAAAAGACAAAATGGACTCAAAACACTCAGATTTCTGCGCTTTTTTATTTATTTTTTATTTTAAAAGATAACAATCATAAATCAGTTGAGAATGCTCAAGCTTGCATTGCCAGAGGAACACCTGGCTCGTCAATTATATGTAGGAACGTGGATGTAATGGTCGTCAGGTGGCTCGTTGTTCATGGCGAATAAAGCGAAATACCAGCGTAGTTAATCTTCTTAATATTTATTCAGTCAATTACTAAAATAATCTTAACAAAAGTTATGCTTAGATCGTAGATTATAACGGATTCAAAATGCGGTGGACGCGTCACGTGCGATTAGCTTCATTGCTCGATTCGTAATGCGCTTCCAATGACAGTCTCTCATCTTGACGTTTTTGACAACTGACATTTCGAGCAAACCATAACAAACACAATCGGTGTTGCCAATCCAACGATGTCGATTCCACCCAAGCGCCGACTTGACATTTTGATCCGTTATTATTAAAACTAGCATCACGGGGATTGATTTCTTCCGGGCTTCTCAATATGGTGTTGCTACCTCTGCGACACGGCCATTCTGATGCATCACACGTCCTCGTGTGCGTAATCTGTAACCAAAAAATCTGAGCAGAAACAGATCTTACTCCAGCTCGGCCAAACCTGACTAAGACTGGCTTTAGTCAACATTTATTTCAAGTAAAACAAATTTCAATTAACCAGTACCATAGTACAATTTGCAATTAGCTCTAAGTTATAATTCACAATCGAGACCATTCTACAATTATCTGCCAACATTTAGTTTAAAGTTAATTCAACATTTTTACTGGATTCTGCTTTCATCAAATCATCGCCTCCATCCGGCGGATACTTTCAAAAAACCATCGCCTCCATCCGGCGGATACTCTCAAAAAAGCCATCGCCTCCATCCGGCGGATACTCTCAAAAAAAAGCCATCGCCTCCATCCGGCGGATACTCTCACAATTTGCATGAAAACAGAACTCTTAAAATTCTAAACAACATTATTGCTCAATAGTCTTCGATCGATTATCATCCTCATCTAATCGAAGGCAATCATTAGGCATTTTTCACAAGCAATCATGAGCGTACTTGTAGGTACGGTCACCACTCAAAGCCTCTAAACGTAACGGTCTCCTTCAAGCACCCCAATTACGCTATAGGGGCCTTTGTACTTAGGATCGAGCTTCGTTTGGTTACGCACTTCATTTTTCAATAATACAAAGTCTCCAACTTTAAAGTTAACTAATTTAGCTTTTGTACTGTCAAAACGTGTTTTGTCATAGTCAGCATTTTTGTCAATATTTGGGCATTTGAAACATCACATGCGCAAACAACAGTCGTCCTAGTAAACTGTAACTTATCAGGAGTCATATGAACTGCTAGACATTGTTTTAATAGTTCGAGGCCTACTAGAATGACATATCGTAAGTAAGAGTCAGGCAGTACGTGAAAGAGAATTTCTAACTGAATGTCATCTATTTCAACAGTAGTTAAAATTTGAATAGTGCTATTAACTGACGTCTGTCCAATAACAGTCAAAGTTACAGTGTCATTACATCTCCTTTACAAGCGAGCATTCGGCTCCAGAATCATAATAGAATAGGTACTGCTCACCAGAGTGTCGCATTATCCCA
The DNA here is from genome assembly GCA_947507595.1 of Pyralis farinalis. Lineage (NCBI taxonomy): Eukaryota > Metazoa > Arthropoda > Insecta > Lepidoptera > Pyralidae > Pyralis > Pyralis farinalis. Next base: position 29,145,924 of record OX382273.1, on the reverse strand, counting down.
GCAGGGGCGCTGATGCTGCACATATCCACGCATTACCCGCCGTAGCTCGGGCACCGTTGGTACCGCTGGCTCCACCCTGATCACGTCGATTGGGGCCGCTGGATGCATAGTGGCCTGTTCTCCGGCAGTGGAAGCAGGTAACTGCTTGATATGAAAAGGTCCTCGAAGTCACTCCAACATATGCCATGGAAAGATACTTGAGATAGCCAAGTAGCAGCTTGTCCCTTCAGCGCACGGCTCAAAGCAAACATCGGCGTAACACCACTCAGTTGCTGATTCAGTACACACATATCCGCGGTATTGTTCCATGCACGCGCGTCCACATTTCGTCAAGATCGAATTCGGGCAACTGAATTTCAATGCTAGTCGATGGTCCTTTCATCACTTGAATCTATGCTAAAAGATTTTGGTTTTGTTGCTCCAGTAAAAAAAAAACTATTTTCCTTTATCACTATTACCATTTTTCCTTATCGGGGCGGTTGGGTTACATCCCACGTCTGATGTCAGAACGTGGATGTAATGGTCGTCAGGTGGCTCGTTGTTCATGGCGAATAAAGCGAAATACCAGCGTAGTTAATCTTCTTAATATTTAATCAGTCAATTACTAAAATAATCTTAACAAAAGTTATGCTTAGATCGTAGATTACAACGGATTCAAAATGCGGTGGACGCGACACGTGCGATTAGCTTCATTGCTCGATTCGTAATGCGCTTCCAATGACAGTCTCTCATCTCATCCTACCTTCAACGTTTCAACTATCAACATTGTTCACGTAGTCATTTCGAATACTTTATTCAGTTTAAAATACAAATTCTTTTCAAATGTATGAAATATCGTTAGTTTACGTTATAACGCATTGAACTAATAACCACATGTGAAATAAATACTTGTAATAATAGTGTAAAAGCAAAAATAAAGTGCAAATCAGCTGACGTGTGCGTGATAAGTGCAACTGCAAGCGAAAGTCTCCGTTGTGTATGCGGCGGACGATTGATAACGGCGTGCAATCTGGAAACAGCGGCACAGCGGTGACGTTAATATTGTATTTCTAATTTTTACCATTATATTATCGGAATAAATAGAAGATGTCAGCCAAAACTTGCGCGGCATGCCCGAATGTAATCAAAGATAAACAATGTTTGCGGTGTGTGGTTTGCCGGTCGTATTACGATCTTCTGTGTACAAATGTACAACACAAGATTTTTGCTCAGATGACCAAGGAACAACGAAATGAGTGGCTCTGTCAAGGTTGTCGTAGCATGCGACCAAAGAAGGATAACCAAAATACACCTGTGCGAGTTCAGAGTTTCACAATACCATCAAAGGATGAAGCTACTAATCATCCCAATGTTACCAAACGCGCCAAAGGCGTGCAAGCATCCACAAATGACGATACAATTGAAGGTGAAACTGGTGATTTGATTACGTTCAATAGTAGCCAAGAGAATAGATTAAATAGTTTAATTATCAATGCATTACATAATGAATTACCTATAATTTTAAAAAATGCCTTATCTAAGCAATTCGAGCCCATAGTACGTCAAATATCTGATTTGAAAAAATCCGTCGAATTTATTAATACAAAATACGATGAAATGAATGAACTGTTGAAGTCTCGTGAGGATGATATAAATGGGTTAAAAAACAAAAACATCGAATTGCAAAGCACTGTTAAGGAACTATCAAGTCGCATATCCTTGATGGAACAGCATAGCAGAGAAGCGAATATAGAGATGCACGGACTACCTGAACACAGGTCTGAGGACCTGGCGCAAATAGTCGCTCAAATTGGCACCGTGGTCTCTCAACCGATCCATGATGGAGATATTCTTTCTTGTTTTCGTGTTTCAAAGTTAAATGTGAACAACAATCGACCACGTTCCGTTGTTGTGAAGCTCCGCAGTGCCCGTGTTCGTGATGCACTGCTTGTGGCAGTATGGAAGTACAACAAAAGCAACCCGCAAGAGAAGCTAAACACGAGTCTGATCGGCATCGGCGGTGATAAAAACCCTATTTATTTAGGTGAACATTTGTCTCCGGAAAATAAGTCTCTTCATGCAGCTACTCGTTTGAGAGCCAAAGAAATGGGATACAGATTCGTATGGGTGAGAAATGGCAAGGTGTATGTCCGTAAAAGTGAAACATCAATGGCTAAGCATATTGCTAGCCCTGAATCACTTAAAAAACTTCAGTGAATATATTTATTCGCTTTCCCAACCATGTGCTGGAGTACTGTTGTTCACTGTGATTGATATATATTATCAAAACCTACGGGGTATGCGTACGAAAACAAACGAAATATTTAAGAACATTCTACGAAACAATTACGACGTTATCGTGTTTACCGAGACTTGGCTAAATCATACAATACTCGACAGTGAATTTATCGATTCGAGATACCAAGTATACAGACGTGATCGTACATGCTCCGAATTTTATGACAAGAGTGATGGCGGAGGTTTATTGATAGCAGTGAAAAAAACAATTAAAAGTACGCGATTAAGAAATAAAGAAAGTGGCTGTGACGATTTGTGGATTAGTATTCAGGTCATAGACGGCAAATCAATTAAAACTCTTGGAATATGTGCTGTTTACACCCTGTGTTCTTCTTCCCCGCTCAAGTTAAAAGAACTGACTGCCTTGTTGAGTAATTCTTGTGAAGTAGTACATGATTTAAACGACGTGCTCATAGTCGGTGACTTCAACATGAGGTTCATTGGATGGTCTGGATCTGTCAGTGCTAAACATTTACTGCCTGATAATTATCAAAGTGCTCTTGGGTATGCCCTTACCGATTTCATGTCGTTGACAGGTTTACAGCAGTTTAATGGTATAACAAATATTGATGGTAAATGTCTAGATTTGGTGTTGACAAATCTGTCTTGTAATGTTTCAGAATCTGGATGTCTAATTAGTAAATTAGACCCCTACCACCCTCCTCTGGAAATATTGTTGGACTTAAAGTGTAACACCGTCCTTGATTCTGTGCCTCGTTTGGATTTTAATTTTTTCAAAGCTGATTATGATAATATAGTTCTTAATCTTGGGGAGGTTTGTTGGGAGGATGCTTTTTCTCAGTGCGAGAATGTGAATCATATGGTTGAGGTTTTCTATGAGAAATTAATTTACATTATTAATAAATTTGTGCCAAAACGTAAATCTCGCAAGCGTGCATACCCAGCTTGGTTCAATTTTGAATTGATACGGCTCTTGAAGGAAAAAGAGAAATTAAGACATAGGGTACGCAAATTTCACAATCCTCGTGACAAGTATGAGTTTGATATTTTAAAAAAGCGATGTGTAAAGTTGCAAAATACTTGTTATAGTAATTTCATTAACAGTATTGAAACTAATCTGAGAAGAAGTCCTAAAGCATTCTGGAGCTTTATTAAACAGAGAAAGGGTGCATCTCCTAACGCTCTGCCTTCTGCTATGCACGGTGGTGATGGACAGGAAGCGTCCTGTGGTCCGGATATCGTAAATTTATTTGCATCTCATTTCAGATCAATCTACAGTGATTCTCGACCGAATCATCATTCTCCTCTGGGCACTGTTCATGGAACTCAATCGGATTCTGCATGCAGGTTAAGTTCGGCAAATATTAGCGAGTATAATATCCTGAAACAACTAAAGTTGCTGGATACAAACAAGGGAGCTGGTCCCGATGGAATCCCCCCCATCTTTCTAAAGCGATGTGCTAAGGTTCTATCTTACCCATTGAAGCTTATTTTCAACGCGTCTCTCAGTAGTGGAATTTTCCCATCCGAATGGAAACGCGCTCGTATAGTGCCAATTTTTAAGAAGGGAGATAGTGATGACGTTCGTAACTATAGGCCCATATCCATTTTGTCTTCCTTTTCTAAATTGTTCGAGTCACTGATATGCCCGATACTCACGAAACATACCAAGTCTCGAATCAGACCGGAACAGCACGGGTTCCAAGCTAAGAAATCCGTGCTAACTAATCTCATTTCTTATTTAACACCCATTATAGAAGGAGTTGACAGCAATCGTCAAATGGATGCTATTTACACAGATTTTTCCAGTGCATTTGATCGCGTCGACCATCAGTTACTCATTCATAAGCTCCAATTTCAGTATGGTATATGTGACGTATTAATTAAATGGTTCGTGACGTATTTGGCTGATAGGGAACTGGTTGTTGTAGTAAATGGGTACGAATCAGAGAGATACATTGCGTCCTCTGGGGTACCTCAGGGCTCACACTTGGGACCTATTTTATTTGTACTTTTCATAAATGACATTATGTCTTGCGTGCGTCACTGTCAATGTTCTATGTTCGCTGATGATATGAAAATTTTCTGTAACGTTTCGTCAGAAAATGGTTCTCGACTGATGCAAGAAGATCTTGATCGGATTACGCAATGGTGTCATGATAATCATATGGTCTTAAATTCAGGGAAGTGTCAACATATTCGTTTTACTAGGAAGACGAAACCGCAGGATACTAGATACTACATCAATGGTGACTTAATCACGTTGGTTCCTGAGGTTCGCGATCTTGGGGTAGTACTTGATGCTAAGTTAAAGTTCACTTCGCACTACAACTTCATTGTGAGAAAAGCATCCATGGTATCTGGCTTCATCAGACGACACACAAAAGACTTCAAGCGACCGGCATCCAGAATTATCTTATTTAACGGACTGGTCCGAAGCATTCTCGAGTTTGGCTGTGTCGTTTGGAACCCGGGATACATTACTCATTCTACTCGTATTGAGTCCATACAGCGCTCGTTTACTAGGCACCTGGCTTTTGTTACCCCCGGCATAGGATGCAGATCTTCGTATGAGGACAGACTTTCATTCTTTGGTATTGATGCACTGGCAAAAAGGCGACGTATGCATGATTTATTGCTTCTCCAAGGAATTGTGCAAGGCGAGTCAATGTGTGAGGGTGTATTGGACAGGATCATGATATGCGTGCCTAAATTGGGTTGCCGTAGAGCTAATCGTCATTTCTTCACGGTCCCTCATCATAGGACCAACCTGGGTTTGCACGCGCCGTTATCTAGGATGATATCCACTTACAATGATTGGCATAAGCTTCTTGATTTGGATATATTTCACGACCGACCCAAATCATTGAAACACAAAATTCTGTCAAAATGATAATCAAACAAATTATGTTGATTCTGTTTGTAGTATTAACTGCCTAAAATTATGAATTATTATTAAGAATTTTAGATACCATGTTGTGCATATCTATAATTGATGTAAACTCTAGATTAAGATCTTTTACAATGTATCAATTAAATGTTTGGGTTTATATTGTTGATGTGCCGAAATAAATAAATAAAATAAATAAATAAATCTTGACGTTTTTGACAACTGACATTTCGAGCAAACCATAACAAACACAACCGGTGTTGCCAATCCAACGATGTCGATTCCACCCAAGCGCCGACTTGACATTTTGATCCGTTATTATTAAAACTAGCATCACGGGGATTGATTTCTTCCGGGCTTCTCAATATAGTGTTGCTACCTCTGCGACATATATAACAATTTAATTATTTTTTTAAAACTTTGACGGCCATTTTGACCATGTTCCTTAAGAGATAGGAAGTTGGTTTTTCAGACGATCCTATTCTACTTTTTTATGCTGAATCCGAATCTGAAGTCAAAATTCGAATATTCGAAAAAGCGACAGACACACACACACAGACAAACGCACACACAGCAAACATATAGATTTCATATAGGAACGATGTTCCTGAAAACCAAGCTACTTTGTTGCTTTCGCCACCAGATAGTTCAATCAAAGGGTGTGTAATAAAACCTTAGCCTAAGTTGTGTATGTCAGTTTCCATAAAGTACTCTTAGTTTTGTAATTTGTACAAAACAATAGTAGTGCCTCAGATAATATCGCCGAGACAGATTGCAAAATTTGAATATTCGAATAAAAAGCTACACACACACAAACAAACATATAGATTTCATATAGGAACCGTGTTCCTGAAAATAACCAATAAAGTTTAACAAATATACCCAATTCTATTAATAAAGTTAATAAAAAATATTATTATTACCCTAATTATTACGAGTATTTGGATGTCAACTAATAACCTCATTTTCAAATCTTTTAATCGCAGCTATATTTTATCTGCTCAATATTCTGTTAATGTCTTAGCAATTTAATAAGGGCAATCTATAGACTGTTTTTAAATTTGTCCAATGGCTGTTCACTGTAAAATTTTGATAATGAATATTCGGATAGCCATCGGTTGTGCATAGATACGAGTTACAATCGAACTATACGTGTTAGGAGTGCTATACACTTAAATAGTTACATTATATTAGATTTTCTTTACCTTTGTGGCTATATTACGAAACCCTCTCTATATAAATCAAAATATGTTATTTACAAATTTAGCCAAAGTTTTAGTAAGAATACTGTACTGTAAGCCTTTTGTTGTAAATTGCAATAGAATTTGGTAATAAATTACTAGAACTTCTTTATAAAAAGTCTTATTATGGAGTCGATGAATATCTAACCATAAAAGATATCTGGAAATGATTCAACACAGGCACGTAGTCTTTACCTTACCTACTACTACTAGTAGTCATTATTATTGTACTGATACGCTAACATTTATTTATTGTAATACGAATATATAGTATTATTTAAAAAACCTATGTTGGCATATTACTTTAGGCGTTTCTTTTGTTTTTTATACAACGTTGGTATGCAAACAAGAATACGGCCCACCACCATATATGAAGTGGTTATAAAAGCTTACACTCGCTTGCAAAAAAAATATCGTTCACACATTAAACTCCTCAGGAGATTACTTCCTCGGAGAAACACGAGAGCCACCAGAGAATTGTTATTTGGTTGCGCTCTTCCATGAGGTATATAGACTTCACCAGTCGGATTGCGTTGATGCACCTTAGCTCTCTTTTGCAAATAGTCACTACCGATACGCTGATGAAAACAATGAAATTATAAAAAATAAATTCCAATATGAGTTGTAAAAACTGAAAGACGTGTTTGTGTCCGCGAGGGCGCTATAGGTAATAAAGAATACTTGTCTACTTTTTTATCTCTGCGTCGTATGCTGTAAACGTATGAGGAGCAGTGATAGCCCAGTGGATAAGGAAACGGCATATTGACCACCTGGGCCCGGTTCGAATCCTAGCGGGGGCATGTACCAATAAAATTCGTATTTTCGCATTTATGTAAATATTTATCATTTGCTCGGCGGTAAAAGAAAATATCGTTAGGAAACCCACACGTCCAAGAAATTATATTTCGTAAGATGTGTGACTTAACCTAAAAAAGATCTGGTTTTCCCTCTAGATTGTGGATGTCAGGCAGTCCCTCCGTGTAATAATCGATCTCTTCCCCAAATCCTTAATCTTAGATAGCGGACCCCGCCAATCCTAATGGATTAGGAAACGGGATAACGTGAAGAAGAAGAAGACCCTATGCAGTAAACGTATATCACGTCAAAGTTATATTTATATGATTAAATACGCAATATTGACATATATTTTCATCCAGTTATTACGGGTAGGCAATCTTTTAGGTGTCCACCAGAAAAATTACGGTAATCACCTTACATTCCACGAGTAGAAACTAGATTCAAATAAAAAGGACTCAGAACAATAGAAGATAATTATGTAGGTACAAGTTTAAATAAGTACTTTGGAGTTTTATACAAACTAAAGACAAACAGCGTAATAAACCAGAAACGCGGCGATCAAGTACAACAATAAATTTCATGCATACAATTTTCCTATATGGACTCTTTTATTTTGCATACTTACTTTATTTATGAGGAATATGAATGTTTGTTGATATGCTAATCAGTCGGAACTAGCTACTTTTTGATACGCAAATATAAAACAAACACTTCGCTCCGGTGTAATAAAATTCATAATTTCTTTCTTCTTTTACATATCAAGTTTAATATTCACTATTATTACGTAAAATTAAAATTTTTAATAGATTCTGGCGTTATATTGCGACACTGAAATTTACAGACCATTTCCGCTTCCGTCCACGACCACACACAATGTAGTTTAAATCAAATTGCCCGTAAAAGTTTAAGTTTCTTTTGTTAGTTTCATCTGCAACTACATATTGTTATGTTAAAAATCTTAGAACTTAAATTTGATCAATTTACCGATTTCCAATTGAGCTGAAATTTTGCATACACGTTTAGTTAGATGATAATGTACGATTAACTAAGTGACATCAATATAATTTCAATATGGTAGACTACCAAGGATGGCGGATTAGTTATATTTTATGCACTCTCTTGATATGGGTATCAAATGAAAGGGCTCGTTGAGAGGAATACGTCACTCTAAATTCAATATCGAACGGCCGTGAACTATATTTTATATCATTACATTCAGGTAAGTTTAATTATCATCACAAATTGGTCGAAGGTTAAAGGTCAAAAAACTATTCAAACCCCATAAGCCAATAGTAGTGGTTGCGAATGCGCGATATATTTTCGAGTGTAGGTACGCTCATCACGTGCACACAAAGCGCGCCGAAGCCCAGCTTTAATTACTGCTAATCGAACCCCTATCTAGATTCTTTCGCTGCTTGTTAGTGTTAGGACGGGAGAGATACCATCGAGATTTATTTAATAACATAACAGTAGCACCGCTGCACAAGGCTCCCAATGACACGATGTTTACAGGTTTCTTTATTGCATCCGATACGATGTTGATACGATAGCCGAATACAGCGTAAGATATTGATAACACTACAGAACATATCTACTTACATGGTATTATTATAATTGCTATTGTCATGCATTTTTATGGTGAGGGTTCCGAGATCATTTGCCGACCTTTGCCTACGATTGCCTAATTTTATACGTCGCCGACCCTACGTGGAATTAGTTTAAGTTAAATGTAAATATGTATGTATATCTTCACGCCAAGTCCCTTGCGGGGTAGGCAGAGAGAACTGAGCGCCATAAGACGCGGTCCTTACATACTTCACTCGCTTCTGTGACATTTATAGCTCTTTTCATGCACGCTCGTCGGTTCCTGGGGCTCCTGACATCACCTTTTGATTACCAATTAAGTTAAAGTTAAGTTTATAGTATCGTGTATATTTTAAGTTAAGGTATTTGTAGACCTGTGTTGTAAAACCTGATGGTAATAAATTGTCATTAGATATTTGTTTTAAACTGAATTACTATTTGTAGGGCCTATTATTTTCCATCGTTATTCAGAAAAGTATTGATACATGCCATGAATATGAATCAGTTGCAATCTTAACGAAGGATCTACCACTGGTATAGATAGACAGCCCACTGGATAAGGAACCAACCTATTGAGCAACTGGTCCCCGGTACGAATCCTGGAATGTGCCACTAAAATCATGTTTTGGGACTTGGGATGTATATATTTATAATTATTACTTACTCAGCCTTCAAAGAAAATATCGCGAGGAAACCGTGCGGGTCCAAGAAATTATATTTCGAACCTTACCTTACCTAAGATAGATCTGGTTTTTTCTCTGGGTTGTGGAAGTCTGACGGCAGTCGCTCCATGTAAAATCTGTATCTTCACCAAATGCTTAGGTAGCGATCCCGCCAATCCTAATGGATTAGAAAACGGGATCGTTTGAAGAAGAAGATTTTTCAACCGCCAGTATTTCTATGAAAAGATACCACCTTAAATTCGGAAGAACAAATCAATAAGAGTATAATGGCACACTGAAAAATAAAATTAAAAATAATCGTTTCAAAGTCGAACCCATGTCGGATTGTTCACAGTAAACGGCTATGTTCTGTAAATTGTGGAGGAACACTAAATGCTCTTTATCAGGTGCATCGAAATATTTGAGTAATGACTGCATATTCGTTATATGGCTTACTTTGTTAGAAATTCCTGGTTAAGCTCTGCTTGTGGAGATATTTAGTTTCACACTTATCAACATATTACTGACAGTTACTCGTACTCTGTAAAAAAAATCACAGTAGCAAATTATTTTGGCTCTGTTAGCTTTTAACTAAATTATAAATAGTATAACCAAAACTTAAAATACATAGATAATTTCTAAGAGAGCATTCAGAATCTAGTCTAATATTTAAAAAAGCATTAGGTATAACATTTTTGATAAGAAGTAATTTAACAAAAATATATAGAACCTAGTTAATTAATAAAAACTTTAAATATTCGGTTTCAATCAAATCATTAACACAGTAATTTCATCTAATCAAAGTTTCTAATGTTTAAGACGAGATTCTTCGAGAAAGGCGTGAAGAGGTTTCATACAGGGTCGACACCGCATGAGTGGGGTAAGTCATATTCTTGTTTACCACCTTAGTGGTATAAAGTTTTTCGCCCTCAGAATTTACGATAGGTTTATTGAAATTAAGAAACATGACTGCTACATTTTCTCACCCAAACCAAGCAACCGCTGGCAATTTAATGGGATATAGGATTTTCACTATCAACTTTTTAGACTGAGTCGATCTCACATGCACGTGATTCACCCTTCTAATTAACAAACGTAGCTCTGGGGAAAGAGTAAGGCATTAAGGAAATGGGGAAATTCCTCACCGTCATCTCACAGAGAACTGCAGCCTAATAACAAGCCCCAGAATGTTGTAGCGTTCCAACAAGTGAGGTAAGCAGTAAGCTTCTGAGGAGGTACTGTGTTAGCAGCGGCGGCGGCATGTGGATACTTCTTGCATTGCAAGAGTATAGACTGCGGTAACCACTTTACATCAGCTGGACCATATTATGATTGTTTGCTTCCCGATGTAGTATAAAAAAAAATATTCACATTTTAAGAGAGGTTGAGCGCATCAAAACTGTCCGTCTGGGGAAGTACCTCCGCCTTACAGAAAACTATAGCCAGATAAAAACTCCCTGGATTACTGTGTTCCTGCGAGTGAGTGAGATTACCAATAAGCTCCTAAGAAATAGTTGTATATACTGTATTGCAAGCATTTATAGGTTACGGTAACCGCTTTACATCAGGAAAAAAGTGTGTTAATTAGCGCTCAAATTATATTATGGCGCTTATTTGTCTGGGTCCTCTTAACATAATTAGTTTTTTTTTTTTTTTACTTTGAAATCGGATCACGTCAAATTAGAGGAGTAACTGCCGGCGTCGCCTTATTAGTAGCAAATTTCACTGCTTGTTAGGATATTCAGTAAATACAGCCCTTGTAGAACAACTTAGATAATTATCTCTAAACAAGCAATGAAATTTATTTACAGTCGAAAATGGTTCAAAAAACCTTGACTTGTTTTAGAAAATGTTATAAAATTTTACCTATGAAAGAAAATGTGATATTGTATTTTTTTTTGTGAGAGATCAACATGTACCAAGACACACGGAAACTTTTGCGAAAATATTATTGTTTATGTCCCTTTAGCCTACGCCTTTAGCAAACCTAGTTAGGTTTTGGACACGTTAAAAGAGGTTTTTAAAATCAAAAAGAAAGTGATTGACGTCTCACAGAATTGGATGCCAATCGTTTAATGAATCAACAATGAATTACATTATGCACCTAACAACTAGACTGTTTGCTAGCTATCTCTTATCTACGTCCGTTAGCACGCCGTGCAGTCCCGCTGACTCTATCAAAAGCTTGGGTCGGGACGAACTAACTACCTTGAGACACGGACAGATTTATTTTGAATATCTATACTAATAGTATGAAGCTAAGATGTTTTTATAGTTATAGATACGTCGTACACGCTCTAGAATGGCAATACGAAAGTAAGGTAATTGCCCAACTCGCAAGATATATATTCATTTCTTTGTAACGACAGGTATGCCCTATCATTTGTCTCTTTGTTAGAGCAAAGTGTCATAATAAATGACTGTACGTAGATATAGTACTACTTGCGCCATTTTAAAATACAATAATGTTGGTGTATAACGTGTCTACCTTTTGATACGTTGCTGGTATGAAGCGACAGACTTTGTTTGAACGCGCTAGTCTCACCATCTACCAGTCGGTTGGAAAAGCCAGTTATAGAATCCTCAAGAATTGGGCTATGAAATGCAAAAATATTTTTTCTAATAGTTTTTTTTTTTTATATACTACATCGGAAGGCATACAAGCATACGACCCGCCTGATGTAAAGCGGGTACCGTAGCCTATTAACGCTTACGATATATTAAGTATCATTCGCGCGATGCCTCCTCTGCTGCTTACACAGCAACTCCTTGGGAGCTTACTGGTGACCTCACTCACACGCAGGAACACAACAACCCTCTAGGGAGTTGTTATTTGGCTGCGGTTTTCTGTGAGGTGGAGGTACTTCCCCAGACGGGCTGCTTTGATGCGCCCTACCTCTCTTAAAACATCCAGACCAAGACAAACAGACATGTTCATGCACACAAATGTTTGCCTTGTGTGGGAATCGAACCCACGAGCATTGGTGTCAAAGTCGCGTCATTCCCGACTGAGCCATCGAGCTCCATAGATTAGCGCGTTCCACTGCTTTATATTAGTGTAGACGATGTGACTGACGTACAAAATTTAAGGTTTTATTATTAGTGAAATATTATTATTATATTATACACACATATAGTTAACTTATTAATTTTATGCAGTGATAATGTGAGGAGTGTGGTGCCGACACAGCTCTTCACTTCATATTGTAATGTTCCTTATTGTAATCCTATTGTACTGTATTTTTTCATTGTTTGTGTTTTTGTGAAATGAATAAAGTGTTATCTTAACTTATCTTATTCCATCAATGTGTGAAGGATGATGTGCAACAGTTTTTCCTCTATCTAAATCTCGCGTGCGCCGCCATATTATATTCTTGTAGCATGTTATTCTAACGAGTAAAGTCTACAACGCCTGAGGGTGCCTCGTGGAGGCGAAACACGTGTCGCAGCGACGACCAGGCCAGCCGTGGCAGCGACGGTGGTGGGAGCATGCGGTTTCTGTTCCAGATGGCGGAGGACCGCAGCAGCCGAGGCAGAGACTACCGGAGCAGCCATGGCATCGTCGGCATGTTGCATCTACTAACGGTAGTAGGTGGGTGCCGGCCGGCGCGGCGCTAGGCCGCGTGAACTAATTGGTGGCGGAAGCACACAAAGCAGGTTAGATCAAATTACATATTTTATTCGCGTCCACATCAACCCTTACTCATCCCACTGCTGGGATACGGGTCTCCCTTCAACCGAAGGGACTTAGGGCATACTCCACCACGCTGTTCAAATGCGCATTAGCAGAAGCCAGTGTTTTCAAGCCGCACGAGGGCTACTGACTTAGCTTAACGACTGTCATCTATCGAAAACGAGACCGACGGCTTAACGTGCCCTCCGAGCACGGAGAAACTCGAGATAGATAAAACCATCCATAGACAGGCTGCGGTCGACCTTGCTTAACATGCGTGTTTGGTTAGAATGACACGCGCAACGACGCCATCGAGCTCTCATATTATATTCGCGTATTCACGTAAAACTGCCATGTCCACGACGTAGCCACAGTTTTTTTTTTATTTGTACATACACATTATGCACTGTAAATATATCAGATAACAATAAATTTTCTAAAGCCAATGCTTTCGATAGATCCGTCACTGTAAAAGGGTACACCGACTAATGCACATGTGCACCAGTTATATCATGCTACGAATCTATATAAATATCTGTAGATGTTAGTCGATAGAATAATATTATAACGGCATGAATGGCCATGTCAGCAACAGTACGCATCTACTAACAGTAGTGGGTAAGTGCCAGCTGGCACCAGTTCACATGAATAGGTAACGGAAGCGCATAAAGTAGCTAAGATCCAATTGCCTGTAAACTTGACTTTCGGAAAATAACGCCTTACTTAAATCTTAAACCATGTTACCACAGTTCACTAATAGACTTTGGTATTACCTTTTCCACGTTCATTCTGATGTAGACTAATCTATCACTCTGGCATAATATTGAGCTCAGTACTAAGTGCAAACCAACCACCTTCATATGTCTCCACCGATCTCGTGGTTATTTGAGCCGAATCGTGGGAGATGCTACACAGAGCTTGTTCTGAGAGTCTGTTAAAAGGCCGCGAGCATTTCTCGACTCCCTACTATTTAATTCTCTATCCTTTGTCTCTAGTTTACGCTCTCTCCCCCTTCTAAGGCAGCGACATCCATAAGAATGCCTTCGCTGCAGTCCATTGTCGCTCATCCTTCTGTCTTTTCTAGCCATTCGTCCGCGCTTATTCGTGTGTACCATTCGTAGGCGAACTTGTGTCAAACTGCGAAGTTTGCCGCCGAAGATACTAGGTTCGTGAAATATACACATCGTGGTTGATCTCTGCTCCACCGAAATCCGTCCATCTTCACACATCGCAGATCATCATACTTAGGACAGGACTACGACATATTGATCCCTACGCTCCTCGCTCTCTCCGCATTCACACACCTCTGAAGATGAAGATGCCCTCAATCAGCCAGTCACCTTCGGAAGGAATCGATAGAGATCCTCTCTTTTGTGTCATCAGTCCAGCGATCCTACCGCTCTTGCGCCGTAGAGACCCAAATGTCGCGCTTTCGCCGACTTAATTCCCTACCAGTCGCGGATCTACACGCACCCTACACTCATCCAACACGACAGTCACCTCCAGGTCAGAGGGAAGCACTCCAACCAGCACAGGCAGGACTGCTATAGTGGTGGACCTATAGGCCTTGGTCAGCAATATCAGTGTCTGCCGCTGACTCCTCAATACGACACTACGAAGAACGTGCGACGTTAATCGGTGGCACCATAATTGCGCTATAGCGTTACTTTGGTACCAACTTCGTGGGTTCGATTCCCACACAGCACAAACATTTGAGTGCATGAACATGTCTGTTTGCCTTGATCTGGGCATTTTTTATGCATAATAAGTATTTATTTACGTATGTTATCAGTTGTCTTGTACCCATATAACCATTGTAGTAGTTTCGCTTATTTTGGGGCTAGATGGCGCTGTGTAATTTGTCCGAAAAAAAATATATCAGCGTGTCCACATATGTTCCCCAATAAAGAACCTTTAAGGCTGGATACCTAATCCCAACGCTGTTTAAAAACAATGGTCCCACTGACAATAAGTTCCTTGTCAGTCTCCATTTGAAAAACTATTTTGTAATTGAAAACATTTTTTTCCACCAATATTTTTTAATAACACCCAAGGTCTTCTTCTTCCTAGCGATATCCCGTTTCCTAATGCATTTATTAATCCATCCAATTAGGATAGGCGGGGTCCGCTACCTAAACCTAAGGATTTGGCGAAGATAGAGATTTTACATAGAGCGACTGCAGTCAGACCTCCGCAACCCAGAGGGACAACCAGACCTTTTCTTAGGTTAAGTCACAAATCTTTCGAAATATAATTTCTTGGACGTGTGTGTTTCCTCATGGTGTTTTTTTACACCGCCGAGCAAGTGATAATTCCAAATACCTATGTACATAATCTATCTATAATATATCTATACCGATAAATAAAATTGGAGTGTCTGTTTGTAATATTAAAATAACCGCATTTTACTAAATGCATATGGATGTATACATGGTACATATACCTTATACCAAAATGAATATTTTTACAATTTTTGTTTGTCTGTCCGTTTGTTCCGGCTAATCTCTGAAACGGCTGGACCGATTTTGACGGGACTTTCACTGGGAGATAGCTAATATAATAATGAGTTACTTAATATACTTTTATTTTAGAAATTTTATTTATATAAATAAATAATAAAAAAATAACTATTCCGCGCGGACGAAGTACATAATACATATCTATTATTATTTTGCTGTTCGCTATTTTACTCTGCTTATTTAGATACTTATAATCAAATCAAATAAATAAAATTATAACTGAACAATAACTTTTTTATTAAATTCCGCGCGGACGAAGTCGCGGGCACAGCTAGTACTAGATAAATTCTAAAACACGAATTTAGTGATAATATGTATACACCTACACACCTACACCAGGATTCAAACCCGGGACTGTGGAATAATGGATCGGTTCTTTTTTTTATATTAGAGGGGGGCTACGAGCATGTGAGTCACCTGATGGTAAGTGGTCACCACCGCCCATAGACATCACCAACACCGAAGTGTCACTGATCCGTCGCCAGCCTTTTTTAGGGAAACGTAGGCTCTTTTCTTGAAGGCATATCGTATTTGCTTCACTGATTCACTGATCTATCGCTGGTCTCTAACAGCCGAGTAGGTATGTTGCAAGAAATATAATTATGTTTACCACTGTGTTACAGATTGTTAATTTAGGATCACGCTTTCTTGTCGGAGAAAGTACCAGCCTGTCCAATCTCAAAGTGTATTGTTCTTACTTAAGATTACCAACAGCAGTGTAATTTTTTCAAAGATGCTTATCTGATACGTATGTTACGTTTCGGTTGTGACCGCATTGGTATTCTCTACATAATCTCCAAATTGCTTATACATATTTGTCACTGTGATGGCTGGCGATTATTTTTTTTATAGAACGTCGGGAGTTATATAAGCATACGGTACACCTGATGAAAAGTGGCTATCGTAGATGAACGCTTGCTGAACGGGAAGTTGCGCTCGCGTATTGTCATCTCTAATCCTAACATAGTAACTCCTCAGGAGCTACACTCAATCGCAGGACGCCATAACACTCCAGAGAGTTTAATTTTATATGTATACGTTCCGGAGATATACCACCACCTAATGTAAAGCGGTTGCTGTAACCTATGAATGCTTAAATATCTCATCGATAGGAGCCTACTGACCAATGAGAGAATATTTTAACCAATAACCGCGAACTAGCCAATAAGAGCTGGGTGTTCCACTTTTCCACCTGACACGTTACTGTGAAGAGTTACTTCGTAATATCGATCTCATCGGTTCTCCATAGGTTATTTCCCCTAATGGTGCACGTGTCTTAATGTACATTTTGACTCACTAAAAGTGAGCAAAGTACCTACTGGTGTTCTCACTATCTTTAGGATATTCATTATTGTAACAACATTAACTTGAATACTTTTTTTATTACTCATGCGGGATAAGTAATATCTTTGCGCCCGTAGCAATATTACGAGTATTTATCGAACTTAATTATAGATATTAATTTTAAAGTCGCTCATTTTAAAATTACAACATGAGTTTTGAGTAAACCACACTCCATTTGAGTGCGACAGGTAAACTTGGCGCACGCAAATTCACGAGAAAAAAAAATTAATAATGCCCCTGGACCCCAATTTTGGACGACGGAATAGTTACGTTAGTTAGTTTTCGTAATAAAAAATAGTATCTGCAACTCGTGCGATGTTGTCGATTCACTCGAGCGATTGAGCAACTTCGTTCTCGTGGGCAATCGACAACTTATCGCACTAATTGCACAATATACTATTATGTGATGTGAAGAAGACGACCAAGGAACGCTAAAGTTAATCTCACACTATCCTGATCAAGGGCTTGGGTTGACGCATGCCATGGGCATGCTGACCAACGAGATTAATTGAAATATTAATTCAAACAGTTTACACGAACACGATTTTGACGAGCTCGGTGGCGCAGTGGTGACTTCGCTTCCCATGCATAAATATGTCTGTTTGTGTTGGTCTGGGTATTGTGAGGGCATCCCATGAGTGATACTTAATGTATTAACAAGCGTTTATAGGCTACGATAACCGCTTTAGATCTGGTGGGCCGTATGTTTGTGTGTCTCCCGATGTTGTATAAAAAAATGTAGAAAGAAAACAAGAGGAAAGATTGACGAAACAGTTATACCTACAATGCAAAATTAGAAAGATATAGATACCGAAGAATGCCAATACTCTTTTTCTTCCTTGCATTATCGCATTTCCTAATCCATTAGAATTGGCTGGTGCGCTACGTAAACCTGAGGATTTGGCGAAGATACTTATTTTGACAAAGAGCGACTGTCATCAGACGTTTGTGACCCAGGGGAAAGGCTAAAACTCATCTACCATGATAAAATTGATCAGGTACTATCAGAGGATGGTGTCAGGAGCTCTAAGAACCGAGCTAGCAAGAAAAAGCTAGTGAATGTTAAAGAAGCGAGTGAAGTGTATAAGAGGTGAGTTATGTAGCGTAAGGTCCTCTCTATCTACCCCACAAGAGATGCAGATGGATAGATAGAACGCAGATAGATAGATAGTGTTGTGATGCAGATAGATAGATAGAACAATAAGTAGATAATGGGATAATAGGATTCACTTTAGTCCTCCTTAAAGCAGTTATTTAACTTGCAATTTCATACAATAATTGTCAGAATAAAGATCAGATAAGAGACAAACTAAAGCTGATCATATATCATACCAGCAAACAATTATATACATGCTTTGACAGCATCAGCTGATAAAAACATAAAAACACGCGGGCAATTCAATCAACCATTGTAAGAACTTGACACGATCTGGTTTGCTCTGTACGTGACATCGACTTATCATATCCGTAGACCGCAAATTATCGGTTTAACATTTACATGCAATTTGATCTTGCTTGCATTCAGTCATTGTAGTCGATAGAGAAACTTCATTTTGAAGTCGAAACTCATATGTACCGTTATTAGATTCGGGCGTTATTTTGCGGAAGACAAATTTACAAGCAATATGATTTAAACTATTTGTGTAGAAACACTTTTTACAGTCAATTTGATATAAACTACTTTGTGTCCTTCCGCTACCAAATAGTTCATGCGATCTAAGCACCCGTCCACTATTGTTAGTAGGTGCATGCCATCGCTGCTATGGCTACTTCGGTAGTCTCTGTCTCGGCCGCTGCGGTCGTCGATTACCTGCTATCTGGGATAGGAACCGCATGTAACCTGCCACTGTTGCTAATCTGGCTGCCCTGGTCGTCCCTGCGACACATCGCCCTTTCACGAGGCATCCTCAGGAGCTGTAGATGTTAGTTGTTAGAATAATCTGTTATTTAACTTTCGCAAAATAACGACAGATTCAATAAAATAGAGATAAATAAAATAAATATATAAAAGTATAGATTCAATCTATTAACTATTAAACATTTCATATTGGACCTGTGTTGTCTTACAGTTCAGCGAAAGTTATTCCTCGTAATCTTCTAATATTCATACAAACGTCCTTGTAAACAGTTACCTACGAAGGGATCCTCATAATCAAATCAAAGGATTTCCAAATTAGTTTGCCGTCATTAACCTTATTCGGACGCTCACTGATTAACATTTCTTCTGTATTTTCGACATGCACATTTACTATTGTTTTTTAACACTACGGTGATAAACATGTGATCTGAATCGTTTTTTTTTTAATATAAATTACTTCCGTATTCACATAAAACTCACGGCCGTGTCCACGACACAGCCATACCCTGTTTATTTTTCAATTCCCTATGCACTACTACCACGACCCTACCAGTGTGAACTAACTGTGATAGGTGCTACAATTTATTAACTAAACGACTACATATATGATTATATTATACTTATTTATTAGAAACGCTTATAGAATCAGTGATATGGTGAGTGATAACGGAAAACTATACTAATATCAGATATACAGATCGAAAGGACTCTTTTTATTACTTATATGTTTGCGTGCTAGCTTTTTGCGAATAAATCCTCAAAGTAAATGTAATGATAATATTCTTGTGTCAAAAGATGCAAATATCGTTATTTGCTTTCGTACCTTCACACGTTTTAGATTTTGTTACTAAATTATACAGTTATTACATAAAATTACATTAATAATGCGTTTCATTCTTTTTTGCTTTCAAAGTATCATCAATTTGAAAATGATTACTTGCTAAAAATAAATAAGGAAAGAAAGCTGTTACTAGACATCTTCGTTTTCAATCTTCAAACGCGCAGAAGAAAGATTTACTAGCTTTTGTCTAGCGTGAATGAATATTTTCCGCCACGTAATACAGCGAAATCAAATTTTAGCAAAGCAAAGATTGTACTATCCTACTAATATTATAAATGTGAATGTCCGTTTGTTTGTTACGCTTTCACGCGAAAACTACTGAACCGATCGTCATGAAACTTTGTACACATATTCTTGGAGGTATTAGAAGTAAAATAGGATAGTTTTATTTAAAAATATATATATTTTTATCAATGCGAGCGAAGCCGCGGGTAAAAGCTAGTCGATATTATATTTTGTTGGAATAAAAGTATTATTAGTAACAACTCATAGATAAAATACAAACCGTCAAGTTTGATTGACTTTTGAATTTGATTACGATTAAGCAGTTGTTCAAAAATGCGGGAATGACCAGTAAAATTTAATGTTGTGCAATTATAATTATGAATAAAAACTATAATAAATTCTGTTAGCAATATTTTACCGAGCGTCCAAGAAATTATATTTCGAAAGACGTGTAACATTAGACCTAAGAAAGGTCTTACTGTCTTTCAAACAAAAACCTACCTGTTTAATTTAATGAGGACTAAAAAGTGACAGATTTCACGAAAGCGAAATGTGATTACTTTTATTTCATTTATATCTCCAAACAATTATCACAGGTAAAAGATGCTTTGAATGTATGTATGTATGTTTTATTTTATTGTCATTGTCATACTTCATAATATTGAAAAGACTTGATATATTTTATAGTTCAGTTAAGTCTATCTGAAATACTAGTAAATTAAAAATAAGAAAAACGTAAACTATTACAAGTTATTTCATTTAATAAACGAAATTTAGAATAACATGTCTAATTGCCCGCGAGTGCCCAATGGAAAAAAATATTACTTATCTTATCTTTGTCAGTAGATTACCTGGCTAATCCAAGTCAAAGGTAATTGTAAAATAACATGACCAAATTACATGTTTAATTTATGGAAGAGTTTTTTCTCAATTCTTATTTACAGGGCTGCTTGAACGGGCTCATTGTAAAATGTATTTTAGTCGGTCAATGCATGTGACGTTGTGTATTTTAATTTTTGAATTGTTCATATATCCCTTAGATTTAAAATACTTATGTAAGTAAAAATATTACCTTGCAGCCAGCATTAGTAACCACGGACAAAAACAATAATAATGGAGCCCGCAGGGCAGCTTGTGGCTAGCTATACGTGCGTAATTACAACACGGGTACCAGAGTGCTCCAGAGAGTCGATCAGGGCTTTCTCTCCGCCTTATCTTCGTCAGTCCGAGTAGAAACTAATCTCAGGACTCTTAGTCTTCATTGGCCACAATCAGATATGATAGTTAAGGCAGGCATCCGTCAATAAACCCTCCAGATCTCCTTACAATAGCCTAATAATTTCCCACACATTCGCAATAAATCCAATACCTGCCGAGACCTGCTCATGCATATGTTGTTTCATCGATATTCCCAGGAGCAGGTCACGGTGGTTATACAACATTACATCAATCTTCTCAAAGGGGCTTCTACGCGTTGTATCCATAATCCCGCCTATCAATTGACCGGAATATAAGATATATAAAAATAATAATAGAATTTCAGTCTAATCTTTCTAGCTCTATGGCATGTTCAACTTTCTAGATACAATCGTGAAGCGACATCCACGTTTCCTGTTTTACTTTTACAACTAAAGTTTCCCCGAGGCAAAGAAATCCTATGAAATGAGTGACATTATCTATACAAACAATAAAATTGCTAAATAAACATTTGAAGTGCAAATATAGTCCTTATGCCCTGCCTTATGTACCTGTTAAACTATAAACATAAACAGATGTCATTGTTGAATTATATGTGAATACAATTTCTATCATCTATCTGTACCTTATTATCTTGAACTGATGCGAACTTGTTATGGTATTAGTTGAAACAATGGTATCCGTTCGGAATAGAAAATAAATGCGTTGAAATAAATACAAGTGGTATGAGTTGTTGGTATTAGAATGGAATAAATCAAAATTTCTATCTATATATCTATAACTTTAAGCTAAACGCCATGCTGGGTGCTCGCATTTCGACCGCGTGTCTCAGACATACTCAGCTCTCGCTTCCGTTCGCAAGTAAGCGTTGGGACCACTGCATTGTGTATTGCGAGCTGTGCCTTCTAGCTCAAGGTTTAACTGCCATGAAGTTTTCCCAACACTACATTCACACTAGTCCTGGCACTCGTTCGTATTTCCACATAAGCACCTTCACAAGATGGTTCTCTTACTTTATGGTATATTTTTTTGGTATGTTACGCAAAATCTTTCTTTGTCGGGAGGATCCCTGCGTTCGATTCGATATAAATTTAATATAGTTCCTACGAACCGAAATCGTTTTTCTCGGCTTTAAAAAAATACGTCTAACGTTAAACACAATTTTTATTCCATCATGATCATTTCAGCCGAAGATCGTCCACTGTTGAACATAGGCCTCTAACTTTCACAGCGATCGGTCGCGTGGTGCTTGCATCCATCATCTCTGCAATATTCACCAGATCGTCGATCCTTTGAGTGGATAGCCAAACCTAAATAATTATTGACTAAGAAAAATACTAAAGAAATGTTGTTACATAACATCAACTAATTTTTTTAGGATCACATTAAGAAATTTGAAAACCTTTACTGAACTGTGTTATGGTATCGAAAACGTCCCCATCTCAACATGAAGTCACAACGAAGCAGTGACGCTGGTTTTCAGACGGAGGCGGTACCGCAGGCACCTACGGCTTGAATAAGCGATGGAAATTACATCGTAAATTGCATTAAGATTACTTGCAAATTTCAGTATAATTTAAAATTTGCGTTATGTCCTTATAGTTCATAAGGTGCAGCAATTAAATTTATAATTAAAAGAAATAATTGAGTAATGAAAATAAAATAAAACAATGATATAATAAAGTACTATAACTAATATTTTAATCAAATTGTCGATTACATGTTACTAAATGTCAGCGTATCTGTTATTGAACAATGACAGCCATTTAGGCAAGTATGTCGCTGCACTAAATAATACCACGGAGCTGCAGCGCGTTCATTATTTTAGGTAGGATCTATTTAATTAAATATCTAGAGAGAACTGTACGCCACATGACTTAGTACTAAAGGGCGCTCAACGAGACAACATAAAAATTGTAAACATTCCGGCGTTTATTGAATTTTATTACAAATCAAGCCATAAGTATCCCATTCTTTTCTCTCACAGGTAGGAATGGCGGCGTAACTATCGTTAAGTGTCACTGTCTATAAATTTTGGTACGGAAATGACGTCTGTATATGAATTCGTCACATTTGGCATGTCAAGTAATAGTTACGTGGTTGAGCCGTTAATTTTAATAGAAACTAATAATATGGCGACAAATCCTATTATCTATACCTGTTTCAATAAAATACATGACGTTATTACATATTTAGTAATGATGTGTGACTACCGCTGGACAAAATAGACTTCTATTTTAATTACATTCGTTTCATATAAGTATTCCAATATTATATTAATTATTGTTTATTAATTTATAATAAAAAATATGTCTACTTTGAAGTCTTGTTTATTCTTTTCAGTAAGTAGGATAGTTTTGTATCAGGGTTTTAAATTTTTGTTGATGTAAATACATAAAAAGTATTCATTCAGCTTCCCGCGCTTTTGACGAGTGACATTGTTCTTATACTTGAAATTTTTACAATTCAGTGTAAAATTAGTTTTATGTGACAATTTCGATAGTGTTTTGTAACATAAGTGCTAGTGCAATTATACAATAATGAAAAAACTCAAATATAACACGTTTATGCACTTTTTGGAAGACGTGAATAAGTTCATCAAGAAAACCTTGTAAAATTCCTATCGTTTTACGGGTGGTATTTAAACTGGGTTGATTGGGTCGAAGTACCCATCCCAAGTATTTTTTGAGCACAGTTCCTGAAGCTGGAACATAGAATTTAGATTTTCAAATGGTTCTACACTGATGACTTGGCTGTATGGGCTAGATCCCTTTGCCTTTCCCCTCGGGGATAAAAAGAACTACACTAAATAAAGGAGTAGAAATAGCCTAGTAGTGATGACGCTAGGAGGAAGAAGACTAGATACTATACTCCCTAAGAATATGTTATGCGCCCCTGAAGGTTTGTTATATACATTCTATATCTCGGCTGCACGAAAGCATTTTACACACTTCACTAGCTTTTTAAACATTCAGAGCATACATACATTCATACATAAGCGATCGCTGGTTTTCAGATCTCTTGTTATCGCTGTCATTTCACACACATTACTCTTTATATCTATTCGGTCATTCTTTCATCCTACGTTCCTTCAAGATGTGCAAACTACGAATCAACGAAACATGTCAATGCTCTCTGTCATCAATAATCATCGTTGCGACAGCAGTCTGCAAACATTACAGTACGGATTTTGCACAACTCTTGCATCTCTACCGCATTTAATTTACGTTTTTTGCCATGCCCTTAGAAGACAGAAGTCGAGCAAAAAAAGAAAAAGTAACAAAAGCGGATCTTACGGAAACCGGGATATGTGCGGGCGAAGTCGCGGGCTGCAGCTAGTTTCTTAAAAGAAATTTAACTGCATATTTCGTTACTTTCATCACTTTTTTTTATACGCCGTCGGGTATACTAGCATATGGCCCACTTGATGTAAAGCGGTTACCGTAGTCTATCAACGCTTGCAATACATTAAGTACTACACGCCCGTTACCACCTCTGCTGCTCACACAGCAACTCCACAGGAGCTTACTGGTGACCTCACTCACCCGCAACAACACACCAACCCTATAGGCAGTTGTTATTTGACTGCGGTTGTCTATGAGATGGAGGTACTTCCCCAGACGGGCTGCTTTGATGCGCCCTATCTCAGCAGTCAGAACCCGTTATATACGTTTTCCCATACCTACATTTCGCGGTCATATACGACCATCCGGGTTTCGAAGGGTTAAAAATACTCAGACAAACAGACATGTTCAAGCACACAAATATTTGTACTGTGTGGGAATGGAACCCACGAGCATCAGTGTGAAAGTAACGTAACAGTGCGTTTCGCCACTGCGCCACGGAGCTCGTCAACAATCATCGCATATTACGCATAAATTGAGCATTTTTTTTTGGTGTATCTTTTAAACTTTCTTTGTTGCAATCTGGTCTATAGTAATTACGATAGTGAATTCCATGCACCATCCGAAGACAATTTATAACCTTTGGACGAGCTTACACAAAGCGCAGTCCTTTACGGGACGGGTGATACAATTAACGCTAATTAGTACATTTTCAGGGCCTACAACAAGTATTACAAATTATACGTTTAATTACAATCTGGGATCTTTAACCGACCACAATGAAAGTTAAGGTTCGAAACTAATTGGATCTGATTTTATAAGCAGATTAATTCTAGATGCACCGGTAAACAGAGTCGAGGCCGTGACGTGTGCAGTATTAATTGAACTAAACTTTTGTTTGTTTATTTATTTTTACGTAAAAGGGTTGTTACTACGCTTCTGTATCAGTAGTAGAGTTCTATATATACTATTTCATATTCATTTTCTTCATAGAGAATAGATGAAACGAAATTGCTTTGCAACCCAATTAACCGCTCAATTCTCTCTCAAAACTAAATTTTTGACGAGCTCGGTGGCTCAGTCGTGAATGAGGCGACTGTGATACCAACTCTCGTGGGTTCGATTCCCACACAAGGCAAACATTTGTGTGCATGAACATGTCTGTTTGTCTTGGTCTGGATGTTTAAAGAGAGGTTGGGCGCATCAAAGCAGCACGTCTGGGGAAGTACCTCCACCTCACAGAAAACCGCAGCGAAATAACAACTTCCTAGAGGGTTGTTGTGTTGCTGCGTATGAGTGAGGTCACCAGTAAGCTCCCATGGAGTTGCTGTGTAAGCAGCAGAGGAGGCATCGTGCGAGTGATACTTAATACATCGCAAGCGTTAATAGGCTACGGTACCCGCTTTACATCAGGGTGGGCCGTATGCTTGTATACCTCCCAACGTAGTATAAAAAACCGCCACGGGTCGGGTGGGAAAGTAGAACGCGCTGCTCTTATTGGTTAGTTCACGGATCAACATGCCACACTTACCGGCTTATTGGTTAAAATATCCTCCCATCGGACCGTAGGCTCGTATCGCTGAGATATAGCATTTACGCGCAGTCAAGTTGTTTAATGATTTGTGTATGTCCCACACAATATTAGCTAAATTCCGAAACATTTGCTCAAGATTAGTAATGTGCTATTATATGAAGTAAACATATTTAAGATTCAAATGTTTCATTCAATACACATAGTAATAATTCAATGCATTCAACGGAAAGGAAACTTTAATTAACTTTTGACTCCCGAAATCTCAAAACAATCTTACAAAGCGATCACAACGTTTACGTAAAGGTATTTTATGAGCATTATCCTCACAAACTGTTTTGTATGCGTATCACATTACCTCAAAACACTGTATTCGAATCGGAACCGAAAAGTTATCAGGCAAAATGTGTGGAATCTTAGACAAAACTTGTCGAATAACAACAACGTACTAGCTCTTTTTTTTTTTTTTTTGTATATATATGGCAATAGTGTTGCTACTTTATGCCAGTGTCAAAGTTTTCAGTTTTAGAACCATTTGAAAATCTTAATTCTATGTTCCAGCTTCAGGAACTGTGCTGAAAAAATACTTGGGAAGGGTACATAGACCCAATCAACCCAATTTAAATATCACCCGTAAAACGATAGTGATTTTTACAAGGTTTTCTTGAAGAACTTATTCACGTCTTCCAAAAAGTGCATAAACGTGTTATATTTGAGTTTTTTCATTACTGTATAATTTCACTAGCACTTATGTTACAAAATACTATCGAAATTGTCACACAAAACTAATTTTATACTGAATTGTAAAAATTTCAAGTAAAACAACAATGTCACTCGTCAAAAGCGCGGGAAGAAGTCCTACTAGCTCTTATTTAATACATCGTTTGATTAATAACATAGACATAGAAACAAGAAAAATGTATCACTCCAATTAACTTGAAACATAAATTAAAAAATCATTTTCTAAAAAGCTTGTAACCGACTGTATGTACATGCGAAATTATCTTCCACCACTGCAGTGCGTCGCGATCTACCTGCCTGATTTGTTTTCGTATGACCGTCCTACGATGGTTGTTTGGGAGCGGACTAGGCGGGTGGACAGAATTTGGCACTATTGTATGAGTACAATATACGTACAAGGTTATAGATATACTTGTGCGTAGTCACTATTTAGCTGTAAGCGACTGAATGTTGAACGGTTCGTTCCTAATACAAACCTTTCAGGTTTTTTTGTGAATGAAAACATTTCTGTTAATATTGTATTAAATTTGGTTAAAAACAACAAAAAACGGTTTTGAATATGGTTTTTCGCATGCAATATGAATATCCCCACTGAGCCTTATCCCGATATTTCGCAATTCAATCTGTTTTAACATCTAATTTTATGTAATTAATCCAAATATCTAAAAAGTTAGAATCTGTCTCTTATCTCTCATAATGTTTATACAATACATTTTTTTATGCAACGTCGGGAGGCGTACAAACATACGGCCCACCCGATGTAAATCAGTTACTTAAGCCTATTAACGCTTGTAATATATTAAGTATCACTCGCGCGATGCCTCCTCTGCTGCTTACACAGTAACTCCTTAGGAGCTTACTGATGACCTCACTCACACGCAGGAATACAACAACCTTCCAGGGAGTTGGATATTTACCTGCGGTTTTTCTGTTAGGTGGAGGTACTTCCCCAGAGGGGCTACTTTGATACGCCCTACTTCTCTTAAAACTACCCTCCCTAGGGGGTTGATGTGTTCTTGCGTGTGAGTGAGGTCACCAATAAGCGCCTAAGGCGTTGCCGTGTTAGCAGCAGAGGTGGCATCGCGCTAATACTTAATGTATTGCAAGCCGTATGCTGATACTCCCAACGTCGTTGTATAAAAAAACGAAAAACGATATGTATGACACCAGAGTGCCTCGAAATACTAGTGTAAGGTATTACATTATTAAACAATACCAGTTCTAAGCAGTGATAGTCTAGTGGATGAAGAAGCAGCCTACAACTGACTGGTCCCTAATTGGAATCCTGGTGTGTGCATGTAATACTAGATTCGTGTTTTAGGATTTATGTACAATACAATACTCTTTATTGCACCAAAAGAAAAATACATAAGAAAAGAACATTAACAAAGTATCAGTACAACGGCGGTCTTATCGCGATGCGATCTCTTCCAGACAACCTTAGGGTAGTGGAGAAGTAAAGAAATAAGGTAGGGTGGCACATAGCATAACTTAAAGGAAATAAAGTAATTATATAAATAAATACACAAACGTACATAACTACATATGTTATATATAACAAGTACACATGTACACACAATTTATCAAATTGATTAATACATTATGTACATATGTACATATTCGTAATTATTGCTCGGCGGTGAAGAAAAACATAGTGAGATAACCCGCTCAAGAAAATAAATATCAAAATACATGTTACCTACCGTAAGGTCCAGATTTCCCTTAGGGTTGCGGAGGTCTGACGGCAGTCGCTCCATGTCATAATAATGTTCCACAAATCCTTGGTTTTAGGCAGAGGACGTTGCCAATCCTAATGGATTAGGAAACAGGACAATGCTAGGAAGAAGATACCGGTCCTAACTTATACCCTATGTATACCTTATATATTATATATGTATATTTATATATTTTAAGGAGCAATTGATGTATATTGCGAGCATAATGGAAACGACTAAAATTGGATCAAATTTTGAACTTAGATAAGGTTATGCAATTTAAATCTAAACTAATATATAAAGCGCCAGAATTAGTTTGTTTGCGCTAATCTCCTGAACTATCAAGCGAATTTAAAGAAAGAAAGGAAGAAAGATTTATTTCGCTTTGAATGAGGTAACATTGGGAGCTTAAAAGTTATATAAAGAGCCTTATCATTTAGCCGATCCATGGCATGCAAAATTTACATAGCATAATATTATAAACAATGTACAGAATTTATTCACGCAATTTTAAATAGTTATTAATAATGTCAATAATATTTAAATTAGTACAGCAGTATGAAGTCCAGATATTCATTACATAGTTTAACAAATTATACAAAGTCACTAAATTAAATCAATTTTACAATTTAGGTAGTCCTTAACTGAGTAGAAGCATTTCTTCACGAGCCACGGAAACAAAAGTTCTTTAAACGATTTCAATTGCAGTTCCATTACTTTTTGAGGTAACTTGTTATAAATTTTGATACAATTGCTATAGCAATTCCTCTCAAAATAATGCGTTCGTATTTGGGTAATACCAGCATTCTAGGATATCTGGTTGGCTTAAATAAATTTATGGCGTCTTTTCGAGTAAATAAGTCGGATTGACATTTCACAAAGATGCAGCATTCAAAAATATACATTGATGGCACAGTAAGTATATTTAATTTACGGAATAGTGGTCCACATGAAGTTAATGGCGGTACGTCACATATCGCCCGTACGCACTGTTTCTGTGATATAAAAAACTCTATTTATGTCCATGGAGTTACCTCAGAGAAGAATCCCATACTTTAAGTTTGATGCATCATAGCCATGATAGGCCATTAAGGCGGTCTTTTGATTTACTTGGTTGGTTAACCGCCATAAGGCATATGCAAAACGATTTCCTTTTGTACTCGTACATACTTTTCTAACGATAACTAGTTGATTTCTGAACGATGTGTAATGTTACGTGATCATCGAGGGAGTGAAAGAGGATTGGAAGATGGCGCCTGGAGCGTGGATCACAATTATTGCGGTACAATTGTAACACTTGTAATACTCGTAGTTAATAATTAACCGTGTATTTCCAACAATTGCTTTATTTATTCAACATGATACAAATGCTATTTGTATTTGATAGCCCAATTCTTGAGTAAGATCACTATTCTATATCACGATAGGACCCTTAGATGCCGAGGTAAAAGAAAGTAAGAAAAAGCGGTTCCCACGAGAAACGGGGATACGGGAAAGAATGACGAAACAGATATACAATGCGTAAGTGGAATGATGTAGGAGCCGAGGTAGACCAATACTCGCTTAACATGTCTTATCAGAAGGTGATACCAGGAGCCCTAAGAACCGGCGAGCGTGCATGAAAAGAGCTATGAATGTTAAAGAAGCGAGTGAGGTGTGGACCGTGCCTTTTAGCGCTCGGTTCTCTCTGTCTACCCGGCAAGGGACCTATCGTGAAGATATACATGCATACGCAATTTTAAACAAATTCAACAATCACAATCAATCAAAAACAACAATCAAGCGAATTTAAAAAATGCTATTTGTATTTGATAGCCCAATTCTTGAGTAAGATCACTTCTATATCACGATAGGACCCTTAGAAGCCGAGGAAAAAGAAAGATAGTAATAAAAAGCGGTTTCCACGACAGCGGTTTCCGGGATACGGGAAAGAATGACGAACAGATATACAATGCGTAAGTGGAAGGATGTAGGAGCCGAGGTAGACCAATACTCGCTTAACGTGTCTTATCAGAAGGTGATGTCAGGAGCCCTAAGAACCGGCGAGCGTGCATGAAAAGAGCTATGAATGTTACAGCGCTCGGTTCTCTCTGTCTACCCGGCAAGGGACCTATCGTGAAGATATACATGCATACGCAGTTTTAAACAAATAAAAAAGGCTAGGTCGCCTAGTCACTATCATTATTATATAGCAAATATCGTAGTTAAAGCAAGTACACGACGAATGCGTGATACCATGACAACACTGTGCGTGTGTGTTATTTGTTATCTGCACTGCGTACGTATTCTCTCAGCCGCCATTGCCATAAACGTTTACTTCGTAGATGTGTAGCATTAAATGGTAGTCGGAACTTTAGTACATTTTATTTTATAGAAATTGAAGAAGATGATCATATATTAGGGGTTAAAGCATGAAATTGCCAATTTGTACTGTAAAATTAAAACACGTTTTTTTCTAATATGTAACATATTTATTTAATCAAAATATTTACCCTCGTTATCTATACATTGCTGCCATCTAATCGGAAGTTTATTTATGCCTTTGTCATAGATCTAGGATCTAGATTCGTCAAAACTCGTATTAAAAAATTACTCGAATTTTCCAAGTATCCATCTTTCCCGTCTAAGCTGAATAAAAAAAAACAATTGAAATTAAAAAATCAAATGTTACACATTTTTTAAAAGAAAACCCTCATAGGTAAGATGTGAAAAAAGTTTCACTCGAAAATCTCACACCATGAAGGTTTAATGTCAATTCAAAGTATTTATTATTTATTACACATATAAATTAGATTCACCGATTATATACACATATAAATTAGATTCACCGATATTCTGAAGCGTCTTAACCGATTCGAGTAGTCCAAACTAGTATTTTCTTCTAGTATTACTTTAAATGAAGTCGTCAAAAATAAAAATTACCCCAGGCTGTATATCAACTTAGTGGTATTAAAACACAGTCTACGTAGACTTTTTTTATACAACTGCAATATAGAATGTATCGTTCGTGCGTTGCTTCCCCAGCTGCTAATACGAGTACAGCAATTTAGGAGCACAACAATCCTCCGTAGATTTGTTATTTGGCTACGGTTTTCTGTGAGTTGGAAGTGCTTCCAAAGTCGAGCTGCTTTCATGCACCCTTCCTCTCATAAAAACACCCAGACCTAGACAAGAACAGAACACAAATGTATTTTTATTTTTTATATAAGTTCAGCATAGTGGCTCCTGTTTGCCTGACAGTAAGGGAAAGAGGAGCCCATATCGCAACTGCAACTGCTGATACGAAAAGACTACCCGCTACTACCCGCAAGATGCTTCTTCATGCTTCATTTGAAGGATCCCATATTGTAGGAAGGAGGAAACACATGTGTAGGCAAGGCGTTCCACTTTTTAATGGTTGCTGGAGTTGCCGAACTTTTTCTCAACTTCTCTCTCTCTCTCTCTTCTCTTCAGAACATTGACATCGCAAGCATGCATGTGTAGTTTAATGACGGAAGGGGGACGGTGGGATAAGGGAAAACAGTTCTTCAGAGCACTCGCCATGGTAAAGGCGGTAAAATACGCTATATGTTTGTCTCGTCTGAGAATCGAACCCACGATCCTTGGTTTTTAAATAGCCATTGCTAGTCAGTCCATCAAGCCCGTCTAACAAAACAAATAGTAATTCAAGTTGATACGAGTATATCTCTTTCTGAAATGAAATAGTTATATGAATATGTATTTCATCAACTTTCCATCCGAGTCACGTCGTCCATTATCCCTGATTTCCTCGTCGTATCCTCACGGTGAATGTGTGCCAATTACACTGTATAAAGTGATCTTAACCGGGGACCGCTCACGTACCAAAACATAAATGGGCAATTGACAGAAACCTAATTAGCAATTACTGTATATGAAAAACTTATATGACGTCATTTGGAGTTTAGCAACATTTGCATAGTGATAGGTATAGCACTTACTATTAGGAACACAATAACCCTTCCGAAAGTGGTCATTTAGTTGAGTCCTATCAGTTTGGGTAACGATTGTCACCATTAAAACAGTCAGTACAGTACCGACGGCTTAACATGTCCTCAAACACGGAGAAACTCGAGCCGACTGAACCCATCCATACATAGGTTGCGATCGACGCTGCTTAACTTGCGTGTTCGATTAGATTAAGCAAGAGTAAATTATTTTGTAATTATAATGTAAAAGGTGTGTGATGATAAATAATAAAACGTAAGATGTGTTAGATGTAAAAAAACTAATTTGGACATTGTAAAGTGTTTACTCCACGAATATTGGAATAGAAGTGAGTCCATGGCGATTCACTCCAACCGCCATAACTCGCTACTTTCCGGTTCACAACAAAAATAATCAGTACCATGCATTTCGAATCATAAACCAGAAATACACTTCGCAAAACATAAAATAAGCAAATAATGATAAATAAATGCAATAGGTAAATAAAAAGTATTTCTAATCGAAATATCTTAGTAATGTTATCTATACTATTATTATAAAGAGGAAAGATTTGTATGTATGTTATGAATAAACTCAAAAACTACTGGGCCGATTTCAAAAATTCTTTCACCATTAGAATGCTACAATATAAATGATTAATATAGGCTATAAAATATTTTGAAAATAGTTAGGGATCCGTATGAAAACTTCGATAATGTGTAAAAAGATACCAAAAAATCCTTATACCGCGTACGCTGCTGAAACTATTGACAATAGAGCAAAGTACTACAGTTTTATAGAGGACATCAATATCTACAAATAAGTCCGCGATGCCATATGTCTAACTATAACAGTTACGTCACAATAACTACTTTTTCATGTTAAAATATGCTATAGTAACGCCGGTACAAACTAGGCCACATTATTCGTACCTTGGTATTAATCCTTATCCAAATAAATCATTTCATATTCAAGACTGTTTCAATGTCTGTAGGTTACTCTTTGAATTAACGAAATCGGACATTCCATTCCAAAGATATTACGGATTTTGTTCTGTGTTTCAATCCCTTGCTTGCGACACCGGCGGCCACGGCGCGTGGCAGCGGGCGGCGCGGCGCACATCTATGAAATAGGTACCCGCGCGGCTCATTCGCGCACTACCGACATTGAATGTTTTGACTTTTTCATACCACATTTTTTCTGTTCCAGTTAAAAAGTTCTTTTCAGAAAAGCGTGCCTCAAATCATCACCTTTGTGGCAATCAATTGAAACTCTCAATTTGCGCACGAATATGAGAGCACGTTTAAGTAATGACGGCAATGACAATTTCTCACAAAAAATACTTAAACTTGGTAGCGGAAAATTACCATCTCCAATTGCACATAGCCTCCAAGTATTATTGGATAATGAATTGGCTCAAACTGTTCACAGTCTAGAAATCCTTATAGAGACAATCTATCCCGACATCGAACATCTTACAGAAAGAAATTTCGATTGGTTCTATTCGAGGGCGATCGTCTCACTGAAAAACAGTACCAGGTGATTTTAAATGTTACAAATCTATTGATAACGTGTGCAACATCGAAGATACAGTACACTATCTACAAGAATTTTTAAATTCTCTCTATCCCGCCGGCTATCTCTATATCGTGTGGTGGCACACGAACTGAAATTAAAAGTAGGTA
This sequence comes from Pyralis farinalis, assembly GCA_947507595.1. Taxonomy (NCBI): domain Eukaryota; kingdom Metazoa; phylum Arthropoda; class Insecta; order Lepidoptera; family Pyralidae; genus Pyralis; species Pyralis farinalis. The sequence continues at coordinate 29,111,893 of OX382273.1, read as the reverse complement.
CACCCATTATGCTGTTGAGAAATGTAAGCCCTCCCAATATGTGTAATGGCACAAGGCTTTTGATAAAGGAATTACGAGACAATCTGATTATAGCAACAATCATCACCGGTCCCACGGCCGGACAGCTAGCTCACATTCCGCGGATCCCGATGATACCAACAGATTTGCCCATGTCTTTTAAAAGGTTACAGTTTCCTGTAAAGGTATCGTTTGCCCTTATAATAAATAAATCCCAGGGACAAACTTTCTCGATCTTTGGCATCGACCTAAGAGAAGAATGCTTTTCTCATAGCCAATTATATGTTGCACTTTCTCGAGTAGGATTCCTAAAAATCAATATATTTTGTTGCCATCTACGAATACCACAGCCAATATAGTATACAGCCTTAAGGTAGACATATTGGAAACTAAAAAGTAAAACCTATTAAATTAAATTAGTATAAAGTCTCGAAATATATGTTATATATATTAAAATAAATGTAAAAAAGAAATGTAAAACAAAACTAAAAACAATATAAATAAATAAAAAATAACCTTTCCGATTGTAATTAGGGTTATGGATAAAAACTAATAAAAAATTAAATACCACTAAGTACGTACCACTTAAAGTAATTTGTCTGAAAAAAAGCTACTTAAGAAAACTATTTAAAAAACTCTCTAAAGATACATTTACTCTTCGTTTATCCCAAAATGTTTAAAAAATAAATGTCCACCCGTGCGAAGCCGGGGCGGGCCGCTAATAAAAATATAATCTAAGACAGGAAGTGTAAACAATTATTATCACAACAGGGAGTCACAATTTAATAAATAGAACAATATGAAGTTCTTTTAGAATTGCAATCTTGCCTTAGTTGGATTTAAAAGCCATCAAAATTAAGTGTAGGTAATTCAAAAACCTAAGAATACAAAGCAAGTGCAAATCCTACTCACATAATAAGGGTTTTAGATCCTTGGATTAGATCATTAAAAAGACGAATACCATAACAGGTGTGTAATTTGCAAAAATAAACTGACACGATTACAATGTTTTCTGTAAGTTTCGAGGCAAAAGAGTTTTTGATTACAACATATATCAAGTACTCGCCGCCGTCCCGGCGAGATTTCCCAGAATACTCCGTCCGCCATAGCTAACAGAGCATACGCAAGTGCACTGGATCCGCTAATTATAACAACCACAACACTATTCTTTTCATAAACTATGCTTTCTCCACTCTCAAACTACAAAAGAAAGTGCTCAATTATCAACTTTACTCTGTTGCAATAAGAATTATCCGGAGTCACTCTGCATAACTTAAATGTATGAGTAACTAAACACGTTATATCATATTCCAGGTTTCAATTTTATTATCAAAAATGTATTCTAAATAATAGATGTATAATGCAAAAAAATTGTTTACATAAAATTTAGATATTCTCAATTTTTTTTATTCATATTTTAAATAATGGACAGGTAGATCAAGCTAGTTTTCTCAGTTCCTATTATTACTGTTAAACAAAGTTTTTACAGCCAACATTACTGTGCTAGATTTCACTACACCTGACATGGTTTTTGGATATCGTCTTTTCACGTGTGAGTGATTCCATTAGTACTCGTATTATTGTATGTATCAGGAAAATCGTACGGTTGTGTGCCGCCTTTGATCATATATACACATACGTCTTGTTTCCATATATAAATCGCAGCATTTAGTCAGTTTAACTGCCTGCTGTCTGCAGCCTGGCATATTAAATAAAAAGTTTTAAAAATATTTAATTAATAAAAACCGACAGCACAATACAAATATTAACTTAATGAAAGGTTAACTAAAAATTATAAAACTAGTTAGATTTTGAATACATTTCAAAGTAATGTCATGATATTTACTGAAAGACATAAATTAATTGACATTTTAAACACTATTTCATAAATCAAGATAGTAAAAAAAATTGCTTTATACGGATTTTTTAATTGCTGACTCAATTAGCCGAAGATTTAAAAGACTTGCAGTTTCGCATTTGACGTTACGAGTATTTTATATGTGTGACTTCGCTTGTATAAAAGAAATGATTCGGTTGAGGAGACTACAGTGAATAAATGTGTTTTTATAATTGCTAAATTATAAAATCAGGTAGTCGGCCATTTCTTACTTTTTTAATAATATCAATTGTAGTATGCCTTTTAATACAACTATTTTTAAGCAAATACGAAACAGTTGCATTCGGCTCCTCAGCTTTATCACTTACTGCACTCATGTTTGTAAATGTAAAGAGATTCTAACTAGGGGAGCTGGGCCTGCGGCGCATTGGCAGAGCTGCTTTTGCACAATAAGTAAATAACAGCAAGCTGCGTAAGCAGAGCTGCTAACCCTAACCCTAATGGTATGTACAGGAATATGATGAGTCTGTTGCCCCTAGACGGCGATAGTGATCGTGTTGTTGTTTTTCAGTGCTCGCCATACGCGCTCCAATTGACTTTGTATTGTAAATAAAATAAATAAATAAATATTGTCGGACAAATTACACAGCGCCACCTAGCCCCAAAGTAAGCGAAGCTTGTACTAGACAACTGATAAACATACGTAAATACATTATTTTTTTGTAAATACATACTTATTATACATAGAAAATACCCAGACCAATACAAACAGACATGTTCATGCACGCAAATGTTTGTATTGTGTGGGAATCGAACCCACGAGTGTTGGTGTCAAAGTAGCGTAACAACGCGTTTCACCACTGCGCCACCGAGCTCGTCAAATTGGAACGGTTTTTGGGGCGATAACATCATTTATCGATATCCTTTATTGAGCTAATCGAAATTTAATCTATTTTAGGGGAATCTACAATACTTAAGGTACATTCACGTCGAACAATCAGCTCTCTAGCTTCAAAACTGAAGGAGTACTACGTGTAACAGTCGAAAACCGCAAAACAGCAAAAAAGACAATTTTCTCGGTTATATAGCTTCGCTGGCTAACGCAGCTCTGTAAATATATAGTTTACACCAACAAAAAATTAAATTAAAATATAGATAAATAATCACGAATCTTATTTGTGTTGTATGTATATACATGCAAGTTATTTATTCCTACAATTTAATTGTACGTATCACGCAAGAAACTAGTACTTTTTACTACTAGGTGTGTACTTGTGTGAGTTATCGATATTTTTTTTTTGGAAACGGCAAAATAATTATCTGGAAACACGTATAATTTTAATTTTTCACTTTTATATTACTACATGTTCACTATTATAGGCAGTACAGGACTTACCGCGATTTGTTTTTTATATTTTCCCGATATTAGATATTCTATGATATGATATGATTCCAGTCATCTCGTGACATATCCGTGAAGTATCAGGAAAATATAAAAGAAAATCCCGGTAAGAGCCGTACCTAAACCTACCGTGGCCGAATTTCTACCATCATGATTAATACTAGTAGGTATTATTAAAGCATTGTATGCACAATATCGAATAAACACTTCAATTCGAAGTAGTACCATATACCTGTTTTGTTAGGGCTCTGGGATTAATTTTTCAATTATTTATCAGGAACACCGTTCCTATATGAAATCTATATGTTTTCTGTGTGTGCGTTTGTCTCTGTGTGTGCGTTTGTCTGTGTGTACGTTTGTATGTGTGTGAGTCTGTCGCTTTTTATCGAATATTCGAATTTTGACTTCAGATTCCGATTCAGCATAAAAAAGTAGAATAGGAATGTCTGAAAAACCAATCTCCTATCTCTTAAGGAACATGGTCAAAATGGCCGACATATTTAAAAAAAACTTTGAATTTTTATTTCAGATTCGAATGTAAATTAAAAAGTAGAATAGGAATGTGTTAAAAACCAATATCATATTTCTTAAGGAACATGGTCAAAATGGCCGACAAAGTTTTAAAAAAAATAATTACATTGTTATATAATTGACGAGCCAGGTGTTCCTCTGGCAATGCAAGCTTGCGCATTCTCAACTGGTTTTATATGAAGTCCTGAAATATATAATTACCATTTTAAGTCATACATGTACCAAACTTATAGAAACAATTATCATACCTCGCATTGCGAGCTTTTAAAGATATTCCTAGATGTCACAATATATAAATTACTCTTTTAGAACAAAGTAAAACAAACAGTCTTATCTAAAATATTTGTAGGTACAGGGGCTTCAAAGGGCGGTCGCGAAGGTTTGTTACGAAAACAAGGGACAATGCCTACAGCAGCATTGAGAAAGGTTGACATGGACTAATTAGTTTGCCGAACGATATCTTCCCCCCTTTCCTCTAAATTAACGGAATGTACACAACGTGTGGGCAAACGTATAGATGAAGGCTCCGTGTATGGCTGTACATAATTAGGATTGGCATCTACGTAAATAAAAATTGTAGTATTTTGAAAATCTCCATAGATTGTTAACTAAATGTTTTGACAATTTGGTGAAAGATTAAGTTGGGGGTTAGAAGATAGAAATGTTTCTTTATCTTAATGTAACTCAGGCACTGCGACTACAGGATCGAACACTGTGGCTGTGGCTGTGACGTCATACTATATCTCAGTAAACTTCTTCTTCTTACCGTTTCCTAATCCATTAGGATTAGCGGGGTCCGCTCCGCTACCTAAACCTATACCTATATTTCAGTATACTTGTTACACAAAATTGTCATCTAGAATAAACGACTGCAAAAAAACGTACATACGTCTTTTTATTTATATACTTACTAGCTAAACCGGTAAACGTTGTTCTGCCATATAAATTAATTTATTTTTATGAAATATACTTTACGACCTATTCTCATACCTGCCAAATATACTTAAAAAATGTCATAAATATCTGTCGAGCCGTTTCGGAGGAGTGCGACCACAAACACCGTGACACGAGATTTTCACATACATACAAGACGTCCTCGTCAAATTGGAATTTGTTCACAATTTCATGGGTTTTATTTTAATCCGTGGATATATTATGCTCCTATTACACCAGTTATCAGCTGCCACCATTTTGCACGTTATTAGATATCCGACATCAAAAAAATTACGTCTATGTGAGATAGGCACAAACCAATAAACCATTGACTGCACAAGAAGGTACCCCGCGCTCACAAATATCTCAGCGATTCAGGCCTACTGACTAATGTAATCAAGTGTAATCAAATTACAACTCCCTACCTTACCTAAAAACAAAATTTGATCCAAACCGTTAAATCCAATACCGACATGCACGAAATATAATAGGGTTTAAAGTATGAAATTGACATTTTATAGTAATAGATACTTTGAACTGACATTAAAACTTAACACAACAGTTGATATCATAATTATGTATCAGATAACTAAACAAATAAAGAGTTTAAACATGAAAAGAGTGTTGATATCTCAATTTTTATTCGACTACGGCAAAGCAAAAAGGGTTATGAAATCAAATAACAACTGCCTGCGAATGAGTGAGATTACCAGTGTGGTTCTGAAGAATTGCTACGTCAGCAACAGGATTAGCAATGCACGAGCGATACACCTTGTATTGCAGGCGTATAGGCCACGGTAAGTACTTCAAATGAGATGGGCCGTAGTTTTACATGCAGGCAGTCCCGGCGTTATATAAAGAAGCATAGATATTTGACAGAATCAACACCGGATATCTAGACAGCAAAAGAACAATATTTCTTAAACCATCACATGTGACAATTGAAATTGTCACGGCAAAAGTAACACTATTTCGATATTTGAAACCACCTAGTAAAAAATACCAAAAATATATATTTACGCTCAAGAATCATCACCCTTTTACAGATCGGGTGCAAAGCAATTAATTTCTGTCACCTTGTAAGGCTACCGCACAAAGTGTCATTTACATCAATGAATTTTGGACGTATGGTGCCGTAGAGCAGTGCTGTAAATCTTCAAACTCGAGAGTTAATTACATTTACTATATTACCGATACATTTACCGAGCGTCTATTCACGTATTCATCGATGTGCGTGTAGAATATAATAGATCTGACAAAATGAAGACGAGCGTGTATATATGTTTTTTCACAATGAGAGCCCTAATTTTACAACGTCGAGGTTCTTAAATAAGGACGTGTATAATTACTCTTTTCCTTGTAACTAGCTGATACCCGTGACTTCTTTCGCGATTTTATTTTTCTTTCTAAATATTCAGTAGTGTGTTGAACATATTAAAAAAAATATATATATTCAAATCTGTCGAGTTATTTTAATTTTTGCCGAGACTAACGCATTGCAATTGATTTTTATATATAGATATATATATAAAGTAGACAGTAGTAGGTAGTAGAGTATTTTGACGAGCTCGGTGGCTCAGTCGTGAATGACGCGACTTTGACACCAACACTCGTGGGTTCGATTCCCACACAAGGCAAAAAATTGTGTGCAATGAACATGTCTGTTTGTCTTGGTCTGGATGTTTTAAGAGAGGTAGGGCGCATCAAAGCAGCACGTCTGGGGAAGTACCTCCACCTCACAGAAAACCGCAGCCAAATAACAACTCCCTACAGGTTGTTGTGTTCCTGCGTGTGAGTGAGATCACCAGTAAGCTCCGAAGGAGTTGCTGCGTAAGCAGCAGACGAGATAATTATTATATCGCAAGCGTTAATAGGCTACGGTAACTGCTTTACATCAGGTGGCCCGTATGCATGTATGCCTCCCGACGTAGTATAAAAAAAAGTAGCTGATGCCCGCGACTTCGTCTGCATTTTTTTCTAAAACTTCCTAGTAATGGGCTGAATATACCGAAACAAAATTATTCAATATCAAATATAAAAATATTTCGAGATTTTGCGACACATAAAGAGTTTAAATAGACTAGCTGATACCCGCAAGTTTGTCTGATTTTTTTTCTATAAGTAAAAGAAGAAGATGTTTGCTAGTTATATTGTACCACCAGTAAGATACAAATACATGCAATGCGGCGTGGACATAATAGTGACTTGTATATACTTAACGTTAGGTTTTAGAATAAACTCCCTGCCGAGATTTCCCTAAGACATAGTCATGGCGTACTAGACAAAGAGTGAAAAGAAGTTTTCACAGAGCCGGCGACTGTAATGGTGCCGGTGTTGCAAGTAGCCATATTCTGCGGTAAATGCTTGCCATCACCCAGCTTGTACCCATGTTTTGTCACCTTCGTAGTATAAAATACTCTTCTTGTTCTTAGCGTTTAAACGTTTCCTAATCCATTAAAATTGACGGGCCCCGCAACATAAGCTTAAGAATTAGGTGAATATTCTGATTTTACATGAAACATCAGAACCTCAGCAACACAGAGGGAAACCCAGACATTTCTTAGGTAAGCTCACATGTCTTTCGATATATAATTTCTTGGACGTGAGGGTTTCCTCACGATGTTTTCCTTCACCGCCGAGCAAGTGATAATTATAAATATGTACATAAATCCGAAAATACAAATTTAGTTACATAAAAAAAATATTTGTACAAAATATTCAAACTCAAGAGCTAGCTACGGATGCCTATGTCTTAGCAAAACTTACCATCCAAGTAATGTACACAAGATGACAGCAAGCCATACAAAATCATACAAATTTCACATTCACTACTGTGACACAACATGTATAGGTGTAACTTGATCTCTCGTTGTCGTTTCCAACAACTATTTAATTTAAATCGTAATAAAGGGTTTATTATTATGACGGTTCTGAAAATCACTTAAATATTTTTATTTATATACATTCTGTGTACTAAGTATCGGGAATTTGTCAATAAAACAAAAAATACAAATTATTCATCTAAATTTATTTTATCGCCTTCAAAGTAGGCCCCATCGCTTGCAATACAACATCTCCACCGCTTCACCCAGTCTTCCATACATTTTTCATAGGCTATTTGCGGTATGGCCTTTAGCTCATTCAGCGAATTTTCTTTTATGGCTTCTATCGACTCAAAACGTTTTCCTCGAAGTGGTAATTTTAACTTGGGAAATAAAAAAAAGTCAGACGGAGCCATATCAGGTGAATACGGTGCTTGGTCGAGAACTTTTGTTGAATTTTTCGCTAAAAACTCTTTCACTATAATGGCTGTGTGTGATGGTGCATTATCATGGTGCAGCATCCATGAGTTGTGTTGCCACAAATCTGGACGTTTTCGGCGGATACTCTCACGCAAACGCTTCATGACGCCTAAATAATATTCTTTATTCACTGTTTCTCCCTCTGGAAGGAATTCGGAGTGAACCACACCACGGTAGTCAAAAAAAACTGTCAGCATCACCTTGATTTTGGAGCGACTTTGCCGCGGTTTTTTGGGTTTCGGCTCGTTTTCGAGACGCCATTCTGAAGACTGTTGGCTTGTTTGCATGTCGTAGGTACTCATAAACCCATGTCTCGTCGCCAGTTATTATACGTTTCATAAAGGTCGGATCCGTAGAAGCTCGGGAAACCATGTCTTCAGCGACATGCTTTCGCTGCGCTTTTTGAACAAAATTGAGCTCTTTTGGAACTAGTCGAGCGGCGACGCGTTTCATGCCTAAAATGTCAATGAGAATGTTGTGGACGGACTTAAAAGATATGTTCACCTCACTAGCCAACTCTCTCAGACTCATACGTCGATTTTCGAGCACTAGCTTCTTGATTCTGTCGATGTTTTCTCTGGTCGTAGCGGTTGAAGGTCTACCAGAACGAGGCAAGTCTACTACTACTTCTCGGCCTTCTTTAAAAGCCTTATACCATTCATAAGCCCTTGTTTTCGATATACACGATTCGCCGTAGGTATTTCGCAACATTTTTAGTGATTCACCACATGAAATATCATTTGAAACACAAAATTTAAGGCACACTCTTTGTTCAACAATATTTTCCATTGTAAAAATCGCCGAGGACTCAAAACTATGACCAACAAAAAGTGTAGTTTAAAACAAATTAAATGACAGATCCCGCTCAAATTTTGCGCGCTAAATCAGTACAGTGCTACCAACATGCAGTAAAAAAATTAGAACGACCTCTTTTACGCGGGTCTTTTTATTGACATATTCCCGATACTTTTTACACAGAGTAGTATATATATACATAATAATAATACACAACAACTTAGTAACATTTAATAAAAAAAAAACCTTAAATATTTATGGTTACTTCAAAAGATTACATTCTATTTAAATTGATTCTGTACTTATGAATCTTTAGTGCCCGAAAAAGACTCACTCACTAAACCTGATATTTCCCTTTGGTTATTAACTTTATACATTTTATGCTAAACGCCAGTCATTAGCCCAACACATATAAAATAATATGCAATATGTATCAAATGAAAATCAACATAATTATAACATAATTAACAATTAAAATTCCGAAAGGTAATCAGACGCTAACTCAATTAACTAATTGAGAGTGCGTGCGTAATTATAAACAGTAAATAAATACAAACATCGAGAAGTAATTGATGGAGCAAATAACACTTATTATGTTATCATAAGCTGGTTGCAAACCATTCGTTTAGCTTTCGTTTACAATAATTTCATTGAGACAGTAATCGTATTCTTATTTGCAGTCTTGAAATAAAAAACAAAATAATTAAAAATATTTTTATTGAACTACCCGCCACTTAGCCTGCAATTTTTCTTCTTTTTAAATCAAGAAGATAATGTGTACAACATATATAAAACAAATCAGCAATTGATTTATATATATATATAAATAGTCTGGTCATAAATACTGTTACATATAGGTACACGCACTTTATTTTTTCAATTCTTTATCTATATTGAATCTGGAACGTGAATATTATGTTAATTTCTTTCGATTTCGAAATGCCAGAAACGAATCGTTGCCATTTTGAAAAGTGTCATTATAAAAATCGGCCAAGTGCGAGTCGGACTCGCACACGAAGGGTTCCGTACCATTATCTATAAAAACGGCAAAATAAATCACGTTTGTTGTATGGGAGCCCCCTTAAATATTTGTTTTATTTTATTTTAATTATTTATTCTTAAAGTGAATATATAACTAAATATTCTGTGAATATTTCAAGCGTCTACCTGTTGCCGTTATCAATATCGAGCAAAAATGAGCAAAAAAATCACGTTTATTGTATGGGAGCCCCCTTAAATATTTATTTTATTCTATTTTTTAGTATTTGTTGTTATAGCGGCAACAGAAATACATCATCTGTGAAAATTTCAACTGTCTAACTATCACGGTTCATGAGATACAGCCTGGTGACAGACGGACGGACGGACGGACGGACGGACGGACGGACAGCGGAGCCTCAGTAATAGGGTTCCGTTTTACCCTTTGGGTACGGAACCCTAAAAAGCAGACCAAACATACAGTTGGCAACTGTGAGGTTGGGAAATAAAACAAAATTATACGAAAAGTTTGCAAATGTATATTCCGCTATATAAAATTCTTCGAATCGTTAGTTGGCAAGTGATAATCGGCCGAACAATTTTCTGCGAAAAGGCAGAGAACCATATTCATTATTTAGAAGTAATTTTAATAGTATTTGATTTTATATCACATTAAATATTTCTAATTATTTCGACATTGCCTTCTTAAAGTGCCAGTAATTGGGTGGATTACCCTACATAGTCCTTGCAATATATTTAATAAAGAAACTTTCCATGAAAAGAAACAAACGAAGGAAAAGAATGTGGGTGCGGAACTGGTTTGATCTTTAAAGTACCTCTTGCTGTAGCCTCTTAAGAAAACCTCGACATGGTTTAGGGAGTGGATTGTAACTAAATTTATCGCGTGATTTAAAACGTACAATTGCCATATTTTTAATAATGAAACGCTTTCCACTTTACTGTCTTCCTGCGCGAAACATACCAGAAGTTTGTTTAGATCTTTAGCATGCTGGCAGAGACCACGTTCAGACTTACTTTAGAGTTTGAGTTACTTCCGTCTCACTCGCAACTCACATTGTTTGTCAGTTAGCACGAAAAAATAGGCCGGCTTGCGATGAAAAAGCATACTTATTCGTAAGCATACTCTTTTCGTATACAAACCAATTAAATGTTTGTCTGTGCATGAAGGCACCCTTGACTCATCAAAACGTAGTATTTAAGCGCCTAAATATCTCATGGATTCGAGCCTACTGATAAATAGGAGGATACTCTAACCATTTGATCCCCGAACTAGCCATCTTATCCCCGACCCGTAGAAGACCCGTAGAATTTGTTTACTACGCAAAATCGTGTCATCGGATCTCCATAAGTCATTTCCTTCATGCTCCTAAGAAACATTTTTTTTTATACAATGTTGGGAGGCATAAAACAAACGGCCCACCTGATGTAAAGCAGTTACTGTAGCCTATTGGCGCTTGTTATACATTAAGTTTTTTACTCGCGCGATGCCTCCTCAGCTGCTAACACAGCAACTCCTTAGGAGCTTACTTAATCTCACTCACACGCAGGAACACAACAACCCTCTAAGGAGTTGTTATTTGGCTGCGGTTTTCTGTGAGGTGGTGGTACTTCCCCAGACGGGCTGCTTTGATGCGCCCTACCTCTCTTAAAACATCCAGACCAAGAGAAACAGACATGTTCATGCACACAAATGTTCGCCTTATATGGGATTCGAACCCAAGAGCGTTGGTGTTAAAGTCGCGTCATTCACGGCTGAGCCACCGAGCTAGTCATAATTGCTTGAAACTAGAATGCTTATGTGCTACTACGTAGCATGTGTATTCCACTTATATTGTATTATCTTCAGAACCAAATCACAAGTTTTCTTCCGTGCAAACAGACAGACAAACAGGAAACCATCCATAACTTAATACCAAATCACTTGCCGGGTAGGAAACTAAGTTAAATAAAAGCTTGTAATAACTATCTTGCGCCTGTCAATATTCAATTTTCTCCCATAAATTGAAACCTCATAAGCAGACATCTTGCTGTAATACTTCAGACGCCTCATTTAAAATATCTCCACAATGATGACATCCGCGATGGAAATCGTGGTAATGACAAGGCGGCTCCCAGCTGCGATAGTAATTACATGTCAAAATATTTCCCCTCCGGCCTGTGCTAACATTCAGTAGAACTAATAAACTCACCCAGGTTTTGCTCCTCTTTTCCATCGTATCCAAAATGTTTTTGTTAGCCAGTCTACCCCATTTAAGTCACCATAGTGAATATTTCCATTGATTATAGAGCGCTGACCATTTACGAGTATTTTGGAGCAGAAGACAACCTTATTGCATCAGGCTAATACTCGTAGCTAACGAGGCCCCGACGAGATGAAGCTGCTACCCGCAGCTCGGCTCGCGATGAATTTGGTTTTCAAAATTTTAAGCTTGAACTTGCATTTACTTCGTGATAAAATGGCATGGCTTGTTTGCTGCTCGACAAAGTTTAAGAAAACCAGAATTTATATAGAGTGGTAAATCCTGCTGTTGCATGAAAACGTTTACATAAATGTCAATAACTAGATATATAAGCCATCAGAATACAGAAACATCGGTTGCACACAGACGTAACCCAGTATTCAATAGCAATCAGCTGTTTCACATGTATAGACGAGCTCGGTGGCGATGTGGTTATCAATGCTACTTTAACACCAACGACTGTATGTTCGATTCCCAGGCAGGACTAACATTTGTGTGCGTAAACATGTCTGTTTGTCTTGTCTGGATGTTATCAATACCTCTCTTGGCTGCATTAAGCAGCACGAATGGGTAAGTACCTCCACCAGCAGAAAACCGCAGCTAAATAACAACTACCTGGAGGGTTGTTGTTCCAATGCGAGGAATTTATGCAATATAAAATAAGTAGTCTTACTTCCGACTATATCATATTGATTTTAACTATCTTTTTAGAAGCAATTTGATGTAAGATATTTATAAACTTTCTACACAAGTTAGTTGTAGTGCTGCGTTGGCTGCCCTGTCGTCTGTGCGACAAGGACTTTTATTTTAAGTGTTAATCAATAATATTGTTGACTTAATAATATTGTTCCTTTCGCATTATTATAAGTATTGTTAATTATACTGTGGACATATTCGTCAGATCAATTATCTTTTTCTTTTAATATAAGCATTGGTGCGAGTGTCACTAATAAGTTTCACTATTACTATTAAGTTTTTCTGATGTCGATTTTAATACAATTACTTCCACTTTTACTTAAATGTTTCCTTAAAATCACGTGTATAAATCTAGATAAATTAATAGGCGTGCACAGGAATATGAATCTAATACGTCCCTTCAAGAAGATTTATGTAATGTAGTACACCCGCCATGAACACACAATCTAATCTGTGGTCGCGACAGGTGTACCGGACCCCTTCATAGGGTATCAATGGAATAATACACCCTTGAAACGGTCTCAGCAGGTATTGGGGCTATGTGAATGTGTTGAAAATCTATTGAGAACTGAAGTGATTATTTATTGGACTATTATAGAAGAGGGACTGACGCACGCTATAATCAACATATCTGAATGCTACTTCTAAGAGGTGGTAGCTCGCCGCTTACTAGTTGGACCCCTGAAATGTAGATAAACCACTTATAGGATAAGCGGATAGTGTTTTCAAGTCTCCCGAAAGTCACTCAACTTAGCTTAATCTATCGACAACAGCCGGGACCGGCGGCTTAACGTGCCCTCCGATCACGGAGAAACTCGAGATAGATAAACGCACCCATAGGCGAAGCTTCGTCTGCGTGTTCGATTAGAACGATGCCTACAACGACGCATTCGAGTTTTTCAAATCAATGTCAAGATATGTCTTATTATTAGCACAATAGTTATTAACGCTCCTTTGACCCGCTCGTAGGTGGATTCCCATATACAAACATTTATGTATATGAACATGTCTGTGTGTATTCGTCTGGGTGTTTTAAGTGTGGTCGGGAGCATCAAAGATGCCGGTCAGAATAACTCCACCTCACAGCAAACCGTAGTCAAATAACTCCCTGGAGGGTTGTTGTGTTCTTGCGAGTGAATGAGGTCACCAGTAAGCTCCTAAGGACTAGCTGCGATGGCAGCAGGTAGCATCGCGCCAGTGACACTTAATGTAATCACTTTACATCATGTGGCCCTACGGTTGTATGCCTTCCGACGTAATATAAAGAAAAGTGTTTCGTTTCCTCTAAAATTTTCAGATTTTACTTGATTTTGTGAAGCGATGTTAATCTTCAAGCATATTTATAACTCAAGCAACACGGAAGCGTGTATATTTATGTTCATTAGAACTTTCCTCAAGTGAACGTTAATAACATCAAAGCGTACGAGACGAAGTCTACTGACTGAACTCAGTCTTGTGTGAACCTATATGAAAGCGCCGGAGCGGAAACCGTCTTTGGTAATGATAAACATTCCTATACGTATGTATAGATACTGTGTCGGTTTAAGGGTTGATTTTAAGGGTTATGTAACCAATGCATTTATTCAGAAGGTGAGAGGTACTAACATAAGATTTGGCATAGTTATGTATGACGACAACATAGTTAAATTTAATAAAACAACACAATAAAAGATTTCTGTTCTAACACAGTATGACTCCTATAATTCAACACCTTGTAAGAATCGTTTTGGTGTACGTAAGTATTGCATGGACCCTCATACATACAGGTCACTCTCAACGGATGACGAGCTCGGTGCAGCAGTGGTGAAACACGCTGTTACACTACTTTGACACCGAGGCTCGTGGGCTCGATTCCCACACAGGACAAACATTTGTGTGCATAAACATGTCTGTTTGTCTTGGTCTGGATGTTTTAAGAGAGGTAGGGCGCTATTTTTTATCTATTTGGGTCATAAGAAAAACACATATCAAACATTAATTAGTTAATAGATTCAGGCGTTATTTTGCGAAAGTCAAATTTACATGCAATTTGATCTAACCTGCTTTGTGTGCTTCCGCCACCAATTAGTTCATGCGGCCTAGCGCCGGCCGGCACCCACCCACTACTGTTAGTACGTGCAACATGCCGACGCTGCCATGGTTACTCCGGTAGTCTCTGCCTCGGCTGCTGCGGTCGTCCGCCATCTGGAACAGAATCCGGATGCCCCCACCACCACCGTCGCCGCCACGACTGGCCTGGTCGTCGCTGCGACACGTGTTTCGCCTCTCCACGAGGTATCATCAGGCGTTGTAGACGTTAATCGTAAGAATAACATGCTACAAGTGACAAATCCATCGCAGTGCCGTCCCTTATATTGAATTGAGGGTGGTGGTGGATGGTGTGAACGAAAAGATACTCGTATTTAATAGTGGGGTATGGTTTACGTCAGTCTGTTTGTTCATGAGAGTAATTTTAGAATTTTTATGTTTATTAATTTCTAATTGTTCCCTAATATTTAGTTTTAAACCTTTGTCTATGGTGTGTAAAATTTGATATGTATTAGTGGGGGATAAGTTATGTCCTTTGTCTATGAGATGCTCGGCGAAGTGTGACCTTTCTGGGCGATTGTTTTTATACGCCGATACGTGTTCGTGAAACCGTGTTATAAAGTTACGTCTAGTTTGACCGATATAAACGTGTTCACATTCATCGCAGAACAGCTTATAGACGTCGGATTTTTTATTGGGCGGGATTTTATCTTTAGTGTTACAAAGTGATTTGAGTGAATTATGGGATTTGAGAGCAACATGTATGTTATTTTTTCTAAATATGTGAACTATTTTGTCAGTGATTTTTCCCAGGTATGACAAACTCGCAGTGTATTTATTTGTCGAAATATATGGAACCGCGTACAGTAGTCTGTTAACGATTTCCTGCTTTCCAGCTCCAGTCGTCTCTCCACATAAGCGGTGTACCTTCCATCCCTGCTTTTGCGCTTCCAAGATCTCATGCACTTGCTCCAACACTACATCATCAACGACAATACATCGTGGTTATTTCTCTTTCAAATATCATTATCTTGGTTTTACATACCTACAAGTTTGTACGGACCGGAGTGGGAGTAAGACTGGTCTATTTTTTAATTTAATTGTATATTTTGCAGGTTATATTTTTTTTTTACTGGAGTGCTAGTGGATCTGTAGGGAATCCCTTAAAGTGATTCCCTACTGGCGCTGCTCTTAATAAGGTACCGTTTCAGACAGACTGCTTTGATTTAAGCTATGCTCTGCTTTGCCCTACCGCTCGAAAATCTTTTTTTGTTCTTGAAAACAGTTATTTATTTAATTGGAGTCAATCCAGTTATTTTATAATTGGATTCACAGATTTGAAAGCAATGGGAATAGAAGCGTATTTCCTTTAATTAAAAGTAACTTTGTTCAATATTTAAGGTAATTTTCCTTCATGTTCCGTATTTCCTTTTGGTCCTATAAATTAACCTAACAAAATATTACTTAAGTACCTGAACAATTTTCGTCCAACGATCCAACCAATTAGCGCTGTTATTAGACATATTGGAAACCGACTGATCATTTTTCACGCCACCTCTGCTGCTAACACAGAAACTCCTTAGGAGCTTACTGGAGACCTAACTCTCACGCAGGAACACGACAAACAGACGTATTCATGCACACAAATGTTTGTCCTGTGTGAGAATCGAACCCACGAGCGTTGGTGTCAAAGTAGCATAACAGCGCGTTTTAACACTGCGTCACCGAGCTTGTCAAAAAAATCGATACAAGAAAGCTGTTAAGCTAAGAGAGGTAGGAAGCATACAAATAGCCCAACTGGAGAAGTATATCCACCTTACAGAAAACGGCAGCCAAATAACAACTCCCTAGAAGGTTTCTGTGTGATTGGGTTAGGTTACCAGCACACTCCTCAGGAGTTGCTGTGTCAGCAGCGGGGGTAGCATTGCGTGTGCGACATTCCTCCTATTGCAAACGTTTATAGGCTACGTTACGGTGCTTATGCCGACGTTCGTATAAAAAAACCAAGTAATGAATTACATTTGCCATATACTCAACTGATAACGCAGCTACTCCTTAGGAGCTTTCTGGTAACTTCACTCACTCGCAGTAAAACAAGAACCCTCCAGGGAGTTATTATTTGGCTGCAGTTTATTGTAAGTAGAGGTGCTTCCTAAGACGGGCTGCTTAGATGCGCCCTACCTCTCTTAAAAACACACAGACCAAGACAAACAGACATGTTCATGCACATAAACTTTTGTCCTGTATGGGAATCAAACCTACGAGCGTTGGTGTCAAAGTATCGTTACTAACCGATGCGTCACCGAGCTTGTCGAAAGAAAATAAATTGCGACCTACATAAACACAATGCTAGAGTAGATGCAGTTGCGAATTGCGATGTTTGAAACAACCAGTCTGCCATTACACAGTTACTGACAAGTTGAAAATTGCAGCTCGATTTCTGAAACCATCAATCAAGGCAAAGTGGGATGTTGACACGCACTGCATTATCTTTTGATGGCTTTACTTGGCTTTGTGGAGTCGTTTGGTACACGAAGCATTTAAAGTGGTTTCATCAGCAAAAACATATGTTATTAATATTTTTGAACGACATTCTGCACTTTATTTGATTTAGTGACAAAAAACTACATAACATGGTAAATATTGGAGGAATCGACATAAACACGAAACATTTAAACGGATTTCATCAGCAAAAATATATATTATTGATCTTTTTTAACGACATTCTGCACTATATTTAATTTATTGACAAAAAACTACGTAATATGGTAAATATTGGAGGAGTCGATTGGTACACGAAGCATTTAAGAGAGTTTCATCAGCAAACAAACATATTATTGATATTTTTGAACGATATTCTGCATCTCGTTAATGTTAACACTTGCACTTGTACAGATTCCACTTCCCATATTCTGCACTTTATTTATTTTGATTTAGTGACAAAAAACTACACACTATGGTAAATATTGGAGGAAATGATATGTACACAAAACATTTAAATGGGTTTCATCAGCAAAAGCACATGTCTGTATACAACATTTTGTACTTTATTTAATTTAGTGTCAAAAACTACTCAATATATATTTTTTTTATATTAATTTAGCATAGTGGCTTGTCTTTGTCTGATGGTAAGCGAAAGAGGAGCCCAAATCGCAACTGCAACTGACAAAATACTACACCGTATCCTGTCAGTTTACGCTGCCATGCTGACCCGCAAGATGCTTCTTCACGCTTCGTTTGAAGGATCCCATATTTTAGGAAGGAGGGAACACATGTGCAGGCAAGGCATTCCACTTTTTAATGGTATGACATAGATAGGAGTTGCCGAACATTTTGGTACTTTACTACTTTTAATATTTACCTATAACAAATGCAAGTGACGTAGAAACATCACTGACTTAGATAGTTGAGAAGCTTGGAATAAGAATGGATTTTCGGAGGAATTTGGAAGTACTAAAGATTTCTTATTCTATATATATATTTTATTGCATAACAAAACATATAAAGTATAGATTTTACAGAAAATTGTGTACAAAAGTGAACTCATCTCTTTAAGAAATATCTTCTAGCTAACCTTAACGTGTATGTAGTAATTTTGTTTTAGCTGGAAGTTAAAAGTTATGCTAAATAACATATTTATAATTTCCATACGCAACCTATTAGTTCAGTTATTTGGTGCCCAAAAAAGAGGTTAGCTGGAAAGTTTCCGGAAAATTGGTGATTTTATAGATTTTTATGTGTTCTTATCGTATTTCTACTTTTCCACCTCGTATCTTTGCCACCGTATTTAAGAAATAGTGCCTGAAAACAGTTTTTTGACTATATCTCCTTTCGGACTTATATTACGATGAAGAAAGTTACATAATAAATTAAACTTTTTTAATAAATTAAACCTTTTTTGATAAAATGAATAGTTTCAGCGTATGAGTGTCACAAACCATTATATACATCTATCTATACGCATTCTTCGTACATTGACGAAAAATATTTTACTACACGTTGAAAACTCGGTTTACTAGGCCCGTCGAGTCTTTCGTATATATAGATATAATAATATAAATAGATATAAAGAACATATCACCTTGATGTAGGACCTAGAAAAAAAAAAGAAATAAATATTACTTGTACATAAAACTAATTTTAATATTGCATTACTACCACTAACAGAAACAGCAGCACGACAACATCACCAGGTTCAGCAAAGATATGGGAATGAACAAAATACAGAACAATGGTGATGGAAAAGAAACAATAACTTGTAAATCCAAAAAGGAATGTGAGGGAGGTTATCGATGCAAAAATACTGGATTAAAGTGCTCCTCTATATACACGAATTATAGTGATGATAATTAGCAAATCCATCACAAAATAGCGCTGTAGAGAAAGAAAGGGAGACTGTTTTTGAGATTGTCAAAAAATAAGCGCCATTTTTCAAATATGGCTGCGCGAGCGGCAAAGATACGATGTGTCAAAATAGAAATTCGAAAAGAGCACATCAAAATCTATAAAATCGAAGATACATATTTTTTACACAATCTACAGCAATATATCAATAAATACATAGTATTAGATACATATGTACTATATCTACATATAATATTACTTATCATGGATAAGATGTTTCTATAATTAAATCAGGACTTATGTGATCCGTAAATTTATTTTATTTAAATAGATGGAATACACACACATTATTTGTATAATACAGAATTTAAGGAAATACATTAAAAAATATTCTTATAATTATAGCAATACACTAAGCAACAAGGCGGCCTTATTGCTAAAAGCAATCTTTTCAAGGCAACCTTAAGGTAACGAATCAGATTACAAAAAAGGAAGGGTTGGTCCGGAAGAAAATGAAGAAATAAATATAACTCTAAGAGAGGTAGGGCGCATCAAAGCAGCCCGTCTGGGGAAGTCCCTCCACCTCACAGAAAACCGCAGCCAAATACAACTCCCTAGAGGGTTGTTGTGTTCCTGCGTGTGAGTGAGGTCGCCAGTAAGCTCCCACGGAGTTGCAGTGTAAGCAGTGGAGGAGGCATCGCGCGAATGATACTTAATATATCGCAAACGCTAATAGGCTACGGTACCCGCTTTACATCAGGTGGGTCGTATACTTGTATGCCTCCCGACGTACCTAGTATAAATAAAAAACTGATACTATATTAATATTATTGATATTATTAGTTATAAGTACACAAATACAACCATAGATACACACTGTGTTAAAATAAGAAGAGGCATGCTCCGTTGGTTCGGACATGTTGAAAGAATGCAGGATGAAAGAATGACGAAGCAGATATACAATGCAAAAGTGGAAGGATGTAGGAGCCGGGGAAGGCCAAGACTTACCTACCATGACCAAATTGGTCGTGTTCTATCAGAAGGTGATGTCAGGAGCCCTAGAAACCGGCGATCGTGCATGAGAAGAGCAATGAATGTTAAAGAAGCGAGTGAGATATGTAAGGATCGAGTCACGTGGCGCTCGGTTCTCTCTGCCTACCCCGCAAGGGATTTGGCGTGAAGTTATAGATAAATACACACGTACAGACAAATATATATATATCACATATATACGCATATACTTATCATTACATACGCACATATACATAAACTGTATATAAAATACACAAACATATGTTCAATGTATAAATAATTATATTTCAGATGTTAGTGTTAACTAATTAAATTCAGAGAGAAAGAATATGATTTTTTGCTAGTTTTTTTTTTAAATAGCAATAGAATAAGATGTCCTGATAACCACTGTTAAGTTATTCTATTGCCTAATAGCTTCGACGGTGAAGTATTGATCGAAGAATTTAAAGGAATGAGAGGGAAGGGCAGGGTAAGGTAAGGAGAACAGTTGCAAGTAGTTGTGGGACGAGGAACAAAACTTGAACCAAACTTTGTTATAAGGAGGCTCTCAAAGGTTGAAGAGTATGAAGTAAAGGAAAGACTATGCAAATTTCTATGCGGGCAAATAGATAGTCATTTAAGTTCGCGGTATTGAGTTACGTGGTCATATTTACGTAGACCGAATATAAAGCTAATACAGAGATTCTGAAGTATTTATTTATTAGATTCACATTAAGGTCAGGATAAGAAACATCAGCGTAATCAAGGATAGGAAAAAGAAGGGATTGTGCAAGAACAACTTTAGTGGCAGTGGGTAAAAATGTATAATACGCCGGAGAGACACCGACGCAGCAAACATCTTCCTGCTAAGATCTGCAAGCTACGGCCTCCAAGATAACGTGGAGTCGAAAGTAATCCCAAGATTTTTTACCATTTCACTAACTTCAAACACAACTATATTTCCATCTGCACATTTTGCAATATGGACTAAACAAGATGTAGTCTAAGAGGCATATTACCGTACGATCTGGGTATTATGAGACATAGACTGGACATTTTAAAGTTTTTAATATCTTGACTACCGAATTGTGCAAGTCTATGTGCATTTTACTATCTAAACGTTTTAAAATCTCAACTAGTTGAGAAGTAATATTTCTATAAAAAAAACTTCACAACGCTCTCATTCGTTTTCGTTTAAAGCCTATTCTTTAACGATTTTTGGTTACCTATTTTACAAAAAAATGAAACCTGAGCTCAATATTTATATGGTTAAACAAAGATGCTAGACCTAAATTGTGTGCCGAACATGTGATCCAAAACGAAATTGTCCTAACCTAACCCTATTTTTTCATAATAATAAACGAAAGAAAAAAAAAACTTTACTGAACTATATAAATCAGCCTCGACTTGAACATTAAAGGAAAATAATGTCTCTTTGACTCTAGCTAGACTCTAACATAGCTATGGTTTGTCGATATATATTAAGAGTAAGACAACGTCTTCAAAAACGATCGAAACGTTGTAATGTTTAAAATATTTAATGTAATAACCTTTTTGAATAATATATTTTATAAAACCTTTGTAGAGATATACACTACATTGTCTCTGTGAACCGAATGATGTTTGTCAAAAATATTTATTTGTAATTCAAAATTTTAAAATATTACATTTTAGTGTCGGAAAACAGAAAACAAGGCAGTCTGGAGGAAGCTTTCGAGTAGTAGAGATTCAGTGCACCACGTCTGAGACCACCAGCCTCCTGCTGAGGGCTATGTGGTGAACCCTCGGGATATTACTACCTTTTCCAAACTCGATAATCTCCGGACATCTAACTAATCTAAAAATTATAATACCTGCAGCCTCTGTTGTGGACCACGGCGGCTGACGGAGTTACCGCTGTGGTGTTGGTCCGTAAGGCGGTCCACCAACAACTTCTACATCTGGATCTGCGTGCTGGCTAGCACGCTAACCAGCTGTCTACAGTCGTCGGGCACTATAGCCGGCGGCCACTCAGTGCCACATTCCAGTGAACATAATAGTGATATTCCGGTTAGACAAAGATAACGCGAGTTCTTAAAGACCTTATTTAGCCGAACTTAAAGTTGAACCTTTTTTTATATTTTGTATAAATAGCCCTAATAAATTTGTAACCCTTTTTGTACACTCTTTTCCTCAATAAGTAACATAACAACGTCACAGATAGAAATTTCGTTCACATCATTCGCGATGGGGTTATCAGTTTCATTGGAATTCTCTTTGTCCTTGACATACATACATACACACTTAAGACATATCGACGGACGGACATAAATACCAATCTGTCCCACTAGAGAATTATCTCCATGGAACAGAAAACCGTAGCCAAATAACAGTTCCTGGTTCATCATCTAAAGGGATTTCATAGTAAATTTTGTTTCACTCGTACACTGAAACTATACATTTTATAAAAAACCAGTTGAGAATGGGCAAGCTTGCATTGCCAGAGGAATATCTGGCTCGTCAATGATATAACAATTCATTTTTTTTTTTATTTGTCGGACTTTTTGACCATGTTTCTTAAGAGATAGGAACGGTGTTCCTGAACATTCCTATTCTACTTTTTTATGCTGAATTCGAATCTGAAGTCAAAATTCGAATATTCGAAAAAACGCACACACGAACAAACGCACAGACAAACGCACACACATAGGAATATATAGGAACGGTGTTCCTGAAAAATGTTGTCAGATAAATGATAGGATTTTTCTTTAGTGTAATTAAGTATATATCAGTTTTTATCGTAAAATGAGTCGGAAAGGAGATATTGTCAAAAAATGTGCGCCATTTTTCCAATATGGCGGCGCGAGCGGCAAAGATACGAGGCGTCAAAGTAGAAATACGTAAAAAGGCCATCAAAATACGGAAAATCACCAATTTTCGAGACTCCCTAGGTGACAAATCTGTTTCCTATTCTCAAATTTTTATTAGCAGCACAAAAAATATATATAAATGTGTCCATATTTGTATGTAATTTAAAGTATCGAGAAATGATAGTTCAGATTTATGCACGCGTGCACAGGCTACGTAGGTATAGTGTAAATACCTACGCAGTCTCTGCACGCGAGCATCACAAGACAACGTATATTAAAAGTCATCTTAGCGTTATCCCGTTTCCTAATCCATAGGACTGGCGGGGTCCGCTACCTATGCCTAAGGATTTAGCGAATACACTGATTTTTACATGGAGCGATTGACATCAGACCTCCAAAATCCAGAGGGAAAACTAGACCTTTATTAGGGCTAGTCTCACGTCTTTCGAAATGTAATTTCTTGGACGTATGGGCTTCCTCACGATGTTTTCCTTCAGCGCCGAGTAAGTGGTAATTACAAATATGTACATATTATATTGCGGTACACGCTAGGATTCGAACCGTTGACCAGTTGGTCACACTATCACAGCTGTTTAACACACGTATATTAAAAACATCAATTCGAAATACGCTCTACGAAATGAAACATTATTCTAGAGATATTTGATCGTGAATTCTCAGCACATTCGCTACAAACAATGTCAAAATTGTCGACACTAAAATGCTTTCATGCCCAGATTGAATTCAGCATCTTTACGTTCGGAGTCTTCATGAATACATTCAGCAGTCGATTTCGTTACACTTTCTTTGCCGAGTATTTCAAATTCCACCAAATGTGTGAATGTGAAGTATCACCAAGTTCTCTTAGAATTCATTATAAATCAATTTGTATGTAAATAAATCACAATTCAGATTAGTATGTGGAAAACTATTGTTGTCTTTGGCTATTCCGCTAGGAACTCGTTGAACCCGGTGGCGGAGTGATAAGCAACGATAATTTAACACGAAGGCTCTTGGGTTTGATTTTCACACAGGACAAACATTTTTACACTTGGTCTGGCTGTTTTAAGAGAAGCAAAGCGCATCAAATCTGTCCCACTAGAGAAATATCTCCATAGAACAGAAAACCGTAGCCAAATAACTGTTCCCAAGAAGGCTGTTGTGTTCCTACGAGATAATTGAATTACCAGTAAAGTCCTAAGGAGTTGCTGTATCTGATGTATGAGTGGTAACACTCGAGTAACACTTCTTATTTTGCAAGCGTTCATAAACACAGTAAATACTTTACATCAGATGGCACGTATGTATAAGCAAGGTATGTATTTATTAGTTCTACTGTATTAATATTTTCGTTGGATTGGAAACTCTCCTTTTCGTTATTTAATTAAATCTTACTTGGCAGTTGAGAGTCAATTACTCACCAAACAGTTTGACCTAAAACGGACGCCTCTTTTCCAGAGCTTTCTTAGCTAAATTGGAGGATATGCTGTGTCAGATTTTTGAGAGAACTTGGCTCGCTCACTGCCATGCGTTATAATTCCGTGGTTATAGTGGAATTGCACGGTTGTTGTTCGCAGTAATTTTGTCTGAAATTAGGGCGAATATTTTGGTGCCTAAGGCTAAACGGCCAAAACGAATGAAAAATTATTACTGTATATCATTTATACTAAACTAACCAAAACCTAGTTTATTATTTTAGTGACATATACAAACACATACTGCAGTTGGTGTTTGTTTGTTATTAGAGCCAACGCTACCCTCCCCAGCCCTTGGTACATCCTGGTGAATTACGTAATGACATATTTTTATGCAATACTAAGGTATTTATCTCACGCCAGATCCATTGCGGTGTAGGCAGAGAGAATATAGTTAAAGGGTACTTACTATAAGGCTCGGCTCTTACACACCTCACTCGCTTCTTTAGTATTCGTAGCTCTGATCTAGATAATTATATTCGAAATGGCCACCTTTGACTTTGATCCAGGCCTTTAAATTCTCTAGCCACGAATCTATGGATTTACGCACTGTTTCCGTGGGAAATTTAGCCACTGCTTGCTCCAGAGATTTCTTAAGAGACACGTTATCTGCGTGTCGTTTCGAGCAGGCCATGTCCTCTAACACTGCCCATAATTTGTACTGTAAGGGGTTCAGATCTGCGCTAGACGAGGGCCAGTCTTCAGCTCTTATAAAGTCCGGAACGATTATTTCAAGCCAGGATTGGGTAGTTCGTGCCTTATGACTAGGTGTAGAGTCCTGCTCAAAAATCCGCGGTACATTTTTAAAAAGTATATCTATTGCTGAGGAGAGGTTTCACAACACGATCCAAGATAGTCTCATGATACGCTTTGGCTGAAGTCTTCACTCCTTTTTCACAAAAATAAAGCATTGTGACCCCTTGATAAGACACCACCCACCACACCATTACAGACGCAGAATGATGACCACGTTGTACCCTTCCGATTACTAGGATGGCTTTTTTAAAACTGTGTGCGTACACTTTGTCATTTTGCTTATTATAGTGCTCTTCAATAGTGAATTTTTTTTCATCAGTAAAGTACTTTTCACCTGCGAATCGGAACAGAAGGCGTTTAGATCGATCCGCTCTCTTCAACTGCAGATATTGATTTAGGGTATGTCCTGTATATCGACGATAAGCGCCGAGCTTTAGGTCTTGTTTTATTATACGCGACAGAGTCCTAGCGGGAATCTTCATTTCTCACGATAACATTTTTTGC
Organism: Pyralis farinalis; assembly: GCA_947507595.1. Lineage (NCBI taxonomy): Eukaryota > Metazoa > Arthropoda > Insecta > Lepidoptera > Pyralidae > Pyralis > Pyralis farinalis. The sequence continues at coordinate 29,086,173 of OX382273.1, read as the reverse complement.
TTACTAATGGGGTTTCCATGAATTCTGGCTTTAACAGCATTAACAGCCTTTGTAGTTCCAACAGCACACAGTCGCCTAGATCTTTTATGGTCTTCAACAGAGGAAGTGTTGGTATATCTGTCGATAGTACTATATACGAACATACGGCGGACATACTGACAGGACACTGTGTAGTTTTTTGTCAGTTGCAGTTGCGATTTGAGCTCCTCTTTCGCTTACCATCAGGCAAAGCGGAGCCACTATGCTGAACTTATATAATATATAGGTATATATATGGTTTTGGTTTTCAAATAAATTTAGTACTAGATGCACACGGTTGTTACACTGTTACTGTTATAGTGTTATACTATATTCCCTTCGTGTAAGCATTTAAAGTAAGATATCATAGGAAGATTATGTAACAGCAGCTGGAATTGAATCTACAACCGTATTTCATCAGGTAGGCCATGCGATCGATCCCGTGTAGAATAAAAAGTAGGACCTAAAATGTTATGGCAATGTTCACATTCTTCCTACCCAAACGAAGCCATGATACGACCTAATAAAGTGTATAATTTACTAGATAGGTCTTAAATCTTGCAGGCCAATGGTTCACAAGAGTGAGGGCGAAAAGGTCAAGGGCTGTAGTAATGTATATTAATCTAGGAGGGCTCGGAGGCTCGCAATAGTGTGGGAAATTAGCTCGGGGCGGCGCAGAGGTGCTACTATATCTCGGGCAAATGTACGGTGTAATTGGTCTTGTTGTACCTACCGTATTTTCTCTATCAGTATCTTTACGCTAGGTTCCTTGCGGTGTAGGTAGAGTAAACCGAGTACCACACGTCCTCACAATCCTCACTCGCTTCTTTAACATTCATGATGACTGTTGTTTACGTCTTCTATTGTATGGAGATTCAGTAATCTAAACAGTAAATAGCCTAAATGCTTCTCTTTTTTTTATACAACGTCCGGAGGCATTCAAGCATACGGCCCACCTAATGTAAAGCAGTAAGCGTAGCCTATTAACACATGTAATATATTAAGCATCCTCTGCAGCTTACACAGCAACTCCTTAGGAGCTTACTGGTGACCTCACTCACACACAGGAACACAACAACCCTCTAGGCAGTTGTTAGTTGACTGCGGTTTTTCTGTGAGGTGGAGGTACTTCCCCAGACGGGCTGCTTTGATGCACCCTACCTCTCTTTAAACATCCAGACCAAGATAAACAGACATGTTCATGTAGACAAATGTTTGTCTTGTGTGGGAATCGAACCCACTAGCGCTGGTGTCAAAGTCACGTCATTCACGACTGGGCCACCAATCACGTCAAAATCAATTTCAAAACTTGTGATCCCTCATTACCTGTTTATTAAATTTCATTTCGATCGGTATAAGGGTTTAGTAGTAACAAGAGTCAGACAGAGTTACATTCGCGTTCATAATATTGAGATTTATCTATTTAATAGATTCAGGCGTTATTTTGCGAAAGTCAAATTTACATGCAATTTGATCTAACCTGCTTTGTGTGCTTCCGCCACCAATTAGTTCATGCGGCCTAGCGTCTACAACGTCTACAACGCCTGATGATGCCTCGTGGAGAAGCGAAACACGTGTCGCAGGGACGACCAGGCCAGTCGTGGCAGCGACGGTGGTGGTGGGGGCATGCGGATTCTGTTCCAGATGGCGGACGACCGCAGCAGCCGAGGCAGAGACTACCGGAGCAGCCATGGCAGCGTCGGCATGTAGCACGCACTAACAGTAGTGGGTGGGTGCCGGCCGGCGCTAGGCCGCATGAACTAATTGGTGGCGGAAGCGCACAAAGCAGGTTAGATCAAATTGCATTTATCTATTTGTTTAAACAATGTCGGGAGACAAGTAAGCATACGGCGTACTTGGAGTAAAATAGTTTCTGTAGTCTATGAAAGCTTGCATTAACAACGAATACAATAATAACATATAGAGTTGTTATTTGTATGTATGTATGTATATCTTTACGCCAGGTCCTTTGCGGGGTAGGCAGAGAAAACCAAGCGTCATAAGATCCTTACATACTCGCTCACTCGCTTCTCTAACATTCATAGCTCTTTTCATGTACGCTCGCCGGTTCCTGGGGCTCTTGACATCACCTTCTGATAAAACACGACCCATTTGGTCATGGTAGGTCAGTCTCGGTCTTCCTCGGCGGTTTTTGCATCACTGACTACAGTAAATACAAAAATGACTTAAAAATGTGAAAAATAACATATTTTCTAGTTAAAAACATTTTTTAGTAGTTATAACTAGCCTCTCTTACCAACCCAACCTCTCTTACCATTGCAAAGAAACGGTACTACAGGAAAACCGATTTGGGTTTGTCAGAAATTTCTAATCAATGTAAAAAAATCTATAATGACGTGGTTCTAGTTATATTGTGTATGTCGGTACATCGGCTTGCTAGAACTGGTAGATCACTTCTTGTAAATTGTATTCGATTCTATAGTAAATAGTCTAAAACAGTTCTGTGACAATATGTTAAAAAAGCAAATGAAAATACTCTGTAAGCTGATGAATATGTAACTGACAAAGATCTCTGGATTATTTTAGCACAGACGAACTTTTCTTAATAATCTTTAATCTCTCTACCATTTGATATCGTTACTGTATCAATATGCTGACATGAATTTATTGTAATATTGACAATTAGAAAGGAGACCTATATTGACAAATTTCTTTCGGAATTTCTTCTTCGCCAATAGTCATTACCGAAATGCCAGCAGATTAAAAAGAAAAATAGGAGAGAACTAAATAAAACGCAATAAGATTATATTTTTAAATGTAGACGTGCCCGCAAAGAAAGATTTTTTCTTATTGGGAAACAGTAAAAAGGACATTTAATACGTTTACTAACTAATTTAATAGTGAACACACAATGCACTGAGAAAGCTTTATTTTCGTTGAAATAACTATATTTATAAAAATATTTCAGGGAAAAATAATGCAAGCATTTTTATTGCTTGTTTTACATAATGAAACTCGTTACGATAAGCGCGAGCATTTAATACTTTATAGCGCCATAAATATTATTATCGCTTAAAGTTATGTTAAAGTGACCATTCTCGTAAAATAAACAAATTAATGGCCAAACAGTGAGGTAAACGTGGTTTACAATAAAGACATGATGTACTTTGTTCGATTTTATTAGAACTGAGATTGCTTAGATCTTTTTTATTAGGTTCGTTTTATTTCCCCAGACGGCCTGCTTTGATACAACCTACCTCGTTCAAAGACACCCAGACGTTGTCCTTGGATACAAATGTTTGGGCTGTGTGGGACACTTTAACATTGTTAACCATTCCGCCATCGAGCTCGTTGCTTTTCTAATTCGACTCGTGCCTATTTTTCTACTAGTGACATTTAAAAAAATGGCTTCAGATTGAAATACGAAAAACATTAAATTTTATCTTTGAGTCAAAAGCAGTTTTTAATTAGAAAAGGAGTTCAATGGCGTCAATGCGCGGGTAAGTTTAGTTAAAAAAAACTTTTTAATTCGACGCATGCATATTTTACGGGTATCCTGCCTTTTCGCCAAAAATTGTTTGGCTGATTATCACTTGCCAACCAACGTTTCACCTATTTTTCACTTTGACAACTAACGATTATCAAATTTTTGTATGACAACGTTTCATTTGGTTGAATTATTGTTAAGCTGATTATTATAATGACACAAAACGTTTGGGGCATTTACTCGTATCATTTGTCAAATCTTTCAAACAAATAAAGATTTTGTAAGGTTAGGTTAGAGTATGACAAACAACGCACGAGCCGAGCGAGCGAAGGGAGCGTGCTGCGGCAGTGGCCGGCGAATTGCCAGAAGCGAATCGCTTTTGCAAAAGGAACATTACGCTAACTAAAACATTCGCTACGTGAAAGTTGGCATTTTGAAAAGTACCATTATAAAAAGCAGACCAAACATACGGTTGGCAACTGTGAGATTGGGAAATAAAACAAAATTATACGAAAAGTTGGCAAATGATTATTCCGCTAAATAAAATTCTTCGAAACGTTAGTTGGCAAGTGATAATCGGCCGAACAATTTTCAGCGAAAAGGCAGAGAATCATATTTCACAGCCGTTGCCAATTGAAAAGGCAAATTTGATGCACTGATTATAGTGAAAGGCTTTTTTATATTGAAGGGGGTCAAATGAGCAAGTAGATCACCTGATGGTGAGTGGTCATCACCGGTCATAGACATCAGCAACACCAAATTGTAAAAATAATAGAAACAAACAATTGCTTTCGAGGGCATATTAAGCTATCTATTTCATCTGTTTTCAATAGATGTAAATTTAATTTTATTAAATTATTAAATTTAATTATTATAATTATTTATTTTCTTTTATTTCACGGGTTTTAATCCCGATCATTTAATAGGCTTCCGCGGGGATAGGAATCCAATGCGTAGTATGCGCCCCTTCAAAAACAACGAGGTAATGTATTATACCCGAAGTGACCTGCTTTAGGAGATATTAATGGGATAATATCGTACCCATGAACAGGTCACGACAAGTATTGGGACTATTGTAAATATGTCGGAAAAAAGCGGGCTATTAAAATGAGATCTGGAAGCTTTATTGGAACTGGGCTATTGCAGAAGATGGGCGGACGCCTGCCATAACTATCATAATCTGATGTTACTTTTGGCAGGAGGTGGCTCGCCACTCACTAGATGGACCTCCGTAATGACACAGATAGTCGGCCGGGGGCAACACCGGTGTGAATGACTCAGAGGTGTTGAAAAGTGTGCTGCGCTTTCTTCGAAGTGGCGTTATGCCCTTAATACTTCCACCCCTGGAGCATATCAGCTGATAAAGCAATATGCTCTATCGACTCCTCTCTGGACGGCCAATGAAGATAAGCCAGAGCTGAGAGTCCTGCGGGCCTTTTTGACTTTCCACTCCGACCGACGAAGACACGCCGGAGACGAAGGCTCTGATCGACTCTCTGGAGCACTCGGGTACCCGTGGTGTCGTTACGTACCAACAGCTTGCCATAAGCTGCCCTGCGGGGCTTATTATTTATTTGCTATTAAATTTAATTCGTTAACCAAACAGAGATAAGGCACAGCCTGTCTAGGGAATTACCCCCACCTCACAGAAAATCGTAGTCAAGTAACAAGTCACCCGAGGTTTGTTGTGTTCCTGCAAATGAATAACATTACCAGTAAATTTCTTGGAAATAACTGTGTTAGCAGCGGGGTGGCAACATATGAGCAATATAACATTCATAGGTAACCACCGTAAACCAGGTAATTTGTTGACAGCTAAAATCTTAAAATATCTAAAAGGTACAATTTGTTCTGCGACTGGAAAACCACGAATTGAGTTAATTCTTTCTCAGCCACTATTAATATCTATTGTTTATTATTCTTATTAGTTTTATATTACTTATAAATACAATATAATGCAATTAAAATATTAACTTGTTATACCTAAGTATTTATTTCTTGTCTCAGACACCAGAGGGAGACTTTGTACAATAGTCGTCTGCGTGGGTACCTCTGTCTCACCTGGTCTCACCAATTTTCTACCGCCAAGCAGCTATATTTTTTTAGCTGTGTTCCGGTTTGAATGGTGACATATGTCAGAGAAATTACTGGGTCTGTGACGAAACAGCCTTAGGTCACAAGATTGGCAGCCCGTGATTAACATCCCCGTGGTGTTGCGAGAGTCAATAGGTTGCGGTGACCGCTTACTATCTAATGCGGACCGCATCAAAGTCAATAATAAAAAACAAATGCTCAGGGTTCTGCTCTCGCAATGCAAATTAATCATTCGAAACGAGTTCCCCTTCTCACTCGTTATTTGTAGGTACATTTATTTATATAAATGTAAAACCGATTACCATCTGATGCAGGCCGCATGCTTGTTTGCCAATCTAGTTGCATAAAAAAAAACTATAGCGAGTTAGGTTAAATAATATTTATTTTATTTTCGCTCCTAAGAAGTTGCCGTGTAAGCAGCAGAGGAGGCATGGCGCGAGAGATACTTAATATATTACAAGTGTTAATAGGCTACGGTAGCCACATTCTATTAGGTGGGCCGTATGGTCGTATTCCTCCCGACGTAGTATAAAAAAGAATACTATGAAAAATATCAGCTTGCTAGGCTTGAATTTATGTAATCCATAAGGCCGGGCGTAAAAACTCGCACCCTTGAATTTTTATTAGGGCTTTCCCGCATAAAGCCGTTTTAGGAGTCCACATACTCCCGAATAATGAGCCAATGCGGGGATCCTGACGTCGTGGTGTATATTCCAAATGGTGAATTTAATACTGTTTGATCTAAGATACGTTTTTATAGGCCGCGCTGTGGCCAAAGCTGTTGGATTTATCGGTAATTATTTTTCTTACGACTAACAAAGATAAAAAGATGAAAAATATATAACTAACAAAGAAGAAATATATAAAAATAATAAAGATAATACAAAAATTATTGCCTTAGAAATAGTACGTTCAAAGTTTCGAGATTCTTCTTCCTACCGTTGTACCGTTTCCTAATTCAATAGGATTAGCGGGGTCCGCTACCTCAACCTAAGAATTTAGATTATGCATGGATAGATTAGATATGCATAGATTATTGACCAGCTCGGTGGCGCAGTGGTGAAACGCGTTGTTACGCTACTTTGACACCAACGCTCGTGGGTTCGATTCCCACACAGTACAAACATTTGTGTGCATGAACATGTCTGTTTGTCTTGTACTGGGTGATTTCTATGTATAATAAGTATGAATTTACAAAAAAAATGTATTTACGTATGTTTATCAGTTGTCTAGTACCCATAACACAAGCTTCGCTTACTTTGGCGCTAGATGGCGCTGTGTAATTTGTCCGACAATATTTATTTATTATTTATGGAGTGACTGCTGTCAAATCTAAGCTACAGAGAAAACCGGATCTTTATTAATTAAGTCAGATAATATTTATTTCTGAAACGCGTGAGTTTCCTCACGATGTTTTCCTTCACCGCCGAGCAAATGATAATTACAAAGTACACACAGCGATGTCAGTCACTAGCGACACCATTTTTACTCTAATTCCGTGCGCCATAAAAAAGGTACAAAGGTCAACAGTCTAACTTGAGGTGTCGCTCTGCGTACATAAATTCGGTGACCGGTGACGAGTCGGTTAAAAGCCGGTTCTTCATCCACTGCTCTACTCTATTACAATATATTACAATTATACTTCTATTACAATCTATTACAAATATGCTTCTCATACAATCTATTACAAATATGCTTCTATTACAATTATTACAGTATTAATTTTACTCGCGTAATACATAAACTATTGAGGTCCTATTTCATTGCTGCGTAGAATCTGCACGTAGAAGCTACACTTGACAATTCATAAAGATCTCCGTCACTCACAAACGAGCATGCGATTTAAATGTATTTCATTCTATGAAATCCACTAATGTGACAAACAGGCGTACTTAACATCAGGCACCATGCCTGAACTCTTCAAGCACTTTTGGAAGAACTAATACTGCGAAAATCTGGATAGGGAATACACACCCTCCTTCCCACAGAAAACTGTAGCCAAATACACGCAACTCCCTGAAGGTTCACCGTTTTCCGGGGAGAAATTGAGATCACCAGTAGGCTACTAAGAAGTTACTGTGCTAGGACGTAGAGAACCGCGACCAAATAACTACTCCCTGGAGATTTATTGCTTTCTTGTGATTGAGTGCGGTTTTTTATACCACTAAGGTATAACCATCCAAATCAAGTGTGCGGTCTGCCTGATGGTAAGCAGTTACCGTAGCCTATGGACATCTGCAATAACAGGGGTATCACTAATGCGTTATCGACCCTGTAAAATCCCCTTCACGCCTTTCTTAAAGAATCCCATGCTGTGCATGCATTCCCCTTGCGAAAACCTCGGCTGGGAGTTTATTCCACAATTTGAGAGTGCTCGGAAGAAAACTTCGCTGGAAGCGCACAAAATGCAACTATTGCGGTTCCAGGGTGAACTCCCCGCCGTCGGCGAGCGGTGTGGTTGTAAAAAGAAACTGTCGGCATCATATCTAACAATTCTTCAGAACATAACCCGTTGTACAATCGACCAACCCGTTGTAAAACACGCAAAGGGAGGCAAAATCTCGCAGAGCACAATACCGTCTGTAAGCTTAGGATCACCAATTATTCCCACAGTTCATCTCTGAACCGCATTACAAGGTCCTAGCTGGTGTCCCGCCCAAAAGTGACGCAAATAAGGGACTGTCCATCAGCCACGACTTTAAAAAAAATCGGCCAAGTGCGAGTCGGACTCGCGCACGAAGGGTTCCGTACCATTATCTATAAAAACGGCAAAAAAATCACGTTTATTGTATGGGAGCCCCCCTTAAATATTTGTTTTATTTTGATTTAATTATTTATTCTTAAAGTGAATATATAACTAAATATTCTGTGCATATTTCAAGCGTCTACCTGTTGCCGTTATCAATATCGAGCAAAAATGAGCAAAAAAATCACGTTTGTTGTATGGGAGCCCCCTTAAATATGTATGTTATTCTATTTTTTAGTATTTGTTGTTATAGCGGCAACAGAAATACATCATCTGTGAAAATTTCAACTGTCTAACTATCACGGTTCGTGAGATACAGCCTGGTGACAGACGGACGGACGGACGGACGGACAGCGAAGTCTCAGTAATAGGGTTCCGTTTTACCCTTTGGGTACGGAACCCTAAAAAAAGGTTAAAAGACTACTATATTTCTCAAACTCTGTAATTAAATATGTATTATATAAATATATATATTGAAATATCTATATATTATATTTGTAGGCTATGAATGAAATTTGTAAATATTACGTATATATTCTTGAACGCCAGTTTGACCTTCTCCTCCAGATGATTTCGGTATTGGACATCGCTGGAGATGTCGACACAGAGAATCCCAATACTTTTGGCGATAGCAAGTGGTGTGTTCTGGAATTGAGGAACCACTGCAAATGGGGTTTTCTTAGCTGTGCACGCGCAAAGTTGTATCTTTATGGGGTTGAATTGGACCAAGTTCAGTCGCCCCCAGTCAGATACTTTTATCAAAAAGTCAATGTCAGACACAAGTTTATCGCGACTTTCCTCCACAAGGGAACGAGGGATGTTAACTCGGCCTATATAATAAGTGTGTCCGGTGCTGTCTGTCATGAATGAATCTGAAAGTCTGAAATGAATGCCATCAATTGACAACATATCATTGATATACAACAGAAACATCATCGGAGACAGTACAGAGCCCTGTGGGACGCCAGGTTACTAGTAAGCTCGTGTTGTTGCTATGTTAGTATCGGAGGTGGAAGTATCGTACGAGTGATACTTAATGTATTGCAAGCGTTTGTAGGCTACGGTAACCGCTTTACAGCAGGTGCATCGCATGCGTATATGATTCCAGGCTTTGTATAAAAAACCAGTTGAGAATGCGCAAGCTTGCATTGCCAGAGGAACACCTGGCTCGTCAATTATATAACATTTTTTTTTTAAACTTTGTCGGCCATTTTGACCATGTTCCTTAAGAAATATGATATTGGTTTTTATATAGACATTCCTATTCTACTTTTTAATTTACTTCTAGAATCTGTTTTTTTTTTATAATTTGTCGGCCCTTTTGACCATGTTCATTAATAGATAGGAGGTTGGTTTTTCAGACATTCCTATTCTACTTTTTAATGCTGAATCCGAACTCGAAAAAATTCGAATATTCAAAAAAAAGCGACAGAGACACACAGTTAACCACTCGCCTACAGGTCTCGTATTTTTTTTTATATAACGTCCGAAGCATACAAGCATATGGTCCACATGATGTAAAGGGGTTACCGTAGCCTAATTAAATCGAATCAATCACACTTACGCCACAAATTTTGCGCAGCGCTCGCATCTACGGTGTACCTTCCATCCCTGCTGTAAGCGCATCCAAGATATACAAACTCATCCACTTTATCTTTGTTTTCTCCGCATTCAGTAGTAAGCCTTTCTCCATGCATTCGTCTTTCATCGTTGTGACCAGTGTTTGCAGTTCAGATGGTGTATCTGCTAATAGCACGGCATCGTCTGCATACAGCAGACAGTTCACCACTAGGTCACCCATGCGCAATCCCACATTCGTTGACCTTATTCTCTGCAGACAACTATCGAGATACAGGATAAACAGCCTAGCAGATAGCATGCAACCCTGTTTGACACCAATTTTGACATCAAACCAGGGTGACATGCCACCATCTATCCGCACACATGCTGAGCAATCCTTGTAAGTGGACTGCGCAGCACGGAGCAGTGAACCGTCAATCCCATATCTTGGCAATATGTCCCACAGTTCGTTTCGCACAACCCAATCAAAGGCTTTCTCAAGATCCACAAAGCCGCAGAAAACCTTGTGATCTATAGCCAGATGCATCTCTACGATATTGCGGAGCGAGAAAACTTGATCCGTACATCCCCTTCCATTTCGGAAACCTCCTTGTGCGTCCCACAGCATTTCATCGGATTTCACCCTCATTCTGCTTTCAATCACCTTTTTCCCTCTCCCGCTCGCTCGCCAATCTGTAGTTTTAGGTGTGAACCCACATAGTTTAGCTCGCCAAAATTTCGCTTAGTTTGTATAGTTTCCATCGCCTCGCTTCACCCGCCCGCTCGCTCACTCGCTCGCTAGCTAGCAGTGTGGCCTACGCTTAACTTCAAATGAAACGGGTCTTATCGCGTGGTCCGGAATACATATGTCTTCAGAATCTCTAGTTTATCATATCATCGTACCATAGAGATTTAGATACGTAAATTACTCTATAACCGCCCATATCCAATCGTTTAAACCTGTTACTTATAAAAAATCTTTTTTTTTACAACGTGAAATGGGAGGCATACAAGTATATGGCCCACCTGATGTAAAGTGGTTTGCAGTAGCCTATAAACGTTTGTAATACATTAAGTATCACTCGCGCGATGCCACTTCTGCTGCTAACACAGCGACACCTTAGGGGCTTGCTAGTGTCCTCAGTCACTCGCAGAAACACAACAACCCTCCAGAGAGTTGTTATTTGACTGTGGTTTTCTGTGAGGTGGAGCTACTTCCTCAGAGGGGCTGCTTTGATGCGCCCTACCTCTCTTACAAACACCCAGTACAAGACAAACAGACATGTTCATGCACACAACTGTTTGTCCTGTATGGGAATCGAACCCACCAGCGTTGATGTCAAAGTAGCGTTACTAACCACTACGCCACCGAACTCGTCAACATCTCTAGTCTGCCAAGTCATCGCACCATAGAGATTTAGGTACGTCACTATTACTCAATACCTGACCATAAATCGTTTAAACTTGTTACTTCTAAAAAATCATATTAACTTTCACATATTATTAGCACAAACACTTCACACCAATCGCACCTGATGGCTTCTTAAATCTGTCTCCGGAAAGACTTTTAATCATACCTCATGCATAGAAAGCAAAGAAAGTCGTAAGTGGGCACTTATGAAAAAAAATACGCACTGAGGCAACAAATTACAGATATTGTCTAACATTTGCTGATTTGTCGCAACTAAGTGAAAGCTAACAGATTTTTCGGTAACCGAATGAACGCGATCGATAGAAAGTGCAGTATGAACGAACGAGTGATTGACGATTAATACTATGGCGTGTAAACTTTAACTTAATATAACTATTGTCAAGGAAAAATCATCTTTAACAAGGCTACAAATTGAACTTAAAATCACATGTTATCGGTTTTTAACGACCTGCGAATTTATCTTAGCTAATCTGTAGAAAGCCGAAAGTGGTGGCATGCGAAATGTAATCGTATGTTTAAGAGCGAATAGTTGGTAATAGCATAGCTTTAATAACACAATGCTGGGAGGAACACGTCATTCGCATGTCTGTATAATGACAGGCGTTTGATTCATAGCGATATGAAATGCATCGACGTTCATATTCGATATTCAAATGAGGATTTATTAGGTCGATATGGCTAATTATCTTTATTACTCGACTATAGTAAAAACAAAAGGTGTTATGATTTTAGCAGTCTATAGGTATATGTTCTGTAAGAGCAAACATCCTTAGATCCTTGGAAACATCGGCTGTTATAGCCTTGAACACAAAATTGCAATTCCTTAGTGTCGCTTTTCATGGTTGCGCGAAACTAGCGCCGCAAGGCTGCGTTTGGAATTGGAATTCTACAAGGCAAACAGCCTCGCGTACGCTTACAGCCTTATAGAATACCAAATAAAAAGCCGTGATCGCCGTAGACGATGTCAAAGCTGTGACGTGTGTGATCACAGCGACGCACACAGCCATTACGAGTCGCTTAGAGAATTGCATGGCTGACCAGACTTTGATGTGGAGTTTATCGATTCGTTACAATGATCTGGATGACGTAGATTACTTGCATTTTTTTTTCAGGCATACAAGCATACGGCCCACCTGATATAAAGCCGGTACCGTAGCCAATTAACGCTTGCGATATATTAAGCATCACTCGCGCGATGCCTCCTCTGCTGCTTACACAGCAACTCCTTGGGAGCTTACTGGTGACCTCACTCACACGCAGGAACACAACAACCCTCTAGGGAGTTGTTAGGTCCCTTGCGGGGTAGGCAGAGAAATCTGAGCGCCATAAGACACGGTCCTTACACACCTCACTCGCTTCTGTAAGATTCATAGCTCTTTTCATGCACTCATTCCAGATTATAGGGCTCCTAACATCATCTACTGATAAAACACGATCAATTTTGTCACGGTAGTTGTCTTGGTATTCGGCTTCTACATCCTTCTCATAAACCAGTTGAGAATGCGCAAGCTTGCATTGCCAGAGGAACACCTGGCTCGTCAATTATATAACAATTCAATTTTTTTTTTATTTGTCGGCCATTTTGACCATGTTCCTTAAGAGATAGGAACGGTGTTCCTGAACATTCCTTATTCTACTTTTTTATGCTGAATCCGAATCTGAAGTCAAAATTCGAGTATTCGAAAAAAAAGCGACAGACAAACGCACAGACAAACATATAGAATTCATATAGGAGCCGTGTTCCTGAAAAATAATATCATGGATTTACATACATAAGTACAAGGATTTTCTACTGAGCAGTGATAGCCCAGTGGATAAACAATCGGCCTAGCGACCAACTGGTCCCCGATTCGAATCCTAGCGTATACCATTAAACTCGTGTTTTCGGATTTCTGTACATATTTGTAATTATCACTCGCTCGGCGGTTTAAAAAAGCATCGCGAGGAAACCCGCACGTCTAATTAATTACATTTCGATAGATCTAACCTAAGAAAGGTCTGGTCTGCGGAGGTTTGACGGCAGTCGCTCCATGTTAAAATCAGTGTCTTCACCAAATATTAACGCTTAGGTAGCGGATCGCCAATCCTAATGGATTAGGAAAAAGGGACAACGCTAGGAAGAAGATGTATAAGGATTTTCATTATTATATTGTTATCGAATCGAATGTTGAGAAGTAAAAACCCACTACCACTAATAGATTCAACATGCCGACGCTGCTATGGCTGCTCCGGTAGGTACAAGACTTGTAGAATATTATTCTGACGAATAAGGTCTACAACGCCTGAGGATGCCTCGTGGAGAGGCGAAACACGTGTCGCGGCGACGACCAGGCCAGTCGTGGCAGCGACGGTGGTGGAGGCATGCGGTTTCTGTTCCAGATGGCGGACGACCGCAGCAGCCGAGGCAGAGACTACCGGAGCAGCCATGGCAGCGTCGGCATGTTTTTTTTTTCTTTTTATTTAATTTTCACGTGCACCCCTGCCATGGGCAAGGCTATTTTTGTACATTTTCATTTATTAATCTTAATTTTTAAAATTCTATTGTAAATAAACACATTCATTCATCATACTCTCTTCCATTCCGCACTTCATTCTTCCATTCATCATCTTTCAATTTTATCTTCTAAAAGTTTTTATTTCGCCCGTTTTAGAACGCCGGTGAACTATCCTTATATATGTTTCCAGACTTCCCTCATATACTGCGTCAGTCCAGACACGGGCGACAGTGAACTTCGCAGCTCAACATAGCCACCGCGATACCATCGGCTATACCCGAGGCATACAACATTAGTCCTAGGTGGAGCCGCTCTGCTTGTTCCTATCTATGACAGCATTGGCTAGACTGAAGCAGTATTTTAAAAATTTTGTTCTACCTTTCCCCACCACTAATTCGGAGACTGTGTTTTCGGTGACCCGCATTCCCAATTCCTGCTCCAAATCGTACCTCTGTTTGGAGAATGCGGGACACCGAAACAATATGTGCTGCACTGTCTGGTCCACGCCGGGCTCGCAGAAGCACGATGGGTCATCCGCGCACTTGAATCTGTGCAAGTACGCGGAGAACCCACCATGTCCCGAGAGGACCTGCGTAGTGATGCTCGACGGCACCATTTTATCCACGATGCCGTACGCCGCCGCCGCACTCGGGAAGAACATCTTCGTTGTCGAAGCTGTAGTTCCCGATGTGTATCTCCTGTCCCATTCGTCAATGGTCCCCTTGCGGATCATACCTTTGACGAATGAGACAGGGCAGCGGTCATAATCTGGCCGCCTCCGCAACCCCAGTGCGGCGCTCCTGGCGAGTTCATCGGCACGTTCGTTCCCCTCCAACCCCGCGTGTGCCTTAATCCAAAACAACGAGACGCTCTTACCCTGGCTTTTGCACAGTTTAAGAGCGCCCCGTGTCTGCACCGCCAGGGGATGGGGGGACTCGACGTTCGCCACCGCCTAGAGCGCCGCCATGGAGTCGCTGAAGATGCCGATACTGGGTCCATCGCAGCTCAAAGCGTACTCGGCCGCCGTGCAGATAGCCAGGAGTTCCGCCTGGTAGACGGTACAGTAGGACGACAAAGCAAGCTTGACGGCCTTGGTTTCCGCGCCGCCGTTCCATATGGATACAGCGGCGCCAACCCGGCCCTTGGGGGCAAGATTGGTCTTGCTGCCGTCCGTAAACATTCGCAGGGCAAAGTTGGAGTGTGCCCTGCATTGTTCCTCGTCCACCAGGCTGCCGAACTCCAAGCTATCTAGCTCCGCGGGATGCGGGGCCTCGAACTTCGAGGCCATCCGCTCGATCTCCCTGTCCCCGAGCAGCGGATGGGGTAGCCCCCTCTTGGCCTCGTACAAAGAGGCGACCTCGCGCACTCTGAGGTCAAGAGGCAGCACCCCGGCCAGCAGCAGTGCGGAGTTCAGGGAGACCGTGCGGTAGGCTCTGCAGATCTTCTGCGCGAAGCCCCGCTGTACGCTGTTGAGCTGTTTCTGGATACCCAGCTTATTGACCGCTGGAGCCCATGCGGCGGCAGCGTACAATATCGTAGGTTCCACTACGGCTGAATATAGGATCTTCACTACTTCAGGGTTGAGTCCCCAACTGACGAGGGCCGTACGCGCAAGGCGCCCGTATATGGCTATTGCCATTTTACAGACAGTAGCCACGTGCGCATTGAACGTCAGACCCACGTCAATCGTCAACCCCAGCAGTTTGATCTGCCAAGACATGCCAATGTCTATCCCGCCCATGGTAAGCCGCGGGGTGTCATACCGAAGTTTGCGCGTGATCAGCATAGCGCTGGTTTTATGCGGCGCAAACTTCAACCGGTTTTTGACACCCCACGCCCTCACATGCTCGAGAGCGGCATTGGCCTGTCTCTCTATATCCAGCGCAGTGTTGCCGTCGAACATCAGCACGACGTCATCGGCGAAGGCCTGACAGTGCACCCCCGCAAGGTCGAGTTGCTGCAGAAGAGGGTCCAATAGGAGGTTCCACAAAATCGGTCCTCCTATGGACCCTTGGACGCACCCTTTGGTGGTGGACCGCAAGGTTTCCTCCCCGGCGTACCTCACTCTGACCGTCCTATCGCTGAGATAGCTGTCTATCACCCTCCTCAAGCCCAGAGGACAATTTTCCTCAGCCAGTCGCAGTTTGATGGCGGGCCACCAGGCGTTGTCGAAGGCTCCCTCTATATCCAGCGAGACGAGAGTGAGCATTCTCCTCTCGTCAAGCTTGGCGCGGATGTGCTGCACCAGGTTATAGAGGGAGTCTTCGGTGCCCCTTTGTGGCATAAACCCGTACTGGCGAGTACTAATCCTCGGCAGAATGTGGTGCTTGAGGCGAGCGATCAACATTTTCTCGTATACCTTGCCCAAAACAGGCAAAAGCCCAATCGGCCTGTACGATTTGGGCAAGGTATACGAGTCTTTGCCTGGTTTCCGAAGGACAATTACGAGGGCCCCCTTCCACAGCCGAGGAAAGTAGCGGAGGGCTCGACATTTATTGAGAAGGGCCAGGAAGAACTCAGGGTCACCGTTGATGACCCGAGCGCAAATGTCAGGCGTGAGGCCGTCGGCACCGGGAGCCTTCTTCGGGTTGAACGACGATACAGCCGCTGTGAGCTCCCTCATGGTAAACGGCGGGTCATGATAATCATCGACCCGCTCGTTTACCTCGCGGGCCTTCTTCCTCATTTCGCGGTGATCTGTATCGTCGTCCAACTCGCTGTCGGCAGGATAGAACGTATCCGCCAACAGCTCGAGGGACTCCCTGTGATCCAACGGCCTCCCGCCCTCCTGGAGGAGTACATCCTCCTTGCGCTCGGTTGCCCTCCCAATGACCCGATAGATACCTTCCCAGACGCCTTCCCTGTCTTGCCTCCCGCAAAATTTCCTCCAGCTGTCAGTCTGGGCATCCCGCACTGCGGCCTCGTATTTGCCCTTCTGTTCGAGGTACGAACTGACCACCATTTGTCTCCGGTCCGGCGCTGCGTTTCGGATTCTGCGTCGCTTGGTGTTGGTTTGCCTCTTCAGCTCCTCGAGTTCCTCCGACCACCACGGCAATCTAAATGAAACCCCGCCTTTGATTTTGGGCATCGCTGCCTGGCAGGCCTCGGTTATGGCTCGGGTGTACCCGTCCACGATTACCTCCAGGTCCTCCCACACCTGGACCGCCTCAACGCTCTCCACGTTCAGGCGGTCCCTCCGCATGATTGCTGCCAGTTTCTCACGAAACTGACACCAATCCGCTTTCCTGGTGTTGAAGATCCTGGTGGTCCTCGCCACGGATACCCCTTTCGCCCGTGCCAAGTTAATTTCAAATAGAATGCCGTTGTGGTCAGAGGACGTTAGGGCCTCGGAGACGCGCCAGCCATCCACCAGGCTCAGCATATCCTCAGAGCAGGCTGTCACGTCGACATGGCTGCTGTACCTCTTCCCGCCTCGAACGGTATCGAATGTCGGGACGTCCCCCGAATTAAGTATCTGGAGGCCCAGCTCCCCTAAGGCTCCAACCATCATCTCCCCCCTGGAGTCCTCTTGGGAGCTGCCCCACCAGAAACTCTTCGCGTTGGCGTCCCCGCCTATGACCAACCTTCCAGGTCCGTTTTCCCGCTCAACCTGTCTGAGCTGCTCCAGGTATGGCTCCATGGGTTTGTCAGGTTCGAAGTAGTAGGAGACCAGTGTAATCTTCCAGGCACTAGTCCGGATCCCCACCACAACGATGTTGTTTGTGGTGAGTTGTGGGTACTGAACGACATCAAGTTCGTGATCGAAGACGGCTATTGCCGCCTTCACAGTACCCTCTCCGTTCCCCAGTGCCTGGAAGACTCTCACTCCACGATAGTCTCTTACGCTTCCAACCCGACCCACATAGGGCTCCTGTAGCAGTGCGACAGATATTTTGCGCTCCTTTGCCGCCAGCAGCAATTCGAGCGTTGCTAGCTGGCTTCTCTGTAGATTGGCCTGAGCCATTCGATACTGGCGGGTGGTCCCCGAGGCAATCTCAGCAATAGGCGACAGAGGCCCGCGCCAACCCGTCCCACTTCTTTCTTACCGGGCAATCGCCGCTGAACGCGTTGTGTTTCGCGTTCAGCAGCTTTGCCCGGGTGCAATTCTTGCATGCTGGCGTCCCCCCCGCCCTGGCGTCCGCGCACTCCGCCTTGAGGTGCGGGCCACCGCAGTGGCTACACAGGTCGGCGGGCTCTTTGCAGAAGCGCCGACCATGTCCGAACCCCAAGCAGCGTGTGCACTGGACGAGGGGCGTCTGATCTTCAACGACGCACCTCTGGAGGTCGATGCGCAGTTTCCGCTCCGCTATCGACCTCCTCCAAATTACGGGGGAGACGCTTAGCACGACGTGGCGGTTGTGCGGGTTTCGCGCACTATATTTGACAGCGACGCGGTCCTCCCCGCCGTCGAGGCCCCGAAAGACGTCCCGGTTCTGGTTGCGAAGGGCGCGTATGAGCTCTGCATCGCTGTGGATGCTCAGCACGTCCCTCACAACCAGAAGCGGGTCCTTGTTTTTCGCGTCGTCCCCGTCGCTGCCAATCTCTTCTTTATTTTCCTTCTTTCCCCTTCATCCCTACATCCCACAATAACCTTGCGGTCCCTCACCTTCCGCAGCCGCTCGACCCTGACCCACCCCTCCTTGGCATCAACCGCTTCCCTGATCTTTTGGAGCACCTCGTCCCCCGTCTCTGTTTCCACGGTCGAGGAGACGACTACGGAGTGAAGAGCGGCCGGCTCCGCGTCCCGTTTCGCGGTCTGGCCCGCCGCCACGACACTTGCGTATGTCGCCCCCTCGATCGCCTTCTCTTGATTTCTAATTCTGTCTCTAATTTCCTCCAATAATTTATTGTTCTGGACGAGGAGCTCCGTGTTTTCTACTAATTTGGTCATTAATTCGTTCTCTTGCGCCCCGTTGTCCACTCCCGAGGGTTTGACAGGGTTAGCGACGGATGCCACGACCGATGTCGAAGCATCCCCCGCCAACCCGGTCTTTTTCCTGCCGCCCGCCAAGTCGGCTTCCGCTTCCTTCACCAGTTGGTAGAGGCGGTCCAGAGCCTGCAGCACATCTTGTTTAATGTCCGTCTTCAGATTTCTGGAGACGGACAAGGCACTCTTGGCCTTGTTGCTGCAGGCCCTGGCCTCCTCCACCCTAGTCTTTGTCGACTTGGCGACCGGCTGGGCGGTTTTGGACTTAGCCCGGGGCGCCTTGGTGACCGTTGTCGATGTCTGTTTGTTTTAGCGTCGGCATGTTGCAACTACTAAAGGTAGTGGGTGGGTGCCAGCCGGTGCTAGACCGCATGAGCTAATTGCTAGCGGACGCACACAAAGCAGGTTAGATCAAATTGCATGTAAATTTGACTTTCGCAAAATAACGCCTGAATCTAATAACTAAGGAAAAAGTATCTAAATTCGTTTGCAAAAAGACTCACAATACTAAAATGGTGTTTCAGAAGGCGATGTTAAGAGACCTAGGAGCCAGCAAGTATTACAAGAGCTAATATTAAAGAATCGCTCCAGATGTTGAGATTCTTCTCTGCCAACCCACAACGGAACGTGAAGACATAAAAGTCCTAAATGAAATAGGATTGAGTTTCAAGTACAAAAAAGTACTTACTTACTTTTGACCTCACTCACACGCAGGAACACAACAACTCTCTAGGGTGTTGTTATTTGGCTGCGGTTTTCTGTGAGGTGGATTTACTTCCCCAGTCGGGCTGCTTTGATGCGCCCTACGCATAGCACCCAGACCAAGACAAACAGTAGGGCGATTCTACTAAAAACTGCAACTGCACTGCCGCGCGGCGTGTGTCAAATGCTTAGGTATATTTTGACGTTTCGTTAACCGATCTGACAGCAGCGACGTTTAACGAAACGTCAAAATGTACGCATTTTGACACACGCCGCGCTGCAATGCAGTTGCAGTTTGTTAGTAGAATCGGCCTACTGTTTGTCTTGGTCTGGGTGCTATGCGTAGGGCGCATCAAAGCAGCCCGACTGGGGAAGTAAATCCACCTCACAGAAAACCGCAGCCAAATAACAACACCCTAGAGAGTTGTTGTGTTCCTGCGTGTGAGTGAGGTCAAAAGTAAGTAAGTACTTTTTTGTACATGCACACAAATATTTGCCTTGTGTGGGTGTCGAACCCACGAGCGTTGATTTTAAAATCGCCTTATTAACTGCGGCGCCACCAAGCTGAATTAAATCAATGTAAAAATTACGCAAATTCTGTAAGATTTAAATTATATTCAACTGCAACCTTGTGAACTTTGGCAAGCATTACTCTTCTACCCTAACAACATACATGCGAATGTAATTTTGTATGTTGTTAATTTTCACTAGTAAACTAATGAACTGGTTGTAATGAAACTCGGGACATAGGTATCCGCGTACAGCGGGCCACAAAGAAATGTATACCACCTCGATCTTAGTACGAGGAGAATGTCGTCGTCTGTTATCGGGCGTCGTCGGGCCTAAAATCAGAGTTGGGACTTGAAACTTGTATGTCAAAAATCTTTATCAGTAAGTACTACTTCGCTCTGTCGAACACACCAACTTTCTTTGAAGCCAGTTGACAATCTCTTTCAGGATACTTCGGAACTAAGCTACGCTGGAGGCCTGAATATGGTGACTTCGTTATCTCTACAGAAATATGAAGTTTAAGTAAAGTGTAGTGAAAAAGAAATATTTTTAGCTGATGAAGTTTGATTGTACATATTGCAGTAAAATCCAGTTGAGAATGCGCAAGCTTGCATTGCCAGAGGAACACCTGGCTCGTCAATTTATATAACAAATCAATATTTTTTTTTAATTTATCGGCCAATTTGACTATGTTCCTTAAGAGATAGGAACGGTGTTCCTGAACATTCCTATTCTACTTTTTTATGCTGAATCCTAATCTGATGTCAAAATTCGAATATTCGAAAAAAAAACGCACACACAGACAAACATAGATTTCATATAGGAACGGTGTTCCTGAAAATATGTTCCTACCACATGAAAAGGTTCGCTTGCGAAGAATTTACCTTTATATACAAGCTACTCGTAATTTATGCGCTTATAGGATAGTACTGCTCAAGTAGACTCGCATTTCACTTGAGGTTTACGTTATGTCTGGTTGTGGTGGCTTAGTGGCGCAGTGGTGAAACGTTATATTACTTTGACACTAATGCTCGTTGGTTCGATTCCCACAAAGAAGAAATATTTGTGTGCATGAACATATCTGTATAGGGCGCATCAAAGCAGCCCGCCTAGGAACTACCTCCACCTCACAGAAAATCGCAGCCAAATAACAACTTCAGGGATGTTGTGTTCATGCGAGAGAGTGAGGTTACCAGTAAACTCCTAAAGAGTAGCTTGCCACCTCTGATGCTGTTGAGTATTAGCAGCATCAGGTGGCATCGCGCGAGTGATATTTAATGTGCTGGCATTAATAGGATGTGGTAATCGTTTTAAGTCAGGAAGCCGCTTGCATGCCTTCCGACATTGTATAAAAAAGAATTGTGCTTTGTGTAAACTTTATGTCAGGGTTGAATGGGATTTGCGCAAGTTTTGGGTCAGGATTTGGTCTCTTTCGAGTCCTATTTGGAAAACTGTACTGATATAGATGTCACAGATTGGTAATAATCATCAAAAATCAAAGGACGTATAGAAACTTCGATGCACGAATTAGGCTCTCTCACTGAACTGACCATGCTTACTGCCGTCCGGTAGTCTAGCCAACATTACTTCAGTGATAGGTTATACAAGGTACAGCCTTCAGATTTGAATTTATATATAGATAAGCAAGCTATATAGCATTCATCTCTCGACCCGTGGAACCAATCATAATCAATTATAAATATATCATCTACTTTTTAGTACAAATATATGAAGTGACGTAAGTTAAATATATAGATTTTTAATACCCAAGATGGCAAACAAGCCTGACCTGTTTGATGGTTACCGACTATTTACTAGTCTGTAGGCACTTGGAGCACCAAAAACGTCAGTCGTGCGTTGCCGACCCTGTAAAAACCTCTCCACCTTTTTGAAGAACCTCATGCTGTGTCTACAGTAAACTAGATACCTAATGTACTGTAATGTCATGGGTAAATTACAAATGGGTAAAAAACAAACAAACATTACTATATATGTATGTAAACACATATTTGATTTACATTAATAGATTTATAGCTAGACCAAACCTATACGGTATACATTATTAAATTAATAGCGAGACCAGCTAAGACATTTCATATACTCCCTTACGCTGCTTGTTATTTGAAATTCATCAGTTTCTAATCAACTGCGTTTGGTTAAGTCAATTAGTCATGCAAATCTTGCCGCCATAAAAAGTGAACGAAAATACAAATTGAACCTGTCAAACAATGAATTTGTCACGAAAGCAATATATTATTTCTACGGCAATTAGTCAAGATTTAAGATGTTACACAGTGAAAGTTTTGGGCGAAAGCGCCTAAAACAACCGTCAATAATCAGACTTGTTCAGAAAGGGATACCTTAACAGCCTGCCAGACTGTTTTTTTTATACAATGGCAGGCATACAAGCATACATCCACCCGATATCTATGAATATATTATGATAGATAGATACATGAAGAGCACTGATAGCCCAGTGGTTAAAGGACCGACCTATTGACCAATTGGTTCGAATCCTGACATGTACCACTAAATTCGTGTTTTCAGATTTATCAGCGGTGAAGTAAACAAATGTACCCTTGTTGTTAAGTAGATAATAGATTAGCAATCACGAAAACGAATTTACATGGTCTTAATCCGTTCGTTCGTGAAAACCTCGACTTTTCATACAACTAAGATAGAAAAGAAGACAGACGCCTGACGGTAAACAGTTACCGTCATTGTTCTTGGAACAAAAGCATGACGTGTGAGTTGCCGACCTTGTAAATACTATAGACTTATACAGCCATCATTTGGAAAAATCTAGACAAGGAGTTCGTTAACCCCTCTGGAACCAGACGGAACGCGACCATTGTGTTCTTATGTATTCTTTATACGGTGAATGGAGAACAATCCTACTCAAGAGGGAGCATATTGAACGTGGGTACCGTCCTGCGGCTTCAAGTGTAATAAATGACTTCATAGCATCGCATAATACAGGTTTTTTTATACAACTTCGGGAGGCGTATAAACATACGGTTTTCCTGAATTAAAACGATTACCGCAGCCTGTTAATGCCAGCACATTAAATATCACTCGCGCGATGCCACCTCTGCTGCTAATACTCATTAGCAGCAGAGGTGGCAAGCTACTCCTTAGTTTACTGGTGATATAATGGTAGATATATGAGTCTGTGATCACAGATATTAAATTCTGGGGATATTACTTTATGTAAAGCGCCTGATATAAAGCGTTACAGTAACCCCCCCCCCCCCCCCATCTTAATCTTCTGGTAACCTCACTCACTCGCAGGAAAACAACAACCCTCCAGAGAGTTGTTATTTGGATGCCGTCTTCTGTGAGGTGAAGGTACTTCCTCAGTCGGGTTAACGTCGTGCCTCTCTTTCGCCAGAGCCTCGTCTGTTGATAAGCAGGGTGCATCACGTGCAGATGAGGTTGGCTTTTGCTCTAAAGGTAACAACAAGCCACTTAAACCCTAAGTAAACGGCAGACTGATGTAAAACAATAACCGTAGCAAAATAATGCTTGCAACATACTAATGCAACATATACTGGTTTTTTTTAATATTACGTCGGGAGGCATACAAACATACAGCCCACTTGATGTAAATGGGATACCGTAGCCTATTAACCCTTGCGATATATTAACTATCACTCGCGCGGTGCCTACTCTGATGCTCACACAGCAACTCCTTGGGAGCTTACTGGTGACCTCACTCACACGCAGGAAAACAACAACCCTCTAGGGAGTTGTTATTTGGCTGCGGTTTTCTGTGTGGTGGAGGTACTTCCCCAGACGGGCTGCTTTGATGCGCCTTACCTCTCTTAAGAATGGCTGGAGCTATTAATATTACAAGCTTCCAGAAAGTTGTAATTTACTTCACGGTCTGCGGCAAAATGGAAATATTTCCTCAGTCGGAAATGCTGGTAGATTTATTGAAAAAAATTAAACTATGAGAAATCATTTTATTTTAAGTTCCCGCGTAGGCCCAATGACCATAAAAGAATGAAACGAGCCTAATTAAATTGCAAGGTGGCAAATCCGTATACAAATAACAAATAAGGAATATGCTCTACCAAGTAATGCATTCGTCTGTATCTACCTTTGACGAAGCAATGTCGTCACCTGTTAGAAACCTGACAGTGCTATCGTAAAATGATACTTCCTTGCTTTTTATTTTTATCAGGCGTTTGAGATTTGTAACTTGTTTATTCTTGAAATGTGCTAGGATTTTTTTATTTTTCTAAAACTTTGACACGGAGGAACTCGATATGACATAACCCGTCTATAGAGAGGCTCCGATAGAAGCTGCTTAATTATACTCAATTATGCTAATCAGCCATCTACCCTAGCCTAGCCTAGCCTTTTACGCCACCGAGGTTCTATTAAAGTTTATAGATCTCTATCTATTTCGGACTTCTCCAATGTCGAAGACCATGTTAAGCTTTCGATGCTAGCTGTTGTCTATCAAGATGACAGTCATACAGTTGTCAGTGCCATTCATACGACTTGATAACAATGGTGTCTATTAATCCGCAATTGATTAAAGTATTGCAATATGCTCTAAACAACTTCGGTTGACAGGAAACCCCCATCCCGGCAGCGTGATGAATGTAGGTTAGTTTTTTTACACAATGTATACGGCCCACATGATGTAATGTTGTTATCTTAGCCTATTAACACTTGCAATAGAAGGATTATTAGCAGTTGCTCCCCTGCTGTAATGCTGCTGCGTGTACCACGTTGAGCGGCTCGGTGTACCCTCTCATGTAACGTACCCTTACATAAGAGGGTACAGGCCGCCGCTGAAGTTGAGGTATCATGCAACAAATGACAATCGTTAACTTAAGCTTAGTTGGTTTGAAAACATTGGCCTCTGCCAATCCGCTATTGGAGGCGGTGCAAAGAATGCTGTAATCCCCTTCTAATGAAGGCAGGTCCGTTCCCAGTGGTGGTATAATAAGTATGGGTTGATTACATTAGATGCAAATCAATCTATTATATTTTTGCTTAATCCGAAAATATGCATTTTTACTTTGTTGGGAGGTTACAAGAAAGCTCCTGAAAGCTACTGTGTCAAGATCCACCCGGAGCGTGACTGATACGGGAATCTATTGATACTGACTGACGACTGATAATCACTTTACATCAGGTGAACCGTATGTTAGTTTGATTCCTGACATTGAATAAAAAATTCCTCGCAATTTCAGATAAAATAGGTATTTGGTATATGTACCGTATGTTACAACTTAGAACTTACATGGCACATACATTATATTATTTATACTGCCTTGAGTGGAAAACAAGCTTATGGACCGTCTGATATTAAGCGGTTACTGTAGTGTATAGTTACATTGTATGGAGTATTGCTTGTTCGTCGTCGCCCCCGCTACTAACTGTGCATCTCTTTAAGAGTTTACTGAAAACCTCACTTAATCGCAGGAATACAGCTACCCGCCAGGGAATTGTTACTTGGCCGCGGTTTTCTGTAAGGTGGAGGTAGTTCTCCATCTTACAAATCAACTTCAGGTGCTATTTATATCTGACTATATTTTAACGCCAAGTCCCTTGCGGCGTAGACAGAACCAAGTGTCTCCCTACGACTTGGTCCCACTTACAGCTTTATTCATGTACGCTCCCGGTATCTTAGGGCTTATAACATCGCCTACTAAAAAAAACGACTTATTTGGTCGTGGTTGGTGATTTTTGATCTTGCTCGATTCCTAAATCCTTCCATTTTAAACATTGCATATCTGTTTCGTTATTGTTTTATCCCACGTTCATACTATATACTCGAACCAACGGAGCATGCTATTTCGTATCATTACACCGGCACTCTCTTTCAGATCAACTTCGGGTATTAATTAAAAATACTACTATAACCTCCTTCCCGCCTTATGAATTTTTGTTCCAAGACTCGGAAAGAGGTACTGCATGCTAAAGCAGTACCTCCTCGCTGCTAAGCGAGGATAGCAACACGTGTGTAGTTTGTAGATATTACAAAGGTTGTTATGTAACTGGTCCACATCAGGCGGGTTGTATGCTTGACATTGCACACAATATAAAAAAATCTAACAATAATCTTCAAGTACGTAAAACAAGCTGTAAATTTGTATATCAGTTTGTCTTTTGGAACTCTGAACAGGTATGTCTAGATATGTCGGTTACATATTCAGCAAGTTATGTCTAACACTGTCTACAATGTTCTCAGTTACTGTTTACTGTATGACCTAGCTTATCACTAAATTTATTCTAGTTTATTTGTACGTGTGTATTCACACTAAGCGAGTTGATTATAATAATTAGAATGATTATATTCATTAGAATATATGTAAGAGATAGATATTAATTTCAATAAAGTAATCTTTAATTTTTTTTCAATAAGAACCTTTTCCGATTGATAAATCCAATCCCCCTTGTATTGAGTTGTAAATAGTGTAATCATTGATAGGAATATAATGGACTTTAACCTTTATTTGAGCCCTCGACACATATTTAAGGCGTAAGAAAACAATGACGTGAAATCGTCCGAAACGAACCAAGGTTGCAACATTTAATAAAGAAAATGAATCAGTTATTAGTTTATTAAATGTTGCACAAGGTGTCTCAGTGAACAAACCAAAGCGATTAAAATTAGTGATGCATTTAGAAATAAACAAGACTTCAAAGGAGCAACATCGAAATACATTTCCTTTTGCTCTTTCTATAAATAGGCCAAAATATTATTCTAGAAAGATTATGGGCATTATGATAAACATTTAGAAAACGTGTCACCCATTGCTGGTTGCGTAAACGATCGGCCCACTGCCGCCTGCAATGAACTGGAAAGCAAGGTCTTTGACTGGCTCATTGTCTTATTTCACTGGTGTCGGTCCCATTAGGAGCAGTTAAAACAATACCTCAGGAAGGAAACAACTGGACACGGGTGCCAGATATCGCGTGAAAACTATCACACTGGCAACACAAAAAGTGCACCGTTCCACCGAATTTAACCTTACTATAAATAAACGTTGCAACAACGAAATGACATCAGTCGCAGAACGTCGCTTAGGACCACATCAACAAGATGTTTACAACAGTTTTTGTTTTATCAATTGTCTCATTGACAACAGCACAAGTGTTCCACAAAGTCGAACTTGCAGATGAAAGGACGCCATATGATTATGTTAGAGAGAGATTAGACGCGATAGGCACTGACGCAAGAACAGGATTGCCGATAGCGAACTCATATGAAGTGGAAGAAAGTGAGGATTATCCTGACAGACTAGAAGGAGCAGCATCTACTGTCTTGAACACTGTTGGCGGAGTTGGTGTTGGCGGTGTTAGCAGTATCGGTGGCATTGGTGGCGTTGGTGGAATCGGATTGGGCCAAGGCATTGGCTTAAACGGAATCGGTGCCCTAGGTCTAGGTCATGGATTGGGTATTGGCCTAGGAGGAGTCGGTGGTCTTGGTGGAGTCGGCATTGGTGGCAATGGTATTGGTGGAGGAGTTGGCTTAATCAACCAAGGAATTGGATTAGGAGTCGGCGGTGTTGGCCTTGGAAATGGTCTGTTATATCATCCTATATTAGGAACACAAGTTGGAGGCGGATATGTAGATAAAAAAGAATACGACGCTGCACAAAAGAAAGGCGCCGGTGAAAATATAGAGAAAATTGAGAAGAAAGCGGAGGAAGAGGCTAAGCATGGTCAAGAAGGATTCCAACAGGCAGCGGCCGCTGCGAAAGCGGAAAAGGGCGAGTCTAGTTTCTACAAAGACGAGGAAGCTAAGAAGAAAGCTGCTGGCGATGAAAAGTTTTACGAAGGCGGACAAAAATTCGATAAGCACGGTATGACATTCAATTTAAAACATTTTTTAGAAATGAAACTAAGGTCAATAAACTCCAAATCCAAATAATTTTGCTATGTAACTAATGATCCTAATTGATAAATTTTCAGCTACCTTATGATATAACTGTAATACATGAACAAAAGTTATGTACATGTATTTATACTCATATAAATTACCTAGTACAGCATTAAGACCGTTAATTCAATCTCCTAAAATTATTAATCGTCAGCATAATTATTTTATACCTCTAAAATAATATATGTTTTTTAATGTGTACAGGTGCTAACGAGGAAGTATCAAAGAAAGCTAAGAGTCACAAAAAAGGGCACGTGAGCAAAGGTTTCAAGACTTCTAGCAGCAAAAACGAGGAAGAGAAAACAGAAAGCTTCTACGATGAGGCCCATGACGAGGCAGATCACAAAATTGCTGGCCAAAATGCTGGATCATTCGGCGAAAATGCTCAACAAGGATTCAAGGGCGCGCATGAAGAAAAAATATTGGATGCTAATGCTCAAGGCAAGGAAGGACATCACGTATCCGAACACAAAATTGATGACTCAAAAGCGAACAAAGTGAGTACCTAAATTTAAAACAATTTACAGTATAAATGTATTACAAAATTAGAAACTGACTGACTTGGACATACCGTTGCATTGATTAATACTGTCATTTATTTACGCAAAAAATCTAATAATTTTGAAATTTATTTTTAAAAAGTGCAATAATATCGATATACGGTTATATCATGCGCATAGTTTGGCATATTGTCTATCCAGATCTCCTATTCCATCGTATATCGAGCCTAAGTTTGCTGTTACTATAAATAAAATAGTGAATTCCAATCCCGAGACAAAGGCATTTCTGAAGTCTAATTAGTAGGCTTTTCTTAATCCAGAGTATATACCATACAAGTTACTGTTTCATTACGATACGTAATTACTCACATGCCAAAGGATATTCCTATTTTATCCTCCCTTTGTTGTATTTTTTTTGTGTCTGTGGATGTTATTTATTTTTTCTTAGAACGTTGCAAGGCATACAAGCATACGGTTCTCTTTGTGAAAAGTTTTAACTGTAGCTTATAAACGCTTACAATACATGAAGTATTGTTCGCGCGTTGCTATCTCTTCTGCTAATACAGCAACTCCTTAAGAGCTGACTAGTAACCCCGGTGTAACACAACAACCCTCCAGGAATTTGCTATTCGGCTTTGACGATTTTTGTGAGGTGGAGGTAGAGTAGGGCTTTGAGGCTCGCTACCTCTCTTACAAATACCCAAATCAAAACAAACAGACATATTCATACACAACAATATTTGTCTAGTATGGAAATCAAACTCACGTGCCTTGGTCTTAATGTAGCATTGCAGACCGTTTCGCCCCCGGAAATAACTGTTACTTGAGATTTTTATTAATATTTAATATTTGCTTTCCAGGGAGAATTCCTTCAGAAGGGCTACAAAGGCGGTGCAGAGCAATTGGAGAAATTCAACAACCTCGGCGCACATTCTGTGCATGGGCACCAGGAAGCCAGTGGTGGCTACCAGCAGAACAAGGGTATTTTGCCCATCCACCGCTGAAGTCCAAGGCCGAATTGACGATTGTTATATGCAAATATATGCTTTTTGACCATTTTTCATTATAATTCGCCTTTTATTGTGTACGTGGTTAGTTGATCACTATTCGTCATTCTGCTGATGTCAGTGATGTACGAATGAGGACGATCCCCATTGCTAATAATCTATTAGGATTGGTGGGATCAGCTACCTAAGCCTATACATTTGACGAAGACACTGATTTTGACATGACGCGATAGCCGTCAGACTTCCACAGCTTAGAGGGAAAATCACTTTCTTAGATTAAGCCACGTCTTTCGAAATTTAATTTCTTGGGCATGTAGGTTTCTTCACAATGTTTTCCTTCAACGTCGAGCAAGTGATAATTTCTAATATGTACATAAAGCCTAAAACATAACTTACTTGTACAGACAACACTAAAAATATTTATACGTGTTTAATAAACGAATGTGGAGAAATATTGAAGGTGAGTAACAAATAATATGCTATATTTAATATGTATTTAATGAAATCAAATACCTACATACCTGGTGATTACTGTCAATTTGACGTACCTACCGTACTATAAACATTAGGAAGATTTACCGTAATATGTTCATGGAAATTACTTTTTTTAGCAAAATAGCTTCTATGATCTCTTTTACACTACCTAGTCCGGCCATAAATTCTGTAACAAATGAATATGCATTTTTTTATGTCAGTACTTATTTATAAAAGTGTCAGCAGGAAATAAAAAAAAATGATTCTATTCGAAATGGCCGCCTTTGGTTTTGATACAGGCCTTTAATCTGTCTGGCCACGAATCTATGGATTTACGCACTGTGTCCATGAAAAATAAACCACTGCTTGCTCCAGAGATTTCTTAAGAGACACAATGTGGGCGTGTCGTTTCGAGCAGGCTATGTCCACTAAAATTGGTCATAATTTATAGTCTAAGGGGTTCCGATCTGGGATAGACAAATGCCAGTCTTCAGCTCTTATAAAATCTGGAATGTTGGTTTCGAGCCAGGCTTGGGTAGTTCATGCTTTGTGACCAGGTGTCCTGCCAGAAAGTCCACGGTACATTTTTAAAAAGTGTATTGCTGAGAGGTTTCACAACGTGTATAAGACAGTCTCTTAGTACACTTTGGCTGAAGTTTTACCTCCTTTTACACAAAAATGGAGCTTTGTGACTACTTGATAAGACACCCAAAAAAAAAAATTTAAACGGCGGCAAATCGAAAGAAATTTTTAACATAATAAACGCGCTCCAAATTTAAAACAATTAAAGAGTTGTAAAAAAGAAAAGTTTCTATGAAACAGTATTTATGGCCAGCCTAGTTATATGTACATTTCTTTACTATGCGTACCTATGTACCCACATTTTCGACATATTCGATGAAATTACAAATAAATATTTGTATACTCTTATCTAAGTATGTATACAATGTGTACGTGTACATACATACGTATTTTTATATCCATATCCGTAGTGTCAAAGTAAAAAAAGAGGTTAAAGTTAATCGACAATAATAAATTTAATACGAGTGTTACTGTTCGCAGCCTAAATAAAAAAAATTAAAACTATTTTAATGGTAAACTTAGTCTTTAAAATTGATCACTTTCCTACAGCATTTTAAGAGAGCAATGGCGCATTAAAGCGACCCGGGTGGAAAAGTACCTTTATCTCACAGAGAACAAAAGACAAATCACAACTCCGTGAAGGGTTGTATTTTTGCGAGTGAGTGGGGTTGCCAACAAGCTCCTAAGGAGTTGCTGTGTTAACAGCAGGAGTGGCGACAACGATACTTTGTATTTCAAACGTTAGTAGACTACGGCAACCACATTACATCAGGTGGACTGTACGCCTCCAGAGCCTGACGTTGTATATAAAAAAAACATGTTCCTTAATGATAGTTTTTATAAAGAGAAGTTGCTTAAAACAGTTTCAGTAATCTTTGTTTGACTTTACGAAGTGGGAAATAGCAGCACAGTAGTAGTAATGTAAAAAGCACGTATTCCTAGGCTAGGGTAGCTCAAACGACGGTGTGAAGCCTTTGTGAAATAATTTAGTTGTTTGTCTGTTCCACGGTTTATTTTACTTGTGTAAATATTTTTTGTGACACTCTATTTACCTACACCTTAGCTGTGTTCGTGATGACTATTACATTATCTAGTGGTAGTAGTACATACTAGGTCTTATTATATTATTATAGTAGAAAAGAGTGACGAAACAGATATACAATGCAAAAGTGGAAGGATGTAGGAGCCGAGGAAGACCGAGACCAACCTACCATGACCAAATTGGTCGTGTTTTATCAGAAGGTGATGTCAGGAGCCCCAGGAACCGGGGCGTGCATGAAAAGAGCTATGAATGTCACAGAAACGAGTGAAGTATATAAGGACCGCGTCTTATGGCGCTCGGTTCTCTCCGCCTACCCCGCAAGGGACCTGGCGTGAAGATATACATACATACATACATAGTAGAAAAGTACGAAAATTAATAGAAAAATGAAGAAAAATAATAAAAATGTCGCATAAACATCGCTTTTAATGCTGCGTCACGTTCCCTTTTACTAACATTCCATTGTGTGCCTGATTCGGTTGTTTTAAGTGCTTATGTTTATTGAATTTATTTTTCCTTTCGAATTAAAATTAAATACCGCATGGCGCTAATTTGCTAAAGCATTCGAAACATATACACCCAGAAGTACATAAGCTAACTACAGAAATAAATAATAGTACGGAACTGGTACAGAAAACGACACTCACTGAGTCGGTACATGAATGAGTTATGCAAGAAAGTACCGTTTAGTAGCTATTCACGAATGTCCTTTTCGTAAGATTAACGATAAGGCCTTTCAAAATTTATTGAGAATAACTACACAATATTATACACATTAATAGAAAATATTTAATACATAAGTGCGTATGTGTCAGCTCCGACGCACGATTAGAGTTTACACATTTCGAACGATAATTATGATACATATCGTATAGAAAAAAAATTCGGATTTTCTTCATTACCACTGGAATCTATTTCTTCCATATTATATTTTTTTTTTAAATTAAATCACTTGATGATTTCTTAAATAGTATATAAAAGTATACGTAAAATAAACCAAGCTTCGTAATACGCAAGCGCGCACACACATGTAAGTACAATGCCCAGACCCTGTAATAAACACTGTATAATACCTTCTATCTCATTCTCTCGCACGTTAAATCCTACAGATTTATATGTTTGTCTATTTTTAAAAGGACGAGCATAACGCCATCACTTTTAGTTAACACTTGATTTTACTCCTTATAAAATTTCCGTACCGGGCCTTATAATTCAAAATGGTTTCTTAACGAGCAAACTGCAAAAAATCCAAGACAATTTCCAGGCATTAGCAGAAAAACTTAGACATAAAATGAGCAAAGTTGTACTAAAATGTTGTGCGTTAAAATTGATGTTGCGTCTATAGCAACTAGATGTATCTTAGGTATTCATTGTCAATATTCCGAAGATGTCAGTCACGGAATTTTTTCAAAGACATACTTCCGATCACCTAAAAGATATGATTTTGAATTTTAAATTGAACATTCGTCAAATTAATTTGAATATAAAAATATTTTTAATTTATGCAGTTTACAGTTACGAGTTTGTAATAAAATAAAATGTAAAAAGGTAAAAGGTAGTTTCATAGAAAATTTGTAACAACAAAGAATTTCTAAAGTATACTAACAAATTTACCGACTACCATCACTATTGTATACACACTAGCTTATGCCCGCGGCTTCGCATGCGTAGATTTTGGAATTTCAGCAGTTTTACTTATTTTTATTTTACTTCTTATTTTTTAGTACAGTCGGCATTAAATAGTTAGTAAAAGTATCAAATATCCTTATTTGTATAGTAATGAAGATATGTCACGGCCTGTTCGGTTTTCATTAACTATTTGATACTGGCTGTATACACTCAAAGCACCTCTTTATTCTCAACATTGCCTATTTTAAAAACATAAAAGTTTCAAGCCACTTAAAAAAAAATATCTGCCTGGGTTGAAATTCAAAAAAATCTTCCTTATCTCTCATATGCATTACAAAAGGAACCTATTGGTCATTGAGTCAGTGAATTAGACAGGAACTCCATTTTTATTAATATAGATTAGCGTCTCGTTCAAACACAATTTCAACCCCCTTTTCACCTCACCTCACCTCGCTAAGGGTGGAATTTTTGAAAACGTTGAAAACATTTTTTTTTTGGATTCTAATAGAGAGTATCTATACAAAGTTTCAAGTCACTAACTTCAAAAAGTTTTCTGCTCCATACAAACTGTCAACCCCCCTTTCAGCCCCTAAATGTGGAATTTTTAAAAACGCTGAAATTACTTATTTGACGTATTGATTGAGAGTATATTTACAGTCTAAAGCAGCTCACTTTAAAAAATAACAATTTCTTAATAATTCAACTTTTAGTTCAAGAAATACTTTTGACCTCCATTACACCTGGGGTGGAATTTTAAGGGATGATTTTTGAGAAAAATATTTTACTCGTGTTTCATGCCTTTCAATAAAGAACCTTCATGCTGAATTTCATTCGAATAACTTCAAAAACGGCAAAGTTTCATACTAACTTTGCGCCCCCGTTTAACCCCCTAAGGGATGAATTTTGAAAAAAAGCGCAAGCGCGCACACACATGTAAGTACAATGCCCAGACCCTGTAATAAACACTGTATAATACCTTCTATCTCATTCTTTCGCACGTTAAATCCTACAGATTTATATGTTTGTCTCTTTTTAAAAGGACGTGCATAACGCCATCACTTTTAGTTAACACTTGATTTTACTCCTTATAAAATTTCCGTACCGGGCCTTATAATTCAAAATGGTTTCTTAACGAGCAAACTGCAAAAAATCCAAGACAATTTCCAGGCATTAGCAGAAAAACTTAAACATAAAATAAGCAAAGTTGTACTAAAATGTTGTGCGTTAAAATTGATGTTGCGTCTATAGCAACTAGATGTATCTTAGGTATTCATTGTCAATATTCCGAAGATGTCAGTCACGGAATTTTTTCAAAGACATACTTCCGATCACCTAAAAGATATGATTTTGTATAATATTCAGAGAACCCGAATTGATACGAAATTAATTTATAGCAACACAACAAGCAATAGTGTCAATATGATAAAAATGACAAAAATTTATGTTCTCAACATTCTCAACATTAGGTTAAATCTATACATCTATACTCTATACATATAAATAAAATTGAAGTGTCTGTCTGTGATTTCAAAATAAAGCCTTTATCTTAAGCTCATATCGTTATTTTCACGTTACCAAAGCCTTAACATGCATTTTTAACTTTTTCGTCTGTCTGTCTGTTGGTCTGTTTATTTGTCCGGGCTAATCTTCGAAATGGCTGAACCGATTTTGACGGGACTTTCACTGGTAGGTAGAGGACTGTTCAGAGCAGAATATAGGCTACTTTTTATTCCGTAATTATTTAGGGTTCCTGTGTAAAAAATGAGAAACTGTAAAAATTAGGGGGATATATTGGTAACTTAGCGATTTTATTTTTATTATTATTTTCACAGAATACGTATTTTTGTGACATAAAATAAGTACGCATTTTTGATGTTATAAAAATAAAATAAATATACGTTACCTCCCTTGCGTCAATAGATGGCGCTGTATAAAAATTGAATCACTCTATGGTTGCATCAACGACCCTGAACTTTGTTTTTTTATTAAATAGAAAGAATTTTACGTCTATAGAGAAATAAAGGCTACTTAAAGCCCAAATCTCATGCGTGCGAAGCCGCGGGCTTCAACTAGTCACAAATATAAGTGAAATAAAATGTATAATGAATCTAATAAATACTGAATATGTAAAGAAACCTTCGTCTATCAAAAACTTACCGGCAGCACAACAAATAAGTTTATCACAATACTAAGTAAAATGACTCAAAATGAACATCACATAAATAGCAATTAGCAAACTTTTAAACATAATATTTGCTACGATAAAAATGGAATGCGGAAACATAGTCACAGTCACCTCACCAAGCAACATAACGAAGTAAAGAGCATTAAGTAAGTTTACATTCGTCAACCCGTCTCATAGATTTCAGATCCCCCTTTACATTTATCGCTCCTCTCCTTTACTATACTTTGTGTGAATTTATTAACTCTAATAACAATAAACTTTAAGTTGTTTATCACTCCTGACCAACTAATGCTGTCATGCATATTGTGTTGCTCTTATGTTTTAGGCAATCAACAGATCTATACGTTAATATGGGTTTTAACTAATTTCTAGTACACTCACAAGGCCATTTAAATTTTAATGTAGAGAAATGGAATTTTAAATTGAACATTCGTCAAATTAATTTGAATATAAAAATATTTTTAATTTATGCAGTTTACAGTTACGAGTTTGTAATAAAATAAAATGTAAAAAGGTAAAAGGTAGTTTCATAGAAAATTTGTAACAACAAAGAATTTCTAAAGTATACTAACAAATTTACCGACTACCATCACTATTGTATACACACTAGCTTATGCCCGCGGCTTCGCACGCGTAGATTTTGGAATTTCAGCAGTTTTACTTATTTTTATTTTACTTCTTATTTTTTAGTACAGTCGGCATTAAATAGTTAGTAAAAGTATCAAATATCCTTATTTGTGTAGTAATGAAGATATGTCACGGCCTGTTCGGTTTTCATTAACTATTTGATACTGGCTGTATACACTCAAAGCACCTCTTTATTCTCAACATTGCCTATTTTAAAAACATAAAAGTTTCAAGCCACTTAAAAAAAAATATCTGCCTGGGTTGAAATTCAAAAAAATCTTCCTTATCTCTCATATGCATTACAAAAGGAACCTATTGGTCATTGAGTCAGTGAATTGGACAGGAACTCCATTTCTATTAATATAGATTAGCGTCTCGTTCAAACACAATTTCAACCCCCTTTTCACCTCACCTCACCTCGCTAAGGGTGGAATTTTTGAAAACGTTGAAAAAATTTTTTTTTGGATTCTAATAGAGAGTATCTATACAAAGTTTCAAGTCACTAACTTCAAAAAGTTTTCTGCTCTATACAAACTGTCAACCCCCCTTTCAGCCCCTAAATGTGGAATTTTTAAAAACGCTGAAATTACTTATTTGACGTATTGATTGAGAGTATATTTACAGTCTAAAGCAGCTCACTTTAAAAAATAACAATTTCTTAATAATTCAACTTTTAGTTCAAGAAATACTTTTGACCTCCATTACACCTGGGGTGGAATTTTAAGGGATGATTTTTGAGAAAAATATTTTACTCGTGTTTCATGCCTTTCAATAAAGAACCTTCATGCTGAATTTCATTCGAATAACTTCAAAAACGGCAAAGTTTCATACTAACTTTGCGCCCCCGTTTAACCCCCTAAGGGATGAATTTTGAAAAAAATATTTTACTCATGTTTCATGCCTATCAGTAAAGAACCTTCATGCTGGATTTCATTCGAGTAACTTCAAAAACGCCAAAGTTTCATACTAAATTTGCACCCCCGTTTTACCCCCTTAGGGGATGAATTTCCAAAAATCCTTTCTTAGTGCTCCCCTACGTTATAAAAGGAACCCCTGTGCAAAATTTCAAGTTTCTAACCCTTATAGTTTAGGCCCTGCGTTGATATGTCAGTCAGTCAGCTTCTCCTTTTATATATATAGATATAGATGATTGTTGAGAAAAATATTTTACTCGTGTTTCATGCCTTTCAATAAAGAACCTTCATGCTGAATTTCATTCGAATAACTTTAAAGACGGCGAAGTTTCATACTAACTTTGTGCCCCCGTTTAACCCCCTAAGGGATGAATTTCCAAAAATCCTTTCTTAGTGATCCCCTACGTTATAAAAGGAACCCCTGTGCAAAATTTCAAGTTTCTAACCCTTATAGTTTAGGCCCTGCGTTGATATGGCAGTCAGTCAGCTTCTCCTTTTATATATATAGATATAGATATAGATGATCGTTGAGAAAAATATTTTACTCGTGTTTCATGCCTTCCAATAAAGAACCTTCATGCTGAATTTCATTCGAATAACTTCAAAAACGGCAAAGTTTCATACTAACTTTGCGCCCCCGTTTAACTCCCTAAGGGATGAATTTTGAAAAAAATATTTTACTTATGTTTCATGCCTATCAGTAAAGAACCTTCATGCTGGATTTCATTCGAATAACTTCAAAAACGCCAAAGTTTCATACTAAATTTGCACCCCCGTTTTACCCCCTTAGGGGATGAATTTCCAAAAATCCTTTCTTAGTGCTCCTCTACGTTATAAAAGGAACCCCTGTGCAAAATTTCAAGTTTCTAACCCTTATAGTTTAGGCCCTGCGTTGATATGTCAGTCAGTCAGCTTCTCCTTTTATATATATAGATAATAAAAACGTATGGAAATGCAGATGCAGAAATGAAAATTACGCTTTGTTGAGCCCGGACTATATTCTGGCGATTCAAGTTTGTCTCGGCCTGTGCAGCATGAGTGGTAATCGAATTCAGCCCAACCATTGTTTTTAATTCACGTCGGATATTATTAGTATAATTAATAACTATTTTTCCATCTTCTCTAGTCCAACAACCTTTGCAAAACAGCATGTCTAGTACTCATTAGAGACTCTTACAATGTGTATCCTTTCAGAAGCTTTTTGGAGCCCATAAGCGATTGCGTAATACATGGTCCCTAAAGCGAAACAAAATTGGACGGGCTTATCTGACGAACCAGTTTTACCAAGGCGAATACAGGAAAATCAAGTCTCAAGTATGATGTCTGGAACCAGTAAAGTCTCATGACAGAATTTTGTAATATTTTCCTCGAGCTTTTCTTATATATTGGATCCTGAGACAGTGTTACAAATTAAAGATTTCAATGTATGCAACTCATGTGCCAAGCTGTTGGTGTATTGTGAACACGATGAAAATAACCTATTGTTACGAAATTACGTCAAACTACTGATATTACATAATAATTCAATTCATACGGGTCGGTAAAGTAGAACGCAGAGCTCTTATTGGCTAGTTCGTGGATCAACATCGCGGTACCAAGCAGCTTATTGGTCAAAATATCCTCCCATTGGTCAGTGGGCTCCATCGAGACGTACTCGATGGTGGGCCCGAATCGCTAAGATATTTAGCCGTTTAGCGCCTAAATATCAACAACACAACGGTTTTGTGAGTGCGGGGTCCTTCATGCAGTCAAGTGGTTTTAATGGGTTGTAGGTATTGTATACGACGAGCTCGGTGGCGCAGTGGTCGAACGCGCGGTTACGCTACTTTGACACCAATGCTCGTGGGTTCGATTCCCACACAGTACAAACATTTGTGTGTATGAACATGTCTGTATAATAAGTATGTATTTACAAAAAAAAATGTATTTGCGTATGTTTATCAGTTGTCTAGTACCCATAACACAAGCTTTGCTTACTTTGGGACTAGATGACAATATTTATTATTTATTTATTTATATTATTATTTATTTGTGAAGGACTGCTGTTAAGAGTTTCTTCAAACGCTGACATCTTTGAATTGAACATATCCTCCATCTCATCCATAGGCTTCTTTATTTATGCAAGACGGTCCATATTGAGTGCAATTCTTCATCTTCGCTTTGTCCCGTTTCCTAATCTATTAGGATTGGCGGGGTCCGCTACCTAAGCCTAAAGATTTGGCGAACACACTGATTTTTAAACCGGCGAGCGCTCATAAGAAGGGCAATGAATGTTAAAGAAACAAGTGGGGTTTGTAAGAATCGAGTCATATGGCGCTCGGTTCTCTCTACCTTCACCGCAAGGGATTTAGCGTAAAGTTACAGATAAATACAGACTTTTACATTTTCTTTTACAACGTCGGAAGACACATAAGCATATGGCCACCTAATGTAAAGGGGTTACCGTAACCGATGAACGCTTGGGATATATTAAATATTACTCGCACGATGCCTCCTCTGCTGCTAACACAGCAACTCCTTAGGAGCTTACTGGTGACCTCACTCACACGCAGGGACACAACAACTCTCTCGGGAGCTATTTGGCTGCGGTTTTCTGTGAGGTGGAGGTACTTCCCCAAAAATCAAACCCACGAGCGCTGGTATTAAAGTCGCGGCATTCACGACTGCGCCATCGAGCTCGGCAAAAATACCTACATACATAGAGCGACTGCCGTCCGACCACCACACTCTGGGTTGCGGAAAACCAGATCTATCTTAGGTTAGGTTATACGTCTTTCGAAATATAATTTCTTATACGTTTGTGTTTCCTGACGGTGTTTTCCTTCACCGCCGATTAAGCGATAAATTTGTAAATAAGTCCGAAAACACGAATTTAGTGGTACATGACCCGCCAGGATTTTTCTTTTATACCACTAAGGTGCCAATCAAGCATACGGCCTGCCTGATGGTAAACAGTCGCCGTAGCCTATAGACATTTGTAACACCAGGGGTGTCACCCATGCTTTGCCGACCCTCTACAAACCTCTTCACGCATTTCTTGAACAATTCCATGTTGTAGTCCTTTGGAAAAACCTCGGCTGCGAGCTGATTCCACAGCTTGAGAGTTCTCGGAAGAAAACTTCTCTGGAACCGCACAGTACGCGACCATTGCGGTTCCAGCGTGTGAGGGTGAACTCCCCGCCGTCGGCGACCTAGACCTAGACCTAGATTCTAACCGGGGACCAGATGGTCAATATTCCGGTTCCTTATCTAATGGGCTATCACTGCTGTACTTCATATATTCAGTGCAATGTATGTGTTGAAATAATTCTCTGTTGCTATTTCTTGCCAATGCAATAAAAGTTATTAGTTACCTGACAGCGAGGGCGATACACTAAACGGTTACATGTGTGTCCAGGTGTATATGCTTTATTGTATTTTTATTTACGAAAATATAGAGAGCTATACTGGTGTGGATGCTTTCACTTCTTCCCTCAAAAAAGAAACCAATCTCATCATTATTATTATTTTAAATTTCTTTCTTGGGAACAAAATAGACTATGAAATTTTAATTTCCTCGTCATCCATTTGTAAATATAAGCGTGATCAGTTAAAATAAATCAATGATACAGATATTAATTTGTCGGGTCCTTGAAGTAGGCCTTACAAGCAATTACAAATTATTGATCACCTTTTTACCAAATAACTATATAACTAACGGACCATCAACAACAAATTTCTACAATACTCCTGCTGTCGCAGGTAAAAGGTGTAACGATTCATCAATCATTTAAGCCACACTCCGGATTAGGCTTAGGAAAGGGATCTTGTCAGTCCAAATAGATTAGGAAACGTGATTACGGGAAGAGTTTGTTCTCCTTGCCTATCTCGACTGCCATCAGACCTCTACAAGCCAGACCTTTCTTAGGTCAGGTCAAACGTCTTTCGAAATATAATTCTTGAGACGTCCGGGTTTCCTCACTATGTTTTACATCACAATATATGGATAAATGAAGTCCTAGCGAGTCCTATACTAGAGTAATTTCATCACCGATAGTCTGGTTCCTTTTCCACGGGGCTATCACTCCTTTCTTACTTCCTTTCAAACCGGGCCCTTTATAGAAATATACCTATACTTTTAGGGTTTCGTGCTTTAAAAGATAAAAACAAAAACTTTTAGTATCACACGTTGAAAACATTTTTTTTCTTGAAAACGACAATTATTATCAGGCTGAAATTAATATGTATGTATGTATATCTTTACGCCAAGTCCCTTGCGGGGTAGGCAGAGAGAACCGAGCGCCATAAGACGCGGTCCTTAAATACTTCAATTAAATTAATATGAATTAAGAATATCGTTCAAATGCAAGTTTGTAACTGAATTTAACATTAAGTTATGAGACATAAAACTCCCTATCTACATAGTAATGCGGCCTTTATTTCCCGAGGCACTACCGCGTAGAACTGCCAGTAGCGTCATAGGACACTTTTCTTTCTCGTAACTCTACCGGTAGTGTCATGAGTAAAATTGCATTTTCCGTGTTTTTAATGGAGAAACTTTTGTTTTTGCCTAATTATATATGTCAAAGTTAGTGTTATATCAAAATGGACAAAACAGTTCTGTACATTTTCATTTTTTTTCTTTTGTTAACAACTGACGAGTTTTAGCATCAAAAAAAAAATTGCGAGAAATGCAATTTTGCTAATGACACTACCAAGAGAATCACGGGAAAGAAAAATCTTCAATGGCACTACTGGTAGTGCCAAGCAGTATTGTCTCAAGTGTAATTCGGCGTGTGTTCTTAAAACATCGGGTTTTAGAGGTAGTTCTAGAATATTTAACTGTAACATAAAGTAAGATCTAGCGCAAATAACGAATAAATCTGTCAGGTACCGGTTCCTTATATTTTAGTTAAAACCAGCTAAGCAAACCATCATCAACAAATATACTAAAATTTTTAGTGGTATAAGTTGCTCATCATAATTTTTAGAACCAATCTCATCTGCACAGGCGGAATCACGAAGGAGCTCCAGATTACAAAACCAATTCATAAAGGCTTTGTTACACAAAGATTAATTAGTTTTAAATGAACTAGCCTGATAGCAGAATGGTTAGCAATGCTACTTTCAAACCAAGGCTCGTCACGCCACCGGGTTCGATTCCCACACAGGACAAACTTTTGTGTGCGTTGACACGTCTGTTTGTATTGATCTGAGTGTTCAGGAACACCGTTCCTATATGAAATCTATATGTTTGTCTGTGCGTTTGTCTGTGTGCGTTTTTTTCTAATATTCGAATTTTGACTTCAGATTCGGATTCAGCATAAAAAAGTAGAATAGGCATGTTCAGGAACACCGTTCCTATCTCTTAAGACAACATAAAGACACAAGAAACTTTATTACAAAATAATAATGCAATTGAAAACACTTCATTAAACAATTATCTTCCATGCGGCTAAGAAATAGCAATTGTGACATTACAATTATCTATGGACTAAAACCGAAACAAATAGCTCTTCATAATCTTCACAGACGTTTGTAAAGTGAACATTTTCGGTCATAACCGTTGCAATAAACGAAATTGGGTGGTGAACCAGCATAGTGCGTCAGATAACCCGACTCCATGCTGGATTGACTGGAACACCTAAAATAAATCGATGAAGAAAGGTCAAGTTTCTGATATACTGGTCCCCTAGAAGCGGTCGGTATCGAAGAAACAGTCTTTATTGTCAATAAACTAAACAGCTGCCACATTCATGTCAGTCTTGGGTCTCTTTTGAAGTTATACTTCTTTAGGCGCGTTATGAAAAAATGATGAGAGTGAAATTTTAAGATGCGCGCATCACTATAACACAAAACAGGTTGAAGCTGCTAAATGTTTCATGGTATTACCGGTAGATGGCGCTATAGTTAAAAATGTATAACATTTGTACTTGAAATTTGACTTGTATGTAATACATTCCATAAACATCGCCGCTACTACTTGAATGACGTTTTTTAATTTTACTCCAATAACCCTTCTTATAAATTAAAATATTATTATTTAACATAATTAATACTAAATATTATTAAATTATTAATGTTAAATATTTATTTAATGATGCCAATGAAGTATAACTTCTCACTCGCGTACATAAGTACACGCACCCATTTTTTTTTATACCACTAACGTGTATAACAATCATACGGTCAACCATGATGGAAATATTGAATGGAGACCGATAAAACGAAATTGCTTTGCAACTCAACTTACCGCTACGGGTCGGGAGGTAAAGTAGAACGCGCTGCTATTATGGGCTAGTTTACGGATCAACACCACCTAACTTATCGGCTTATAGGCTAAAATGTGATCCCATTGGTCGGTAGACTCGAATCACTGAGATACTTAGGCGCTAAAATACAACGTTTTGGTGAGTGAGGTTTTATTGGTTTGTGCCGGCAACGCACGAGTAACACCAGGGGTGTCATTAGCGTGTTGCCGACCCTGTAAAAACCCTGTTCCCCGTTGTAGAATAAACGACCCTTATTGTCATTGTATGTAATATTGGGAACATAAATACAGAGGTGTGTCATCTCTTTCGTGTTAACCATCCTATATATCTAGTTGTACAGTAGTAAACCCTAGGGGTACTGAATGATAATCGATTTTAAGTTCAGTTCCTGGTCAACCGAACTTCGGTCCGCATTTTGTCTTTTCTTGCGTAAAGTTGCGTTTTTTTTTTCAGAATAGATCTATAGGTCCCTTCCCTATACAGATCAAAGAAGCACGCCTGGGTAAGTACCTCCACCTCACAGAAAACCGCAGCCAAATAACCGTGTTGCAAGCGTTCATAGGTTAAAGTAACCATTATACATCAGGTGGGACGCATGCTTGTATGCTACCCGACGTTGTATAAAAAAACTTAAGCATTACCTTATCTAATATATATATACAAAATTTGATCCAAATGGTTAGAGCCTGTTCTGACATACGCGAAATATATGTATATACGTATATATAAGAATTGTTCCTTTAAAGTAATAAGATGAAATATTTATTATATTTATATTCCATATTTATTTTTATCAACACTAATATATAAAGCGGAAGAGTATTTGTTTGAACGTGCATTCTTGAACTACCAGTTCAATTTGAAACTTTTTGCATTTGATAGCCCAATTCTTGTGGAAGATTATGGGCTATTCAGTATCACGATATGACCCTGAGAAGAAGAAAAAAAAAGAAAGAAAGTATAAGCGGTTCCCACGAGATACCGGGCAACGCGTGGACGAAACTGTGGAATGCAACTAGTCTATACATATCTATAAATAATATAGACATATCAGCGCACAGCCGAGTCGTATAATTTGAAAATTTGTGTTAATATGGGGAGCGTGAGTTCAATTTATATTCAAAAGAACATGAAATACAACATAAATTCAAGAACAAAGACTTTTTTTGCACGATTACATCCAATCAGAAATATTACAATAATGCCAATTGTTAAAATATTTAAATTACAACGGAATTTTTTACGAATTAGAACGAATTTCGTCTGTCATCTTCCTATTATTGTATACGAATTACTATAAAAAAATATATAGAGTAGATAAATACCACAAGAGATATGTAAGGATCGAGTAACGTGGTGCTCGGTTCTCTCTGCCTACCCCGTAAGGGATTTGGCGTGAAGTTATAGATAGATAGATAAATACCACAAATGTTGGAGATGTTATGTTCATCTGAACGCACAATACATGCTGTAGTATATT
The DNA here is from genome assembly GCA_947507595.1 of Pyralis farinalis. Taxonomy (NCBI): domain Eukaryota; kingdom Metazoa; phylum Arthropoda; class Insecta; order Lepidoptera; family Pyralidae; genus Pyralis; species Pyralis farinalis. Next base: position 29,041,644 of record OX382273.1, on the reverse strand, counting down.
GTTCTTGGTATGTCTGCACCATGAAGGGAACCTATGGGGAACGGGTGAGATCGATTTTACGTATTAATTCAATTCACCGCTATGGGTCGGGGGGTAAAGTAGAACGGGCAGCTCTTATTGGCTACTTCAATGATCGACATCGCGGCACTTATCGGCTTATTGGTTAAAATGTTCTTCCAATGGACCGTAGATATGAATGACAGATATTTAGGCGCTAAAACACAACGTCTTGTGAGCTCGGAGTGCCTTCAGGTGCAGTCAAATGGTTTATTGATTTGGTGGATAACTTCAAGTTCTTCACTCTTCTTCACTCAATATTTCGAAGTGCCTAATTTAAAGTTGATTCCATGTTACAATTATTCTTCTGGGGTCTCCCTTCAACCGAAGGAGTTTAGAGCATACTCCACCACGCTGCTTAACTGCGGAATGGTGAAGCTTAGTATTTTTAAGCCATCTGAAGACCACTGACATCATCATCTATCGACAACAGCCGGGACCGAGACGGCTTAACGTGAAGCACAAGGAAGTTCGAGATAGGTAAACCCATCTACAGACATGCTGCGGTCGACGTTACTTAACCTGCGTGTTTCGTTACAATAACGCAACGATGCCATCGTGCTCTCATCAATAGACTAACGTGCAATGACTAATGATGAGTGACAAAGATGCTGACCTCTATAATAACCTCTTATGTCACCAACCCATTTTGCTCCATAATACAAGTACTTAACACTGACGGGTCTAGAATTTCTATTAGATATCATAAATCGTATGACAATTCGCTGGGCATAATCGGAGGCTCCATGATTGTGACTTTCGTGTGAATACCATTACAGATTCTTTAAAAAGTTGGTGTACCCTGCCGACTCGGGAGTTGGCGGCGTGAACACCGTCGATGATATCTTGTTCGAGGTATTGGATCTCTGGAAAAGAATAATCTTTTACAACCTCAGCTCCGACATGGAAATTTTGAGAGAGGTGATGCACATCGAAGCTCACCTCACAGAAGCGCGCAGCCAACTGTCTGGAGAGTTGTTGTGTTCCTGCGTGTAAGTGAGGTCGCCCATAAGCTTAATGAGTTACTGTGTTAGAAGCAGAGGTGGCATGGCATGAATGATATTTAATGTATTGCAAGCGTTTATAGGCTATGGTAACCACTTTACATCAGAAGAGCCGTATGTTTGTACTCCTCCCGACATTGTATAAAATAAAGTATATGGGGCCTCGAAGAAAACAGTCTATATATACCTTAAAAAGCTGGCTATCGAATCGATGATGTTCTGGTATCGAAGTGATACTATGATCAATCGGAAAGGTGATCAGGTAACTTAGATTCACGTTTGCCTCTCTTTAATGCTAAAAAATAAAATAAAAAAGTTTCCAAGCTTTCTAAATTTTATAGAGGGAGAGTAATGTCAACCCTCAAACTCGGCCAGAAGCAGGCTTCATATCAGGTGGATCGTACGATTATATGCAATCCAATGTTATATAATGTGAAGTAAAATCGAAGTGCGAGTTTTGTCTCTTTTATGATCCTGAAATGTTCTTTTTCCGCTCTTAAATTGCGATCACACATTACCTACATGAATTTCATGTATTGCACAGACAAGTTATGATACGCCCGTGACATACAGACAGTAAGAACAGTGCCATCAATAGGGTTTCCATTTTGCACGAAACATGGATATCTATTTTTATACTAAAGTAACCTATATTTAGGGATCGGTTCCAATCGTGACCATGTCATTCTACGAACTTTCGATGCAATTTGAGACCAAAACCGTACCGATGACCGAATTATGGCATCTCCCGTAGGCGATGCGCACCGATCCGCCCCGTCGCACCTTTAGCACAATTTAAGTAGGCGGCCGCCACCCACCACGCAGCGCCCGGCCTACAGAGACAGCTGAGTGCCTTATAGACACATGAAATGTGAGAGGTGAGGTCTTAGGTACCGGGAAGTGTGCATGAAAAGAGCTATGTATGTTAAAGAAGCGAGCGAGGTGTGTAAGCGCGACCGCGTATTTTGGTGCGCGGCTCTCTTTGCCTACCACGCAAGAGACGTGAATATATAGATATAGTAACCTACATTTAGAGACTGCGGTTATCACTATATGTTCACCCGGGTGGACCAGTGACCTATGTTTTTATTTAGGCATTATGATAATGTAATTCTTGACGGGAAAATCCGACATTTGGGAAATTACCTGACTATGGGCACTGAAATTGTTTGTCCTCTGCTTACTTATCCGAGCCGGGGTCACGAGGTTAGACTGATAGCATTGCTGTAACAATGTTTTTGCATATCATAATGTTTCATAATAATTATTTTCACCACTAACAATGGGCAAGCACTAAAAATGAAAGTAAACAGCGACGACTTGAAGAACGGTTGAGGAAACGTATTGAGCAACACCTGTTCCCCGGTCCAAATTCTGGCATGTGCCAGTAAATTCGTGTTTTAGAATTTATGTACATCTAAAAAAGGCCTGGTTCCCCTCTGGGTTGTGGAGGTCTGACGGCAGTCGCTCCAAGTTAAAATCAGTATCTTCGTGAAATCTTTAAGCTTAGGTAGCGGACCTCGCCATCCTAATGGATTAGGAAACGGAATAACGCTGGAAAGAAGAAGACGTATAACACAGATACCAGGTGTAAAGCCCGCCACAGACGTGGCTATAATATATCGTAAGTAACATGCTAGCTCACTCTTTACGAATGGAATACGCTGAAACAGGAGAAATACAGATTCACCTAGTTTCATATATTTAGAGCGAGGCAGCATATTATCTTACGATATATTATAGCTACGTCGGTGACGAGCTTAATACAGATATAATAAATCAACAAAATAAATAAATCAACCTTTACCTAATCCTCCTCGGATACTGTTAATACCGCAGCTTTTATATAGATGGAAGTTATGAATTTCGTTTAAGTAACTTGTAATTGTGAAACAGTATATTTTGAAGGCGTTTTATTTTAAAATGGTACTACTACATATATCATTGGTAAACCTGTAGTTTGAAAAAAAATTATATATATATATATATTATATATATATATATATTCTTTATATATATTCTTTATTGCATATAACAGTGTTAAACATAGTAAGAAAATAGTAGTTATGCAAAGGCGAGCTTATCTCTATAATAAAGAGATCTCTTCCAGCCAACCTGTGCTGTGGGATATTTTGTAAAGAATAGCGGATAGTAAAAGTACAATATACCAGATATATCTCTACGGTAGACTAACAATATACAAATAAATACTTATTAATATTACTTACATAACTTTATAATTACGAAATAAATACTACTAAAATAAATACATATATACAATTACATATATAAATATCTAAGCGATAATAGATAGCCACTACCTATCTTTCAGTCTTTTTTTGAAAGTGGTGACAGATGAACTCTCACGAATATATGAGGGTACTTGATTCCACAACTGTGCAGCACGGTAAGTGTACGAGTTATAGAAGAAATTGGAGTGCGCAGTTGGAAGGATTAGCGTCTTGGTAACGCAAGGACGTAGAGGGCGGGATCTAGGTGGAAGCAATTTGAAACGGGAACTCAGATAAGCGGGAGCAAAGGGATCTTTGAGGATCTTATAGAGAAAAGAAAGAACATGGTGATTACGGCGAAAGCGAATTGGGAGCCATTTCAGTTGTTTCCGGTATTTACTGATGTGGTCAGATTTTTTTAAACCGTAAATAAACCTAATCGCAAGGTTTTGTAGACGTTCCAATTTATTCAACATCTCCTCATTAGCATCGAGATAACATATGTCAGCGTAGTCGAGAAGAGGGAGTAGCAAAGTATGACTAAGCATAACTTTAGTGGCAATAGGAAGAAAATTCTGAAGACGTCTGAGAGAGTGAAATGTATAGTGCACGCGTTTACTCACCTCATTGATATGAGGAGACCAGGTTAAATTGTTATCTAAGATCAGACCCAAGTTTTTTGATTTCTGTGAGTATGGTATACTGGTACCATTGTATATAATATTTGGATAAGTAATAGATCTGGTGAATCTGCTATTACCAATAATCAAAGATTGCGATTTAGTTGGTTATTTTATAGCTCTATTAAATATATTTAGTTATTTTGGCAAGCATGAAATCAGATAGCGCTACAGGTTGGGACAAAATACCTACTAGTTTTCTCAAAACTGCACATGGATTGGTTGTTCCTGTGATCACCCACTTGGCAAATCTGTGTTTCGAGCAGGGAGTCTTCCCTGCGGCATTTAAGCGTGCGCTTATAACGGCTGTTTATAAGGATGGAGATAAAAAGGAGCCATCCAATTATAGGCCAATATCTGTTCTCTCGTCTGTATCCAAAATTTTAGAAAAACTAATTAATCAGCGCCTTACGAACTACCTGAATAAAATGGATATTCTTTCTCCATCGCAGTTTGGATTCAGACGAAACTTGTCCACCGAGGATGCAGTCTTGGCGCTTGCCTCTGTTATAACAGATAGTATGGACAGAGGAGACAAATGCCTTGCTGTTTTCCTAGATCTCAAAAAGGCATTCGACACTGTCTCGATACCTGTTCTTCTTAAGCGACTTGAGAGTATTGGTGTTAGGGGCTCTGCTCTTGATCTTTTCACAGATTACTTACATGAGCGTACTCAACAAGTTAAAATAGGTGGCTATGTCAGTCTTGAAGAACCTATTACATACGGTGTGCCACAGGGAAGTGTTTTAGGCCCGACATTATTCCTCATTTATATCAACAGTCTTTGTAACATGAAAATTAATGGTGGACAAATTATCTCCTACGCGGATGACACAGCAATTATTTTTAGAGGTAAGAACTGGAATATCGTACGTACAACCGCTGAAACAGGCCTAGGGAGGATTGCGGACTGGTTGGACTGCCACCTCTTAACCCTGAACCTGACAAAAACAAATTATATATGTTTTTCAAAAGATGTAAGGGCACAGCCTTCGGAGGACTTCCGGCTCGAAATTCATAGATGCTCCGGTCAAGATCAAAATTATTGTTCGTGTGTTGCAATTAACAAGGTCCAATATACTAAATACTTGGGCGTAATGGTTGACCAACGGCTATCATGGCATAAACAATTGGAGCTTGTTATGAACAGAGTACGTAAACTCATATGGACATTTAAAAACTTACGTCACGTTGCTACAAAGACTCTGCTAGTACAGACATACATTTCTCTGGCGCAATCGGTCATCGTATACTGTCTTCCGATTTGGGGAGGGGCTACAAAAATTAAGTTTTTGGATCTGGAAAGAGCTCAGCGGTCACTTCTGAAACTCATGTTCTTTAAACACTTTAGGTATTCAACAGAAAACTTATATTTGGAATCAAATCTCCTAACTGTCAGGAAACTTTATGTGCTTCACATTATTCTAAAAAAACACAAATCGATTACCTTTTCTAAGAAAAATTTTACCAGCAGAAGGAACTATGCAGTGGCTCCGAAAATAGCTGTAAAATCAACATTCGCACAAAGACAGTTTGCTAGCAGATCATCGAAACTATATAATCTTATAAACAAAATGTTAAATATTTACAACTTAACCTACTATGAGTGCAAGAAGACCTTGACCTTATGGTTGCTTTTGCAAGACTATGATAAAATTGAATCCCTCTTGACTAGCGTCTTTAGAGTATAACTCGTGAAAAAAAAAAAAAAAAAAAAAAAAAAAAATGTTGATTATTTCTCACTACAACTGCTTTTGATCCCAAGACATGGTCGCAAGGTTGACGCACACACATATATTTCTATATTAATAAAAATACACATACTTTACAGGCACAACAATATCATTCTCAACACACATATAAGACACACAAACACAACACTCTCAAGCACTACACTCTCATACACAATCACTCCACACAACTACACTCAGACTCCACGTCCTTTATAGCGTTACTAATGACTTGTTATACAAAATGTAACTATATCTAGGAAGAGCGGAGCCTCCAATTACAAGCATAATTCTGCTTACATGGAGACTCCGGCTACGATAAATGTAAATAGTTTAAGTTACTGAATAAAGATTATTTATTTATTTATTTATTATTTATTTAGTTGGATTAACTCGCAACCCATAGGAGTTAGCCCAGTTCGCGATTGCCTCCAGATCTAAATTAATTGATTGGATAGCCGAAAATATATCAGATGGTGCAAAATGTCGATATATTTGTAAATCGTCTGCATATAGATGGTAGGAAGAGGAAATTACTTTAGTAATTTGGTTAATGAATACCGAAAATAAAAGTGGGGACAACACGCCTCCTTGAGGGACACCAGCGGTTAAGTCGATCCACTCCGAAAAGTTGTCATCAATCTTAACACACTGCTGCCTACCTCGAAGATATGAATTAAACCACGAGATTGCGGAAGGCGAGACGTTAAGTGTACCTAGAGTACCAAGTAAGACATCAAAGTCTACAGAGTTGAAGGCACTACTAAAGTCCAGTAGTACAACTACAGTGAGTTGTTGGTTATCCATTGCGTATCGAATGTCTTCAGTGACATTAAGTAGTGCACTGACGGTACTATGTGAGGGACGAAATCCAGATTGATATGGACTGAGAAGATTATTTGTAAATAAATAGGTGTATAGTTGCTTGTGGACAGCATCTTCTAGTACTTTAGAGAGGACAGGTAGAATAGATATAGGGCGATACTGCGAAAGTAAAGATGGATTAGGGACTTTGGGTAAAGGAATAACATGAGCCTTTTTCCACATTGTCGGAAAGACATTTGTTGTCAAAGAAAAGTTAATGATGTGCGTAATAATAGGCAATATGTCTTCCAAGATTGGGGTTATCATATTAAGGCTCATGTTATCGCTGCCCACAGCTTTGGTTGAGATAGATAAAATACCTTTCTTAATGTCGCCCTCCGAAACCGCACCGAACGAAAAGGGGATACATTTTGGTCGTTGCGTATTGGACAGTCTCAAAAGAGAAGATTTTTTGGAAGTATTATCAAGTATGATAGGTGGTTCTGAAATGTGACGATTCATAGTATCCGTATCAAAAGGACCAGACACAGAAGGAGACGATTTGCCCACGCCAAGAGACCTAAGAAAATTCCATGTTTGAGAGGACGATCTGTTTTGAAGTGATGTATGTATATAGTGGCGCTTCTCATCCCTACACATCCTGTTGCAAACGTTACGAAGTTTTTTATAGGCCGCAAAGTTCTCGTCTGTAGGATCTCTTCTGTACCTAGCCTTAACTCTATCCCTCTTTTTCATTGCACACTTGATGGAAGGCGTAAGCCAGGGCGCAGGAAGATGTTTTAGTCGCACAGGTCGGATGGGTGCATGAGCATCGTATAAGTTTATGAGTATTTGAGTTAAACTTTCAACTTTCACGTCTATGTCATTGGATGACAATATCCGTGACCAGTCCACGCGACCAACATCCTCCCTCAGACGCTCAGTATCCATGACCCCAAAGTCACGCCGAAGAATGGTCTTTCTTTTATGTTTGGGAGAGCGTATTTTTTTTTTGTACGAAAGAAAAATAAGATCGTGGTATGAAAAAGGAGCGGGAAGCTGTCCATGAGCATTAATTAACTCGGGCTTAGAGGTGACTATTACGTCAATTAAGGAAGGTCGGCAATTCGGAAAATTATATGATTTGAATTGAAAAGTAGCGAACGCCGTGTGTAAACTTGAAGCGCCCGGTTTTCTCTGCCTACACGGCAAGGGACCTGGCATGAAGATACATATAAAGATAGACATGCTAACTAGTGAAATATATTTCTGTTACAAAAGACTGCAAGCCACAATACAACGAATTTATTGCCTTCGTTATCTCGTTCCACTGAACAACTGCTGCTGTCTCTAATGAGTTTGGTTTAACATATTACTTTATTTTAAAATGTCACTATTTTGGTTTTCTTTTTTATGACTGCGTTTGTCTCTGTTTCGGAATATGATTTAGATTTTCAATGGTTTTCTTATAAGTTGTATCTGTTCGCTAGTATAATTCAAGTTTAAACGCTGTTTTTATAATACCACTGCAACGGCTACCAACGTGCTGAAGCTAAATTCCTAATAAAAAGAAATTGACGCTAAATATTGGTCCATCATTTTGGTAGCTACGATGCCACAGATGCATACTATGACTTCAAACTCGTTACGTTCCGCTTCGTCTCGAAATTTTAAATTCGGTAGTAAGCAGTTATCTACGTCTGTTATGTTAATTAAGCTAATTGTTAATTAAATTAATATAATTAATAAATGTTAATTAAGAAACCCTTGGTTTTGCATAACGAAACATAAAAAATCTACGAGAAAGAACGAATATCAATAAAATAATAAGTAATATACAAGCATACGGCCCAACTGATGTAAAGTGGTTACCATAACCTACGAACACTTGCAATACATTAAGTATCACTCGTAGGAGCTTACTGATAACTTCACACATTCACTCACACGCTCAGGAACACAACAGCCTTCCATAGAGTTGTTATTTGGCTGCGGTTTTCTGTGAGCTGGAAGTACTTCCCCAGGCGGGCTGATTTGATAAGCACTATCTCTTTTAAAAACACCCAGAACAAGATAAACACGCATGTTTATGCGCACAAATTTTTGTCGCGTGCGGAAATCGAACCCACAAGCGTTTGTGTCAAAAAAGCGTTATAGTCCAAGGTCCCAGGGCTGCCAGATGTTACTTATTTTCTCATAAGTAGAATATGCGGTATATAGTTGAGTTAGTATGTACTTTGAGTGTGGGCATACCCGCTACCTTGGGCCGACGGCATTGAAATAATTCCCTGAATATTGTATATAAAACACCGGTCAAGTGCTTGTCGGACCACGCAGTGTATGGTTCCGTATTTACTTCTTTTTGCTTGCTTGCGAAAAAATCAGATAGTTGCTTAAAATAATAGGAAATTAAGCCTATTGGATTTTTTTTTAACATTCAAAACCAAGTTCCTGAGAATTGTCAAATATTCTAAGTGTATTTATGTATATTCTTTATATATCTATATTCACAAATCGAGCTGTGTTAGTAACTATTAGATGCTAGTATAACTATTTTATGTATACTTTACTACTTGTAACTATACCTACTTATATAATGTAACTAAATATCCAAAGGTATAATACAAAGTGGAATTAAATCTGCGATTATCCAAATGCAAAACGCATAGCAGGCACATGCATATAAGGCGTTTTTTTTTGTTTTTTGCCCAGATAAAACGTAGACCCACAAAAGAAGGACTACTCCCACCCCGAGTGTGTGTTAGGTTAGTCATTCTTCTGAGAGGGGCACTCTGCGACATATGTGAGGGAGGTTGTGAAATCCTGCACAGGAGTTCCCTTTCGGAAGGGCGAACGGGTTATGTCAGTCTCTTACTGACTAAAACACCACCTGTGACTGCCTTTAGCCAAGGCTTTTAAGGCTTCATGTCAATATAAAACCACAACAGGTTGATTTATATAAGATGATATCGAAACCATAGCACGATGTAATTTGTGAACAGCGCCATCTTGAGTAAAAATTCAGAACTAAAATTGTGTATGAAATTCAAATGATCTATGAAAAACTATGAAATTCTGAAGGGACTCCTCACACCATAGGGTGGGCGCGAATAAAAAAAAACCTTTCCCACTTTACGTGTAGGGGAGGTACCAAAAAAATTTTTTTTCAAGGTTTTATTCTACCGCTGTCAGCATAGTCAATATGTAGGTATATACATGTTAAACTACAGCTATCTAGTGTCAAGCGTCTCTGAGCTAGGCCGCGGACAAACGGACAGATAGACAGGCGGATATGGTGAAGCTATAAGGAAGCTATAAGCTATAAGGTACTACGGAACCCTTAAAATCAAGTTTGAGACTATAAGAAAAAAATACACTTTTAGAGAGCTTTAAAGCGTCTAGCAAAAGTTCCCGCCGACGGGAAGTGTCTGGAAGTGTTGATTACTGATTTGCATTTAACATGTTCAGTTCATGTTTCCACTTAACATGTTCAGTATTCTGGCGAAAAAGAGGCCGACAGTAAAGTAATCCCAAATGGGATTTTCTGGTAAAAATGAGGTATAGAACCCAAAATAGTTATAAATACTTTCAGGGGGGCGTACATAACATTATTTACTTACGCTGAAGGGTGTGCTTTTTGCAGGTCTTTTGTAAGTCGGCGTGCCTTGTATGTACCCGGGCGATGGGTTCGATCCCGGCGATATGGCGATGTTGAATGGAGATACTTGTTCTAACAAAAACATAACTTGTTATTATTACATTAGAATTTTGCAGATTACTGGAAATTATACATATACCAGCAGATCCGACAGACTATCCCGAAAATAAAAAAATAATCATGAAACCCGATTGCAGCATAACCCACCAGGTCCTACTCAAATACACACAAAAAAAATTCAATACAATTGGTCCAGTCGTTTAGGAGTTCAGAGAATTACACACGTACAGTACAATTATATATATATATATGTTATTACTAGATGCATCCCCAACGAAGTCAGCTAGTAATAATCCAGGCATCCCGTGGGAATCGCGTTTTCTTACCTTCTTTCTTTTTTCTCGGCTTCTAAATCGTATCGTGATATTGAATAGCTTATAAGCTTCCTCAAGATTTAGCTATCAATGCAGAAAGAATTATCCAAATCGGCTTCGTATTTCCAAACATTAGCACGTTCAAACAAACAAATTCTTCGGCTTTATATATATATATTTCATTTCATTTCATTTATTGCAACTATAATGTGTACATGATCTTATGAATACAATTTAAACATATTTATTTTGTTTTTCAATCGTACACCCCTGCCATGGGCAAAGCTCTTATATAACTATATAACACATTCTTACATCATATTTTCATTCATTCCATAATTAATTCATTCGTTCATCATCTTTCGTTTTTGCCCATTTTTGAACTCCGGTGAAACATTATATGCGTTCTAAACTTCCCTCCCCATACTGCGTCAGTCCAGCCACGGGCGACAGCGAGCTTCAAAGCTCCACCTTGCCACTCATCCCATCCCATCCCATCCCATCGGCTCGGGCATCAATGGGCATCGGCTCCCATCAAGTCGGATTCCATCGGCTATACAAAGTATAGCCGAGGTATACTGCATTAGTCTTAGGTGGAGCTGCTCTGGTTGTTACGATCTATGACAGCCGTGGCTAGACTGACGCAGTAGGCTTTATATATTAACACAGATATATTAGTAGCACATACAAGTGGAACACTTCTTTTTCCTATCATTATGCCATTTCCTAATTCATTAGGATTGGCGGAGTCCGCTACCTAAGCCTACTAACGCTATCGACAGCAAGCGAGACCGATGGCTTATCGTGTTCTTCAGCACGGAGGGGCTCGACACCGATAAACCCAACCGTAGACAGACTGTTCCGTACCATTATCTATAAAAACGGCAAAAAAATCACGTTTGTTGTTTGGGAGCCCCCCTTAAATATTTGTTTTATTTTAATTTAATTATTTATGCTTAAAGTGAATATATAACTAAATATTCTGTGAATATTTCAAGCGTCTACCTGTTGCCGTTATCAATATCGAGCAAAAATGGGCAAACAAATCACGTTTGTTGTATGGGAGCCCCCTTAAATATTTATTTATTCCATTTTTTAGTATTTGTTGTTATAGCGGCAACAGAAATACATCATCTGTGAAAATTTCAACTGTCTAACTACCACGGTTCATGAGATACAGCCTGGTGACAGACGGACGGACGAACGGACGAACGGACGGACGGACGGACGGACAGCGGAGCCTCAGTTCCGTTTGGACGGACGACCGGACGGACGGACAGCGGAGCCTCAGTAATAGGGTTCCGTTTTACCCTTTGGGTACGGAACCCTGAAAAAGGCATTATCATTCCAAAAATACATGGTGGCATCTTATCTTAAAATGATTATTATCAGCAATAGTAGTCTCGCGGTACTTTTTGGTGACATCACTATGCTCCGTACCGTTAGAGAATTCATAATTCGTTGAGTTGAATTAACATTCTTTCAAACCACTTTTCATAGTCTTCTAAATAAATAATCGTCTTTTAACGAGCTTGGTGGCTCAGTCGTGAATGACACGACTTGGACACCAACGCTTGTGGATTCCTGCGTTCCTGCGTGCGATTGAGGTCACCAGTAAGCTCCTAAGGAGTTGCTGTGGAAGCAGCAGAGGAGGCATCGCGCGAGCGATACTTAATATATTGCAAGCGTTAATAGGCTACGGTACCCGTTTTATATCAGGTGGACCGTATGCTTGTATACCTTTTTTTTTTTTGACGCGGGGAAAAATGCGTTACGCACACCACCGGTGCCTGGGTGGCCTCCGGTGGTAGTGTGGGACTCCCCGTCGGCTGTCCGACGGTATACCCACTAAACGACCCCGCGAAATGCCATCGGCCGCGTTGGTGTGGTGCCCCGGATCTGTCAGCAACAGGGCACTGCTTGTATACCTCCCGACGTTCTATAAAAAAAAAAAAATTCTTCCTATCGTTACTCCATTTCCTAATCCATTAGGATTGGCAGGGACCGCTATGTAAGAATTTGGCGAGGATACTGATTTTTACATAGATCGACTGCCGGACTGTCGGACCTCCAGAACCCTGAAGGAAAATCAGATCTTTCTTAGGTCAAGTCACACGTCTTTCGAAATGTAATTTCTTGGTGCTGGTTTCCTCACGATGTTTTCCTTCACCGCCGAGCAAATGATAATTACAAATATGGACATGAGTCTGAGAACATAAATTTAATGGAACATGGCTACACCAGGATACAAACCTGTGACCAGTCGCTTCACAGTTCGGTCTTTATCGACTGTGCTATTACTGATCAGTATCTTTATATTATATATATAATTCTACTGTACGTGTGTATGTGACTTAACTCCCCCTAAACGACTGGACCGATTTTGATGAAATTTTTTATGTGTATTTAAGGGGATTCCAGAATGGTTTAGATTCATAATTGGACCCGGTAGGTGGCGCTGTAATCGGGTTACAGGATTTATTGTTTTTATTCTCGGACAGCCAAGGCAACGTCTGTCGGGTCCGCTAGTATAATATATAGTTCTAAATGCCTACATTATAATACTTTAGTGGAACTTTGTATACGTACTCGATTGATTAGCTAACTGTGATTCCAAATGTTTGATTGTCTTTTGGCATTCCTTTAACTGTTTGTGTTGTTTTTGACATAGCTCTGTCATTCTCTTCAACTCTGTCCTCGCTGTGTAGAACTTCTTTGTCTGATAACACCAAATTAAAATATATAATCTTTATATAATCTTTTATTCTTTCTTTCAAAGATATTTCTTACGTAGAAAAATGGATGAGTGTATGCATTTTCTGTATGGACTAGAAATCAGCAGGATCGATTTTGATGAATCACGCGTGAGATCAACCGTGCGAAGCCGATGTGGCTACCTTGTAATAAAAATACTCAGCGATCAATATTTTCTTATGATGACCCCTGCACCTACATATCATCTGTATTACCCCGATTACATCACTTGCACTATTCATAATATTTGGCGACTTATCGTTTCAGTTTATACGATTAATCGATTTATCGCTAATAAAAGATATATGACAAGTATTCAAAAAATGTTTTCATGTCAAACGTATTAAGCACGTAATTGACATTACAAGCATAGTCAATCCATCAATACCAGGGTCCGATGAACAAAACGTAACTTAATACGTCAGTATGTTGATGAAATTGATAGTCATTAAACTTGTAACAAGACACATACAACTGGTAAACTACACGGGGTACTACTACGATTTTGCCTTCACCTGTAGTAAATAGTCGATGTGTGCCTAACATTTGGTAATATACGGTTTGATAATATACGATAATAAAATTCTCGATAATATATATTCTATTCTCCTGAGAGTGTAGTGAAAATCTATCTATAACTTCACTCCAAATCCCTTGCGAAGTACCTAGGCAGCGGGAACCGAGCGCCATATGACACCTCACTCGCTTCTTTAACATTAATTGTTCTTCTCATGCACGCTCGTCGGTTTCTAAGGCTCCTGGCGTCATCTTTTAACAAAACACGACCAATTTGACCATGGAAGGTAACTCCAGGCTTTTCTCGTAGTTTAGTATAGGCATTTCTGAAATAAATGTTATCTAAAACCACAACGTGGACTTATAAGTACCTAGCCTGTAAATGCTTATTTAATAAAAACAAATTTTACCGATTGCAATAAATATGACAGAAGCCTCCGACGATGCTGCTTTTGAAATTGTAGTACTTCAGAACACTTTTTAATGAATTCCTCTGGTTCTGTGAAATAATCTTGAATCTCTGGTTTCATCTATTAACATGTTATTATATTTTATTATTTTTTATAGTTTTATTATGGATGTATGGGATTGATCAATAAGTACGTAATTGTTGATCAAGCATACAAAAATAATATCTTTAATTTTGTATGTTCTTAAAAAATATTACACTTACATCAGGAACGAGTTTCATGACTGAACATGGCATGCGACATAATAAACACGTATTTTGTTTCACACCTAAAACAACCATAAACTTAAGTTGTCATATTCAGTTGAAATTTACTAGGTACCTATCTAATTTTTCTATCTAATTTGTAAAAAATTTCTATACAAACCATTGTCCAAACAATTATTGCAAAACATATGACCACATGACGTTAAATGAAGGGTAATGCCCGGTTCAAGTTGTGCAAAGCATTTATTACAGTGTATCCAATCCATTATTCATGAAATTATCAATACTGATTTATGAAAAATAAAAAGTATCTCATTTCTTTAACATCCGTACTATTATAAATAGCGCGCCATTATTACTGTTTTATTTATTTTTGTTTATTAACCAAATAAATAGCAGGCAAAGGTTCGATGATCATACCGCCTCGATATTAAAAAAAAATATTAACAATTGTCACTTTCATATACTGACTAGTGTGAAGATAAATGTATTTCATTCTTCTTAGAATTACTGTATATCTATACCTTCACGTCAAATCCCTTACGGGGTAGCCACAGAGAACTGAATGCCACATGACTCGGCCCTTCCATAGAGGTTAATTAGTTTGTGGTCCACCTCAATCGCTTCTTTACCATTTATAGCTTTTCTCATGCACTTTCCCATCAAGTAGTAAATGTAAACATACTGAATAAGCGGCGTGGCCAACAGTTTTCAAACAGAAATTGAAAATTGTTGTAAACGTCTTTATAGACTTCGCCGGTATTCCGTCCCTACAATTTCTACAATATTGGGGTCGGTACTACAAGCGTGCGCGCCGCGACCCTGCCAATCCAACACTGTTGACTGCAATTCTGGACTCAAACTGCACAGACGCGCGGATTAGGGCTTCCCCGGAGGCGACGCGCACCGATCCGCCCTCGTCGGTGCGGAATCGAATGCATGCGGCGGTGGGGGCCGCCATCCACTACGCAACGTCCATCCTGCGGGTCGAGGAGAGCTGAGTGTCGTATAGGCACATGAAATGTGAGAGGTGGTCTAAAAGATAAGATTAATGAGTTGATAGATATAATGAACGTGAGATGCCTAGATGCTTTGTGTGTGTCAAAGACCAAGCGAAAGGGAAGCGACACCGAAGATCTGCCCGGTGGCATGATGGCCCTGTGGTCCGGGGTGGACCAGGACGTTCATGCCAGCGCTGGCGTAGGAGTGCTTTACGATTTAGTAAGCCCAAGACTTCTCTGGGTTAAGATAAAACTGGGGATTACGCGAGTGTTTTTAGTTGCAGCATATGCTCCTGTAAGCTCTACTAATACGAGAAGTTTTTGGAGACTGTAAGGGGTGTTCTGGATTTGGCTGAAGCGAATGATCGAATTGAAGCGATAATTATGTGTGGTGATCTAAATGGATGGGTTGGGACCAAGAGAAGCAGTTATGAGGCTGTACTCGATCCATACGGAGATAAGAGAGTGAACGATGCTGGTAAGTCACTTTTAGACGTATGTATGGAACGAAACCTCCTTGTATCGAACACGCTCTTCCATCACAAGGATATTCACGCTTACACATGGAGACGGAATGAATAGAAAAGTGTGATTAATTTGATTTTGATATATGGACGTCTCCGAAAGTCGTTAATAAAGTCGTTAAAAACAAGAGCCTTCAGAGGTCCCACTCTTGAAACGGACCACTATTTATTTTTATTTTATTTATTTATTTATTGGAAGACCAACAGCTGTATTGACATATTATATAACATATGTAGCAAAAGAGAGCCAATTACAGGTCCACACAAATATAAAACAATATAAAATTATAAAGGTAAATAACACTCAATGGAAACACTTTACAGGATTTGCTTTAACTTACATTATTAAAAAATAACTGTGTAAGTTTGCGCCTCGCTGTTTCGCAGCTGGTATTGAATAAATCTAAGTCTAAAGTATTTGAAATTTTGTTAAAATTTGTACTCGCTCGCACTAGAAATGTGTTTTGTCTGTAGTTAGTTGCACAGTATGGGACGCTCATAGTGGTATGTAGTCTGCGGGATCTGGAGGGAACTCGGATGGAAATAAGGAACAGTCTACGGAGCCAGATGCTATTTTTAGCAGAAACAATAGGTCGCTGATTTCCCGTCTTTTTTCCAGTGGCAGCAAATGATGTTTCTTACACAACCTATCGTAATCAATAGAGCTATAATGCTCACCGGTTCGGTAACACAAGAAACGCAGGAACCTCCTTTGTATACTTTCTAAGCGGGAAATATATATGTCATATCTGGGATTCCAAATTTGCGAAGCATATTCCAAGTTACTTCGGACTAACGTGCAATAAAGTATTTTTAATGTCTTAGCCTTAGTGAAATTCTTTGATACACGCTTAACAAAGCCAAGAGCCTTAGAAGCTTTGCAGACAATGTTGTTAATATGGCTATCGAATAATAATTTTGAGTCGTGAAATACACCGAGATCACGCACTAGAGATTCGCGATGCAATTTTACGCCTTTCAGCAAATAGTCAAAGGTTATCAAGTTACATTTTCTGCTATACGTTATTATACTACATTTACTGGGGTTGAGGTCTAGGTGATTTTTAATACAGTAGTCCTGAAGCCTTAGAAGATCACACTGCATTGCCTCTGCGTCAGTTATGGAAGAGATAGCAGAGTAAATTTCCATGTCGTCTGCGAAACAGACGAGTAGACTGGAAGACTGGAAACAGTGTTCAAAGTCGTTCACGAATATGACGAACAATAGGGGTCCCAGCAAGGATCCCTGCGGGACCCCGCTAGGGACCGTAACCCACCTGGAAATATAATTCTTGACTACTACTGCTTGTGTGCGTTTGTCAATATACGACGCAAACCATCTAAGAAGGTCTCCACTTATGCCCAATTGAAAAAGCTTTTGCAAAAGTAAATTATGTTGGATACGATCAAATGCCTTACTATAATCTGTATAAATTACATCTACTTGATGGCCGGTATCCATGGATTTAGTGAGAAAGGAATTAAGTAAGACAAGATTCGAGACGGTGGAGCGACGTTTCAAAAAACCGTGCTGAACATTACTTAATAAATGTTTGATTGCAGGATAAACTTGATTGTAGACCACCTTCTCGAAGACTTTGGAGACAATACACAATTTGGATATCGGGCGGTAGTTAGACACATCCGTCTTGGGCCCCTTTTTGTGAACTGGGGTGATATAGGCACGTTTCCATATTGTAGGAACGGTACCTACGGTCAAAAATTGATTGAACAAAATGTGTAAAGGCATTGCAATGGTTTTAGCACATTTAATTAAAAACAGAGCAGGAAGTTTATCAGGACCTGCCGATTTGGATGGATCAAGTTTGAGAAGAAGATTGACAACAGTATCAATATCAACCTGAACAGAGGAGATGTTAGCAGCAGTTGAGTGTGCACTATTGTGTGACGAGATACTCGTAACATCGACGTCAGTAATAGAAGTACCAAGAAAGGTCGAATAAAAATAATCTGAAAACGCGTTACATATAGATTCACAATCATTGACAACAACGTTATTAAAATTTACGCTGCTAGGTATAGCATTATCTTTACATTTAGTTTTGACAAATGACCAAAAATTTTTAGGATTCAGTTCAATAGATTTTTCTACAGAGGCAATGTAACTATCGTAACACGCCTTTTCCATTAATTTGACTCTTTGACGTAATAATTGAAATGATATTTCGTCTGACCGATTACCATAGATTTTGAATTTTTTGAAATATTTCGACTTCTCTTTAATAGCTTTTCTTAAAGCCGGAGAGTACCATATGGGGTATTGATGACAGGTGACTAGTTTGGAGGGTATGTATTTATCTCGAAGCGTTTCAAATACGCTGTAGAAGTAGTCTGCGGCCTGTTCAAGTGATAAATTAGAAAGTTCCGTACGCCAGTCGATATCAGAGATTTCTTTATTGATGGAGGCGTAGTCACCTTTTTCAAACTGATACTTAACATAGGGAGCAGACTCCAAACAATTGTGCTCCGCAAAAGATATTTGTACGAGAAGAGCACCGTGGTGCGCATCGATTGGTACGAGTGAGTCGGCACTGCAGTCAGTGACCTTGACAATGTCGTTAGACAAAACGAGATCTAGTGTCTTATTAAAGGCGTTCCTGACCCCGTTATACTGATTTAAGTTAAGCATGTTAATCTGGTCAATCAACAGCAGCTCATCCTCAGAGTGCATATTGGAAGGTTCAAACGTAGGTTCGCAGCTATTACGGGTCCAGGTAATACTACTTAGGTTAAAGTCGCCGAGAATAATAAATTTATCATCACTATTGTTTGTCATGACGTTGTCAAGATTCATAAAAAAGTTAGATAACTGTTGTGAAAAACTAAAGCCTAAGTTTTCTCTGCGCAGATATACTACACATATGTGTAGTTTTAATGAAATTTTACTATTAATTTGTTTTAAATTTAGCGTCAGCCACATATCCTCTGCACTGGAATGGAACCTAATCTGTGGAATAACGGCCAACTCCTCCGCCATATAATTGCCCGGTTGAGGCATAATTACGATCACGTCTCCAACCAACATACCGCGAGTCGAACAATTCCGAATCCTTGATTCCCTCCAATAGCCACGTCGCAGTAATAACTATAACGTCGTAGTTAGAGGTACATACTGTACTTACATACTGTACATACTGTACGATAACAAATCTGGTGATAAGCCGGTTTGTAGGCCTTTTCAAGAAGTGGAGACACTGGTGAGTGCGTATTCCTTTCGGAGATCATGAAAGAGTAAGAAGTGAAAAATTGGAAGAAGAAAGAGTAAGGAGTACGTATGTACATCTAGTCAGTAAAAGACTTGAGAACGCGAGTCTTTCCGACTCAGATGTAAACGAATGTTGGAAAGTTCTGACCTTTCTGTCAGAACTATGGTGGACAGTGCGAAAGAAGCATGTGGATGCGCAAAGAGACGTAGAACACAGAGGATATGCCTGGTGGGATGCGGAGGTTCAATCCTCCGTGGAGAAAAGAGGAAAGCGTGGCTGAGTGTCATCTTTGCACCAGAGCGATGGTATGAAAGAAATGAAGAAAGAAATATAACGTCGATGCAAGAATGACACCAAAGCTTTAGTGAAAGAGAAGCGTGAAAGACTACTTATGAATGAGGAAGAGAAGCTGACGAAGAACTTCGAGGCAAATACCAAACTATTCTGGAGAGAGGTAAAGAAGTCTCGAAGTGGTTCGTCAGCATCCAGAATGGACAAGATAAAATTTAAAGCTGGTGGCATTCGTTCTAACACACAGGAAGTGTTAAAACGGCGGAGTGAATATTTTAGAGAAATGTATGATTATGTCCATGACGCTGGCACTGTGGATGAGTCTGTGATTGACTCGGCAGTGCGAGCGTACCATAAAGACATTACCATGGATAAGATTGGATGGTGGATACGAAGTTTGAAAGATGGAAAGTCAGCGAAAATCGATATGATAACAGCTGAGACGATCAAGCTAGGTGGTACCAACGTTAGGGACGCCCTCTGGTTTTTGAGCAAATTATGCTGGAGAACTGGAAGGGTCCCGAGCGATTGGAGAGGCGCAGTCATCGTGCCCTTGTATAAAGGCAAGCGCGGTTTTTTTTCTGGACTTTGAGAAAGCATTTGATAGGGTCGTGCGAAAGAATCTCTGCAACATTTTGCCCAGATATGGGGTTGACGGTGACCTACTCCGTACTATGCAATCCACTTATGAGGATTGCACAGCATGTGTGCGGGTGGACGGCAGCTTGTCGCCCTGGTTTGATGTCAACATCTGTCAGACAGGGGTGCGTGCTGTCGACTCGGCTATTCATCCTGTATCTGGACAGTTGTCTTCAGATAATAAGAAATATGAATGTGGGAATACGAATGGGTGACTCAGTGCTCAACTGTCTGCTTTATGCAGACGACGCGGTATTAATAGCAGAATCACCATCCGAACTGCAAATACTAGTAACAACAATGAAAGATGATTGTACGAAGAAAGGCTTACAATTGAATGCGAAGAAAACCAAGATTTGAAATTGAGTATTTGAAAGAGAGACAACTAGAACGAACACTGGGATTACGATTGATGATGTAGTGTTGGAGCAAGTGAATGAGATTGTATATCTTCGAAGTGCTTTGAGCAGCTATGGAAGGTATACCGCTGATGTGGAGAGACGAGTGAGTGCAGGGAATAGGGTGAATGGAGCGTTGGGTAAACTTCTAAGCAGCCGAAATCTAAGCTAGAAGGCACAGCTTGCTCTGTGCAGCGCAGTACCAACGCTAACTTATGAAAATGCAACCTGAGTAAAAGAGATCATGAAATTAGAATAAATGCTGTCGAGATGCGAGCATTGCACAAAATTTGTTACCTAAAACTTACCGACCGCGTTCGTAATGATGATGTAAAAAAGAGATGATAGTCTGGAAGAGATGTTTATGTACATATTTCTATTGGTTCAAACACGTAGAAAGAATACAGGATGAAAGAAAGAGATAAGAAAAGGCATGCTCCGTTGGTTCGGTCATGTAGAAAGATTGTAAGACGATAGAATGCCGAAACGAAAGACGAGAATCTAAATTAGTCTAAACGGTTACGGAACCAACTTCAGAATTGTTTCTAATGATGTGAAATAGATCTGAAAGTCTTATTTCAGACCTAACAAGTGCATGTCGGGCCATGCACAGAGTAGGGTTCCCTATATTTGCTTTGCTATGCTAAGATTGATGAAAACGAAACCACAGCCGGATTTAATTAGTGACAGCGCCATCTATTGTAAAATATCGGAATTAAAATTATGTATGACATTCAAATGAACTATGAAATACTATGAAATTACCTATGCATCGCAGGGGGGGAATTCCATTACATGGCCGTTCAAATTAGAAACTAGGAAGCAAACCGCTTAGTGCAGATAAGTGCAATGTCATATTCTATGACACTTGCGTCTAACAAAAATTTCCACTTTTAATATAAATATTTCGCAAATGGATCACTATATCGAAAAGTGATCTTTCCACACCCTATTGGTTTTTAAAAAATGAATAAAAAAAATCATCCCCAATTTACGTGTAGATTATAGGTGTAGGTGTTAGGTGTTAGGTGTCACAATTTTTTTTTTCAATATTTTATTCTGCCACTTTGTCAGCATAGTTAATAATATGTGTATACATGCCAAACTACCGCTTTCTAGTAACAAGCGTCTGTGAGCTGGGCCGTGGACAGACGGACATAGCGAAACTATAACCTTGTTAGAACTCTAAAAATGAGTGTGTGTAATGAAAACGGGAACGATTTTGATGAAATTTTCAGTGAATCTTCAAGATTAGCTCAGCGGATAATCCCATGAAGTTTGATAGAGATCAGATCACCCGTGCCAGATTACCCATGCGAAACCG
Source organism: Pyralis farinalis (assembly GCA_947507595.1). Classification (NCBI taxonomy): domain Eukaryota; kingdom Metazoa; phylum Arthropoda; class Insecta; order Lepidoptera; family Pyralidae; genus Pyralis; species Pyralis farinalis. The sequence goes on along the minus strand of OX382273.1, from coordinate 29,019,756 downwards.
GGGCGGGCCGCTAGTAAGTACATGAAAATTTATTTTAATTTAATAATACAATAATAATATGTAATATATAATATTTTTCTAAATAATAATATTATTTAGAAAAATATATTTTCGGAAAACTTCTTGGCAGTAAAAACCTGACCCAGGAGCACAGCTGGCTACACACAATGCAGTGCTGGTCCCAACGCTTACTTATGGAAGCGAGAGCTAGGTATGGCAGAGAGAGCATGAAAGTAGGATAAACGCGCTCGAAATGCGAGCGTTGCGCCAAATTTTGAGACGTAACGCTTGTAGACCGTATTCGCAATGATGGTGCTTCTAAAAGATAAGTCTTGGTCTGAAAGAGAGTGTTGGTGTTGAAATAAGAAGAGGCATGCTACGTTGGTACGGACATGTAGAATGAATGCAGGATGAAAAAATGACGAAGCAGATATACAATGTAAAAGTGGAAGGATGTAGGAGCCGAGGAAGGCCAAGACTAACCTACCATGATCAAATTGGTCGTGTTCTATCAGAAGGTGATGTCAGGAGCCCTAGAAACCGGCAAGCGTGCATGAAAAGAGCAACTAATGTTAAAGAAGCGAGTGAGGTATGTAAGGATCGAGTCACGTGGCGCTCGGTTATCTCTGCCTACCCCGGAAGGGATTTGGCTTGAAGTTATAGATAGATAGATATTATTTAGAATTTAGTTCACTTAGATTACAATAAATACAAATTTAATACATCGGTTATTAGATATTCCGAATGTGTGATATTTTACTGTAGTCTATCAACGCTTGCCATCATGAAGTATCATATCTGCTGCTAATACAGCAACTGCTTAGGAACTTATTGGTAATCTCACTCATTCGCAGGAACACAACAACCCTTCCAGGGAGTTGTTATTTGGCTGCGGTTTTCAATGAGATGGAGGTACCTTCCCAGACGGGCTACATCGATGCGCCCTATCCTACCTCTCTTAAAAACACCGAGACTAAACAAACAAACATGTCTATGCACACAAATTATGTTTGTCCTATATAATCGAACCCATAAGCCTTGGTGCCAAAATAGCATTACTAACCACTACGCCACCGAGCTCGTCAAATTATCAATCGCCCATGTGTGTCCAACCTAATAAAGATAGTGAATGAATATAAAAGTAGTGGGCAGCCGTACAACTTGTAGTCACTCGGCAAGTGTCCCCGTGGTCACTAATAACCATGACTTTGAAGTATACAGCGTTGCTAATAGCACTCGCTGCTTGTGTGCACTGCAAATCAACGTGTATGTTTTTTATTCTTTTATAATTAGCTTATTATCTTAGTGCATAATTTCACATATTATTTGAAGTCATACGAATTCATTAAGATTGTAGAATTTAAATTTGTAAATTGCTGTTTCGTATAATACTACTTAAATAGTACGGCGGTTGTGCACGCTCATTGCTAAGTAATTTAACGTTCTTTCGTATTGTTTAATAAGAGTTACAGGTGAGTATTTATTTATTATGTACCCACGTCTACAGATTTAAACACAAAAAAAAACGGGTTGCACTCCGGGAGTGGCGGCAAAAGTGAAAACTTGAACATTACCGTTGTGCATTTTTGAATATTTTGGAATGGTTTGGGAATAATTTCGCACGAATTGCTTTATTTATCAGCATAAAAGTACTATCATGTATGTGTTAAAATACAATATTCATTTATTGCGCTATCGTACAGAAACATGACAATTTATATTACATTAAAATTTTAACACTTCAGAACTATTACAATTATTTTACATTAAAAAGTTTATCTCTCAGAAAAATCAACTTTCATCCATAATCGCGAGAAAATAATTCCCTATGAACGATCTAGCGCTTCATGTTTTAATTGTTTAATTAGAGGTAGATAACTAATGTTTTAGCGCTGCAGCGAACTTAAGTTCTAATTCTCACCAAAATCTTACGGTCACGGATCCTGACGTCCTGACGCGAGTTTAGCATTTTTTACTCAACCCAAAAAGTGCACAACGCCGCTAAAGAAGTTTTCACTTCAAAAACTGTTGCAAGTTTCAAATTAGATAATCGATTCAAGTCTTTGTAGTCATAGAAATGGGACGAAATCATAAGATAAATTTTATACCTACCTATCGGCTATTTTTATCACAGGTGTCCAACAAGGTCAATCTGCCTGGGGTTATCGTAAATCCGCGTAAATGCTAATTGGTGTTGATATATTTGTGAGGTCCATATTACTTGATTCTATAAGTATCTACATAATAATATAGTTTATCATTTATTGTTTTCTTACAATTTATAAATATAGCCTAAACGAGTGAAGCTACAGTTGACGACAACAAGAAAGAAATGCTGGACGCTAGCTTGGCTAACTTCCGTTGAGAGATTTTATAAAAAAAAATCGAAAGTTATTAAGATACAATATGATCTAATTTAAAGAATGTAAGACGTGTCTAAGTGCCCGTAAGGGCCTAATGGCAAATAAATGATTTTATCTTTATCTTTTATCTTATTGTGACCTCTGTAAAAGTGATATCACTTCCCTCGATTTGTGAAGTGATCGTATATTATAAACATTGTTATTCGGGAGTTAGTCAATGACGATTCAAAGGCGCTGGTTGAAACAATTATATATTAGAGCATAATATTACATGATGGTTCCTATCGCTTGCATTATTAAATTTATAATTATTATGTTACCTAATTTCCTGATACAATAAATGTAAATAATTTAGCATAGATAGCAAAGTCTTACAAACACATTGTAACAAAAATGCGATGCTATAGATTTTTTTATGATTCACTGGTTCATACTTACTTGTATCTGTATGTCTGTCTCGGGAATTAACTGCTTTATAAACGAAGTAACTTAAGCAATTAAAGAATGTACGCTTTAAGGGTTTTTAAAGTGCGAGCACGACGCGCACTTGACTTTTTTGCATGGAATTATGATGCGATGCTCCTATTTATTCAATGGAGTAGGTACACAAATGATTTTGCTTTAGTCAGTTTAGAACCAACTTTAGTCGATAAGGCAAGCGACAGGGGAAGATCGATGAGTTAATTTCGTTAAAATTCTGCATAATCGATAAATACCCACATATTTTGTCTAAATTACACAAAATATGTGGGATTAATGGAACGCTATCACTATTATACGACGTACACACTTGTGAATCTAAATAATTCATTCGTCTATTTTAGACAAGTAACGAATTATTTCGTATATTTTTACAAAACACTAATCATAAATGATTACACGAAAGATCGATTTCGATTGATCTTAATATTATACCATCTCGTTCACTCTTCAATAGGACTAAGTTAAGTACCCCAACCATTTCCTTCTTCCTCAACCGCTGTCGCCTTGGCGTGCTATGACACAATTTTAATTTCGAATAGCTTGATTTTTTTTATCAACGTCGGGGGGCATACAAGCATACGGTCCACCTGTTGTAAAGCGATTACCGTAACCTATGAACTAGCACAGCAACTCCTTAGGAGCTTACTGGTGACCTCGCTCACATGCACGAACACATCAACCATCCTGAGCATTGTTATTTGGCTACGAATTTCTGTGAGGTGGAGGTACTTCCCCAGACGGGCTGCTTTGATGCGTCCTACCTCTCTTAAAAACACCCAGACCAAGACAAACAGACACGTTCATGCACACAAATGTTTTTCCTGTGTCGCAATCGAACCCCCGAGCGTCGGTGACATAGTCGCAGTAAAAATACTCCTGGCTATACAGTAAAAAATGCTCCATTCAAGAACTCTAAAGCAATGGTTGGCTGGAAGATATTCCTCGAAGGAATAAGTCCGCCTTTGCAAATCATGTAATTTTTATACTTGTAATTATAATTGTAAATATAATACTTCTATATACATAATAATATGTTTGTTAGACATTATTAATTTATTTTTATAAATTAATGACATTATGGTTTCTCCAGACAAACTATGTGTGCCGTCGCAATATTTGCAAGAATGCCAGAAGATGCTGGAGGTGGAGACAAAAAGCAAGGCAATACTAGAATGTGTACCAGCTAGAGATAGGTAAGTACTTTGCTATACATATTTGGGTTATAGCGAGAGGCTCATCATCAAAGTCAATGCTAACTTCAATTGTATGTGGTACACTAAAAGACTAGCGAGCAGTATCTGTAATGAAGAAAGATATATGGGGATCAGCTATATTTTAACTCCAATTGGAGTTTTTTTTATACAACGTCGCGAGGCATACAAGCATACGGCCCACCTGATGGAAAGCCGCCACCGTAGCCTATTATTATGCTTGCAATACATTAAGTATCGCTCGCGCGACGCCACTTCTGATTCTAACGCAGCAACTCCATAAGAGCTTACTAATGATCTCACTCACACGCAGGAACACAACCCTCTAGGGAGTTATTATTTGGCTGCGGTTTTCTGTGAGGTAGAGGTACTTACCCAGATGGGCTGCTTTGATGCGCCCAAACTCTCTTAGTAGTAGAAGTATCTCGACTTCTAGAATGTTACCACCATTTAGAATAGAAAAAGAAAGAGAAATTCCCTGATATATTTATATGAACAATTCTTCTCTGTGTATGTATGTCTCTGAAGTACCTACTCCTAAACGGATTGATAGATTTTGGGGACGTTTTTTGTGTGTGATTGAGTGGATTCCTGGACATCACTTTCTGATAAAACGTGATAAATTTGGTCAAGTCTTGTCCTTCCTCGGCTCCTACATCCTTCTAGTTTCGCGTTAAATACCTGTTTCGTTATTCTTTCTGCCTGCATTTTTTCTACATGTCCAAACCAACGGAGCATGCCTTTCTTATTTTAACACTGACACTCTCTACTAAAAGGCAAAAATACTACTAGGCTGTAATGCATTAAATATTCTAATGGAGTTGCGAGTGTCATTACAATTGAACAGAAACGTTAAGCAGCTTCGACAGCAGTTTATGAATCGATACAGTAATCTCGAGGTACTCCGAGATTGGGAGGGCTCGTTAAGTTACGTCAATTCCGTATGTTTACGATTGATGACTGCATTACCTAAGTAGAGGTATGGATCATACAAGCAAACGGACTAGGGAAGTACCTCCACCTCACAGAAAGCAATAGTCAAATAACAACTCCCCAGAGGGTTGTTGTGTTTTTGTGAGTGAATTTACCAACAAGATACTGTTAACAGCAGGAGCAGCAATCCGCGAGAGATACTTCTTATATTGCAAGTGCTCATATGCTACGGTAACCGCTTTAGATCCGCTTGGCCGTAAACATAAAGCCATGCTGGTCTATATACGTGCCGACGAAATACTAAAACACTCTTTTAATATTGTGATTTTTTATAACACTAAGTTGACAAATAAGCGTACAGCCTGCCTGATGGTAAGCAGTTACCGTAACGTACGTACATTTGCAATACCAGGGGTCACTATTGCGCTGCCGACCCTGATGACATTTGCATAGCTGACTGTACTAAATGACATTTCACGATTTCGTAAGGACGTTGTCCCGGTTTTAAAATCCTTGAATTATCGTCGACGGTAATTATACAGTTGAATCTGTTGTGTGATAATTGTAGACCTCTAAAAAAACATATGCTATACTTACAAACAATCTTTCATACTTTTCTTTAAATTTATCTCAGCGTCTTGATGAAAAGATAACGAGAAGTTGAAAAGACAGTTGATTCTTCAATGAAACGGCATTATCCCGACTCCCCATGAATTTCCTGTGGTCGTGGCTCCATCAAGTGGGAGGTCGTCCCATACAGCATGCATATGTAGCACGAGGATGCCAGGTTCAAGAACCTTTTTCCCCTGCGGTTTTCGGTTCTATGAGCTAGGTGGCCGGCCCATTGCCACTTCAGCTTGCTTATCCTTTGGACTATGTCATTTAGCGTAGTTCTACTGAACAGAATGCTGACCTTGAACTTGTCGCTCGCTCGTCCTTGAAGTCTGAAAGAAAAAAATTGAAAAAGATAAACAGCACTTCCATCAAAATCAGAACCAAGTAGATAATGTCAGATTGGGAATTGAAACACCGAAAGAATTAAATACTTTTTAATATCTCCAATAGCGTTTTATTTAGAGCTGTAGGTGTCGGTAAAGTGATATAATGTTATAAGTGATCGTGCGAGTAATATACGTTACAAGCGTTAATAGGCTACGGTAACTATTTTATATCAGGTGGACTGTATGCTTGTATGCCTCCCGACGTTGTATAAAAAAGTAGGTTTTGAAATTACAGTACCGGGGCAAACTAGAGATCGGTGCAAGCAAATAAAGTAAAATCCTACTTATGCAGGCGAGTTGAATGTAAATGGGTTAATATTTCATGGATTTGTCACTTGCGTGTATTTGTTTTTCGAAAATGCTACTGATTAGAAGTATTTTTGCTAGATGAAACGATGAAAAACATAATTTAAAAATTACATACTGAGCCAAGTCTAATAGTGCAGTCCGAGGCAAAACTTGCCACTGATCAGTAGTTCTAAATATTTTAAACCGCGTAATATTTTTTACGGACTATTTCATTCATGCAGTGATTTGTTGCAGATACTTGAGATATAGTGCAACCTAAAGTTTGACAGAGGCACCATACTATACAGAAGTCAAATATTTCATACCCGCATCTGTCGTTTCCGTATTTTTTACTCAAAAATTCGAGTGTAATACATTAATATCTAATAAATAAGTCCCGAAGCTGATAATTAAGCACCTAGTACAAAAAGTAAATCCATTGTTATGATTGAAGAAAGTAAATACTTTTAGTTAAATCACTCAATCACCTATTAAACATTAATGACACGATGTTGAGCACCTCTGATTTTTGATATATGTTTCACTTGCCTCAAATTAATATATTTTCTTTCCTATATCAAAATAGACTTTATTTAAATACGGAAAGGATACAAATACTTGAAACGCTGCTGGAAATGTAACCTTTTTCATCTAAAAGAACTGTTGTTCCTAGCTTTTATGAATAAACACGTACTGTTTCGCTTGCTCGGGTGTGGAGCGAATAAATCAGTTTTGTGTGTGGATTTTTTGGAATGATGTACATTTTAAATCTATTTTCAGTAATATTGTATTACATTTATGAATCTGTACCCTTTTTCTGAACCATACTTATTTTCCCTGTTATAGGACTAACAGTTTAATTGCTATTTATTTTACTTTATTTTACTTAACGTATATACTGTATTTTATTAAAATTGTGATGTGAATTTCAATTTATGCTGTTGCTGTGTCCGACTAATTTAATGTTTTAAATGACAAGACTTGTTAAACAAAACTCCGGCTGGCAGTCTACGTGTCTAGAATAGCGTGTTCAATATTTAACATTCAAGCAAAGACTAACAATGCTCATGTTATGGAAACATTATTCACACTGTAGTTCACTACACAGTGAGTAATTCTAACTAATTGATAATTACTCACAGTGTAGTTGTACTGTGAGTAATTAGTTTGACCCATCCCATTTAGTCTCATACCACCTATATTGAGATAGATGCTATGAGCCTATATGGAATGAGACCATAAACCCTTATCTATATTTATCCAAGCCGCAAGCCTTTCTATTACTTGCCAGCTGCCCACCGTCTTTTGCTTTTCGTATCCGGAAACTACCGCCACTTATTTAAGGTCACACTCAACTCAAACGGGGGAACCACAATAACACCACATAGTTGCACACGTCCAATTTAGGGTACTTTTCCCTCATCTACCATCACATCACTTTTAAACAGCGCACACAACACAGCGCTTTTGAAAAGATATATGTAGTACACACGCCGTGAGCCGCTCCGAGGGATATCAATGGAACAATAATATACCCAGGAGCAGCAAGTATTGGAACTATTGTGAATGTGAATGATTGAGTTATTTTAATGAGATCTGGAGCGATTATTAGTACTAGGCTATCATATAAGAGGAACGGACGCCTGCCATAACTATCATATCTGATTGCTACCTCCGGTGGCGGTGGCTCGCTAATCACTAGATGGACCCCCGAAATTCCAGAGAAACTCGGCCAGGGGCAAAACTGGTGCGAGTGACTCAGGGGTGTCGAGAGGTGTGCTGCCCGTTTCTCTGAAGTTCCTCGCGCCGTTATGGCCTTTCACACTTCCTCCCTTGGAGCATATTGCTCTATCGACTCCGCTCTGAACGGCTAATGAAGGCAAGCTAGAGCTGAGAGTTCTACAGACCTTTTTACCGACGAAGACGAAGGTTTTGATTCATTCTCTGGAGCACTAGGGCACTAACACTGTCGTTACTCACCAACAGCTCCCCTGCGGGATTTATTGTAATTATTATATTATTAGGTTCTCACACTCTCTCACTCTCAACACTCACTTCAATCCTTACTCACCCCACGATAGGGATACGGGTCTCCTTCACGCGAAAGCGTTTAGACAACACTGCGCCACACTGCTCGACTACAAATTGGCGGTGACCAACATTAGATCAGTGGCGGCTTAAAAGCCACCATGGCCGTCCAATGGCTACTGACTGACTGCTTAACGTACCCTCAAGAACACGTACAAGCTCGAGACACATAAACTCTGTTAGACGAGCTCGGTGGCTCAGTCGGGAACTGCTTCGAGTAGGAGGTACTTCGCCAGACGGTCTGCTTTGATGCAAAGCAGCCTGTCTGGCGAAGCACCTCCACTGCGTGTGATTGAGGTCACCAGTAAGCTGCCAAGGAGTTGTTGTGTAAGCAGCAGAGGAGGCATCGCGCGAGTGATACTTAATATATCACAAGCGTTAATAGGCTACGGCACCCGCTTTACATCAGATGGGCCATATGCTTGTATGCTCCCGACGTAGTATAAAAAAAAACTCATCCATAGACGTACTGCGGGCGACTTTGCTTAACCTACATGTTCGATAACGAGTTCGAGTTCGAGTGACACTCACGACGAATTATTTACGAGGCAAGAATTCCAGTTATAGTCTCAGTTCTCTCTTTTTACCAGCAATTTGTAAAATACTATAGGCGAAGAAGGATTTATTACAATAACAATGATGGTAATTAATAAAAATATACGAGTAGATATGTGGTTGCCAGAGCTGAATATTTTTTTAGTGTGACGCTTGACATCTTAAGGCCCGAATGTTAACCACTTCGATTAGTGTTTCACTATGAAATATTGTAACTGAGTTCAGATAGCAATATAACAATATGATATTATGAAGCTCATGACGAAGTCGAAGGTGGATAAGAACTCCAGTATAGCTAAAGGAAAACCCTTGAAAAAGATTAAGCTTTTTTGACTTGTTTTAAGTGAGCCCTTGGGCAATACGTGTATTTTTTCAGTTCTTAGTCTACGAGTATATGGTACTAGGGATATACACTTTTGTTTTTTTTTATTTTATATATAATTTATAATTTTATATACAGGGTCGAATGTCTGTCTCTAATTCAACAACGGCAAGCAGACTTCGTACCAGTCGATCCGGAGGATATGTACGTGGCGACAAAGTTGCCTAATCAAGACTTCGTAGTCTTCCAAGAGTACAGGACTGAGGATGAACCTGACGGTAAGCCTCTTTTCTAGTAATAATAGCATTAACAAGAATTTGTACAAAATCTAGGCGCTGTTACATTTTCTTCTTCCAGAAGAAACATAGGCAGGTAGAATAAATGGAATTAAAATAAATACACTATTATTTCAAACTTGTGGGGCACTTTTAGAGTAGTAACGTTATTAACAAGAATTTGAACAAATATCTCGGTTCTTCTTCAAGAAGAAAAAAAACGAGTGTGCTTTAGACCACACGACTGAAGTAAAACTTCTTTAGCTCCATAGTGTGATACAGACAATAGGCCTGCACTGTGTCTTAGACATACGAAACTTAACTCGCTATAAGAGAAAGAAAATGTGTGCTCGCACCTCTCTCTCTTGCCCCTACAGTAATATACGAAACGTAACTCTCTTTCTATCTTCACTGACTTATATCTCCCTCTCAACTTCCGTTCGCTTCGCCCGATCACACTTTTCGTAATGCTCTCGTCACGCATTCACTAGCTTACTCACCAAGTCAAGCGTGCGTAAAGAAGTTTTACTTCAAAAGTAAGGTAAACAGAAAAAATTTAATTACATTAAACACGCTGTTATTTCTCCACTAAGCCACTAATTTTCAAGACATCCTCAGGGTAACCTACATGTGTAAAGAAGTGGCAATAGTGATGTGTATATTAAATTACAGTAACACACATACAGAAGAACTTCTTCTTCTTCTTAACGTTAACATGTTTTTGTATTTTATACTACGTCGGGAGGCATACAAGCATACGGCCCACCTGATGTAAAGCGGGTACCGTAGCCTATTAACGCTTGCGATATATTAATTATCACTCGCGCGATGCCTCCTCTGCTGCTTACACAGCAACGCCTTGGGAGCTTACTGGTGACCTCACTCACACGCAGGAACACAACAACCCTCTAGGGAGTTGTTATTTGGCTGCGGTTTTCAATGAGGTGGAGGTACTTCCCCAGACGGGCTGCTTTGATGCGCCCTACCTCTCTTAAAACATCCAGACCAAGACAAACATGACATGTTCATGCACACAAATGTTTGCCTTGTGTGGGAATCGAACTCACGAGCGTCGGTGCCAAAGTCGCGTCATTCACGACTGAGCCGCTGAGCTCGTCTAAATCCTGTTTCCTAATCCATTACGTTCGACGAGAAGATACTTATTTCGGCATGAAGCGACTACCATCATACCTCCATAACCCACAGGCAAAACCAGACCTTTCTTAGATAAGGTCACACGTCTTTCGAAACATAATTTCTTGTACGTGTAGTTCCCACGATGTTTTTCTTCACCTGTGATAGTTACAAATATGTAAATACGAGAATACGAACTCAGTGGTAAATACATGCCCGCCCCATTCGAATCAGATACTAACGGTCTTAACAGACGGGTTTTATCTATGACTTCACACCGAATCCCTTGCGGGGTAGGCAGAGAGAGCCGAGCGCCACATAACTCGATCCTTACAAACCTCACTCGGCTCAAACGACACTTCACCGGTTTCTAAAACTCCTAACATCACCTTCTGATAAAACACCATCAATTTGGTCATGGTAGGTAAGTATTGGCCTTCCTCGGCTCCGACATCCTTCAACTTTCATGTTGTATATCTGTTTTGTAATTCTTTCTCCCTGCATTCTTTCTACATGTCCGAACCAACGAAGCATGCCTCTTCTTATTTTAACACCAACACTCCCTTATAGACCAACTCTGTTTCTAACATCATTATTAAGTCAGGTTCGTTATCCATTAAGCTACTGCTAAAAAAGCATATAGTCGAATTGAGAAACTCCATTTTGCAGTCGAAACTCATATGTACCGGTCACCTACTTTTAAATTCATGGATATTCATATATTTTTAAAGTTTCGAGTTGGCGGACAACTCTTGCATAAATTATTAGGATCATAACAAGTTCTGTCGATAACAGAAGGTAGACAATCGCGTTCCATATTCATGTATTAGTCAAGTAGGTATGGTTTTTGAACAACAAACATAGTTAGGGCACACCTGATGTGAATCGGTTACCTGAATGATTATAATGTGTATAGCTTACGGATTGACTTCTTACTAGTAATCTCCTTACTCACAGAAAAATGACAACCATGGAGTTGTTATGTGGCTATGATCTTCTTTATTTTCTTTGTTCTTCTATTTCGGTTATTTGTGCGTACCCCGAAAAGAATTTAGCGGGTAGTTACAGATAGATAGATCTTTTTTAACTGTTAATTGTATGTTGCCGTTCCTTCTCTCTCCTTTGTAGTGGTGTAGTATGCTAGTTGGCAAGATGCACCAAGTACAGAAGTGCAACACGTAAGTGCGATTGTTTTAAATAATGTCGTCTCAGAAGGTTATTCTTAAAATCATATTTATAATATTAAAATCTTTCCAATTGGGATTGAATTCCAATGAGTGTCCAACTAAACAATCTACCATTAACATTTAACCAAACCGGTACTATTGCCATGATTTAAGAGTTGCATCGAAATTGGTTTCAAGAGTGACTCTACTAATCTATATCATTAGTATAACGTAAAAAGCTCATTATCACTAAAATATTACCAATGCACTCAGACATAATGGAATAGATAAGTAAATAGCCCAGGAATTTATAGGTAGAATCCGTTTCTTAAGCATATGCAAGTATATTTTTTAAATGTAGAGTCGTTACTACTAATTTCGTAATTTAAATTACGACCCACATAGAGATGTATCGGAAGTTAACTGCAATATATATAGTATACCATAAAGTTAATACTAATTAACATACATACATACATATAATCACGTCTCTATCCCGTAGGGGTAGGCAGAGACCACTTCTTTACACTTGCTACGATCCTTGCATACTTGTTTCGCTTCGTCCACTTTCATTATTCCCTTCATACATGCTCTTCGGTTTAGGGTACTCTTGACCTGGTAAATAAATAAATATATATATTAAATACTAGATAACATGCATATAAAATATAATTTCTCGGACATACGGGTTTCTCGCGATATTTTTTTTTCGAATAACTCTGAAAACACGAACTTAGTGGTACATGCCCAAACCAGGATTCGAACTAGGAATCTGTTGGTTAACAAGCTGATTCGTTACGCACTAGGTTACCACTACTCTTCATAATACACCACTTATCAAACAAAAATACATCATCCAAGCTTACGTAGTTGATGTACGCTTGCAGTAATAATTGAGTGCCATTAAATAACGCTGTACTAAATAACCTCCTCTAACAAGTACTTACATAATACAATAATACATTGAAAGTTCTAGCATTACATGTATTTTATACGTGTCACTTATTCATAATCATTATATTATTACATAAGACGTAAGTAAACAAATTTAATTATAATTAACTTTCTCTGTATGGAAAGATCATTGCAATACTTGTAAACTCACCGATCATAGATATATGAGCACAGTACATAGATATAAGAGTAGTATAACTTCAAAGAAATATTCAAATTGTCGCCCTCATATACCTCCACGATTCTAAGCGGAGTTTTCAATCAAATTATTCTCGGCTAGTCCTTCAAGTAAACACTATCTAAAAGACTAAGTAAACCGTAGGTTCACTGGTGGTGGCGGGCTTTTTTGAATTATCAATGTAAGCATAAAAGCACTACGTGCTTAGGTCTCAGCATCTCTCTATATCTTTACGCCAAGTCCCTTGCAGGTAGGTAGAGGGCGCCTCATGACTCGGTATATGTGTATTATAAATGTATATTAATAATAAAAAAATAAATAATAAGTATTGTATTCTTATATATTTAGCGCTCTAGATACTACTCGTACATAACTTATGTCAATTATTTCGAAGGACTACTCGGGATTGCTGTAACTGCACACTTCTCCTGGAATCGTCGCGATGAATACACGTTTATTTGCGACAATTTGGAAAGTTTCTTTAAAGTTGTCTTACTCTTTACAGCTCTCTACTGTGGTACTGATTAGAACTACAACAATGAGCAATAAACTTGTCTATTTTAATGTAGATGATATACATTGGTCTGTTAAACATGAAATAAAATAAAATCCACATTATCAAAGAGATTTTGATTACGAATCAAACAAAAAACATCCTACACCCTTGAGAAAATTCAGTTGGTCCCAAACAGAATAACATATTTACATTTCTGTTTCAACAGTTTTCCAATATCCAAAGGAATTGCTCTTCGGAAACTACATTATGGCATCGACATCTTTTATCCAAACACATATTGAGTTTGTTGTATGGCGTCATATGCTCGCAATAGTATTTGTTGTGCCCTCATTGCGTTTTGTATGGGGCATAAAAAATAATGAAGACCGGGATCCAGTAAGAATGTACATAATCCAACGTCGATATTAAAAAATAAATATTTTTGGGGTGTAAGTTGCTTTTTCTTAAAGGCAAAACTAAATCCTACACTTGGTTCATCTTACTGACTACCGAACCAGACTAGCGATAGAGAGATAGGGCACAATTAGATAATAAAAGTTGATCGAATGAGTAAGTTCCTTCCTAAGTGGAATGCAGATCGATGTTGTTATTTGACTGCAGCCAAATAACATCATTCTGGATATGTAAGGTCCTGCGAGTCAATGAGGTTACGAATTTCCTGAGGAATCTACTTGTACAATACTACTTGTGTTACAAGCATTCCTAGGCTACGACTAACCGCTTCGCATCAAACGGGGTATATATAGGGTATATACTTGCTAATCACCCAACATAGCATTAAAAAATCGAAAGCAAATCTGCCTGTGGAAACCCTTTAACAGTTTACTAAATTAAATGTATTCAAGCATAAGGCCCCATTGATGTAAAGTGGTTACTGTAGCATATGAAAGCTTACAATGCAAGAAGTATCGCATGCGCGTTGCCACTTCCTGCTGACACAGCTACTCCACGGGAGCTTACTAGTAACCTCATTTACTTGACGGCTTGGACATTTGGTCTTCTGTGCGGTGGAAGTACTTCTCTAGATGCTTCGACACAACTCCTATTAAATTTATACATACCGATAATAGAATCTATATGAGATGGAAGCCGCGTTCAAAAACAAGTTAGGAATAAGATTTATTTAAACAACGTGTAAAACTTTTATAGCTACCCAGGGAATTAGGTTAATCGAAAGGAAATAAACTGAGTGAGACGTCGAAAAAAGACTAAATTAAAATATTTTATGATCACGCTGAACATAAAACTGGGTCTAAAATTAAATTATGCTATTATGTAACTTTTTAGGTGGGAAAAAGCCCGTCGATTTTCATTTATGGAGGTCCTAACATAATTTTTCACGACCCCGGGACCTTATAATTTTTGCGTAGTAGGTAATATATTACAATTTAGACATTCTTTACGGAATACACCGAGATTCAATTTTCTTGTAAGTAGAACTTCTCTCGATAAATTTAAAATCGTAGCTAGGAACTAAAAGCCCGTTTTACATGCATTAATATTGTTTTTATACAGCGGGACTAATATCAACGCAGAAGTAAAAACAGTCCACATCGACCCTTACTCACCCCACTGCAGGGATACGGGTCTCTCTTCAACCGAAGGGGTTTAGAGCAGACTCCACCACGCTGCTCAAATGCGGATTCGCAGAGATCAGTGTTTTCGAGCCGCCCGAGGGCTACTGACTTAGCTTAACGACTGTCATCTATCGACAACAGCCAGGACGGACGACTTAACGTGCCCTCCGAGCACGGAGAAACTCGAGACAGGAGAACCCATCCATAGGCAGGCCGCGGTCGACGTTGCTTAACCTGCGTGTTCGGTTAGAATGCAACGACTTCATCGAGCTCTCAAAAAACAGTCATTATGATATATTTGCGTATCTGTGTACACAGTATATTCTTGATGCAAAAACTCTTTAGTTCTCTATGGCTGACTAAAGTCGATTTTTACGCTATACACCTAGTTTAATTTTTTTGTATTCTTACATTCAATTCGCGAGCAGTGATAGCCTAGCGGATAAAGAACCTGTCCTAGTGACCATTAGGGCCCCGATTCTAATCCTGACATGTACCGCTAAATTCGCGTTTTCGGATTTATGTACATACTAGCTTTTACCCGCGGCTTCGCTCGCATTGATAAAAAATATATTTCTTTTTATAAAAAGTATCCTATTTTACTTCTGATACCTCCAAGAATATGTGTACAAAGTTTCATGATGATCGGTTCGGATCGGAAAGCGTAACAAACAAACGGACATTCACATTTATAATATTAGTAGGATTTGTAATTATCACTTGCTCGGCGGTTAAGGAAAACATCGTGTGCAAACTAGCACGTCCAAAAAATTATATTTCGTATGACCTTACCTACGAATGATCTGATTTTCCTCTGGGTTACCGAGGTCTGGCGGCAGTCGCTCCATGTAAAAAAAAGTACCTTCGCTAAATCCTTGGGCTTAGATAGCGGACCCCGCTAATCCTAATGCGTTAGGAAATGGGATTACGCTATTCTTAGCGTTAATAAGTACACCAAGACTCAATTTTCTTGCGGATAGAAATTCTATCTATAAAGTTTGCTTCGTAGCTGGGACGTGTTTTACATTCAATAAATAAATAAATATTGTTGGACAAATTACACAGCGCCATCTAGCCCCAAAGTAAGCGAAGCTTGTGTTATGGGTACTAGACAACTGATAAACATAGGTAAATACATTTTTTTTTTGTAAATACATACTTATCATACATAGAAAATACCCAGACCAAGACAAACAGACATGTTCATGCACACAAATGTTTGTACTGTGTGGGAATCGAACCCACGAGCGTTGGTGTCAAAGTAGTATAACAACGCGTTTCACCACTGCGCCACCGAGCTCGTCATGCAGCTGCAGCTGAACTAATATCATCGCAGGAGCTAAAACAGTAATTATGTTATGTTTGCACGTCTTTCTGTTCGTCGTACATGCATCAAAAACTCTATGGTTCTCTACGGCTGACTAAAGTCGTTCCACCGTGTCTTCGTCTGTTTAGTCCTGCGTCGTAATTGCCTGATATGCGTGTGTCCAACACAAATTCGCTGTCACTTGTCCGTCCTTGCCAGGCGACCAACGCATTATTTTTTTTTTTATTAAATAGCTATTGATAGAGATATAGTGTGACCAATGAAATCTTTTTTTTTATATAAAAATGATTTTGACGAGCTCGGTGGCTCAGTCGTGAATGACGCGACTTTGACACTAACGCTCGTGGGTTCGATTCCCACACAAGGCAAACATTTGTGTGCATGAACATGTCTGTTTGCCTTGGTCTGGATGTTTTAAGAGAGGTAGGGCGCATCAAAGCAGCCCGTCTGGGGAAGTACCTCCACCTCCCAGAAAACCGCAGCCAAATAACAACTCCCTAGAGGGTTGTTGTGATCCTGCGTGTGAGTGATGTCACCAGTTAGCTCTCAAGGAGTTGCTGTGTAAGCATAAGAGGAGGCATCGCGCGAGTGATAATTAATATATCGCAAGCGTTAATAGGCTACTACGGTACCCGCTTTACACCAGGTGGGCCGTATGCTTGTATACCTGCCGACGTCGTATAAAAAAAAAGATTTTATTATTTGTTAATTTTAACAAGGTTTTTATTTAAAGCTATGGTGGTTTATTGAGCGAAATTCGACCATTGGGAAAAACACTAGTATACTACTATTGATTGATTTTGATGAAATTTTACATAAATAAATAACAAATAATTATTTCAGTACAAATTACACAGCGTTATCTAGTCTCGAATAAAGCTGTATCGAATATTGAGACAATTTATATATTACAAAAGAGAGCCATCCACTCTATTTAGAACATGGGCTCCAGGGAATCGCTTAGAGAACTATTCAAAGAAATAAATATCCTCCATGGTACCTCTCAATATAATTACGAGAACATAATATATGCTCGTAAAAATATATATTGTCTTCTTTATTTAGTGAAAATCTTAGAAGCAGGAATCGATTGCGAGTGTCAGTTCATCGGCTTGCTAAGACTAGTAAATGTTTTGTTGTATATTGTATTCGATTCCATAATACTCGTAAATTACCTGAAACATTAAATAATAATAAATAAATATTGTCGGACAAATTACACAGCGCCACCTAGCCCCAAAGTAAGCGAAGCTTGTGTTATGGATACTAGACAACTGATAAACATACGTAAATACATTTTTTTTTAAAATACATACTTATTATACATAGAAAATACCCAGACCAGTACAAACAGACATGTTCATGCACACAAATATTTGTACTGTGTGGGAATCGAACCCACGAGCGTTGGTGTCAAAGTAGCGTAACAGCGTGTTTCACCACGGCGCCACAGAGCTCGTCTTTGCCTGACATGACATTCTTTGACATGACATTTCTGTCCTTGCCTGACAATATGTTCAAAAGACACATCAAAAATACTTTATTTAAGAAGGGTTATTACTTAACTTCACTATACATACACTCACAAAAATTTATTGTAATAGATATTACGATTTGAAAAACAAAAAACATTTTTTGGCATTTCTTCTTTGCCAATGCTCATTTTCAAAATACTGGTAGATTAAAAAAGAGAGCTTTAAGCTATGAAAAATGAGTACTACAGAATGTGAACTGTTTTAAAGAATGTGAAATGTGTCTATGTACTCGTGAGGGCCAAAATGGCAAATAAATAATATTTTTTGTCTTTTTGTCTTATCTTTTATCGAAATTGAAACCACCTATACACCGTAACCCTAGTGTTAAAGTTGTTAGCCACTCGGCTACCCGGTTTATCATGGTGATAGTCTATGTACTCGTATTAATGTATAAAATTAGTCAATATTAGGCTACTTTTTATGTTGAAAATGTTTTTAAAGAAAGCGCGCTCCTCGCAAGTGTAGCCGCGAACTTTAGCTTTATAATAACACCGCAAGATATTTTTATGGCTTCCTTTGACTCGACCGATCTAATAATATTAAATCAAAAGACAGGTAGAATCAAAGATGACATTTATATGATATTAATCCTGATTAAATTAAATAGTTTCATGAGGAATTCCTCTTATGTTCTATAAAATTCTTATGTTCTATAAAAATTGTGACGATTCCAAACAAATGTAGCCATTTTTACGGAATAAAAAGATTTTGACTTTGACTTTGACTATATGTAAAGTACTATATTTACCTTTCTATATAGCTTCCCGCGAAGTCGGTTTGGGTTACTATAAAACCACACAAAATAAATTATTGTTTTCAACTTGCAGCGGAGTTTCGATACCAAGCCGTAATCGTGGTCCACAAAAACTTGGAAATCAGCAGCCTTGATCAACTTAAAGGTTTGAAGTCCTGCCATACTGGTGTCAACAGAAATGTCGGCTATAAGGTATTATTCTTTTTTTACGCACTGCTTAATTAATGACCTACAAAAGAAGGACTAAGCTACTAGAAATAGGTACCTTAGTCATTACTGAGGTGCCACGCTCCGTGTTCTAATGAACGGGAGGTGATGAACACTCATTGAGTCGGTCGCACGGGTTATGTCAGACTTTTATTGACTAAACATCACCTATGGGTTGCCTTTAGCTGGAAAGGCTTAATAGGATGCGATATACCCAGGGGATGAAGTGCGACACAACATTTATACTAATATAATAAAGTGGAAGAGTTTGTTTGAACGCGCTAATCTGTGTAACTATCAGTTGGATTAAAAATATCTTTTTGAATTTGATAGCCCAATTCTTGTGGAAGGTTATTAGCCATTCAGCATCACAATAAGACCCTTAGAAGCCGAAGGAACTGATAAAAAGTAAGACGACGCGCGAATGAAGTCTCGGGATGCAGTTAGTCACTTAGAGTGAATTAACTTTTTCTATCAACGATAACATTAAGGCGGCTAACGATAGGGCCTGTTTGAACTATGTAAACTAACTTACCATACCCTATATTCGCTTATGACAAATCCTCTTCACGTCTTTTTTTAAGAAGTCCATAGTCTCTTAGGGAAACCTCGCCGGGAAGTTCATTCCACAAAACACAGAAGGGTTATTGTTGTATTCCTGCACGTGAATGAGTCACCAGTAAAGGCCTAAGGAGTTGCTGTGTTAGCAGCAGAGGTGGCATCGCGCGAGTGATATTTAATGTATTGCAAGCGTTTATAGGCTACCGTAACCGCTTTACATCAGACGGGCCGTATGCTTGTATACCTCCCGACGTTGTATAAAAAAATAACCAGTTAATACACGGGCATACTTATACATTATGTCTTATATTAGGTCCTTACATATGAAATTGGCGTTTTATCAAACTGGTCACTTTGATCTCAAATATCTGGCGTTTGGTTAGGAATTTCATATTCAAATTTATTTCAAATTTAGGCTTGTGTGTTTGTGTTTCGATTTTAGTGATGCATTTGATTTTTCTTTCACATCATCGGTCTGTTCACATCGCGTTACTTACCAATACGTATTCCACCGTGGCACCAACGCTGCAGAAACAGCTCGAAGTATTATGCTGTGTATGAGGAAGCTATTGTAAAAGAAAACACGATAAGTTTTTGGTTTCAACGTCTTCCTTCTGGAAATTTCGAACCATAGAACAAATCCCGTGGACGGCCGGAGACCCTAGGTGACAACGAAGAATTAAAGGTGATCATGGAAACAGATTCATTGCAAACCTCGTCAGAGTTAGCGACAGGCTTCGGTGTGAGTGACAAAACAGTTTTAATTCACTTGAAACAAATTGGAATAGTGAAAAAGCTCGAGAAATGTGTACCGCATGAATTGAGTGAAGCGCACCAACAAACACACATTGAGTGCTGCATTATATTACTCAACCGTAACAATAACGAGGTAATTTTGAGTCGTATTATTACTTGTGATGAAAAATGGAACCTGTACGACAATCGGAAAAACTCATCACAGTGGTTGAATTCAGGAGAAGTTGAAGCAAGCGAAAGTTGACTCAGAAAAAGGTACTGGTGAGTGTTTGGTGGACCAGTGCTGGTGTCATACACTACAGCTTCTTAAGATCTGGCCAGACGATTACGGCAGATCTGTATTGTCAATAATTGTAAACCCTGATGGAAAAGCTCGCTGTTCAATAACCTAGATTGGCCAATTGCTCTAACCCACTGCTGCTTCAGGACAACGCTAAACCTCAAATTTCACGACAGACGGTTGCTAAATTAGAGGAGCTGCGAATGCCTCCGACACCCACCATACTCCCAGGACCTAGCTCCAACAGATTACTACTTTTTTCGGAATTTGGGTAACTACTTGCAAGGAAAGGTGTTAAAATAAGAAGAGGCATGCTCCGTTGGTTCGGACATGTAGAAAGAATGCAGGATAAAAGAATGACGAAGCAAATATACAAAGCAAAAGTGGAAGGATGTAAGAGGCGAAGAAGTAACTCCATGACCAACCATGACCAAATTGGTCGTGTTCTGTCAGAAGATGATGTCAAGAGCTTTAAAAACCGGCGAGCGTGCATGAGAAGAGCAATGAATGTTAAAACAGCGAGTGAGGTGTGAAAGGATCGAGTCACGTGGAACTCGTATCTCTCTACCTACCCCACAAGGGGTTTGGCATGAAGTTATACATACATACTTGAAAGAAAAAAAAATCAATTCCGATGAGTCAGTCCAAATCGCCTTCAAAGATTTTATTGATTCTCACTCACAATTTTCTCAGGAATGGAATGAATGAACTACTTATAAAATGGCGAAAGTGCATAGATAATGGTACATACTGCGATTGATTAAATGTATAATTTCATGTATTTTTTTTTTCGTTTTACTTTTTCCATATAAAACGCCAATTTCCTATGTAAGGACCTAATGTTATACATATGTTATAGATTGTTTATTAATTATATTTTCTTACGTGAAGTATTTATTGTTGGAGGGAAGACTGCGTGTTGAAAGGTTCGTGTATGGAACTTAATACAAGGTGAAATGTAAGCATCATTTCTAACAGCTTATCAACACTGTTACTGATTGTTGAATATACACTAAATACGGCATACAACAAGTAAACTAAAATACTTATAAATCAGTTAGTCAAGTTCCTGGGAGTAACTTTTTCAACAAACGAAGAGTTCGACTTTCGTTATTTGTTCATAAAGGAAAAACCAGGAAAGAAAGGGAATGGGATGCCCGCAGGACCTTAAAGTTTCCCGAAATTCGACCAAAAGTAATTAAATACCAATCTCGAAAAAGATATTTATTTTACTTCTTTACTTTGGACCGAATTTGTAACTTTACCGGTCTCAAATTCGCTCTTGAGCAAGATGAAGATATTTGTGCTCGTTGAGTGAGGAGAGGGGAGATCTGAAGATAGTATTGCGAAATAATCAGTTCTCTCCTCACGAACCTGCAGTTGAAAACGGATTGGTCTAATTGTTCAGGACGAAGATTTTAATTAATGTTGGCATTTCTGTTTGCAAAGAGTTTGTTTGCAGTAACTTGCGAGAGCCCGCGCAAGAGCTGTCTGGAAATGCCATAACTTTATTTTATACTAAAGAATTCGCGCGGTCTTCTACATAATACATAGTCGGGTTTAAAACAGCCGTGCGGCCTACGTGATCTGTAGGCGTATTACAGTGCCTCGAAACACCATATTCCTATCGGAAGCTATAAATTTTCACTCAAAATCCGTGGAATCTGAGTGAAAACTTTTCGAATATGATTTTCCGAGGCAGTGGGAATACCCCTACTGTAGCATTTGATGTTTCATACAGCATTCATTGGAACACGAGGAGTTTTTTTTATACAAGCATACGGTCCACCTGATGTAAAGCAGTTACTACGGCCCATTAATGCTTGTAACGTATATCACTCGCGCG
The DNA here is from genome assembly GCA_947507595.1 of Pyralis farinalis. Taxonomy (NCBI): domain Eukaryota; kingdom Metazoa; phylum Arthropoda; class Insecta; order Lepidoptera; family Pyralidae; genus Pyralis; species Pyralis farinalis. The sequence goes on along the minus strand of OX382273.1, from coordinate 28,997,445 downwards.
ATGCCTCCTCTGCTGCTTACACAGCAACTTCTTAGGAGCTTACTGGTGACCTCACTCACAAACAGGAAGTACTTCCCCAGGCGGGCTGCTTTGATGCACCCTACCTCTCTTCAAAATATCGTATCCCATACAGCGTATAGAGTATCGCTCGTAGCTTTCACCCTTGATATAATTGTCGCAATTTTGGCGACGAGTTTCCTAGTCCGCTCGTAGGAACTCATCAACCATTCGGAAAATTACTGTTTATATTACATGTTAACATTTTTTTTTATACAACGTCGGGAGGCATACAAACATACGACCTACCTGATGTAAAGCGGTTACCGTAGACTAGGAATGCTTGTAATACATTAAGAACCCACTCACGCGATGTCACCTCTGTTGCTAAAACTCCTTAGGACCTTACTAGTGACCTCATTCACACGCAGGAATACAACAACCCTCAAGAGAGTTGTTATTTGACTACAGTTTATCTGTGAGGTCGAGGTACTTCCCCAGACGGGCTGCTTTCGTGCCCTACTTATCTTAAAAACACCCAGACTAAGACAAACAGACATGTTCATGCACCCAAATGTTTGTCCGGTGTGGGAATTGAACGCACGGGTGTCTGTGACAAAGTCGCATTATTAACCGCTGTGCCACCGAGCTCGTGAAGATTTCTAAAATATACTTTATAGCTTAGCTACGGTTTACGGTGGAGGTATTTCCCCTGTGAATCTGCCTCTCTTCAAATATACCTATGCCCAACGTGCCAAAGATCCGTTTACTTATCAATAGGGTGCACTACATTTAAGTGACTTTAGCTTTGGCTTTAAAGATGATAGTTACACTTGCACTCTAAAAATATTCGTTAAACCCTCTCCGTCATTCTCCAATATGACGTCACCATTTTGCAAGAAGTGTTAGTTAAGTAAGTGACTGCAGGAAGACTGTTAGCACGTGCTGTTAGCTAAGTTGGTTTTGTTTTCTATTTTATTACTACGATAAAATAAACCAGAGTATAGCTAATAGCCGACCACGGTTTACACTCAAAGTGCTATTGTAACTAACTTGCCTACGGCATAAGAACAGTATGAAAGTGTTCTTAGCTTTTCCAAGGCAGCAGAGAGACAATTCATCAGAATGACGCGTAGTAAAACGTCTGAAGTTCCAAAAAGATTAAGATTATATGACACATTGAAGTCCAATTAGAATATATATAACACAGAGCAAGAAGCAACTATGTATGTTCATATACAACCTTCAACGATGAAATAGAAATAATATATTAATAATAAATCTTGCTGTATATTTCAACCAAGCCAAAACTGTAATTTCCGACTATATAGAAGCAATACAAACAATTGTTACAACATTGTAACAAGTACAGCAAATAAAACAAATCAATGTTGCCTTAGCAAATACAAATTCGAGAACTACGTACAAATCGTAAAGTAGGTACATTTCTTTACATAGGGGGGTGTACTGTAAGGTGGGAGTATTCAGGAACAAAGAGCGGGAACGAGGAATAAATAAAATAACACAGTGAATCGAGATGAAAGCCCGGCGTGGCATTGACGAACGGCTGGATATACTCGACGTATGCAATCTATAAGCAAATTAGGTTACTCATCCAATGGAAATTGGATACAGTATCACACATTTTCCACATTTTCGCGATTTGTACCGGTTTATATGTCGCATACATCATGTCACGGCGTCGCGTCACGAACTCGACATGTGTCATGGACTCATGATGTTCAGGCGGAATATACTCACAAGACATTATTTTATTTTAACCGTCTTAAAAAAATGGAATTGAGTTTGTTTTCTTGAAGTAATTAAAATGTTTGGATGTTGTTTTTTTTTTCATGACTATAGAGCGTCGATGGTACACAATTTTCGGCCAAGATTTCGAGATAAAAGTAATCTTTGTAAATAAAAACTGAAATCGATTTAATTCAGAAGTTCTTTTTTTATGTTTATTGCTTCTAAGTTCATATATTCTTAGTTCTATTTGGAAACTCTGGTCCCATAACGGTTCAGAAAAAGACAATTGAACGGTAAAATTGTGAACGTTCCGTGGGTAACTCATATAAAAAGGCTCAAGCGTGACTCGGAGAGAAGTTTTACTGCACTGAACTCAATCATTAAATATCATGAATTAATAGAATAATAGCAAATTTAAAATCGCGGAAAGAAAATTGACTTCTCAATTTTATGTTTCGATGGCAGACCCATAAGTTGTTCATATTAATCAGTAGAGTCATCTACTTTGTTTCGCTTTTTGAACCATCGTGCACATACGTGACCTGAAATTCGTACAGGAGAAAATCTGATTTTTAATGTTCATTATCAACTATATCTTTATTCTATTTCTCTAAAAATGTAACTTGAATTAAGTATATAACCATAAAGTTTATCTCACGAAAAAATAATCGATTTTCATTCATCATCGAGGACGATTTCATTCATTTCATTTCACATGGCATTCCTTCCGCGTGCGGGAATTTAACTATGAAAATCTCACGTGCGTGTGCAAATCCGTACACGTATTACACTAAAACGATCTAACGAGTGCGGAACACTCGATGCTCGAGACTCGATTTGCATTTGACAACTTGTTATTTGAAATGTCGTTATAGGTAACTTACCCATGCTCCATCCAGTTCAGACGGTACCAATTTTAATAATATCTCTCAGGTATTCCGCGCGGCATCCCCCACGACTCGAATGTGTTGCTGATTTGAATTACAAACAGCTGATATATCCCGTATGTACCATTGTCAAAAATAAGCGAGTGAATGTTTATTGGTAGATAAAGATTAACTGAATAATTCATTGGTGTAACTCAATTATCTCGCAATATCCAGTGGATTTAATTCAATTTATATATTCAAGTTCTCCACATTTTTTGTTTCATAATTTAATATACTTATTTCTTATAATGAGAGCAGTGATCCTCGTAGACAAAAAAACAGCCTATTAACCAACAGGTCGCTGGTTCGAATTCAGGTGCGGACATGTACCGCTAAATTCGTGTTTTCGAATTTATGTACATACTTGTAGTTATGACTCGCATGGCGATGCAGAAAAACATCGTGAAGAACGCCGCACGTCCAAGAAATTATATTTCGAAAGAGATGTGACCTGAGAAGGGTCTGGTTTTCCCTCTGGCATATGGAAGTCTCATTAGTTCGCCAAATCATCAGTCTTTAATCCTCCGTTAATCCTAATGAATTTGGAAAAACTGGGAAAAAGAAGGTTATTTCTTAGCATATACGTAGGTCACACTATAAGTTTTGCATAACTTAAAAAAACAACATGTTATAACCAAAATATTATGTTTATTGCTTTTCAAAATACTCTCCTTTACATTTGAAACATTTTTTCATGCGATCGAATCATTTTTTAAAACAGGAGGACCACAGATCTGAAGGCATGTTTTCTACGTGCTGATTGAACGCTATCACTGCCTCTTCGGAGTTGGTAAAAGTGAAACCTCTCATCAAATCTTTGATTTTGGGGAAAATACAGAAATCACAGGGTGCTACGTCGGGGCTATGCGCAGGATGGGTAACTAGTTGTACTTTTACGGAAGTTAAAAATGACTTTGTTTTGTTGGCCGTGTGTGAAGAAGCGTTGTCATGACGTAGGAGAACGCGGCTTTTTGGTCGTCTTTCGCGAACTTTTTCTAACACCCTGGGTAAACAAATGGTAGAATACCACTCGGCAGTAACACTCTTTTAATCTTCAAGTGGAATTGTGCAGATGGGACCCGTAGCTGAGAAAAAAACGCGATCATTTTTTTACTAACGTTTCTCGCCTGCCTCACTTTTGTTGGCCTGTTCTCATTTTCAAATACTCATTCATAAGATTGCTGTTTTTTTTCAGGTTCAAAACAATAAATCCTCGTTTCGTCTCCTGTGACAATGTCATAAACAGGATTAGAATGTCCGTAGTCGTACTTCAGTAGCATCTGTGAGCACCATTCCACGCGAGCCCGCTTCTGCTCCGCTGTCAGTTCATGAGGGATCCAACGACAACAAAGTTTCCGAACTTTCAATTCTTCGTGTAAAATTTTCTGAATTTGGCTCATACGAATCACCAATAGTTCTCGAATTGTCTCATAGGTAATCCGCGGGTTTTCTTCAATTAGCCGCTTAACAGTAGCCACATTATTTACGTTGACGGTCACGGTGCTCAAAGAAGGTGCTTCTCTCCCAAAAGCATTTTGAAGACGAGCAGCACAGTCTTGCGGAGAGAGAGAACTTTTAAAATCATAAAAAATCATCGCTCTAAAATCTTTTCGACTCAATTCCATTTTCGTTACGTACGTAGAACTTTGATGTGTGATAAAAAACAATTGACAAATGATTTCCCGCCAATTGTTTTTTTTTATTACTAAGTAGGTTGCAACGTTTCAAAAAATATAACATTCGAAATTCAAATAGTTCCGATTAGCTAGAAGTGCAAAACTTTTAGTGTGCCCCATGTATATTTGTATACTGAACGGCAATTAAAATATCAAACATACATGAATGTATATAGCATTGGTCAAAGGTACACAGGCTTTATGGTCGACCTAGAAGCTTTGGTGCCTACAGAGCCGCCGGTCTTGAAATATGTACACAAAACAAAACAAGTTTAACAACATTGCAAAAACTATATTCACATGAACACGAAGTGCAACCGGTTCCCCCTCAAATATGTACACAGAAATAACAAAGGTCTTTACCTCTTTAAAATACATATTGTTTTTGTGGATATGTAGGACTAGCTGCACCACGTGAGTTCGTCCGCGCGTATCCCAATATCCCGCAGTAACCTGTTTTTCTACTTTATTTTCCGGCTTCTAAAGGTCGTCTTGTGATGTTGAATAGCAATCAAGAATTGGGCAATCAAATGTAGAAAGAATTTTTCAAATCCGACTCGTAGCTCCAGAAGTTAGTACGCTCGAACTAACAACCAATGAAACAAACACTTTCGCTTTATACCTATATTACTATAGATATATAAATAGTATACATATCAACAATCGCAAGGCTATGGTTTTTAGGATAGATTCAAATGTTTACGTTGTATATATCAAAACATCTCGTAACGAGAACAAATCGTATTATTTCGGAATGAAATTCACACCGATGTTTCCTTCCGAGAACTTTTAGGGCAAACAGGAGCTTGAAGCAATCATGACCGACCGCTTCAAGCGGCTTCATAGAACTTTAATATTCCATTCATTGAAATACATGGGAAACAGCTTAAACAGTTGGCACATCTCTGCACCGGCTGCAGCATGAAGAAATATCATTGTGCGGTCGAATTTAAAGATCTACATGACTGCCCTCGACTTTTCAAGCCGTCGGGAGCTCCGATTCAGTTACCCTCCTCTGTCTCGACTACCTGATCCTACCAGGTGCCCAATTCCTCAAAATTGCCTCAGCGGTTGCAAACATCTGCTTAAGCTGTCGACATGGATTTGTGCGTGTATGTTACTTCTGTGCATGTTACTCAAGAATTATATTGCTATAGATTGCCGATGTTTTGTCAAGCATAGGTTTCTTCAAAAATACCATAAGTACTACACACATCAAAAGTGTCTAGGGATCAAGCATTTTTATGCGGATTTCTTGAGATTGAGATGTGGCTTTGTAATAAAAAAATATATAAAATATATAAACGTATACGACACTGGAGAACCCCTGGACGCCAACAGCGATTAAAATCCTGCCAGGAAGTCCATCCTTATAGTGGTGGAACCATCATGGTATGGGCGCGGGTATTTGGATCGGCAGAAGAACTGAGTTGATTTGGATCAGAGGCAACCTCAACGCTCAAATTTATGCTGAGACGATTGTATCAGACGTCATCGTTCCTCTACAAGTGCAAATCGGTCCCTTATTTCAGTTAATGCATGATAATGCACGACCGCACACCGCAAGAGTTGTAAGACAGACTCTCGCCGCAGCTAACATCAATGTCATGCCCTGGTCTGCTCAGTCGCCAGACTTGAACCCGATTGAGCATGCATGGGATATGCTACAGAGAAGAGCTCTGCCGAATATGGAGGGTATCCAGTCGCCAGAAGACCTTTTTTTGTTGTTGCAACGAACATGGGCGGCCATTCCACAGCGTGATTTGGATGAACTCATTTTGAGTATGCCAAACCGATGTTCTTGTGTTGTTAGTGTTCGCGGTAGAAACACGGATTATTAATTGTTTAAGTTACCCAATAAAATTTTAAAGAAAACTGTTATTTCAGTCTTTTTTTCGAACTTTAATGTTAGTGGTTCAAATGTCAAAAATCCCTTTATTATGAAAATGGCAAATTTCTTTATTAATGCAAAGGTGACTTGGTTTATCGTTACTGTAGACAAACGAAAACACTTTATTTGATGAATCCTTAAAGAAAATTTTAATTAATATCAATCAGGAGAAAAGTTATTGCAAAAATATATGTTGATCCCTAGACACTTTTGATGTGTGTATATACCAATACCATAACGACGTGGCTCAGTCGTGAATTTGACACCAACGCTCGTGAGTTCGATTCCCACACAAGACAAACATTTGTGTGCATGAACATGTCTGTCTGTCTTGGTCTGGATATTTTAAGAGAGGTAGGGCGCATCAAAGCAGCCCGTCTGGGGAAGTACCTCCACCTCACAGAAAACCGCAGCCAAATTACAACCCTAGAGGGTTGTTGTGTTCCTGTGTGTGAGTGAGATCACCAGTAAGCTCCTAAGGAGTTGCTGTGTAAGCAGCAGAGGAGGCATCGCGCGAGTGATACTCAACATATTACACGCGTTAATAGGCTACGGTAACTGCTTTACATCAGGTGGACCGTATGCTTGCATGACTCCCGACGTTGTATAAAAAAAAAATCCAGAATGGCAACTGGATAATATACGATTTTTATTACTAAAGCTTGGTCACTTGCGATTTACGTGATGTGAATAAATTGTTATTTCACTTTTAAGTCAAGAGTACCATTTGATATGGATCCAGCGTGAACGCAAGATTGATGAAATGTAATACAAACTCGTTTTTTTTTTTCTTGCACCCCTGCCATGGGCAAGGCTCTTTTTATGGCTAAGTTATTATATATTATAATATTATTAAATACACACTCGTTGTGACGCTCCAGAGGATATCAATAGGACAATATGTCCATGAGCGGATCTCGGCAGGTATTGAGAGTATATTACGAATGTGTCGAAGTTTAATGGGCTATTGAATTTTGATCTGGAGGGATTATTGGTACTGGGATATTACTGAAGCACGACAGCCTGCAGTTACCATCACATATGACCGCTACTTCCGGTAGGCGTGGCTCATCACTCACTGGATGGACCCTCGAAATGCTAGAGAAAAACGACCAGGGACAACACTGGCGTGAGTGACTCAGGTGTTGCGAGGTATGCTACACTTTCCCCGAAGTTACTTGCGACTTTATGCTATAACACCCCTTGAGCATATTGCTTTATCGACTCCTCTCTGGATGGCCGATGAATATAGACTTGAGCCGAGAATCCTGGGGCCTTCGTGGGGTCTTACTCCGACCGTCGAAGACGTAAACGAAAGCCCTGATCGACTTCCGAGTATCCGTCGCATCATTACTCACCAAAAGCTCTCCACAAACTGCTAGATTTTATTATTACTATTAGTTTATAACAATTCAGTGATAGCTCAGTGGATAAAGAACCTAATATCCGATAGTCCGTAGTTCAATTCCCGGTGTGGGCGTATACCAATAAGTTCGTGTTTTCGGGTTTATGTACACATTAGTAATTATCACTTGCTCAGCGGTAACTGATAACATCATGAGGTAATCCGCATGTCCAAGAACTTATAATTCGGAAGACGTGTGACCTACCTAATAAAGGTCTGATTTACCCTCTGGGTTGTGGAGGTGTGACGACGGTCACACTATGTAAAAGTCAGTATCGTCGCCAAATCCTTAGTCTTAGGTAGCCGACCCCGCCCATTCTAATGGATTAGGAAGCGGGGTAACGTTAGGAAGAAGAAGACTAAAGTTTGTTTGTTTGTAGAACTTTATTGCATAAATGTTTACATTCTTAAAATATTGTAATTTGATTTGCAAAGGCGGGCTTATCCCTTCGAGGAATCTCTTCCAGCCAACCATTGCTTTTGAGTTCCTGAGTGGAATAATGTATGGCGGTGTATATAAAGTTTACAAAATTTCACTCGTAGATACCCCTGACGATGTTAATGAAGCGCTCAATCTTCCCCAAAATGAACGATCACAGCATATCACCGAAGGAGAACGAGTTGAAGGCTCTGTCTACCTTTTTCAAGCAGTCTTGCATCGTCGGCCAATGGTCACCAGATCTCAAGACTACCAGCGCTTTGAGTAAGTGAAATTAATTTAGATAATTATTTACTACAATCTTCGGTTCCAACGTCATTATTATACATATTTCAACCCTTCTTCGCTTGTGAGGACCTCGTTATCTGGCTGTCTATGTCACATTAAACTATGTATATATATATATAAGAAGGATATATATATATAAGTAGGAATGACGAGCTCGGTGGCGCAGTGGTGAAACGCGCTGTTACGCTACTTTGACACCAACGCTCGTGGGTTCAATTCCCACACAGTACAAACATTTGTGTGCATGAACATGTCTGTTTGTATTGGTCTGGGTATTTGCTATGTATAATAAGTATGTATTTACAAAAAAAAATGTATTTACGTATGTTTATCAGTTGTCTAGTACCCATAACACAAGCTTCGCTTACTTTGGTGGCGCTGTGTAATTTGTCCGGCAATAAAAAAAATTTAAAAAATAAACTATATCTTCACAGATATGTCGTGAATAGCGGCATGCATATATAAATGCGCTGCTATACGATACTTAGCGAAGATCGCAGTCAAACCATTCGCAGCTGGCGCAAGTGTCATGTGTATTTTGTCGGCATACAGGCATATGCTTCACCTAATGTAAAGCGGTTATGTATACCTATGAACGACGAGCTCGGTGGCGCAGTGGTGTAACGCGCTGTTACGTTACTTTGACACCGAGTACAAACATTTGTGTGCAATAACATGTCTGTTGTCTTGGTCTGAGTGTTTTAACAGAGGCAGGGCGCATCAAAGCAGCCTGTCTGGGGAAGTACCTACACCTCACAGAAAACCGCAGCCAAATAACAGCTCCCTGGAGGGTTATTGTGTTCCTGTTTTTGAGTAAGGTCACCAGTAAGCTCCTAAGGAGCTGCTGTGTTGGCAGGAGAGGTAGCATCGCGCGAGTGATATTTAATGTATTGCATGTATTCATAGGCTACCGTAATTGTTATACATCAGGTGGGCCGTATGCTGGTATGCCTCCCGACGTTGCATAAAAAAAAAGTTTCACTGACTCGCAGGAGCATAACAACCATCCTGAGGGTTGTTACATAGTTACAGCCTTGTCTTGTGGATGTTGGGCGAATTTCTCTAGTCCGACTGCTTGCGTCCTACCTCTCCTAGGTTCAGTCCAGGGTCTAGATTAGCCCAGTATATACAAAGATTTCAGAAATAACGTAGCAACTGCTTAGGACAGCAACAGCTTACAGGTGACCTGACTCGCTCGCAAGAAAACAGTTATTTGACAGCAATTTTCTGTGAGGTGAAGGTATTTCCCCAGACGGCTGCTTTCATGCGCCTTATCACTCTTAAAACACGTTCGTGCACACAAATGTTTGTCCTGTGCGGGAATCGAACCTACATGCGTAGGTGTGAAAGTAGCGTTACTAACCACTGCGCCAACGAGCTCGTCAAAACTACTACTGCTACTCCTGCATTTTGCACCTATAAACCTGACTAAGGAAGTACGTCACAGAAACCCGCAGCAAAATAACAACTCCATGGACAAATGTCATGTTCCTGCAAGGTAGCGGCGTTACCAATTAGTTCCTAAGGAGCCGTATGAGCAGCAAGGGTGACAAACAAGCGAGTGATACTTATCGTATAGCAAGCGTTCGCAGGCCACTCTACATCAGGTGGGCGGTATATTCCACCCGAAGTTGCATAAAAAGATTAGAACGTCGTCAAGCACGAGTCCGACTCGCAAACTGAGGGTTTGTACTAACTTGTTAGTATATAAATAGGTCGTTCACCACGGGAATCGAGACACGAAGATTTTGTTTTTTCCGATTATGATGTTTTCCCCCCAAAAGGGTCTTGACTGACGGACGGACAGACAGGTGATGGAACAACGAATTTACGGTTTACAGATTTTTTCCTTTTCTTATGCTACATGACATAATTTCTTGCCAAATGAGTCAATTGTATAAAAATTGTATACAAAAGAAATACAAATGATTTTTTTTGTTTTTTTTTTTATACAAAGGGATTTATGTTAGACAAGGGAATATAAAGAAGAATTGACATTGAATTCCAATCATCATAATTATAGTGCATTAAAAAACTGATTTTCCTTCTTAAGTTTATTTGAACTTTATATAATAAAATCAATCTTTATATAAAAAAATAAAATATTTAACAAAAATTGAACTTTACTTCAAGAAAAAATCAATTAACGATATAAATTTTATATAAATTTGACTTTGCTTCAAACAAATTAAAGTAACAAAATAAATGTGCACATGTTAAATAATAACTAAAAATTTGACTTTGTTCAAAGAAATTAAATTAACAAAATAAATGTGCACTTATTAAACAAAATTTTACGTTTTTCTTCTGAAGTTTTTGTAACTTCAGGAACTTCTTTAACATTTCTACCTCTTTCCTGACTTTCCACTTACGTCGCTGCAGATCCCGTTCAGTTTCGGTTAGCCATTTCATTTTGATTTTTATATTTTCTTTTTGTCTTTTCTAAATTCTTTTTTTTATTTATATTCTCTGTCCTTTCGCTCTACTTAAAGGCGTTGTCTAAAAAAAGTTAAATCTATTAATGCACGCTGTATTTTGTAATGGTACCAGCAAATCTTATCGATAATAAGATTGCGTAATATTATTCAAAATTGGAATGGGTTAAAATTCCTTAAGATTGGTGTATGGTCGAATGCAACATGGCTGTACACACATGTGCAACCCATTATTTTTTTGTCTGTTGGCACGGAGCTCGTCGAGCTTATGCAATCAAATTAGGGTTACCTAAGAGTATAGAACGAACCCACGTAAGATATGTTGATGTTTTGGTGAAATTCAAAATTGATAATGAATACAAGATCGAACCGATCTGTTGGAAATAATTATGACAAAATAGATGTTTGAGAATAATTGGATTACAAGTGGATCGACGCAATCCCTGCCCTGAGAGAAAGCTCTTAGATGTTGCGGCCAAGACTTATGTCTGGAGTTTATTCGGGTATTTAGAATAAGATCTAATTTGGGTACTAATCACAGTTAATTAGCATGTGTAAATTATGCATTATTCGGTAAATTAAGTTAGTTGTAAGACCTAGTCTGGAGTGGATAATGTGTACGGAACCTTGCGTCTAAACACAGATCGGCGTGGCGGTTTTACGGGATTGAAGCGCGCGCGGGGTTATCGTGGACTATATAGGCGATGGGGATCGAGGAGACGTGAGAGAATAGCTAATACTGACTGGGGAGACGGAACGTATTTCGGGAATTCTTAAAACCTTTGTATTTTTGTAACTTAAGTGAACAGTATTCGTTTGGGCTATTTGGCTATAAGATTTGTTAACCAATTCTTATAGTTTCTTTAAATTCGCGATAGTTTGTTTAAAGTGGCATGTTATTAAGCAATATCGACACATTTCAAGCACCGTGGTAAACTGACTGTGACAACTGAGCGGAGTTTGAAGTGTATAGAAGCATTACACGATTTCAGTACGGATAGGTAAGCTGTACTGAAATCTCTCCACAGAACACTAGGGAAACGCTTTGCTAGCTCGAAATAAAGCGCTTGTGAAGTGTACACATACATTTATCGAATGTCGGGGCGACTATGAATCCCTAGATTTGAGCAATTTATTAATTGCGGAAGATCTAGGCTTGCGTGAGTCTGCGTAAGCCACATTCGAAGTTAACGGGCCATAGAACTAGGAGATCAGATACACACACGCTCGTTGGCTGTCTACACAAAGTTATATACACATATATATATTTTATAACACAACTATCTATACACAACTTCCTTAGACACACTCGCGTTAGGGCGTTAGGTCATATCCCGGGTCTTGGTTCTTTGAATCCGCGATAGTTTCTGTTAGATAATTAGGATTAGGATTAGAGAATTTAAGTTGTAAGGTTCCGTATAGAATCCATTGTCGACTAAGTTATAAATAAGTGCTTGTTCGCATGAGTTTGAATGTTTATTGAATAAGGTGGTTGGTAGTATAAGGATCTCGCGATTTTGACTATATAACGCTCTCATTTTATTTTATTTGGAAAAAAAAAGGATATATTTATATCAGTAAATGTAACATCATAGTGTGCGGTAAAGATTAATCCGTGTTAGCCCCGTGGTTTTGAACATTGATTAATTTTGGTTGGGCGCTCAGTGGTGGGTCAGTCGGGCCTGTAACCAGTCTGAAAGCACGCATATCAGACGGTTATTCACTCGACTGACATGGTAAGGGTACCATACACTTTACAATAAATTATGAAGTTTCTTTAAAGTACTGTAAGGTTGGAATACCATAAACACGAGAGCATAACTTGCGCGATAACGTCCCGCGTGAATAAGCAAAAGAACGCTATAAGCGTCAATAGACTTTGATTTCCGATAAGCTTGTAATTCGTTCGTACAGCGAGAAAGTAATTAACATGTCTTTAAAATGTTAAGGCAATCCGCCGAGTGTATTCAATTCATCCAATCCAGTCTCATTAATTGGTAAAACCCGATCAGGGTTTAAGAGCTCTTACACAATCAACAATGCGCACATATAACTTATAATATATAAATTATACCAATGGACTTGGAATAGTAAGGCTTGGAGCAAGTGGCTATTAGTTACAACAACAAATATTAAATAAAAGTCGTACGCACACAAATACATGTTTATATAAATACATTGTTTCTTTGCGAAGAAACCAGCTCCAAAGACCTTAGCTGTGTGTTGGAAATCCCGGCCAGGGTAAATAAGCCACGATATAAATACTATAATACGAACCACACACATGCAAATAAAAGTTCGACTAATCCCGAGCTTATGGGCGGATTTCCATTATTAACTCGTATATACGACACTAGGCATTAAGACATCGAAATATCTTACATCAATATATATATATATCAACAAATCGAAATAGAAGTGCTAATTCAACTGTACATAGGGCTGGGAGATAGGGTTTTAGGTAAATATAGAACACATAAGACGATATTAGGTAACATAGGTAGGTCTTATCACGAAACACATAGGTAGGGCTTAAAACTTAGATTAGGTTATCTGGGTAGGTCTTATATTAGACATACGTAGGGCATAAGACAAATAGGTAGGTTATCTAGGTAGGACGTAACATTAAACACATATGTAGATCTTAGAACAAGTACATAAAAGAAATATAGGTAGGCACATAAGTAGGGAAGTTAGGACATTAGGTAGGGAAGATTTGTAGGGCTTAGCAAGGCAGGAACGTTTAGTTCGTTAGGTAAGATAATAATAACAAAATAGCAATAGATTTAGGTAGGGCTCATCATTAGCAGTAGGTGTAGCTAAATAGTAGGTAGAGGCAATAATAGTAGGCAGATAGGCTGGACACGCTCCAGTCCACTAAGTTAGGTAGGAGCCAATAGGCATATCTGTAAGTAGGCTTAGGCACGCTGCATGCCATTTACATCCCGAGGCAAAAGCAGTAGGTAGGTAGGGTGGGTCGCGCTGCGGTCCAGTACAATTTTCTATATCTTTCTAACTAATATCTTAAACAGAAATGATTAGATTTTTTATAATTATGTTTATTTGTGATGAATAAACTAGTGAACCTGTAATGCTGAGTTTATGTATAAAGACAGCTCGACCTTCGGTGTGACATAGGTTGCTTTTTACCGCGGGAAAACTAGTCATTCTAACGGAAACGACGGCAATGAAAACCACATGAACGGAGTCGTGGGCGGCCGCTAATCAAAATACGAGTATTTCTCAACTAGTGGTTGCCCGTGACTATGTGTATACACATTATTAAATTAGAGTTTTGGCATTAATGGAACTAAAGAACAATTTCCGATCGGGCAATGTGTGCTTTATGATATTTCCTATGTATGACGTTATACAATGTCATCCAAAGGAACCAAATTTTGTTCTGACATAACCATAATTTAATAGTTGGGTTATAAAAAGAAAAGATTTTCGCAGCACTGATATGCTCATTGTTATACACATAGATAAATATATTATATAATGAAGAATGACAAGTAAAGACCACAATCTTATCTATACTTGCTGTGCTCGCGACTTCGTCCGCGCGGAATTTAACAAAAAGTTATTGTACAGTTATAATTTTATTTATTTGATTTGATTATTTATATCCTGCTTATTAAGTACCTTAATAAGCAGAGTAAAATAGCGAACAGCAAAATTATAATAGATATATATTATGTGCTTCGCCGGCGCGGAATAGTTATTTTTTATTATTTATTTATATTAATAAAAATAAATAAATTTTCTAAAATAATAGTAGCCTAAGTTACTCCTTATTACGTCAGCTATCTGCCAGTGAAAGTGCCGTCAAAATCGGTCCAGCCGTTTCGGAGATTAGCCGGAACAAACAGACATACAGACAAAAATTGTATAAATATTCTTTTTGGTATAAGTACCGTGTGCGTGTACATCCATATGCATTCATGATTCATGAGATCTTCTCTTGCGAGTGTCAAAACGTGTAGCATAAACAGCCGTATCTTTCGACTGCGTTTACTTAGAAGTTTGATTTTTTCACTGTTCGAAGGGATTGCAGACCTGAGTATTTGACATTAATTTCAGCTTGATAGCTTCACCCGTCTCTGAGAACAAGGGTCTTGATAGACAGGCCGACAAACGGACAACAAAGTGATCCAAGGGTTCTGTTTTTCCTATCAAGGTACGGTACCCTAAAAATGATATCCGTGTAATAAAAATGATAATGATGTATTTCCAGAGGCACAATACAGCCAGTTGTGCGCGCTATGCCAAAAGCCAGCGAAATGCGACTACCCCGACGATTTCAGTGGTTACGAAGGGGCGTTGAAGTGCCTTGCACATAATGGTGGGGAAGTTGCTTTTACCAAAGTCTTCTACGTGCATAAATTCTTTGGGGTGAGTACAAACAGTTTAAGATCTCGGTGGCGTCGCGGTTAATAAGGCGATTTTGACACCAACCCACACAGGACAAACATATGTATGTCTGTTTGTCTTGGTCTGGGTGTTTTTAGGAGAGGTAGGGCGCATAAAAGCAACCCATCTGGGAAAACACCTCCACCACACAGAAAACCGCGGTCAAATAACAACTCCCTGGAGGATTGCTGTGTTGCTGCGTTTGAGTGAGGTTACCAGTAAGCTCCTAAGGTGTTGCTGTGTAGCAGTAGAGGTGGCATCGCGCGAGCGGTACTTAATGTATTACCAGCGTAGTAGTAGCGTAATAGTGTTGACGTCACCGTTGCTAATGCATTCTGGTTTCCTTCCTGTCTTATTCCAATCTTTATATCTGAAACATTTACAATCCCAACTCTTAAAACATTTCAGCTTCCTCTAGGCACTATACCAGCTCAAAAGTCCAATGAAGACCCCACGAACTTCAGATACCTTTGCGTGGATGGAACTAAGGTTCCAGTAGGTGACCCTAGGCCTTGTTCCTGGGCTGCTAGGCCTTGGCAGGGTCTGATAGGACATAACGATGTCTTAGCGAAGATCTCACCACTTAGAGAAAAGATCAAGCAGTTGTCTAATGCGGGTAAGTCACTTTATTTACAACAACATTATGTTTAAAACTAGCGTAAGTAAACGTCGTTTAACGTGTGTTCTTACAAGTGGGTGAGGTTATCAGGAAGCTCTAGATGACTTGTTGTGTTAACAGTGGAAGTGACTTTTTATTTAAGCGTGAATATCATTATAATGGAATTAAGTGTTCAACACAATCTTTCGTTTTGACCTCTATTCTATTTCTTTTTTTTTTAATAATATGACTCCATCGTTTTTAAGTTAACAATGATTTTGCCAAAGTCGAGGTTGCGAAAGTATGTTCCAGTAATTTGACAGTTGATCGGTGCCTAACAGCGAGTATCGTAAAGAAAATGTCTTAAACGTAAAAAAAAATGCGTGTGTACTTATGTACGCACGTAAGAAGTAATACTTCTTTGGCGTAACAAAACAAAATAACTGTAAAAACATTCCGCGTGCCAGTACTTTATGTTTGTAAAACAAAACGATAGCCAACTTCGTGGTGTCGATTTTAGATGTCGATGTGGGACCAACTTTGTGATGTAGATGTCGGTGCGCGCGTATCATAAAAAAAAAATAGGCCAAGTGCGAGTCGGACTCGCGCACGAAGGGTTCCGTACCATTATCTATAAAAACAGCAAAAAAAATCACGTTTGTTGTATGGGAGCCCCCTTAAATATTTATTTTATTCTATTTTTTAGTATTTGTTGTTATAGCGGCAACAGAAATACATCATCTGTGAAAATTTCAACTGTCTAACTATCACGGTTCATGAGATACAGCCTGGTGACAGACGGACGGACGGACGGACGGACGGACGGACGGACGGACGGACAGCGGAGCCTCAGTAATAGGGTTCCGTTTTACCCTTTGGGTACGGAACCCTAAAAACGAAGGGTTCCGTACCATTATCTATTAAAACGGCAAAAAAATCACGTTTGTTGTATGGGAGCCCCACTTAAATATTTGTTTTATTTTAATTTAATTATTTATTCTTAAAGTGAATATATAACTACATATTCTGTGAATATTTCAAGCGTCTACCTGTTGCCGTTATAAATATCGAGCAAAAATGAGCAAAAAAATCGGCCAAGTGCGAGTCGGACTCGCACACGAAGGGTTCCGTACCATTATCTATAAAAACGGCAAAAAAAACACGTTTGTTGTATGGGAGCCCCCTTAAATATTTATTTTATTCTATTTTTTAGTATTTGTTGTTATAGCGGCAACAGAAATACATCATCTGTGAAAATTTCAACTGTCTAACTATCACGGTTCATGAGATACAGCCTGGTGACAGACGGACGGACGGACGGACGGACGGACGGACGGACAGCGGAGCCTCAGTAATAGGGTTCCGTTTTACCCTTTGGGTACGGAACCCTAAAAATCATGTTTGTTGTATGGGAGCCCCCTTAAATATTTATTTTATTCTATTTTTTAGTATTTGTTGTTATAGCGGCAACAGAAATACATCATCTGTGAAATTTTCAACTGTCTAACTATCACGGTTAATGAGATACAGCCTGGTGACAGACGGACGGACGGACGGACAGCGGAGCCTCAGTAATAGGGTTCCGTTTTACCCTTTGGGTACGGAACCCTAAAAACACTCTCATTATTAAATAAATAATAATAAATAAATATTGGCGGACAAATAACACAGCGCCATCTAGCCCCAAAGTAAGCGAAGCTTGTGTTATAGGTACTAGACAACTGATAAACATACGTAAATATTTTTTTTTTTTTGTAAATACATACTTATTATACATAGAAAATACCCAGACCAAGACAAACAGACATGTTCATGCACACAAATGTTTGTACTGTGTGGGAATCGAACCCACGAGCGTTGGTGTCAAAGTAGCGTAACAACGCGTTTCACCACTGCGCCACCGAGCTCGTCAATTGTTCACTAATGCGCCAAAAGAAATGTAACTTAACCCATGACGCACCTGTAGACTGAGGCCGGATATAAGAAAAATGTGCTCACAGCGTCCCATATCCGGCCTCAGTATACGGACTAGTTCGTTCATTTTTGAAAAAATAAACTACTTTATTGAAATTATCAAGTAAGTGACGTAGTTTTAGTACAGTGTGGTGTGTAGGCCGTTTATCGATAATAAATATGATATATAATACGTCACATATAATTATTCAACACAACTCGAAAATTGGATACTTATTTCTAACCAAAACGGGAAAATTTCAAATGTATGGAACGCTACGGGTATATTTTAGTTTTTAGTACCGCGTCACAGCTCACGGGTTAAATAGTATGTTGATATTTAGTTAACTTCCTCATTTCAATCCATTTTGATATTGTGTAATTAAGCTACAAGATTAGTCACAGTTATTATTTATGTGTACTGCTAAAGATTATGTGTCCACAACTGCGAAAACTCTACCTATGAAAAAATCACGGCAGTAATTTTCCGTACATGTTTCATGTAATTTTTGTACTAATCGGTCGATTATTAGGCATGTTCCGTTGGTGCGGACATGTAGAAAGAATACAGGATGAAAGAATGACGAAACAGATATACAATGCGAAAGTGGAAGGATGTAGAAGCCGAGGAAGACCAAGGCTAACCTACCATGATCAAATTATTCGTGTTTTATCAAGAGCCCTAGGAACCGGCGGGCGTGCATGTAAAAGCTATGAATGTTAAAGAAGCGAGTGAAGTATGTAAGGGCCGTGTCTTACGGCGCTCGGTTCTCTCTGCCTACCCCGCAAGGGACCTGGCGTGATGATATACATACATACATAATTAAGATAATTTGGATAATTTTATAGGTGCCAGCAGTAAACCGGGGTGGTTCACGAACGTACTCGGTCTTTCTGAGAAAATGCATCACGTGACCGATAACATCCCCATCAAGCCGGTAGAATACCTAAACAAAGCCAACTATACTGAAGTCATCGAGAGGGGACACGGAGCTCCTGAGCTAGTTGTCAGGTAAGGTTAACCCATGTTGTAAATTAAAAAGAGAAAGACAAAATAGTTGAAAGAGAAGAGAGTGTCGGTGTTAATACAAGAAAAAGCATGTCCTGTTGGTTAGGGCATATAGAAAGAATACAAGATGAACGGATGACGAAACAGATACAACGCGAAACTGCTGCGAACGAACAAGTATCACGAAGTATCAGAAGGTGATGTCGGAGCTCTAAAAATCGGCATACATGAAGAAATTAAAGGGTGTAAGGACCGTGTCTTACTGGAGGGAAAATATACATACATAATATAGAACAAACTTTTTAATTAAAAAAAAAACGTTATGCTCTTTTCCTGATTCATTATAACAAATAATGAAAACGCCATATTGTTTTAAACAGTTAATAAATTCAGAAGATATATTGCGGACGTGAAATTTACAGGCAAATTGATCTAAACTACTTTGGTAGCTGAAGCGCACAAAGTAGTGTAAATCAAATTGCCTCGTATTGATGTTTGTTTTTTTTTTTCAAGAATAAAACGTAAGATCTTATTTTCAATTCATTTAGGGTTTTCTGATGCTCTTTTCCTCACCCATTACAACAAATACTGAAGACATCAATTCACATATGGCTTGCATTCATTCGTATTATTTTAAATAGTAGTTTTTTTATTCAATATCGGGAGACATACAAGCATACCTGATGTAAAGTGGTTACCATGGCTAATGAACGCCTGTAATATATTAAGTATCGCTCGCTCTATACCACCTCTGCTACTAACACAGCATCTCCTTAGCATTTACTGGTGACCTCACTTTCTTTTGTTATAATTGCGGCCTTCTATGAGGTGGAGGTAGTTCCCCAGACAGGCTGCTTTGATGCACATTACCTATCTTTAACCATACATCATCTTGTTTTAATACACAGTATACTCTACGACTACATTTTTACTCCAAGGTCCTTGGCGGGTTGGCAGAGATAACCGAGCAGTGGCGCTCCTTACACTCCTCATTCGCTTCTTTAACATTCATAGCTCTTTTCATGCACGCTCGGTTCTTAGGCCGCTGACACCACTTTCTGATAACACACTACTAATTTGATCGTGGTAGGAGAGTCTTGGCCTTAGATTGGTCCCGTTTAGATCTCGACCTGATGAAGTTTGTACACAAACGAATTCTAGCATAAGAGAGCTCTACTGAAGATTAGTTAAAACGAGGCCAGAGGTCCGCTGCTGGGAATCCCTTTAGCAACAGGCTTGGCAACATGCAAACTAGCTTTCTATATTGTGACTGCAACCGTATACATACAAATACACATATATGAACCAATAAACGCTAAACGACCCTATCCAAATATCTCCAGTAGAAAATACCCTGTCATCTACATACTAAAAGGAAGTGTCACACACGGCACTCAGATGCTTCATTAACCTATTCCGTTTACAAATAGAGCCTTAGGGTTCGCTCGATGCTCGGAAACGGGAAACTAGCTTCGCATAAATACGACATCAAAGAGACACTGGCATTATTCTATATCAAACTATCAAAATCTCGTTGCCCTATATCACTGATTTATCTACAATACCTGCATATTATTTTGTTTGTCATTGTTGCAGTTAGGTTAACACAAAAAAAAATCTTTCGTATACGATAATAAGCGTAAGCATACTACAATATATAAAATATTTCTCCTTTGTTTAGCGACAAATATTATCAAAAAAAAAAACACGAGAAAATGGAAATATGGAAATTCATATATGTCTTCCCCAAAATTTTCAAATGTTCAAAATATTCGAATTTCGACAGTTGGGGGCAGTTATAATTCTAAATATCATATACAATAGATAAAATGGGAATCAATGATAGTAGATGACATTTCTGTCTACTTTCGCTACCTGTCCATTTATCAGTATTAATATATAGAAATGTTTATGGTGTACGTTGTTCATACACCAAACAAAAATTGTGATTAGTAAATATGTACATATCACATGTATAATAGTGGGCATAGATGAAAAATAATAGGTTGACTGTCAGGTGTACATTGATATACGTAAAGTCCCCTGTAAATTTGATCCCCGATTTGATTCAGTAAAGTAAAATAGAAATTGTTGCAACTGAGAATAGTTACAGAATGGTATCAGTTTTTATGGTCAGTATTCAACAGTCATTGAGTGATGTAAATATGTATTCTAACAAGAGAAGGGTATGTACCAATAATGCTTGTGTTCTGACTTTTTTTTAACGTTGAGAGGCATACACAGTGCACCTGATGTAAAGTGGTTGGTAGGAAGCGTCAGTCGCGCGTTGCCACCGCTGCTGCTAACACAGCAAGTCCTTAGGAGCTTACTGTTCAACCTCAGTCGTACGCAGAAACATAACACTCAATGAAACTGTAATTGGGCTGCAGTTTCTTGTGAGGTAAATGTACTTCTCCAGTCGGGCTGCTTTAATGCGCCTCTCTCTCTCTCTCTCTGACTGTCGAATTTTAAACAGATCAAATCATCAGTCAAATATCAATCGGACGTTTAATCGAACAAAAGATTTTAAAAAGACTTGTGAGGTGAGGTCTCATATTGCGGTGATTATTGATTTAATCTATCTATAACTTCACGCCAAAATCCCTTACGGGGTAGGCAGAGACAACCGAGCGCCACGTGACTCGATCCTTACATACCTCACTCGCTTCTTTAATATTCATTGCTCTTTTCATGCACGCTCCTCGGTTTCTAGGGCTCCTAACATCACCTTCTGATAGAACACGACCAATTTGATCATGGTAGGTAAGTCTTAGCCTTCCTCGGCTCCTACATCCTTCCACTTTTGCATTGTTCAAGTTCAAGTACTTATTCATAAACAATTTACATCGTATTTGAAATCATTATAACTATTACTAAACTAGGTATTAAACATTTTATAATATTATCAATTTAACAAACAAAAACAATGTCACTTCAGTATACAAATGTCCAATTTCTTATTTAAAATAATCATCAATGGAATAATAATTCTTTTCTAGTAAATATGATTTTAATTTCACCTTAAATAGACTAAGGCTGTCAATGTCTTTCAGCTCATTTGGCAACTTGTTGTAAGCTTTGTAAGCTTGATATTGAGCACTGTGTTCCATTACTTTAAATTTTGGTATGATATTGTGTTTAAGAGCCCTTCGCCTTGTTCTCTCCCTTACCCGTCTATCATTGCTTGACTCAATCTTAGGCAGTCGTTTTTTGAGATCAGTCAGAAGTGAAAACAAGTATAAACTTGGAACAGTTAAAATGCCTAGGTTAACAAAAATCATTTCACACGACTCCCAAGGTGGAATGCCTACCATTGTACGTATGGCTCTCTTCTGTAATGTAAAAGCTCTATCTCTGTTATAATGATAGCTAATACCCCATAATTTGATGCTGTAGCGTAATTTAGCCTCAACTAGGGCATGATAGACTTTTTTTAGATGGGTCAAGGAAATCTCACTACGAAGAGTTCTAATGGCATAACAAGCTGATGAGATAGAGTCCTCGAGTGATGCCAGCTCTTTTTTCCAATTCAAGAATTCATCAATATGTACACCTAGAAATTTTGTATCTTTAACAACGTCAACTTGATCTCCATTGAGAGTAATGTCAACTGTTTCTGTATTTTTTGTTGTTGATTTAAAAAGTATAACTTTAGTCTTATTACAGTTAAGTTTTAAATTATTGGCACTAAACCATATATAAAAATCTAGCAAAATGTTATTTATTTTAAGATTAAGATGTCTGATATTAGTATCGGATATAACTGTATATGTTCTTCGTCATTCTTTCACCCTGCATTCTTTCTAACTAATTGGTAATTGATTTAATCATAATCATAAATAAGTATTTCTATAATTAAGGCTAGTTAACAGATTGTTTGAAATTGACTTCATTCCTAGGATGTGCGTGACTTCAAATGTGGCGCTAGCAAAGTGTCGAGCAATGTCGACATTTGCCTTCAGCAGAGACATCCGCCCGATCTTGGATTGTGTACAACAGGCATCCGACGCTGATTGTTTGAAGAACGTAAGTATCCCACTACAGAGGACCCGGCTAATCCGTCCCTTATAAATCGATAATCATTCCAAACAACCTGTGTTTATACTTATTAAGGAAAAATTCGATAATCGCTAGCTGGATTTTCAGATTGGGTAAATTGTCGCTAATCGCCAATTGAAGATTTTATTTCGATTTCAGTCATCATATAGGTCACAAATTTGAGCGAAATCGCCGTACCTATATTGGGCTACTACAAATTCCAACATGGTCGGTTAGCTCAGTTTGATTGGGGCGCTGTTTTAAGTATTCACTTTATAATGATATTGACTATCCCAAAATGCCTTTACATATTATCCGTGTTAGTAATGCAGGTAATTTGTTTCCTATTACTGCAGTAATAAGTTGTTAGAAGGAAATATGCCATAAAGTGATTGTCAGAGAAACCGCGGGTCCTAATATTAATGCTCACAATGGGTCTCAGAGTACTCTATTGAGATTTTTTCGACCAAAGGTGGACCATTATCTGATAATTTGAAAATGTTATATTCTTCCTTAAGAATGTTAAGTATCAAATTTGTACTTGTGGCCAAACAAATACTATCCTCCTACTAACTTTTAAGAGAGGTAGGGCGCAAATAACAACTCCCTAGAGGCATCGCGCGAGGAATATATGTTACAAGCGTTAATAGGCTACGGTAACTGCTTTACATCAGGTGGACCAAAGCCAAAGTAAAAGTCAAAGTCAAAATCTTTTTATTCCGTAAACATGGCTACATTTGTTTGGAATCGTCACAATTTTTTTCCCTACCGTGCAGTTTATGACTAGGTGAGCACTGATAAAAATACTGCCAAAAAACTCAGGCATCCCTCTTTTGGTATCCAAACAAATTTACATATTTTAATAATTACATTATAATTGGATCGGCTCACTCCCAGGCATTTTTATCATTAATATAGTCAGATACTTTATAATATGCCCTGCTACACAATTTGGCTTTAATAGTAGTTTTAAATTTGTTTATTGACAATTCTCTTATATTGCTGGGAAGTTTGTTATAGAACCGTATACATTGCCCCATAAAAGAATTACTTATTTTGTGGAGACGGCTTGCATGTAACACAAGATTATGCTTATATCTAGTATTTATACTATGAGTATCACTCTTTTTACAAAATGAGTCTATGTTTTTATGGACATTTTCCTAAAGATTTTCATAAATATATTGCGATGCGACTGTTAGAATATTTATTTCTTTGAATTTTTCTCTAAGGCTCTCCCGGGGACCAAGTTTGTAGATAGCTCTTATGGCTCTCTTTTGCAATAAAAAGATGGTGTTAATGTCCGCGGAGTTACCCCAAAGAAGTATTCCATATGACATAATAATAATAAATGAATAATAATAATAATAAATTTTATTTCCTCTCACACATAATATACAAGTAATAACAGTAATAATATAAATATTTGGGTTACACAAATATGTGTGAGAAGCTGGTGCCTGAGATAGGCGTCACAAGGAGCCTGTAGTACGGGTCGCCAGGTTCCCACCCCACGGAGACGCGATCAAGCCAAATGTATTTAACTATACTAAAAACAATTACGTAAAAAGGAAAAGAAAACTAAAGATTTAACTAAATATTCCATGCTAGTATTCAGTGTGTTGTGTAGTGTGTGTTGTGTAGTGTGTATTTGTGTAGTTTGTATTTGTGTGGTGTGTATTTGTAAGCGTATGTATAGGGGTCCCTTTTACGTATGTAAGTTTACTTGAAAGTGTAGACTATTATATAATGACTGACGCACAATTTATGAATTCAGAAGCAATTCCGTTTGTTTGTAATTTAATGAGCATAACCATGTTTTAACTTTTTGCCTGCATTTAAATTTGGTGCTAGAATATATGTTTAAAACGCTATTTATTTTGTTATGCAAGTAACCACCCAGATAGCAAAAATATTTACTTGTATATGATTTATTAGTATTAGGTACGACACATATTTTATGAATTCGCCTAGATTGAGAATTCTCTCGATCTTTATATTCTGTCATAGAATGCTGTCTCAACACTGTGTGCAGTATAAATAATTGCCGAACTGTCAATACCTGCCAGTGTTGATAAAGCAATTCTGTTGAGTGTCTATAAGGAAAAAAACCAGCCACCTTTAAGACTGCCCTTTGAGCGATTTCGATTTTTTTAATATTAGTCTTTGGCATTCCCCCCCAGGAAGTGACGCAATATGATAGGAGGCTTTGTACAAGAGAAAAATACACTCGGAATTGAAATCCATGACATGACGCAAATTTTTAAATATAAATATAAGTTTTCTAACTCTAGTTGTCAGCAAGTGAATATGATTCTTGAATGAGAGTTGTTGATCTAAAATTACTCCAAGATATTTAATAGAATTTACTATTTCAATTGTTTTGCAAGAACAGGAAATTATGTTGAGAGCACAGACGTGAGAGACTAGTGGTTTTATCATCAATCGATTTAAGGGTATATTACGCATCGAGAAAGCAATAGATTTAGTTTTTTCCGAATTTAATGTTAATTTATTATATTGCAGCCATCTATTAATTTGATTAAGACCTATTTGGGCAACATCTTGGGCAGCTTCCCATGTATTCGCTGAAAAAAGGAGACATGTATCGTCGGCGTAGGAGATAATGCGACCGTTGTTAAGCTGCAATGAAGAGAGGTCATTAATATATACTAGAAATAGGGTTGGACCAAGTATGCTGCCCTGTGGTACTCCGTAGTGTATTGAAGTCGTTTCACTCATGATTTCTCCAATTTTAGTGCTCTGTGTTCTATCGGATAAGTAGTCCTTAAAGAGAGCTAGCTGGTTTCCCCTAACACCATAAGACTCCATCTTCCGGAGTAGGATTGGAACAGAGATTGTAT
The DNA here is from genome assembly GCA_947507595.1 of Pyralis farinalis. NCBI lineage: Eukaryota > Metazoa > Arthropoda > Insecta > Lepidoptera > Pyralidae > Pyralis > Pyralis farinalis. Next base: position 28,971,758 of record OX382273.1, on the reverse strand, counting down.
CGAATGCTTTGGTGAGGTCGAGAAAAATACCGATAACCTTATTTGCTTTGTCAAGATTATCGACAATGTAGTTAATTAACTCACCAACGGCTCCCTCAGTCGATTTATTTTGCCGAAATCCGAATTGGTTACTTGATAATATATTTCTATTTTCTAGGTAGTCAACAAGTCGTTTGTTAATGATTTTCTCTAAGATCTTTGAAAATGCCGGGAGAATAGAGATAGGGCGATAGTTACCGATACAGTCCCTGTCACCAGATTTGTATATGGGGAGGACAATGGAATGTTTAAACGCTTTAGGAAAAATACCACTATTCAGGCTAAGATTACAAATGTGTGTGAGTGGGGGAACGAGAAATTTTTTAAACATTTTAATGAATTGATTTGGAATATTGTCCCATCCCACAGCACATTTGTTTTTCAGCTCATTGATAAGTGATTCCACTTCCTTCTCATCAGTGCTCATTAGTACAAACGAAGATGCCAGGTCTGGTATTGAATCAGTAAATCCCGAAAGGAGTATTGGATTTACTTGTGTGAAATTTGTAGCGAGTTTTTGGCCTATACTTGTGAAATAATTATTTATTTGGTTCATGTTATTATTCGGTGTGTCAGTACTAGATAATAGCTCGGTTGCTTGTGATTTAATTTTCTTTGTATTTGTTATATCCTTTATTGCATCCCATATTTTTTATTATCTTTACCAGCATTATTAAGTCTTTCTTTATTATATTTAATTTTAGCTTTTTTAATTAAGGCATTACAATAGTTCCTATATCGAGCATATGTTAATTTGATGACTTCATTGTCGGGTGCCAACTTGTATTTCCTGTACAAATTATCTCTATTTTTGATGCATCGTAATAAACCTTGTGTGATCCAGGGCTTAAAAATTCTACTTCTACTTGTAATTTTGTGTTCGACTGTATTTGATTCTAGTAATTGTTGTAAGAAAGAGACCAGCCCATCAGCAGCTTCATTTGCATCGTTACAATCAAAAACAAAATCAAAATTGGTATCTTCTAAATAAAGCTTAATATTGTCATAATCTATTATTTTACGTGTAATACTATGAAAGTAGCTGAAATAAACTATTCTAGCCGTATCAATATCAGTGAGCCGTCTAATAGTTTTCACTGCATAGGCTGCAGAACTTAGTTTTCCTGATAATTTTTCAATTTGTGGGCCCCATTGTAGTCTGGAGTCAATTGTTATACCCAAGAACACAGTTGTCTCCACAGGGGCTAAATTTGTTCCATTAACATGTACATTGGTAGCCTGTCTTACATTAGGTGTTGAGAACTTAATTTTTAGTCTTTTTATCATTTAAAAGCAGATTATTAACACTAAACCAATGAATAACTTTAGAGAGAGCATCGTTAACTTCGTCATAATTACCTAACCGTCTATTAATTTTGAATGTCAAAGAAGTATCATCCGCAAACAATACAATCTCATGTTTATCCCTTACATAATAAGGTAAGTCATTTATATATACTAAAAATAAGAATGGACCTAGAATTGACCCCTGTGGGACTCCCATAACTACAGGGGACCCCGAAGATCTTTTACCATTAACATCGACCTTCTGTATCCTATTGCCCAGATAAGAAGACAGAAGTTCGAGAGCCTTGTTCCTGATACCGTAGTGGTGTAATTTTCTGACAAGAGTGTCATGGTGCACGCAGTCAAACGCTTTAGACAGATCACAGAAAATTCCCAAGGCATCTTGCGAACCCTCCCATGCCGCGAATATACTTTTAAGCAAATGAATCCCTGCGTCTATAGTTGAACAACCTCTCGTAAATCCGAACTGTTTCCTATGAAGCAAATTATGTGCATTGAAATGTCTGAGCAACTGGCTAAGCATTAGTTTTTCAAAAATTTTACTGAGAATGGGCAGTATGGAAACAGGTCGAAAATTCGAAGGGTCCGAACTATCACCAGATTTAAATAATGGAATGATTTTACTATGTTTCATCAAGTCAGGAAATACACCAGATGCCACACAACAATTGAAAATTGTAGCTAAATGTGGAGCGATTGAAATAATAATAGAAGAAATGGTTTTGACAGATAGCCCCACAGATCTTTAGTGTTTTTCATATTTATTGATTTAAAAGCGTTCAAAACATCTTTTGGGCTTACAGCTGAATATTCAAATATTGTGTCGCATTCTACCACGCTCTGTTTGAGAACCAGTTCAGCAGATATAGAAGAAGACATACGATTTCTCGTAGTGATAAGAGGAATGTTAGAAAAATATTTTTCAAACTCAGTCGCAATTTCTACATCATTTTTGACATCTATATCATTTCTCTTTAACCGAAAGTCTCGACTATGTACTTTCGCTCTACCCGTCTCATTATTTATTATATCCCAAACAGATTCGTCGTCGGGAGGCATACAAGCAAACAGACCGTATGCTTGGATGCCTCCCGACGTTATATAAATAAAAAAAGACGCTATATATTTTGCCCTATCATAGGTGCAAGACAACGGTTCTGACCTGGCAGCTGTCAACGATTTGGACGTAGTGGCAGCGTCCAAGAAATATGGTTTGCATCCGGTGTTCCACGAGGTGTACGGCGAGAAGAAGACACCGAATTACGCTGTGGCTGTTGTCAAGAAGGGATCCACATACTCTAATATTGATGACTTGAAAGGAAAACGGTACGAACAACTTTAGAATAAATTTAGACTATTCCTAACAGCGACGTATCAAAAGGTAGACACGTTATACACCAACATTATTGTATTTTAAATTGGCGCAAGTAGTACTATATCTACGTACAGTTATTGATGATTAATGATAGATACCTGTCGTTAGAAAGAAATGAATATATATCTTAAGACATTTATGCCTTGTGGCGAAGTACGTATAGGCGCAACGCGAGAACGTGGCCAACTGAATGCGAGTTAGGCAATTACCTCACTTTCGTATTGGCATTCTAGAGCGTGTACGACGTATCTATAAGTATAAAAACATCTTAAGTCCTATTCGATTCCTGTTTATTAGATGGTATAAAACTTTTGAGTTAAGTAGCTCGCCTTTATGCTTAGAGCAAAAACCTAGCGTTCACGAGGTGCACCCAGTGGTGAGGGAAAAGGGATAGAGAACATAAATGCTGAGATAACATTGTCTCTGTTTGTTCACGGCTAACTTGCTGGACAGATCGGAAGTTAGTGACGAGGTAATCGGACCTGAAGAAGAATCTACAGACATTAAAGAAGACTGCGGCCAAATAACAATTCCGTAGTGTTATTGTGAGCGTTGACGACGCAGTTAAGCAACGTCGCCTTCGAGCTGTCTAAAGAATATCTACACCGAGATTCTCCGTGCTCAGAGTGCACATTGGCTATAGTAAAATCCAAATCGTAATTAGTTAGCTAAATAAAGTTTAGTGGGGCCCCGGGTAGAAATTTAAATCATGACGTAGGTAATACGCCTACTCTTACTCTATATTTATATAGTGTGTATCACATAGGGTCACAAACCATAATCCACTTGACGGCGCATCAAAGAACCCCTCACAGATCCGCAAACTAGCCGATAAGAGATGCGCGTTCTATTTTACCCCCCGACAAAGCAAAAACATTTTATTGGTACTCTATTGGATATTTCCTTTATGAATAGGGTGTATAAAGATAAAAGGCGTAGTTGTAATAATCGTTATAAACAATAGTTAAACTACAGAATTCCCTTTACATACGTCTGGGAAAAAATTCAAAATCACCGTAAAAAATATTTTATATATAATTTTTTTTAATCACTCCTGTCCTGTGTTTTTTATTTATACTTTTTCTGATACACCGTGTACATTTTCTAGATCGTGTCACAACTCGTTCGGCAGTTTCGCCGGTTTCCACGCACCTATATTCTACCTTATCAATAAAGGGAAAGTTTCCACTTCCGGGCAGGTAAGAACAGTGTCAAATAACGTACCCATTTAAATTTATTTCTAGTACTAAATGACTCATATCTTACTGTAATCTTAGAGTCAAAGTCTGTACCTGTACGTAGTGCAACCTGCCGAATAGCAAACGATGTTCTTGCAAAGGAGAGGATATGGCACGTAAATAGCAGGCTGACTGGAAAAGTACAAGAGCTTCAGAGGATACCGTAGCCAGAAAACAGTTCGGTCGTATTTAATCAGTACGTGATGCCAGGACACTAGGAATCGTGCTTGAAAAGAACTATGAATGTTAGAGAGGCGAGCGAGGCATGTAGGGGACCGTGTCTAGCGTTCGGTTCTATCTGCCTACCCCGCAAGGGACCTGGCGAGAAAATGTGCATACTTAACTTACTTAAATTTACTACTCTCTATTTTAATGGTTGGCTGCCTAAGAGTTGACTCGTTAACAGCGGGAGTAACAACACGCGAGCCATATTTATTACAATTCATGTACAGCAAAGTGGAGTTGGTACCATACCGGTCTTCCCTGCCCTTCAACGGGACAGTTGGGAAAAAGTAGTGTTTAAAACTATTGGATTATCTACCTCCCTATACCTACCTGTTTGACATAAGACTGCAGCCAACCCCTTTGTTTTGGTACTTTGCGAATGAGTAAATCGCCAGTAGCATCCCGTCCTGATAGCTCTTAATGCAAGACCTGCTCAATGTTGTTACAATAATTCATATAATGTAACATTTTTCCAGTGCGTCAAAAAATTGGGCGAATTTTTCTCTGGCGGAGCATGCTTACCAGGCGTCGACAAACTGCAAAACAATCCTGAAGGTAGGTAATAACAAACCGAATGGCGTGCAGATATCAGTCAAGTACATTCCATCGTTGTTTCTCCGCAAATCATAAGCGTTAACCGTAGCCTATCTTATCGTACCTATATATATTTAGTTGACAGTAAGACAGTCTGTGGCTTTTGGAGTGCTGGAAAACATTCCCTCCGCCTATCTGCAAAGGATGAGCGTAGCGGAGTATGCTCTATTCGACTGAAAGGAGATCCATATTTTTGGAATGAAAATAGTATGAGCAGATATAACAAAGTGAATGGGGTTAGTGATACACCGTCATTTTTACGAGTCGCAACTAGCCCCCGTAGAGAACACAAATTACGGAAGAGAGATACTCTTATAATAAAGATATTAACAGCGATTTATAGCAGTAGTGATAGCCCGGTGGATAGAGAAGCGACCAGTTATCCGACGGTGCCTGGTTGGAATCCTGATGTGAACATGTACCTACATTCGTATTTATGTACATATTTCTAATAATCAGTTGCTCGAACGTGAAGGAAAATATTGAAAGGACACCCCCATGTTCAAGAAATTGTTTGTTTGTTTGTAGACTTTGTTGCATAAATGTTTACATTCTTAAAATATTGGAATTTGATTTGCAAAGGCGGGCTTATTCCTTCGAGGAATCTCTTCCAGCCAACCATACTATAATTAATTGTATTTCGAAAGACGTATGACCTAACTTAAAAAAAAACTGATTTTGCCTCTGTGTGTAGGTCTGACGTCAGTTGCTCCATGTAAAAAGTCAGTGCCAGGCTTAGGTAGTGGACCCCGCTAATCCTAATGGATTAGGAAACGTAGTAACGTGAGGAAGAAGAGAAGATTTAACAGCGATTTATAATTAAGGGAGGTATAACTCGAATACAGAGGACAGCAGTTATTTAACAATCCCCTCGAAAGTTGTTGTGTTGATATGTGATGATATTTTTTTTTGTAAACTTGAGGAGTTACTACGACTTATCCATAAAAAATCAAATAAACCTATAATTATGTGGAGACTTTAATATTAACCTGCTGCAGCCTGCTTAGCCGTGATAGTTTTCCTTTTAAATTCCCTATATTGTACTACTACCATGAATTTTTTACATTTCCAAATACAACAATTTCTTGAATCTCGCAAACGGCACTATATCAAAAAATGATGTTCCCACACCAATGTTTTTAAAACCCCTATCTAACGAACACCCACACTATGGGATGGGCGCGAATAAAAAAATCATCCCCCTTTACGTGTAGGGGAGATACCACCAAAATTTTTTTTTAGAAGATTTTATTCTACCACCTTGTCAGCATAGTTAATATGTATATAGGTACATGCCAAACTACAACTTTCTAGTATCGTCTCTGAGGTAGGCCGCGGACAGACAGACGAACAAGGCGAAACTATAAGGGTTCCTTGTTTACTACGGAACCCTAAAAATGACGACGCTAAACCTATTATAAATAATCAAACCAATACATTTTTAACGGTACCAACAGACGAACACAAAATCACGTAACAGAACGGTTACAGGTACCTATATTAAAAAATAAGTGCTATTATGACATCAAAGACTATTTACATGACAAATATTTTCTATAATTAAATAATAAAGTCATGACATAAAAATTATAATCTAAACTGGACATACCTGAATAATATTACTTCATTCATACAATTAATAACTTACTTGACATAAATTAATCTGAATAATGCTGAATTGTTAAATAATGTAAATACTTAGATACAGAGGGTGTAGAAAGCTGCAGGTTTGTGCTAATTTATTGATTATTCTAAACCTATGTACCTACTTCTACAAATAAACGCTTTGATTTGTTCCTGGGAATAATTAAAGTTACCAGCAACGTCCTGAGAAGTCGCTGCATTAACAGCCGGGGTGACATGGCGCGTGCGATCGTTTTGGTTTCCTAAAGTTAAAGAAAGAAAATACAGCACCTACGCTCAGGTAGACTGTATGTTTATTTGTCTCTCGAAATCAGTATAACAACAAACCTACTTTAAGCGCCTACGTAGTTTAAGGTAAATGTTTTCATGATGGCGTTAATTTCCATTTTAAGTATTTATTAATTAGTAAATATTGTTAACAGGTGATGATGTGTCAGCCTTGAAAAAGCAGTGTTCAAGTGACAATACTCCCTTGAAATGTCTGCAAGAAGCTCGTGCTGATGTCGCGTTTGTTTCCAGTAAGTTCTACTAAAGTAAAATACTACTAAAGTAAAATACTATAAATAGCTGAAAAACATATGTGAAACAATGTCTATCAAATATTCGATTCCCCGTGACACCACTAGTGGTGTTGTATTTAATAACTGTTCTCCGTGATACTAACATATTGGAGTTTCTTTCCATCCCGTTACAGATATTTCAATCCATTTATGTACGCGGCGCTATGTCTGCTTGTGCTTGAAAAAAAATATGATTTGAATTGCAGTGTCCGTAAGGCGACGCGACAGTGACAGTCCTAGCCACCTAGTCATTATTTGTATACAACCTTTACACGCAATAGTATTACTTACGCACATATGCATTGAAGCACAGTTTCATCCTTGTAATATTATAAATGGGAAAGTTTGTGTCTAGGGATGTTTGTTACACTTTCACACAAAAACGACTGAAGGGATTTGGATGCAAGTTAGCGCACAATATATCTAGAAAATATATAGAACCCCTGTGTATAATTTGAAAAGCCGAATTCCGAATAGGTTGAATATCTCTAAACAATAAATTATATCTATGGCATAGTTACGTCACTTTTTCGATCGATTATCATTGTTTTAACAAATCCATATATTTCCTATTTTTAAATATCTATTTCTTTGTATGGATAAGTAAGTAAAAATACACCTAATCGAATACTTCAGTGATAGTGAACAAAATTAATTCACAAATAAAAAAGATATGACCTAGTTAAAACAATGCCGGCCGACCGAAAACGCTACGTAATTACCTACCTCATAGCTTTTTAATCGGCTTCATTTATATCTAACAATAATAATAAATACCATCTAACAAATTAATTTAACCAACTGTCTTTTACAAGATGTACTCATCAATCAATAGCTAAAGAGAAGCGAGTGATTCTTCACTACCACTGTAAACAATTATGCGACCATTTGAAATATTCGATCTACTACTAATCACTACTAATCACTTTTGTATGAAAGCTTCAATGTCAGCGACACTTTAAAGTTGTTCGTATTTATAGTATAGTGATCTTTCAGGCGCTGATCTGCAAAATTACGATGACTCCCAATACGAACTATTATGCCTAAACAGAGAGACAGGGGGTCGCGACAGTCTCTCAAACTACGACACTTGCAATATCGCCATGGCTCCTTCAAGAACATTTATGGCAGCTAAGAACAGCATCTCTGATGTATCAATAGCTTTCACCCCATTGGAATTAGCTAAGCAGTTGGATACTAGGAAAGACCTCTTCAATATTTATGGAGAGTTTTTGAAGAATAATAATGTTATTTTCAATGTAAGTATTCCAGATTATATAAGCATGATCATCAAATCGAGAATATTTAGGCATTAATCTACTTCGAAATTAGGTAATTTAGGAGATGAAATTATGTAACGAATGCCTTCAAAAGTTGTGTTTAGAAAGGCTTCGGGTTATAATGTAATATGATTAAAAAAGATTCGACGAGCTCGGTGGCTCAGTCGTGAAGGACGCGACTTTGGCACCAACGCTCGTGTGTTCGATTCCCACATAAGGCAAACATTTGTGTGAATGAACATGTCTGTTTGTCTTGGTCTGGATGTTTTAAGAGAGGTAGGGCGCATCAAAGCAGCCCGTCTGGGGAAGTACCTCCACATCACAGAAAACCGCAGCCAAATAACAACTCCCTAGAGGGTTGTTGTGTTCCTGCGTGTGAGTGAGGTCACCAGTAAGCTCCCAAGGAGTTGCTGTGTAAGCAGCAGAGGAGGCATCGCGCGAGTGATACTTATTCTATCGCAAGCGTTAATAGACTACGGTAGCCGCTTTACATCAGGTGGGTCGTATGCTTGTATGCCTCCCGGCGTAGTGTAAAAAAAAGATAAAATGTAATAGTACAATGTACCTACTATTACACAAGGTATGCTCTCTGTTCGTCTCCTGCCCACATAGAGATGTGAATGAATTTCATTTCAATCACAAGCTATTCAAAACTCAAGTGTTGTATGTACCTACTCGTAAAACAGCGGCCTTTGTGACAGGAGAGTTACATGCAGTAGGTCACTTTCGCTTTACCGTGTTGAGCGCGAGCGTGGGTAGTCAGTCTCCAAAATGGCGTGGAAGTGGCGTGTTACACATAACGTAGCTAATAAAGTAAAGAAGAACCAAAGACCTCACATAAATAAACTTGCAAGTAGACTCAGATTCATCGCATATGCAGATAGAAGTAGAAAATTGACGAACGTAACTACTGGACGCATAGTCAATTTATAACATAAGGCTGTGAAAATAACTTTTGACATCATTAATAAGGTGTATATATCACGTACTGTGGTGGGAGAGGCCACGTAGGTACCTACATTGAAATTTATTTTTATTTTGCATCCATTAGGTACATTACAACCATCCGCTCTATTTATAACATGGGCTTCTGGGAAACAGTTAGGGAATTGTTCAAGAATACCTAATTATCCTTACTTTTGGAGTGAAAGTTGATACACTTATAACAGATTAATTAATGAAAAAACAAATGTAGCACGATTTTACACAATCACTTGTGTTGTCGAATTTAATGAACCTACCTAAATTACTTTCTAATGACCTGTCATCCGATCATGTAGCAAGCTACAACCATAGACGTGTAGTGTGTCTCAATATGTTTATGAAAATATAATGTAGAAACCTATGCCCGAAAAAAATATAGTTTTCAATGAAACGTTGATAATTATACCGGTGCATCGGCTCACTAGAACCTTTGTTGAAAATTGTATTCGATTCTATAAATTTGCCTGAAACAGTTCTGTTCTATCCCGGCAACATTTTTAAAAGGCACATCAAAAATACTCTTTTTTTATAGATCTAACTTACAAGATGTCTAGAAAATATTGCCGCTTGACATATTGTGTCGACATGCTGTCATAAGTTTATTGTATCTAATAATTTGACCATTTGAAAAAAGACCTAAATATAACGGCAACTTTCTGATTTCATCGTTTCTCTCTCTAACTCGCATTTTGAAAATAAATGGACATTTTCAAAATGTGAGTAGATTAAAAAAAGACACACAAGTATTTTTTATTATTATCTTTACGCGCGAATGAGTGCGAAGATTTCGAACGTTTCTTTTAAGTTATCCTACGGCATATATCTCTTCACTATGCCAGCGTAGAGCATAAATGCTCTTAAAGATAAGTATGATCCACAACACTAATAACGACAAATAATTGTTTCAGAATGCTGCAAACGGTTTGGCAACAACAGAAAAGTTCGACTTCGAAAGATTTAAAACTATTCATGACGTTATCTCTAATTGTGGCTTAGCATGAAACTTCTAAAGTGAAGCCAGCAAGTAACCAACTTGTAATCTAATCAAAATTCTTTATCAAGTGAATTAAACAAGTCAGATTTACAACATTTTATTGTATGGCTTACAATGGTAATAAATAAATAATAATACCCATCATGTGTGGAATTTTACTGTCTAATGAGAGTTTTAATTATAATGCAGCAAGGAAGAGAGTGATGACGGTTGCTGCCGCGAGCATTCCATACCCAGTCGTATACACTTCTTTAATAGATAATCCCTTAGCAGTATCCCAGTACAGATGTCTGATGCCATTAGCAAAGTGATAGGCCAATGGTGCAGCGATCACTGCCTTTGCAAGGAAAAGTATGGCAGGGGATAAATTGAGTCCTTCAATCATTGTGACATAGTGGGAGATGTCATTCGGAAGCACTAAGGCTCCAATACCCATTGCACCCATGTAGCCAGATAGCATCATACCTGAAAAGAATAAGAAATTGAAGTCCTGATATGAAGTTTAAAAGTTTATTACGAGTAGTACATAAAACATTTGTACGGAAACAGTTTGAGGAAGAAATTATATGTATTTCCAAAACAATTCGCTTTTCTTAACATGACTTTGGCTGACATCTTCACTCCTTATTTACAAAAATGAAGCTTTGTGACTCCTTGATAAGACACCCCCACCAAACCATTACAGTCGTACAACCACTGAGAACTGTGTGCGTACACCTTGTCATTTTGCTTGTTGAGTGCTTGCTCTTCAATCGTGAAATTTGAAGTTATACTTCTTTAGGCGCGTTATGAAAAAATGATGAGAGTGAAATATTAAGATTCGCGCGCATCACTGTAACACAGAAGTAACAAGTTGAAGCTGCTAATTGTTTCACGGTTTACCGTTAGATGGCGTTATAGTTAAAAATGTATAACAGATTGAAGCTGCTAAATGGTTCACGTTATTACCGGTAGATGGCGCTATAGTTAAAAATGTATAACATTTGTACTTGACATTTGACTTGTATGTAATACATTTCATAAACATCGACGCTACTACTTGAAAGACGTTTTTTAATTTTACTCCAATAACCCTTCTATAAGAATAATTAAAATATTATTATTTTTTTTATCAGTAAAGAGGATGTTTCTGTTCTTTTCACCTGCGTATCGGGACAGAAGCCATTTTGATCGATCCACCCTCTTCAATGTAGGGATTGATTTAGGGCATGTCTTGTATAGCGACAATAAACACCGAGCTTCATGTCTTGTATTATATGCTACAGAGTCCTAGTGGGAATCTTCATTTCTCACGATAATATTTTTTGATTCTTAGTGGGGTTTCGGCAAATTCTGGCTTTAATAGCATTAACAGCTTTTGTAGTACTAACAGCATGGTCGCCCCGATCTTTTATGGTCTTCAACAGAGGAAGTGTTGGTATATCTGTCGATAGTATGATATACGGCTGATATGAAGCTTTTGAAGTGTCTTGAATATGACCGATGGCTACATACCTATTTTGTGCATGGCAATCACTGCAATCCTATTTTCTTTAATACCCCATTTCGAATTGTAATTTGATAATAAACATGAAAAAAGTATGTAAAATCTGATACAAATATGATATTGATAACCAAAATGGGAAATTTTCGAATTTATGGGATGCTCCACAGGTTAAAATATTAATTCATCATTGACGTCACTGTTTACGGTGCTGATATATAACACAGTATCTCCGTCAAACCCTTAGACTTAAGTAACAGACCGCACCATTCCTTAGGAAATGGGATAATAGTAAGAAGAAGATATAACCAGCAACCACCAATATCTTGTGTTTTTTTTTAATATCAATTATACTTTTAATTGCATTCTTTGGGAGTGAGAATACAGATTTCTAACTACATTTGAGCTTGAATGAAATGTGTACACTGATGATAACAACATATTAAAGCTAAAGAGACTATAATATCAAAACTAGATGTGCATTGAACTTGTAAAATGGGTTACTACAATTTGTTAAGTTCTTCCTTTCTATTTCAAAAACCAACGCTATTAGTCTCTGGTATTTCAAAATGGTTGTGAACACACTTTTTAACAATATGCAATATCACCTTGTTGCTGGATGAAATCAATACAAAGGTTCTGTGATTTCAGCTATTTCTAGTGGTAATCTTTTTGCAGAATTTTTAAATACTTGACCTGTGCAAATGTGATACAGAAAACATAAGTATAAATATTCAGTAAGATGGACCGAAGGAACTTTTACTTGTTTTTATTCATATTTTGACATGTTTAGAAGAGTAAATAAAAGTCAATAATTGATAATGTATTTGTGAACTAAATACCTTAAATATTTAATTTGTCGTGTGCAATAAAGGGCAATAAAACTAAATGTTGTGTTACAAGTCAACTTAGCTGCGTCAATGGGACATTTACACTGTACCTAAGCTGATGTTATTTACTCACCTGCTGCTCGATGTGTGATAGATAGCATGGTAGTCAACTGTGGAGAGTAAATGGTAAGATGAGGAGACATGGGACGTTTTAACATTTCATTTCGAATATCATGGTCCTCCAGTTTTGTCGGTTCGAACGGTTTGTATGTAATTTTAGGCGCACTTGCTGTCGCTTGTGCATATTGCGCGGTGCCCAAAGTAGGAAAACGATTTAAAGCAGCCAAAATAGGCCTACTGCTCAACCTGTAAAGAGAATGTACCATTAAAGCGAACAAAATATCTCCGTAAACAATCTGGAAATTTATTACATAATATTTTACCGACTAACCTGCTACAACAATAGAGTGCCATTATTTAAATGTTTGTTTAGTATAAATTCTGTCGTAGACTTCTGTAATAAATATACGAATTAAAGTAATCGAACAGGTATTCGCAAAAAAATACAAACAAAATAATATTTTTTCTTACCACTGAGTCTGACGAAAAAGAGTTTTTCTTTTTCTTCGTCTTAATTTTAATTTTGGCGCTCGGTTTTCTCTTTTTACATTGTCAAGTATGGCTAAGAGCAAGTCAATCATGCATGCATGACATTCAAAGTATGATTGTGACACTGCCTAATAAAATAAGACCGGTAGTCAAGTATTACGATTAACGTGCACTTATCTTATAGTATACCATACGCCACCGCAGAACACAACATGACACAACTAAAATACCAAATTCAATGAACAAGAATCATCGACGGATAAATATTTGTGCTAAATAGAAGAATTTAATTTACAAAATCGTAAGTTCGTAAGAAACACGAACTGTTACATTACAACCGAGTATACAAACATCTATCTATAACTTCACTCCAAATCCCTTGCGGGGTAGGCAGAGAGTACCTATTATACTTGTTATACAAACGTATAACAAGTATAAAACTCATTCGATATGTCAGTGAAAAACCAGCCTTCCAAAATGATGATGACATTGATGACTGATAGCTCGACACTCGAAATGGATAGGAAAGTCGCCATAATATGCCAATCTTTATTTTTATAAAACTTCGGGAGGCATGCAAGCATATGGTTCATCTGATGTAAAGTGGTTACCGTAGCCTATGAATACTTGTAATAGATTAAAAGTATCACTCGCGCGATACCACCTCAGCTGTTAACACAGCAACTCCATAGGAGCTTACTGATAACCTCGCTCACACGCAGGAATACAACAACCCTTGTTAGTTAGTTGCGAGTTCTAATTTGGCCACGGTTTTCTGTGAAGTGGAGGTACTTCCCCAGACGGGCTGCTTTGATGCGTCCTACCTACCTCTTTTAAAAACACCCCGATAAGACAAACAGACATGTTCACGCACACAAAATAAATGTATGTAATGTGTGGGAATCGAACCCACGAGCGTTGGTGTCAAAATAACGTACAACATGTATACGTGTAGCAGCGCATTAATTCACGAATTCGCCACCGAACTCATCAAAACGCACACAGTTTTATTGTATAAGACATTATATTTTTGTATTGGTTTGTGGAAGAAATAAATAGATTTTATTACATTTTACGTAGGACTGAACAAAATTGTAGTACAACTACAGTAATAGTTTAATTAATCGTACAAAATCCAGGGCCGTTAAACTATCAAAAAGTGACTTTGACAACAAACTGAAAAGGGTAACCTTATCTTTTAATACCTATACATCGACTTCTTCCCGCGCTTTTGACGAGTGACATTGTTCTTATACTTGTAATTTTTACAATTCAGTATAAAATTAGTTTTATGTGACAATTTCGATAGTGTTTTGTAACATAAGTGCTAGTGCAATTATACAATAATGAAAAAACTCAAATATAACACGTTTATGCACTTTTTGGAAGACGTGAATAAGTTCATCAAGAAAACCTTGTAAAATTCCTATCGTTTTACGGGTGGTATTTAAACTGGGTTGATTGGGTCGAAGTACTCTTCCCAAGTATTTTTTGAGCACAGTTCCTGAAGCTGGAACATAGAATTAAGATTTTCAAATGGTTCTACACTGATGACTTGGCTGTATGGGCTAGATCCCTTTGCCTTTCCCCCCGGGGATAAAAAGAACCAAAAAAAAAAAAAAAAACCTATACATCTCAGAGGAAGTATACCCCTCTTAGCTATACATACAAATTCCAATTTTAGTTTTTTTTATTAAGGTTATAACATTTAGTTTCCTACATGTTGCGTTTTTTAATTATAACAGCGGTGACGAGCGCGAATGTCTTAAGAGTTAACTGCACCACTGCTGCGACAGTCGCTATTACCATGAAGGCCGCAGATTTTGAAGTTTTTGGAAGAGTTCAAGGTGTCTTTTTCAGAAAGGTATCGACTTCAGGCTAGCTACTTAAGTATCTGAGAAACAGATCTTTAACGCATTTTGTATGTACGGTATTGTTGCTTAGTTTCATAACCCTAAGCTTTATGAATGTTGATTCAATAACTAATAATAATTTTATAAAAAGGTAAATATAGGAAAATATGTTAAAAATATCTTAGTATTATTAATATTTCTCCCATAGGATAATATTCCTAGAGGAGGAGGTAATGTAAAGAGTGGAAATACCTCATGGGATTTTTTTGAAAGTACTATGTGCCCGAAATATACAATATTTCTATCAACTATAAAACTATTTTTACCCGCAAAAACAAAAATCTGGCTAAATATTAAAAAATATATCATGTTGCCGAAACATTATTTAACAATATTATATTTTTTAAAAGAGAATGGATAACATTATGTTACATACTGCATTTGTAACACTTGTCAACAAATACGCTTGCGAGCATAAAAATCGACCCACCCCATGCTTTTCAATTTGGAATAAGATAACTCAAAAATTTTTGTAAAATTAAAATAACTTTTAATGCCTTATGGTGGACGAATAGGGAAAGTTTCAATAACTCTGACCTCTCTTGTCACTGTTGAACACCAGTATGGTGTCGATTTCGCAATGACGTCGACACCATAAAGCAGTCATCTTGTTCAGATGTAGCACGATTCCTACCCGAACCCGATCGCCTAACAATAGTCCCAGTCTCTAGAAACCTGCATTATATTATATAACCGCTAATCGACTCAAATGAAGACGTCTAGCTTTAACGCGCTGGCTCAAGCCAGCCTGAATCAGCGCCACTACTTGAGCGGCTTCAGCAGGAGTGGTATCCATTTCAAACACACAAATAATGTTTAAACTTAAGCTACATGTGCAATGAGCCAATAGAAAAAAATTAAAGTAAGATTTGATCAACTTAACTGGCAAAACAAAGTAATGCAGCTTACGTTAGAAGTAAGTGATGAGGATATCTGTTAACTCGACCCGATCTAGGCGAGACCATCAGTTCTATCGAAGTGTAGGGTATGTGTAAATAAAATTTATCTTACCCTTAGAAAAGATTTTAATTTATGTGTTGAATATAAAAGAACGGGGTGGGTTGATTTTTATGCTTGCAAGTGTATATAAATATTATTGACTTAGTTTTGCAAATGCATATTCTTTAAGGTTTCATTTCTGTGGTATTGATTATTTCATTTGTATATTAGTTCAAAATTTTTGCTCCTTGCCCTTCTTAGTCTTTTAATATTAATACTCTTAAAGTTAATTGTAATTAACGCACATTTTAGTGTAAAGCTTTAGAGATCATCTGCTAGGTTAGTGTAGGTGGAAAGAAAGAGGTACAATGAATGGCTGAGTGCCCCTTAGACCAGTGTTCCGCATAGTATGTGTGTGCCGTGGCACACTGATGTCCTGTGGTCAATAACCTGCTGTGCCGCAGAAAATGGCCAGTCTTTTTAGAAAGTTAAGAGGATAATACCTAACAAATAAAATTATTAACACTTTTGCTCCATTAATCAGGCACTCCTTAATTATTAAACATCTTTTTATATTATATTGTTTCTAATAATAAATAAATATTAAAATAAAAAATTTATGTTCTTATGGTGTACACCTAAAATTTGTTGATTTGGTAGGTAGACTTGTTCAGTAGACAACAATGGCTACTTAACCACGCTTTGTGAGTTTGATTCCTATACAAGACAAACTTTTAACTTAGATCAGGTCACACTTCTATTGAAATGTAATTTTTTGGATGTGTGGGCTCCCTCGCAAAGTCCATCACCGCTGAGCAAGTGATAATTACAAATATGTACGTAAAACGTTGTAATTTTGTGGTTGTTGCCAGGATTCAAACTGGCGACCGGCTGTTCATTAGGCCGATTCTTTATCCACAGGGCTATCACTGCTCATTATGATTGTTAAAATGTATATGTTAGTAGTAATAGTTAACTCTAAAATAGGAGACAATTTTATGATTGTTAAATCTGTCGCACATTCACCAAGTTGCATTTTGTCCATGTCCACAATGACATATACTCACACCATATGTAGATAGTGTAATGTAATCATGTTTCACAAAAAGCAGGACTTCGTAATTGTTTATCATATCAGATTAATGGTCATTGGGAACTGCAAATGAAATCTCTGGCCATTCGCTAGCAGTTTTTATGACCTATCTCTTCTTCTTTGCGTTATCCCGTTTCCTAATCGATAAGGATTGAGAGGGCCGCTACCTTAGCCTAAGGTTTTGGCGAAGGTACTGATTTTTAGGGTTCCGTACCCAAAGGGTAAAACGGAACCCTATTACTGAGGCTCCGCTGTCCGTCCGTCCGTCCGTCCGTCCGTCCGTCCGTCCGTCCGTCCGTCTGTCACCAGGCTGTATCTCATGAACGGTGATAGTTAGAAAGTTGAAATTTTCACAGATGATGTATTTCTGTTGCCGCTATAACAACAAATACTAAAAAATAGAATAAAATAAATATTAAAGGGGGCTCCCATACAACAAACGTGATTTTTTTGCCGTTTTTATAGATAATGGTACGGAACCCTTCGTGCGCGAGTCCGACTCGCACTTGGCAGATTTTTACTTGAAGCGACTGCCGTCACACCTCCTCGGCCTGGTGGTACATGCCCCCGCCTGGATGAACCGAGGACCATTTGCTCAATAGGCCGGTCCTTATGCACTGGGCTATCACTGCTTTATTATCATTTTTTAGGACCTATCTGATGGCACGATATATAAAAAAAAATTGTTCCAGGAGAATTACGTTTCGTTTGTTAATAATATTTCATTTGTTTCAGTACACAAAGGAACAAGCACAGAAGTTGGGTTTGCGAGGATGGTGCAAAAATACTTCAGAGGGTACTGTCCAAGGCCATATGCAGGGGCCCAGTGATAAGATACAGTCTATGTGAGTCACTATAATATATTGCCATATAGGTGTTAAGATAGTTCTATAGGTACATAGTTACAAACATTTTGTAAATAAATGTGTCTTGATAGGTGAATCAATAGCCATAGCGCGGTGACCCTTAGCACAGGCTAATTGGTCTAACATTAACATTTCACGTGGGAATTTTGCAAGTCGAAAATATTGTATTGTGGAATAGCGGACATGAACTTAACTAGACAGTACACAGAGCTTCTCCTTTATCTGACCCGCCTTACTAAGACAGTATAATGAAATACGATAAAATATTAGGCAAAGACACTGATTTTTACATGGAGCGACTGCCGTCAGACTTTCACATCATGGAGGGGAAACTAATCTCTCTGGGTCTGGTCCTGGTCCTGGAGGTCTGACGGCAGTCGCTCTATGTAAAAATCAGTATCTTCGTCAAATCCTTAAATTTAGGTAGCGGATCCTGTCAATCGTAATGGATTAGGAAACGAGATAACGCGAAAAAAAGAAGAAGACGATAAAATATTAGGGGGGTTAGATAAGTGCCCTGTTGCTTGATAGATCCGGGGCACCACACCAACGCGGCCGATGGCATTTCGCGGGGTCGTTTAGTGGGTATACCGTCGGACAGCCGACGGGGAGTCCCACACTACCACCGGAGGCCACCCAGGCACCGGTGGTGTGCGTAACGCATTTTTCCCCGTGTCACAAAAAAAAAAGGGGGGGGTTAGATAAAGGTGAAATCGAATGTACAATTCACTATCTATTCAAGCACTCTCTATCACCAATATGGTTTCGTTCAATCCGCCGGCATTCATAGATACAAATTCACAAAATATTTTTACGGATACAAGTAGTTCTTCATCATCATCGTTTGTACAAGAAAAAAGCTAAGATTCTTAATTAAGATAATTCATACAAACAGTATGGGGAATGATACTTTATCCTTAACATAAAATATTATAATATCTTTGTCGTTTGTAACGCGCTTAAAGGGCAAGTTGTCAATAGCTCTGTGAGTCAACAGGCTGTATGTAGTACTGATCAATAGGCCGATATCTAGTAGTGGCAGAAGGTGGAAGAAGTCTTAAAGTAGCCGCCGCGTAAGTGATAACGATGCGTTGGGTGTCCCCTCTCTAGATATGACCCCAAAATAGTGGCCGGCAGTAGTTAGATGCGGATTGCGTAGTATCGCAAATAGTAGAAGTGATGAAGATGACTGTGAGTAAGCTCTATATGAGGACTCTTATTATCGTTAATGATGCCAGTCTATAAAATTATTATCTATAGTATCAATACTACCATTTTAGCTTTTGTATAGCACGCCGCTCACTGTTGGCTACTTTCAAGACAGACGATCCTCGCGCTCTATCATGAGCATTCATAAATCCTACTAATATTATAAATTCGAAAGTTTGTATGTATGGATGGATGTTTGTTGCTCTTTCACGCTTAAACGGCTGAACGGATTTGAATGAAATTTGACACGTAGATAGATTATGATCTGGATTAACACATAGGCTACGTTATTTGACTCCACGCGGGCGGAGCCGCGGGCAGCAGCTAGTATGTATATAAAATGCTAGTTTAGTCTACTACTTTACGTATCTCTTGGTGACTAGAAATCTCTGTCCTGTTCGTCGTTTAGGTGCGTTTGGTCTTTCACAATTCACAATTGGTACAACGATAAAAAATATTATTTCGCCAACGGTCCATTTCGCAATAAGTCCAATTCGCGAAAGGGTTAATTCACACGGATAAATATACTAAAAGAATATTTATTAGTTTATCTGCACTGCCGCAATATTTTGACTGTTTCTCTCTGCATGCCCTTATAGGGAGTTCAATCTTCGCCTCAGGGTAAACATTTATGTTTTACGGGAGGCATACATACGAGTCGTCTGATGTTAGAGATTACCGTAGCCTATTCATTTTCTGTTAACACAATATATTGATTTCAGGATGTATTGGCTGAGGAATACAGGCAGTCCTAGCAGTAAAATCGAACGAGCTGAGTTCAGAAACGAAAAGGATATCTCTGAGTATAGTTTCGATAATTTCAGTATTGTTAAAGATTAGTTTAATACTCATTTGCAATCTCATTAATGAAGTTGAACTACCGACAATTGAACGGTTAGGGTTTCGGACGTAGGTTTACGACCCCATTTTATAAATGGTGTAATTGTTTTAGTTGAGGAAACTTTGTAGCTGTTATATGATTGATACAGCCCAGTGATTTTCTATCTGTCCGGAAGAGCAAATATGTGGTCCGCGAAAGATTTAATATTTTAAACTCTTATTCGTTTAAGATATTATTTGTGTTACATTGTGCATTTTTATTTTATTTAAACCAAAGTTACCTTCATGTTAAGAATGTTATATACAAGAGTAAATTTACTTTTAGGTTTTCTTTCATAACCACGGATTCATAAAAATAATTTAGTTTATTTTTAAGTTGAAGGAGTTCATATTAAGTTTGTGGTCCCTGTTAGGACAGGTCTGGTTTTCTCGCGGGGCTGTGGAGGTCTGACGGCAGGCGTTCCAGGTCATAATCAGTATTTTCGCCAAATCCTTAGGCTTAGATAGCGGACCTAGGCAATACTCATGGATTAGGAAACTAAGAAGAAAAAGAATATACTTAAATGAATTTAAGTTCAATTTCGTAGACCGCTCTCCGGAATGCCCCATGTGATAAAGTGCATTATGTTTCATAATAGTGCTGACTTAGTATTATTGTCGTTATTTATTCGCTTTGATTATTATTATATAGAATTATTAATATGTGATTTTCTTTTTTTTATTTGGTAACTTTTATATTCCTTTATGTGTTTACCTAATTTTCCTCACCATTACATGTGTATGTCTTGACGAGCTCGGTGGCTCAGTCGTGAATGACGCGCCTTTGACACCAACGCTCGTGGGTTCGATTCCCACACAAGGTAAACATTTGTATGCATGAACATGTCTGTTTGTCTTGGTCTGGATGTTTTCCTCCACCTCACAGAAAACCGCAGCCAAATAACAACCCCCTAGAGGGTTGTTGTGTTCCTGCGTGTGAGTGACGTCACCAGTATGCTCCCAAGGAGTTGCTGTGTAAGCAGCAGAGGAGGCATCGCGTGAGTGATACTTAATATATCGCAAGCGTTAATAGGCTACGGTACCCGCTTTACATCAGGTGGGCCGTATGGTTGTATACCTCCCGACATAGTATAAAAAAAATGCACATTATGAAAGCATAGTAAAAATCGAATCATGAACAAAAACGGTCGGGACGAATACAGTACCTCCTTTTTTATATTTGGTTAACATAAAGTCGCTTATTTTTTTTTAATATCTTTTAAACAAACCATGAGATATTGACCAATGTCTTCAGCCCTTTTTGCGCCATTTTGACTTCCCAAAAAAAGGAGTGTAATTCAAATTTTCAGGGTTTATGTATTGTATGTTTTTATTTTTATTTTTTTTTTTGTTTTAATATGTAAGGATCGAGTCACATGGCGCTCGGTTCTCTCTGCCTACCCCGTAAGGGATTTGGCGTGAAAATATAGATAGATGTTTTTAAGCTGTAACATTTTTGAGATCACTTTTAAGACGTTTTTAGGTATGATGGAATAATACCACCTATTTTTTATACAACACAAATTAGGGAGGCACAAAAGCATACGGGCCACCTTATGTAAAGCGGTTACCGTAGCTTATGTTGTTTCGAACGCTTGCAATACATTAAGGATCACGTGTTGTCAACTCTGCTGCTAACGCAGCAATTCCTTAGGAGCTTACTGGTGACCTCACTCTCCGGCACACAATAACCTTCCAGGGAGTTGTTATTTGGCTGCGGTCTTCTAAGGTTCTTCTCTCGACAGACTGCTTTTACGCGACCCACCATTCGTAACCTTACCTAATAAATGCCATAAACACTAGTTGGTAATAAACGTCATAATTAACTACTGGGTGAAATCGATAAGATTCGAAAAACTTAGCGGGTAGGTTTTTTTTACCGATACATATTGATAATATGAGGTATTAAATAATTAAGGAGCCGTTGAAAATAAAAAAGAGGTTTACTGTTTGTCATACTCGCAATCGTTATACAAACATGGTAAATGCATGAAACAAAGAATTCAAAACATTAAATGTAATAAAAAATAAAATATCGTTTTTAATTAATATGATACTCGTACCATAACACTTTTGTATATAAACACACCGCGGCTGCACAAAGCGCTCCGTCAAAGGCGCGACCAGCCTATAAGATAGAGAAACTCATTAAATACTTTTAAATAAACAAATTCTGTGCCCTATGTTACGACGAAAGGCCAGCGTTTGACCACTGACACTGCCCCGTACCCCTCGTTCCCTTACTGCACCTTTGCGAAAAGACAGAGTCATCATCATCATCACCTTAGTCTTTCAACTTTCATTCAATTCAGTTCCCGCTCGACCATGACCTAGTTAGGTTATCGTAATTAATGCATTCTTCTTCATACGATGATAGAGGATTGTATGAAGAAAGGCTTACAATTGAATGCAAAGAAAACCAAGATAAAGGTGAATACTTGAAAGAGAGACAATAAACACGCAGCAGAGCAAGTAGATGAGATTGTATATCTTAGAAGCTTTTTTAGCAGGCGCGGAAGGTGCACCGCTGATGTGGAGAGACAAATGAGTGCAGGGAATAGCGTAAATGGAGCATTGGGTATATAAACTTCTAGACTGCCGAAATCTAAGCCCGAAGGCTCAGCTCACTGTACACATCGCGGTAATAATCACAACGCTAACTTATGGAAGTGAAAGCAGGGTATAACAGAGAGAGCATGAAAGTAGAGTAAATGCGGTCGAGATGCGAGCATTGCGCAAAATTTGTGACGTAACGCTTGCTTGCTTGACGTAAGAAAGAGACTTGATCTGAAAGAGTGTCGATGTTAAGATAAGAAAAGGCATGCTCCGTTGGTTCGAGCATGACAAAACAGATATACAATGCAAAAGTGGAAGGATGTAGGAGACGAGGAATACCATGACCAAATTGGTCGTGTTTTATCAGGAGGTGATGTCAAGAGCCCTAGGAACCGGCGATCGTGCATGAAAATAAGGCTATTAAGTAATGTTAGAGAAGCGAGTGAGGTGTGTAAGGACCGCCTCTTCTGGCGCACGGTTCTCTGCCTACCTCGCAAGGGACCTGGCGTAAATATACACATACATACAGATTTTTAGACAGGGTCGAGAACGCACAAAGTGACGCCTCTGGTTCTGGTGTTTGCCGGTGACCATTGATTTTCGTTACGGCTTACCATCAGGCAAGCCGTACACTTAATAAAACCACCTTAGTGGTATAAAAAAGAACAATAATGAACATATTAATATAGGAGGAGCATGATAAGTTAGTGTAACTAACAGGCTCTGACGCAAGACTGACAGCACATCTATATTTCATAAAACCCCACCTGAGTAGATTCCTCTATTTTTTATACTTCTATCTGAGTTTAACTATATTACTCTTCCTACATCTCAAATGGCAGGAATTTCAGAGAAATATCATACATAAAATACTTACCTACGACATCGCTCGAGTGAATTTTAGCAATGTAGCCTTCTAATCTAAGATACGGGCTCATTATGTGGGGAAACGCAGTAGACATAAACCGTGCCTTTCTGATTCAAAAAAAATGCATAAGAGCTATATGTGGGGCTGGTCCGTGGGAATCGTGTCGACCACTTTTCAAAAAATTAAAATTACTGACGCTACCCGCTATGTACATTTTGGATATCTGCATTTTTGTCAAAAACAACCTACATTTATACACCAAAAGACATGAAGTAGTAAACTTTTCTGATGCAAGATATCCTAATCGTCTGGCTGGACCCTCTCATAGTACCACCTGCTTCGCCAAAAATAGTTATAATATGTTTATAGTATTATATAATTTATTACCTGACGATATTAAAGACTTGCCTATGAAAACTTTTAGGTCTCGCTTGTTCAGTGTACTTTGTGACAGCTGTGTATATAACATTGAGGAATTTAAAAGAATAAGATATAGTATTAAGTAAAGCTCGAGGCTGCATTGGTGGCTTTTTATACTTTGATTATTATTATTATTTAATTTATGACATTTCCTATTTATTATTATATCTTAGACATAAATCAATGTTATCAATAATTATTAAATATTCATTTGATAGATATGACATTGCTTTGACATATTATATAAACTAAAATTAAATTACAACTTATTCTTTCACTTTGCATGCCAATTATTGGTGCGACACGCTTGTACCTACCGTTATATTGTATACCTATTTACCGTGTTTGCTTGCAAATAAATTATTTGATTTGCCTTTCAAACCTCTAAATGTAGCCACTTAATAGCACATTTCATTAAAATCATTCAATTAAATACAAAAAAACCTGTAGTGGTTTAAGATCTTTGTGTTCATTTTTGTTGAAATTTGCACAGTATGTACACGTTACTATTACTTCTTTCACTAAATTAGTATTTTATGAGTTTAAACGTGGACTTTATGAGTAATAAACGTGAACTTTCCCCACACAGAGAATTCTGTTTCCAATACTGTTGTCACCCTGAAAGCTCCAACATTGAATGATGTTAGGAAATTAGTTTCTAAATTTACCACCAAATTAATTCAAAGTCCTTTTATGTACCTCCTATTTTTTTATAAATAACTGCCAAAAACAACACCAACGCAAAAGTAACAATTATTTTGTTATTTCTTTATAAAAAGGTTAGATAAATATACGCCACGCGTGTCCCAATTTCCCATTTTTTATTCACGCTCATTAATTAGAAGGGAAGGGTAAACAAAATTGTGGAAATTTTTAATTACATTCTCGTCTCGTCTCCGTCTCGTAAATATGGAGAACAAAAGCTTATTTCCCGAGGTTTCTCTAAAAGGCCCTGTAATTAGCCCCTTAATGAGCAAAAATTTGGGATGTGGAGAGGTATTCATCGAGGGGTTAATATGGTAACGGCTTCTGTACTTGGAATAATCTAATACGCTGTGGGTAAGTATCGTTTTTAGGGTTTCGTAGTAAACGAGAAACCCTTATATTTTCGCAATGTCCGTCTGTTTGCGGCCTAGCTCAGAGACAATAGTAGAAAGCTGTAGTTTGGCATGTATATACATATTAACTATGCTGACAAAGTGGTAGGCAAATACGGAACGCTACACTGTGCGTGTTCCGACATGCACTTGGCCGGTTTTATTATTTTTGTATGGTTTCGTAACAAAGTGATAAATAAGGAATCCCAATGCTGCGGCTTCGTTCGTCCGTATGTTTGTCCGTCTGTCCGTCACATTTCAGTAACGACTGATGCTATCGATTTCAAATAGTTTTAAATATCAATTATCCAAAATTATTGCTTGTTATGCTTTTTTGTTTCAACTTTAATTAATATTATATTATTAATAAATATAATATTATTATCCCGCAGGACAGCTTGCGGCGAGCTGTTGCTGCGTAACGACACCACGGGTACCCGAGTGCTCCAGAGAGTCGATCAGGGCCTTCGTCGGTCAGAGTGGAAAGTCAAGAAGGCCCGCAGGACTCTCAGCTCTGGCTTGCCTTCATTGGCCGTCCAGAGAGGAGTGATAGAGCATATTGCTTTATCAGGTGATATGCTCCAGGGGTGGAAGTGTTAAAGGGCATAACGCCGCGAGTAACTTCGGAGTAAGCGCAGCACACCTCTCGACACCCCTGAGTCACTCACACCGGTGTTGCCCCCGGTCGATTATCTGTGGCATTTCGGGGGTGCATCTAGTGAGTGGCGAGCCACCGCCTGCCGAAAGTAACATCAGATTATGATAGATATGGCAGGTGTCCGCCCCTCTTCTGCAATAGCCCAGTTCCAATAAAACCTCCAGATCTCATTTTAATAGCCCGCTTTTTTTCCGACATATTTCCAATAGTCGCAATACCTACCGTGACCTGTTCATGGGTATATTATCCCATTAATATCCCCTGAAGCAGGTCACGGCAGGTATAATACATTACATCATTCTTTTCGAAGGGGCCTCTACGCGTTGGATTCATATCCCCGCGCACGCCTATCAAATGACCGGGATTAAAACCCGTGAAATAAGAAAAATGTATATTATATTAATATAAGTATAAAAGATGGAAAAAAAGTTTGTTATTGCAAAAAGGATTGAAATGGTTGATTGAAGTCATACGAAAGGATAAGCATATTCCAAGGAGGCGGATAATGCGATATCCTGATGTTGTCAGTGTACCTACAATAGAATCTATATTGTAATCCAACTCGGTTAACATACGGTATCAAGTGACAAGGGAAATTTAATAAAGCCTGGACGTCAAACTTGAAGGAACGCCAGAGTGAAGTAATTTAATTAAATTTGACTTGTGCATAGAGATATAGTAATTAGTCGATTATTTTAGTAAAAAAGTACCTACAGTTTAAGGCCTGCGCAGACGAGGGACAGTTCTCAGAGTACTTTTCATTTTTTTTTTCTTTGTCAACGTCAGGCATACAAGCTTATGGCCCACCTGATGTTAAGAGGGGTACCGTAGCCTATAAACGCTTGCAACACATTAACTATCACGCACGCGTTGCCACCTCTGCTGCTAACATGGCTGCATTGCGGTCAAAAATTCGCCTGACAATCGGGGACATCGACAGACCGGGTCGTACAAACGTACGCGGTAGTCCCCGACATAAATAGAAGTAACGTGCCAGGGCGCATCAACTAATTAAATGAAGTTAATATTAGCTAGGATAATATTTTTTAATTAAAGATGTGCAAAAAGCATGCTATGCACCATATGAAAATTTTAAATGTTTTTGAAGTCAACTGACAAATCTGTAGGTAATGTGATAAATCCGGTTGAGGTGTCAACTGCGACTTTCCCATTACCAATTATAACATTTTTTCGGAGACACATCTACATTTTGATATTGTTACAAAAACAGACGCCTATACTAAC
Organism: Pyralis farinalis; assembly: GCA_947507595.1. Lineage (NCBI taxonomy): Eukaryota > Metazoa > Arthropoda > Insecta > Lepidoptera > Pyralidae > Pyralis > Pyralis farinalis. The sequence continues at coordinate 28,944,852 of OX382273.1, read as the reverse complement.
AGTATACGGAGGGTCTTCACGTAGCGCCACAAATTTGATGATTTCAAGCACGCGTTTAGTTCGTCAGCTCTAGTTGATCGGAGCACAACCTTAACCTTTAAAACTTCTAAAACCTCAAACTAAGTCCTCGAATCACGCTAAAGTTTTATTTATTGACTCTTACGTAAAAATTATATTTTACGAAAGATTCGGTATTTTACAATAAAATAAGGTAATTTTGGTACAAAACGTGTATACAACGTTCTAAGATCTACTAAGACTATAAATATATAAGTGAATATATGTATGTTACTACCCTCACGCATTTACACATAAACGAATTTGTATTAAATTTTATATAAACGTGATGTACATTTATCCGAATTTTTAAGCAGTGATAGCTGAGTAGATAACAAACCGCCTATTGACCAACGGGACCCTAGTTCGAATCCTGGCATGTACCACTAAACTCGTGTTTTCGGATTTATGTACGTATTTGTAATTATCAATTGCTCGGCGGTGATGTAAAACATCGTGAGGAAACCCAAAACGTCTCAAAATTACATTTCGAAAGACGTATGACCTAACCTAAGATAACGCTAAGAAGAATTCTTAGCATAGCAAATACATTTATCGTTACTAGAAAACAGAAAATTACGTAGAGGACAGCGTAATTTTACAGTTCATTTTTTTTTTTCAAAATAATCAGTTCTCACAAAAACTAGTAAATAGTTGAAATAGATAATGTGTAACAAAGGATTGTTTCCATTTTAGGGATTTAAAACAAATTAAAAATTCAAATGTAACTCATTGGTATCTACCGTAATATATTTATGTGACCGTTAAATTCCTGTATTTTACCAGCAGTTTCGGTAAAATTACGTAATTTTGCATCCTTAGTAAAGCGACGCCGAAAACACGAACGAATCAGACGAGTAGCCCAACCGACTGAGCAAAACAAAACTAATCTGATTTGATTTGTAAAATTAGATTGATTTTGTGGGAGCGTTTTTTATTGATATAACCTATCCATATACATCGATGTATATAATATATATATATATAGATATATACTTATATCAATTACTCAGGTTCTAAGCAAGTTATGGCTTGTGAAGTATCGTTAAAATAAAGCTTATCAGGTAGTTCTAAACTATTACATTTATTTATAACGTAGTAGGTACATTAATTAATTTATAGTAGGTAATATCAATTTATTTTTCTTGTTTGAAAATTAGTTTGGATTTTTGGAACAATACGATCGAAAAACAGCTTTCAATAACGCGCAGTTTATCTGTCCCCTCTAATGTGTCACCCTGTCACGAGTCGAACATTGAGCTTGAACTTTGTTGATTGGTTTCACAAATCACCACACGTATTTGGACATTTTATTGGCCAAAGACACGCGCGCGAATAAATCATCCGACTACATGGAGCGGACTGAAGTTTCTCTCTTATTGTTAATCTTCAATTTTCTTTTTTTTCGAGAGTTCCGTACAATCGAGCAACAGCTGTTCCTCTCTACTTTTTTAACACGATTAAGGTGGCAAACGAGCGTAAGGCCTGACTGATAAGCAGTTAGAGAGATGTCACACGTGTGTTGCGAACCTGTAAAAACCTACCCACGCCTTTTTTGAAGAACATCATGCTATAGTCCCTAAGGAAAATCTAGGCAGGGAGGTCTGACATTTGTACAAAAAAATAGTTACACGGGATTCACAGGCATGTTACGTTACTTTTTAGGATTTCGTACCTCAAAAAGCAAGAAGTCAATCTTTATTGAATTACTTTCTTTGCCGCCCGCTCTCTGCCCATATTTTCTCCTAACGATGTACCTGAATTTTATATTAGTTTGTAAAAATTAACGAGTTTTGTAAAAATTAAATTTTTTAACTTAGTAGTAGGTTATGGTCCATCAAACGCATGCTTTCACACTGATTAACGCGTGGCCAAAACTTATAGGGTACTTCCTGTTGTCCAAGAATCTTGAAATTCTAGAGGATGAAGATCTAATTTGACGAGCCCGGTGCCGCAGTGGTGAAACGGGCTGTTACGCTATGGCGTATGGCGCAGCAATGCATTTGCTTTATAGAAGCGAAACAAATGATTCGCTTACCATTTTTGTACTACTTTATACTTAGCTATCTGCTGGATGGGTTGCATTCGAGTCGATTCCCTTCGTTGTATTGTCTGCCGAGCTAAGCTTCAGTTGTAAATTGTGCGGAGGCAAGTCAGGCTGATCCAATGAGTTTAAACATTCAATTGCATAGGTGGCTGCTTCGTCTTGGTTTGTTACATAGTCGGCAGATTTGAAGGACGACCAACGACTTAATTATGAATTGTGAAGTTTACGTGTTCTAAGTGTTTGTTCTTTGCACCAAAAACTACTCGTTCACTCAACCAATTGTGTTTTTGTGGTTATCAATATTGCTTGAGAAGAAATTGCAAAATTCGGCGGAAACGAAATCTGTCCGTTAGATTCCTCGACAGGAATACGACCATTACCGATAGTCGGTAATTCGCATGTTTGCCGTCAGCTGAAGTTTGATCTTATAACGTCACAGAGTCGATGTTTTAAGGCAAGTGTTTATTTCACCGGCAGTGGTTGATCATCAAGCGCCAGGCAGTAGAATCATTGCTCCTCCAAAACATCTCGAGTCATTGCCCAGATCGTTACTCGCACACTTCCTTCTGTCGGGGGTCCAATAGCGGTATATTCACTCCAACTGATTGGTTCAATGCATTTCGATTATATTCACGTTCACATTCAAATTCTCCACTAAAAGCGTCGTTCGTTCTACGATTTGGCAGAAGCGTTCTTAACTACAGTAGATAACAATGTACCTCACATGATGTACCACATGTCTTCGATTAAAAACAAAACCTGCTTATATATCTCTTCATTCACCTCGAGATCGGGATTCCCTGAACGGACACGAATTCGATGTAAAATGTCTTTTGACATACATATAACTTTTTGTTCCACAATTCATGTGGTTTCCGTGGGAAGCACTTGGAAATATAGCAACTGTTTCGGCGATTGTCATGTCATGGACATGAACCATAAAATATTAAGCATACTACACCATTGACAGTTCGAAGTGATTCAAATGATGTCGGCCGACAAACATTCACCAGCAACAACCGCAAGTAGAAGCATTCGACTCTCTTTGAATAAACTGTGTAAATACGATCAAAAACATGAGCAAACCGCACATCCGGGTGATCAACAACCATTTTACCTTGCTCCCGACGTTGAAGTATCTGAGATGAGCGTTCCAAGTGGAATAATGTGGCACATCAGAGACAACGTTCGTTTAAATGAATCGCCTTGGCAAATCGAAAAGAAACTGGTCAATGTTTGGTTTTTTTTTTCTCATTTGGTTCCTGTCTCCTAGCAAGGTCCAAACGCGTCCGCCAGCACATACAAAATACTAGTAGGTATTCTGTTTTGAAGTACCACCAAGAACACATGTTACTCCATATATAAACGCTGCTAATATGCTTAATATGAAATCTAGGTGCGATCTGTACTTTGCAACCTTACTTTTAGATGTTGTAAACACTAAAATACCAAACTTCTCCAGACGGGCCGCTTTGATGTGCCCTACTTTTCTTAAAACATCCAGACCAAGACAAACAGACATGTTCATGCACACAAATGTTTGCCTTGTGTGGGAATCGAACCCAAGAGCGTTGGTGTCAAAGTCGCGTCATTCACGACTGAGCCACCGAGCTCGTCAAAAAATAGTTTCATTGCCGTCCATATAAATCTATGCAATGTTTTATATTGCAGCAAAAATAACCTACAACTTTCTTGCATTGAAGTTTGTCAAATCGTTCTTGAGATATCATAAAAAATGCGTTACATATAAAATGTATGAGAAAAAGAAAAAAGACTGATATTAGGGGCGGAGACAAATCCAACAAAACAAAGATCATGAAAATTGGTCCAACCGTTCTCGAGACGATAGTGTGACAAACCCGATTTTGTTATGTATATGTATATATATATATAGTATAGAAACCTCAGTTCGATTGGTACTTGTCCGGTTTTCTCAATTGAGTTTCTTCTTGTTGATATGTCATTCGTAAAAACGATGCAACACTTACATAGCGAAGCTCCAAAAAATCTTCTAGTGTGTACTCACCTTTAGGCGTACTCGTACCACGACATACATATGTATATGTATGACATTATACTTATAGGTATAATAGCACTATGGCATCGGCTGAATAGACATAGGTAACGAGCGAGTCTTGACTCAGCAGTTTGCCAATTCCGGTCCGGCCCGCCCCAGAATCACGACCGCCATCGTAATCCCTGCAATATACGTTTATAGATTTATTAAACGATCTCAGACCTTATATTAATGCGATTCTGATAATCATTTTATCAGAATCGAATGAAATAAAAGTACTAAAAATCTGCACGTGACTTTTACTAGAAACTATTTAAGAAAAGCATATGTATACTTTGATATAAGACCTGAAACTTAACGTATCGGTAAGATCGCAACCAGAATTGATTTGACTGTTCTGCAAAACACATTCAGTCGAATGGAGAAACTCATCCTTTTTTAAAGTCGGTTGAAATAAGGTTCGTTGGCAACTTCTAAACTATTTAAATATACCTAGATTAAAACATCACCTCTGTGAATTGTACCGGACAGGCGTCGACTACCATGTTTGGTTCTTCTTCTTTTGCAAAGTTTTATTGGCATTCATGTTTATAGCATCTACGCGTCTTTTAAAAAAATCCCGCTATTTTTAACCTCGTTCCGAATTTTGTTCGCACGTTTCCCGAATATCGTGAACTGCGGTTGGCAACCCTACTTGTATCCCTCCCGACACGCTGTAAGTCCTATATTACGACACGATGCTGCACAGTATATTATTATGGTAAATACTAACAGCTTATCGTAGCTCGCACATTTTATTATGATTGTGAATCACCGACCTATATCATACATCACTCTCGTAATGCCCTCATAAACTACGCAAGTCTGCACTCAGAAACACTCAAGATATTAGCCGCCCTTGAATGTTTATAGCTGTTCCCATCAACAACTTTCCTGAATTACCCATCAATGCAAGTTACTTTGCAGCGAGTTACGCATACGACTTTTTTGAACGGTCTATCTGCTAACTTTGAAACTTTACTGTCAATCAAGACTACGGGAACATAAAGAAAATAACCGATGGAGTGAATGATATGTGGACTATATTAGTAACCCAATTCACCGCTACGGATCGGAAGCCCCTTCGCAAAGACTGTATGTTGTACACCCGCCGTGACCCGCTCCAGGGGATATCAATGGGACAATATACCTATCTATAACTTCACGCCAAATCCCTTGCGGGGTAGGCAGAGAGAACCGAGCGCCACGTGACTCGATCCTTACATATCTCACTCGCTTCTTTAACATTCATTGCTCTTCTCATGCACGCACGCCGGTTTCTAGGGCTCCTGACATCACCTTCTGATAGAACATGACCAATTTGGTCATGGTAGGTAAGTCTTGGCCTTCCCCGGCTCCTACATCCTTCCACTTTTGCATTGTATATCTGCTTCGTCATTCTTTCATCTTGCATTCTTTCTACATGCCCGAACCATCGGAGCATGCCTCTTCTTATTTTAACACCGACGCTCTCTTTCAGACCAACTCTATTTCTAACATCATCATTGCGAATACGGTCTACGAGCCTTACGACAATATACCAATGAATTAATTACTATTATATGAATTAATAATACAAATTGAAGACGAGCTCGGTGGCGCAGTGGTGTAACGCGCTGTTACGCGACTTTGACACCAACGCTCGTGGGTTCGATTCCCACACAGTACAAACATTTGTGTGCATGAACATGTCTGTTTGTCTTGGTCTGGGTATTTTCTATGTATAATAAGTATGTATTTACAAAAAAAAAATGTATTTACGTATGTTTATCAGTTGTCTAGTACCCATAATACAAGCTTCGCTTACTTTGGGTCTAGATGGCGCTGTGTAATTTGTCCGACAATATTTATTTATTTATTTCTAATTATTAGAACCAGGCTATTGCATAAGAGAGACGGATGCCTGCCATAACTATCATAACTAATGTTACTTTCTTTGCATTATTATTATTCAATAAAATAATATGTCAATAATAATAATTAGAAATATTAATTGATTCAAGCGTTATTTTGTGAAAGTCAAATGTACATGCTTTGTGTGCTTCCGCCACCAATTAGGTCATGCGAGACATTCACAAGGCGGTGACGTCATGAATCTACTAGCGATTGTAGGTGGGGTCCGGCCTGCGCTAGTTCGCATACCGAATTGGTGGCGGTAGCACCTAAAACAGGTTAGATCAAATTGCATGTAAAAAGGTATTAGTGCTTACAGCTACGAAAAGTACATATACTTTCACGTTAAAATAGCATAGTTGGTTTTTAAAAGTTCCGTACCGAAAAGAAGCCAAGGGTACTATGATACTAATGCTCAGCTGTCAGTCCGATCGTTTGTATGTATGTGCGGATGTTTAGCACTTGAAATTGATCTAGCTGTTGATAAAAGGTCTTGAAAGGGTACCCTTTTTAGGGCTCCGTAGTAAACAAGGAACCCTTATAGTTTCGCTTTGTCCGTCTGTCTGCCAGCGAAACTGTGCATTTGGAAATGTAAAACCCTACTCTGTACGTGGCCCGACATGCCCTTGGCCGGTTTTGTATATATAGAATTTAACAATTTATACAATGGGGACAATAATACATTATTTGTATGGCTAAATAAAATGTAAACATTTACATTACTCAAGAATAAACAAGATCGTTCCCCCTTATATCCCATTAGAAAAAAGAGAGCTGAGAATCTGTAAATATTAAACAAAATAAAAACGAGTCATAATCTTGCACAATCCCCTGAAGGGACTCACAAAAACACTTTGCAAATAGGCTTTGCATTTATACTCCTTACAAATTCAAGAGTTATATCATTTAGGAGACGCCCTGACCCTGACCTCAAAATACACGTCCCTAATTATAAAATTCCATTCCATTTCGCGAATAGCTAAATTTGTAAACAAGTTAACATAGAGTATAGGGTAGAGCGTAGAAATTTAATAATAACATACCTACGTTTATTTCAGACATCTAGATGATATGAGCAGTTATAGAATAAAGATCCTGCCTATTGACCAAATAGTCCCCGGTTGGAATCCTGGCACGTACCACTAAATTTGAGTTTTCAGATCTATGTACATATTTGTATTTGTCACTTGCTCGGCGGTTAAAGAAAATATCGTTAGGAAACCGGCACTTTCAAAAACATATATTTTGAAAAATGTGTGACATAACTTAAGAAAGGTTGGTTTTCCCTCTGGGTTGTGGAAGTATGTCGGCAGTCGCTCCTTGTATAAATCAGTATCTTCATTAAATCCTTTGCCTTAGGTAGCAGATCCTGTCAATCCTAATGGAACGGGATAACGCTAAGAAAAAGAAGATTTGAGATCCAGTGTTAGTAAAAATGACGTTATAAAACTATCGTTAATAACTTTTATTCTACATACTGTTTTCTCTATAATAATAGTCGATCCATTGTCTCATAATATGACAGTCGATAGAAGTAAATAGATAAATATTGTCGGACAAATTACACAGCGCCATCTAGCCCCAAAGTAAGCGAAGCTTGTGTTATGGGTACTAGATAACTGATAAACATACGTAAATACATTTTGTTTTTTGTAAATACATACTTATTATACATAGAAAATACCCAGACCAAGACTAACAGACATGTTCATGCACACAAATGTTTGTACTGTGTGGGAATCGAACCCACGAGCGTTGGTGTCAAAGTAGCGTAACAGCGCGTTTCACTACTGCGCCACCGAGCTCGTCAGTGACTACAATATTGGGGACACTGTTGGTGTTTCTCCGCGAGCGGCGCAACATTGAGCCAATCCGTTTTCCCAGAATCACATGGAAGCCATCAGTGTATGCATTTGCAAACATTTGCAAAGCGCTACAGATGCAGTAAACCCAACACTGCCCTGGAACCGTTGTTCTAACGTATGTATTGTGTAGGGCGTTATATGCTCTCTACGTGTAGCTGATCCACAGGCTGCAGGTGTACAACGACTGACAGTATGCTTTGAAAAGTGATTGATTTTACTTCTATTGTACGCAATAGAAGTAAAAAAAATCACTTCATTCACCCTTTCCATATCCAAGCTATCTCGACACCAAAAAGCTTTGCTCTTGACGATGCTAAAATGCGCGTCGGAAGTGACGGACTACAGCAAATGAGGTTTTCTTAGTAAAGAACGCGCAGACTTTTGTCTTAATAGGGTTAAATCGGAACAACAAGTTTTAACTGTCCCCAGTCAGATATTTTGTTCCTTCAACTTCAGTTTATCACAACTTTCTTCCACAAGAGAACGAAGGATGTTAACACGACCTGTACAATAAATTCAAACACTTATGTGGGACACTCAGAAAGTTTTGCGAAAATAAAAAAGTTTTCTATAGGTAAATATTTTTTTAATAAATCTTTTCAAACTCTCCACCAGCCTCTATATAAAGTTTCATGCGTCTGAACCAGTTTTCGAAACACTTTTTCCAGTCCGCCGCAGACAGAAGTCACACGGTGCTAGGTCAGGGCAGTAAGGAGGGTGACCCAGGAGTTTGACCGGCGTGCTGTCCAGGAAGACCCTCGTTTTAAGCGCGGTGTGCGCGGATGCGTTGTCGTAGTAGAGCAGTAGCCCGTGGAGGCCTGTGTTTGGTCGCTCGTTGCTCACAACGAAGAAAACTTCTGCCAAGCATTTGGTAGTATACCATTCGGTTGATGATTCTTTGGTTCTGTAAAGGAATTGACACCAGGTAGCCAGACAAAATTGAAAAAGCTCGCGTACAAAATCTTCCCCCCGCTTCTAGATCGCTTCACTTTGGAAGGCGTCGATTCGTTTTGAAACACCCAAAGCGTCGACTGGAGCTTCGTTTCTGAATCGTATTGAGAAATCCAGGACTCATCACCTGTAGTGATGCCGTAAACACGCCGAGACGAGCCTGCTTCAATTTTGTTTATCATATCACGGCACCATTCCACCCGGGCCTGCTTCTGAGCAGCGTGAAACTATACTCCTCACGCGAAGATGCAAGTGTAGAATCTCGTGAAGGCTTCCCGATCGAATCTGCAGTATGTGCTGAATCTTCTGATACGTAACTCGCCTATTGCCTTGGATTAAATTTTTCACTGCTAGCACGTTTTCTTCCGTAACAGCCGTCAGAGGGCGACCAATTCTTTCTTCATCCCCCAAAGTTAGTTTGAATATAGTTTGAATTCGTTATACCAACGATACACGGTTGCCTTGGAAGGGCCTTCATCCATGAATGCCATTTGAAGTCTATCGTACGATTCGTCCGGTTTCAGGCGCCACTTCTAAATCGTAAAAAAATCATATCGCGAAAATGTTCCCGGACAGATCCATTTTTAAATGATTATTGACATTAACTCGCAAAAAAATTGGAGGGAATCATATTTTCAAAATTAGATTATAACTGGCCAGTCTCGTATATAAAAGTTTTTATTTGCAATACTTTCTGAGTGGCCTGGTATTTTCAGCTATGATGACACTGTCGTTTGAATTGCCCCAAAGAATTGTTACTATATTACAGTGTTGCAGTTATTGTTGGTATAATTGCTTGATTTACGACCTTTGCTTATTATTGGCAGATGTCGTAATTTGAAAATTATGTTGCAAGTTATAATGTATAAGAAGAAACTTTATGTGATTTTTTTTCACAGCATCGTATTTAATATTGAACAGTGTTATCCGTCATTTAATTCAATTAGTAAATCTCATTTTTTTTTCAATATTTAGTCTATCAATAACTTCACGTCAAATTTCTTGCTGGTTAGGCAGAGAGAGCCGAGCTCCACATGACTCGATCCTTACACACCTCACTCGCTTCTTTAATATTCATTGTTCTTCTCATGCGTGCTCGTCGGTTTCTGAGAGAGTAGTATAATTATTTTAGTGTCAGAGTATATAGCGCGAACAATAAATAGAGTTATCAATAAACGTAACTACTGTCATTAGCAAATATTTTACTGCCCTGGGCGCTCCATACAATACTAGCCAGAGTCCTCAAGAGAATTTATCACGAATAGTAATTAAAATGTTTCAGTTTTTATAAATTAAGTACATAAAATTCACAAATATTTTTAATTAATTTGTACCTATATATTTTAAATTTCCCGTTACGTAAACTAAATAAACCGAAACTAGGTTCAGAATAGAAAAGAAAATTGAAATAAACTATATACAAAGTAAACTCTACTTCGGTTTAATAGACTATATTATGAACTGAAAGCCAAGTTCTGCTTTGAGATGTAAACCCATTAATTTTCTTTTGGTTTATAATTTGCCAATGGGTCTCGCCTGCTACTAAACTTAATGCGGGTATTTAACTTAGTATCTAACTGTTAAGCTGAATTTTTGAAGCTGAAATTTGGTATACCCCCTGTTTGATTGGGATCGTCCGATGTATCTTCTTTTTTTTTTATTCTACGTCGCCCACGGCCTACCTGATGTAAAGCGGGTACCGTAGCCTATTAACGCTTGCGATATATTAAGTATCACTCGCGCGATGCCTCCTCCGCTGTTTACACAGCAACTCCTTGGGGGCTTACTGGTGACCTCACTCACACGCAGAAACACAACAACCCTCTAGGAAGTTGTTATTTGACTGTAGTTTTCTGTGAGGTGGAGCTATTTCCCCAGACGGGCTGCTTTGATGCGCCCTACCTCTCATAAAACACCCAGACCAATTTAATATATATATATATATATATATATATATATATATATATATATAGATCAAAATATTTTTGGAGTTTGGTCGTATGTGTTCGGGTCTAGTGAGATATCTACTGCATAAATTTTAAAAATTTTAGTTAATTTTTCTAGGTCTTCGATTATGGTTGAGTTACAATTTTCCACGAGCTTAGTTGTAGGAAAAATTCTAACAGCTTCCCCGTCATCGAATGCTCCTGTCAATGGTACTCTTCCGCTGTCTATTACGTACAACTGTTGCATTGTCAGTTCTCCAACGCGAAGACTATTCAATACATCTACAAAAGTGGTATCACCGGCTTGCCTCATATTTTGAGGTAATTCGCAGAAACTGAATAAGTGCCACAAATTAATTTTAGCGGACAATATCCGTAGCTGACGAAAGCAATAAGATCCTCCAGCAACTTTTGACACCGGAGGTAATTGCGACAGATCTCCAAAAACAAGAACATTAGCTATACCGAATACAGCATTATTTTCTTTATATAAACAGGAGAATGTATTTAATTAACAACTAATTATTTTAATTTATTTATTATTTTAATTGTTGCGCAGTGGTGAAACGCGCTGTTACGCTACTTTGACACCAACGCTCGTGGGTTCGATTCCCACACAGTACAAACATTTGTGTGCATGAACATGTCTGTTTGTCTTGGTCTGGGTATTTTCTATGTATAATAAGTATGCATTTACAAAAAAAAAATATTTACGTATGTTTATCAGTTGTCTAGTACCCATAACACAAGCTTCGCTTACTTTGGGGCCAGTTGGCGCTGTGTAATTTGTTCTACAATATTTATATATTAATTAACAAACAAACGAGGATAGACTCAGAGTTAAACAAACTAATGACCATTTACTTTTATACCACACAAGTGAGACCATACAGAACAGATATGTTGCTATTTTTCCTGTTTTATTTATTAGCAACGCTTTATATTCAAATATATTATTGTATATAGTGTGTTTGAAAAACCGATACCCACTAAAACTTTAGAACGTAATCATAGCGCGATTCAGAATATCAAGTCACCTATACAGCACTATCTATGTTAGTGGTATTAAACTAATTCTACTGTGTAAAGATTTTTTGACGATTTTGCGACTTAGAAAGATGGTTGTATTTTTTCTGAAATAAGCGGTATTTTTTTTACTAAAACTTTATTTTCTTCAAAAATTGAAAAGTATACGGTTCAAAAAAAAAGTTTTAGAATGTGCTTAGGAAAACCTTTCCTAATATCTAACTTGCCATGATTACTCCATTTAAAAATATTAACACCCCTTTTGACAAAAGTAATATAATAACCAAAACAATTTATTTGTTTCATTTTAAATACGATTGGGCTACGGATATTTATAAATATTCTAAATTTCATGTCAAAACACGAGGTCCGACACAAACATGGCCCATTTTTACGCTATCAATAACCCTTCCTTGACAGTCGAGTAAAAACTTTTTAAATCAATTTATTATTCTTGATTAAATTTAAACATATAAACTTTATATATATATATATATATTATACATATTTATAAATTTAATGTTATATTTTATTTTATTTAATCCCCTTTTAATTTCCTTTATTTTTATACCCTACTCGATAAGTTTGGTTATTTTTTTTTTATTGACGTATTACTATTTCGTCTCTAAAATCCGCCGTTTTGTTTTTTTTTCTAACACCTATCTAAGGATACTTGGGTTTTTATGACAAAACTAACGATACCTTAACTGTCGAAATCCTAGCAGCCGTTTGGAAGATTCAAGGTAATAAAAAAATTTACAAACATATAGATACGCGCGAAAAACATAGCCCTTCCTTGGCAGTCCGTTTAAATAGGATTGCAGTTATATTGTCTTGTGCAAAGTGGGTACGGAACCGTCGGTCATATTCAAGACGCTTCAAAAGCTTGGTATCTGCCGTATGTTCGTATATCGTACTATCGACAGATATACCAACACTTCCTCTGTTGAAGACCATAAAAGATCAGGACGACCGCGTACTGTTAGAGCTACAAAGGCTGTTAATGCTGTTAAAGTCAGAATTCGCCGAAGCCCCATTAGAACAAAAAATCTTATCGCGAGAAATTAAGATTCCCGCTAGGACTCGTATAATAAAACATGACCTGAATCAATACTTATATATTACATTACTTCATAAAAAAATAAAAGCATATTCATTTGTAATAACTAATTCATTAAAAATAAAAAGAAATAACTAATTCATTTGTAGAACTTAGGACCGGACTATGTATTATAAAACATATTCTAGACGTAGTATAGACAAGTAATCGTGACCTAATGAACGAGGCCGTAAAAAACTTTCGTTCGACGCATCCTGTCGAGGCACATAATTAATGACCCCAACCTCGAAGCCTCTAAATGTCCATAAATGCGGTATCAAGATAGAACACCTTTGCACGTCTAAGAGTAATTGTGTTAGAAAGGAACACCACATTTATCTTCGTACGTAAGAATTATTAAGGTTCAGTTTAATCGAATTAAATCAATACTTTGCATTTTATAGAACTAAAAATACAGGCATGAACATTATACACACATAACAAATTATACCACATTTTCTTAGCATTATCCCGTTTCTTGGCGGGGTCCGCTACATAAGACTTAAGATTTGACGAAGATACTGATTCTTTTTAACATAACATCGTCTACTCCTAAACTAAACAAAGCTAATACAAGTACTGTGAGTAAATCATGGTGTGGCGTGTGAGTAAATCATCCCACATTCTTTCCACATGCGAATCAATGAAGCATGCCTTTTTCTTATGTTAACACCGACATTCGCTTACCTACCTTTCTTACGCCATCGTTTCGAACGTGGTCAACGAGCGTTACGCCACAAATTTTGCGCAATGCTTGCATCCCTACCTCATTTATTCTACTTTCATGGTCTTGCTTTGCCATGCACAGGTTTCATATCCATAAGATAGCGTTGGGATTCAATTGTAAACCTTTCTTCATACGATAATTTTTCATCACCACCACCACTGTGTGTGACCACTCTTCCTGACGGATTCCTCACGGCTCTTCCGCAATCAAAGTAATTCTTTCACACTTTATATTCACTAAAATTTTGGTTACATTCTCGCATCGCCTTCCAGGATCTATGTCTCTGAACATCCAAATGCTTCTCTCGCAAGAGAAGCATTTGGATGTTCAGATGTTGGATGGATGTTAACCAACACTTCAACACTTGTCAACATCTGATTCGGAAATACTCGCGTTCACTCGTCTTTTACTGACTAGATATACATACGTACTCTTACACTGTCATCTTCCAATATTTCACTTCATATCCTTTCAGAATCTCTGAAAGAACTACGCACTCGCCAGGGCCTCCACTTATTGAGCAGTCAGAACCCGTTATACTTATACGTTTTCCCATACATTTCGCGGTCGTATTCGACCACCCGGGTCTCGAAGGGTTAAAAAGAGCCACAAACCGGCTTACCACCAGATCGTAGTCCGTATCAAGAGAGGAACTTCTGAAAGCTCTTGTACCATAATACCCTAGTCCGGCCATAAGTTCTGTTACAAATTAATATACATATATTTTTTTATGAAGTAATATCTTAATAAAACTTATATGTACATATTTATGAAAGTCTCAGCAAAAAATTAGAAAATTATCAGTATAATAACACCGTTCCTATACGAAATCTATGTTTTTCTGTGCGTTTGTCTGTGTGTGCGTTTTTTTTCTAATATACGCATTTTGACTTCATATTCGGATTCAGCATAAAAAAGTAGAATAGAAATGTTCAGGAACACCGTTCCTATCTCTTAAGGAACATGGTCAAAACGGTCGCCAAATTAAAAAAATATATATTTGAATTGGTGTTTAATTGACGAGCCAGGTGTTCCTCTGGCAATGCAAGCATACGCATTCTCAACTGGTTCTGTTTGAAATGGCCACCTTTGACTTTTGATACAGGCCTTTAATCTATCCGGGCACAAATCTATGTATTTACGCACTGTTTCCATAGGAAATTTAGCCACTGCTTGCTCTAGAGATTTCATAGGAGATGTTGGCGTGTCGTTTCGAGCAGGCCATGTACACTAAAACTAACCATAATTTGTAGTCTAATGCAGGACGATGACCACGTTGTACCTTTCGGGGCACGTGGGCGGCTACTTTAGAACTGTGTGCGTACACTTAACTTGTTGTAGCGCTCTTCAACCGTGAAAATTGTTTCATCAGTAAAGAGAATATTTCTGTACTTTTCACCTGCGTATCTGGACAAAAGGCGTTTTGATCGATCCACTATCTTCAACTGTAGGGATTGATTTAGGGCATGTCCTGTAAGACGATAAGCGCCGAGCTTCAGGTCTTGTTTTATTATACGCGACAGACCTAGCGGGAATCTTCATTTCTCGCAATAAGATTTTGTTCCTAATGGGGTTGGGGTTAACGAATTCTGGTTCAACAGCATTAACAGACTTTATAGTTCTAACAGCACGCGGTCGCCCCGATCATTTATGGTCTTCAGCAGAGGAAGTGTTGGTATATGTATCGATAGTACGATATACAAACATACGGCTGATACCAAGCTTTTGAAATGTCTTGAATATAACCGACGGCTCCATACCGAGTTTGTGCAAGGCAATCACTGCAATTTTATTTTCTTTAGCACCCCATTTCATATTGTAATTTATTTGTTTGTTTCATATTGTAATTGTATATTTTATTTCGTATTTATACGAAAAAATTATGTAAAACGGCGGGAAATGAAAAGAAGTTTTTAATATGACAAACGCGTTCCAAATTCAAAATAATTGAAGAGTTTAAATAAAAATATTTTTTTCTATGTATATCTGTATTTGTAGCCACACTAGTCAGAATTTTAGAGTCGTCCATCTATCAGAATCAAGTCCCACACTTTTCTGATCATCCCGTCTCCATGTTTAAGTGTAAATATCCTTGTGATGGAATAACGTGTTCGACACAATGAGGTTTCATTCCGTACATACGCCTAAAATTAGCTTACCTGTATAATTTTCTCTCTCTTATCACCGTATGGACTAAGTGCACGTACCCGTAATTGTGTCGCTTGGTCCCTACCCATCCATTCAGATTTTCATACATAGTTCGTTTCCTTCAACCAAATCCAGAACATCTCTTACGGTCTCCCAAAACTTCTCGATAACCTTGGGATGAGCTAAGCTCACGGGAGCATATGTAATGTTTGTGTCGGTGTCGTGATCTCCACGTGTACACCAGAGGATAAACGAGATGATCACGACACCTGCGCCCGCACTGGCATAACTATTCTGGCTCACCTCGGATTATATAGGGGCATCGTACCACCCTGAAAATCTTTGCAGTCGCTTCCCTTCCGCTTACCCTCTGAAACACACAAAGCATCGAGGCATCTCTCGTTAATTATATCTATCAGCTCATGCATCTTACCTTTTAATCCACCTCTCACATTCCATGTGCCTACCTGGCACGCTGTTCTTCTTAATTGGCTGGCGGCCCCCACCGCCGCATGTACTTAAGTTTAACTTAATCTTTTGCTAGATTGGCAGAGTCGCGACTTGAACGCTTTTGCAACCGACTCCTAAGATTAGCAGAGTAAGTATTAGAGTGTTATTGGTATATGTATATATGCGTAGTTATGAATTATACGCAACTCGTCACGTAATCATTAGACGATTGTTATCGATAAATACAAATATCTCAGTAGTTCTATTGTTTAGCTCTAAAAAACTGGACCTCAACACAGCAGTTAACTTTTTCTTTTTTTCTTTTTTTTCTTTTTTTTCGACGCGGGGAAAAATGCGTTACGCACACCACCGGTGCCTGGGTGGCCTCCGGTGGTAGTGTGGGACTCCCCGTCGGCTGTCCGACGGTATACCCACTAAACGACTCCGCGAAATGCCATCGGCCGCGTTGGTGTGGTGCCCCGGATCTGTCAGCAACAGGGCACCACTGCGACTGGCCAGCCCCTCAAAAGGGGCCGGACTTCTTCTCTCTAGAGGCCGTCCCGGCAAATTGGGACAGCCCCTCCGACGGCGGGACCATTATGGGGCCAGGTTCCCATCCTGACCCCTAGTCCCACAGGTTAGGGAGGCGGCAGTAGGTGCGCGTAGCGCCTACGCCGCACTCCCGTCCGCCGTCTCCGGAGCGGGACAGCCAAGGGATCATCCTTCCTGTCCCGCTCCGCGGCCTCCTTCTGGGACATGACCGTCTTACAGAAGGAGGCCATCGCCTGCCAGGCACTGTCACTCCCGAGTATGGAGCGGACCACGCTCGGGAGCGAGAGGTACGCGCTTCCTAGCGCGGACACCAGATCAAGGCGCTGCCGAGACCAACTGGGACACTGCTCCAACGTGTGTTGAGCAGTGTCCTCGGCACACAGCAGTTAACTGCACAACCTACTTTTGCTAAAGGTATAGTTACAGTGATGGAACTTTTGTTTATGTCACTTTTGTATGGGAGTGTCAATGGAAAAATCATAATATGTATTACATATTCATTAATATACTAAACTAGATACCAAACCTTGTCTTACACTCATAATGAAACGGAAAAACGTACAACGTTCCGTAACTGTATTCTTTTCATTCACTCAATCGCCATAAACCTCTGTAGTTAAAACCTGAATTTGTCATACAGGTGTAAATTAATCCCACCTTTTTATGAGCTTTAAGAAATTATATGGCGCTCGAAGGTGCTATTAAAAGTTCTGCTTGAAATGATCCCGGTAACCTTGCGGGGCACGACGCATTATTTTTAACGACTTGCCAAACTCATATTTACCATGTGTACATTAATGGAGTCTATCCCTATTAAGGCCTAATAGGCTACCTACATGTTGTGTCTGCGAGTTAGTAACTTACAACAAAGTTAGTAACTTGTCAAAACTTTAGATAAGTCCTTCATTGTCAAAACTTTACACGGGTTCTAATTAGGCACTCGAATTTATACAGAGTTTAATCGTGTCAGGAAGATTCTGAAAAAATACGAAACAGCGTGTTTCTGAACTTGCAAATTGAAAATAGTCAAGGTTAAGTAAAACCATAAGCACGGGGGCGACCCTACTAGCAGTTCTCACCCAATTGTCGATTTATGAACACTGTAGCAATTCACTAAACCTATTTACTCGTACTAACCACATAAGGGAAGCGATCAAATATTAGAACATTCGGGGTATCAGGGAATAATATGCCATCTGTTAGCTAACAATAGACTTCGACCTTGAAGGCTTTTACGGAGGAGTTTTCGCTCGAAAGGGTAGGAAATAATTACGTTCGAGTCAGTAACCCGGGCGTGCGTTATTGATGGGCTCGCGCGGCGGCGCCGAGACGCGCGGTAAGTGGGTCAGGGAGGGAGCACGAGTAAGCGCGCAGCCGCCGACCACTGCGCCCCCAGCCTCCGACCATGGCGGACGCTCCGCCCGACGTGTTAGAGCTCAACGTGGGCGGCGTGCATTACGCTACCACGCGTGACACGCTACTCCGCGAACCCAAGTCGCTTCCCGCCGCCGCGCTCGCAGACCCTGACCATCCGAGGGACGCTCGCGGGCGCATTTTCTTCAACCGCGACGGGGTACTTTTTAGATACGTCTTGGACTACCTTCGCGACGGCGTGCTAGTGCTTCCCGAATGCTTTCGAGAACACAAACGGCTGGCGCGAGAAGCCAAACACTACAGGTTGGAAGGCATGGAGACAGCACTTCGGGAAACGGGCTGCGAGCGAGGAAGCATCACCGTTGGGTACAGAGGCACTTTTGCATTCGGTCGTGACGGGGGAAGCGACGTGAAATTCCGCAAGTTGACACGTATTTTAATTTGTGGCAAGGTGACGCTGTGCCGCGATGTGTTCGGGGACACGCTGAACGAGTCCCGCGACCCTGATCACGGTCTAGCGGATCGGTATACCTCGCGGTTCTTCCTGAAGCACGCATTTCTAGAGCAAGCGTTCGACATGCTGTTGGAGAGTGGTTACAGATTGGTGGCGAGTTGTGGCAGTGGCACTGCTTGGGCGGCCGACCTGAAGGCCGGAGGCGACACCGAGGAGAACCGCTGGAACCACTACAACGAATTTGTGTTCGTGCGCGATTAAACTCCGGATAGTTCCGCGTGTGATATGAATCAGCTGAGCGATCGAAACATTGGCGCTTGATGGACGGTGGAGGGCAATAAATAATATGAAAATAAATTTTTCAAGCATACGATCCAAATCATGTTTATCGAATGAACAGAATTTCTCATATATCTGGGTATAATTAAATAGTTTATCATTACTCACGTAAGTACTACCTGTTCACAATGTTTGTGCATTGAAACTAACGTTTTAGGCAAAGCTTAGAATGTTTCGTTTTCTTACTAAACATTTGTTAAATTTTAACGATTGTTCTTAAACAGTGTTTCAGTTAAAGTTAAAAGATCTATGCTATATTTTCTGAGAGATAGCAATTATTTTTCATTGTAATTAATTACGTCGTTGATGGAACCTTGATCATGTAACAAATAGGTAAATGTAAAAATATTAAATAAATAACTAGCGTAGTAACGATTCCCTATTAGGATTAATTTCATGTACTGTGACTTACCTATCTCTAATGTATTTTTAAAATTATTTTATTATCTCTTTATAGAACATAATATTTAATAACGTATTTTGGAAATAAATGAGTGGGCCATCTTTTTTGATACAAAATATGCCAAATTATAAATTTGAACAAGTCTGATAGACACTCGATTTACTTTCATTGTAATTTGAAATATAGAACGTATGTACTTATTATTGTAATCGAAAATAATTATACGACAGTGGGTACCACAATACTGATTGATGTGTTGTGATCGATGCATTTGTTATTTGACTAGTCATTATAGTTGTAAGACCAAAATTGGATTTCAAAAATTCTAGTAAGTTTATGTGCATAATGAGCGCGAATAAAATGTACCTTAAAATAAAATATTTAGGAATATTAAAGCCATACTGCAAATATTTCGGGAAAGTATTAAAAGCAGAATGCGAACTTTTGTATAACAAGATAAAGACGCAATTATAAGTTGGTAACTGCGAGCTAAAGGAAAGGGAGCTAAGGGGGAATATTGCCGCTTCACAAACTTCCTATCGTTAGCATACAAATTCATTTCAACATTGTCCCTTCCACAGTAACACTTTTCAACTATTATTTCTTGACATAAGGCCTCGTTCTTGTTACAAAGTTATAATGGGATCTGCCAAGTCGAATTTAAACGATCGCAGCCATATCATTAGATTATACTCGTACCTAGATATTTTAAGCTTAACTTCCATTACATCTTCCTGCTTAAAAATGTAGATAGAATTCTGTAGATTACCTACCTTATTGACGAGAACAATAGTCGGTTTACTGATGGAGGTAATAGACGGCCTTTGCAGTTGGAAATAAATCAGTACGTACAAACTATGGGCCTGAAGTCATGTCGCAACACTAAAAGTTCATTTGCAGTGAATCCTGAACTTCTGGGACGCACTTTCTGTTTGTTGCCACAATTTCTTCACCGGAAATATTTAAATCAAAAACACTCAACTGAACGTCTAAAATAGAATCGGTAGATATTAGGCAACGTTGTAAATGTGGCAAGTGTATTTTGTACTGTTATGTTTTCAGCTGTTATTGAGCATTGAATATTCGATAGGTTTAGTAACATTAGAACTGTGTTCTATTCTATGCTTATACGTATGACGAATGTATCTATCTATATGATAAACTTTAATAGCTAAATGTATAGCCTGAATGTAAATTACATATTAGTACAATATCCCTTGATACGTTTAGTTGCAATTTCTTAATACGGCCATTTTGAAAATAGCCCTTCGCTATTATTCTTTATCGTGTTATAAAAGTCACATACTTATATTTAGTTATAGAGTTACTCGAGAAATATGTTAATAAAAAGTTATAGGACATGAATAATTCTATAATTTATGTTACATATAATATATTGTTTATTATTTAGAGATGTTAATTATATGTTTAGAATGCACAAAATGTTTAGAATTCCAAAGAATGATAAGCCGGCTGTTACGATTTACGTTTGTTTATAAACTAATAATATATTTCTATCTATGTGACGAAAGCAGTGTTGGTATTGGACTTGATCATTATGTAGGATTTTTAAAAGTAATGATAGTTTTGAGAATAAAATTAGTAAAAAAAAGTATATTCGTTTCCTTTAAAATGTCTCTGTACTGAAACCTTTTCTTCAAAAATAAGAAACATAATATGTCAAAACTCGATATTTAAACTTTGCGTGATTATTTCACCGGCGCCGGAAAGTATATTGTAAATAATGTACTTACTTTAACGGTTGAGTCAGTCTGTTTGCACCTCAATTTACGTAAATATAAATAGAAACATATCATTAATGAAGGCCTCAACCAAGGTTTGTATAACGAAACCTAGACTGTAATCAAAGAAAACTTTGTTTAAAACGTGTTTTGTTATTTTATTAATAGAATAATTTTGTCTAAAGATAACCAAATAACTATTTAATAATCTTTAGACAAAATTCGTTATTATTAATATTTTGCATGAGTAGTTCTTGCAATTTACGTTCGTCCACAATGTAAATATTTGTTCATGACAACATTTTGCTACCGAAACGTGCTAAAAATAAATTTGTTTAGTATTCGTACCTCTTTGAATAAATAAACACGTTCTGAATAAGTTTTCTTCCATTGATGAGCCTCAGTAATGAAGTCCCCGGCAATTTACTGCAATCAAAACGTTCATTAACATATTCAACAAATAGGGTTTATTATATGATTTATGCTTGAAATATTAATATAACTAATGTAAGTATTATTACGATCTTTCCGTACATAATTAAATAATCATTAGCCTTCCTGAAGTTCTTCTGGGGTCCATGTATGTATGTTCATCTCAGTCATCGTCGAGTTTTTCCACTTTTATTCATATAATTTTTCACACAATCCATCCTCGTTATCTTCTTACCGTGCCGTTCCCTAGAGGGGGCCACGAATTTTCAAACAGATCATACTTTTGGTCCCATGCCACATACAAAGAGACGCCCTTTCATCTTTACAGCTAGGTGCCACATTCAAAGTTCTTGCATTTGCATTCCGTATTCCTTGATTATCGTTGCTCCACTTAACGACCAGTATTAAGCTCCATTTTTAAGTCTAACTACAGTAGTCTTGTATATTTATCTTTTCCATTTTATGGGACCGTTCCGTTGTTGACCTGTTGCCAAGTTATTCAACCTGTGTTAATTGGATAGTTAACGATCTTGTCATTATTGCCGTCCCGCAAGAAACCCTAACTCCCGGAGTAATAAAACAGATATTCAGTTTTAATTCTACTGACTTAAGAGGAGCAAGAAGGAGGCGAATTCTAGGAATGTCTCGATTTATAAACTGAACGGATTCAATTTTTTACAGACAGCACCAAAAACACATAGAGATAATAGTTGTTTTATTCTTTCAATAAAAAACCAGTGGAGAATGCGCAAGCTTGCATTGCCAGAGGAACACCTGGCTCGTCAATTATATAACTATTCAATTTTTTTTTTCATTTGTCGGCTATTTTGACCATGTTCCTTAAGAGATAGGAACGGTGTTCCTGAACATTCCTATTCTACTTTTTTATGCTGAATCCGAATCTGAAGTCAAAATTCGAATATTCGAAAAAAACGCACCCAGAGACAAACGGACAAACAAACATATAGATTTCATATAGAAACGGTGTTCCTGAATATCGTCTAAGCAATATTTAGGTAGTCACCTGCCTAGATGCTTCAAAATATCTTCAATATAAATATCTTCAAAACATCATATACATAAAATAAACTCTGGAACTTTTTGTACATAAATACTTATACCCGCCTACACCCGCTATTTACGTACATAAAGTCTTGACACAAAAAGGGTTAAAATTGAAGACTTATGATTCTCGTAAAAAGTATGCCGGCATCCTTTCCACATGTGCCGAAAAAAGGAAGTTTGCTTAGCAAAATATTTTTACTGTACAGCCGACAGCCGAGATCAAGCGGCCTCTATAAAAACGTGAAAATATTTTCCTCGCGAAAACCTTTTGAATTCGATGCGAGTATATAACTTCTTTTAAAGATGTCCCTTACTTTCACACAGTGAAAAATTGAATGTAGTTAATGTTTAATACCTGAAGATGGTGACGCAGTGGGCTCAAAAGCATTAACGATCACTCGTTAACTTTTTCAGCGCATCTACAAAGTGGTAATGCAATCATATTTTCATGCCAGGTCCCTTGCGTGGTAGGCGGAGAGAACCGAGCGCTATAAGAGGCAGTACTTACACACGTCGCTCGCTTCTTTGACATTCATAGCTCTTTTCAAGCATGCTAGCTGGTTTCTGGGGCTCCTGACATCACCTTCTGATGAAACGCGACTTATTTGGTCATGGTAGTTGAATCTTGATATCACTCGAGTCCTACATACTTCCACTTACGCATTGTATATCTGTTTCGTCATTCTTTCAGCCTGCATTATTTCTACATGCCCAAATCAACGAAAATGACGTTTTAAGAGAGTCTGTATACTCCATACAGACTCTCTTTCTTTCGAGCTTAGTGCATCAACCGTGACTGGCATAGGTGTAGCATGGACATTCGACATGATCTTAGTCTTGTTCATCTTGAGACCTACCTGGTTGAAAACACTATTGTGGTCATTGAGCATAGCGTTAGGTTCATCCAGCGATTTCGCCATAAGAACTATATCGTCGGCAAATCGCAGGTGACATTGCCAATTTACCTTTAGGTTTCTGTAAGGTACTTCTATAATCGCAATTCGATGCGTTCTGTCTTTCTTAAAAATACCCAGACCGAGACATACAGACATGTTTATGCGCACAAATGTTTGTGTTTTGTTATCGAACCTGCGCAAAAAAAGATATTGTAAATGACGTACTTTGATTGACGACTCACACTGAATGTTTTTTAGCCCATTTGTAGGTAAATATAAATAGAAACATCATTTAGATTCGGGACTCAAACAAAGTTTGCATAAAGAAGCCATTATTGGATGTTACGTCTGCTGAAAGTAAACAAAAGCGAAGACGTTAATACTCCTGTATACTTTCAGAAGTTTCCTGGAATCCAGATCATATTGACTTTATGAACATCTTCATTTTTCATGCTTTAGATGCATATTTAAATAATATCTCTCAAGTAGGTACGAGTCGGATATCGAGGAACCGTACGTTCGTAAGATTGTGTTGGGTTTTAGTTAATTTTTAAAAGGCAGTTTCTAGTTAGAAACAATTCTATTTTTGTCGTCTATCATCACCTTAACTTGACACAAACATGACCTAAATCGAACCCAAACCTCAAGTCAAGTCGAAGAACCTTACGTTCTTTGAAGTTCCGTTGACGAGGTTCGATTGTAAAGGGTTTTTTATTACATATAAAAACCTATGCTAGTTCTGTGTACACACAAACCAATAGCCATTTGACGGCGCATAAAGGCACCCGTCACTCACTTTTTCATGACGTCTTACCATGTATCCTTCATGTCAGTGTGTTATTTATACAAAGGTTAACGAACTTTTTTCACGCGTGATGTGATGACAATGGGGAGCGTAATCTGTTCAGCAGGCCAGACAAGTGGCTTTCTACCGTCTTTAACGCTAATAGAAAGAGAATCAAAATATATGGGATTGACATTAGCTTAGGAAATGTCACGTGATCTAACGTAGCGAACGTTAAAAATAGTAGCCAAGTGTTAAATAATTTTCTATTCTATGAAACGAAACGCTAAGTCATACGATAAGCCGGACCTGGTCAGACGAGTTCATATCCAAGATCTCTATCTATATACATACATCTTCACGTCAAGTCCTCTGCGGCGTAGGCAGAGCGAACTGATCTCCATTTTGACTCTGTCCTTATGCACCAAATCGCTGAAGGACACTCATTCATTCAAGAAAGGCACCCAATAATAATTTACTACGAGTACAAGCAATTTATTTCAAAATATCTGTACTACTCGTACTTTCTGTGCTTCCGTAAAACACTTCAATCACAATATTCACAGTCACTCTCCAATGTCCTCGCAAGAAACTTGTTTATAAAACCCAATTGAATTAATGTATGGCGGAAAAGCACCTTCAAAGTTATTTGAGTAGGTATTCCAGGGGTCGAAAGTAATTAAATAAATTTCTATATAAAATAACATTGGGTCGTCGAACTTACGGAAGAGATACTTCCGTTCTTCATTTACTTAAGTTCGATATCTATGTAGCGTAGTAAGTAAAGCATAGAAACTTTTTAAATGGACCACTTTGAAATTTTAAATGGACACATTTGCCTGGTGTCCAGGAACCTTCTTTTACTTTCTTTTTTCTCGCCTTCTAAGAGTCGTATGTTGCCTATAACCTTCTTGAAGAATTTTCAAATCTGACGGACAATTCCAGAGATTAGCGCATTCAAACACACAAACTTCCGCTTTGTATAGATTATATGCTTTAAACACAAAATAGTATTGGCATTTTTTCAAATATTTTCAGGAAACCGCTTGTCAAACTTTTTTTGTGTTCCGTAGTGAAAATTATATTAAAGAGAGAACGGCGAACAATCTTATAAAATTTTAAAAGTGTTAATTCGCAAGATTGCTATATTCGTCATAATAATGCTTTTGTGAAGGTAGCACATCATCTTAGTACGTGCTTATTTTTTTGCATGAATTTGAGCATGAACGTGTTTCTCTGAATGACGACATTCGTCTGTCTTCAACTGCAACCACCGATTAAAACGTGATTGCCACCCCACCAGTTAGGTACGAGGTAATTGCAGGACATTTTTGGGAACGTTCACAAGTGTAGAAATTCCTTTGTCTGAAAATGCAGAGCTATCTTGCACATAGTGACGTATCTTGCACATAGTCTAGTACATTTTTTTATTTTCCAGAAAATCAAAGATTTGAAGAGAGGTTTCATTTTTTTTCAGAAAAGTCATGTGTTTTTCGCACTTGACGATACCGATGATTTTTTTTATACCACTAAGGTGGCAATCAAGCATACGGTCTGCCTGATATTAAACTGTCACCGTAGCCTATGGACATTTGCAACACCAGGAGTGTCACTCACGCGTTGCCGACCCTCTAAAAACCACTTCACGCATTTCTTGAAGAACTCCATGCTGTAGTCACTTGGAAAAACCTCGGCTGGGAGCTCATTCCACAGCTTGAGAGTTCTCGGAAGAAAACTTCCCTGGAACCGCACAGTACGCGACCATTGCGGTCCAAGCGTGTGAGAGTGAACTCCCCGCCGTCGGCGAGCGGTGCGGTTGATATGAAAAAAAATCTAATAATCCCTAAGTATTATTAATGGATCAGGTGAATGGCGATAGGTATCCATATCCCTATAATTATAAAAATACCCAATTACTTAGTGATACTCGCCACTCCTATATTATGGCCTCACCAAGTGAACTGAAGCGCGAAGTAAATATCGAGATATATTTTTATATCACTCTATCTTTTATAGTTGTTGAGGATAACTTTTATATAACCTTTTTATACTTTTGTAAACTCTATGTTTTTACACTCTGGTATTATTCTTTCTTTTGTTTTTTCTGCTGTTATATTTATTGTGTCATCGTTCGTCTTTTGGTAAGCATTATTTTATTGTAACTCCTATATCCTAAATAAATAGAAAACACTCTGATATCTGGTCTTTTACCTATTTATTAAATACAGTCCACCCTTTCTTTAAAACCCATTCTTTACAATAGTAATCAGGGTAAGTGTGCCTGTTAGCAAGCAGTTACCGTAGCTTATGAACGATTGCAACATCAGCGTCATCACCTAGGATGCTGTGAAAACTTCTTCAAACTTTTTTAAAGAAACCCATAATCTCTTGTAAATACCTCGACAGTCCATTCTTCAGCTTAAGCACCTACCCAATTCATCTCCGAAGTTTGCAAAGCGAAAAATTCGAAATAATTAAGTTGATAAAGTTAGATTAAAATATTGCAGGAAAAGTAGAATGGTATGTTAATTATCATTCTCTCTTACTTACCTCCTCAAAGTGAAGAAACTGAAATAATTAGATACATTTGACAAAAGTTTCTCGTGTCTACATATACAGAAAACATTGAATTATATTATTATTAGTATTTTTTTTTTTAATATTAAAGCAGCCGTACTGGTACCTCCTCATAGAAAACTTAAAAGCGTGTTGTTGTGTTCCTGCGAATGAGTTAGCGCTTTGAAATCATCGGAAAATTAGGAGCTTACTGGTGAGCTCCTAAGAAGTTGCCGTGGTAGCAGCAAGAGTGTTAACATGCAAGCCATACTTCTTGTATTACAAACGTTCATCGGCTACTTCACATCAGATGAGTATGCTTGAATGCCTCCCGACGTTGTCGTGTTGTATAAAAATCCTAACTGCATAAGCTCTTGAAAGAAAAAAAATCGGCCAAGTGCGAGTCGGACTCGCGCACGAAGGGTTCCGTACCATTATCTATAAAAACAGCAAAAAAAAAACACGTTTGTTGTATGGGAGCCCCCTTAAATATTTATTTTATTCTATTTTTTAGTATTTGTTGTTATAGCGGCAACAGAAATACATCATCTGTGAAAATTTCAACTGTCTAACTATCATGGTTCAAGAGAAACAGCCTGGTGACAGACGGACGGACAGCGGAGCCTCAGTAATAGGGTTCCGTTTTACCCTTTGGGTACGGAACCCTAAAAAAAGAAGAAAGAACGGTGGGAGCCGATTTGTACTTGATATTGAGGTGTGGCGTATGGCGTATTGAATCGGACTTGGAACAATTTTGAGTCTGATTTATGACAGTTTTCGGTCTTATATAAAAATATCATAAAAGAAATAACCTATTGAGAGCTGATTAGACCGATATTACGTAGTAACTCAACTCAACGCTACGCATCGGGGGCTAAAGTAGTGCGAGCTCTTATTGGCTAGTTCACGAATCAACATCACGGTACTTATCAGCTTATTAATTGAAATGTTCTCCCACTGGTCAGTAGATTCGAATCGCTGGGATATATAGGCGCTAAAGCGCAACGTTTTTATGAACGCAAGGTGCCTTCATGCACAGTCAAGTGGTTTATTGATTTGTGAATATAAGGCATGCCTGATTAAAAGTGATTATCGTAGCCTTTGAATGTTTGCAATAGCAGAAGTAGCGCACGGACCACCCCCCGCTGCTAACTAGCACTGCAAATCGTCGAGACTTTACTGGACTTACTCACTCGCAAAAGCACAAGAACTGTCCTGGGAGTTGTTACTTTGCGATTTTATATAAGGTGGAAGTACTTTCCCTGTAACAGGGCTTTATTGCGCCCTACTTTTATTATTTGTCTTTTATTTTTATATTTTGGTGCAGTGATACACTTGGTGAAATAAAACTAAGCACTACGCGAACTAAAGTTTAACATCCTTTGGTATAATATACCAAAAGATGTAATTTATGTAAGATCGACCCTTAGCACGTACTATCCTGACATATACCAAAACATATTTTTTTTGTAAAACCATCATCATCATATCAGCTCGTATTCGTCCACTGCTGAACATAAGCAGGGGAGGCTATAAAGAGTCATTCGCCTCCATCCTGCGCCAGTTGCATTCATCGGCTCCCTACAAACCTCTTGAATTCGTCGCTCCATCTAGTGGGGGGTCGTCCCACACTGCGTGTACGGGGACCCCATTCGAGAACCTTTTTTCCCCCTTCGGTTGTAGGTTGTACGAACTATGTGGCCGTTCCAACATTGCCACTTCGGCTTGCTTATGCTTTAGGCTATACCAGTTACTTTAATTCTACTCTGGATATCCCCATACGGCCCGTAGTGAAGGATCACGTCTCAGTTCTGGCTACACACACTGTTGGAAGACTGCTTTTCAGGCGTAGAAAAAAAAAAGCGGAATCAGTAAATAAATAGTAGGTCACTTTTTGGTCACCATCAAAAACTTTCCTCTTGAACTAAAGTTACAACCCTTAAACTGAAACTAACCCTTAAAGTTATACCATCTCTAAGTAGACTTTGTGGTTTTATTTCAGCAATTCATGTTCCGTTGGTAGGTATAATATTTCTATTCCGTTGAAATGATGGGTTTAACCCACTGAACTTCAGTGATTTCATATTCATGATATTCGGTGACCTGTGGGGAATCAATTGTCGATGCTCACAGTACCTTCAAATCGTCTATTTCCATTCCATTCCATTCGTCCATTTAGTGGCTAGTACAATCAAAAACTAAATTGTTCATCTCAATGTATGAACGAATAAATGAATGTTTTCAATCTCAATTGTCAATCATTCATTAAAATACACATTAAACATGTAAGTACTTTTTATGTAAATTAGGTATATGGATAAATTTATATTTTATTTCTTCTTATTGTTTCTATTTACTTTTTTCTTTTTTTTTCAGAATACAACCATAATTAGGAGCTATTTTCAGAGACGTGCATGTCGCGGACCTGCCAATCAAGCTGCCTGTCAAACAATCAAAAACCGCACCGATGAGCATCTCCTGTAGACGAGATACACCAACCCGACGCAGTCAGTGCGAATTTAAGTAAATGCACTACAAGTGGAAAGCAACCGGAAGGTCGAGGAGAGCTGAGTGTCGTATAGGCATATGATATGTGATAGATGAATTAAAAGATAAGATGAATGAGCTGATAGGTATATTAATCAAGAGATGCCTGGATACTTTGTGTGTGACAGAGACTAAAAGGAAAGGAAGCTAGAGCGATAATCTTCCCGATGGCATGATCGCCCTGAGGTGAACCAGAACGATCATGCCAATGCGTAGGTATCGTGCTCTCCTCTCGCTTAAATTTGCTCGCCTTTGGTGTTAAAAATCAGGCAAGAAAGTTATTAACTAGAGTTCACGCAAATTTTTGGTTGCAGCATATGCTCTCTTTAACTCTGCCAACGAGGCTGTGCTCAGTCCATAGAAGATAAGAGACTGAATGATGCCTGTAAATCAATTCGAACGAAACCTCCTGTAACCAAACACGTTACTTCATTAAAAGGCTCTAACGGTTTATTCGTTACAACCTTAACAGAAATCCTATTTTCTTAAAATGAAGGTTTTCTAATGCGAAATGTGAAGGAATCTAAACGCTTCAACGAACGCCATCTAGGCGGATTAATGGAACCTTGATTGTAAATAGCATACTATCTACCGCTAGGTGTCGCTGCGACGAGTGAAATCTAATATTTTGGCAAACAAAATACATCAATTTACCTAAAAAAATATACTTATAATTCTAATATTGAGTTGTAAAATAATTCTTAACTTAGAACTTTACTAGAGTTACGGTTGATTACATTTATTTTAAACTAGCTGCTGCCCGCGGCTCCGCCCGCGTGGAATCAAATAACGTAGCCTATGTGTTAATCGAGATCATAATCTATCTACGTGCCAAATTTCATTCAAATCCGTTCAGCCGTTTAAGCGTGAAAGAGCAACAAACATCCATCCATACATACAAACTTTCGCATTTATAATATTAGTAGGATAAATCTCGATTCTGGATTGTTCTGCCGTTCCTTCAGCCATTCGTTTCCAATATTAGCCTCGGTCATTTTCGTTCGAATCGTTCGTTCAAACTGACGATGAAATGGCAATTTCTTCCTCCAATGTAACGAACACTGGACACTAATAGCCATCAGTTTGAACTAATTAAAAATCATAGGCATCAATAGTATCAGTTATCAATAGTACATTAGCCGAAACACCATACCAACACCAAAATAAATCTCATAAAAATTGTGAACAAATTCTGATTTAAATTGCCATCAACTTTAGCGTCAGATATAAATGCGAGTTGTGGGCTCGGCTCTTCATTCTGTGTCTGCATAATTATCTACAGGTAATAAGATCTATGAATGTAGGATTGCAATGGGTGGTGGTGGACTTAGTCGTGAATTATCTGCTTTATACAGATAAAAAATATTTATTTACCCTTACACGCTCACGGGCACTTAGACACGTCTTACATTCTCAGTATTGTATCTTATTAATTTGTCATAATTTTCATTTCTCTTTTTTAATCTACTAACATTTTAATATGACCATTAGCGAAGAAGAAATGGCAAAAGAAACTCGCAAGAAATAGAAATTAATGATTTGAAACGAGACCAATATAGGTCTCTTTCTACCTAGTCTTGCCACAAATACTGAAACAAAGAAAAAATTATTTTTCTATTACAAATAATTATTAATTTATTACTTTTACAGTGTATTAGTTTAACACATAAATATAAAACAATTTAAAATATAAAAAGCTTATTCGAAGTGGTCTCCATTGGCTGTCATACAGTCCTTTAAACGTTGAGGCCAGTTATCAATAGAAGCACGCACTCTTTCCATGGGAAAATTCTTCACTGCCAATCGTACGGATTATTTTAGGGACTCCAAATTATCATAGCGTTTAGAGCAAGCCGTACTCTCTAAAACTGACCATAAATCATAATCCAGCGGATTAAGATCGGGACTAGACGACGGCCATTCTTCAGCTCTGAAGAAGTCCGAAACGTTCGTTTCCAACCAAGACTGCGTAGACCGAGCTTTATGACCCAGCGCCGAGTCTTGCTGGAAAGGCCATTCTTCGTTATTGAATCTTATTATAATCTTATACATTATTGTATCTTATTAATTTTTCATCATTTTCATTTCTCTTTTTTAAT
This sequence comes from Pyralis farinalis, assembly GCA_947507595.1. Classification (NCBI taxonomy): domain Eukaryota; kingdom Metazoa; phylum Arthropoda; class Insecta; order Lepidoptera; family Pyralidae; genus Pyralis; species Pyralis farinalis. The sequence continues at coordinate 28,913,344 of OX382273.1, read as the reverse complement.
CCACTAACATTTCAAAAATGGCCATTAGCGGAGAAGAAATGGCAAAAGAAACTCGCAAGAAATAGAAATTAATGATTTGAAACGAGACCTATATAGGTCTCTTTCTACCTATATAAAACAATTTCTATTACAACAAATTTATGACAGTGTATTGTAATGGAGTCAGTTAAAGATATATTAATACATGTGCTGAATCATATTCAGACATCTCTCTCAGTGAAATATTTATCGATTCTGTAATAACCCTTCTTACGTAGAGTATTTTTGATATGCCTTTTGAACACATTGTAAGGCATGGACAAAACTGATCCGGTTAATTTATTATAAAATCGAATACAATTTACAACAAACTCTAAACGTAGCAAGCCGATATACCGGCTCACGCAATCTATTCCTGCTTCTAAGATTTTCACTATATTTTGAAAACTACTTATATTTTTACGAGCATATATTATGTTCTCATAAATGTGCTGAGAGGTAATCATGAAGATATTTATTTCTTTGAATAAGGTGATTCCCTGGAGCCCATGTTTTAAATAGAGCGGATGGCATATAAAAATAATTTCAATATCAGCCGATTTTTCCCCACAACAGTGTACCATACGATAAAATGCTGTGAAAGTAGCTGAAATAGACTAAACGAGTAGTGGCCACATCCGTCATTTGTCTATTTATTCTAACTGCATATGCGGCAAAGCTGATGTTTCAGGTCAGTTTATTTATGTGGGGACCCCACTGCAATTTTGAGTATATTGTAATTCCAAGAAAATACACTATCATTAACAAATTCTAGTATATTATTGTCTATGAAAACTTCTGTATTATTAGAAGCCACATTAGCAAGACTGAGAGGATGCCGTATTATTAGTAGAATCATCATCCGGACTGCAAGCACTAGTCATAACGATGAAAGATGATTCAATGAAGAAAAACTTTCTATTGATTGCGAAAAAGAACTAGATAATTGTATTTGAAATTATTAGGTTAGTATGTCTTGGAAGCGCTGATAGCAAGGATGGAAGCTGATAGACCGCTGATATAGAGATATGAGTAGGAAATAATGTGAACAGAGCGTTGGAAAAACTTCTAAACAGCCGAATGCCGCTGCTTGCTGTACATACGGCGGCACTAATCCCATTGCTAACGGAAGTGTAAGCTGGATATTTTACAGAGAGAATATGAAAGTAGTATGAACGCGGTCGAAATGCGCATTGCGCAAAATCTGAGACGTAACGCTTGCTGACCGCGTTAACAAGTATGATGAAAAAGAGATTGGTATGAAAGAGATAAGAAAAGCATGCTCCGTAGATGCCGATTGAAGAAATAACAAAATAGACATATAAATCTAAAGTGAAGGGTGTAGGAGAGAGGAAGGCTCACCTACCACCACCAAATTAGCCGTGTTTTATCAGAAGGCCGTCAGCCGTTGGTCAACGACACTAGAAAGCGAGCGAAGTGTAAGGACCGCATTTTGTGGCATTTAGTTCTCTTTGCCTACACCGCAAAGGGCCTAACGTAGAGATGTATACTATTATTTATGCAAACTACGGAAATAGAAACCCCAATGTTTTAATTACAAACTTAGGAGAAGTACAAATATATCAATAGTTTTTTGTGGTAATTATTATACGAAAGAACTTAATAAGCAGCAATTTTATAAATACGATTTAATTTTATGTCATGAACCATCACGTATAAATCAACTTTTACATATTAAAGGATACACTGAAATGTGTCCATCCTTTTAGGAGCTATCATGATGATACAGAAAAAAATACACAATGCGCGGACAATATTTTCAAACATGAAAATCCTTTTTTTTTGCCCGTTAAAAAAAAGCGTTTATGGTATAAATAATTGTGTATAGATTATTAATCTTCATAAGTGGTTATGTTGTGATATCGTCAATTAGCGGTCGCGGCGCAGCGTGGTAGCTGAATAACGGCGATACCACCCACACACCATGTCAAATGGCTCGGATTACTTTCAAATAACAAATACAAAATATTTTATTTTCTGTTTGTGGTAGGGGGCTTCCCTCGTTCATAGTTAACACATTATTTTACGTAGTTTACTAGGTAGATGTGACATGCAAAAATACAAAGAGTGCAACGTGAATTAGTATTAATTATTTACCTAACGATCTGATAACGCAGCGACTTTCTTAGCCTGCACCATTCGCTGGGTGTCATTCACCCTTCTTTTTGAATATTCTGCTGTCCACCCTGAAAATTATTAGGTATAATTATTAGGTATATATATATTAACGACATGAGATCGATGACTGTGCAGTGTGAACTGCAACTCATACGCCCTACGGGACGGCGCCGGCGGCGTATAGTAGACACCCTTCGTATGTCACATTTCAGTCTGGTTGTGATGAATTGCGCAGTTTTCTAGCTTCCCACAAGGAAGCAAGAGTGTTTTTTGATGGATAACGTCACTAGAAACACTAGTATCCACAGAGTGGATGACTCGTTGACCGATATCACAAAGAAGAAATCTGACCCTCACCCTTTTTTGCGTCTAACTAGACCTGTCATGGACACGTCCACGCATGGTCGGCGCTGTTACTAGGTATAAAGATACCTAGTAACAGCGCCGACCATGCCAGTATGTGAAAAATTTATGTGAGAGTATATGTCCTGAAACTGTCCGTAGAGCCCTGCTTTTCTGCCTGGACATAAATAATAATTTAATAAATACTCCTATTCGCTTAGCCTAATCTATCCTAGCTCATGGAAGGAGGCTTTAATAAACCCTTTCAAAAAACCATATGATCCATACAAGTACCAGTCAATGAATACTGTGGTAGGTACTTAAATTATATTATTACAAGGACCACGGTCACCATTTTCACCATGTTCACTCAACTGGTGATCTTCTGGTAAATTTGACTTACCATTGGATAGAGTCAGCTGCGAGTAAAATCTAATATTTCACCGCTAACTTGAGCACGGCAAAGGCCTTGAACAGATATTGCACAAGTTTCTACTTTCAAAGCTTCATATATCTAGGCTACCCAAGAGATTTTGCATCTGGATCACCTACTGTCTTTCCGGCAAAGCGTCTGATTGACGGTACATCCGTAGATATGTTGCCTTTAAGTCAGTTTTTGTACACATGAAAAAAAAACTTTCCTCTTGAACTAAAATTACAATCCTAAAACTGAAACTAACCTTAAAAGTTACACCATTTCTAAGTAGACTATGTGGTTTATTTCAGCAATTCATGTCTTAATCCCGTTGGTAGGTATAATGTTTCTATTCCGTTGAAATTATTGCTGAAGTTCAGTGGGTTTTCAATTTCATATTCATGATAATCGGTGACCTGTGAAAAATCAATTGCCGATGCTCACAGTACAGACAGGGACCTTTTCCAATTCGTCCATCCATTTAGTGCTTCGTATAATAACAAAATTGTTCATCTCAATGTATGAAAAATGTTTTCAATCTCAATTGTCAATCATCTATTAAAATGCCTGAACCAAAGCCGCATCGATGAGCAGGGCGTCTCCCATAGGCGACACATGTCTCGCAGCCACCCTCGTAGGTGCGAATTGAAGTGCATGCGGCAGTGTGAGCTGCCACCCACCACACAGCGCAAGGTCGAGGACAGGAGAACTAAGTGTCGTATAGGTATAGATGATAGATGGATTAAAAGATTAGACGAATGAGCTGATATACGTATTAATCAAGAGATGCCTATATATGACAGAGACTACACGGAAGGAAAGTTAGAGCCATAATCTTCCTGATGGAAGGATCGCCCTGTGGTCGTCTCTAGAACGTCTCTGGTACAGCATATTCGTATGTGGCGGCAGGTTGTCGCTCTAGTCTGCCTTAACATTAATGGCAGACAGGACGGCGTGTTGTCGACTCCGCCCTTTATTCTGTATCTGCATAATTGTCTGCTGATAATAAGATCTAGCTAGGATTCTGAATGGATGACTTAGAGGTGAATTGTCTGCTTGTAAATGTAGACGACGCCGTATTATTAACAGAATTATCCTCGGACTGGAAGCATAATGATAAAAAACCATTGTATGAAGAAAAGCTTACAAATGATCACGTGTATAATGACGCCTGTCTTAGCTATGAGATCAATGCCTGATGCGTTGTAAGCTGCCACTCGTACGCCCTAAGGGACAGCGCGTAACAGGTACCCGTCGTATGTCACGCTTTAGTCTGGTAGTGATGTAATGGGCAATTTTCTTATTTCCTACAAGGAAGTAAGATTGTTCTTTGCTGGATGACATCGTCGCAAACACTAGTATCCACACACTGGATGACGTATTGGGCGACACCGCAAAAAAGAAAACTGAGCCTCATCCTGCACCGGCAGCAGCGCCGCCGATGTCAGGGCGTGAGAGATTTATGCGAGAGTATATATCTTAAAACTGTCCGTAGAGACCTGGTTTTCTCCCTGGACATAAATAATAAGTCGGACGTTAGAACTGCTGAAGTTGTTTCCTCCTGATTTGTGTTAGCTTCGAATCTAAATAGCAACTTTCATTTTTCCTATTCGCTGGGCCTAATCGTCAGCTCATGGAAGGATGCTTTAATAAACCCGTTTCAAAATAAACTGTGTGATCCGTACAAACAACACCTCAAAACCAGCCAATAAATACTAAGATACTTTTGTCCATTATCACTCAGCTGGTGATATTCTGATAAAGTTGGCGTACCTTTGGGTAGAGTCAGGCGCGAGTAAAAGCGAATATATCACCGCAAACTTGACCACGGCAAAAACCTTTGAATTGATGTTGCAAAAGTTACTACTTGTCGCGCAGGGGTTAGTGCCCCTGGAGCAAGAAGGGTCGGTATTTACTAGAGTGAGAAAATTAAAAAGAGAAATACCGACAAAGATTTATTTTTAGATCACAGAGTTAGGGGTCGTGAGTAAGGTCGTGGTTTCCGCTAGAGTTGTCTAGTAGATACTTAGCTTTTCCGAGGGATTGCAGATTGCGCGCCGTAGATGAGGGTAGGCGAGACGCAGCGGAAGGCTAGGTGCAACGGGGGTAGCTCAGCGGAGCAGACAGCTCCGGTAAGCCAATGTGTTCCGGTGGCACAATTCCAGTAACGCTGGTGAACCCTGGAACGCACACGTCTACTGTGATTAATAGCTGGTACCGCCTTGCCTCCCAATTGCCATCAAGGTTCGACGCTAGCCACGGAGAGGGAAAGCAAAGCGTCTAAGAGGCTAGCTAACTGTCAAACGGCAACTGAGAGGAAGTACAAGACGGAAGGTAGGTAGGTAGGGAAAAAAACCATTTAATAGTTGATGCTTGAAAAGCTTAATTACATTATTCGGCTTTATAATAAGAAAGAAAACTATTGTAATACATAATCCTTCTTGGTGAGGCCAAGTCCTTTAAATGGTAAGGAATTAACATTACTACTCGTACTTACAACATACTAAAAAAAGAATTTAACACCACTTCGCTGGTCGAAGTCGATTAAACTAAAAATATGGTTGTTTCTAACAGTATTTGCAAAAAAAGATCGGTTTGAAAAACTCGTTATCAGAATTACAATAATTATGGAGGTAAGTACTCGGTATATACTCGTACTAATGAAGTTGATATGGTTAAATTCACATAAATTTAATAGATGCTTTGCTATGAGTACCTACCGTAGAAGGTAACTAATTAAATACAAAAATGTAGAAACAAAGCTGTAAAGAAAATAGAATTAGTTTTATACCTACAGGTAAACTCAGAAGTAGAAACATACCCAATTATTCAAGTAGATATTTGAGGTTATATTTCAATCACTGCCCTGCGAGTTACTCGTAGCATTTATAAGATAAACTCGTAGTATTTTTAGGGCTTAAAGAATGAAATTGCCGATTAATAATTAAAAATTAAAACTCGTTTATTTCTAAGATGTGACATATTTATTTAATCAAAATATTTACCTTCATTATCTATACATTGCTGCCATCTAATCGGATTTATTTATGCCTTTGCGATAGAACTCTGGGGATCTAGATTCGACAAACTGTGTGAAAGCATTTTGTACTGCCTCCTGGGAAGAAAATTGTCTAAATCACGAAAAAAATGGTAGAGTCAGTTGGCGCAAGGTCTGAAGAGTACGGAGGATGACATATGGTTTCTAACTGCAGCTCCTTTAGAGTTACAACGGTTTCTCGTGCACTGTGAAGTCTTGCGTTATCATAGAGCAATAATGGTGAAGATCAATTCACGAGTCGGAGCTGTTTCACTGCCACGTTAGTTCCGCATCAGAACTCGTATTCAAAAATTACTCGGATTTTTGAAGTATTCATCTTTCCCGTCTAAGCTGAATAAAAAAAAAAACTTGTGACACTAGTTCCGTCCCGACTCGTGTAACGCGCTAGGCTTCCGCTCTTACGTATGTCCTCTTGCAGACCTTGGTGGCAGTACTGTAGGCTGATTACGGCAAGTTAACATTCGGATCTTTGAGGGCGCGACCCCTGGTCCAAGCGCGATAGGCCACCTGTTTGTTACTAACAGCTATAGCGCGCTCGCGTTTAAACCAAGAGCGTCTCCGGTTTTTGATGACGACATCGGAGTGAGGAATGTAGTATTCCATGCCAACGCCGATCTCGTCAACAATAGCCGCAGCACTCGCCGTGAGATCCTTCTCACTGAAACAGCGATGCCACCATGGAACGGCAGCAAATCACTCGCGCATGCCGTCCCAATCTACTGACGAGTAGTGCCACACAACGCTTAACCGCCGTGGGTTGTGGTGAAACCCAGCTTGGCACTGTGCTGGACACTAGGCAATGGTCAGATGTGCCCAAGGGTGCTCTGACCTCAACCCGATAGCCAGCAGGATGGGTGGTCAGCAGTACGTCTAGTCACCTCACTGGTCACCTCACTCACACGCAAGAACACAACAACCCTCCAAGGAGTAGTTAGTAGAGTAGTAGTTTGACTGCGGTTTTATGTAAGGTCGACATACTTCCCCAAACAAGCTATTTTGATGCACCCTACCTCTCTTAAAAACACCCAGACTATGACAAACAGTCATTTACACAAATGTTTGTCCTGTGCGATAATCGAACTTACGAACGCTGGTGTCAAAGTGGCATTACTAACACCGAGCTCATGAAAAAAGGGTATTCTTGCATATGAGGAAGATTACTAGCAAATTTTTCAGGCATTACTGTGTAGAGTAAAGAGTGAATGACAACGCGTAAAGGAAACTCCATGTATTGCAAGCGCTCATAGATAACAGATTATCATGCGGGCAGCTTTTTTGTCAACTGACCAAATATACAAAGAATATAGTCGAGTGAAACATCGTTATAAAGTTGTAATACGAATTTCCATACCCTCATGTAAAATTCAGTGACCCAAGAACGTTTTATTGATTCTCAACACGCCTTTGATCTTTATAGCCAAGGAAATATCTGACCTAAAATTATTACTAACTGAGTTATTCGCCCGCTGTTCATAATCGTACAGAATCAGCCTTCGGTGAGCATGTGAACCGAAAGGGTCCTGTGAGTCACGGGGGGTTGGTCGCGCGAAATAATTCGGTTAAGGCTCTTGTAACGACCAAAACTAGTCAGTCCAGTGAGTTGTATGTATCGTGAACTGAAATTCACGATTATTTTTTAATACGGCGTCGGATAACGGGACAGACTCACCACTGTGTCTCCTGTGTAGCCAGAATTAACAGCGGCGACCACCAACTGTACTCCTGAACTAAAACTAGATCAAGCTTATAGTCCACAACGAGCTTATCTAACTCTGATGTTGCAATTTTATCGTTGTGAAGATTTAATTGAGCAATCACGACGTTATCCATATGTGGTATTATATTGTACTCCAACCTAGCCGCGTAAGTTGCACAAAATTCTGACCCGGTCTTGTGGTCAGTCGCCTTCTTCAGCCGCCTACATGCTGCGCATGTTTGAAGTCTTTTTCCGACTTAGTAAATTCCCGCGAGTCATGAGATTCAGAACAGTGAGCACATGTTGATTTGGTCTCTGTGCAATATTTACTAACATGTCCGTATTGTTGACATTTTAAACACATACTACTTCAATGCCATCCACAAATCTACATGACTGTGGCAAAGTCGATATTTTTTCTTTGGTTTAAATAACGTGCCGTATTTCCGGGGAAAGTTCCATACCCATCCATTTTCTACCGTAGGCAGAAAATGGATGGGTACAGGACGACGACGCACTATTTTTACATCTTTCAATTACTCTGACAATGTAATGTTCATTTTGTCTTTTATATTTTGACTAGCTGTGCCCGCGACTACGTCCGCGCGGAATAGTTATTTCTTTGTTATTTATTAATATTAATAAAATAAACAAAATTTCTAAAATAAAAGTAGCCTAAGTTACTCCTTATTACATCAGCTATCTGCCAGTGAAAGTCCCGTCAAAATCGGTCCAGCCGTTTCAGAGATTAGGCGCGGAACAAACAAACAGACAGACAAAAATTGTAAAAAAAATATTTTGGTATATGTACCGTGTTTACATCCATATGCATTTAATAAAAAGCGGTTATTTTAATATTACAAACAGACACTCTAATTTTATTTATCTGTATAGATTATATAACGCTGACAAAAACTTTGTCGTCCATTTTATCGGGAATGTCTCTTACAATAATACGCGGCGGCGTCCTTTGGGCTTTTCGAGTTTAAGTCCTGCCGATTTAATGCCTTCTACAGATTGTAGCTTCCGAATTTGAGCATCATTCTGCACACGTAAACTGCGACGGATAGCAAACAAACATACGGTCCGCCTGATGTAAAGGGGTTACCGTAACCTATGTACGGTAGCAACAAAAATAATATGTTGCCGCCCCCGCTGTCTACACAGCAACTTCTCACCTTCTGGTGACCTCACTTACTCGAAGGAATACAACAACCCTCCAAGGAGTTGTTATTTGGCTGCCGACTTCTGTGAGGTGGAGGTACTTCCCCAATCGAGCTAACATTGTGCCCTACCTTTCCCTCACCAGAACCTCGTCTATTGATAAGCAGGGTGCACCACGTGCAGGTGAGGTTAGCTTTGGCCCTAAAGGTGACATTGAGCCACTTACACCCTAAAATTTCTTCAATGAAACGACGACGAAGAAAAGCGATTCTTAAACGAAATTATTTTCTTTTACAAAATACCTATTAGTAAGTGTGGTCGAGCACGACAAAACAGCCCTTGGGGAAGTAGCCCAGTCTTCTGTGAGGGGGCAGACCTCACAGAAAACTGCAGTCAAATAACAAATACCTGGTAAATTCTCGTAATTGAGTAAGTTTAGCCAAGGTTAGTAAGCTCCATTACTATATTATATTATATATTATTACACAAGACAAAATACACGCGTGCGATACATTCAGTATTGCAAACGTGGTCTACCAGTAAGGACTTAATTTTTTACTAGCAGAAGCCCGCGGCTTGGGCTTTAGTATTTTATTTATATTACATAAAAATGCGTAGTTATTGTATGTTCCAAAAAATACGTATTCTACGAAAATAATAAAAACAAAATTGCAAAGTCCCCCGGAGGGGAAGATATTTCCCCCTAATTTTAACAGTTTTTCATTTTTTACGCAGGAACCCTAAATATTTACGGGATAAAAAGTACCCTATATTCTGCTCTGAACAGTCCTCTACCTACCAGTGAAAGTCCCGTTAAAATCGGTTTAGCCATTTCGAAGATTAGCCCGGACAAACAAACAGACAGACAGACAAAAAAGTTAAAAATGCGTATTTAGGCTTTGGTAACGTGAAAATAATAATATGAGCTGAAGATAAAGGCTTTGTTTTGAAATCACAGATAGACACTTCAATTTTATTTATATGTATAGATTACATCTTCCGATGTTTTAATATATTCAGGCGATTTACTTGCGATGCGAATTTATTTGCGAACTAGCAGCTGCCACCCACCCACTACCGTTAGTAGACGCAACATGCCTGACGCTGCCATGGCTGCTCCGGTAGACTCTGCCTCGGCAAAGAAGAAGATTAATTCATGATAGTGGTAACGCGTAGCCGTCAACTGACAGATTTCGTTTAACAGATAGTGTGTGCTACTTTACAATTGAGTTACTACATAATATCGGTCTCGTCGGTTCTCCATAGATTGTTTCCTTCATGGTGGGGGACCATATAACAGTTCAAATATTTGCTCCCAGTAATAACCGTAGACACTTTGTTTATACGACGGCGGAAATAATTTATTATTTATGGAAAGCAGACAAGCCTCGACACACTGGATGTAAAATAATTACCGTAGCTTGCAATACAGAAAATATCACCGGTCCGTTGCTACCCCTGCTGTTAACGGAACAACTCCTAAAAAACTACTGGTATCTTCAATCACTCGCACAATAAACTTACTGTTGAAATTTGTCATAGTCTTCAGTGGGGTGAAGGAATGCTTTGACGCGCCTTACCTATATAGGTCAACTTAATAGCTGTAATCTAGCAAAATGGCAGGGCTGACGTCATAACGTGACCTCTACAGTGTGACTAAACACAGAAACCCATCAATAGACTCGTTGCGGTTGACGAAGCAAATTGAAGAATTTGCAGTTGAAGGTTTATGTAAATCGGTCAACGTTGCTTGACTTGCGTGCCCGCTTCGATTAGACTGACACGCACCCTGACGCTATCGAATACCTTGACACTTATCGTTTCATTAAGCTATAATTCTCCAATAGCAACAGCATAATGAACTCTCAAGTTTTCTATATTCGAGAGCAAGGCAATATATTTTTTCTTTTTTAGGGTTCCGTACCCATAGGGTAAAACAGAACCCTATTACTGAGGCTCCGCTGTCCGTCCGTCCGTCCGTCCGTCTGTCACCAGGCTGTATCTCATGAACCGTGATAGTTAGACAGTTGAAATTTTCACAGATGATGTATTTCTGTAGCCGCTATAACAACAAATACTAAAAAATAGAATAAAATAAATATTTAAGGGGGCTCCCATACAACAAACGTGATTTTTTTGCCGTTTTTAGGGTTCCGTACCCAAAGGGTAAAATGGAACCCTATTACTGAGGCTCCGCTGTCCGTCCGTCCGTCCGTCTGTCACCAGGCTGTATCTCATGAACCGTGATAGTTAGACAGTTGAAATTTTCATAGATGATGTATTTCTGTTGCCGCTATAACAACAAATACTAAAAAATATAATAAAACAAATATTTAAGGGGGCTCCCATACAACAAACGTGATTTTTTTTGCAATTTTTATAGATAATGGTACGGAACCCTTCATGCGCGAGTCCCACTCGCACTTGGCCGATTTTTATAGATAGTGGTACGGAACCCTTCGTGCGCGAGTCTGACTCGCACTTGGCCGATTTTTTTATACAACGTCTGGAGGCATACTTGCGATTCATAAAGTATCCAATCGCGCCATGCCACCTCTGCTGCTAACACGGCAATTCCTAAGGAGCTTACTGGAGAACCTCACTCACACGCAGGAAAACAACAACCCTATAGAAAGTTGTTATTTGGCTGCGGTTTTCTGTGAGATGAAGGTACTTCCTCTGACGCACCCTATCTGTCTTAAAAACACCCAGAACAAAGCAGACATGTTCATACGTGCAATTTGTTCTGTGTGGGAATCGAAACCACGAGCGTCAAAGTAGAGTGGTTAACCACTGCGCCGTCGTCAAAATTCTCCATATATCAAATCTATATTCGAGAGTAACCCAATATTTATCATTAGTATATATTATTCCCCAAAACAACTCAGAGAAGCCCATTAATCCGTGAGCGTGGAATACCAAAACATTGTGTAAGTGAATTTCGACCCTGCGGGGTTCAAGTATAAGCTGCAATCAAACCTTTTCCCGTAACCCTTTCGATCTACGCACGTCGTTGCTCTTAAAATATCATTCTTCACGTTCAACGTAAATATTTTGCGATGAAATTCTGTTTAGAGATTTGTATCGATTATGAGGCGTGACTTGAATTCGCGCGGTGATGTGGCCGGAATGACATGAAATCGGTAAATAAGGGAAAAATAAGTACTTTTAGTCACGTACTTGTTATTCAAAGTCAAAATCTTTTTATTCCGTAAAAATGGCTACATTTGTTTGGAATCGTCACAATTTTTTCCCCTACCGTGCAGTTCATGACTAGGTGAGCACTGATAAAAATACTGCCAAAAAACTCAGGCATCCCTCTTTTGGTATCCAAACAAATTTACATAATTTATTTATTACATTATAATTGGATCGACTCAATCCCAGGCATTTTTATCATTAATATAGTCAGATACTTTATAATATGCCCTGCTACACAATTTGGCTTTAATAGTAGTTTTAAACTTGTTTATTGACAATTCTCTTATATTGCTGGGAAGTTTGTTATAGAACCGTATACATTGCCCCATAAAAGAATTACTTATTTTGTGGAGACGGCTTGCATGTAACACAAGATTATGCTTATATCTAGTATTTATGTTATGAGTATCACTCTTTTTACAAAATGAGTCTATGTTTTTATGGACATACAAAAGATTTTCATAGATATATTGCGATGCGACTGTTAGAATATTGACTTGTATACTTTACCCCTGCAAAGTTTATCGGCTTAACTTTGTTACACCTTGTATAGTATAACTAGTATGGCCATAAATATTGTTACATAGAAACTTTTCTTTTTTTTAACTCTCTAACTATTTTGAATTTGGGACGCGTTTATTATGTTAATAACTTCTTTTGATTTCCCTCCTTTATGCATATTTTTTCGTGTTTATTATCAAATTACAATATGAAATGGGGAGTTAAAGAAATGGGATTGCAGTGATTACATTGCACAAAATGGGTTTAGAGCCGTCGGCCATATTCAAGACAATTCAAAACGTTGGTATCAGCCGTATGTTTATATATTGTACTAGCGTACTATCGACAGATATACCAATCTTCCTCAGTTGCAGACCATAAAAGATTGAGGCGACCGCGTGCTGTGAGAACTACAAATGCTTTTAATGCTCTTAAAACCAAATGTCGCAGAAACCCCATTAGAAAACAAAAAATATTATCGCAAGAAATGAAGATTCCCGCTAGGACTCCGTCGCGTATAATAAAACAAGGCCTGAAGCTCGGCGCTTATCGTCGAGATACAGGACATGCCCTAAATCGATCCCTACAGTTGAAGAGAGTGGATCGCTCAAAACGCCTTCTGTCCCAATACGCAGATGAAAGGCACAGAAATATCCTCTTTACTGATATAAAATCTTCACGATTAAAGAGCACTACAACAAGCGACATGACAAAGTGTCCGCACACAGTTCTAAAGAAGTCGCGCAAGTAGTCGGAAAAGTACAACGTGGCCATCATTCTGCGTCTGTAATGGTTTGGTGTGTGGTGCCCTAACAAGGAGTCATAAAGCTTCATTTTTGTGAAAAAGGAGTGAAGACTTCAGCCAAAATATATCAAGAGACTGTTTTAGATCCTGTTGTGAAACTCATAGCAATATACTTTTTAAAAATGTACCGTGAACTTTGCAACAGGACTCTGCACCTGGTCACAAGGCACGAACTACCCAAGCCTGACTCGAAACGAACGTTCCTGAATTTATAAGAGCTCTTTTTATGAAACTAGATTCGCAAACAAGCATACGGCTCGCATTAGATGATAAGCGGTCACCGCAGCCTGTTGATGCTCGCAACACCACGGGGATGTTACTCGCGCGTTACCAATCTTATGACCTAAGGATGTTTCGGCACAGTACCCAGTAATTTCTCTGCCATATCTCACCCTTCAAATCGGAACACAGCTGCTTGGCGATAGAAATAGGTGAGACAGATCTACCCACGCAGACAAACTTTTGTGGACACTCTGGTGAAAGTTTTATAAGATTGGCCCTCGTCAAGCCCAGATCTAAACGCCTTATACTACAAATTATGTTAAGTATAATAGGAAATGGCCTACTCGAAACGATACATCGACATTGTGTCTCTTAAGAAATTTCTGGAGCAAGTAGTACTAAATTTTCCATGGAATCGTGGCGTATATTCATAGATTCGTGGCGAGACAGATTAAAGGCCAGCATCAAAGCCAAAGTTGGCCATTTCGAATAGAATCTTTTTTTATATTTGCTAAGACTTCCATAAATATGAACACAACGTTTTATTAAGATTACGTAGTAACAGAACTTATGACCGGACTAGGTAGTGATAGCCCAGTGGATAAAGAACCGGCTTAGTGACCAACAGGCGTCCGTTTCGAATCCTGGCATATACCACTAAATTTGTGTTTTCAGATTTGTGTACAAATATTTGTAATTATCACATGCTCGGCGGGGAAGGAAAAACATCGTAAGGAAACCCACACGTCTAAGAAATTATATTTCGAAAAAAGTGTGACCGAACGGATGATCTGGTTTTCCCTCTGAATTACGGAGGTCTAACGGCAGTGGCTCCATGTAAAAACCAGTATCTTCGCCAAATCCTTAGATTTAGGAAACGGGATAACGCTATAAAGAGTATAGTATATATAAACCTGCTGTGATGATATAATAATGATGTGGATACTTCAAGGTTATGTCACAAAGGTACATTTGTGGCACACACCTGGAATAATACCCTCACGACCCACATACCCCATATTGTCAATATCACATTTGAGCTACACAATTAACAAAGTTTGTGTACTCACTAAATAAATAAGTCAAATAACAAATACCTGGTATGTTCTCGTAATTGAGTAAGTTTAGCCAAGGTTAGTAACTATAATATTTTATATTATTATACAAGACAAAATACACGCGTGCGATACATTCAGTATTGCAAACGTGGTCTACCAGTAAGGACTTAATTTTTTACTAGCAGAAGCCCGCGGCTTCACGCGCGTGAGATTTGGGCTTTAGTATTTTATTTATATTACATAAAAATGCGTAGTTATTTTATGTTACAAAAAATACGTATTCTACGAAAATATTAAAAACAAAATTGCAAAGTCCCCCGAAGGGGAAGATATTTCCCCCTAATTTTAACAGTTTTTCATTTTTTACGCAGGAACCCTAAATATTTACGGGATAAAAAGTACCCTATATTCTGCTCTGAACAGTCCTCTACCTACCAGTGAAAGTTCCGTTAAAATCGGTTTAGCCATTTCGAAGATTAGCCCGGACAAACAAACAGACAGACAGACAAAAAAGTTAAAAATGCGTATTTAGGCTTTGGTAACGTGAAAATAATAATATGAGCTTAAGATAAAGGCTTTGTTTTGAAATCACAGATAGACACTTCAATTTTATTTATATGTATAGATTACATTCTTCCGATGTTTTAATATATTCAGGCGATTTACTTGCGATGCGAATTTATTTGCGAACTAGCAGCTGCCACCCACCCACTACCGTTAGTAGATGCACCATGCCTGACGCTGCCATGACTGCTCCGGTAGACTCTGCCTCGGCAAAGAAGATTAATTCATGATAGTGGTAACGCGTAGCCGTCAACTGACAGATTTCGTTTAACAGATAGTGTGTGCTACTTTACAATTGAGTTACTACATAATATCGGTCTCGTCGGTTCTCCATAGATTGTTTCCTTCATGGTGGGGGACCATATAACAGTTCAAATATTTGCTCCCAGTAGTAACCGTAGACACTTTGTTTATACGACGGCGGAAAGCAGACAAGCCAACGACACACTGGATGTAAAATAATTACCGTAGCTTGCAACACAGAAAATATCACCGGTCCGTTGCTACCCCTGCTGTTAACAGAACAACTCCTAAAAAACTACTGGTATTTTCAATCACTCGCACAATAAACTTACTGTTGAAATTTGTCATAGTCTTCAGTGGGGTGAAGGAATGCTTTGACGCGCCTTACCTATATAGGTCAACTTAATAGCTGTAATCTAGCAAAATGGCAGGGCTGACGTCATAACGTGCCCTCTACAGTGTGACTAAACACAGAAACCCATCAATAGACTCGTTGCGGTTGACGAAGCAAATTGAAGAATTTGCAGTTGAAGGTTTATGTAAATCGGTCAACGTTGCTTGACTTGCGTGTCCGCTTCGATTAGACTGACACGCACCCTGACGCTATCGAATGCCTTGACACTTATCGTTTCATTAAGCTATAATTCTCCAATAGCAACAGCATAATGAACTCTCAAGTTTTCTATATTCGAGAGCAAGGCAATATATTTTTTCTTTTTTTTATACAACGTCTGGAGGCATACTTGCGATTCATAAAGTATCCAATCGCGCCATGCCACCTCTGCTGCTAACACGGCAATTCCTAAGGAGCTTACTGGAGAACCTCACTCACACGCAGGAAAACAACAACCCTCTAGAAAGTTGTTATTTGGCTGCGGTTTTCTGTGAGATGAAGGTACTTCCTCTGACGCACCCTATCTCTCTTAAAAACACCCAGAACAAAACAGACATGTTCATACGTGCAATTTGTTCTGTGTGGGAATCGAAACCACGAGCGTCAAAGTAGAGTGGTTAACCACTGCGCCGTCGTCAAAATTCTCCATATATCAAATCTATATTCGAGAGTAACACAATATTTATCATTAGTATATATTATTCCCCAAAACAACTCAGAGAAGCCCATTAATCCGTGAGCGTGGAATACCAAAACATTGTGTAAGTGAATTTCGACCCTGCGGGGTTCAAGTATAAGCTGCAATCAAACCTTTTCCCGTAACCCTTTCGATCTACGCACGTCGTTGCTCTTAAAATATCATTCTTCACGTTCAACGTAAATATTTTGCGAAGAAATTCTGTTTAGAGATTTGTATCGATTATGAGGCGTGACTTGAATTCGCGCGGTGATGTGGCCGGAATGACATGAAATCGGTAAATAAGGGAAAAATAAGTACCTTTAGTCACGTACTTGTTATTCAAAGTCAAAGTCAAAATCTTTTTATTCCGTAAAAATGGCTACATTTGTTTGGAATCGTCACAATTTTTTCCCCTACCGTGCAGTTCATGACTAGGTGAGCACTGATAAAAATACTGCCAAAAAACTCAGGCATCCCTCTTTTGGTATCCAAACAAATTTACATAATTTATTTATTACATTATAATTGGATCGACTCAATCCCAGGCATTTTTATCATTAATATAGTCAGATACTTTATAATATGCCCTGCTACACAATTTGGCTTTAATAGTAGTTTTAAACTTGTTTATTGACAATTCTCTTATATTGCTGGGAAGTTTGTTATAGAACCGTATACATTGCCCCATAAAAGAATTACTTATTTTGTGGAGACGGCTTGCATGTAACACAAGATTATGCTTATATCTAGTATTTATGTTATGAGTATCACTCTTTTTACAAAATGAGTCTATGTTTTTATGGACATACAAAAGATTTTCATAGATATATTGCGATGCGACTGTTAGAATATTGACTTGTATACTTTACCCCTGCAAAGTTTATCGGCTTAACTTTGTTACACCTTGTATAGTATAACTAGTATGTCCATAAACACTGTTACATGGAAACTTTTCTTTTTTTTAACTCTTTAACTATTTTGAATTTGGGACGCTTTTATTATGTTAATAACTTCTTTAGATTTCCCTCCTTTTTGCATATTTTTTCGTGTTTATTATCAAATTACAATATGAAATGGGGAGTTAAAGAAAATATTGCAGTGATTGCCTTGCACAAAGTGGGTTTAGAGCCGTCGGTCATATTTAAGACACTTCAAAACGTTGGTATCAGCCGTATGTTTATATATTGTACTAGCGTACTATCGACAGATATACCAATCTTCCTCAGTTGCAGACCATAAAAGATTGAGGCGACCGCGTGCTGTGAGAACTACAAATGCTTTTAATGCTCTTAAAACCTCAACTCTCTTTATCAACGCTCAAAATGAGAAGATGGTTGATAGACATGTCAATGCTATATAATATCTGCCACAATAAATTTGACTGTAATCAATTAAATATATTTAAAAATTCCGAGCAGTTCGCAACGTATACGCGCTGCACATGTTCGCGGCCTTTTCGCACCCAGGCTGTGCAGAACGAATGCGGGCGAACGAGCGCCGCTGCACCGCATTATAAAGCTGTATAATGACTATTTCACGCATATTGACCTATTTAGGCTACCGTCTAGACGGTTCAGGTTATGCGTGGTTGAGAAGCTAATAGAAAATTTTGATGACGAAAATAATCAATGATTGTTTGGTGCTGACTTATTTGTTTGAATTCTCTTGTAGTTAGGTACCTAATTCGATTTTATTATTATTATTTTTCTTCTCTCTGTCTCTGACTCTTGTTCTTATGTTTAATATTTAGCATCAAATCTTTAATCATACTCGTAGAAGTTATAATACTGTAATACTTATATGTTATACTTTTTGTGCATTTGTTAATATTATTTAGCGGACAACAAAAAAAAAACCAAATGTCGCAGAAACCCCATTAGAAAACAAAAAATATTATTGCAAGAAATGAAGATTCCCGCTAGGACTCCGTCGCGTATAATAAAACAAGGCCTGAAGCTCGGCACTTATCGTCGATATACAGGACATGCTCTAAATCGATCCCTACGTTGAAGAGAGTGGATCGATCAAAACGCCTTCTGTCCCGATACGCAGGTGAAAGGCACAGAAATATCCTCTTTACTGATATAAAATCTTCTCGATTAAAGAGCACTACAACAAGCGACATGACAAAGTGTCCGCACACAGTTCTAAAGAAGTCACGTAAGTTGTCGGAAAAGTACAACGTGGCTATCATTCTGCGTCTATAATGGTTTGGTGTGTGGTGCCCTATCAAGGAGTCACAAAGCTTCATTTTTGTGAAAAAGGAGTGAAGACTTCAGCCAAAATGTATCAAGAGACTGTCTTAGATCCTGTTGTGAAACCTCATAGCAATAGACTTTTTAAAAAGGTACCGTGAACTTTCCAACAGGACTCTGCACCTGGTCACAAGGCACGAACTACCCAAGCCTGGCTCGAAACGAACGTTCCTGAATTTATAAGAGCTTTTTTTATGAAACTAGATTGGCAAACAAGCATACGGCTCGCATTAGATGATAAGCGGTCACGGCAGCCTGTTGATGCTCGCAACACCACGGGGATGTTACTCGCGCGTTACCAATCTTGTGACCTAAGTATGTTTCGGCACAGTACCCAGTAATTTCTCTGCCATATCTCACCCTTCAAATCGGAACACAGCTGCTTGGCGATAGAAATAGGTGAGACAGAGCTACCCACGCAGACGACTTTTGTGGACCCTCTGGTGAAAGTTTTATAAGATTGGCCCTCGTCAAGCCCAGATCTAAACGCATTAGACTACAAATTATGTTAAGTATAATAGGAAATGGCCTACTCGAAACGATACATCGACATTGTGTCTCTTAAGAAATTTCTGGAGCAAGTAGTACTAAATTTTCCATGGAATCGTGGCGTATATTCATAGATTCGTGGCGAGACAGATTAAAGGCCAGCATCAAAGCCAAAGTTGGCCATTTAGAATAGAATCTTTTTTTATTTTTGCGAAGACTTCCATAAATATGAACACAACGTTTTATTAAGATTACGTAGTAACAGAACTTATGACCGGACTAGGTAGTGATAGCTTAGTGGATAAAGAACCGGCTTAGTGACCAACAGGCGCCCGTTTCGAATCCTGGCATATACCACTAAATTTGTGTTTTCAGATTTGTGTACAAATATTTGTAATTATCACATGCTCGGCGGGGAAGGAAAAACATCGTAAGGAAACCCACACGTCTAAGAAATTATATTTCGAAAAAAGTGTGACCGAACGGATGATCTGGTTTTCCCTCTGAATTACGGAGGTCTAACGGCAGTGGCTCCATGTAAAAACCAGTATCTTCGCCAAATCCTTAGATTTAGGAAACGGGATAACGCTATAAAGAGTATAGTATATATAAACCTGCTGTGATGATATAATAATGATGTGGATACTTCAAGGTTATGTCACAAAGGTACATTTGTGGCACACACCTGGAATAATACCCTCACGACCCACATACCCCATATTGTCAATATCACATTTGAGCTACACAATTAACAAAGTTTGTGTACTCACTAAACGCGGCAGAATCGAGGCGTGTTCATAGACAAACATACTATCTCGGAGTACTGTAACAAAACCTCAATGTTTGTGTTTGATTTAACGTACAATGGGTTGTGTTCGCAGGAGTTGTTGGATTTAATTCCTACGGATTAAATTCCTTCTAAATTGGTACCGCTTGCCATAGACAGGGGTTTCATCGTAACACATTGGTAGGTAACATATGGTCACGCATTGTGTGCCTCCAAAGACGTTTTTTCGCGAACCCTAAATTATGAAATAAACTTCCAGTCAAGTGACTACGGCATGGGGATCTTTAAAAACATGAAGAATAGTTAGAAGTTTCAAGCGTTTTGCGAATTTTGCGAAAGACAAATTTACTTGCAATTTGATCTAACCGGCTTTGTGCTTCCGACGCTAATTAGTTCATGCGATTTTTTTTACACGACTAGATAGGCAAACAAGCATGCAGCCCGCATTAGATGGTAAGCGATCACCGCAGCCTATTGACGCCCGCAACACCACGGGGGATGTTACTCGCATGCCTATCTTGTGACCTAAGGCTGTTTCGTCACAGTACCCAATAATTTCTCTGCCATATCTCACCATTCAAATCGGAACATAGCTATATAAATATAGCTGCTTGGCGGTAGAAATAGGTGAGACGCAGACGACTTCTGTACAAAGTCTGCCTCTGGCGAATTAGCGCCGGCCAGCTCCCACCCGCTACCGTTAGTAGATGCAACATGCCGTCGCTGCCATGACTGTTCCGATAGTCTCTGCCTAAACGCCTGGTAATTCTCCCTACGTATAACGTGCATAAGTACGATACGATCCTTAGAAGCCAAAAAAAAAAGGAAATAAGAGCTTCTGTGAGCTGAGTTTGTTTGTTTAAACGCGCTATCCTCTGGAACTACCAGTCGAAGTTGGAAAGATAGTTTTGTACTTGATGACTCAATTCTTGATGATGGTTATATGACATTCAACATCACAATACAAAAACAAGTCCCGGGTGCAGTTAGTACGTAACAAAAATCGTTGTAGCAATTGTAAGTATTGGAGGTCGTGTCTGAACCAATCGCCTCATTATTTGTGATTCATTACTCTTTTACATGGGCCTTTTCTTTGCTGGTTTAGTATTGTTCGTTTCTGAATTGGACCTCGAATGTTTATGGTGTCGGGTAAACGCCCTCTTAAATTTTTGGGTCGTTTTTCCCCACCAACTCCTCCCTATGGTTTCATTGCGTACGTTATCCACATATTTGAAGCTTTAAACAAGATATTTAATAAGAGTATGAAAGGTAACGATAAAAAAAGGTAGGGCGGAACGAAGCAACCCGAATGGGGAAGTACCTCCACCTCACAGAAAACCGAAGACAAATACGTCCATTATTAGAAACATACGCCGTTTTATTTGAACGGCCGTTTCTTACTACGAGTATTATGTTTGGCAAGTGTGTGTAGTACACATGTCAATACAACTGTATGGTACCATTTAGCTCTTCTGCTGATGAAGTGAAAGGCGCCGTGTAATGGAATCTAAAGAAACCCATATCGACCATTTCCAATTCTTATACGATCGTGATACTACTGCTAAACTGAGTACAGTATTTTATTATATATACAACGTCGGGAGGCATACAAGCATACGGTCCACCTGATGTAAAGTGATTACTGTAGCCTATGAACGCTTGCAATACATTAAGTATCGCTCACGCTATGCTACCTGTGCAACTAGCGCAACACCTTCTTTGGAGCTTACTGGTAACCTCACTTTCTCGTAGAAACACAACTGCCCTCCAGGGAGTTGTTATTTGAGAGGTGGAGACTTCCCCGGACGTACTGCAATGACGTACTCTACCTCGCTTAAATGCACCCAGATGAAGACAAAGGGGCATGTACATGCACACAAATGTTTTTCCTGTATAGAAATCGAACCCGTGAGTGTTGGTGCCAAAGTAGCGTTACTAACTACTCCGACGAGCTCGTCATTAACCACTGAAATGTGGTTTGATTGGCTGGAAGGAATCGATATAGTCAGGTGTAGATACTAATATAAGCCTAACTCTGCAGGGATACGGGACTAACTTCAAACTAAGAGCATAATCTTCCACAATGTTCAAGGATTGGCGGATGCCAGTGTATTCAAGCCACCCGCTGTCCACTGACTTAGTTTAACGACTGTCATCTATCGACAACAACCGGGACCAACTAGACAGACTGCGGCGACGCCTTCGAGCTCCCTATCTCAGGTGTAGATGTAATCTTCAATACAAACGAGTACATAAAAAATAGTTCGTGCTCGTAATAGACGTCCGTAACATTGCCCACTCGTGTCTCTAAATAATGTTGTTTACACAATCACTGCAAATAGAATTTTAGGCGTATGTTTAATTTTTCTTTACTAAACAATTCATTCAATTTGAAAAGTGTGTTTTATAAAGAGTTTTATGTTGGTGTTTAATGCAGCTTGAAGAATGTTAAGTAAACATTGCTAGGTCATGCTACATCTGCTGGCATACAACGTCCAGCCCACTTGGTGTACAGTGGTTACAGTATCCTTGTAACTCGGCCGCGCGTTCTCATCCCCACTGCTAATATTCCAATCAGAAATTCGAGAATTTCAGGAAAATTTAGGAATTCGCAACTCCTCCCTTTAGATGTTTTTTGGCTTCAACTTTCTGTGAGGTGGAGCTACTTCACCAATTGGGCTAGTATATGCATCCTTCCTCTCTTCACTTAGTTTAACGATATTATTCTATCGAAATCATCTCGGGAATCGAGATGACTAAAACCTTTGGTTGACGCTGCTTTCCTATTTCATAACTTCCTTATCTTCCTCATTTGAACCCGTATTGGTACACTGTGGGACATAGGCTTAAGGCGTCTCGATCCTGAGCCGTTTGCATCCACCGACTTCCTAAAATCTTCGTCGCTCCTCCTTGTGGCGGGTCGTCCCACACTGATTTGAAACGGAAACTGAATGCGGCGTTGAGATACAAGAAGAGAGTACACAAAACTCGATTTCATGGCAGGGTTAGCAAGCGGCTTGCGAGCTATATCTACGAGAGCCATTATGGCTCGATAAACCTGCTGAAAAAGTTCTACTTGACACCTGCACATACGTATCCACTGCGGAAACCGGATGGCAGTTTAGTTTAGTTAGTAGATAGTATTTAGTTTACTAAATGGATAGCCAACATATTTACTGGGTTCTTTTTCTTCTTTTTACGGTAGTTGAATGCTAGAAATCACATTTACCCAGCGCGATGATTGGCGGGTGTTGCTTCCGCTCGGCATCATAAATGTCAGATGAGATGAGACACAGACAGAATACCGAAAGCTATATGCTCCCGAATTGTGTTCTGCACAGACGTACTTTTTCTGATTTTCGCATTCCATTGGGCAAGTCCCGTCTTCGTGAAAGATTACTATTGTGCACTCGCGCGCCCGGAAAAGGCGATAGATCAGACCCATCGAATTATAAGCTTATTGCTTTTACCTCCCTTCTTATTCAGGTAATGGAGTGTGTGATAAACTCACGACTTCTGGTACATGTGCCACATGGCAAGTTTTCCTGGCAGCTCATAATTGTTTGAATTTCGCGTATTATGTTTTTTGAACAATAAATCGTGCGTTTTTTTTTTTTAATTGACAATTGTTTTAAAGTTTACAATTACCTATATATTGTTGCATGTTGTCTGCCAAACTGTTGTCTACAGAGAATAAGATCGACGGATGTAGGATTACGCATGGATGACCTAGTGGTGAACTGTCTGCTTTATGCTGACGATGCCGTCCTATTAGCAGAAACACCATTTGAACTGCAAACGCTGGTCACATTAATGAAAGATGATGTATGGAGAAAGGCTTACTATTGAATGCGAAGAAAATAAAGATAATGGTATTTGGAAAAGAAGAAACCACAAACAATGTAAGGATTACGGTTGATAACGAAGTGTTGGAACAAGTGAATGAGATTGTATATCTTGGATGCGCTTTCAGCAGAGATGGAAAGTACACCGCTGATGTGGAACAACGAGTGAGTGCTGGGAATAGGGTGAATGGAGCGTAGCGTAGCGGAGTGAGGGAAAACTTATTGGCAGTAAAAGCTTGAGCCAGAAGGCACAGCTCGCTATACACAATGCAGTGCCGGTCTCAACGCTTGCGCAGTGCAGCGAGAGCTGGGTATGGCAGAGAGACCATGAAAGTAGAATAAACGCGGTCGAGATGCGAGCGTTGCGCAAAAATTGTGGCGTTACGCCTGTAGATTGTCGGTGTTAAAATAAAAAGAGGTATGCTCCGTTGATTCGGACATGTAGAAAGAATTACCAAACAGATATGCAAGGCTAAAGTAGAAGGATGTAGGAGCCGATGAAGGCCAACACTTACCTATCATGACCAAATTGATCGTGTTTTATCAGAAGGTGATGTCAGGAGCCTTAGAAACCGGCGAGTGTGCATAAGAAGAGCAATTAATGCTAAAGAAGCGAGTGAGGTTTGTAAGGATGGAGTCATGTGGCGCTCGGTACTCTGCCTACCCTGCAAGGAAAAAGGAAAAGAAATATATAATTAGTATTATAATTAGTTGCCTACTAGCTCCTCCTTTTGCAAGCAGCATAAAAAGTGTAGGTACCTTATATCGCCCTCGATATAGGGTCGGGCCATATCGCAAAGATTTTCAGCGCGATAACGAAGGTTTTTTCGTCACATTACCTGTCGTATCGTCAGGGAAGATATGGTAATACAGTTGTAGGTACCTACCCTACCTACCTTGATAGATAACGTTATCATAATATTCGATAGAAATTATGTTATCATATAAATAAGAACTAAAATTAAGGGACGTATGAGATATTATAAACCACAACTATCAGTTGTTAAGTAAGTAGTGAATCTATTTGAAGACTTTATCATAAAATTCCAAACACGCACGAAAGCTCCGATCATTTCACTAAATAATAATAATAACACGCATGACAGCTTGTGGCGAGCTGTTGGTGCGTAACGACGCCACGGGTACCCGAGTGTTGCAGAGAGTCGATCAGGGCCTTCGTCTCCGGCGTGTCTTCGTCGGTCGTCATCTGTATATTTAAAAATATAAGAAAGTGTAAATAAAGATAATAATAATAGGTGGTAATAATATATCAATCACCGACTCAGCGTCGGTCGGCTTTTTTTTATGTATTTTTTGTGTAAAGTCGCGTTCTTTTAGGAAATATACCTATACAGATAAACATAAAAAGCAACACCTTATCTAAATACAAAATTTGATTAAAATATTTAGAGATGTTTCCGGGATACACTAAATATATTTATATAAGTACAAGAGTTTTTTTATAAATTCACCACTAAGTAAAACTAACAAAAAAAAAACTAACCTACCATGACCAAATCGGTCGTGTTTTATCAAAAGGTGATGTCAGGAGCCCCAGGAACCGGCGAGCGTGCATGAAAAGAGCTATGAATGTCACAGAAGCGAGTGAAGTATGCAAGGACCGCGTCTTATGGCGCTCGGTTCTCTCTGTCTACCCCGCAAGGGACTTGGCATGAAGATATACATACATACATACCACTAAGTAAATACGCCATAGTTACATTTTATTGTTGTTGATTCACTACATATTGTTTTCGATTATTGTAAACTTCCCACATCATTTTTTGCTTGTTACTTGCAAAATGAAACATTTAGTAGATTAGTAGTAGTAATATCGTCGCGTAATTTCTTATTATAGTCACAGCATTGTAAAGTCTATTTACAAATCACAGTTGACGTCGGGAGACAGAAGCATAGGACTCACTTCATGTAAACCGGTTACTGCAGCTAGGACCGCTTGCCATACATTATGTATCAATCGCGCGATACCACCTCTGCTGTTAACACAGCAACTCCCTAGGAGCTTACTGGTGACTTCATTCATAAGCTTAATACAAAAATATTTAGGTTTTTACGTTAATGTAGGAAGCTTAGTTTGTGGCGACTTCGTCGCACAATCGATTGTTGGTTTGGTGTTGACGCAAAGCACAACACTATTTTAGTGGCGCAGCACTAGCGCGTCTATTGCTCTCTGACACACGCGCGGCGCTTATGGCGGACGCTTGTAAACCCGAAAAACTGGAATTGTAATATTGTACATGGTTAACACAGTGATTACCTTTAATATATATAATTCGTCAACTATACGGAGTGTTATTATTTGTTATTACTTGACTACAAGTAAGAGTGGCAATCATATTGCTACATTGGTGACCCCGACGTGATTCTACAACGACGTGATTCTACAACGACGTTTCCACTGGCAGCCACCATATTGGTTGGGTTGGCGGCCGGTCTACGACGATACTTCCGCTGGCAATCACCATACCGGCGACCTACAGCGATACTTGTTCCCGTTTTTCTCAACAACATAGTCCAACCAACATAGTCGCCTACATCATCACCATTCCCCGCGGCGGCCTAAACGATCGGAATCCAGAGTGGACAATACCTTCCACTACCTGATGATCTTCGGCGGCGTCGTGCATTGAGTGACATTGAGTGGACATTGAGTGAGTCATATCTCAGCGGTATGTACAACTTCCTACTTAACAAACAAAGTGAAGGAACCTTCTCCGGGTGATAAAGTAAAACTTTCGTGCTTCTACTAAGTGAACCTAGATTACAGAACATTATTAATCACCTAACCTACCTAGCTCACAGTACCTATAGAGGCTAATATTAACCCTGAATTTATACAGTTTTTTAAAAAGATTTTGTTTTTGCTGTGCAATAGGTATCAATATTAACACTAAATTTGAATTTCAAATTGCATCGCTTACCCTGTACTTAGACAATATTTTTTGTGTGTTTAAAACTGCATTTTTAATGTTACCTTTTTTTTGTGTGCATTGTTGTGTTACTTTAATTTTGCATTAACTAATATTGCTAATAATATTTGGTACAGGTTAACACAATTTCTTGTATAATTTTGGTAGAGGTATTTTACAATTATCTCTTTATTTTATTTTTATTTCGCTTGTGTGTGTGACTAACAAATATTTGCTGTTGTTGTGTATATTGCCTGATATTGTTTATACTGTGACTGTGAGTCGATTTTGCCACACCCATACTAATCATTGCACGGGTTTTAAATTTCTTTTCTAAACGGTTTTATTTTGTGTGTTGTTTGCTTTCTTGCTAAGAACTAACACCACAACATGGCTGAGAGCAAAGAATTACAGGCTCAAATCGAGCGGTTGGAAGCTGAGAAAGCCGCACTCCTTTCAAAAATGGAAAATGACACTAAACCTGAGGTATGTCGTGTAACGGTCAAGTTACCTCCATTTTGGCCTGACAGGCCAGCAGTATGGTTCGGCCAGATCGAAGCTCAATTCGACATCGCAGGTATAACAGCTGATACCACAATGTATAATTATGTGATTTCACATTTGGACCAACGCCTTGTGGGGGAAGTCGAGGACCTCATTATATCACCTCCACCAAAAGGAATGAGGTATACAAAACTTAAAGAAGAGTTGATAAGAAGGCTTTCAATGTCTGAAGAGCAACGGGTGCGACAGCTGATAAGTGAAGAAGAACTTGGAGACCGTCGCCCCTCACAATTTCTTCGGCATCTGAGATCATTATCCGGACAAGCATTATCGGATGACAACATTCTTAGGCAATTATGGCTAAGACGTCTACCACAGCAAGTTCAAGCCATTCTGGCCTCCCAGCCCGAGCTCAGCCTTGACAAATTGTCGGACCTGGCCGATAAGGTTATGGAGATTGCCAGCCCTAAGAGTCCAGGAGTGTTCTCGTGTTCTGCCCCACCAACATCACCATCAGTGTTGGAATCCCTCGTACAGCGGGTTGAAGAACTAGGCAGACAAATTGCAGCCGTATCCACAAATCAGCGTTCCGGTCGCCCTCGAGATCGTTCAGCCTCATCCAAACGAAGTCGCTCACATACTTTTTCGCCAGCCAATGGTGACAAAATTTGTTGGTACCACCGAACATTTAACAGCAAAGCAACGAAGTGCACCAAACCCTGTTCCTGGACACCTGCCCAGCAGGGAAACGCCAACAACAGTCAGTAGAGGCGGCAACTGATTGTTCACATCCCGGCCGCCGACTTTTTGTCACCGATCAGAAATCCAAGCACCAGTATCTAATTGATACAGGATCGGATCTCTGCTGTTTCCCCCGGCGCCTGCTGAAAGGTCGTTTCGACAGCAGTAACTTCGACCTCAGTGCCGCCAATGGGAGTTCTATCAAGACATACGGCACCGTAGCCCTCCATCTTAACCTAGGACTGCGGCGGGATTTCTTTTGGAATTTTGTTGCTGCTGACGTCAGCACGCCCATCATCGGCTCTGACTTCTTAAGCCATTACAACCTGCTTCCAGACTGCCGGAATAAGCGCCTTGTCGACGGGAACTCCAACCTTTTCGTCAGCGCCACCTCCGCCCAGGTTTCGCAGGTCAGCGTCAAAGCCGTGGTTTCCGGAAGTTCAGTCTTTGCCCAATTGCTTGCTGAATTTCCCGACATCACGCGCCCGCCTGGTTTGCCCAAAGAAGTCAAACATAATACTGTTCATTACATCAAGACAACTGAAGGTCCTCCCGTGTCGTGTCGTCCTCGCCGCCTAGCACCAGACAAATTAGTTGCAGCTAAAAAGGAATTCGAGGACATGATGAGATGCGGTATAGCCAGACCATCCAAGAGTGCCTGCTCATCACCACTACAAATGGTACTCAAGAAGAACGGCCTGTGGCGTCCATGCGGTGATTACCGCGGCCTGAACGCCAGGACCGTTCCCGACAGATATCCTGTGAGGAACATTAACGATTTCACTCACGGTCTGTCTGGAGCCAAAATATTCAGCACCTGTGACCTTGTTAAGGCCTATCATCAAATACCCGTTTTTGAAGGCGATATTTCGAAGACAGCCATCGTTACCCCGTTTGGCCTCTTCGAATTTCCGTTTATGACCTTCGGGCTTCGAAACGCGGGTCAAACGTTTCAACGTTTCATCGATGAGGTCACGCGGGGTCTCGATTTCTGTTTTCCTTACGTAGATGATGTGCTTATTTTCTCTCCAGACGAGGCTACGCACCTGGAACACCTCCGCACGCTATTCAAGCGTTTTCAGGAATATGGAGTTGTAATTAACCCTTCGAAATGCGTTCTTGGTGCCGAAGAAGTTGTGTTCTTAGGTCATCTTATTAATGCCGAAGGTACACAACCTCCTGAAGAGCGAGTACGCGCCCTGTTGGATTTTCCACCTCCTGAAACCGTACAAGGCATGAGACGCTTCCTCGGTATGATCAACTATTACCGCCGTTTCATACCACATGCTGCAAAGTTTCAGGCACCTTTAGTTGATGCCGTTGTTTCTACTAACAGCAAAGGCGCGAAACCATTTCCATGGACGCCCGAGCTGCACGAAGCTTTTAATGCCTGCAAACAGAGCCTGTCAACTGCTACGCTTCTTCAACACCCAGCTAACAACGCTCCATTAGCATTGTTCACAGATGCTTCGAGCGTACACATAGGCTCCTGTTTGCAACAGCAAATCGACGGTCAATGGCGCCCACTCGCCTTTTTCAGCAAGAAACTCACAGCACGTCAGTACGAGTGGCCTGCATACTATCGGGAACTGCTGGCGGTGTACGAAAGCGTACAGCATTTCCGCCACCTTCTCGAAGTTCAACACGTCACTATATTTACGGACCACAAACCGCTGCTGTACGCTTTCGCACAACGTCGTGAGAAACTTCCTCCTTCCCAGCTCAATCAACTATCATTCATCAGCCAGTTTTCTACTGATATCAAATATATCAAAGGCGAAGACAACATTGTTGCTGATGCTATGTCTCGGATAGAAGCGATCTCGCTTGAGCAAGAATATGAAGCACTCGCCAAATCTCAAGACAAGGACGAAGAACTGGAAGAACTAATGCGCAAGGGAACAACGAGCCTCGACCTTACTAAGGTCAACATTCCGGCTACAGGGCTGTCGCTGATCTGCGACACCTCTACTGGAAAAGCTCGTCCCTATGTTACCCCTGAGTTTCGTCGAACAATCTTCGATAAACTTCACAGCATGAGTCACCCCGGTGCCAGAGCCACTACCCACCTTGTCACCGAACGCTACGTCTGGCCTTCCGTAAATAAGGACTGCCAAAACTGGGCGCGGGGTTGCCTAGCGTGTCAGCGCAGTAAAGTTTCTAGACACTGTTCCACTCCGTTGGGCAACTTCAGCGCCCCGTCTGGTCGGTTCGCCCACGTCCATGTGGACATTGTGGGGCCGTTGCCCGTCTGCAGCGAGCACCGGTACCTCCTTACAGCCATTGACCGCGTGACCAGATGGCCTGAGGCATGGCCTATGCGAACGGCGACGGCAGAGGAAGTTGCTGACACCTTCACCAGAGAATGGATCTCTCGATTTGGTGTGCCTCTCGTTTTGACGACAGATCGTGGTGCTCAGTTCGAGTCCAATTTGTTCAGACGATTACTCCAAAGTTTCGCCACCAAACGTATACGAACCACCGCCTATCACCCAGCCGCGAACGGTATGATAGAGCGGGTGCATCGTCACTTGAAGGCTTCCCTGATGTGCCGCGGGAATTCCTGGGTCCAGGCCCTTCCGTTCGTGCTCTTAGGAATGCGCACAGCATATAAAGACGATATTAAGGTTTCTTCCGCCGAGTTGGTCTACGGGGAAGCCTTGCGTCTTCCGGGCGAACTATTGGTCCCAGTCCCCGGCCCCGGAAAGATTGAAGACGCTGCTGACCTGGTCGTTAGGTTACGCCGACACATGTCGGACATCCGACCTATCGGCGCATCCAGACATACTCAGCGCGCATCTTTCATCTTTAAAGATTTACCCACTGCTACACATGTATTTCTTAGGGATGACGCTGTACGACGTCCCTTGCAACCCCCTTACACAGGTCCACATGCCGTGATTGATCGATCCAAGGACGGTAAAACTTTCACGATCGATTATAAAGGCAAACCTGTCGTGGTTAGCGTCGACCGCCTAAAACCCGCATTTGTCGAACAGCTTCCGGACTGGCCTAGCCAAACGGTGGTGAACTCAGAGCCGACTCCAACTGCAGCTCCATCGCCTCCAACGGATCTTACGCCAGCTCAGCTTCCACCCGCTCCTTCAACGCAGCCTCGCACGGATCCTCTCACAGAACCCCAGAAGGCCCCTTACGTTACCAGAGCGGGCAGACATGTGCGTTTCAAAATCTTCGATTAGTTACCCCTCTCCGTGGGGGGGTGGTGTGGCGACTTCGTCGCACAATCGATTGTTGGTTTGGTGTTGACGCAAAGCACAACACTATTTTAGTGGCGCAGCACTAGCGCGTCTATTGCTCTCTGACACACGCGCGGCGCTTATGGCGGACGCTTGTAAACCCGAAAAACTGGAATTGTAATATTGTACATGGTTAACACAGTGATTACCTTTAATATATATAATTCGTCAACTATACGGAGTGTTATTATTTGTTATTACTTGACTACAAGTAAGAGTGGCAATCATATTGCTACAAGTTCAGTAAAAATATTTTAATATTCATTTTTTTGCAAAATCAATATTGTTTCGACAGCTTAAGCTTAATTAAAAAGTAAAATAATAATGAAATAAAGTTATGATACTAAATTAGAATTTTGATGTTATGAATATGTATATACCTACAGTATATAGGTAAGAAAAAACTATATATTATAACACAGCTGAGTTCGTTGTTCTACGGTCACGACACGCGCTCACGCCAATTATGACCCGCTACTCAAACCTTTGTCAATGTCAAACCTATTATTATATCACGGGTCAAAGAAACCAATAGGCAGTACTTAAGTACCTATCAAAGTTAGAATGTCACGGAGTAAAAAGTGTATAATAGTAAGGTACCTAATGCCATAGGACTTACTGCTTTCAATTTCTGACATTTTCAGCAATGTGTACTTTGATTAATATTGGCGATAGTTTTAAACTGTCAATATTAGTCTAACGTAAAATGATAGTAACAATTAATATGCAACTGATGTTCATTTTATTTAGTGCAGCGACTAAAAATATTTAAACTTATGGTTAATAGATTCAGGCGTTATTTTGCGAAAGTCAAATTTACAATTTGATCTAACCTGCTTTGTGTGCTTCCGCCACCAATTAGTTCATGCGGCCTAGCGCCGGCCGGCACCCACCCACTACTGTTAGTAAATGCAACATGGCTTCTCCGGTAGTCTCTGCCTCGGCTGCTGCGGTCGTCCGATCTGGAACAGAATCTGCATACCCCCACCACCACCATCGCTGCCACGACTGGCCTGGTCGTCGCTGCGACACGTGTTTCGCCTCTCCACAAGGCATCATCAGGCGTTGTAGACTACAAAGACGAGTAGTATCGTTAACAGACTATGGTACCTACGCGGTTCCATATATTTCGACAAATAAATATACTGCGAGTTTGTCATACCAGAAAAATCACTGACAAAATAGTTCACATATTTAGAAAAAATAACATACATGTTGCTCTCAAATCCCGTAATTCACTCAAATCACTTTGTAACCCTAAAGATAAAATCCCGCCCAATAAAAAGTAATGAAAATGTACCGTCTATGCAAGAATGAAACCAAGGCTTTAGTGAAAGAGAAGCGTGAAAGACAAATTATGAATGAGGAAGAGAGGCTGACGAGAAACTTCGAGGCAAATACCAAACTCTTTTGGAGAGAGGTAAAGAAGTCTCGGGGTAGTTCGTCGGCATTCAGTATAAACAAGATAAATTCTAAAACTGGTATCATTCTTGCAAACACTCAGGAAGTGTTAGAACAGTGGAGTGAATATTTTGAAGAAATGTATGAATATGCCTCGGACGCTGACAATGAGAGTGAGTCTGATGCTCCCTCCACGTTGACGGCGTCCGATGAAGGTATAACTATGGATGAGATTGAATGGTCGATACGAAGTTTGAAATATGGAAAGTCTGCGGGAATTGATATGATCACAGCTAAAATTATCAAACTAGGTGGCACTTACGCCCGGGACGCTTATGCAATCTATGCTGGAGAACTGGAAGGGTCTGGGGACGCGCAGTCATCGTACCCTTGTATAAAGTCAAGGGATCACGCATGGACTGTGCCAGCTACAGGGCCATCAGTTTGATCAGCTTAGCAGCAAAAGCGTATGGAAAGATAATTGAAAGGAGAATGAGGGTGAAATCTGACGAAATGCTGTGGGAGGCACAGGGAGGATTCCGAAATGGAAGGGGATATACGGATCAAGTTTTCTCGCTCCGCTATATCGTAGAGAAGCATCTGGCCAAAGGCCAGAAAGTTTTCTGCGGTTTTGTGGATCTTGAGAAGGCATTTGATAGGGTTGTGCGAAAGGAACTGTGGTGCATATTGCCGAGATATGGGATTGACGGTTCACTGCTCCGTGCTGTGCAGTCCACCTACACGGATTGCTCAGCATGTGTGCGAATAGATGGCAACATGTCACCCTGGTTTGATGTTAAAATTGGTGTCAAACAGGGTTGCATGTATTCTGCTAGGCTGTTTTATTGTTATATCTCGATAGTTGTCTACAGAGAATAAGACCGACGAATGTAGAATTACGCATGGGTGACCTACTTATGAACTATGTGCTGTATGCAGACGATACCGTCCTATTAGCAGAAGCACCATCTGAACTGCAAAAACTAGTCACAATGATGAAAGACGAATTTATGAAGGAAGGCTTACTACTGAATGCGAAGAAAACAAAGATAATGGTATTTGAAAGAGAAGATACCAGAACTAATGTAAGGATTACGGTAGATGATGAAGTGTTGGAATAAGTGGATGAGTTTATATATCGTGGATGCGCTTTCAGCAGAGATGGTAGATACACCGCAGGTGTGGAAAAGCGAGTGAGTGCTGGGAATAGTATGAATGGAGCGTTGGGAAAACTTCTTTGAAGTAAAAACCTGAGCCAGAAGGCACAGCTATCATAGCGCAGAGGGCGATAAGGGGGTACCGTACGGTGGCTTGGACGGCCGCGACCGCCCTCGCTGGCGATCCGCCCTGGGAGTTGGAGGCGGAGGTGCTCGCCGAGGTATACGGGTTTGTCTCGGAAAGGAGGAGCCTCGGCGAGCGCCCCACATCGGTGGAGGTGGGGCGGTATCGCCAGTGAGGGCATGTGGAGATGATGCGGAGGTGGGGGGAGGACCTGGCGCAGCCGCGGTACGGAGTCCGCGTTGCGGATGCACTGCGCCCGGTCCTGGAGGCGTGGATGAGTCGTAGACGCAAACCCCTCACCTTCCGCATGGTGCAGGTGCTCACCGGGCATGGGTGCTTCGGTGAGTACTTGCACCGGGTCGCGAGGCGGGAGGAGCGGCCAGGCTGCCACGATTGTGGCGCGGCCGAGGACACTGCCCAGCACACTCTGGAGCAGTGTCCCAGGTGGTCTCGGCAGCGCCACGATCGAAGCGCGGACCTCTCGCTCCCGAGCGTGGTCCGCTACATGCTCGGGAGCGACAGTGCCTGGCAGGCGATGGCCTCCTTCTGTGAGACCGTCATGTCCCAGAAGGAGGCCGCGGAGCGGGACAGGGAAGACGATCCTCAGGCTGTCCCGCTCCGGAGACGGCGGACGGGAGTGCGGCGTAGGCGCTACGCGCACCTACTGCCGCCTCCCTAACCTGTGGGACTAGGGGTCAGGATGGGAACCTGGCCCCATAATGGTCCCGCCGCCGGAGGGGCTGTCCCAATTTGCCGGGACGGCCCCTAGATAGAAGAAGTCCGGCCCCTTCTGAGGGGCTGGCCAGTCGCAGTGGTGCCCTGTTGCTGACAGATCCGGGGCACCACACCAACGCGGCCGATGGCATTTCGCGGGGTTGTTTAGTGGGTATACCGTCGGACAGCCGACGGGGAGTCCCACACTACCACCGGAGGCTACCCAGGCACCGGTGGTGTGCGTAACGCTTTTTTTCCCCGCGTCACAAAAAAAAAAAAAAAAAAAAGGCACAGCTGGCTATACACAATGCAGTGCTGGTCCCAACGCTTACTTATAGAAGCAAGAGCTGGGTATGGCATGGGCGTTGCGCAAAATCTGTGGCGTAACGCTTGTAGACTGTATTTGCAATGATGAGGTTAGAAGCAGAGTTGGTCTGAAAGAGAGCGTCGGTGTTAAAATAAGAAGAGGCATGCTCCGTTGGTACGAACATTTAGAAATAATTCAGGATGAAAGAATGACGAAGCAGATATACAATGCAAAAGTGGAAGGATGTAGGAGCCGAGGAAGGCCAACAACTTACCTACCATGATCAAATTGATCATGTACTATCAGAAGGTGATGTCAGGAGCCCTAGAAACCGGCGAGCGTGCATGAAAAGAGCAATGAATCTTAAAGAAGCGAGTGACATATTACATACCTCGAGTCACGTGGCATTCGGTTCTCTCTGCCTACCCCGTAAGGGATTTGGCGTGAAGTTATAGATAGATAGAGATAATTAAAAAAAATGTTCCTGAAATTATTTCCGACTCATTTACCGCCAAAAATTTGAAAATTTATTTTTTTGCGTGGCTATTCTCAGGAATGTTTCATAACACTTAGCATTCAAACATCTTGTGTTATTTTTTTTCAGAAGCAAATTTAATTTTTCAAATAATTGAAAAAGTAAAATGCCCACCTCTCTGATTTGAGCCACATCTGTTTCACGTTTCTTTCGTCCAGCATTTTTTCTACAAGTCAGAACTAACGGAGCACGACTCTTCCTATTTTAAAACCAATACTCTGTTTCAAATTCCATCCCGTCAAATTGATTAAATTCTCGTGTAAAGCCTTACAAGAAAATAAAACAACGAAATCAAACCAAATACACATTACCTACCTGAAGTCTTCCCATAGTGCCCCCAGAATTGTCAAACAACTCCACATGACACATATCACAAAAGTCTGGCCATTACAGACAGGAAAACGAAACTAAACCCACATACTAAACCGAAGAAATAGTACAATCTTATCATTGAACATGAATTATATTAATGTGTGGCATTGAGCCAAAAAGGGTCTAATAAATGGAATCGTTCCAATATCGCAATAAACCCCGGCTGTAAAATGAAAAGGTCCTTACTGAAGTGCCTCCCCCGGTCATGCCCTTGCCAATCTCGACGGTTCATTTAAACGTATTGCGCTCGTCATTTCGTTCCTAGAAACATACCGACGTAATTACGTTCATTATTGCGCCTGCCTTCTTTCTTGGATTATTTAATCTAACCAAGTTTTTGAAGTAGATACCTTTCGTTAATATAGAAAGAAAGAAAGGAAGACATTAAACTAAGTTACACATTGTTAAACATTAAAAATATCATTAACACATGGCTTGTTCAGTCAGAAAAGGGTCCAGTCTCAGGCTATATTTTAATCAACCTTGATCACAACGTTGATTTTCAAACAGATTTTTTGCCACCACACAAAACGCTTGGTGACCATTTTGTGTGGCAGCAGGCGTAGCAAAAAGCAATGTTATGTGTGTGACCACACACACGGATATGTGCATACAAAATATCCACCAAATACTTACGTAGACACATACAGAGACATGATAAATTCTCCGAAAATGAGTTCCTAGCATAGACAATAGCTGTCATCATAGTCAGCCCATTAGTTAAATATAGGACACATCGGGAAATTGCCCGAACATGGCGGTGTTATTAATCATTGCCTTTTTGGCGCTATCAAGCGCTGACTAATAAACATTCTTATTAGTTTTTTATGACATATATTACTATTACTTACTTACGTAGGTCTATTCAATGGTGGTAAGTTTGTTATCCTTGTGAGTGGCAATTTGATCAATACATGATACTACTTTGTCTGATTATTGTAATTGGCAGCTTCCTTTTTTAACCTATTTCCTTCCCTTCCCCGAACATTGTTTTAAGAATACGTCCAAAGTTTTCTAGGTAAAAAGACAATGCAAAGGCATTGATTGTCTTACCGACAAATAGGTATGTACCAATATATAGGTACTAAATATCTACTACTCCGTATCATAGAATATTGTATAGAACTGCATCAGTCTGTTGTGATATAAAAATGATATCAAAATCTTTAATTAAATCTATATAGCAGTTTCTTTCAGTATTTCTTCTTTCGCTACCTTTTCATGAGTTTCTGTTGACCATGCACACAGGAATACAACAACCTACCAGAGCAATGTTATTTGGCTGCGGTGCCTTCTGTTGTGGAAATCTTTCATATTATGTCTCTTAGGCCATAGCCTTGCTTATCAATCTACAGAGCGCACGTGCTTGTGGGACCGGCTTTGGCTCTGAAAGATGATAATAAGACACAACTCAATTTTTTTTC
Source organism: Pyralis farinalis (assembly GCA_947507595.1). Taxonomy (NCBI): domain Eukaryota; kingdom Metazoa; phylum Arthropoda; class Insecta; order Lepidoptera; family Pyralidae; genus Pyralis; species Pyralis farinalis. The sequence goes on along the minus strand of OX382273.1, from coordinate 28,876,003 downwards.
TATTTTAAAGTGTGTACCAGAACCGATCAATATACATATGCTCTTATGCATAGTTTGATATGCTCTTAAGGAGATTAAACGGTTCGATGACGGTAAGCAATGACGGCATTAAACACAAACATAATTACTGGCCAAATTACTCTGCATCGACTAACTCCAAATTAAGCAAACGTTGTGCTATGAATATTGGGTACCTATCTGCTAAACTTCGTAAATACATTTTTTTAACACATACTTATAGTACATAGAAAACACCTAACAGCCGTGTTCATGAACAGATATATTTATATTGTGCGAGAATCGAACCAACAATCATTAGTATTAAAGATTGTTTTACGACCCACTTGATGTAAAGAGGTTACCGTAGCCTATGAACGCTTGCAATACATTGAGTATCACTCGCGCGATGGCCACCTCTGCCTGTAGTATATCAACTTCTTAGGAGCTTACTGGTGACCTCACACGCAGGACACAACAACCCTCCAGTGAATTGTTATTTAGCTGTGGGTTTCTATAAGATAGAGGTACTTCTCCAGGATGCGGTTTTGATACGCCCCACCTCTCTTAAAACACCCAGACCTAGACAAACAAACACGTTCATGCTCATGCACAAATGTTTGTCCTGTGTGGGAATCGAACCCAATAGAAATACCTCGAGGTCTAAATACAGTAGGTAAAGTGAAAAGCTCCCGAGGCCAGCTGGCCTGTAACTTCGCTTACTTAGCTAATGGCTAGCTCTACTTTATTAATGCGAAATGTGAAAAGAAACTTCCAAACTAAACTGGCCTTCGGGATTTTATACTTTTATCTCTAAGCGTGAGAGCTGAAGAAAAAAGTAGGTAGGTACTTTTAAAGACTTATTACTTATGAATACTTCACAAAAATAGAACAGTAGTAAATTTACACATACTTTTTTCCGTGACGAATTAACTTTGTGACAAATGTACAACAACACCATCAGAGAGCAGTGATGTCCCAGTGGATAAAGAAGCGGCCTAGTGACCAACAGGTCCCCAATTGGAATCCTGGAATATAGGTGCCACTAAAATTGGTGTTTTCGGCTTTATGTACATATTTGTAATTATCACTTGCTCGGCGGTGAAGGAAAACATCGTGAGGAAACCCGCACGTTCAAGAAGATATATTTCGTTAGACGTGTGACCTAACCAAAGAAAGGTCTGGTTTACCCTGTGGCTTGTGGAGGTCTGACGGCAGTCGCTCCATGTAAAAGTCAGTATCTACACCAAATCCTTAGGCCCAGGTAACGGACCCCGCGAATCCTAATGGATTAGGCAACGAGATAACACGAAGAAGAAGAGTTTCTTACTTACATCAATTCCTACCATTAAATATTTACCTACTTATCCAGTACTTATTAGTCTCAACTGGAGAAAAAAATTCTACGAAAAATTTCATTTAAAGAAAGTTGTGGCAAATCACCTTGACACTTATTATATATTGATAAATACTTATTATTATATTGATAAATACCATACCTCTCGAATTTATGCAACAGTATCTCTACATAAGTAGGCAAACAAATCTCTTTTTAGCAAGGATAGAAATATACCTCGTGTTTTCATATGTTTCGAAACGAATTCAAAACACTATTTAAAAATAACGGGCAAGACGCATATGTGAAGACAAAATGTAAAAATTAACATATTTTTTTATGAATACTGGTACCTACCTACTTACGATACATAGCAAATACCTAACATACAATACATATTGTGTTGTAGTACACATTGTTTGTCTTGTGTAGAAAACAGACCCACAACCCGTGATATCATCAATCATCGTGGTATCTCAAATCATCACCGGGCACTTAATAAACTCACGAAAATGCAAACAAAAATAATCTATGCTAATTATTAAAGACGACGAACTTATTGTTAATGAGTTAGTTAATTATGGCGTTATTTTAAAACCCATATCAAGCTCGTGTAGACTATGCGGATGCCGATCCGCATAGTCTACACGAGCTTGCGGGTTGTTAACAGATATATCTGTTAGTAACCCGCACTAGTTATTGCCCGCGGCTTCAACCGCCCCGTAGTGATGTGTTAAATGATAATTTGACGAGCTCGGTGGCGCAGTGGTGAAACGCGCTGTTACGCCACTTTGACCAACGCTCGTGGGTTCGATTCCCACACAGGACAAACATTTGTGTGCATGAACATGTCTGTTTGTCTTGGTCTGGGTATTTTCTATGTATAATAAGTATGTATTTACAAAAAAAAATGTATTTACGTATGGTTATCAGTTGTCTGGTACTCATAACACAAGCTTCGCTTACTTTGGGGCTAGATGGCGCTGTGTAATTTGTCCGACAATATTTATTTTATTTAAATAGCCTCTAACTTTCCTCAAAAATTGGGCCATCAAATGCGAAAATTAAAATCAAATCCGACTGGTTTCCGATCCGACAGATTAAGCGCGTTCAAACAAACAAATTCTTCCGCTTTGTATATTAGTATAGATTACAAACTTCCTCTGTTCGTGTCTTGGTACAAAGCCCATTTTGCAGATGGGAGCTGCAATTCGATCAAATTTCAATGCATTGACAGATCACGCCGCAGCGACGCAGGCTTGCGACGAGTCAGATCTGAGCACTTCTTTCACTCTGTCCTGCTTCAATTATTCAATTTGTTAGTCTACTTGCTAATTGTACATTTTAGTCATGCAACGGTTTTGGTCCAAATAAAATAAAAACTTGCGTGTCCAATACACTGGTTTTTAAAATCGAACTTCGATGTTAGTATTCATAATACTGGCATTCCAATTGAGTTACTGGACACATTTTAAGTACCTATAACAAACGCATATTACATCGTCATAAGTTTAGCCGGTAGGTAACCTCTGATTTGGACAGCCTTCTAGAGTGCCAAATACCTCGAGGTCTTATTACAGCACGTAAGTGAAAAGCTCCCCGAGGACAGCTAGTCTGTTACTTCGCTAATGGCAATAATAGCATTTGTCGTCGTAACTTAACTCTATTCTTTATTAATGCGAAACGTGAGACCAAATTTCCAAACTAAACTGGCCTTCGAGATTTATAGATACCTACTCTTATCTCTCTGTGTGTAGAAATAGGTATACCTACCTATTTTTTCACACTTTATTTTTAAAGACTTATTACTTAACTATCAACCCGCCCCGGCTTCGCACGGGTTCTTTACAGAAAATATAAAATAGTCAATGTAACCGATATTACTCCGAGGTGAAGTAACTTTCCATAAAATTGGTTGAGTAGTTTTTGAGTTAAATCGTAACATACAAAACATGAAATCGCTTTTACATTACTTCTTTATAATTGTCAATTTTGTAAAGTATTAAAATGGATTTAGGTAGTATGTTATCTTTAACATATAGGCATATGTCATCGCGGACTTTTCTGTAGGCATATGTAAGATACATAATTCCACCATACATTGATACCTACACTACATAAACTTACGGACCACATCGGCTCGGACGCGAGGCGCGGGGTCACGGGGCGCCCGCGCGGCCCGGTCGAATCACGGCGACACGAAATTAATTTCACATAAGTACATACATACATATCTTAACGCTAGGTCCCTTGCGGGATAGGCAGAGAGAACCGAGCGCCATAAGACGCGGTCCTTACACACTTCACTCGCATCTTGCAAATTCATAGCTCTTTTCATACACGTTCGCCGGTTCCTAAGGCTCCTGACATCACCTTCTGATAAAACACGACCAATTTGGTCATGGTAGGTTAGTCTTGGTCTTCCTCGGCTTCTACATTTCCACTTTCGATTGCATATCTGTTTCGTCATTCTTTCATCTTGCATTCTTTCTACATGTCCGAACCAACGGAGCATGCCTTTTCTTATCTTAACACCGACACTCTCTTTCAGACCAACTCTCTTTCGTACGTCATCATTTCGAACGTGGTCAGCAAGCGTTATGCCACAAATTTTTCGCAGTGCTCGCATCTCGACCGCATTTATTCTACTTTCATGCTCTCTCTGCCATACCTACGCTGCTCTCACTTCCATAAGTAAGCGTTGGGATTAGCACCGCGTTGTGTACAGCGAGCTATGCCTTCTGGCTTAGATTTCGGCTGCCAAACAGTTTACACAACGCTCCATTCACGCTATTCCCTGCACTCACTCGTCTCTCCACATCAGCGGTGTACCTTCATTCGCTGCTAAAAGCGATTCCAAGATATACAAACTCATCCACTTGCTCCAACACTACATCATCAACCGTAATCCTAGTGTTCGTTCTGCTTGTCTCTCTTTCAAATACCATTGTTTTTCTTGGTTTTCTTCGCATTCAATTGTAAGCCTTTCTTCATACAATCGTCTTTCATTGTTGTGACTAGTGTTTGCAGTTCGGATGAAATTAATTTCATTGCGCATTATTTTGACTTTGCTATATCTTCTAAAGTATTCATTTAATTTGCATGGTGTAAAGGGAAAAGATAATCTTCATGAAATGCTCAAGCCAACTAACGTATTTAAAACGATAACGATTAATTCCGTATTTGTGTAAATAGCTTTCAAATTACCGCTTTATAATTGCCCATTTTTTAAAGTATGAAAATGAATATAGTATGTTATACTTAAGAGATAGACATATGCCACCGTGGACTTTTCTGTAGACCTATATAAGATACACAATTCCACCATACATTATTTTGTTATATATCAAAGGGTTTAGGCAGCATTTTCGTTGAAAGCTCCCAGACGGCTTATTTTTTTCCGACACCTCCAACAAATACCGTTAATGTACACAAGAACTTAAGAGGGTACACAAAGCTAAGTGGTGACCTCATTTTGTTTTTATTAATAACGCTGAATTTAAGACCAATTCCAAAAAAAAACGCTCTATAGTACACTGAAGAACCATATTGATGTTTTTGAGACATATTCTGTTTTTATTATTTATGTAGAATTAGTCATACTTTTGATTATTGCTATAAGTGGCCACAATAAGCAATAATTAAAATTTTGGTTACTTGTCATAGATAATAAATACAAGATATGTTTAAAAAAAAACGTAAATATGGTTCTTCAGTGCACTATAGTTTTTTTTTGGAATTGGTCTTAAATTCAGCGTTATTAATAAAAACAAAATGAGGGCACCACTTAGCTTTGTGCGCCCTCTTAACAAATTATATACTAAAACCTTCCTCGAGAACTACTCTATCCATTGGTGAAAACATAATGAAAATCTTTGCAAGAGTTTTTGAGTTTATCGCGATCAGACAGACAGACGCGACGGAGGACTTTGTTTTATAATATGTAGTGATAGTTTCTACATACATCAAGTCCTACTAGGTATTCCTATAAAGTACATTCTAATCGACTACCTTTATTAGTCTCAACTGGAGAATAAAATCCAAAGCAATTAAACGCTAGTAGGACTAACGTGTTATTTTCTTATTCTTTACCTTTTGAAAATCTGTTTGCTCTGAAAAGTTAGTAAGTCTGAAGTGCACAACGTGCACGCAACGTGCGGGTAATATTTGTATTTCATAGAATACTTGAATTAGCGCTACGCTATTCTGCATGACTGAAATGACAAGCATTAGTGCGTAGCTGAAGTTTTTTTAGAAGACTTGGCCTATATAGAAATTATCATATACTTTCCCACAATATTTAATCTACCGTTCTAACAATTAGTGATTGTTAATACGAGATAAGCGCGTTAGATATAAACTAATAAACCATTTAACTGCGCATAAAGAAACACTACTCGCCAAAACTTAGAGTTTAAGCTATCTTAATATATCCCTACCCTATTCGAGTCAATAGGGTACAATGTGAGGATGTTTTAACAAAAAAGTTAACAAAGGAAGTTCAAAGCAAAACTGTTGCACCGGTTCCTCGTTAGATATTTCCTACATGATGCTGGACACTGACGAACAACCCCTTCGTGACTTCTTTAGCTCCCTCCAAGAATTTGGTATCAACCTTGAAGTTTTTGTCAGCTTCTGTATACTTCACTAAGAATTATTCTTTCACGTTTCACTAAAGCTTTGATTTCATTTTTGCATGGACGGAAAAATTCTTTTGTTCTCTCATACTGTCACTTGACATGTGAGAAAACGTGAAGAAATTTGAATGCGAACCTGCAACAGATTTTCATGACTAAGTTCCTATTCGCTGAAAACTCGTAAAATGCTTCAGATATTTGTATCATGAAGCCTTGTAAACGTCAGGTGAGAGAGAGGTAGGACGCATCATTAAGAGAGGTAGGGCGCATCAAAGCAGCCCGTCTGGAGAAGTACCTCCACCTCACAGAAAACCGCAGCCAAATAACAACTCCCTAGAGGGTTGTTGTGTTACTGCGTATGAGTGAGGTCACCAGTAAGCTCCCAATGAGTTTCTGTGTAAGCAGCAGAGGAGGCATCGCGCGAGTGATACTTAATATATCGCAAGCGTTTATAGGCTACGGTACCCGCTTTACATCAGGTGGGCCGTATGCTTGTATACCTCCTGACATAATATATAAAACGCTGCGGTTCTGCAGTGTACAAAACGCACGTACAAAAAAATAATAATCACCTCTCCCGGTTGAAATATAAAAAAAAGAAAGAAAGACTATAAAGTGATGGATCATATAAGATCATATTTAACAATCAGTTATTTATTTTTAAATTATTATAGAAAGATTATTATTAATATAAATTATTTATTTATTTATCGAAAGATAAATCAGCAGAAAAAGATTTATGAATTTGTCAAGTTAATGTTTGAACAAAAAATGTATGCGTCTAGGTTGTTGTCCAGATTTGTCAATAAATTTAGTGTCCTCCTTTACAGTTTTCCTGTGAACACTGAGCATGCACAAGTCTTGCAGCTAAGCATGCTTCTCGCGTATCCATCGTTGACCGATTCCACGTCTAAATACGTCGTAACGTGCTAAATTGAAGTTCAATGCTGCATGTTGATGCTGGAATATCCTACTAATATTATAAATGCGAAAGTTTGTATGTATGGATGGATGTTTGTTACACAACGTGCACGCAACGTGCGTACGTATTTACTTACTCTTTCACGCTTAAACGGCTGAACGGATTTGAATGAAATATTTGACTCCATTCGGGCGGAGCCGCGGGCAGCAGCTAGTTTAAACTAATTTTTATGCCGTACATACTGCTGCGTAAATCGAGGTAGCTGGATCAATCAAATCTGCGAATTCAATAACGGAACATTTATCTCAAACATCTCGTACCACGCAGATGCCTCGGCAATAAAATTAGATATGAGACCTCCGTAAAGGTACCGTAATATCATCTGCTATACATAAAAAATTACATTTGTGTATTTTTCTTACATTTTCTGGGTAAAGATCCATAAGAGAAAATGCTTATTTGTGCGTAGAAGAAAAACGATTTTCTTGAGAAGAAATAATAGCATCTAAATATGCGACGAAGATAGATTTGCTGAAAAATTCTTCTACATGTTCAGATGATCGATTTGGTCGGTAAACCTGCCTTGCCACTGCACGAGGACACCTAAATTCAAGATCCAGTTTCACGCAATTTTATTAGCTTTTTCGAAAATGATCGCTAACGCCCTCGAGGCATTATCGCGATGAGACTGAAGTATGTACGTTAATTTAAATAAAAAATTAACGCCTGCACGTACAACCGACCCTAAAACATTTCGTGAAATAATAATCCTTAAACAATTTTTTATGTTTTGGTTTTTTTTTTAATTATCCCTTTGTTCAATATCTAATAATAATATCTTTATTTCTCCCACAAAATTGTCAATTTACACACACTTTTATAACATAACAAATTTTGTGGGAGGCTGCTGACCAAGCTAGACTAAAAGCCTGTATTTCGGGTCACCAGGTCTCTACCCCAACATGTTGTACAGTTTGTGTTTACAATAAATACTGACTTTGTTGTCTATTTAGTAAGAATAATTTAAACCAATGATTTAAACTAACTTTACAAAGACTGTGTTAAACAATGAAATTATTAAATTTACACTTACCATTTTGTGAGAATGTACCATTGAAACAAATTTACTGAATATTATAGTATAGATTGTTCCCATTGGTATTTGTGACTTGTGTGAGAGAGTGTGAGTATGCGTGTTGTGTGAAGGGTGCGAGGTATTGCAATCAAAGATCACCCAAATTCGTAACTAGAACGCGATAAGGTTTTCTGTGTCATTACAACTAATACCAAGCAGCCAATTCTTAACCTTATCCTTACATGCCTTGGTAGTAAGGTTATAAATTGATAATTCCTTACTTATTTTATTATATACGCTACCACCAAGGAAACAGAAGAAACGTTTCGAAAAAAAAGTTATGTAGAGCGTATTACTAACAAATACCATACATATCCTTACGTCTCTTTAGAGCCACTTTAAGGGGATCATATGGGTGGTAAGAATGTTGTTTTATTACGATAGCAAGAATGAAGACAGATATATATATGTCTAAAGGGTAGAAACCATATGACTTTCAAAATTGATCTCAGCTCTTTCAAGTTCGAGGAGTGAGGGCGCTCCTCCCACGAACTAATACAATATAGTATTAGGGATTGGCAGAGTGCGAAATAAACTGTCCTTAAAATTTTGAAATTAGCCACGTCTTAAATTCCCAACAACAAAAACTAATTTTCTTAATCAATTTGAAAGTAAATCGATGTAGAGTTGAAAACTCAAGTTGGAGTCTATGAGAATGCCTAGGTATTTTATAGAGTTTACTTCCTCTAGCTTAAAACAACTGCAATGGTTCGTTTGAGTTGATACACATGTGTGTACCTTCATAGACAATGAAAATGTGATGCTATTTGATCTCTCAATGAAGTTCTCTCTCTCCTTTGTTCAATAGTTTCAGGGATTAACAGTTTCTACCGACTAGGTGTGCATTATATACCCCTTACGCTTTCATCTTCTAATTTACCTTTATTTATGTATTTTTAATTATGATTACATAATAATATAATACATCTAAGACTCTCATTTACAACATCTTTAGTCCACCCTTTACATTCCACGTGCTTATACGGCAGTCTGTTCAACTCGATCCATCAGATCAATCTGGCGGATATACTCGTAGTTGAAGTGACTGACTTGACCATTGCGAGATAGGTTGCGTGGTAGGCCATCATCGCAGTATACACTGTTTTTCGTACCTACGGTGGCGAGCCGGTACGCGTCGCCTCTGGGGGCGCTCCTGGCCAATCCAAGGAATCGCAATTCTCGACCGACCGACTCGAGCTAATATGTGCGGAACATTAGCACGCGGTATGGATCATGGAGTCGCGACGAATGTACTTCTGGTACGAAGTCACAAAGTTTATATTGCCGTGGTTGTAAAAACATACACATTTATCATATATGTCTTGGTAATTTATTTGTTAAAATAAAGTAGAGTATATATATAATAGATATATAATGTCAGAAATTAAGGTTTTTCGCCCCAAATTAGAGCAATTTCAATTAAGTCTAATTAAAACTCAACAATTTTATTTATTTTCTTTTGATCTCATTTATACCAAAAATCAAAAGAATAAAAAAATGGTTGAATCTATTAAAAGTTTTCAAATTTCTAAACATTATTAACTGTGATGTAACCCAGAGAGCATAATAATCGCTTTCATGATATTTTTTAAGTGTCTAGTATTAGGGATGTCAATGTCAAAACATAATATTTAATTAATAGAACTGCTCTCCGCTGCTCTCGAGCTGTTGAATGCAGCCGGCGAGACAATGTGTTACTAACAGTAGTCGATGATACGATAGATGATGGGAACGTAAATCTGCCAGTACTGTCTCCATGTCATGATCCTAATCATCATTCTTCATTAATTCTTTAAGCAGTCGCAGTTTCCTTACAAATTATTAACACAGAGATACAAATTCGCGGCATGAATAATTGCAGTCTTAACTAACTAACATATCTAGTAACAATAGGTATCAATAAAACCTTTATATGGGTTTCACATGCTCAGTTTGATCCAACAGTCTAACATAGTGTCGGGTTATTTATAGTTTTTAAATCAATACTTTAAACTGATTCTCAAGTTATCGATAGTACGGCGACGCTATGGCAGACTGATGAAGCAAACGGAGTGACTAAGGAATGATTGTGTAATGCCTCCATATGAACTGATCGGCATGTTATTACACCTTAGAATTTAGCATATATCCAATTGATATTGTACAGGTAGGAATGAGCAATTTTACTACACATAACGATATTACCCATCCATATACAAAAACAATTTATATCACTAGGGGAGGAACTAAAATTTGTACTTTTCAACGCTTACATAAAAAAAATATTCTTCATGAAATAGGCATACCATAATTTATTGTTTCCATTTAGGTAAGTACAAAACTCAAAGTGAAATGGTGTTGAAACTTCATGTAAATACTCTGAAACACATGCACAGCCATAAAAAGAAATCTTATTGTTCTATCTGACTATAACTTCACGCTAAATCCCTTGCGGAGTAGGCAGAGAGAACCGAGCGCCATGTGACTCGATACTTGCACACCTCACTCGCTTCTTTAACATTCCTTGCTGTTCTTATGCACGTTCGCCGGTTTCTAAGACTCCAGACATCACACTTTCAACATCTTATTGTTAATTAATAAAATATATTTTATATTACAAGGAGATTAATAATTTTGATATCTACTTCTATACGCCATGTAACAGCTTCAATATCTGAATAAAAACATACTGTACACTTAAAAAATCCTAATGGTCAAATACATTAAACCAACTTAGCAACTTATTGGTAATGAAATATAATTTAACATTAACGATACGTGCAATGAAAGCACAAATACATACACACAATCATTAACATTTATTTATATTTTTTAGAACGTTAATTTATATTTAAAAGCACATCAAACTTAACACTACTAATTTATACTGTTGTCATGCTATTAGAACGGTAAAGTTTCATTAGAGCGGTAAGAATGGAATATTTACACAAACATTCTACAATCAGTTTCACTTTGGTAGTAATTCATATAGATGTTATGGTGGCCACGGTTGAGTGATAAAGCAGATAAATTAATTGTGAGAATTCCCAAACGAAAAAAGTACACTTGGGCCTCTTTTAACATAATTACCAATGATCGCGTAAGAGAGTTATAGTCATCACTCTTCAAGACCGCATTCCGTGACGTTATGGCATGCTATACATAACATAAAATGTAACCGTTCTTGTTGACGCACTAATAGTTCTTGCTTTGACAGCGAATTTCCTTAGAATCATGTAACATTGCCATTTAAGTAGTGGCCATTTCGAGCGCTTTTTGAAGAGTTGTCCTTACTACTTAAATCTCACCGTAGTATGGTACATTTCGTCTCTAACTAAATGTATAATTTTAAACTTTCACTGTGTTTAAGTCACTATTATAGGGACGGGACTTACCGCTATTTGTTTTTCTATTCTCGCGATATTTAGGCGATATTGCAGACGCCGTGATCGCGGAAGCGTTTGCTGAAATATGGGAATAATAGAAATATATATCGCGGTAGGTTTCGTACCTACAATAATGACTAATTACATGTCTTATATATATAGTACTAATTCTATGTCTATTTTAAAATAACAGCCTAACTCAGTTTGAAGATTTAAAAGCATGTTTCCTATAAAACTTCAGTTCTTCTATACTCTCATATATATCGTGCATAGCCCTATGTTGAAACTGTTTTTCGGGTATCGACGAGTAACACTTTGGATACCACCGTTTTACTAACTCCTTTACACTACTCACATCTATTATTCTATAATGCAAGTAGTCGTTAAGTTTTGGCATGAACTTCCCGATGAACAAACGGTCCATATAAACACTGTTGCCTCCTAAGGGACACCTCTTCTCTGGTACGTGAGTGCGAACGAAGTCTAGAACTAACTTTTCTGCTTCTTCAACAGAGATCTTCGAATTCCGGCTAGCCTGCGTCAATCCAGTCTGTAATAAAAACAAAAACACCAATATATTTTCCAGCACTAGCAAGTCCATTTGTCATACTCGCTGTGGAAGAAGTGGGGTGACTAAAGGTGATGGGATGAAAAGAATTATGACCTATGAGGAATTGTTGTTTTTTGATACATTTATAAGCAAATATTAAGGTAGTCTCACTGACAGGAAACAACAGAAATTAAACAGACACCTACCTGTATCTACCAAACATTGCCATTATAATCTTCACATTTAAAGTCATGGCCCGTTTTGTAGTCTTCAGACTATTATGGTATTCAATAGACACTGAGCATCACTGGCTAGCACAGAACGAATTGCACAGGTTATCCGCATATATAGCATATCCGTGAATCATTTATTTTAACAACATATTCTGCTTCTATTAGCATGAGCACAGTAATAAGAAATAATACCATAGTTCTTCATACATACATACAACAAAATATTTTAAATAATAAATGAAGAATTAGGATGTAGACACAATTATAGACGAATATAGTGTACGCGTGTTCTTTCTGATTACGGGGGAATATCTATGGGGCACTAATAAATACCAAAGTCTGCACTTGAAACTGTATATATTGTCTTTCACTGTATACAAAGTTCTTAACAAAATTATCTGACTCCAAATTACAATTTAACTGAATTACATTACTTGATATTCAAAACAATACATTACCATTAAGTAGAATCTTTAAAATGTATTCTTACAAAAGGAATAATAAATACTACTTAAAATTCCATAGGTAAATATAAATATTACTTACTCTTTTTTGGAAGGATATGCATTTTTGTGCAAATAAAGAAGATGAAACATTTTCTTTCTTCTTAATTTGACATTTTACATTTGACATTACATTTCCTTGTAAAACAATAACTGTTCATCGCAAACATATTATTTGATAATATTTACCCCACCACTGGGGTATTTATCATGGAAAATGCCCTGTTTTTACCAAAAATGAATATTTTCCTGGAATATTGCCCGAGTATTGCAAAAGTAGATGTACGAGCCGAGGAAGGCCAAGACTTACCTACCATAACCAAATTGGTAGTGTTCTAACAGAAGGTGATGGCAGGAGCCCTAGAAACCGGCAAGCGTGCATGAAAAGAATGTTAAAGCGAGGTGATGTGTAAGGATCGAGTGGCGCTCAGTTCTATCTGCCTACCCCACAAGGGATTTGGCATGAAGTTACAGATAGATAGATATTGCAAACATGAATTGGTTACACTAACCACTTTCCATCAGGCGGGCCGTATGGTTGTATGTCTCATAAAACTTGAAATAATTTAATAAATAATTATAGTGAACTTTTTAATACCTCGCCGTGTTGAGTGATACACCAATTATTCATATTATTTAGAATTTCATCTGGCTGATGTATCACTATGTTTGGTCCAACCGCTACCAAGTCCAACCCCGCATCCGACACTAGACAAGCTATTTCCAGAATGTGATCCTTATTTATGTCCAATCCAGTCATCTCCAAGTCCACCCAAACTATATGGCTACCTGGATTCCTTTTTGGTGCCATTCTTAGATTCTGATTATCCACTGTAAGATTTAGCAAATATTAAAAAATAATAACAGAATAAACTTAAGTTTTATTAAGAATAAATCATAACCTCCAAACTCAGAATACAGAATAAACCTAAGATGTTTTCCTTTGATACGTCGCTGGAATAAACAGAATCAATTCTGTATTCTGAGCCTCCAAATAGGTACTTTATTCACGTACTATTACTACTGCAAGGGCGAGCACTAAATTTCTTAATAGCTAAAGAAGTAAGGTATTTACGCAAATAATTCGTATGTATTTTACAACCGACTAAAGTCATGATAAATTACAGGGAGTTACATAAAAATGTAGATATGTATTTTGATATTAATGTCACTGGTCAAAGAATATAATAGGTACTCCCTGATGGGAGTATGTTAGTATATTATATGTGATTTCAAAACACACAGCATTGTATTGAAGAAGCATCTATAGAGATTGCCTTAAATCATGTATAATCTGTGGTAAATTCTATACTTCCCTGTATTACCTGTCTCTTTCACTCCTTGCAGAGCGTGTCAAAATCCTTGAGTTTGACACCTGTCAACTTCGATTCATAGTGTTTATAGATTTTGCCCGTTAAAACGTGAAAGTTTTTAAATTGTGATAAAATATTATATTTTAACAGTTTAAAGTGTGTTTTGAGTCTCTCTGACTCTTAGGATTATTGCTTAAGCGTTAGTAGCTTGTTTTTATTGATAATGAGCACAGGCACTAAGAGTAATACTGAGTGTGATGGGTCGGAGGCCGCTGCTTCGGAGGGAGAGCGGTCACCAGGACCCCGTCGGTGCCGAGCGAGTAAATCCGATAGCGAGTCTTTCGCATCCTCGGAGGATGGAGAGGGCTTTGCGTCACCGCCCCCCAACAAGCGCCGTAAGTACAAAAATGATATTTCATGCGACCCACGAGTAGATGCCTTAGTGATACAGGTAAACTTTATTTCAGGGTATTTAACTCAGTTACCCCAATACATAATGTCAAATGCACAGGGTGCTAGCCTACCCAGCACTAGTGCCACAGTAGAGCAACCCTACTCTCAATCCCAGTACTTAGTTAATCCATGTAAGGATAGAGAAAACTTTAATTTAGGTGATTTGAAGACTAATTATGATGAGAAAAGAATGATTCCCTTGTCAAAGCAGGAACAGCTCATTAGAGTTAATCAGTTACAACATTTTGATAGCCAACGTCTATACCACGTTGAAAACACTGGGTCTCGTCCGATCACCGAAGTTAAGCAACGTCGGGCGAGTTCAGTACTTGGATGGGTGACCACCTGGGAACACCGCGTGATGTTGGCTTTCTCGAGCATGGCAGGGCATGAGATATAAGTCAGTATTGCAGGGTTATTCTGCTACCCCAGGTTTCATTGCACTAAAAGTGAATGAGGAGTTATGTCTGAATCCTGTTTTATTATTTTATTATGAAATAATAAAATTATGAAATAATAAAACAGGATTTTCTAGCATCTGCAGAAAATATGCTGGCAGGGTTAACAAATGCGCAATTAAAATAGCAAGAATTATTAAGACAGGGTTTACAAAAGTTGCTTAATTGGGCAGCAGTTAATCCAAGTTAGTTAAATCCAGGAAATTTATTTGAAAGAGTCTCAGTACTACTAGGGCAAGGCTCACAGCTACATAAGTGTTCAGAAAAGATTATGCAAATTATATGTGGCAGGCGGAGTGAGTGTATAGAAATAAAAATAGAAAGAATATTAAAAGAAATTAATAGTCCTAATCTAAAGGCGACTTTAAGGGAGATTCCCCCTAGCGCAGAATACTTGTTTAGCCGACAAGCTTTGCAACCTGTTATTCAGTCATTGGGAGGTTCTCATACATGGCTAAATAAGCCAGAATATATTAAAGAGAAGGGAGTAGGTCGAATAAAGTCATTTCCTAGTTACCGACAAGATAGAAGGCAGCCATCCTCTAGTAATAGGGGTGGAAAAGTTGAAAACAAGTGGCTATACAGGGGGTCACCAAGCTTTCAAGGGGGGATGCCTGAAACATTGCTGGGAGGTATGGAAGAGGCTTGGCCCAAATCAGTTAATATTAGACTTAATTACCAGAGGACGCATACCTTTCAAAACAAGACCTCCTTTACAAACTCTAACCACCAGTTTACAGAGAAGGTTCAACACAAGGACTTCTCCAGTGATGACCAATATAATATACGAGTTGGAAGAGCAGGGAATTTTGGAAACACCCAAGGTTTTAGATACAGGTTTCCTCTCCAAGATGTTCCTAGTCAAAAAACAGGATGGGGCCAATATTCGATTTAAGGGGACTCAACAAATATGTAACATAGACATTTCCAGTTGGTATCACCGTCGCTTCCTTCGAGTCTCCTACAACAACCGGGTGATGCAGCTAACAGCCCTACCATTTGGCTTATGTTCTGCCCCCCGAACTTTCGCTACGCTAACAAAGTGGGTAGCAGAGCTTCTACGAGCAAGAGGGATACGTGTAATAGTCTATTTAAACGATTTTCTTCTCGCAATTCAGGACAGATCCATGCTACAGAGTCAGGTCTCGGAGACCTTGAACACTCTGAGAAGCTTGGGTTGGTTTGTCAACTACCAGAAGTCAGTGTTAGTACCAACCCAGGAACTCGAATATCTAGATCTTTTGTGGAACACAAAAGACAACACAATTGCTTACCTAAATACAGACGTTACTGTCAGAATTATTAAAGAGAGGCAGTGTTCCCTTCGAGAGACAGAGGGTATTGGGTCAACTAAATTTTGCAAGATTGGCTACCCCAAAGGGACGGCTACACTGTCGAATAATACAGAGGTACCTAAGAGGCTTTGCTCGGTGCAAACCCAGGCAGAAGAGAGATCTAACCCCGCCAGTGCAGCAGGAGTTACAATGGTGGCGGAACGCCATAAACTGCAGCACAGTTGTTTTTCACAAGCAGGAGGTCACACATTTCCTAACAGATGCTGCAGATGCAGCTTGGGGTGCTCACCTCAACGAGAGGTTCGAGGACAAATTCCCAGAGAAATTGGCATGCAAACGTCAAGGAGCTCTTTGCAGTGTAAGGAGCAATAAGTCGTTGCCGAAGCTCATTACGGAACGCACTTATATTGGTCCAGTCCGACAATCGGACTCTGGTGGCGTACATCAGAAACGAGGGCGGCATAAGATCTTTAGCTCTACTGGAGCTAACAACAAAGCTTATGGAGCTGACCGAGAGGTTGAATATCTCGCTCTCAGCGGGGTATCTCCCGGGGAGGTACAACGGCATAGCCGACCGCTTGTCCAGAAATCGACCAGTGCCGGAATGGCACCTGTTGCCCCCGGCCTCGGGGGCCGTATTCAGCATTTGGGGCTTACCAGATATCGACTTGTTCGCGTCAAGAGAGACGGCGGTAGTAGACTGCTACGTAACTTGGGACTCCAGAGATGGGTCAGCCAGTTTTTGCGACGCCTTCAGTCGATCTTGGCACTACAAGCTAGCGTAGGTATTCCCACCACCCAGCCTGATGCCACGAGTGCTACGCCATCTAAACACAGCGACGGGAGTCTATATCGTGATAGCACCAAATTGGACACAATGTTTCTGGTTGGCGGACCTGAAGGTCCGGGCACTAGTAGGGCCAATCAAAATAAAGGACCTGTCCAGCAACTTGGTAGACCTCACGACGGGCAGAAGCCCTCCGCAAATAGAGAAGTTGGAACTTTAGCATGGAAAGTTGGGGGTGGTATGACCAGGTCGCTCACTGGTCTGTAAAAGAAAAGGAACTATTGGAAAAGAGTTCGCGAAACTACATTAGTGACATATGAAGCCCCAATTAAGTGTTGGATTGGTGGATGGTGTGAGCATAACAGTATAAATTCCAAGGCTCCCCAAGGGAATGAATTAGCCCGATTTTTGGCCAAATTGTGTATTGATGACGGGCTTGCCTATCAAACAATTTTACTACACAAGTCTGCAGTGTCTACTTTTGTAGCAAACGGAAATGAGGATATTTCAAAAAATTTTTTTGTACATCAGGTGTTAAAAGCCATATCACTATTGAGACCGCAAGAACGAAAAGCACCAATTTGGGATACAAAGCTACTTTTTAATTGGCTTAAGAACACCCCATCTTCAGAAATGCTGTTTGATGTAGCTAGAAGAACAGCCATAATCCTGTTATTAGCATCGGGACGTAGAGTTCACGACCTCACTCTCCTTGAGATATCTGAGGGTAGTTTTGTTGTGGATGACAAGAAGAGTGAAATAACACTGTGGCCAGAGTTTGGCTCAAAGACAGACCATGCTAGCAATAGACAATCTGCATGGCTATTAAAACAACATCCTGAGGAATACATATGTGCAGTGAGACACATAAAGAAATTAATTCATTCCACACAGAGTAGGCGTTCAGAAGGAAATATAACAAGTTTATTTATTTCAATCACAGGCCCAGTCAAACCAGCTTCCCGAGCTATGATAGCAGGCTGGATAAGATCTATTTTTAGAGAAGCTGGAATAGATGCATCACCAGGCACAGTACGAGCTGCAGTTGCCTCGAGAAGTTTTATTGAAAATAGAATAATAGATGAGATCTTAATCAGGGCAAATTGGAGAAGCTGTCAGACTTTCCAGAAGTTTTACTGCCGCAAGGTAAGACCAGAGCAGCAGCAACAATAAAGATACTGAAGACAGGCTAAGAGACAATTTTATAAGCCTTTGAATGACCCAAATAGGGTAGGTATATTAGGATACCATAGAGTTATTACCTCTGATCTCACAATCTGTGTTGTAAGATGTTAGAATTTGATACATATTTTAGTTCTTTGTTGATTTTGAAAATTTTAACAATGAAGATTAATAATAAAGGAGAGTTTTTGGTTAAAGCCAAGTTTTAATATGAATAAGGAATAATATAAGAAATGTTGATTCTGAAGTTGATTCAGAAATTTATTTATTTTCACATAGTGTTTATAGTATGCTCTTTCACCAGCAGATAACAAACAGGTCTTCAATACAATGCTGTGTGTTTTGAAATCACATATAATAAGACTGTTTTGCATTCCAACAAAACAGTTATTATGTGTGTGAAAAAACACACAGCATTGGAGCAAGGGGCTTGCTGGTGTTGATAGAAGACTATGAATCGAAGTTGACAGGTGTCAAACTCAAGGATTTTGACACGCTCTGCAAGGAGTGAAAGAGACAGGTAATACAGGGAAGTATAGAATTTACCACAGATTATACATGATTTAAGGCAATCTCTATAGATGCTTCTTCAATACAATGCTGTGTGTTTTTTCACACACATAATAACTGTTTTGTTGGAATGCAAAACAGTCTTATTATTATACCATGGGAGTATGTTATGTTATGTTTTTTTTTTCTTTTTATCCCCGAGGGGACAGGCAAAGGGATCTAGCCCATACAGCCAAGTCATCAGTTTAGAACCATTTGAAAATCTTAATTCTATGTTCCAGCTTCAGGAACTCTGCTGAAAAAATACTTGGGAAGGGTACCTAGACCCAATCAACCCAGTTTAAATACCACTCATAAAACGATAGTGATTTTACAAGGTTTTCTTGATGAATTTATTCACGTCTTCCAAAAAGTGCATAATCGTGTTATATTTAAGTTTTTTCATTACATACTATATAAATTCACTAGCACTTATGGTACAAAATACTATCGAAATTGTCAAACAAAACTAATTTTATACTGAACTGTAAAAATTTCAAGTAAAACAACAATGTTACTCGTCAAAAGCGCGGGAAGAAGTCCTGTTAAGGTAAGACCGCACTAGGCGGAATTGCGCTGCAGCGGAGCGACGCGACATTATTAAATGAAGTTCGATATATCGCACTAGAACTGCAGCGGCGCGACATTCTATCCGTTAGTCAGTCGGAAACCACTAAACGCGATGGATGAAATTGATGTGGACGTGGTCATAGTGTCACTCCTTTGCGAGGAATAAGAAAGAACTTACCCTCAACTCCAACTTCCATTGCAATCTCTTGCCAAATGTTATTTTTTCTCGTAGTATTCATATAGTTTTCATTTTGTAAATCATATAGCTCTGGATAGTTACTAACTTATAAAATTAACTTTTCTTCCTCCATTTTACAAAACAAATTGCACGCCCGACACTTTTTGACTTGTATGAAATAGATGTGAGCGTCGCGGTGTCGTTGCTTACTATAACGCACCTAGCGGCAACGGAACTGCGCGTCACGACACAGCGCGTCAATTTTGCTCGGTTGCCCAACTTTGGCGCGCAGGGTCGCGCAGCGTAGTCCTGTTGCCGCGTATTGCGGTATCTCTAATACATTTACTTAGAAACAATATTTTAAAGCGCAGTGTCGCGTCGCTCCGCTGCAGCGCAGTTCCACCTAGTGCGGTCCATGATCCAAGAAAACAAGGTCTAGCACTCCGGGCGAAACACATGCTTACGTCACTGTCGAGTTGCCACTTTAAAGTAAATTACAAACAATTAAGGAAAGATTTTCTGCCGTCGCTCATGCATAAAATATTATTTACGCATTACAATTGTTATTTGTTTATCTTTGCAAACGAAATAGATCATGTTAAACATGAATTAATGTAATTAAGTAATTATACTCACAGTTTTATTGGATATCATACAGGTAATATATGAGAGTTGCGGAGTTTGATTTCATACCCCTGGCAAGACTGTAACGGTCTGTCTCTTTGACTTTTGACGTTTAACGCCATCTCATTCGCACTTGTTGGAATTGTATATTTCGTTCTCGGTCGGTGCTTGTGTACACAGTGATTGCAAAACTTTTAAGGCCGGTTAAAGTTTATTATTTTAAAATAGTAATTTGTTCCATTCTGAACTGTACGAGTAAAAGTGTTAATGGCGGTACAATAAGATTTTTTTTTCATTTCCACGAAAAATATCTGTAGCCAACGAATGGTTTCGCTATTGTGGACCAAAAACACCTACACCGAAATAATATATCTGTAGAAACATATACATACATTTGGAGATACAGGCAAAATATCTACAGATAGATATATAATAATTAGGTATTTTTTTCAATGTAGTGAGATTTAATTTTCCCCATAATTTTTCCCAATTATAAAGTTTGAGAACCATCGATAGCGGCGATGACGTAGGCTTGTGTTTCCTACGTCACAGCTGTCACCGGGAGTGCCATACCTGGCGTAGTATATTATTATACCATGGTGCGGTCTTACCTTTATGTTATGTTATGTTACTGGTCAATTTTTTTTTTGGTTCATTTTATCCCCGAGGGGAAAGGCAAAGGGATCCAGCCCATACAGCCAAGTCTTCAGTTTAGAACCATTTCCAAATCTTAATTCTAAGTTCCAGCTTCAGGAACTACGCTGAAAAATACTTGGGAAGGGTACCCAGAACCCATAAAAACATAGACTCAAACTAGATATAAGCATAATCTTGTGTTACATGCATGCCGTCTCCACAAAATAAGTAATTCATTTATGGGGCGATGTATACGGTTCTATAACAAACTTCCCAGCAATATAAGAGAATTGTCAATAAACAAATTTAAAACTACTATTAAAGCCAAATTGTGTAGCAGGGCATATTATAAAGTATCTGACTATATTAATGATAAAAATGCCTGGGATTGAGTCGATCCAATTATAATGTAATTAATAAATTATGTAAATTTGTTTGGATACCAAAAGAGGGATGCCTGAGTTTTTTGGCAGTATTTTTATCAGTGCTCATCTAGTCATGAACTGCACGGTAGGGAAAAAAAATTGTGACGATTCCAAACAAATGTAGCCATTTTTACAGAATAAAAAGATTTTGACTTTGACAATTTTCAATTGAAGTAAGCTCAGTTGCATTACATCAATCAACCTTGACTATGCAATAGAACGAGACCGGCTGTGAAAAAAATAATAACAAACGTCATCGAGGTAACGATTTTAAATATATATAAAATATAAATATAGAAAATAAAAAGGAGATAATGCTTTGATTCAGCGTATCCGGATGATTCCATCGGACTTGCCATTCGATTTTAAGCCGCTACAATTCCCTGTGCGTCTGGCATTTGCGACGACCATAAACAAATCACAAGGCCTGTCGTTGGAAGTTTAAGAGTTTCCAAATTTCGGGTATGGATAAATATATGTCGCGTGTTTACGTATAGGAAAGCCAGTAACTTAGAGAAAAAAAAAGAAAACTACGAAAAATTCATAAAATAAAATAAGATTTTATTTACAATAGGTAAAACGCGTCTAAGTGCCCACGAGAGCCCAACAGCAAATAAGCATTGAATTAAACAATTTTTAACGGAAATATCGCGTATTTTATTTATTTGGTTGAACCTGACGTTTCGCAGGAAGCAAATAAGCAATTTTATACATGTCATGGTTACGGTCTACCGAGAATTCTTAAATTGTGAAATGAAACCCCTGCCGAGGTTTTCCCAGGTTTACAACATAAGTTTCTTCAAATAAGGCGTGAAGAGGTTTTGTTTTACAAAGTCGGCAACATACGACTGACACTCTTAGCGTTGCAAGTGTCCATAGTATACTGTAGCTGCTATCCATCAAGTAAACAATATGATTGTTTGTCATCTCAGTGGTATAAAAAATTGGACATTGTTTGTGTGACATATTTTTTCAGCAGTAATATTTACACTGACATGGAAAATTCTCATGTAACAATACAATTAATGTCCCATTATATTTATTTTATTACTATATACATACATAATATAGTAAAATAAATTTTATTGGATACAAATACATACATACAAATTACATTTTATTTTGTTTTCTCTCGCAATAAATTTTAACTTACATTACAAACACAGACGTGTCTAGCACTGGCGGTATATATTTCGTGTCAGAGGAAAAATCATTTTGCACAAACAAACTACACTGTGTGTGACATGTCTACTCAATCACAAAGTACGTATCTAATGCAGCGGTCGTCCGAGTAAATGTGGTTGGTAAATCAGGGTTAAATATGGTTAGGAGATTTCTTGCCTAGCGTGCTCGTGAGAATTAGTCCAAATGAAAGGGACATTTGATTCAGTTAGATTGTACAAAGGTGCCATAATTTTAGAAAAAATAGAGATAAATTTTCTAAAGTATCCTGCCAACCCGTTGAATTGTCAAACTTCTTTTACATTTTTAGGTGTTGGAACGTTTGCTAGAGCCTCAATTTGTCTCGTACTAGGCCTAACAGTACCGTTTTCTATTATATTACCAAGATATTCGATTATTGACTTCAGAAAAGAACATTTGGATATATTAAGTGAAAACCCAGCCTTCGTTAATCTCTCTAGGACTAATCGTAAATTTAACAATCCCTCCTCTACCGATTGAGATACATTAAGAAAATTTAAATTCAGAGGTAAATTATTTAATTGGCTCTTATGTAAATGCTTTTATATCATTAAGGAATATTTAAACGAAGTGCACAAATAAAATGTAAGATGACATATCTATTGTATTTAATTTACATTTTCTTTAATAACAACGGACATTTAATTAGTAATTATTAATTATGTAATTACGTATCTGGTGACAAATATGTTTTAAATAAAATTGTGATTATATTCAAATTACATTTCTACGCTGCTGAGAGCGGCAAGATATGTATGACCTAGTTATAAAATATTTTAGACCTTGTTTACCATGTCTTGATAAATAAATATTCATTCATTTATTCAAGAAAAAGTGGAGGATTGTCGTCAACTTTCGAAAATTAACCGAAAAACAATTGACAACAAATATCCCATTCCTTACATCAATGACGTTCTTGACAAGTTACAAAAATGTCAGTATTTCACAACCCTCAACATAGCATCCGGATTTCACCAACATGAAATGAACCCTCAGAATATACGGAAAACAGCGTTTAATGTTGAGCACGGGCATTTTGAATTCTTGAGGATGCGAATGGGTCTGAAAAACGCGCCGTCAACTTTCCATAGGGTGATGGACAACGTACTGAAAGGGCATTAAAACGAAATAAGCCTCGATTATCTCGATAACACAATTGTTTTCAGTACATCCTTACAAGAACACATTCTTAACTTCGAAAAGTGTCTTACAGAGGTTACGAGGATCGAACTTCAAGATTCAAATGAATAAATCGGAATTCATGAAGCTCGTAACCGTTTACCTAGGACATGCAATGAGGACATGTGATAACTCTTTACGGTATAAAGCCCAACCCAGAAAAAAAACTCAGTGACAGTTAACTATCCTATTCCAAAAACTACCAAAGAGATTAAAGAATTTCTCGGACTTCAGGGATATTATCTAAAGTTTATACCTGATTTCGCCCGAATCACTAAGCCGATGACTCAATGCATAAAGAAGGGTAACAAAATCTCATTAGACAACCCCAAATACGTTAACTATTTCAAGACATGCAAGAGTCTGTTAACAAATGACCCTATCCTCAGTTATCCCGACTTCAAAAAGGAATTCAAATCTTCAATCAAATCAAATCAAAAACGACAGACGCTAGTAACTTCGCGATTGGCGCTATATTATTCCAAGAGCCTATAGGTTCCGACAAGCCTATATCGTAAGCATCTCCCTCCGTCAATACAAGTGAAACCAACTATAGCACTATTGAGAAAGAGCTATTATTAGCTATAGCGTGGGCCACTAAGCTCTTCAGACCGTATTTATTTGGCAGGAAATTTAACGTAATAGTAGACCATAAACCACGTCAGTGGTTAATGAGTCTTCGTGAACACAACTCGCGTCTCACAAGATGGAGGCTAAAACTGAGTGAATACGACTTCTCAGTTGGGTACAAAAAGGCAAAAGGAACACCAATGCAGATGCCCTATCAAGAGTCGAAATTTACAACGAAAAGTTAGTCTCTACTTGAAGAATTAGAATCATTAATCGCTAACCCGTCGGAAAAACCACAATCTTTCCGGGTTCCTTAACTGCGACAGCTCACACTAACGAGAAAAACCCTAAATTAGAGGTCCCCATTACAGATGACCCTCTTAACAAATTTCACAGGCAATTAGCAATTAACAGACTTTTGTGGATGACGTAAAGAATCGACCAGTCTTGTCAAAGCCATTTAACATACGCACTCGTGTCTCAGTCCAACTTTCTGAATCCAACTTTGAACCGGAAGTTATTAACTCGATCAAAGAATGTGTCAACTGCCGTACAACAAGTAGAAACAGCTATCTTAATAAATCCAACTCTTACAATGTACACAGTCATATCTAGAATACAGAAGAGTTTCAGTATTAAATTTCTGTATAAATCTCGTATTGTCCAAAAGCGACATAGAGAACATGAAAGAATACCTCAGACAACAGGAGATAATCAGTAATTACCACAATGGACCAATGGTACAACAAATCATCGCGGTATCACCGAGTGTTTCCTGTCTCTGTCACAAAATGAAAGAAAGAAAGATCACATAATAAAATTTATTTGCGAGTGTACAATTTGCGGTCAAACTAGATATGGTAGAAACCCCATCAGACTACAGTTCAATGTTGTTCCGCCGGTATCTAAGCCATTTCAGGTCATTCATATGGATTTATTTACTACTATATTGTAGACGTTTTCTCTAAATACGCCAAGCATATTTCCTCAGGGACGGTACAGCCCTCAGGATCCTGCAGGGCCTTTTAACATTTTGTACCCATTATGGACGCCCCCTAACAATTGTCACGAACAAGAAGAGGATTTTCATTTTAAGCTGCAGAGTTGTACTGTATGGACCATATCTGTTTGCCAGTCCGTTTAGGAATAAAAAGAACAAAAACATAATAATTTGTTATCTGTGTACGTATCGTTGTCGTCTGTCATGGTGTGTAAAGGCTCATTTTGTTTTCAATATTTTTTTTTCTAATTTTACCTAAATCACTACGAACAATAAAAATGAATAGATTAATATTGAATCGTTGTCGGTGTTTAAAAAAATCAAGTAAGTAAATTGGAAATTAACATATGTCATCACTCATCTTATAAATAACCTATCGCTACTAGTTTTGATTGATTATTATGATCTTAAAAAGCCCTTAATACATTTATGTAATTAGCGCTAAAGTCATACAACTTTTCATATAAATTTATTTTTTTAAAATAGTGATAAAGCTTATGAAGTGCGTAGATTAATCACATGTTGGTAGCCACTATTTATTGTATATATGTTTTATCATCCCAAAATAGTTGATATCATCATCCTTGCGTTCTGATGTTATTTGGGAAGAGCATGATAAATATACCAATGAACTAGTGTTTACTTCTGCTGGTACTGCTATTATTATAGTTTATTCTTAGTATTTAGTAGCTAAACTATGGAAATCCTATATATATTCAATTAGGTCTTAGGGTCAGTGAGTCAACTTACAGGATAAGATTCGGGTTGAACAATTAGGGAAACTGTAATCAACACAAAGAAATATATAATGTATATCTAGCATACAAGCTGCTTTACTGTAAGCAATTGCCCTAAATGTTCTTGCTTATGTGCATACATACAATTCAATTCTAAATGCCGGGTCTATATTAATGTAATTTTTTGATTTCAGCATTATTATGGGAAACCAGACAATATCAAAATTTCCCATATATCACTCTTTCAAGGTCATTGTCTTATTACACAACTCAACCCCTTGGATTGCAATATGATATTGCACAGAAGCCTTTTAACACAAGAATATACTATTCTCCAGCTAATATCCGTACAATATCAACAAGCCAATATTATTATGATAAAGAGCCACTGAAACCATCATCTAAAGTTGAGGCAACAGTTGAAACTATCAAAAAAGGGATAGAGGAGAAAGAGAAGTTACCTAAAGCAGTGGAGCCCAAAAAGAAAAGTGTCAAGGAGCGTATTATGAATGAATTAAGACATTACTATCACGGTTTCAGATTGCTTTTCATTGAAACGAGGATATCAACAGTTCTTGCGTTACGAATTTTAAAAGGTGACACGTTAACTCGTAGAGAGCATAGACTTTTGGTGACTACAATTGGAGATCTCTTCCGGATGGTACCGTTTATTGTATTTATAGTTGTACCATTTCTGGAATTTGCTCTTCCGTTATTTATCAAATTATTCCCAGGTATGCTACCATCTACTTTCGAAAGTACAAGTCAAAAGGAAGCAAAGTTAAAACAGCACCTTAAAGTGAAACTAGAGATGGCAAAGTTTTTTCAAGAGACTTTGGATCAGATGGCCCCACAAGCCAGCAACCGGCACTCAGAGCTTGCTAAAGAGTTCTCTACTTTCTTTAACAAGATCAGAACTTCTGATGATGTTGCCACCAGTGAAGATATAATGAAGTTCTCTAAATTATTTGAAGACGAAATTACATTGGATTCTATTGGGAGACCACATTTAGTTGCACTTTGTAAAGTTTTGAATGTTTCGACGATAGGTACTGGTGCGATGTTGAGGTTTAACCTTAAAATGAAACTGCGATCATTAGCAGCAGATGATAAAATGATTGCAAAGGAAGGTGTAGACAGTTTAAACTTTAGTGAACTGCAACAGGCATGTAGGGCTCGTGGCATGAGGGCTTATGGTGTGTCAGAAGAACGATTGAGAAAGGAGTTAAGAAATTGGTTAGATTTGTCTTTAAATGAAAAGGTGCCACCTTCGCTTTTGCTGTTGTCCCGAGCTCTCATGGTGCCTGAGCATGTGCCTACGACATACAAACTTAAAGCTACAATATCTGCATTACCAGAACAAATTGCTACTACAACAAGAGCTGCTATAGGCGAGAAAGAGGGCAAACTTGACTTTAAGGTGAGTTTTTTCATTACGTATCAAATTTTTTGTACGTAACCACTGTCACTGTAAATCATGCACCCTACTTATCAGCAAACATAAATTGAGTTGCTGTAGCTAAAGAGATCACAGGATTGACCAATATTTATTTAGAAGCCGTCCATAATTTGGGCGTTATACCTTTATATGGCAAAAAAATTGTAACCTTAGTGTAAATGAGATTCTGTATTGGTAGCAAGCAAGCATTTGTCTTCATTTACAAATAATAATAATAATAATCATTTATTTGCATAAAATATAGTTACATTTAGAATTTGTTAGATAATATTAGTCGCATATTTTGCCACAATATTATGACGTGCAAATATACATTCAAAATATAATTACAAATTAGATTCAATAATTACATTACTTTCCATTAATTTAAATTCCAAGTTGTGTTACATATAAAATTCTGAATTAATTAAATAGGTCCATTGTTAGTTTTAACACTACATAATGTTCATTGTGATGTACATATTATTTTAGTACTATTTAGTCATTTTTAATATTTTTATTTGTCAAGAATTCTTGAATATTATAAAAACATTGATTTACTAGCCACCTATAAAGTTTTGACTTAAATTTTTTAATTGGCAATATTCTTATATCCTTAGGGATTTTGTTAAATATTTTTATAGTCATTACATAACAATTTTTTTTATATAAGCTACTACTGCAAGCTGCTTATGTCAGTCTAGATGGATCCCTATGCTTAACTTTCGATTTTTCCATATCATTATAACTATTGTATAATCCAGGATATTACTTTACAAAAAGTCCAGCTTGAAAAATATATATACTGGTTAACATCAACAAATTAAATTTCTTAAATAATGGTCTTCAAAACACCAACGGACCGACGCCGTGCAAGGCTCTGATACACTTCTTTTGGACAATGAAAGCTCTTTTAATATCTGAGACTGCAACCTATGGTAAAGTATATTAATTGCACTAGAAGTAGTATTTAATTTGGGCTCACATTTTCAGACTAAAGCTGAAGCCATCAAACTTGAAATGGCGAAGATAAAAGAAGAGAAGAAAGAGATGCAGGAAGCAGAGAGAGAGAAAGCAATATTGGAGGCTAAGAAGAGAGAAAAGGAGGAGGAGCTCAAAGACAAAGCACCTGTCATCGATATAGAGATGACCAAAGTTATGCATGATCCTGCCCCAGTGATTAAAGTTGACAGTGTTAAGATGTCAGAGGAAGGTTTGTCTGGCAAAGACATTGAAGTTATTGAAGATGCTCTAGAGAAACTAGGTTAGTTATGACAAAGATATCTGCACTACACCCTAATGAAAAGGCAGGTGTTTGAAGTTTTTACATTTCTGTTTAAAGCATCAGCATGTGAAAAGCAATAGTACGAATCAATTTCACTCTGCTGTGTAATGATTTTCTCTAACTTAGATATTACTTTGATTCTGCAAGTAAAAAAAAAATATTGCATTTGGTTATAGCTTATAAACATTGTGAATCAGTGTTCTTCGTTTTTGTTGTTTAAAAGGTGGGTACTTGATATATAGATATTTCAAACTTTTAACTACCATGGTGTCGAGACATGAGATAATTGCACAGTGTGGATGGGTGTTGTGAGGTAGCTGTACGGCATGGGAGTCACATATACTCTCTTCCTGAACTGACTTGCTACATTACGAACTGCCTGACTGTTAACTCAGGTACTGAATAAGATAGTAGCAAAGTGCGAAAACTACTGCTTACTGTAGGACTGTAATAAAAATGATGTAAAACTGACAACTTTCACTCCCATTTTTTTTTATTAACGTATACAAGCATATGTCCCACATGATGTAAAGCGACTACCGTATCTTATGAATGCTTGCATTACAGGAATTAACGCTCACATGTTACCACTCCTGCTGTTAACACAGGCACTTGTTAAGAACTTAACTGGTAGCACCACTAACATGCAAGGAACACAACAATCCTCCTGGGAATTGTCATTTAGCTGCAGATTTCCATGAAATAGAGGTATCACCCCAGACGGGCTGCTTCGATGCGCTCTACCTTTGTTATTGGCTTTAGAAGATAAAAACATTCATACTTTGCTTAATGACATAGTTGATTTCAATTCTTTGCTCCTTTATGATTTGTGAGGGTACAAACAGCTCAGTGATAGGGTCATAGGGTTCGTTATTGTTTAAGTACAGACGTAATAATTTCAAAATGTCAAGCTGGACATGTTCTTAATAATATATGAATAGATTACATTCAGCTTCATCAAACCGATAATTGTTTATGTCACCTGCTGTATGTAATTTACAGCGGAACAAAAGAAGTCTCTGCTTCTCGAAAAGGAGAGTATCCAGGAGTTGAAGGCTGAACTGATGGAGTACAGTGAGGATGTTTTGGAGATGAATGAGATCGTGAAAACTAAACAGGCAGACATCAAATTGACCAAGGGTGCTCTAAGGTATGTATATTTTTAATTTGAGTGCAGTCATTCTTCTGTAAGTCCGAACCAAAGGCGCATGCCTGTTCTTATCTTATCACCGTAACTCTCCTGACATCTTCATTGGGAACTCTACCCACAAGCATTATGCCGAGATTTTACGCGACGCTCACACGTCATGGTGGCTTATTTGTAAATAAGGCTTTTTGGTTGGCTTTAAGTTTAATGATGATGGTGAGCCATATCGTTTTTTGTGATTTATGCTCTTTGAATTTTTTTTCTATCATTCGCATTTAAGTAAGAAGAAGGTAAGAATTGGAAATAAAAAGACAAATTTATTTTTCCTTTTCAATATATTCACCTGCTACCCTAATACATTTTTCTGATCTTTCAATTAATTTATGTATACCTTCGAAAAAAATGTTTTGTCTTTGTCTGAAAAATACGCAGAAATTGCATCCTTTACTTAATTAAAACTTTCTTCCCACGAAGTTATTTTTTCAAATTTGGGAATAGATAATAATCGCTGGGAGCCAGGTCAGGACTGTAGGGCGGGTGAGCTAAAATTTTGAAGCCCACTTTCTGCAGGGCACTCATTGCAACACGGCTCTTGTGTACAGGCGCGTTGTCGAGCAGAAAGAGGACACCTTTTGTCAATTTTCCTCTTCGTTTTTCTCTGATGGCTTCTTTTAACCGCTCTAAGATTAAAGCATAGTATTCTTCGGTTATGGAGACACCTTTGTCTTTGTAATCGACCAACAGGATACCTTCTGAGTCCCAAAAGACTGATTCTCCTAGCCGACAGTGACACCTTAAACTTCTTAGGCGGTGGTGTGCCTTTTTTGTGCCACTGCATAGAGTCCTGTTTGGACTCAGGTTCATAATGATGAACCCAAGTTTCCTCCCCAGTAACAATTCCAATACCAATACTCCATCCTTGTCTTCACGACAGAGGTCCAAAAACTAGTGTGAACACTCCACGCGCTGTTGTTTTTGAGGCGGCGTGAGCATTCTCGGCACCCATCTTGCACTGACTTTAATAATCATGCCAAGGTGATCATAAAGAATTTTAAAAATTGTTGTATCTGATACTCCAGCCATTTTTGCGAGCTGTTTCTTCTTTAGTCGGGCATCTTCCAATATTATTTTTTCGACTTTTTGAATGAGTTCCGTAGTGGTCACCTCGATCGGCCGTCCTGACCGTGGGTCGTCTTCAAGTGAGTCACTGCCATAAAGCTTGGTATTTCTACTAATAATGAGTTACTATCCGTCAGGCCCCAAGGGCCTCAAAGGAGGCTCGAAATGTATGGAAAATAGTATGTAACGGGCTTTGACGGATTAATTCGTAACGACTTAGGTAATTACCGTTAGTATTGACCTACCTACCTATTCCGCGGATTTAAAAACGTACCCTCGTAACAGTAACACAGAGTTTCATTTACTATCATTACCAAACCGCAAAAGGTAGGAAAATGAGGAGGGAGGGTGACAAGAAAAGAATACCAAAAAGGGGGAAGTGTGGAGGCTAAGCTGGCCCACCAAGGGGGCTCGGGGCCCCGCTATTACAATAACAATTTGACAACGGTGGGACGGTTAGGTTCGTTAGGTTTTGTTGTGACCAAAACTCGAGCGAACGAGGTAACTCAAATTTAGGGCGAAAGTAACAAAAACACAAAAACAACTTTGCCGCTGAGGGTAGGTTAGGATTGTTAAGTTTCCTTGTAAAAATAAAACATCTATGTATCGAATCTAGCAATAATAGCTGCGGTTAGTCCTTGAGTTAGAATTTAAAACATATAGTATTCGAAAAAAATAACAATCGAAAATCGGAATTTCAGCAATCATTTGAATTTCATTTCATTTGAATTTTCGGTCCAATGAAAATAAAAAATGACTATAAACGTTTTCGGCATATGAAAATTCGTACAAAACCTCTTCGCCATTATGATAGGTAACCGTGCGAAGCGGCGTCGGATCACTAGTTATTATCAACTGTTAACTACCCTTTAGGGGTCTTCTACGAGTGCTATTTCATGTACAACCGTTTAGAACGGAGTGAGCACCAAACTGTATAGCGAATAACTATTACATTAGTTTTTTTACACTACGTCGGGAGGCATACAAGTATACGCCCCGCCTATAGCAATGTGGTTACTGTAGCCTATGAATGCTTGCAATATGGGAAGCATTATTTTCACGTTTCCAATCGTGCTGCTTACTGCTAACCTACTCACTCGGAGGAACCGAACAACCTTCCAGGGAGTTATTTGGTTGTGGTTTTCTGTGCGGTGGAGGTACTTCGGCTTCATGTGCCCTAAGTCTGTCAAAGTATGGAATCATGACACTATATATAAAACAAACCTTACTTCCAGATTGTATCGCGCCGTAAACAATATGACCAGCAAATTGGATGCTGCGCTAATCGAGCTTGAGAGCAAGGAGAAGGCTCTGAAGACGACGCTCGAACAGACTAAGTCTGAACCACAGAAGGCTAAGGAACAGCTTATACAAATAGATGAACTTATGCATTCCATTAAAAGTTTACAAAAGGTGCCCAATGAAGCGAAGCTGAAGTTGATCCAGGACGTGCTGGGACGTCTGGATGATGATTTTGATGGGCAGTTGAAGGTTGATGATGTATTGAAGGTAATACAAATGAATACAAATGATTTATAGGTAATATACAAGTGTACATATGTATCACGCCAGGTCCCTTGCGGGGTTAGGCAGAGCGAACCGAGCGCCATAAGACGAGGTCATTACCCACTTCATTCGCTTCTCTAACATTCATAGCTCTTTTAATGCACGCTTGGCGGTTCCTCGGGCTCCTGACATCAACTTCTGATAAAACACGATCAATTTGATCATGGTAGGTTAGTTTTGGTCTTCCTCGGCTCCTACATCCTTCCACTTTCGCATTGTATATCTGTTTCTTTATTCTGTGCTTTTGCATAAAATGTGGGCCTTATCCAATTAAGTTTATAAAGCCTGTACTAGGGTAAAGCCGCTCCTCTTAGGTTTTAAATGTTATAAATAATCGTTCAGCTTTTAGTACAATATAAAAATATACATAAAAAAAATAACAATAATAAACAACATTCAAGTAATATACATATGCACACATGTGTTATGTATGTTTATAGTAAAATATTACTTAAATATTTTCAGTTGAAAAATAGTACAATTATTTAACTAAATAATTAGTAGGTACTCTTACACTCTATAAAAAGCATGTATATTTTTAGTATTTTATTAACTACATTATTATTGTACAGTGATGTTGATTTTGTTAAACTGGTAACTGGTGGGTTTGTTCATGTGCACTAGTGCGTTGATGCAGTAGCTACGATAGCTTGACAAATTGGATCCTTACAATTCGCCGTATTGGCTTTTTGCATGTGGTCAGTGTTATCCATACTTATAATAAAACAGTAAACAAACAACACACAAGGCCCTGTCTGAATATGAAATTATATCGAAAAAACTGTCTTCAACTTTAATAACAATACAGAAGTACAGGCATACTCATCTGATGTAAAGCAATCATGGTAGCATATGAACACTTGCAATACAGGAAGTGCCCGTTGCGACCCTAAATGTTTGTCCTGTGTGGGAATCTAACCCACGAGCGTTGGTATCAAAGTAGCGTTAATAACCACTGAGCCACTGATCTCGTCAATTAAAACAATTATGTATATAAATAAAAACAGTAACTAGGCTCTGTCTGAATATGAAATGATTAAAAAAAAGTGCCTTGATCTTTTATAACAATATAGAAGTTTTTAATAACGCATTAATAATAACTTGGGTGCATAGCATGGGACCCTGCCAACATCTACGGGGTTCAAGTCATCCTCACGCCCTATAAAACGCCCAGACCTAGATAAACAGCATGTCTGTCTGTCTTCGCCTGTACCCAAATGTTTGTACGGCGTGGGAATCAAACCCATGAAAAAAAAGAAAAGAAAAATCAAAGGCGTTCAAGTAGTATTGCCAACCACTCCATTACCGAGCTTGTCAATACTACTAGTATTTACTTAAAAATATTTTTTTCTGTAATTCCAAACAGGCTTAACAAAAATATTTTTTTCTGTAATTCCAAACAGGCTTATGCACAAAAATGTTTGTCTTATATGGGAATCGAACCCGCCACCCCATTAAATGGACGTTATTAAAGTGCGCATTGTCAGCTACTCAACTACGGAGATTGTCGAATGGAATGTTAATATTTTTCGTTTAAATTATTGCAGATGTTAGAAATAATAGGCAACGAGAATGTCAATCTATCAGAGAAGCAGATGGCCGAGCTGATTGAGTTGCTCGACAAGGAGGAGATACTCGAAGTCGAGAGCAAAATACAGAAGGCCCTCGACAAGGCAGCGGTGGCCGCTAAGGAACAAGACAAGTCTGCTGAATCGGAAGGAAAGGTAAGTTCATGGGAGAAAAGTAATAAAAGGTATGATTAACGTAGACTGTTCAAATTATGATATGTAAATCATCGTTAAGGAGATGTCTACTGAATCTCAAATAAAAGTAAGTCCATGACGAGATACAGAAGCTCCATGACTAGAAATATTAATTTTAATGAAGACAATTCTTCTATATCGGATGGAAATATAAATTTGAAATCAAATGTTGATTGAAATAATTAAATGAAAGAAGTAAGGCGGGATGGAAAAGACCTTTGACAAAGAAATAGCAACTATTAAAGGAAACAAGTCAACTAACTTTGAAGGAGAGGTAAGCTGTTGAAATTACTATTGGATGCATAGAATGATAAAGATAAAATACAAAAGGTCACATGGTTTAGCAACTTGTCACATAGAATCTTCAACCCAAGACTTGATAACAGCAGACTCTCGACAAGTAATCTTCCATTTATCTCTCACTTATAAGCATCTGATGAAGGGTAAAGGTAAGTTCATGGCAGAGAAATGAATGTTAACTGTTGGCCAGACATAATGTTCAGGTATATAAATATCTCTGATAAAAGCATGTAATAAATAATGACATACACACATCAAAAGTGTCTAGGGATCAACATATATTTTTGCAATAACTTTTCTCCTGATTGATATTAATTAAAATTTTCTTTAAGGATTCATCAAATAAAGTGTTTTCGTTTGTCTACAGTAACGATAAACCAAGTCACCTTTGCATTAATAAAGAAATTTGCCATTTTCATAATAAAGGGATTTTTGACATTTGAACCACTAATATTAAAGTTCGAAAAAAAGACTGAAATAACAGTTTTCTTTAAAATTTTATTGGGTAACTTAAACAATTAATAATCCGTGTTTCTACCGCGAACACTAACAACACAAGAACATCGGTTTGGCATACTCAAAATGAGTTCATCCAAATCACGCTGTGGAATGGCCGCCCATGTTCGTTGCAACAACAAAAAAAGGTCTTCTTGCGACTGGATACCCTCCATATTCGGCAGAGCTCTTCTCTGTAGCATATCCCATGCATGCTCAATCGGGTTCAAGTCTGGCGACTGAGCAGGCCAGGGCATGACATTGATGTTAGCTGCGGCGAGAGTCTGTCTTACAACTCTTGCGGTGTGCGGTCGTGCATTATCATGCATTAACTGAAATAAGGGACCGATTTGCACTTGTAGAGGAACGATGACGTCTGATACAATCGTCTCAGCATAAATTTGAGCGTTGAGGTTGCCTCTGATCCAAATCAACTCAGTTCTTCCGCCGATCCAAATACCCGCCCATACCATGATGGTTCCACCACTATAAGGATGGACTTCCTGGCAGGATTTTAATCGCTGTTGGCGTCCAGGGGTTCTCCAGTGTCGTATACGTCTTGTATCCGGTCTCATACCAAAACGAGACTCATCAGAAAAGCACACGAAAAGCCATTGTTCATCTCAAGAAATCCGCATAAAAATGCTTGATCCCTAGACACTTTTGATGTGTGTATATCTGATAGGCACCAGTAGAGTAGTTGTGACCACTAAGTAACAATACAAGTCGTGTAACGGATGGAAAGGTAGATTCGTGACAAGGAAACGAAATGCTACTGATCTTTGATAAAGCATTTGTGACAAATTAAGTAACTACAAAAAATGTGCTAAACCTGAAGAAAATGTATAACAGAACTACATAGTTTAGTTATTACAGTAGCACAATGTCAGAATATTCGAGTTTCATCTCTCTGCCAAGGCAGTTGTGATCTCTAAGAGACAAGATAATCTGTTGAATCTACAGATAAGGAAATTCTTTTACCACGAAATTTGGTAGATACTGGAGAGGTAAAATGTTCAAGTTGAGCCGATATACCATATAAATGATTCTCAATAAATCAGTAAGCTGCTATGATAAATGTCTACTAATCTGTAGAAAAGGTAAGTTTTCTATAAGACAAAAGCTATATATGTCTTAGCTACTGGACAAGAAAAATTTCGGAAATCTAACTGGAGGTATGGACGTAACAAGATGTGATGATGTATACTTTTTTCTTATATTCAACTAGCTTGAAATCAAGCATATTGCCTGCTCGGCAGTTACTGGCGTGACTGTAGCCTGTTATTAGTCATGCATTGGCGAATATGTAAAAATCTTTTTACTTGTTTTTTGAAGAACTTCATGCTGTAGGCCCATGGGAAAACTTCTGAGACTTCTCCGAAGAAAACTGTAAGAGATACAGAAACAAAGAGAGAGAGAGTGACATAAAGAGATTTGCGTGCGAGGGTGAATTTAAATATTTATTATTGTTATTTATTTTAAATATTCATTTATGTACAACTTTATATATAATTATGTTATAATACATATAATATTAATATATTTCATTAATTTTGGATTATTTTCAATAATTTAGAGGTATCTAGTAAATTTGTAATGTATAATATGCATGTTAACTAACTTTAATGGGCTAACTAACGATGATGAGCCTATGGAAAAAGCCTGACGTTACTCATTATCTTTTCGAATCGTATTATATATTCTTTTATAGAACCTTCGGAAGGCATACAAGCATACAGCCCACCTGGTATAATGCCGATACCGGCTTGGAACAATTCAAGTATCACCTGCGCGATGCCACCTCTGCTGCTAACACAGCTACACTTGCAGGAACACAACAATCGTCAGGGCAGTTGTTATTTGGCTGCATTTTTCTGTGAGATATAGTTACTTTCCCAGTCGCGCTCCTCTCTTCGTGATACGAATGAATTCATAAAACCCTTCTCTGTTATAATATTTTACTGTATCGTAACGCTTAAACGGTTTCAGAGTCTATTCGACTTGATTCGGGAGGCGCAGAAACGACGAGAAATGAAGAAATCCGCAGAGAAGTTCGGCGAAGAACCAACAATCCCCAAGAGTGACAAACTGGTGACTAAATCGGGCGAGAGTAGTAAACGACCAGAGAACCACTGAGCATAGTTTTACTTAACTTAGTCAAGGTGTAAATATTACGGTGTCGGACTGTATACGCATGAGATGGTTGTATACGCTTTCGCCCCGGTTTGTTTCTCGTCAAACCTTCGACGAGAGTCTACAGTAGTTAACTTAATTACAGTACTTCACTCTATCGATGCGGTCGACCTTTACGAACGATATATATATAATATATAGACCTTTATATAATAACGTTACCGTAATGACAATAAGCATTTTTGTAAACACGTAATCAAATATGTAAATAAAGTTTTACATAACACATTATCGAGTGTAAATCTATCCGTACAAAGTTATTTTCTCCCCAGTTGTAGCGTTCTATTTATTTTTTGGTTTCTATATAATTGTTAATGAGATTGTATGTTATTGTTTTATGCATTTCTGTGATCGCTTCAGATGTAAGTTTTGTTTTAATAGCACGCATCACAATCACGTGAAAATCAATGTTGCCTGTTAATTGTACGTGTCACGATAAATGTCGCTTCTACACGCATCTGGCGGTCGTTTTAGCGTAGTACTCATTTATTTAGCACAAAGAAGCAATGCATCGTTTGCTGGCGTATACAATATTTCAAGTGATTGTGTTGCACTTTTAGAAATATGGAGCACAAATTATCGACGTCTAATATTTATGTAGTCCGTTATCTGGTTTGCTTCTGGCAACCTTTACATAGACATAAATTACATATAATTACTGTCTGGATGTGGTATTTAATACGATATTAATACTTAAGTGTGTATAACACAACGGATGGGAATCTATTCAGAATTTCGTTACTTGTATTTCAATGAAATGTTATTTTATGTGAATATCCATGCAGATGTGTCTGCGTATTATTTTGAAACAATGGCGGTACCATTGTATAGTATACAAACTTGATTGCATGTGTACGCAAATAATTTTTCCAATTTTTTCCTTGTATTGATCGAGTTCGGCACACGATTGTAAAGTATGTATATATATACTTGTAGCTAGTTCCACTTTCGTGTGAAACGTGATACGTAGTTATGCAATTTATTATATTAGCAACAATATATTAAAAAAATTAAATTGGCTGCAAGGAATTGTTTTTTTTTTCATCTGAGGCAATGGAACCATGAACCTAGATTTCAGACTTATTTACGTGTACATGTGCGCCATTCCAAATAAAATTTTGTCCAAAGCTAGGATTTACCCTCCTTTCCTGTTTGTTTAAGGAAACCTTTATTTCGTACATTTAAATAAATTTCAAAGTACGCTGTGCGTAATATAAATAACTACGTAAAGCATGAGACCACTAACTCCTTACTCAATCGATGGTCCCATGCCTTATACAAAACTTATATTAAGGCATAAGAATTGTCATCCTGTTTATTCCTGTTCTGTTAAACTTTCGTGGCGCGTATTGTATGAGCATTTGAAATTGTTGTCATTTTTAAATTATCATTAACCAATGGAAACGGATTAACTAAAATAAACCAGGATCAGATGTACTAAAAGTTCTAAAAAGTAAGAAATATAATATCTTTATGAATGTGTATTTTTATTTGCAATCCGCTATTAGCTAGAGGGCCTATGAAGCATATCTTCATGCCAAGTCCAAATTTTGGTAGGCAGAGAGATACGTGACCACGTGACTCGGCCCTTGTACAGCTTTCTCGCATCTTTAATATTAATGAGTACAATATTCTGTCTGTTACTTATTCCATCTTTATATATGACTACATTATATTATTTCTCCTAGTTGTACATGACAGACGTTTAAAAAATGTCTGAACAACCAATTTACTCATTGACAGTCCCACACAAAATAAGGAAAATACCTATAAACCTTAAAATTTAGAATGTATTCAACTATTTTGGTGTTGACTATACTTTAAATTGTATCGGTAGACCAACTTTAGTAAATTACCACCGAATATTGCGGAGCAATTTTGATCTTTATACAGAGAATCTATATAGTATCTATGTATATTTAAATTGGTATTAGAGGTGCTCAACTTGCGATATTCAGGAACTACCTGTCAAACAGAAGGCAAAAGGTTAAACTTGACCAGTGCAACAGCGATGATCTTGAAGTAACTTGTGGAGTACCGCAGGGAAGTGTCCTTGGTCCTACCTTGTTCCTCATCTATGTAAATGACCTCTGTAACATGTACATTGCTAACGCTAAAAAATTTTCATATGCTGACGATACTGCCATAGTATTTTCCGGTACAACTTGGACTGAAACAAAAACTAAGGCTGAACAAGGTATGGCTAAGGTAGCCGATTGGCTTAAATACAACTTATTAACTTTAAACACTACAAAAACGAATTATATTTGTTTTAGTATATATAATAACTCACAACCAAAGTCTGACTTTAATATAAAAATACATACATGTAATACTATAGCGAACAACGCATGTAACTGCCCAATAATTGAGAAAGTCGCTCAAGTTAAATACCTTGGTGTCACTGTTGATCAAAATCTTTCTTGGTACCCTCAAATAGATCGTATTGCTGCTAGTATTAGAAAATTTATCTGGATTTTTAAATATCTGCGTCACATAGTACCTATAAAGAAAACTCTTGATCGTGGACACAAAAGAAATCTCCTAAATGAAATCTATAATGCTTTAGTACAGTCGGTCATCACGTACTGTATCCCTGTATGGGGAGGCGCATTTAAAACACGATTTCTTGAGATGGAAAAAGCCCAAAGGGCACTTATAAAAATATTGTTTTTTTAAAAAAGACGTTTTCCCACCGACAAATTATACAAAATAAGTGATCTTCTATCAATTCGGAAATTATACATTGTCCAAACCGTTCTAAAAAATATAAAACAGTACACTATGATCAATCTAGATAACACAAAAGAAGGAAAGATATGTTCCTTTCACTAGAACACTAACTGCTAGCAATCAATTCAACAAACGCTCAGCTCACTTACCTATATAATAAAATAAATAAAGAGTTAAATATTTATACAAAGAGCAAACATGAATGTAAATAAGTATGTAATAACGAAATGGATTAAAACACTGACCTATGAGGAAGCAGAGAATTTGTTACTTTATGGATAATATCTATTAACATTATTTTCTATTATTAACACAATTACATAGCATCATACATATTATAACCATATTATATCTATATATGTATTAAAATATATAATTAAACACAAATCACACATTTACTCACATACACACACACGCAAATATTGTAATTCATTATATTATTTAAGGTTCGGTGGAGCGGGGTATTCTGGTACAGGTATTAATATGCCTAAAAGGAGACCTCGGCATCTAGCTGTAAGTGTCTGTTAGTGAAATAAAGAATTTTTATTTTATTATTTATTATTATATCTTTACGCCAAGTCCCTTGCGGGGTAGGCAGAGAGAACCGAGCTATATAGTAGGTACTTACTTATAATTGATTTAGAAACAATACGCATTACTACATCTTTTTTTTGTACTACGTAGTCAGGCAACAAACATACGGCCCGCCCGATATAAAATTGATGCCGTAACCTATGCACCGTTTTCAGTACAAGGAGTATCGCTCTCGCGTTGCCCTCACCGCTGCTAACAGGAATTCCTCACGAGTTTACTATTAACATAGGTTATATGTTTCAAATACCATTGTTAGGGAACATGATGATTCATTTCTGTATTTATATTATTATGTACATTTTTTGTGTAACATATGTCCTAATATTAATAATTTAATAAAAATACCCTTACTTAGTCGTAGGAACACAAATAACCCTATAAGGAATAATTACTCATTTCTATATTATAAATGTTGTTAAAATAAGATGAGGCATGCTGTGTTGGTTCGGACATGTAGAAAGAATGCAAGATGAAAGAATGATGAAGCAGATATACAATGCAAAAGTAGAAGGATGTAGAAGCCGAGGAAGACCTAGACTTACCTACCACCATCAAATTGGTCGTGTTCTATCAGAAGGTGATGTCAGAAATCGGCGAGCGTGCATTAGAAGAGCAATGAATGTTAAAGAAGCGAGTGAGGTATGTAAGGATCATGTCACGTGGCGCTCGGTTCTCTCTGCCAAGGGATTTGGTGTCAAGTTATAGATAGAAAGTTCAGTCAAAATCGGTGCAAACGTTTCATGTACATATTTGTAAATATCACTAGCTCTGCGGTGAAGGAAAACATCGCGTGGAGACCCGGACGTCCAAGAAATTATATTTCGATAAACGTGTGACCTTATCTGCTTTCCCTCTGGGCTGTGACAGTGACAGGGCTGTGACAGAAACCTGACGACAGTCGCTCCATGTAAAAATCATTATCTTCATCAATTCCTCAAGCTTAGGTATCAGGCACTGACGATCCTAATGGATTAGGAAACGGGATAATGCTAAGAAGAAGAATATAATGGGTAATTACGTTTAGGGGCTAAAATTAGAAAGCTTATAACCACTCGGAAAGAAGAAGCACCAAAAATATTATTTTGTAACTTATTTGTATTTTTTTAGTATTTATTATCTTTGTTTTGTAAATAAAGTAATGTTAAGCTATAAAATAACGTGTGTATTTCTGTTTACTTAAAATTTAATTTATAAATATGGAGAAATCTTAATTTGCAATTGTCGAGAATTTCCTTAACTACTTTAAGTAAGCACTTTCTTTGTGATTGATCAACCAACGACGTCGTTTGTAAATAATATTGCTCGTAATTTAAAATATGTATTAACTGATTTGTAACTCTAAAAAGAAAATAGTTGAGTGAACTATTCGCTAACGTAAGAACAAAACTAAACAACTAATGTCAATAATAAGCAAATTCGTCATTGAAGTCTAAAGTTAGGTGCATTTAGCGATAGTCTTTTTTTATACAACTAGATTGGCAAATAAGCATGGGGCGCGTATCAGATGGTAATCGGCCTCCGCAGCCTATTGCCGCTCGCAACACCACGGGAATATCACTTGCGCGCTGCCAATCTTGTGATCAAAGGATGTTTCGTTACAGTGCCCAGTAATTTCTCTGCCATTAGGCCATATCTCACCCTTCAAACCGGAACACAGCTATATAAATATATCTGTTTCGCAATAGAAATAGGTGAGACAGAGGTACCCATGCAGAAGACTTTTGTACAAAATGTCCTTCTGGTAAATAGATAATAGATAGGTAGTAGTTACAACCACCAAGACGCTACCGTTGCCGTGCTATTATTATCGCTGCTTGTTATGCGATGAGGTGTAAATATGGCAAAATATATGATTAAATTAAAATCATCCGAATGTCAATATTCTAACATTTTTGAATATGGCGGCCGCGCGAAAGTTCTGCATCCGGTTTCCGAGATCGGCCTACGATTGGTTGACTTAACAGATTTGTAGCCAATGGTAGCCAACTGCACAGTTTCAACTAATGATAAAGCGCAAATACGCTGATCACGGGCCTCAGGGCAGCCATCTTGATGAAATTCAAAAATTGAAAGCTATGCCATTGGTTAACAATGAGACGTCATTCAATAGTTTGACGGAGTTGCGCAAAATAAATTATTTTTTTTGAGTCTCGCTCACTCATTTCGGCTGCCATGTTTTTTTCATGCGGGGTGTGTGTATATTGATATAACAGTCATGATATTTTAACCCCTTAAAAACTCTTACAGGTAAGTGTTATAGTATATAATATGATTTTCCCATGCCAACGCGGAAGTACGTCGCGCGTCCTCAGTGAAAGTGCATCATGTAATACTGTCGCCTCCTTGTGAAATTGTATGTGTATCGTATCGTCTCAAATTTACTATTATGAGTCAGTATAAAACGACGATAAAGTTTACGTGCCGCGAGATCTTTGTTGATTGATAACTCTATTATGGTGTACCTACGCTAAGTCTTATGGCAGCAACGTAGGAACGTAAGTTTCTTGGCGTATTTCGTGTGACGTTTTGGCGCCATCGACCCATTTAGCGCGGCGAGCGGGCATGGGTTTTCACGAAATTCTTTGTTTTATCATCACAATGACCTTTGTATGAACACAAACGTCATGTCTCACTCTTTACGTCTAATCATTATTTTACTTTGCAGAAGGGGTGTACTAAGTGCGTCATTTTTTAATAGCTAGTGACGATGCTATCGCCCACAATTGGCTAAACGCGAGAAACGCTGCCTTAAAAAATCGAATAACTAGCGAAACCAGACCAAAGAAATTAATGATGTATTAGTACGAAAATATAGAAAGGATCGATTATTATCACACGGCCCTCGGCAATTGTAAAATGGACTCACGATATTCGAGCGCAATGCTGGTGTTTGTTAACGGCAAAGATTATCAAGGACAGGATGCGTAAGCATAAGAGAGAGAGCCAGGCGAATGCCTGCTGGCCTACCACATCCAAAGAACTCCACCAAAACCCACGCCGCGTCATCTGATACTTGCACATTACATACAGGTAAGGCTTTACTCATCCACTATAAAGCAGATATACAATGTCAATAATGCTGTGAATTGTATAAAATGTATGTACCTTTGAGGGTAACGGGTCATTAAACTTTTAAAAGTCAGTGTGTGCCGTGTTAAAAATTTGAATATAAATAACAGTCTATGGAGAACATTTCACTGTATAATTTGGTTGTCACCTGTATAATCAGGTATATAACATACAAACTATTTGCTTATACAGTACTGAACCTGCAAATATCTTGTTCAATTTAATTTTTGTACTATCTACTTGATTTAAATAGATACTAAAGAATAATATTGGTATTAACTTCAGTAAAGCTAGCTGAATGACTGCACACTTCTGCTAACTGACGATGAAACTGCTAATTATGATATTGTAGAATCTGGATATACAGACCTATAATGGCACATTTGGGAAGTTAACCTACTTTATTTTGTTTTTACCTGCCTCAAGAGGATATGCAGTGCTCGGTAAAACTGGAAAGGGACTGTTACAGTGGGAATGTTAAAATGAAGACTATTAACAATTTTAAGAATCCTTATTTGAAGGTCGGTTGAACAGATTTTGGTCCTTTGTACATTCATAGGCAACATGAGGAAAAATTTTCAAATGATTTAGTGCATTAGGTATTTAAACTGATGGTCCTTTATCAGTTTAGAGTTTAATTTGGAATTACAAGATAAAATTAGTTTGATAACAATATGTATTCATTTTGTTATCACTTAGTTTCTTAAATGATTATTACATCACAGTTTTGAAATCATACAGCTTTAGCTTAGCATACACCATGAATGCAAAGGCATGAAATTGAGTTTATTCCCTTTTTGATATTTCTGCCTATGTGTCTCCATTACAATGTATTCAACTAAGTGGTGGTGGCCAGCCATTGATAATGCTTACTTTATGGATGTGTACAGAATGACAGAAGTATGTAAAGTAGTAGATCAAATAAAGTAGTATATGACTACATTAATTTGTCTGTAACATAACATCTGAATCATTAGATCTTAACATAAGTTAATATTTATTAATATGCTGTTCTGTCTGTCAAGTTGTGGAATGAATTATTATTGGTGGTGCATTAGCTTTATGCTTGTTTGTCACTTGCATTTGTAGGGCATTGTCTTTGGACGGTCCAGCAGTTTATATAATACAGTCAAAACCTGATATAATGACATTGAAGGGATCCTCTAACCTCGGTTGCTATATCC
Organism: Pyralis farinalis; assembly: GCA_947507595.1. Taxonomy (NCBI): domain Eukaryota; kingdom Metazoa; phylum Arthropoda; class Insecta; order Lepidoptera; family Pyralidae; genus Pyralis; species Pyralis farinalis. The sequence continues at coordinate 28,831,280 of OX382273.1, read as the reverse complement.
GATAGTCGTTATAAGCAAAATGTACAAATAGATGCATAATTTGAACTTCTGATAAGTGATAAAGGTATTTAAGTTACATATATGCAGTATATGTATATATATTCAGCATATCATATTGTATTCAAATATATTGATATCGAATGTTGATGTCGAAATACCAAATAAAAGTTTTATTTCAAAAATCCAAGCAGTACAACTTTTCAAGTTTGTTTCACAATGTACGAGGGTCATTTGAAAAGTTCTTAGCCTAACATGGTTAAAGTTATTGGTTTTTTTTATAACTACCCTCATTTTGTAGTTACATTATTTAGCAACAAGTATGAATAGTTTAGTTTATTCACAGTAACTCATTGTTCGTTTACACGTGATACCGTAAGTCAAGTCAGAGCTATTTTTGAAAATGGATAAAATTGAACATCCTGCAGTGATAAAATACCTGAATTTGAAAGGTTTAACTCCAAAAGCTATACATGAAGACATGTCTGCTACTTTGGGTGAGTATGCGACTGTTAAAAACTGGGTGGCAGAGTTTAAACGTGGTTGTGAGACCATTCAAGATGAGCCCCGTAGTGGCCGGCCTTGACTGCTTCCACTGATCAAAACAAAGAAAAAAATCTGTGATTTAATTTTATCTGATCGAAGATTGACTGTCGAGGAGATAGCTAAGACTGTAGGAATCTCATCTGAGCGAACACATCATATAATTACTACTGAACTTGGATTCTCTAAGGTGTCTGCGCGGTGGGTACCGCGACTGCTTTCAGTGGAACAAAAACGCAACCGACTCACAACTTCTCGACTGTTTAGAGTTATATGAAGCTGACCCAATAGAATTTGTTGAAAGATTTATAACCATGGATGAAACCTGGGTTCACCACAATACACCCGAGACAAAAGAACAGTCGAAACAATGGAAAAGAGCAGGATCACCCACCCCAAAGAAGGCAAAGGTGGTTTTATCAGCGGGCATAGTCATGGCATCCGTTTTTTGGGATGCAAAGGGTATAATTCTCGTTTTTTTTAAAAAAGGGTGAAACAATAAACTCCGATTACTATTGCAACCTGTTGCGTCGTTTGAGAGAAGAAATCAAAGAAAAACGTCCAGGTTTATTGAGAAGAAAAGTCTTGTTTCATCAGGACAATGCGCGCGTTCACACCTCTGTGCAATCCATGGCAGAAATCCATCAATGTGGCTTCAAATTGTTACCTCATTCCCCATATTCACTGGATTTTGCACCGTCGGATTTTTATCTGTTCCCAAAGCTGAAAAAATTTTTAGGTGGTAAACATTTTTTTACAAATGAAGAGGTCATTGCCGCCGTGGACGCTTATTTTGAGGAGTTAGACAAAGATTTTTTTAAAACGGGTATCGAAGCCTTGCCAGTCGATGGAAAAAGTGTTTTGAGCTCGGAGGAGAGTATGTTGAAAAATAAAAATAAACTCGAAATCGTGTGGTTTCATTAAGTATGTTAGGCTAAGAACTTTTCAAATGACCCTCGTATCATTAAAGTTACAGAAAAGATTTAACCTAAGTAAGTAGTTTAGTTACTCTGTAAGTAAACTACTTACTTAGGTTAAATCTTTTCTTTAACTCTATTTGTGTTTCACAATTATCTGCTCAGTAACTTAAAGATTTACGAATTATCACTTACTCTCTCAGTACTGCCAACATTAAAGTTTTACATTCCATTTTAAAATGATAGTGATTTGTAATTGAAACAATAACCATTTACCATTTTATGATCATTACATATGTAACTACAAATTAAGTTATATATGGAATATAATACATAACATCCTGTTATTTACATTATAATGGATTTTGAATTACAATTAATGAACTTATAACTATATAAACTAAACATTGTAGGATTTTGCAAAGAAATGTAAATAACAAATATGGCAGACAGACTGACCGCCTTAAACATTGTAGGATTTTATAAGGAATGTAACTGTACAACTTGTAAACAACTCTTATTTGAAGGAACAATATAAATATCACTACTCTTATATCTGCCAAGTAACCGGCTACCTGCCAATTCATCCGATGCGTAACATACTGAGCAGATAATGTAATAATTAGCCCTACTGGCAGGTTTTAACATGCAAGTTACTCGTATACTTGACAGTTAAGTTTCAAATAGCTTAATTAGAACTATATTTATACATTGTATTGAGGCTCTTAGTATTTAAAATAATCGGTCATTTTGGACAGTTTTTTTTTAAACTGAGTCTCAAATGTATTCCTTGATTATCATCAGAATTGAAATAGCTAACTGAAATAACAGTTTCACACAATGTTATTGGTTGTTTTTCTTCAATTTCTTGGTCTTCATTTCTTTCACAAGTGTTGTGATTATTAATTTCAGCTTCCGCTTCTGCTAATGTGTGTTTTATCTTCTATATTCAACACTTTTCTCTTTTTTTGTGACATGGTAATTAGAAAAACATGATTAAAACAAACACTACTTAAAACAATCAACCTGAGCATCAACTAAATAAGTTGTGAAATGTCCAAGGACAAAATGTGAAAGAGTGGAAGAGGTGCAAGTTGGGTTTGGGTGGGAAAAATGAGTAGGTAATTATAAGCCAAATTAATCCTTCATGGATTTAGAATACAGTTCAAATTAATGTTTTGTTTTGCTTCAACAACTGACAGTATGTTGTTATAGCTTATGATGTTAGAGAAAGTTTGTTGTTTCAAGCGATATATCGCTTTATCTGATGTTGTTATAGGCGGTATGTAAATATATATGTTTATATAGGGATTTGATGAACCTTGCCATTTAGTAGTAATAACCGATTTGACGTTCAAAGCCATGTCGTTATATTCCGTTTTGACTATATAATTGTTTTGTATGTGTGTAACTTACTAAAACTCCTAAATACTTGCACCAATTTAGATAATTTTTTTATTTGTATTTGAGTAAGTCCCTAGATGGTTTAGATTCACATTTGTACACTGTAGGTGGCGCTGTAGTCCGTTAATAGGATTTTGTATTTTAGGGCTGGGCAATATCTGTGCGGGTTTAATATATTATATTTATCATACTAAAATATTAGTTAATGAATCAGGTTGTAGCCATCTATCTGATCCACTACTATATTCCCTTACGGTATAATTTATGCTACCTATGCAGCAATGGTTTTAATGAATTCATGGACATTGTACTTGGCATGATAATATAATAACTGATAGAATAAATTACCAGTTACTATTGTACCAATAACAAACCTACTTGCAGAATCAAGTATTTTATATCTAGAATGTAGTAATGATAAATGTTACATTCTATAAACAGATAATACAATGTTATGGTGAATAAATATAATAATATGTTGAGCCTGGGCCCTAGTACACATGTGAAGATGGTTACAGTCTGTCATACAAACAATTTTTACATCAATTGAACTATAGGGTTACTCTTGAAACTGAATCTGATAAATCAATATTCTGATTACACAGCAATTACATTATGAAGATGAGCACGGATAGCTTAGTAGATAAAGAGTCGGCCTAGTGATCAACTGGTTCCCAGTTCGTATCCTGGCATGTACCTAAATTAAAGTTTTCAGATTTATGTACTAATTTGTAAATATCACTTGCTTGGTGGCGAAGGAGGCGTGTGATCGAACCTAAGAAAGGTCTGGTTTGCCCTTTGGGTTGTGGAGGTCTGATAACAGTTGCTCTATGTAAAAATCTGTATCTTCACCAAATCCTTAGACTTTAGTAGCGGACCCCCGCCTATCCTTATGGATGAACTGAGATACCAAACTTTGACATTCGAATTGGATTGAAATTAACATCAAGAGTAACCCTTTGATTTGACATTTATTATCATACAACTTTAGTTAAAGTAGGCATATACATGCAATGGCTTCATCTTTGTTTCAGAATTTTGTTCAGCAAATAGATTAGTCGCGTTAGGGCTGGTGCTAACAGGATATTTTGAAAGAAACCAGGATCGAAATAAAAGACATTTAAAAAAAAAATCCAAAGCTCTTCTGCAGAATACTCTCCTATACATTTTAAATAAGCTCAGTTCTTTCTCTACCATTTCAATCTATTATTACCTGTCCTACCATTATCTTGGCCTGGGTTGTTGAGACAAGTTACATCTTTTAAGACTGCTAATGCAATGTTATAAAGTTGCATATCCTATGTTTAGTTCTTAATACGTGAACACCACACTAACACACTGTGAAATACAATTGCTCTGTGAAACAACTCTGAAATCCATAATATGTATGTGTTCATAATTTGCCACTTGCAACATACAATGAAAAGCTGAAATTCTAAAATGGAATTAATATTCCCATTGACCCATTATGTGCCGAGCGGTTTGATCGAACCATGCTCATTATGGCAACAGGTATATAACGGCGTTTGACAGGTTAATGGAAGCCATCTGCAGTGTAAGCAATGCTCATTATTCGAAATTTACTGTCTTGTTATGTATGAATACAACACGCGGATACAGATTCACCTGTTTCATATAATTAGTGTGAGACAGCATGTTATGTTACAATATACAATAACTACGTCTATGATAGGCTGAGTGTGAGAAAAGCATAAATATTCTGTAGTAGCAGTTGTCATACCTAGGTGACCGTAGCAGAAAGCTAACCTATCTATCTATATCTTAACACAAAATCCCTTGGCCAGGCTGATCTACTTGCTATGGAACAATTGGTTGGATACTTTTACTTGTAGCCTATACACTTGTGATAACTGGATCTTAGTAGTGTCTTGTCAGCCCCAATGCTAACATAGTATATATCTCCTTCCTCACTTGCAGAAAACACAGCTTGTCATTTGCTTGTAGGTGGGTGGAGTAGGTAAAACTATTTCGGGCCAGTTAGGCGTCTCTTAACTAAATATTGTTGTGTTATCTCTCGTTTTATATTAATGTTTCCTTATATTTTATAATATACACAATGCACAGTGTGCATGCATTGTTTATTAATTTCCTTCCTTTAAAGTAACCAGAATATTAACTATTAATAGGCAGCAGATAACTTGTACGATTTCAAAACTGGCATGATAGAATGATTTGAAATACAAATAATTGTTTTTATTTTGCAGTTATAAGACATTGTCTCAGTGTTATTTAGTGATTTCCTAGACTCACACTCTTTCAATGATGACTAGTAATTAATATTGGTGACAAATAAAAGAGGTTTTATAAGAAAATATTATTTTTTTCCGGCACATATCATATTTTGTAGGGTTCTGTAAGGTTGGGACGTGAAGTAAACACGGTGTCTCGAGTATGAGTGTTTATTATGAGTAAAATATATAATAGGATAGACAAAAGGGGTATTCACACTACAGTTCTATACTCGAAAGCACAAAACTGGAAACCTATTAAGGCTTACCTATTTGTCAATACGTCACATAAATCTAGCTTGTAAACAAAGTTATTTAGATACATGAAAGATTAATATATTGTATTCTATACATAGCCTAAAACCAAATTGAATTAGTCCATTCAGACTGCTTAAGGTCTCCTTAGTCTTACCCAGAGTCTCGTGTACTGGTTGGGAGGGTCAAGTGCACTTGAGGTTGGCTTTGGCTCTAAAAATGATGTTGAACCGTTTACACCTCTGATTCTTTACTTATTTAAATAATTCAAAGGATATAGATAAATTACTGATTTACTGTGTAGGTAACACATTCCAAATTTTCCTGAACATGTGTGCTGTGTCATTGGCCGCTTCCAAAAGAGAATTAAGTGGAGGCATGGCATGCCTTCGGCTCTAAAAATGATGTTGAACCGTTTACACCTCTGATTATTTACTTCTTTAAATAATTTATAGGATATAGTTAAATTACCGGCGAGCGTGCATGAGAAGAGCAATGAATGTTAAAGAAGCGAGTGAGGTATGTAAGGATCGAGTCACGTGGCGTTCGGTTCTCTCTGCCTACCCCGGGATATGGCGTGAAGTTATTGATATATAGCCAAATTACCTAATTTATTGTGTAGGTAAGACATTCTAAATTTTTCTGAACACGTGTACCGTGCATTTAACCGCCCAAAATCATTTAATTTAATTTTTTTTATCAAAGAATTGCAAAATTTTTTAATGTTGCCTATGAACATACTGCACTTGTGTTTTCATTTTGTACCCAGTTTATTGCTTTAGAGTTGTAGTACAATAGCCCCCTTTTTTCTTTGGTCCCGCTACATACTATTTATTTATATAATCATTTTATTTAGTTAGTTTGTTAATCTGTTACATTAGGGAAGAAATTTATGACGTGTATGCTAATTTTTTTTGTTTTAATCTCATGTTTCAGTTCTTATGTTGCATAGTTTTGATTTTAGCTACTTTAAAATAATATTTTATGTAGCTTAGAGTAATAGATAAAGTTAAAACATACTGTATTAAAAGTTTACATACACAGGTGCCAAAATCAGCAGATGTTATTTAAACGAAACAAACACATTACATTATATGTAATTGTATTCCTACATTAAAACTCCATTTTGTTCTCTCAATAAATATCCAAGAATATAATGATTGATTTTTGCAATATTATAATTTTTTTAATGATGACTGGAAATTTTAATTAACTTTCTAATTAATTACTGTGCATAAACTGCTGCTAATGATCTCACCTTACAAGATGATTAGTTGCATGATGTGGTGTTTGCTGTATAATTAAAGTGTTTATCTACTGATAAACATTTATATTACAAATTAAGGCTATAAAATTTTGGCTCTACAATTTTGGCTAGTGCCAATTATTCTTACTCCCGTATGGCACTACATAAAATTGTACAGACCACTGTGTTTTTTTTTTCTAAATCGATATGTAATTTCAAGTACTTTTCCATTCCAGGAGCCTAACTTTGACAACATTGTTGATCGTCTGTGCACTAGACTCCAAGCCATCAAAGATCAAGAAGGTGCGTCACAAGTAGGCATGCCCACGTGGTCCATAGAACAAGCTGAGGCTGTACGTCGATATTATGCTGCTTTCCCTGCTCTGAAGAAAGGTCAGGAGTCTCCGTTACAGTACTACCTGCCGCCGCCAGCGTGGTGTCGCAAATCAGCACCAGAAGAGAAACAAGCCAAAATGCAAAGTGAAATATCACTTACAAAAGATTGGAATGCTAAAAATAGAAAGTTTTCTTCTGGAAAAGAACGTCGCAATTCCTACCACGGTCAAAGGAAGGCTAATAAGAAACGGTGCAACAGTTACAGCAGGTCTTTCGAAAGCAAGGAGAGCCTGCCCGAGTGGGTTACACATGAGGGAGTTTGGGACATCGAAACACAGGATCCAGTCAAGGAATTCATCAGAGCAATAGCATTGGACGAAGGTTACGGCACTTGTGAGAACACAGTCACTGACGAAATCAAAGAGCTGACAGCAGCCAAACTAAGAATGGCTGCTAACATGGTGCCAAACTGGGATGATAGTCTTGATTTTGATTCAGATTGGATAATTGCAGAAGATTTAGATCAGAGGGTTAGAACTCCAATGGAGGAGGAGCTGTATGCAAAGTTCGAGGCAAAATTTGATCGAAGTATCGAAGCCTTGTGGTCAAAAGATCAAAATACCCCAGATGATGAGTACCAAGATCTGCCAATCGATTTTCAAGACCTACTGTCATCCCCATCTGATCACCTGTTTGCTGATCCGTCCGCAGAGAAATGCAGTCTGATATCGCTCACTGAAAGTATATGGTCCAATGATGCCGCTGAGAGCTTCCCGCTCGACCGCGCCGAATCGTCATCGAAAATCGCCGAAGCATTGCACGACCGCTTCAAGCCGCTGAACTTGGCGGACGGGGCTGAGTCGCCGCCGGCTTGCCCCCCGCGCCTGCTGGACTCGTTCTCGCTGTATGAGGGCGATGATCTGTATGACGCGCTCTCCTCCGTCGCGAACACGATGCGTTCATTCACCGCCATCAACCACAGTCGCGACCGCAGCGGGTTCGTGGAGGTGCCGCCGCGTCGCCAGCCGCGCGCTTCCATTGCTGCCCCGCCGCCACCCGCGCCCCCGCTCCCGCCCATTGAACCGCGCTCGCCCGACGACCGTGAGGACCTGCTCACGTCTTCGCGCACACATTTCAAGCCCATCAGGCGCGAGACCGACGCAGAGGGCACGCGCTACAATGACGGCGACACGTTCCATATCCGTGCAGAGCTCGACGTCGTCGAGTTTCGACGGAGCGACTCCGGAGGCGTGTACCTCAAGAGCTCGCTCGAGCGGTACCTCGAGTATCGCACCGGTGAAGGAATCGACTACGGCCGTCTGAACTTAACCGACGCGCAGCGTTGCCCGGACCTCGATCCTGGGTTCCGGCTTCGGTTCCCGGTACGGCAGTTGGATGCGGGAGTGCAAACAGATCGGCCGCCGGAGCTGGCGTGGGGTGCTTGCGAGGAGTGCGGTCGTGCCGCAAAGAAAATGCGCTCGGCAGTGATCGATGGCATTTGGGGGGCGGGGGGCGGTTGTTCGGCGTGCACCGCACCTCCGCCAGCTGTCACACCCGCGCCGCGCTCAGATGACCTGAGCCGCGAGTGGGAGGAGCTGCTGTCGGATATCAGTGCCGCGCATGCGCAATACTTGAGCGGGGAAACTGCTGCGGGTGCTGTAACGGGTGTGGGGACCGAGGTGGGGGGCGCCGACCGCAAGCGGCGGCACAGCGCGGCACTGCGCTGCGCTGCGGCCTGCTCGCACCCGCACGCGCGTTTCCTGCACTGTTGTGGCAGTTCGCTCGACCGCCCACTCACGCGCTAGCGTTCCACGACCGGGGCCGGCGGCCCCACTTCGTTTCATTTTGCTTGATTGTTGAATATGCGGAGGCCGAACTTCGCCGAGGCATCTTATTTATTTAAATTCGCAAGTTCTTACTCCGTCTGCCGGGTGTAACTTGTACTCGCCATCAAGTACATGGACCAAACGACATTATTTTTTTGCGAAGTATAAATCTCACAGGCAGAATAAAATCTTATCGGTCAAGGTGCAACCTGCAGAGTAGACGTGCAAATAAAAATATTTTTGTAGTTTTGAATTTTAACCACATCACAATGTATCACATCATATATGCGAGCTTTAACTTAAAGAGCCAAAAACTACTAAAAATAAACAAGTGTTCCGAGTCAACCTGGCAGTTTTGCTACTTTTGTTTTCAAATGTTTTAAAACCACGTAAATGTGTGGATGTAACTAACGCCTATATCAAGATTACGTGCTCGAGGGGTAGAGTAATATAAAAGATCATTTTGCTATTTGAGCGGCTGATCAGAATTATATACATCTTGGTTGCGCCTTTACAAATTATATATTTATAAGCATATTGTAATCCATAATTCGCGAAAAATGGGGTTCAATCCATGTATTTAATGGGGTAGGGCAACTTACACCCGTCACGCGGACTAATCGCTTTCGAATCATATAGACGCCGTCGGACAAAAAAAAATAGTGATTCATCTCTTGAGATATTTGGCGGTTGAGTTGATTATTTCTTTTCACTTCAACCGTAATTTTATATTGATGTTAAATATCGTATGACAAGACAGATATTGATATTTCAAATTATTTTGTTGCTCATCTGATTTCAACTTTCGCTAAGTGTCTCACTGGAAGTTCAGTATTGTTAATATAATGTAAGGCGCACTGAATATTGAGTGGTCGTGTCTAGTTTGATTCGATTGATTTCATTGTCAGAAGCGAGTAGTGGTTTGAGTCACCGGTCACATTGACGCAGAGCGACACTCGGCCATCGAAACGTTGCAACTTTAACATTGTATTCGTTTTTGTTGAGTCCGACTTACCGCCGATCGAAGGGAGTGTAGCGAACATTGAAAATCATGAAACTGCAGCGATTGTTGCGTAAATACTGTGTCAAGGTGACCGCTGTGCCGTTTCCTTTACTGATCTATCGTGCCGCGTTCTCTGTATATATTAGCCCTTTTCATCGATGATTGTAATATGACGTCTAATCGAAAAGTATAAAACGCTGCGACCCAGAGAGCGGTCGCCATGGCCGCGCTCTCGAGACTAGGATACCATGGCTCTATTTTAATCTTTCAAGTGGCATTAGAATGAAAAAATTAGCAATAATTATAGGATTAATTAGCAAAGCCTTAAACTTATGTTCTCCTGATTGTACTTGGCGATGTTTCCTGGAAGGCTTGCAGTGCTGACATATCTTATGATTGTAGATATTGAAGGGTTATATGTAACATTAATTTTAGTTTGTTTCTTTGTAGAGATTTCATATTGGTTAGAGGTGTTTGATGGAATGCTGCCTTCATCGCATTATATCAACAATATTTGCTAAAGATTGAATAATGTATTTGACGTATTTGATGTCGCTAATGAAGTATTATGATATATTAATTAGTCTATTTACCCTTTTTTCAAATTGTTAATTACGCTTTTATCTATGTACTCCGTTTTAAAAATTATATATGTCTAAGAATTGACGCTAAAATGAAGGGAAGCATTCCACGGCAAACACGAGGACGATTCTAATATAATTCTTACAATAACATCGTCCAAAGTTGTTTAAATAATTTTGTTAATGTAAAGCGTAGGTAGAAACGAGTATATTTTATTTTTGTTAGTAGTTTTCGTTTACGTTTTTCTGGCAATCAAAATTCATTCAAAATTTTATGATATAAAAAAAAAATGTTTCCTGTTACTACACTACTAGCGAAGGTGTAAAAATCGGACGCATCTCCATTTTTCGCCAACAGTGAACACCTTTTTCGGGTATCGTATTCGAGACACCGACAAATGTGCGCACTGTTGCAGCTTTGCATTAAGTCAAAGCCGATCGAGATGTGCCTTATAGACCTGTAAGTACAAGAGGATACGTTCAGAGCTTATTTTTCTTTGGATATAGGCTTGACTTTGCGGGGTGGATGCGAGTGTGGTCTGAAAGCTCCGCCTATTACGTGAAATAACGAAAAGCATCGATCACCGCCTACGTTAGACTAAAGTCATGCCATACCTGCGATGACGTCAGGACCTACTCGCGACTTGTGGTGGTATTAGGGATCCTCTTGTACTGGTAGGTCCATTGGTTTCTACATCCCTGGGGCGTGTATGTTATAACGGCAGTGCAGATTTGTTTTCAATGGTTTGTCCAGTATGTCTTAAGTTTTACACGCGGCGATTTTATTGAATGGCCGCATAATATAAAGGTAGGGCGGTGGGCGAGGCAGCCGCCTGTTAGTGGTAGGTAGTTGGAGGTGTCAGTTTTGTACGCAGTGGGACTATGGTAGTCGGGGCGCTCCGCCCCTGTAGTGTCGACGAGGTGACGAACTATGTATGTGCTCTAAGTAAAGCGTGTAGTCACTGTTATAAATTTGCATATGTTCCGATTTGTTTTCATCGCCGCTTCGAATGGAATTTATGAACAGTGGCTGCAGTGATTGTAACATAATTTACAGCTCCAAATATGGATTATAACAGTTCATATAGACGTAACTGTTATTTATAGTTTATGTAAAGCATAAGAAGTGTATTTGTTATATTTTGGTATATTTTCGTTTTGTACGGCGTCGGAGGCGGCCCCCCCTGCGTCGCCGCCCCGCTGTCGCATTATATATTTCATTTGAAAGCCTTACCTAGTTAAAACAGTTTCATATATTTTTAATATTCGTGCAAACTTTGCTATTTTATGTGTCGTGTTTTATATATTTATTTTTCTGTAGTGTGGTTTACTTCTGTTTGTAATAACTGTAAAGGAAAAAAAACACTAAAAAAAATATGTCATTGCATTGGAAAGGCTATCATCATTGTATATATTTAGTATATTGCGAAATTAATGTATAGAGATTTTCTGTTCATATTAGGCCCGTTACAGACAACCGCTACAATTTATATTGTAGCCGTATAGTACCAGACACGTCGGCTATACTATAATGTATATTTTACATTTTTGTACGAAGCGACACGAAAGTAAGGAATATGTCGTAAGACAACATGCTATCTTACTGTAAATGTTAAAAAAATGCTGAGATAGCAAGATGTCTTATATGATATATATTATTGTCTGTGTCGGGCTTTGTTGTTATTCATTCATCGATTCCTTTTAGCCTTGTTTATCTGGAATAGATATTTGTTGTACTATAGCATTAAGTGAACACTATGACCGGTTTACGGTATTTCAGATAGCGAAGTGACCTTTTACATTGTCTAGAAGTGACAGTTCATGTCCTGTTGGGTAATTTTGAACTCGTTCAACTAATTCACATTCATTTTTGCGTGTCACTTTAAATTTCATTTTCTTTTCTGTCATAAGTTCATATTGTATTGTACTTATTCCATTATCGATAAAGGAGATACCTCGGGAAAAAAATAGAAAATGTAAAAAAAATATATTACTAGATTCAAGTTTGCATAATTATGTTTGATTAGGTGTTAATCTAATATAATGTGCTTATGCACTTGATTATCGGTATATCCGGAACATCTGTGGATAATGCCGTCGTATGCTCGGTGGACGGGTTCGCAACGGGCACGGGGGACCACACGTTCAAATACTTAACATCAGACCGTTGCAAACTGGTGAGTGAGAGCGACATTAGCAAAATTACTACTAGGTATGTACTTTACCTCTGACATTAACACCACTCGGGTAAAGGAATGCGCTAATTACCCAAATAATCACACAACTCACAAAATAATCACGCAACTCGCAAAATAATCACGCAACTCGCAAAATATCACACAACTCACAACATAATCACGCAATTCGCAAAATATCACACAACTCACAAAATAATTACACATCTCACAAAATAATCACAAATATTTTCGTCGTAGGAAAAATGTTTCCGTCGTTGTATTCTGTATGGGTAGTTCTTTTACACACGATAATAATGTACTATGAATATGGTACTATAATAGTTATTTGAGATGCGAAATGACTCATTTCAAAAAAGTATCAGGTATTATGTTTCATTATGTTTATATTAGTTTTAAGAAACTATGTAGATTTATCTCAAAAGTCATGAAATTGATTTTTCTACTTTACTCGAGTGGTAGTTATAGCCAGGTAGTCTTGAACTCTTGCATAATATAAATATCTTCGCGGGTCTAGTCGGGTCGAGTCGAGATATCGCTTCAGACACAATACAAAAAATAGATTATTTATTAAAGCCTGTAATAATACTAATAATTCATAACTGAAACTAATGAATCATTTAAACTGTATGCAATGTAACATCTATATTATGAATGATAATGAACAGGAGGCTTAATAAGTAATTTTGTGTTTTTGTTATTGTGTACTATTCAATAACAGTCGAGATTCATTGATTTTTAAATATGCTGATGTCGTTCTCACACATGTATCTATAATGTCTTTTGCTTTGGTTGGACACTGGTTGCGGTATCACGGTGTGAAAATAAAGCGAGTGACTTTATGGGAAAGAAATGAAGTCCCCATAATTATATATTATTAAAAATATATATATATCTTTGTAAGCCACGCGAAGACAGTGGTTAAAGCTTTTGTCAATAATTATATTGATACCTATTTGAATATTTACATAGTATTTCACAGTCAGTATGATTTTGTTAGCAAGGCTTGGAAACTGGTATTCTTATTTTGGTTGCTTACTCTCTACCAAAAATAGGGATGTTGTAAGTTTAACGGAGTGCATGTGTGTCATCATCGTTCTCAAACGATGGAATCGAAATTCAATGTAGTTTTTTTATGAAGTGTAAAGCTGGTTAAAACACTGTTTGAAGAAATTAGTGTTGTATAATTTTCCATTAACACAAATGATTTTCATATTAAGGTTACCATTTTAATAATCATTACACGATATATGAATATTTACTGTCAGTCCGTACATAGATCCGAAGACACTCTTGCACAGCAAAATTTTTATAGCGTATATTCCCAGAAATTAACTATGATTTTTGCTTGATACCATTCTTAAAATCTACCAAATTATTACAATGGCTGTCATGACTCACGCGTCGTGTGCAATGGCGCCAGGAGTGGAGGAGCATTCCTCTTTGCGAATTTCATTTCTGTGCGTTATATGAGATAAACAGGTTTAATTCTGATATTAGCAAGCAAAGCTGGTTTCATTCAAACGTAACCGTTATATCATCGGTAAGAACCTTTTATATATTTTTTAAATCTGTTCAGATTCCAAGCCTTGTTTAGGTAAAAATTGAATTCGTTACTATTTTGAGATGAGAGCAACACGTTTTCCTATACCACCTGGACACGTAGCAATTCCGCACGCGTTTAAAAATAATATTAACAAACAATTGCATGTAGTTGTATTCGTGAAATTCTAAATCTTGTAATGCTCTCTCCTCAAGAACAAGTCAGCTTGTAACCGATTGTCGAGTGCTCTTGGTTACATGCACATTTGTTACACTTCATATCAATACATAATATCGTTTTTCTTTTCTTTTTGAAATTTCGTAAATCCATTAGAGATATGATTGTAATAGACCGGGGTAGGAGCAGTATACAAGGGATTTCAACGTATATATTTAATTGATAGTATGTTTACTACAATTTACAAATACAATGTTCTTTTATGGCACATTCTAAATATTTTTTTTACAGTTCATTTTGTTATATTAGAGGTAGGTTGAATCTAATGTTAGATCAAATTGCCTACTATTTATAGATAGCTAAATCATATTTCTCTTTGAAATTATATTCCGAAACTTTTTAATTAGAAGTGGTTATCCCTGAAAATAGTTACCATTGTCATAATTATGTTAGTTTGTGCTCACTACTCTGGTTCTTGACACCCGTGGGAAGAAAATAAACGAATCGAACCACATTTGTGACTTTTATTTTTCAACACCCACACAAGAGAACCTGTAGATCCTTGCGAGTTATCTGATATTTTTTGAGAAGTTTCTCAACGAAGACGTCGAAATTTAGAATAACATTGAAATAGTGGGCGAACTCACCTCACTCGACTCGAAAACCCAATGGTGACGTTATTCCGCACTCTTTCTTTCCGACGCGCAGAAACGAGAGAGCGCTATACAAAAACCACGGTTTACACTTTCATCCATTGAAATGCACGCGGTGCTTCGTCGCGAGCGAGAGGCCGCCGGCTGAATAACTGAACCGCCCGTCGTTATCGTTGTACAAAAATAATAAGAAACAAAAACCAGTGTGTGGTACCTAGCAATAGACAGTGATATTTTGTGTTTAGGACACGTTTTGGGACTACTGAGACATTAGTGACCTTAGCATTACCGGACCTAATTAATTGTTTTTGGTTTTAATAGGTAAGTGTTTTTGCAGACTGCAATGATTTACCTTTATTCAAATTTGCAGACTTGCAATGTGAATAAGAATGAACGTAGTATTATGAATGGAAGAGTAAATACATGTTAGTTTTCGTAACAAGTCGTTCCATAAATTCGTAATTTTTTGTATATGAAACGACTATATTCTTTCTTTCGTACGTTTTTCATTTGTGCATCTTATACTATTTCACAGTATTTTGTCTGCATAAAGAAGTGTACTTTCTAGATACTAAACTCTGTTTTTTTGCAAGCGAGTTGAACATTGGGAGATCCGGGGAGTGATATACAAACCGTTAACCTGGGATACTAAGTGGCCTAGGCTATAAACGAGCTGTTTGAACAGGCTAGTTTCAAAGTTTATGGTTACCAACCATTCAAATTTATCCGGTTATGTTAGTATTGTATGATGTCCCGTAATAGATTTATCTAGTCGGGCCTTCAGATTCAAAATGTTAGGAAGGGATTACGTATTAATGATATATTATACCGTGGGAAAATATTCTTAAGACAATATTGTGAACTTACACTAACCAATGCTATAAAGTTAGCGAAAGATTTTTCGATACAGATCTAATTTTGTTTGAGGTTATAAATTGTAATTTTTTTTCTATGTCGTAGGTGGCATATTTTCATACCTCTCCCTGATACGAAGCGGTGACAAGATTTATGACAAAAGTTCCTATCGCTCGCGATAGTTGTCAAACTCCCTGTTAACACAACAACAATTCAGGAGCTTTCTGGTGTCCTTACTAGGCGGAATACAAAAAATTGCTTCTAAAACAGTCTTAGTTTTTTTTAATTAAATTTGCAAACAAGAGTACGCCATAACCGTTACCGCAGTTTATGGATTCGGTTCTCAGTACATTCAAGAGAGAATTATACTTAGTCATAAGAAGCTTACGAGTCTAAACCTGCCATTCTCCTGTAAACCAAACCATACCTCGCACAAAGGCCGTGATATGTGAATCGCACGCGAAAGTGGCGAAGTCCCGTTTAATTCCTTGCTCATCTCGCTACAGGCATATCTAAAAATTATAATCGTAGCATGGTTAGGTACCTACTAGCTGCAGCCCACAACTTCGTAGACGCATGTTCCATAGGAACCGTTTTTAGGGTTCCTTACCCAAAGGGTAAAACGGAACCCTATTACTGAGGCTCCGCTGTCCGTCCGTCTGTCACCAGGCTGTATCTCTTGAACCGTGATAGTTAGACAGTTGAAATTTTCACAGATGATGTATTTCTGTTGCCGCTATAACAACAAATACTAAAAAATAGAATAAAATAAATATTTAAGGTGGCTCCCATACAACAAACGTGATTTTTTTTGCACATTTTTGCTTGATATTGATAACGGCAACAGGTGGACGCTTGAAATATTCACAGAATATTTAGTTATATATTACTTTAAGAATAAATAATTAAATTAAAATAAAACAAATATTTAAGGGAGGCTCCCATACAACAAACGTGAGTTTTTTTTGCTGTTTTTTTAGATAATGGTACGGAACCCTTCGTGCGCGAGTCCGACTCGCACTTGGCCGATTTTTATCTTACTTCCTTCGTTCTCTGATTCTAAGCGCCGTATCGTGATTTTCAATAGTCTATAGATCTAATCTTCCAACAGAATTGGGTTATCAAATGCAAATAAATTTATCCAATTCGACTTAAAGTTCCGAGATTTCAAACGAACTCTTGCGCTTTTTATATTAGTATAGATTTTAAAATAGTGATGCAGGCAGACTACTATTCACGAAGAGGCTAACACAGTTATTAAAAATGCAACAAAAAACTAACAAATTTTGGATAGAAAGTGATATACCTAATACCGAGACAACATCATTCACTTTTTATCGTTCCTGCTGCATCTGTAACTTACGAGTATAAGCTTATAAGTTAGGAAGGCGTCTACCTAAAATCTTAACGATTATACCCTAGGGATTGACGTTCATTTTATTCATATTTTTTTAAGGCTGCACTAAACATTAAACTTGTGTTCATTAGAAAATATTTAATAGATGGCTTGGCCCTCGTGAGTTGGTATTAATTGTAACATATAGATGAGCGAACTAGACTTATGAGTCTAGTTCGTAAACCATAACCTCAGTACCTAAGTCCATATAAAAGAGGGCAAGTGATAACAGGGTCCTGATTCCTGATGGTAAGTCGATCACCGATGTATGGCCAATCTTTAAATGGGAACATATATTTTTCTTGAAGGCATCCTTACCGTAGTTTTTCGGGAACACCGTTAAAGGAAGTTGATACCACAATTTCACCGTACCCACGTTGAAGAAAATGTCTCTGGAGACCATGAGGCGAGACCTACAATGTTAAACAAGAGTTAAGTGAAACCCCGGGGATACAAAGGCTAAAGAGTTAACGAGGCCACCGTGGTGACCGCAGCTAAATCAATTATCGTTATATAGGTAACTTTATAGCTGCTAGCCATCTAGAGATTCACAGTAGAGAATGCATATAGTTTTTTTTTATTATATCTATAGACATTTGTAACATAATTAAAAATAATAATTGTTATTATGTAGCGCTTGCATAAACACTAAGGCAGCAGCTCGTTATAGAACGTAAAACGTGACCATTGGGTTTGAAAGAAGTTGCAGTGGAGCCTAGTCTACACTTCTTCTTCATTAATTAACCTTCTATTATTTGTATACAACATCGGTGTCAAACAGACATAGCATCTGGACTGTCTGATGTGAGACAGTTACCGTAGTCTTCATACGCTACCAGGTACTAACGCGCGCTAGACTGGGTTCCGCGCGTTGGCATCGCTGCTGCTAACTCAAACACTCCATCATTGCATTTGCAAATGATAACGTCGCTCTCGGGAACAAGCCAACCTAAGCCCGAGGGAATTGTTACGTGGCTGCAGTAGGATGGAGGTTCTTTTTCAGTTGAGCTACTTATTGAATATTGTTATATTATCTCTCTTTTACCATGTAGGATATCTACAGCGGTTTATGAGTCGTCTAACATGAAGACCGAAGCTAAATAACAATTCATTTATGAGTTGTTATGTTTCTGCCAGTAAATTATCCAGGAAATTAATGAGGTGTAGGCAACTTTGGCAACAGGGTCACAAATTTCGTATAGTAGTTAGGTTAAAAACTGGATGTGGTATATGATATGGTTTTAATATCATCAATCCTAATCTCTCTGCATACCCCGCAAGGGACCTGGCGTGAAGATATACATACATACAATCCTAAAATCGATTCTTTTAATAGAATATTGAAAGATATCTTCTACAACAAATCGATATTCTAAATACGAGTGATTTACATGATTTGGTTTAGGTACTTTAGTTCAATTTAATTTTGTTTTCTGTTTATTGTAGTCACTTATTTTAGCTTAATATAACTTTTCAAAATTTTAATTTTTTGACGACATTTTTTGACATTGACGAGATCGGTGGCGCAGTGGTGAAACGCGCTGTTACGCTACTTTGACACCAACGCTCGTGGGTTCGATTCCCACACAGGACAAACATTTATATTATTTATATATAATAAGTATGTATTTTCTATATATAATAAGTATGTATTTTCTATATATAATAAGTATGTATTTACAAAAAAAAATGTATTTACGTATGTTTATCAGTTGTCTAGTACCCATAACACAAGCTTCGCTTACTTTGGGGCTAGGTGGCGCTGTGTAATTTGTCCGAAAATATTTATTTATTATTATTTATTGTTGTCATCTGTGTTTTGTGATATGATAGTAAATAAAATAAACAATAAATCACTCCGGCGGTCGTTTCAAGCTGCTATAGCGATGCCCCCGCCGCCGGCCGGGCCTGCTAAGTAGTGAACGAAAAAAACATTTGTTCACTGCTGCTAAGTAGGACCTTTTTTTCTATAAAAACTATATGCCTGTTCCTCAGTACAGAAATCGCAATACTGTTGTTTTTGTATGTAAGAGTGACATTGTAGAATATATAATATATTAAAAAATATATATATATATTTTTTTTAAATATGTTATACCTAGTCAGGTCATAAGTTCTGTGAAAAACTTTTGATGTAATTAATAATACACTTTTTGATAATTATTTAAAGGTTATATGTGAAATGAAAGATAATTAAATGTACAATAAAATTTTATTTACATTACTCGAAATGCCTTCCTCCATTTTGAATACTTACATGCCCTTAATCGACGCGGCCAATCATGGATCGCAGCACGCACCACATTTATATCTATTTCTGACACTGCTTTAACCAGAGATACTCGGAGAGACTTCAAATTCTGATGACGTTTAGCGCAGACTTTCTCTTACAAATGTTGCCATATCTTGTAGTCCAGTGGGTTTAAATCTGGACTAGAAGACGGCCAGTTTTCATGCCCGATGAAGTCAATTCCACGGGCGGTCAACCAGTTTTGAGTGCTTCGGGTCTTATGAGCTGGTGCACAGTCCTGTTGGTATACCCAGTGTCTGTTTTTGAACATTGTTTGAGAAAGTGGTTCTACTATGTTTGTTAGGACGGTATTTTGGTAAACCACGGCACTGGTTTTCACACCTTTTTCACAGAAAAACACCTCAATTAAAAGCTTCGTCGGGGGTAACAATGTTCGAGAGATGGTTACTTTCGGTTATTGATAAATTATATTGAATCTTTATTGCACAAAACAAATTAATGAGTTACAATATTTAAAGTACTTATATCCAGCCAAAATATACTACCTACAACTTTACTATACTATAAAATTTTATTTATGTTGGGCTTAATAATTAAATGTTTCTTTTAAATTATATATATATATATATTTTTTTATACTACGTCGGGAGGCATACAAGCATACGGCCCACCTGATATAAAGCAGGTACTGTTATATATAAAGAATCACAAGCGCGATGCTTCCTCTGCTGCTTACACAGCAACTCCTTGGGAACTTACTGGTGACCTCACCCATACACAGGAACACGACAACCCTCTAGGGAGTTGTTATTTGGCTGTGGTTTTCTGTGAGGTGGAGGTACTTCCCCAGACGGGCTGCTTTTTATGCGCTCTACTTCTCTTAAAACATCCAGATCAAGACAAACAGACATGTTCATGCACACAAATGTTTACCTTGTGTGGGAATCGAACCCACGAGCGTTGGTGTCAAAGTCGCGCCATTGACGACTGAGCCACTGAGCTCGTATAATAATAGTAATCGTTTCAAAAACCCTGAAAGATTGAAAAGTTAACATTCAACATCACTATTTAGGGACCATCCATAAATTACGTCACACGTTAAGGGGGAGGGAGGGGGTCGACGAAGTGTGACATTGTGTGACAGGGGGGTGGGAGGGGTCCTAAATTTCGTGACGTCACATTTCCAAATCTACGTGTTAAAACACGAACTTTGCACTATTAACGATAAATGCCGCCAAACACACAGTCGTGACTCGAAAAAACAAAATTTTTTAGAGCTTTGTAAAAGTAATACCGACTTTGCAGCAGCTCTAAAAATTCGCGACTGTGTTGGTTGGCCTAGAGTAGAAGAAAACCAGTCCGGTATACTTAAAGTTATAAAGGAGATTGCAATTTTCGGTGGTGCAGCTGATGATCGACATCGCACTGAAATTATAAGGTGCTGCAAAACATTGGACGATTTACAAGCCAAACTTTGTAAACAAGGATATACTATCAGTCGATCAGAGTTATACTTGAGACTTCTTCCCAGACGAGCCAATACAGAGAAAGGAAAAAGACACGTCGTAACTGTTCCTGTTAAACTATACAATCCAGATTCTACGTTACATTCGAAAAATAAAGATGGCACATTCTGTACAGCTACGATAAGAAACCTGGAATCTTTAGCTTAAATTTTGGGTCCTGATCATGTTTTCTTTTTATCAATGGATGACAAAGCACGCGTGCCGTTGGGCATTACAGCAGCGAACGCTCAAGCTCCAATATTAATGCACCTCGATTATCGTGTAAAATTACCAGATCATGATTTCGTGATCGCGGAAAAACATACACTAATTCCTTCTGTTTATGCAGGTATTGTAATAAAGAAAGATGGTGAAGGGAAACCTAAAGCTGTGACACACTCTGGACCTACATACGTAGCAAGTAGCAATTCGTAGTGGAAAGCATGGTTCTTCTAATGCAGAGACTAGTGCTACAGACATTCATAGACTTTCTGAAATGCCTGCTCTCGAAAAGTTTATGAGAACTCGTGAAGGTTTTGTAAAACCCGTATTTGTTATTACTTGCGATGGTGGTCCTGACGAAAATCCACGATACGAGCGAGTTATAATTTCAACTATACGCCATTTTAAAGATTTTGACTTGGATGCTATTTACATTGCAACAAATGCTCCAGGAAGAAGTGCTTTCAACAGAGTGGAACAACGAATGGCGCCTCTTAGTCGCGAACTTACTGATGTTGTATTGAAACATGACAGTTTCGGTTCACATCTTAACTCCAGTAATCGAACAAAGGATTTGGAATTAGAAAAACGAAACTTTGAGAGTGCAGGCATTGTGCTGGCTAATATTTGGAGCCAATTGGTCATTGATGGTTTTCCTGTGGTTGCCGAATATATTGTGTCAACAGATACTAGACTGAATATTGAACAGGCTAAGGAATTGAAAAATGATGCCACTTGGTACGGAAATCATGTGCGTGAATCGCAATATTTATTACAAATAGTGAAATGCGAGGTTGTCGCATGTTGTATTAATGTACGACGATCTAGCCTTTGACGACTATTACGAGAGGGGTTTTACATGCAATTTGATCTAACCTGCTTTGTGTGCTTCCGCCACCAATTAGTTCATGCGGCCTAGAGCCGGCCGGCACCCACCCACTACTGTTAGTACGTGCTACATGCCGGCGCTGTCATGGCTCCTCCGGTAGCCTCTGCCTCGGCTGCTGCGGTCGTCCGCCATCTGGAACAGAATCCGCATGCCCCCACCACCACCGTCACTGCCACGACTGGCCTGGTCGTCGCTGCGACACGTGTTTCGCCTCTCCACGAGGCATCATCAGGCGTTGTAGACGTTAATCGTAAGAATACCATACTACAAGTGACAAATCCATCGCAGTGCCGTCCCTTATATTGAATTGAGGGTGGGGGTGGATGGTGTGAGCGAAAAGATATTTAATAGTGGGGAATGGTTTACGTCAGTCTGTTTGCTCATGAGAGTAATTTTAGAATTTTTATTTTGAGAGGGGTTTTTACCACGACCTGTTTTAATTAGTCAGACGTCAAGCGGGTATCTAACACTAAAAAAGATGACGCTGAAGGTAAGTTCGCTCCACTGTTACTTCAGCTAGCTTTGGATCTCCAAGCTTCCTCACATTTGAAGCAAGTTCCATATGGTAGCTATGGCCCCAGTGTCGAGGCATACTTATTTAAGCGATCATGTGGCATCTGTGGTCTATATTTTGTATCATACAAGGCCACTAATCAACACAAGCAATCACATAAGAGTCAACAAGAAGTTTTGTCCATCGCGAAGATACATCCTCAAAGAATTGCTGCTAGACGTGCCAAAGAAATTCTTTGTTTGGGTGATGACGGTGATGCTGTATGGTTGGATGAAATAGATGTTGACACAACGAATGTTCCCGATATCAACAATCCAAAGAGACCGAAATGATTGCTATGCCATGGAGTGGGTTCAAAGTCCCACTCAACTCTCTGACTCAAGATGATTAGGTTTTCTTTATTTAATAAAGTAATCGTTTTTTGTTTTGTTAATTTCTTGAAATGTTTGACTTGATGTTCATGTTTATTAAAAAATAAGTTAAATGGATATAAAACTAATTTCGGAACTGCTGTTTGAATTCAATAATTTCTAAATATAAAATTGCAAAATATGTGACGTCACACTAGGGAGGGGGGGAGTCTCACAAATGTGACCAGCTATGACAAGGACGGGGGAGGGGTCAAAAAATCACGAAATTCGTGTGACGTAATTTATGGATGGCCCCTTACGAGTATTACCAACTATGTATACCTCACCTACCGCTTAGTGTGAACTATCCTTTAGTCTCAGTACTTCTTGTTACCTAGAGTAATAAACAGCACAAATAAGCTAACCCACATCCATACACACGGCCAGTATTTAATGTTCGAGGGGTGAGTCTACAGATCCAGTCACACGTGTTAGACAAGTCCTCAAGGCTAGACCTAGATTGGCGTTTGCAAACAAGTCTTACCTGCATTATTTCTCATAAGAGATCTAAGAGTTTTGAAGCGCTTCTAATTATGAACTTATTAATGTTGGCGAAGATTTATTACCATATTGTAACAGACTGTACCATTCTGTTTTCTTTCATTTTTTTTAATGAAACGGCCATTGGAAATAATACCAAAGAAAGAATTCTTACGCTCTCTGTTCTTGTGTTGTTTGTTGACGGATTCTTCTAATTCTAATGTATAGGATCTCATATTACGGAAGGGTCACTCTATTCCCTCAATAAATATATAGAAATAGAACTTAGCAAAAGAACCTACCAGCTAATCATAATCGAATACGATATTTGCATCTATGATATAAATCTAATCTTAACGTCCCCAATCTTTTATCTATATTGTTTCTTACTGTTATGGTACACATCCTGTTGTAAATAAAATATAGCAAAATCGAATCTGGGCCATCATTCTCTTTGAACTCTTTATACTACTCTAACTAACTCTACTAAGTAGCTGGGCACGTTTTCTCAAGTGAAATACCTAGTGTACATGAACTCAAAAAGTAAAAGCTTATTTAAATATAAAATTTAATTGTAATCGTTAGAGCAAGCTATATATATATATATACTTGGCAATAAACACAGTTTTTTGCCAAGTTTGCCAGTTTAATCGTATGATTAAGATAAATTCAATGTGTTAATTTTTGTTTTTTTAAGGGTTTTTGAAAGAATTACTAAATTGTTATAATCTCAATTTTCTCAACATGTTACATTGTAATTAAATGTTCTAGCAATAATTAAATAATACAACTACAACCATGAAAACGTTGATCACAATAATAATTAAAAATATAATTATCTTATGCTGTTAATCTGATATGTTGTTTACTTCTATAACTTAGATGACACTTATATGTAAAATATTGAATACGTGTAATAAAGAACGTGTTAATATTCACTTTGTTGATATAAGTAATGAACAAATTATTTAAATTACGTATATTTTTTTACATTACCTTGTGAAAGTCACACAACGAGCGATGGGGAGGGCTATATTTGGGGTTACTCTAACGTCCGGAACCAAGAAATTCAATGGAGTACCAATGTTACATAACCCTTAAAGTAACCAAGCTTCGTAATGGTAAACGCAAGAATTAGCAATGGGCTCACCATGTCCACCGAATCAGTGATGTGATGGCAGATAGGGGAGGAAGATTGTATGTGGACGTTTGGTAAGACGATGAAGAGTTGAGTGCCCTCTACTAGACGGGCGGATGTTCTCAAACACTCTGGCGAAAGTGAAAACCTAGTTAGAATAAAAAAATTGTTTTATTAACATCAGGCCGCGGCTTTGAAGAGATGCACGTTTAAATAGACAGACAAATAGACCTTAAAAAGAATCTCGTCCTGACTTCCATGCGATCTCAGAAAATCTACACTGCTGCTTTTTTTAATATTCAAAATATAAATATACTCGGCAACTCTTTTTGCTTGTAATCGGTACGGCTACATGTTATACAAGTCGACTATATTGTGTGGTTAAGTGTAACAATATGCGTCTAATCTTATCTAATTAGCTTTCATTTTTGATTAACATTGACAATTTCAAACAATCTTTTAAAACTTGACAATCAAGTTTCGCTCCGCGGTTTATTTTGTAATATTTTTTAATTTTTTTATAAGTGAAAGAACCTATATAGATAACCATATTCGAAATCTAAATCGTTTTAAAGCTATTTCCGATCTACATTACATATATTTATATATAGTCAAGCTCTCTATCTATAACTTCACGCCAAATCCTTTGCGGGGTAGGCAGAGAGAACCGAGTGCTACGTGACTCGATCCTTACATATCTCACTCGCTTCTTTAACATTCATTGCTCTTCTCATGCACGCTCGCCGGTTTCTAGGGCTTCTAACTTCACCTTCTGATAGAACACGACCAATTTGGTCATGGTAGGTAAGTCTTGGCGTTCCCCGGCTCCTACATCCTTCCACTTTTGCATTGTATATCTACTTCGTCATTCTTTCATCTTGCATTCTTTCTACATATCCGAACCATCGGAGCATGCCTCTTCTTATTTTAACACCGACGCTCTCTTTCAGACCAACTCTGTTTCTAACATCATCATTGCGAATACGGTCTACAAGCCTTACGCCACAAATTTTGCGAAGCGCTCGCATTTCGACCGCGTTTATTCTACTTTCATGCTCTTTTTGCCATACCCAGCTCTCGCTTCCATAAGTTAGCGTTGGGACCAACACTGCATTGTGCTTATAGCGAGTTGTGCCTTCTGGCTCAGGATTTTACTGCCAAAAAGTTTTCCCAACGCTCCATTCACACTATTCCCAGCACTGACTCGTCTTTCCACATCTGCGGTGTACCTTCCATCCCTGCTGAAAGCGCATCCAAGATATACAAACTCATCCACTTACAAGCTATGCTCGTTTAAAGCAATGAGATCTTAAGTAGGATACCGGATATGACAGGATTCATATGAACTTTAAATCGATATAAATCTCTATCTACATAATTATTTAAACAATCTCAGTGTTAGTCTTTCAAAGTGGATTTTCCCACACTGCCTCTTCGATGAGCAGTTTTATATCATTCTGAACTATTTATTGTACGCTGACATTTAAAACTAGTTGACTGACAATCGGCAACATTGTGTTCTGTAAATTGGAGTAATATAAATGCGTCAACTAGTGATGTCAAGTGGTGACCAGTGCGTAGTCTTTTTGTAGTGATTTAATGCCTAGATGTTGAATTGAATGTAGCAGTTAAAACCATAGACATAGAAGTTTTTGCTACGTTGTATTTATGTTTAAATTCAATATATAAAGGTGCATTTTCATTTGTCGGTCGCATTTGATATGCGGTTTATATTTATAACGCACGCTATAAGGCTTGCATTCGGGGAATCATTATTATTAGTTGATAGTCACCGTAACGTGTTAGAGATGTGGAATATTTTTAAAATACACGCGATACGGCTCGGATTGTAGGAACTATTTTCACGGGTCGATAGTCAACGCAACGTTTTCGAGGTGCAGAATATTTTAAACACATACCATACAGATCGCATTTGTCAAATTGTTTTTATTGATTGATAGTCAACACAGCGCATTTGAGGTGCGGGATGTTTTTTTCGGATTCTATTCAATCCCACAGCGCTTTTTTTTTAAATATTCAAAGAACAAACTCGGCAACAATCTCTTCTTGTAATCGATACGGCCTCAAGTTACCGTCTAAATCGTGTGGTCCAGGTAATAATTGTATTGGATCTAATCTTACTTAGCGTTCACTTTGACCAGCATTACTTTGACAATTTATACATATTATAAGTAGGACAGCGGATATGACAGCATCCATTTAAATCGATATAAATCTCTATCTACATAATTATTTACACAATCTTAGTGTCTCGAAGTGGATTTTCCCACAACGCATTATCGATGAGTAGTTTTATATACTTCAGAATTATTTATTATAGGCTGGCATTTAAAACTAGTTGACTGACAATCGGCAACATTGTGTTCTGCTGTAAATTGGAGCAATATAAATGCGTCAACTAGTGATGTCAAATGGTGACCAGTGCGTAGTCTTTTTGTACTTAGATGTTGAATAGCATGTAGTAGTTAAAACTATAGAAATAAAAGTTTTTGTTACCCATTTGTGTTCAAATCCAATTTGAAGACGCATTGTTATTATTCGATTGCATTTGAGGTGCCGTTTATGTTTATTAACTCATGTCATAGGTCACAGGGCGCGGATTCAGGGAAACATTATTATTGGTTGATAGTCAACGTAACGTATTCGAGGTGCGGAATATATTTAAAATTCACGCGATACGACTCTGATGCGAGAAACCTTTTTCACTGGTCAATAGTCAATTCAACGCATTGGAGGTGCGAGATATTTAAAAACACACGCCATAAATCTCGGATTCGTCAAACCATGTTTATTGATTTATAGATAACGTATCACATTTGAGGTGAGAGATATTTTTTTATTGCATTCGATAAGTCTAAAATTGACTATCAACTAATAATACGGGAACCGTTATTATTAGTCGATAATCAATTAATGCATTGGTGGTGCTGAAGTTGTCCTTTGGCTGCGGTTGTCTATGATTTGACTCACCCTTTTTTTTTTTTTTTTTTTTGTGACGCGGGGAAAAATGCATTACGCACACCACCGGTGCCTGGGTGGCCTCCGGTGATAGTGTGGGACTCCCCGTCGGCTGTCCGACGGTATACCCACTAAACAACCCCGCGAAATGCCATCGGCCGCGTTGGTGTGGTGCCCCGGATCTGTTAGCAACAGGGCACCACTGCGACTGGCCAGCCCCTCAAAAGGGGCCGGACTTCTTCTCTCTAGGGGCCGTCCCGGCAAATTGGGACAGCCCCTCCGGCGGCGGGACCGTTATGGGGCCAGGTTCCCAGCCTGACTCCTAGTCCCACAGGTTAGGGAGGCGGCAGGAGGTGCGCGTAGCGCCTCCGCCGCACTCCCGTCCGCCGTCTCCGGAGCGGGACAGCCACGGGATCATCTTCCCTGTCCCGCTCCATGGCCTCCTTCCGCGCCATAACTATTTCGCAGAAGGAGGCCATCGCCTGCCAGCACCTGTCACTCCCGAGCATGGGGCGGACCACGCTCGGGAGCGAGAGGTCCGCGTCTCCCAGCGCGGACTGCAGATCGCGGCGCTGCCGAGACCACATGAGACACTGCTCTAGTGTGTGTTGAGCAGTGTCCTCGGCCGCGCCGCACTCATGGCAGTCCGGCCGCTCCTCCCGCCTCGCGACCCGGTGCAGGTACGCACCGAAGCATCCGTGTCCGGTGAGCACCTGCACCATGCGGAAGGTGAGGGGTTTCCGCTTCCGCAGCATCCACCTTTCCAGGACCGGGCGCAGCGCCTCCGCAACGCGGTTACCATACCGCGGCTGCGCCAGGTCCTCCCCCCACCTCCGCATCATCTCCTCGTGCCCTCGCCGGCGACATCGCCCTATTTCCTCCATCGTGGGGTGCTCGCCGAGAGCCCTCCTACTCGCAACAAAGTTGTACACCTCGGCGAGCACCTCCGCCACCAGCTCCCAGGGCGGGTCGCCAGCGAGGGCGGTCGCGGCCGTCCAAGCTACCGTACGGTACCCCCTTATCACCCTCTGCGCTATGACCCGCTGCGCTCTGCGCAGCTGGGCCTTATTTTGGCGACAGAGGGCGTCCGCCCATATGGGGGCACCGTACGTGGCCATACTCCGGCAGATTCCGGAGTACAGCCGCCTGCACGCGGCGCTGGGCCCGCCCAAATTGGGCAGGAGCCTACCCAGCGCCGACGCAGCTCTGATGACCTTCGGCCCCAACTGCTCGAAGTGGGGGCCGAAGGTCCATCTCCCATCAAGGGTGAGGCCCAGGTACCTCATCTGGGCACTCACCCTGATCCTCCTTCCTCCTATTTGGAGGTGTGCTCCCGAGGGGGGGCCCCGCCTGCCGGTCCCGCGGAAGAGGAGGGCTTCGGTCTTCTCCAAACGGACCCGAAGCCCAAGCCTCTCTATACGGCTGACCACCAGTCCTACACCGACTTCGGCCAGCCGCGCCGCCTCCACAAAGGTCTTGCCCCGGGATGTGACGAGGGTGTCATCTGCGTAACAGATGACGCCCATCCCGGGGAGGAGACGGCCCCGCAGGACCCAGTCGTATGCGAGGTCCCACAGGATGGGGCCCAGAACGGACCCCTGTGGAACCCCGCACCCGACAACCCTTCTGACCATATGGCCCCTCGCGTCCTCGTAGCACACCTCCCTGTCCTCCAGGTATGCCTTCAAGAGCCTCCCCAAGTACGGAGGCACCTCAAAATACTTGAGGGCCTCCAGGATGGTACTGTGGGGGAGGCTGTTGAAGGCATTGGCGATGTCGAGCGACACCGCCATCACCACCTCTCCCTCGCGCTCCGCATCCTCCGTCACCGACCTTAGGCGCCTTATGGCGTCGACGGTCGACCGTCTGGCCCGGAACCCGAACTGGGCATCCGAAAGGCCCGGTCCCGGGCCATCCTCCAAGTGCTGAGCGAGGCGGGAGGCGACAACCCTCTCCAGGGCCTTGCCCGCCTCGTTCAGCAGAACGACCGGTCGAACCGCCGACCCCGAGTCCGGGGGCCGGTCTCCCTTCAACAGAAGGCAGAGCCGGCCCACCCTGAAGGGTCCCGGGCAGCACCCCGACCGCAAGCAGCAGTCGAGGAGCTCCCGGAACCTGTCTCCGAGGTGCACGAGAGCCAACGCTAGCACCTTCCCGTGCACCCCGTCCGGACCCGGCG
Source organism: Pyralis farinalis (assembly GCA_947507595.1). Lineage (NCBI taxonomy): Eukaryota > Metazoa > Arthropoda > Insecta > Lepidoptera > Pyralidae > Pyralis > Pyralis farinalis. The sequence continues at coordinate 28,801,540 of OX382273.1, read as the reverse complement.
CCCTCTTTTTGCCTCGGAGGCGGTCAACGACCGCCTCCATCTCCTGGTCGGTGACGGGCGGCGGAGCGCCCTCCTCCTCTCCTCTGGAGTCCGACGTCCGACGTAGGACCATCCTCGGGGGAGCGTAGCCCCGTGGGGTGTCGGGGAAGAGTTCCCCGACAACCCTCTCCAACACGGCTGGCTGGAGGGTCTCCGTCAGTGGGGCCGACTGAGCGCGGATCTTGTTCCGCGCTCCTCTGTAAGGTCGGCCCCACGGGTCCCTATCCAGGCCCTCCAGCAGCTCCTGCCACGCTCCCTCCTTGGCCCTACTGATGGCCATCTGCAGGGCTCTCCTACTCTCCACGTAGACGCCGTGCAGACGGCCATCCCTTTCTTCGTCCCGGGGGCGGCGACGCCTGCTCCGGGTGTACGCTCTACGCGCCCCGTTGCAGACGTCCCGGAGGTCGGCTATCTCCGCCGACCACCAGTAGACCGCCCGCCTTGGGGGCGGACGCCCAACACTGGGCATGGCCGCCCTGCACACCGCCGTGAAGGCGTCGCAGAGACGGCCAGCCCCTGGCTCCACCCCCAAATCCTCCATCGGCGGGAGGCCCCAGCGGCCGACTATGGCCGCCTCCTCCGCCAGTTCCCGGTCGAGCCTGGTGAGTGCCCAACGCGGGAACCGGCTCCGCCACCGGGACGAAATCGTCGGACTCCCGGGGGCTGGAGACACCTCGAACCTGATGTAACGATGGTCCGAGAGTGTCTCCACCCCCGTCTCCACCCTCCAACCCTCCACTCGGCGTGCGGCGGACGCGGTGGCGAAGGACAGATCCACCACCGACCCTCCGTTCCACCGCACGCACGTGTGGACTGTCCCCCTATTCAAGAGGGACAGTCCCGCGGCCAGCGCCCACTCCTCCACTTTCCGCCCCTTGGCTTCCGTGGCCGGGTTGCCCCACGCCGTGGATTTGGCGTTGAAGTCCCCGGCCACGATAACCTGGGCGGGCGCTAGCCGCCTGACTGCCGACCCCAGAGCATCGAGCAGCTGCTCCAGGGCCGGCAGGTCGCGGTTCGGGGAGAAGTACACACCGATTATTGCGTACTCTCCCCGAACCGCCGCCACATAACCGCCACCCCTCCCCCACACCACGAGTGGGGGGCTGGCGTCAGGCCTCGTGACGATGGCCACGGAACCGTCCAGATCCCATGATTTGACTCACCCTACCTTAGCACCTTTCACCAAACCTTAATACGATTTCTTCAGTATTAATTGTGTCTAAAGTTTATTACTTTGTTATCTAAACTAAGGTACCAAGGTTGGTTCATTTAAAAAAAAAAAATTGTACTCGTATTATTTCTAAAGCATGCTTTTGAAGATAAGAAGAAAATAAACTTTGGATTTAATCAAACCCATCGATTTATTGCATTAAACAATTTATCCTACTAATATTATAAATGTGAATGTCCGTTTGTTTGTTAGCTTTCACGCGAAAACTATTGAACCGATCATCATGAAACTTTGTACACATATTCTTGGAGGTATCAGAAGTAAAATAGGATACTTTTTATTAAAAAAAAACGACGTCGTGAGGCATACTAGATAGTCCACGCGATGTACAACGATTACCGTAGCCTATGTAGGCTTGTAATATATTAAGTAGGTAAGACTCGCGCGATGCCTCCTCTGCCGCTAACACAGCAACTCCTCAGAAGCTTGTTGTTGACCTTACACGCAGGAACACAACAACTATATAGGGTTGTTATTTGGCTGCGGTTTGCGGGGATGTGGGAATCGTACCCACGAGCGTTGGTGTCAAATTCGCGTTAATCCCGACTGCGCCACCGAGCTCGTCTGATTTTTGTAAATATCCAATAGCGCCATTAATCAGATTTTGCATACATCTTAGATATATATTTATCTAACGCTACATCACCTTGGCCCCGATGAATATTCCAAACTCCTTAAGCAGCCCTTCTGTTTTGTTTATATCGGATGGCATAATATTATTTAAATCTATGTTGTCATTTTTTTAGTACAATCCATGTTGAATGCAGACGTCAATTTATTCGTATTCTTTCGGGAAAAACCTTTCATTTGATACCCATATCATAGGAGTGCACAAAAAATAACTAGTCCGCCATCTTGGGCGGTCCGCCATAGTGGATTTAGAGTAAAGTCATTTTATTTATTTTTTCGTGTTCAGATACGCTCTTTTACTTGAAGATTATAAATACATACTAACGTATGCCCTTTTTTAAATAACGAGTAAGTATGTACTTATATCAGTGATATCTCCATTCTCAGAAGAAACGTGAGGATAAAAGCAATATGTTTATGGCACAGCGTGGACAATGGCCTCCTTGTAATTACCGCGAGTGAGTCCGAGAGACGTGGGCGGCCGATACACTGTCAATACTTTTGTGGCTATCGCACAATCTAGGCCCGCTAATAAGCCCTGATTTGTGCATGCCACGCTCGCTATACAACTGCGTAAAATGTAACCTATTCAGTGCTAAGAGATTTGATACACGAGTTTAAGTGATTGCTACCGAGATGCGCTCGCTAAGTCCACGCTATTAAAAACAAAATGGTACAGATAAAAATATATATATCCATCTAATCTGGCTCAGCTATTTCTCTGTGAAGTACGTGTAAAACGGCATACAGATCAAGATCCAACTAATTAAAAAAAACCTTTATTTGATGCGGTTTGCAGACGCCCAGCTGATGTAAAGCGGTCACCGTAGCCGATGAACATTTGTTATACATTAAGGATCACTTGCGTGAAAGAGAAACAGACATTTTCATGCACACAAATGTTTGTCTTGTGTGGGAATCGAAACCACAAGCGTTGGTGTCAAACTCACGCTTACGCTTGTAATATACTAAGTAGGTATCACTCGCGCGATGCCTCCTCTGCCGCTAACACAGCAACTCCTTAATAATAATAATAATAATCAATTGCAATAGTCCCAATACCTGCCGTGACCTGTTCATGGGTATATCCTCCCATTGATCCCTTGGAGCAGGTCACAGCGGGTATAATACATTACATCATTCTTTTCGAAGGGGCCTCTACGCGTTGGATTCATATCCCCGTGCACGCCTATCAAATGACCGGGATTAAAGCCCGTGAAATAAGAAAGATATAATAATAATAATAATAATTTTTTATTTGCTTTAAATAGGGTAATATACAATATCGGTGTTAGATTACATGATGGAGTAGCTTAAACTTATTTAGCCATTTTTAATAGCATGCAAATTTATAGTTATGGATATGTTTTTTAGTCCTATTTTACAGTAGTCAAACTTATTATCAGGTAATTAACTATATTGATTCCATGTAATATTTTAACTGCAACACACGAATTCGACAGGAAATACAAGCCATACATCGATTATAAGTATAATATATTTATAAATATAGTATCTATTCCTTATACTCTAAGAACTCTTAGGAGCTTGCTGTTGACCTCACACGCAGGAACACAACAAGCCTATAGGGTTGTTATTTGGCTGCGGTTTGCGGGGGGTGTGGGAATCGTACCCGGGAGCGTTGGCGTCAAAGTCGCATTATTCACGACTGTGCCACCGAGCTCGTCAAACTGTACAAAATGTCGCTTCTTCATACAATCTTCTATAGTATACAGATAAATAAAATTGGAGTGTCTGTTTGTAATATTAAAATAACCGCTTTTTACTAAATGCATATGGATGATGATACATATACACGGTACATATACCAAAATGAATATTTTTACAATTTTTGTCTGTCTGTCTGTTTGTTCCGGATAATCTCTGAAACGGCTGGACCGATTTTGACGGGACTTTCGCTGGTAGGTAGACGACTGTTCAGAGCACCATATAGGGTACTTTTTATCCCGTAAATATTTAGAGTTCCTGCGTAAAATATGAAAAACTGTTAAAATTAGGGGGAAATATCTTCCCCTTCGGGGGTGCGATTCACAAAATATAAGAATTTCATTAAAATTAGCATAGGTATTTCTATACGCGAAATACAGAATTAATAAGTTATAGTAAACTCTGCGAACTGAACAATAACTTTTTTGTTAAATTCCACGCGGACGAAGTCGCGGGCACAGCTAGTTTTAAATAAATTCAATAAACGCCTTTCATACCAAATTTCACGTGATGTATGAATTTTATTTATACATTTCAAGTAGTTTTAAGCTGACGAATTATAATTACCTACCCTATACCCAGTGAAAAATAGTTTTTAATTTGTTGCGTAGTGTTGTCGGTTATATGAAGGGCTGATTGTCTACGGTTGATAGTTTTACTGGGAACCAGCGGCCATTCCCAGACACACGACACCGCCGCGCCCGCCGCCGGCCGGCAACTCGAGACATTGGAAAAATCGACTCTCGAATTCAGTAATACTATATCTCATTTGCACACATGAAGAGCAAATAGCCCAGTGGATAAGTAATCGGCCTATTGACCAACTGATCTTTGGTTCGAATCCTGGCGGGGCATATACCACTAAATTCGTGTTTTCGGTTTTATGTACATATTATCACTTGTTCGGCGGTGAAGGAAAACATCGTGGGGATACGCACACGTCCAAGAAATTATATTTCGAAAGACCCGTGACCTAACCTAAGAAATGAGAAAGAAACCTGAGTGCGGGAATAGTCATAAACAGACATACATGAACAGTGAATAACCAAAAAAATATTATAATAACCGTTGCGTAAACATCGTTCAAATTCGGACTTGTAAACACCAGCTGATTCACAGCTGACTCATTCGGTGCGCTGCTATTTGCGTACTTTTTTGTAATAGCGCCATCTATTAGCAAATACATGTACTATTTATAGACTAATATTTTGCAACAAACTTATTGACGATAAGAACCGCTAGATGGAGCCTTAAAAAAAAACAATCAAAAATAAAATTTACTATAGCACGAAACTTACACAACACGATGTCGACAAATACTAGGTGTGCCAAATGCCATCAAATATTACCAAAAAGGGAATTCCTGACTTGTGCACTATGCTGCGGCATATTTGATCTGGAGTGTGCTAATGTCCCTAGCCGGCGTTTTAATAATATAATGACTCCAGAGCGAAAAAAGAAATGGAAATGCCCAACCTGTTGCTGCAAAAAAACCAAAACGGGAGACACAGAAATGCCAACACGTTCAAAAGATGAAGCTGTTCCTATAAATTTTGATTTGCCTGATAACATCACAACAAGAAAACAAATACCAAATTTAAATATTGATTCGAGCTCCGATGACCTGAGTGTGCTGGGCGACACCATTTGCACAGAAAAAAATTACTCAACAGCGGGAATAGATGTACAATCAGAATTGACGCTCCAAAGTTTAAGTGAGATCATAAGTCAAAAACTGAAAGAAAATAACAAAAACATAATTTTAGAATTACAAAACACTATCCAAATAGAAATAAACAAAGCTATTGGAAAACTAAAAGAAGAAATACAATACGAAACTAACACTTTAAAAAAAACAGAACGACATGAGAAGAGCAGATATAGAACAACTAAATACAAAAATAGACATCCTAATGAAAGATAATGACACTTTGAAAACGGAGATTAGACTTATAGAAAGTAAGTTTAACACAAAAGAACAATACTATGAATCCGTACCACATACTAAGAAGTTTGTTATCTATGGCCTTACAGAATATGACACAGAATCAGAACATGACCTACATAATAGAATAATTAATATTTTTATGGAAATGCAGAACGTTGACTTGATGGGATATATTGAGGATGCACAAAGAATCGGCAGGAAAAAATACAACAGCAATCGGCCCCTTGTAGTGGAACTAATCAGTAAAAGAATGATAAAATATATTTTAGAAAATAAACATTATTTCCATAAAAGTGGCTTAACAATCACTGAGTACTTAGACAGGGCAGAACTTGCAGCTAGAAAGGTTATGAGAGACGAGATGATAGCAGCCAGAAAAAAAGGCCTGTATGCAGTGATAAAAAACAATCAATTATACGTAGACGGTAAAAATGTAAGTAAAAAACAAGGTTTATACAAGGATCAAAAATTTCGAGAATCAAGAATATCAACAGCACTAAATCAAGAAAAAGAAGATATAAGAGTAGAGTCTTGCCACCGACGCCGCTCTAATTATGGCACAAATAATTCCTTTCGAAACTAATAACCTACAATTTAAAATATTATTCCAAAATATGCAGAGCTTATATAATAAACAGCATATCTTAGAAGCCTTACTAAATCAAAATTCTAATTACCAAGCAGTATGTATATCAGAATCCTGGTTGTCGGATGAAAAAATCAATTTACTGAATTTTACTGGTTATGAAATAGCATCATCGTTTTGTAGAAGGTCTAGAACCGGCGGTGGTGTTTGTATCTTATTGCAAGAACAAATTCAGTATACAGAAAAAAGAGATATTATGTCTATGTCAATTGAGTATGTTTTAGAAATTTGTGCAATAGAGTTATCTGAAAAAAATATTTTACTAATAACTATGTATTGGAATGGTAGGGAGGAGGACGTATTCTATAACCAATTAAAAAATATCCTTATCTATTTAAATAATAAATATCAGAAACATAGTATTATATTGGGAGGCGACTTTAATATTAACGTTCTTCAGAATAACAAAAAGACATACCACTTTCTAGATCTAATGTCTGAATATAAACTGACTCAACATATCAGAAAACCGACTCACGTGACGCCGACAGTATCTACTTGCTTAGATCTTATATTTACGAACTTTAATAATTATAATCTACAAACTACCGTAGAAGAATTGGGTTTTTCCGATCATGCTGGTACAATTATCCATCTAAATCTACCCCAACGAAAGAAACATTCATATTGGTACGTAAACAAAAGAATATTTGACAAGAAATCAGTGGATAAATTCAAATCACAATTAAAACTAATAGATTGGAACGAATTCATTAAGACCGACAAAACCATAAATGAAAACTACGAATCATTTCATAATTTACTTCTAAATAAATTTAATACGTGCATACCTAAACGAAAAATAAAAATAAATACGAAATGTAAAAAACATTGGCTGACTGTGGGCATTAAAATATCTTGTCAAAATAAAAGGTTATTAAAAATACTTGCAATAAAATCTAACTCTGACATTATTAAATCATATTATAAAAGATATGAAAAAATTTTAAAAAAGTCTATAAACCAAGCAAAAAAATTACAATACATAAATACAATAAAAAAATCAAGTAACAAAATAAAGGCTATGTGGAATATGATACACGAAAGGACAAACAAAAAAGTAATAAAAAAAACAAACAATATATCACTGAAAATAAATAATAATTTATATTCCGAGCCAAAGCAAATTGCTGATCTATTTAATTGCTATTTCGCATCAATTGGCGAGGCGCGGACGGCCACGCCAACCATCGGCGGCGCCGGCGACGGCGGTCACCTTCGCGGACACCCGGTGTTAAGTCCTATCGAAAATACGATGTTCCTCAGCCCAGTGAGTTATGACGAGATTAATAAAATTATTAAAACTTTAAAAAATAAAAAAAGCCATGGGTTTGATGAACTACCACCTTTCTTAATTAAACAATGTGCTGACGAACTTACTATACCGTTTACTTTACTAATAAATCAATCATATAATGAAGGTAACTTCCCAAAACTACTAAAGAAAACAATCATAAAACCTATGCATAAGAAAAATGAAAAAACGGACACAAATAACTATCGCCCCATAGCCCTACTACCTACTGCTTCAAAAATTTTTGAAAAACCCATTTGTAATCGTGTCTACAGTTTCTGTGAGAAGTATAAAATATTTGACGAGTGCCAAAACGGATTCCGAAAAAAACGCTCCACGATTCTTGCCGTGTATAAGTTAATTCAAGAGATAGTAAAGATATTGGACAATAAAATGTACGCTATAGGAATGTTCTTAGATATGAGCAAGGCGTACGACAAAGTTCGACATGATATATTATTAAACAAACTATATGGAATAGGCATTCGCGGCCAGGCTCACGGATGGTTTGCTTCTTACTTGGCAAATAGAGAGCAATACGTTGAAATTGAACATTTTGATGATACCTGCAAACAGGTAAGTAACATCCGTTCAAACTGCATCATTACTAACGCTTCAATCCCTCAAGGTAGTGTCGTCGGATGCCTTTTGTTTTTAGTGTACATTAATGATCTGCCAAAAATAATAGATGAGCCGTGCGTTTTATTTGCTGATGACATTTCTCTTCTTACATCGAGCCAAAATAATATATTAATAAATAACAAACTTAACACATTACTTACCAAAATATCGAACTGGATAAATGATCATAATCTCGAAATAAATTACTCAAAAACGAAATTAATGATATTCCATCCTTTTCAAAAACCTTCATTAGATTTCACTTTTACGTTCAATGCAACAAAATTAGAATCAGTCAATAAATTTACATTACTCGGTGTTGATATCGACTCTCATGTAAACTGGAAAACACACATACAAAAAATAAGATCAAAACTGTCGAGTTTTGCGTATGCGCTTCGCGAGGTCAAAAGGTCTACTGATATAGAAACAGCACTTACTACATATTATGCCTACGCTTACTCATGGCTTTCTTATGGCGTTATCCTATGGGGAAACAGTGCGGATGCGCCTACCCTTTTTATTCAACAAAAAAAACTAATTCGTTTAATATCCAACATAGACCAGACTGACAGCTGCAAACCGTTTTTCCAAAAATATAATTTACTCTCGCTTCCGTGTATTTATATATTGGAATTATGCAAATTCGTACGCAAAAACCTTTATTTATACACAAAGCGCGAAGATATACTTTCCGGCTACTCATTAAGGGACCGAAAAAAATTGCAAACACCGTTTACTCGGCTAGAAACCCGCTCATCGAGCACATTTAATATGTCCATAAAAATTTATAACAAATTACCGACTCTCTTGAAAGAAATGGATGACAAAAGCTTTATAAAAATACTAAAAGAAACATTAATCCATAAATGTTATTATTCGGTTAATGAATATTTAAATGATAATAACATATACAAATCATAATCCAGATGAATATCAATTATAACAGATTTTTTTTATTTTTAGTATTTATAAAATCACATATCGACCTACGTAAAAATGTATACAACAAAATAAATTAATTTAATGACTATTTCACTTACAATAATCTAATATCACTGTTTCTTATCCAATAAAATTTATATTTTATATATAACGACATAAAGTACGTAAAAAATAAATATAGCATAAAACGAATTTCATAAACACGGGTATACTAATGCATATAAGAATTTAATTAAATTTGACATACGTATATAACATAATCAAAATATCTGAGATGTATAATTTAAGTTAATTATAAATTGATCTGACTTTATTTACTCTTTATATATCAGAACAAATGTACGTCCTCCTCTCTAAGATTGCAGCGCCCAACTGGGTCTATAATGCTTCTGTAATTATATTTAAATTGTATTCATAAGATCATGTACACATTATAGTTGCAATAAATGAAATGAAATGAAAGATCTGGTTTTCCGAGATGTGGTTTGGTGTTCTGGTGTGTTTGGTTTTCTGGGATGTGAATGTCTGACGGCAGTCGCTCGACGTAAAAATCAGTGTATTTGCCAAATCATTAGGCTTAGATAGTGGACCTCACCAATGCTAAATGATTAGGAAACGGAATAACGTTAAGAAGAAGCGTATTTGTACATATATAACTGAAGCTGAACTTTATTCTTTTTTACTTAACCGCCATCATTAGTTCCTGCGAGGTAATAATGGCCTAAATGCCGGCGCCTGCCCACTACCATTAGTAGAAACACAATCAGGGCAGCAACGGTGGCGGGTGGCATGGGGTTCCTGTTTCATATGGCATGCAACCGCGGAGACAACGACAGGTGAAAGTGAGGCAGAGACGATCAAACCGGCCATGGCAGCGACGGCATGCATACACTAGGATAGGCGCTAGTTTACAAGAACTGATTGGTAGCAGAAGCATGCAAAGCAGGTTAGATTAGCTAGCGTGTAAATTTGACTTTCGCAAAATAATGTGGCACTTCACTGCGAGCCGTATGGGGAAGCTCAAGGTCGCTCAGCGTGCTATGGAAAGAGATATGCGCGGTGTTTCTCTGCGTGATAGAATTAGAAATCAGGATATCTGCAGTAGAACTAAGGTAACTGGCATAGTGCACAGGATAAGCAAGCTGAAGTGGGCCGTGGGCCGGCCATGCAGTTCGTAGAACCGACAACCACCGAGGAAGAAGGGTTCTCGAACGGCGTCCCCGTACTGGTACACGCAGTGTGGGACGACCCCCCACTAGATGGAGCGACGACCTCAAGAGGTTTGTAGGGAGTCGATGGAAGCAGGTGGCACAGGATCGAGACGAATGGCAGTCTAGAGAGGCGGCCTATGTTCAGTGGTGGACGAATACGGGCTGAAATGCTGAAGAAAATAATGAATAGATTAACACAATTCTAAATAGTTTTTTTGGGATGTAAATGACTTGCCAACGTCTTTATAGACACAACACACAATCAACTGGGTGTTTTAAGAGACGTAGGGCGCATCACAACACATCCATCTCACAGAAAACCGCACTCACTGGAAGGATTTTGTGTTTCTGCGGGTAAGGTCACCAATAAGCTCTTAAGTGGTAGCTGTTAACCGCAGAGGTTATCCCTCGAGTGTTACTTAATTAGTAGCAAGCGTTCATAGCCTCCGATAACTCCTTTACATCAGGTGGGCCGTATTATTGTATGCCTCCGATATTATATAAAAAAATGTGTTGAACGGAACTTACCGTAGCAATCTTATTTATAAGCTTTAGTAGAATGTGCATTAAAGATAATCAAATGTGGCTCATTCAAAAATGAAGGTAAAATATATATTTAAGAGAGGTAGGGCGCATCAAAGCAGCCCTCTACTGGAAAAGTACCTACACCTCACAGAAAACCGTAGCCAAATAACAACTCCCTGGTAGATTGTTGTATTCCTTCGAATAAATGGAGTTACCAGTAAGATCCTAAGGAGTCTCTGTGTTAGCAGCAGAGCAACGCGCGAGCAATACTTTCTATATTACAAGCGTTCAAAGGCCGTCGGTAACTAATTTACATAAGGCGGGCCGTATGCTGGTCTCCCGACTTGAATATTTGAAAAGAGATAGCTATGTAGTACATGGCTTGGCTGTACGATGAGGGAAATAAAATAACACATGGGGACACGATGACACGATTTTGCGTAGTAAATAAATTCACCGCTATGTCTTGGGGGGTCACTAATCGGCTTATTGATTAAAATATCCTCGTATTGGACAGTAAGCTCGAATTGCTGATGTAGTACGTTTTGGTGGGTGAAGTTTCATATGCTGATAACGCACTGATTTAGGGTAAGTTGGTTTGTGGTAGTTTGAATGGTTTTATATATTCCAAATATTAAATAGTTAATAGTTTGGATCAAATTGCCATTCCAAATATTCTTTATTGCAACAAAGTAAAAGTGAAGAGAAATGATAGTTATGAAATTTACAATAGACGGTCTTATCGCTAAGCGATCTCTTCCAGACAACTGTAAGCTAAGAGAAAACTATTATCTTGAAATAGTAGGAAATATTATTTACATAATAAAGCAATAATAGATTCTGTAGTGATGATCGAAGAAGAGAAGAGAAAATGGAATGATCAAATAGACTTACAGGTAAGGTATTTGACAAGAGAATATAAAAGACGAAAGAGTTTGAGCATAACGAATATTAAGAGGGCGTATAAAGCTATGTGGTGCCCTCATTTTGTTTTTATTAACAACGCTGAACTTAAGACGAATTCCAAAAACCGCTCAAACTAGCACCGTGGAACCATATTTATGTTTTTAAAAACATATCTTCTATTTATTATCTATGTTATTTATATTCTATGTAACCAAAATTTTATTTATGGCTTATTGTGGCCACTTATAGCAATAATCAAAACTATGATTAATTGTATGATATATTTTTTAAAATACCATATAAAACACCAAGAAATAGTAACATTATTTAATTTTTTAAATATTACAATGGCGGAATGAATTAGTTTAACTACAAGAGCACGAGTTCCGACGGCAACGGACGACAACAAAGGAACCAAATACCGCACAACAAACAAATGTAGTAACTATAAAATACAGATTTTAAAACTATCTGGTATATAACACGGGCCCACAGAGTTGTAATTCGTTTGTTTCTTGATAGAATTTGGACAAAGCACTCGCTAAGACGGCGCGCTGCGCTAGCGGCGTGCTTGGCAAAGCAGTCAATCCGTGCTATCTGCCGATCGGTCGTGAATATCGTGATTCATCCGAGTGTGGTGATTATCTTGGAACAGTCGTCGTGATGTTTTAAGTAAGAGTACTCTCAATGCAAGTTAGACATGTATATGGTATTGAGGCTAAGGCTAATCATTTTAAGGGCTTAGATATAGGGTCGTGATGCATCACAGCCATTTACACACAGCCTATGAACACTGCAACCTCTGCTGCTAACACAGCAAGTCCTTAGAAGCTTACTGGTAACCTCAATTCCGCGCAGGAACATAACCCTCCTGGGAGTTGTTATTTAACTACGATTTTGTGTGAAGTAGAGGCATTTCCCCCGATGGACTGCTTTGATGTGCCCTACCTCCCTTAAGACAAACAGACATGTTCTGTTCATGCACATAAATGTTTGTCCCGTCTACTAATAATCCCTATTAATGGATTGGCGAGGCCTGACTACAGACAACACACGACTTGTTTGTCGTGATGAATCTTGGCTTTCCTCGGCTTCTAAATCCTCCTTCCACTTTTGCGTTATATATTCGTCAGTATATCTTCCTGCATGTTAGAACCAATAGACCAAGATCTGGATTGTTTGGATAGCGGAAACCGGTAAAGCCCGCTGACTTTATTAGTTTATATCGGTTAAAAAATGCTTTAAGAAATTTATTTCCCTAATATGAATTTATACAATTTACTTACTTGAGAAACAATATATTCCATGTAGGTATTTAGCACAAAACCACGTGCATTTGAGTAATTTATATTCTATATGTATATTTACGCTTAGTCCTTTGGTGTATAAAGGCATTTTTGATATTAAGCGGCCAGCGGGATTTATTCCCGTTTCACCTCACAGGTGGAGACCCATCTAAGGCCATTAAAAATCCAATAAGATAACTCCAAACAACCGTCAAAAATGTAAAGTGACACCAAATAGACCATAGGGACTGACAAAGTCCAAGGTTCAACATTCAACCGACGTGGCGTAGTGAGCTATTTTAATCATAATTTCTGACATCTATCTACTAACTATATATCTAACATTTCTGTGTACTAAGTATCGGGAATTTGTCAATAAAACAAAAAATACAAATTATTCATCTAAATTTATTTTATCGCCTTCAAAGTAGGCCCCATCGCTTGCAATACAACATCTCCACCGCTTCACCCAGTCTTCCATACATTTTTCATGGGCTATTTGCGGTATGGCCTTTAGCTCATTCAGCGAATTTTCTTTTATGGCTTCTATCGACTCAAAACGTTTTCCTCGAAGTGGTAATTTTAACTTGGGAAATAAAAAAAAGTCAGACGGAGCCATATCAGGTGAATACGGTGCTTGGTCGAGAACTTTTGTTGAATTTTTCGCTAAAAACTCTTTCACTATAATGGCTGTGTGTGATGGTGCATTATCATGGTGCAGCATCCATGAGTTGTGTTGCCACAAATCTGGACGTTTTCGGCGGATACTCTCACGCAAACGCTTCATGACGCCTAAATAATATTCTTTATTCACTGTTTCTCCCTCTGGAAGGAATTCGGAGTGAACCACACCACGGTAGTCAAAAAAAACTGTCAGCATCACCTTGATTTTGGAGCGACTTTGCCGCGGTTTTTTGGGTTTCGGCTCGTTTTCGAGACGCCATTCTGAAGACTGTTGGCTTGTTTGCATGTCGTACTCATAAACCCATGTCTCGTCGCCAGTTATTATACGTTTCATAAAGGTCGGATCCGTAGAAGCTCGGGAAACCATGTCTTCAGCGACATGCTTTCGCTGCGCTTTTTGAACAAAATTGAGCTCTTTTGGAACTAGTCGAGCGGCGACGCGTTTCATGCCTAAAATGTCAATGAGAATGTTGTGGACGGACTTAAAAGATATGTTCACCTCACTAGCCAACTCTCTCAGACTCATACGTCGATTTTCGAGCACTAGCTTCTTGATTCTGTCGATGTTTTCTCTGGTCGTAGCGGTTGAAGGTCTACCAGAACGAGGCAAGTCTACTACTACTTCTCGGCCTTCTTTAAAAGCCTTATACCATTCATAAGCCCTTGTTTTCGATATACACGATTCGCCGTAGGTATTTCGCAACATTTTTAGTGATTCACCACATGAAATATCATTTGAAACACAAAATTTAAGGCACACTCTTTGTTCAACAATATTTTCCATTGTAAAAATCGCCGAGGACTCAAAACTATGACCAACAAAAAGTGTAGTTTAAAACAAATTAAATGACAGATCCCGCTCAAATTTTGCGCGCTAAATCAGTACAGTGCTACCAACATGCAGTAAAAAAATTAGAACGACCTCTTTTACGCGGGTCTTTTTATTGACATATTCCCGATACTTTTTACACAGAGTAGTATATATCTGTGATACGTTTCGTACTAGAAATAATTTCTTAGCATTATACTAAACTTAATAAGTCTGCATTTATTATATTTGTCCTATGGTTACATGTTCTGATATTCAGAGTAAATGTGTAAATTAAAAGAATCGATTAGTTTTAATTCAAAATTGTTAGTTATCGATTTATAATAACACAGTTTAATCGGTTTCCTTTTTTGTTCGGTTGTTTTACACGAAGTATGACTATTTCGGACTCCTTAATATTTTTGTCTCAGTAAAACATTTCATTAGTTGAATTAATAATAAATAAATATGAAAATCATATCATAAGAGACATATCATTTAGTCATCTCCAAAACAGTGGTTTAGTGTGAACGGCGGCGGTTGATATGTCGCGGATGTTTGGTTTTGCTAATTTTGATCATTTATAAGTTGTTATTTACGTTCATTTGTTATTTTTGTGATAAAAATGCGTCGTATAATTTCAAACTTTTTCCGTTGTTTATATCACTGTTGATGACACTGGACTCCTCGCGACTTGTTTGCGTAATTTCTTGATATTTCGACTTCGTTGCAAGTGCCAAGTGATTAGACAGGGTTATTTCTACGCTGATCGCCACTGTGTTGGAAGATGTTTTCAAGCTATTAGAAAGTATACGGTATCAACATCAATGGCAAGTATTCACCTTCGATTTGCCAATAATCATGGCAGCATTGCTGGAGGACCTGGACACAATGCTCGAAGATTTCGACGGAGCATTCCAACGAGTGAACATGAACAAAACGGAGATTATGTCGAATGTACACGTTGTACTCACGACAGTTTCAGTTGGAAGCTCAGTTCTCGAAGTTGTCGATGAGTATGTCAACAACTTCAATAATCGAGAATGCGACAGATAGCCTAGCAGGGTAGCTCCAACTTCGATTAAGAGATCTCTCGTCGAATCCAAATGCAACCCGAAATCGGAAGGCAGCGTTTGGGAAATTGCTTAAAAACTTAAAATATACCTCAATGTCTCAACACAAAAGTTTTCGACCAGTGTATTACAAGTACCGATTGAAGACACAGAGACGTGGTCTGCAATTATGGGTCTTGTACGTACAAAGTTTCACAGCGTGCGATGGAGAGAGAGAAGAGTTTCTCTACAACATATTCAAGGTTCAAGAATGTGTCCATCCATAGCAGAACTAGAGTTATCAATGTATGATCTAAGGATCACCAAACCGAAGTAGAAGTGGGCTGTCCACAAAGCTCGAAGAACCCATGGCCGCTTGGGCCGAAAGGTTTCAATTGGCATTGGTCTGCAAAACATATTGTGAAATAATACTGCTATTTTCAAGGAAATCAAGTATAGATAGGCATTATGCTTTGGTATACCAAACGTGTTAATTTTATTAAATCGCTTCTCAGAATCCGGTAATCCTTCAAAACATTTTTAATTTGGTAGCTGTGGATCTAATGATTTTTGGATCAACACACTTGGTTTTATTTTTGTACAATATCAGGCATCATACAAGCATACGGTCCCCGATATTAAGTGGTTACGCAGCCTAAGCTGCTAACACAACAACTCCTTAGGACCTTCTTACTGGTTCCCTCATTCGCTCGCAGGAACACAAATATTTTCTCCTGGCAGTTGTCAGTAGTTTTCGTTGTTAGTAGTGGAGATTCACCAGTCGGGTTGCTTTGTTGTATCTTACCTCTCTTAATCTCTTGATTGGCTTGAGTTTCTCTTCAAATACCATTAGCCTAACTAAACGTTTTTATTCACGCATAGCCCGGTGCCTTATGCGCTTACGTCCACATAAACTCATCCAAATGCAGGCTTGCGTGTTCCCCTCAACGCTCACTATAAAGCCATCCGACCTCTGCATCGACACAATTTAATTAAAATCCTTACCATATGGCAGAGCCTCCAAGAAATGATGAGTAAAAAACATGCTCGGATTGAGACCGCCGATAGATCGACGCCCTCGCAATTACGCTCCGGTTCGCTTTTTGTTGAAACTTAATAGCTTGCTCGATGTTTTTACCAGGATACCATAGGTTTGGACCTTTTGGAATTTATAGATGAGTAACTTCGAAGTGAAATTTGGACGATAATGTAAAAGTTAAATAATCCGTCATTTTTAGGAAAGTACTAAGGTTTTTCTACCACAATATTATTTAATGATAGACTGGACCAAGTTTTGTGTCAAGTTTTCGATTCCAATTAGTAACGTTATATTTATAAGTTATGTGTTTATTTAAAGTAAATAACCTTTGTTTGTATACAAAACAAAATGCACACCTCTAAAACCATTTGTCATAGAGGGCCTATAGAGACGTCAGCCCTTAATGGTGAATCCGACGTTCTAACATTACAAAAAACAAAAATGAATCTGAGTAAGCGCGAGTCTGACTTAGTAATGGTTCCGTCTTATAGTGTGTACTCTTTCAATAAATACCTATGAAACTGTCGAAGGCTACACTGCCTTGTTGCATTTGAAAATATCGAAATTCCAAAAAATTAACAGTAGGAAAATATTTTTCCTATTATATATATAATCTGTAGTGTTTTTATTGTCTTCCTGTTCGATTACTTTTTGATATTGTTATATATAATATAGAAAAACAGTATCAAAAAGTAGTCGAACAGGGAGACAATAAAAACACTACAGATTTTTTTTATACAACTAGTCTGGTCATAAATACTGTTATATAGACACTTTTCTTTTTTCAACTCTTTAATTATTTTGAACTTGGAACGCGTTTATTATGTTAAAAGCTTCGTCGATTTCCCGCCGTTTTACATATTTTTTTCGTGTTTTGTCATCAAATTACAATATGGAATGGGGTGTTAAAGAAAATAGGATTGCAGTGATTGCCTTGCACAATGTGGGTATGGAGCCGTCGGTCATATTTAAGACACTTCAATAGCTTAGTACAAGCCGTATGTTCGTATATTGTATTAACGACAGATATACCAACACTTCCTCTATTGAAGACGAAGAGATAAGAAGACGAAGTTAAAGCCAATATTCACCGAAACCCCATTAGGAAACAAAGATCTTATCGCGAGAAATGAAGATTCCCGCTAGGACTCTGTCACGTATAATAAAACAAGACCTGAAGCTTGGGGCTTATCGTCGATATATAGACATGCCCTAAATCAATTCCTACAGTTGCAGAGAGTGGATCGATCAAAACGCCTTCTATCCCGATACGCAGGTGAAAGGCACAGAAATATCCTCTTTCTGAAATCTCTGAAGCAAGCAGTGGCTAAATTGCCCATGGAAACAGTGCGTAAATACATAGATTCGTGGCCAGACGGATTAAAGGCATGTATCAAAGCCAAAGGTGGCCATTTCGAATATAATAATTTTTTAATTTTTTTGCTGAGATTTTCATAAATATGTACATAAAAGTTTTAAGATTACATTAGTTCATAAAAAAATAAATGCATATTAATTTGTAATAGAACTTATGGCCGGACCGGGTATGTCGTAGCATTTTTTTACACAACGTCGGGAGGCATACAAGCATACGGTCCACCTGATGTAAAGCAGTTACCGTAGCTTATTAACGCTTGTAACATATATCACTCGCGCGATGCCTCCTCTGCTACTTACATAGCAACTCCTTAAGAGCTTACTGGTGATCTCACTCACACGCAGGAACACAACAACCCTCTGGGGAGTTGTTATTTGGCTACTGTTTTCCGTGAAGTGGAGGTACTTCCCCAGGCGGGCTGCTTTGATGCGCCCTACATCTCTAATCTCTTAAAATATCCAGACCAAGACAAACAGACATGTTCGTGTACACAAATGTTTGTCTTGTGTGGGAATCGAACCCATGAGCGTTGGTGTCAATATCGCGTCTTTCACGATTGAGCCACCGAGCTCGTCAAATTGCATGTCATTTGGCATGTTATGATTTATCATAATCATAACACTAGCACGCTGTGACTTTGGCGTTTGTCTCGTACGAACCGCATTTTCTAATTTCTTCCTTTTTCCTCGGCTTCTATGTGTCGTATCGTGATGTTCACTAGCCTTATAACCTTCATCAAGTATTGGGTTATCAAACGTAAATTTTTTCATTCGACTGGCAGTTCCAGATATTAACGCATTCAAATAACAAACAAACAAACTTTTCCGCTTTATATACAGGTACAGATAAATTCGAATTTGAAATTCGAAATGGAATGGGCCTCACTCCCCCCATAATAGCCAGTATTAAAGTTCGACCATTTCATAAAATTTAATACGGAACCCTAACTGGACTCCGTGGAGCGTGCGTCATTTAACTACGAATCTACCCTCTATAATTTAAGTAGGCGCGACTTTATAAATATCACGTACAGTTCCACGTCCGTATAATGGAAAGGATTGTTTATTATTTTTTTATAGTATTCATTTAGATTTAGTGTAATGTCTTTAGTAACATACTTGTTTCTCATACCTACCACACTGTACATCATAAATATTGATGATAAGGACTAGAAATGTTGCGGATGCAGTATTTTTCACATCCGCGGATGAAGATGCGGATTTGTACATAAAACTTAAGGGTGGGTAAAAAAAATTAAAAGCCAGAAACAATTATCCTTTCTTTATTTAAAAAGTAGTGAGTGAATTACTATTACTAATTAGTTATCACCGTCACCGATTCACTGAAATCCAAAACAAAATTATTGCTTTCTTACTAGTCGGCTCGCGCCACAAGCCGGACCCGCCCCTTTCTTTCTTGTCGCGACCTGTTACACAATCGCATCCACGATTTGTGCGGACGCGGTTGCGGATGTCTAAATTGATGCGGATGTTCCACATATGCGAATGCGGATGCGAATATACGCAACATCCCTAATAAGGACCAAGCAAGAGTATTGAGGAGTTGCTCTTTCGGTGCTGGCAACGCGTCAGTGATATTCCTTATTCTGCATGTGCTTTTAGACTACGATAATTACTACATATCAAGCGGAATGCACGGCTGTTTCCCACAAACCAAAAAACTCCTTCAGTGCACATGATGGCAACCCTCGCTCACAGTATCGCTGTGTTTCAGCGCCTAAATATCTCAGCGTTTCGAGCCTACTGACCAACGGAAGAACACTTTAATCAAAAGCCGATATATACCGCGATGTTGATCCGTGAAGTAGCCAATTGGAGCAGCGCATTTTACTTTACCCCCCGACCCGTAGCCGTGAATTGAGTTACTACCTACGTAAAATCGGCCTCATCGGTTCTCCATAGGTTATTTCCCACATGAAGTTTTTATTAGAAACCAGTTCAGAATGCGCAAGCTTGCATTGCCAGAGTCGTCAATTTTCATTTGTCGGCCATTTTGACCATGTTCCTTAAGAGATAGGAACGGTGTTCCTGAATATTCCTATTCTACTTTTTATGCTGAATCCGAATCTGAAGTCAAAGTTCGAATATTCGAAAAACGCACACACGGGCAAACGGACAGACAAACGCACACACAGACAAACGGACACACAGATAAACATATAGATTTCATATAGGAACGGTGTTCCTGAAAAGTAATAGGCGCGTTCCTTATGCCTGTGTGTGGTAGTTATATCATTGGTCCCATTCCCCATTAAGTCGCCATTCTTGTTGGTGTTATCTGCATTGTAGGTATAGCGAATTAAGTAGATACGCTTCCCAGACTCATGTTAACACCTAGTCATGCCCATACAAGTGTCAAGTATCTACAATCCTTTTTAAATGAAAAGTGGAACGCCTTGCCTGCATATGTGTTCCCTCCTTCCTACAATATGGGATCCTTCAAACGAAGCGTGAAGAAGCATCTTGCGGGTCAGCATGGCAGCGTTAACTGACAGGATACGGTGTAGTATTTTGTCAGTTGCAGTTGCGATTTGGGCTCCTCTTTCGCTTACCATCAGGCAAAGAGGAGCCGCTATGCTGAACTAGTATATTTAAAAAAAAAACTTTCACGGAGTATCTTGAGATTTCCATATTTGTACTTCATGACTAAATTGTATGACATATTGTTGGTACTGGCAACCATTTTTCACACATCGAAGCTTTACGTACAATTCATAAGTAACACTTTGGTGGTTGGGATTAATCTTTGGAGGTTTAACACAGATATGTAATAATAAGTTAGATTCTTCATCTTCTTAGCGTTATACCGTTTCCTATTCAATTAACATAGGCGGGGTCCTCTACCTAAGCCTAAGGACTTGGCGAAGATATTGATTTTTACATGGGCGACTGCCGTCAGACCTTCGCAACCCAGAGGTATAACCAGATTATTCTTAGGTATGTATACATAAATCCGAAAACACAAATTTCGTGGTACTAGCCAGGATTCGATCCGGGACCTATTGGTCACTAAGCCGATTCTTTATCCACCATCACTGCTCAATTTAGATTGTATTGTAATATAATTATTAAATGGGTAAGTTGCGAAAGCTTCCCATTATAAGAATATATAATATATTATTTTTGACGTTATAGGTACGTCATTAAATTTATTTACGTAGTGGGGGGTAATATAATCAGGGGCATAAAGTTTGGTGTGCTGCATGGTATCCTGCCTTTTTGCCGAAAATTGTTAGGCCGATTATCACTTGCCAACCAACGTTTCGCCTATTTTTCACTTTGACAACTAACGATTATCAAATTTTTGTATGAGAACTTTTCATTTGGTAAAATTATTGTTAAGCTGATTATTATAATGACACAAAACGTTTGGGGCATTTATCATTTGTCAAATCTTTCAAACAAATAAAAATTTTGTAATAAGTATAGCAACAGAAATCTCAGTTGGTTAGGTTAGGTGAGAGTATGACAAACAACGCACGAGCCGAGCGAGCGAAGCGAGCGTGCCGCGGCAGCGGCCGGCGAAGTGCCAGAAGCGAATCATTGCCATTTTGAAAAGTGTCATTATAAAAAGCAGACCAAATATACAGTTGGCAACTGTGAGGTTGAGAAATAAAACAAATTTATACGAAAAGTTGGCAAATGATTTTTCAGCTAAATAAAATTCTTCGAAACGTCAGTTGGCAAGTGATAATCGGCCGAACATTTTTCTGCGAAAAGCCAGAGAACCGTGCTACATATCTATCGTTTACATTCAAAACTTAACCGCTCTACTTGACCTCCCGAACCGTAGCGGTTAATTGATTCACTAAGTAATGTCGTTCTCATCGGTTCTCTATAGGTTGCAACTGACTCTAAGTTCGAAGAACCCTCTTGAACACTATCATTATTACAACGAATGCAAATAATTTTAATACATTATGTAACTTATTAAAGTAATAAAAATAAAACCACATATATAATCATTACATACAATACGTTATAAATTGCACTATAATCGATAATAAATATAGTTCAGTGTGCATTAAAGTATTGTAATCCGTACAGTGTTACCATCAGCGTGATACAATAATTTACGTAAGGCCAGTGTTTTGTAATACCTCCTATAATGTTACAGTCATAAATTGCTGTATCGGGAAATTGCACGCAGTAATAGTAAGTGTTTTTGTTTGATCAGCAATTTTACCGGAAAAAGGCCTGGCTGGCGCATACACTTAGTAGATATGTATTGGCGTTTAGAGGACCTGACAGCTCGTAAAAGTCAAATCAATTTTGACTTGTATGTATGTATGTTTGCGTTGGATAGGTAGTGTATTCAACAAAATGATCGTTCCTGTTAGGTACGAATGACATTATCTGAAAATATTTTGAAGGCCACATCTAGTACACCATACTCTTCTTCTTTTTTCTAGTTATCCTGTTACATAATCCATTAGGTTTGTAATCTAAGCGTAAGGATTTGGCGAAGATACAGATTTTTACATAGAGCGACTGCCGTTTGTTAGGTTAGGTCATACGTTTTTCGAAATTTCTTAGACATGCGGGTTTCCCTACGATGTTTTCTTTCACCGCCGAGCAAGTGGTAATTACAAATATGTAACTATATAAATTCCAAAATATGAATTTAGTAATAAATGGCCCCATCAGGATTCGAACCAGGGATCATCGTACAATAGGTCGCTTTTTTTATCCGCTGAGATATCACTCCTCCAAATCTAGTACACCAAACTAATCAACTTAAAAAATCAAAATAGTTTTTACTTTTTAGAACTAAACAAAATTTTGTGGACTAAGGCGTGAGGAATGTTCTTCACATAAATTATTAAATTTATATTCATATTCTCGTTGTTTGCTGTAGAATATTTCATACCTACTACTTTGGATTCCAAGAAATCTATTCAATTAACTTTAACATTTTCCTTCTAATTATAAGGCCAAGAGAAAATCTCTTGGACAAAATGGGAAAATAGTTACTTTTTAAGACAATAGAAAAATATTACTTGAAATATATGGATAAATATCGACAAACCTGAATCAAGTGCATCGTGTATGTAAAGTGTTTTGACGAAACATCTCTTTATCTACAACAATCTTGCAATTTATGTACAAGGTGATTTATTTTTATACAAAATAATAATTAACAAATGCATTGCAATTATGTCGCAATTATAACACTATCAGATAACTTACATACGCCAAAATTAAGAGTATCTACATAGTAGTGATTACGTCGGGAAAATTTCAAAGAAATGTGTTAGTCTAAGTTTATTTTTAAGTTTTAAACTTTAGCCATTCATACCTTTTACTAAAACTATCACGAATTATCACAGAAAATATCGAAAACCACGATAATCGTTTCCCGTGTGTACACTTTTCAATAACAGTAATTCAATTACAGCGACATTGGATTCGTTTTCCTTCACTATCGTGCTATTTTATTCTAAGAGTTTACTTTTCATTCCCTCGCTTTGTTTGTCTACACGTTAGTAAAATATCTATAATATTTTTCTTCTGATTGGTTAGAATTTCTATCAGAAAGTTACACATTTACCCAAGCCGATGACGAAGGATTACTTATACAAAAAATAATGAATTATCAACAACTTCTGTGCAAATTTTTGACATGAATACGACTTTAAACTTGCTTCCATAGAGGGAGGCAACTCAGAACACTAATGATAACAAAATCGAGCGATACAATTTGGTATCGTTTACATCCAAAATTTAATTACACCACTTAATAGCTAAAGAATCAAAGAATTTGTTACATTGAGTGAGGACTGTGACGCATCTGGCGTAGCGGGGGAGGGGGGAGCGCTGCCATTTTGAGATCATTTCGCTGCATCATATAATTTCCTTTTAGCATAATTTACTTTCTTTTACCTGTTACAAAAATGAATTAACTTAAAACGCACGACCGTGTTCACAACACAACCACCCCATTTTTTTGTTTCGTTCTCATTTTTATTACAAATTTTCCTTACAATTTACAATGGATTTTTTGAATAGGTACTTAAATTTATCTAAACTCGATTTTGCCCTGTTTTCACACTCTACTTTTAATCCTTTTGAATATTGTTGTATTATGTGGAACGTATCGCATATTGGTCTCGCCTAACACGTAGGTAAGTTAGGTAGTCGTCCGAAACTATCTTTTTAATATTATTATTATATCGAGCACCTCCTAGCTTCGGAGGGCTCGTTAAACCGCTTTTCTATTGCTAAGTCAGTGTCCTTCATCGGTCGGATCAAAGATACCGACCATTGCCTATCTACAATTGAGCAGTCTGGTGAAATATGCCGGAAACCCCTACAACTGAAGGGATGGATATCAGCAGCACAGGTATCCGTAGGTATAGTCCTTTTTAGGGTTCCGTACCCAAAGGGTAAAACGGAACCCTATTACTGAGGCTCCGCTGTCCGTCCGTCCGTCCGTCCGTCCGTCCGTCCGTCCGTCCGTCTGTCACCAGGCTGTATCTCATGAACGGTGATAGTTAGACAGTTGAAATTTTCACAGATGATGTATTTCTGTTGCCGCTATAACAACAAATACTAAAAAATAGAATAAAATATATATTTAAGGGGGCTTCCATACAACAAACGTGACATTTTTGCTAGTTTTTGCTCGATATTGATAACGGTAACAGGTAGACGCTTGAAATATTCACAGAATATTTAGTTATATATTCTCTTTAAGAATAAATAATTAAATCAAAATAAAACTAATATTTAAGGGGGGCTCCCATACAACAAACGTGTTTTTTTTTGCCGTTTTTATAGATAATGGTACGGAACCCTTCGTGCGCGAGTCCGACTCGCACTTGGCCGATTTTTTGTTTGTGACGTCAAAATGGATACTCTACTTAGCCAAAACAAGATTCCTTGGAACTATCAATCTTGAATTACAATTATTTTTAAAATTGGTTTTATTCAGCCACTGATTATTTGTAATGTAAGTTCAATAGACAAGTTAATACCGTGTAAAGCCGCCTTATCCGTTATTCCGTTAAGCAGGTTTCGTAGTGTTTTGAGTCGTGGGAACATTTGTAGGTATTGATTTACATCGGCGGCATAGAACTTAGTATATTTAATGCCAACTGTCACAGAAATCTATGTATGTAAAATGGTTTTATTAAAAAATATCGTGGAGTTGGCAACATTCTTAATGATCCAAGGTCGTCGATTTGGTTTACCATATTTATTTCCTATAAACCCCACTTTTACGGGCGAAGCCGTGAGTTTGTTTCGAGATAATGTTCACTTCGATGACTTTTATTGCTATTGCTATGAGAATATATATGTCCATCCGGGTAGAAGGTGACGCTCTGCTAGCCGATCGATTCGCCTAAAATTCGGGAATCACGTACAAATTACAGCAGTGTCACTTCTACCCGAAATGATTTATTGCTTACCATTTTAATTGAATAGAAGTGTCTCATTTTCAGACCTTTAGCAAATGATAGTAAAGCAAAGGTGTAGTAGAATCTGCATGTAGAGCCAAGATTTCCATAATTTGTTATTAAAACCGTACAAAAATATTTATTTAGACATCGAAAGGAAATAATTTTCATGGGGTTCCTGAACATATATTTTTACCCTTCTTTTCTATATTACGTCGGGAGGCACTTGCGTCATGTCACCTCTGTGCTAATACAGTAATTCCACCGCCTCTCCTCCAATGCAGGAACATTACAACCCTCCAAGGAGTTATTATTCGACTGCGATTTTCTGAGAAGTGGAGGTACTTCTTTGAGCATTTGTTTGCCCTGTGTGGGAATTGAACTACAGGCGCCGCTGTCAGTGTAGCGTTACTAACCACTGTGCCACCAAGCTTATCAAAATCCTTGTTTGTGCGACATTCGTAGATAATTGCACAGACAACCAATAAATTAGTCTTCACATTAGCCTTTAAATAAACGGGAGATTAATAAAGATGCTAATATTAGACGATTTTTATGTGGTTTTACTACGGGCACAGATTAATTGTTTGTTACAAAAGTGGAAAGAAAGAAAGAACAAAAGAAGAAAATAAAAACAAACTACAACATAGTTTGTTTTTTTTTTGTTATACTTGAGCTGCGATAGCAGTCATTGTGCAGGATATTAATTCCTACTAGAAAGAAAATATTTATGTTTATTGGCCGGCAGTTTTATTTTTGCGTATAGTTTGGATGATCTCCGTTCTATCTTAATAATTGATACGTTTTTATAACATAAATTTTATACTTATTAGACGCCAATATGTACAAGAAATCATTAATGAGATTAAGTCGATCAAACAATTTGAATTTAATTAATCTAATAAGTGAATTAGTGCAAGTAGAACGAGTATTCGAATGGTGACTATCTCACGCGGCAGTAAAGGCTGATTTAAGATGTAATAGAGATAATGTTGCAAGATTCTACAAAGTAAAGACACAAAATACATTACCTGCAGACACAGGCTCGCCAAGACGAACTGTGTACAGTTATGCTAGATCTATCCAGTTATTTAGGTGCGAGTTCAATACACTAATATAACTTTTAGTAGGGGGCTAGTGTCAAATCGGTATAGAAGAAAAGATATTATCTTAAGAACCATAGTCAACTTCACCTGCACGAAGTGTAACCCTGCTAATCAGCAAATGGGGCTTTTGTATAAGAGAGGAAACCTTTCGCAGAAGACAACTCCCTGATGGGTTGTCGTGTGCCTGCTAATAAGTGAGGTTAGTAATCAGTAAGCTAATGAAGATATGTAATGTTTGTGGCTGGGGGTGGCAACGTGTGAGAGATACTCCTTGTATTGCAAGCGGTCGTAGACTGTGATAACTACTTCACACCCGGTGATCGTATGCTTGTTTGCCTTCCGACGTTGTATAAAAAACCGTTCATATCTACTGGAATAAATTAGATTTGGGCGGCTTGAAAATGAATTGCAAATTCCAATGGTCAAAGAAGCAGTATGACGGATTAGGTTTTAAAATCTTCCTATTGGAGATCCGTATCCCAGCAGTACGATGTTAAGGCGCTACGTCATTGCTGCGTACAGTCACGCTACGCACGTTGACTGAGGCTTAGCTTTGTATGACAATATATGTGTTACAATCAAACCACGAACACGCTACGTATGAATGTGTGGCTAGGCCTAAGCTCCTATAGGCGGGACCCTGCGAGCACATCCTACACAGCAATAGAGTAGCTTTAAAGGTTATGTGATGTAGCAATTTGAGCCGTAGAATTTTCACGGCTGCTAGCTACTTGCAGCCGTGGAAGTTCTACGATTCAAATTGCTACATTGCACTAAGCGCACGGCATAGAGTTCCATAACTACCTACTGTAGTTGTGGAACTCTATGCCGTACGCTTAGTGTGCCCAATAGCTTAACGATCCATACGTTTAACATTTTGTTAACAAATTCGTATTGTAGAAAAAGTACGAGTAGGTACCAAAAATCGAAATTCTAATATTGAATGATTACGTTTCAAGGCTTGCTGAGTCGTTTTATACCATTTTCGAGTAAGGTTGTTTGTGCAATTATACATCTAGGCAAGTCCGTAGGATATAGACAAGTGCTTGGCAATTTCACACGAACTAAGCCGTTCCATTAATCAATAACATATTATTTTGTGTTAAATGTATTTCATAAAAAAGGGTGGCAATGATTTGAGGATCCATATATATTTTACCTTATTACTCGTTTATACGATATTTGTTATTTTGTATTTTTGCATGCTTTATAGCATGCAAAAATACAAAATAACGAAAAATTTAAATTTACAATATTATTTCTGTAAAATTTACATATTAAAAAAAATACAATTATCATTAAAAAAATCTCATAATTTGCAGTCTGTTATACTATAATAACATTTGTCAACAAATATATGTATATATTTTAATCAAAGAAGATTAAATTTTTTTTTAATTTATTTAAAAAAATATATATATATTTTAATTTTATAATACTCTGGTAATTTGTTCTATATTGAACTGTTTATAGTGGATTTGGTGGTATCTGGGTCTATTTTCACTTAATAAATTAAATTTCAGCTTATCGGATGAATTTTAAACTCTGTATAAATGTGAACTTGCCATAAGACAAAATGCCTGTGGGCAAGTTGCAAATTACTAGTGCATCGAACCGTACTGATATACGTCTGCATCAGTTAGGCAGCCAATTTATGTACCTACAGAAAATTTAAGTGAGTATCTTGGTGCATTCTCACGCTTTATGGTCAATGCTACAAAAGGCTACAAAATTTATGAAAGGGTATGCTCGTAAAAATATAGGGTCGTTCCCGAAATTCAATGAAAATCTTAGAACCAGAAAATATATATATATATATATGTAGGCTATATCTTTATATATATATAATTCTACTGTACGTGTGTACGTGACTGAACTCCTCCTAAACGGCTGGACCGATTTTGATGAAATTTTTTGTGTGTCCAAGGGAATTCTAGAATGGTTTAGATTCGCAATGAACCCGGTAGGTGGCGCTGTAATCGGGTTACAGGATTTATTTTTTTTATTTTCGGACAGCCAAGGCAACGTCTGTCGGGTCTGCTAGTATATTTATATATAAAAGGCATGCTAAGACTGGTAAATCTCTTGTTGCATTGTAGTTGATTCTATAATAAACTTCCAGAAACAGTTCAGTCCTATCCTGACAATGTCTTCAAAAGGCTAATCAAAAATACTCGCAGTAAAATAGCTTATTATAAAATTAATGAACATCTGACTAACAAAGATGTATGGATTATTATTGTTGATGCGTGAAGTGAATGTAAGTCGTGTTTATGTGCCCACTAGGGCCCTATTGCAAATAAAGAATCTTTATCTTTAACACTTTTTTATCTTTCTTATTTCTTATTTAACAGTGAGTGACACGCTAGGTAGTATATAAATGGTCACCACTCGTTTCGAAGAAGCCGCGATTAATTCGACTGCTGAATTTGCAACAAGTGCAACAATTTCGGACGTTTTCCAGGGTAGGCAGAGAGAACCGAGCGCCACGTGACTCGATCCTTACATACCTCACTCGCTTCTTTAACATTCATTGCTCTTTTCATGCACGCTCGCCGGTTTCTAGGGCTCCTGACATCACCATCTTGTCAGGTCGTCTTGGCCTTCCTCGGCTCCGACATCCTTCCATTTTTGCACTGTATATCTGCTTCGTCATTCTTTCATCTTGCATTCTTTTTTTGTTTGTAATTTCCTACTTTAATAATGTAGTGGTACTGTTGAGATCGCTGCGCACACAATTAACACTCAACAATAAGGACCATTTCACCGTGACAAATCGGTCTTGGATTGATAAATAACAATGTTTTATGGTATAACGTTATTTCGGCAGTAGAAACGAGAAAAACACGGTTCCGCGAGGATTGCGGATGTCTGGCATTGTGGTGTATGGTGATTAGAAACTGTCGGTTGGTCCGAGGCCGTTTGTTCACCTCGCCAGCGCCAGGTGCGAATTATTAAATCATTTTATACTTTGTACGAATATTGCAAAAAGTTAATTTCCTACAGGCATTTAAAACTGACGAGTTCGATGGCCAAGTGGTTAATAACGCTACTTCGACACTAATACTCGCAGGTTCGATTTCCATTCGAAATATACATTTGTGTGCATGGACATGTCTGTTGTTTTTAAGAGAGGTAGGGCACATCAAAGCAGCCTGTCTGGTGAAGTATCTCCATCTCAGAGAAAATCGCAGCCAAAGAGTAAAGTCGCCAGTGAGCTTCTAAGGAGTTGCTGTGTTAGCAGCAGAGGTGACATCGCATGAGTTATACTTAATGTATGCTTGCAGCATTCATAGGCGACGGTAACCGCTTTACTTCAGGTGTGCCGTATGCTCGTATGCTTTCTGACGTTGTATAAACAAAATGTCTGTTGACAATATTCTTAAAGTAGACGTTTCCTAATTCTTGATCAATAAGTGAAGAGTAGCTAGTAGTAGTAGCTACAGAAACGTGGACCAGTGAAACGAATTTACTTTTTGCTTTTTATTATCAGTTTCCTAATCAATTTCAATTGGTCCGCTACCTAACCCTAAGCAGGAAGGCGGGAGTCCATGTCATAATCAGGATCCTGGAGAAGATACTGATTTTTACATGGAGCGACTACCGTTAGACCTCCACAACTCAACCAGTGGAACGAAGATACCTCCGATAATAAGAGGTGTGCATGTTTTGTTCCAGCAATGCACCATTATTAAAGCATGGGTCAATCGGAGGAGGCGAGGCGCTTGCGCACCAGTCCTCGCAGCCGGTCCCCGGATCTACCACCCCTTCCTCCGCCGATCCAGCCTTGCAGCGGCTTCCTCGGCAACGTAAGTACTAGTTCTAAGCCTAAAGAAACGTAG
This sequence comes from Pyralis farinalis, assembly GCA_947507595.1. NCBI lineage: Eukaryota > Metazoa > Arthropoda > Insecta > Lepidoptera > Pyralidae > Pyralis > Pyralis farinalis. The sequence continues at coordinate 28,771,201 of OX382273.1, read as the reverse complement.
GTCGGTAGAGCGGAATTTTAAGTGCTTAACCAAATGTTTCGTGTTTTAAAGCTATGTTTATTTAACGAGGCTCTGGTAACCAACTGAGGAAGTCTATCTACCACACAGAAGACCGCAGCTAAAGAGCAACTTCATGGAGGCTTGTAGTGTTCCTGCGAGTTACGGTTACCACAAACCCTGTGTTAACGGTGGTGGTTTTGCTTACCTTCTGTTGCAAGCGTTCATGGCGTTCATGGTGATGAGATAATGTTATGTGGAGAATTTCTTCATAATTTTCTCATCGAATTTTCTTCATCTTCCTAGCATTTTCCCGTTCTCTAATCAGTTGGCATTATCTGGATCCACTACCTAGACGAAAGCGAAGCTTTGGCGAAGATACTGATTTTGATAAGGAAAAACTGCCATCAGATCTTTACAACTATACGCAAATCTCTTTTCGTTAGGTCACACGTCTTTTGAAAATAAAGTGGATGTGCTTTTTCACTATATTTTCTTTCACCGCCTACCAAGTACAAATCTATACTAGAGTTTGGTTGAAAGCGCTAATCTATGCAACTAATTTGAAAAAAATATTTTTGCATTTGATAGCGCTATTTTTGAAGAACGCTCTAGACTATTCAACATCACAATATTTATAATACCTTAGGCGCCTAGAAAAAAGTAAGAAAGTAAGAAAAAGCTGTTCCCACGGGATACCGGGATACGCGCGAGCGAGGTCGGGATGACATACGTGCCAATGGTCTCACTATGAGGGATGCCGAAGACCGCGCGAAATGGAGACGTAAAAGTCGGAAAGCGACCCTGGGCTCCGAAGCGAAAGCGTAGGCCGCGACCTGGATTAACGCTCGGATGATGATGATGAGGTCGGCAAGTGTTGCTAGTATTTACTTATAAATCTGAAAACACGAATTTAGTGGTGCACAACAGGATTCAAATCATAGACCAGTAGGTTAATATGCTGGTTCCTTATCCACTACTCTGTTGCTGCTCAATTTCGTGATCGAGTATTTGATATTAACACTATTAAAAATACTTTGTACTTACTCTACATAAAAATACGTTATAATGTGGAAATAAGCAGGTATTATAACAGCGCCGGCGCTTTCATCTGTAACGCTGTAGATAAATTAGGTTCGGTAATAAAAATACCCTGATTAATAAAATTACGTCTTCTCTCGTCCACGGCCGTTAAGGTCGAAATGTAGATTGTGGAAGGGGTCAGAAGTTCAATCACTTAGAAACTAGTTTGTCACATTTTATCTATTATTTTCGTATTTTATGTTAGAATGACGATTTTATAGTTTGCAAATTCGTTATACGTGTTTACTATATTCAGATGTGATATTTATAAAATTCCGTTGACGTAATCACCTTCCATCCAGAGTTACATCTGTCTACTGATAATTTCAGGAATCTTATTGAACACGCAGTTTAAGCAGCGTTGACCACAACCCGTCTATAGATGGCTTTATTCACTCTAGTTCCTCCGAGTTTGGAAGGCATGTTAATCTGTCGTTTTTCAATAGATGGCGATCTTTAATCTAAGAAGAGAGAGGTAGTAGAGATAGGAGGAGAAGCATCTCTATCTTACTAAAAACTGCAGCGAAACAACGCTTCTTGGAGGGTGATTGTGTTCCTGCAAGGGAGTGAGGTTACCAATAAACTCCTGAATAGTTGCCATGTTAGCAGCGGGTATTGGAACACGCAAGTGATGATCCTTGTGTTGCACTCGCAATATAAACATAAACCACTTGCGTGTAACCACTTTACATCAGGTGAGTGGTATAAAAAAGCCCTTTCAGTTTTTTGTAACAAATGTGTCCTTATTCTTAGCGTTATCCCGTTTCCTACTTCATTAGGATTGGCAGGGTCCGCTACCTAAGTTTAAGGATTTGGCGAAGAGACTGATTTTTATAAGCAGCGACTGCCGTCATTCTTATGTAAGTTCACACGTCTTATGAAATATAATTTCTTGAACGTGCGGGTTTCCTCACGATGTTTTCCTTCACCGCCGAGCAAGTGACAATTACCAATATGTACATAAGCCCGAAAACACAAATTTAGCGGTACATACCGGGAACCAGTTGGTCAATAGTCCAGTTCTTTGTCCATTGGGCTATCACTGCTCCAAACTAATTATTAATTGTGTTGCACTTCATGTTATCACCTAAGATGTTTTTAAAGTTATAGATACGTCGTACACGCTCTAGAATAGCAATACGAAAGTAAGGTAATTGCCCAACTCGCATTCAGTTGGGTACGCTCTCGCGTCGCGCCTATACGTACTTCACCACAAAGCATAAATCTCTTAAGATATATATTCATCTCTTTCTAACGATAGGTATGTCCTATCGTTTGTCTCTTTGTTAGAGAGTCATAATAAATAACTGTACGTAGATATAGTATTACTTGCGCCATTTTAAAATACAAAAAATGTTGGTGTATAACGCGTCTACTTTGTGATACGTCGCTGGTTATCACAGTGATATTATACTGTACTCTATGAACATATTTTGGGACTAAAGTTTAACTATGATATAATTCCCTGCCTGTACTCGTATATATACCATTACATGCTTTCTTAAACCTCAAGAGCTTCAACTAGGCCCGATGTTTTGATATTGTTATTGTAATTCTGTATTCATATACCAATTGACTTTTCAATATGTCGTAACATCTTCAATGCAGGCGCGTCGCTAATCCCTTAAAGCGATCATGTCACCGCGCCGTTGACGACGTGGGGGTGTACGTTCCATTTCACACGCTAATTTTACCGAGCATTAACATAAAATTAAGCAACAGACGGAGCCGCAGACCATCTGTCTTGCTTCGCCGACTTTCCTCTGCCGACTTATTGCCGGCCAGTTTAAAAGCATTAACGGTATCGCGACGAAAGTGATGCGTAAATCAAAATGAATCGAAGATGACCCGGCCTTGTCTCTTTTCGAACGGGTTATAAGCTGGCATGATGAATCGACGGAGAGGATTGTCGAAAGTGCCGAAACGAGGCGTTTACAGTGCAGTGCGTAAAAAGATCGACGGGACGTAAATCTACGTGAAGGGTAAGGGATCGAACTGTACTTCTTATTCTTAATTTTATCCCGTTTCCTAATCTATTAGAATTAGCAGGGTACGCTACCTGAACCTAAGGATTCGGCGAAGATACACATTTTTACATAGAGCGACTACTGTCAGACCTCCACAACCAAACCAGACCTTTCTTAGGATAGGTCGCACGTCTTTCCAAATATAATTTCTGGGACGTACGAGTTTCCTCATTATCACTAGTTTTACTTTACTGCCGAGCAAGTGATAATTATAAATTCATAACTCAGAAAACACGAATTTACCAGGATTTGAATCAGGGAACGGTGGGCTCATAGGCCGACTGTACTCTACACTTATAATCATAAGTCTTCTGAAGCCTTATTACGAGGTTACAGCGGGTAATCTGATTCTATAACGATTTGCTAAAACCCGAGCGCGGTTAGGTATCACAAATCGCGGCAATTTATACCGGCAACCGCTCGCGGCATCGACTCCGCAGATTATTCGCCGCAATCTTCTTACCACCATAAATTGCGCGATGTTTCCCTCAGTGAGCTTACGCTCTTATTAGGTGCAATATGATGTTATGACAGTAACTTCGGACCGAGCGTACACAAATTCAAATTAGACATCACAATTTCTTGGTCTGCGAAAATATTTTATTTGAATCTCAACAATTTAGTGTCTTCTGTTTTGTAATTTATTCAACACTAACGGCCTCAGGTTGTAATGTAGATGCCGTGATTAAATACATTCAGCGACAGTGAGTGTAGACACTACAGCGCTAAGTTACAAGCCAGTGGGCGCTACGCGTCCAGCGGGCATTACCCAAGCCACTAATTGGCAAAGCCTCGCTACCGTTACTCGATGCAGGCATATTTCGCGGATGCTCGGGTGAGCGCGTGACCGATATCAGCCTCTCAGGAACTATTTATTTTTTAAATTATTACCTTGTGAGATGACATGAATTTTCGAAACTTGTTTACGTACGTAAATCATGTGACTGCATTTCATTACAAATACTGTAACAAAGTAAGGTTTGTTTCGTGTGTGTTTATTGAAAGTTCCCTCGGCGTACGACAATAAATTTTATGCAATGGTTTCAAATTATCCACCACACAGAGCAAAAAGCCATCTTTCGCCACGTTTTATTTTGCACTTGACGGTCGCCAACACGACGCGGCGCGCGCGCTTACAAAGTTACATACAATGGTCTATACTCTTAGCGTATTGTACTCTCGTTGTGTCAATTTTAGAAGGAAGGTGGCACCCTTTATGGAGTGTGTTCGTCGCCGATGTGAAAGGCTAGAATGAAGGGGCATTATTCGCTCGGAAGACAATGAGGGGCAGTGCACGGCTGACCTCTCGACGGCGCAAGATTATGCTTATTTGCCTTTTATTTTATAGAAAACGGTGCGGTGCGATCTAGCGCGCCGGCGCGGGCGCGGGCAGGATGTCGGCCCAACGAGAAACGAGCCTCGGCGAACTTTTTGTGTAATAAAATGCGGATGTATTAATATTCTCTTCGCTTTATGCGATGCACTATCTTCAATACAATTTTTCTTTGTCAGCCGGTTTGTTGGGAAATTGCCGGAGAGCTGGGAATAAATCATGCGGCGGTAAATTAACACGTACGTAAGCGAGCTCAATTATTTATAGCTTAAATTATATCTGTGGACGTCTACAGGAAAGCGTTTTCGTTCCACTTAGGCGAAATGTGGAGCATCGCACAAGAGGCCATATTTCTTGTGTTGCAGGCGCGTGGGCGAGAGAACACCGACATGGCGCCTGCACCACGGGCCCAGGCATTACCTCTCCATTCGCTCTAGCATCATTCTATTCTCTACCTATAAATAAAGGTGCATGACAATTGCTATATGCACATTAACTAATCTTTAGTCTGTTCGTAATAAGTACCGTGTCGTCATCAACATATAAGTAATCATCACACTGCTTGGATACGAGTCTGCCATCAAGGAGTGACTTTGATAAAAACTTCTTCAATCCCTTTAGATTGAAGATAGAACTTTAGATGATACCAGCGTTTCAGATTAAATGGAAATGATTCAGCACAGATAACCTTTACTTAATAATCTTTAATTCTGCTACTTGATATCATTATTGTACGTGAATGAAGATTTCGAAGACAATATCTTCGTCAAAGACTTCATAATCCTAATAGATTAGGAAACGGAATAACGCGTCGCATTGAGAAGAAACCTATATTGCCAAGTTTCTTTCAGCATTTCTTCTCCGCCAATGGTCACTTCCGAAATGCAAGTTAATTGATGAAGAAAAATAATAACTAAGGGAATTGAATATGGTACAACAGGATTTTATTTAATAAATTTGTAAAACAAATAATCTTCAAAAAAAATAAGAATCCATTTGAATTTTGACTCGTCATTGAACTTGACGCCAGGAAAGGATAACAAAATAATGAAATAACGAGAGTCGACGTTAATTAAGTTGCTTTTAGTTTTTATTTAAAAGTAATGTCATATCGAGATCATTATGACATACACTTTATTTTATATTGCTTGGTCGTGTTTTATCAGGAGGTGACGTCGGGAGCCCCAGGAACCGGCGAGCGTACATGAAAAGGGCTATGAATGTTAGAGAAGCGAGTGAAGTGTGTAAGGACCGCCTCTTATAGCGCTCGGTTTTCTCTCCCTACCCTGCAAGGGGCCTGGTGTGAAAATATATATACATACATCATAATATTTTTCTTTATCAAATTACATGGGACTATCGTAAGAGTATATAAAATCATATCATTATGCTCCAACAACAAACAAACAAAGTCGGTAATTGGTAGTTTTTTTATACTTCTGTATAATTTTTTAATAAATATTTGTTCGTCGGTGAAGGAAAACATCGTGAGGAAACTGTTTCAAAACACGTGTGAACTAACCTAAGAAAGGTTTGTATTACTTTCTGTGTTTTGGGGTCTGATAGCATTCGCTCTAAGTCTAAATCAATATTTTTACCAAATCCTTTTTATTTTATATATATGGTTTATGTAGCGAACCCTGCAAAACCTAATGGATTAGAAAACCGAGTAATGCTGAAAAAAAGAAGATTGTCATCGAAGAAAAAATGATCACGTTTTGTAAAAGTAACATTTACTTGTTTTAAATATGAGTTCTAATGTCGTCCGTTGAAATAATTGATTAAAGCAAAGTCTGGATTTAGATGTAATTAAATAAAATCGTAGAACACTAATACAATTATGACTAAATAAGGAAATAATTTCAAATCGATTTAATTGATAGACTTCAAAATATTACATTCATGATTTCAACTCCATTGTCATTGGGCAAATCAACTCAAATTAGAAGTTATAATATTCAAAATTATATTCCCGATATACAATTCATAAACCTATTATCAATTGTAAACAAAAATTATAACAAGTTATTTATATTATTTGAGTGTCTATACGAGAAATAACTTAATACTCTAAATTATGTCATTCTCTTTTTCGTAATTCACTCTACTCGTGAAATCGGTTAACCTGTCTTCGAGAAATTGGCATATGTAATATATATATATATATATATGCGTCGGACATATAATCTGTTCCATTTTTGTAGTTAAAAAAGAGAAAGGGGTTAAATCAAATTAATAAAATAAAATATATGTCTAATAATTTGGGTTGTTAAAGTTAAATACATATATTCGCTATGCCTTTGATCTCATATCAAATTTCTATGCTGCAATGGATTAAATAATCCTTTTTAGGCTGGTTTCCGATAAAACAGAAACTTGGTCCGTTCATCAAATAAAGCCAAGACCACACACGTCACCATTTCCAGTGCGCAGAGTAACTGCTCCGCTATCATGATTACTGGATCTGATGCCAGAACACTAATTATGCCCATCGGTAAGGCTCTTGCTCTCATCGGTTGGTATGCAAAGCGACAATTAGATGCATCTGCAAGCAATCACGTTCATCCATCAATGTCTATACTTACCTGTATGAGTACATAGGTAAGTACCAACACAAATACAGCCAGGCACGTTTATATTCTTTTGCCTTCCATCGTCTAATTCATCAGACAGTTTTGAACAGGTAGATATTATTACTTATAGATATAGAGTTTGTAGAATATCCACAAATAAGTAGTTTTTATTTTATGCAAGTTCGGTAAACAAATATAACTAGTTTGGCCATAAATACTGTTACTTGGAAACTTTTCTTTTTTCAGCTGTTTAATTTTATTTTATGTAAGAATCGAGGAAGACTAAGACTAACCTACCATGAACAAATTGGTCGTGTTTTATCAGGGAGTGTTCGGGAGCCCCAGGAATCGGCGAGCGCGAAAGAGCTATAAATGTTAGAGAAGGCTTTATAAGAGCTGAAGACTGACCCTCGTCTAGACCAGATCTGAACCCCTTAGACTACAAACTATGGTCAGTGTTAGAGGACATGGCCCGGTCGAAACAACACGCCTATATAGTGTCTCTTAAGAAATCTCTGGAGCAAGCAGTAGCTAAATTTCCCATAGAAACAGTGCGTAAATCCATAAATTCGTAGTGAGACAGATTAAAGGCCTGTATCAAAAACAAAGGTGGCCATTTTGATTAGAAGCGAGCTCGGTGGCGCAGTGGTGGAACGCGCTGTTACGCTACTTTGACACCAACGCTCATGAGTTCGATTCCCACACATGACAAACATTTGTGTGCATGAACATGTCGTGTCTTGGTCTAGGTATTTTCTATGTATAATAAGTATGTATTTACAAAAAAAAAGTATATACGTATGTTTATCAGTTGTCTAGTACCCATAACACAAGCTTCGCTTACTTTGGGGCTAGGTGGCACTGTGTAATTTGTCCGATAATATTTATTTATTTTAATCATTTTTTTATTTTTGCTTTCATAAATATGTACATATAAGTTTTATTAAGATTACATTACTTCATAAATAAACAAATGCATATTCATTTCTAACAGAACTTATGACCGGACAAGGATATACTTAATACGTAGTACAAATAACTTTAAGTAAATAAGAAATAAAACGATATTAGCGATTATAATAAATAATAACATAAAGTAATATATTTCCTCTTGATGCACCGACTCGCTCTTTACTCTCTTTAGATTCTTTAATACATTCCTTGCGTGAAGTTTGCTCTAAAATAATAAGAAAATTACTCTATGTCTTTATCAAGAGTCTTTTAAAATAATTACCTGACGAAATGATCCGCCATAGATACGCCATATGGTGCATATGTTATCTTAATATTGACTTGATATATTTATTAATAAACCTATTTTATTAACATACAACATTTATTTGTTGTATTAGGTAAGTATGCATACAATTCACCATTCGGATTCCATTATAATATATGATCAAATGACGTATCGACCAATAGATAATTAGATCTAAAATTGGATTCTAAAAATAGAAACAAAAAACCTAATAAGCAAATCAGATCGTAACAGATATTAAAACATGAGAGAGTATAAAAGCGAGAATTGGTTGTGTACAGGTTGATATTTAGATGTAAAGCGTGGGTGGGTTGTTATTATAAATAACAGTTGATCTTTCTATTTTAAATATATTCTCTAAAAGTAGTCCACAATGAAATTACAATAAGTAAAACTTGAAGAAATATGATCTCTATTCGGATATTTCCATTTGTAACTTTTTTAGTGGGCGAATTTGAATAATACGTATGTATGTATATATATCTTCACGCCAGGTCCCTTGCGGGGTATAATACGTACTGTACATATAAAAGCAGAAGCTGTTTTGGGAAGACATACAAGAGTACGGCCCACTTAAGGTAAAGCGGTTACCCTAGCCTAGCCTATGAACGCTTGCAACACATAAAGTATCATTTGCGTGATGTTCTGTTGCAAACACAAAGAAATAGTTAACTGTATCACTTTATATTGGAAGTTCTTCCCTTAGGGGTGATTATTGAAATTAGAAGCTCTGTGAAGGTTTTAGTGCAGCGTAATATCGCCGATGACACATGTTCAAAGTTGCGATTTAAATCTTTTGATACTCTTTGATCTCCAGCTATCCTTGTCTCGTTAACTAATAATCTTTACAAATTGATTGATGCCCCGTGAAGCTTTGATATTGATATGATGTTACAATAGAATGGTCACCAACGTAGCATCGAATAATATGGTATAATTCAATGGATTAAAAAAATGTGGAACCTATATACTGCCAAACTCAAATATAATACTGGTATGAATCTTTCGTAGTTTACCCCATTTTAGAAGAGACAACAAACTTTATTAGCCCCTTCTGAAGTTTGCATAAGAAGAAAAAGATCTATCAACGATACTGTTTTACCAAGGATGTTGTACTCTAAAATGTTAGGACATTATTTTTTTTATTGTTAATACATAAATAATGCACCAGAGTTCCATAAAGCATTCCAAAAAGACCGTGGATTAAGAAACGTTTTTTTTATTCTGCTGTTGCCCTAAAATGCTGTATGAAAGATGGGAAATATCTGGCAGATAAGCTAGCACTCTGTTCAACAAGTACAAGACAAGCCTAAGAAACATTATTATAGCCAACGTTTTGAGCCTAATTTGGCAGCGACGAGACTACGTACACCAGCAGCCTGATAAGTCTGCAATCTGTTTGACATTTCTAGACCAAGGAAATAACAGGACTCCCTTGAAATGTCAACTTCGCTATAATAGGTATGCTATAATTTAGTCGGTAAAGGCTAACTGCTCATTAGTGAGAAAATTTAATGAGCATAAACAGCATTTATTAGATGGTATTAATTGAATAAACTTTAAACAGGATTCCCAATAAATGAAAAACAAATATTTGAAAACGCGAGGATCAACGTCCAATTATAATTTTATGTACCTAACGGATGTAATATGCATATATTTGCCAAAAATATTAAGTATAAATATTAGACTCCGTTCACAATAATCATGTAAGAAACAGTTGGTTTGACAGAGAGCATCGGTGTTAAGATAAGAAAAAGCTTGCTCCGTTAGTTTGGACATGAAGAAGGAATATAGGAGGAAGGATGACGGAACAGATATACAACGCGAAAGTGGAAGGACATAGGAGCGAGGAAGGGCAAGCGTCACCACGTACCGCGGCCAAATTGTTCGCGTTATATCAGAAAGTGAGGTGCGTAACGTCCAAGTCGTGTGGTGTTTGGTCCTCTCTGGCAATCGCTAGGCACTCGGCGTGAAGATATACAGTACTCTACTACGCTACACAAACCCTAACTCATCCCACTGCAGAGATACGGGTCTCAACGGGAATGCGTTTAGAGCATACTCCACCATGCTCAACTGCGAATTGGCGGAGGCCAATGTTTTCAAGTCGCCCGGAGGCCACAGACTTTGTTTAATGACTGTCATCTATCAACAACAGCCGGCATTGATACAGGCAAGGACACATTGAGCTCTCGTGAAGCTATTGACGAGCTCGGTGGCTCAGTCGTGAATGACGCGACTTTGACACCAACGCTCGTGGGTTCGATTCCCACACAAGGCAAACATTTGTGTGCATGAACATGTCTGTTTGTCTTAGTCTGGGTATTTTCTATGTATAATAAGTATGTATTTATAAAAAAAAAATGTATTTACGTATGTTTATCAGTTGTCCAGTACCCATAACACAAGCTTCGTTTACTTTGGGGCTAGATGGCGCTGTGTAATTTGTCCGACAATATTTATTTATTTATTAATAGACAGAAACATTAAGTATGAAACTCACGCCATAAAATAATTTTAGACGTTGATCTAAACTAAACGAATCTAGCAGGAAAACAAGGTTTGTGAAACAGTTGCAAGCTCTACAAGCGTATGCAAAAGACCTATAAATGCATATGTAGCTGTATGGCATAATATAACTCCCCCAAAAGTGGGTCATACGGTCTCACGAACCTGTCGACACAGTTCCGGCACTAACACCGAACATGTACAATGTTCATGTACAGTGAATGTTTAAGCGGGCACCGTTTAAGAAGACGATTTAACGTTTCACGACTCTGTAATTTGTTGATTTTATTTTATGGGCAATAAATAACGCGTCTGAAATATAGAGATGAGATCAACAAAGACAATTTTATCACTTTTTAAATTGGTCTGAAACAGTCTGAGCTATATATCTAAATCTTGTACATGGGCATTATTTGTCTTATTATATCTTAAAAGCCTCCATCCTCACCTGCACGTCGTACACCTTGCAAACTAGCAAATTAGGCTCTAGCGCGCATATTTTAGTTCACGTTAGATACTCGTACATTCACAGTATTACATCATAAAGAATACGGTTGTATCCATTTATGTTGGGAGAAATGCAGCTGAATCCATTTTTAGTTTGCAATAGAGAACCATCTGCTATATTTATAACATTAATTATCATTAAGTCAAATAAATAAATATTGTCGAACAAATTACACAGTGCCATCTAGCCTCAAAGTAAGCGAAGCTGGTGTTATGGGTAGGTACTAGACAACTCATTAACATACGTAAAAACTTTTCTTTTGTAAATACATACGTGTGATACATAGAAAACATTCCAACCAAGACAAACAGATATGCACACAAATGTTTGTTCTGTGCCGCAATTGAACCCACGAGCGTTGGTGTCAAAGTAGCGTTACTAACCACTGCGCCACCGAGCTCGTGAATAAATATTTTTGTTATATATCTATATGTGTAATATATGTTGTATTGTCTTAGGTTTTCGCGATTGTTATACATTGAATTAAACAATTTTTAACGGAAGTATCGCGTGTTTTATTTATTTTGTTGAACCTGACGTTACGAATGCTTTGCAGCATCCGTGGTCATCTCCCTGCGACCACGGATGCTGGAAAGCATTCGAAACGTCAGGTTCAACTAACAAATCCTAGGAATAAGTATTGTGGATTCATCAGCTTAGTAGGATCAGGAAATCTTTTATCGTGATATGCATTCGGTTCTGTAATAGATCGCCTAAAATATTTTTGTTACGTTACAAATTACATACATACTTGTACGTTAAAAATACTTAAGGTAATAATTCTTAATTTAAAGTAGATAAATACTTGAATAGGAGTAGCAATAGCCCAGTGGATAAAGTGCTAGCCTATTAAGCGACGATTCCTTGTTCAAATCCTGGCGTGTACTTGTATATGAGAGCTCGATGGCGTCGTTGCGCATTTCATTTTAACAGAACACGCAGGTTAAGCAACGTCAACGGTTCGCCCAAGTATCGCCATTAAGTTATTTCCAAAATGCGGGTAGATTAAAAATAAGAGACTAAATTTTATAACAATACCAATTTTCTTATATAGCTAAGGTTTATGCGGCTATGGTAACATGAGGTGGGCCGTATGTTTCTGACATGGTACGAGTATTAAACAAATATTTATCCGCTGTTGAATATAGACTTTCATATAATGTTTTCCAACATATGGAAACAATATAAAGTTCAACATAACAAACATTAAAATAAATAACAGTTTTGGAAAAAAAAATGCAAAGACGTGTCTGAATGCTCGCGAAAGCCTAATTATTGATAAACAAATGTTAAATTCCGGCGTTTGTTTGCGAAAGTTAAATTTACAGGAAATTTGATCTAAACTATATCGGTGGGAGAGCTCGATGGCGTCGTTGCGCGTGTCATTGTAACCGAACACACAGGTTAAGCAAGGTCTACTGCAGCCTGTCTATGGATGGGTTTATCTATCACGAGTTTCTCCGTGCTCGGAGGGCACGTTAAGCGTCGATCCCGGCTGTTATCGATAGATGACAGTCGTTAAGCTAATAATATAAGTCAGTGGCCCTCGCGCGGCTTGAAAACACTGGCCTCCGCCAATCCGCATTTGAGCAGCGTGGTGGAGTATGCTCTAAACCTAAACCCCTTCGGTAGAAGGGAGACCCGTATCCCTGCAGTGGGATGACTAAGGGTTGATTTGATGGTGATGATATATTGGTGGCAGAATTACACAAAGAGTTATATTCCATGAAATTGTCAAAGTATAAATTTAATTATTTTCTCAACATAAAGTACAATTTGTCTTACACGCGTTTTCAACGAACCAGCAATACTCCTTGTATTAAAGATAAAGTTAAATTATTTGCCATAACATAATAGCGATGGCCCAATGGCAAATGAAGATAAAATTCTTTAATTAGGCCTTCGCGGGCACTTAGACACGTCTTATGCTTTTTTTGAATTCCGTACCTTAAAAGGAAAAACGAAACCCTTATAGGATCACTTTGTTGTCCGTCTGTCTGTCTGTCAAGACCTTTTCCTCAGGGACGGATGAAGCTATCATGCTGAAATTAATATCAAATACTCAGGTCTGTAATCCTTTCGAGCAGTGAAAAAATCAAACTTCTAAGTCAAATAACGCAATCAAAAGATACAGCCGTTTATGTCACGTTTATGTGCTTATTTTGACACTCGCAAGGGAATCAAAATCTATAGGGTACTTCCCGTTGACCTAGAATCATGAAATTTGGTAAGAAGCAATAATATGTAACACAAGTAAAGGAAAAAATCTGAAAACCGCAAATTTGTAGTTACATCACAAAAAAAATTTTTTTTTTGCTAAATTACTTTGCGAATATATTATTTTACGTCACCCTTGGTGCTCGAGTCGGACTCGCACTTGATGGCTTTTATATATATATATATTTTTATTGTATATTATTCAATTCTCTTACGTTGAATTTTTTTTTAATTTGCTAGTATTTTAGAAATGACCATTGGCGAAGAAAAAATGAAGAAAGAAACTTGCCATAGGTCTCTTCTAAAATAGTCAATTATATATTAGAATAAATGCATATCGACATATTGGTACAATAATAATGATGTCAAGTGGCAATTATAAGATTATTAAGAAAAGCTTTTGAAATTTTTGCAAGTATTCGTAGGCTACGGTTACAGTTTTTCATCAGGTGGGCCGTATGCGTGTTTGACTTGCTGCATTGTAAAAAAAGAATTTGGGACTGGGTCAAAAATATTGGGGTGTAAAGACGGCAAGACAATATCATAAATATTCTAAGTAGGTTATGATGACTCGACGCATTCACAAACCAACAAGAATAGCGAACAACAAAATTTGAATAGACAAAACAAACAGCGAAAGTTTGCATTGTCTGAACGCCATATCTATGTTTATTAGAAACGATAATAATGCAGAGTGATAGCAACCTTTAACCGACCGTCTCAAAAGTCAAGTGAAATTACTATTGTCCGAACAAAAGGACTATTGTATTGATTACGCAACTTCGATGTTTCGACCACGAATTGTGCAACAAATCATAAATAACATTACAGAATACAAATTGAATACCGCAAGAAGAAAAATCGCTCCAAACATAAGTCTTTCGATCTTCAAAAGCTTCGTTATGCGCAACAAACAATACTTTCGCTATTCTTTGAGACTTGAAAAATTGTGGTCCATACATGGGGTATCCGAATTTGGACCATAAGTGCCCGAAGTTTTGAACATGTATCTTTGAATGTACCCATCAATCGCGGGCAGTGAAAGCGGCGTATATTACAAATAAAAACCGGCCAAGGGCGAGTCGGATTCGTGGACTGAGGGTTCCATAACATGACTGTAAAACAATGATTAATCAAGAACGTAACTGCTTGCATATTTATCTCCTTCGCCGTGCTGAGTATGTATCTAATTGGGGAATAAATTACGCACGTGAGAGTCCATCTGTTTTTTTGTTGAAAAGAAATTGAAAGATTACAATTTGCCATACATATGTATATCAATTTGGTACTCTCTGCCTACCCCGCAAGGGACTTAGCGTGAAGTTATAGATAGATAGGTAGAATTTAATAAAATTTTCTATTTAGACAGGGTTTATTTATGTAGGCGTATTATCTGAAAAAAAAAAAAACAATGATCTTGACTCAACTGGAACTGTCCTCTCATCCAAACTACTCATCCAAACTTTTGGATGAGTTTGGATCAAAAAATTTTTGGATGAGTTTGGAAAAAAGTTTGGATCAAATTGCCTGTAAATTTGACTTTCGCAAAGTAACGCCTGAATCTATTAACTATTTAATTACAAATATGTACAAAAATCTGAAAACAAGAATTTTGTGTTCATGCCCAAGCCGAGATTCTTACCGGGAACCAGTTGGTCAATAGTCCGGTTCGTTACCCATTGGGCTATCACTGCTCCAAATTAATAATTAATTGTGTATCGCACTTTATGTTATCACAGTTAAATATATAGCAAAGTCTGTGATATATTTTATGAACATATTTCCGGGCTTCCTATTGGGACCATAACGAACTTTAAAATTGTTTCTGTTCCTGTCGCAAGTAAATGGGATGAGCCCTCGTTCCTATCCAATAGTTCACGTAGATCGCATATAATAGTTATAGGCCTATACCATGATGCAGATCGATTACCGATAGCAACTCGAAAACAATACGAAACACGAAATGGCTGGCTCGATAGTCGATCGTGAAAGCCAAGCCCGGGGCTGTGGCGCACTGGGCCACTGGCCCGATGAAGGTCAGTGCACATACCGACGACCAGCGAAAGTTTATGGTATAATTGTTGAGCACCGGTCAAGTGCATGGAAAGTGTAGTGTGAGGTGCCGATCTTGTCTCTGAATCTGACCATTGGCCCGGGAGCTGATTGCGATCGCATTTTTGGTCTCGCTTTTTAATGTCCGCAGAGGAGAAATCTGTCAGATTGATGGGCAAAATCATGTGTATTGTTGCGAGTGTACTTTGTAAAAGTATTGTTAAACACAGAGTTCCTCAAGCCCTTTCTTATTTCACTTATGTGTGTGCTTCTTAGGAGGTTGGACAGCGTCTAATTTCTATTACATGAAATAGTTCTCATAGCACTATTATTTGTGTGATTATAGCAAGTAAAAATTAAGGAATTCTTATTCCGCTTCAAAAGTGGCACCACGCAGATAGCAATCGTGTACAGAAATAAAAATCTACTACCCAGTTGCAATACCAAAACAGTCTCAAGAGAAATTCTCGGTGTAATCTAAATTAGAATTGACAGCCTGCACGCTCAATTACTACAGAAGATATAAAGAAGCCAGTAAAAGGTAACCGGGAGAATTAAATATATATATATATATATATATATATATGACTTGAGTTGACGAGTTCGGTGGCGCAGTTGGCTTACAACAGGGCTCATACAAGGCTTGATTCTTGGTCTGGGTGTTTTTAATTAAAATAGGGCGCATCAGAGCTGCCTGCCTGGGGAAGTGCTTCCACCAAATAACTATTGCTTGGTGATTGTTTCCCGACGTTGTACAGAAATTAAAAAAATACGTTAAGTTATCCTGAACTCAAGACTATTGTACTTGTATATGCTACAGAATATACCCAAGCAAAATATATTTGCGTCTCTACAAATTACGTGAGAATATTGTGGTTCGGTATTATGCAATCAAATTCTGGACGGTACGGTGAAAAGTAATTACATACTCTATATACTATACTAATACATTACTTTTTAAATTGAAATTTCCTAGTTTTTGCTTTGGATGATGTTATGCAGATAAATTTTTTTTACATTAAGTCGACGCCTAACCATATAGTTGTTTTACTAACAGGCGTTGACTAAAATTAATTTGTTTTGCTTTTTTTAAATTTTATTTACTAACTTTTCTAATTTCCTAATATGGGATTTATATTCGAGTGATATCTTTATAAAATGAAGTTGAAAATGTAGTTTAGGGTTACCATTTCTCTTACCAGAAGGTAGTTCAGCTGATATTATTTATACTACATCGGCAGGACAACAATTATATGGCTCGCTTGGTTTGAAGTAGTTACATCAACTCGTGAATAGTTAAAACAGGGTCGGCAACGCACGAGTGACACCCCCTATAGCCAGTGTCCTTACCGTAACTGTTTACCACCAGGTGTCAAAATGTTAAGAAAGCTTTATTAGTAATATACTTACGTTATTAATAATACTGTATTATTAGTCATAATACATAATAACATCATAGTGATTAATAATGACGTAGATCGCCCATCCCGCGTCTCCCGCGTGAATCAATGTCTTTGAACTTTTTCAATACCAAAAGCAATAAAAGCCTGACCACGGTTGAATGCAGTTCGTGCGCGGTTCGAATAGACCCTTGTTAAAAGGTGATTGTTGAATTTGGTGACGTGACATGTCGCGGGTGAAAAGAGCTATGAATGTCTCAGAAGCGAGTGAAGTATGCAAGGACCGCGTCTTATGGCGCTCGGTTCTCTCTGCCTACCCCGCAAGGGACTTGGCGTGAAGATATACATACATATATATAAATGTTGCGGGTTTTCTAATCAAATCTTGATCCCATCGTTGCAGTTGCATTCGGTTAGAAATTTCATAGCTATAGTAACCTGTTGACTTACTCTGATTACTATAGCCATGAAAATTCTAAGCTTTGAAAAAAAAGCTAGATGAAGTTAGATCATAGGTTAATTGGGTTAAGCTTTTTCGAAAGATTTCAATGTTTATTAGTAAAACATTCTGGGATACGACCATCATTTTAAGTTCTATTGTAATAAAATTTATTATTAACTAACTGCACCCCGCGGCTTCGTGTGAACCGCTTCTGCTTCCTTAGTTTCTTTTTCTCAGCTTCTCAGGGTCGTATCGTGGTGTTGAATAGCCTGTATATAGCCTTCCCGTAGTATTTTCAGAGATTAGTACGTTCAAACAAACAAATTGTTTCGCTTTATATATTATATACCATTAATTGATGACTTATTGAGTTAGAAAATTAGAATGCGTATCCTGCAGCAGTACAGGAAGGCTAGTTCAGCATACATTTCTTTAAGATGACTTGCAAAATACTGATTTTACGATTACATATTCATACCTCTCGACATTCTCAGTACAACATCCTTCGAAAAATTTCTATGTCTAGTCCTAAACAGTATTGGGAATATTAGGAAACACAAATCAATAAACAACTTACGTCGCATTGAGGCCCCCGTCACTGTATCGAAAATATAGATAAATAATAATAATAAGTATTGTCTGGCAAATTATAGAGCGCCATGGGGGCCAGACCCCAAAGTAAGCGAAGCTTGTGTTATGGGTTTTAACTAGACAACTGATAGACATATTATAAATACATTTTTAACGTAGGTAGTAGTAGTAGGTAGTAGGTAGGTAGGTAACGTAATTTGGTCATGGTAGGTATGCTTTTACAAAAGCATACCTACCATGACCAAATTGGTCGTGTTTTATCAGAAGGTGATGTCACGAGCCTTAGGAACCGGCGAGCGTGCATGAAAAGAGCAATGAATGTGAAAGAAGTAAAGTGTGTAAGGGCCGCGTCTTATGGCGTTCGGTTCTCTCTGCCTACCCCGCAAGGGACCTGCCGTGAAGATATACATACATACTCTTTATTGCACCATATAGAACAGTATACACATTAAAATGAGAACTTAAAATTAAAGTACAAGAGACGGGTGAAAGCACTACGAATAGAACCACCTTGCGCTCCATCATGAAGAGAGAAACGCACATTCAAATAGTCAGGGGATAAAGGTTAAAAATAATGAAACAAAGAAGGGACAGAATGTGTAGACTACGGCGAAGTCTAATGGGAACCCACTTGATATTTGAGCGAAATTCAGATACGTGGTCATATTTACGGAGTCCAAATATGTACCGAATACAAAGATTCTGTAAACGCTCAAGCTTGTCTAATTGCTCTTCAGTAACATTAACAAAACATGAATCAGCGTAATCGAGAATTGGAAGGAGCAAGGATTGTGCAAGCGCATAAAATCATGTCATTGAGTCTCCATAGAATATTTCCTTTATGCTAGTAAATAATTGTACACGCTTAGCACCTCCTCGGATTGGTTCAGGTATGAATACAGCGAAATAAAGAGAGCAGCGTACATAAATAGTCTCACGACCTTTCCACGGAGCGAGTAAATTCCGTCAGGTGAACCCGTGTCTGTGTATAATACACACGTGTATGCAAGTACCCTAAGTAACCTATAAAAACGGCAACATTGTGCATTGTATGGTCTAGTTAGATGTAGATCTAAATTATAACTAGATCTGTCAGCTACACAAACTAATAAACAACTAGGCTGCGCGTGAAGGCATCCCTCGCGCAATAACGTTGCGTTTTATCGCCTAATTTTTTTTATACTACGTCAGGAGGCATACAAGCATACGGCCCACCTGATGTAAAGCGGTCACCGTAGCCTATCAACGCTTGAGATATATGTATCAATCGCGCGATGCCTCCCCTGCTGCTTACACAGCAACTCCTCGGGAGCTTACTGGTGACCTCACTCACACGCAGGAACACAACAACCCTCTAGGGAGTTATTATTTGGCTGCGGTTTTCTGTGAGGTGGAAGTACTTCCCCAGACGGGCTGCTTTGATGCGCCCTACTTCTCTTTAATAAATATCTCAGCACTTCAACCAATAGGAGAATATTTTAACCAATAAACCGATGAGTGCCGCGATGTTGGTCCGTGAACTAGCCAATAAGAGCTGCTCGTTCTACTTCACCCTCCGACCCGTAGTGGTGAATTGAGTTACTACGTAGTATCGGTCTCATCGGTGTTCCATAGGTTACGGTCCTTCACATTTACAAGTTATTAACAGTAGCGTGGAATTTAACTAGATGTAAGATTTTGGAAGAGTTAACGGCTCATAATAATATATTTTTTTCTTGCCATTTGATCTAACCTGTATTGTGTGCTTCCGCCACCAATTAGTTCATACGGCCTAGCGCCGGCCGGCACCCACCCACAACTTTTAGTAGATGCAACATGCCGACGCTGCCATGGCTGCTCCGGCAGTCTCTGCCTCGGCTACTGCGGTCGTCCGCCATCTGGAACAGAAACAGCATGCCCCCACCATCGTCGCTGCCACGACTGGCCTGGTCGTCGCTGCGACACGTGTTTTGCATTTCCACGAGGCATCCTCAGGCGCTGTAGACGTTACTCGTTAGAATAACATTGTTACTCGTTGGATGGCAATGTTTATTTTTAACTCGCGCTAATTTCGAAGTCTAATTTTAGAATTCCGAGGACACTAGAATTCTTAAATTCTCTCTAGGAGATTTGCGAGGGCACTATAAACATTGTTTGTTTCCACAATACAATCAACTATTTTACCGCACTCTTCTTTTTCTTGCGTTATCACGTTTCTTAATCCATTGGAATTGGCGCTCGCATTTGGCGAAGATACTGAATTGTATATAGAGCGACTGCTGTCAACTTAGTGGTAAAAAAACGTGTGCGTCTCTGGACGCCCGATCAAAGTGATAATTTAACTAATCTACATATAATTAAAGCTGCCGTATGCGTGAGAGAAAGGGAAGACAGACACAGACAGACTGGCGCCGTAACACGTTACGTAACGACGCGGTTTACCCTCCTATAAGAAATTATCACTTCAAAACTGTTTTTTAAAACCTTTCTGTCATTTTAAAACCTTTTTTAGGCGGCCACTCATCGCCTTCCGTATAAAATATGCCAGCAGTGGATTACAGTCACTTCCAGTGAATATATTTCAGCGTGCTGCACTTGACGCGTTCGTCAAGGAAGTGTACTTGAACTCTGTTTTCCGGGTTGTTTCCAGCAGTGCACGCGCCTCGGTGTCTGTGCATGTGTGGAATGTAAACGAGGTCTCGCGATTATACTATTGTGTAACATGTTACATTAACAATAGTGTTATGTATCTTGTTGACTTGTGAACGACTACTTACTATCTATTTCATACATACTTACATATACATATCATCACGCCTGTCTCCCATTGGGGTAGGCAGAGACTATAGAACGCCAGGTGCACCGATCCAAACATACCGCTCTCGCTTCTTCTACACTCATCAACCTCTTCATGCATGCTCTTCGGTTTTGGGTACTTTTGATTTGACCCTTTTTCAACACATCACCAATTTGTGTGCGTCTAGGGCGGCCCCTCCCGACATCACCATTCACTATATCACTATATCTATGTCACCCTGCATAAATTTGCCAAAAGTATAAAAGGAAATATGTACCAAAAGGACGAATAACGGAGAGATTAGCAATGCTAGTTTAACACCAACACTCGTGAGTTCGATTCCCATATATGACAAATATGTGCGTGAACATGTTTGTTTTGGTTAATTTTTTGTTTGTTTGGTTAATGCTTTGTTGCGCCCTGCCTTTCTTAATGTCTTCAAGAAAGGCAGGGCGCATCAAAACTCACCGTTTGGAGAAGTGTATCCACCTCATAGAAAAATGCAGCCAAATATCAATTCTCTGGAGGGTTGTTGTGTGGGATGTGCGAGGGAGTGAGGTTGCCAGTAAGCTCTTAAGGAGTTGTTGTGTTAGCAAGCAACTGCAGAGGTGCCAACGTGCAAGCGATATTTAATGTATTGCAAGCGTTTATAAGCTACGATGACCACTTTACATCAAGTGGACCGCATGCCTCCCTACGATTAATGAATAAAAATGTCCCAAAAGGACTATAAAATTGAAGTCTTGTTGATGTAGGATGATTTAATGTAATTAAGTGGAAACTTTAAAAAATCCTAATATTTTTATGGCATTACAGTAATGATCGGTTTCGGGATCAGCTAGTGAACCAATGTTCGCGATTGTTGATACGATATTGCGGGAACAGTGGTGGATTCTGTCTATCCATTGTCAGTAGGACTGAACTGATCCGTTGGGCAGGGAGACTACTTTGTTCTTTGTCAGTTGCCGCTGCAATTGGCCGCTTTTCGCTTACCATCAGGCGAAGCGGACCCACTATGCTGAGCTAATATAAAAAAAAAACTTTCAAATTAAAAAATATAATTTCATCATTTTCGTAAAGTAATTATTGATAAATATAAAAATTGCCCAATTAGGCACGTAACTCAAGAATATAACGACTTGCAATATAAAAAAAATATAATTGGTACTACGAGTATAACGGCACATTCAAGTAATTATTGTACATAGACATATATAAATTAGACTATCAATTACTGTACTTACTAAAATAAACCATAAATCGCTCCGGAAAGAGGTGTGTAGGGAAATTTTAGAAACAATGGACCAAATATATCGTTCGCTATTTTTTACTAAGAGTTATTGTACCTTTGCCTGCCTTCTACATAATTATTTATGATCGTATCTATATAGGAAGTTCTCATAGTTTCTTTGTTTCAATGAGAAATTTGATTTTTTCAATCAGACTGTGTTTTCTTTAGACGCATCTATTGCTTGGTTAGCGGCTGTACCCAAACGGAATTTTGAAAAAATGATTTCAACATAGTGAGCTATCTGAAAAGATATAATGAAACATTTAATTATGAATTCTTTATTGCACACATAAATAGTATATAATATACAGTGACAAATACAGTATACAAAGGTGAGCTTATCTCTTCAAGAGATTTCTTCCAGCCAACCCCAATGAATGTAGAACGAAATTGTACAAGGGCTATAACAAATAATATGTGCCAACTAGCAAAATAAAAACAGATACTCACAATAAAAAATATACATACATACATGCGACATACAAATATATATTTATATATACCTACATACTATTTTTCGTTAGATGATAATATATTTAGATAGTGCTTCTTTAGTCTTCTCTTGAAACTTAATACAGATTTAATATAATAATTCATCATTTTTTTGGATAGAGCTTTCGATAGTAGCAATATTTTCGAAGACGAGCTTTAATCAGTAAAAAGAAGAACAAATTTCATGGCTACATGTTGCATTCCAGATAAAATAAATATTTACCGAATCCTGAGTAACATCCTAAACATTTAATGTTACTCTCGTTCCTGAATACTTAATAAATAAAAGCTGCCGTGTTCAATCGTAAAATAATTAGGACTATACATATTTTTAAATAGTTTAGTAAATAAGAAACTACATTATAAATCGGCAATTTCGATATACAGTAGGTATTTAAGCAGCAAGTAAATTGTTGCTTAAATACTGTATATAGAATACATTAAATGGAAATTGCAAATTCCTATTTAGTTTATGAGATAACTCCTATAACACAATGGTCTATAAGTGTCAATTTTGGATACTCTCTCTTTTTTTACCATCATTGAATTTAATGAAGAACAAAAAATATTTGTACTCTACTCAATGATAAAACAACAATAACACAACAGCGCGCGATGCTGAGAAAATGAAATTTGTCTCCCATTTATGTATGGACCCCGCAAAAACTTAATATTTTTTTAAATTAAATTCCGTCTTGAGGCGACATTTTGCACAATCTAGCCAAATTTCAGATCCGTGAGTTATTTCGTTACGAGTTACTGTGACATACTGAGATAAGGACAATAGTGTCAGTGTCACTAACGTAATGAACCCTAAAAATGAGTAAAAGGCTAAATCTATATTTACTTCTTTCAATCGTTACATTCATTTTACCAATGTAGTGAATGAACGACCTTTATTTAGTAGTAGACTTTTAACTTGCTAATGGCCAACAATTGCCCGAAGAACATTTCACACATCCATATTTTCTCCTACATTTATCAGATTAGGTAATTACCTAAATTACTGCCTAATTACAACCCATATGGTAAATATGATTACTCATGAAATTGTGTAGTTATCGAGCACGGTTTAATTGCTTGCATATAATGATTTGTTTTTGTATTTTTTTTTCTTTATTAGTTTGTCGTCATAATTAGACTCTTGGACGTAATTGAGAATCATTATGGAATGCTAATTAAATAAATGTATGTATATATCTTTACGCTAGATCTCTAGCGGGGTAGGCAGAGAGAACCGAGCGACGTAAGACGCGGTTCTTACACATCTCACTCGCTTCTTTCATTTTTCATTTTTCAATCACGCTCTCCATTTCTTAGGGCTCCTGCCATTAAATAAATAAACATAAAAAAATAAATAGACAATGAAAAAAATATTACAGTTAAGTGTTTACTCAAGTTTTATCAGAATGCGATGCCAGGGATGACCCACCTAGAAACCGGGGTGGGCGTGACATGACAAGACCTATTAGTGTTATAGAAGCAGATGAGGTGTGTATAGATCGAGTCATGTGACGCTCAATTCTCTGTGCTAACTTCACAAGTCAAGACACACAAGACTTGGAGTCAAGATATAGATAAATAATATTTACTCGTGGCTGATGATAGCACTAATAATTCTACTTATTCCATTAGAATTGAGAACACAAATGCGGTTGTCTTTGCCAATCCGAGGTTCACGTGGGAATTGTATAGACGTCGTAAATCCGTTACGTTGATGATATAGATGTTGAAACAAATACTAAATATGGAATATTAGACGAAAGGCGAATCTTTGATGCAAATTGCAATTGTACAGTACTACAGTTTGCAATTGTACAGTACTACAGTTTGCTTCCCACACTTGCACACCTGTAATCGTATTATTACGAGTACGTGCTATGGTTTCACGTTTATATAATTTCCTCTATATAAGATATGATCTCTTTGTATTCCAATTGTCGGGTTATGCGCGTAATGTACACATTATGCATTTTGTGTATGGGTTTATTAACATAATCTCTACTCTGATAGAACGGTTAACTTTAATAGTTTAGGTGAAACGTTTACCGTTTTAAATACTTCCGAGTTTCTCAATACACGACTTATAATGCGTCATAATATATTACATATAACGGACACAAAATTTAAAGTAATACAAGTGGTTATTACATTAAATGTAATTGAAAAACATAAATTGACTGTCGAAGCGTAGCCACTGATTACATGGAGCAACTATCGTCAGACTTCCACAACCCAGAGGGAAAATCAGTCCTTTCTTACGTAATTTCTTAACGTGATTTCTTGGACGTGGTATCTTCACAATGTTTTCCTTCACTGCTGAGCTAGTGATAATTACAAATATATCCGAATAAATATGTACATAAATCCGAAAACATGAAATTAATGGATTCAGTATTCGAAATGGGTACCAGGTGATCAATAGGGCGACTCTTTATCCACTGCCCTATCACTGCTCTTTATTGTAGATTAAGCCAATAAATTATTGTACGTTAAAAAATATTTCCTTTCCACTTTCAATGAGAGGAAATGTGAATTACTCGAAAACCCTGTTAAAGTTGTAAGCTGTATTTAAAGTATAAACTAGCCTGTCCACACTTTTGTTTACGTTTATGGTACAGCCACATCCCTAACCTAAACAGAATTATGATTGATGATTCTGGTTCACAAAACAATTAGAAATAGCTAAAACAAAGAAGGATATTCGAAAAACACGAAAATTTCGAAGTAACAAAACCTTTTTAGATGCAAATGACTATTTGAAAGTATAGAAATGATTTATGATCAGTTATTCATCGCAAAAAGGACCGTATTGTCCAATCAAGTGGGGTCATGGGAACAGGGCGTGAAGGCGCGAAGATTCTGACATACTTTGAAGATTATTTCACAGCGGATATTGTGTAGCTGTATGAACAGTGAAATAACTGACCACAACAACTAGTTTGAAATGAAAACATGAATATGTATGAGTGCAAAATAATGTAGAACAAATTAATGAACGTAATTAATTCTATGAAATACGGATGCAACTACCTTCTAAACAATATAATGATCGGTAGCCGCATTTCTTTCTAATTTTTGTTGAAAATGTAGTACTAGTGGGGGAAAAAATATAACTAATATCGATAGATAGAGTTTAGTTTATACAACGGCGGGAGACATACAAGCATATGGCTCACTTGATGTAAAGTGGTTATCGTAATCTATGAACGCTTGTAATACAGACAGTATTGTAGATACGTTGCCACCCTTGCTGCTTCCGCGTCTTACTAGTCACCCCAGACACACGCAGTTGGAGGGTTGTTGTATTCCTGCGAGTTGTCATTTGGCTCGGATTTTTTGTGAGGTGGGGGTACTTCTACAGTAGGCCTGCTTTGATGCGCCCTACCTCTCTTAAAATAGCAAATATACATAATTTGAATTATTACATACTTGCCTACTTCCAAGAAAGGGAAACTGTGATAACGAAAGCTACAAACAGTTTATTTTGTGTGAAATATTAAGTGATGATCTTAGGTTATCATGACATGGTCCATAGTTTAAGTCCGAGCCTCTGTTAGCTAACTTTCTCATATCATTAAATTTATGACGTTTCTCATAATCCTCTGCATGCATCTGATTCTTCCCACGTTCACCATTTACCCACTACTGTTAGTAGACTGTTGCCGCCATGTCTGCTTCGGTTGTCCCTGCCTCGGCTGCTGATGTCGTCTCTGTGATTGACCACCATCTGGAGCAGAGACGACAGCAGCCGAGGTAGATACGACCAGAGCACCTATGGCAGCGACTGCATGTCATCACGAGTGTCTGTTTAGTGACGGAAACTCACAAAGCACGTTAGATCAAATTGCATTTAGATTGACTCTCCTAAAATAACTCTTGAATCTATTAACCACACAAATATAATTCTCTTATATAAGATATTGGAAGATTAGCTGTTAGTGCTGTTACGCATAGTACATCGTTTTACAAATGACCATTGCGTTTGACAGCATACTAACTGCTTTTTAACGATCGATTACTTTTATCTCGTAGAATCTAGAAGCCGGTTAGGGACCAATTGTCTTGACTCCATGCTCAACTGCCTCCCAATGCACATCGTTAGAATCATCTGATATTAAAAAGATATTTACTATTACGTCCAGTGTTACATTTTGCGCGTTTTAAATTCATAGTATGATGTTTTTATAGCGTGACTTTACCTATTTTGGTTTGGGTGAATTTATACTTTAGTTACGGTTTATGGTGCAGTTGTCTTCATTGCCTAACGGTTTGCAGTGCCAACTAGTTCATAATTCACACTAAGTAACATACAATGTTGTTTATAGTTTTCAGAGATGTTCGTACAGTAAATAAATACAATCATAATCGTTATTGGAGCACTTAGTTTCTTTATGTTTATGGTTATTATCAGTCGTTATTTGATTTTCATGCAAGTGGATATGACTGTGAGCGAATAAAGCAATAAGGATTGTAATTGAGGAAGAAATTACGGGTTCGTCATTAAAGACGTTCCGGGCGGTAAATGTATAAAATTTGAATTTGTTTATACCTAAGTATTCACTACTGTTTGGACAATAAATCTTGAATAAATGAAGACGCGGGTAGTAGAAAGTACTTGCATTACTTTCATGGAAATAATTACGTAAGATGTTACTGAATTATAGAGAGAAACCCTGTCAATAATTCAGTGGGCACTACGTGTTGGTTCCTGGCGAATTTAGTTCCAAGGAGTAGAATTTCGTAATAATTACGAAAGTTTCGTTGTTTATTTGTCCTTGCATAGTCAAAACTGTGAATCAATTTAATGAAATTTTCAAACGATTAAACGAATGATACCTACTATATATCTTATAAATTATGGCAAATAAAAAAAAAGTAAACAGACATTATTGAAGTTGACACATGTCTACGTCTATGCATCCATGCTTTGTTATGCTTCTTTAAGTTTCTACTTCATATATTTTTGGTTTATCTTTAAAACTAATTTAAATGTTCACCTAAGTTACTGGAAATAAAGGAAATAAATATCGCATCATGAACAGAAGAACAAAGAATGACATAAGACATGTCGATTGTTAATAGTTTTTAAAAAGCTTTTTAGCTAGTATATCAAATTCTCACTCATTTTACAATAGCCGAATTTGGATCTAATACCTAAATAGAACACACTTTGAACTATCGAAATTGGTTAATCGCTTCTTGAGATGTAAACATAAAAAATACTCGACGAATATACATCATCCTATTTGAAGTAGGTTAAAAGTGAAATAAATATTTTAAAATGATATTTACATAATCGCTAAGGAATTCGACCTATAATAATGACATACGTACATATTGTATAGGTCCGGAATAGTCTAACTGTCCGCAATAGAAAACATTCTAAGCTTTTTATACAACCATTGTAAAATAACAAATGATACCTTACAAGCGTACGTACATTGTCCACCAAAATACAGAAATTAATTTAGTTTTTGAAAACAAAATTTATACAGTAGTTTAAGAGAGGTAGAGCGCATCAAAGCAGCCCATCTGGGGAAGTACCTCCACCTCACAGAAAATCGCAGCCAGACAACAACTCCCTAGAGGGTTGTTGTGTTCCTGCGTGTGAGTAAGGTCACCAGTAATCTCCCAAGTTGTTGCTGTGTAAGCAGCAGAGGAGGCATCGCGCGAGTGATAATATATCGCAAGCGTTAATAGGCTACGGTACCCGCTTTACATCAGGTGGTCGTATGCTTGTATGCTTCCCGACGTAGTAAACAAAAAAAACAGTAATTGTAATAATTGGTAAATAAATATCATTCTTAAAGAAAAAACTATATTAAAAGGCGATTTATTGTAAAATTACCTTCAATATGATTACTTTTAGTGTTAAAGGCTGCCGCCCTTAGCGATAGTAAAGTACAAACCCATTCTCCGGAGGGGGCCAAAAATGACGGTACAAAACATACAAATTTTGTATAGATACTACAGTGTTCGAGATCAAAATGTAATGTCTTGAATACGCCTGGTTTTCCCCAAAGTTGGCTTACTCGCCCACCATCCCGGATGCAAAGGTTCTAGATTCGACTGTCACACCAAACTAAACTATGAGAAATATTTTCTCTCCATTTATATGCTACTTTATGTGACTGACCTGAACTTTTATCGTTAGTTACTAAGAGTCAATTTTTAGAAAAAATAACATTGGTTATTGTATGAAATTGCCGTTTTTTAGTAATAGATACTTTAGACTTGACATTAAACCTTCGTGACATGAGATTTTCGAGTGAATTTTTTTTCACATGTTACCCTATGAGGTATTTTATTTAAAAAAATGTGCAACATTTGATTTTCGAATTTCAATTGTTTTTTTATTCAGCTTAGACGGGAAAGATGGATACTTCGAAAATCCGAGGAATTTTTGAATACAAGAACCAACGTGTAACTAACGCGGCAGAAACGGCTCGCAATATTAATGCTGCGTTTGGAGAGGAGACTGCTAATGAACGCAGCGTGCGTTTTTGGTTTAAACGCTTTCGTAATGGAAACTCCGACTTGAAGAACTAACCACGTGGAAGACCGCCTACACAGGTGAATAACACTGAATTGAAGGGGATGTTGGAAGCCGATCTGAGTCAAACTACCCAGGAATTAGCGGCATGGTTTAACGTTACCTTACCTACAATATTGACTTATTTACATCATACCAATAAGATAAAAAAATATGAAAAATGGGTGCCTCATGATTTGACTGATCTGCAGAAGGAAACGCGTGTTGAAACTTGTGTTGCCTTGTTGAATCGGCACAGAAATGAAGGAATATTGGATAGAATTGTGACAAGTGACGAAAGTAGATTCTTTACGATAACTGTAAGCGAAAAATGCAATGGCTGACCCCAGGCCAAACGCCGCAACAGTAACAACAACAGCAAAGTTTACCAATAAAAAGGTAATCGTAACTTTGGTGATCTCTTCATGGCGTTATTCACTATAGCTTTCTCAGGTCTGGTCAAGCAATAACAGCAGATGTTTACTGTGCCGAACTTCGAACAATGATAGCGAAACTGACAGTGAAACAGCCCCGATTGATGAATCGTTCTTCACCATTACTGCTCCATGATAACGCAAGACGTCACACTGCACGAGAAACCATTGTAACTCTGCAGGAGCTGCAGTTAGAAATCATACGTCCATACTCCGTACTCGTCAGACCTTGCTCCAACTGACTACCATTTTTTTCATGATTTAGACAATTTTCTACGTGGTAAAAGATTTTCTTCCCAGGAGGCAGTACAAAATGCTTTCACACAGTTTGTCAAATCTAGATCCCCAGCGTTCTATCGCAAAGGCATAAATAAACTTCCGATTAAATTACAGTAATGTATAGATAATGAGAGTAAGTATTTTTGTTAAATAAATATGTTACATATTTAATAAAACCCATTTTTAATTTTTCAGTACAAATCGGCAATTAAACACTTTAACTCCTAATACTTGATAGGCGTATAATTATTAGTAACTTACATCTAATATCGATACCAGTCTCACATATCGATATGAATAAGTAACTTACTTGTGAGAGTCATTAAGACGTACAATATTTAATACCCTTGTGGCATATAATGTAAGTAAAAATACACACTAAATCAATAACTGTATAACATAACGTATAACATAACCGTTTCTGCCGCGTTTCGACGAGCTCGGTGGCGCAGTGGTGAAACGCGTTGTTACACTACTTTGACACCAACGCTCGTGGGTTCGATTCCCACACAATACAAACATTTGTGTGCATGAACATGTCTGTTTGTCTTGGTCTGGGTATTTTCTATGTATGATAAGTATGTATTTACAAAAAAAAAATGTATTTACGTATGTTTATCAGTTGTCTAGTACCCATAACACAAGCTTCGCTTACTTTGGGGCTAGATGGCGCTGTGTAATTTGTCCGACAATATTTATTATTATTTATTATAAAGACAAAACAATATTCATTAACAAAATAATACGGATTGTATCCTTGATATTTGCATCAGTAGACAATCTATCATTCGATTTACACTATTAACCTTTTGCAAAAAGGGCATACCAAAGTGAAGGTACTATATCACACATCACATCAAATAGATGAAAAGTTAAAATAAATAAACAACTCTGCTAACATTATACTTAAAAGCGTAAAACCAGACAATTAGATCTTCAAGTAGGCAATAAAGAAGGCTGATGAATGCAATTACTTCCCAGAGAACTGATAACGAAATATTAATGCTCCCACGAACAACTGCAATTTGTCTAAACGATTGCATCTTCTAGAAATAAGAGTAACATTGCGAATGATTTTATCAACATCATTTGTCTGTAAGCTCTTATCAGCGTACAAATGAACTTCAATATAATTTAAATTGCATTGAAGTATCTACCAGTTTGTCAGTTGTACAATTCAGGTGTTAATACATACCTAAACATCATCTTCAGTTCTATATTCACTATATTATGTGGTGCATCTTTATGTGTACGAACCATCTACGGGTAGGAGTCACAACCTTTTCCCGTTACGGCATGTGTGGTGGAGAACGAAAGAAAGAGTTCAGCGTTATATTCGAAGACAAAACGAAGAACGCCTCACGCCCATTTTGATCAATCTTTCCAAATTGTACAAACCGATCGTTGTGAAAGTCTAATAAGTAGACATCTGTTCAGCGTTACAATCATCATTATTTCTGGACCTTTTTCAGAAATAATGACGATTATTGCATTAAGATAATATAGGTACACGAGAAATCCTCTGATAATGATTCTGGGCCGTGACCACTAGTTATACTCGTAGTTATAGTAGAATTGCGTAGCTCATCCTACGCATGTTGGCACTCATTTTATACTCCGGCTCCCAAACCAAACACACTTGAAAAACATGAGCATTTGTGACACTGTAGTAGACCTACAGAAGATTATTCTTCCTCTCGAGAAGTTCTTTTAATTAGAGTTTAAGTATCTTATTGATTCGACCGAATTTGTTCTATTGTACTTGCGTAATACGAGTACTTTTATAAGTTAACAGATTGTTCTCCTGAATATTAATATATTATATTGTGTCTGTATGAATATGTATAATCTAAACATTAATTTATTAAATTGTTCAAGTCTTACTAGACATATTTAACCAGGCAAAGTAGGGGTCTAGTATCTCTAAACTATTATGGCAGCTTAGTATCCTAATACGGCTTCATTATAACAATAGCTTATGCATACGTTAAGTGGCCATTGTAACCATAAAGCGAATATCGGTAACAGAACTGGGCGAAGGGTGCACGATAGGTCGCTGACAGGTCTCGCTCATGAAACGCCACTCGTGACCGAAAGTCACGAGGCTTTCGACAAATCCGCAGCGTCGACGCCATGGCCAAGACAGTGCGTGCCGTATGCATCTGTCATGTCGTCATGTCATCATGGGCATTGTTGGTTGTTCTTCTGGGGCTTATTTTCGTTAAGAGTTTTTGTTCGCATTGGCAAACGCGAATGAAGAACAGTGCGCTCGAGGACTGCGTACATTGGGCGGCCCTTTACCAAAAAACATGTAGCGTACAGTAGTTAAACTTCATACAATGTGCGTTTCATTAAGACACACACAGATAATGCACGGACCCGAATGTGAAAGGGCGATAGCATTATGTAAAAGCTTAACTTTTGTGCGCTCCCTTTTTAGCTTACGATGAGTATACCATATATACAAGTATCAAGTCAATCACATATTTACCTCGCAGAAAATCGCAGTTATATTGTGAGTGAGGTTAACAGTAAGCAACTTAAGGGTAACTTAAGGGTTGCTGTGTCAACGAGCGATATTTAATATATTGCATGCGTTCTTAGGATACGGTAACCACTTTGGGTGGGTAATATCATTGGGTTATATCATATCATCAGGTGGGCTATATGCATGTATGCCTCCCGACGTCGTACAAAAAAGTTGTCTTGCTAAACACACACAAACTAAAGACACATAGTACAGACATAGTAATTATAAATTTGTTCAAATAAACATTTCATATTTTACCGTATATCTGAAAACAAGTTATGACTTTGATTTACAATATTTTAGGAAAGAGAGAACTCGTACAAGTTCCACCGTTTTAAAAATAAATTAACCAATGTTTTTAATATAAAATATTTTTCGAAAACATATTGTTTGATATTATCATACGTTTACTTTTTACATGCAAAATAGCATTCGATTTGATATATCGCCTAAAATATAATTTATTTTAGATTATTTTATTTGGACCGTCTAAAATTAAATATCATTGGGTAATATTACGTCATATGAGTTTCAAACTTCACGTGAGCCCAGAAGTGTTACCTTTTTTCAATATAGATCTGAAACACGAAAAATATGCATTATTTTCAATGTAATAACAATAATATCTTTCACATTTAGTGAAATTCCAGAACTGTCATATTCGTCATGGTAGGTATACTACTCTGTGTAAAAAGTATCGGGAATATGTCAATAAAAAGACCCGCGTAAAAGAGGTCGTTCTAATTTTTTTACTGCATGTTGGTAGCACTGTACTGATTTAGCGCGCAAAATTTGAGCGGGATCTGTCATTTAATTTGTTTTAAACTACACTTTTTGTTGGTCATAGTTTTGAGTCCTCGGCGATTTTTACAATGGAAAATATTGTTGAACAAAGAGTGTGCCTTAAATTTTGTGTTTCAAATGATATTTCATGTGGTGAATCACTAAAAATGTTGCGAAATACCTACGGCGAATCGTGTATATCGAAAACAAGGGCTTATGAATGGTATAAGGCTTTTAAAGAAGGCCGAGAAGTAGTAGTAGACTTGCCTCGTTCTGGTAGACCTTCAACCGCTACGACCAGAGAAAACATCGACAGAATCAAGAAGCTAGTGCTCGAAAATCGACGTATGAGTCTGAGAGAGTTGGCTAGTGAGGTGAACATATCTTTTAAGTCCGTCCACAACATTCTCATTGACATTTTAGGCATGAAACGCGTCGCCGCTCGACTAGTTCCAAAAGAGCTCAATTTTGTTCAAAAAGCGCAGCGAAAGCATGTCGCTGAAGACATGGTTTCCCGAGCTTCTACGGATCCGACCTTTATGAAACGTATAATAACTGGCGACGAGACATGGGTTTATGAGTACGACATGCAAACAAGCCAACAGTCTTCAGAATGGCGTCTCGAAAACGAGCCGAAACCCAAAAAACCGCGGCAAAGTCGCTCCAAAATCAAGGTGATGCTGACAGTTTTTTTTGACTACCGTGGTGTGGTTCACTCCGAATTCCTTCCAGAGGGAGAAACAGTGAATAAAGAATATTATTTAGGCGTCATGAAGCGTTTGCGTGAGAGTATCCGCCGAAAACGTCCAGATTTGTGGCAACACAACTCATGGATGCTGCACCATGATAATGCACCATCACACACAGCCATTATAGTGAAAGAGTTTTTAGCGAAAAATTCAACAAAAGTTCTCGACCAAGCACCGTATTCACCTGATATGGCTCCGTCTGACTTTTTTTTATTTCCCAAGTTAAAATTACCACTTCGAGGAAAACGTTTTGAGTCGATAGAAGCCATAAAAGAAAATTCGCTGAATGAGCTAAAGGCCATACCGCAAATAGCCTATGAAAAATGTATGGAAGACTGGGTGAAGCGGTGGAGATGTTGTATTGCAAGCGATGGGGCCTACTTTGAAGGCGATAAAATAAATTTAGATGAATAATTTGTATTTTTTGTTTTATTGACAAATTCCCGATACTTAGTACACAGAATGTACATTAACATCAACAATGTTAAAATTTTGAAAAGGCCACCATAACAGTAACTGATTTCTTTTCTGAAACTTAACACCTCGTCAAAATGACTGCTTAAATAATTTACGAAATGAAACGTGAAACTTTATTGTACAGAGGATTAAACGTAGCGACGAGGCAAAGTATCTTATAGCCCGTAAGGTATAAGGATCGTTATCAATTGATTCGTGTATGGAAATTAAATTCTTATACATTAGTATTATATGTCTTGCCAATTGGCCTCCAATAAAACCCATTAGCACTTCTAAGGGTACGAGATTTTGCAGGAATCACTAGAAAGTTGTCATAAAAACCGGTTATGTGAGTCGAATTTGCAATAATCCCGCAATACCAAGCACAGTGTACTAAAGTAAAAATCCCTCTGTGGATATGGGGTACAAAAATCTGTAAAAACGAGGAGTAATCGTTATCTATTACCTCTCATTTTAAGGGGAAATCTCATCTTGGATTAATTAGAGCTAAATTGCATGACAGATGACACACAGCTCTAGAAACCGGCGAGCGTGCATGGAATGGCGAATGTTAAACAAGCGAATGAGGTGAATAAGGACCACGTCTTATGACGCTCGGTTCTCTCTGCCTACCCCGCAAGGGACCTAGCATGTAGTTATACATACATACATAAAAACAATATTAACATTAAAAAAATTGCACAGACAACTAGATTCAGGTAGCCTTGAAATGTAAACAAACAATTAAAGTTTGAATTTGAACTTTTGTGGCAATTACAATAACTCTCTTTAAAAAGACTTTAACTCCCTTACAAGAGAGGTAGGGCGCATTAAAACAGCTCGTCTGGAGAAGTACCTCCACCTCACAGAAAACCGCAGCCAAATAACAACTCCCTAGAGGGTTGCTGTGTGTGTTTCTGCCTGTGAGTAAGGTCACCAGTAAGCTCCTAAGGAGTTGCTGTGTTAGCAGCAGAGAACGCATCGCGCGAGTGATACTTGATGTATTACAAGTGTTCATGGAAATAACTTATGCAGAATCGATGAGGCCGACATTTTTTTTTACTACGTTGGGAGGCTTACAAGCATACGGCCCTCATGATGTAAAGCGGGTACCGTAGCCTATACTAACGCTTGCGATATATTAAGTATATCTCGCGCGATGCCTCCTGCTGCTTAGCTGCTTACACAGCAACTCCTTGGGAGCTTACTGGTGACCTCACTCATACGCAGGAACACAACAACCCTCTAGGGAGTAGTTATTGGCTGCGGTTTTCTGTGAGGTCGAGGTACTTCCCCAGACGGGCTGCTTTGATGCGCCCTCTTAAAACATCCAGACCAACACAAACAGACATGTCCATGCACACAAATGTTTGCCTTGTGTGGGAATCGAACCCACGAGCGTTGGTGTCAAAGTCGCGTTATTCACGACTGAGCCACCGAGCTCGTAAAGAGACGTTTTATAAAAAAAATGCTTTTAGTTCGTGAATTCGTTAAATTATATAGTTATCTACGTCCACTGCAGGGACTGTTACGTTAGAGCGTAGAAATTTCCCTCTCCCTATTTATTTTATAATGACTTAGCAAACTCGTCCCAACTTTGCTTGGGTATTTCCCGTTATGCCGTGGGAAACTTCGAAGTTCCTTCTAGTGCTAAGTTTCGTGTAACATCTCAAGCAAAGTATACTGAACCAGAATCAATCAGCCATTTAACATCAGTGTCGCTTTTTGAATTTGGTAACTGTAAGCCATCCTTAGATAATTCTTTTATAATTTCGATTACAGTATTGTCTAGTTGACATCAAATAGGCTATGGTTTCAATTGGCGATATCTGTGTAAAGAATCAGTGATGTAGTGTGCTTCGAGGTGAATCATTGGTCGAGAAACATTTTCTAATATTAAAAATGATTTTCTACCATTCCTTTGTTGTTTATACTTTGTTATATAGAATGATTTAAAAGATGGCTTTAAAATTGGCATAGAGGGAAGGACGAGTGGACAGACGATCAACACAGACTTAGTAATACTTTTGGTTTCATCTAGGTACTGAACCCCAAAAAACAATAATAAGATACACAAGCCTAAAGTGTAAAGATATATGAGCCTAATAGTTGTTAAAACAGACGCGTTGATGTCTTTCTGATATTTCCGTCTCTGCTCAATGTGATTTTTGATTAACAGAAATCTTTGAGTAATATTTGTTATTATAAAATCCTATTCAAAAAGATGGCTAAGTTTCGATTCTGGACTTTAGATGCGGATGACTCAACCAAACTCTATTTAAAATAGACGGAAGTGTACCCCCATCATAACTAACTGCGGCTAAGCTGTAAAAGGAGGGATATGTGCTATAAATATAAATAAATAAATAAATATAAATATTGTCGGACAAATTACACAGCGCCATCTAGTCCCAAAGTAAGCGAAGCTTGTGTTATGGGTACTAGACAACTGATAAACATACGTAAATACATTTTTTTTTGTAAATACATACTTATTATACATAGAAAATACCCAGACCAAGACAAACAGACATGTTCATGCACACAAATGTTTGTAGTGTGTGGGAATCGAACCCACGAGCGTCGGTGTCAAAGTAGCGTAACAGCGCGTTTCACCACTGCGCCACCGAGCTCGTCAATCTTATAGCTTTATTTCATCTGTATATGTTTTGTTTAGGTCCATTCCTATGTTCCTTCGTAAACGCTAAACGGCTGAATCGTTTGTGATGAATGATATGTTGTTAGTTTCGTCTTTATTTCAGATGAGAATCAACAGTTAATTTCGTGGTTGTGTCTATCATTTCGAGAGTCAAAGTCAAAGCCAAGTTCACCTGCACTTGGTGTGTGCTGTATAACTTTACGCCAAATCCCTTGCGCGGTAGGCAGAGAGAACCGAGCGCCACGTGACGCGATCCACACACCTCACTCGCTTCTTTGACATGTATTGCTCTTCTCATGCATACTCGCCGGTTTCTAGGGCGCCCGACATCACCTTCTGATAGAACACCACCAATTTGGTCATGGTAGGTAAGTCTTGGCCTTCCTCGGCTCCTACGTCCTTCCACTTTTGCGTTGTATAACTGCTTCGTCATTCTTTAAACCTGCATTCTTTCCACCTGCATTATACATGTCCGAACTAACTAAGCATGCCTCTTCTTATTTTAACATCGATGCTCTCTATCAGACCAACTCTGTTTCTGACATTATCAATGTGACGGTTACGGTTTACAAGCGGTATACCACAAATTTTGCGTAACGCTCGCATTTCGACTGCGTTTATCCTACTTTCATGCTTTCTCTGCTACACCTAGTTCTCGCTTTCGAGATCAGCACTGCATTCTGTATAGCGAGTTGTGCCTTCTGGCTTTTACTGCCGAAAAGTTTTCCCAACGCTCCAATTATATTATTCCCAGCATTCACTTGTCTTTCTACATCAGTCTCTATTCTCTAGTTCTTGAGCACACGCTGAGCTTACGGGAGCGTATGAACCAGAAAACTCGCGTGATGCCCAGTTAAATATGAACCCAGAGAAGTCTAGGCTATACCAAACAGTAATCTCTTACGCCAGTGGCTAAGCGAGAGGAGAATACGTCACCTACACCAGCACTGGCATGATCGCCCTGGTCTACCCCAAACTACGGGGCCATCATCCCATCGGGCAGATCATCAGTGTCGCTCCCCTTGTGCTTAGTCTTTGTCACACACAAAGCATCTAAATGTCTGTCGTTCATAACGTTCATCAGCTCGTTCATCTTATTATTCAATCACTTCTCACATTCCACGTGCCTATGCAGCACTCGGCTCTCCTCGACCCCCGGAATTGGCGCTGCGCTGCAGCTATATTCGCACCGACGGGCGCGGAACGGGGCGGAGCGCAGGGGTCGCGCACTTGCACGTTTCTGGCACATGGCATGGCATGGTGTATGCTAATGAATAAATAAACGATCTCACAGAATACCATAGCCAAGTAATAACTCCTCTCAGGGTTACTGTGATCTGCGAGTGAGTGCACTTACCAGTAAGCTACTGTAATTACAGTGGTTTTCACAGCGGCGACAGCAACACGCGACCGATAGCCCTTGTTTTGCAAGGGTTCATTGACTACGGTAACCAACTTACATCAGGAGGCTTGTTTGTTACCCGACATTGTATAAAAAATACCACCTGAGATGATCAAGCTAGGTGGTACCTGCGTTAGGGACGCCTTCTGGTTTTTGAGCAAATTATGCTGGAGAACCGGAAGGGTCCCGAGCGATTGGAGACGCGCAGTCATCGTGCCCTTGTATAAAGGCAAGGGTTCACGTATGGACTGCGCCAACAATAGGGCCATCAGTTTGATCAGCTTAGCAGCTAAAGTGTATGGAAAAATCATTGAAAGGAGAATTAAAATACCACCAAAGGAACGTAATGCCTCTTATTAAATTGAATCCTTACCAAACACTGCCTTGATCGTGGGGTGTTTTCTTTGTATAGTAGGTAAGCATTAATAAAATAAAACCATATAATGTATGTTTATCACTTATACAATACAGTATCCGTAATAGACTAATTGGTTCGAAAATAAGCCATCCATCCAATTATTGGCACTTTAAAGGCTGCCACACACTGAATACATCAACAGCACAACGTCTGCAGCATGCTGCGACAGTCGCAGTTCACACAGGCCTGTGTCGGGCTGGGTCGTACACTCGTCGCAATGCGATACGTGTACGCGATAGTTACTTTTGGAAATATTCACAACTGTCAGTTTTCCTGCTGCATAGCTAACGTGTCGCAGACGCATGCGTCAGTCTGGTGTGTCCTCCAATGGCAAATTCCGTGTAATACAACGTCATCATGCCGGAGAGCGCGTTGTTGAGCGACGTTGCCGTTCCGCTGCAGTGCGCGCAATGTCAGTTTGGTTTGTATCGTGCGTGCGCTCTACCGCCGTAAGTTTGACGCACAAAAACGCATCGTACAGGCGTCTGCGATAGTTTCAGTGTGCACTACCGCATGTAGGTTCGTACATTACAAATCCAAACGCTCGCAGACGCGACGCTTTTCGGTGTGTGACAGCCTTAAGAAGCAATCTCGAAATAATGGAAATATTGAATATCAAATGGAATCTAATACCATTAAAATTACTTATAACGAATGGGGATAAGTCTCACAAACATTTTATCAATACATTATTTTCAATTGTAATACTTAGTTAATAAAAGAAAATATTTATGGTATCCACATGATAAATCAAATACTGTCAATTGTTGACACGTTCAATACAAAGTGTTGGAATCAAATATTTGTATATAAATGTAATGATGCCAATAATTGGGTGGGTGCCAACGTTTGAACTGATTGCGGTTTAAATATAAAGTAACAATATGCACTATACCTATATATATATATATATATATATATATATATATATATGTAATTACTACGCGCTCGTATGCCATCTGGTTCAATGTCTTTGTAAAACAATCGATATCGAAACGGCGTTTTCCCACCACAATCAGTTCCTCATATCGTTATCAAACGTGGGAACAAAGCACAAAGGCAGGCCGCTAGTTTATTGCCTGTGTCGCCGCCTGACCATATAAATTGTACAAGGAAACACAGGGCCCATCTAAATTTGAGATACTAATCTTGATGGATAGATTAAAATGGCGCCAGTCCGCTAGTGTTGTGCATTATTTTGTCGACTGCAGATTTACTGGTGACATTCAACCGTTGCACCTTTGTGCGCGTTAAATTTATAGGCTGATATAATTGGTTAGACCCAGTAAAGTGTTATTGAGAGTGGTTCTCTAGTAAGTATGTGTTGTCGCTGTGAGTTTCAGCTCAATAACTCTACAATGTCTGTCGTACGGCTTAAAGATAATGGTACAGCAGTTGTACAGCAATTGTAGAGCTCCAAAGTTGTAGAAAGCTTATTTATACAGCTTGTGTGCTAGTTGGGTGTCATCTTTAGAGTCAAACTGTACACGCGTGCAGCCTGTTGATGTCAAACAAGGCTAAGGCGGAAGAGAGGTAGAGCTTGTCAAAGCACCTCGACGGGGGAAATACCTCTGCTTCACAGAAGACCGCTGTCAAATAACAACTACCTGGAGAATCGTTGTATTTCTGCGAGTGAGCGAGGTTACTAATAAGCTCCAGCGGAGTTGCAGTGTAGCAGCGGAGGTGGCAAAACGCGGACGAATGTTTTGCATATCGTGACGAGCATGCCTAAGCTACGGTAATCGCTTAACACGGTATAAGACACATCAAGTGGGTCCTATGCTTTTTTTGTACCACAACATTGTATAAATAAATCCCAGAGTACAGTCACTACCAATTTCATCGACAAGCAACAAAAGGAGTTCACCTCATCACAAAGGTTGCGCTGCGCGTGCGCCGCGTTATCGGCGATCTTCGGCACAATATGGCGCCGCAGCGACGATCCTAAACCACGGCAAAAAAACGCTGGACGTGTGTATAGGAATTCATTACTGCGATAATAGAGCAGCTAAATGAGCCTGTGGCATCGAACATTTATTTTATAGTCTGATTGTAATCTTTCTTCTCCATTCTTCATAAGAAAGTGTTCGACTTTTAGGATGAAATAAGCCACTTTCGCCTGCACGCTGCTTGGGAAACAAGGCTCCGATGAAAAGGCAGTAAAGAAAGGAAAGTCTACATTAATATCTAAGCTAGGTAATCGATATAATAGAGCCCCCTAATCGAGTGGTTGGCAATTATTACTTTGACACCAAGGCTCGTGGGTTTGATTCCCACACATGATAACATATCTGTTTGCCTTGGTCTGGGCGTTTTTAAAACAGGAATTTAGTGGTGCATGCACTCACCAGGATTCGATCCAGGGATGAGTCGGCTATAAGGCTGGTTGTTTACTCATTGGCTATCACAGCTAAAAAGATTTTGTAACACATATGTAGCCTCAGCTAAGCTGATTTTTGCCACTAGTCTGAAAATCTTTATATAATTCTTCATCTTAAACTTTATAGGGCGCATCAAAGCAACTTGTCTAGGGAAGTACATCTACCACACAGAAAACCGTAGCAAAATAACAACTCCTTAGATGGGTGTTGTGTTCCTGAGTGAGGTCACAGCGATGTATTGGATACGGTAACCGCTTACATCAGGTGAGCCGTAGGGATGTATGCCTCCGGACGTTGTATTAAAAGCACTTATTCATATTTAGGTTCGATGGTTGATACTTCCAGTAGATTTTAGGGTTCTGTACTTTACAAAGACAAACGGAACCCTTATAAGATCACTTTGTTGTCCGTCTCTCTGTCTGTATG
The DNA here is from genome assembly GCA_947507595.1 of Pyralis farinalis. NCBI lineage: Eukaryota > Metazoa > Arthropoda > Insecta > Lepidoptera > Pyralidae > Pyralis > Pyralis farinalis. The sequence continues at coordinate 28,729,598 of OX382273.1, read as the reverse complement.
TCAAGGCCTTTTTCTCAGGAGCGGGTGGAGCTATCGAGCTGAAATTAATATCAAATACTCAGGTCTATAATTAAACTTCTAAGTCAACGCATACAAAAGATATGGCTTTTTATGCCTCGTTTATGCGCATATTTTGACACTTGCTAGGGAATCGAAACCTGTAAGTTCTCTTTCACCGATAATCATGAAATTTTGTAAGAAGCAATGTCATGTAGCACAAGTAAAGGAAATAATCCAAAAATCCTAAATTTGTAGTCGTAATCGTAAAATTATAAATTGGCAACACTGCCTAGTAGTAACCCCTGTGGATTACTACCCACTATCACTGATTGCACGGTACCGCCATATGTTATATAAAATACCTTGATAATGCCGTAAAGGCGAAACCGGTCGGTAAAAATAGTTAATAAATAAAATTGTGAAGTGGAACCTGTACAAGTGCAAGAATTAACATTAACGAGATGTCTTCAAAATTCCACCAAGCGCCTACAATCAACATAGCAAATTTGTAGTTCCATCACAAAAAAAAAAATTATGACAATAATTTTGTGTACATATTTTTTACGGAACCCTCAGGGCGGGAGTCGGACTCGCACTTGACGGCTTTTTTGTCATATCCGTACCTACTTACATTTATAACTTTTTTACACGTTACCACTCTTCTTTTCACTTCTCCTGTATGCGTAAATTTGAAGAAACACAGAACAGAAAATGTTGTATGCATTTCAAAGTATAATTATTCATATTCACTTTAAAAACTATACAGGATTTCTATTTATTTGCTTCCCCGGAGAAAGAACAACGTGTGGTAAAAAAAAGAAATTGTTTTTTTTTTAAATCCCACGTAGAGAGCCGCGACGAAAAGCCGATGTAGTAATAAAATCTACTCGTATCCAGTGAATGTTGTATTGACATAAGAAGGAAATTCTTTATCTGATATCCGGACATTTTTATCACACTTCGGCGTATAAAAACATAGACAATTTTTACATTAAGTTTATGGCTTCGTAGTAATACTCGAATCTACGGATTTCCGTCTTAACATTATGCATAGTTTATGGTATAGGAGACTCTTTTAAACTATCTAATCACTTTAATATCATATAACATCAGTATACCATAAGCACAGTAAATAAGACTAGGTTTATTAGGCAGATGTGCTGTACTCGTAAAAGATATTATTATATTCATATTATCCTTACTTATTACTAGAAGGCTTTTACATACCTATTAACTTTTATAGCTTCGTAACACATGTCTAATAAATTTGTGATAATAGTAACTAATTTGTCAATGCATACCTTCAAGCAAATTCCCTACGGTACCATGGGAGTTGATTAAATCACGGATTGATATGATCATATTAAGTCACAAAAAACAAACTTTAAAACAAACTAAGAATTGCCCTCGCCCTCTATTTATTTGTGTTTAAAATAATAAAAATATACAACATATTTGCATTAAACTGTGTTACCATCGGTTGATTGTTCAGCAGAATACGTGACAATTCATGCACTGCAAATTACTTAATTATACAAACTCTTTATTGCACCAATAAAATATACAAAATAAACATACATACTAAATACAAGAAAGTACAATTGGCGGCCGTATCGCTAATGCAATTTCTTCCAGGCCTTAACATAAAGGAAAACAGACACAAATAAAGGTAGGTGACGCATATTGGCATACAGCAAAAGAACGTACCTATACTCTCTCTTAGCTCTCTTAGCGTTAGCAGCAGAGAAGGCATCGCGCGAGTGATACTTAATGTATTACAAGTGTTTATGGAAATACCTTATGCAGAACCGATGAGACCGACATTTTTTTTTTACTACGTCGGGAGGCTTACAAGCATCCTCCTGATGTGAAACGGGTACCGTAGCCTACTAACGTTTGCGATATATCAACTATATCTCGCGCGATGCCTCCTGCTGCTTAGCTGCTTACACAGCAACTCCTTGGGAGCTTACTGGTGACCTCACTCACACGCAGGAACACAACAACCCTCTATTGAGTTGTTATTTGGCTGCCGTTTTTTGTGAGGCGGAGGTACTTCCCCAGACGGGCTGCTTTGATGCGCCCTACCTCTCTTAAAACATCCAGACTAAGACATACAGACATGTTCATGTACACAAATGATTGCCTTGTGTGGGAATCGAACCCACGAGCGTTGGTGTGAAAGTCGCGTCATTCACGACTGAGTCACCGAGCTCGTCAAAAATCTGTAAACCATGGCTGCTTCTATCTATCTATCTATAACTTCACGCCAAATCCCTTGCGGGGTAGGCAGAGAGAACCGAGCGCCACGTGACTCGATCCTTACATATCTCACTCGCTTCTTTAACATTCATTGCTCTTCTCATGCACGCACGCCGGTTTCTAGGGCTCCTGACATCACCTTCTGATAGAACATGACCAATTTGGTCATGGTAGGTAAGTCTTGGCCTTCCCCGGCTCCTACATCCTTCCACTTTTGCATTGTATATCTGCTTCGTCATTCTTTCATCTTGCATTCTTTCTACATGCCCGAACCATCGGAGCATGCCTCTTCTTATTTTAACACCGACGCTCTCTTTCAGACCAACTCTATTTCTAACATCATCATTGCGAATACGGTCTACGAGCCTTACGCCACAAATTTTGCGCAGCGCTCGCATTTCAACCGCGTTTATTCTACTTTCATGCTCTTTCTGCCATACCCAACTCTCGCTTCCATAAGTTAGCGTTGGGACCAACACTGCATTGTGTATAGCGAGTTGTGCCTTCTGGCTCAGGATTTTACTGCCAAGAAGTTTTCCCAATGCTCCATTCACACTATTCCCAGCACTCACTCGTCTTTCCACATCTGCGGTGTACCTTCCATCCCTGCTGAAAGCGCATCCAAGATATACAAACTCATCCACTTGTTCCAACACTTCATCATCAATCGTAATCCTTACATTAGTTCTGGATTCTTCTCTTTCAAATACCATTATCTTTGTTTTCTTCGCATTCAGTAGTAAGCCTTTCTCCATACAGTCGTCTTTCATCGCTGTGACCAGTGTTTGCAGTTTAGATGGTGTATCTGCTAATAGCACGGCATCGTCTGCATACAGCAGACAGTTCACCACTTGGTCACCCATGCGCAATCCCACATTCGTTGACCTTATTCTCTGCATACAACTATCGAGATACAGGATAAACAGCCTAGCAGATAGCATGCAACCCTGTTTGACACCAATTTTGACATCAAACCAGGGTGACATGCCACCGTCTATCCGCACACATGCTGAGCAATCCTTGTAAGTGGACTGCACAGCACGGAGCAGTGAACCGTCAATCCCATATCTCGGCAATATGTAAAGACAAACCACAGTTCCTTTCGCACAACCCTATCAAAGGCTTTCTCAAGATCCACAAAACCGCAGAAAACCTTCCGGTCTATGGCCAGATGCTTCTCTACGATATTGCGGAGCGAGAAAACTTGATCCGTACATCCCCTTCCATTTCGAAAACCTCCTTGTGCGTCCCACAGCATTTCATCGGATTTCACCCTCATTCTCCTTTCAATCACCTTTCCATATACTTTTGCTGCTAAGCTGATCAAACTGATGGCCCTATAGTTGGCGCAGTCCATGCGTGATCCCTTGCCTTTATACAAGGGCACGATGACTGCGCGTCTCCAGTCCATTGGGACCCTTCCAGTTCTCCAGCATAGGTTGCATAGGTACCAGAAGGCGTCCCGGACGTAAGTGCCACCTAATTTGATCATCTCAGCTGTGATCAGATCAATTCCCGCTGATTTTCCATTTTTCAAGCTTCGTATCGACCATTCGATCTCATCCATAGTTATGCCTTCGTCGGACGCCGTCAACGTGGAGTAAGCATCCGACTCACTCTCATTGCCAGCGTCCGAGGCATACTCATACATTTCCTCAAAATATTCACTCCACCGTTCTAACACTTCCTGAGTGTTGGCAAGAATGACACCAGCTTTAGACTTTATCTTATCCATTCTGGATGCCGACGAACCACTCCGAGACTTCTTTACCTCTCTCCAAAAGAGTTTGGTATTTGCCTCGAAGTTTTTCGTCAGCCTCTCTTCCTCATTCATAATTTGTCTTTCACGCTTCTCTTTCACTAAAGCCTTGGTTTCATTCTTGCATAGACGGTACATTTCTTTCTTCTTTTCTCTCATATTTTCATTTAAAGGCAAAGATGATACGTAATCCAGCCACGCTTTCCTCTTTCTTGCTACGGAGGATTCAACCTCCGCATCCCACCAGGCATCTCCTTTCGCTGTTTTACGTCTCTTTGCGCATCCACAAGCTTCTTTTGCACTATCCACCATACTTTCTTTCAAAACTTTCCAACAATCATCCACATCTGAGTCGGAGAGGCTTGTATTTGCAAGTCTCTCACTTACCAGATGCTTCTCACATGGCTGCTTCTCATGTGATATACGTAATCAAATCACTGTTTTTATAATATTCCTACACTTTGAGCCTGATAGTTCACTTCAGTCGTGAGCCAAACGGAGACGTGAGGCAACTCTTAAGGCTTTGTCAAACAGCGAGCTCGGCGGTAGCGTGGCGCTGGCGCGACGCGAGGCTGGCGGGTCGCAAGCGCGGCGCGGTAGTCACACTGCAGGCAACACACCACGCCGCGCTGGCGCCCCGCCAGCATCCCGTCGCGCCAACCAAGAAAGCGTGACTTTTTATCTAATAATACAGTGCAACCTTAATATAACGACTTCCTGGATTTAACAAATTCTTCGTAATCCCCTTGAATTGTACATAAGAGTCAATGTAAAATATACCTTTACATTGCGAACAATCTGTTTATAACGAATTTTCAACTATCAACAAAAAGTGTAAATACCTCAAATTAACGAATTTGTTAACCCAAAACCTTTATATAACATTACCACCAATAATCCCATTGTATATGATTCATGTCGCGACAGGTTTCGACACGCTTTTTATCGTAAAACACTGCGGCTCGCACTATTGTTAAAGATTCCTCTTTGTAACAAATTTTAGACCTCAACATAACAAAACTCAGTTTAACGAATTAATTGATAACGAATATTTACTTGTTCAACCAATTTTTCAACGCCCATGTTCGTATTTGTATAAAAATCTGTAAAATTTTACAACTAACACGTCACGCCGCGCTGGTCCACTCCGCGCCCAGCTCACGTCAAGCTGCGCGTGTGTCTACTGTCATAGAAATGCTAGCACTACAGCGCAGGCGCCGCGCCCCGTCCCGCCAAACAATCACGTCGCGCCGCGCTCCCGCGCCGCAGTTTGTAATCGCGACAAGGGTTGGCGTGGCATGTCGCGCCCCGCCAAGCTCGTCGCGACGTGACGCTAGCGTGGCGTGTTTTGTGTGACGGCTTCCATATATTTTCATAGTAAGTTAGCACGCCAAGGACACGCCACGCTAGCGTCGAGCCCAGCCACGCTCGCTATTTGTCAAAGCCTATCCGTTTGGCTCACGGCCGAAACAATGGTTTCGGTAATCGTAATATGATGCAACATTTATATGCAACTGTATAACATACAGTTGCATATAAATGTTGACAGGCTTCTAGTGATAATGCGATCAGAGGAGGTATAGTACTGTATGTAAAAAAGCATTTTTTTTTCAAATAGTAACTTGTTAATTCATCATCTAATACCTACTATATTCATAAGTATAGAACCACGTATAGATTTGTCGTGATATAATATAGCAATGATAATATAATACTATAGTAGAATATAGTTAGTACATGATACATATAAAAGTACATCGTACACATACATGTCGGTAAATAGATTTCGAGACATCGATTTATCATAGATTATTGTAGAAACTCCTGCCCCTATGTTGAAGTCATTTAAAATATATGATGTAATAGTTACGACCAGCGACGTATCAAAGGTAGACACGTTATACACGAACATTTTTGTATTTTAAAATGGCGCAAGTACTACTATATCGACGTACAGTTATTTATTATCACACTTTGCTCTAAAAAGAGACAAATGATAGGGAATACCTGTCGTTAGAAAGAGATGAATATACATCTTTAGTTACGTATTGATTGCTGCTGAGCGCTCATTGGCGCGAGCACTGTTTTACCGACCCGCTTTAATATTGCTAAAAACTAAATACATTTACTATGTTTTTAATAAAAAAAACTGTACTTACAAATGAAATGACACATTTTCCTTGTCTTTAACAGTTGTCGTGTAATTTGTGGACCATCTAAAAACACAGGAAGGCATTTTTGCCAGAAATAACTTATTTACGCTTTGTGGCGAAGTACGTATAGACGTGACGCGAGAGCGTGCCCAACTGAATGCGAGGTGGGCAATTACCTTACTTTCGTGTTGCCATTCTAGAGCGTGTACAACGTATCTATGACTATAAAAACATCTTAGGTTACGACAAGGTTTTTTTACGCAACATCGGGAGGCATTCAAACATACGGCCCACTATGATGTAAAGCGGTTACCGTAGCATATGTACGCTTGCAATACATTCAGTATCACTTGTGCGATACCACGTCTGCTGCTAACACAGCCACTTCTTAGGAGATTACTGATGACCTTACTTACACGCAGGCACACCACAACCCTCTATAGATTTGTTATTTGGTTGCGGTTTTCTATGAAGTGGAGGTACTTCCCCAGACGGGCTGCTTTGATGCGCCCTACCTCTCTTAAAACACCCAGACCAAGACAAACAGACATGTTCATGCACACGAATGTTTGTCCTGTGTGGAAATCGAACCCACGAGCGTCTGTGTCTAAGTCGCGTTATTAACCGCTGCGACTCCGAGCTAGTCAACAAATTATAACGGGACAGGCCCACCACTCATACCCACCACTGTGTCTTCTGTGTAGTCAGAATTAAAAGCGGCGACCACCAAAAAGGCAATGAATAGTGAAGTTCATTGCTGTCCCGGGGGTTAAACTACAGCTGCCTTGAACTCACAACGAATTGAGTCAGAAGAAATTTGTAGGAGTAGGAAGTTTTGGAATTGACTTCCCCTCTTGGCAAAGTGAGACAGAGAGAGCAATATGACAAATAAGGCGTTAAAAAACCTCAATGAGATGGCTAGTCAAGTGAAGCTCAACTGCCGTGCACCACGGTTTATCAAATATCTAACACTATTGGGACCTAAACTGTGAGTTGTTACCTAACACATCGATTCCAATAATGCACACTGGAGAACTGCCTAAACGCCTGGTAATTCTCCCTTGTTGCCACCAAATCAGAATAGTATACTACTGACACATACATGATTTGTCGTAGAACACTCACATAAAGGCGATGAAGTCTAAACGCAAAGAACTTCGACCTAAAATTTCCATGCCCTGTTAAAAAAATGCGCAACAGGATGATCCACTTCTAACCACTCTTTAAACAAAGTATAGTTGAAAGTACATCGTACACAACCATACATGTGCAGTATCATCATACATGTAAATTTAAATCATACATGAAAGATTTCGAGATTCGGGTTTTATAATGATTATTGTAGAAACTCCTGCCCCTATGTTGAAGTCGGTTAAAATATATATAAACGAGTATATTTTAACTGACACAATAGTTTAGGCGAGTTTTTTTTATGCGACGTCGGGAGACATACAAGAATACGGCCCAAGCTATGATGTATAGCGTTTACCGTAGCCTATGTACGCTTGCAATACATTAAATATCACTTGTACGATGCCACGTTTGCGGCAAACACAGCAACTTCTTAGGAGATTACTGGTGACCTCACTCACACGCAAGAACGCGACAACCCTACAGGGAGTTCTCTCTTCATGGTAGTTTACTAACATACTTTGAAAGTATGATTAAGAGGGATTCAATTCTTTCGTCTGTCGATTCCATCCGATTGTCGATTGCAGTGCGTGTATATGTAGTCTGTTTTTTTTTTTTCAAATAAAATTACAATACCTCATTACATATTACAATATCTTTGACTGTTTCGTAGTTCCTCAGAAGGGTTGTTTGAATAGAATTTTTGTGTTGGCTCCACAAAACACGACCCCTTTTCACTGACTTGCCGATTAATATGTCTTTAATATGTTTCTCATGTCCTCACTCACAACACCTGTGCAGGAAATGAAGGTGCTGGGAATGATAAGTTATGCGTATAAGAGTATAATTGAATGCTCTCATGTTATTTTGTATGCACAGGGAAACACAAGAGTAGACGTGGTAAACCGTCTATTTTTGTGGGTTATAAAGGGGATAGTATGTCAAGTGGTGAATAACTGAGGACAAAAAATAGGGTCCTAGAGGAAAATAAGACTTATACATCTCTCTTCTCAATAGTGACATCTCATTTTTGGTTTCGCTTGAATATCGTGTACAAGTTTCCGTCACAAACGCGTATTATATTGAATGCGATATTTTTTAGATACCTACGTAATAAGTTAAGGTAAGTAGCAATAATAGACCATAAAAGTAATACTTACTTACTATATTCTAATATGTATTCATACTGTGTGTCGAAACAGGTAGTCCGTAATAGGAGGTTGTAAAATATGTTGTAAGCATTGTTTGTAACTTACCTGAGTAAACACAATGAGATCGTATTGCTTAGCGAGCTAATTCATCTGCTTTATATTCGAAATACAGTATTAGAAAAAAAAGCCCTCAATAGTCTATGTCTATGGTTAGTATGGTAGAGAAATAAGCAAGTAACTATCGTGATTGCCTTTGGTTTTTGGTAAATGTGATGCACATATGTTTACTATTTGCATCGATGTACTATTTTTTTTAAAATAGCACTAGAAATAAATAAAAGAGATATGATAATGTTCTCTGTTCTCCATCAAAATAATTAGAGTAGTCAAGTTCAGGACGCAATATTTTTTGCTATAATGAGCTATAAAATTATAGTCCAAATACCGTAATCTTCAAAAATTAAGGTGTATCGGAAACAGTTTAACAAATTTGAAGGATTGAATCATACAAATTCAAATTTCAAAATTCAAAGTGTATTCCAATAATACTAGATATGAATTTGTTGTACAATTAATAATTAAATCGCCATCAAATGTACAGTTAGTTAAAAAAGCTCTCACAACCCAATTTATCTCTCTGTTTCTATTTTATTTATTATATAATTTTAATGTTTCTTTAATGAGTTTCAATTTTTCAATAAAGAGAAATCAATGAAAAATACTATTAAAATTATAGTATTTTTCATTGATTTCTCTTTATTGAAAAATTTATTATTATTTATAAAACTTAAAACATTTTTGAAAAAAAAAATATTATTATGCGTCCTTAACTTGATTACACTAATAATTGATCAAGAACAGAGCAAATTAATATATCTGTACCTATTTATTTAAGAAACATCAAACTTAGAAACGTAAATATTATTATCAAAAACCAGAGACAATCGGTGCAGTTGCGTTCTCTTTTCTAGCATAAAAATAAAAGGCGTTTTATATTTAATGGCCGTAATTTAAATTTAAAGCGGATCAATTAGCTTGCTGGGTTTTTTTTATAATTTCTGAAATTTAATGTAAGAATGGCTTTTATTATCTCTTTTTGAATTCGTAATCTGAAAATTACGATATGGGTAAATAAATAACTGTAACTAAGATAGTTTTTGACCACATGCGAAACCGAAGTGAAATAAGTCAAATCACTTAATTACTCAGGACCCAGTTCGATTGATGCAATTCGCCATGAATGTTAAGTGCTCAAATGCCCCACTGAATGAACGGGGGTTCGAATTAGCGAGGCTACTTACTATATTTCACTTGTTAATACGTGTATCTATCTACGTAATAATATACCTATAATATAAAAACTCATCGCTTCCGAAATCCAGTTCATTGATCTTGGTATCCGCAGACTATAATTTACCAAATCAATTGTGTACTACCATCAACACCGCGGATAACCACGAAATCGTCTCTGTCGAACCCAAATACCGGTTCTATGACAATTAAACTGAATGATCTCTGTCGACGAACTCAGATGTCTGGCAGTGATTCATAAAAACTTCGCTCGCGACGTTGATGGATTTAGAGTTCGATCAAAACTCAGACTCTCTATTCGCAGATACAATGACCACAGGGAGCTCATGTGCGTTCCATGATGTTTACAGCAAAGCTCTTCCAGTGGTTGGACACTTTATACATTCTAATGTACTTGAGCACTAGGGACGATTTCGGATTAGGTAGTTTTCAGAGCAATGATAGGCATTTAGTTCACAAATCATAATATCCGTTGAAAAAAAATTACCATTGCGCGATAAAAGGCGAAGACTAAACAGCTAAGAACTTCTTTCTCTCTTTATTTGTCAACAGATTTTTTTATTTACTAGATATTGATGAACTTTAGTATTTATAATAATAAAAATTGGAGAAAACAACGAAAAGAAGTTAAAAACATATAAATTCATGTTTGTCTAAAATTATCAATGCCCTAATTTCGACAATTAGGGCGTGGTCGCCCCAATTAGTTATCTGCTATGTGGTATTAGTTATCAGCTAAGCATATAGATGCGCAAAGAGGCATAAATATTCTTTTAAAACTTGAGCAATCATACACGTCTAAGTCGAAAAGTCTCGCGTTGGCAAGTCTTTCACTGACTAGACGCTGACTAGGTGCATAGTAAAATCAAATAAGTAGGCCGACTCGACCCCCGAGCGAAGGATAATAGCCTAAACACGTAGGGATGTCGCTTATAGTTTACATAATCGTCAAAAATGCATAGTCTATCTATATACAAAACAATTTTCCCCTGTAGGTGAATCATCAGGAATCTATAATACAAAGTTTTTCTTAATTATTTACAAAAATCGTTTACGGTGTCCGAACGTTTTTGAGTACATCTCTGGGTTTGTTACTCAAAAACGTTCGGACACCGTGAGCGATTTTTGTAAATAATTAAGAAAAACTTTGTATTATGTATTTTGTATGTAGTAATTGAATAACCAATGTAAGACAAATGTCACCTTAGTCTTCCTGCGACCACGGATGCTGCACAGCATTCGAAACGTCAGGAGGTTCAACAAAATAAATAAAACACGCGATACTTCCGTTAAAAATTGTTTAATTCAATAGTCAAATGAAAATTTTTAGTTCGCGAGAAGTGTACTACTTACTAGATACTACCATAAACGAATAGATACTTCGCAACCTAAGATGTTTTTATAGTTATAGATACGTCGTATACGCTTTAGAATGGCAATACAAAAGTAAGGTAATTGCCCAACTTGCATTCAGTTGGCCACGCTCTTGAGTCGCGTCTATACGTACTTCGCCACAATGCAAAAATGTCTTAAGATTATTTGTCTCTTTGTTACAGCAAAGTGTCATAATAAATAACTGTACATAGATATAGTACTACTTGCGCCATTTAAAAATACAATAATATTGGTGTATAACGTGTCTACCTTTTGATACGTCGCTGTTCTCAACCAGGACATTCATAAGTTCATAACAAACACAATACAAGAAGTAACTTTTAAAATATTAAAAACGGTCATTGGCCAAAATGTCAGATTACCATTACTTACCATTTGTCACTTTCACGGGCACAGTGTACCATGATAAAACCGTCAGTGTTAAAACTACTTATCTACTGTTACAAGGTCGTCCTTCTGGCTCTTATTGGCTATTAATAATTTTTATTCTATAAGAATCAATAATTCAATATCAAATCATTAACAACACCTTCGCTAACAAGTTTTCAAAACTTATTTTGATTATTGCTAACTGCATATTCTTCTAGGTTTATAGGGTAATGGAGAAACTTTGGGGCACAATCAGTGGGGTCAGGATGATCGCTGACCCCCGAACTCGAATGCTTCATTGAGTATAGCAGCTGAGCGTCATCCAATCCATTCAAGCGCCTCGCTCGTAGCCGTAGGTAGCTCAGTGCCGATACTAAACGCGGAACGCGTCACACGCGCTCCGGCTGGCTGCGTAAACATAAACCTTTGCTTCTTATTTTTTTACGTAGTGTTTGGCGGGAAATTTGACTATTTACTTTTTTTTATGAGTTGTCGTGGACATTGTATACAGCTACTAGATTGTAACCATATTTTCAAATGAGTGAAATGTGTGCCTAGATTGTGATCGCTCCGGTTTGCAAATAAAACGTGAATTCCAGAGATGACGTCTGTTTATATTGAGGTGAGTGCACGACATTTTACACTGACATTTGGGTTTTTGTTGAGTAATTGCCTTATGAGTAGGGCTGTAATGAATTTATTTTTTATTTTTTTAACGTTCATGGATGAGAATGTTTTTGTTATAAACTATAATGTCTATACGTCCTTACAGATTAAAACAAAATATAACAGGGTCAATGGAAACATATGTTTTTAAAATTTGATAGGTAAATGGGTCTTCGTAAGAAAACTCTACCTACTTTCTCGCTACTTTCGATCGCTTCACCTACTTATCGGCGATAATGACATTGAGAAGGTTACGAATAGGCAATAATATTTGTTCAGTTAATTAATTTATCTTATATATATATCTAAGTTCTAACAAAGAATACTTAATCGATGTTAAACATTCTTTTACATATAGAAAGCTACATTATTAGCGAGTATCATAAGCTATATTTTATTATCAAAAAATTAGAGTTTCCTACGAAAATTACTATAATGGAAATCAAGGTATCAGAAATTTGCATACATCATTATTTGGCGTGCGTTGAGAAGAATATTTATGATGTTTACATGTTTATAGTACTCATCGTTACCCACTAACAATTACAGTTAAGTCACAATAATAATTTTTATCAATTAAAACACGGGTAGAAGCTAAAGATGACGACATTCATGTTATGATATTAATCCTTATCCAACCGAAAAGTTTCTCGCGCGAAGCCGGGATAGGTCGTTAGTGTTATGTAAAACTTGTATTGTCTTTTTTACAACTGTTGTCTGGAAACATACAAGTATACGGCTATACTAAGAATATACCTAATCACATCAATAAAGTAAGTTAACTTCAATAAATGTTAGGCAATATTTATAACACGTAATATTTTAACTAGTCCTGATAAAATGTACGTATATATATTATATATATCTTCAAGCCAGGTCCCTTGCGGGGTAGGTAGGTTAACATATAAAGCTAAAATACATATATGGTCCTTTCCTGTTAACACGTAATGTCAATAATATGTATGTATGTATGTATGTATATCTTCACGCCAAGTCCCTTGCGGGGTAGGCAGAGAGAACCGAGCGCCATAAGACACGGTCCTTGCATACTTCACTCGCTTCTGTGACATTCATAGCTCTTTTCATGCACGCTCGCCGGTTCCTGGGGCTTCTGACATCACCTTCTGATAAAACACGACCAATAATATAATTTAAATTAAAAATGTAAGCGTACAATTTCGAAATTTATCCTTTTTGAAGTCGGTTAAACGTATTACTGGTGTACAAACGCTCCCTGGAATGCTACCTATGTATGCTTCGTAACGAATGGACGATTGTCAATATTTGTATAGATGATTTCGGAGGAACACATGACAACTTCAATACGACTTGGCAGTGAGTGTTTGGGCATTTCGTCAGTACTTATTTTGTTTTTTACGCGGCTAACCAAAAACGAGTGGAATGTTTTTAGAGTTTCGACGGGCTCGCTGGCGCAGTGGTTAGTAACGTTGGGCTCATTCTCAAAAAACATTTGTGTGCATAAACATGTCTGTTTTATTTATAAGTATAGAAAACAATTGTACACTCTGTTTGGTGGTAAGCAGTGGCCCCAACCTATCGATGATCGCACCACCTTATTATGGATGATGATAATTGTGCATTATCGTCTCTGAAAAAAAAACTGCAACCTCATGGGAAAATCCGGCCAAACATATTATAATCTGGATCAAATGGTTCGCGGAAGTAAACCTCTCTGGAACAGCACAGCACGAGGCTATTTTGTTTCCAATATGTGGCAATGAATGCGCTATAGATGGCGACCAATACGATTGTCATACAATGTTGTTGGCATGATATCAAACAATTTCCCTGAGCACAACACAGAATTTGAGTAAAGAATCATGAACATATATGTGTCTATGCAAATTATGCAGTAGAAGTGTTAATTGGTGGCAATAATTGGCATTATGCATTTGGAAAATCTAAGACGATTGAGTACGATGTCGATGAAGTTAACTCGATTGAGATGTTTTCCGTTATAATTAAAATACTTGTATTCAATAGGTGGATGGGAACTTGCTGTTCCGGGGGTTAAACTACAGCTACCTTGGAACTCACAACGAATTTAATCAGAAGAAATTGACTTCAAATTAACTTCGAAAAGTTACAAATTTCTTCTGATTAAATTCATTGTGAGTTCCAAGGCAGCTATAGTTTAACCCCCGGGACAGCAATGGACTTCACTGTTCATTGCCTTTTAAGTGGTCGCCGCTGTTAATTCTGGCTACGCAGGAGACACAGTGGTACGAATGAGTTGTGGGTCTGTCCCATAAAAAGGTGATGGGAACACTGGTTCATTCGGATTTCAGAGCTGTTTGAAATATGTTGCCGCTTGTTACTTTGGAAGCGGGTGAGAATGTATTGTTATCGTAACTTTTTAGAACTTGCGTTTTTGGTAGAAATGTGTTCAGAAGCGTTAATGAAATGCATAAATTCTATTAAATACTGTCTGATTTTTTATCTGTTATCAATTACTACATGTTACAAATGTTATATACGTAATAAAATCTGAAGAATATTTTTTAGACATAGGTCGGGAGGGTTTCAATTCTTTTTTAGTATTTGTTTGCAGTTCAGATTCAGATACACTTGTTAGGTTTACTTTATTTATAATTTTGGTATTTGGTAAAACTATATTATTTTATAACTTTTTAACTTCCTCAAATCGTCACGTAAATTACATGGGATCAACGCAATAGTGTTCTTGTGAAAGAACATAAAAACCGCATTTTGACGACTTAAGATTTTTTTAAAGGAACTCATAAATAAATTGCAATTACAGGACGTACTTACTATGTCATCAAATATGTGGTTGAAATTGACAAGATCTCGCTACAAACAGAATCTCTTACGTTATATACTATCAAATCTAATGACGAGTTCTTCAGTAAACGATTGTCTATGCATTTTGTGACCAATAAAACGCCGCGCCGCGGTGAATTATTTCAACCCATACATAGTCGGTTTACGCATAAGATTTAACTATTAAAAGGTAACGAGATATAAGAGAATAGACAGACCTCGACTGTTTACGTCTGGTTACTTTACGTCGTCGCTGAGTTTTAAACAACGAGACTAATAATTTATTTTGACTATACGTTGAAAATAGCATTTTTAATATGCTTTTGTTAATTTAATAAAATCTAAGGACCAAATATCTTCTTTACTTACTAGGTATCCCGTTTCCTAAGCCATTTGAATTGGCGGGGTTTGCTACCCATTCCTAAGGATTTGGCGAAGATACTGATTTTGACATGGAGCGACTGTCGTTAGACCTCCACAACCTCGAGGGAAAATAGACATTTCTTTGGTTAGGTCACACGTCTTTGGTAGTATATTTTTTTGAACGTACGTTTCCTCGCGATGTTTCCTTTACCGCCGAGCAAGTGGCAATTACAAATATGTACATAAATTCGAAAACTCGAATTTAGTGGTACCTGCCCATGCCGGCATTCGAACCCGAGACCGGCGGTTAACAGGCTGGCTCTTACCCACTGGGCTATGACTACTCTCCGAGTGTTTTAAGGATCGAGTATCAACTATGATGTCTTTAAGGATCGAGTATCAGCTATGTCTAATTAATAATATTTGGTTATGAAACTTGACGGTTGAGTGTGTTGCTGATTACGTAGTACCACCCTCAGAGTCCAAAAGCAGGACTTATTATCCGTTGAAGAGTCCCTATAGCCCCTTCAAATTTTCATCATTGTACCAGCGGTTTCTATACTACCTATGTCCTTGCGTAACGTAATATGTTTAGATCTGTGCTATGTCCAATGACTCGTTTGGTTTAACTTAATGAGCACTTTGGGAATAACATACTAAACTGTACGTTACAATAATTTCAAATGTTACTTTAAATTTTCAATTTCAATTCACTTTCCTTTATAGGTGAGGTACATTACACATTATGTAACGGATTGGTTCTATGCTCAGTTCTTTCGTTACCTTGCAACCAATTTTTTTTTATCTTCGACTTCTAAAGATCGTGATGGTCGATAGCTATAACCTTCTTCATTTAGAATTGGACTGTCAAATGCACAAGTAACTTTTCAAATCCAATTAGTAGGTAGTTCCAGAGATTCGTGCGTTCAAAGCTTTATATATTAGTATAGGTTAAATATATTTATTGTATCTGTTCCACCATTCTTCGCGCATCATGTATATATAAATAAATACGTGTATGTAGCTAATACTATTGTAAGCCGTTATTGCAGCCATGTCGGCGTATGACCCGTTTATCTTATAAAATGTCATTGGATATGATTAGATATGAAAGATATCTGTTTTTTTGGGACAGCAAAATATTTCGTGCCGAGATGGGAGCGTGGAGTTGGGGTCCCTAGCACTTCCAGCCGCTACTCCGGTTGTTTGCCTAACGTGTTATCGGCGGCGATTTGTTTATATACCACCAAAAAGTAAGCACTATCCCCTGGCTTGTTATAACGTGTACCAAACACACAGACAGATGAATGTTCCCTCTGAGATTTCCATTTATGGTGTTAAGTTTTTTGTGAGTTTTTTCCATGTTGTTAGTAGGTGAGATTCTACTAATGATTTGTTTTTTTACGCGCCAATAAGGAAGCCATTGTTCTTAGTTTTAGAGCCTTCCTGTTAAGTTTCAACTCAATGAAAACGCTTAAGGGATGCTACTAAAGTAAAAAAAATCGGCCAAGTGCGAGTCGGACTCGCGCACGAAGGGTTCCGTACCATTATCTATAAAAACGGAAAAAAATCACGTCTGTTGTATGGGAGCCCCCCTTAAATATTCCTTTTATTTTAATTTAATTATTTATTTTTAAAGTGAATATATAACTAAATATTTTGTGAATATTTCAAGCGTATACCTGTTGCCGTTATCAATATCGAGCAAAAACGAGCAAAAAAATCACGTTTGTTGTATGGGAGCCCCCTTAAATATTTATCTTATTCTATTTTTTAGTATTTGTCGTTATAGCGGCAACAGAA
Source organism: Pyralis farinalis (assembly GCA_947507595.1). Taxonomy (NCBI): domain Eukaryota; kingdom Metazoa; phylum Arthropoda; class Insecta; order Lepidoptera; family Pyralidae; genus Pyralis; species Pyralis farinalis. Next base: position 28,712,433 of record OX382273.1, on the reverse strand, counting down.
ATACATCATCTGTGAAAATTTTAACTATCTAACTATCACGGTTCATGAGATACAGCCTGGTGACAGACGGACGGACGGACGGACGGACGGACAGCGAAGTCTCAGTAATATGGTTCCGTTTTACCATTTGGGTACGGAACCCTAAAAACAATTGTTCATTATTTTTATATACTACATCGGGAGGCATACAAACATACGGGCCACCTGATGTAAAGTAGTAGTAAGTAATATATTAAGTATCACTCGCGCGATGCCACCTCAGCTGCTAACACAGCAACTCCTTAGGAGCTTAATGGTAATAATAGTAGTCACTTACGCACAGGAACACAACAACCCTCTAGGTGGTTCTTATTTGGCTGAGGTTTGACGTGAGGAGATACTTCCCGAGACTGGCGGCTTAGGTGCGCCCTACCTCAACGCTAACCACCCAGACGAGACAAACAGACGTGTTCGTGCACACAAATGTTTGTACTGTCTGGGAATCGAATCCACGAGCGTTGGTGTCAAAGTAGCGTTACTAACGACTGCGCCACCGAGCTCTCCAAATATGTAACATATTACGTACTCTTCGCTAAATAATTACATACTAAATATAAAAGCAATGGGCGAGAGCATATTGTTTGAGCCATTCTCAGTGTACCGTTCAATAATTTATCATTCGTAAGTCCAAACATTGATCTTGCAAACTTATTTTTGCCGTTCACTTGAAACTTTGTTTAAGAGGGGCATACAGCTAAGTGGCGCCCTCACTTTGTTTTTATTAATAACGCTGAATTTAAGACTAATTCCAAAAAACGCCTAATACAGGCACTGTACAACCGACCGATGCAACCGAATTTACGTCGTAACTCAATTCACCGCTACGGGTCGTAAAAGTAAAATGCGCAGCGTTTATTGGCTAGTTTACTGATCAACATCGCGTCACTTATCGGCTTATTGGTTAAAATATTCTCCCATCAATCTGTACACTCGAATCGCTGAAATATTTAGGCACTAAAACACAACGTTTTTGGTGAGCGCGGGGTGCCATGATGCGCAGTCAAATAGTTTATTCGTTTGTTTTTTTTTAATGTTATATGTTACCAACAGTTTCTTATCAGAAGATGTCCGTTAAACATTTTGCTGATAAATCCAATCGATACCAATGACGGTTGTAAATTTACTTATTTATTTGTATTAGCCCGTCAAATATTATCATATTTATACTATACACACATATTTATACTGTACACACAACTACACATGAAACTATACAAGATCATGCAAATTTAACCTTTACTGCTATCGATATAGGATGCAATGGTCTATAGCTTGATCTATCGTTGTTTGTACTTTATGCTGAGAATCAACGAAAAGAAATTATCTATTATATTAGAGTTAGCAAATGTCGCCCGTCGGAAATGAAGCGAGCATACGGCCACTTGGTGCAAACAGGTTATAGTAGCCTATGAACTCTTACATTTCAAGCCACCCTCGCTGCAAATAAGTTAACTCCCTATGGGGTTACTAGTAGCCTCATTCACGACAGGAACAGAACAACCATGATGTTGATACATGGCTGCGATTTCCTGTGAGATGGAAGTAACTTCCCCAATCGGACTGCTATCGAAGCAATCGCGCTACTGTTACAGTCAGAGCGGTTTGTTTCGACTCTAGAAGTGTTTTAAATAAGAGTGAATGGAGATATCGGCAGGGGCCACCCTAGACGCACACATATAGATCAAATTGGTGATATGCTGAAAAAGAGCCAAATCAAAAGCATCCTAAACCGAAGAGTATGCATGAAGAGGTTGATGAGTGTGAAAGAAGCGAGATATGTTTGGATCGGTGCACCTGGCATTCCATCGTTCCTGCCTCCCCCTATGGGAGACAGGCGTGATGATTTGTATATATGTATAAATCCTAATATCGTGTCGAAAACAAACATTTCATTTTTGAATCTTATCTTCTACCTAGCGTTATACCGTTTCCTGATCTATTAGAATTGACCGGCTCCGTTACCTAAGCATAAAGAATTGGCGAAGATACTGATTTTGACATGGGGCGACTGCCATCAGACCTACACAGCCCATATAGAAAACCAGACCTTTCTTAGACTAGGTCACAAGTCTATTGAAATATAATTTCTTAGAGGTGCGGGTTTCCTCACGATGTTTTCCATCACCGGCGAGCAAGGGATAATTACAAATATGTAAATAAATCCGAAAACACGAATTTAGTGGCACATGCCATGTTTCTAACCGGGGACCTGTTGGTGAACACGATGGTCCTTATCCACTGGGCTCACTGGTGCAGATTATAGCTTCTGAATCTTATATAATGACGATTAGAAGAATCAAATTAGTCGTGTTCTATCAGAAGGTGATGTCAGGAGCCCTAGAAACCGGCGAGCGTGCATGAGAAGAGCAATGAATGTTAAAGAAGCGAGTGAGATATGTAAGGATCGAGTCACGTGGCGCTCGGTTCTCTCCGCCTACCCCGCAAGGGATTTGGCATGAAGTTATAGATAGATAGATTAGAAGTTAAACTAAACGTTACATTGAGCTACTACGTGCTAGTTGCAGGAAAGTTAAAATCACGACCGAACTGTACTAGTTTGATGAATGAATTTAACAGTTTTAGACAACTTTCTCCCCTTTCAAAATTGTGATAATATGTGCGATACCTCTTATTATTCTCATTTGAAAGCTCATTGGTTGCTTTCACTATCATTATTATCGTCTTGACCATTATTTTCGTATTAACAATGTTTTTCGATAGCTTGTTAAACGCACAAAAACAATTTGAAAGTGGAAAATTCTCTATGATTATTATGTTTCATCACGCTTCTATATTTCTGTTTGGGTTTACACGGTAATATTATGTATTCATGCATATCGATCGGCGCTGTGGAAGTTTAAAGTGGAGGCTTGCGTTCAGCAGTGGATGTTCTTCGGCTGAAATAATGATGTATAAAACCACACATGTAAGTGTAAACATGTATTTATAGGTCAGATTTCATATGGCGGCTTTTTTTACATATCGATTGACGAAATCGATGACACAGTGGTTAGTAACTCTACTTTGATATCGACGCTAGTAGATTCCAATCCCAAGTAGGGCAATCATTTGGGTGCATGCACATGTCTGTTTGAATTGGTCGGGGTATTTTTAAGAATGGAAGGGCGTATCCAAGTAGCCCCTTTAGTGCCTTCATTTCACAGAAAACCGCGGCTAAATGCCAACTCCCCGGAGGGTTGTTGTGTTCCTGTAAGTGATGTTATAACAACGGATGAGATTACCAGTAAACTCCTAAGGAGTTGCTGTGTTAGCAGCAGAGGTGCGATCGCGCGAGTGATACTTAATGTGTTGCAAGCGTTCATAGACTATGGTAACCGCTTTACATCAGGTGGGACGTATGTTTGTGTGCCTACCGACGAACCTAACCAATTATATTTGTATCACATGTTTTATTTAAGGGAATATGATTCTTTCTTACGTTTGTTTTGTGTAAAAGAGATGGGTATAGTCGATGACGTTGACTCGAAACAAAAAATCAAACAGGATCATAGCTCAGGGAGGCTGGGGAAACTGTACATTCTTTGGTAGACTCAATAGGGATATGTTCATTTGTTTATTCAGTGAAAAGTAATATTCAAATTATTATTGATTGCCAACTACTGAAATGGTTACACATTTATATATTTTGTTTAAATTCTCGTAAACTGAACTATACCCAAATTGTGTTAAAATAACCTATGGAAATAAAGATCAGTGTAATCATCACCAGGTAACTTTTAAAACAACGCTAGATTTTGATGTAATGTGAAGGAGGACGTGTCCACGACTGTCCAACATTGTACTAGTATGTTTCCTTTTTAAGTGTTATTTCCACTTATTATTTCTAGGAGGTCATTTAACTCATAAGACTCATAAAATAACACATTAAAAGTATTTAAAATCTACTGTTTACAACCTCTATACCTCCATCCATTTACGTTCATAACAATTAACCCACTTTTCAATGAGCACATTAACTTAAAACTCAGTTATCATTTTTGTATGTGATTTCAAAATGTTGAAATTTTGCTGATGTTTTGTTTCGTTATCTCGGTTAAATTGAAGTACCAGTGGGACCGATCTTTGCTCGGCGTTTTTTTATTATACAACGTCGGGATGCATACAAGCATACGGCCCACCTGATTTAAATCGGTTACCGTAGCCTATGAATGCTTGCAATACATTAAGTATCACTAGCGCAATGGCACCTCTGCTGCTAACTCAGCAACTCCATAGGAGCTTACTGGTGACCTCACTCACACGCAGGCACATAACGACCCTCTAGGGAGTTGTTATTTGACTGCAGTTTTCTGTGAGGTGGTGACTTCCCCAGACGGGCTGCTTTGATACGCCCTACCTCTATTAAAAATACCCAGATCAAGACAAACAGACATGTTCGTGCACACAAATGTTTGTCCTGTGTGGGAATCGAACCCACGAGCGTTGGTGTCAAAGTAACGTAACAGCGCGTCGCCACTGCGCCACCGAGCTCAGTATCTTCTGAAGCATCGGGTTCTTTTTTATATCGCTAATTGGTAAACAAGCATACGGCCTGCCTGATGGTAAATAGTCACCGTAGCCTATGGGCATTTGCAACTCTAGGGGTGTCACTCATGCGTTGCCAACCCTAAATTTTAGGGCTGTAAGTACAAACCAGGTTATCCAAAGTTAGAACAAATCCACAAGTATACACTGTAGAGTACATTAGGCACCTGAATGACAATTTGCGATTTAGAATGCAGACTGCGAATTAATACGTACGTGTTCGGGGTCTGAGCGGGCATGCCGGCGGCGGCGTGTGGCGTGCGGCATGGCGCATGGCGTGGCGCTTGCCTGGGTGGTGACGCCATGGGTGACTCATTATGCCAGCCATGTCTGCCACAGTGCCACCCATTCACTAATCAACTACGAGATATTCATCGAGACTTGTACTCATGTACACAACAGTGAATTAATAGTATGGTTACTATTTAGTTTGTTTATATATCACTAAGTTGACAAATAAGCGTATGATCTGCCTGATGGTAAGCAAATATCACAATCTTAGCTAACACCACGGAACCCCATGTTGTAGTCTTTTTGACGAGCTCGGTGGCGGAGGGGATAAATCCTTTAATATCTAAGCTCGTGAATTCGATTCCCAGACAGGATATATATTTGTAGGCATGAACATGTCTGTTTATCTTGACATGTTTTCAAGAGAAAGCAGTCCGACTGGGAAAGTACCTCACCCTCACAGAAAACAGTGTCCAATAACATTCTGGAGGATTGTTTTTTTCGTGAGAGTGAGTAACGTTACCAGTAAGTTCCTAAGGAGTTGCAGCGTTATCAGCATGGGTTGCAACGCGCGATATTTCATGTATTGCATGTATTCATAAGCTACGGTAACTGGTTTACATCGGATGGGCCGTCTGCTTGCATGCCTCCCGACATTGTGTAAAAAAAAGTCATTTGACCTCGACAGGTATTTCATTCCAGAACCTAAGAAGTTAAGTTAATCAGATCGACGACAACAACAACCCGTCGATAGTGAAAATTCGATTGTAAAAGGCCGACCAACGCCTTTAAATACAACCAACAATCAAATCGGTAGAACACACAAAGGGAAGGGAGATCTCCTTAGACTAGGGAGTAGTCGAGAGTTCAATGCCGTCCGTACGCTTCAATTTCGAACTATGTACGAAAAGATATTTATTTATTTATTTACTGTCTTAATCTAGACAATTATTACATGATATAGTTAGGGTTCACATGCACAGAATAAGATCGAGAGAGAGAGAGCTCAGTACATCAGTAAAGAGCTACGACGAAAAGAGCTACTAATGTTAAACAAACGAGCGTACTGTGTAAGGACCGCGTCTTTTGTCGCTCGATTCTGCCTGTCTACCTTGCGTCAACATATACATACATACAATACACAGACATGAACATTTCGAAGCCCACACGAACGACGACTTCGCGGGCAGCTGTAAATATAAGTAACCATTAAAATTCTAAAACTAATGAATGATTATCTCTATTGGTTCACTTAGGCATCATATAGGTTTATAGACAGCATAAAAATGAAAAGCTTATGAAGTTATCACTTCAAATTCTAATTTCTTACTGACCCCTATATCTAAAGTCTCAGACATTTTGGTTCTAATAGCGCCCGGTTTAATGACTATTGGTTACGAACTTACAATTTCAGTTCATTTAATTGCAAAATTGATGTTTTTATATTAACGAGAAATGTTGTTCTCATGACTCATCTAATAGATCAATAAATAATATCCGAGGTTGACTCCCCTTCGATCTGATAAAACGCTAATGAACTAAAAGCATGAGGGCACACTTAACTATTGGAGAATGACTCACAGGCTAACAGCTAGTTGTAGTTAAAGAGAATCGTTTATTTGAATTAGAGAAACTTTAGCTTGTGGACAGGATAATAACAGTTAGTTGATAAGCACTTCCTGATTAATAATCCCAGAGAAAATTGCTAATTAACAATTTTGTAGATCAAGAAAAGTGGCACAGGCAAAAGGGCACATTTGCATTAAAATGGAAACCGTATAATACGTAATTCTATACTTCTCGAGTAGATTTTCAACTTTTCTCAGTGAATACATAACGTGACATTATGCAGTTGTATTTTTTAATAATTGAAATCACGTATTCGACCTTTCCTTATGACTTGTAAACATTTTGATACATTTCCAATCTGCTTGAATATTTGAAACAAATTTATTGCAAACAGTCATTCGCATCGTCCGTGACACTTCCACTAATGTTGACCCATGAACAGAGAATACATCGTCTATTTATTCCCTTCTAAATGTGTCTGTGTCAAGCCTTCTATTATATGCCGCTCGTGAATATTGTCTTGCAGTTGTTGCTTTTTTTGCTCTTTTGTTCGTCCTTTCGTCACGCTATTCGATTCTTCGAGGTTAAGAGGCCCCTAAATAGAAACATCTATCTTGAATACTGCCTACTTATTTCATTCCAAATTATCATCATTATATCGGCAAGCACGTGCATGAGTTGTTTTATGTACAATTACATATCTTCCTTATTGATTTCCTCAAATTTCATCAACATCCAATTAAAAAGACCTTGACAACAGTAGTCACAGTAATTGTTGTTGTGAAAAAAGTAACAAAAAAATATATATGTGAGCAAAAAGTTCTCACACGAAATTGAACATGCGGTTAACAATTCGAGCAAGATCGTTTCATGACTCATTGAAGGCGATGTAAAGTTAGCCTTGAATATCAAACGTAACAACAATGAATCTTGTGTTAAGTGGGTACACGTTCATTAGTCGTCCTACCAAATTCAGAAGTCTATTTGTCCATTTCAGGTTTTGCATAATACTGATGAGGACGTTATTGTGTTTACTGATCCAAAATAGTCCCTGACTTTTAATATTGTTGTGTAATTGGAGACTATAGAGTACGATCACAAGTTTGTTCGCATGAAGATCGGTCGTGGGAGTGATTCTTCTCGTGACGGTTGACTGATGTTACCGATCACAAACAAATTAATCACTCTTGCACCGCGAAGCTATCCGATTTGAAATCGCCCACAGTAAAATATTTCGGTTAAGTAATAAGGTTAAGACGTCGAATGCATAAATGTAAGTAGGTTAAGACATTATAACTAGCAAAGGGCCGTAACAGGTTACTAAAAGAATAAATTAAACGGAGGAAAGGTGCCAACAAGTTTATAACAGATCAAGATAAAAGTAGAATAAAACCATCAGACTAAATACTACATCGAATCTCAATGAGAATCATCGCATATATTTCACCCACAAATAAAATTATCGATCACAAAACTTGATAGGCAAGAAATTTTATAGCTATCCGACACCGATTGACCTAGCTAAGCTTGTTAAAATTTTTTTGGTTCATCTTTTTTGTTACGCTACTTTGACACCAACGGTCATGGGTTCGATTCCCACACAGGACAAACATTTGTGTGCATGAACATGTCTGTTTGTATTGGGTATGTTCTATGTATAATAAGTACGTATTTACAAAATAAAATATGTATTTACGTATATTTAACAGTTGTCTATATAGTACCCATAACACAAGCTTCGCTTACTTTGGGGCTAGATGGCGCTGTGTAATTTGTTCGGAAATATATAGGCCCGGTTGGGCGCAGAATGTGATAGCCAATGGCCAAAGCGAAGTCCGTTGCCGCCGCACCGAGGCCTATCGGCAATTCGCGACCGCAATCTGTTATGTTTAAATCACTACCCTGTTTACAAAGGGTAAAGGTAAAGTGTGAAAGGGTTAATCTCAAAAATCACTAAACAGGTTTTTTTTTTGATAAATATAGTGTTTATCGGGAAAAGTTAAGGTCACACGTGTGAAATCTATAGGTTTAGTATATAGAAGATCTATATTATATATAGAAGACACACAGATAAGAATTGATTTATAATTAATTAAAACTACACATTATTAAATAGGCACACCTTCGCGAGCAAATGATATACTTAATGTATGTCAGGTTCACATTAATATAAGCGGTATCGTAACTTAGAAAATATTTCATAGGATTCAAATCGTTGGTAAAATTAAATTCTATCATCTCTCAGTCTTAAATTTTCTTCTTTACACACATATCTCGTTGAAAGACGAGACACTGAAAATAGTCATATGGGGAAAATGGGCGAGTTAGTTCAGATATCTGTTCATAACCATTAATTAATACGGAGAATAATTGTGTAAAACAAAAGGGTAGTATTATAATTGTTTTTTCAATCGTTTAAAAAAGAATTATCCACACATACGTATCTAAGAGAGGTAGGGCGCATCAAAGCAGCCCGTCTGGGGAAGTACTTCCACCTCATAGAAAACCGCAGCCAAATAACAACTCCCTAGAGAGTTGTTGTGTCCCTGCGTGTGAGTGAGGTCATCAGTAAGCTCCCAAGGAGCTGCTGTGTAAGCAGCAGAGGAGGCATCGCGCGAGTGATACTTAATATATTACAAGCGTTAATAGGCTACGGTACCCGCTTTACATCAGGTGGGCCGTATGCTTGTATGCCTCCCGACGTAGTATAAAAAAAAATGTACATATGTCAACGGACGGAAGTGCATTTAGTTTTTAAGGCCATATTTATGCTACTACAGATATTTTTTTTATACGACAATGATATATTACTTGATACGAACAAGGTATCTTAATCCCTTAAAAGCAAAATATCATTAAGGATCTATTTTTGTTCCTACTAATCTATTTTTGTCTCTAAATACCAAAGGCAAATTAAAAGTGAGTAAAAGTAGATATGCATCTTACGATACGTGCAAACGTCTTGCGATTTATCTATGGCAATTATACAAAATTGTTTTAAAATTATAATAAACCAAGTCACCATCGTTCAATGGACATTGAATATGGCGTGCATAATCAATTTGGTGACTTTGCACTTGACCTTGACCGTTACGTCACGGTGCAGTCTGAAAATTTAACACGGTCCGTTGGTGTCGTAATCGCTCTGTTGGACAGCCGCAAATTACTACACTATACTGCCATACTGTATATACTAAACGATACAGTCAATCCTTGATAAGTAAGTATACAGGAACCAATTCCACTAGCATTAAATATCAAGCGATATGTTGAATTTGATAAACCTGAGAGTGAGATCAGCATCGTCTAATGTACGAATTAGGTGCTGCTAATTAGCTGTTGGTAATTAATGTCATCAGGCTTTCTTTTTGTGATAATGAAGCATCTTCTTATCGATGTACGTAAAGCGAACCTCATGCACGTAATCAACATAGCCGACAGCTACGTACCTTAGCCGTCAACAACTACTACTACTTCGTCTCAGATTTCTTGTTATTTTGCTAACATAAAGATTAGATTTGCAGTTATTTCATTTTATAATTAACTATTTCATTTGTATGCCTAATGTGAAATAATATATTTTATAAAAACGATATATAAAAAAAAACACGTAGACTAGACTGAAATATCATATCATATCTAATAGATTAGTTTATTTAGTATTATACCAGACGTGACAAAATCATCAGCATAGTATTGCTATCCACAAAATATTGGCTAATATTTATATCCAATTCGTTTGTTTTGTTTAGCTCACTGTTAAAGAAAAGCTAACTTGGCACAACAGTTCACAGCACGTATGTGCTAAAGTTAATAGTTTAATAGATGTTATCATTATCACGCCTGTATACGTTTCTTCTCCATCCGCTGTACCCTAGATACCTATCTATCTTCAAGAAGATTGTATCAGCTTTTAACTATTGCCTCGGTGAAACAATAATAACAGTCTTTGATTTATAGTCACAAAGACTTTCTAATTGACCTTTGCCGGATAGATATTATAAAGGTGCGTGAAAATAGTCCAAGGCCAGCGACTAGTGGCGGATTTCAGATCCGGTCGTCACGAGTGGTTATACCAAGCTTACCTAAATGTTTAATATTAGAGTGGCTTGATAACATCCGTGATAAAGAACTGGTATTCTGCAAACAATAATAACGCGGATTAGTGCCCGTGCTGTTGCTGGCTGGTGTTGCTTTATTACGACCTATTTGTTAATAATGAAATTGTAACAAGTCACGATATCATTTGGGAACCAATAAAACTTACATTAATCAGATTTATAGCTTTATATTTCCATATATTCCATATATTATCAAGAAACGTCAATTTTGTACAATTGAATAATTGAACAAATTTGAAGAATAAATAATAATAGATGAACAAAATTTTTATGAAAAATTTATTTGTCAGATTCTATGCGGCGGTAATTCTTTACAGTATTTATTTCCATTTCTTCGCAACGCCTATTTCCAACGCCTAGTGTTGGAAATAGGCGTTGCGAAAGCCAATACGGTACGATCCAAATATATACATGACTAGCAGAAGCCCACGGTTTCGCACGCATGAGATTTGGGCTTTTAGTAGCCTTTATTTCTCTGTAGACATGAAATTGTGTCTGTTTAAAAAAAAAAAAACAAAGTACAGGGTCGTAGATGCAACCATAGAGCGATTCATTTTTCGTACAGCGCCATCTATTGACCTTTACAGGAGGCAACGTATATGTATTTTATTTATATTACATAAAAATGCGTAGTTATTTTATGTTACAAAAAATACGTATTCTATGAAAATAATAAAAATAAAATTGCAAAGTCCCCCGAAGGGGAAGATATTTCCCCCTAATTTTAACAGTATTTCATTTTTTACGCAGGAACCCTAAATATTTACGGAATATTTAGGGTTCCTGCGTACCCTAAAAAGTACCCTATATTCTGCTCTGAACAGTCCTCTACCTACCAGTGAAAGTCCCGTTAAAATCGGTTCAGCCATTTCGAAGATTAGCCCGGACTAACAAACAGACAGACAGACAGACAAAAAAGTTAAAAATGCGTATTTAGGCTTTGGTAACGTGAAAAGGGTAAAGGCTTTATTTTGAAATCACAGACAGACACTTCAATTTTATTTATATGTATAGATATATGTATAGATTGCTAAGCATTATCTCATTCCATAAACAACTAACAGAGGTAGGGCGCATCAAAGCAGCCCGTCAGGAGAAGTACCTCCACCTCACAGAAAACGGCAGCCAAATAACAATTCCCTAGCTAGAGGGTTGTTGTGTTCCTGCGTGTGAGTGAGGTCACCAGTAAGCTCCCAAGGAGTTGCTGTGTAAGCAGCAGAGGAGGCATCGCGCGAGTGATACTTAATATATCGCAAGCGTTAATAGGCTACGGTATTTATTTTTGGGTATTTTACAATATTTTTCTTCAATACCAAATGTTATTTTCCAAATTTATATTTTAGATATCAGGTTTTCCTTAAGTTTTTGAGTGACACCATAAAAGTGATAATGTCAACATTGGCTCTACAGAATTTTTTGTGCTTCGAAAATATATCTGAATCTTTTAGATTATATCTTAAAGACAAATCATAATTTCCTCTATTAAATTCATAGCTGTATATAAATTATAGTCGACTGTGAAACTATGGCACGTGAAAGTCGTGGAGGTTGCCCTACACAATTTATTTATATTCCTATTTATATTTTTTTCATGCTTTACTTGTGATTGTTTGCTGTTTTACAACTATTTGATACGTGCCATGTCCGCATACTACAAGCGTTAATGAATTAAATTGATGCGATGGTACCTTGGTCCCCATTTACCCATCTACTGTATGTACTAATAATCGTTTAATTGGCAGAGCTGCGATAGCCAGCGGAGCCACATTACCCTCAAAATTGCCGTTTGGGGTAGACTGATGTCATCCAGCTAGCGTTTAGACGGTAATAGCGAGAAACTCCAAAATCGACACACTAATAGCTAACATATTGTAGTTTTGTATCCTTTAATTTGAAATTTAAATGTTCGTTGGTGAGGAAGAACGGTCCAAAATCGTTCCAATTAGAAAAAAAAACATATGGGAAAACGTATGGCCGGCCACTCTGCAGTGCAGAGTCTGCACTGCACTCCCATCAACAGAAAAAGTAACAGCACTCGTCGCTAGATGTCGTACAGGGTTCCATATATTTAAAAAAAATTAAAAATTTAAAAATAAAATATTTAAATATTTTTTAAATAAAAAAAATATCATCTCTGCCTACACAGCTTGCTGTTATTTACTAGTATAAATTTACTGAGAAATTACTGGGAACCTCGGCATTTATCACTTGTCGACCACACTCCTCATGTTTCTTAAGGTAAGGTAAAGGTGCTATCAACATAATATACATGCAAATAACTGAAAGCCGGTCACGTGACCTACAAACCGGATAGTCTGAAGGCATACGCGCAGACTCGCATGATACCGTATACGACATATCCCAATATATAATGTTTTATTAATCGACCCCATTGTGAACGCGTCGGACATGTAAATCCATATAAGCTTCTGGTTTCTCTGTATATGACAAAGTGATAGCGCATTTATTCGGATAAAATAATTTAAATTTTTTATTAGTGATAGTGTAGTGGGTAAAGCAATATCCTATTGATCAACTGGTCCCCAGCACGAATCCTGGCATGTACCAATTGATTCGCGTTTTTGGATTTATGTTCATAATTGTACTCGTAATTGCCGCTTGGTCGGCGGCAAAGGAAAACATCGTGAAGAAACCCAGATGTCCTAGAAATTATATTTCAAAAGACGTCATTTTTTTAGACATTTATTCCATATACAAAATACATTGTGTCGGAAATTATAAATATACATCACAATATTTATATGAAAAAATACTCATACATTAATTATTACTTTCAAATTACAATGAATTGAATTTTATTAAATTGATGATTCCAACATTAAATATACTGCTTTTGTATCACGAATAATAAATTTTATTCTACAAGTGTCTACGTGTTACATACCCATACCCTAAAAATGGTGTGGCTTACTCTCTGGGTACTTGAGGTCTGAAGGCACTCGCTCCATGTAAGAAACGCGGGATTACGCTAAAAAGAAGATAGAATTTGGATTCATTGAAATCTTTTTTCGTACTTGCCCTGCCTACGAAACAAGTTCTGCCTGCGGTCAATTCTCTTCTCTGTACAGCAGACTTAACTTTACGCTCTTTTAAATCAGCGTGTATTTATTTGTTTTTTTTTTATATCACTGAGGTGGAAATCAAGCGTACGGTCTCCCCGATGGTAAGCAGTTATCGTAACTTATGAACATTTGTAACATCAGGGGTGTCACTCATGCGTTGCCGACCCTGTAAAAACCTCTTCACGCGTATGAACAAACCTCGTAAATATTAAATGGAGTTCCGGTTTAACACTTCTGCAATTAGCACCAAAAAATATAACTGATGAACGCTTACTGTCATAGCTATTTAAGAAATAGGTTCTATTAATAATGTAAAGTGCAAAGGAACGTAATCTGAAGATTGTAAACCGCTTTGTAGCCGCAAGAAATAATTATGCATCACCGATACACGAGCACATTATTCTTAACTAAATAAATAAGAGAGAGATCAGAACCAGACAATGTCCCGTGGTATCGCCCGATGTGCATCGAGGACCACCGGTGAGTTCATTTGCATATCTGTTCGCCGCGCCAACCTGTTGTATTTACCTGCCTAGTATCTATGTTAATTGACCGTTAGGAGTCCTTTTTACCAAGCTGTGTCTCATTTGTAAAGGCACGACTCTTGTCTTGTTCCGGCTTCGAATGTCTTGTTCCCAAATGTGTATTTTTGTCCATGATCTTCGTTATCGTGCTTATGAATAATATTGTTATTTATACGCTCGGTACTAATTCGTTCTTTGACTATTGTGACCGATTGATTGTTTATGGTAATAACCTTATCTGTGTAGACTATGCAAAACATGACAGTTTGAGAGATCGCTCTTCGTGAATGTGGAACATACTCGAATTGACAATTATTGTTATGTTAATGCTGATGGAAGTAATAAGTAATTTTAAAACGTAACAAATGATATGAGGAAGACCAAGACTAACCTACCATGACCAAATTGGACGTGTTTTATCAGAAGGTGATGTGATGAGCCTTAGGAACCGGCGAGCGTGCATGACAAGAGCAATGAATGTGAAAGAAACGAGTAAATGTGAAGCGCGTCTTATGGCGCTCGGTTCTCTCTGCCTACCCCGCAAGGGACCTGGCGTGAAGATATAAAAAAAATATGTTTATGCTTAGCGACCACTATCATCTATATAAATTACTGTAACCCATCGAAAATATCACCTCATTCGGGGCTCCTATGACTCCTGTGCCTGTGTTTTTATAATTAGCTCTGTAGCAGAAAGGTAAGCTAAATTATAGGTCGATCTCAATATATTGTCTTTACGAACGTACATGACATTGATAGATCTATCTATCTATCTATATAATCATGCCAAGTCCCTTGTCGGGTAGGTAGATATTGGCAGATATAATGTTAGATCTTAGCAAGTAATCAATTATTAAACAATAAATCTTAGAAAACCTTTGCTGATGTTTTTTCTGATACAACAGTTCTAAATCTAGCAATGTGCGTGTATACAAAACACAAAATTAACATGATCATTTCTCGTTTTAGTTGAATGACCTGCGTAAACAAAATATCCTCTATCATGAATATTAATTTGTTCACATTGTTACATTAAATATTCACTGATTCACGGTCAAGCTTCACATAGTGTTGTATATCATCAGTCAGTAATGTTCGCTCGGCCAATTAGTGACGCGGCATCTGTATATTTATTTATTCCTTGTCGTTAGTAAGCGAATGTTCATACAAATTTCCCTTCTTATATTCTCCTGAAAATTTATCATACATAATTTTATATTTACATTTAATCAAGGTGGTTCAATCAAAGATAGAGACATTAATTTACTCTAAGGAATATGTTACGAAATACAGTTTTAAAGATATCGGCAATGCTCATATGCACCATACATATGCTGCCATTAATTACATTACATTTATGTAATATTAGTAAAGCATTTATTATTAGAAGTCATCGTTAGCTTACTATGTCAATATAAAATACGAATTTAATTTGATTACCGTACAATAAATTTATATGTTATATTCGCGTATTATCATTATTTATTACCCAATTATTCGTTAATATTGGAATGACATTTGCCTAGAAACCAATTAAATAATTTGCATTTGTTATTCATTGGTATTCTGTTATTTTCATTGGTACATTATTATATTATTTAATTGTCATTTACTAACATGTGCTGTCACTAAACAGTTTCAGTCTCTGATGGGGCATCTAAATATTATTTGGCATTCTGTTATTTTCCTTTTTAAGTACCATATCATGCAAAGGGCATGAATTCTAGTATTTTCAAATGGATGTTTTCAGTAATCCCAGTAGTCCGCTTAGAACATAGCGCTAAAACATTTGTTTTGCAATATGTATGCTTTTTATAACCATGGCAATTATTCTATTTTTCTGTGTTAATATTTTTAACATTATCACAAATCAAAACACCGACTTTGCACATTATTCTATATAATCACAAAATTTACAGATACCTTGTATTTAAATGTTAGAAATACAATTGAAATTTTAACCTTTTGGCAAAACTTATAGGCAATGCTATTTATTGGGTAGTATAAATTATACCTACACAATCATTGGAATTACTATTACAAAACTGTTCATCTTCTAACTCCGCGCCACTTCTGGAGGTTGGCAGTCAGCGTCAGATCCACAAACCTATTTTTCTCCAAACTCTTAATTAATAGCGACATCAGTCCAGTTTTAAATACTTGCGAGCCATCCTAAGTTTTGCGACGGCTTTTACAAACCTAAATTTTATATTTAGAAGAAACCATTTGAAATAAAGAATTTAGGGGATAAGAATATGGGCAAACGTACTACCCAATGACCTACCAATCTACCTCTATCCACGACATATGTGAATAGCATTCTCGTAGAATATCTTATATACGTATATACAAATCAATTGCGTGCGTTAATTTCACAAACCCCCAAAATGTATAAGAAATACCTCTACATTTTGGTAACACATTAACGAAAGGTTTAAAAAATGAGAAAATGAGGCGCGGTATCAGCTAATACTTATAAAATTGATTGTAACAAACGAACAAATGCAAATCCCGAAACTACATTACTAAAAATCAAAACCATCAGAACCGTTTTCAAAATTAATCATCACTTACTTTACTTTGTACAAAAGTCGTCTGCGTGGGTCTGTCTCACCTATTTCTACCAAGCAGTTATATGTATATAGCTGTGTTCCTGTTCGAAGGGTGAGATATGGCAGAGAAATTACTGAGCAGGTACTGTAACGAAACAGCCTTAGGTCACAAAATTGGCAGCGCCCGAGTAACATCCCCGTGGTGTTGCGAGCATCAATAGGCTGTAGTGACTGCTTACCATCTAATGCGGGTCGCATGTTTGTTTGCCAATCTAGTTGTATGAAAAAAAACTTAGTTTAATCTCTGCGTTCATGTGTTATTTATAACCTCAAAAGAATTTATCGCTACATTACGTTATCTTAGAGCTGAAAAGAAAACGTCAGATACGCAGGCGTCGTACTAATGTGTGTAACGTGGTGGAATATTCATGGTTGTCCATCGGACCAAGTTGGCAGCTATCACCAGCCCGCTCGTAGATTGCGCTGCCCACGCCGAGGATTAAGTACCTGCTGACAAGTCTATCTGCGTGCCGTACTTGGGAATGTTTTAGATTAGCTGTCATCGATTAACCATAAACAGATGAATCTTGAAAAGCCTGCAGACAAACCATCATCTTACATTGTTGCACGAGTAGTATAATAAAGTATTTTGATATTGGGAACCCTGGGAACATTGGTAATATACACGCATCGATGTTCCCGGGGTTCCTAAGTTACATTTGCTGTTTGTATCATATTTAATGATACTAGTATTTACCTAAGTTATGATATGATAACATATATTTATGATCTTTATTTTGATCTGAGAGAGTGTCTGTGATAAGATGAGAAAAGGTACGCTGCGTTGGTTCGAGCATGTAGAAAGAATGCAGAACAAAATAATGACGAAATATATATTGCTTTTTAATTGCTTTTTTAATTGGTCGTGTTTTATCAAAAGGAGTCATAGGAACCTAGGTGGTAAGAAAATAGCTATGAATGTTAAATACTAGAGAAAAGACTTAACCCACTGTTAAAAAAAAAAATGTACAATCAAATAATGTCGTCTTTTGATTTCACTTCCTTAGTGTAAACTAAGAATGTAAGCATGAAATTAACATACCTAATCATTTGCAATGAGAGCGTAAGAAATAGAATTGGTAATAATCAGAACAGTGTAATTGTGTTTCTGAGTCTAGGTTTCGATTTCTATTGCGGCGCTAGGCTAGTCGATTAACTAAATTTAATACACTCGTTCCCAGCACTCTCACTTTCTCCAGCGTAGGCTGCGTGATTTAAAATTCTGTTCGACGTCTCGAAAAACAAACTACTGCAGACCAAGCAGCTTTGGTACTTGTAAGGCATATTGTAAATTCAACACGGCCAAAGCGGACGCCTTTTGATAACTTAATTAAAATTGTCAATTAAATAGCTGTAGCCGTGTTGTTGTTGCGTAGGTAAATGCCGCCGTGTGCTGAATGCTTATGATTCGTAATGACTGCCAAGATTCCAACGTTCATGCGCCTTGCATGTAAACAAAAATAAACAATGTAGCTTATCGCGCTCAAACTTTATCTAGTGATGAATGGTCACATTTTTGTTTTTTGCCATGTCACTCGTAGAACTTGCTTGCTTGCGTTCCATAACTAAAGGGAAAAGCGGGAGCCCTGACTAAGTCAAATGACAGGCAATTTGATCCAAACTACTTTGTGTGCTTCCGCTCCCGATTAGTTCATGCGAACTACTGCCGGCCGGCACCCACCCACTACCGTTAGTAGATGCATGCCGCCGCTGCCATGGCTGCTCCGGTCGTCTCTGCGAGTGTTCGCCATCTGAAATGTGAACCGCATGCACCCGCCACCGTTGTTGCCCTGGCTGCTCCGGTCGTCTCCGCGACACGTGTTTCGCCTCTCCACGAGGCATCCTCAGGCGCTGTAGATGTTAGTCGTTAGAATAACATGCTACGAATGAGTCATCAGTGTGGGTCATCTCACAACCTCCTCACGGTGGCTGGGGAATCAGTTCCGAGATAGAAATCTCTCTACTGAGGTATCGATCGCAGCATGTGAATACATACCGGGCGTTGTGTTGGCCGTATAGGCCGAGATGCGCGCTACGTTTCTAGTTCGTCAGAATCGTCTCATGTGTCGTTGTTCGCGAGTAACTCACGAGCGTAAGGGCGTCCGTCCGGCGGCCGAGTATGTAGAGGCGCCAGATTGCGTATATGACGCAAATCCGACGCGTCCGCACGCTCGAACAGGCTTACAGTGAGTCGGCGTATAAATGCGTCCGTGCTCTCCATACGTAGGTCCCTCTGTATAGTGGCGTTCTTTACAATGCGCGGGGCGCCTGTAATCTGCCTGAGGGAGATGCTCTGTTGCTGTTGGATTCTCTCAGCGTTTCCTTTGCTCAGTAGGGCGAACCAAGCTGGCGCTGCGTATGTTAAACGTGGCCGTAGGTAGGTCTCAGTGGCGTGCACAGAGATTTTTGACAGGGTAGGCAGATTTTTTTTAAAGCTATTAACTTACCAAAAAATACAGAATGTTGATTTTGGTTACCCAGTCTTGTGGAAATAATGATGTATGTGATCACTTGTTTTTATTCACCGAACACTACACACACCACATGAACAACTTTCGCAGTGAATATCATCTATATTTATCAACTTTAAAACTTTAAAATCTTATTTCGTCTGCTACCAGTCAATCGATTCAAAACAAAAACAATGGCGGCCGTCTTAAAATCAAAATAAAATTAACATCAATTTTATACGAAAAAAAGAAACGGCAATATCTTTCACTATAATTATATGCAGCAAACTACTTTTTAAAATAGTTACGTAGCAATGCTCGCGACACTTAGGTAATTTACGTTATAGTTCAGCTGCAAAGACATTGTCTATACTATGCGATAGTGTGCGTTATTTGTGTTATTGTGGGCAATGTAATTACAGGAATGCACACTACAGTATTTGTATTAACAACACGGCACACATACGTAAATTTAGCCAGAAATAGTTAGTGTCTTCCGCCGTTAAAAGCTGCCAATGCGGCGCTGGTGTAGCGTAGCGCCTAGCTGCGATTTGAATATGACTAGCGATGATTTTAATAATTTACCGATACCGATAGATGGAGCTGTTTTTAATTTTTTGTTTTTGATACGAAATATTAGTTAAAAACTATGTTTAAGAATGAAACATAGGATGGTATTTATCAAATTGATAGGGTAGGCAATGTCTTTTTGTCTATATGGAGTGCACGCCACTGGTAGGTCTTGTATATGCTGAGTTTCGTGTTCAGCGGAAGCTTCGAGGAGAGCACCGGCCGCAGTAAAGCGCGCGATGCACGGGTCCTAGCGATGATTTTGTTCGCGTGTTTTTTCATAGTGAGCCGCCGGTCGATTTCGACGCCTAGGTAGGTCGCCGATTCGCGCCAAGCTAGCTGCTCACCATGGAGATACAAGGTGGAAGGCTTCTTTACGGAGAGATTCACTAGCATTGCTTGTGTCTTTCGCACGTTAACCGAGAGCCTCCATTTGTCAAGCCACTCGGGGAGCAGGTTTAGTACGCGTTGCATTTTCAACACTGCGAATCTAGCATTTTTGTTGTATGTCAGATACGCTGCGTCGTCGGCGTACAGTGCTAATGTGGATTCGTCTGACTTCGGAATGTCATCGGTGAAACGTGCGTACAATGCTGGGGAGAGGCAACTCCCTTGCGGTACGCCGGCTAAGATTTTTCTGGACGTCGAGGACTCTGTTTCTACGGATACGTGAAAACTTCTATCACTCAGGAAGGAGGCTATTATTCGGACTAGACGTTGGGAAGCGCTGGACGTCGCTAGTTTGTACAGCAGACCGTCGTGCCAAACTCTGTCGAACGCTTTCTCCATATCAAGAAATACTGCTACTGTGCTTCCCCTCTGGTTCATACCCTGGGTCATCATGTGCAGCACTCTCAATAATTGAAGAGTCGTCGAATGTTCCGCTCTGAAACCATACTGCTCGTCGCGGGGGGCGATGTGCGGGGCGAGGTGTTTCAGTAGGAGGCGTTCGTACACTTTCGACTGCGTAGATAGCAGTGTAATGGGCCGATAACTCTCCGGTTTCAACACGTTCTTACCGGGTTTAGGCAGCAATATTACGCGTCCGTCTCTGTATATAGACGGGAAGTGTCCAGTGCGATTTATACCGTTGTACAGTCGAGTTAGCACCGCGACGGCGCGCAGCGGTAACCGACATAGGGCTTCATTGGTTATTTTATCTGCACCGGGCGCCCTCCGAAGTTTAGCGCGTTGTATTGCACGCTGCACTGCGCCCGGGGTGAAAACAATTGGATCGTCATCGGCCGCTATCGACGTAGAAAAATAGCCTCGTAGGTACTGTTGCACCATTTCGACGTGAGCTGTATTTTCTGTTTCGTTAGGGCGGAATTGGCGTTCTAAGTGGTCGGCGAATATTTCAGCGCGGTCTGCTGCGTGATATCGCAAAGTTCCATCGGCTGCCAGTAGTGGGCGTACTGGAGGCGGAGATCTCGTCAGCTGCCTGCACAGTTTGTGGATGGAATTCCAGTCATCACTGACATCCTCTATGTGCTGCTGCCAACTCTCCTCTCGATGGGTTTCTAGCGCGTCCTTTACTATGGTCGTAAGGCGATGAAGTTCGGCCTTTAACACAGGACACCGCGTCCTCTGCCACAACTTGCGTAGTCGACGTTTGTCTGTTAGCTTACGCTTGATGGCGTCGGGGAGTGGCGAGTATTGTTGTCTTCTATTGTCGCTTCTTAGTCTCGGTGGAGGACTCATTGAAGGCCGTCTGGATAGTCTCCGTAATAAGCACCGCTAGCCGCTCCACATCATCCGGAGTTGAGATGGGAAACGACGCCGCGAGCCTGGAGTCTACTTTTTCGGTGTACTGGGCCCAGTTGATGAGACGCTTGGGAATTGGTGGTGAGACCGAAAGTGGAGTCTCTGGAATCGTCACGAGTACCGGTAGATGGTCCGAGAACATGCTCTCCAATAGAACCTCTTGCGTAGGTTGGCAGTGTAAGTTCTTGTGAACTATAATATCCAGGACATCGGGTGCCGCCGCATCACTATACGGATAATGCGTCGGAACCTCGGGGCCCTGCACGGTATAGCCCCAGCGCTCCGCATCGTCAAACAACCGACGTCCGCTTGGGCAAATGTGCGTGGCGCACCATGCTGTGTGTTTGCAATTGAAATCGCCAGCCAGAAGGACAGGTGTATTAGTCTCCGTATCGACTAGGCGGGTTATCTCCGCCGGGTCCAGCTTCCCAATCGGGGGTCTATAGGCTGCGTACAGGTGCATGGATTGCCTACCCGCGTGGATGTCAACTCCTAAAGCATAAAGCTTGGCCCTCTTGTGGACAGACTCGGTCTCGACTATCTTGATCGGTTGATGGACTAAGCGGCGTCTGACTAGCACTGCCAACCCACGGTAAGCCCTTCCATGGGGAGAACGTTCGTCTTTCCGATAGATATGGTAGTTTGGGATTCTCAGCGTAATGGACTCCTTCAGGTGCGTCTCAGACACCAAACAGACGTCAATATCCTGCTCCTTGAGTAGCGCTTTCAGCAGAGCAACCTTTTTGTATAGGCCGTCTGCACGAATGAGTCATCCATCGCATTGCCGTCCTTTATATAGAAAAAGTGGAGGGGTTGAGGGGGGTGGAAGGGGTAAGCGAAAAGATATTTAATAGAGGGGAGCTGTTTACGTCAGTCTGTTTGTTCATAAGAGGGATATTAGAATTTTTATGCTTAACTATTTCCAACTGTTCTCTAATATTCAATTTTAGTCCTTTATTTATTGTATGTAAGATTTTAAATGTGTTAGTAGCGGATAAATCATGTCCTTTGTCTACAAAATGTTCGGCGAAGTGTGACCTTTCTGGGCAACTGTTTTTATATGCAGATCATCTTGTAGACAAAGGACATGATTTATCCGCTACTAACACATTTAAAATCTTACATACAGTAAATAAAGGACTAAAATTGAATATTAGAGAACAGTTGGAAATAGTTAAGCATAAAAATTCTAATATCCCTCTTATGAACAAACAGACTGACGTAAACAGCTCCCCTCTATTAAATATCTTTTCGCTTACCCCTTCCACCCCCCTCAACCCCTCCACTTTTTCTATATAAAGGACGGCAATGCGATGGATGACTCAGCCATTTATTCCGGCACCCATCCCCGCAGTGTCTGCATGGGCTTCACCCAGGCAGCCTCTTGCGCCCCTACCCACACCGGTCGAACCCGTAGAGACTGCCCCAGCAGCTGCACCCCAGCAGACTCCCCCTCTGGGAGGACGCAAACCCCATTTGACGGACATAGTGTTTGACATGGCGAGTAAAATCGACATGTCAGAGCTATTCGTCCTAGCCCGCGAGCTACATGACTTCCAAGACACTGGAGTGGGAAACCAATTCCAGATCGTCTGCAAACACATCGCTGTGTTTGAGTCCATCATGGACTATCGCGCGCCTGCCCACCTTCGGCGCACAAACCTCTCCCAACAATAATGGGTTCACGGAATCAAAGAGTGAAACCACGCTCCCTTTCCCTTGCGTTCTATAACGCAAACGGCCTTGCGTGGCAACGGGATGAAGTACGCCAGTACCTAACCGACCACCAAGTTGATATCCTCCTAGTGCAGGAGACCCTTTTGAAACCATGCAATCGCGACCCGCGCATTGCAAATTACAACGTCATCCGTAATGATAGAGAGGGCCGCGGGGGCGGAACCCTAGTCTATTACAAAAGGTCCCTGCACTGCATCCCACTAGAACCCCCATCTCTCGAAAACCTCGAGGTCACCATCTGCAGGCTAGGGATGACCGGCCATCAGCCGATCAATATCGCGTCTGCGTACCTCCCCCCGAGCAAGCGTATCCTTCAGAGCGACTTGCAAGCCCTCTTTGCCCTAGGAAACTCCACCATTCTGGCTGGAGATTTCAATAGTAAGCACATCCAGTGGAATAGCCACTCGTCTTCACCAAACGGCGTAATCCTAGAGAGCCTACAGGACTCCCTAGGATTCGACGTCATAGCTCCCATGTCTCCCACCCACTATTCCGCAACAGTGGGACACCGCCCGACCGTTCTGGATTTTGCACTTCTAAAGAACGTAGCCCTACGGATGCGTTCAATCCAAGTGCACACAGAACTTAGCTCTGACCACCGGCCAGTTCTGATCGAGTTCGGGCTACCAACTGACTCACCGACAGACGAGGACACCAGACGGGTAACGGACTGGCGAAAACTCAAAAGAGTGCTCGCACAGACTTCCACACCCGAGCTGGAGCAAGTACCCGAACAGATTCTCACAAATGACGAGACCGACCTTGCGATCGACGCCCTCACTAGCCACTTGCAAACGGCAGCTAACAACTGCTCCAGAGAGGTTTCAACGGCCGACTTAGCTCGGCGTTGGGAACTCCCTGCTTATTTGCGAGAACTAGTGTCGGAAAAGAACGCAGCGACACGCGCCCATGACTCTTGTCCCACCGAACAGAACCGTTCTCGGATGCGCTATTTACAACGCCAAGTAAAGAAGCGCATCAAAGAGTTCAGGGATGAACGGTGGGCCAACTTTGTTGGAGAAATTAAGCCCTCGCACACGGCGTACTGGCGAGTTGCTAAATCTCTCCGTTCCGACCAAATAACCCAATGCCCTCCCCTGACCCGACCAGACGGTACGATAGCGTTCGATGATGACGAAAAGGCTGAATGCTTTGCAGACAGCCTGGAGAGCCAATGCTCTCCTAGTCTAGAACCAACCGACGACGAACACGTTCAGATGGTTGACTCCGAGGTGGAACGAATCCTCGCGACACCTCCCACGATCCCCCTCGAGCCTACAACGGTTGAGGAGGTCCAAACGATCATCAGGGACCTTCGGAGCCGGAAAGCTCCCGGAGCTGACGGCATCACGAACTCGGTCCTCAAACTCCTCCCAGGCCCCCTGTTAGTCCTTCTCGTGGCGATATTCAACGCCGCTCTCGCGAACTGCAGATTTCCAGACTCCTGGAAAGATGCAGACGTAGTTGGCATCCCCAAACCAGGCAAATGCCTGAAGAACCCCGCCTCTGACAGGCCCATTAGTCTCCTCAAATGCCTGGGGAAAGTCTATGAGCGCATCATAGCCATTCGCCTCAAAAAGTTCGTTGAACTTAGAGGCCTTCTCATAGACGAGCAGTTTGGGTTCCGTCCCAAACACTCGGCAGTCCACCAAGTGCACCGCATCACGGAGCACGTCCTCTCCAACTTTCAAACAGGGCGCCATACCGGTGCCCTGTTTTTCGACGTCGCGAAAGCGTTCGACAAAGTCTGGCACAATGGCTTAATATATAAGCTACACCAAATGGAAGTGCCAGACAGTCTCGTGCACATCTTACGAGACTACTTGTCGAATCGCTCCCTCCGCGTCAGAGTCCACGGCACTCTCTCGAGGCCGCACCCTATCCGAGCCGGGGTCCCTCAGGGCTCCGTGCTCGGCCCTATCCTATACACGTTGTACACCAACGATGTTCCCAAGACTCCCTTCGTGGAGCTAGCCCTCTTTGCCGATGATACGGCACTTTACACTTCCGAACGAGCCAAATCCAACATATCGGATAGGCTCCAGAGAGCGGCTAACGCTCTAGGCGAATGGTTCCGACGTTGGCGAATCGAAGTGAATCCGGAGAAAAGTGCCGCTGTGTTCTTTTCTCGGGATCCACGAGGTCTTACGAGACCAGATTCCCAACATAGGACCGTGAGCCCCATCTCATTGTTCGGCCGACCCATCCCATGGGTCGAGAAGGCCAAATACCTAGGTGTCATCCTAGACTCCAGAATGACGTTTGGACCTCACATCACCGCTGTTAGGAACAAAGCCGCGTTCTATCTAGGCCGGCTCGGTCCGATATTCAGGAATCGTAGAATGTCACTTAGAAATAAGTGTACACTCTACAAAGCCTGCATCCGCCCCGTTCTCACATACGCCAGCGTAGTGTTCGCACACGCTGCGCGCTCCCATCTGGCTAAGCTCCAGATTATCCAAAACCGGTTTGCCCGCAATGCAACCGCTGCCCCTCACTATCTCAGGGTCGCAGATCTCCATCTCGACCTTGAACTCCCTTCCATCATTAGTTTCATGAAGAAAGCGTCTAGACGCTACTTCGAAACTGCCTCTCAACATCCCAACCCATTGATAGCCCGGGCTGTCAATTACACCCCGCGGATCGACGCCCGGGGGTTCCGGCGCAGACCGCGGAATTCACTCTTTGATCCCGATGATCGCATTACTGTTGCGAACGCCCCCTACTTCTCCCCCTCCAACCCCAACACTCCAGACACACACCGCGCTCGGCGGCTCCGGGCGCGAAGAGTAAGGACTTCTGCGCGATACACCAGGTACCGGTAGCCCACGGTACCTGGGCGCCTCTCTCTCCGACAGGCCCTTAAGGCACGAACCCGCGTGTTCGATTTGTTTCTCCAGCGACGTCCTGAGCCGAGGTCCGACCCCTCTCGGGGGCCCTTAGGCTGTCGCTTAACTTTGTTTTTCAGGCTGTGGCGCCTCACGCCCGCCCTCTAGTCCGGTGACGTAGTGACAGCCCAACCGGGGCTAACTACATAGTCAGGTCAAAAAAAAAAAAAAAAAAAAAAAAAAAAAAAGATGGATGACTCATTCGTAGCATGTTATTCTAACGACTAACATCTACAGCGCCTGAGGATGCCTCGTGGAGAGGCGAAACACGTGTCGCGGAGACGACCGGAGCAGCCAGGGCAACAACGGTGGCGGGTGCATGCGGTTCACATTTCAGATGGCGAACACTCGCAGAGACGACCGGAGCAGCCATGGCAGCGGCGGCATGCATCTACTAACGGTAGTGGGTGGGTGCCGGCCGGCAGTAGTTCGCATGAACTAATCGGGAGCGGAAGCACACAAAGTAGTTTGGATCAAATTGCCTGTGGATTTGACTTTCGCAAAGTAACGCCTGAATCTATTAACTATTTAAGTTAAATGATTTGTAAACCTGAAATTTTGATGTTTTGTGTAGAATGCTGGGCTAACGTGTATGTAAGATGACTTATGTAGGTTGAGTGGCGGAGAGAGGGGGAGAGAAGAGAGGGTGAAATGCTTGCAAATTGCAAGTTACTTCAACGTATGCAGGAAGTAGCCAGCTATTGTCAGACAACTATTCCTTCCTTCCCTAATGCAAAAAACCAAGCTTTGCTTTAATTTATTTTATTAATAAAAACAATACAACAGGCCGTCAAAGCTACCAAGACCGTTTTTGTTAAGGTGTACTGTCATATACTAATTTGTAATATACTTTAATCAAATAACAATTATTCAATATATCGATCCAATCCGTAAGCTGTGACCAAAATCAACATTTTTAAATGTTTTATTAAGTAGCCAAGAATTAAATGAAAGAATCAAAAAATACGGAACCCTACCTAACCCTACTTGTACTTTTATTGGTCAAATATCAATCAGCCAGTCAAATATCATTGAATCATCACTTTTATACAATGACAAACATCTTTCGAAGATTTCTAAACATGTTCAAGCTATAAGCTGTCTATACAGCGACGCTTCCAATTTGCTGTCATATTTTCTTAAAATTTTCTTAGAGGACATTGCTATTTTTTTAAATAGAAACGAAGATGACAGACAGAACTAGCATTTATCCTTGTAGCAAATAGTCGTATTTGCAACTCTCTTCATTTTGTTGTGTATACTTTTCTTTTGTTTATTGTGTATGTTTATCTCTTCCAAACACAGAATATATTGTATGTGTACTGTTAGAACCTAGACATGACATTGGTGGTAAGTATTTCTTTGCTATTTATAACAACTTGTTGTAGATAATTCAGACTCGCAGTACGACATTGGAAGAGAAAGTCCGTAAAGTTTAAGCTGGTTGGATGTGAACACGAGAGAGAAGTGTCAGAGGCCCTCTGAAAGGTTCCAAAACTATTTTAACAATAGACTACTTAAAAGGAGCGTCTTTGGGACAGACAGGGGTACAACTGAAATAATTTACCATGTTTCAACTGGCACAGTATTGGATATTATTTGGATATGTAACGCATGCAAACAGTATGGTGAAGATGTTTAATAAAATATGAATCCTGTTAGTGTGAAGACGATCTTTATTATGTAGCACTAAAGGTCAAAATATTGTTCAAAATATACTGCTGGAGGATTTTAGTAACATTATATGAGCACATGATATTGGAATCTTAATAACTAACCAGAAAACAAATTGCATGTCCATATATAGTTCTATAAAACGTGAAAATAAAATTAATAATTATTTTAGTTTCATGTCCATTTAATCCCGACTAGTAAAGTACACACACCACAGAATACAAGCCTAACTCTACGATGTTGTGTTGTTGTGAGTAAGTAGGAGTAGTGTCGGTGGCAGCACCGCGAGCTATTATACTTCTTGTATTGTAATTTATTCATAGTACGGTAATTACAACAATCAGGCCGTATTGTTTGTCTTTAATATGTTTGCATGCCATCTGTCGTTGTATAAAAGTGTTTTCTTATAGGTAAACAATTAACAATGGTTCTTTCTGAAGCCACTGTAGTATAACAATTGACTTAATGAAATGCAATTATTTTGTTATTGTTGTACGATGAGATGATTTGTTTTAGACAATTAGCATGGAATCTAATTGTCTAAAACAAATCATCAAAGATGGTGAAACTTTCGTGTATTAGTTGTAACATATCACTTCCTAGTTTTCATAATGCACTAGGACTACCGAAATCTAAGGATGCCTCCTGACCGAGTCTGCCGTCAGACCATAGAACGTGAGAAGAGGCCTTTCCTAGATAGGTCGCGCGCCTTTCGAAATTGCTGCTTGAATTAAGCTGACTTCTTTTAAATATTATTTCATTTTCTATTCCTAATGACAGTGGGGGTTTCAAACTGAAGCAGCGTTAGGTATAGTTGTGTAATGTACGCCCACGATAACTGAACAATGCAGCCAGTGTTGTGCAAAACGAGACGGCGCCGATGGTTGGCGAATGATGATTGATTGTGATTACCGCTGATTGCTCTGAGATGAACGGTCTTTCGACATAAAGTACTGATATAGCCAAAATCAACTTTGCTATATTTACAAAGGCCGTTCGCATCCTTTTCTTATACCACGAAATGCGATGGTTTCGTTGGCTTGAGATCTAGGCCATCAAATGAATGAGGCACAAGCTCCTTGTCAACGTGCTCGTCATCTTGTTGGCGAATACCCTCGACTTCGATTAGCATTTCTATATTGTTGGAGTATCTTCTTACCGTAAGCCGGAATTACGTAAGCAAGCTTTGCATAAAGGCAATCAATCAGTCGCGTTGTTATTGTTGTGGAAAACTTTATTGGACAATAAGGAACATCACAAAATGTAAAATTGTCACTCTTATTACACAACAACGGTACGAAGTTCAAGGCGTAAAGTTTGACGTGATCTTAGCTGTACAACGATAGAGTAATTCCATTGAAGATTTTTCCACTCAACCATAACTGCCCAGCTGATATATATTTGCTGCAGCTGAGAGAATTTTATAAGTATTTGTCATCTATCTCAGTGCAAAGACACTACGAACTGTTGTTCCGTTCTGATATAATATAAGACCAGAGAAATACAATTTGGTATTTATCATAACAAGATAAGTGGTGTAAGTATTTGGAGGATAAGTGGCTCATTCTCATCTAAGGAGTTAAAGCTGGCCTTAGCTACTCATGGAGCACCCTGCCCCCAACCTCACAAAAGATCGCAGGCGAATATCATCTCCCACTGGTTGTTGAATTCCTGCGAGTAGGCGAAGTTACTAGTTAGCAGTTGCTGTCTGTATTGTGTGAGAACTGCAAAGCAAAGGAACACCAAGCAGAGAAAGTTCAAAGTCACATCAAAAAACTGTATGTACTCGTAATAAGGTTTATTACAGAATCGATGAATAGTATGACGGACAGAGATGTCTGGAAATGATACACATGTATTAATGTATCTTTAATTTTACCTCTTGACATCTTCTTCTTCTTCTTGAAGAAATACTAACATATCGATTTCGTCAATTTTCGACGTACAATGTAGATTAAAAAGAGAAATTATATCTTGTTTTTTACAACGTCGGGAGGTATACACGCATACGGCGCACCTGATGTAAAGCGGATACCGTAGCCTATGAACGCTTGCCATACATTAAGTATCATTCGCGCGATGCTACCTCTGCTGCTAACACAGTAACTCCTTTCTTTGAGATGGAGGTACTTTCTCATACTTTAAGAGAGGTAGGGTGCTTAATGCACCCTACCTCTCTTATGTTCCTGCGTGTGAGTGAGGTTACCAGGAAGCTCCTAAGGAGTCGCTGTGTTAACAGCAGAGAAGGCATCACGCGAGTGATACTTAATGTATTACAAGCGTTCATAGTCTACCAACGTTGTATAAAAAAAAGACTTCTTTGCTGCATCCTCTCTTAAAAATTAAAAAGGACTTAAAGTATGAAAACTTAACAACATACAACAGGATTTAATTTAAAGATCATAAGATGTATTATATTAGAGCCCGTGAGGACCTAATGGCAAATAAATCATTTTTATCTTTATGTTTTTTATCTAACGCAGATTGGTTGACATACGACTTTTTCTTCCTAATGCGAAGTACGTTAATAGAGCTTATTAATATAATTGTTGCAATAAAAAAATGTGTGTCAATAACTATAAGTAATTGGTGGTTATTTAATGTTATTTTGGTGCTGTGTCCAGCGCCAGCGCCCCTGCGTGAGTGCTTCTAATCGGATTACTTGTGTTCTCGTCACGAATCGTGCCCCACATTTGTGCCAAGGTTCCACTATTTTACTAATGTGAGCCATTCATAACAATATTATACTTACGTGCTAAGTTTTGACTGTGACGTATTGTTTACTTCGTTCATTATTTCTGCTATTAAATATTTGTCACTGCACGCGGCTTCTTCCACGTGGAACCTGCGATATTAGTTCTTATGTCCGTATCCAATTCAAGGCCAATTACTATTGGCACTTAGGAATTCAGATGGAAGAGCACGAGACAGGCAATAGAGCCACGAGATGATCATCCAGCCAAGCCAGCCAAGGCGGCGGCATCTGCGGCTGCATGTGCACGTCAAGCTTATCACTTTGATCTTTGCAACGTTCTGTTCCCGAGCTAAATAAGAGCTCACATTTTGAGTGTCAAGCGTGATCAGCCCTCAGCTGTACTAGTGTGTAAGAGGTAACTGGTACACTGGTTAAATATAAAATGTACTTAGTACAAAATATAGACGCATAATAAATATTTACAATGGTTACAGCTGCAACCTGCGTCCTTCAGACCAGTATTTAGTAGAGCTCATAAAACAACACAAATCGACTTTCCAAACGCGACCCATTTCCTACAATAGGGCACGACGCACGACATCGATACTATAAATCTCATTCGATAATCGTGGACGCATCTCGATACCTCTCTCCGCTATGTCAGCGATTCGGCAACTTTCTACAGCCTACAAAAAAGTTGATACACAAGTGTTCGGCGACCAGTTCTGTCGATCTATTGGTCGTCATTGTCGTACTTGTACAAAGAGGTGAGAGTTAAGCAACTATGCTACAAAGTTATATCGACTGATTTATTGTTTCTATTGAATTTTGTTATAGAGATATGAAGATCAAAATCGAAACGAAAGAGTTGACTTATCAATGATCGACTTTTACCCTACTACCTAGTAGGGTAAAAGTTTTTTTTAGAGAACCCAAATCGAAATCTGAGAGAAGCGGAAAAATTAGAACAGTGGCAGCCTAATGGATAAGGAACCTGTCTATTGACTAACAGGTCCCGGGTTCGGACCGTGGCGAGGGCATGACCACTAAATTTATGTTTTCGGATTTATGTACATATTTATCACTTACTCGACGGTGAAGGAAATCATCGCGAAGAAACCCACACGCCCAAGGAATTATGTTTCGAAAGACGTCTGACCTAACCTAAGAAAGATATGGCTTTCGCTCTCGGTTGTTAGTGTTAGCACCAAATCCTTATGCTTATGTAGCGGATCCCGACAATTGTAATGGATTAGGAAACGGGATAACGCGAAAGAGAAGAACCAAACATACTAACAATATTAATAGCAAACAACTGATTGAACATATATAAACATACATATATAAAGCGGAACATTGAAAAATTTACATTTGGTAGCACAATTCTTGAAGATGGTTATAGGCTATTCAATTGCGGGCAATCGCGGAGACGACCACAGCAGCCGACGTAGAGACGACCGGAGCAGCCATGGCAGCGACGGCATACATCTGCTAACGGTAGTGAATAAGTACCGAGTGGTGCTAATAAGCTTGCGAAGTAGGATCAAATTTCCTGTAAATGCCTGAATCTATACAATACAATCTCTTTATTGCACTAATAAAATATACATAGTATATACATGAAAGTACATTTTTTTACCAGATGGAGACTTTGTGCAAAAGTCGTCTGCGTGGGTTACTCTGTCTCACCTATTTCTACCGCCAATCAGCTATATTTATATAGCTGTGTTCCGGTCTGAAGGGTGTGATATGGCGGAGAATTACTGTGTACTGTGAGCCTTAGGTGACAAGCATAGATAACAGGAATCTGTTATCTATGGTCACACGATTGGCAGCGCGCGAGTAACATCCCCATGGTGTTGCGAGCTTCAATAGGCTGCAGTGACCGCTTACCATCTAATGGGAGCCGCATGATTGTTTGCCAATCTAGTTGAATAAAAAAACAAAAGGCGGCCTTTTCGCTAATTTTTTCCAAATTGAAGAATTGACAGAAATAGTAGGTGGCGTATATTGATATAAAGCAAAATATCTTATACAATTACGTAAATTACGTTAATAATATAGATACAGTACATACGTGCAGTTATGTCCGACACCAAAAGGAAGTCTTGTACTGAACAGGATTGAAGCAAATGTAAGGTAAAAGATTAATTTGAAAGGTAGTAGCTTTTGACGTGGTGTTTAAAGTCCGTTAG
The DNA here is from genome assembly GCA_947507595.1 of Pyralis farinalis. Lineage (NCBI taxonomy): Eukaryota > Metazoa > Arthropoda > Insecta > Lepidoptera > Pyralidae > Pyralis > Pyralis farinalis. The sequence continues at coordinate 28,679,736 of OX382273.1, read as the reverse complement.
TGATTGAGATTGCCTGATCTATCAACTGCGCAGGCAGATATTGTTTGCGAATTTATTTTCCTTTTCGATTACATAATTTGTTTGTTATCACATTACAATTGGCTGATGGAAATTACATAGAAAGTCATGACATACGTAACTAATAGACGTGACAGCATTCATCTTAGTCGCGTACACAACACGATTGCGTTCGGAAAAGCGTTTTTTTTTATTGCCACATAGTAGGCATGGGAGATTGGTTTATTGGTGAGGGTCGGGGCAGAGTTATTTTTTGTGCGTATTGATGTGAAAGTTACCTAAGTACAATATTTATATCCGGGTTCTACTTGCATCAATTCACCAAACATCGAGTACGTAACCTATTTACTCTCGGTTATATACTCGATGTCGCCAAACAACACAAACTTTTTTTTGTACAACGTATGGAGGCATATAAGGTACACCGTACGCTTGTTTGCCACCTAGTGAGTTTGACTTCACTGAAGTTGAATTTTACGGTTTATTAAACCTTATACTTACCGAATATGTAGCTCAATGGACTTGTCTGGGCAATATGCAAGTAAAAAAATGACGGGTGTAGTCCAAATCCCTTACGGAGTAGGCAGAGAGAGCCGGACACCATATTGCCCAGTCCTTACACACCTCACTTTACAACTCTCCTCGTGCACGCTCGCTGGTTTCTAGGGCTCCCGACATCACCTTCTGATTACGATCAATTTAGCCATGTTATATAAATCTTGGCCTTCATCGGCATCCTTCTATTTTCGCGTTGTATATCTGTTTCATGGTTTTTTCTTCCTAAGTGATAAATATACTATGAATAAAGTGCTTCCATATTATTGTGGAATGTTATGTATATGAAAGGGGTTTTTTAAAGGTGACTATCAGAATATCCACCTTGCAAAAGGACGATATCGCCATAACGCGTTAATCTTAAAATGCCAAAGTTACTAAGTAGACATGAACATTAAATGCCCTTAAGATGCTGAGTTTGTTAACACGGATTATATATTTGTTTGTGTTTAGTTACCTTAATAAGTAACTAAATACAAACAAATAATTAATACGTGTTCAAAAATCAAAAAAGAAAATAGACTTGATGAGATAAAGACCATGAAAATTTATTTTCACAGGGGATTATTAACTTATTATACCTTACATCATAGGTAATAGTTTTCTCGTAGACATGGTGAGGGTCGCTTTAGCTCATAAGTTGGCATTGAGCATTAGACCCCAGGTACTCTTTCTTGATTCCAAACGTTTCCGCTATTATCTAATTATGTCCTATTGTCACATTTTTGTCATGTAACTAATTCGACTTTCTGCTTATAAGTTCTCTACTTATAACATAATTCTCAATTCCAAAGTTTTGCTGCTTGCTTCTTCTGTTTTAATATAGTCCAGCTGAGTTAATTTTATGCTGTTATGGGTACTTTGCTTTTATGTTAAATAGCTGAATTATTCTTCCACTAACTAGGTACCCTGGTTGTATGCCAATCATACTGAATTGTCTTACAGCATAAGGTCATTCGACTCACGAGGGTTTTTTTAATGGTACCTAACAATAGTTTTAACATACATATATATTTGTTTATGCAACGTCGACAGACATACAAATATACGGCCAACCTGATGTAAAGTACTGACCGTAGCATCGACTTATATTACCTACCGTCAAAGACTTCTATGTATATATACATAGAAGTCTTTGCCTACCGTAGGTAATATAAGTCGATGGACCGTAGTCTAAGAACGCATACAACAGGGGAAGTATCGCTCGCGTGTTGTCACCTCTGCTGATAAAACAGTCACTCCTTAGGGGTTTACCGGTAACCCCACTCCCTGACAAGTACACAACAACCCTCTAGGAAGCTGTTATTTGACTGCGGTTTTCTGTGAAATGTAAGTACTTCCCCAGTCGGGCTGCTTTCATGCGCCCTACCTCTCTTGTGAATGAATTAATTGAAACCACCAGTGGTGCTTAAGAGTACTGTTTGAAAAAAAATATGAAGAAGTAACAAATATTATTTGCTTGTAAATTTGCAACAAACGAGAGTAAAGGGTCAAAGTAATACTACAATTAAATTGCAATACAAAACCGTTTGCAACAAACATCATAGCTTTTCACAAAAGCGTTCACCCCAGTTTCTGATCCTCGATTGGATATTTTGCAGGGGTCTCGAGAGGCAGGCAGATGGATGGTTGCGGTCCTATTCTATACGCGTCGAACATCTGCTCGGCACGTGTGAAATTGGACCCAAACCAGTTTGAACTATGACGCTACAATCGGGCCCCCGTAAATCTTATCTTTTGAATAATTTGGGGGCTCATTCATAAATGTAATACGCTTTTTAACTTAATCATTGGTATAAAGATGGAATGAAAGAATGATTTATTTTTATTGGCGCGCATAAACAATAAAATTGAATACACATTGCACAGAAAAAGAGACGTAAATATCGTAAGTATATGTAAAAAAACCGGTCAAGTGCATGTCGGCACGCACAGTGTATGGTTCCGTATTTGTTTCGCTTAGTTTTCTTGCGAAAAAATTAGATAGTTATTTAGTTGTTGAGATTATCCGTTCAAATTAGAAACTAGGAAGCAAAAGGCTTAGTGCAGATAAGTGCAATGTCATATTCTATGACTTTTTGATAGCAGAAAATACATTTTATAAGTTCGTCGACTATTACTCGTTACCGCAATGGTCGCGTACTGTGCGGTTCCTGAGAAGCTTTTTAAGAACTATTAAGTTGTGGAATGAGCTCCCTGCCGAGGATTTCCCAAGGGACTACAGTATGGGGTTCTTCAAGAAAGGCGTGAAGAGGTCTAACAGGGTCGGCAACGCAAGAGTGACACCCCTGGTGTTGCAAATGTCCACAGGCTACGGTAACTGCTTACCATCAGGCAGGCCGTAAGCTTGTTTGTCACCTTAGTGGCATGAAAAAAAAGCCTGTAAAGCCTGCTTAGCCGTGATAGTTTTCCTTTTAAATTCACTATATGGACTATTACCATGATTATTACATTACATTACAATATTATTTATCCTACGTAAATAATTTTATCTTCCGTAATGAATATGGGGGCAAGATCAGAGTATCCCACAATCTCAGCTCAACCCCATTCATCTCGCACGGGCCATCTCGTTGTTTCGATCGTAATCAGCTAATTTACGATCGTGTAATTCACCGACGTCTTAGATACCTGCCATAATCAAAGAACACTTCTCTTTTTTGCTTAAATGGTATTTAGGGTCACGTACCCAAAGGGTGCGGCGCTGTTGTTCATTGGATGTAAGAAATTCAGTATCATCTTTACAATCAAACACAAAATAAAAGTTCAATCATTAAATTAAACAATTTTTAACGGAGGTATCGCGTATTTTATTTATAAGACCGGAAGACTGGTCTTCTTCGTCTTTCTGCGACCACGGACGCTGCAAAGCGTTCGAAATGTCAGGTTCAACAAAATAAATAAAACACGCGATACCTCCGTTAAAAATTGTTTAATTCAATGTGTAACAATCGCGAAAACCTACGACAATACAAAGTTCAATCATTAAAACAGGACGGCTGGGGATACTTTCCCAGTTGCTAGTAACTCCATAATAGGCCGAAGCCAAATAACTCCTTGTAGAATAATTAATAGATTCAGTAGCTACTTTGCGAAAGTCTAATTTACAGGCAATTTGATCTAAACTACTTTGTGTGCTTCCGCTCCCGATTAGTTCGTGCGAACTACTGCCGGCCGCCACCCACCCACTACCGTTAGTAGATTCATGCCGCCGCTGCCATGGCTGCTCCGGTCGTCTCTACGAGTGTTCGCCATCTGAAATATGAACCGCATGCATGGAGCGGGACGATATGTTAAATTCCTTGTGTCACATCCGGGTTAGTTTACTATTCTGATTTGGTGGCAACAGGGGAGAATTACCGGCGTTTAGGCGGTTCTACAATCTATATTACCGGAATCGATGTATTAGGTAACAACTCACAGTTTAGGTCTCAATAGTGTTAAATATTTGATAAACCGTGGTGCACGGCAGTTGAGCTTCGCTTGACTAGCCATCTCTTTAAGGTTTTTAATTGCCTTATTTGTCATATTGCTGTCTCTCACTTTGCCAAGAGGGGAAGTCAATTCCAAAATTTCCTATTCCTACAAATTTCTTCTGATTAAATTCGTTGTGAGTTCCAAGGCAGCTGTAGTTTAACCCCCGGGACGACAGTGAACTTCACTGTTCATTGCCTTTTTGTTGGTCGCCGCTGTTAATTCTGGCTACACAGGAGACACATTGGTGGGTATGAGTGGTGGGCCTGTCCCGAACCGCATGCACCCGCCACCGTTGCTGCCCTGGCTGCTCCGGTCGTCTCCGCGACACGTGTTTCGCCTCTCCACGAGGCATCCTCAGGCGTTGTAGATGTTAGTCATTAGAATAATAATATTATTCTACATGTTATTCTAACGACTAACATCTACAGCGCCTGCTACTACAACGAACTAATCGGAAGCGGAAGCACACAAAGTAGTTTAGATCAAATTGCCTTGTTGAATAGTTGAGCAGCGGAGGTGGCAATGCGCGAACGACACACTAAGCATTTATGGTTGCGGCAATCATTTAACATCAGGCTGACCGCTTGTCTGCCTCCCGGTTTTGTAAAAAAAAGTCTAATGCTGGACATTGAGTTCGGTGGCTCAGTCGTGCTTGCTACTATGACCAAATCGATCGTGTTTTATCAGAAGGTGATGTCACGAGCCTTAGAAACCGGCGGGCGAGGGTGAAGTGCTATGAGTGTTAAAGAAGCGAGTGAGGTGTGTAACGACAGAGTCATGTGGCGTTCGGTTCTCTATGCCTACCCCGGCGGGATTTGGCATAAAGTTATAAATAAATAGATGGAACTTGAAGTGGTCATGGTTGTATTAGGTATACTGAAATAATATCTATATACCGTCCATAAATAGCTTGCTTGATATTCGGCATACATGAAATTTGATTTTTCAAGTTTTATGCAAGAATCCTAACTATTTTGCGATATAGGAAATAGACCGTAATTAATCCAAGAAGTAGTCTGTTTATGTGCCAAATTTCAACCAAATCCGATCAGCCGTGGACGCGTGATGGAGTCACATGTTCAAACATAAAAATATTCAAACGAACTTTCACATTTATTGGGATTGTTCTAAAATTCCCATTTTGGCCCTTTCTATGTTTCTATGTATATTTAAGCATCACGCACAACTAGTTGGTAAAGTGAGCCAGATTCGCTTTAATTTATTCCGACACGTCGATAATATGACTATATTAAAAATAACGTAGCGGAAAACAGTTTCAGAAACGGACACAGAATAATTCGAAATATGATCTCATTCCTTACCAGTAGTACCAAACTATTATGTCAACCTTAGCAATTTATGATATATAATAGCATTACAACATCTACGTTTTTAATTATTAAAATTTATGCGAGCATTAAGTGCATAATTATTATAATTATAAATATGGCATAATTACATTTATAAGCAAGCCACAATCCACTAAATGAAGTTATACGCATAATTGAATACCTTGTACACCTAGATTTAATCTGCGCTCGAAATCTGAAAAGGAAAAGTCGCTCGCAATTTTAGGTTAAGCCGAATCCGTTAAGAATTCGCTCGCGTGATAAATTCGTGGCATCCGTCCATCCGCTACTCCCTGAACCGTCCCAAATGGCACATGCAAGAAATAATTACCACAAAAATTATTCATAATTCCGCACTCTCGCCGAACAATTCCGAGCATGCCTGCAGAGCCTGGGATACAGCCGCCGGCGGTTTCAAAATGAGCTGCTGCAGCATCAAACTCTCTCTGTCTTTTCTTATGACGTTAGAATGGGACAAACTATCGGTTTATAGGTCGACACGTGGTTCTAACTAGCAGCAGAGCGTGGGAGAACGCCCCAGGTTTCGCAAATATGTTATTTGTTGTAAGACACCGGGCCTGTTTGTGATTTGTGACATGCAAATTTAAATTTTTGCAACGTCCGATCCGGTGTAGGCGTGAGTTAGTGCTTGGTATTCTTTTGATATGATACGACGTTATAGGTATGCGCATGATGATGTAAACTGTTTGAATATGTATGAGGATTCCAATATAAATAGAACGTCTCATGTACGTGACAAGCTTGTTCTTAAAACCCTAACGACAAAAGAATGGTAAACAAAATTAAGTCATCTTAAAGCTCGGTAGAGAATACCTGTCATGTTTTAAGAAGCTTATGCCTCTTAAGAGATATTTACATATGATTTTAGTGTATAGGATGTTGAAATCTCAAGTATTCTGTTACCCATATACGCGAAGATGTGAACTTAATTACATATATGTATATGTTTAAAAAAAAGATGGAATCATGGAAGCGGAAGGCATGCTACTCAAATTGATTTCTTACTCACCAGGAGACCACATCAGCAAAGTGGCCAACAGCTAGGTCATACCCGGTGAGAGTCTCACTGCACAACATCGTCTCCTTGTCATGGACATCTGCGCGAAGCCCAAGGAGGCCACATTAGGTGGTGATTGCTTGATAAGGTCAAGTCCCAGGAGTTCTCCTCGGCTACCTGCGATATGTGCGCTGGTATCGACGGCGAACCAGTCCAGCAACACTGCGATAGGTTCAGTCGTATTCACAGGGCGGCCTAAGCAGTTGGTCTAATTTTAATAAATCTATACTTCTTCACACGTTTCGTTCACTACTAAGAGCGTGAGAGCTGAATAGAAAAAACGACAGGTTGAAGAAAATCATGGTCGCCAATAAACATATGCGCTCCTGATAAAATAAAATTTAATGATGTTTAATTAGCAATCATTTCCAAGAGAATTGGCCATAATAATACATATAGTATGTAGCATTTTCTCAGGTATAGAAATAAGTATAGCCGGATTACCACACAAGTGAAATCATAAAACATACAAATACGAACGATTCTAGACAGACGAAATGTTTTCTTGACATTATAGTGCATTAGGGAGATTATTGGCCTATTTATTTCTTTATTTTAATTAATTACTTTAATATAGAAGTTCGAGTTCTTAAATTTTATCGTTACTTTGTAATATTGTGATGTTTAATAAATTAAAGTTTATCGAAGTACACATCAAAGTATATTGATTGGAGTTAAAATATATAAATTAGAAATTTCGTAGATCGGATTGTTTGAGAAATTAATTAAATAATACGCATTTACTACAACTTACTACAAAGGTAGACTATAAAGCAGCAATTTGTTCCGATCAACCTTTGAGCATTTGAAAGGATTGCCAACAACGCAAAGGTAGATATTAAATAAGTGCTGGTAAGAAACTTCAATAGACGAATACATTCCAAAACAAAGGGGTAAAGTATTCCAGGGACTAGACTGTGGAATACCAATCGTTAAGGCGACACCTCGATCGTGAAGCTTTAAAATGGCTCCGCCCAATCACCCCGCGCCCCTCAATTGACACTCGACGCTCGATTTGTAAAATTTGAAATTAGCGCCTAATAGGTAACCTGGGGTCAACGTATGGTCAATGCAAACGAACAGAAAAGCTACAGAGTCGCGTCACACTTAAATAAAATTTATAATATCAATATTTAATAAAAATTATTGATTTAATTATTATTTAGCTTTATACATACTGAACCAAACATATTTATTTAAACTAGACGGAAAACAATAGTAATAATAGTAATAAAAAACTACAGAAACGTATTCACTTTTAAAAGTTTATTGAAAGAGAAATCAATGACATCGTTTTATGTTTATATCTCTATAAGTTAACATGTCTTGGTATCTATGTTGTTCTTACTTAGGTCTCGTCCAGTGGCGCCCTCATTGAATAAAAAAACATATTATAGCATAGAAGATAAACATTATCAAATCTTATGTTGCATTTATTACGAAGATAGTAAAGTATTTTTACGTCATTAAACCAACACTCAAAATATTCCACTATCGTTGTTATAAGCAAAAGTGCTAAAAGAGGCCGTTTTTTGGCAATTATGCCTATAACAACGAAAGCAAAACATTTCAATTGTTGGTTTAATGACGTAAAAGTACGTTATTGTATTTGTAACACACGCAACACATGACTTTATAATGTTTATCTTCCACGCTAAGATACGATATTTTATTCCTTGAGGCGCCACTGGACGGCATGTATCCCCCTTAAGAAGAATGAAACACTAGCTACATAATACAACATTGTTTATCGAGAGGCTAAAGCGGGCCATTTGTTGATTCGGACACATATGTTTAGTTAGCAGATACACCATCTAAACTGCAAACACTGGTCACAGCGATGAAAGACGACTGTATGGAGAAAGGCTTACTACTGAATGCGAAGAAAACAAAGATAATGGTATTTGAAAGAGAAGAATCCAGAACTAATGTAAGGATTACGATTGATGATGAAGTGTTGGAACAAGTGGATGAGTTTGTATATCTTGGATGCGCTTTCAGCAGGGATGGAAGATACACCGCAGATGTGGAAAGACGAGTGAGTGCTGGGAATAGTGTGAATGGAGCGTTGGGAAAACTTCTTGGCAGTAAAATCCTGAGCCAGAAGGCACAACTCGCTATACACAATGCAGTGTTGGTCCCAACGCTAACTTATGGAAGCGAGAGTTGGGTATGGCAGAAAGAGCATGAAAGTAGAATAAACGCGGTTGAAATGCGAGCGCTGCGCAAAATTTGTGGCGTAAGGCTTGTAGACCGTATTCGTAATGATGATGTTAGAAATAGAGTTGGTCTGAAAGAGAGCGTCGGTGTTAAAATAAGAAGAGGCATGCTCCGATGGTTCGGGCATGTAGAAAGAATGCAAGATGAAAAATGACGAAGCAGATATACAATGCAAAAGTGGAAGGATGTAGGAGCCGGGGAAGGCCAAGACTTACCTACCATGACCAAATTGGTCATGTTCTATCAGAAGGTGATGTCAGGAGCCCTAGAAACCGGCGTGCGTGCATGAGAAGAGCAATGAATGTTAAAGAAGCGAGTGAGATATGTAAGGATCGAGTCACGTGGCGCTCGGCTCTCTCTGCCTACCCCGCAAGGGATTTGGCTTGAAGTTATAGATGTTCGAGTGTCATAATGGCTGATAGCGCCGAGTAAACACAGGATTTTTTTATTTCGAATAAATAAGAGAAATAAAATTATCAGATTGAATTAGATTGAAATTGAAATAGAAAATTGGAATTTTTTTGCAACTCCCTCCTGGTGAAGATTCACAAGTTATTTTACACAGTTAGGTATAGCTCTGGTAGGGATCCTAGCTTTTTCCCTAAATATAATACACTCTCGAATGACTAGGTATGCGCTTTCACTAACAGTCAATTTAACTTCGCGAATTTTATAAAAAAGTACAGGAAGAACTTGACGGTTAGACGGTAATTTTGCGCCTATTATTTGATAATTTACGTCTCCAACTAAGAAAATACTTGATTTATTGCTTCTCAATTCCACTACCATCTTATAAAAGTTAAAACATTACGTATTAATCACGAGAATAACTGACATTCAAAATTAATAAACGGTTAGGTAATTATGACGAAGTTAACGATGCTCTCTCTAAAGTTATTCATTGGTTTAGTGTTAATAATCTGCTTTTAAATGATAAAAAGACTAAAGTAATTAAGTTCTCAACACCTAATGTAAGGCAGGTGGCTACCATTGTACATGTTAATGGAACTAATTTAGCCTCTGTGGAGACAACTGTGTTCTTGGGTATAACAATTGACTCCAGACTACAAAGGGGCCCACAAATTGAAAAATTATCAGGAAAACTAAGTTCTGCAGCTTATGCAGTGAAAACTATTAGACGGCTCACTGATATTGATACGGCTAGAATAGTTTATTTCAGCTACTTTCATAGTATTATGTCATATGGAATTCTTCTTTGGGGTAACTCCGCGGATATTAACACCATCTTTTTATTGCAAAAGAGAGCCATAAGAGCTATCTACAAACTTGGTCCCCGTGAGAGCCTTAGAGAAAAATTCAAAGAAATAAATATTTTAACAGTCGCATCGCAATATATCTATGAAAATCTTTTGTATGTCCATAAAAACATAGACTCATTTTGTAAAAAGAGTGATATTCATAGCATAAATACTAGATATAAGCATAATCTTGTGTTATATGCAAGCCGTCTCCACAAAACAAGTAATTATTTTATGGGGCAATGTATACGGTTCTATAACAAACTTCCCAGCAATATAAGAGATTTGTCAATAAACAAATTTAAAACTACTATTAAAGCCAAATTGTGTAGCAGGGCATATTATAAAGTATCTGACTATATTAATGATAAAAATGCCTGGGAGTGAGTCGATCCAATTATAATGTAATTAACAAAATATGTAAATTTGTTTGGATACCAAAAGAGGGATGCCTGAGTTTTTTGGCAGTATTTTTATCAGTGCTCACCTAGTCATAAACTGCACGGTAGGGAAAAAAAATGTGACGATTCCAAACAAATGTAGCCATTTTTACGGAATAAAAAGATTTTGACTTTGAATTTGAACAAATGAATACCGCGAGTACGTGCGGCACTGCCGCGCAACTTGTATGAACATGTTTCGATGTAATTCGGCACGGATTATCGTAATCCAAATAAGTTAAAAATTAATTTCCGAGTGTTTTAAAAGCAAATGAACAAAACTAAGACATATGCGTTAGAAAATAAAACCTTTGAAAAATAAGGGACACCCTAATATACATATATACAAATAGATTTTATAATCTATTCATATTTAAAAAAAACATGTGACAAATGATTTTCTTGCTGTTTCATAACTTTAACTTCAGTATAATGACATTTATTGTATTTTACTTATGTATACTCTGTGTTTTGTATTGTTGTACGTTTCCTTGTTTTTTATTAAACTCTCAAGAAGAAAGAACCAGGACCATCTCTGATGTTGCAAAATAAATCTAATCCGTACAATAGTTCAATGCTAACCACAATGTATAGAATAGATGATTTTTTTGTGTTTTCAGTGTTGGTTCATAGTAAATATTATTTGTTTTCACGAGTACCATGGGTATAAGTATACTATCTATCTATATCTTCACGATAAATCCCTCGTGAGCGCCACATGACTCGGTACTTACACACCTCGCTCGCTTCTTTAACATGAAACATACCGAGTTTTTTTTAAAAACTATCAAAATATACTATTTTACTAGTAATTATTTTAATACAAAAAAAAAAAAAAAACCTCCACTGGTTTTCTATCTTCTGATTGGATAAATTTCCAACGTAAACTAACCTCCACCTACGTACAATGTCTAAGTCGGAGTTCGGTGAGCTTATAATGGTTACTATGAGTTTGTCGTCCCGTATGACACTTACGTTAAAGTAGCATATAAATCGAGTAGTGATTCTTCTAGTGGAATATGTTTATTTAGTAAGTTTCTCCTAAAAAACAAAACAGCAAAAATATTCTATTTTATAAGTTTTTATTTTAATACAAAGAAATAAAGAGTCTCCACTGGTTGCTATGTGCTGAGAACGCGAACCTTATTGGTATAAATTTCCAACGTAACCTGACCTCCACCGACGTACAACTTCTAAGTCGGAGTTCGGTCAGATTATAATGGACATAATAGGAGTTTGACGTCCTATATAGGTACGCGGTCAGCCTGTGGATAATGTATACCAATTATCAAATGTTACTGTTTATTCCTGCAAAAAATAACTCTTATTTAATTAATGCAGTTTTATATAGAGTTATTAAGTAAGCAAAATTAAAAAAAAGTTTGAAGAGGAATTAAATAGCTTGGGCCAACCATACCTAGGAACTGTTCCAAAAACTAGAAATATGTCTACACAATGTTATTATAATATGTTTAATGAATATAATAATTAAAAAAAATAAATACCTTGTCTTGTTCGCCTCCCCCATTCTACGAACATTTTCTTTGTATTTTTATTCTATATATTTTCTTTTTAGTGTTCCCCATTATTACAAAAGTATAATAAATATATATAAACCTATAATATTATTTACTACTTATATCTAATAATAATACACTTACGCTAAATACTATAATATTGAATATTTATTAATTATAAAAACTTCGGTGTCGCGATGTAAATGGAGCGAGCTCGAGCAGACAGTCGACATAGGTCTTACCTCGAAGCGGGCTGCAGCCGGACTGGCTGGATGTAGTTAGTCAACGCGTTTATAATCCTCATTACCGCACAATAAGGTCGAAAACACGTAGCACCCAAGACGAATGTGATCGCTTAGAAATTGTCAGAAACTTAAAATATTTTTAAAAAATTTCATGTTTCACTTATCAAAATATGCAGCAAGCATATTATAAACATAGATATTACTAATAGATTTAAGTAATTTTGAAGCGTATAAATAGAACAACTTCGTTGTAATTTCAAAAATAATGAATTTCAGGAGGTGTTTTCGAAAGTAATTATTATCGAATCAATTTTACACAATCGCGTATTTGAGCAAGCAAATTCAAGATAAAGAAATGAAGTTATTTATATTAAAATCTTAGATCCGTCAGTTTAGTCATTAGCCTATACTATTCGATGAAAGTTGGTCTAATTTTTCGATGTGTCGCCTTAATGTGGCTAGCCAAATTAATGATTGGAGGTAGTTTATAAGGAAATTATTTCATCTATGAAGGGTTTACGTAATCTAATCTTAAGTATAATAATGCGTCTTGTCGATGTCTTGCGCAACGGCCCTAGCCTCGCAGGATGTTTTGCGAAATACTAATGAACCTACCTATTAAATACTAATGAACATCTAGAATTTCAATCAGTATGAAATTACATATTTAAAGCTAAATGAATTTTAATTTTCCTCCATAGAGCTAAGAACGAATTCGAATCGCCCATTCGTGTTAATGGCTTCCTGACATGAAAAAACATGACTAACATATCTACCTAATATTTTTATAGGAAAGAAGTTTATAAAGGCGTTCGTAAAGGTAAACTATCTTAGAGCTGGGCTTTGATCTTACTTACAGAATTTCTTAGAAAGATCCTTTAATTCTTAAGGCAAGTCTTACTTAGTTGTACTTAAGGTTTATTGTCAATTGTTACCTTCAAAGGATGGCAAAAGATTTAAGACCTTATGTAGTCTAAAACTGATAACTAAAAGTTAAGACTCATACACTACACTGTCTAGTACGGCTATAATACATAATGTTATACAGAAACAAAACAGCTCTAGCAGAAAATTACATTTCTGACAAAATTTACACCTGTACGAGTTTAAAGTTACATTATTTCAGCGAGTGTGTGTAAGTTTTGATGCTGAGTACAAAGTTTATTAATATAAACTTTGTACTCAGCTTATTATGGCACACTAATCACATAAACAGTACTCCGTATAGACGTTCGCCTCGGGGTACCGTTCAAGTAGGCTCTAATCAGACGATCATCAAAGAACTGTGCACCGGAAAAATAACAGGCAACGCCAAAGGCAGAACATTAACTTCAAATCAAGTGGGAGCAACGTCGATTCCATAAAGCGAGACAATAAATACCACAGTCACAAAGACGTTGGAAGCCGGTTATAATCGTAAATCATAAAGTCGAGAATCGAATAGACACAGTTGTTTAGACACAGTATCCGGTCATCTCGGGCTAGCCGGGGAAAACAAATGATTGCCGGTAGGTTGCGCCTGGCAACCAGCAAGAGAGTTGCTGAATGGTGCAAGCCACAAGCACACGCTGCTTTATGTTTTTATTTACGTCGTAAAATCATTCGCAAATAGTATTGTCTTAGGTTTTCGCGATTGTTACACATTGAAATTAAACTATT